>OY294063.1:12781453-15562906 GCA_958510865.1 Myrrha octodecimguttata | reverse complement strand
AACGAACTAGTTCGTGAAGTATGTACAGAATAGTTCACAGCGACAGAATAGTTCACAGCGAACTAGATGAATTTATTCGCTAGACCGGGACCGGGATCGAAGACATAAACGAATACGATCCATCTGACTCGTTCACTGTGAACTATTCTTGATATAAGTGGAATCGTATCGTACCGAGTAATCATGAATGTGGGCAAGGACCTGAGCTTGAGGACGGTTATCTTTTGAATTCTATAACTACGTTGCTTCTTCCAGATACTATGCTGGATTAGATATTTGGATTTGGAATTCGCTGTTGTAGAATGGGCAATGTTTGAGCGTAGTCAGCGCTCATCAGCAAAGCAGCGGCCCTATGATAACAAATTATGATCTTTATAAGCCGCTGTAAAATATTTTTCAACTATTTCACCGTCGGCTCATCCCCTCGCAGTTTTTATCTTTATATTTGACGATCTGTTTTTTTGCACGCATGTTCTGGAGAACTCGTGGTTTCTTTTTGTACAAATGTCTGTAATTCTTTAATTTTTTCTCGAAAATGGTCTCAAACGACTAGGTTGGACTCAATGCTGACGCATCCGATTTCAATATCAATTCTGCATGACAGTCGTCTTGCAGAGGACACAATAACTGTCGAAAGAAACAAGCTAGCGGCTTGAAACTTTTAGAGGAAGTCGCATATCAGAATGCGACAGTTAAGTTTGTTAATGAGCCAATTAGGCCGAATGGTTTCGGAGTTATAGTCATTTGAATTTTTTAAATCTTTTCCTTGATATCTCAGTGAACGTTAGGGTTGGAACTTGGTAGATAGTTGAAAGCATACGGACGCGCAACTTTTTTTGTTTAGATCGTTTATAGTTTGATTGATTTGAGTCAAATTGTCCAAGACCTGAAATCCCCTGATAATAACCCGTGAACAAATTTTTCCCCAGAAGAAATCCCCAAGAAAAAAAATACCCAAAAAAATCCCCTCAATTTCGGGGAAAATCCCCTGATCTAGAAACCCTAATTTCGCATTAAACATTTTTTACTTATTTAATATTATATTTTATTGAATATTTCGCTTATTTTCGTCATATCTCAGAACCCTTCGAAAATCGTTCCTCGAAATAACGAGCAATTTCACTTATGTATCTCATGAAACCTAATAGTATCAATCAGAGCAAAGATTATAGAGATCTTCAAATCAAAGTTTATTTACTTCTGTTTATATAGTTTCATGGTCTTTCGAAGAATCCCGTCGCGATTCCTATTCGCACGATGCCTGTATATGTGCACAGACCATCTGTGATATGTGATATGTGCGTGAGCCGTGAACTATTGTGAACTAAAGAACTAGTCAGGTGAACTATTCCCAACAGTGAACGAGAACGATTGAACTAGATCCTCTTAGTGAACTAGAACTCCCAACTCTAACAAGGATAAATCAACGAATATACCAACCTGATCCGAGCTAATCAACCGAGCATTCAAAGCTCCAACACGGAAGAAGAAACGTTTAAAGAATTCATTCAGTGGATTCCACGGATTTACCGATCATCACACTAACTCACCTTAGAAATGCTGAAGAGGATTCTAGATACTTATAACCTGTTGGATGACTTGTCTCTAGTATGAAAATAATACAGCGCCATCTCAGGATCATCATCCGAACTCTAACATCCAAGCGCAGAAAACTGATCCCTGTGAAATATTCAATTATTTCCCTACATGGCGTGCTCGAAAGCAATAGCAATAAAACCTCAAATGAAATAAAACGTCTATTAACCAGCATAAGTCAACAATTCAGATCTTTCGCGACTGAGTTAACGAAGCGAGAAAAAATGTCCACCTTTTGCGGGCTATGTGCAAACCCATTAATCGTATCGCGTTATGTGGCCTCTGTTTTTACATCCCTTGACAGAATCGTGAGGGTGAAATTGTTTTATTATTCAAATAACCTGATAAATGTTAACCGGTATTGAAGTGCGGACTCAATAAAATTAATTTGAATCGGGTCAGAAACATTTAATGTTTTTTGAACACGGTATTTGCGGAAATAAAAAAATGGCTTGATGGATTGTTCCGCGAAATGAAACAATGCGAGGGAGTTTCTGGTATTATATATACGACTTGATTAGATTGGAGTATGGGGATCGGAAATCATTATTGGAAGAGAGATATTTTTTATTACAGCGTGCATGCTACATTAGCCATTGATTATTCTTTCAATCAAGGTTAATTGTGGTACGCTCCTGAAATTCCAAAGGAGTTTTTCATTTTCAAGATCTCGTAAACCTTTATGGATCAACGATTTTCTTTACACCAATAAAAGTGGCAAAGAAATTTGGCGTTCGGAATGGAATTCGTGTAATGTTTTTAACAAAGGTTTGATCAGCGATCCTTCAGAAAAAGTTCATGGTTTCAATCTTCCTAGGAAAATTTGGTGCATTTTGAATCGACTTAGAACCGGTCATGGTCGCTGTAATAGTTTCCTCTTCAAATGGAATTCGGTCGAAAGTCCAAGGTGCGAGTGCGGAGAAGAAGAGGAAAATATAGAACATTTAGTAAATACTTGTCCAATATATAAATTTGACGATGTTTTCTAGGCAATTCATTCGGTGTCTGATTCTTTTTTGAGATGGATTGCGAACTTCAAATTAATTTAATGAGTACTAAATCATTTACTAGTTCATATTAGTTTTTTCGTCTCCTTTTTTGTTTTCAGGTATGTTTCCCAGATTTCAACCTGCATCGTATAGGAAGGAGGAAATTTTGTCGATGAAAAAGAAGCCCTTCAATAAAAAACAACAATTTCATTACACTTATACGGGGAGACAGAGTTTTTCCTGAGGTTTTTATCTGTGCTCTTGTATCATACGTAAAAATGTATGGTACCCCGTTGACATTTCCTCTGCTAATACTGTTATGACACAAATTGTTTGATATAAAAAAAAATGTAATGCTCATCTCAAAAGAATATATATATATATATATATTTTCAAGATAGGTGATTAATATTTTCAAAGTTGGCATAATACCGAAAAAATGCAGAGCACTTCAACTAAGGGCAATTTAAAATATTGGCAACTCTGACGGACTTGGAAATTATTCGACAATAAACAATATGGAATCAGTTCAAAATATAATTCTGATAGAGCTACAGTGTGGTAAATTTATTGTTGAAATGCAACGAAATAATATTTGGAAATTGATGATTATTAAATTAATTTTCATTTAGTAAAAGCCAAATCAATCAAACAATCATTTAATAGTTTTGAAGGTTGACCCAACGGAACATCCTGAAATAGTCCACAAACAAGCCAACATTGAATAGAGAAATTAAGCAAGAACAGAATGACCTCAGATGTCAAATCCTTTGAACATACGCGCAAAAGTTGGTGACTTCACCCAGTGCTATTCTAGGTATTTTCAGAGTTATTCTGGAAAAACTTCGATACTAGGAAATCGTTTTAATTAAGAAAATAATTTAGAAAAGCACTGAGAAGAGGTCAGGGGCTTATTTAAACTCTAACTATTAGATCGACACGAAATTTTGCACCTATTTGCGTGTTGGTAGTCTCCACCTGATTACGAAGTTTCAATCTGATCGCATTCGTACTTCTTGAGATATTGCGGAAATAACGTTAAAATTCCCAATAACAACGAAATTTGACACATTTTTTTCTTTATATCTCAGAAAGTAAATATCGGATTGAACTGAAATTTTGAAAATTGTTGTTAAATACTGATTCCAAGGTTTGTGCCGAATTCCATTGAAATCTAATTAATATTTTCAGAGAAAAAAAAATTTCATAAAAAATTTCGGAAATTTTCGAATGAAATTTCTTTCCAATTTTCTAACAACTGAATCCACACGAAATTTTGTTCTTAGTTGTGCGTTGGTATTCCAAAACTGTCCACGAAGTTTTAATTCGATCGAGTCAATACTTCATGAGATATCGTAGAATTAACCTCAAAGTTTCAAATGGGCATAACTCCGAAGCTATCCAACTGATTATACTCATTAATGAACTCCAAAGAGATATTTGGACTCCAAACCTAATCTGACAATTTACAGTCGCTAAGTGTTTTTCTTCGAAAGTTAGAGCACATACGGGCCTTTTCCGCTTCAGATGGAAAAGAAAACCTATATAGAATAACCTGAAAAATATCCCTAAAATTCCACCTAGTCATCCCAACTCTACTTCATCAAATCACGTCGCCAATTCACTAAAAATAATACAATTCCAAAAAAAAATCAACGCCCATCCCTACCCCATTCGCACGTCATCATAAATACTTAATTCACAGCCTCCTATGTCACTCCTACACATGCGGCAAAAAAAATAAACCTCCTAACGAATTTAATATTACGTGCACAACAGAACTCATTCGGTATCTTCTGGAATATTCATCCGTACACATGTTTGTCGAACTAATTGCTTTTAGGTACCGCAAGCTCCTGTGCTGCGGTTTTCGCTTTTTCAGCACGCTTGACTAGATTTTTTTAACGATGGTTCATCGAGGAAAACACGATGCCACGATCTAAAATTCGGACGAGGTCTATGGTTTTTGAACGACTCGCGTCCTCCGTTGTGGATTCCATTAGTGATTGATGTTTAGGGGAAGGAAATATAAATTGGTTGTTGTATTGAACTCAAAAAAGTATACGTGATAAAGGCTATTTATTTAACAATTAAAAATACAGATTTCTCTGTCTTCAATCATTGTATGCCAGTTGATTTAATAAAATTTTGTCATTGAAGACGTAGTACGTCGAAAACAATGAAAGTATATCGTAAGATATTACATCAATATCGAAAGATATTATGTGAAGGTATTACAGAGAAATCTGATTTTTTAATTGTTATAAATAGCCTATATCAAGTAGCCTTTTTTGTATTCAATATTTGAAAGAAAACATGCGGTTTCAAGAGTGAATATCAACTGTCATTTAATTCTTGAAATAATCAAGATTTAAGAAAAAATTTTTTACCGCATTTCATTTGTCAATGAAAGAAGAAGGTGTGAGAGAACTATGTGGCAATATTGGCTATGCACAATTTGAAGAATCTTGCGCATGGACTTATATCTACTAAATTCCGTTGAAGTGAAGTGTACGTGAATGAACACGTGCTAACTTTTTTACATATAATGTAGAATAAATGCTACTGATGATTCTTAATCGAGAGATGGAAGATGAAACACTGGTCTAGTATTATTTTTAGATTGTACTTCATTATGATACCCTTTTCTCAAGTTTTTTTACTTCAATCATTGTATGCCAGCTGATATAATTAAATTTTGTCATTGGAAACGTAGTACGTCGAAGACAATAAATGTATATCGTAAGACATCAAAAAAACATTGAAGAATATTATGTAAAGGTACTACAGAGAAATCTGTATTTTTATTTGTTATAACTGGTTGTTGATTCCAGCTACTGAAATAGAAATTTTTTCAATTTATATCGATCGAAGGAAAGTTTGGGATGAATTGGCATTAATTTCCAGTATATTCTAGGCTTTGACTCCCAATATCTGAAAAGAACTATAAAACATTATTATTATATTTGAAATAAAACGAAATTTTCAACTTTCATTAAATTTTTGCAGTTTGTAAAGATTTTTGAAAGTGTTTTTACTGCATTTCATTCATCAGGGAAAGAAGAAGATGTGGCAATATTGTTCTATGCACAATTTCACAAGCTTGCCAGTAGCTCTATACCATCTCTGTTCGTTTGTAATGATCTATCAGTAATAGCATGATAAAAGATTTTGATATACAGGGCGAGTGTTTAAGTTGTACATCAATTTTAACCCTAGATTCCTCTCACGAAATAAAACATTTTTTTCAATTGCGATTTTTCTTATTCGGCCCCGGGAAAAGATACAGGCTGTTGAAATTTCCAAAAAAATCGGTCTTTTCCCCATAGCTTTGAAACGGTTCCTCCGAATTGAATGAATTTTGGTGTGAAGTTCTCTATGACCAAGGCTCTTATTTCATATATTAATATTAATAGTATTTTTCGTAACTTCCGATTCATTTTCAAGGAATGACTCTTCGATCCTTGTAGATTTTTTCTCCACCCTCGGGATTATCCTTTCTTTATTTCCCGATTTATTAAGGTGAGTTATAGTAGTGAGTTAGTAAAACTCGCACTGTTTGTAAACAGATACTGTTAATTACTCTAAAGTAGTTGAATAATTAATAAATAATATTTTAATAGGAGTTGATTGATAAAAGCCCAAATATCCCGTCAGAGCTTTTCCAGAATTTATTCCAATATTCGCGTCAGAAACGAACCAATTGACGCTTTCATCCTCAATAAATTTTCGATGCCGTCCGACGGATCAAAGAGCGCAAAAACGTCGGTCGCCAATGTCGGAATTCCAGTTCGCTCGATCCTTGCAGGATGTTTATTCATTTTATGAAATATCGCGGCTAATTTTTCAATCGTCGGTAGTTTGTCGAAAGGCTTTAAGGCTCTTTAAATGTTTCATCGGGTCTGATTAATTGGACCGGCCGGAACGGGCTACTGTTCGGGCCAATAATTTCAAATAGATTAATTCCACATCAAAGCTGAACCGGGATAAAGGTCGGTCGGACTATCGTATTTCCTCACAGGGAATAATTTGTTCGTTAGAGGTCAAACGATCCCAATGTTGGGAATGTCATGTTTGTGGTTTTTCTCGACGTTCTGGAATGATATATTGACAATATAATTCTGATATTGTTTCAATATTTCAGAAAATATATCTTTCAGGAACGGACGGGAAAGAAACATTTTTACACGAATATTTGGGGTAAACAGCGAGCTATATAAATATTCAATATCCTGCAATATTCTGATTATTTTATCTTTACGGAATTTGGTATGCACCTTCAAGCTGTCATTCTTCAATCAAGTACTGGATTTCAATTCGATCTAATCTGTATTTTTGGAAATAAAATAAAATTTCGAATAGGTATATCTGCAAAATTATCGGGTTGATTTCACCTGTTCACAAACTTGGCTGTCGTGATTGAGATCCAAACCCACTCTACTCAGTTATTGTGTTTACGATCGGCCGTGAGGACATAATAACTTCAGTAAGAAACTACTTAGAAACTCGGTATTTGTAGAGAAGATTTGGGCTTGATTAAGAAGATGAAAATTACGAAGTTCTGCATGTTATTTAACGGCCAAGAGCTCGATTTTGATTCGATGGGATCTGTACCCACTAAACACGAAACATTACGAATCATTGCAGCTACATAGTTTCCAGCTTGTCTGTACAAGGTTGTCTATAGAAAATTGTATTTAAGTTTTAGTAAGATTAGAAAATTATACATTATTATTTATAAGTTACTGCAACAATGAAATATCGAAGATTAAATATAATAACATTGACTGAATGTTACTCGAGAAACATTACACAAGGTTAATTTAACAAATGAGTGCACAATATTACATGAGTAATGTTTATTCACTAATATAGCTGTAGCTTCATGAACGCAATCTACCATTGATATTTTTTCTGAAACATTAGAGGGTGGTTCCGAGAGCAAGATAATACACATATTACTGAAATGTTACGAATTCTAAGGTAATATCCACTTGGCCAACGCTGGATGAGAGTTATAATTATAACTCTCATGTTAACATAACCTATAAATGGTCGTTTTCTGCACTTGTTTGCGTGTCTTTCAGTATTATCCACTTTCGATGGTTTCCTCACTGAATGTTCAAAGTGATCGAATCTATTAATTTTTTTATCATCCAACAGCATAAATGCGTAGAATAGTTATTATACTGAGATAAGTGAGAATATATTCCTGTACGAGTACCTATATATATTTTGTACTGGACAAGTGGACTAGTCGATTTTTCAAGCTCGATTATGCTTTTCAAAGAATCATAAATGCAAACATTCAAACAATAAGCCCTTTGATGAAATGAATCTAAGTATCATCTGAGACAGATCATATACGTAATTAGGGTGAAATCCATGGCTGGATATGGAATTTTAGAATTTTTAATATTCCACAAAGTATTCAGAAGTACATGAGTTAAATTGCTTCTCAGAGAATATTGTTTTGATTCATTAAATCTATGACGAACGAATTCTATTTCGTGGGGATTTATTTCTTATGATTTTCCAACTTCATATAGGGGATAATTGGATATTACATAACAATAAATTGAAATTTCAAGAATTTCATTAGAAATAATTATTCTATACTAAACTAATTGATTTCTGGTATCTTTCAGATGGAGTTCAATCTTTCAGATGCAACGTGGGTGACACTAACTAATTTTCTAGTAGAAATGTGAAAAAGTTGTGATTTCGTTGTGTCAGTTCGCGAAGGTGCGTCACGAAAGAGTAACAAAGTGAAAAATGTGATATTTTATGCAAGCCGAAAAATATAGTGTTCATTTATTGGTGTGTTTTGGAAGTATCCTGATAAAATATTTTTCTTTTAATTGCTTTTTTTTCGTTCCATTGGATATCGAAAATATTTATTTATTTGCTATGTGCTGTAATATTTTATATCTTCATCTTAAAGCATAGATCTGCCAAATAACATTCGACCAGTTTTTGAGGATTCTCGAGAAATCACCCTGATATCTCAATCACCACAAGTTTGGTGTTTTTCATATTTAACTTCAATGAGAAACATATTTGATGGTTCTGATGATATGACAATTTATTGGTGGTCTCATAAGCCCCCTGAAAAATTGGTCGGATGTGATCTGGCAGGTTAATAATTTAGACCGAAAATATAAAACATTATTCACCTCCACTATTATAAACCTTACATAAAACTTACTATTGAATACAAACTAATATTGCTAAGAACTACCTGCAATATTACCTTTTGCAATGTTAATCCACCTAATATTGCACTGATAGAAAAATGTTTATAGCGGCAAACTATATGCAGTACTAATTTTGAAGAAAAATTGTAATATTACAGAACACACCTTTATAGCAAATTTTTTCTGGAATATTTTCGCAGTATTACCATTGCAATGTTACATTTGTCAATATTAGTGAGCTGCAGAAATGTGCAATACAGTAACATATAATATACAACCTTACTGAATGGAAATAACCAACATTACACATTACAAATTCAAATTTCAGTAATATTACCAACATTTTACATTGCTTAGTGGGTATGTTCGATTAGATTCCTCAATCATCAATTTACTTTCACAGAGTTCCTCCATTTTATTTATCTTTTAAGTTTTTCTCAGCGTTTTCCAGTTGCATTGAAATTTTCAGTTCAGATTCTCATCTTGGCATTCGCGAGAAATTAGTACTTGAATTTCTTCAATATGTACTGTTTCTGGTTTCAATTTGAATTGTTTTAAATAATTTTTTATGAAAATTTTTTCAGTAAGGCCAACCTAACCGTTAAGTACTATTTTCAACTCAAAATTCGAAAATTTCAGTGAACTATCAAATCGTAGATAACGACAACTCGATCAAACTTCGAGCTCCAAAATCCTCTGGTGTGTTTCCCCCTTAACCAACTCCAAAGTGGGAACCATCGTTATAAATATAATCGAGAAGTTAGCTGTTTAACGACTGACTGTAAAACTGGACTTTTTCCAGGATTTCGAATAGTTTTGGATTTCCTTTTTAATTAGCGGCAATAAATATTATACGTTCGTCAGAAAAAAAATCTGGTTTTTGTTTCACAGTCGAAACCACTCACGTTTGATCCTGGGGTCGTAAATATTTTGTGCGGTGGTTTTTTTCGGGTCTCGAACTTCGGAAGTAGTAATTGGGGATGTTGTGATACTCGATATTGTAGATGTCGCCCTAGGAACAAATGGGATATGAACGGTTCATTTGGAAATGTTTTAATTATGTTGAAATTTTATACACGTTTCGTTTTGTTGTGGCATTGGCTTCCTCTGGTGCTTGAAAGACAGATTAGTTCAATGTGGAGAGGAAACTCTGAATTCGGATGTCATTATGAGTATCTCAATGAAAATTGTGGATGCTCTACAGACAACGAAATCGAAAAAAGTTTATGAGTGAATATAGTCTTAAATGATTGTTAATTTATCTGTGATATTCATGAAAATAATGCAAGGTCCGGAAATTACTTTTATCTCTTCCATCTGGAAAGACATCATACTAGTTTCGTTCAGAACAGTTTAAAGGTTAAAAACAGTACAATAAATAACCTGAATATACAGGGTGAGTCTCTAACTTGTACATTAATTTAAACCATAGATTCCTCTGATGAAATGAAAAACTTTTTTCATTTGCCATTTTCCTGATTCGACTCAAGTAAAAACTTGAAAGCATTTAAATATTGTTCAGTATGCTATTATGCTCCTGCACCTTATTTGCACGTTGATCACAGATATCACTTGCGGTGATCTCTTTAGCAGAATAATTAATCCAATGTTTGAAATTCAAAGAAACAATATTGAGAAAACTTATTAACTAACTTAATTCTTATTTTTCGATGCATTTTGCGATATCATTGTAACGAAAACATTTCACTACACTAAACTTTTAAACACTGATATTCCACTGGATATTCATGCAATATCCGTTTTGATTCTTCCATAGAATTATACACATTTCCATCCTCACCCATTCTCATATTGAAAACTCCACGATTTTCCTTATTTTCATCAAATTCATAAATGAATTATATGAAATCATTCAACTAACGCAAACAAATTAATTGAACTCTATGGAATGTCTGGTCCATGTACAAGAGACATAGCCTCCATGTCTGTGGTCTGCTCATAGAACTAATATGAGTACATTACATTTATGCGGAACAGCTAAATATTTCTGAGTATTCTATGGTCCGGATAAACATGGGCGACGCTTAATTTACGGCTTTCACTAGCGGATCAATAAAAATACGGTGATTCCTCGAATATTTATCAAATTTTTTAACATTCAACGTTGAATACCTCCGAAATGGTGTGTTAAAGGAGAAACTGTAAATTAACTATTCTAAATTTATTGAAGATTTTCATAATAACATAAGATAAACCATTATCCATATTCTTCATGCTAATATCTTATAGTTCTATGAATCGGCGAGTCTACAACTAGGAAACCGTTTGAAAAAGGATTGAAGTGATTACTGAAGAATATGTGCCATACTCGTTGAATACTTCACACCAAAATTCATCTCATTCCGAGTAGCTATATCAAAGCTAGAAATTATATTATATTATATTATACTTTATTATATTATATTATATTATATTATATTATATTATATTATATTATATTATATTATATTATATTATATTATATTATATTATATTATATTATATTATATTATATTATATTATATTATATTATGTTATATTATCTTATATTATATTATATTATATTATATCATATCATATTTTATTATATTATAAGCCGGACACTTTGAATACATATTTCACTAAAAAACGTCTACGTTTCGCCCCTACGCTTTTTCCAATCAAAGTATCTTCCGATTAATTCATTAACTCGTAAAACGAAGCTTAGCTTCGATTTTCCTCGTGTTTGTCAACGCATATCCATCCAATTTTCGTTCCCTTCATCCCTTATGTCGAAAATCATGCGGTCATTCTCTAATCGGGGTGCAATTAACGAAGTTTTGGCTAAATACGGTTTCGATTCAGGCATTATATTACAGTAAATATTTATCGAATCCGCAGCGTGTAATTTCCATTTTCGTCGACGATATTTTCGTGGATTCATGTTGTTAATTTTTGGTTTGTTTACGTTTTGATTGGGTGGTCGATGTGTGGGATTAATTGTAAATAATAATGTTATCATTTTAAATATATATGTATAACCAGACAGTTTTGAAGCTTTAGGTGGATGGAAGTTTGGTTTCACGTTCACTAATGAATTTCACATAAAATTTCAGATGTCAGTGAATCCACATACAGCAGTTGAACAATCAATAGACGACCTCGGTCCAAGTTGCCAACCCGAAAGTTTCGTCAAATTTACAGGCTCTAGGAAAGGAGAATTTCAAAACAAATTTGATATGATGAGGTTAGCGTTATTCATAAATATCCGTAAATTGTGCATCGCCTCCTCAAACCAGATAATTGGATCCAAATATATGGGTATATATAGGCTCCTGATTTCACGTCAATATTGACAACTTTATATTGGATATGTTCCGTAAAGCAACTTGCTTATTTCGCTCGCTGTTTTTCTGTTCTGTATATTTGAAATTTTCGGTTGGTTTATGATGTTAAAAACATGGTGTACTCGTCTGAAAAAAAAGTGATGTCAGCAAAATTAAAATGCAAGGAAATATATATTTTGTGGTTTCAATATGAATGAAAAAGTGACGTCATCATTGGTAAATACGATCACAGATGAGCACACCATGTTCTGCTCACATCATGGAATTTGATTGATGAAAAAGCGATAGATTTTTCTGTCACCAAAACGATAGTCGATTTTCTGTGGACCATATACCATATAGCAGTTTTTATTGTTGATTGTTGTCTTTTGTCTGACTGACTCAGCAATCTGAGGATATGTTACCGAAGAGAATCGACTGTCGTTCTGGTGATAACGAAATCTGTCGCATTTTCAGCAACGAAGAATTGTAAATAATCTTTCTTTCAGGAAACTAGTAAATTTGTTGAAATTTTTAGGTTGGCAACTTGAACAGAATTCGTGTATTGAAGCTAGGATTCAAATAAAATCATCCTTGAAGAGCTCTGACTCAAAGTCAGCAGCTTTTGCGCGTTTGTAGTCAGCAAGTTCCATCATGATCAGGTCAGTATTCTTTCTGAGTTATTCCTGAAAAAACAGCAATACCGTGGAGAAAAACAGCGAAAATGTGCTTTATTTTTTCCAATATCTCCGACAATTGAAATCAGATCACACTGAAATTTGGTCTACCGTTGTTATATATTGACTTCATAACAGTGCAAAATATCATTGAAATCTGATGGATAGTTTCCGCGGGACAAATTTCTCCAAAAAAAATTCGGAAAATTTCGAGTTATCGAGAAAACTGTCAGCCAACCCTACAGAATCGATTTTGACATCGGGTTTTCCATCAGTGTGTCCAGCTTAGTCGTTTGAAACTATTTTGTCTCCAAATTCGAGAATAGCAGACATTCGGGCAAAACGATAGTAAGTCAATGATAAGTATGAGTGTATTTTTTATGCTAAGTATAAATCTATTTTCATCAGGCTGATACTTTGAAAGTGCTCAAAAAATAAACTCTGGAGATGACTTTAGTTAGATGAAAAAAACTCCAAAAACCACCAACATAAGAACTGAACTTCCCCATTTAAAACCTTCTCGGCTACTGCTCCAAATTGCTAAATGTTCAAAGATTGAGACGTCAGAAAAAGCATTAATTTTATCGTGCACACCCTGTAACTGCCGGGAAGTAATTGAATTCGAGTTAAGGATCCAAGTAGCACGCAAGACGATTTAACAGATTGTAGGTACACATTTAACAGAATATACTCAATAAGACGTTAGTGTGGGTTTTTGTTCTTATTAGTACTTCAAGGTGGTCCCAAGGTAATTATAGGATCGAGAAATAATGATGTTGGGGCAATTGAGAAGAAGAAGAAGAGAATAACATGAGAACTCTGAGCTGGTAAATTGGTTGTTGAGTTAACAAGACTCAATTTACAACAAGATCGATTAATATGGTAAGGTTTTTAGAGGAAATGTAATGCTGAAATTGTTGTGACAACTGGAATTCATAATGATGGGTTGAAAAATGTCTTCGAGGTAATGATGGTATCGAATTGCACAGACGGACGGCCTAACAGCCGATAATGAACACTATTACCAAAAAAGTAAAAAATCTGAATACTCGAAATTTGTAGAGCTGGTTTGAAGTTTTTATTACGAAGGTTGACTTCAATGATGGGCAGAATCCGTCCATCGATTCAGAAGTTATTTCATCCATTCAAACATAATTTTCCAACATTTACGGAAATTATTATACGATATAGCCTTACTTTGGTACCTCCTCAATTGCAGAACGGCAGTTGATAATTTGATCGGAATTTCAGCAGAATCTCACGAAGTTTTAATTATATGGGATCTGTAAGTCTCGTGCAAAAAATGTTTGAAAAAAAAAGTTTTTTAAAAAAGCGTGTAAAAATTAAGAGCGGTGATGACGAGGTCCTTGTTTCAGATTGCCTAATGAAAGAACTGAATGCGGTTGCATTACTGTTATACTAGTGAAATCGAAAACTTTATATTATGATAAGGAATGAGTAGCGTTTTGAACATGAAGAAGTAATAAGAACACCATTGGTGTCAACGGAAAAAACTTATTTTGTATCGATTAAAGCTTATTTTGGGAGGATTTTGCATCATTTTCAGTATTATCTGAGTTTTCGCTCCCAATATCTCAAACAGAACTATTAAAATTAAATGAAATTGTGTTTTTTATGGAAAACGCGCTTGCGGTTTGAAGAATTGAACTATTTGTCGAGGGCAGTTTTTTGGATAACAGATTCCCTAATGAACAATACAGGAACAATAAAAATGATAACGAAAGCGAACAATAACGTTCCAAAGTACAAATCTGACTCAGCAGACAAACGAGAAAATTTTCAGATTTATTTTCTTTCGATTTTTTCGTTTTGTGAGGCTTTTATCAAATTGACATTTTCATGAAATCACAGCACTACGGATTCACTTGGATTGAAAGTTTTCTTATTCTACCTTTATTTCATTCAGCCAATTAGCAACTCCATTTAATAAAATCCAGGATAACTCTTCAATTTTTCTTTTCAAATTATCTGGTTCTAAGCGATCCAAGAAAGTTAGAGCTTCATTTTCATCAAAAATAGTTTGAACAAGAAAACCACTAGTGTACTAAGCTGACGTTTCATTTGATATATAAACTTCTTCAGGGCACTAGAAGGGAACAATGTAGATAGAGTGAAATCATTGAACAATAAAACAGAATACACAGTTCACAATAGGTAATTTTTGTACAAAGGATTTTTCTCAATCAAAACAATTAATCAACAATCAGCAACCCATGTTGCCATGGTTTGAATTATGCCATTTTTTAAAGTCAAAATAGGATAAGGTAAAATAATATGCTTGAATGAAATAAGGCATATTCTGTGTATGAATAACCAGTTCAAGAGTTTAATCCTGGTAAATATTTGATAGTTTAGAAACTCTCATCTCAATAGACCGAACAAATATAATTTTATATGAGCCAATATTTGATCAAAGTAAATAGTAGAGAAAATGTTTATTGGCTTTTTCTGTAATCGAAGCTTGTTTTTCATTTCAATGTTGATTATTATCCTGAAGAGATTACATTAGTTTACTGAATTTTTTTAAATTTTGAACACTATTTACCTCACAAAATTCAGAAATTATTTGCTGAATCACACTGTTTTCGCCAACAAAATATATTTCTGAATCAACCAGCATATTACTCCACACACTTTTTAACTATAATATCTTCCTAAAAATTTTTCAAGGCCTTCCTTCAAATTGATTGAAGGATATTTTGGGGGATTTTCACATAATTTTCATGTATTTCCTAGGTTTTCCTTCTCAATATCTAAAAAAAGAACTATCAAAATTAAATGAAAAACAATTGTGGGATTCGAACCATTTGTCAAAGACAGTTTCTTGAGAAAATGTTTCCATAAACAATATTGGTATACTGTTAACGATCAACAAGGTGAACTGTGAAGTTCCAGAGCCTGAATCCTTCTTCAGACGATAAAGATGAAATATGCACAATTATTTTCTCTGTTTATTCGACAAAAGTCTTGAATTACGAAATTTTCTAAAAAAAAAACAATTCTGCAAATTTCCTCTTTATTGCCTGATGAGATAGTCATATATGGGCTCCAAAACATTACAGTTCATTTGGTTTATCGTTATTCAGAGTGAAAAACTGGAATGAAAGATAACATTCCTCAATATTTTCTGCTAGCAAAAACAAGTTTATTTCTGTCTTAACTAGCATATTACTTCACTACATTTTCAGATAATGAGTTGAACAGTTATATCATAAAGCTCTATAATAATTTTTCAAATAATTGAAAGGTGCAATGAAAAAATAAAATATACACACATTTCTCATCGTTCAGTTAGATCCCTGAAGTCTCATCAGAGTGAACCGAAACAATAAACTAATCCTGAATTTATGATTTCTATTATAGAAAACAATTACTTTCATAGACATAAATTTCGGAGGAACAAAGCTGAAAATTTCCATTAGTCTACTTCATTAACCATCATCTTCGAGTTATAAAATTGTCAGACTCGAAAGTCGAACAATAAACATCTAAAACAATAAAAAGAGGCCATAAATTAACTACCCCTGTTATAAATTTCGAGCTTAGTACCTTAGAAAAACAAACGTAATATATTTCGAAATATACCGGTAACTGGTTTGAACATGCGATATTCTTCTCACTATCCTGAAGGGATTCTTAAGATAGAGGGTGTGTCATAAATCTTTGAAGCACATCGTTATCATGACGTAGTTGAAATTAATTAGAGAGAAATTAAAACCACAGGGATTTTGTAGGTGTTAAAAGGAGAAACTTTTTTTTATATCAAGGGCGTTGTGGATAGATATTTAGGGTGAGTTCAGGACGAATTCTGCTATCAGAACATAGGAACTATACAGAAATAAACTGAATAATATGAGATTGGAGATGAAGATTATCAAGTTCGATAAAGCAGATAGAATACAAAGATTTGGTACCCTAGTTTTAAGATATGACAACACTAAAATGAAAATATCGAGTCTGACATTGCATCGTAAAATTTGACATTTTGAATCGTGAACATACTCAAAACCTGTTATCGTACGAGTACTATGTGTGTTATTCAAAGTAACTTAAAGTATCCAATTGGACAATTGCTTAAAAATGAAAAAGAATCGTGAAATTCTTCGTGCCATGAATTTTGATGTGGATATAACCAGAAGCAGTGTGACGATCAACCCAAATGGACTAGATCGATTTATAATATATCAAATAACCGAAAAAACGTATTATAATCAGATTAACACCCACAAAGAATGAAAACAATATAAGGAAACTTTTTTGTTTATAGTTTGAGGGAAATGTTCTTATTACTTGAGAAAAACAGCCATTAAATGTTCTTGTACGTCAGAAAATATGTCTCGCAAACAAAATCATTCGATGTGTTTCGGGAAATTTTTCTGATCACTATGGGATAAGAAATATACGGGGTGTCTCCTCTTGGATGAAACACCTGTGTATTTATTTTCAAAACGGTTGCAATAAAATGAAGGATTTACATCCATTATAGTTTGCTTGAGGCTTAACTGATTTATAACTGATTGTTTCACGCTTTGCGATGTTAATCTTTTGACGTCCACTTGCAGTATACTCCATTCACTTTTATAAAGTATCCCGGTTGACCATGATTTAGGTCTATCATGTTTTTGTAACTAAAACCAAGGCAGGTTTGCGCACCTGAAATATCGAGAATGTCAAAATAATTCGACTCGAGGTTGCCAATTTCTACTCTCTTTCAATAACAAATAACAATTCAGCTACAGCCATAATAAACTAATAAATTAACATTTCGCTTTAATTGTATTGTATTGAGCCTTAAGTAGGTAGTCATGTTTGAATTAAACAAATCCCGTAGCGAATAATTTCAAAAGTTGTATATTTCGTGGAATTGTTTCGATAGGAAGTAGTACATTGAAAATGAACTTGGTATACCCTATGTTGGCAGAACATTGAATTTTTATGCACGAAAATAACATGAATTATACAATATCTCATTCAATGCCATTTTTCCTAATATTTTAGGAATTGCTTTTTTCTGGGAATTGAATATTTGAGTTGACTTCAAAGTATGTCCATAAAACATAATTCCATATCTTGCTTTTGACCCGAGTACTGCATAATAGGTAGTTTTCATGGAGAATTTATCCAGATATCTTGTCATTACACCCAAAGATAATATACTGAAGCTAAGCTGCATCCCAGTTTAGAAATATGTTGATCCCAATCCAGTATATGTATCATTCACGTAGATTCCAAAGACCTTTGTAAATGGAGTTAGTTCGTTTGAGGTTAACTGTGACACAGGTTTCGAAGAACTACTACATTTTCATACTGGAATATTTCAAGTTGTGCAACAAGGTATTTAAATGACTTCTGAAGGCTTATTTCTTGAGGATTTAGAAAAGTAGGGAATTCGAAGTAACGGACTACTCTATCCATCATTTTTCAGTAAAATTCCAAAACACTCGATTCTTGATTTCCGTACTAGAAAAAAGCATTACTGAATCTTCCAACCATGTTAACATACGTGAAATATTTCCAATATTTACAGAGAAAAAAGTTTCTTCAACATTCGCCAGGTCTTTGGAATTATTGAATTCACATAATATTTTCTCAAATTCATTACTTTCCAAATGTAGATTGACATTTTGAAAAATAAGTAATTAAAACGACCTCTTTATTGAGAGGACAAAGTTGCATAGTTATCTGAGAGGAAAATGACTATAACCTAACATTTTCAAAATATACACGGTGAAATCTGTCAGGATGTCATGGCAAACCGGGATACTTTATAAAAGTGAATGGAGTGGCAATATCCTAGTATGATTTGTCTGTGTTTTCACAGACTTCTTTTAGGACTAAAACCCTTCATATTCATCTAGGTAAGCAGTGAAATAGCTCCAAGAAAATAGTGTAATTCTTTCGAGATCCATAAATTCACTGTAAGCATCCTGTCGGAAGACATATTCTCGAAGGCAAGTAACTAATGCCACAAAATTTTTCTCAGCTGTGGGTTGTTCTTCTCTCACCATTTATTTTCTGTTTATAATTTGAGAATGTCTTTCTAATGATCAATTCATGAATTTTGCATCTTGAATATGCCTGTCTGGCAATTATGTAGATATGAACTTCCTCAACCAATGGATTGTTCGGAAGGGTTCTGAACACTGTATATTCCTGATGAACACCTTCGTGCGGATTTTGGGACATAAAATTGCCATGAAAAACTAACCTATGTTTAAATATCACCAACTCCCTTGTGCAATAATATGTGTTGAAATTGACCGAGTGATAATCTGCCAAATACGCCGGGACAAAAATTGAACCTTTCGAAACACCAAATCAGTTTCAACTGCAGTAATAATAATAATTTGCTCTCACGCAACTCAAACATGCTGCACATCACATCAACCTCAGTCAGAAAACTGAGTCATTATAATCCAGAAAATCATCTAATGCCGGGAAGGGTCGGCATTAAAAAAAAACAGCAGGCTGATCCGCCATAAATTTAACATGTCACGACAGGTGTAATCTGCATCGGAAGGCAACGGGCTATAAGGGGAGGCATCCTCCGTTGTTGATTTTTGTGAATGCCGTGTTTGTTATTGGACCTAATTTAGATTTACCAGAATCATAATCAGGAGGGCCATGATTATACGTTGCCGTGCATGCCGGGAGGTTGCCCAGAAATTCTTCCTCGTTGGGCCGTTGGCCGTTCATAAGTCAGGTTTCGGAACGTGCAGGGCCGTAATGGGAAAGTTTGACTAGAATGGACAAAGCGTATAACTATCCCATTGGTATCTAAAAGAAGACTTCGTGTTTTTGTTGGAGTTGTTAGTAATAATTATAACACTTGGTATTATGGTCTCCCACAAGGATCAGATACATCGAGAACGAGTTCTTCCGAATTTCTCGATATTTTTTCTGGCTGGTTGTACATGGTTACACCTTGGGGAGAACATAATTTAGCTTTGCCCAGAGAAAGCAAAAATACATCTGCGAAACGTCGGCATTAGCTAAGGTTTGTTAATCTTTTCCGATTCCTAGTTACTGTCAACTACTTTGAGTTTATAAACTAATGATCTTTATTTCAAATGAAAGTGACAAAGAAATTTGGCGTTCTTAATGGAATTGTGTGATGTTTTTAACGAAGGTTAGATTAGTGATCCTTAAGAAATTGTTTCTAGTTTTAATCTTCCAAGGAAAATTTGGTGCATTTTGAATCCACCTAAGCCAAGCTATAGTCACTGTTATTATGTTCTCTTTAAAGTTCTGTCGAAAGACCAAGGTGCGAGTGTGATGCACTTCGTCATGGCTCATTTACTTTGACGCGATGGTACCTGATGAAATTTGTCACCGAATGAAAGTCGACCATCACAGTTTTGTTCATGCACAACATTCAACCCCTACGAACCCTTCAATGGAGAAAAAAAAATTGTTCACGTGAGGGGGTTGAAACGGGTTGAAAGTTGGGCATGAACAAAAGTGTAATGGTCGACTTTCTTTCGGTGACAAATTTTATCAGGTACCATTGTCTCAACGTAAATGAGCCATGACAAAGTGCACATACTGAAAACCTCTTTGAAGTAACAAATATTTCAAAAACATTTTTTCTTGAAAATTTCTGCACGCCTGTGAAGAAGATGCAAAGACTTTGCTAAAAAAGTACCACATGACCTACTTTCCCTATTAAAAAAATTTAGAGGGTTGATGGGGATGGCACAGGGTGCAACAAAAATCCTTCAAAAATGCATATAAATTTGGTAAAAGTGAAACAAAAATCGACCTGTTTCAGGATTCTGTTGCCAAATATATTTTTCTGAGAAAATGAATTTCTTTCAAAATTTTGACGCGCACTTTATAAAAAAGAGAGTGATCCTTCTATAATGAGAAAAGTTACCTTATGCTTCTAATATCTGATACGGACCTGCTCGATCACCTGCCCATAACTCGTCTACCAATTTGACCAGCTGCTTACGCGATAATTAATAATTTCAATAATAGCAGAACAGTATTTGTTATTTACTAGAAAAGAAGTTTAACAACCTGTCAACCCTAAATTTTCGAAAAATAATGATACGCTTTGTTGTTTCCCAAATTCTCTACCCTTGCGTCCTCTAATCAAGACTAGCGCAGTCAGAATGAAATTTATATTATGTATTCATTTTTTTCAGAGGAGGCGTATGCTTTGAAAATCAAAAGTTTTGATGTTTTATAAGCAACAATATCTGATTTTTGACTTTTTTATTTCGCGCTTCTTCCTAGGAAAAAGAACGTTTCCATTTTGAACAAATATCATTCAATTATGTCTGTCCTTTCAGTCAGGCCCTCTATACAGTAACTTTAAAAAGAAAACACCAAGAGACTCGAAACTTTCGGGATAGGTTGAAATTGTTAATGTGGAGAAATCCGCCCAACTGTTTCGAACTTACAGCGATAAGAAATTTTGCTCTACTTATTCACGATTCCGATGAATATTGCAATTATCGCGTAGTAGTTCAGTTGTGTTTGTGGTAATTTTGTTTCCCGGTTTTGCCCCTTATTTATGACGGCTGAATTCATGAATGGGTAAAATCCACCCGATGAGTCCGCAGATATGTAGCAATTCAGAATTTCGTTTTCCAAATATTTCCAAAAATACAGATTACATCGAATTGAAATCCAGTATTTGATTAAAAATGACAGCTCAAGGATATGATGAGAATATAGCATAATATAGAATATTCAAGAAAAATTCAAAATTTTTTTTGTTCTGATAACACGATCACAAAATTTCGCACAAAGTTGTTAATCAGCAGTATCAAAACAGTTACAAGGTTTAATCAGGAATGAATGTATTTTTGTTTAGTAATTCCGAGAAAAGCAACGATACCGAGTAAAAACCACGAAATTTTACATATTTTTTTTTGAGTATCTACGAAGATTTGTTAGAGTTAGTATATATATATATATATATTTTTTTTTTTTATGGGTTAAGTGGAGTAGCTTTGATGCTAGACTTCGCCCTGCTGTTATGAATGTAGAAAAGAAAGCATTCTAATAAAGGCACTATCATTATTATTATTATTATTATTATTATTAAGATTCTAATCGGATCAAATTGAAATTTAAAAAAACCCATGATAATTAACGACTTCAAGGTATGCGTCAAGTTTCGTTGAAATCTGATGAGTTGTCTTAAAATATTTCAAATATTCCGTTTCATCCCAATTAGGACAACCCAAAGACACATGTATTCGCATATTTTATAGATATAATAAACCAAACCTAACGTTTACAAATCGACAGAACAGTATCGCCATTCCAACAAGTGTAAATAATTATGAACGTTTCTTTTTTTCGCCCACAGGGCATCCAATTAAAGCAAAACAAACATGGCTAAAAGGCCAAATTAGACGTCAAGATACGTTTGGAGATCTTTAATATATTGCAGCCATCCTGTGTTTTACCATGCCCACCATTTGATATCCTGTGTTTACAGCTCCTAGCAAGTCGTTCTTTGTAAAAACTCAAATTCATGAGGATGCGGTTCATAACCGGTAATTAAAATTAATCTATAGTCGATAGAACTTGTATTTTACCTGTCACTGCCTTGGCATGTTACCAGTGGAAGTATTCTTCGGTGGTTTGTCGAAGATAATAGGCAGGATCACTTGTCTACTTAGAAGATGGAGAATTTCCAGACCTGTATAATTTCGTTGGAAAGTTGGGCAGTCTGTGGTTCTGAAGAATCGTTTAGGTTGTTAGGATTTATGGATATTTCTGCGTGCGTGCCCTAGGGAATGGTTTGCAATCGTTTTTTCCAAATGTGAATGTGAATTTTGAGCCGAAAATGGCCTCAAACGACGTTAATGGGCTAAAACGGCCAAATGGTTCAGAAGTTATAGTAATTTGAACTCTTTCGAATGAATTTTGGCGAAAACTGGTCCTAAACTTCTAACTAAATTTGTTGACTATCTTAAACCCTTTATTCTACAACAGTGTACAAAGTTTTATTCGTATCACGATTTGACTTCTGGAGCTATCAAAAAAATTGTGGTTTATTCTTCAAAACTCAGAAAATACTGATCCAATTATGTTGAAACGTGGTAGGTAGCTGGAAAATACTGCTGCGCAACTCTTTGCAAATTTTGACGATCAGAGTTCACTAGAACAATAATAAAAATTGTTGAAAGAATGTTTTTTTCGAAAAGTATATACCAAATTCCAAATTAGGTGGATTTTGTTTATTCACGAAATCGGCTTTCGTAATTAAGGAAGAATTATACTTCACAGATATAGAATTTTTAGGTTGTTTTTCTCCTAAAGATATAGTGTTCACGACCGAACGTGGTCAAAAGACCCTCCCGGTCGAAGAGCACATGTAGGTTATATGATTTACTGCTTATTCCTGCTGGTGAAAAGTGTCTTTTTCTGTTGCAGTTATTATTTCAAGATATTTTCTTAGTTTAAATTCAAAAGAAAAAAGACATTTGGTTCCAATGAAAAAAATTAGTCCCATTTGGAATATGTTGGCTTATTTTGTGACAACACGAACAACCAGAGCGATACAGTTTGGCAACCTAGCATTTCCAAACAAAACCCTTCCACTTTCCATCTTCAACATGAAAACGAAGCAGAGTAATTTTCTGCTGGTATTATTATTTCCTCTTTTCTCTGGCACGATATTGAATCTCTCATATATGCTCACTTGGAGGATCCTTCAGGATGACTGTACAGATATATTGGACCTCTTCTACTTCCTAATTTAACACTCAACCTGGTTGAAACCTTGTGAAGTGCCACTGTTGGAAATCCTTGATGTTTACACTGATCTCAGTCGGTATGTGTTTTGACAAAACATCATTTTAATTACTGCTTATAATTTACGCAATTCATTCGTATATGATATTCCAACAACAACAGAGTTTGTTGTACCAAACTTCTAAAAA
Organism: Myrrha octodecimguttata; assembly: GCA_958510865.1. NCBI lineage: Eukaryota > Metazoa > Arthropoda > Insecta > Coleoptera > Coccinellidae > Myrrha > Myrrha octodecimguttata. The sequence goes on along the minus strand of OY294063.1, from coordinate 15,539,214 downwards.
CATGGTTCATCATACAATTTGATTGAATATCCATAAAGCACGTTTATTCAAATGAATTCAATATTCCATCGAGAGTGTAAAATAATGGAGATTAGGTTTCCGAGTTGGAAACATTAGAGGTTATAAAAATAAACGTTAATTTTAATATAGCGAACATAACTTCCTTGGATTCATAACTGATAGTTAGCTTGAATACGAATACTTAATGATATAAATAGCTATTTGAATAATTCTAACGTAGTCCCTCGATTATCATATAGGCAATGTTATTAGGAATAACTGAATTTTATTCACGTTATATTGAATGAGTAAGCATTTAAGTGATTCCACCTCTGTTCTACACGAATTTTGATTGAATAAGTGGCATTCGGAAGTTGGTTGGTAGTTGAAATTCTTGGGTAATGTTCCTTATTGGATCAAATTCATTCCTATTTCAGGAAAGATGCGAGAAAAAGAATAAAATGCATACGTAAATGGTTTAAGAGACCAAATACTGAATTTTAAATCAGATCTGTATTATTGAGAAAACAGAATTTTTCATCCACTCGCAAATCCAGTACTCGTAATTCCCCTGCAACTGTAAAGCAACGACTCAGAGATTCGAAATTTGGATCGCACTTTTGGGGCTCAATCAGGAAATTCGTAAATGGTTAAAATAAGCCTTATTATTTCGTAGACACAGGCTGATGCTTAATATGTACATTGATTTTGACCATAGATTCCTCTCATTAAATGAAACACTTCTTTAATTTGATATTTTTGCAGAGTCGGCTCAGGGCAGAGTTATAATCATTTAAATATTTCTCAATCTGCTAATACACTCCTGATGTATTTTGTTCGCAAGTTCACCACAGATATCTCTGATGGGGTTCTGTTTTGCAGAATATCCAATCCATTGCTTTAAATTCAAGGAAACACGATTGAGAAAACTCATTTACTCACTTAATTCTCATAATTTGGCGATTTTTGCGGTATTATTGTAACGGAAAATTTCACTACTCTTCCACTACAATTAACATTAATATCCTTATTCTCACCAAATTTAAAAATTAATTATACGAAATAATTTAGCTAACCTATGAATACATTATGTGAACTCTATTAATATTCTGGTCCATAGACATGGAGACCTAGTATTTTTTTCTATGCTCTAGTCACATAATATATGAATAACCATGTATTCGGTGGTTCTGACGGACGTGGACGGAGCTTAATTTGAGGCAGCTACTACACAAAAATAGGGAAATTCCCCGAATTTTATCAGTTTTTATAACATCCATCTTCGAAAATCTTTAAAACGGTGCGTTTGAAGGAGAATGATTACGTATTCTCAAATGATTGAGAAATATTATGTTGAAAGAATAAACAATCTGCATTCTTTATAATAATTTCTTATAGTGTTATGAATCGACGAGTACCTATATAACTAGGAAACTGCTGGAAGTAGAATAAGTGATTGCTGACGAACAGGGGTCACAGTTATAGAAAACTTCCTAACAAAATTCATTCAATTCGGAGTTATTACGTCGAAGCTGCAATGGAAAGACTGTTTTCATTTTAAATTTCAAAATCCTACATCATTAACTGGAGTCGAACCTGGAAAAATAAAAATCTACAAAAGCATTGACGTGATGTCAGGAGCTTTCGAGCGCTTGTTCAAATTCTAAGTTTCAGATCAACACGAAATTTGGCATATGGTTGCGTGTTGGTATTCTCCACCTGACTACGAAATTCCAATCTGATTGCATTCGTACTTCTCGAGATTTCGCGGAAAGAACGTTAAAATTCAAAATAACAAAGAAATAATAATAATAATAATAATGCAAAATAGCAAAATAAAAACACTTTGGTAACATTTTTTTTTCTTATATCTCCGAAAATAAATTTCAGATCGAAATTTGGAACATTGTCGTTAGATACTGATTCTAAGGTGTGTGCCAAATTCCATTGAAATCTCATCAACATTTTCAGAGAAAAAAAGTTTTTCATCAAAAATTTTGAAAATTTTCGATCCACACGAAATTTTGGTCTTCATCAGACGATTAAATGAAATCCACAAGAATCGATATCTTGTTATATGGCCCTTGTGAAATTTACAGTTTCACAATCTTCAAAGTCAGAAGTTTCAGAGGTTAACTCACTCCATACTCTACAACATTCCTTTTTCGATTAAAATTCTCCTATAATGATCCATTAACGAAAAACCTCAACCAACAAGACAACACTGAACTTATTCAAGTGACGTCATACTGTAATTCAATCCCATCATGGCGGATAAACACAGAGATAAATATCAATTAGCAAAATGAATTTGCCTCGAACCTGAACTTCGGAACATCGAACGTCGTTGTGGTTCTTTGCTCGACCTAACGAAAGCACTTTTGAGGAAGATCTTCTATACTGTTGAATGCATGATATAAACATTATATCTTAATTATATGGCTCGGAATACAATCATTGCTGGCCCGAAGCTAAACCAGGCTGTTGCTGGAGCAAACAAGATATGATGCTCCAAGTTGAACGGTTTTACTCGCCAGCACTGTTAAGCAGAGTTTTCTCATACACATAGTATGTTCATCAGATAATTATTTTGTCGAAAATATGGACCACATTCATTAAAGTTGCGTAATATGCCCCAGGCAGGAGGTTTAACGTGATTCTTGAGGAATTCTTAAGTTGGTGTACATAAATCAGCGGTTTTTTGATGGATTGCCGTGTTGAGGTACTGTTACAGTTCGAGAAGTTATTGAAAATTGGTGTGTGTTCAATCTCTTTAACGATTCAAGGCACGCTCTGGGAGCAGTGGCGGAGAAATTCGGTAAGAGGTGCTGGAATATGTATAATACACAACAAATATAGAAGCTCACTGACGTCAAGTGAGCAGTTTTTGCGCGCAAGACATCACCAAATTTTGCGAATGATTGTGGATTAGTATTCGACAATTAGATTCCAAGTTTCATCATGATAAGATTAGGATTAGCGATATTCTGGAAATATCAAGTGTAAGCATATTGGAAAAACACCTCGAACTTTGACACAGTGTTTTTACAAAAATCATCGAAAATCATAATCGGACCACCTGAAATTTTGTGCACCATTATGGAATATTTCTTTTAAGGTTTTGGGTTAAATTCCTTCGAAACTGATGGTTAGTTTCCGAGAAAAAATTTCAAAAAATAATTCGGAAAATGTCGATGTAGAAAAGAAACTTAGGGGAGAGGCAGGCAACCATTTTTTGAAAGCTGATATCTTATATGTGGATAAGAACTAAGAGATCATCATGCATTGGGTCGTCAGGCAATAAGGTTAACATTTTATTTTATAGGGTAGAAATAAATTTCAAAAAATTCAAACAACGAAAAACCTGTAATAATCCAAAATATGCAAACAACTTTCTTGTTCGCATATGTCGAGCAAAATGGCATACCTTCGAATATGACACTTTTTGTAGTGCAAAATCAAAAATCCTTCAATAAAAACCAAATATTTGGAAGATATTTAATTCTTATCGAAAAAAAACAAGAAAAAAAACAGACGCATATCGTTCCAGCACACTTCAAAACTCGATATTTGTAGAGAAGTTAGTTTGGACCATAATTACGAAGGCCGAATTCGTTAATGGGTGAAATCCACCTAATGATTCCGCACATATAGATACCCATTGAAAATTTTATTTTTCTAATATTTCCAAAAATACAGATTAAATCGAATTGAAATCCAGTTTTTTATCGTTAAATGACATTTCGAGGGTTCATACGAAACAGCATGATGATAATATGATCAGAAGATCACAGAATATTGAATATTTGAAAAACAGAAAATTTGAAATTCATTTACAAATTGTTCAAATAGCACGATCGTCACGAAATTTTGCACACATTTTCCCATCAGCATTTTTAAGCCAGGTGCCAAGTTTCATTCCGATTGAATCAGATTTTTTTGAGTAATTCCGTAAAAAACAACGATATCGAGAAAATTTACCTATTTTTTTCCAATATCTCCAGAAATTATGGTTGTATCGATATGAAAGTTGGTAAACTGCTGTAAAATATGATTTTCAAGGTATGAGCAGAAGTTTATTCCGGATGCAATGAATAGTTGCAGTTGAAAAAAGAGGTTTCGAAAAAATTTCGAAAAAAAAATTATTTTTTTTTACCGACAGTGTGATCTCAACGAAATTGAGTGGGAAGTGGTGCGTTGTTATGCTTCAAGTAGCTACCAAGTTTCAATTCAATGGCATGAGTAGTTCCTGAAATATCAGGAAATCAATCTCAAAATTTCAAATGACCTTAACTCCGAAATCATTCGACGGATTCGTCCCATTAACGAACTTAACCTTCGCATTTTGAAATGCAACCAACCCTGAAATTTTCAAGTCGATAGGATTCTCTGTACGTCCGTAATCGTGCCTACGGACGGACGGCCTGCCGGACAGAATCAATTTTGACACTGGATTCGTCATCAGTGAGTCCAACCTAGTCGTTTGGGACCATTTTCGGCTTAAAATTCGAAAATTACAGACATTTGGACAAAACTGATAGCACGCTGTTACCCTAGAACATTCCTGTAAAAAAAATCACTTTCAGTAACAGTAATAAAGGCGTAAAGAAGGATCTTACCTTGAAGTTCAACACGCACCCATCTCCTTTCCATGAATAACTCATGAACCATAAGCGCGGCCTTGTTAAAATTTCGTCAGTACACTTTTACCATCTTATGTAGACATTTATTGAAAACTCAGCCCGAATATGCCATCTTGCCAGCCTTTTCTATGCAGCATGAGTACTTGAAACATTTCATGAAGAGACCAAAAAAGAAGTTTCCATGTAAATTTCGTAGAAGCAAAAACGTTTTCCTATACCAATTTCACCAATAATAATTGAACAATTTGTGCTTTTCAACACTATCAGTTGAAATACCATCACTCATAATCTAAATTAATTAATTCTCTTCAAAAAATGCTTGTTAAATCGAGGAAAATGACATTTTCTACATCCGGAATCAATCATTCCATAATTTGGCCACCCATATCGTGTGATTTAGTACCAACAGTCCTTAACGAGGATCCTTCAAAGGAATCACGAAACAAACCTCTGAATCAATTATTGCTTCAGATAACATCACGCCAAAAACTTTTCTTATCTTCCCCTTTTCTCAGAGAAATCCACTGTTGAAAAATCAAGATAAACCGTGTTTGTTTGAGGTAATGACAGGTTTCAAAGGCTGCGTTCGATCAGCGAACATAACAAGAGCATCGTTGTAAGAACATTTAAAAAGCCATTTGCGTTATTTAAGACGTTATAATATATACAAATTATATAGCGTTATATTATAATGAACTGTGAAACGATAGGCACGGTTAATAAATAAATAATCGCATGGTGCTTTCATGCTTTGAAATCACGGAATGTTCATTATTCATTACGGCTTATAGATTCATCCAGGCGCATTAATGATTCAACCTGAGAGGGTCAGAAGTGATTAAGTTACTGCAACAAGGTGCTGTGGCGATTATTCAGAATTATACAGGGTGAGTCTTTAAGTTGTAAATTGATTTTATCCATAGATTTCTCTCATCAAATGAAACAATTTTTTCATTCACAATTTTTCCAGGTTCGGCTCAAGTAAAAGGGTTGAAAGCATTAAAATATTCCTCAATGTGCTGATACGCACCTGCACTTTGGTGCAAGTTCAACACAGATTTGTCTTCCGGTGATTTCTATCGCAAAACTACCAATCCATTGCTTGAAATTCAAAGAAGTAAAGAGTGTTTTTGTTTAGAGGTATAGAACTTTAAGTTGGCAACACTGTTTTAACTGGAGGCCATTTTGTCAGCTGTCAAGTGATTTGTGTTCAGTTTGGTCAGAAAGTTTAACATGAATAGACTGACGCCTGAGCAGTTCTTCCAAATTATGCAAATTCATCTTGAAAAAAATGGTTCTGTTCGAAATGCGTATCGCGCTCTACGTCCATTTTACGGTCAACATAATCGTCCATCGGAGCAATGAATTCGACTAACTATAAACCGTTATCGCACCACGTTTCCTCTGACTGATAACACGCATCCACAGACACGTGGTTTGGTGTGCTTTATGGGCTGGTGGAATCATTGGTCCTCACTTCTTTGAAGACGATGCTGGCCAGAACGTTACAGTCACTGGTGACCGCTATAGAGCCATGATTACTGACTTTTTCGTTCCTCAATTGAAGAATCATGATCTGCAGCAGCTGTGGTTTCAACGAGACGCCGCAACATGTCATACAGCTCGTGCAACAATCGACTCACTGAAGGAAACGTTCGATAACCGCATAATTTCACGTTCCGGGCCCGTGAACTTGTCTCTAACGCCGCTAGACTATTTTCTGTGGGGATATCTGCTGTCGATAGTCTACGCCGATGAGCCCGAAACGATTGACCACTTGGAGGACAACATTCGCCACGTAATTGCCGATGTAGGGCCACAAATGTTGGAAAAAGTGATTGAAAATTGGATCTCCAGATTAGATTACGTCCGAGTCAGCCGTGGCGGTCATACGCCAGAAGTTATATTTCGAATTAGAATGCCAAAAGATTATCTTTTGAATGAAGTCAATTTCATGTCCATTTTCAAGAATTCGTCCTTGGTTTTTTTCCATTTCAAAATTCTATACCTCTAAAAAACACCCTTTATGATGAGGAAAACTCATTTACTGACTCAATCCTCATGATTTGGTAATTTTTGCGGTAGTATTGTCGAGAAAATTTCTCACTGCACTTCTCCATTGAAACATCAGTTCTTTCCACCATTTCTATTCTATACAATTTCATTCTTGCTCATTCTTATATTAAAATTCCATAATTATCCTAATTTTCATCAAATTTATAAATAAATTAGGTATATGAAATTACTCAACTAACCTAAAAACATAAATTGAACTCCAGAATTCTATGGAAAATCTGGTTCATGGACATGAACGTTGTCTGGGGTCTGGTCATATATGAAATCACTCAACTAACCTAAAAACATCAATTGAACTCTAGAATTCTATGGAAAATCTGGTCCATAGACATGAACGTTGTCTGGGGTCTGGGATCTAATATTTGGTCTGCTGACTTCTCCTTAGTTATCTTTTATCAGAGTAGGTACCTCAAGACAAAAGTTATTCATTTTTCGTTCCGATATATTTGTTTTCTATCGAACATAATATATTTACGAGTTTGATTGTTTCAAATATATAAAATACGGATCCAATATATTCATTGATTCGTTCTACCGAAAAAAGTCGGTGCTGGTAGAGTACAGTTCCCAGCAATTCTGATTTAGATCTGAATTTACCATGATAATTACTACAAATGTTTGAGGAAAAACTCTTAATATTCACAACTCAGATCAAAATGAGAACTGATAATCAAAATTTTCAAGTTCTTCTTGGATTGCTCGATTGAGGGAAACTGCTAGCGTGCTATCGACGCTCCATCTCTTGACGTTGTTCGAATGATGGAATCAAAAACTTTTTTGGTTCTTAAATTTTATATATTCAAAACTTCCAACTCGTAAATATATCGTGTTCGGAAGAATATAAATATATCGGAATGGAAAACGAATATAACGTCAAAAATAAATATTTTTGCAAACGTTCTTTTGACCCAAACGGCTCCTCATAAAATACAATACACATCTAAGGGAAAAGATTTCCTCTAAAAAATTTCGGAACCAAATTGGTTCCGCTGGATGAATTGGTTTGCGAAAAAAATCGAGTGTACATCAATTTGAATCTACGACTGGAAACAGGCGGACATTACACCAACCCTCTCGTGGTGAAATTCGATTTCAGACAGGCCTATAAATGGCAAACAATTTAAACATTAGAACGGACTACAGCGGACCATCGAAACGTGCTGTCATCTAGCGGAGAGCGTTAGAAACCTGTCGACATGTGGTGCTGGTCGACTGTAGGGTTATCGATGTTTTTCGAATTTTTTCATTTGGGTGCTAAGCCAGACTATATTTTTTTTTTGAGTTGATTTGATATTCAAGGACGTCGATTTTTCCCGTAGTCCGTGGTTTTCGTGTAATTCCACGTAATAGACGATCGATAACGTTCGGATTGGGGTCATAGAAAATGTAGATTGCGTAATTTATGTTTTATGTATGTGACGATATAGTGAAATGGAAATTGTTTAATCGGTGTTGTCTGAATTGTGCGGGATATACATATCGATTATAGGGACTTATGAGTTTTCGCTTTAATATCTGAAACAGAAGTTATAAAATCGAAATTATTGTTGAAAGGAATTACTCCTGTGTTACACCATTTATTAGAAGTAATTTTTCCAAACAATTTTGTCTGACAATAACAATATAAGCGATCGACGAATGCATTTGTAACATTTCGGAGCCTTCATTTGTTTCATCCATCAGAAAATGAAGAGAACATCTTTAGAAGAATTTTCTTGAACTCATCTGTCTCATTTCAGATTTTTTAAAATCACAAAAACGCATATTCAAATCACTAAGAAATTTTAAAATTTTGCCGCTTTTTCTATAGAAGTCAACCAAATTATGTATGGTATCGGACAGTGGGCGGATTTATATTCTTCATTTTGTTACATACAGTGTGACTAAGGTTCTTTCCATTGCTTGAATGTATATAATCAGCACTTTTGGATAACCGTGTATGTCTTTATTCTTCGTGGCATTTCCCCAGTATATTTTTTCAAGAAATACGGGAAATATTTCATAAAAATTCTTCATTAAGGTTTTGCGTGCACGTCCTGGAGAACAAAGTGCTATCATTTCGTTCAAATGTATGTTATTTCTGATTTTTTCCCAAAATTGGAATTGAGAGACTTAGGTTGGACTCATTGATGATGAATCCGGTGTCAAAATCTATTTTGTTCGGCCAGCCATCCGTATGCACGATTACAGGTGAACGAAGGATTCTTTCGACTTTAAACTTCGGTAGTGGGCAAAATTTGCGGAATGGTTTCGGAGTTGTAGACATTTGAGAGTTTGAGGTTATTTCCCTGATATTAAAGAAACCCCAATTGGATTGAAACTTGGCGGTTAGTTGGAGCATAACGACGCGCAACTTTGAGCAAAATTTCGTTGGAATCGTATGGTTACTCAATTAAAAAAAAATTTTTTTCAAAGTTTTTTTCGAAAAATTTTTTTTTTCTGGAACTATCATTCATATTCGAGAAAAATTTCAGTCATACTTTGAACTTCATATTTCACAGCAGTGTACCAAATTTCAATTTGATACGGCTATTAGTTCCGGAGATATTGGAAAAAAATATGTAAAATTTCGTGGTTTTCTTCTCGATATCGTTGTTTATATCGGTATAACTCAAGAAATACTGATTCAATCGTGATGAAACTTTGCAGCTAGTTCGAAGATGTTGAAGGACAACATTGTGCGGAATTTCGTGATGATCGTGTCATTAGAACTAGAAAAAAATTTCAATTTTTTTTTTCCAAATATTTAATATTCTGTGATCTCCTCATCATATTGTCCTCATTGAATTCTGTATGGACCTGCAATCTGTCATTTTTCGATAAAGTACTGGATTTCAATTCGATCAAATCTTTATATTTGGAAATATTGGGAAAATGAAATTTTGAATGGGTGTATCTGCGGAATCATTGGGCCGATTTCACTTAGAAACGACTCAGAAACTCGATATTTGTAGAGAAGATTTGGGGCTTTATTACGAAGGTCGAATTCGTGAATGGCTAAAATCCGCCCAATGATTCCGTAGATACACCCATTCAAAATTTGATTTTCTCAACATTTTCAAAAATACAGAATAGATCGAATTGAAATCCAGTACTACAGAAAACCCAGAAAAGCCGTGAAGGCAGCAGCTTTTGCGTGCGTGTTCAAATTCGTTGACAAAGAGGTCATCCCCATTGAACATGCGCGTAAAAGCTGCTACCTTCACGGCAGTGATTTTCTAGGTTTTTTTACACAATAACTCAAAAAATACTGATATGAACATGATAAAGCTTGCAACTAGTTGATGATGTACCTTTTTTCAGAATTTCGTGATAATTTTTGCCAACGCCAAAAAATTTGAACAAAAGGGCAAAAGCTGCTGATTTCACATCAATGCTTTTCTGAAATTTTAATAAAGAACTTACCACTGATTCCTTCTCAAGGCCACGAACATGAGATCACATTCAACAAACTGAACTCATCCATATGTTGGTCAATTTTACCCTTGAATTCTTCGTCCTCTACTTACGCTTGCATCGGTTATTCTGCAATACCTCAAAACACCAAGAAAACACCAAGTCATCCTTTGCAAAGCAGTAGGAAAGCTGACAAAGCGATCAAAACCCTCAAATTACTAATGGCCTCTTACAACAAGGTATTAGCTCCGACATTCCATAATTGCTATACGTCCGATCGAAAAGAAAAAAACCAGAGTTACTGACAGCACAGGTAGCTCCATTATTATATTCAATCAAGCAATTTCCTGATAGGTTCTGAGGTATAAATAATATTCCTCGTATCTGATGCATCCATCAAATATTTTGATGTATTCTCATCTATGGGCGTTGAGCTTTATAAACAAACAAGGGGCGAAGGAATATTTTCAGGGCTGTCAGTTGAAAACGTTTTTATATGGTTTAATGGAATAATTATGTGATTTGTGTGGAATCTAAAATATAGGCTGAATGAGTCTCTGGTAGCGCCGTATTAGAATTATGAGTTGACGTTTATCAAGGATATTTGAATAATTCGCTGTTTTATAACTCCTATCACTGTCTGTGGATTAATATAGACCATGATGTGTAAAACATAGTATGCTCATCTGCAAAAAAAGTGACGTCAGCAAGATTAAAATACACAGAAAATATACTCTGCGCTTTGAATTTGCATGTAGTTCCATACGTCATCATTTGTAAAAACGATCACAGAAAAGCAGATGAGCACACCATGTTTTACTTACATCGTGATACAGACCTTGATGTAAGTAAAACATAGCGTGCTCATCTGCTCTTCTGTGATCGTATTTACCAATGATAATGTCAATTTTTTCATTCAAATTCAAGGAAAAATATATTCTGTGCTTCGAATTTGAGTGAAGAAAGTGACGTCATCATTGGTAAATCGATCACAGATGAGCAGATGAGCACACCATGTTTTGCTAACATCATGATACAGACCTAGCTTTCTATTTGACTGATTAATTTCCGAATTTTTTCACTTCGAACTGAAAAGAACTTGACGAATTGAACGCAGCCTTTTGGATGACTTGACTTATGACAGCGTTAGATTAAGTTGAACATAACGGGATGACTATTGGAGGCCAGTATTCGTTCTATTCCAAAAATATTTTGGGTGCAAATGGTTGAAAAGGAACTGTAAGAATGCGCAATGTTTTCATTTTTTTATATTCGAGAATTTTCGCGAAAATAAAAACTGAAATGGGGTGAAAAATGGAACCATTTATTAAATTCCGGAGACAAACAGAAAGTTCCTAAATAACTCTAAAAATACGGACCCAATGATAATGAAACTTAGTAGGTGATCGAGGAATGCTGATGCGAAATTTCGTCATGATCGTGTCATCAGAACAATTTAAAAAACAAATTATCTAAAATATTTCATATTCTCCGATCTGTCTATAATATTATCCTCACGAGATTCTGCATGAACCTTTAAGCTGTCATCCCAGTACTGGATTCAAATCTGATCCAATTTGTAGTTTTGGAAATATTGGTAAAATAAAATTTTGGATAAGTATACCTGCGGAATCATTGGGTGGATTTTACTGATTCACGAATTCGGCCTCCGTAATTAAGATCCAAACATACTCGACAAATCAGTCGTTAGGCCGACAGTAAGCATAATATCTTCCGAAAAAAACAACTTTGAAACTCGATATTTGTTGAGTGGATTTGGAGCTTAGTAGCAAACATTACCATGTGCTGGTAAATTAAGGCTCCCGCAATTCGGCAACACAGACACATTCAAGTAGTTGATATCTCAAGGTGAGGCCACGGTCTGCATGCGTTAACGTTGCCAATAACCTCTAGGAATATTAGAATTCGGGAAAAAAATTCGATATTAATAGGAGTGTTTTCTGCAGGCTTCGGTGATTATTTTTTGAAAATTTGTTTTTTGGGAGGTACTTAATTCTTGTGTGAGAATGCGCAATGTTAGCTATTTTTCTATTTTCGCTCCATTTCAATTTTATTCTCTTGCAAATTCTTGAATATAAAAAGTGGCAACATTGCATTCTCACAATCTTCTCAACCATTTGCATCCAAAAGTTTATTTGAAAAAAACGAACTCTGTTTATTTGAAAAAAAGTCAGCCTGCTATATTCGAGCTATTGTTCGCTTTTAATTTGTATTTGTATTTTCCAACTATCCTAGGCTTAAACTCAAAAGCTTAAAGCTTTTGCTAGTTAGGATACTGGGTGTGTTCTATGTAGGCTTTGTTACTAATTCCTTGCGCCACGTTAGGAACAGCACTGTTAATTGTTTTTAAATTATTTCCCGACCAAGGGCTTGAACCCCAGACCAAGGGCTTGAACCCCAGACCTTACGATCATGAGGCACGAGCTCTAACCACTGAGGTACAGCCGCTATTACGAAGGTAGAATTCGTAAATGTTTGAAATCGCAATGAATCTTTAATTATACCCATTCAAAACTAGGATGCTTCGGATGCTTCGAGTTGGAATCTTGTTGTAGGTTGAAAAACTATTTCTTGAAGGTTGATGCAGAAGTTCAAGACAACCCTATGAGAAGAAGATCATCAAATCTCTCTGTTGACTTCACATCAGTGCTTTTTTTAAATTTTGTTTTCGAAAAATTGTTCTTGTTCGAAACCATCGATCAGATTTCTATGAAATTCGTCACAGACCTTGAAGACAATATTTAACAACATGACCAAATTTCGGTCGACACGATGTTCCTCAATATCGTTCTTATTTCCCCAGTTTCTCAAGAAGTGGGTACAACCCCATACATCACGTCAGTATGTTTTCCTAGAGTTTTCACATTTTCATTATCCCAAGATAATAAAATTCTCGGACAGACCTGATAATCCGAGATCCTATGCAAGATACACAGCCGCCTTCCGGGTAAGCTTTCCCCATTATTCCTTCCTATCTTTTCATTAACTCTTGGAAAAATCCCCATAGCCGCCTGCAAGCTCTATAACTAAGTCTAGGAATGGCCGGCATGATGTTGAAACTAAATCGCAGTAACTCTAAGCGTTTATGCTCCTTTATACGGCCATTATCAAGACAAGTGCGCCACAGTTATCCAATATTCAGGTTAGATTCGCCGCTGAGGATTATAGTTCTCGCCCACCAGAGAGCGCTGGCGTATCTTTATGCTATCTAGGTGTCATAAATAGACATAGAAAACATATATGGAATAATACGAGACGGAGATAGCGGAATACTGTACAAGTAGTCTTCGCTGTATGACTTTTCTTCGTTTTGATGTGCATTTCAAGTAGTTTAGATTGTTCCTGGCATGTAAATTGGATAGGTTTAGATACATGTGGCAATGCAATTTTCATCAATCATCTGTGACTATCGGATATGGATAGAAATGAATGGGTTGTATGATAAGATGAGAAGAATGGACCGGAATGGAGTTGAATTCTCTTAGTTCCCGCCATCATTGATCAAAATTTATATATGGAATGTTAAATGATATATTTATGTTTCAGGAATTTTTCAGTAAAATTAATATTCAGAGACACAATTTTACTGTGAATTGGATCAGCCCAAATGAGTCCACTGTTGCCCCCACCATGCGATGTCAGAAAGAATTCCAACGAATACTTCTGGATCAACAAGAGTGCTGAAGCATCATGTGCAATCTGAACTGCATCCCCATATCCTGACCCATAAGATCTAACTCAGTCGAATGCACAGAGTTGGTCATATAAACCAGTTGATTTTTTTGCATCTGAACTCTCTGTTATGTGAGGAGATTTTGTCTGTCTATATCTTATGGGGCCGAAAGCTGATCTTTTCTTCCACTGATTGCAGCTGAAATCAATGTCTTGATCTGAGTTCTGGCTTCTTAGTTGATCTCTGGGTCTTCGATATAGGCTTTCATCCTCTCACATCTCCAATTGTGGTGTAATCTATAAGTCTTCTGAGTTCCTGATTCAGATATATATCTTTTATATGTAGGGTTTGTTCAGGGAAATTAGACTGTGCAGAATGTGAGAAGGTTTATACGGGGCAAATAACATAACTGATGAAAAATTGGATAAAAGGACATAAAAGTGATATAAAAAATCACCCCGAACGATGCGCTTTGGCAAAGCATAGCACCGAAAGAGACCACAAAATTAATTTTGAGGAAACATCGATAATAAAGACGGAAAAGAACAACAAAAAACGTCTATTCCTAGAAATGTATTACATAAATAATGAAGAAAATCCAATGAACAAAAAGACTGATACAAAGTCATTAAACAACATTTATACATATTTAATCGCACAAGAATGGAGAAGAGGAAGAGAAACATACACGGGACCGGTAGACGAATAAAAATAAAAACAAAAAAGAGACAAACACCGATGGAAAGAAAAAGAACTCGACAGAAAGGTTGACACAGCTGACATGCCGGATGACATGACAGAGACGAATGAAGGTTGATCTGTGAAGGTTGTGTTGTTTTTATTATTTTGAACTATGAAAGAGAGAAAATTAAATTATAAAAAATCTGATGTAATCCATAACACCAATGAAAAGGAGTAAAAAAACCTCAATTGTGTAAGTTTTGTATGAAACTTAATGTCTGATTGTATTTTGTCATTTTATAGTAGACCCTGAGGAAGAATAAAATATTGTTCGAAAGCTCTGTCAAAAAACAAAAAGAGAATCTACATTGCTCTGAAACCCAGTCTAATTTCCCTGAACAAACCCTACATATTAGAGAAGACTGTAAACAAACACTGATATATCTTTTATATCTACCTGAGTTCTTGCAGGAACTCTGTTACTATTTCCATTCCAAGTCTTTGTATTTGCTGAATTTGTTTTAAACGACGCAGAAAACCAAATAGTGGTTCGTTCTCCCTGCTTGTATTTTCTTGTTTTGCCTACTGCTTGCGAAGACCCAAATCTACTAATCCATGAGCCTTAATCGTCTTTCTATTGTCTTTATCATCGTAAGCTTGGTGATCTTTTTAATATGGCGTTTTCTGTGAGTGCGTAAAAGTTGCTTATTGATAACTGACTTTCATCAACTGCATATTTTCTGATATGTTCCTTCCATGTCAATTCTCTTTCTAGTGTCAATTCTAGATATTTGGCTTTATTCTTCCATTTAACTTTTTCTCCAACTTCTTCTAGATCTTCGTCCAACTCAATGTTCACTTCAATAGTAGAATTGCTATAGTTTTATCCGTGTTTTCCATTTCATGCACCATCTGAGGAGATCTACAGCAGTTGCATCTACATCTGCTTGACTGACAGTTGGAGTTATTATTAGTGCAAAGGGATAAAGAAGTTGGGAAGCAACATCAAAGCCATAGAGTTCAGCAGTCAGATTTCAACTATATTGTTTTTCTTGTCCAGTAGCTGAAGAACTACCCTCATCTCAATTTATGTAGCATATGGTATTGAAAGTATTGACATGATTCTTTCGATAGAATCAATAAAGCTCTTTCTCATCCGTCAAACCAATTCCTATCTTTGTTAGATGTTGGACGTTTTGTGGGAATCCACAAGCATTTCCATGTCGTGATGGTGTTGCGTAAATCTGCAATATCGCAGATACAGCGACCTGATGCGACTAAAGGATGAACGTCATGCACATCGATCAAAGTATTCTGCACTCGAAGGTGGGATTCGCAAGATGCTCCCAGAAGATGGCGCGCTGTACGTTGTTAAACTGCAGTGGTCCATCTGAAAGGAGACAAGTATCGAGATTCCCTCTGCGGTTTTATCCAAGGTAAGTTGACCTCAAGATCAGTAACAACTGTGAAACAACTGTAGTCATTCTCCTTGGATCCGCTTCGGTGTAGATTTTTTGGTTGATTTGATTAGCTCTGATCAGGGGGGAATGTTTGTTGATTTATCGACAGATATTCGTCCTTGCGATGCTGTTAATAGAATTAATAAAGTTAACCAAAGATACATGACTGTAATATAGCTAACGATTTCTTTTTCGATCACCAGTCATGAGAACAGAGATCACAGAGCACAAAACACAGGTATTCACCTATTGACTTTCATGTAGGTCAACCACAGATCAAATTATTATTTTGATGTCTTTTTAACCATATACGCGAATTCCTCGTAAGGACAATCAATCCATTCTTGTGCTTGATCGACCACGGCCGATTTAAGGCCGTTATAACGACTGTACTGGAGCGATTCCTCCGTGTTCTTGTACTATTCGTACGTGTAAACAATACCCAAAGACGCTCTTCTAATCATTATGTATGTGGGAAAGGTGACACAGGCAAACAGGAATGTGCGAATGCTTTTTTATTCGAGTTTTGGTCCTTGTTGACTCCGAGTTCATTCACTAGCTTCTGATTGATTCTAGGTAACGATAGCAAGAAGAGAAAATTATTTAAGAGCTACTTGGAATTGGGAATAGAAAGTGATAGATTGGAGTATCGGGTGGTTGGGGAGTAGAATAAGTTTCCATTGATCATTGTTATAATTCTTTCCATCTTATGTAGAGGGATAGGAGCTAGGTTTTCAAGTGTTTGCTTGTATATTTGATCGATTAGAAATCGATTTTAGAATTTGTTCAAAGATTTTTTTCTGTTAACAGAAGTGATTCTGTGTATACGTACATTTTTCATTTTTATGTTTTGTATCATCTCTTTTATTTCAGGGAAGCAATGCTATAATACAATTACTGTTAGAAGTATTTTTGTATGAACTTATTTAAACTCGAAGTAGTAAGATTGATTTCAAATTATTTGGAGTCTCTTGAAGGTGCAGAAGCTAGGAGTGTTCAGGAAGATGCATGTGATATTATGTTGCATGTTATTTGCGAAAATAATTAACTTTCAACCTTTTTACCTTCCCAACTTGGTTATTGATCAAATACCCCCTCAGATCTACTGCTCAAAGAGTTAAAAAACAGATAGTATTGAAAAACATACTTTTTGGAATAATAGACAAATACCCAAGACTTTACTATTTATATAGGAAAGGACTGAATTTACACAATATATTGTAAATAAAATGAATACATTCACACGAAATTTATGCTACTTGTACCGTAAGCCTTATTCATTATGGATTGACAAATAAATTCTTCCAACACTCGTATAATTGGTCTGTAACGAATAAGCTTTGTACATCTTTGATTTAATCGGCAGAAGCAGTTTGAGTGAAGAGTATTCATCACCAAATATTTCCTTGTTGAGACTCTTTTTTTTGCAATAGTCAGTTCTATCACTAGAACATTTACGTTGTTCCTCAATGATCAGTTCAACTGGCAGATTTCTGTAAGGCATAGCATTCCTCTTAAGTAACTTTCTCTGCTCGGATTAGGGGCCTGGAAAACAATGGTCTTGGAATGTGATCTAATATTTCATGAGCATATCGTCCGGACTTCTATAAAAATGATCATCATCGGTAAAATGCCGGTAACAGACTTTCATAAATCTTGTTTGTTGATTTACCAATTTTGAGTTGCCAAGGTTTTTATCGATTCTTTCACATTTTCAGGCCTGTCTTATTGAAGGAAGTTTCTTCCACCAAAACTCGAAATTTTTCACCGGGCTGTGAAAATCTATGGGAAGGAACATTTGAGTTTGCTTTTCTTCAGTAAAAAACACTTGTAAAATCACACAAACGCCAAGAAAATGTATAGATAATCCCTGTACCTCGGGTTACTCTTATATCCACCAGAAGGAGTAGCTCTTATCTTCATTCGCCAATCAGTGGAATTAGAGTAGTTCATGCAGGTACAACAAACAAACCAATAGAGTTCAAAGTTTGAGCGTAATTTTTTTAAGACTTGATGAATAGTATCATAAAAAAATATCGAAAAGAAATCCTTAAAGAAAAAACCTCAGAATTCCAAAAAACTACAAACCTATAAACGTTCGAACAATTTTGCCCATTAACGAACTCAGCATTCGCACTCTGAAATGCAACCTACCCTGAAAGTTTCAAGCTGATACGTGTTTTCTTTCTCCCGTAATCGTGCCTACGGACGGCCAGCCGGACAGAATTCGTCGTCAGTGAGTCCGACCCAGTAGTTTGAGACCATTCTCGAGAAAATTTGTAAATGACATGAATTTCGACACAACCATAGAATGTGATTTTTCCATCAAGAAGTAAAGTTGCATTTGGCGAAATCAATACGTAAATAGGTCACAGCTTTTGCAACAAATTGATCAAGCACGTAAAAACTCCTGACCTAACTTTATTGCTTTCTCACAATTTTTATTATCATCATTATTAATATGCAGATGTACCGAAGCAGTACAAAAATTCAACCTCCCAAACGAGCCCTATCAACCAATTGATTAATGGCAGAAATGAATGTTTAAATGTTAATAAGCAAGTTGTAGTAGTTGAGTGGTAAGGATAAAGAAGATTGTAACATGGGGTCCCGCAGCGAACTCAGCGGTCGGCAAAATGTTTCACACTTTTCTTCACGATAAATTAACCTTTCTACCTTCCACGGCATACCGGTCCTAATGAAAAATAATATTTTAATTTCGAAATGGAAATGCGCCTGCTATCCGAATGCGATATTGGGGAAGTATCGTTATTAATCGACTGCTGATTGGATACGAGCCTTGGGTTTATTGACTTTGAGAACAGAACATGCATGGTTTACGATGTGGTGGATGTAGCTCCAGGCCTGCAGGCTGATTGAGCCGTTCTGATGCATAGTTTGCCGATCTTGAGTGCAGCAGTTCTGAGAGACTGCCACGTCACCTAAGGGATAAGTTTCTGTCTAAGGAATTCAAATGACAAACTGTATTCAACTTATATTACTTATTTCGAATAAACCAGGGAATGTTTTGCGGAGAATTAAAAAATCTAGTTGTTTCCTCGTTGTGATGGTGCTGACGAACTGTGGTTACGCAGATACAGCTATCGGAAACAACAATGGGGGTTTTTCCTTCAAACGAAAATGCAGTCATTTTCATGAAAAACCCTCAGAACATCACATTTCAAACATATAATTTCAATATTATATTTTTAAAAGAATGTTTGATCACCTAAAACTGAAAAATAAAAATGGGGATTTGCATTTAAAGGGATTTGTCTTGAGTGCACGATATGGCAACGTCGAATTCAGCTTTCTCGGAAAGAAAAGGACGTCAAATGTGTTACTTTGCTTAGGAAAATAGACATAGCTATACTTCGATCTGGTTAGAGTAGAAGACAACGACCAAGGAATAGAAAAAGAAGAGCACAGAATGTCATACTGTCATGTTACTGACAAATCGCAAACGGAAATTGTTTGGTTATATTGACAAAGAACACGTGTGTACCACAGAATAGGAATAAATATTTCATTATTCTATAGCAGAAAAAGCTATTCTACTAAACACCGTTGTTACTTCGTGCATTCCTGGCAAATCCCAAACCTCAATTTTGAAATCTGATTTTGAATACTTTCTGAAGGTAATTTGGGAAAATAATGAATCAAACCCATAATAATTATGTTCAAATTTGCAGTAATGACCCAAATTCAGGAAAAACCCCCATTGTAAGAACGTCATGCACATCGAAGTATTCTGAACTCGAAGGTTAGAATTCGTAAGATGCTCCCAAGGGATGGATGGCGCTGTATGTTGTTAATATTGAAGGATGTCATCGAACTGATCTAGATAAGTCAGAATGATGATCGGTAATGACCGTAGTAAAACTGCAGTAATCGGATTCCTTTCACATCGCTTCTTCAGTGAAGATGCTTTGATTTATTGAATGATTAGCTTCGAGGTAGAGATTTTGTTGACTTATCGACAGATATCCGTCTTTGTGCTTATGTTTTATATTATTTCAAATGTTTCATCTTTTTTGCGCGCATGTTCTGGGGAACGGCGTGCTAGCTCTTTGTACAAATAAGTGTGCAATCTCGAGCCAAGAATGGCCATGACTGACATGGATGGTGACTCCGGTGTCAAAGTCGATTCTGTCTGAGTCGACGAGAACTGTCGAACGAAGCAAGATGGCAACTTGAAACTTTTAGAGTATTTCACGCATCAGAGTGCTGCTGTTTTCGGAGTTATAATTATTTGAATTTTTGCTATTATCTCCTCAGTATCTCATTGAATACTGGAGCGATCTAATAAAGACATATTTGTTTGTTATAGTGTAATAATGGCAACGCATAGTGAAATTCTGATAACGTGGTAAATTTCAAGAAATTTCGAAAATTATTCATCGGATTCCGACAAAACTTTGCATGTACGGCAAACATTATATTCCGTAAATTTTTTCTCGGTATCGTTATTACACCTGGAATAACTCAGAAAATACCGCTTCACTCATGATAAAACATGACAGCAAGTTGAAGAATGCGGATTCATAACTTTGCGCAAAATTTCATGATCGTATGCACATAACGATACAAAAATTTAGGCTAGTACCTGGAGAGATAATTGCTCTTTAATTCTTATATAACTTTCAAAAGAAATAACTTAGACATTTGAGACTTGTGAGAACAGTTGAACAAACGCGCAGAAGCTCTGGACATTTCTTCGATAATTATTATGAAGGTGTTTTTTGAGTTTTCATTCCCAATATCTAAAACAGAACTATTAGAAACCGAATAATCATTGTTTTTTTATAGAAAATTCCCTTGCGGATTACAGGATGGAACTATTTGTCAGGGGCAGTTTTTATGGAAAAGGGTTTCCCCCAATTCAAACAATGAAAGTGAGCTACGAGTACATGATGATTTGTCGAAGGTTATTATTGCTGATTTGATTTAGAATAAGAAGAAGTTATTTGTTTAAATCTGAAAAATTAAATCCTCTGGGAGATCCATTTTCATCAAAAATGATCTGATGTAATTTAATTCATGTTGACGAATCTCATTAGTTGAACAGATCACATCGGCTCTATCAGGAAGGGTTTTAATGATACCCTTTTTTACACTGAGTTGATGATTAAAATTAAGATATATTTTTCTGCATGTATCTTTTCTGAAGACACTTGTTTCGAAATGGTTCAGATAGTTTTTGCGCGCATGTTCTAGGGGAACAGCGTGCTATCGTTTTGTCCAAATGTCTGTAATTTTGGATGATTGAGCCGAAAATGGTCTCAATCGACTAGGTTGGACTCACTGATGACGAATCCGGTGTCAAAATAGATTCTGTCCGGCTGGCCGGCCGGCCGTAGACACAATAACTGTCGACAGAAGCAAGCTAGCAACTTGAAACTTTCAGGATAAGTTGCGCATCGTGATGCCGTGGTTAAGTTCGTTAATGGGCAAAATCGGTCGAATAGTTTCGGAGTTATAGGCACTTGAACTTTTGAAGTTATTTATTTTTTATTTCGGAAACTACCCGAGCGCTTCGATTCAAACTTGACAGTTAGGTGAAGTACAACGACGCGCATCTCTGAGCCAAATTTCGTCAGGATCATATTGTCAGCAGTTTTTAAAAAAAAATTTTTTCGAAAACCATTCATCATATCCAAGAAAAATTATACTCACACTTTGACCTTCTAATTTCACAGCAGTGTACCAAATTTCAGTTCGATACGATCATAAGTTTTGGAGATATCGGGAAAAAATATGTCAAATTTCGAGGTTTTCTTCTCGATATCGTTGATTTTTTCGGTATTACTCGAGAAATACTGATTCAGTCCTGATTAAACTTCACAGCTAGTTTTAAGATGCTGAAAGACAACTTTATGCAAAATTTCGTGATAATCGTGTTATCAGAACAATTTGAAAAAAAAAATGTCTATGATTTTCTCATCATATCACCCTCATTGAATTCTGTATGAAACTTCGAACTGTTATTTTCGATGAAGTACTGGATTTCAATTCGATCTGATCTGTATTTTTGGAAATATTGGAAAAATAAAATTTTGATTGGGTATATCTACGGAATCATTGGGTGGATTTTACCCATTCACGAATTCGGCCTTCGTAATTAAGCCCCAAACCTACTCTACAAATATCGAGTTAGATAGAAACTCGATATTTGTACAGTAGGTTTGGGGCTTAATTACGAAGGTCGAATTCGTGAATGGGTAAAATCCGCCCAATGATTCCGTAGATATACCCATTCAAAATTTTATTTTTACAATATGTCCAAAAATACAGATATGATCGAATTGAAATCCAGTAATTTATCAGAAAAAAATTTCAAAAAGCACTGCCGTGAAGGCAGCAGCTTTTGCGCGCACGTTCAAATTCGTTGCTGAAGCGGTCATCTACATTGAACATGCGCGCAAAAGTTGCTGCCTTCACGGCAGTGCTTTTTGAAATTTTATCTGAAATATCTTAAAAGTAATATTCTCATCTAATTTCATTCTATAACTTTTTCCGTTCGTTGTGTTGACCGCTAAAACGAAAAAAATCTAGAAAAGCACTGACGTGAGGTCAGGAGCTTTTACACGCTTGTTCAAATTCTAACTATAAGGTCAACACGAAATTTTGCACCTAATTGCGTGTTGATAATCTCCATCTCCATAAGAGCATTTTGGGCTCAAAATTCGAAAATTATAGACATCGTGACGAAATAATGACGCGGTGTTTCCTCGAAAAAGCGCGTAAAAAATGGTCCTTAAATTGCCTTGACCAGGTTCGTGTTTCTCGCCGGCCGAACTGAATTTATGAAAACATAAAAATTGTCCGGCGCGAAATCCTCGTCACCCTTTTCACTCTTTATAATGTTGTAAAGGAAGAGATAGGAGTAATTATAGCGGTAATGACCGCAGTAAAGATTCCCTTACTGTAGGTCTGGAACCGATTTTTATGTTCTGTCGGACAAGGGACAGCGAAAAATTTCCGATGTAGGGAAGGTTGGCCGTAAATTTAGCAGTGTCTTGATCACGATCAACGTCCACGGCGTCTCACGGAGGTGTTTTAAGTACAAATCCAACTTCTTCTTGAGAGATTCATCGATGTTGCGATGTGAATCAGGTCGAGGACGATGATTCAGGTCCTCACTTTTGTGCTTTTGTGCACAGACTGTGATTATAGTTTCCTTTTGCAATCCAACTGGCTCAACATGAGCAACCGCCGAAGGCTTCATATGGCATGTTTTTGGTTAATTATTTGATAGAATCAAATAAAAAAAATAAACCCCCCTGAAAATATCACAGTTTACATTTTGAAGTATGTAAATTTGAATGAACAAATAAAAAAATCCATCCGTCCGTCCGCCGTCCGATGTCCTGTGCTTTTCTCGGCCAACCGTAAACACAATAACTTCCGGAAGAAACAACTCGATTTTTGTAGAGAAGGTTTGGACCTTAATTACGAAGGCCTAATTCGTAAATGGTTAAAATACACCCAATTATTCCGCAGATACACCCATTCAAAATTTTATATTCCCAATATTTCCAAAAATACAGATCAGATCGAATTGAAACCAAGTATTTTATCGAAAAATGACAGTTCGAATGTTCATTCAGAATTTAATGAGGATTATATGATAAGAAGATCACAGAATATTGAATATTTGAACAGAAAATCATTTGAAATTTTTTTAAAATTGTTCTATGATACGATCATCACGAAATTTCCCACAAGATTGTCTTCCAACATCTTCAAACTAGCTGCGAAGTTTCATCACGATTGAATTAGTATTTCTTGAGAAAACCACGAAAACTGACATATTTTTTCCCAATATCTCCAAAAATAATGATCGTATCGAACTGAAATTTGGTATACTGCTGTAAAATATGAAGTTCAAGGTATGACTGAAATAGGTCTCTTGCATGTAACACGAATTATCATATTTGCATGTTTTTCTCATTCTATATCGATACAAAATCATAATGTTTGCTATCTCACACTCCAACAATTCGCGAATTTCGAATAATTCGGTATTAAAAATCGTCAAATCGGGACGCAAAACCAAAGTGGGTGAAACGCGGTAGATCGCCTCCTACGTCACTCGTTATTCCACGATGCCCCGATCGATACAACCCGACGTACGCTGTCTATTGGCTGACTAGACAGAAAAGTATACGAGAAGAGGGAGAGAGTGCATATATCCCCTCACGTCACGGAAACCGCGAAGCTTCGTCCGTTTAAACAATCGACATGCAGAGCCAAATCTGAAACAGCATTTTCTAGTTAAAAATTTGAATATTTGATGGCGGTTAAAATTTTTCAGTGGTCTTACAGATAGAATATTCGATTCCAATGATGAAAAAAATTCATGCAAGAGACCTATTGTTCTCGAATATGAACAATCGTTTCAGAAAAAAAAAATTTTTCGAGAAAAATTTTGAAAAAAATTTTTTTTTATTGACCTCACTATTTCAACGAAATTCTGCTCAAAGTTGCGCGTTGTTATGCTCCAACTAACTGCCAAGATTCAATTTAATCGCTCTAGTAGTTTCTGAATTCTGAGGGAAATAACATCAAAAACGCCATCGAAAATTACAGACATTTGGAAAAACGATAGCACGCTGTTCGCCTTGAACATGCGCGCAAAAATATGGAGAATATTTGCTGAAGACTCAAAAACAAATTATACAGACTGAGTCTTTAGGATGTACATTAATTTCAACCCTAGATTACTCTCATCAAATGAAACACTTTTTGCGTCTAAATATCTGTAATTTTCGAATTTTGAGCCGAAAATGATCTCAAACGAATAGGTTGGTCTCACTGATGACGAATACGGTGGAGTTGGAGCCTTTCAAAGTGTTGACGTCATTTTGGCGATCATTCGGAAACTACTGAAACGATTGGATCGCGAAATTTTGTTGAGATCATACTATCTGAAAATGTTGAAAAATTTTTTTCGCCAACGGTTCATCATATCTGCAGAAAAATTCAGCGCATACTTTGAACAATTCGACAAAAAGATTTAAAAATTCTTTCTCAAATATTCGATATTCTGTGATCTTCTTATCATATTATCCCCATAAAATTCTGTATGAACCTTCGAACTGTCATTTTCCGATGAAGTACTCTATTTTAATTCGATCTTATCTGTATTTTTGAAATAATTGGAAAAATCGAATTTTGAATGGGTATATCAGCGAAATCATAGGGTGTATTTTACCCATTCACGAGTTCAACCTTTGTTATTGAGATCCAAACCTTCTCTACAATTATCGAGTTTCTAAGTTGTTTCTTTCGGAAGTTATTGTGTTTACGGTCGGCCTAACGGCCTAATTCCGGATGTATTGGGGAAAAATATGTCAAATTTCGTGGTTTTCACTTCAGTACCTTTGTTTTTTCCGGTATAACTGAAAAAATATTGATTCAATAACGAGGAAACTTGGTAACTAGTTCAAAAATACTCATGAAATAATGTGATCATTGTGTAATAAGAACAATTCGAAAAGAATCATTTTATATATAAATATAGATACTATTCTAATGGTCGTTTATCGATTATCACCCTCTAGTTTCATCTTCCAATTAGTAAAAACCTAATTCACCAACCATTTCAAGGAAACATCGAAAAATCCCGATTCTCTGTAGTCCATGAAGGAGAAGAAATCGTTTTGAACATCTCGTCCATTCAAACCCACAAACATAGAAGCCCACAGAGACGCTCGACGAACGACGGCGACGCACGTAACCTCCAATTCCAGAAAAACAGAAACTGCAATCGAAAAAGGCCACCACATCGTTCGAGAATGCGTTACGGCCTCCATTCAAAAAAAAACATCGTAATCCGGGTAGTTAGCAAATCGAATCGTTATCGAATGATGGCATCGTACCAAAACTTTTCACGACCACAATATAAGTCCGGGAGATGGCACTGCAGTTTCTTCAGTGTCTTTCGGCCGGTTCGTCGTTTCAACGACTCGATCATCTCGAGCATTTACCAGCTATACTCCATTCACTTTCATAAATTATCCCGGTTTGCCATGACATCCTGACAGATTTCACCGTGTATATTTTGAAAAATGTTAAGTTATAGTCATTTTCCTGTCAGATAACTACACAACGTTGTCCTCTCTACAAAGAGGTCGTGGTAATTACTTATTCTTCAAAATGTCAATCTATTTTTGGAAATTTACAAATATCCTGAAGTTGTGAATTTGAGTAAATATTATGTGTATTCAATAATTCCAAAGACCTGGCGAATGTTGAAGAAACTTTTTTCCCTGGTAATATTGGAAATATTATACGTATGTAAACATGCTTGGAAGATTCAGTAATGCTTTTTTCTTGTACGGAAATCAAGAATCGAGTGTTTTGGAATTTTACTGAAAGATGATGGGTAGAGAAGTCCCTTACTTCGAATTCCCTACTTTTCTAAATTCTCGAGAAATAAGCCTACATAAGTCATTTAAATACCCTGTTGCACAACTTGAAATATTCCAGTATGAAAATGTAGTAGTACTTCGAAACCTGTGTAACAGTTAACCTCAAAAGAACTAACTCCATTTACACAGTTCTTGGGAATCTAGGTGAATA
The DNA here is from genome assembly GCA_958510865.1 of Myrrha octodecimguttata. Classification (NCBI taxonomy): domain Eukaryota; kingdom Metazoa; phylum Arthropoda; class Insecta; order Coleoptera; family Coccinellidae; genus Myrrha; species Myrrha octodecimguttata. The sequence goes on along the minus strand of OY294063.1, from coordinate 15,512,677 downwards.
ATACATTCAATAGATTGGGATCAACATATTTCTAAACTGGGATGGAGCTTAGCTTCAGTCTGTTATCTTTTGGTATAATGACAAGATATCTGGATTAATTCTCCATGAAAACTACCTTTCATGCAGTACTGAGTCAAAAGCAAGATATATATATATGTCATCCTGACATAATACATGTCACAAGTTTTTCACTTTATTCCCGATATTTTATTAGATTTCTAGTTCGAAATGAACAATTATGGATCTATGGGAGATGACTTCCCAATAAAGGGGCCTGTAGCGTTCTTCGTTTATCTGAGGATCTGAAAATCATCGCTTGGAGGACTGAACCTGGTCGAAAGACCCTCTCGGTCATGAGCAAATGTAGGTGATATTATTTACTGCTTCCTTCTGGTTTTCTGTCCCTCTTTCTGTTTCAGATATTATGTCAAGATATTTTGTCGAAATGAATTCAAGATGACGAAAAAATTAATTTCAAATGAAAAAGATGCCATCCATTTTCAATAAACAAATTACTACACTTATGCGGGGAGACAGAATTTTTCCTGAGGTTTTTATCTGTGCTCTTGTATCATACGCAAATATGTATGGTACCCCGTTTACATTTCCTCTGCTAACACTGTGATATATCTTAGAATTGTAATGCTCGTTCTCAAAAGAATATATATATATATAGCAAGATATGGAATTATGTTTTATGGACATACTTCGAAGTCAACTCAAATATTCATTTCCCAAAAAAGGCAATTCCTAAAATATTAGAAAAAATAGCATTGAATGAGATATTGTATAATTCATGTTATTTTCGTGCATAAAAATTCAATATTCTGCCAACATAGGATATACCAAGTTAATTTTCAATGTACTACTTCCTATCGAAACAATTCCACGAAATATATAACTTTTTAAATTATTCGTTGAGGAATTTGTTCAATTCAGAAATGACTACCCACTTAAGGCTCAATACAATACAATCAAAGCGAAATGTTAATTTATTTGTTTATTATGGCTATAGCTGAATTGTTATTTGTTATTGAAAGAGAGTAGAAATTGGCAACCTCGCGTCGAATTATTTTGACATTGTCGATATTTCAGGAGCGCCAACCTGTCTTGGTTTTAGTTACAAAAACATGATAGACCTAAATCATGGCCAACCGGGATACTTTATAAAAGTTAATGGAGTATAGTTACTGAGTTTCATCATGATCAGATCAGTATTTTTCGAGTTATTCCGAAAATTACAACGATCCCGAGGAAAAATACTCGAAATTTGAAAATTTTTTTTCCAATATCTTCGAAAATTAGATTTGAGTCAAACTGAAATTTGATTCACTGTTGTCAAATGTTGGCTTCAAGATCTGTGTGAAATTTGATTGAAATCTGATCAATATTTTCCGAAAAATTTTTTTTCTCAACAACAATCTGGGAAATTCACAGAAAATAATATTCCTCACGAAATTTTGCATACAGATGCGAGTCGATATTGCACAATTACAGAGTACTACTATTGCTGAATATAAACATCATCTGATGAATAGTTTCCAGAAACACAATTTTTTTCAAGAGAAATTCGGTCGACTTTCGAAGGAATATTTTCTTCCCTTTCTTATCGGAACAATCCTTACAAAATTCTGCACAAATTTGCGCGCCATTATGCTCTTACTTGATACTGAGTTTCAGTCTGATCGCTTCAGTACTTATCGAGATAATGAGGAAAGACAAAAAAATAAGTATCGATTGAAGATTATTTTGGGAAAGTTTTTCATTATTTTTAGGTTTTTATGGGTTTTCACTCCCAATATCTGAAGCAGAACTATTAGAAATTGAATGAAATTGTTTTTTTCATGGAAAACGCCCTTGCGGATTGCAGTATCAACTATTTGTCAAGGGCAGTTTCTTGCAGAAAAAATTGCCTAATGAACAATACAGGAACAACAGAAACGATAAAGAAACCGAACTGTGACGTTTCAGAGTACAAATCTGACTCTTTCATCAGACAAAATAGAAAATTTCAAGAATTATTTTCTTTCGATTTGAGACTTTTGTCAATTTGACAAAAGAAAGAGTCAGATTTGTACTCTGAAACGTCACAGTTCGGTTTCTTTATCGTTTGTATTGTTCCTGTGTCGTTCATTAGGCAATCTTTTCTGCGAGAAAGTGGCCTTGACAAATAGTTGATACTGCAATGCGCAAGGGCGTTTTTCATGAAAAAAACAGTTGTTATTCAATTTTTAATAGTTCTGTTTCAGATATTGGGAGTGAAAACCTAAAAAATAACAAAAAAATTAACTCGAAATTTTAGATAACAAGGAAATTTGACATATTGTTTTTTTCAATATTTCCAGAAAAAAACGTTGGATCGAGTGATCTGTACCGAATTCAATCAGAATCTGATCCAGAGTAGTCTCAAAAAAATTCGTTCGAAAAAAGAGAAAAACAATTAATATTGAAAAAAAAAACTTTTATTTTTTAACGATAGGATTCCTACAAAATTTCACATAAAGGTGCACGCTTCATCTGAAAGCTTCTTGAGGAATGTTTTTTCCATTTTTTACATAACTCATCGTATATATTGATGAATGTCTAAAGGAATCAATAAAATTATTATTATTATCATTCGATAGCAGGGGGTGTTACAACGTCCAAATTTTGAATCGCGATATTTTTTTCGAAATGAAGAATAATATGAAACATGAAGGTTTCTCCAAATTGATTTGATGTTTCATATGAATTAAGAACGCCTCATAGAAGTTGTGAATTTTATTCTAAGCAAATGAATATTTCAGTTTATTCAACATAAAATCACTATCTAAATTAGGATACCATCTCCCGGACAATATCGGCATCAATATGCAAGAAGAGGACACATGCATGTCTCGATACTCACTTTATTGAGTTTCGACTTGTACAGCCGACCATTTAAACAAATGAACGTACGAACTTAGGACATTCCGAGAGTATTTTGAGTCTAAGATATTTTCCTTGAGGTCCATACGAATGGGCTGATTAACTGGGGTACCTTGTACGCGCACACCTACTGCAAGACGTTTTTGGTGCTTGCACCTTGTAGGAGGGTGTTTTTCGCTGTTTGGAGTTTCTTGAAAACAATTCAGATGCCATTAAAAACTTCAACGGAGTGAACGGACAGAAAATGTTGAAATTTATATAGCGAAGGTTTTTCGTCGATGTTTCAACCTGTTATGGCGCTTACTTGATGGGTGACACGGAATTCGGAATACTTAATTAATACCGATATACAGGGTGGTTCAGAAATTTCTTCCAATAGTCAGTTTCGAATAAGATACGGCCCATAGAATGGCGGGACATTTTCATTGATTTCTATTTTTTTGTCAGAAACCAATGATCGCAAATTTTAGTAAATTTCGCAAAGAAAGACTTCCTCAGCTCAGTAACTATGCAATCACATTTCGTACAAATTCAGCAAAACCTTCGAGCCAACATTTTTACGCGCTTGTTCTGGGAGACACCTTCCCAATATAGCGAATCTATTTAAATATTAATCCTTATATTTCAGAATAAATTCCTATTTCCTTTTGTCATGACATCACGCTTGAACCGGTCGACCACTTTCAACAATTTTTTTTTTGGGTTTTTTATTGCCAGGGTGAGGATATGATTAAAAAAAAATTGAGAAAGTTGCACAGAACAATGTAAAACCCATTTTTTTCGAATGACATGACTTTGATTCATTTGACAAGTATCATTTCTATGTTTCAAATATTTGAGAATCTAGCATTGGTAATTGACAATTATTGTTTGTTTTTGGAAATTTAATGGACGACTTCGGCCCAAGTTGCCAACCCACAATTTTCTTCACAAATTTACTATCAGTGGGGAACAGGAATTTCAGGACAAATTTGACATGATAAGGTTTGCGTTATTTATAAATATCCGTAAAAGATGCCTCGGCTCCTCAAACAAGATAATTCCTTCCAAATATAGGGTTTTGTTAAGATCATATCTGATTGGCTGAAATTTGAGTTGGGATTTCTGATTTCATGTTATAGTGTCAAATTTATATAGGATATGTTCCACAAATCAACTTGGTAATTTCGGTTGCCGGTTTTCCATTCCGTGAATATAAAATATTCGGTTGGTTCCTGAAAAAAAGGTTAATTACAGAAAATGATTGATGAAAAAACGTTCTTTTTGTCACCAGAACGACAGTCAATATTCTATGGTAACATATCCATAGCATAGAACAATCTTTATTTACTTCATGATCCATAGAACATAGAAGAGACAACAATCAAGAATGGAAAAATTACTAGGTATGGTCTATGGATCATAAGGTAAATAAAGATTGTTCTATGCTATGGATTTGTTACCATGAAACATTGGTTATATGTTCTGGTGACAAAAAGATTGCTTCTTCATCAATCAAATTCCGCAATTAACTTTTTTTTTCACGAACCAACCGAATATTTCATTTTTACAGAACGGAAAACCGGCAAGCGAAATAACCAAGTTGATTTGCGGAACATATCCTTTATAAACTTGATACTATTAACATGAAATCAGGAATCCCAACTTGAATTTCAGCCTTACAAAAACCTATATTTGGAAGGAATTATCTTGTTTGAGGAGCCGAGGCATCCTTTACGGATATTTATAAATAACGCGAACCTTACCATATCGAATTTGTCCTGAAATTCCCGTTCCCCAGTGATAGTAAATTTGTGAAGAAAATTGTGGGTTGGCAACTTGGGCCGAAGTCGTCTATTGAAAAGTCATAATAAATATCGTTGAATACATATAAAAACATCCTAAGAAAAACAAAATAACTGGAAATGATGGATTCATGAAAGTAAAGAAAACAGAAGACAAGGAGCAGAAATTGAATAGTATGAGATTTTGCCCTTATTATCTTTATGTTTGGTAGAATAAGTTTTTTTATTATTTAATTCAATTATTATCGGACTAAACCACAGCATAGCTGTTAAGTATCGATTGAAGCTTATTTGGGGAGGATTTCGCATCATTTTTCATGTTTTTCCTGGGTTTTCACTCCCAATATCTGAAACAGAACTATCAAAATTAAATAGAAGTTTTTTTCATGAAAAACGCACTTTTCCTGGTAAACAGATTACCTAATGAACAATACAGGAATAATACAAACGATAAACAAAACGAACTGTGACGTTTCGAAGTACCAATCTGACTCTTTCATTAAATCAAGGAAAAAAAATTTAGAATTATTTTCTTTCGATTTTTCGTTTTGAGTTGAGACTTTTGTCAAATTGACAAAAGAACGAACAATCCAATGTCATCTTGTCTCAAGTCTCAACTCAAAACGAAAAATCGAAAGAAAATAATCATAAAAATTTTCTCCCATGTCTGATGAAAGATTTGATTTGATGTCAGATTTCTACTCTGAATCGTCACAGTTTGCCTTGTTTATCGTTGGTATTGTTCCTGTGTTGTTCTGTTTCAGATATTGATAGTGAAAATCCAGAAAAAACCTAAAAAATGGCAGCATAGCGATGTTCAACATTATTTAATTTTGTGACTATAGTTTCGAACTTTCGTTCATCTTCAGACAAGAAATGTCTGAATCTGATGCCTCAGTAGAAGCAAAATCGAAAAAAATAGAGAGACAGAAACAGGTGAAATACTCCAACAGGTGTTCGAATACTCAACGATTCAAATTGAGTTTTTAATTTGGCAATTTTTTCAAACTTGCAATAAATTCCGTCGAACAGTTCACCATCGGATCCACCGTGTATAAATCATAATGCACGGTGGATTATTGACATGTTGGTTTATCTCCTCTACACCAAAGCAATTTGCGTGAATTATAAGCACTCACCTACTCAATTTGTCCCGAAAAAGCTATAAATATCCCAATTGAATTGATTAATAGGTATGAGTAACCAGATACCCACTTATTATTGCTCAGAAATATTGTCCGAAAGAGTTATGTGATCACGTAGGAAAAACGAAGCTGACGTTCCTTCTGTATGGCCAGTAATATTTCCAGACTCGACCCATTTGGCAATCTTTTATACAAAGATGGGAAACTATAAATCGGACATTCTGTTGTGCTTGTGAAAAACGAGATATTTATTTATAAAATTCGGGGTTCAGGTATCGGTAATTACAAGCCGAGTTCCATTTCTCAAAAATGTTCCTGCCCCTTTGTGATGATAAACAGAATATGAATTATGTGACAGGCCGGCCGGACGACTGTTTCTACCTGGACAGCGGCGGACAAGAGAATCGTAAAACAGTTATTTTTTGTGGGAGTTTGAAAGCAATAATAACAGAGGGATATCAGAATCGATTATGGGCTTTAATTAAATCTGAACACTTGTAATGAATTCTTAGTTTAGTTGTCCGACTCTGAGTGGGAGTGGTACGGGATATTTGATTCTTCTTTAATGTTTTTCGAATGGTGCAGGGTGGAAAAGATATTGTTATGTATGAAATATGAACTTGAGGAGCCATAAACGATGGAAATTGTTGTTTTATTGTTTTGAAGCAATGAATGCCAACCCTTTTTTAGAAGATTCATCATTCAGAGATGGTTGTTATGTTGGTCGTTCACGAGGACTCGTCTTCGGACGTTTCGGGCAGCCAGCATCATTGAATTCCAAGAAAGAGTCCACGTATGTTGTCGATCAGTACCAGCTTTCGAAAGTTCCGAATTTACCACCGAACTCTGAACGTTGATTACTGCTGCATAACTGAACCTGAAAATTTTCTCCCGGATGATTTCCGACCAGTGGTCCCTGAGTTAATGACTGTGGAACGTCTCTTCTCATTCAAAATATTATTTTAAATTATGCTACTCAATTAGCGTTCTGCATGTGGAAATGTTATTCAATTATACATGAGTATTCATTGATATTTCAATGTTTCACATTAATTTTTTCATGGAATTGGTTTTTGTGCTGTGAGAAACCAATAAGTTATGAATAATATATAAGTTTTATCAAATATGTCAATGGTATTGGATTATATTTACCTGAGTAAATAATAAACCCTTGTGTAAAATTTGCAGCGTTTTCGTACTTATGTTCCTGTACAAAACTATCTTTGTTTCTGGTTAAGTATTTCAGTATACCGAATAAATGAGATTAATTCTCAAATTTCAAACTCAATTAAAACCACTTTCAACTGGACCGATTTGCACCGTTGAAGGTCCTTATCCTCTGGCGAAATTTGATTAAACAACAATTAGATACTTGAATGCTCAGTTAGACAAATGCAAATATAGTTTAAGGATATCAGCCCTTGAGCTAGACCTCTATTTTGAATTGTAAATGACTCGACAGTTCCTTCCACAGTTTGTATCCCGCGAAATATTCAAATCTGAGATGAATGATGAAGTTTGTTCGAAGGTTCACACCAGTGGCTCCCTCAGCCGTGAGTATCAAACTTCAGAGAAAAGCAAATAGTAGTTTAATTCAAATATCATATGCCTGATTTTGTGGGGTCTGAATTTAAGATCGCAGAGCTAGGGTGGCCAGTTTAAGAACCTTCGAAAGACAGGTTAGGGGATATGTTTTCTAGTGTTTGTCTATTTATTTGGTTGATTAAAATTCGATCTTACAATTTATTTAAAGACTTTTTCAGTTAACAGATGTGGTTCTGTGTATATTTATTTTATTTTATGAAGGAGTTATGTATAATCTATTCATATGGAGTGTGGCAATGCTACAATTACTGTTAGAAGTATTTTGATATCAACTTATTTCAAATCTAAATGACAAGATTTATTTCGAATTATTCGGGGTATCTTGAACGCACAAGTAATTCGAGGAGTGTGAGGGAAAATGAGTGTTAATTGTATAGAACTAATGAATTGTCTACTTTTTCAACTACCCGACTAGATCCACATACTCACTCAAATCTTCTCCTCAAAAATTTATATAGCAGATAGTATAGAATAGTAGACAAAAGAGACAAATACTCAGAAAAACTTTTTCACCCATATAGTGAAGGACTAAATTTACACAATATCTTGTGAATAAATTGAATACATTCACATTTTTTCTAAGGGGAGGAGATATTTTTTCACTTCTTTCTCATTAAAAACACTTGTAAAATCATACATACTTTAAGAAAAATGCACTTAATATCCCGATTTCCTTGAGATTTCTTCTAACTTGTCTATGATAATCTGACTAAATTGGGTTACTCTGATAGCCACCAGAGGGAGTAGCGCTTATATCCATTCGGCAAATGACCACTTTTTCCCTTAAGAACTCTTTCGTTGTGCGCCACATGCAGTTTAGAAACTATGTTTCATTCCTGATGCCATCCAAGCGCATCTTCTTCTTTCGTTCAATTCAGGAACACCCTGTATAATATTCCAGTGCCTCGTTCTTCCCGGACTTCAAACGTCCAAGCAAACGCCGATTATCATATCAATTTCACGTCGTAATTCTCGATTTCACAGGTGAAAATGCCGAAATGATTGCGTTGTTTATTGTTGCAAGGTTTCTCAGACCGATCTGTTAACAGCGCATATCGCGTTATCGCCATTTTACGGCCTTTTTACTGCCTCTCTTATTTCAGATGAAGTGATTCGATGTTTTATCGCCGTTTATACGCCGCTGCGAAGCCGAAATTGCTGCGGTCGGACGCATACGCGTTATACTCTCGATTCGCGCGACAGCGAAAGGGATGAACGGCTTCGATGAAAAATTCAGAAGATACACGCCAATTTGAAATTGTGAAAAAGTAGATAGGAAGTGGTGGGAAAGTAGGGAAAACAAATATAGATACAGGGTGGTTCTAGCTGTTCGCCATGACTAGAACGAGTTGATATTTGAGGTTCTTTTATGGCTCGGCCGAAGCGACGCTTTAAAATTTCCTTTTCATATTTTTTTATTTAGTTTTTTGTCGAGTCTATTAGAGACGTTTTGATTCGGCTGTTATTTCGTATTGAAAGTGAAAGGGTGCGGTAGTTCGAGCAAGTCCATCTTGAAAATATCTGAAATATCCAGATATGTTAGGAAATATTATTCATTAAACGGTGACAATAACTATTTTCGATGCAATAGATGTGATTCTAAAATATCTTCGGTGAATTTCCCCAAGAGAAAACACTTGGAAGAATATAAACATCCCCAATGTTAAACCTCAAAGAAAAAGGTGAAACAGCCCTCAATTATAAGTGCCCTACAGCCATGCTCCAAATAGGATATCGAGAACTCCCAAACCAAAAACAAGTAATAGCGAAAAGCCCTGATTGTCAAAGAATTGGTTGTAGTAAAATCTAAACTAACATTTACTCAAAATGATCACACGGTGTTGCCTATAACGAGTGCATTAAAGCATGGGTTTGATATATCTAAACCACCCGATATATGTAAAAAATATTATATTTATATTATCATTTGGATATGTCTCCAGAAGAAAAACCCAAATATTTTATTGTAATGGGCATGGAAGAGGACAGCGAGTAACTATAGGACCACCCTGTATAAGGGGTTTTTCACGAAGTGTATTAGCGAAATCCCTGTTGTATTTCCTGCTCTTTGCGCTACAATGGCCATCGACCTTCTGACTCCGGAATTTTGATTAATTTTTCATGATAACTTTCCAGCTTTTTTCGTACCAGTTTGTTAATTGTCTTCGCGCTGTACCTAAATATTTGTGAATATTATATTTGGATGTAATTGTAGACTCCTATAGAGGGCGTTATGGAAGGGAGACCATCTGGCATCCAATCTCCTTTATTAATCGCTTTGTTCGGACACCATTATTCCTCACAATTAACTTTTTTGTGAAATTTAAGCTTGATAATTTCTCTCACATTGAGGAAATATATCTAATAATTCTCGCTAGTCGGACAGTTACGATAAGAATTTTGGTTGGTTAAGTCTTGGGCTTAGAAAAGACAAAGGTAGGGTCTTAGGAAGCGGACGTTTCTGGAAAAGAAAGTACTCGACAAGTAGAGGAACTGGAAAACTGAGACGTGTCGGTTTTCAATCTTAAGGCGTGCCATTCAGCGTTCAAAATAACTCAGTTGTAGTTGGAGCACCAGATTTCTGCTTATGAAAGTTAAATTCGTAATAGAGAATCAGTTGTAGCCCACCAAGAAAAAGTTGACGTTGTCATACACAATCTTGAAGTGGATGAATAATTCAGAAAGCTTGGGAAGAGTGAGGGAGGAAATTCTGAGAAGCCCAGGTTTGCGATTTTTGACGGCGATAGTCTAGAACGTTCCCATAGAGCCATCCCCTCCTCAACGTATTGTAACCCTGGAAAATTCATTACTATTAAATCTCCAGGAGGTGGTGCACGATGCAATTCAAACCCTGAACCACAAATTCCCCGCCCCCTTACATAAGAACCCCTAAGCCCTACTTGGACACCAAGTACAAGGATGACAGGAGGTTCCTGTACAATCCTCAATGATCAGTATCTGCCTGATATCGATCAGAGTAATCTCACAGCCGTACTTCCACCCAGAGCACGAACTCCAACCTACAACCAGTCGCGTTTCTCCTCCTCCTATCAATGCAAAACCACCAGGGACCATGTAGGTCCCCCGGTCACCGATCAGTTTCGTCACTGAATATTTCAGCGCATTCGCGGCAACAGGACCTTAGACCCCAAGCTAGGTCATCTCACCGGAGGTATTTCTCAGAGCCTTCCTCGACCGACCGCAAGGAAAACGAAACTTGGCCAGAAGTTCGACAGGCATTCCTTCCTTCAATTATGTACGAAATTTGCAAGTTGAATTAGCCGGTGCTGGTGCAAGGGTGCCTAATTGATACACAGATGTTGTCGATCAATCTCCGCTTCGTCTTGGATGTATTCCTCTTTGAAATTCCGCATGGAAGCCCTTCGGCGTAGGTGAGCAGTACGAGACGTTCTGGAATAATTAATATGGAATAGGGTGGGGAGGGAGTGTTTAACATCTCCCCACGATAACTTGAGGGAAAAAGAAATTTCGGTTAAGGTAGGTTGTACAGAATCGGAATCGAGTTCACTGTTCGAAATATATCAGCCTTCTCTCAGATTGCCAGCTCCAAACTCTGGAATCCAGGTTTCGAAAGGAGTAATACCAGGACATTTTGGTTTGAAGTCAGGTCTTGAGATGATATTTTATAATTTTATTTCACTGAAGACAGGATAAATTAACCAACTAATAGTAATCACATTTATAAAAGTGTTCCAACCAACATTTAGTCACTAATTCAGCTAATCAAATGGAAGAATTTCGAAACACAGGTCCTCAGCATACTCTTCAAAAACTCAGGCATCCCTAGCCTACTCAGCATCAACTAGTATTAACCGGGGTGAAAAGAGCGGCCAAAGATATCAGCCAAAATCTCCGGAAACTCCCGAACGCCGAAACCAGTTGCGTCCATATAGATTGAGTTTATCATAAGAAATCGATATAAGAGGATTTAGAACTTTAAGTTGGCAACACTGTTTCAACTGGCGGCTATTTTGTCAGCTGTCAAGTGTTAGTTCGGTCTGGGATTTCAAACATGAATAGACTGACGCTCGAATAACGCTTCCAAATTGTGCAAATATGTTTTGAAAATAATGGTTCTGTTCGAAATACGTATCGCGCTTCACGTCCATTTTACAGTCAAAATAATCGTTCATCAGATCAATTAATTCGAATAACTATGGACAGTTTTCGCACCACGTTCACTCTAACTGATAATACGCATCCACAGAGACGTCGTTTTGTGTACTTTATGGGCTGGTGGAATAATTGGTCCGTACTTCTTTAAAAACGATGCTGGCCAGAACGTTTCAGTCAATGGTGAGCGCTCTAGAGCCATGATTACTGACTTTTTCGTTCCTCTATTGAACAACCATGACGTGCAGCATCTGTGGTTTCAACAGGACGGCGCAACATGTCACACAGCTCGTGCCACAATCAATTTATTAAAGGAAACATTTGATAACCGCATAATTTCACGTTCCGGGCTCGTGAATTGGCGTCCAAGATCGTGCGATTCAACGCCGCTAGACTATTTTCTGTGGGGATATGTCGCTAGTGTACACATACTAGCTCGAAACGAACGACCACTTGGAGGACAACATTAGCCGCGTTATTGACGATATACGGCCACAAATGTTGGAAAAAGTGATTGGAAATTGGACCTCTAGATTAGATTACGTCCGAGCCAGCAGTGGCGGTCATATGCCAGAAATTATATTTGAATTCTAATGTCAATTAAGTCAATAACTCTATACCTCTAAAAAAACACCCTTTTATATTCTTTTGAGAACGAGCATTACATTCTTTGTGATATCACGGTGTTAGCAGAGGAAATGTAAACGGGGTACCATATATTTTCTCGTATGATACAAGAGCAGAGATAAAAACCTCAGCAAAAACTTTTTTTGTCATCTCGAATTCATTTTGACAAAATATCTCGACATCATTCCTGAAACAGAAAGAGGGACAGAAATCCAGCAGGAAACAGTAAATAATATCACCTACATTTGCTCTCTGACCGGGAGGGTCTTTCGACCAGGTCCGGTCCTCCAAGCGATGATATTTTAGATACGCAGATAACCGAAGAACGCTACAGGACCCTTAAATTGGGGAATCATCGCCCATAGATCCATAATGGGGGTTTTTCCTTTAAACGAAAATGCAGTAATTCTCATGAAAAACCTTCAGAGCATCACATTTCAAACATATAATTTCAATATTATATTTTTTAAAAAATGTTTGATCACCTAAAACTGAAAAATAAAATGGGGATTTGCATTTAAAGGGATTTGTCTTGAGTGCACGATATGGCAACATCGAATTCAGCTTTCTCGGAAAGAAAAGGACGTCAAATGTGTGACTTTGCTTAGAAAACAGAGATAGCTATACTTCGATCTGGTTAGAGTAGAAGACAACGACCAAGGAATAGAAAAAGAAGAACACAGACTATCATACTGTCATATTACTGACAAATCACAAACGGAAATTGTTTGGTTGTATTGACAAAGGACACGTGTGTACCACAGAATAGGAATAAATATTTGATTATTATATAGCAGAAAAAGCTATTCTACTAAACACCGTTGTCACTTAGTGCATGCCTGGCAAATCCCAACCCCCAATTTTGAAATCTGATTCTGAATACTTTCTGAAGGTAATTTTGGAAAATGATTAATCAAACCCATAATAATTATGTTCAAATTTGCATTTGCAGTAATAACCCAAATTAAGGAAAAACCCCCATTGGTTATTTCACACCAGAAATCCAAAAAAAATATCGGGAACAAATTGAAAAACTTGTGACATATTATGTCATGTTTGCATGGGAAGGTGAAAAGATTGTTATATTTATTCTCTGATTTCAATTAGACGTCTTCACAATCTTCGAAGCTAAGATAGACCAAATTTCGACTACACATTTATGACCGAATTGAGTTCATAAAACCAGAAATCTTCGAATCAAAAATCTCCTAACTTTCTGTTCTACATATGGCCTGTTGTTCATGGCTGAAGAATAATACTTGAGTCACATCATATCTATCTTGAACTTACTCATATCATGCATGATGTCGATCCCAGTTCTAGAGCGCCATATTCTCTGAATAAATCACAATCAGATCCTGATAGATGCATTATGGACTTGTGACATGTGACGGCTATAGTTACACCCAAGAATCGGTTTTAATAAATTATCATATTTATTTATTTAACGGTTGAATCAACATTGAATTAAATCTATGCGAATAGAGACAATGGCCTCAAACTCGTAAATAAAGATGTTCTTGAGTCGCATTTGGTCCTCATAAAAGATTTATAGTCTTTTGTATCAATCTGACTGGTTCTTGCTTTAGCAATTAAGATTTAGCGCTCTTGACAGAATGAAATATCGTTTGTTAGAATTGTTTTTGAACTCTGTGAGATCGATGGGGATATGTGTTGGAGGACAGAGCTGTCCTACAGGATTTGGATTGAAATTAGTCAGCTACCTGAATATCCAGATCGTGAACAATCGCAGATGTTTGTCCATATATGAATATGTCTTCTGATGTGATAGATACATTTGCTTCAACCGCTGCTAGAAGAAAAACTAATGAGGCATTAAAATATCGAGGAAGTATTGGCGAATGAAGATAAGCGCTACTCCCTCTGGTGGCTATCCGAGTAACCCGAGGTACAGATATTATCATTGACAAGTTAAAAGAAATGTTAAGAAAATGAGAAAGATTATGCATTTTTCTTGGCGTTTGTGTGATTTTGCAAGTGCTTCTACTGAGGAAAAGCAAACTCAAATGTCCCTTCCCATAGATTTCTACAGCCAGGTAAAAAATTTGGAGTTAGGGTGAAAGAAACTTCCTTTAACAAGTCGGGCCTGAAAGTGTTGAAGAATCGATAAAAACCAACAAACAAGATTTATGTGAGTCTGTTACCTGCATTTTACCGATGATGAACATTTTCATAGAGGTAAGCAAGAATTGCTCATGAAATATTAGATCACATTCATGAAGACACTTTTTTCCAGGCCCATAATCCAAGCAGAGAAATTTACTAAAGAGGAATTCCAGAAATCTGCCTGTTGAACTGATCATTAAGGAACAACGTGAATGTTCTAGTGATAGAACTGACTATTGAAAAATACGAGTCTCAACAAGGAAATATCTGGTGATGAAATACTGTTCGCTCAAAGTGCTTCTGCCGATGAAAGCAAAGTTGTACAAGGCTTATTTATTACAGCTTTTTCAAGACCAATCATATGAGAGTTGGAAAATTTATTTGTCGATCCATAATGAATAAGGCGTAAATGTAGCATTAAATTCATGTGGATGTATTCATTTTATTCATAATTTATTGAGTATTTGGTCCTTCGCTATGAAAATAGTATAGTTATGAGTATTTGTCTATTATTCCAAGAAGTATGTTTTACAATACTATCTGTTTTTCAAAACAGCCTTAGAAATCCACCAAAGTCAGTCTTGTTATTTGGATCTGAAAATAAATAATATTAAAATACTGTCTAACCTTGGAGATATCCCCGTAATTTCAGAGTTGCTACACTCAATTAGATTGAAGGATGATACATACCTACTTTATAAGAATGGAATATGTACTCCCAGTAATACTCTCGTCAACTATAAAAGTCTGAAAAGTCTTTTAATAAATCTTGAAATCAAAAATTATCAAACCAAACAGTACAGAATCGACTATCAAAACAAAATCTATGTCTGTATGTAAGGTTCTAAAACTGGCCACCGTGGCGCTGCAATCTTAAATTCAGACGCCAATGCTGAGATACTACAAGAATATTTTTACAATCAACGTTTTCTATCCTGAAGATTCAGAAATACAAAATATTGACATTTATTCATATGAATTATTTTTAAATGTACCAGAAACGACAACTTGACGAAGAACACTCCCGCCTTCAAACATTCTCGAATTGAATCAGACCAATGACTGGTCCCTGAGGAATCTCATACATTGTAGTGATGTCAATGATATTCTATGCCCAAGCATTTGACAAGTTTGTCAGTAGTTTCATATGATTCGTTGTGATCCAGTGTTGGTACAAGCACGTTTAAGATTTCGACTGTATGTATAGTAAGTGTATGTATAGTTATAAATTCGAACAAATTATAAATTCAGTTCTAATCGCGAATAAACTCATTCGTTGAATTCATATTCACGAATAAAAAACACTTTTTTCATGAAAATACCATGGAAACATGAACATTGAAACCGGTTTGTTATTCGTGCCTATTATCTTAGTGTTAAGCTTCCAGACTGGCTCTAATTATAATAAACACAATATGTTGTCTTGCCTTCAAAAAGCGGCCCATCCACTTGGGAAATTATTGTATTAACTTTCACATTAAATAACGCTGAAACAGCTTGAAATTCACATCAAGTATAAATTCCAATTGTTGTAATTAAAAGCGGCATCCACTGTTTAATTTTGGAGTTGATATTAATGGGAACATTTTTATTGAAATCGTGTGGATTTTCGTTTCCTCTTCTTAATTATGATTTATGAGATTGAGCATGATTCGGTCGTTGGTTTCTTCGTTTCTGACCGAAGAGAAATCTGGCTTTTTTATTCGATTATTTTCAGTGGTACTCACGAACGCGATGTCGAATGAAAAGGTTTGAAGTATCTTTCTGGTAATGGATATTGAGATCCTAGAAGTTGATTTAAAGAGGTAAATAGACTTTTCTATGGTTATTGCTATTGTTTATTGTCAATTTCAGGTGATAATTATCTGGTCAATTCAGTGGGTTCCTCAATGAACATTTCAAGAGGATATGAAGTGATTACGGAGAATGCTTCAGTTCAGGATATATTAATTTCTCACTGTATACTAACGTCAATTGATGTGATTTATCGATTTGGGGTCGTAGAACGGGAATATGAAATTGATTTTCCTCTATGGAAGATTTCTTCACTAATACATACTTCGTTCTTCATTGAAACATTTGAATTGGGTCGAATTTTTTGATAAAATTGAAAAAATTCACTACCAAGTTTTATGGTGACCCAAATTTCGTAGTACAACTACATTTTCAAACTGGTTTATTACAAGTTGGGTAATGAGATTTTAAATGTGTTTTGCAGGCTTCTATCTTGAGAACTTCGGAAATTTGGGAATTCAATAGGTCATAGGTTCAGAAACTTTACTGCAGAGTAATTGTGGTATTTCTAGATTTCTTACAATCCCCGATTTCTTTTTGGTATACCAGGTATAGAATTCCGTGGTTATTCAAGTCTGGAAAGGTATAATTTGTTTCGGAGAAATAATTCGCAAAATTGGAGTTATCTCTTCGGTGTTTTCATGATATCTGGATCTGTTTAAAGCTTTTTTACTTGTTTGGCCTACATAAAGGCTATTGCATTATTGAAAACTCAATTGATTCATAAGCTTAAGTATTTGAATTTTTCTTGTTTTTTTTCGAAATCATTTAAGCTATCTTTTGTGTGGAATTGGTCCAAAATATTTCATTTTCCGAATTTTTCCCAATGTTCTAGGGGAACAGCGTGCTATCGTGTTAACGACTAATGTTGACGAATCCTGTGTTAGAATTGATTCTATCGAATTGAGAATTTGAGAGTTGGTTGCGTTTTAAAATACAAAGGTTGAGTTTGTTAATGGGCTGAATACGCCAAATGGTTTTGGAACTATAGACATTTGAAATTTTGAGGTTTTTGCCCTGATATTTCAAGGAATACTGGAGCGAATGATTTGAAAATGTAGTAGTAGTACCTACTACAAAACCTGTGTCACCTCGAAAGAACTTACTCAACTTACAAAGTTCTTTGGAATCTATGTGAACGATACACTGGGTTTTCACTCACGTCGAAAATGTTCGATAGCTTGTGATAAATTATTGATTCTAAATTATCAGGGTTACTATCAATTCTTCATAACATTTCCTGATACTTTGTCTCTGCTTCTTCAAAACTAGCTTCGGCATTTTCAGTTTCCAAACGTGATGATTATGTTGAGATTGAGAGTAGAAATTGGCATCGGCATTTGGCAACGTCTCTGAAAATTATTTTGACATTGCCGATATTTCACGAGTGCAAACTTGCGTCATTTTAAACTAAAAAAAACTTGATAGACTTAAATCATGGCCAACCGGGATAGTTCATAAAAGTGAATGGAGTTTACCTGTACAGGCAGAATTGAATTTGACTACGGTTTGTTCACCAATTAGCCCAACTTAGCCCTTATCCTTTCAAAACCGTTTTTGGCTTAGAATTCGGAAACTACAAATATTTGGATAATATAATAACGCTCCTGTTCACTAGAACAAGCGCTGTATAAAACTTGTAGTAATCCATCTCATTTCTTGAATAACATCACTGCCACTTACAGCAAATGCCCATTGGTTGCAATTTCCATTTGTCGTTCGGTAATTGGTCATAACAATATTTTAATTCGACGTCATATTAATCCTGCCATAAATCCAACACATATATGTGCTCAACCTCTCACTGTGTTGTGTCATATAAATAACTCACTTATTATTTACGGTGACATCTTATATTCTAATCTACCGATACGTCTGAAAGTTAATTAATATATCTGATTGGATGTATTGCTCGTGTCTCGTGTCCACAGAAAAAAGATAAAAACTGAGTGTCTGTAAGACGATGATCACAAGAAAATATCGATTGGTTGAATTCCAATTGATGCGTGTAGAAAGAAATATTCTTTTTGGTGTACATAAGATAGTTAATTGTATATAATTTTCATTCATTATTGACTTGTCACCCTTGTTTGTATGGTTTTTGCAACATTAATCCTCACAATCTTGTTTATTTCTTTTCCAGAAGGATTAATTATTTAAACCTTACACGGTGATAGCGAAATGACATGAAATGAATAATGAATTATAGGGGCCCTAGAAGTGATCCTTCCAGTTTTCCTGAAAATAATGTCGCCATAGAATGGGAATATTTATTGCACTTTTTATGGTCTTATCATTCTTGTTTGAAGTGAAGTTTGCAAGATTCCAGTCCAGGGCTCATCTATGATGTTCATGTGAATAGGATAGTTGTGAAACTTTTGTTCTAGGGGACGAGAGAGTTATTTTTGACCAGATGTCTCCAATTTTTGAAATGTTTAGATTACATTTCACTGTTCTGCTATCCGCGTTGACACAAATACTTTCAAACGAAAAAGCTAGACTTTGTTTGGGGGCTGAATATCTGAGTTGGATTAGTTTATGCGCAAAATCAGTCAATGATTTCGGAGTCACAGCCATCTGAAATTTCGTTTTCCAAACGTCTCGAAAACAACAGTTTCCATTGATTTGAAACTTGCTATGAAATTTCAAAAATTCGACAACGTCTCGTGTGAAATTCCCTATTAAAAATTCACAAATTATTTTCGAAAAATCTTGTTTAGAAAATCTTATATTCATCTAAAAATTCTGCTCCAACCTTCAAGCTGACACTCAATCACTAAACGTGTACCAAACAAGGGCAGATTTAAGGGGGTGGTAGAGAGGGAAATTACCTCCCCCTTCTGAGACATGAAAAATCTATGGAACAGAACAAAATATATATTCATTTCACGCAAAAACTACCGCACAATACATGTAGTCGAACTGGATTAAAATCACTCCCCCTCGCAAATCTGAGCTGATTCCGCCCTTGGTACCAAATTCATTTGGACACCCTGTATATGAATTGGTATTCATAATGCTTCAAAATTGCGTTACCACATTTGTGTCGCAGTTGACTAACTTTCCTCTATTCATTGGGAAATACTCAAATGCTTTTTTGACAATATGATAAATCAATTTTGATTTATACTTAATGACGACGTCTCGAAGGTTGATTTCCTCCATCTTCAGGTCAATCACTCATACAACGGTTCATAATACGAAAGACATATGATGAACTCTTTTCCGTATGTTTCACCTGTGTGTGTCCGAGTCTGACTTCTTTCCATTTCATATTGTCAAAAAAAGCTTAAAAGCTCAGAACCATTTCCAAATATTGTCTCAATTAAGAATCGATGAACCGATGATTCTTTATACAAGAATAATGAAAACGAGCGGCCGCTGTCAGACTTCAATTTCCAAATTTGGTATCTAAGATTGGTTGTTCAAACGCCCTAGGGGCCGATTCTTGAATCTCGATCAATAATTGAAGAGTATGGACATATGTTTATGTCGAATTTCTAAGTTTTCTTGAGCATCTGCAAAATTTGTGAGAGTTCTATTCCCCATTTCGACTATGTTTTCAAGCAAATATTCAAGAAATAAACTGAATGCAAGATATCGAGAAATTTCAAATCGGAATAAAAACATAACCTTATTACCGTTTCGTTAGACTTAGCAACGAGTGGTACGGAGTATAGGAGATATAACATTCGATTATCGAGTGACATTCGGTTCCATGCGCAGGTCATGTCTACTTGTTGTTTATAATTAACTTATAAAATCGACGAGAACAATTGTCATACTCTTCAATTCTTGATCAAGATTCAAGAATCGGCCTACCATTTTTAATATCCAATCATTCAAAATTCTCGAATTGTGAAAACTGTGATTGAAAACGTCATGATATTGTATCGAAATACATTGAAAATAAAACATGTTTTCATGTTACATGTAAGAGACCTTTTCTTGTACTCTTTCTAGAACTTCTTGATCAGTTCCACACACAGTCTGCCTTTGTGTCAACAAAGTATCTTCTTCGACGAACTGGCCTTGTCGCGCCTTTATTTACACCATCGGCATCCAAAGAATATCAAAAACAAGAATGGTATTCAGTGTTCTATGGCAACGCCGTGTAAGTAATTGTTGTAAAAGGATATTTATGGCCTTAGTTCGCGTCCGAATCACCGGTGTAATGCTTTTTATTCAACATTTTCGATCGGACAAGTCTTGTTCAGTTGAATAACCGTCGCATAAATGCCTACGTATAAATTGTTTCTCGAACTTTTTCTACAAGTTTCACTTTAACGAGTTTCTTCTCTCGGGCATTACTGTTATTGAATTATGTCGGATAATGTACTGGAATCATTTTCAGTTAGCCGTAAAATGTGTTAGGAGTGCAAGAGCCGAAGATCTGTATAATTGGAATTGGAAAAAAGGATATAAAAACCCGTTTGAAAAAGTGTTTAATATTGGTTTGATTTTGAAGATTTGATGAGGATGATTCGTTTTCTTTCTTTGTGATCGGTATTTCCGCTAGCGAAAATTGGTGGAATTGATGAATCAGGTTTAGATTTTCTAGAAAAGCACTGACGAAAGGTCAGGAGTTTTTACGCGTTCGTTCAAATTCCTTGCGAAAACGGTATTTCTTGAGTTACTGACAAACCAACGACGATACTGAGGAAACAAGGTAATTTCACATTTTTCCCCCAATATTCCAAAAACAATATCGGATCTATTTGAAATCTAGTAACTATTGTTGAATATTGACTTCAAGGTTTGTGCTGGATAGTTTCCAAAAAACATTTTGGCTGAAATTTGGATCATATTTCTAATGAGTTGTGGTAATGACAACCATGTGAAGTTAAGTACCAAGATCTTTTTAAATGTCAATGTTGCTATCAGATGCTTGTTGATGCTTACCCTTAAAGATTCAAGTCGCTAGCTTGTTCTGTTTGGCAGTTATCAGCTCAAAAATCGAAAATTACAGACACCTGGACAAAACGATAGCACGCTTTTCCCTTGAATATGAGCGCATGTACTATCAGAAAGCTGACATGAGAATTCCGATGCTTGCCGTAAACATCTACAGTAGAGAAATAGTTTATTATTCAATAAGATTATAATGACTGCTATTATTCACGAAAGTGTAGCAAATCACCCAAGTGAATAACAGCAATTATATGCGAATGAAATACTTTATTCAACAGAATACAGATTTTTCTGTAATAGCTTTACATTATATGTTACGATATATTTTATTATTTATATTATTTAATTATTTAATCAACTGACATATAACGATTGGAGTACAAGAATTGAAAAAACGGTATCATAATAAAATATAATACAAAAATATTACTAGACACAAATTATCATCTTCTATCTTTCGATTAAGAATCCTCAGTAGCAACTATTCTATATTATATGTCATAATCCTACCACGTGTACTCACTAACACCTGATTAAAAATGGACTCAGCTGATTTAGAACCTCTGGAAAGCTTGTCAAACGGTATCATAATAAAATATAATACAAAAATATTACTAGACACAAATTATCATCTTCTATCTTTCGATTAAGAATCCTCAGTAGCAACTATTCTATATTATATGTCATAATCCTACCACGTGTACTCACTAACACCTGATTAAAAATGGACTCAGCTGATTTAGAACCTCTGGCAAGCTTGTCAAACGCGAGTATTCGCGCACAATTTTGACAACAAGTTTCATATCATCTTCTTCCTTTGATAACAGAAATGGAGTAAACAACACTTTCAAAAATCTTCAAACCTTATATGACCGTTGATAATGACTCTATAAAACTATTTGTTTTATTTCAAACATTAAATCAAGACGAGTGATAAAGGTTATTAAGAATAATAATAATAGGTACGAACTCCAGAGAAATCTGTATTTTTTTGCGCGCATGTTCTAGGGGAACAGCGTGCTATCCTTTTGTCCAAATGCCTGTAATTTTCGATTATTGAATCGAAAATGGTCTCAAACTCCTAGATTGGACTCACTGATGACTGATGATGTCAAAATCGATTCTGTCCGACCGGTCGTGGACACGATAACTGTCGAACGGAGTGAGCTAGCAAGTTGAAACTTTCAGGGTAGGTCGCGCATTGGAATGCCACGGTTGAGTTTGTTAATGGGCCAAATCGGTCGAAAAGTTTCGGAGTTATAACAACTTGAAATTATTTATTTTTAATTTGAGAAACTACTTGGGCGATTGGATTCAAAGTTGGCAATTAGCTGAAGTATAACGAGGCGCAACTTTGAGCCAAATTTTGTCAGGATCATATTATCAGTGAATTTAAAAAAAATAGTTTTCAAAATTTGTTTCCAAAAAATTTTTTTTTTCGCAAACCATCCATCGTATCCGAAAAAAAAATTCCACTCACACTTTGAGCTTTATATTTCATAGCAGTGAACCAAATTTCAGTTGGATACGATCATGAGTTTTGGAGCTATCGGGAAAAAATATGTCAAATTTCGAGGTTTTCTTCTCGATATCGTTTTTTTTTTCGGTATAACCCGAGAAATACTGATTCAATCCTGATAAAAATTTGCAGCTAGTTCGAAGATGATGAAAGACAACTTTATGCAAAATTTCGTGATAATCGTGGTGTTGGAACAATTTGAAAAAAAATTCTGTGATTTTCTTATCATATCATCCTCATTAGATTCTGTATGAACCTTCGAACTGTAATTATCGATGAAGTACTGGATTTCAATTCGATCTGATCTGTATTTTCGGAAATATTGGGAAAATGAAATTTTGAATGGGTATATCTGCGGAATCATTGGGTGGATTTTACCCATTCACGAATTCGGCCTTCGTAATTAAGGTCCAAACCTTCTCTACAAATGTCGAGTTTCTAAGTCGTTTCTTCCGGGAGTTATTGTGTTTACGCATTCGCCCAATGATTCCGTAGATATACCCATTCAAAATTTCATTTTTCCAATATTTCCAAAAATACAGATTAGATCGAATTGAAATCCAGTAATTTATCGAAAAAAAATCTAGAAAAGCACTGCCGTGAAGGCACCAGCATTCGCGCACAAGTTCAAATATTCGTTGCCGAAGCGGTCACCTACATCGAGCATGCGCGCAAAAGCTGCTGCCTTCACGGCAGTGCTTTTCTAGATTTTTTAATGATCGTATTAAAACCTTTCATCGAGTAAAAATTTAATGTTTGAATACTTCACTCTGTCAACGACTTCATTGGTAAAATTGTAATCATTCTGCATTTTCAACAACCTGCAATAAAGTTGTCAGAATCTTTGTCAGAATCTTTATTCTATGTGTCTGCTGGAAATCGACAAGCTCACGAGAAACGTCAAAACTTCCACTTGACCTATGCATGGAGTGTATAATATTCATTATACAGAATATTCATGAAAAAACGAATTTCTAGAGATTGGCGAAAGAGAAGCGCATCTTGTCTCTAATCCTCTCACAAATATGGCATTCAAGGAGTGCGTTCCACAAAACTTCACAATCACCAGAAATTCCACATTCTTATTCCATCCACCTCATTTCCCCTGTCACATCTGTCATAAATTCATGACATATCTAATATCCACCCATTCCCAAAAATATCGGTTCCATAGACCTACAATTAAATTTCAACGATATCCACATTTAACGAACAACTACGACTACGAACCAAAAGGACTAAGAAGCCTCAAAGTTTCTGTTCTTTCCATTACAGTTTTTATAGCCATCATTCATGTGAGATGTATGTTAATTTCCCTACCCATCTCCCAGTCTACGGGGTGTGGCAGAACGTCTAACCGTCCGGTAAGACGATATTCCTGAGGATCATCGGCTCCGGGTTTCGGACCGACAAAGTCCCGCGCTGTACGGGGGATGGGTAGAAATGAAAGAATTGAAATATTGGGGAATAAATGTCTAGAGGGGGTTGTTTCGAGTTTTGGCCAGTTTTGATGGGTTTTCAACTTAATTGATGATTGGCTTTGTTCTAGAACGGTTTCAACAAATATTGAGGTAGGTTTTGGACTAGAATCCTATGTAATAAATCATGATGGAGAGTGTATTTTGTACCAAATACAGTTTATATAGCGGAATGTTGCTATGAAATATTTCCTATGAACTGTCGTGAAAAAGTTATTCAGTTTTTACAGCGCGTTATCATTTTGCTGAGATGTCTGAAGTTTTCAATTTTTTTATATTATGTTATATTATGTCAACCTGACATAATATATATCACAAGGTTTTCAATTAATTCCCGATATTTTATTAGATTTTTTGTTTGAAATAGCCAATTATGGATCTATGTGAGATGATTTCGCAATATAAGGGGCCTGTAGCGTTCTTCAAATTTCTGTTGATCTAAAATAGCATCGCTTGGAAAATTGGATCTGGTCGATAGACCCTACCGGTCAGAGAGCAAATGTAGGTAATATTATTTACTGCTTCCTGCTTGAACATGTAAATTCACATCGAAAAGCTTAGGTTTCAATTTGTATTTCCTGCCTTTTCAAGCCGAGCACCATGTAAAGACGGAATCAAATATAAAGAATGGTATTTATTCGAAAAATTTTGTATGATACTGTTGATGTGAACGGGGTACCATACATTTCTACGTATGATACAAGAGCACAGATAAAAACCTCAGCAAAAACTCCATCTTTCCGTATAAGTATAGTAATTTGTCTAAAGAACATAGATGGCATCTTTTTATTGAACAATTTTTTCATCATCTTGAATTAATTTTGAGAGAATATCCTATCATGATTTCTGAGATAGAGATAGGGACAGAATACCAGCAGGAAGTACTGAATAATATTACCTACATTGGCTCTCTGACCGGGAGGGTCTTTCGACCAGGTTCGGTCCTCCAAGCGATGATATTTCAGCTACGCAGATAAACGAAGAACGCTACAGGCCCAATGTATTGGGAAATCACCGCCCATAGATCCATAATTGGTTATTTTACACTAAAAATCTAATAAAATATCGGGCACAAATTGAAAAACTTGTGACATATATTATGTCAGGATAATACTCCGAATGAAGTTCCTATATAAGATCAGTCTGAAATATCCGAATGAATAATACAAACACACGAGCAAATCACTTTCCCTATAGTGAACAATGCATTTCAGGTTAGTGTTGGTCCTCCAGTCTCTCTCAACTGTCAGAACTGCACGTAAACAATCATGACCCTCTTGAATCGTAGGGAATCTCATCCCAAATCGCACCTTAAACTAACCTCAAATCATCTCCCGTACTTTTTACTGGTCACTACACACCGGATTCCGATCCATCCGATCTCCCTTTCGCGAGCCGCCTAGATCGAAAACGGGCGCCAGGGCATCTATTATAAAGAGATTTTTGTTTTCGAGGGCGTTACCTTTTAAACAAACAACGTCAGCTAAGTAAATAAAATTATATGGGGATTTTCGTATGGTCATTAATATCGCGCATGCACCATGCATCGCTAATTAGCGTTCCTTGTGGGTGGTTCTCGTTGAACTGGACGCGAACAGTTAATTGTTCGCGATAGCAATCTGCATATTCAATCGAGTTATTGATGGGTTTTTTTCAAGAAGGAGGGCTTCAGCCTTAAGAGCTGGTCGTGATTTCGTGAGTTCGCAAAGTTGCCGTTCATCGATTAATATGATTTTATTGAAAATGGATTATGGTGGATAACTAGTTCTCAAGTCTGATGATTTGGGCAAGATTGAATTGAAAATGAAGACATGATTGGAATGAAAACAGCCAACTTGGAAATGTTTCAAGTCCTCAGATAAATAAGAAGTTTTGCGCGCATGTTCTAGGGAAACAGAGTAAGATGTCTGAAATTTTCGAATTTTCAGCCGAAAATGGTCCCAACGGATTGGTTGCATTTCAAAATGCGAAGGTTAAGTTCGTTAATGGGCAAAATCTTTCGAACGATTTCGAAGTTATAGCCATTTGAAGTTTTGAGGTTATTTCCCTGATATTTCGGGAACTACTGAAGCGATTGAATTGAAAATTGACGGTTAGTTGGGGCATAAGAATTCACAACTTTTCGGACAACTGTCAGTAAATTTTGAAAAAATATTTTTTCAAAATTTTCTCTGGAAAATTTTTTTTTCTCGGAAACTGTTCATTACTCCTAATACACATTTCCGTCATACCTTGTACGCTATATTTCACAGCAGTGTACCAAATTTCACCTCGTTACGGTTTTTTTTCGGAGCTATTGTGAAAAAATATATCCAAATTATCAAATTTTTTCCAGTTTTCCAGTTGGTCTCAAAAGACTAATTAGGACTCACTTATGACGAATCCAGTCTCAAAATCGATTCGGTCTGGTCTGGACAAGATAACTGTTGAACCGAGTAAACTATCGACTTGAAACTTTCAGGGTAGATTCCCTAATATTTTAAAAACTGCTGGAGCGACTGGATTGAAATTTTGCAGTTAGTTGAATCAAAACGACGTGCAAGTTTCGTTATATCCAACGTTTTATTGGAAAATATTGCATGTGGTACATCGAAATTTTCACTTGTCAAGGAATTTGTCTTCGATCACGAATGAAGTTTGGCATCGACGCAATTTCATAACTGATGCTAATAAATGCCGGCGGTTTGAATGAAAATATGGAAGTCAAATCAATAAATCCAAATAAATTGGTTCTGTTCTAGGTTCGGTCAGTTCAGTCGAATTCGCGAAAGTGCCAAGAAAATATTTAAATTTCAGGTTCAGATTATTCAAATGAACATAAAAAATGTGACAGAATGGGGAATTAATTAAGGAATTCATAAAAACCTCCGAAAACAATTTCCTATTTACTGATTTTATACCAAACAATTAACCATAGGAAGTTTTCTATTTCATTCTTTCATTTAAGGGGGTCATTCCAGTAAAAGGCGGAATAAAAAAAACATACTTCCGTTGATATCAGCTCAGCAAATCGCTACTGTTTTATATATTTAGAACACTGTTACATTTTCCACATGTTATAGTCCATTTACGTTTTGCAAATGTCCTCTTTTATGTCCCTCCTCCGTTCCAGTCTTTCGTTAGGTATAATAACTTTTTTATTGTCCGAAAAAGATCTCTTGTTCGCTATCTCATAGATCTAAACGAGGCATCTAGAAATTCAAGAATACGAGTTTATGTAATTTCCTCTTATTATCGGGCTTTTTTTTTAATGAATAACTGCTGGTTTCAGGTAGGAAAATCATGAATTTTTTTAGTAGCACATAACTAGCCTTTTTCAGTTAGGTGCAGTACCATTGAATATCGATAAGGAAGAATTACCGAATAATAACTCAAAAAAAATTTGCGAGAAAATAATCCTGATGTAGCTAATCACATAATTGTGAAATGACAGCTTGAATGCCTGTAGGAACAGTATTTGAGACATTGAATTTATCAACAAGAATTTCACAATTTTTGGATGAAATATTTCCTCTTAAAACTTTTGCATGAGTCTTCCTCTAAAAAAAGTGAACTAAAGAGAACAGGATATTCGATTTCATTGAAGAATTGGTTTCTTGACAAAATATATCGAATAATTGCTGCAACTGAAGAAGAGACAGAAAACCAGCAGGAATCCGTAAATAATATTAAGTACATTTGCTCTCTGACCGGGAGGGTCTTTCGACTAGGTCCGGTCCTCCAAGCTATGATATCTGAGATCCTCAGGTGAACGAAGAACGCTACAGGCCCTTATAATGGGAAAACATCTCGCATAGATTCATAAATATCAGTTTTCACTTATATCTAATGCAATATCAGAGAGTAACTGGAAAACTTGTAACATATTATATGTGCATTCATTGTTAATATAATGATAGAGCTCATTGAAACGAGCTACCGGAGACCAACTCACGTGGTGAGTTTTCAGGTGGTTGGTTTAGTAAATGTACAAGTTCATTGGATCAACGCATCAAGTACATTCATTCAGTTCAGTTCGAGTTCATTGCTCTTAAGAATGTCAATTATTGGTTGGTTTAATTGATCAACAAGTTCATTTGGTCAACGTAACGAGTTCGTAGAGTCAAGGTATCTAGTTCGTTGAGACAACGTATCAAGTTCTTCGAGTTAATGAATACAAATTGTTGATCCAACGAACTCTGTTCATCTCAGCAATGAATTATTTCCTTGTGCTATCGGATGTCAATAATTGGTGTGTTTGATTGAAGAGTAAGTTCATTTTATCGACGTAACGAGTTCGTAGAGTCAACGTATCCAGTTCGTTGAGACAACGTATCAAGTTCATCGAGTTAATGAATATTAATTGTTGATACAACGAACTCTGTTTATCTCAGGAATGAAAAAGTTCATTGTGCTATCCAATGTCGAATATTTGTCGGTTTGTTTGAAGAATAAGTTCATTTGATCAATGTAGGGAGTTCGTGGAGTCAACGTATCCAGGTCGTGGAGACAACGTATCAAGTTCATCGAGGTAACGAGTATGAACTTTTGACCCAACGAACTCTGTTCATCTCAGGGATGAAAAAGTTCATTGTGCTATCGAATGTCAATGATTGGTCGGTTTGATTGATAAACAAGTTCATTTGATCAACATAAACACTTCGTAAAGTTAACGTATCGAGTTCTTTGAGACAACGTGTCAAGTTAATGAGGTAACGAATATGAATTGTGGATCCAACGAACTCTGTTCATCTAAGGAATGGAAAAGTTTATTCTGCTATCTGCTATATGTCAAATATTGGTCAGCTTCATTGATGAACAAGTTCATTTTTTGATCAACGTAACGAGTTCGTAGAGTTCGTTGAGACAACGTATCAAGTTCATAAGGTAACGAATATGAATTGTAGATCCAACGAACTCTGTTCATCTCAGGAATGTAAGAGTCCATTGCGCTATCGAATGTCGATTATTGGTCGGTTTGGTTAAGAGGCAAGTTTATTTGATCAACGTTACGAGTTCGTAGAGTCAAAGTATCGATTTCGTTAAGACAACTTATCAAGTTCATCGAGGTAAAGAAAATGAATTGTCCATCCAACGAACTCTGTTGATTTCAGGAATGGAAGATTTCATTGGAGTGGTGAATATTGTTCATTTAGTAGTCCTGTGAATCTAAAGTCAGCATTCAAGCTGCTAATGAACACTCAGTCAACGTCTTAACTAATGGGAGGTTAATGAACAGCGTTCGTTGATAACGAACAATATTTCTTTTATGTGCAAATACTTATCAGCCCTCAACTCTCAATAGCAGAGGTTTCAGCTATTCAAATATCTCCACTTTTAAACTACGATAGTGTCCAAGCTGCAAACCTCAAGTTTTTTATAATTTTGTACTGGTTTGCGAATGTAATCTTCTATTCGACCAATGAGCATATGATCGTTGAATTTTCCCAGCATTCTTCAGAAGGAAGAATGTTTACATTGGACCAAAAACCGTATAGAGGTAGGCCCCTGTCAACCCCCAGGGTTGCAAATTGTCAATTCTGCCAACCATACCTCGATAAAACTGACGTGAATAGCAATTTTTTAGGGCGATACAATGTGGGAAAATACCCCACAATATAACCCTTGAATGCCATCATCCTATCGTGTTTTTTCAGGAAGCCACCTAGAGCACAAATCATCGCAAGCGAGATCGTTTGACCCCGAGGTGAACAAATAGAACCCGTAGGTTAAACAAATTATTATGGAATATAAAGGAACGTATGTGGTACATCGTCTTTGGAATGAATGGTAACGGGCCTCCGGCTAATATCTGAATATCTACCTGTTCTGAAGCTCTATTTACACTGAGGAGAATTCATCCGACTCTAACCCACTTTAGGCAGACCAGTGACTGGAGAAATGTTTCATTGTGATGCATTCTTTTGTGGGTGTTTGGCTAAAGGTGGACATCGAAGGGATTCTACTCGTTTTTACGTAACTGAAATTAAGTTTTTGCTTGCATGTTCTAGAGAACAACAAAGCTATCATTTTGCTAAAAGGCGATATTTTTCGAATTTTTTTTAACTGAGGTGGAATATGATGTAGCAATCGATTATATCTGACAGCTCGTTGCTACAATGACTTGTTAACAAAAAGAGCTAGTGTCTCCAAACTTTCAGGGTAGTTTGCGGATCGGGTTGCGCCGATTAAGCTCGTTGTTATAAATCAGCAGAATGGTTTTGAGGAAATACTGATTTGAATTTTTCAAGTTATTTTCCGAATAATAGTAATAACCACTGCGATCTGATTAAAACTGGGTGATTAGTTGCTGAATACCAACTCTCAATTGATTGAAAAAATTTGGTGGAATTGTATTGTCAGTAAATTCATGAAAAAAATTTTTTGGAAACTTTCGAATTTTTGTTGAAATTTTTTTTTCAAAAACTATTTACCCGATGTTAATGGTCAACTTTTGAATACACACGAAATTTTGCACATAGTTGCGTGTCGGTATCCTATCTCCACCTGACTTCGAAGTTTCAATTTGATTGCATTTGTACTTCTTGAGATAATGCGGAAATAACGTTCAAATTCCAAACAACAACGAAATTTGGCACATATTTTTTTCCTTATATCTCCGAAAGTAAATATCGGATCGAATTGAAATTTGAAACATTATTGTTAAATACTAACTCTAAGGTTTGTGCCCAGTTACATCGACATGTTAACAACATTTTCATATTGTTCATCGAAAATTTCAAAAATTTTCGAATGAAATTTGTTTTTGAATTTTCTAACCTCTGGATCCACTCGAAATTTTGCTTTCAGTTGCGCGTTGGTATTCCACAACTGTCCACAGTGTTTCAATTCGAACGAGTCAATACTTCATGAGATATCGAGGAATTAACCTCAAAATTTCAAATGGGCCTAACTCTGAAACTACCCTACCGATTCCACCCATTAACGAACTTAACCGGGATATTTGGACTCTGAACGTAATCTGACAATTTCAAGTCATTAAGTCTTTTTCTCCGAAAGTTAGAGCACATACGGACGGACGGGCGATTTTTAAATTTGACCACGGATTCTTCTTCAGGGAGTTCAATCCAATCGTTCAAGACCATTTTCGGCTCAAAATTTCTTTACAAACTGCCCTTGGGATAGAGTTCAAATTCAATTTAATTTTAATACTCCTTTTTCAAATATCGGCAGTGAAAACCCAGAAGAATACTTAAAAATAATGCAAAATCCTGCTAAAATATCCTTTCATCGACGATATTTCTGTTATTCCAAAGGTTAATCATTTCGAAGCACAAAATAAATTTGAATCGGTGTTTCAAGGAAATTCACTATTGATCAAAAGCGCGAAGGTCGAAGGTGTGTGGATGCCTTAGATCATTTTCTAGTGGGTGTAGGGCAGGGACTTAGGGTAAAAAAGAACCTGTCCGGTTTAGAAAAGTATCATAATTTTCGAGTTAACTATTTTCTTTGGGATCGGCCCATTCTTTCCTATGTTATTAAGTGTACTTAATGTCCGAAATAGATCTCGAGAATGAAAACCTCTGTATGTTATTTTAGAGGCTCGTTCCCTGGGAAAGGGATTCTGTAGTGAACCCTACGATTCTCTGCCGAATTGAATCTTTCGGGGCAAATATTTCGATGACTTGTGTTTTTACGGGTTTCTCGAAAACGATGGGTCAGTATTATGGTTTATTACAGTTTCACCGTCTTATGGTCATTCAGGAGATGACTAAGAGGCTTTCAGCGAGAATTGGGTTGTTGGGGCCTATTGAAATGTCTTTCTGGGAACGCAATTTGCAGGCATTGAAATCTAAATTAGCTATAATCGAGTTGGCTCAGATTATTATCTCCAGGAGGTGAAATTCCTTTTATAATCTTCCGAATGAGATCAGGAAATACAGTTTGACGAAATGTGTGATGTGATTCAGAGAAAAGGAATTTCTTATAATGGAGGACTACTTAGTAAATTTCACAATAGGCAAATTTGGAAGAAAGATTTGAATAGTAAGTCGAAATATTATTTTGACCGAAAATATTTAAAACCAGAATTTTATGAGTCTTTCTTATGCTATTTTTTCATTTGAAAACTTTCATTTCAGAATTTATTAGTTCGCAATTAACGTCAATTTTTTTTTTTTTTTCGTAAACTGTTCATTTATTCTACTCCTGCTTTAAACATCATATTCTACAACAGTGTACCACATTCTATTTCGATACGATTTTAATTCCTGGAGATATTGGGAACAAATATGTAAAATTTCGTAGTTTTTTCTCGAAATCGTTGTTTTTTCCGGAGTAACTCGAAAAATACTGATTCAATCGGAATGAAACTTGGCAGCTAACTTGGAAATGCTGATGGAAAACTTCGTGCAGAATTTGGTGGTGACCGTGTCATGAGAACAGTTTGAAAAAAACTAAAAAAAAATTTATTTGTCAAATATTCAATATTCTGTATTATACTCATATTATTCTGCAAATCTGCAATTATTCTGTATATATAACCATTCAAAATTTTATTTTCCCAATATTTCCAAAAAAAAATTATATCAAATTGAAATCCAGTATTTTAACAAAAAAAACCTAAAAAAGTTCTGCGGTGAAGGTAGCAGCTTCTTCGCGCATGTTCAAATGCGTTGCCAAAGCGGTCATCTCCATTGAATATGCGCGCAAAAGCTGCTGCCCTAACGGTAGCCCTCTTTGAAGTTTTTGGACATTCACCAAAGGCTTGAAAGACCAACAAGATCGAATAAATATTTTTGATATAAAGGAAATGATCGGGTGGATTTTTCACACGTATGAATTCGAATATGAACACAATCACTTCCGAAAGAAACAACTAATAGTAAGTGTCATCCTGAGATTAAAAGTCAAGAGATAACTCTATGAGACATACCACATGCGCTCTCGAGATACATGCTGTTGTCGCAGATAGACACTTCCTTTCAGGAACTCGATACTAGTGTAGGAGATTTGAAACTCAATTGTGAAGGTCGAATTGATGTTTCCAATGGGTGGAATCCACCTTATGATTTTGCAGATACTCCCATTTGAAATTTTATTTTCAAAATACAGGTTGGGTGACGGCCTAAGTTAGTTGCGTGAGATCGGTAAATGCACGGAAGCGAGTTTTGGTTTTTTGGTCAACCAAGACGTGCCACTGAACGTCAAGATAGACGTTTCAGGAGTTTTGCTACTACGCATCAAATCACTGATCAATGATTCGGAGAAAAAGGTAGATATTTTACCATACGTTCATATCACTGTATTAAACCCTCTGAACTCTTCTCAAACCCTTCACGATTAGAACTGCCTTTAATTGCGGACTACTGTCGTCAACATTTGAACTGGTGCAGAAAACTGCAGCAGTACGGGTCAGAATGGCATAATATCGTATTCAGCGAAAAATCATTATTCTCTCTATGACTATGAACTATCTTCAAGATGCTAACATCTAAGCCTTGCCTTGGCTTTGCTTAGCTGCAAGTAAGTTTTTCTGGAAATGCTATCGGTTCATTCTTGAGGTTATTCTTTCTCGGTGTGAGACTTTTAATGTCACTGAGTATATTCCACTGTAAATTTGAACACAGTCCAATGAGAATTAATATATTCTGGCACTCACGAACACCTCAACCACCTAATCTCAACATTCGGATCTATCGAAATGTCTCACCTCGCTCATGACGGATGGAACGCCTAAGTGGTTATTGTTTAATATCTCTGAAGGGGGTCCGCGCGGGTACCTGCCCGGCGAAAAAAAAATTTAAAAAATCAGCCGCGTAAATGGAAAGCCGCAGGTAGTAAAGACTTATTACCGCGTGTCGGATGGTCCGAGCACGCCACAATTGACAGAAGTGTGATTGGGGAATTATCAGGAAATGTCAGACGAAGGAGTTAATCATCTGGATGAAATATGGAATTGGGATTTTTTCCGAGTCTGGTTTGTAACGTGGCATTCTTGAAGCGACAATGAAGTTCACGCTGTGTGTCTGTCTTTGTTGAAGTTCAAGTGTGCAGATTGTTGGTAACGAGAAGTGTTTGAGCGTGAGGCTCATACCGATAACGTCGATCAGATGTTCCAAAGATGAAAATCTCAATAATTGGAATGACAATTTCTACCACGAGAGGAAGAAACATTTTAATTCTCGTTGCGATGCCAACTTCGATTTTCAAGACTTCGCCTTGGGTGGGTTCCCACAAGGATCCATTATTGGTTCAACAATTTCAATACCTGAAAAATCCGAGGACAGCAATTCGAAACTACTGCACTTATTCATTAACAGGATACTAATAATTCATTCATAGTGGCTCTTTTTCGAAAGGAGCTTAATAAGAAGAAGATTTCAATCACCTGTATGAAATATGGGATTGTGTTTTTTTGCAAGTCTTGTATGTACCGTGGCCTTCTTAAAGCGACAATGAAGTTCACGCTGTGTGTCTGTCTTTGTTGAAGTTCAAGTGTGCAGATTGTGGATAACGAGAAATGTTTGAGCGTGAGGCTCATACCGATAACGTCGATCAGATGTTCCGAAGATAAAAATCTCAATAATTGGAATGACAATTTGCAGCACGATAGGAAGAAACATTTTAATTCTCGCTGTGAACCGATGCGAATTTGAGGAGGTCGCCTTGGGTGGGTTCCCACAAGGATCCATTATTGGTTCAATAATTTCAATACCTGAAAGATCTGAGGACAGCAATTCGAAATAACTGAACTCCTTCATAAACAGGATAATAATAATTCGTTTATAGTGGCTCATTATTGAAAAAAACGTAATTTTCTTCTGGCATGCCACAATTAACAGTGTGACCAGGAGATCATCAGAGAAATTAAGAAAAAGGTTTGACTCATCTGGATGAACTATGGGATTGTGATTCTTTGCAAGTCTTGTATCTACCGTTTCCTTCTGAAAGCGACAATGACGTTCACGCCACGTGTCAGTCTTCATTGAAATTCAATGGTGCAGATTGTTGGTAACAAGAACAGCTTGAGCTTGAGGCTCCCACCGATAGCGTCGATCAGATGTTCGGAAGATGAATATCTCAATAATTGGAATGACAATTCCCAACACAAGAGGAAGAAACATTCTAATTCCAATTCGAGTTGACCTCGATCTCGACGAATTCGTCTGGGTGGGTTCCTCAGAGATCTGTTATTGGTCCATCAATGTTTGTATCTCATAGATATGGAAACAGTACTTAGCTAGGAATGAATAAAAGGCAGTACTATGAAAGAATCTATTCATTGAAAATGAATTGAAGAAAGCAGTGCTGTAAAATCTGAAGATTTTGCGCGCTTGTTCAAATTCGTAGTCATATTGAACACTCAAGTTAACAGCTATTGGTACCACTGCTTGACTTCTTGATTAGAACCATTTACCTATTGTTGGTTACATGGTTCTCACGAAGTCTTGCATGAACTCTCAGTCAACTAGCAACGTAATATTTCAACTCGATTTTATTTGGATATCCAATAAATCTCACAGCTTTCATCTAATAATCCTCTTTGCCTTCGTCGAAATCATCTCGTTTATTAAGCACCCCCTAATTCAGTTAGGCACCACTTAAAAAGCTCAAAGAACCATATTTCTGACATAAATCTGTCTACCCTGCATTGTTATAGTGACTCCTACAGCGACAATTTTCAAAGGAAGACGCTTGAACGATTATTGCTTCTGTTAGAAAATTGGCCATAATTCATCAGCCAGTATTGGAAGATTGGCTATTATCATCTACAGTCTTGAAAAACCCATCCTTCAAGATGCACCCTATCACAGCCAACACAGGAAATTCCTTAGCGTCTCTCCTATGGTGTGAAACCAACACAAACGATCGTAAGTCAACTCTATTAATTTCCATCACGTAGACTCTAAATTTCAGCAGCCTTACACAGTTAAATATAATTGCCACGCAACATAAAAACAAATTGAATTATCGTTCGCGAATGCGAGTATATAGGGAGCACTGCGGAGTTAGCACCTCACTTAAGGTCTACAATATCCTTTAAATTCCCATATAAAGTCCGGTCGTAGCTCCTGTAGACCTGGATCGTCACTGCCTCTAACAGATCAATTTATATGTGATGGTCAATTTACGGTTTCCGTGACCAGCATAGGGGTAATATTTCAGTAGCGTAGGTATGAGATGAGAAGGTCGGGTAAGAGTGATAGAAAAATGCCGTTCTGATTGACGCTCTTCTACATCATAAGATAGAAAATAGAATAGATGAAATTACAAAAATTATGTGGTATAGATTTTTCTGTAATAACTTCACATAATATCTTTCGATATTTATATCTTGCGATATACTCTTACTGTGTCCGAGGTGCCACCTTCTGAATGACAAACTCAATTATAATGATTGTCAGTCAACAATGTGAGAAAAAGGTCACACAATAGAATACAATACAAAAATAGCATTAGACAAATAGTTTTATCCTCTATTTTTCGATTAAGAATTACCAATAACATCTTTTCTATATTATATGTCAAAATCTTTCACTAACGCTTGATCACAAACAGACGAGATTTACAGAAAACCACCGTCAATCTTGTCAAATGCTTGCTGCGCATAGAACAATATTACCAGCAGTGCCATGCCTTCTTATTCATTTAGTAGAAGGAATTCTGTGAAATACACTCTCAAAAGTCTTTATAATTTCAAGAATCAAATAACAGTTGATAATGACTCTATGTCATTGTGTATTTCTAGGGCCTTTATCGATCTGAGAAATCTCATCAGTAGAGTTTTCGATGAAGGAAATATGTAAATACATGTTATAAACAGGTTGTTTGTCCGAAAATTTTCAACTGCTAATATGGGTCATATTCTTGGTCAGTTTACTAAACCAAATTTGAACATGGTCCTTCGAGCCGGATATGGAACAACGACCAAATATGAAGACGTTATTTGAGACCTACTTATCAATTATTTTGTCGCTACTACGCCACTGAGATTTGTAATGACAAAAACGATGTGTTGGTGCTCTCGTAATTTATATGGAAAAATAGTATCGCTGTGCATGGACACATGGCGTTCAGCTTTTCATATTTCAGGGTGTCGCGACGTTTCTAAGGTGATGGAGAGGTATGTGACGAAACTACAGAATACGTCTTATAAAAGATGAAAGTGTCGATTTCAATATTTTTGCCGCATCGTCCGAAGACGGACATATGATAGTTTACGATAATGTTCTCTAAATGTTATTTTCTCACTTCTGGGAAGTCATTTGGAGCATAAGATGTCAACGGGTGGCAGTTTTTGAGTTGTTTCGAGCTTAATTGGATTTCAGAGGAAAAACTTGGCGACTGCTAAACAATTGAATACTGATGATAGCTTGAAGAATGAGAGGCGTGTTCTAAGAAGTCTTCTAATGCTGGAATCTCTCTGAAACTGGATGTGATTCTCACCTCACTAACGAAATAATTTAGAAATGTATCAAAAGTTTCAGCTGATACAAAATCATACAGAAATAATGAATGTAAAGATACAGAAAAGATAAGAACTCTTTGAAGGAATCGAATTCTTATCATCAGAGGAATCATCGAAAACCGCAACAGAAAAACCATCAAGAACAACCCAATTTATTGAATGTAATTGCTGATATTCGCTGCATTTCAAAAATAATATAATTTCCTTTCTGGCCCAACACATCATCAAACAATTTGCATAAGGTTAACACTATATGAATTGCATGGTTTGACACTGACAATGACGGAACTGTTTGCACAAACACAGAATTTGAGCAAATTTTTTGATCGTGTAGGGGACACAGAATTCAATATAAGATGAGTTTGCAAAGCACGAAACAATTTGAGATCTTCACCAAACCAACAAACGATTAACAGAAATTATAACATTCTGTATACCTACTGTAATGAATCGAACTGTTGTTTGATTTTGAATAATTTTGAATTTTTAACAGGATCCAATAACAATAAATTATAAATTTTAAATTTGATTTTAAATTTCCCGCGGCTTCCTGTCTCTTTCTCAGGTGGATTCTATGACGTGAAATAATAACAGTTTATAAAATTTTGAAAAATAATATTTAAGGAAAATAATTTAAGGAAATTGATTTAAATGCCAAACTTACTAACTACCTAACTCAAATAATTAAATTAAATTTAAAAACTTATAATAATAATGTCCTTTTTACTCTCACCCACGGTGTTTCTAATCTATGTCACTTGGTTGCTTGATGTTCTTCTGTGGTTCGGATTTTCTGTATAACCTCCAAAGTTTGTCGTGTTTATCTACTGGAAGTTATGAATCTCCAAGGATTGACTCTTGAAATTAAATTTATCTGGCTCGCATTTTACTTGTTTGGATTTGATAACTGCTGGAATTTCTTTTCTGGTAAGTTTATCTTGTTTGTTCTTCAATATTCCATGTATTTACTTCTATTATTCTTCAAGGATGCCAGTCACTTTGATTTGATCAATTTTGGTTTACTTTCGGTTTCTGATTGGAATATTACGATGTTTCTAGAATTTTTACGAGGAGCAGCTACAGTCTTGATGATGGTTGAAAATGGACTCGACTCTCTGTGCTCGAGCTTCGGTATTTATACCTTTTCTGAATTTTCTTCAACATCTTAGTAGCCTTGCATTTAAAGATGTCTTCCAAAAAGGATGCTTTCGCAGTTTTCTCTTCAGAGGTAAGTTTTCCTTCTTCAAACCTGGTCTAGAAAATTCGTATTTTTCTCCGTATTTTGCCTCTTGCCTATATTCTAAATCTCTAATATGTAAAATTTTTCAAATTTTATGCCTAAATGTACAATTTTCTACGTTAACAATTTCATTTGCCTAGTATTCTCGAATTTCTGCTTACAATCGCCAAAAAATGCTTTCATTATATTAAATAAACCTATTTCTAAAATATAGCTGCAATTTTGTTCCTTCGGAAACCTGATAATTACATTATAAGCAACATGTGGGTCTAGACATAACTTCTATCCTAAATTTACATTTTCTTTGAAATTCTACATCTAATTCTACTTGTGATTGCTAGTTCTCTTCAATTCAAACCTATAATAATAATTTTCAACAAGATATCACTTAAATTCCTCATAATTTCCGACTTTTTGACTAGATAAGGCAATTTTATAAAAGTATTGATACAAATTCTTGTACTTTCAGATCATGAGAAAGAAGCCTGTTGAGAAGGATAATTTGGAAGGATTATGTGCCCTGAATAAACTATTGAAATACTGGAATAAAAATCTCTGCATTTGTTATTGGATCGTGAGTTATTAGGAACTCGAGAACGTCAACACCAAAACAATCTAAGGAATAGAGACAACCATAGAGCTGTAATAGTGGATCCTGCATGATAAACCCATGGAACCACATGGAAATTGGGATTATACAAAGATCCTGATGACGGATCCTACTAATTGAAAAAAAAAATGAAAAATTGCGTCAAATTGTATATTACTAAATAGACAAAATACTCTTTCCCAAATGGAACATATTTGATTAAATTTATAAAAAAAGGGAGTTAGAATTTGGATATTTTGGTGTGGGGCGAATCTGCGGTCATGTGATCTCCATAATGAATCCTTGCATAAGGAAAAGGTTCAAGAAAATGGGTCTGATGATCCACCCTCAATTGCCTGACGAAGGAATCTGTTGTTGGATCCGAAACGTTTCTTTTGAATTATTTAATCATTCCAAGTGTGTCGATTCCACATAATAGACAATATTGTTTCAAAAATCGCTCCCAAGAAACATTTTTTAAGTCCTAATGTAGAAGCAATTTTGAGCGCAACAAAAACACTGCCTACAAGTTTTAACATGGTCAAATCCTGGTTACACGCAGGTGCTTTTCTAGAATTTTTGTTCTATTTGTTTCAGATATTGAGTGGAGAAAAACATTGAAAGTACTGTAAATATCACAACAGAATTTAGAGCAATAATTAATGATGATTTTTGTAACCGATAAATATAATTTTTCTTGAAAAAATTCTGATGTTTGGTAACTATTCGCCAGTTTTTTTTTCAAATTTATTCTAAACTTTTAGCTTTGCAAATATGTGAAAAAAATATTTCGAAAGAATATATCTACAGCAGGATTGCCAATACAACTTCTACCATCATCAACCTATTTCTATTTGATGAAGATCAAAAGATGAGAAGATTGAAAATTCGTTTTAAGTTTGAGACAAAGCATTATTGAAGTTAACAGTAAGTACGTGCAAGAGTGACCAATATGTAATTGATATTTAACTCTATGGAAGAGTCGTCCAAATCATCTGGATATGAGCTTGAAAAATCCAGCTAGATCTCCTGACTTCCCGTCAGTCTTGCTGAAATTTTTCATCATTTCAATTAATTTTTCACGGAACACCCCATATTTCACCTGCCGCCAACACCCTACTTACCATGTGCTACCACTCCACGAACAAAAAGAACACCTGGTCCCAAAAAACTCAAACAAATTCGCGAATTAATTCGATAATCTTAACACACTCCGTTTCTAATTAATATTTTCACCTCCCTCTCCCTTTCTACTCCCTGCGTCTCCAACGTTTCCAAATTGAAAATTTCGGCGTAGTCACTCCCGGAGAACCACAGACGGGTTATCTGGCGTTAACATCTCCTGGAATCATTCCACAGACATCAATAACGGACCGGTGGATTTCGGAGTTTGAAAGAACGCTCTGCTGGCGACCAATTTTTTCGTTGGAAATGTAACAATGGGCCCGCCGTTGGGCGCCACTAATTCTATTACATATAGATCTTGTCGTGATAAGGATATTATGGCGAAAGATGAGGTGTTGGGATTCGGATGGAACGAGCCTTCTTGTCATGTTCGTTAGTCAATTTGATGGTGATTATTTGCGGGTATCGACTGTTGTCAGGTCGGATGTAGGTAGATATTTATTAGTGATATTATTATGGTGTATTGAGGTTTAATTGAATTTTCTATTAAGTTTGTACCGCTCAGCTCTAGTCTTCTTTCGGAAATGTAGGATGACTGGTGACCCGAAGATCTACGAAGATGTTTTCTTCACTTTAAATATAGGCTTTATTTCCCTTGAATACTGTAATCAACGCTGTTTACTCCTACTCTAACAAATCATTTCCGTGATTCTAACGACAAACTAACGACAAAGGATAACGATTTCAAACTATTAAATCACAAATTGTTGTTAGATTCGCGCCGGTGCAAAATAGTACATGGTTTACCAGGTAGGAAAAGCCTTACCTTCCTGCACGACTGTGAAAATTGCTAAGTCGAGGCGCAAGTCGAGACTTAGCAACACAGAGTCCAAAAATGTGGCTCTTCCTACGGGGTAATCCTAATATTTTTCCGCAAATCGTTTAAAATTCGACATATAATCATTAATTTTGAAATTAACCTATTAATGTTTTATGTATTTATGGAATGGACGACTTCGGTTCAAGTTGCCAACCCACAAATTTTGTCCAGATTTACTATCACTGGGAAAGGGAAATTTCAGAACAAATTCGACATGATGAGGTTTGCGTTGTAAATAAATATCCGTAAACGGTGCCTCGCCTCCTCAAACAAGATAATTCCTTCCAAATATAGGTTTTTGTTAAGATCATCTCTGGTAGGCTGAAATTTAAGTTGGAATTCCTAATTTCATGTTAATAGTGTCAAATTTTTATAGGATATGTTCCGCAAATCAATTTGGTTATTTCGGATGCCAGTTTTCCTTTCCGTAAATATGAAATATTCGGTTGCTTCCTGAAAAAAAGATTAATTACGGAATTTGATTGATGAAAAAACGTTTTTTCTGTCACCAGAACGACAGTCAATGTTCTATGGTAACATATCCATAGCATAGAACAATCTTTATTTACTTTATGATCCATAGAACATAAAGGCATTAATCAACAATGGAAAAATTACTAGGTATGGTCTATGAATCATAAGATGAATAAAGATTTTTCTATGCTATGGATATGTTACCATAAAATATTGATTGTCGCTCTGGTGCATAGACTTAATATGTCTATGTTCTGGTGACAGAAAGATTGCTTTTTCATCAATCAAATTCCGTAATTAAACTTTTTCTTCAGGAACCAACCGAATATTGCATAATTACAATACGAAAAACCGGCAACCGAAATAACCAAGTTGATTTGCAGAACATATGCTTTATATATAAACTAGACTCTATTAACATGAAATCAGGAATCCCAACTTGAATTTCAAACAACAAAAACCTATATTTGGAAGGAATTATCTTGTTTGAGGAGCCGAGGCAACTTTTACGGATAGTTATGAATAACGCGAACCTTATCATGTCGAATTTGTCCGGAAATTCCCGTTCCCCAGTGATAGTAAATTTGTGAAGAAATTTGTGGGTTGGCAACTTGGGCCGAAGTCGTCTATTGCTGGTGTTTTCGAAAACATGTAATTCATGATGAATTTTTGATTTCTAGGACTCTTTCAGAGCTGGTTGAGGCAGTGAAAACTGCTTCATTAGAACTATTGCCACAGAACTCAAGTGTAAAGTAAGAATATGCAATTAAACCTTTTATGGACTATCGCAGGAGTAAAAACAAGAGTTATTCATCAGGAAATGTTGTAATGGCATTGTGCGAAATTGAGGGTATATATAAAAAAATCAAACATTAGCGTATCCTCCGATAGTAACCGGATAGAAAAACTGGACGACTATCGCCAAGATGGTTTCTCTAGAATTTTTATCTTTGCGTGACCTATTGGCATCTGAATTTAAGATTGCAGCGCCACGGTGGCCAGTTTTAGAACCTAAGATACAGCCATAGATTTTGTTTCGATAGTCGATATTGTACTGTTTGTTAGTGTTCGGTATGATAATTTTTGATTTCACGATTTATTCAAAGACTTTTTAGACTTTTATAGTTGACGAGAGTGTTACTGGGAGTACATATTGGGTGGATTTTACCCATTCACGAATTCGGCCTTCGTAATTAAGGTCCAAACCTTCTCTACAAATATCGAGTTTCTTAGTTGTTTCTTTCGGAAGTTATTGTGTTTACGCAGTCGGCCGTTAGGCTGACCGTAAACACAATAACTTCCGGAAGAAACGACTTAGAAACTCGATATTTGTAGAGTAGGTTTGGGGCTTAATTACGAAGGTCGAATTCGTGAATGGGTAAAATCCGCCCAATGATTCCGTAGATATACCCATTCAAAATTTTATTTTTACAATATTTCCAAAAATAGAGATCAGATCGAATTGAAATCCAGTACTTCATCGAAAATAACAGTTCGAAGTTTCATACAGAATTTAATGAGGATGATATGATGAGAAAATCATATAAATTTTTTTTTTCAAATTGTTCTAATAACACGATTATCACGAAATTTTGCATAAAGTTGTCTTTCAGCATCTTAAAACTAGCTGTGAAGTTTAATCAGGACTGAATCAGTATTTCTCGAGTAATACCGAAAAAATCAACGATATCGAGAAGAAAACATCGAAATTTGACATATTTTTTCCCGATATCTCCAGAACTTATGATCGTATCGAACTGAAATTTGGTACGCGCGCACGTTCAAATTCGTTGCTGAAGCGGTCATCTACATTGAACATGCGCGCAAAAGTTGCTGCCTTCACGGCAGTGCTTTTTGAATTTATTTTCCAATAGTCAGTTCTATCACTAGAACATTCACGTTGTTCCTTAATGATCAGTCCAACAGGCAG
The DNA here is from genome assembly GCA_958510865.1 of Myrrha octodecimguttata. NCBI lineage: Eukaryota > Metazoa > Arthropoda > Insecta > Coleoptera > Coccinellidae > Myrrha > Myrrha octodecimguttata. The sequence goes on along the minus strand of OY294063.1, from coordinate 15,468,997 downwards.
ATTTCTGGAATGCATAGCTTTTCTCTTAAGTAAATTTCTCTGCTTGGATTATGGGCCTGGAAAAAAATGGTCTTCATGAATGTGATTTAATATTTCATGAGCAATTCGTGCTTACATCTATAAAAATGATTGTCATCGGTAAAATGCAGGTAACAGACTCTCATAAATCTTGTTTGTTGGTTTTTATCGATTCTTCAACACTTTCAGGCCCGACTTGTTAAAGGAAGTTTCTTTCACCCTAACTCGAAATTTTTCACCGGGTTGTGGGAATCTATGGGAAGGGACATTTGAGTTTGCTTTTCCTCAGTAGAAGCACTCGTAAAATCGCACAAACGCCAAGAAAAATGCATAAACTTTCTCATTTTCTTAACATTTCTTTTAACTTGTCAATGATAATGTCTATACCTCGGGTTACTCGGATAGCCACCAGAGGGAGTAGCACTTATCTTCATTCGCCAATAGGCGATATTGAGTAAACAATAAAATAACAAGGCAGTATAAATGAATGGGCCAAAAGAAGCGAACTTACCTTGAGACGTCTAGAAAAGGTGGAAGAGGACCCTCGGAACTCCAAGCGATGGGATCTACAAATCTCATTGATCACCAGGAATAAATATCCTTTGAGAAATCACTTAAATCCAAAGATTCAAAATCGAAAGAAAATTCGGAAAACTGCGTCGTAAGAAATCAAAAACCGGATTTGTCATCAACGAACGCGTGAATTCAACTGTTGACTTATATCTGACGACTTCTTGCAATCGTAAACACATGGCGTGCGATTCTGCTTTTTTTTGGCTCTCACTGCCGATAAGATGAAATTCACACATAAATCACGCAATTTGAAAATGAATTGAATTTCAATTTTATGAATTTGAAACAGGCATACTTTCTTAACCTTTGTTCAAAGATGAAATTCCAAACAATGTGGGCCAATTATTCAATGTTGAAGTCAAAACTTGCAAAATATATACAGAGTGTAACAGCCAAATGGAATAAATTCGAAAACGCATAAATGAGGGGGTGTTAGGAAAAACGCTCGGACACGTCGATTTGTAATTTTAAATGCGCATAGTTTTCAAGAAAATAAAATTATATAGGGTGTTCCATGCGACCGTGGCCAATACCAACATTCTTATTTCAAATGTAACCCCCTGTATATTATTTATTTTTTGGATTCTTCAGAAAATTCTAGACATAATTCATGTACAATGTCCTATACCTATCTTCAACTTTTTCGGAAATATTAAGTGTTTTCAGAAATGTCGAGTAACGTTAGAGGACAATTCTACACCAGATTAGCATGTTGCCAAGACGTTCGCGGCGAGCATTTTGAACATTTTCTACATTGACATTAATGTTTTTTTTGTTTTTTTTTTTAATATTAAGAAATAATCAGTATTACTTATTAGGTTTTAAGTGTAATGTACCGAATTTGTGAAATAAAATAATTTTCATTTAAAACGTTGATTTTTGCACTAAATCTGAAAACACTTAATATTTCCGAAATGATATGATTAAAGATATGTATAGGACATTGTGCATGAATTGTGTCTAGAATTCTCTGAAGAATCCAAAAAATAAATAATATACAGGGGGTTGCATTTGAAATAAGAAAGTTGGTATTGGCCACGGTCATATGGAACACCCTATATAATATTATTTTCTTGAAAAATATGCGCATTTAAAATTACAAATCGACGTGTCAGAGCGTTTTTCCCAACACGCCCTCATTTATTCGTTATCGAATTTATTCCATTTGGCTGTTACACTCTGTATAAATTCCTTATAAACAACTCGTTTTCAATAATTTATGTGGAACACCAACAATTGGTAAAGAAATATCATCTCCTGACAGCTAAAAAATTTTGATTTTTTCAATGAGAAATATTGTCTGAAATGTCGAAATATCCTAGCGATTTGCAGAAAAATATAGTTGTGTATACTAAATCTGATTTGTGTATATTTGAGAAAAACAATTATTTAAGTTCGCATTTTCCTTAGGGAATAAAAAATAATTTTCAATGAATCTTCATGGCTATCACAATAACTATTTTGTTGTATCGAGAATACATGTCCGAAGAAATGCATCGTAGTCTTGAAGAAAAAGAATATCGATATATTCAAAATAAAATCAGTATTTTCTACGTTCAAGAATAGTTTCAAGTGAAGTATGATACAGCTAGATTCAGAATGTTTAATCAAGAATACCTGTATATTCAAATTTAAATTATGATTTTTGCTCGCATCTTCTAGGGAAACAACGTGCTATCGTTCAGTCCAAATGTCTTTAATTTTCGAATTTTGAGCCGAAAATAGTAGCAAACGTTGGACACACTGCTGGCGAATCCAGTGTCAAAATCGATTCTCTCCGTTAGAAATGGTTGGAAGATACAGTTATGCTATTTTTTTGTACGGAAATCAATATTCCAATGTTGAAATTTTACTGAAAAGTAATGGATAGAGTAGTCCGTTACTTCATGATAGATCATTCGAAAAAAAATAAAAGTACTCGAATAACCCTGTAGTAAAACTTCTGAACGAACAGACAAAGAAATAAGCCTACAGAAGACATTTAAATACCTTGTTGCACAACTTGAAATACTCCAGTATGAAAGTGTTAGATAGCTTGTGATAAATTATTGATTCCAAATTATTAGGATTACTATCAGAACAAGCAGATTTCAATTCTACCTAGCACATCCTGATACTTTGTCTCTACTTCTTCAAAACTACCTTCGGCAGTTTCTAAGCGTGATGATTGTGTTATTGAGAGAATAAATTAGCATTGGCATCTGGCAACGTCTCTATGAAGTATTTCGACATTGCGGATATTTCACGAGTGCCGTCCTGCGTCAGTTTTAAGTACAACAAAACTTGATAGACCTAAATCATGGCCCTTCCGGGATAGTTTATAAAAGTGAATGTAGTATATTTACCGAGTTTCAATGCGATGGCATCGTGTGTTCCTGAGATATTGGGGAAATAACCTCAAAAATTCCAATGAAACTGTTCGGCCGATTTGGATCATTAACGAACTCAAGTGCATCTGATACGCAACCTTCTCGAAGTCTCATGTCACTAGCTGTTTTCTTCCCCAAGTTACGGTGGCAACGGCCGTAGAGTCGGCCAGACAATTTTGACAACTTATTCGATATCAGTGAGTCCAACCTAGTCTACTTAGAACAATTTTGAAAAAAAAATCGAAAAAATACGAAAGATTATAATTGACCTACTGCGTGTTCCTCATCGTTTCAAGAGTGTCGAAATCTACTTTCTTTTCAAATCGGTAACATGTCTGTATAACAGTATTTTCTACAGAGCTGTAATCAATCTTCCATAACCACATATCTAATGGCAGATCATTACAGATTTGAATTTATACAATCAATATAATTAATAAATTTCCTGTATATCTATCAGGCTCTAATTGGCATAACATCAAGCACGTTCATAATAATTACAGCTTACAAGAGTGCGTTAAACTACCGATAAGTAAATAACCACATTATTCTCACAATAGACTTGACATCCAAGGTTGCCACCTTGAAAAAAATGACCGGAACACTATCAATCATAGACTTGAGATCTGCGCTCCAAACACAGATAACCGTTTGACACTCAACTTAACCTCTGCGAGATTGAGCAATGAATGTTTTGATTTTTTAACTCGCGATCATTTGTCATCTTTTTATACCTGGGTGGATTCTAAGGTGAACAATCGCCCGGTACAGACTCACAAACACCAAATACTGCAACTCATGCCGGGCCTAATTGAACGAGGTTTTTTTCTGTGCATTCTCTTCTTCTTTTTCGACGACAGTCGCAGGAAAGAGTTCGTGCAGAAGTCTAGATCCGGCGTGAGGAATATTTACATTCGATTGATTAGTCTTCAGATTTGAATTCAAATTGTAAATGAAATTCCAAAACAGTTGGTACTTGCGTTAGAATTCAGTGAGATCAGAATGAATTTAGGTTAATTTTTTGAATTCAATTTTTAATATTATTCGAATTTTTTTCGATAACTTCTTTGAATTTTTTTTATTTTGGGAGGATTTTTTCGTCATTTTCCATGTTTCTTCTTATCCGAAGTATTATCTGAAACAGAACCATTAAAATTAAATAGACATGTTTTTTCAAATTTTGGCGTATGAAGTGACACTTTTAAGAATTGATTGACTTCATGAAACGTCTTACTTTGTGTAACTGGTTGCACAAAGTAAAATATTATGCAACTGGTGACGAAAAATGGATTTAGCAGTTAGTGACAAAAAATATTCCATTTATTTAACTGTTATAACACAATATAAGAACATAGATTATAAATTAATTATTATATTTATTGATAACGCAATGATTGCAATTGTTTTTTAACTCAATTCCCAACGACAAATTTTTTTCTGTATAAACTTTTGACTTTTCAGCACTGTACCCTTCCTATTGCCTTTTAATATACGCTATCAAATTTGTGTATTTTTAATGTCAATTTTTTCGTTTAGATTTAGTTCGGATCTTAACATTGAGTAAAGTGTCCATAATGTGGATACTTTTATATCTTTCTTACACTCAAAATATGCAAGTTAGACTTTCTCATTAATATGTTTTATCTTTTTCTCATCACACCACAATTTTTCGTAAGCCGAATCATAAGCTGCCTTTCAATTTTTGAGAATCACTGATGAAAGATCATAACCTGCTGCCTCTTGAACATCGCTTGGCAGCTCTTCAGAACTTGAATCACTCATTCGGTGAAAGTCAATAAAAACCGTGCGTTCTGGCTTATTTAACTACATAGTGTCAAAGTGACATAGAGTGATAGTAGTCAAGAGACTTGATTTATGTTTTCACAATTTTTATCAATAATATTCTATATTTTACTATGACTTTTTTCAAAATTAGAAAAATTCTTGTATGTAATACGTTGAGAAATGCCTAATTTTGTGTAACTTGTGAGCTTTTGCAAAATTCACTGCGTTCGTTCCGCAAAAATCTCACGCGTTACACAAAATTAGGCATTTCGTAGCTGATAACATAAATAGCTGTTTTATTGAAAACGCCCTTGCGGATTGCAAGATTCAACTATTTGTCAATTGCAGTTTTTTTGATTCTCAAAAACGAAAAATCAAAAAAAATAATTCTGCAAATTCTCTCGCTGTCTGACAAGGGAGGCAGATTTGTATTCTGAAACGTTTGCTTTGTTGATTTTTTGCATTGCTCCGGTATTGTTCGCTATGCAACTTTATTTCTGCCCTTGACAAATAATTTAATCCTGCAATCCGCAAGGGAGTTTCCAATAAAAAAAACAAAAAAAAGTTAACAAAAATCATAAAATTTCAAAACAGGAATCATAACACACGAATCAGCCCAAATATACACGGTGTGACGCTTCAAAGAATCCTCAAGGGCTCATATCCCTCACGCCGGATCTTACACTACACAAATGGAAATCCAAAAGTACAATTCTTACTGTCGACTTTATTGTCAGTTGCTGGAATCGGCCGATCGTGTCGAGGCGGTTTTTTATCAGAAGGAATTGTTGGACGAAATTGGTTTCTCCATCAGTATTTGATACATCAATGATTCCGACCAGTGAGCAAGGCGTTCAAGTCGCGAGCAATATACACGGCACGGCCGCGTTGATTTTTCAACGATCGATTTGAACGAGTAGTTTGCGTGCCTTGTCATTTCCTTCCATTGGAATTGGTACTATTGCTGTTTTTTGCTGGGTATGCAGTCTTGGTTTACGCATGTAGCACCTGCAGTTGACGAGGTTCGTCAAGCAGGGGGTCGATTCTTGAATCTCGATCAAGAATTCAAGGGTATGACAATTATCAAGTTTGCTCGAGCATCTGCAAAATTTGTGAGAGTTATATTCGCTATTTCGACTATGTATTCAAGCAAATATTCAAGGAATAAACTGAATGCAAGATACCGAGAAATTTCAATTCCGAATATAAACATAACCTTATCACCGTTTCCTTCGACTTACCAACGTGTGGTACGGAGTATAGGAGATATAATATTCGATTGTCAAGTGACATTCGGTTCCATGTGCAGGTCATGTCTGCTTGTTGTTCATATTTAACTTAGAAAATCGATGCAAACATATTGCAATTGTCACACTCTTCAATTCTTGAATCTCGATCAAGAGTATGACAATTGCAATATGTTTGCGTCGATTTTCTGATATATATTATATGTTAGCAGAGGAAATGTAAACGGGATATCATACATTTTTCCGTATGGTACAAGAGCACAGATGAAAACCTCAGCAAACACTCTGTCTCCCCGTATAAGTGTTGTAATTTGTTTGAAGAACATGGATGGAATCTTTTTCATTGGAAAATAATTTTTTCGTCATCTTCAATTTATTCTGATCTTCACCTAATATCTGAAACAGGAAGAGAGGCAGAAAACCAGCAGGAAGCAGTAAATAAAATTACCTACATTTGCTCTCTCACCGGGAGAGTCTTTCGAACAGGTTCTGTCCTCCAAGTGATGATTTTCATATTCTCAGATAAACGAAGAACGCTACAGGTCCCTTATATTGGGTAAGCATCTCCCATAGATCCATAATTGAATATTTTACACTATGAATCTAACAAAATGGAATGCATTGAAAAACTTGTGATTTATACACAGAGAAAAATGATCTCTCAAATCAAACATGAATATATTCTTGAATTAAATAATCTTCCCCCAAGAGTAATAATTTAATATTGACCAATATACTTCTATTATCAACTCATTTCGTTGTTTGCCTGTTTACATGAATATTTTTGAATCGAATTCAGTTGAACCAAGACAAACGTACTTTTCTCTTCAGAAAACAATTTCAGCTAATCATAGTTCTCTTGGATCAAGAATATCATTTCTTATTAAATGTGTTATGATGACGGAGGTAAGTACACGTGACCCCCTCGACCAATAAGCGGTATTACTGCTGAAGATGCGTGGAACGTAGAATCGCAGACGGCAGAACATATGGATATTTAGATAGGAAACAACGCTATGTCCGTCATAGTGAATAGTGAACAATTGCGTTTTTGTCTTTGATGGTGCATTATGAATTTTGTATAGATGGAGAACTACTTATCAAGATCGAGGAAGTTTTTCGGGAACAGAGTTTCGAAAGTCAAGAGGAAAAGGTTGGTTTTAAGAATAAGTTTGGTTAATTGAAAAATGTTTGTATCTGTGGGTGCATGCTCACATGTATGTGTATTATGCAAAAACATTGTCACATGTATATGTGTGAATTCCAGACTACACATTTTAATTTTATGTTTGGAAGTCGTGAGTATACATAGTAACAGATCGAATTGTTACAACGTCATTACTGAATTCTGATTAAATACAATAACGAGAAATCTTACATTCGTATCGAAGCCACAGTATTTCAGAATAATAATATGAAACATATTTAGCAAGCATATTCAGTAATTCTTGTCAATTCTCTCATTTGGATCAAACGTGATTCCGCTTGAATCAAGAGTATTTCATCGAAAAATTAAACTAATATTTGGTTGGACCTATTCAAGAGTAACATTCTCTTGAATCAATGCGGTTACAAATAAATTAAAGAGAACCTTTTTCTCTGTGTATTATGAGTATTTTCCTTCGAAAGTTTTATCACATAGGGACGGTCGGGCAGAATTGAATTTGACCACGGATTTTTCTTCAGAGAGTCCAACCAAATCGTTTATGTTGATTTTCGGCTCAAAATTACAGACATTTGGGAAAACGAAAACGCTCTGTTCCCCAGAAGAAGCGTGTTAAAAAGCTCACGTAAGATGCTGATGTCACTTCAGTGGTATCCTGCAACCAATATTGGACAATTTCTGGTATTTGCTATATATTAAATGTAAACCTGGGTTAGGCACGCAATTGGTATGTGAACGTTTCTCTTTCTCTAAACAGTTAGTCCAGCATGAATAGTCAACAGACAGGAAGTAGCCCCATTGTGAAAAAACAATAATATTGAAAATTAGACCATAGAATTCGAATCGCCCATTGACGACTAATCCTAGGTCATTACCACTGATTCATATCGCTGAACAATATGAACCTGTCGAGTAAAACATCATAATATCCATTGTTTTCGTTTTCTAGGAAGCATTCTCTTCACCTGCGATAACAGAATGCAGTTTGAACTGACTGCTCTTGTCTTATCCATTGATCGTCAGCAATTAGAATTCTCGATAGCAATCAAGCTCTGACCGCGATGTGCATATTTATTCATAGCTTATACTTCATTTATATTACAGAATAATGATTTATGCGTTAAGGCTATCTGTAAGACGGTTCAAATGCTTCATTCATAAATGCTTAGATGTCAATACTCTTTGATATTCAGAAGCCGAGTAGGAAAAAGACGAACTATTCTAGACTAAAAAAGATTCGATTCTGCATAAAGCGAAAAAATATGAATATTATTAATTATATTCTCCAAGCTACGCATACATAATTCATGGTATGCATTTGCATCTTGTAAAGGAATGAATAATATGTGTTTTGTACCAGTGAAGATTGGAAGAAAATCAGACTGAATTTTTTCATGTTTTCAAGAAACTATATTATTTCATAAAATAACTCATTTGAATTTCTTCATACGAATGTTTAGTACTTAATATCTCTCAACGAATCAGACATATAAATTCAGACAGCACTCCAGTGCTCCACATGATCAACGTAAGCACAAGGACATAAATCAATCGATAAACCTATAATATACCCCACGTGATCTGGCATATTCATTTCTGTACTCAAAGTAGGTAGGTATCTGATGAGTGTCCAGTGGGAATTTTTCAACTTTGGATAGCCATCATTATCGAAATACTGGTTGGGTGAGGAAGGTGGGTGGGGTTCCATTCAAAGCAGGAGATTGGCGGATTTGTGAGTCGCCAGGAGTCACTGGTCGGGAGGACACCGTGCGTTCACCGACGAGCATTATTTGAAGTGTGGTGAATCTTTGGTTGGCGCGCGTAGCGCTTTTCGCAAACAGTTTGATATTCGACTACTAAGTAATTGGCCTAGCACGCAAAGTATCTGGTCTTGGGTAAAAAGATTCAGATAAGCAGAGACAATGGTCAACAGAACTCTTTCAGGAGCATGAACGTCAGCAACAACGCCAGAACATGTGTCGCAAGTTCGAAATGAAATTAATAGAAATCCACGTGAATCGATAAGGAAAATAAAATAAATAAATGATCAGTGCATGTTATTTTGCACGATGGTGCCCCTCACACTGCTAGAGTGTGAAAAAGTAAGGGTCAATTTTCCTGAGTAAACTGATAAGCAAGTTCGGAGACATTCCATGACCGCCTGACTGGCCTGACCTCACGCCTTGGGATTTTTTTATGGGAATACCTCGAATCAAAGGTTGGCAATAATAATCCCCGGACAAGTGTTCAAATTAGTCATTCTTGAGTAATTTAGGAGACAATTACTTTGATGAGGACATAACAACGAAATTTTACATATTTTTTCCATTATCTCTGGAAATTTTGATCATATCCAACTGAAATTTTATACACTGTCGTAATATATTAGCTTCAAAGTCTGTGCAAAACGTCAGTGAGAAATGATGAATAGTTTCTGGAAAAAAAACTTTCCAGAAAACTTGGAAAATTTTCGAAAACATTTTTTTTTCAATTAACTAACAGAAAGACTCTTACAAAATTTTGCAGGCTGTTGCGCATCGGTATTCAACAACTTATCACAATTCTTCAATAATATTGCAAAAGTAGTTCTGCAGATATCGAGGAAATAAACTAAAAAATTTAAATGAGTATAACTCCGAGATAGAATTCATAATGTTTACGATCTACGTCGAAACTTTCAGGGATATTAATTCATTCTGGCTAGCATAAATTGCAGTCTTTCAAATGAATCGTCACATCATCTTATCTATTGTCCAGATGGGTCTTAGAAACTTTCAACATAATATTCGAAAATGGAATTTTATCCCCCTACCCACCAATCCATTAACCATATTCCAAATTACAACACATTAACCTCTCCGCAAACAACAACACGATAACCTAACAACTTCCCATTCCGTGAATCTGAAACAAATAACCGAGACCAAAAAAAAAAGAAGAAAACGAAGTGAACGCTATGCATGCCGGCGCACGATTGCAAACGTGCCTCATTGGCCTGGGCAAAAACTCTCAAGAAATTAGATATTTATGCTCCTTTGATTCCATTCAAGCCTCCACCAGGGCCCATGATATCTAAATGAATATCTGACGTGACCTTAAGAGAGTGACGCTCCAAATGAGCCTTCGCTTCCTTTCTCTATGTTCCATGGTTGCGGTTATGGCCCGCTGGTAATGAACTGTGAACATAGAATTATGTTTATAGTGCATCCCACTCCAGGGTCGAATCGCCTCATCTCTGCTCAAGAATTGCGAGGAAACCACTTCAGTTTGATGAGGAAAATGGAGGAGTTGAATGGCATCCTTGGAGAAGGTGCTATAGAGATTTCTCATCAAAATTCAAGTTGCTCGAAAAAGTTACTTTTTTGTTGATAAAATGTTCTTTTATAATAAGGAAAATGTGTTTGAAGAAACTGAGGAGTTTGGAATGAAAACTAGAGGATGTGTTATTGGGGAATTCCACATAAGGTTGAGGAAAAGCAGCTTTTGCGTGCATATTCACGTAGACCAAAAAAACATTTTAATTTTTTAAAAATTGTTTTAACGACATAAACATCCGCTTAATTCGCACAGTATGGTGTATAAGCATTTTAAGTAGTTACTGAGATTCATTATGAGCGTGTCAGTAGTTTTTTGGGTTACTCCGGAAATAACAAAGAAACCCATGAAAAAACAGGAAAGACCCATTTTTCCTAAAGGTCTACAGAAATTGGAATCAGATATGAAAGAAACTTGACACACAGTTGTGAAATATTGACTTCGAGGTTTGGGCCGAATTTATCGGATTTTTTCGACTAGTTTCGAAATGAAGATTTCAAAAAAAAATTTTCAAAATTGAAAAAAAAAATTTTTCAGATTCACCAACGACGTGATACCAACAAAATTGCGTGTTGTACAACGGATCACCAAGTTTTAATTGGATCACGTGAGCAGTTCCTGTGAAAAAATGCGCAAAATTCAAATGGGTATAACTCCGAAACAGTTTTGCCAACTTGCCCCATCAACGAACCTAACAGTCGTATTTCGATACGAAACCTACCTTGAAAGTCACAAGTCACTGGGTCTTTCCATTTTCCAGTTATCGTGGAAATGGACGGACGGTCGGCTGGCCGGACAGAATCGATTTTGACATCGGATTTTTTATCACTGAGTACAATCTGGGGGATTTCAGACAATTTTAGGCAAATAATTCGAAAAATACATACACTCAGGTGAATCGGTAGCACGTTATTTTCTAGAAACATGTGCCAACAAAAATTCTCACAACAATGATGTGTCGTCACGAGCTTCAGCCTGCTTGTTGTAATTCGGTTCGGCTAGCTTTAGTGAAAAATTGAAATGATCGAATGGACTATGTAATAATTATCTACTAAATTATAATAATACAAAAATCATTCCAACAATATTTTTCGTCTTGTATCATTATTCAAAGTTCTCAAGCTCTCAAAAAGTCATTCCTTCTTCCTATTATACAGTGCGCTCAAAAATTATGGAACAAATTCATTTTCTCCGAAGAAAAATATTTGGTCAATTTAGTTTCACTTTTACCAAATTTATATGCATTTTTGAAGGATTTTTGTTGCACCCTGTGCCATCCCCATCAACCCTCTAAATTTTTTGAACAGGGAAAGTAGGTCATGTGGTACGTTTTTGGCAAGGTCTTTGTATCTTCTTTACAGGCGTGCAAAAATTTTCAAGAAAAAAATTTTGAAATTTTTGAAAAAGTAGTTAGTTCAAAGAGGTTTTCAGTATGTGCACTTTTTCGTGGCTCATTTACTTTGAGACGAAAGTACCTGATGAAATTTGTCTCCGAATGAAAGTCGACCATTACAGTTTTGCTCATGCACAACTTTCAACCCCGTCACGTGGAACAATTTTTTCTCTCGGGTTCGTAGGGGTTGAAAGTTGTGCATGAACAAAACTGTAATGGTCGACTTTCATTCGGTGACAAATTTTATCAGGTACCATCGTCTCAAAGTAAATGAGCCATGACAAAGTGTTAACACACTGAAAACCTCTTCAAACTAATTTTTCAAAAAAACAATTTTTCTTGAAAATTTCTGCACGTATGTGAAGCAGATACAAATATCTTGTCAAAAAAATACCACATGACCTACTTTCCCTATTCAAAAAATGTAGAGAGTTGATGGGGATGGCACAGGGTACAACAAAATCCTTCGAAAATGCAAATAAATTTGGTAAAAGTGAAACAAAAATTGACCTGTTTCAGGATTGTGTTGCCAAATATTTTTCTTCTGAGAAAATGAATTTGTTCCATAATTTTGAAGCGCACTGTATAATAGGAAGGAGTGACTCTTGAATAATGATACAAGACGAAAAATACTGTTGGAATGACTTTTGTATTATAACCTATAATTTATTAGATAATTCTTAAATAGTTTTTTCGATCATTTTAATTTTTCACTACTTTTTCCACTAAAGCTGTATGGAATTAATGGAGGCCGTCTGGATGTAACTGATTTGTGATCTGATATATCTCACATAGATAGCGAAGTTTTTGTATAATTTATTCAATCATTACTGTTATATTGTGCTGATGGTAATCCTCGTCGCCAATGTTATATTGTGCTAATGGTAATTAATTAATACTCAATTTATAACTGTGTGAAAAACACGTTTATTTTCTTGTTTCATATCTCAACACTCAGTTTTTCATTTTTGTTTTCCTGCGCAAGTGTCCGCAAAACAATGATACCAACTGCGTGACATTCCCAGTTACAATTACTAAACAAGAAGACTTAAGGTCTAATCCTCCTGTTAGGCGTCGTCAACAACACAACGAAGAAAAAATTCCTCAGTCCAACCCTGTGTAGGCACGAACCAACCCGCTGTTTAAAGATAGCTTTCAGTCTGTCTGCTAAATATTTTTTCTTTATTACGAACGAGTGCCACAGGAGACAATCCACGCGAGTACGTGATTCTATGCCACTTTTTTCAGTGGCTAATGACAATTATTGTTTCAGAGATTTCAGGGTCGTTTTCTCCAGAGAAGTGAATAATTGTTGATGAGGATGAATCGGATCCACGTTTATGGGCCCCCTTATATAACGTCGCTTTGTTTATCCTACCAGAATAGACTGTTAATTTGATTTATAATGTCGTTTTTCATTCTTATAGTTAGAAGAGGTTATAAAAGCGATCGTGATTCAAGATTAAGTAAAAATTCTTCAGGAAAAAGCTTAGCTTCTAGAAAAGTAGCCTTGAAACAACTATAAGGAAGATTGAATGTGATACCACTATGACTCTAATTGTTGGAAGAAATAATTCTCGATAAGAAGTGTGCCTTTTTAAATTATGAAGAAAACTCACCAAAATATTAAGATTCATTGTTTGAATAAATCATCAATTTGAAATTTCAACAAATTTTCCTAGTATGATGATAAAAATTGAATTCTAGGATCCAGGGTGATACTAGGATCTAGTGTAATGCTAGGATCTTGCGTAATTCTGGGAGTTTGTGAAATACTAGTATGTAATGAAATGCTAGGAATCAAAGTATACACTAGACACTGTAGCATTACAGTAAATAAATATTCGTCTGGGAATGTTCACAGAAATTTATTTCTGCGAAATACAACCATTTCAAAATATTTCCAAGCTCATGAAAATAAAGTTGAAAATTCTTTTTTTACACCGTAGATTCAATTGAAGAATAGGAAGAGTAATTTGATGAACTCCTGGATTCCTTTCAAAATATGACTTTCAACTATTTTTGAACGAAGTCATGTTCATGCTCCACCCAATTTCCCTTGAATTAATCCTGCTGAATCGTCTGGAAATTCAAATCATATTATTCGAAAAACTCCACAAATAGAGTGTTAAAAAAATTACATTCGAATCTGACAAAATTGAAATATCCACCAAAACACGATTTAATAAGGTAGGGTGGAAAATTTATTACAGCGAGCGAAATGGGAAATCAGCGATAAATCACTGATAAAAAACTCTGAATAGATTATTAGTTGTGAATTTATAGGGATGGAATATATATATAGGGTAGCAGGGAAAATGTCTACTTCGTTTGATGAATCGATCGCGATCTCATTCAGCTTTTTTTGTTGTTGTGAAAACATCACTTATTCAGTGATAATGATGTTTTTGGGATCATAATGAAGGAGTATAAAATATGAGATTCATTTTTGTTTGAATTGTTCAGGGTTTTCCTTGAACTTGTGAATGTCTCTTGTACTTTGGAAAGATTGAATTTGGAAATGTAGTAGAATTTTGCAATAGTTATTTACACAAGTGATTTAATGCAGAACCGGAATATTTCGACTCTAAACCTACTCTGAAAGTATCAACACATACCGACTGCCAGACAGAATTGAATTTGACCCTGTTTTCCTGATTAAGCGGCCAAAAATATTTTTCTTCTATTATCGAAAACTGCTACTGTGAAGGCAATTCTAAATTTTCTGCTGTGTTGAAATAAAAAGAAAGATTGATCTATTTCGGGTAATGTCTATATTGGGAACAAATACACCAAGAAGGTGTATTAACTCAAGAATTATTTTATGAATTGACATTTCTGCTGGGAGTCAACTATAACAATTTTTATTTCAGAATTTATAATTTCAATTGAGATTGAAACATAAGTAACCGAAACTGAAATCTTTTAGGACAAGTTGTCTATCAAATAGCACCAGCTACGTTCGTCTACAGCCAAATCGGCCGAACACATTTGGAGTAATACTCATTGAATATTGAGGTTATTACCTCAATATCTTAGGAAGTACATTTGCGATAGGATTGATACTTAGTAATTACTTGAAGTATGCTAACGTGCATGCACCTGCAAAACTTTGTTGGGAATGTTACGTACGTAAATTTCAAAATGATTTTTTTGAAAATATCACAATTTTTCGAGGAGAAATTTTTTGTCTGAAAACAATTCATCAAATTTCGATGAAATTTGCACAGACTGTGAAGTCAATATTTCACGACAGAGTACCAAATTTCGATACGATTTTGATTTTTGGAGATATTCCGAAAAATATATGCCAAGTTTCGTGTTTTTTTTCTTCGGTATTGTTATTAATTCCGAAATAACTCAAAAATACTGATCCAATCATGATGAAACTGGTTAACTAGTTGTGAAATGCGGATGCACAACTTAGTGAAAAATTTCGTGATGATCGTGTCATCAGAACCGCCCAAAAACATTTTTTTTTCTGTCTACGAATTAAAACATTCGCGCTTAAGCTCATGACTTCACGTCAGTAGTTTCCTAGAAATCTTGATCATTCAACAGGAACTTGAAAAACCAAACATCCTGTACAAACACGCCATTCGTATCTCGTATCTCGCTCATTATTTCTCAGACCAATCGATAAATACCAATAACCTCATAACATTCTGAAATTTTATAATTCCTGAGTGAACAAAATGCTAATGCAAGAAGTTAGACCACGAAATCAACTCCGAATCCATATCCGAAGACTTGGAATCTGAAATATTTTCCTTGTAACTATAATTTTTAGATGAACTTAGCATTTTAGCTACAGCCCGAGAATACTCAGAGCTGGGTATTCTTCAACCGACCAGTAAGAGGAAATGCTAACTTGCCATCTCTCTCTATTGCCTTCGAGTTCGAACAAAACTTTGTTAAACAACTCCGCTAATTTTCTGCAACGCATTCCGCTGGATCAATTTAAGCAATGGACTGCTCGGATTTTAAATTGGGTTTCGCAAGTTATCTGGAAAATCTTGGGCGGATGCCGGACTTCGAGAAATCGGCCCGGACTGGAATTTCAGTTTTGAAAGATTTCGTTTCAATGCAAGAGGAATGCGAGATAGAATTTCCTGTATTTGCGTATTTATTGAATTAGCGATATTTGTTTGTTGAGTGGAAGGGTTATACAGGGTATTTCCGGATTTAACAGGGGTACCTTCATTTTACAAGTGACAACAAAGCAAACTTTCAATAAAATCCTACGTCCTGTTCCCCGTAAAATTTAAGAGGACGTGGTGCACGCTGTATATTCTTTCGAGGAACATCATTACATTATATTGACTGAGACCGTTTTTTTTTGTATATTTATTATATATTATTCATTTTTATATTGGTAAGTATATTATTGTATATCAAACAATATGGCATGTGCAAAGAAATCATCAGCAGATAGAATATGAACTGAAATTCAGACATTTTTAGGTATGATAGAAGAGCTCAGAGATAAAATCCGAAGCAAAAATACTATGTCTCCCTGTAAAGTCTAGGGAAATTGAAAATTGCTCAAAAAATTATCTGACACATTCATAGTGGATGGCATTTTTTCTTTGGAACCAAAAAATCCTCTTCCCTTCGGAATCAGATCGAAAAAATATCTTGAAAGCATATCTGTAAGAGAAAAAGAAAACAAAAAATCAGCAGGAAGCAGTAAAAATCTAACCTTCATTTGTTCTCTGACTAGGGGGGTCTTTCGACTGAGACCGGTCCCCCGAACGATCATTCTAAAGACCTTTTATTGGGTAATCGTATCCCTAGATTCACAATTAGTTTACCTCACTTTTTTAAAAATTGTCCAAAGTTTTGTTGAAACATTTTTCGTCCTCTGGAACTATCCATAAACTTTCTATGAAATCAAGCATGAACTTGAAATCAGTAGTTAACCAAACCGTGTACCAAACTTCGAAGACAACAGTGATTTTTCGGAAATATTGAAAAAAAGTATATCAAATTTCGCTTTGGCATCTGCTTAATTCTTATCCTATCCCTGTATAAACATGTTTAAACTGGCTATTCAAACAATGAATACCTAATCAATTATTCCTCTGCCCCCAGAAGATACTAACAATGAGTCCCAAATCTCATAACGTCCGCGAGATCATCATCAGAGCTGAACATGTTGCCAACGCTGATATTTGCTTTAAAAAGCCAATCACGCGGAATGATTTAATTGGTCAGAAACCGCTGGAATTAATTTATAATCGTCTCCGCACATATCCATCCATTATATTGTCGGATACATTTGGTCATTCACCAGGTTTGAATCAACAGTAATTGAAAGTAAATATCAACAAGCTGACGTTCTAACTGGTCAGAAAAAAAATAGGTGGCGCTCTTCCGATTATCGCATATGATGGGCTTTCGTTTGGAAGAACGTGATTGAAATTTTTGATTGTTCTGGGGTGAAACTGTTTATTTAACGCAATGATTTTTCATAAGCTGTTTGCTTTCAGTCGTGCTTATCCGTTTCCGGTGTCAAAATAACTGATTTGCCGTGATTTGGACGAAATTGCACTGATATTTTGTTTGCAACATAATTTTTTCGTTGCATTTTTCTTTTTAGGAACAGTAGCGCAGTTTCATCGAATTTATAAATGAATTAATTATTTGAAATCATTCAATTAGTGTATATACATCAATTAAACTCTATGAATATGAATTGTCTGGTCACAAAATAGGGAAGTAACTCTGTTTATTCTGTGGTTTGGATGAACTTGGGTAAAGCTTTGTTATGGGCCTTTTTTAGGTCAGGGATGTTTCGAAAAACATAGTGAAATTTCTCAATTTTTTTCAGATTTTTTTACACTCAACCTTGAATATCTCGGCAACAGCCTCTCTTCACCTGAGCGGATTCTGGAAGAATGGTAAGTGAAAAAAGTATTTATTTTATGAGGGGATTTATTGATTGAAATGAATGTACAACTTCAAGACTAAACCTGAATTTAACTAGAAGACGAACAAGAGTTTTAAAAATTCAGATGGTTTAGCACCAGTGGAGTTCATTTCAGGACCAATGTTGATATACATATTTCGAAATATATGAATGATGAATCCGAACACCTTGTAGATGCTCTGTTCCGCTTCCTTTCAACTTTAACAGGAACTTGCTTGGTTTCGAAGCTTCATTTGTTTTATTGTCGAGTATATGTTACAAGCGCATGGCATGACCGCCCTAAGGTTCATTTCATCACAATGAATATCCACACAAATGAATAAACCACCCCTCTAGAAGGATTGAGTTGAAAAAGGGCCAACAAAATGAACTTCAACCTAATCAATACGCAAGCTCACCTTCAACCCTTACATTATCGTTTCTAATATTGTCCCCTACCAGTCCTCATCCGGCACAATCATTTCACTTAATACGTCACCAGGCTCTACTGTAACAATAGAATATTGGGTCGAAAAGATTCATTCAAACTTTCCACCATACTTTGTAAACGATAAAGTCGCTTGTATTCATTATTTAATTTCAAATATGACATTTATTTCAACCATAAATTTGTCTCATCAAATTTTTCTTATTCACCATTTATCCAGGTTCCGGTTAGGTAAAATGTTATGAGCATTTCAATACTTCTCAATGTGCCAATACACCCCTGCACTTCGTTTGCAAGTTCAGATATCCCCTACGATGATTTGTTTGGTAGAATAATCAATCTATGTTAGGAATTCGAAAAAACATGATTTAGAAAACTCATTTACTCACTTGGTTCACATGATATCGTGCTTTTTGCAGTATAATTGTGAAGAAAATATTTGTTTGAAACATTGATTTTCCACTTGATATATATGCAATATTCTATTCTACAGTCATTTTCATACAAATTTATACATGAATTATATGAAATCATTCAATTAGGGTGATTATATAAGTTGAACCCTATTAATTCTATGAAAAGTCTAATGCACAGATATGGACACATAGTCTGTGGTCTGGGCACGAAATAGATGAATAATTTTGTATTCCGTGGTTCAGATTAACGCTAAATTCACGGCCTTTATCAGCTCAGGGACGGAACCGTAAAAGAAGGGAAATTTCTGGAATTTTATCAGATTTTATAACATTCAACGTTTATTATTCTAAAATGATTATAGATTTTCATAACGATTTAAGATAAGCCACAAAAATGAATAAACCACACTCATAGAAGACCCAGCAAATAAACTTCAACCTATTCAATACACCACTGAAAAAAATCTAATGGCAGATACATTACAGAAGTTCAACCCCATCGTTTTCATTTCTAGTATTGTCCCCTGTCAAGCCTCAACCGACACAATGATTTTCCTAATTACGTCACCGGTCTCTCTACGAAAAAACCCCTGTACCAATCGAATATTGGGTCAAAAAGATACATTCAACCTTCCACAATTCTGATCTGAATCTTGCCAAAGAAACTCCACAGGATGGATCGGGCCAAATTGCTACTTTATAAACGATAACATCGCTTGTATTTATTTCGAATGAATTGTCGTCATATTGTCGTCATCTCGACTGAATTGTAGTCCGTTCACGGTCCCTCAGTTTCTTTCATTCTTCGTTCCGGATACTTTTTATTCAATGTCGCAATCGTAGAAACTAATCTTTATCTCTTTGAACGCTGCATTTCATTTCGCTTTGTCCTCCAGATCTTATCTTTGGAAAGATATGGACCGATCTCTGGTACCATGCCGATGAATTTAATAGTTTTTTTCTATGTCGAGTAGGGAGTTTTCCCTTTGTGAGGAGGCTACGGGTGCTTGAGCACAGAATTGTCCATTTTCGAAAAACGATACTTGAAGGTCTGGGGCCGACTGCGATAGGATATATCGAATTTCATTGAGTCCTATGGTATTTCCTGTCAGTTTTCCGCTGAAATATTTTCATTTGGATTTAGGATTCGAAATTTTAAAGCCATTTTTTACGGCACTTGTTCTGGGGAACCGCGCGTTATCATTTTGTCATGATGTCTGTAATTTTCGAATATTGAGCCAAAATTGGTCTCAAATGACTAGGTTGGACTCACTGATGAAGAATACGTGGTCAAAATTGATTCTGTCCGTCCGGCCGACCGTGTGTGCTGTAACTTTCGGAAGGAGGGACCTGAAGTCTTGAAACTTTCAGGGTAGGTTAAGATCCTGAATATCTCGGTTGAGTTCGTTAATGGGCCAAAGCTGCCGAATGGTTTTTGTGTTACAGCCATTTAAAATAGTGATTTTTCAATAACTCGAAAAATATCCATCTGATCAAAATGAAACTCGGTTGGAAGATGAACAGTGTCAATAAGAAGAATTATCCATGGAAAAATTAGAAAAAAAAATTTTTTTTTTTGAATATTGTTATATTTCATTGAAATTTCACTGAAATTTCCAAGTCACCATTTCATAATGTGAACAAGCGCATAAAAGCTGCTGACTTCACGTCAATGCTTTTCTAGATTTTTTTTCTAAATATTTCGAAAAACTACTGAAGTGATCAGATTGAAACTTCGTGATTGAGTGAAAAATACTGATGAGCCATTTTTTGCAGAATTTTGAAGCTCGTGGGGCTAGAAAATTGAAGAAAAAATTTCGAAAAAATTCTATTCAAAGCTTTTTTTCAGAAGCGATCCACTAGATTTTTATAATATTCGACACAGACCTCTGATTCAATATTTAACAACAGTGTACATTTATATATTTTTTTTTGTAATATTGAGAAAAAATGTAAGATGTTTGTGCTTCGGCCGCTTCGCCAACGCATCTGAACAAGCTTATAAAAGTTACTTACCTCACGTGAGTGCTGTTCTAGAAGTGTTAGGTGTTGAAAATAAAATAGAATATCCAAAAGTCAACGTAAAGTTTAAACATCATCTGTAGAATTTTGTTGGCGAGGATTGAAACATATATATTCTTATTTTCAATGTATCATGAAGAACTATTCTTGGACATTGTTATATCCAATTTTGCACATTCTTTATACAAGAGAAAATTGAAGTTATGGCTAGTTATGGCTATATAATAATAATAATAATCACCATACCAGATAATATGCCACAAACAAAAAAAAAACAAAATTAAAAAACTATATGGCCTATTGTTTGATAACTCTCTTTCGATATTGCCTTATTCGACTTGCATTTGTATTATCATTATGTAGTTAATTAAATTTTTTTTCTATACCTACTTTGTATAGTCAAAAATCCTTTTTTCAGCTCTTTTGGAATGAAAGATTTGAGTTGAATATCTAATTTGTAACTGATAACGAGAAAACAGTGTTCTAGAATTAAATAATTATCACTCACAAACAGGCCTACCTCCCTCTAGCTTTTTTCATTGTTATAATTGAATAATAAAGCATTTTCAATGTTATACTACATCAATTCGAATCAATTTGAAATTTACCATATCCGAATAGTTCTGAAAATTGTCTCGAAATAAAATAAGGAACTTATAATATGTCCGAACTATTTTCATAATAAGAAACCCCAAACGAAAAAATGGGATCAATTTAAGAGCAAACAAAATCACGTCATTAAGTTAGATCAAGTTTATTTATTTCTGTAGAAATGGGCTGGTAACTTGCAGCTTAATGGATTCATCCACCTACGGTTTGCATGCTGCAACGATGCCAATAGCAGCGTGAAATATTCTAATGCGGTGAATTTTATGAATCTCAACGTTAATAAGGGAAAACGGGTTGTCGTTTTGCAGATTTCAGTTATTATTTTCCGAAAATTTATTTTTCGGTATCTTCTTATGATTCTTTTGTGAGAATGCGCAATAATGTTTTTTTCCCATTCATTACTCAATTTCAGTTTTAATTTCCCAAAAATTATTAAAAATAATAAAGTGACATCATTGCGCATTCTCCCTAGTTATTTCAACCAGTCGCACCGATTTTTTTTTTCTAAAAACGCACTGCGGCTTCGAATATTTCCCCGTTATAATCGAGCTTCTGTTTACTCTTCAGCAGAAAAATTCAACTCTACGTTTTCCGATTTTTCCTGGATTACAATGCCCAAAATAATAATTTGACATTCCAGATAGGAGTAAAACTTGAAGAATAGAGAAACCCTATACCAACTTGCTATGAATCTAAATGAATTCTCGCGAGTGTTACATTTTAATTCGAAACAGAAATTTCTCCCATCTCATGAATAGCATTCGTAATGAACTATTTATATTAGGTTACTTCCAGTTGCCGCTCTAACTTCTAACAGAATAACGAATAACAGGGAATATAACTTGATAAAGGTTGAGTTATTAACATCTTATTCTCTTTCGTTCTCTACTTCATGACATTATTATTTGGTCTAGGAATTGGTTTAAAGTGCCATAAAGGATATTTAGCCCGCTGACCGCTAATTGAATAATCAGGACAATGAATGCTTCCTAAGGGATAATTAGTTATCTTGATTATTATGTATTTAAAAATGTCTAATTATTCCCAATGGTTTTCTTTATTATTTCTGATTTATATGTTTCATATCATGCTTTTGTTCGTTATTAAATTATTTAGTTTAATATTATTTTATACTTTGTAAGGTTGCAGTAACAAAATTATGTAAAGCGGTGAATCCTGTGTCAAAAGTTTGAGTTACACATTATCTTCTTCAGTTCCAATTAAATCCATTAATTATGTTTATTTTTTTAATATTTAGGTATTTAACTATCAATTATTTCGAATTTAATTTGAAAAATATGTAAACATAATCCAAATCTAACTAATTGTTCACCTGGTGCTGTACAGGGTGGTTCATTAAGCGTGGCCACCGGCCGTATCTCGGAAACCGTTCATCCTATAACTTCCGGGAAAAAATTCTAATGACAAAATCGGCCCCTAGAAAATGATTAAAAATATTTTCAAGTTCGTAGTTCCCCACTAGAGGGCGCAATCTATCACTTGTAAAATACAATCCCATTTTTTACGAAATATTCTCCAGCTAACAGTGGTAAAAAATAATAAAATAAGAAAAATACTCTTTTTAGTCAACAACTTTTGTTGTAGTAATTTTTCTATATTTTCTTTTTTTTAGTGATGGGATGGAAAAACTTTTCTTCACAAAAAAAAAAACACTCTGACTTCCGTATGCGTAAACCGATTTTTACGAAATTTGATTTCATTCGAAGGCCATTAAACGCAGATTACAGAAAAATATGACAACAACATACTGGGTGATCCAATTAAAAACTACAGGCTGTTTTATGTTACTTCACCCTATTTGCGCGTTTAACTGGAGAATTTCAAATGCAATGCAATGCTATGATTCTAACCGACTGAGAAAAAGCTAAGCATTATTACCTATTGACTTGTTAAAACCGCAGACAGATATCTCCGGTCATTCCGAAGATATTAACATTTTTGCAGATTTCGGTAAGTGTTGATCAACCCTGTGAAATTCAGGAGGAATTGAGTTATTTCATAAGCAAAACAATCAAATGAAAGAAAAAACTTATCAAAAATGTATGCCACTCACAAAACAAGCTGATCTAGATCCAGTAAGCTTTGGCGTTACTGTTTATTCTCGGTTTCAACAGCTGTTAAATTTATATAGTTCGATTGCAAACTACTAGTTTATGAAACCTCATTATTCAAACGGAGAAGCATATATGATATGCTTAATGTTTATGATGAAAGTTTAGAAAATGCAGTAGCTGAAAGGGAATACCCGATATGATATCCTGAAAGATGTCGTCATTCCAGAAAAGTATTCAAAAGATTGACACGAAGAGTGCGACAAACTTGGAAGGTTCAATCTGTTGGAAGAAAAAATAGAAAACGTAGAAGCCGTAATGAGGATAATATCAAAAAAGTTTTGGCTTGTGTTTATGCTGAATCACATTCAAGCATCCGAAAAATTGCAAGTTATTTGGGATCGAATTATTCGCTAGTTCAAAGGATACTAAAGGACCATACACCGCATCCGTATCATGTTGTCTTGCACCAAGAATTGAAAGAGACGAGAGGACTTTTGCAATTGGTTGAAACGAATGCTGAACGGCGAACCTAACTTACTTCATAAAATATTATGGACTGACGAGGCTACTTTTTCTAGCAATGGTAAAGTAAATTTACACGACAGCCACTACTGATCATCTAACGACCCATATTGGCAAAAATAAGTCAATAATCAGAATCGCTGGAGTGTTTACGCGTGGTGCGGAATTTTTGATGGAACAGTTGTCGGACCATTTTTTTTCGATAGTATCTTAACGGGACAAAGGTGCTTGAAATTTTAACGGAAAATTTTCGAATTATTTTAGATGATATTGGTATTCAAGACAGAATAGATATGTTGTATCAACAAGATGGTTGCCCGGCGCATTATGCTGCTAATGTTAGGGAATATTAAGATACCGTCTTCTCAAAGAGGTGGATTGGACGAGGGAGTATTTTTCTAGCAAAATCACTCGACCTCACAGTATTAGATTTTATTTTTGGGGGAGAATGAAGACTTAGTTTTCCGAACACCACCAACTACAAGTGAGGACATGAAAAATATATTTCGACAGGCAGCTGAAACTTTTTCTCATACTGAAATCGTGACCAGTATCAACTAAAGGAAGACTAAATTTATGTATAGAAAAAAATGGTAGACATTTTGAATATTTGAAATGATTATGTATAAGGGTTGTTTTTTGTTCAAATATTTTCATTGTTGCTAATTTTTGTTTCATTTTATCGTATTATTGTTATTTCATGTGTGTTCAGTATTTTGCTGCGTTGTCATGACGAATAAAGTCACTTCCTTGTTTTTTCAAGCTCGCAGGGTTGATCAACACTTATCAAAATTTACAATAATGTTAATATCTTCGGAGTGACCGGAGATATCTGTCTGCGGTTTTAACAAGTCAATAGGTGATAATGCTTAGCTTATTCTCAGTCGGTTAGAATCATAGCATTGCATTTGAAATTCTCCAGTAAAACGCGCAAATAGGGTGAAGTGACATAAAACAGCCTGTAGTTTTTAATTGGATCACCCGGTATGTTGTTGTCATATTTTTCTGTGATCTGCTTTCAATGGCCTTCGAATGAAATCAAATTACGTGAAAATCGGTTCACGCATACAGAAGTCAGAGTGTTTTTTTTGTGAAGAAAAGTTTTTCCATCCCATCACTAAAAAAAGAAAATATAGAAAAATTACTGAAACAAAAGTTGTTGAATAGAAAGAGTATTTTCTTATTTTATTATTCTTTACCACTGTTAGCTGGAGAATATTTCGTAAAAAATGAGATTGTATTTTACAAGTGATAGATTGCACCCTCTAGTGGGGAACTACAAACTTGAAAATATTTTTATTAATTTTCTGGTGGCCGATTTTTTCATTAGAATTTTTTTCCGGGAGTAATATGATGAACGGTTTCCGAGATACGGCCGGTGGCCACCCTTAATGAATCACCATGTACAGCAAGTATAGTTCTTATCATATTTTCTGGATAATCCCTATTGGTTGTATGAAATCCCCCTCCATTCGAACCAATGGCCAAAAATACCACAACGGACTAGATAATATTTGTGTATATATTACTTAAAATAATTAACATCCTTCAGATCAGATAAACGTATTTACCTGTCAAAAAGAATGAACCGTCATGGTAAAGATTAAGCTTATTGTGTTTGTGAAAGCTTTTAATCCCAGTAGATGAATCTTGGACAGTTCGAGTTCACGGTAAGGCTTTTTCTACTCTGTTATTATTCGATTCACTTTCGACAAATTTATAAATATTAATCGCTTTTTTTTGTCATTAATATGTAAACACCATTAAGGCGACCTGAAGATCCGGGATTGGAGATCACTCGAGTGTTACAATATTTTCCATTTTCTTTCAAATACTCCTCAGAGAAATTTCACGAATATATTTACTTGGTGAGAAAATATTCAAGTTGAAAGATGAATCTGTCATTATTTGGCATTGATACTCCAAAAACTCCGGCCTTGTCGATTTGATGTAACTGTGAGCATATAAAATTAAGAATTGAATTTAAAAAATTTCAAAAAGCACTGCCGTGGAGGCAGCAACTTTTGCGCGCATGTTCAATGTAGATGACCGCTTCAGAAACGAATTTGAACGTGCGCGCAAAAGCTGCTGCCATCATGGTAGTGCTTTTTGAAATTTTTTTCTGATAAATTACTGGATTTCAATTCGATCTGATCTGTATTTTTGGAAATATTGGAAAAATATAATTTTGATTGGGTATATCTACAGAATCATTGGGTGGATTTTACCCATTCACGAATTCGACCTTCGTAATTAAGCCCCAAACCTACTCTATAAATATCGAGTTTCTAAGTCGTTTCTTCCGGAAGTTATTGTGTTTACGGTCAGCCTAACGGCCGACTGCGTAAACACAATAACTTCCGAAAGAAACAACTTAGAAACTCGATATTTGTAGAGAAGGTTTGGACCTTAATTACGAAGGCCGAATTCGTGAATGGGTAAAATCCACCCAATGATTCCGTAGATATACCCAATCAAAATTTTATTTTTCCAATATTTCCAAAAATACAGATCAGATCGAATTGAAATCCAGTACTTCATCGAAAATAACAGTTCGAAGTTTCATACAGAATTTAATGAGGATGATATGATAAGAAAATCATAGAAATTTTTTTTTTCAAATTGTTCTAATAACACGATTATCACGAAATTTTGCATAAAGTTGTCTTTTAGCATCTTGAAACTAGCTGTGAAGTTTAATCAGGACTGAATCAGTATTTCTTGAGTTATACCGAAAAAATCAACGATATCGAGAAGAAAACCTCGAAATTTGACATATTTTTTTCCGATATCTCCAAAACTTATGATCGTATCGAACTGAAATTGGGTACACTGCTGTGAAATTAGAAGGTCAAAGTGTGAGTATAATTTTTTTTTTGGTATGATGAATGGTTTCCGAAAAAAAAATTTTTTTGGAAAAAAATTTCGAAAAAAATTTTTTTTTTAAATTACTGACAATATAATCCTGACGAAATTTGGCTCAAAGTTGCGCGTCGTTGTACTCCATCTAACTGCCAAGTTTGAATCCAATCGCTCAGGTAGTTTCTGAAATAAAAAATAAATAACTTCAAAACTTCAAATGCCTATAACTCCGAAACTGTTCGATCGATTTGGCCCATTAACGAACTTAACCGCGGCATTCCGATGCGCAACCTATGCTGAAAGTTTCAAGTTGCTAACTTGCTTCTGTCGACAGTTATCGTGTCTACGGCCGGCCGGCCGGCCGGACAGAATCAATTTTGACACCGGATTCGTCATCAGTGAGTCCAACCTAGTCGATTGAGACCATTTTCGGCTCAATCATCCAAAATTACAGACATTTGGACAAAACGATAGCACGCTGTTCCCCTAGAACATGCGCGCAAAAATCCTTAAAGATTTCAAGAAAACAGATGGGATCGAAATCTAGAACTCGGTGAAAAAATTACGGAGTGAAGATTAATGCAAAATTTCGAATCAGAACAAGAGCTTGAAAGCTCCTGGATTCACGTCAGAGCTCTCTAGAATTTTAACTCAGAAGTTTTATAAGAACCTCATGTGAAACCACCTGCGTGTTTCTCAATTTCAACATGAAACAGCTAACCATCAACTAGATAATTCCTCAGATTAAACATCAATTCGTTAAAATTTCCAATTTAAATCATGTGTACCGATCCAACATACTTACATCATCAAGTCCTTATCGCTTCAACTCATAATTATAGCCCGGATAATTAAAAAGAGCGGTAGCCTTATAGTCCCCTGTAATAACGCGATTATTTGGAGATATTTTCATGTATTTTAGTGGGCTAATCGACCCCCTCGGCTGTTTAAGAATAATTGCTTTTCGTATTTACTTTAATGGTTCATTATCGACCTCACAGTCAGTCGTTTGATTCTCACAAATTGGAATTGGCACTCGACTACGATAAAGTGTATAATTTGAAACAATAAGGCTGTATAATTTTCTTAGAAAGTCAATAACGAATCTTTGGGAACTGATATCTGTTTTGAAAGGATTTTTTCTCTCTAGGTCAAGTATGTCACAGACGTCGACGTCGTGAACGAATCTGATGTTAATGTGATCATGTCTAATTATCTGTTTCGAACTTCGACCTCAAGTTGTTCGAGCCATGAAATATTTCACGAATTTCTATATGGGCCAGTAATTTAAAGTTGGTTAATTGCATACATACCACACAAGGATTCGCTATGCTAAATCTTTAATTACACATTTGGACGTTCCTAAGAATCTTTCTCGTGTATCGAATTCTGACATGAGATATTTCTCTTTTTGGTATTTTATTTTTTGATAATGAACTTTTTGGGTATTAGAGATTTTTCTCTCTCAAAATGAGCTGGATGAATGAAATGAAAAATAATTCTGGAGCATTTGCGCACTTTTTTGAAATAGATAGACAAAGCGGTCACCATTAGACCATTGTTTTCTCGGACAATGTTGATCAGATTTCATCGAAATTTATCCAAGACAATTTGACAACAATAGTTCAAATTCAAATTCGATCCGATATTTTTTTTGGAGATATAGGGAAAAGAATTTGACAATAAATTCCATTGTTATTTGCAATTTTAACGTTATTCCCGCAATATCTCTAGAAGATCAGATGCAATCAGATTGAAACTTCGTAATCAGTTAAAGAATACCAACGCACAACGAGGTGCAAACTTTTGTTGTCATCTAGTTATTAGAAATATTTAAAAAAATGGTTCTCAAACATTTTTGAACTTTCTGTTGAATTTTTTTTCCTCGGAAAATATTGATCAGATTTCGATGAAATTTAGCACATATTTCAGAATCAGCACCCGACAACAATGTATGAAATTTCAATTCGATACTATGTTTTCTTTCAGAAATAGATGGGAAAAAAATATGTAAAATTTCGTTGTTAAAATTTTGAGGATATTTCCTCTCAATATCTCGAGAAGTACAAAAGCTATCACATCAAAACTTCGTAATTATTTGAAGAAAATAAACGCACCTTGAAGTTTCGTCCGTCTTCAATTGTTGAACAATTTTGAAAAAACTAGTTTTCTACAATTATCGACATCTTTATCGGAAATTTTTTTTTTCTGAATTTATCGACCCGATTTCGATGAAAGTCTGCACAGACTTTGAAGTTAGTATTTCACAACAATTCTTCAAATTTCTATTTGATTTCCGGGAATATGAGAAAAAATTATGTAAAATTTCTTTGTTATTTGAAATTTTGAAAAAATTTCCTCAATATCTCGATAACTTTTGATTGATTGAACTTGGTTTTCACCTCGAAATCAATATTCAAAAACAGTTCAAAATTCAAATTTCAGTTTTATCCGATATTTTTTTTCGGAGATATTGAAATATTAAGGTCATTTCCTCAAAATCCTTAGAAAAGACGCGATCAGATTTGAACTATGTGGTAGGTTGAAGAATACCAACTCACGACTTAATGCAAGATTTCGTGAGAATCGTATGTAGGGGTAGAAATTTGTCAAAAAGTATTCGAAAATTTTGGAAATTTTTTTGGAAGATTTTTGCACTGGAAATGATCCATCAGATTTCAACAAAATTGGCAAAAACCAACAGTCAGTATTTTACAAGTGTTTCAAAGTTCAGTGTCATCTTCGGAGATATTGGGAAAAATTGTTTCGAATTTCTTAGTTATTTACAGAGTAACTCAAAAAAAACCTGAAATAATGAAAATTCGAATGGATGTATGCGGAATTATTGGTTAATTTTACCAATTCGCGAATTCGTCTTTCGTAATTGAACAGGTTCAACAAATACAAAGTCCCTGAATGGATTCTCATTTTAGGGTTGGCAGTTAGGCTGGCCTCAACCACAAAAACGACTTAGAGGCTCGATATTTTTATAGCAGGTTTGGGAGTTGATTAAGAAGGTTGAGTTTGTTGAAACTCAAAATCCTCCTCAATGATTCCGGAGATATATCTGTTGGAAATATTAATTTCCCATGGTATTACCAATAATGCAGATGTGTTCGAATCGAAATTCTGCATCTGAAAAATGACGGCGTGAAGGTTCATGCAAAATGTCGTGAGGAAATGGCTTCGAATGTGAACAAGCGTGTAAAAGCTCTAGACATCACGTCGGTGCTTTTTCAGATCTTATCACGTGTGTTCTAGATATAAGTAGAGAAAACCTATATATTCCTAAAAAAAAATTCTAAATACGATTCGACAAATTGAAACTTTGTGCGAAATTTGAATCTTTCCGTATGCGGCAGTACTCTCTAACAGGAAAACTGCACAAAAAAATCGGAAACAAACAGGAACTTCCTGGTAATATCCCACATTCACCCAACCAAATATTTACATCAAAGTTCAAGGTTTTCCAATCGATCCGCATTTCCAGCTGCAACGCGGAAAACGCTCTAGATAAAACAATTTTTTTCGCCGAATGCCGAACGCCTATAAACAAACTGTACAGACCTCGGCATGACCTTTCATGAATTTGTACAAACTCGATAAGGAAATTTGCCCCAAGCCAACAAACAGTGGGAAACTGTATCCGTGACTGTTCCAAAATACTTTCGACCTCGGTATCAGTTAATAAACTCTGTTTGCCAGCAGACCGAATTTTCAATATTTGCATTATTGCATTTCCCTCAGTCGATGTTTGTCCGACTGGCGGATGTGCGCCGAATTTGAAGCGGCAAAAATTTTACTTCGACGATATTAATTGGTACAGCAGCAATTATGTCGTACTGTTTAGGCACGTTAT
This sequence comes from Myrrha octodecimguttata, assembly GCA_958510865.1. Taxonomy (NCBI): domain Eukaryota; kingdom Metazoa; phylum Arthropoda; class Insecta; order Coleoptera; family Coccinellidae; genus Myrrha; species Myrrha octodecimguttata. The sequence goes on along the minus strand of OY294063.1, from coordinate 15,438,408 downwards.
ATTGGAACGAATTTGCGGGAATAATCGAGCGTTTGTTGACATTGCCGGTAGGGGTCGCTGTAATTAATCATCGGATTCGTTGTGGATGGATTTGGTCAGTCTGAAGCGGTTATGGAAATTAATTTATAGTTGCCGAGTTCTAAAGTTGAGTTTCAGGTAGGAATTATCGCGTGATGTGACCGAACTTCAGGGTTCACACTTTGACCTTATTGAGCGCAGGTTCTGGGGAGCAGCGAGCTATCGTTTCGTTCAATTGTCCGTGATTCTCGAATTTTTCCCCGGAAATGGACTCAAACGACTAGGTTGGATTCCCTGATGAAGAATCCAGTGTCGAAGTCGCCGACAGGCCGTGGACACGATAACTGTCGAACAGAATGAGCTAGCGACTTGAAACTATCAGGGTGGGTCGTGTAGCCATTAGAAATTTGGACGTTATTTCCCTGATATTTCAGAAAATACTGAAACGATTGGATTGAATCTTTGCAGTTAGTTGAGGCATAGCGAAACTCAACTGTTTGCAAAATCTTGTTCAGATCGTACAGTCAGTTAATTCAAAAAAAAAATTCGAAACTATTCATCTAATTCGAGAAAAAAATTGCTTTGACCTTGAGCTCCATATTTCACATCTGCGTACCAAATATCAGTCTGATACTGTTATGATTTTTGGAGATATTGGAAAAAAATATGTCAAATTTCGCGGATTTCCCCTGGGTATCTTTGTTTTTGCGCGCATGTTTTAGGGGAACAGCGTGCTATCGTTTTGTCCAAATGTCTGTAATTTTCGATGATTGAGCCGAAAATGGTCTCAAACGCCTAGATTGGACTCACTGACGACGAATCTGGTGTCAAAATCGATTATGTCCGTCCGGCCGGCCGTTGACACGATAATTGTCGAACGAAAAGAGCTAGCAACTTGAAACTTTCGAGGTAGGTCGCGCATTGAAATGCCGCAGTTAAGTTCGTTAATGGGCTGAATCGGTCGAATAGTTTCGGAGTTATAGCCACTTGAAATTTTGAAAATATTTATTTTTATTTCAGAAACTACTTGAGCGATTGGATTCAAACTTGGCATTTAGGTGGAGTATAACGACGCGCAACTTTGAGCTGAATTTTGTCAGGATCACATTGTCAGTAAATAAAAAAAAAATTTTTTTCAGAATTTTTTCCCAAAAAATTTTTTTTTTCGGAAGCCATTCATGATATCCAAAAAAACTTCCACACAGACTTTGAGCTTTATATTAAACAGCAGTATCAAATTTCAGTTCGATACGATCATGAGTTTTTGAGATATCGGGAAAAAAATCGTAAAATTACGAGGTTTTCTTCTCGATATAGGTGTTTTTTTCGGTATAACTCGAGAAATACTGATTCAATCCTGATAAAAATTTAACAGCTAGTTTGGAGATGCTGAGAGACAACTTTATGCAAAATTTCGTGATGATCGTGTCATTAGAACAATTAAGAAAACTAGAAAATCACCGACGTGAAGTCAGCAGTAGCAGCAGAAATTTGAACATGCGCGCGCATGTTCAAATTTGTTACCAAAGCGGTCATCATTTTGAACTTGCGCGCTAAAGCTGCAGACGTCAGTGCTTTTCAAGTTTTTTCTCAATAGGATTCCACTCTTCCACTAATGAGGTTCATCAATTACAGCAATCGATACATTTTAACTCAATCATATAATGTAGTCTCGAAAACATTTGATATTTCGGAAAAATTGGGAATTCCTAGAGATTTCGCGAAATTGGGAATACATAAAATGGAGGTTTCGATTTTAGGTAATTATATTTTCATGAAGAACTTAGTGTTTCCGTATGAGCCAGTGTTCTCTAGAATTTGTGGATGTGAAGTTTCAAATGTTTTTTTAAAAGTCATACGTCGGATTTTGACGAACATCTAAAATGACTTATTTCAGTCTCAGAGGATCAAAATACTTATTTATCCATTTATACAGTCTTACCATTTTACAATCTTAACTCTCCAATGTAATCTGAACATCAAAAAAAATACAAAAAAACAAATTTAAGAATTAGATATAAAGAGAAGAAAAATTAACGTTTCATTGAAAATATAGGCAATGAAAACATATTAATATTTCTGGAAATGATTTATCTTAATCATCTGTCTATTGGATTATTAAAACTGTAATTAGTTGGACGAAATCGTATTACAAATGGTTTCCGGTTCCTGAAATTAACAGTACAACAATTCACCATCACATTATCGAACTAAAATTTAATACATAAGCATCAGATCGAAATTCTTTTTTTTGTTCTCTAAAGAACTCAATTCTAGCTCCTGTTGTAAACTTGCATAATTTCGCAATACTTCCTTTCCCATCTCTAGCAATATGCAATATTTTGTATTCCAACAAAAAGTATTTTGTTGATTTGGTGAATGTTCGTCTGGAAAACACCTTCAAAAGCTGCCCAAGTTTTTCTTCAGCCGAAAATCATGAAAAACCAGACATCCCAGCCATCTTTCAAATTCAGTTCGAACATCCCCTTCAACAGATCCATTCCAATATACCTCAATATTATTCCTGCAGCGTATCGCCACTAGAAACATCTGAAATATTCCCCTGAAGACAATAGGGTGGCTTCCCCCTTCCCATCGTTGTTATTTCGAGTGTTATCCGTTCCAACCTTCATCTAATCATAACAATGAATTTTTGATTATCTGGTCCCTCCGGTTAGGATTTCTTTGATCCTATTCACCCTTGCACACTCCCTTGTTGCGGCTGGATGTACAGGCAGTTAGTTTCCCCTGCTCATTTGCAATCTAGTTAATTCCATTTGCATAATGAAGCCTACGTAATATTTCCGTGCAAAATTGTAAAATATTGCAATTGGCAGATGTCGAAACTTTGGACCTTCGGAGGGTTGAGGATTAGTTGCAATTTGGTTCTATGATTGCTGTTTTGAATCTTATTAGATTTTAATGGTGATGTACGTGCAATAAAGTGTTGAAAATTTTATAGGAAGATATGGAGAGTGTGCGAAATGAAACACTTGTGTGGTAAAATCTGAAAAACAAAAAATTTGACAGCTGACAGTTTAGGGTTAGTAGAAATGGAGCGTCACATGATAGAACATCGTGTTTTTATTGTTGAACAATATTTCAAAAATGAGGAGAGTTTGTTGTCTAAAGTTGCTCGTCCGTATTCTTCAACTAACTTCGAAGTTTGAATTTGATCGCTTTAGTTGTTCTGGAGATATCGAAAAAATTACCTGAAAATTTCAAATAGCCACGAAATAAGACATATTTATTTTTCAATATCCCACAGAATAAATATTGGATAAAACAGAAATTCGAAGCATCTTTGCTGAATATTGATCAGAAGAGATGTGTCAAATTTGATCGAAATCTGATGAACGATTTTCTAAAAACAATTTTTTCAAGAAAAATTTTGAAGAATTTTCGAAAAATCTTCATGTATTGATGAATCTTGCAGGCAAGAGTTTTTCTGGAATAATTAAAAAAATACTAACTCATTCAAGATGAAACTAGTATGAATAATATAACGGAAAAATTTTGAAGAATTTCCGAAAAATCTTTTGCTTATAATTTTAACCACTACGATCCCCACGAAATTCTCCACACAGTTGCGCGTCAGTATTATTCAACTGATGGCGAAGTTTTAATCTGGTCTCTTTTGTACTTATATATTTAAATATCCTCAAAAGTTCAAATACATTTTACGAATTTCTTCTACTATATCTCCATAAATAAATACCTGATTAAATTGAAATTTGAGACACTTCTGTTTAATATTGATGTTGAGATATGTGCCGAATTGAGTTGAAATCTGTTCAATCTTCTCCGAGAAAAATTTGGAAAGATTTCGCATCAATTTTTTTTATGCAACTAATTACAAAGCTTCAATCTTAAGGCATAAGTATTTTCTGGTATAATTCCGAAACTGTTCGGCCGATTTTGTCCATTGACGAACTCAGGTGAGCTGAACTGTTCAGGCTCCAAACAAATGATGAACATTTGAAGACTCTGGTTAATTTTTTAGGTTTTTCCTGGGATTTCACTCCCGATATCTGACACAGATTTATTGAAAATCAAACAGAAATTATTTTTATGATAAACGCCTTTGCGTATTGCAGGACATAACTATCTATCAATGGCAATTTCTTGGAAAACAGATTAATGAAGAATACAGCAATAATATAAACGAAAAACAAAGCGCACTGTGACAATTCAGATCAAAATTCTGACTTCTGATTTTCAGAAATATCCGGTTTAAGAGAATATGTATTCACCAATATTTTTTCCTCAAAAGGAAGACACTCAGACGGCCAGACAGAATTGAATTTGACCACGGATTCTTCATCAGTGTGTCCAGCCTAGTCGGTTAAATGCATTTCAGGCTTGAAATTCGAAAATTACTGATATTCGGGCTGAACAATGACGCCCTGTTTCCCAAAAAAGCGAGTAAAATAACTTTCAGAAGAGACCTTTTGTGTCGGAAGTGGTATTCTTGATCCATCTCATACTTCTAAACCATTTTCGAAATATCCATCTCGAATTACAATGTTTAGCAAGATGGCGCTCAGTTCCTTTAATTGCAAGTAGGGCTTTTGTGAACTATAAAAAAAATTTGTAAAAGGGAAGTTTAGCTCAATCGTCCTCCAATTAGGTGTAGTACCCTCACTTGCTAGATTTTTTGAGTTTCAATCACCCTGAACTTTGCGAATAAATAACTCTGAGAATGCAGATTTTCAAGGTATTTTTTTTTTCGAATATTCCAACAAAATGATAAACAACAGCCTTAAAATGTTACTTTCCCATGTTATGAAGAGTTCATTACCTGTCAGGTACTATCGAGTTCTGATCTACAACTGTCATACCTTAATCCATGCCGTACTAAAATTGAGAATAAATTTGAATCCATTATCTCCGAAGAGGTGAGTGGCTCCCCCGAAAACCCACGTTCCTCCTAATTAGAACATTCGTTTATTTCAACAAATGAATTAGACGTTTTATTCCAGGTCTATGAGGGCAGGAACCGGAACGTTTATCGGCCATTTTGATGCCGAAGACCGGATATGGAGGCCATTATGCATCGCGAGATGTCTAGATTATCATGAACGTACGGTGTATTCGATCCTCCAATGGGATAGTCTGGTTTTGAAGGAAAAGGACTATTAGATCGACGCTTTGTGCTGTTTCCGGTGCTCAAGTATCGGGAAGTTCCTGGGGAACGAGTTAATTGGGTTTGGAAGTTGGCAACTGTCGTTGGAATCGCGAAGAATGAAGTTAGCAATGAAAGATAATGTGGGGTGTTTAAAATTGATGTTGGTGTTTTTCATTTTTCTGGGAATTTTGCCATATTCGGGGCGAAAGGAACTGAACATTTTCAAGTAATTGAGGACTGGGGTTCTAACTAAGTACTGTTGGTAGTACGAATGCTTTCATGATGGCCAACTGTTTGAAATAACAATCCTGAAAATTGTGAAAAGTCGGTGAACATTTTCACGCGCTTGTTCTTGGGAACGGCCACTTTTCGTTCTCCCAAACATTTGTAAGTTTTGAATTTGGAACCGAAAATTATTGATTAGGTTGGACTCCCTGAAGACAAATCCGCTGTCAAATTCAATTCTATTCTGCCGGCAGTCCGTATGTGCTCTAACTCTAACTTTAAGTAACATACTTACCATCTTGAATTCTTCAGATTTTTCAGAGTATGTTTGAAGCCGGGAAATTTTAGTTATTGGCCAAATCCGCCAGACAGTTTCGGAGTTATAGCCATCTGAAATTTTATTTCCTCAGAAACTCGAAAAATACCGATCTGCTTTAATTGAAACTTGGTTTGCTGTTGCAAGTGCCAACGTGAGGACGTATGCAAAATTTCGTGGAAATCATTTCACTAGAAAATGTTACAGGAATATTTTCAAATTCTTCGATATTTTAGAAACTATTTGCCACAAACTGCTGAAATTTGGTGCATTCAAAATCATAACAGACACCTGAAAAAAAGTTAGGTAAAAACTCAAACGAAAGGGCATCAAGAAAAAAATTTTGGAGTGGGTATTTTTTTGAACATTGAAATGGAAGGATTTCTGTGGATTAGATGCCATAAGTTATAGAAAATTAAGTAGTATTTTGGAGCTTAAATGATGGTAAGCATTAGTGAACTACAATTTGTTATGTTATCAGTGATCAACTCAAAAATTTAGTTGCTTACTGAATAACTCCTGATGAAGATAATGCACAAGAATGGGCTATAAAGTAGGTTTATGGAATAACGAGATTTGTCTGACAAATAGAATTCTATTAGACCTCTGGAAATCTCGTACAATTCACGAGTTCGCCCTTTTGTAATTTAACTTACTCTACAATTATCGATTCTCTTAATGGACTCGCATTGTTTTTACGATTGGCCGTCAAGCCGACCGTAATCACAATAACTTCCGAAAAACACTACTTATGGACTTGCTATTTTCGAATCTTGCTTAGGGTTTAATTACGAAGGTCTAAATCTGAAATGGGTTCCGCCCAATGATTTCGTCGATGTATCTATTCGAAATTTCATTCTCCCTATATTTTCGAACAAACAGATAGATGTATTCGTGTTGAAATTCAGTAATTGGTTGAAAAATTACGGCGTGAACGCTTATGCAAAATTTCGTGAACAAATGGGTTCAAATTTGGACAAATGCGTAAAAGCTTATGACTTCACGTAAGTGCTTTTCCAGAATTATTTATTGAAATGTTTTCATCCATGAAAATTGGTTCCTTTCAATGCTCTCGAACTTCAAAAATCACCTTGAAAATATTTAATATTTTCAGAATGAATTGAGCAAGAGTTTTTCTGGAATAACTCAAAAAATACTAATACATTCAAGATGAAACTAGTACGAAAAATCCGATGAACAACTTTGTGCAGAATCTCGTGCTGATCGTGTCATCAGAACAATTTGAAAAAAAATCAAATTATGCATAACTTTCTTCAAATATTCTTTATTCGGGGGTTAATTACGAAGGTCGAATTCGTGAATAAGAAAACAAATCCGTCCAATGACTTCGTAGATACCCATTCAAAATTTTATTGTTCCTATATTTCCAAACATACTGATTGGATCGAATTGAAATCCAGTACTTGATCGAAAAATGACAGCTTGAAGGCTCATGCACCAAAAGTGCGTTTGGTGGGGTCAATACATGAAAGGATGACCGCAACGAATTTGAAGATGCGCGCAAAAACAGCTGAGCGCGCGACAGTGCATTTTTAGAATTTTAGAATCTGAATACAAGGGTTGCTAAGTATGTGTTAAGCAATTGACAATACAATAAATGGATCTAACCCCAATAACTCTATATAATAAGAAAATAGACACAAAAATTATCGAAAAGCGAGATTAACTTCTCGGACTTCCTTCCTCTAATTGGAATTGATAACATAAACTCCTAACCCCCATAACCCGACCGAAAGAACTCCGAAACGTGATTAGAAAATCCACCGCTGCAATCAGACGATTTGTCTAGGATTAATACCTGATCATAAACCCTAGGTGGTCCGCAGTCCATATATCATTACTCCGCAGCTAGACACACACCACTCCTCGTAACAAATGGTCCCCCATCCTTCTTCGTAGGGACCTCACAATGGTCCTTCGAGCCGGATCAGACGATACCGTGCGTTTTCCCTTTTCCTCGCGCTAGCTTAAAGTTTTATGCTCTTTTGTGAGAGTCGCCTTTATTGGATCCGTGTGTGTGTTGGTATTTGGTATCTTTGTACCTCTTTTAATACGGATATATGGCGTGTTTTGACATTAATGCTAGGATTTTCGAGCACGATTTCATTCGGTCGGGATCGGTTTGATGAATCTATTTATTTCAAGAGGTTAGGTGTAGGTCTAAGGGGTTGTTTCTATATTTCTTTGTGGTTTGTCATGGAAAAATGAAGCAGTGGAATTCTTATAATTCCTCTTGTTCAATTCGTTGTTGTACTGGGGATTGGAGCATTCGATTCAGAAGTCAAAGAGAGACCGGTGGCTAGTCTAGGATTAAATCGGGAATTTATAACCGAGGAAGAATGAAATAAGATTGATTTCGAGGATTTTTTTTGAGATGCGTTTCAGATACGAAAAGTTAGAAAGCTGGTAGGTTCAAATTAATCATCTTGCCGATATTAAATTTTTTTTACTAGCATGTTTTGTTTCGGGGAACAGCTAGCCAGAGTCGGATCAAAATGCGCCTTTGAGGAAATTTATTTTTGAAAACCTACATAATTTTTACAATCGATACTTAGAGTTTCCGAAAATCTTGAACTTCCTTGTTCCCGGGTGACTAGCTGGACAAAATATTATTTGATAAAGACATCTTGATGAGTTAGTTTGAGACAGTCGTTCAAGACCATAATCAGTTGAAATTTCAAAATAACAGACATTTGTTCTGACGTGATAGCACCCTGGATGAGGGTCGACCAATAAGTTAATTTTAGGTACCTGATTGGAATTCTCGAATTTTTTCCAGTAGGAATAATTTCAGGTCCACCATGGACGCTAACAGTATTGCAGATAATATACAGTACGCGTCAAAATTACGGAACAAATTCATTTTCTCAGAAGAAAAATATTTATAACAAAATCCTGAAACAGGTCAATTTTTGTTTCACTTTTACCTAATTTTTATGCATTTTTGAAGGATTTTTGTTGCACCTTGTGGCATTCCCATCAACCCTCTAAATTTTTTGAATAGGGAAAGTAGGTCATGTGGTACTTTTTTGGCAAGGTCTTTGTATCTTCTTTACAGGCGTGCAGAAATTTTCATTGAAAATTTTTTTTTGAAAAATTAGTCAGTTCAAAGAGGTTTTCAGCATGTGCATTTTGTCATGGCTCATTTACTTTGAGACGATGTTTTTTTCATGCACAACTTTCAACCCCCTCCATTTTTTCTCCATTATAGGGTTCGTAGGGGTTGAAATTTGTGCATGAACAAACTGTAATGGTCGACTTTCATTCGGTGACAAATTTCATCAGGTACCATCGTCTCGAAGTAAATGAGCCATGACAAAGTGCACATACTGAAAACCTCTTTGATGTAACTAATTTTTTCAAAAAACAAATTTTCTTCTTGAAAATTTCTGCACGCTTGTAAAGAAAATACAAAGACCTTGCCAAAAAAGTACCACATGACCAACTTTCCCTATCCAAAAAATTTGGAGAGTTGATGGGGATGGCACAGGGTGCAACAAAAATCCTTCAAAAATGCATAAAAATTTGGTAAAAGTGAAACAAAAATTGACCTGTTTCAGGATTTTGTTGCCAAATATTTTTCTTCTGAGAAAATGAATTTGTTCCATAATTTTGACGCGCACTGTATAATAAGTTCCTATCCTTTAAATTGATACTGTGATTCACTCTCCGCATATAATTACCCCAGATGCGACAAAAAAGAAGTATTCAGACTAGGGTGTGTTCATCTAGCCCCTCGGCCGGCCTCAGTTGGAACGTCTTCGTGAATTATAATATTTGAACGGATCCCAGATAGTGGATCAACAATCGTATGACAGCCGACAAGCATAAAAATTATTATCTGGGATATTTGCAGTAAAAACACAGAAATCATCTTAGGGAAAATGTCATCATAATTTTGCGCCCCAGATAGCTTGCGCCCGTAGCAAATACCTTCTTCACTCCTAAATCTGGCTCTCCAGCTAGCTATCGTTTGACCAAATTTCGCATCTTTTCTCGAAAATGGTCTCGAACGACTAGGGTGGACTCACTGAAGACGCGATGTCGAAATCCTTCTTCGGCACGAATCCGTTTTTTTCAATCAAGTACTTGATTTCAATTCGATCTAATCTGTATTTTTGGAAATATTGGGATAATGAAATTTCGAATGGGTAATCTGCGGAACCATTGGGTGGATTTTACCATTATACTTCTAACATTAGTAGGTACTGAATTATAATTCATACTAGCCATTTTAAATGAGATCTTGAAAGAGATTCCTGCTTGTATTCTTTAGTATGGAGATGGCATTGTCTACCTGTATATGAGATTCACCTCCTCATCTCACCTCATCAAGATAAGCAACGAAAGAACCGAAAAGATTTTTCACTAATACCCAACGCCCAGCTTGGTCATTACATCCAGCATGCGAGATACGAAGGAAGACCCTCCGGTAACATATAAATTTCACATTGTATCGTTATTTACAATCTCCCACAATTTCCCTATAATTTAGCTGTTTAGTTTATAGTTATTATAAATTAATTATGGATGCTCCCTTCGTCGTATGCTAATTAGAATCGAGCAATTAGACAATACATATGTTACGTCTTCTGGCAGCTATGCGTTACGGTAGGTGTATTTCCGTTTCTAACAATTATCTGGGAATAGATAAGGAACGGTTGGATGGGTATTAGAATCTAGGAGGCGTGGCTTGGATCATAAACAAAAGAATAGAATCCTGCCGTGGTCATTCGATGACTTTCACGTTGTTTGTATGTAAATCTGAGGAAGATTATAAACGCACAGATAAGGATGAGATTTCCTTCTGAAAGCTGAATATTTCATATTGTCACCACTGATTTCTCACTGATCAATTCTTTAAGCATGCCTAATTTTCCAAGTTTCGATGATATGAATTCAATTCAAACATAATCAACAAGGAATTGGATGAATGGTCGTAGTGAATCCATTTCCTCAATGGAAATAAATGGACCGAACACGGTGCCTTGTGGAACACCAATTATGTAGAACATACGAGAAATGCTATCAAAATGAAGCTTCGAAGAAGAGATTCTCTCCTGAAGGTGCATTACAAAGATACTGAAGTGTATAATAATGACTGTGAATTAATAAGGCAACCTTAAAATTTATGCATGTGAATTACAAGGTACGAACATTAAGAGACTCTCAACTGGACTTTTTGCGCGCGTATCCCAGAGCATGTTTAAAAATATCACAGTATAAGCAGAGGAAATGTAAACGAAGCACCATATAGTATATCTGTCTACGAATGATGTTAGAGCAGAGAGATGAAAAGCTCAGCAAAAACACTATACAGAGTGTAACAGCCAAATGGAATAAATTCGATAATGAATAAATGAGGGTGTGTTAGGAAAAACGCTCGGACACGTCGATTTGTAATTTTAAATGCGCATATTTTTCAAGAAAATAATATTATATAGGGTGTTTCATGTGACCGTGGCCAATACCAACTTTCTTATTTCAAATGCAACCCCCTGTATATTATTTATTTTTTGGATTCTTCAGAGAATTCTAGACACAATTCATGCACAACGTCCTATACCTATCTTCAACTTTTTCGTAAATATTAAGTTTTTTCAGATTTAGTGCAAAAATCAACGTTTTAAATAAAAATTATTTTATTTCACAAATTAGGTACATTATACTTAAAACCTAATAAGTAATACTGATTATTTTTTAATAATAAAAAAAATCAAAAAAAAACATTAATGTCAATGTAGGAAATGTTCAAAATGCTCACCGCGAACGTCTTGGCAACATGCTAATCTGGTGTAGAATTGTCTTCTAACGTTACTCAACATTTCAGGCGTGACTGATATAATCGCAGGCGTGATTCGGTCTTTTGGGTCATCTAAGTTTAAGGGTTTTTTTTGTTTTTTTAATTTATTCTCGTTAATGGTTTTTGCTTACTTTCTTCATATCAAGAGATAAATGGGAATTAAGTATAATGTATCGAATTTGTGAAATAAAATAATTTTCATCTTAAATGTTAATTTTTGTAAAAAATCTGAAAACACTCAATATTTCCGAAAAAGTTGAAGATAGGTATAGGACATTGTACATGGATTATGTCTAGAATTTTCTGAAGAACCCAAAAAATAAATGACATACAGGGGGTTTTATTTGAAATAAGAAAGTTGGTATTGGTCACGGTCGCATGGAACACCCTATATAATTTTATTTTCTTGAAAACTATGCGCATTCAAAATTTAAAATCGACGCGTCCGAGCGTTTTTCCCAACACGCCCTCATTTATTCGTTATCGAATTTATTCCATTTGGCTGTTACACTCTGTATGTCGAATAAGTACAAAAGATTGAATTTTTCTGAATAATATGCTGATATCTTCTCCATTGTAGCAACATTGCTGTGTTTCTATTCTCGATTGACGAATGATTTAGTTTTCTGACACAGAAAAAACAGAAAACCAGAAAAAAGCATCACACAATTTTACCAACTTTTGCTCTCTGACTAGGAGCGTCTTTCAGATCAGGTCTTGTCCCCCAAGCGATGATTTTTGAGATTCTCAGGAATACGAAGAGCTCTACTTATCTCTTATATCGGGAATCGTCTTCCCTGATTTCGGGATTGATCCTTTTTACGCGCTTGTTCTGGGGAACAGCGCGTTATCATTTCGTCACGATGTCTGTAATTTTCGAATTTTGAGCCGAAATTGGTCTCAAGCGACTAGGTTGGACTCACTGATGAAGAATCCATGGTCAAAATTGATTCTGTCCGTCCGACCGGCCGTGTGCGCTGTAACTTTCGAAAGGAAGGAACTAGAGTCTTGAAATTTTCAGGTTAGGTTGAGATCGTGAATATCTCGGTCAAGTTCGTTAATGGGCTAAATCTGCCGAATGGTTTTTGTACTACAGTCATTCGAAATTTTGATTTTTCAATAACTCGAAAAATATTTATCTGATGGAAATTAAACTTGGTTGGAAGATGAACAGTATCAATAAGAAGAATTATCCACGGAAAAAATTCGAAAAAAATTTTGTTTTTTTTGAAAATTCTTATATTTCATTAAAATTTCACTGAAATTTCCAATTTACCATTTCGCAATGTGAACAAGCGCGTAAAAGCTGCTGACTAGGCTGTTCTAGGTTTTCCACGAAAAAGCTGATGAAATATTCAGAAAAAGGTGAGACAACTGGGACATATTATGATTAGGATTTACACGCGGAAAATGTAGACTCAAGAACAAGACCTTGAGGAACTCCCTCGAGTGCCGAAACAAGATCCAGTCGTCGCATGGGGAGCTGAAGATTGGTTCGTGCTCACTCCAAGATGAGAAAAAAATTAAATTCTGAGCGTTGGATTCCTTGCGAATTGAAAATTCGTCCCGACACCGATAATTTCTAACAAATTTCGATATCTGGTCATGTTTTCTTCCACCACGAACGTGATGGCATATCACGATCAACATCGCAGTATGCTGTCACGTCTTCGAGACTCGTGAAAAAGAAAGGCGAACCACAAATGGATCAGTTAATTTCATAACGCCAGTTTCCGATTTATCACTTGTCGAAGGACGAAAAATTATAATGATTATTTTTCAGCTGCATGAGAAATTTCGATGGTTGATATCTATGGTTTGACAGTTGAGGATTTTTCAACCGTGTTGACATTTCTGTTCAGTAAAATTTGGCTCTTCTTCATGAATCGTTTAATCAGCTGATCATCGACGACATTTGATTCCATCAAGACAGCGCAGCTTGCCATACATCGAGCTCAACGACCAATTGATTGTAAAATCCATTTGGTGACAACTTTATTTCATATTTGTAGAGAAGGTTTGGACCTTAATTACGAAAGCCGAATTGAATGGGTAAAATCCATCCAATGATTCCGCAGATATACCCATTCAAAATTTTATTTTACCAATATTTCCAAAAAAAAAGAACAGATCGAATTGAAATCCAGTACTTCATCGAAAAATTACAGTTCGAAGGTTCATACAGAATATAATGAGGATGATATGATAAGAAAACCACAGAAATTTTTTTTTCAAATTGTTCTAATGATCATCACGAAATTTTGTTTTAAGTTGTCTTTCAGCATCTTCAAACTAGCTGCGAAGTTTTATTAGGATTGAAGCAGAATTTTTGAGTTTTACCGCGAAAAACAACGATATCGAGAAGAAAACCTCGAAATTTGACATATTTTTTCCCAATATCTCCAAAACTTATGATCGTATCAAACTTAAATTTGATACACTACTGTAAAATATGAAGCTCAAAGTCCGAGTGGAATTTTTTTTTGGTTTGATAAACGGTTTCCGAAAAAAAAATTTTTTGGAAGAAAATTAAAAAAAAATGATCCTGACAAAATTTGGCTCAAAGTTACGCGTCGTTATACTCCCCCTAATTGCCAGGTTTGAATCCAATCGCTCCAGTAGTTTCTTAAATAAAAAATAAATAACTTCAAAATTTCAAGTGGCTATAACTCCGAAACTGTTCGACCGATTCGGCCCATTAGCGAACTCAACCGCGGCATTTCAATGCGTGACCTACCCTGAAAGTTCCAAGTCGCTATCTCGCTTCGTTCGACAGATATCGTGTCCATAGCCGGCCAGACAGAAACGATTTTGACACCGGATTCGTCATCAGGGAGTCCAATCTAGTCGTTCGATACCATTTTCGGCTCAACCATCGAAATTTACAGACATTTGGACAAAACGATAGCATGCTGATTCCCAGAACATGCGCGCAAAACACACTTTACAATCACCGTTCCATATTATAGTCTGAAACTGTCCGTCTGTTTCCTGTCAAAATCCTACAAAACCATCCACGATCCAACACCACTTCCAACCTATCGATCCCATTAATTAATCTAATTCAAATATCACATGTACAACACTGTACAAAGGCCGGATCTCGAGCACATTGTGCTCTCTCCTCTTCGCGACTCAAATTCGTTGGTCGGAATGCGTTTAACAACTCGAAAACCCGATACAAAGGTCAGACGTATCACATTCAATTTCCCCCTTCAAGTCTATCTAATTCGTTCTATGGGGCTCTAATTAAACACCTTTGTTACCTCCACGGGGTGCCTGTGCAGTCCCAATAAAATGTTGAACAAACAGCAAAAACGCTCGCATAATGCGTCCGTCTGAACTGGGCGACGTTGCCACATGTGGTAGATTTTCGCGATTGCCCAGATGGAAAGAAGCAACTCTGAAATATTTTTTGTATTTTGAATAATGAGCTTTATCTTATATGCCCAGTAGATAAGCAACCGAATATTTAAATTTCATTTCATGGAATGAAAGTTCGAAAACAGCAATTCTTCTCAAAACAATAATTTTTGTAGGAATAAATTGAAATGAAAATGGAAATATTTTTAAACTTACCACCCAAAACGCCTTCAATTTTCTAACGTCTATCCTAGGATATACTATTTTTTCTTGATTCCACAAGTTTTAACGATGTCTTGTGACAATGTTTAATCTGTTTTAATCTTCTAACACAAGGTTTCCTATGACTGATAAGCTTCTAGTGGATGTTCTAGATTCTAGACACATTCTTCCCAAATCATATCATGCAAAAATGCTTCGTTAAAGAGCTTGAGCCCACTTAGTATTTGTAATATTCACAGCAAAACAGTTCCTTCAGAATTACGTAGATCTACGGAAAGTTCCGTAGAGGTGGCAGCTTTCTGTGATACAAAACTGCACCGCTGAAACCGAAGGTAATTTCGCCGCCCAGTGTGAAAGCGTAAATAGCTTTAGAAGAAGCACCCACAGCTTGTCGACAACCGCATCACACAATCTGACAACGCAGCCCTCTGGATTTTTTCTAGGGGTATCATGTCGTCCATGGAGACACACCGGGCCCCCATTTCTGCCGCGAGGCATCAAATGAGGGGATTAGTAGGACCCCTTTCATTTTTTTCAGTCGTGAACTGGTTGCGGTCTTAGATAATACCCCAAACTACATGCACCTCGCCTACTCCGATATCAGACAGTGATACATATTAGATTATTCCTAGGGGATTTGTCGGTTATGGGGGGCAAGTGCCTATTATGTCCCTATCGTATCTAGTCCAGATTACCGGTATTACTGATGAGGGGTAGGTTTTGTTTACGCGATACTCGAATCGGAGCATCTGTTACTTTTTAATAAGGACTCGTACTTTTGATAGTTCGAAATTGTTTATAAGGATTATGATGAAACTTTGTAGGGACTAATGTCGACGTTTTTTCCAGTGGATCGTGGTTGAGAGCCAATTGAAGTGAATCTTTTTTTGCCCATATGTTCATAGGCACGAGGGCGCTATCATTCTGCCTGAAAGTCTATAATTTTCGAATTTCGAGCGCAGGATCCTTCAAAGCGTTATATCACAACCCAACACAAGATTTAAACTCCATGAAATATCTATTTTTGCGAATATTGTAAAAATAAAATAATAAGATTTCAAACAGGTGAGTATATTTAGAGATCATAGGACTCATTCAAGAATTTGACTTTCGTACCTAAATTCCACAAATTTCGTACAAATATAAACATCGAGTCTCTAAGTTCTTCCTTTCGGAAGATATTCACGAGGCTGTGAATTACTGATTTACTTCGGTGTTTGCCGAAATAAGTTTCCGAAAATCACATGTTGGGGAAAGCTTAAAACTCAGATATAATTTCAACTGCCAAAACTTA
This sequence comes from Myrrha octodecimguttata, assembly GCA_958510865.1. Lineage (NCBI taxonomy): Eukaryota > Metazoa > Arthropoda > Insecta > Coleoptera > Coccinellidae > Myrrha > Myrrha octodecimguttata. The sequence continues at coordinate 15,422,018 of OY294063.1, read as the reverse complement.
TTGTTCACAAAAGATCTTCCACAAATCCATCATCTTTCAAATATTAACTTTGTGAATAATCATCAGGTCGAAGAGGCCAATAAACAACATTCATTTCAATATAGTTCTCTCATATAGGTATACAGTGTGCGTCAAAATTATGGAACAAATTCATTTTCTCAGAAGAAAAATATTTGGCAACAAAATCCTGTCAATTTTTTTTCACTTTTACCAAATTTTTATGCATTTTTGAAGGATTTTTTTTGCACCCTGTGCCATATCCATCAACCCTCTAAATTTTTTGAATAGGAAAAGTGGGTCCTGTGGTACTTTTTTAGCAAGATCTTTGTATCTTCTTTACAGGCGTGCAGAAATTTTCAAGAAAAATTTTATTTTTCGAAAAATTTGTTAGTCCAAAGAGGTTTTCAGTATGTGCACTTTGTCATGGCTCATTTACTTTGAGAGAATGGTACCTGATGAAATTTGTCACCGAAAATCATGAAAGTCGACCATTACAGTTTTCTTCATGCACAACTTTCAACCCCTACAAATCCTTTAATGGGGAAAAAATGGAGGGGGTTGAAAGGAGTTTGAAGTTGTGCATTAACAAAACTGTAATGGTCGACTTTCATTCGGTAACAAATTTCATCAGATACCATCGTCTCGAAGTAAATGAGCCATGACAAAGTGCACATACTGAAAACCTCTTTGAAGTAACTAATTTTTCAAAAAAAAATTTTTTCTGGTTAATTTCTGCACGCCTGTAAAGAAAATAATAAAATCTTGCCAAAAAAGTACCACAGGACCCACTTTTCCTATTCAAAACATTCAGGGGGTTGATGGGGATGGCACAGGGTGCAACAAAAATCGATCAAAATGCATAGAAATTTGGTAAAAGTGAAACAAAAATTGACCTGTTTCAGGATTTTGTTGCCAAATATTTTTCTTCCGAGGAAATGAATTTGTTCCATAATTTTGACGTATACAAAAAGTAATAGTTAGTATAAATTCCTCGAACTCAACAAGATTTTAAACATTTTCAAAAAGTGAATCACTCTTATTCGATCGAAAAACCGGAATTCCTCAAATGATCCTGCTTTTTTCTTTCATGCTGAAACAGGAAACGAGGAAGCGGAAGACACATGTTCAGAAAAGCTACAGAAACAGATAAAATTTTAACTGTCAAAACCTATTGTTCCTAAAAGACCTGCCACAAATCCATCATCCTTCAAATGATCGCAAATAATTCCTACACCACAAAAGTAAATATTAACGTTGTAAATAATTATCAACTCGAAGAGGCCAATAAACAACTTATTCATTTGGTCACCGCTGACCGGACGGTCGGCTGTCTCAGAATTCCGAAGTCGAAGGACCATAAATATCGGCCAATAAAACCCATAAAAATCGCCGGATTGCCCGAACTTCCTCGACGGTTCTTTGATGATTTCACGGTTGTACAATCCCGAATCTTCGGCAAAGAACTTCAAGGTGACACGTCCCTAAGCGGGCCGATACACGTGAATGACATATTAAGCATATTTGTGTAGCGTCATCCTTGTAATTTAGAGAACAAAGGACGTTAGAAGGATGGGAAACCGGGAATATGCAAATGTGGATACAGACGGCCTGAAAGTGTTGGGGAATGTCGCGAATTCTGCTAATATTTGAATTTGGGGACCTTGCTGCGGTTCTAGGAAAGAATTGTTTGTTTTACTCTAGTGTCTGACCCTTATTTCCTTAGATTTATGGTTTTCTGAATACGTGAATAAAGAAATGTCAGCCTTGGAATTCACATGGTGTCACAGAGCTTTTTGATAGAGAAATATTCGATAGATTTCTTGTTCTTAGGATTCCCAATTTAATTTTTTCATGAGCAGGTATAGGTAATAATTTTTTTGCCAGAATATCTGTATTCTTCGAAGTTGTATCATTTAATAATCGGCTCATTCTTAAGTGATCCGTATGTGCTCTAACTCTCAGAGGAGAGGACATAGGTTCTTGAAATTTTCAGGGTAAGCTAACTAACTGAGTTTCAGTCTTACACACGAAAGAGATATTGATCATATTTGTGTAGCGTCATCCTCATGATTTAGAGAACAAAGGACGTTAGAAGGATGGAAAATCGGGAATATGCAAATTTGGTTACAGACAGCCTGGGAGTGTTGGGGTCGCGTATTTTGCTAATATTTTAATTTGGGGAACTTGCGGTTGTTCTAGGAAAGAAGCGGTTCTATTCGAATGTCTGACCCCTATTTCCGTAGATTTGTGGTTTTCTGAATACATGAATAAAGAAGTGTCAGCCTTGAAATTAATTTGGTGTCACAAAGCTTCTTGATAGAGAAATATTAGAAAGATTTCTTGTTCTTAAGATTTCATATTTATTTTTGCCTGGGCAGTTATTTCAATTCCACTTTTTTTCTGTTTTAAAATGACTGCATTCTTCACAGATTCATCATTCAAAAATTCCAAAAAATTACTGACGTGAAGTGAGCAAGTATTGACCCCGCCAAACGCACCTTTACCTGCTGATAGTGAACACAATATTTTCCGAAAGAAACGATTCAAAGACTCGATATTTAAACAGTGGATTTGGACCTCAATTGCGAAGGCCAAATTCGTCAATGGTTAATATCCACCCAAAGATTCCGTAGATATACCAATTCAAAATTTCATTTTCCCAATATTTCCAAAAAAACAGATCGGATCGAATTGGAATCAAGTACTTGATTGAAAATGAAAATGAAAGTTTGAAGATTTATGAAAAATTTTGTGAGGATAATATAAGAAGAATGTTGCCAAATCTTTCCGTCGAGAGGTAGAAGTGCGATCGGAGGGGTCAATACTTAAAAAGATGACCGCTTTGGCAACGAATTTTGAACAAGAATAAAACAGGAAATTTGATAATTTTTTCCCAATATCTCCAAAATTTAAATGAATCGGCCAACTGGTTTCGAAGTCATTTGAAATTTTGAAGTCATTTCCTTGATATTTCAGAAACTACTGGAGCGATTGTATTTGATCTTGGCATAATGAACCGCAACTTTGAGTCGAATTCCGTTGAGATCTTACTGCGAGCAAATTGAAAAAAAATTTTTTTCAAAAAATATTTTTTTTAGAAACTATAGGATATATTCGCAGGAAATTTCGCTAAAATCTAGAGCTCTATATTTCACAGCGGTGTAACAAAATTTCAGATTGACATGATTATAATTTTCGGAGATTTAAGGCTTGAAACTTGATGATTAGTTCGAAAATGCTGATGTACAACTTTGTTCGAAATTCTGTGGAAATCGTGTCATCAGAACAATTCGAAAAAAAGTTTCAATCTTTCTGTTCAAATATTCGATATTCTACGATCTTTTGATCATATAATCCTCACGAAATTCTGTATGAGCTTTCGAACTGTTATTTTTCAATCGAGTACTGGATTTTGATTCGAACTTATCTGTATTTTTGGAAATATTGGGAAATTAAAATTTTGAATGGATATATCTTCGGAATCATTGGGTGGATTTTATCCATTCACGAATTCGACCTGTGTAATTAAGGTTCAAACATACTCTACAAATATCGAGTTTCTGAGTTGTTTCTTTCGGAATTTATTGTGTTTACGAAAGGCCATTAGGTTTTGCAAAAAACAGGAATCACATGATAGATTGGGACAATACAAAAATACTGATGTCGGAAGCAGCTAATTTGAAGAGAAACATGAAGAGTGTTTTGCATTTTGTTAAATGGAGAGAATAATTTTGCTATTTGTTCTGTAGAAATGGACCCTATTTGTCTGAATTTACTTTGAAAAGAGCTAGAATTGAAAAACTTTCAATTTTAATGAATCTGTGTTGCTGCTGAAATCACATGTGATTTCATGAAAAGGTCGATTTGACAAAAGTCTAAAAACGAAAAATCGAAAGAAAATAATTCATAAAATAATCTCGTTTGTCTGTTGAAAGAGTCAGATCTGTACTCTGAAACGTCACAGTTCAATTTGTCAATCGTTTATAAATTATTCTTGTATTGTTCTTTGGCAATCTGTTTTCCAAGGAACTGCCCTTGACAAATAGTTCAATCCTGTAATCCGCAAGAGCGTTTTCCATGAGAAAACAATTTTTACTTAATTTTTAATAGTTCTGTTTCATGTATTCGGGGGGTTATTCAGAAAAACCCCAAATAATAATAATAATATGTGAAACTGCGCATTGACCAAGAATTAGAAGAAGCGCGCAACTGAAATTTCATGTATATTCCTCCAAAACCATTAAAACGGAATTAAAACCACAATGTTCCTTGTAGTCAATTCCCAATCATTAAAGGCTTAACTACGCAATTTCACGATCAAACTTCGTTAAGAACCACATCAGAAATTTATGCACGCCATATTCACCATATGTTATGCCCAAACCATAATAAAAGGACGAATTTGCACTCGGAATTGTCCGTGGAAGAGGAGGATTCGCCATAGCCACCAACGGATTTCGGGGAAAAGTGATACCAACATTATAGGTTCCGAAGAAATCGATTAACTCCAACGATAATTTCGTGGATTATGTTTGAGTTATGGGTAGGGTATCATATCCGGCGAGTAATTGAGTCTGCGAACGGCCGGCAGTTCTCCTCGGTAAATTGAAGAATAATAGGGGTATTATGTTGGTCAACGTGGATAACTGTGACATTTCCAAGCGACCTGATGTATTGATTTGACGGGAAAACTTGCTTAATTTATCTGAAAATAAATATCGAGTCCAGCTGAAATAAATATGTTGAATATTGATATCAAGGTTTGAGTCGAATTCCACAAGAATCTGATGGGCAGCTGCAGAAAAAAAAATTATTCGAAAAATTTCCGACCATCCCTATAAATTTTCGTGTGGAATTGAACTTAATACGAAGCTTCAATCCAATCGAATTTGTACCTTTCGAAATAAAGAAGAAAAATTATTTCACCGATTTCGCCCATAAACGAATATAACTATCGTTATCTGGTACGCACCTTCTCTGAAAATTTCAAGTCGCTAGCTTGTTTCGTTCGGAAATTTTTGTGGCGGCTGCCGGACAGAATAGGTTTCTTGCATAATATATTCTTTTTACTCGCTTGTTCTAGTGAACAGCGCGTTATCGTTTCGTCACGATGACCGAAAATGGTCTTAAAAGATCTGGTTGTACACCTTGAAGAAGAATCCGTGGTCAAATTCAATTATGTCCGTCCGTATGTGCTCGGTTAAGTTCGTCAAATCGTGAAATAGTTGAAATAGTTTCGGAGTTAGGACCACTTGAAATTTCGAGGTTGATTCCTCGATATCTCATGAAATACTGAATCGGTCAGATTGAAACTTTGTGAACAGTTTTGAAATACCAACGCACAATTTAGTGCAGAATTTCGTATGGATCCAGTTGTTAGAAAATTCTGAAAAAATGTTTATTCGAAAATTTTTCAAATTTTTGATGAAAAGTTTTTTTTTCCGAAAATATTCATTGAATTTCAACGAAATTTGGAACGAACCTTAGGGTCAGTATTTGACAACTATGTTCCAAATTTCAATTCCATCCTTTACTCACTTTCGGAGATAGAAGGAAAAAATATGCCAAACTTCGTTGTTACTTGGAATTTTGAATGTTATATATCTGCATTTCCTCAAGAAGTACCAATCAGATTGAATATTCGTGATCAGGTCAAAAATACCAACTGAAAATTACTAGGTACAAAATTTCGTGTTGATCTGATAGTTAGAATTTGGGCAAGCGCATAAAAGCCCCTGACCTCACATCATTGATTTTCTAGATTTTTATTATTGTAATCGATTTTGTATCCATCAGAATGCTTTAAAGGTGCCATCGCCGTCAAAAATTTCAATTTTCAATAAGAAATCGAAGTTCCAAATTTGATTCCACATATTGCCGGCTCAAACAATAGAAACATGGCGGCGTTATAGATTGAGATAAACATAAAATATGATATTTCGTGAGTAACATGCGAGAGACCCACTAAATTGGCATCAGATTCTTAACCAATCATGCTAACCTAACCGTTTGAGACCAAAATGACAGGGATTTCCCCGAGAACAAGTAAACAGTGGACAACAATTAAAATAATAATAGGTTTGTTCGTTGTACCTACATGAACTACACTAATTACACTTATTCCACTGATTCTGTTCGGTGTGTTTTGTTGTAAACTTGCACTCGGTTCGTTGACGAAATATTGGCAGTAAGTGTAGTCACAGATGACGTGTGGAGTGCTTAGAGTGAGGTTATCTTCTGTGATGGTTATGCGTAAATATAATTCATAATCATAGACATCTGTGGTTGTCTCTGGTTCCTAGTTGGACGTGTTTTGTTCTCTATGTGTGGTTATTTTTGGACGAAATTAATTTTCATCATATCGTTATTTGAAATAGAATTTTTGTCCGTGACGACTTTCGATAAACTTTACGACAAATCTACATCACCTCGAAGTGGTAGCGAAAACAAAAGAAGCATAGAATTCTGTCATCTTGGGTTCGCGTAAAATCCTCTAACATATATTTGTATTCTGTGAAAATCATAGAACAGATTGAACTACACTAAGTCCACTCATTCAGTTATCTGTGACTACACCGAGCGGCACTGAGAATTGGAAGTCAGTGGAGTTGGTGTAGTTAGTGTAGTTCATGAAGGTACTACGAACAAACCTCTGAATTTAAAGGGCCGAATCTCCCTCACTATGCAACATTTATAATGGGCCATTTTATGTGGATATCAATCCAGTTCGAAATTAGGAGTGTATAAGAAAGAATTGCCCTTTTCAGGTAGAATAGATCGAACATTCAAGGATGTTGCAATTTTTGCTAATATTTTGGTCCGAAATTTCGGCATGGCTAACAATATTGTTGATTTCTGTCAGCCGAAAGAGTCATAAATTATCCTTAATTTGAACAAACCGACTCTAAAGTAACCTCTCATCGAAGTGCTGAAAAGACCCTGAAATATATTGGCTTTTTATTCTATGATTATAGTTCACCACGTATATCTTTGAGTCTAGAAATGTATTTCCTGACAATTCACAATAGACGACGTCGGCCCAAGTTGCCAACCCACAATTTTCTTCCCAAATATACTATCACTGGGGAATGGGAATTTCAGGACAAATTCGACATGATAAGGTTCGCGTTATTCATAAATATCCGTAAAAGATGCCTCGGCTTTTCAAACAAGAAAATTCCTTCCAAATATAGGGTTTTGTTAAAATCATTTCTGATTGGCTGAAATTAAAGTTGGGATCCCTGATTTCATGTTAATATATTTATATTCTGTGGTTAATAGTGTCAAATTTATATAGGATATGTTCCGCAAATCAACTTAGTTATTTCGGTTGCCGGTTTTCCATTCCGTGAATATGAAATATTCGGTTGGTCAATTACGAAATTTGATTGATGACAAAACGTTCTTTATGTAACCAGAACGACAGTCAATGTTTTATGGTAATATATCCATAGCATAGAACAATCTTCATTTACTTTATGATCCATACAACATAGAAGAGACAACAATCAACAATGGAAAAATTACTGGGTATGGTCTTATGGATCATAAGGTAAATGAAGATTGTTCTATGCTAGGGATATGTTACCATTAAACATTGATTGCCGTTCTGGTGCATAGACTTAATATGTCTATGTTCTGGTGACAGAAAGATTGCTTTTTCATCAATCAAATTCCGTAAGTAACCTTTTTTTTCAGGAACCAACCGAATATTTCATATTTACAGAACGGAAAACCGGCAACCGAAATAACCAAGTTGATTGGCGGAACATATCCTTTATAAACTTAACACTATTAACATTGTTTAAAACAATGCTATTAACATGAAATCAGGAATCCCAACTTGAATTTTAGCCTAAAAAAAACCTATATTTGGAAGGAGAATTATCTTGTCCGATTAGCCGAGGCATCTTTTACGGATATTTATAAATAACACGAACCTTATCATGTGGAATTGGTCCTGAAATTCTCGTTCCCCAGTGATAGTAAATTTGTGAAGAAAATTAAGGGTTGGCAACTTGGGCCGAAGTCGTCTTTTGACAAGGAAAAATTTGTCGGAAAGTGTTGTTGAGAATCAAAAGTTTCAAGCGCTTGTTCTAGTTTGGTAGCCATAGCGATCACCCATTCAGGTAGTTACCGCACCCAACACTGCTCAACTTTTTACTGTCTTTCGAACCTTTATGAGCCGTCGTCAGTTTTCGACAAAGTACTAGATGTCAACTAGATCGGATCTGTATTATTGGAAAACTAAATTTTCGACTTTCTTTATACGCATGATGAATTCTTTTTCATGATCAAAATTTCCGGAATCATAACACATAAATCTTTCGAAACATAAATCAAACTCACGAAAATTTCCATTCAACTCTGTTCAGCATCACATACCCCTGACATGTTCCTGTTTGCATACGACATATTCAATACATCAACTAAAATTTTATCGCTTATTCTCAATACTTCAAACCGTCCGTTGTGCAATACTGGATTATAAAAATCTACTAGTACAGCGGTGGATATAAAAATCTTTACGCTCTGTTCCAAAATAATGTTTCATGCCAGATCGTAAAACGGCTGATTTATCGAAATTGTAAATCGTCTTCGATACTCAATAAAAATTCGGACATTAATGTTTTTGACCCTTATATTTTTCCAATATTAAATAGGTGCAAGAGGAGCAACATCCGAATGTTTGTCCAGTTTCATAAATTATTTTTATTGTCAAATAACCGCTCAAGATGGTAGACGTAGTGGAACATCAAGCTGATGGCGTAATATTTTATGTGAGTATTAAAATTTACGAGCGATGGATGTAAAATTGAAATAATTTAATAAGATGTCTGGGAATCCATTACATAAGTTTTTCGAAGAAAATATACTATTTTTCGGGCTTGGGGCGCATGGTTACAATGATATATTCGATACATTGGGACAATTTTGATGATATTTTCGAATTTTTTTGGTTCAAATAGTTGGAAAGAATCGTAAGAATGCGCAATGTTTTTATATTCACGAATTTTCGGAAAAATAAAACTGAAATGCAGTGAAAAATGGAAAATAACTAACATTGCGCATTCTGCCATAAGAGTGAAATACATACCAAAAAAAAAATAAAAAAAACTCACTGAAGCCTGCATAACGACAACCCGTTTTCACCTAAAAACGTCGAAATTTTTCCGAATTCTAATATTTCACGTGGCTATTGACATGGTTAAAGCATGTAGACAACGTGCAGGTGCCTGACCTTGAGATATTAACGAGGTTTAATGAAAGTTATATGTGGCTGTGTTGCCTAGCCGTAATTTACTACCACGTGGTATTATTTGCTCTCAACAAACTGAAACCAAACTAATCAAAGAAAATGAGAAATCCGAAGAACCTTCTATATTGTTGATAATGTTAATAAGTTATGTCTTATGTTGCCAAAACATTGAAATTTAATACATGAAAATGACATGAATTATACGGTATCTCATTCAATCCTATTGTTTATAATTTTTGATGTTCTTAATGTTTAGGTGTTTTAGGATTCTATGTTTTTCTTTGTATAATGGAACGATTATTACTTACATGTGACCTTGTCTATTATGAATAAATATCATTGTTCTTATTGAAATTGATTGTGGTTTTATGGTTATGGGCATGAAGGAGTCACAAAAAAATTGTAATAAAATGTTGAAAGTTTTTCATGAACTAAATTTTATGAAGTTATAATAATGACACGAGTCTCGTAGTACGACTATAATCTAAAAGTGGTGTATTTCAAGCTGTGCATCAAGGTATTGGAAGAAACATAGTATATTTGAAAAAAAAAGTTTGAAATTTTATTTTCGAATTCTTCAAATAACACGATCATCACGAAATTTTGCAAAAAGTAGCCCATAAACATTTTGAAACTAGCTGCCAAGTTTCATTTTATTTGAATCAGCATTTTTTAAACCATTCCAGAAAGAACAACTATATCGACAAGAAAACCACGAAATTTGATATATGTTTTCCCAATATCTACAGGAATTATGGCCGCATCAAAATGAAATTTGGTACTCTGCAGTAAAATATGATGTTCAAGGTATAAGCATAAGTTCTTTCTGGATTCAAAGAAGAGTTTCTGGAAAAAAAAAATTCGAAAAAAAAATCGAAAAAAAAAGTACTGAAAGTGTGATCTCAACCAAATTCATTGACAAGTTATGCGACACCATGCTTCGCTTAAATGTCAAGTCTCAATTCAATCGCATGAGTAGTTCCTTAAATATCAGGACATTAATCTCTAAATTTCAAATTACCATTATTCCGAAACTATTCTACCGATCTGTCCCATTAACGAATATAACGGGCGCATTCTAATGTAAGACATAATCTGAAATTTTCGCTAGCTTGCTTCTTTTCACAGTTCCCGTGTCGCCGGCCGGCCAAAAAAAATTGATTTTGACACCGGATTTGTCATCCGTGAGTCCAACCTACTCGTTTGAGACAACTTACGGTACAAAATTCGAAAATTATAGACATTTGGACAAAACGATAGACCGCTGTTCCCCAGAACGCGCGCGCAAAAATATATAAAGATTTCGTGAATAGACTGAAACATAACCACAGGTTGAATCCAATAAAAGTGGATGATTGAATGAAGTCATGAACTCCACCTCCTTTTCAAAGATGCTCATCCATGCACACCTCTCCTAAAAGTTATAACCTCAAAAACGACAGTCGAATAAAATGGTCCGTCTCATATCGCTCCCAGAAAAAAATTTTTATTGTTCCGTTCAAGCGGGCGTACAACAGAGGCTAAAATTAATTAACGACGTGTGTTATTCCTCATAGAAAGAAGTCTTTTGATGGTTCGCATTCGTAAAAGCACCTCGCATTTAAAAAGCTAAGTAGGCAAGTGCACGGTGTATTTCATACGGACCGCTATGAAGAGTTAAAAAATTAAAAATCTACCTTCGATTGGACTCGTACATAGGTCCGTACAGTCGGATTTCATTAGCGGCTATCGGATCACAAATTCAATTGAATCGGCACAAACCACTGATTATTTTATGGAGGGGAAATGCGGAAAATTTTCCTGGCCTTTTCGAGTTGTGTTCGTTCGAATAAAACCGACAGGAATGTGGGAAATGATATTTGGTTTTAATATGGTTTAATTTCCAGATCTACGATAGATGGCGGTTGGTGTGGATAATACTCGGATGTTCTCTCCGAATTAATATTGCTGAATCGCGAGGAGAATATTGACACAAGGTCAATTTGAAAGGGTACAACATATATTCAGGTGTGAATAAAAATGAGAAAATATTGATAAAGAATGCTGTTCCTACAGAGAAACCACCGAGCTCCTATGCTGAGCTATCTATCTACTTCACGTATCTTCTATACGAAATTAAATTCGAACAACTGGCAAGAAATAGATAAACTGTTATAGTTGGTAAAAGCTTAAGTTATTTGTATAAATACACTAATATTTCATTTTTATATACCTTGGTAGTTTCGGTTGAACCAGCTGTGACATTCTTCATTTTGCTTGTATCTTGAGCTGCTGTGATATAAAAATAAAATTATTTATTTGTCTACCTCTTTCCTTTTCTTTCAAAATACGAAAACGAAAAGCTGTCTTTCCATTTTATTGGTTCATTCGTTTGTAAACAAAGAATAGAGTCGGACTGATTCTAGATTTTCCACATAATATGGCCCGCACTCAGCACTTCTTCACATTAATAAGAGTCCTTGAATTACTTATTGAGGCGCCTGTTTTGTCAAAAATTCAAGTAATCTTAGATATTGGTTCATTTTGATACACCAAGCAACAGACACTAAAATAACATCGAAATTATCTTCCAGGAACGATCTGGAGCTGAAGCACGGTTTTATATCGGTATCCAAACGAAAAGTTCCCACTCAAGAAATCTGACACAGAATTATAATAATTTCTCCAAATATCGTTGCTCTGCTTGATAAATATTTTTACTTTGTTCTCCACCACATTTTTACGGTTTGTTTACATAAAACTACTAACTTGGACAGGTTCCAAATTTAACCGCCAAGGCGCTGGAATCGCCGAAGTTCCCAATTCACAACTACTGCTAAGCGATACGCGCCCTGGCGATAGAAATTCGAATACTTCCAAGCTAGTAGTTTTTCGACGTGCCTGTTATTCTAACGTATTTTGCTTACTTTTGGAGTTCATTTTCGAGCTTTTGTGTTGTTCTCCGAGTTGAAATTTTGGTATACTGAAAGTGTTAGTAATATTCATCAATCGATTACTTTCTTTCCGATTGAAATTTTTGATTGTATCAATTCGAAATGGAATCCTCCCGAAATGGCTATGGTTGTTTGCCTCAACTCAATGTTATTCATGGTCAAAGAAGAAAGGATCATCTACTGCCCCAAGTTTTTATTTCTTCCTAAGCCAAATGAAAGTAAAGTTAATTTGGAAACAGCATTTGGCAGGGAACTCAATGATAGAAATTTGATTTAGGAATTGAAGATTGGAAAACAGCTCACGAAATACATGAAAGTATATTCACTGCATTTCTCTGAAGATGTTTATTTTCATAAAGGTGGATTACAATGTATTCATTTCGAAACAACTCATGATGTTTTCAGGTGTAAATGAAAATAAGAGAATTTTAATGTAAAATGCTGCAGAGAAACTAGCGAGCACTACTGCAGCTATCTAATTCACATACTACACAAAATCATATTTAAAAAGAGTGATCTGGTTGAAAGACCTGACAAAAACTAGATATTCTGTTATAGTTGATAATAGCTGAAGTTATTCATATAAATGCATTCATAAGTATTTTACTTTTCTATATCGGTAGGTTGAACCGGCTGTGACATTTTTCATTTTGTATGTATGTATATCTTGAGCTGCTGTGATATGAAAATAAAATCAATTATATGTCTATCTGTTTGCTGTTCTTTAGAAATAAAGAACTAAAGCGGAAAATCTGTTTTCATTTTATTGATTCACTCGTTTGTAAACAAAGAGTAAAAGTCATACCATTTGGGCTGATTCTATAAATTAACCTCATAATATAGCCTGCATTCAGCACTTCTTCACATTAATAAGACATAATCAGGTGCCTGTTTTTCCAGAAATTCGAGTAAACTCAGATATTGGTTCATTTTGATCCGCCAAGCAACATACACTGAAATAACACCGAAATTGTCCTCCACGATTTTATATCGTGATCCAAACAAAAAGTTCCTTCCCAAGAAATCTTACACAAAATTATAATAATTTCTTTAAATATTCAAGCTCTGCTTAATAAATATTCGTTCTCCACCACATTTCTACGGTTTGTTCACATTTACATTAAACTACTAGCTTGGACAGGTTCCAAATTCAACCGTTAGGGCGCTGGCATCTTCGCAGAAGTTCCCAATAGAATCATCACTTTTAAGCATATGCACTTAGAGGAGAACACTGTAATGAACTCAAAACACAGTGACTTAACGATCAGATCTCGATATCACTAGAGCCTCGTAGGTCAAAGTGAATTGTTTCGTTACAGAATTTTAACAATTACCAAAACTGATAACATTTCCTATCATAATTTATTTATTCAAGAACGCAGTGAAATTAAGCATAGTTCCAGCTAAACTATCCACTGTTAAGCCCCACCTGTGATAATCACACTATTTAACGCATTTTACACGTAATGGAAAAGCAGTAGAGCGCCATCTGTTGCTGCTACAACCGTTTACATCTCACTCAAGTAGGCGCACAGACCAGTGCGCGGTCGAAATCGTCAGACATGATAATGGTAGATAATGTCAGTCATTAATTCAGAGTTAATAAACTGTTGAAAACGGAATATAGAGTTACAAGAAGGCATCCAGAGAGTACAGCCTGAGGGGGAATGAGGTAATTGCTTGGACCTACGAGAAATGGCAATCACGGAGTTCCACGAGAAGAACTTGAAGGAATCGTGAACCATACTGATGATATTATCAATTTAAGTCTTCAGTGAAGATGAGCATGTAGGAATGCTAAGAGTTGTATTTTCTTTCCTGGAAATATTTGGAATTTTTGACAATTCGTAATCCAATGATGAGAACTTTTTTTTTTAAATTCTTGTACGAAAATCGAAATTATGATCCCGAATGAATGGACTTTGAACGATCATAAGCAACCTTCTTGATCGTTTATGTATTTTTCCGATAAATCTGACCTTATGACGTCAATGAGCTCTTGGCTAGTGGCCTCCAATGCTTCGGGAGTTGCTGATTTATCGAAATAAATGAATCACCACAGCCCCACAAAAATAATCGAGAGGTGTTAAATCGCAAGAACGAGAGGGCCAGTTAACCACCTCTGAAAATAAAATTGTTACTTAAATGACTTGCAATGAATCGATGGTTGATGGCAAGTTGCGACGGCTTGTTGATTCATGATGAATCACCAAACCTTACTGAAAAGATATGTCAACAAAGTTTCACATTCTCAACTGTCCAGCCATAGACAACAACTATCAAAACTGCTCATATACCTAAAAAATCACCCATGACATAACGCAAGAGCCATAGATACTCCATTCACATTTATAAGGTCATCGGTTGGCTGTGGAAGTTCGACTCATTCCACCCTGTATAACTGAAAAATATCTGGTTTCATAAAAGTGAGTATATACAGTGCGCGTTAAAATAATGGAACAAATTCATATTCTCAGAAGAATAATATTTGGCAACAAAATCCTGAAACAGGTCAATTTTTGTTTCACTTTTACTAAAGTATTATGCATTTTTGAAGGATTTTTGTTGCACCCTGTGCCATCACCATCGACCCTCTAAATTTTTTGAATAGGGAAAGTGGGTCATGAGGTACTTTTTTATCAAGGTCTTTGTATCTTCTTTACAGGCGTGCAGAAATTTTCAAGAAAAAAAACTTTTTTTTTTGAAAAATTAGTTCAAAGAGGTTTTCAGTATGTGCACTTTGTCATGGCTCATTTACTTTGAGACGAAGGTACCTGATGAAATTTATCACCGAATGAAAGTCGACCATTACAGTTTTGTCCATGCACAACTTTCAACCCCTACGAACCCTTTAATGGAGAAAAAAAATGTTTCACGTGAGGGGGTTGAAAGTTGTGCATGAACAAAACTGTATTGGTCGACTTTCATTCGGTGACAAATTTCATCAGGTACCATCGTCTCAAAGTAAATGAGCCATGACAAAGTGCACATACTGAAAACCTCTTGAAGTAACTAATTCTTCAAAACAAAAATTTTTTCTTGAAAATTTCTGCACGCCTGTAAAGAAGATACAAAGACCTTGCCAAAAAAGTACCACATGACCTACTTTCCATATTCAAAAAATTTAGAGGGTTGATGGGGATGGCACAGGGTGCAACAAATATCCTTCAAAAATGCATATAAATTTGGTAAAAGTGAAACAAAATTGACCTGTTTCAGGATTTTGTTGCCAAATATTTTCTTCTGCGAAAATGAATTTGTTCCATAATTTTGACGCGCACTGTATGAACTTATCACATATTCTTACTCAAGGAAGTGAATCTATCGAATTATAATTCATACATACATGGACAATACTTCAATAAAATTCTCATTACATCTTTTGAAGATATTGAGAAGAAAAACCTATAAAAAGCTTCCAGAAAAACTGGACTTAATTAAATTTGACCACAAATCTTCATCAGTCAGTTTAAGGCAATATTTTTCGCTCAAAATCCACATATTTCGGCCAAATATATCTGGTTCCTCGAAAAAGCATGCAAAAACCAAATCGATACAGCAGTTTAAATTTTCATTGGCCGGAAATGCCCCAACGCACTCCTATTCTCGTACGGCCACCCCAATCTCCAGATTCATTTTCCATGTTCGTAAATATATAAAATATCCAAAACACGGTCCCTTTCACCGAATTAGGTGGAAAGGCCATTTGTTTGAATAAAGATTGGCTGGGTGTTATGCTTCCCAGGAGGGTGGGGTAACCACAAAATAGGTAGTTTCATTATTTATCACATTGCCAGTATTAGGGGAAAACTACAAGTGTATTGCATTTATTAGGTAATTCCATATTGCGGCCGGAAATATATTTAGAGGGGTCATGGATTGATAGGTTCGGCTGCCAGGAACATATTTTAAGGTTGGCAACAACGTCTTGATGACTAGAGATTTCGTAGTGGAACGATTATGCTTGAAAACATCATTTTCCACTATGACTGTACCAAATAATATGCCTGTTGAAAACTCAGTGAATGAGGGAGCCAGTTCTTGAGAAAGTCTATCATATCTTTATTTTTGAGCGCTTTATTATTTTGCCCAAATGGCTAGAATTGTCGGATTTCTTCCCGAAAATGGTCTCAAGAGACTTGTTAGTTACGAAAACGTGAATACGGAAAAAAAAAACGTTTGAATGTTTGTTGATATTTCCTCAATAATTCATAAACTACCTGAGAGATCGGATTAAAACTTAGTATTTAGTTGTAACACAATAGCACGCAACATCTTGCGTATTTTTTCCGAAAACTATTTTTGATATTCGGAAAAAATTCACACCAATCCTGGAATTCCAAGTTTTATTCCGATTCGTTTATAATTTTTGGAAATATTGGGACAAAATGTGTAGAATTTCGTGTGTTTTTTCTCGGTATCGTTATTATTTCCGATATTCTTCGAAAAATACTGATGTAATTATTATCAAGCTAATGAATTTCAATTCTATCCAAGCTGTAGTTTTGGAAATATTGGGAAAATAAAAATTTCAATGGATAAATGCGCGGAATTATTATGTGGATTTACCTATTCACAAATTCGGCCTTTGTAATTAAGATCCAAACCTATTCTACAAATTTCGAGTTTCTAAGTTGTTTTTTTCGAAAGTTATGGTGTTAGCGGTCGGTAGTAAGGAAAAAAAAAAGTTTGAAACTCGATATCTTTATGGTAGGTTTGGAGCTAAATTACAATGTGTAAAATCTGTCCAATGGTTCCGTAAATATACTCATTAAAAATTTTATTTGCCAAATACTTTCAAAAATACTAATTGGATCGACTTGGAATGATATCTTGAAGATTCGTACAGAATTTCATCAGGACCATATGTAGAGAAGGGTGCCTAATCTTTGATCAGGTTAGGTAACCTAACAGCTGGCCTTAAACTCGATAACTTCAGAAAGAAACAACTAAAATTCACCCAATGATTCCGCAGATATAGCCATCCAAAATTTCATTTTCCTAATATTTCTAAAAATACAGATTAGATTGAATTGAAATCCAATACTTCATCGAAAAATAACAGTTCGAAGGTTCATACAGAATTTCATGAGGATAATATGATCAGAAGATTACAGAATATTGAATATATGAAAAAAAGATTATAAATGTCTTCTTCAAATTGTTCTGATGACACGATCATCACGAAAATTGGCACAAAATTATCAGTCAGCATTTTGAAACTAGCTGCCAAGTTTCATCATGATTGAATTAGTAATTTTCGAGTTATTCCATGAAAAACAGTGATATCCAGGAAAAACCCACGAATTTTTACATATTTTCTCGAAATATCTCCAAAAATTATTGTCGTATCGAACTAAAATTTGATACACTACTGTGAAATATGAAGCTCAAGGCCACGACCATTTTTTTCCGAAAAAAATAAACAGCTTTTGAAGAAAAAAATTTTCTAAGAACATTTTGAGAAAAATTTTTTTTCAGTTTACTGACAGTAAAATCTCGACAAAACTCTGTGGAAAATTGCGCGTTGTTATACTCCAAGTAACCGCTAAGTTTCAATCTAATCGTTCAAGTAGTTTCCGAGTTATCACGCAAATAACAAAATTTCAAAGGGTTCTGACTTCGATCCCACTTGGCTGATTTCGCCCTTTTACGTACTTAACCATCGAATTTTAAGATGCAATCTACCCTAAAAGTCTCCAGTCTATAGGATTCTGCGATTGCCCGTAATCGTCTATACAGACGGCAGAATTGATTTTTGCACCAGATTAGTCACCAGTGAGTTCAACCTAGTCGTTCGAGACCATTTTCGGCTCAAAATTCGAAAATTACAAACATTTAGACGAACCGATAGCACGCTGTTCCCCTAGAACATTTGATCTGAAATTCTTCAACAGTGAATCGAACCAAATCTTTTGACGCAATTTTCGGCTTGAACTTCCCGAATTGGAGACCGTCGGCAAATTGAAAACCTATACAGGGTCTTTCACGAGGAACCTCACCCATATTTATACGGGAAACTACTGAACGTATTTTCATGAAATTCAGCACTTATAAGTATTTCACGATGCTGATGAAATCTAAAATATTTTCAAGGCATGAGCACCTCCGGTTTTTCCGGAAATGACGTCAACTTCCGTTTTTCAAATTAGAACACCATTTTTTTATTGCAGAAATAGATTCCTTAGAAAATTTCAATTCATTTTGATGTAACATTTTTCAGTTTTGGTTGGAAAATTCTCTCTGAGCGGGAAAATTCGAAAAAAAAATCGAAAATAGAGCTCCGCTGAAACAAGAATAACTTCGAGGTTTTTGGATGGAAAATTTTCATTTTTGGGATTTTTCAAGATGTAAGATTGATGAATCCACTTTAAAAATCTAAATCGCGATTCATGATACAGGGGGTGAGAAAATCGCTTTCAAAGTTAGGGATGACAAAATCGTGAAAAATCAATTTTTTCAAACTAGAACCCCATTTTTTTATGGCAGATATTGAATCTACGCTAAAAAATAATGTGAGTGTATACATCACACCCTAGCCCTAAAGTGGATATTTTCTGAGTTATTCACAAAAAACTGTTTTTCGTCTTGAATTTTCAGCTATTTCTTTTCCCTTCACGCCAAAAAGATGACATTTTCAGGAACTGTTACTTAAACCATGTTTCATATTTTACTACCCTAATATGCATAAGAAAAAAGTTACAGGTTGTTCCTAAATAGATGGCGAATTTGGATTCGAATTTGTATCGGAAACCTCTTTATTTCAACTAATCGGCCATCGGTTTTCTCTCCAGTGATAAATAAATAATTCCTTATGAACCATATGCAAAAACTTACCATGTTTTACATAATTAGGATAAAGGGGTAGGATAAAAAATATTGTCTACTCAACTCCCCTGACTGATAAAGAGGACTGCATAGAACGAGTCAGAAATGCGTTCAGGTTTGTTTAGATTTTTAGATTCATAGTTTTGAAACTCAATTTGGTTTTTAAACACTTTTGCAGATCTCTTCCTCCCGATGAAATAAGAAGAGCAACGCACGAAGCATTCCTGAGACGTATAAATAAATGTCTAGAAATTAACGGTCAAAACTTTGAGCATCTTCTCTAGTTATAACTGCGAGAGTTTGCCATGGTTCTCCTAATAGTAACTTGAAGTCGGTTTCAAGAAGGGGTGAAAAATCTACAGCATGGTTCAAATAACAGTTCCTGAAAATTTCATCTTTTTGGCGTGAAGGGAAAAGAAATAGCTGAAAATTCAAGACGAAAAACAGTTTTTTGTGAATAACTCAGAAAATATCCACTTTAGGGCAAGGGTGTGATGCATAAACTCACATTATTTTTTAACGTAGATCCAACATCTGCCATAAAAAAATGGGGTTCTAATTTGAAAAAATTGATTTTTCACGATTTTGTCATCCCTAACTTTGAAAGCGATTTTTTCACCCCCTGTATCATGAATCGCGATTTCGATTTTTAAAGTGGATACATCAATCTTACATCTTGAAAAATCCCAAAAATGAAAATTTTCCATCCAAAAACCTCGAAGTTATTCTTGTTTCAGCGGAGCTCTATTTTCGATTTTTTTTTCGAATTTTCCCGCTCAGAGAGAATTTTCCAACCAAAACTGAAAAATGTTACATCAAAATAAATTGAAATTTTCTAAGAAATCTATTTCTGCAATAAAAAAATGGTGTTCTAATTTGAAAAACGGAAGTTGACGTCATTTCCGGAAAAACCGGAGGTGCTCATGCCTTGAAAATATTTTAGATTTCATCAGCATCGTGAAATACTTATAAGTGCTGAATTTCATGAAAATACGTTCAGTAGTTTCCCGTATAAATATGGGTGAGGTTCCTCGTGAAAGACCCTGTATACAAAACTCTCAAATACATTCACACAAACGCTCCGATTCAGATTGAAGGACTTCTGCTCACCATACAATTCTCCCAAATTCCTCATATTTCAGTAGTTCCATCGTTTTCAAACCCTGCTCGTAATGAAACCTTCACGCAAAATCGCCGTAAGGGTAATAAAACACTACAATTCAACAATACCCTCAACATGGTCACTCATTCGATTTCTAACCTCAAATCCACCTCCTGAATCCCAAGGATAGGGTATAAATGGTCCCAATTCCCAGACTAGAAGCCAATAAAACCATCAATGCGTTCAATTCGATCTGGTACAAGACCGAAGATGCTTTAACTCGCAAACCATTGTATTGTGTCTTCTACCAGAAAGATCATTTTCAGCCCACAGCACTAAGTGAATAGGTCCGAGTAAATAGCGAACGATTTTTTATTGAAGTCTCTCGCCAAGATTTACAGGGCTGTAAAGCGCTCTTCACGCTATGTTATAATTTTGAAAGAGTCGATGTACCGATGACAAATTAAAGAATGTTTCCCGTTATTCTGTCCGAGAAAGATTTCGCCGTAAAAGTTCTAATATTTTCGGTTTTGTTTGGAACAGATTTCGTAGTTTCGTAGATGTGGAAATGACGCATCTGTGGTTTGTAACAGATGCTGCAAGAAAAATTTGAGCTGGTTGGAGAGGTTTTTCCTTCTTTTTGTTAGTGAAAAATTTGTTTCCTATCAATTCGAAATGAATTTTCTCTGTTTTGTAGTGCTTGATACTAATTTCAGGGTAGGTTATATCGATAAAGGGCCAAAATGCACGAGTAAAGTTCGTTACTGGGCGAAATTCACTAATTGATTCTGTAGCATTACGAAACTGAAGTTTTGTCCAGATTTAAAATGAGTCAATAAAGGTTATAAATGTGTATTTGAATTGAAATATAGAACTATTCTCGTGAACCTTAACACTTGAAGGTTTAACAGAATAGTTCTAAAATTTTGTTTCAAATTTAGAAGGTAGTTGAGAAGTACCTGTACAAAGACATGTGCAATATTTTGTGGGGATCATATCGCTAGTGGAATGAAAAAATCCTGCGAAAGTTATATCTGAAATAAACCCTTCTAAAACAATAACCCCTTCAGAACCTTATCGTGAGGTCCTTCTGCGATTTAGAGACTTATCAAATCGAAAAAACTTGATTTTATTTTCACGTAAAACAGCTGTGAAGCTAAGTTTTCAAGTTTTGTTGTGAAGATCCAAATTTTCAGCAGCATGTGGCAGATAGATTCTAAAAAATCTAGGAATCTGAAAATTGATTTTGCGCGCACGTTCTAGGGGAACAGCGTGCTTTCGTTTTGTACAAGTGTCTGTAATTTTCAAATTTTCCGTGATAACTCGGAAACTACTGAAACGATTAGATTGAAACTTGGCCGTTCGTTGGAGTATAACAACGCGCAACTTTTTGCGGAATTTTGTAGAAATCATACTGTCAGTATATTAAATTTTTTTTCAAGAGGTTTTTCGAAAAAAATTTGTTTTCCGAAAACTGTCCGTTATATTAAAAAAAAATTGTTCAAGCCTTGAGCTTCATATTTCGCAGTAGTGTAACAAATTTCAGTTCGATACGAAAATGAGTTTTGGAGATATTTCGAAAAAATATGAAATTTCGTGTTTTTTTCCGGTTATCGTTGTTTTTTATGAATTAATTGAAGAATAACTGATTCAATCATTATGAAACTTGGTAGCTAGTTTGAAAATGCTGATTGACAACTTCTTGTGAAATTTCGTGATGATCGTGTCATTAGAACATTTCGAAAAAAAAATTTGAAACATTTTTTCAAATATTTATTATTCTGTGATCTTTTGATCATATTATCCTCATTCAGAATTCTTTATAAACCTTCGAACTATCTGACGGCCTAACGGCCGACCGGAAATACATCAACTACTGCAAGAAACAAAATTTTATTTTCCCAATATTTCCGAAAATACAGATTAGATCGAATTGAAATCCAATACTTCATCAAAAACCACTCAAAAAAGCACTGACGTGAAGTCAGCGGCTTTTTCGCGCATGTTCAAAGGATATGACCATAAGTATCATAAGCTGCTGACTTCACGTCAGTTCTTTTTTCGGTTTTTAATTTCATCGTTATATGATTCTGAATAAATTTCGCATACATCTTCACGCTGGTACTTCACAACTACAAACAAAGTTCAAAGTCAATGAAATTGGCATTTTTCGAGTTATTGAGAAAATAACATTTCAGCTGGCTATAACTCCGAAACTGTTATGCGTATTCTGTATAGCATAAACGAACTCAACCGAGATATTTAGGCTTCAAACCTACCCTGAAATATTCAAGACTCTAGCTGGGTATGTTCCTTCGAAAGTAAGAGAGAGCACTTGGCATTCGACCACGAATTCTTCAGGTAGTCCAACCTAGTTGTTTAAGACCATTTTCGACTCAAAATTCAATTAGGTATCTTGAAGCTGATTCCTTCGATTAAAAAAATACTACTCCAATCGCAATAACGTTAAGTGAGTATTATCTAACAAAACAAAAAGAGAAAAAGTGTCAAAAATAATATTTCGCATAGAAACAGTAAGTAGTGGCAATGTCAAACATTCAAAGCCATAAAAATTAACCCATCAATAAAAACTCTATCTTTCTATAGTTTCCTCAATCTCCAATAAATTGAATTCTCCTTTAAATCAATAACGATAAATATCCATAAAATGGACTCATTTTGGATAACCAGGATATCTCTACCTCTACTTCTTTCCAAGCCAACACAACATTCTGCGATCACTCTTTTTCTAATCATGGCCTTCTTTATGAGCAATTGTTTGAATTCGATCACCTCAACCCAACCTTCATCTCCTCATTCTACAACGTCGATAGAAAGACGAACTCAAGTTTTATGTTAAGTTTATTTTTATTACTATGCGTGGTACATGTATCGATCCATCGATTGTTTTTTTTTCCATTCCGTAAGTCAAGTTAACATCGATCTCACGTACAGACGAAATCCGAATTTAGACATATAGCGGACTGTTCATAATACCTAGAAATAGACCTGTATACCGATTCCAAGAAATGAAGACTTGATATTGACATCAAGCCTTGGCAATCGTTCAACAATTCTGATGTGATTTTCTTCTCGACGTAAAATTGAGTTGCTCAAGGCTTCGTTCAGAGCTAACAGATTATTGAGAAGAAAATCAAGATCCTTTTTAAGTTTCTTCGAATTTATTGCGTTAGTTTTTGCGCGCTTGTTATTGGGAACAGCGTGTTATCATATTTTTTATCGTATTGCGAATTTTGAGCCGACAAGGGTCTTAAACGACTAGGTTGGACCCGGGGTCAAATTCACTTGTGTCTGTCCGGCCGTGTATGCTCTAACTTTCAAAGGAAAATACCTTGAACCTTGAAATTTTCAGGGTATGTTTGGAGCCTGAATATATCGGTTGAGCTCGTTAATAGGCAAAATCCGCCTTACGTTTTCCGAGTTATATTGAGCTGGAATTTTGTTGTTAAGTACCATCGTGGAGATTTATTGGGAATTCCTTGAGATTATACCACTAGAAAATTTGAGAATATTTTCAAATTTTGTGGGTTCATATGGAACATGTATGAAATGAGTTGTTAAAAACTCAGCTTCATAGCTGTTTTACTTGAGAAGACAATTGAGTTTTTTGCGCGCAAGTTCTGGGGGACATCGTGCTATCGTTTTGTCCAAATGACTGTAGTTTTCGAATTTTTCCCTAAAATGGTCTGAAACGACTAGCTTGTGAAAATCGATTCTGTCCGGCCGGCCAACCGACGACACGATAACTTTCGAACGCAGCGAGCTTGCCTTGATAATTGAAGCATAACAACGCATAACTTTTTCCGAATTTTCGTTGAAATCGAACTGATAGTAAATATTTCAAAACTTTTTATCGAAATTTTATCATAAAAAATTTTGTTTTTTCGTTAAGTGTTCCTTATAAATCCGGAAAAAAATTCTACTCCTGCCTTAAACATTATATTTCACAGCACTGTACCAAATTTCATTCCGATACGATTATAATTCCTCGAGATATTGGGAAAAAATGTAAGATTTCGTGGTTTTTTTCTCGATATCGTTGTTTTTTTAACTCAAAGAATACTGATACAATCATGATGAAACTTATCAGCTAGTTTGAAAATGCTAATAAGCAACTTTGTGCAAAACTTCGTGATAATATTGCCATTGAAACAATTTTTTTTTTCAAATATTCAATATTCTGTGATGTTCTGATTATATTATCTCCATGAAATCCTGTATGAACCTTCGAAATGTAATTTTTAGATGAATTTCCACAGGCCTCTTACCCCATATTTCATGACAGTTCACTAAATTCAAGTTCGTATCGACCCTGCCAAACGCATTTCTTTCCATATTATACTCCCGAAATTTTGAAAGAAACTTTAAACAATCACTTTTAATCAAGTACTTGATTTCAATTCGATCTAATATGTATTTTTGGAAATATTGGAAAAATGAAATTTTGAATGGGTATATATATATACCTGCGGACTCATTGGGTGGATTTTACCCATTCACGAATTCTAAAATTGTAAAATTGAATTGTAAAATTTTGCATAATTTTCAAGTGAAGAATCTCATACTGAAATGAAATCTCCTGTATAATAAAAATGTGAAACAAGATCTGCTGTATAGTGCTTGAAAAATAGATATTGCCATTTTCGATTGTATTATCTGAATTACGAGGAAGTCTCGATTTCTTTCGATATATCATCTCATTGGCCAAAACTCTCTCAAAGAATTGTACGAATCTTGCTCTTCAAATAATGGGTCCCAAAAATTCAATATTGCCATTCTTCTCCAATTCAGAAAGACGCACAACAACATCAAGAAACAAGATAATTTTTTCTCCATCCTGTTCAAGTCGCCAAACTTTCATTAATTCTAAGAAATAGTCTCAACTCTGTATACACACAGTATGTTAGAAAGTTTAAAAGTTCCAATTCTTCCAATGCACAATGAGTTTAAACTTTGGAATATTCATCTCATTTCCTAACTGGGACAGGTACAAGCATAAATAACCAAAAGTAGGGATTTGCTTGGTTTCAAAACTGACTTTCTAATGGTCCTAAATTCCAATTTTTTCTGGTGTTACCAGGTAGCTTATCACTGTGTGCGGTAAAGAAATAGGTGGTATTCTGTGTGAGAACGGCCCCATTAGAAACATTTGTGATGGATATTAGTAGAAAGATGTTATCTTTCACCTTTCACAAAGAAATGCATTTTTTGGATGCTGAAGTTGTGTGAAATGAACAAATTTCATTTCGAAGTACTTCATTTTATTTTGACAACCCAGGATGTTATTCAAAATTGTTATGATTTTTGTGGTCTAGATATTCATCTTTGTTCTATGAATTCAAGAGATAATAACTTTCGTAGTTGAACTGAATTTCAAAACAAAAATTAGTAGATTTTTTTTCACCTCATTGATTAAAACAAGCATGATTTTGTGGTTGAGAAATAATTTGAACTGATCATTATCGTGATTTTTCTGACTATCCTTTATTCTATGATCATTATGTCATATATTTTAACTTTCCCGAAAAAATCGGTTTTTGGATGCTGAAATTCTCAGTGCAAATTGACAAATGTTAGTGTGGAATTCCTTTTCGAAATGATTCATTTTTTGACAACTAAGGATATTTGAAATCACATGATTCGAAGTTTTTCATGGTCTAGATTATTTATCCTATATTTCTAAATTTTCAACCTTATTGTTTTTAATAAGAGGATTTATGATTTTTATCTGATAAATTATTCGAACTGATAATTATGGGATATTACAGCTATAAGTCTTGTTAAAATTCAATATTTTCTGAAAATGTATTCAAAAGATTTGCTGAGAGGATAATGGTTCAATAAAATATTTTAATGATTGCATTAGTGAACTGAAAATGTTATTTCAGTATTTTATTGGGGGTTTTCATTAAATAAAAGTAATAGAATATGAATTCAAGTATTTCTTATTCTTTACTCTACTTCAATATAATTATTACATAGATATAGTTATTTTCAAAACTTCATGATAAAAGAATCATTTCTGATTGACTTAGTGATGAATTTAACTCATAATTAGTTCGGAGAATTCAGTGAAAGGGTAGTGAAAGTCAAGAATATGTAAAAATTCAATTTAATCATAATATTCAGATTATATATACAAATAAACAGTCTTTGTTTAATATTCAATCATCGATCAATTTATAATCTTATTTACAAAACCTTAATAATAATGACTTCAAGCTTTTCGATATTCGTCGATACTATAATACAAATAAATAATATTCATATATATACAAAATATATACAACAATTTTAGTACATTGGTATTGACCTAGAAACATTCAAAATTGGAAAAAGATATTTACGTATTAAAAAGGTCCAATATTTAATTAGTATTATTTTAGGTTAAACAGCCTTGTGTCAATAGGGAACTCACTAAAGTAACGTTCATACAAAATAAGTCCTTGAATGTGGTGTAGTCTCTGGTATCGTGGAGTAAACATGTTGGGGCACGTCTGTTCTTACAGGATATTGACTGTATTGTGGAGGTCTCCCATCAATGGAGACATAGCTGTGGTTTAGTTGGTCTGACCCGTAGTGTTGACTGCTGGTACTAGAACCAGCCTCATCTTCGGTACTTCTGGCAGATTCCCCAGAGACATAGGTGCTCTGTGTTGGAGTTGGGGTTAAATTGGGGGCATGGTGAACACCCGGCATCGCCGAGTACTTGTACCAAGAATCTAACGCTGTGGGAGTTGGCGTGTACCTTGCATTCGTTTTACATCTGATTTCTGGAGGTTTTTTGTTTCTTTTCGGTAACCTGTTATTGATTACGTCAGGAATGGCATACCTCAGTTTGTCCCAGAATCTTCTTTCTCCCCATCTTGTTACTGTACAAGCCCTTAAAAGAGCTCTTAATTCAGGATCCATTGGTTCAAGTGGATCATCGCTAAGTACACAAATGAGTTTGTGTCTCGTGGCATGAAGAGCACCTTGTAGAGCAGCTCTAAATTCTGGCTTGGACCACTCGTTGCAAATTAGAGCTGGAGATACTAAGAGGATGACACGTCTGGACGCATCTGCGGCACTAACCATGGCATCTGCGAGATAAGAGGCACCTCCCATAAGGTGTAAGTCACGGTAATGAAGACAAAGGGTGTGACCTAGATGTTCCAACTCTGCTGCTATGATTCTTCCGGCTAATTCCTCGTCTTTATGACTGTAGATCATATAGCAATCGTACAATCGATCGGAATCTTCGTTGTTATCATGAACAGAAGCTGGGTCTTGAAAAATTCTAATACCGTACTTTGAATGGATCCATAGACGAACTTCTTGACGGAAAATGAACACGACGGCTGAAAACAGACAAAAAAGAAGCACGGCGACCAAAGTGGCGGCTAAAAAAGGGACGTAGCCGCCACCAAACAACTGATTGTTCTTAACAACTTCCTGAATAACCGAAGTAGCAGCAGCGTTAGCGGTATTATCACAAGTAGCTATCACGTCGGCGACAGTTTTAGAGTCACTAGAGTCCGCACAAATCATTTCAGAAGGGTTAGCACCCGATTCACGAAGCCAGACCTGTAACGGCGCTAGAGAGCTGCAATCGCACGACCACTTGTTGCCTCCTAAAGACACGCGGGGCATAATCCCGGTATCAGCCACCTGGGGGAGAATCCACGGTGAAAAATCCACGATTTTATTTTCGTCCAATTTCAAAACTTCCAGCCTGTGCATAGTCTGGAACGTCCTGTTGTTAACAGTCGCTATTTCATTATGGTCCAAATACAGTTCGTTCAGTTTCTCTAAAGGCTGGAATTCGGTGCCTCTGAGCTCCTCTAATTTATTATTCTCCATATGCAGCACTTTCAACGACGGAACTCCGTTGAAAGTCATATTGTGTACGGACTTGAGGTTGCTATTATTCAAGAATAACACTTCCAACTTTTTCTTGCCGATGAATACGTGATTCCCCAGCTCGCCCAAGTCGTTGCCGTCGAGATAAATCTCAGTGGCGTCCATGGGGATATTCTGGGGCACTTCCGCGTAACCGGCGTTGTGACAATCAACGATGTTCGACGTCCATGTCTCGTCGTGGTAGCACGTACAGTTCGTGGGGCATGTCATCTCGCAGTCGCATGCGTCAAACTCACAACAGTGGCAAACCGCAAAACAATGGGACTCGTAGGTGCACAAAAACTGAGATGGTTTGAGGTCTAGCAGAGGCTGCGGTGGACCGCCTCTGGAAATGGCCAAGTCGCAGGTGACCGCGTCAAGATCGAGCACTTGAGGATATTGACGCGAATTGCTCAGGTGATTTACCCTGAGCAACCATTCCATCTTACAATCGCACTTGAACGGGTTCCCGCCGATGTAAAACTGAGGCACGT
Organism: Myrrha octodecimguttata; assembly: GCA_958510865.1. Taxonomy (NCBI): domain Eukaryota; kingdom Metazoa; phylum Arthropoda; class Insecta; order Coleoptera; family Coccinellidae; genus Myrrha; species Myrrha octodecimguttata. Next base: position 15,393,500 of record OY294063.1, on the reverse strand, counting down.
CTATGTCTTCACTCAAAGGTCCTAGACTTAACGCGGATAACTCCAGATTTTCCAACTCGTTTCCGTACAGCACAACTTTTTCTAAACGTTCGTTTCTCATAAAAGTCCCCGGTTCCACGCTTTTTATCTTGTTGTTGTTCAAGAACAACGTTTCCACGCTTTCCGGTACAGAGTTCTGTTTGATCTCACTGATAACGTTGAAACTCACGTCGAGCATCTTAATTTTCAAGATGTTTCGTACGTCGTAATAGTTGGAAAGTTCAGAAATTTCATTGTCATGCATGTCGAGCCATTCTAAACTCACCGGAAGATGGCTGTAGTCGAAAATCGCCAGATTGTTCGATGACACATTCAGCCACACTAAACTTTGAAGGTTCGTAAACACACCTTTGATGTCTGTAAGTTCGTTGTCGTCCACCCTTATGGCCCTTAGGGTAGGGTTACTCGCGAAAGCACTTTGTTCCACGTATCTTATCCTGTTGGAGGCAAGGTTGAGCACTGATAACGACGGAAGAGTTGAGAAAGCGTCTCTTGAAATGTTCACAATTTGGTTGTCGACGAGTCTGAGACCGTAAAGAATGTCCAAACCTTCAAATGATGAATTAGTCACACGGTCGATACGGTTTTTGCCCAAATCAAGAGTTCTTAGGAATCTTAATCTACCGATTCCTTCTGGTACAGCTCCTAGTAAATTACCGTTAAGTCCTAAATCTTGCAGGTTGGTCATGTTCTCGAATGCTTGAGGATGGATGAACTTAATCCTATTGTTGTCCATTAAGAGTTGATTCATTGCATAAACCCCAGCGAAATGAAAAGCTTCAACGTAGGAGATCCTGTTGTTGGAAAGTGTCAAAGTATGAAGATTCTTCAGGTCGGAAAAGGCATATTCGGCAATGTTCTCGATGCTGTTATGCTCCAAATTCAAGATTTGTAAAGTGAATAAATCGTGGAATAAATTTGAATCGATTTTGGTTAATCGATTACGGGCAAGATTAAGAACAACTAGGCGGACGAGGCCAGTGAAAGTATCTCTATTGACAGAGTTGCTTGAGAGGTCGTTTGAAGATAAATCTAGGACTTGAAGTTGGGCAAGACCTTCAAGAAGACCGGGAGCAAGCACCCCTAAACTGTTATTGTGCAAATAGAGGTGGGTAAGAAGTCTGGGAGATCGGAACAATTCTGGAGGAAGTTCCACAAGAGAATTACTAGACATGTTGAGTGTCGTCAGGGCAACAAGACCTACGAAAGCTCGATCTCCTACGGTTGAAATTGCGTTATCTTGAAGATACAAAGTTTGTAGCACTCTCAGACCGGATAAACCACGCTCAGGCAGCACTATTATATCATTATGTGACAGATCTAACACTTCCAAACCCCCAGCGCAAGCTTTACCAGGGGCAAGGGGTCCATTACCCCAATCCGAGAATCCAAGGGTTGAAACATCTTGAAGTTTGTTGAGAGTTAAGTTCAGATGGGTCAGACTATAAAGGGGACAGAATACGTCGTCCGGGGTGTTCCATATGTTGTTGTCAGATAAATCCAAACTTCGCAACTCACTCATTCCTCTGAAACTCTCACGTTGAAGATCCAAAGTCATCGCGGACCAGTCGGAGTTGTGAGATCTTATCGAAAGACGTTTCAGACGTCGCATGGATGAAAGAGCGTTGGCTGGGATGTTTCTTATCTTGCAAAATTCGATTTTTAGATCCCGAAGTTTTCTAAAGTCCGAAAGGAAGTTGCCATATTTGTTTGGTTCCAGTGAACTCTCGAAAAAGAGCACATCGCTGCATTCTAGCTGGAGGATGGTGACGTGGTCGCTTTGGCTTTGAGAAAGGTTGCCTAGGACACTTTCAGCGTTGGTGATTGTTCTTATCTGACATACCAACACTGGTTCTTCGTTGCCGTCGTCATCAACAGGTTCCATAAGCCATTCACAGCCCCTTGGAGTTGATTCGATGCTGGATAAAGCTCGGGAATACACAACACCGACGAATAAAACACTTAAAACTAGTTGGAACATTGTTGAAATCCTTAAGGAACACATTTTCACAACGGTTTCTCATTTAACATCACAGATACAAAGTTTCGAAAATTCGCGAACACTTTGCGCGTTTTTGAGGTTAGGGTACGTACATCTCTACCTCAGCTGTGTTGCGACAGAACTGAAAGCTCCGGAGTTTGAGCGTCTGTAGCTTGAGTAGAGCGACGCTTAACTCCGCCCATGTAGGCCCCCACCAAGCGGCCCGTATCAGGATTCCAGATGGGACGTTGGCGCTGAATGGCGAGAATCACGTGGTCCACGGGAATATTAGCAATGTGCCAACGGTTCAATTTCGATTCTACTTTTGTATTCGTTCGATTTGTCGCCATTTTTCTGTAGTTAATGTTGTGGGAATGATGTTTGGGTATGAAGCAGGTTGAGAAGCATGATGTGTTGGTGGTTTGCCAAGAGGCTGAGTCAGGGATTTTTCGAGTTAATCGTTTTTCCAGGAACAAAAAATTTGGAAATTGGTAGGGAATATTTCTTGGACTTCTTCTGTTTTTATCCGCATGGAATATCTGAGGAAAATTGGGTAGGAAAATATTATTCTCATCCATTTCTATCTTATTTACACTTAAGCTAGCTTGGGACAAAAATTCAGGTTTAACTCGAAAATATTGACTTATGGAATTTTGGAACTCTGACTGATTATGTAATTATGAAAATGCGTGAAAAGAAATTCGAATAAATAGGTATGTTTTTTATTCAAATAAAATAAACCAAAATTATTATCAATATTATTGTTGCTAATCGATTAACAGATAACAGTCAATACAGAATTATTATGAATTTCTGAGACTTTATTAAAATTTTGGATATTTTTTGTTGACATGAGAGCTTCAAGATAATATTCGCATTATCCAATGCCCATTGTCGCCTCGATGAAACTTTGAACCTCTATACTCATGAAATATTTCCTCATCAAAATTCTACTTTTTTAAACAATTGAATCGTAATTTCAAAACCTTTTCAAATAGTACTACACGCAGAAAAAATTCGTTTCGTTGAATAAACATTGATATCTGCCGTTCGCTAGAACCACGAAATTCTTCATCAGTTTTTGCATATTTCTTTCGAAAATACATTTATAATTATTTGCAGTTCACATATACCTACAATTTTTGATTGAGTAGTTAGATAATAGTATTGTCCAGATTCATGCGAATTGGTATAATATTCATTTCAATAAATTCACCGCTTCTTCTTCTTCTAGAGAAAAAGAGGAAAAATAAAGAAAGTGTTTCGACTTCATTCGTTCAAAAATTTATTGTGCCATTTCACTTCAACTTATATCATTTCATTTGCGGAAGGATCACGAAATATATTTCGTATTTTGATTGAATCGATTCAGTTTGTTCTCAATTAGTTAATTCACATTTTATTCATATGATACATATATAAAATATCATCCACCAGACAATTGAATATATAAAAGAATGAATGTAGGTATACACAATTTCAAATGGAAAGTGAAACTATGTGTATACAAGTATACAAAACTTGTAATATTGAAACTTATTTTTCATTCGTTTGTTTTTTTGTTCTTCAGTTATAAAAAACTTATTAGTCGACAAATTTTTCATGAATGTTAGTACATTATCCATATACCCAGATACAAAATAAATATTAGTCACTTATTTTATAGGTTTATTTGTTAGATTTCATTGGCATATGAATTTCGATCGATCCAAGGTGAAACTTAATAATAATATTATCTCCAAATTGGAAAATGTTCTTAAGAGAATGTAGAATTTTTTCAATAACCAAACCACTTTATAAAGCATATAGATGAAGGAACATCGTCAGAATGAGATTCCATATTAATTATTCAGATTTTCTCAATGCGATGAAACTTATACCTACATCTGAAACTTGGCGAACTTTGCCAGTACCTACTCCTATACTTTTTATGTAAGGATAGTTGAAGGTACAATTATAGTTGCTGCCTCTGATGTTATAAATCCAGGAAACTTGATTTATAAAATCAAAGTCTTATACATATATAGCATATGCCTATACCTATATGGTTTTATTCCTACCTAGGTATATACTTATTATACTTAAATATTCAAACTCTATAACAAGCATATCTTACTATTCGTGTATGTACATAATAAAAATAGGGTTGAATATATACCGGGTGATTCATTAAGGATAGCCTCCGACCGTATCTCGGAAACCATTTATACTAAAACCTCCGGGAAAAACTCAAAATGTGAACAACGAAATTGAAAGAGATTTTAATCGTTTTTAGGGGAACATAATGTTATCAGAATTTTGTCTAGAAGTTATAGAACAAACGGTTTCCGAGATACGGCCGGTGGCCAGCATTAATTGAATCACCCGGTATATTATTCAAGAAAAATCGTGAGAAGTATTTCGTGAAATGAGGCATATAGTATAATATAAAATTTGTAGGTTCAGATATCATATATATTATGGTTAATCTCTTGGTTTCCTATCTCCAAGATTGAAATAAAAAGTTGGGAATGATTCGAAGATATTCGAATTTTGTGTTCAGAAATTCCATCGCATAAAATCCACCAATAACGAAAAATTGGAGAGATTTGTGATATTGACTACCTGGAAATTGAATATTACAATATACCCCCATATCGATGAAAATATAACGCTACGAGCTGTAGGTAACTTAAAAAAACTTCCATATTTTCTGCTTCGTTGCCGATGTACACAAAACACAAAGTTTGCTGTAAACGAAGAAATGAATATGAAATGATGAAACGGAAGTAGAATTTGAAGTTTCATGTTCTGCGTTTCCATCGAAACTTCCTGGCTTGAACACTTTTTCACCTTACCTCTTGAATATATCAAACTGAGCTCCTGATAACATTCTATGAAGTCGTTTGTTACGAACGTTACCTGTAGCGGCATCTGTTGGAAGCGGCGGAATTCATAGTGGAAGAAATCTGCATCGTAATTGCAGAAATCAGAGTTCTTATACTTGATTAGACATCAAATCATGTAGAAACCTTTTTTTATAGGTCCCCAGATTTAATACTGGAGGATCATCTGTGGGTATTGATTGATAGAGGGCGGCATAAATTTAATATTTTGCCCGCTTGTTTCAGCGAGCAAGAGCGTTATCATTACGACAAAGTGAAAGATACTTTCGAATTTTAAAGCGAAATGGTTTTAGGTGATAGATTTCGATTCGATCGAAACTTTTTTTCGAAAATGAAATTTCGACTGGAAATATGTATCTGGTACATTCATTGTTGAATATAGATCCACCTTCTTTGTACAATGATAGAACCATTGTATAAAGACTTGTCTTCATACAATAATAGAACTGAAAGCATCAGCATTCGGCAATTATCCAAATTCGGAAGCCGAAGTTGAGAGAGCTTTGTTCATTTTCACGTTCGACAAAATCGTTTCATTTTCTGTGTTCAGAACACTGAAACTCCATGGTCCATAAAATATTTCCAACACGGATTGGTGTGAAGTATTACGACCAGAAACGCTTCCTGAACGAGAATACTGTATCATCTAAGGTAAGGACGACAGCCAACACTAATTTCTCTTTTCGAGAAAGTAAGAACGATGGCTTTACTTTCTTCGACGTGATCTTGACCGTCACTGACCCGCCAAAATTCATAAGTCTGTCCTCAAAACTGGTTGTTATCCTAAGTATTTCTTCGAATGTTCCGTTATTTCTTGAAGTTCGAAGGTTGACACCAGACCAACAGAAGGAGAATGTTGATTGCGATTTAAAACCCCGTCAATAAGCATTAATCGTGGTCGATGTAGAGCCAGCGTACTTTCCGAAATACCTTTATTTTCTAGCGATTTCTCCGTCAGAAATCGATTGTTGTTTGATGTAATGAGAGAGTTGAGTAGTGTTTGAGTTGATTGAGTGGTTGTGTCGACTGTTTTTGATTGGAGATGGACAGGTGAACAGGTTTACTGTCTATTGAATACTGCTTCTTCATCTACTGGGAAAATATGAAACTGGTTGTTTTCTACTTATGAGGATATAATGGATATTAGCAAAGCCAGTGAGTATGGAATATGTGTTTCTTTGAGGGATTGAGAACTATAAATAATAATGCAAGGAAAAAATATTGTCGGAATGAATTTTTGCGCGCATTTTCAAGGGGAACAGCGTGCTATCGTTATGTCCAAATGACTTCAATTTTCGAATTTTGAGCCGAATCCGGTGTCAAAATCTATTCTGACCGGCCGGCTTGCCGTATGCACGATTACGGGCGTACGGGAATCCTATATCGACTTGAAATTTTAAGGGTATGTTGCATTTCGAAATTTGACGGTCAAGTTCGTTAACGGGCAGAATGGGCTTAATAGTTTCGGAATTATGGTCATTTGAAATTTCGAGAACATTTCCTGATTTCAGGAACTACTGGAGCGATTGTATTGAAACTTGGCAGTTATAGCAGGAGCATAACGACACGGAACCTATCGCGAACTATTGCTGTGATCGTGCTGTCAGTAAATCCGAAAAAAAATATTCCTCAAAATTTCTTTGGGAGGTTTGTTTTTTCCAAAATATTCATCATATTCTAGAAACAATTCGCTCACACCTTGAGCTCCATATTTCGCAGCAGTGTAGTGAATTTCAATTCGATACGGTTATTATTTTCGGTGATAATGGGAAAAAAATTTAAAATTTTGTGTATTTTTCTCGATATCGTTGTTATTTTTCGGAATTATTCAAAAAATACTAATTCAATCACGATGAAACTTGGCAGCTAGTTTTAAAATGCAAATGAACAACTGTGCAAAATTTTGTGAAGATTTTTTTTTTAGTATTCAATATTCTCTTCTGATCATACTATCGCCATAAAATTCTGTATCAAACTTTGAGCTATCATTTTCGATAAAGTACTGAATTTAAATTCGATCTGATCTGTATATTCGGAAATATTGGGAAAATAAAATTTTGAATCGGAATTTCTTCGGAATCATTTGGCGGATTCTACCCATTCACGAATTCGACCTTCGTGATTAAACCCCAAACCTACTCTACAAATAGCGAGTATCAAAGCTGTTTCTTTTGGAAGTCATTGTGTTTACAGAAAAAACTACTTAGAACCTGGATATTTATAGAATAGATTTGGGGCTTTATCACGAAGGTGATATTCGTGAATGGGTAAAATCCGCCAAATGATTCCGAAGATATACCTACCCATTCAAAATTTTATTTTTTCAGTCGGGATATTATGGAAAAATCAGATGAAAATAAGTGATTCAAATTGTTCCATAGATTCAAAATTCAAAAAATTTTCCGCCTCAATTCATCTCATGATGCCACATATAAGTTCTTTCTCATCTTATGTCAAATAGTCGAATACTTATTTCTGAAGCTTCTCAAATTATTCAGTCCAATCAACCAAATGTAATATTTGTCAATTTATTCCCAAAAAACCTTACCAAAACGATCATTTCATAACTCTTATATACTGCAGAGGACCTGAATCAACCACCTCCAGCAGCTACAGACGAATGGTTAAAGCTGACCATAGGAAACTTCGGAAGATGGCAGTGCTGGATTTCCTTTCTTTTATCTCTCTTCAAATTCCCCATAGCGTGGGTACAAATGAGTATAATTTTTCTGGCTCCACCCGCACAGTTCTGGTGTTCCCCACCTCTTATCTACAGAAACATGACAGATGAAGAATGGGTGGGGATATCCAAACCAAAAGACTTCTCATTCCAGCAGGTAAGAACAAAAATTTACTTAGCGCATCCGCCAAATTTTAAAATACAAATGAATCATCTCGGACTCTCGAAGAAATTATATTATAAGTGAGTCTAATCAAAGATTAAATTTGAATCTTTGAGTTTAATTATATTACTCATACAAATATATAATGACAGTGCTGGCTTTGAAGGAAAATACAGAACTGTTCTTCATCAAGAAATAACGTTTGTCACTTAGTTGAAAAAAAAAAATGGCGAAAAAACCATATAATTTTTATGTGTTTTAATATTTTCAGGAGCGTCTCAACAACGGTTTCTGTACCATGAATTCTCTCAATGGAACCAATGAAACGATACCTTGTCCTTATGGCGTTGACTATAATACAACAGTATTCAAATCTAGCATCATATCAGAATGGGACCTCATTTGTGGCAGAGAGAGGCTTGTAGACTTATCACAGATCATACTCATGACAGGAATTTTGATAGGTGAGAATTGGTTCATCTTGTATTCAGAAATTGAGTAAACAAAAAAGTACAATGTGACTAACCTTAATTGCTGTGCATTCACGAACTCAGAGTTCTGACTTTCTCAAATGAAAATGTTCCTCACTATCAGTCGAACAGATAAGCAAACATGTCATGAAACAGGTTGAGGAAAACGCAGACATACTGGTTGGAAAATCATGAGCCTTAGTATGGACCCATGAGGAACACCATCTTAAAGAGCGAACCCATATATGATTACAAACTCTCTTTCAGGCAATATAATATTTGGTCTGTACGCTGACAGATATGGAAGAAAAATCATCCTGATCATCTGCATAATCATTCAGACAGTTTTTGGATTCATTGCAACAGCGTCTCCTTGGTTCTGGGGTTTCGTAGCTGCTAGATTCATGGTAGCTGTAGCCAATGGTGGAACTTTGGTAGTATCTTTCGTGATGTGTATAGAAATTGTCGGTGGAAAATGGCGTGCCATCATACCAATTCTGATCCAGGCGCCGTTTGGTATAGGATTCTCCCTGATGGCTGTTTTTGCTTATTATACCAGAGATTGGAGACAGTTCCATTATATTATTTCTACAATTTCAGCCATGTTTATGTGGTATATATGGTGAGTTGATATCCTGTTTCAATTACCATTATGAAGGTATTTCTTCATATATTCTTCAAGGCTGATTCCTGAATCACCAAGATGGCTTTTCGTGAAAGGAAAGCAGCCAGAAGGCAAGAAGATTCTTGAGGAAGCTGCCAAATTCAATGGAATCCATCCTGAAGTATTCGAAGAAAAGTTTTCAAGACTATCTGAATTACCAACAGACACTAAAAAACCGAGTTTCGGAGATCTATTCAGGACCAAAACTATCAGCAGACGAGTCAGTTGGTTGTGTATCATTTGGTAAGAAGAACCCTCAAGAACTTATACAGAAAATTTGACACTCTGCTTCTCCACAGGTTCTTCAGTGGAATGAGCTTCTTCACTATAAGTCAATACATTAGTCATGTTGGGCAAAATATCTTCTTTTCAACTGCTGTTGGTGGTCTTCTTTGCATACCTGGGCAGATTATCTGTTTGTATATGATTGGAAGATTTGGCAGACGGAATACCATAGCATTTTGGACTGCTATATGTGCCATGTCTTTCTTGGGCATCATGGCTTTTCCCAAGGGAATGTATCCATATGATTGGCAGAGGATGTCGTTAGCTGGCATAGCAATAATAGGATTATCTGTAAGTAATAAAGAGAATGCAATCTAATTTTTTTTTTTGTTAAATCGAGAAAAGCAATCCTATCGAATTGAAAATTAGTAATAGTTAGTTGTTGAACATGAACTTTGGTTTCAGGTTACCCTATGTGCCATCTACTTGTTCACTGGAGAACTCCTGCCCACAGTAATAAGAAATACTGGATTAGGACTGTGTTCTGTCTGTACGAGAGTAGGTTCGATGGTGGCGCCACTAGTCATAGCCCTTCACGATACAGCGCCCTTCTTGCCCTTGCTTCTGTTGGGCGTTTTCAACATTGCTGTTACCTGTTTGGTGCTTATGTTACCTGAGACTGAGGGCAGGGTTCTGCCAGAGGTTATTGAAGATTTAGATGAAGATACAGATGGGAAAAGTGGAAAAAATAATAATTATATAGAAGTACCAACTAAAGAGGAAATCTGACAAATTGTGTAATCAAGTTTCCAATATGCCAACAGTAAGGTTATGTTTCCACGCAGGGTAGATTCATCGAATTTTTATTCAAGTGAAAGCAGCCAAGTATGCTACAAGATCTGGATGACTTGCAATAGTATCTCCGCGTGATATCTGATGTGTTAAAAGTGTCAATGTCGGTATAGAACCTCAAATATTCAATGTTTCAAGAATGAATCTTTTGTCAATTGTAGCTGAACTTTAACTATATGATTGAGGTTCAAAAAGCACAAAGAGTGTTATTAGATGTAATAGTATTATTTCCTGTTTTGGGACACCCTCAAAGAAAAGTACAAAATTGTCTGACAATATTCAGCTGAGATGCATCAATGAATTATGATACTTATTGAGTAAATCTAAGTGAAATATTTTTCGAAGCCTTACATGACAATATTTAAAAGATACTTGAAATTATGTTGAAGGAAGAATACATTCTAGAATAAAGTAACTTATGAACTTTAAAGTTAAACAAATTATTTACCCAACCAAGTCTGATGAAAACTGATCGATAAATCTTATTCAAATTCGAAAATTTTACGCGCTTTTTCTGGGAAACTGCGTGTAGATAAGGATAATATCCTTATCTTTGTGGTTAAGATAATTAAATAAATCAATTCCTTGGTCATACACCCGCAAACATTATCACATTGTTATTTCGAGATTAATTTATGAGTTTTTGAATATTTCTTCAGGTGTTATCTCGAAAGGCTCCAAAAAATTTCGCGAAAAACTGTTCGAGATTTTCGTTTTTCAATGAAAAATCATCATTTGATGACCTATTTCGATTTAGGTGTTTCGAAAGTATCATAAACATTCGAAATATGTGTGAATTTATTGTAGCAATGCCTGAATAAAACAATAACCGTATTTCGAAAATATTTGCGGATTTACTTTCGGCGATTTCACTAATATTTTGATCTGTTCGTAAATATGCACGCTTCAAGTAATAAAACACGTACATAGAATCGAAGTACTATCTTGTTATCTGTGACGTGACTTGTGGGAGGCAATGTAGTTGCTGTCAGATTTGAAACGGTTTTCAATTTGGTGAAAATTCACAAGTTTAGCGGATCTCTTGAAAAGTTGTGCTCAGAGTTTCCCTAAATTTCTTGAGGATGAAGAGCAAGTGAGTTCACTTCTAAAATCTCCAAACACTAAAATAATTTCTTATTGTTATAAGGGCAAAAAATTTCCAATTTTTTCCCTCCCGCTTTTATGTAATTTCTATTTTCTTTGATTTGAGGATCTGCGTTCAGTTATCAAATCCAATAATCCTTCGCACCCAGAGTGTATTTTTTTTATTTCATCCAATAATACACTCAAGTGGTCCCTACAAGGACAAAATTCAACCCCTAGAAAATTTTACAGTTCACATTTTGAAGTATGTAGATTTAAGTGAATAAATGTAAAAATTGCTGCAAATTCATAACAAACTTCACCATTTTCACGGCATATTGTGTAAAGTATTCTAGAAATTTTATTTTCGATTCAACCCCTGACCTATGAACTTTTTCGTCCAGTACTTTCGGGGTAAAGTCATGGACGGCAGACGGACTGATTTTTTTGTTCTTTCTTTGAAAACTGTATAATTCCTGGAAATTTCAGAGACAGGACGATTTTTTGCTTGCTGAGATTAATTGTTTGATCATAAAATGAATCCGAATGAAAAATCCCTAGCAAAGCAGGACTAGAGGTCAAGAGTCTACACGCTCGTTGCCCTTATTTCTTGATTCATTGGGAAGTTAATGAAATCAAACATATTTTTTTCAAAAAACAACTATCAGGTCGAGCTAAAATTTGGTACGTTGATTTTCAACATTGACTTCAAGTTTTGATATTTGTGGTAGAAAAAACAATGGTATAAATCAAAAAATTCAAGAAAAGCACCATTCACGTATGTAGAATAACAACGAAATATCATGAATTTTTTTCACTACATCTCGGAAAATAAATATCGAATTGCAATTTGAAACACTGTTGTCGAATATTGATTTCAAGGTCTGTGCCAAATCTCATAGTAATCTGATGAAAAGTCGTCAAGGAAAACTGAATTTTCAACAAAAATTTGTTGAATTTTTCTATAGGAAATTCTCTCGATTTTCTGAAGAATAGATCCACACGAAATTCTGCATCAAGTTGCGAGTTGGTATTCTTCAACTAATTCTTCAAGTCATAAATGTTCAATAAACATAACCCATAATATTGTTGAATTTTATTCTCACTTTTGATACCTTTCTGGTTAGAAACATCTCTATCATTTGTCTATGATAAGAACCATACAAGAAATGTGATCATAAAGTTGAGATATGGGATCACTTATTTCAGGATCCTTTAATGGAGTCGGGCCTGTATTCGAGTGTTTGCGGCCGGACAGGCAGAATGAGGGTTTTTCCTTTCCAAGGAAAATGCAGTTATTTCAATGAAAAACCTTTAGAACATCACATTTCAAACATATTATTTCAATATTATATCTTTAAGAAAATGTTTGATCACCTAAAACTGAAAAATAAAAATGGGGATTTGCATTTGAAGGGATTTGTCTTGAGTACAGGGTGGGCAAAATTCGTTGTCTACTGAAGGGATCTCGAGAACTATAGCAGCTAGAAGAAAACTGATAACACATTCTCTAGCTCTTTTTTCTGACTAATCCGAATCTGAGAACAGATCCAGCTTATAGTTCATAGAACTTGAGTTATGAGCGAAAATTGGGAAATTGTCATTTTCAATAATGCTGAATATCTCGCTTGTTTGAACTCGTATTGGAAATCTGTTGATACATTCTACAGGCACTTTTTAGGAGTAATTCAAATATAATATGACTGAATTTTTCAATCCAGCCATTTTCGAGAAATGAGAAGGATATTGGATTTTTTCAATGTAAACTATAGTCAAAAGATCTCTTATCTTGCTACAAAATTTTTGCTGATTTCAAAAATGTATCATATGTCGCTATTCACATGAATATTACATGAGAAAATATCCATTACTTTTTTCCTGCTTTTCTATTCACTGTTGAATTATGAGTAAGCTGACGTTACCATAGCGACGATTCAATATGCATTAACTTTGTGTGAACTTGCGCCTCTATGATTGGAACCAGCGGTTGCTGAATAAATATTTCTATAGTTAATTTGTCATAGTTCTTAAGATTAGCAATATTTCGGGTCATTGGGGATAATAAAAAGATTTTCTATTGCTAATCTTAAGAACTATGACAAATTAACCATAGAAATATTTATTCAGCAATCGCTGATTCCAATCATAGAGGCGCAAGTTCACACAAAGTTAATGCATATTGAATCGTCGCTATGGTAACGTCAGCTTACTCATAATTCAACAGTGAATAGAAAAGCAGGAAAAAAGTAATGGATATTTTCTCATGTAATATTCATGTGAATAGCTACATATAATACATTTTTGAAATCAGCAAACATTTTTGTAGCAAGATCTTTTGACTATAGTTTACATTTAAAAAATCCAAAATCCTTCTCATTTCTTGAAAATGGCTGGATTGAAAAATTCAGTCATATTATATTTGAATTACTCCTAAAAAAGTGCCTGTAGAATGTATCAACAGATTTCCAACACGAGTTCAAACAAGCGAGATATTCAGCATTATTGAAAATGACAATTTCTCAATTTTCGCTCATAAGTCAAGTTCTATGAACGATAAGCTGGATCTGTTTTCAGATTCAGATTAGTCAGGAAAAAAGAGCTCGAGAATATGTTATCAGTTTTCTTCTAGCTGCTATAGTTCTCGAGATCCCTTCTGTAGACAACGAATTTTGCCCACCCTGTACATGATATGGCAACGTCGAATTCAGCTTTCTCGGAACGAAAAGGACGTCACATGTGTTACTTTGCTTAGGAAAACAGAGATAGCTATACTTCGATCTGGTTAGAGGAATAGAAAAGGAAGAGCACAGACTGTCATACTGTCACATTACTGACAAACCGCAAACGGAAATTGTTTGGTTATATTGACAAAGAACACGTGTGTACCACAGAAAAAGAGTAAATATTTCATTTTTCTATAGCAGAAAAAGCTATTCTACTAAACACCGTTGTCACTTCGTGCATGCCTGGCAAATCCCAAACCATAATTTTGAAATCTGATTGTGAATACTTTCTGAAGATAGTTTGGGAAAATGATGAATCAAACCCATAATAATTATGTTCAAATTTCCATTTGCAGTAATAACCGAAATTCAGGAAAAACCCCCATTGTGTTTTCCTACGAATACTGCATCATTGAGTACAACCAAATCCTTCAGGTCCTTTTTCGGCTCATTATTTTCGAAAACTATTCGCATACAACAGCAATGTATATAAATGATAACCATTGCAAATCGACATAGCAATAAAACTGAGAGTTTCGCTCAATCCGACCTAATTCATTACCGCTATATTTTACGATCAATAACAGAACAAAAGATGCTTAAAACTTGAATGCGGAATGAGTGAATGGTCGATCCAGAATAGGTATATAACTATTCGTTGTATACAAGCACTGTACAAGTATACAATCAAATTTCTGAATGAAAATTTTCATGAAAAAGTGGAGGGGGAATTGGGATTTGAGAATGATAAAAATCATGAGCAAAGTATGCTATGGTTGGTAAATATTCCATTTTCTTGAATGCGGCATTTTGAAAATGAAAACGATTCTCTACGAGTGTTCATTCGCTAAAGAATGAATTTTTTGAAGAATTTATATTTGTTGTTCCTGCGGTGCCTATTATCCACATATTTTGGGAAAAGTAGCATTCATCTCAATGATTCCGATGTTTTGAAACACCCTATAATAATACATAATAGACAGGATGTATCTGAATAACACCGAAAAAATGTAAGGGGTGATTTTATGATGAAAATTAAGGTAGGTATTTGGTATGAAATATTTTGAAAAACTTCCCCCCGACAAAGTTAAATTCCTCCGAAGATTAACGAAAAAATTGTTTTTCTTTTTTATTTTTCCTATGCAATAAGCTAAAGACACGAAACTTGGTAAATATTATTTGTCAAAAAAACTACACAATTTGGAATTTTTTCAACCCTGAAGTATGATTATAAGGGGTTGAAATAGTCAACCCCTAAGATATTTTTTCTCACAACTATTTTTGGATTGAAATTTTCCTTTTGAGAAAACATGTCTTAAAAGCCCGATTCATTCACTAAATTTATATCCACAATTTTTTTCGAAAACTTAAGCATTTACGAGGAAAATATAACTCATGTTGAATAGCATTTTATTGAACGACAGGCAACCAAATCATAATTATCATATTTATTTCTCGTAAGTCCTTAACTTTCCGAAAAAAATTATAGAGATTGAAAAGTTATTGAATGAATTGGGCTTTTCAGGCAAGTGGTTTTGAAATGAAAACTTGAATCCAAAATAAAGTTGTGAGAAAAAATATCTTAGGGGTTGATTATCTCAACCCCTTCTAAGCATACTTCAGGGTTGAAAATATTCCAAAATGTGTAGTTTTATTGACGACTAATATGTACCAAGTTTCGTGCCTTCAGCTTAATATACGAAACTATAACTATATCTATGAAGAACCCATTTATGGGATGATCTAAAACGGTGTTTGTTAATTATTCTCGTTGTGTTCTAAATATTCTCTGACACATTGCTAGAAAATAATACCATATCTAGAAAGTCAATCAAAATTTGAGAAATAAACTATCTGAACTTAAATATTATGACATCACCCTTGAAAGTATAACACACCGAAATCAATTTGTTGTTTAGTTTATCTATACGTAACCCTCCCATAAGGTTTCATCAAGTGCCCATCAGGAATACTGCGTCAGTAGTCTCACTAATCTTTACCTGGAAAAAAACAGTATCTTGGTAATCTAACATCATTCGGTTTAAATTTGAGTGTCTTATGAAATACCAGATAATCAATAAAATGCCGTATCTCAATATTTTCGAGTCGTTGAGACACATTTCGTTATTTTAATACCCACAGACAAATTATCCATGCGATATTGAATTCTTCTATGGTAAAACAAAGATGCATAGAATATATCAGGTGTGGACACCTCCCTTCTATTACCCTCTGAAATTTTGGGTCCAAAACGCAGTCATAGAATGGGGGTTTTTCCTTTAAACGAAAATGCAATAATTTTTATGATAAACCCTTAGAACATCACATTTCAAACATATAATTTCAATATTATATTTTTAAAAAAATTTCTGATCCCCTAAAACTGAAAAAAAAACTGGAGATTTGCATTTAAAGGGATTTGTCTTGAGTGCACGATATGGCAACGTCGAATTCAGCTTTCTTGGAAAGAAGAGGACGTCAAATGTGTAACTTTGCTCAGAAAAACAGAAATAGCTTTACTCTGATCTGGTTAGAGTAGAAGACAACGACCAAGAAATAGAAAAAGAAGAGCACAGACTGTCATACTGTCATATTACTGACAAATCGCAAACGGAAATTTTTTGGTTATATTGGCAACACGTGTGTACCACAGAAAAGAAATAAATATTTCATTATTCTATAGCAAAAAAAGCTATTCTACTAAACACCGTTGTCATTTCGAGCGTGCCTGGCAAATCCCAAACCCAAATTTTGAAAGTGATTCTGAATACTTTCTGAAGGTAATTTGTGAAAATGATGATTCAAACCCCTAATAATTATGTTCAAATTTGCATTTGCAGTAATAACCCAAATTCAGGAAAAACCCCCATTGTCAAATATTGTCCTATTTCTCTCTGTAAACGATGATGGCGCTGAGGTCGCTCAAGTCCATACAATCAATTCGGCTTAATAAAATGAATTACATTTATTTGAAGAATATCAACGCGCAACTCACAGCTCACAGCAAAGTTTCGTACGAATCCAATTCTTAAAACATTTCAGAAAACGTTCGATGAATGTCAGCGCAGACCTTGAAGTTAGTATTTCACAGCAGTTTTATACATTTCAATTCCATCTGATGTTTATTTCCGGAGATATAAGGAAAAAATATTTAAATTTCAATAAGAGTCGAGATTCATTTTCGGAGAAATTGAAAGACTTGAGATATTTCCTCAATATATCAGGAAAAACAGATGTGATCAGATTTAAACTTATGTAGTTAGTTGAGGAATGCCAACGCACGCCCTAATACAAAATTTCGTGAGGATCGTAGAGGTAGAAAATTGTAAAAAGGTTTTCGAAATTTCATAAATTTTTGTTCGAAAGATTTTTCTCCGGAAACTACTCATTAGATTTCAATAAAATTGGCAAAAACTTCAGTATTTTACAACAGTGTTTTAAAGTTCAGTTTGACTCCGGAGATATTGGTAAGAAATGTGTCAAATTTCTCGGTTATTTCCACGGTAACTCAAAAATACTGAAATAATGAAATTTCGAATGGTTACATTTACGGAGTCATTGGATGATTTTAGCAATTCACGAATTCGACTTTCGTAACTGAACAGGTTCAACAAAATCCGAAAAAATGACTTAGGGACTCGATATTTTCATAGAAGGTTTGGGGGTTAGTTGAGAAGGTCGAATTCGTGAATATGTGAAATCCCCACAATAATTTCGTAGATACATCCATTCGAAATTTTATTTTCCCAATATTACCAATTATGAGGAAATGGCTTCGACTGTGAACAAGCGAGTAAACGCTCCTTGACCTCATGTCAGTGCTTTTCTAGATTTTTATAAGTGTACAAATGGTATACTTCGGCAGTTTCATAATGAATGCAACGAGCAAATTTTTTCCCTCGCTCTGGGGAGACAAATTAGGAATATCTAGAGCTTTTAAGCTCTGTTCTAAACAGACAATGGGGCTTATTTCCAATCGAAAATGATTCATATTTAGAGACATTTTTTTGGTTAAGGTAAAGCTGGATTATACTACTCCAATAATCTTCGAAAATGAACAAAGATAGCTTAATAACTATGATTAGTGTAATTTAGATAAGGTTATTCGAATGTGTTTCAAGTTTTTCGTATAATTTCGTATAAGTGTAACGTGAACGTAAAGTTTATAGGCACAGCCAGGAAAATGACTGGCTCAAGGTGAGACTTCGGTGAAAACCATCTAGAAATGCACTGACGTAAAGAAGAAAATTCAGGTATTTTTTTCTAATAATTTCCAGAGTATATCTGCTATCGATATCAAATTCATTACGTTTTCGCTAAATATCGACAAAAAATCATCGAAATCCGACGAAAATTCTAAAAGTTTCTAAGAAAATAATTTTTTGAAATTTTCCCACGATTCCTGAAATGTAGCATGAGAACTTCTTGAGATATTGAGGAAATTGCCACTTAGTTTCAAATTGGCGAAACTGTGACATGGATTTCGCCCATTAAATAACTGAGTCGTTTTTTTTTGAGATACTGGAAAAAAATATATCAAATATAGTGGATTTTTCCTTATCCCATTATTCTAAAGAATTCAAGACGAACCTTGAAACAGTCATTTTTCAATTGAGAATTGGATTTCAATTCGATCTTATATGTATTTACGAAAATTGCTGATCGTAAACACAATATTTTCCGACAGAAAGCAATGACGCGAGGTCAGGAACTTTTACACGATTGTTCAAATTCTAACCAATGGATCAACACGAAATTTTGCATCTAGTTGCGCGTTGGTGATCTTTTCGTGATAACAAATTTTCAATCTGATTGCATTTGTACTTCTTGAGATATTGCGGAAATAATGTTAAAATTCCAAATAACAACGATATTCGGCATATTTTTCCTTATATCTCTAAAAGTGAATATCGGTTCGAATTGAAATTTAGACCGTTGTTGTTAAATACTGACTTCAAGAATTGTGCCCAATTTCGTTCAAATCTAATGAATATATTCGGAGAAAAATACTTTTTCATCGAACATTTAGAACCTTTCGAATAAACATTTTGTTGAAATTTCGGACGACTGGATCCACACGAAATTTTGTACTTAGTTACACGTTGGTACTTCAAAACAAAACAACAACAACAAACAAAGTTCCAATCTGATCGATTCAGTAGGTACTTCATGAGATATCAGAGAATTAACCTCAAAATTTCAAATTGGCCTTATTCCAAAACTAATTTGACGATTTCATATTTGAATAACAAGCCTAATCTGACACTTTCGAGTCGCTAGGTCTTTTCCTTCGAAAGTTAAAGCACATACGGACGACCGGACGGGCAGAATTGACCACGAATTCTCCTTCAAGGAGTCCAACCTAATCGTTTAAGACCATTTGTGGCTCATAATTCGCAAATTACAGACATTGTGACAGAACAAGCGCGTAAAAACAACTTAGGAACCCAATATTTTAGAGCAGGTTTGGATATTAATTCGGAAATTAAATTTGTGAATGGGTTAAAACCGCCCAATGATTCCGTAGACATACCCATTCAAAATTTCATTTTTACAATACATATTTTCAAAAATACAGATTGGATCGAAAATCCAGTACCTGCTTGAGAAATCACAGTTTGAAGGTTTTCACAGAATTTCGTGAGGATAATATGATTAGAAGATCGCCAAACCTTTCCATCAAGAAGTTAAGATGCGTTTGGCGGGGTCAATACGTGAATTGATGACCACCTTGACAACGAATTCGAACATGCTCCTGACGTTCTAAAATTTTGTTTTTTTGAATTGGTGAAAGGAACCATTTCATGATTCTTGTAGAACCTAGTGTGGTTACATGAAAAAGACTCTCAGATATGTTTCGAATCGATCATTATCAGTAACATAAATGATACTCCGTATATTTATCAACCCTGACTAATTGCCTCATGCTCATCCGGCTAGATAACTGTTTCTTACTCTGAAAATCCAAGAATAAACATATTGATCTCGGATATTTACACAGGTACGCAATATCGACAGTTTTCACGAAATTCCCACACTATTGTCTACTGAATAACTCTGATTTGATGATCAATATCTTATCAAAAAACAAACACACAACGCGTATTTTCACCAGCGAAAAATGAAGCTATTCAATCATCTCGAACTCCAAAGTTTATTGACTTTTTTGATAGTTTTGATTGAATGAGGTTATTTCCCTGATATTCAAAAAACTACTGAAGCAATTGTATTGAAACTTGGCAGTAGGTTGGAGCAGAACAGCTCGCAGCTTTCAGTAAAATTTTTTGAGATCGTTCTGTCGATAAATTGAAGGAAATTTTTTTTTCTAAATTTTTCTCGATAAAATCTTTTTGGGAATAACTCTAAAGGAGCCCAAAAAGAACTTTCATTTCATGTTCGAAGACTTATATTTCAGTCAAACGATGATAAATTATTCAATTATATCAATAATATTATTCCCACAGGATATTCATAAGTCATCATGTTATCACGCATGTGATGGGAAGAGAATATGCATTTCATTTCCTGAAGCTAAAAATAATCAAGAGCACGAAAATTCGTTCCACTGTGCAAAATTGATTGTTGAATATTCCCCTGGAACATTCAATCTGATCCAATAGACGACTTCGGCCCAAGTTGCCAACCCAAAATGTTCTTCACAAATTTACTATTACTGGGGAACGGGAATTTCAGGACAAATTCGACATGATAAGAATCGATTTATTTATAAATATCCGTAAAAGATGCCCCGGCTCCTCAAACAAGATAATTCCTTCCCAATATAAGGTTTTGTTAGGATCATCTCTGATTGGCTGAAATTTAAGTTGGATTCCTGATTTCATGTTAATAGTGTCAAATTTATGTAGGATTTGCTCAGCAAATCAACATGGTTATTTCAGTTGCCGGTTTTCCATTCCGTAAATATGAATTATTCGGTTGGTTCCTGAAAAAAAGGTTGATTACGGAATTCGATTAATGAAAAAACGTTCTTTCTGTCACCAAAACGACAGTCAATATTCTATGGTAACATATTCATAGCATAGCACAATCTTTATTTACTTTATGATCCACATAACATAGAAGAGACAACAATCAACATTGAAAAAATTACTTGGTATGGTCTATGGATCATATAAGGTAAATAAGATTGTTCTATGCTATGGATATGTTACCATAAAACATTGATTGTCGTTTTGGTGCGTAGACTTAATATGTCTATGTTCTGGTGACAGAAAGATTGCTTTTTCATCAATCAAATTCCGTAATTAACCTTTTTTTTCAGGAACCAACCGAATATTTCATATTTACAGAACGGAAAACAGGCAACCGAAATAACCAAGTTGATTTGCGGAACATATCCTTCATAAACTTGACATTATTACATGAAATCAGGAATCCCAACTTGAATTTCAGCCAACAAAAACCTTTATTTGGAAGGAATTATCTTGTTTGAGGAGCCGAGGCATCGTTTACGGATATTAGAGAGATATTGCAATTTTTGAATAGCGCAAGCGATATATTATTACGGTGCGCTATATATAACGTTTTGGTGGTTAACGTGGATTTAACGGTTGTTCCAGAAGTAGACGTATTGCTACACGTTTTTGTTACCGTTACGTTAGTTATCTTATCAGTTTGTTTGGTTAGGTTATGTGAGACGTCAGATCATAGACATATTAAACTCTATAGTTTTATAGGTCTATGCGTCAGATTATTGTGTTACAAACTTACGTTTAAACTCCTGAAGCTTGATAATTTGCATTTGTGCATTAGTTTTTCGATTCTGGACAGAATGATAATGGAATCAGAAGCGGTAATTTCACGTTGTGCTAATGCAGAAGAAGTGGAACTAGTTATATTACACAATATAATTGGCATGGTTCAAACTATTCCTAATTTCCAACCCCTCATGTTGCTTCCAAAAGTATTTCTTAATTCGTGAAAAAGTAACAACTTCCTATTTATGAAAAAAATTCGCTTAGGTAGCACTAATGAATCTTAATGTCTAATATCAGTTGTATCTAAGAGGTATTGTAAAATAGATTTGAAAAATCCCAGGAAGTTGTGTAATTAATTCCGAAAAACATATTAACAAACAGCTTTTCTATGACAGTGATCGAAGCCGGAAGAGACCGAAGCTTAACGATTCCTTCCGATATGGAATAGCGCAACGTAAATTGCGGCTCGCAATTTTCCGTAAATAACGTTAGACCACAGCCGTCTTTAATGCACTTTCTAGAGACGGCTGTGGTTAGACGCTAACGCTATTAACGTCGCGTTATTCTGAAACTGAATCTGCGCATGCTTAGATGTCAAAAATAACGTCTGCGCTAAAAACGTCACACAAATTTGTCACTGCAATATCTCTCTATTTATAAATAACGCGAACGTTATCATGTCGAATTTGTCCTGGAATTACCGTTCCCCAGTGATACTAAAATTGTGAAGTAAATTGTGGGTTGGCAACTTTTGCCGAAGTCGTCTATTGAAATCTAGTACTTGGTTGAAAGATATGGTCATTTAGGTTCAGGTGGAATTTCGAGTGGATCATATAATCAGAAGATATCAAAATTTTTTCATCAGGAAGTAGAGCTACATTGGACCGAGTCATTATCTGGATAGGTGACCACTCTGGTTACGAATTCGAAAGAAGGAGTGGAAGCTGCTCTCGTAGTTCCTCTTCCAGAATGTTTTCTACCTAGTTCCAATAAATCCACTTGACTGGTGACAATTATAGCATGTGTTCTTTGTTGTATTTCCTTGAGAAATACTTGATACGTTTTCATTAATTTTTCAGGTACTCCAGATGGAGCTACGTGAAACCCAGCAACGTTCCATCACACATATGGCTATTCTTGTTTGCTGTTTCCATTCTTTTCCTGACCTTCATGAACTTAAGACCCAGAATGGTTTCCTACCTACCTGAAACCCCAACTATCGAGATCGAGGATTACCAAAAAGGATATCTAATCAAAACGAAGGGTTGTAAGATTCCCGAACTCCCAGTCACCAACGAACAGCTGAAGAGTTATTTCGAATATAAATACGAAGGGGCACATTGCAACAATGATAACCCTCCTCTAGTGGATGCAAATTTGACATCCCTGTACATTCTTGAGAAGTCCTTCAGGAGTTACAACATATCCAACAAGAATTCACTGCAGTGCTGCTACGAGGAATTGAGAAGAAAAGAACCTCACGGTCAATCAGATAAGCAGTACGAATTTGGTGATACATGCTTCGACTTTGAGGAAAGCATAGTCGTTGAAGAAGAGTTCGTCCACGTGAAATGTACCTATAACAAGGAGAAGATCTATGAAGACTTTTTCGCGTTCATACCAATAAAACCCAATTTCACAAAAGATGTTAAAAGGGAAAAACTCAACGTATTGGTCATTGGTATCGATGGTATCTCGAGAGTTAATTTCCATCGACAGATGCCAAAGTCTGTTGAGACGTTGAAGAGGTTGGGATTTCAAGAATTCTTGGGTTACAACAAGATAGCGGACAATACGTATCCCAATCTTATTGCAGTCTTGACTGGTGATGACGAAAAGACCATACAGAAAACTTGTCGAAGTTCTGGGAAATATTATGACAACTGCAGTTTCATCTGGAAAAACTTCAAGAGCGACGGTTACGTTACATCTTTCGCTGAAGATTCTGCATGGATGGGAATATTCAATTACCAAAAATATGGTTTCCAAAAGCAACCCACTGATTACATGTGGGGATTCTTCGATCGGATCAGTGAAGATCTCCTTGGCAACTCTAAAAATTGGAACGTCATACAGTGCATAGGTGCCAGGGAAGGATACAAGATGATTGTTAAATATATCGACGATTTGGTGCACAAGATGAAGACCTGGAAATTTCCTTATTTTTCCTTCTCTTGGAGCTCAAGTTTGTCTCACGATTTCATCAACAAGCCAAGAATAGGCGACCAGCTCTATTCTGACTTCTTCAGAGACATGTACAACAGAGGGGATTTCGAGAACACAGTGGTAATTGTCATGAGTGACCATGGTATACGATTCGGATCTTTCAGAGAGACCTACCAGGGAAGGGTAGAGGAACGACTTCCTTTACTTTTCGTAAGACTTCCTCTAGAATTCAAGGAAAACTACCCTTTAGCAACAAGAAACCTAAGGACTAATCTAAGAAGACTCACCACACCTTTTGATCTTCACGAAACATTGTACGATCTCTCTGTTCCTATGAATATTGAAGACAAAAATATCGAAAACGGGACTCGACAATCCAAAAGCAAGTATGGGTTGAGTCTGTTCAGACATATACCTATAGAAAGAACTTGCGAAGATGCCGGTATATCAGACCACTGGTGTACCTGTCTAGATAGCCAACCTGTCAATATCACAGCAGAAGTGAAGAACGTCACTACGTTTGTTATCGACTACCTCAACGGTCTGCTTAAAGGTTATGCTCAATGTGCAAAGCTGCGTCTGAAAACTATAAAGAATGCACAGCTTTTATCTCATGCTGAGAACATCTTACAGTCCAAGGTGCATGTTAAAGATATATTGGTCGGCTTTGAGACGGAACCTGGTGGAGGATCTTTCGAAGCTACTGTTAGAATAACAGAAAAGAATAAAATGGAGATTCTCGGAACAGTGAGCAGGTTGAATTTGTATGGAAAGCAGAGTGCTTGCATCACCGATTTCCATCTGAAGTTGTATTGTTACTGCAAGAATGTTTGGAGTTGAGGATTGATGAAAAAATGGAGCAGTAGATTCGAATGTTATATCGTGGAAATCGACGTTGTATGATGGTTAGGTAAAACTGAGGATGAGGTTGGAGAATGCTGAGATTTTTTAACCAAAACTCATATCAGTAATGGTGGAGAAAGAAGACAGTACAGTACAGAATATAACAACTAATCAGTACCAATTTTCGGAAATTGAAATTCCAATAGAAAATCGAAGGTTTTCCATTCGATTCATTCAGAATCGTACAATTTTTTTACATGGCATCATCACTCTGATTATTTATGCTATATGTACCAACTAGTTTCAGATGGTGATACTACTTTTTGTCTTCATAATGAGTAATTGTGATCAACTCAAAATACTGATTTATGTGGGATACATCTCGTCCGACCCATTTGATTCTTAATAATATTTCATGAGGTACAGTTTAGAACCTACGTCGATATGAATTTTTCCTCACAATACAAATGCTTATCGTGGTTTCTTAATATTCAGATCTCTAGAATCTCCACTCCGAAACATATGAACTTAAAATCCGGACACCCGGTTTAATTGTCAATCAACGACTTTGGTTTCAGGTATCTAACCCTATGCGCCATCTACCTATGCACTGGAGAACTTCTGACCACAGTCATGAGAAAAAAGACCAGGATGTCTTGCAATAGTATCAACCTGTTATCTGATGTGTTGAAAGTGTTACCGTCCTGATAGAACCACATATATCAATGTCTTCAAAATAAGCCAAAAAAAATTTTCTTTCAATGGTGGTTGTAATATTTTGACGTACAAAAAGAATGAAGAATGTTGTCGAAATGTAATTGTATTGTTTGCTGTTTTTGGACACCTTTATGAAAAAGTTTGAATTTGTCTATCAATATTCTGAAGAGTTGAATGAAAAATGATATTTTTCGAGTTAAGCTATGTTGAATATTTTTTGAAGCCTCACATGACAATATTTATTTGAAGCTGAGTTATAGACAGAATGAATTCCAAAAATAAATTATTCAATTATAACTGGACTAATGTTTTTGCCTATCATCAGATGAATGGAAACTACTCGATAAACACGATTCAAATTTAGAATTTTCTGAAAAATATCATCAGACCATTTTGAATGTCGACCCTTCCATAATTTATTTTCGAAAAACATAAAAGTTCGAAGATATAAATGATTAATCACCAAATATTTTTTTTCAGTACAGAAAATTTTTTCTGATTGTAAGATACACTTTAATATCAATATGTTATATACTTATGTTTGGGGTTTAGATAATTAAATGAATTAGTTCCTGACCAACATTATCCCATTATTATTTCGATATTAGTTTTTGAATTCCTATATATTTCTCAAGGTGTCATTTCAAAATATTTCATAAATTTCGCGGAAAACTGTTCGAGATTTTCAGTTTCCAGTGAAAAAATCATCATTATTTGATGACCCACTTCGATTAAGATATTTCTAAAGTATCATAACTATTACAAAGATATGTGTAAATTCCTGTATTATTTTGGAGATTCTCTAATATTTTGTTCCTCTCGTAAATTGGCATGGTTGAAGTTACAGACCACGAACATAGAATAGAACAGTATCTTATTATCTCTGACGTGACTTGTGGGAGGCAAATTAGTTTCTGTCAAATTTGAAAAGGTTTTCAATTCGGTGAAAAGTCGCAGAACCAGCAGATCTTTTGAAAAGTTGATCTCAGAGTTTCACTAATTCTTTTTAGGATGAAGAGCAAGTGAGTTCACTTCTGAATTTTTTTTTCTGAATTATTCCTTCCTGTGATACGAGCTCACACCTCCCAATTTTCATCTTACTGCTTTCATGTCATTTTTCATTTTGTTCGATTTGAGGAGCTGTGGTTAGTTATCATGTCCAAAATTCCTACATTCTCATAAGAGTGCGTTATTATTTCATCAAATAAGACACCTAATAAGTGGTCACTACAAAAAAAAATTCAACCCGCAGAGAATTATACAGTTTACGTTTTGAAGAATGTAGATTCAAGTAAATGAATGGAAGAAATGTTGCAAATTTCACACCGAAGTTTACCATTTTCTCGACGTATTGTGCGAAATATTCGAGCAATTTATATTTTTGATTTAACCCCTGAACTTAGTTCGATCCAATTGATGTCAAGTACTTGGTTGAGAGACAAAGGCGTAATGACCAAAAGATCGCAAAATGTTTGCATCATGAAGTTAAACAAGTTATACGAGGTCACTATATGGATAGTGACGATAGCTACGAATTCGAGAAAAGCAAGTGTAAGCTGCTTTCTTAAGTTCATTGCTTTTCTAGAACGTCTTCTACTCAAATCATAAATCCTTTTGGCATCTGAAAAATATAGGTCTACTTACTTCACGTTATTCCCTTGAAAAATGCTCGATGTCTATTTAATAATTTTTCAGGTGGAGTTACATGAAACTAAGCAATATTCCATCACACGTGTGGTTATTCTTGTTCGCTATTTCCATTCTTTTCCTGACCTTCATGAACTTAAGCCCCAGAATGGTTGCTCACCTACCGGAAACCCCAACCATCGAGATTGAGGATTACCAAAAAGGATATCTAATCAAAACGAAGGGTTGTAACATTCCTGAACTACCAGTCACCAACAAAGAGCTTGAGAGTTATTTCGAATACAATTACGAAGGAGCGCACTGCAACGAAGATAAACCTCCTTTAGTAGACGCAAATTCGACATCATTGTACATTCTTGAGAAGTCTTTCAAGAGCTACAACATATCCAACAAGAATTCACTGCATTGCTGCTACGAGGAATTGAGAAGAAAAGAACCTCACGGTCAGCCAGATAAAATGTACGAATTTGGTAATACATGCTTGGTCTTCGAGGAAAACATCGTCGTTAAAGAAGAGTTTGTCCACGTGAAATGTACCTATAACCAGGAAAAGATCTATGAAGACTTCTTCGCGTTCATACCGATAAAACCCAATTTAACAAAAGATGTTAAAGGGGAAAAACTCAACGTATTGGTCATTGGTATCGATGGTATCTCGAGAGTTAACTTCCATCGACAGATGCCAAAGTTTGTCAACACCTTGAAGAGGTTAGGATTTCAAGAATTCTTGGGTTACAACAAGATAGCGGACAATACGTATCCTAATCTAATTGCAGTCTTGACTGGTGATAACGAAAAGACCATACAGAAAACTTGTAGAAGTTCTGGGAAATATTTTGACAATTGCAGTTTGATCTGGAAAAGTTTTAAGGGTAACGGATACGTAACATCTTTCGCTGAAGATTCTGCATGGATGGGAATATTCAACCATCAAAATTATGGCTTTCAAAAGCAACCTACTGACTATATGTGGGGATTCTTCGATCGCATCAGCGAAGACCTCCTTGGCAACTCTGAAAGTTCGAATGTCATACAATGCGTAGGTTCCAGAGAAGGATACAAGATGATTGTTAAATATATAGGCGATTTCGTGCACAAGATGAAGATCTGGAAATTTCCCTACTTCTCCTTCTCTTGGAGCTCTAGTTTGTCTCACGATTTCATCAACAAGCCAAGAATAGGCGACCAGCTCTATTCTGAATTCTTCGGAGACATGTACAACAGAGAGGATTTCGAGAACACTGTGGTCATTGTCATGAGCGACCACGGTATGCGATTCGGTTCGTTCAGGCAGACCTATCAGGGTAGAGTGGAGGAACGACTTCCTTTTCTTTTCGTAAGACTCCCTGCGGAATTCAAAGAAAACTACCCTCTGGCTACTAGAAACCTCAGGACCAATCTAAGAAGACTCACTTCACCTTTTGACCTTCACGAAACATTGTACGATCTCTCTGTTCCTATGAATATCGAAAACGAAAATATCGAAAACGGGATTCGACAATCCAAAAGCAAGTATGGGTTGAGTCTGTTCAGACATATACCTACAGAAAGAACTTGCAAAGATGCTGGTATATCAGATCACTGGTGTACATGTTTGGATAGCCAGCCTATCTATATCACAGCAAAAGTGAAGAAGGTCACTATGTTTGCTATAGAATACCTCAACGGTCTGCTTAGAGGTTATGCTCAATGTGCAGAGCTGCATCTGAAGACTATAAAGAATGCGCAGCTTTTATCTCATTCTGAGAACATCCTACATTCCAAGGTTCGTGTCAAAGATATATTGGTGGGCTTTGAGACAGAACCTGGTGATGGTTCTTTCGAAACTACTGTTAGAATATCGGGAAAGGAGAAAATGGAAATTCTTGGAACAGTGAGCAGGTTGAATTTGTATGGAAAGCAGAGCGCTTGCATCACCGATTTTCATCTCAAGCTTTATTGTTACTGTAAGAATCTTTGGGGTTGAGGCATGGATAAATAATAGAGCAGTAGATTCTGATGTTCTATGGTGGAAAATCAACGACGTTGTGTAAAGGATATGGTTAGGTTAAGATGAGTTTGAAGAATGCCAGGTATTTTGAAAAAATCTAACATCATTCTGGCTGGGAAGAGGAAACAGGAGAGTACTGATGACAACTATAAAATGACACATGTATATTTGGAAATTGAAATTCCAAAAGAAAATCGAAGGCTGCTCATTTTATTCATTCGAAATAATACAAATTCAAGTGCGAATTTTTACATGCCATATCATAACTTCTTGTTGAGTTGTTGATAGTGATATTACTTTCTGCTCTCATACTGTGTAATTGTTATATACACAAATTACTCATGAATGTAAGATACATCTCATTTCTACTAATTTGAATCTTAGTATAATTTCATTTTAGACAAAAATTTCAGAATTTTCATTACAGAGGGAGCAGAAGTTGCCATATTTCAAAAACTCATCCAACTGCAAGTCAAAGTAAAAAACCAAATGATTTTATCTTAACAATATATACTATGCTGGTTAAAATTCATATGAATACATTTAGTATAGGTGAATATTGTGGAGAGTCCATATTTCCTTAAAAATTGCTTATTTACATTAAAAAGAATTGTCTACTCCTATCATGATGGCAGGATGAATTGCTATCTCTAAAAAAGTTGAAATTTTCCCTAGGAAAAAATGCTACAACTGAACACAAAAAACGAAAGAAATATTTGAGAAAATCAAATATGTTAAGATGTTGTACTTAAACTGACAAATGATATCACTTAAAACTACTTTTTTCTCACAGAGCTTTAAAATTTCTATACTGTTCATTCGACAGAACACATATATTCCATCTTCTCGAAATGCACTTCGGCTAGAGAGCACCATTTCTTCTTCTATTCAGTCTCATTCGATTCAATTAGATACTTCCAATCAACTCAAACTTTTTTCACCCGCGTCTCTAGATCATTTCGTTACAGTTTCCGTTGGATTTGGTATCTTTCTCTTTTGCGTATTTCTCAGCTTCTTCTATAGTATCAGGTAGTTTGCAGTTTAGCGTTTCTGGTAATTTCAAACATAACACAGCTCCAACTAGAGGCATTATACCAAAAATTAAAGTAGGCACCCATGGGGCTACATGAGACAACCCAGCAACATGTGGAGCTGTCATTGAACCAATTCGTGCACACATAGAAGAAGTTCCCACACCAATATTACGAATGAGGGTTGGGAACAGTTCTCCCGAATAAATATAAACGGTGGGGAAGCACACAGCCATCCCCAAGATACCAATGAAGCTAAGGGATGGTTTCAACCATGTTGGATCATCTGGCACCACACCGATTAGAAGAATTGAAACCCCAGCAACAACGTTGGCCAAAATCAAAGAGTTCCTCCGACCGAGTGCTTCAAGAGACCACAGTGAGAAGAAGGTCCCTGGTACCTGGATGACTCCAGATATGGCAACGTTGATGAATATGTTTCCTCCAAGTCTGCCGATGTACTGGGCCACTCCGAAGAAACAAATTCCACACACCAACCAGTTGAAACATATACAAATAGTGTAAATTCTTATCACGGGTGTTTTAATGAGATCTAAAGCATTTCCTCCTTGGCCTCCACTCTTATTTTTCAAATCAGACTTTTGTACGAATTCTTCGACATCCTGTTTGATTGAATCTGTTGGTAATTCGTTCCGTTTGGCACCCCTCTCTAGTACAGCTACTGCTTCTTCTGTCTTGCCTACAGTCATTAACCACCTTGGTGATTCTGGGAGTACCCAGTAGTAAGCTATGAGGAGCAAAGAAGGTATACTGATAGCTGCTTGGAGGTATCTCCAATCTCTTATGAGGTATCCGAAGAGAGCGAGGCTGAGATGACCGAAATCAAAAGGTATTTGGTACATTATTCCAACAGTTGTCCTCCATTTGGTACCTGAAAGAAGAATTCATCATTTCACACAGAAAACAGTTGGAATTTTATAGCATACCTATAAGTTCCATTACAAGTACAAAGCTCGTAACCATGGTTCCTCCGGTAGCCATGGCTGACAGGAAACGCATGAAGAGAACCAAAGGTAGCCAAGGCATGAAAGCTGCAGCAACACCAGATAAGAATTGGAGCATAACAGCCCAAACCAGAGGGTTTTTTCTTCCATATCTGAAAAAAAAAGTTAATTTAGTCACAAAGAAATATTTAGTTTCTCTACTACACGTCATTTTATGCTCTTCATGGTACATACCTGTCAGATAAGTATCCAAATACCAAATTCCCGAAAAGTATACCTAACATCGTGATAGTTTGAGCCATGGGAGCTAGGTAATCTCTTCCACAAACCAAGTCGAACTGAGTAACCAGTGTCTCTTTGAATATACTCCTGGAAAAATTATACTATTCAGTAAGAGGATACTGCAATAATGACGACCATTATATTTTGGACATTCAGGTAAATATTTCATTCAATATGTTATCTTTAGGATGATTTCTTATTTACCTATTGAAAACATGTTGTTCGCATTCTTCGGAACATGAGGATATTGAGCTATTGTTGCAGGTGAATTCAGCTGGAGGTGCTTCAAAGACGATATTGAGTTGATGCCAAGCTACAGGAAATTTGACCAGGAAAATAGCAAGACAGACCAAAATTTGCCACTTGCCTAATACTCCTATCGTCTTCTCGACAATGTCTTGTTTGGTTGACCCTGTAGCCGTAGTCACTGCAAAAAGATGTACAATGAAAAATCTACTTAGTACATAAGTGAACTTATTTTTACGTCATTTCTATTCTATAGACACCTCAGGTTACTTCAGTGCTCCTCGAATTCAAGGAAAGTGACAGTTCGGACTATAGAAAAAAAACTTCCGAGCAGCCTTCGGTAAGGCATCCTTGAGAATCGACTATAAATACGGCCCTTAGTCTAGGGATTCAATTTTAGTGCTTTTCGCGAGGTGCCAGGGTTCAACCCTGAAAGATGCTAGAGTGAAATCCCATAAATCGTCTCAAAAATTTCATGGTCATGGTCGTTCAACCAATATCGACCAAATTAAAATGAATTACTCGCTAGGGGACATTTCGATTGAAAGTCATATTAACTCTGATTTTATGAACAACGTTCAGCAAAAACTTAATGGACCTGTCACTTATGATTGACAATAGAATGAAAATGTCATTACGAAATGCTCGATAGCGCAATAACACGTGGACTTAACAATATTTGAGACCATGTAGGAATTTCTTCTTTCCCAGTTTTATTACACTGATGGAATTGCGATATTGAGAAGGTACACATCTTTATGATATGCATGGTTATCGATTTTAATCAGTTTAAGTGGAAAATATATCTTTTAACTAAATTGATTCTTCCTCAGGTTGAACCCCTGAAATTTGTACATCTAGGACTCGATTATCTCCTTCGGTAAAACATTATGTTCAGTTACCATTTTCTGTGGAATTTTTATCAAAAAATATAAGTGAGTATGGAGAGTGCTTGATCAAATTCAATATTTTCTTTGTTGTCAAAAATTTCGAGAATCTCATTTTCTAATCGAACAAACTTTCATTTGCTATATTTAACTGTACCATTTTAGGAGAATCTACAAGAACAAACTCCATATAGGAACCGCTCACTTTTAGGACCTGTCATAATATTCTGACAATTTTACTATTTCATATCTCTTTTTACTATTTCGATATTTTTTTAATTGTTCATCCCTTTGCCCATTTTTTCATAGGATATTAGAATCAACTAATATCAAGTTGCCGAGGCTGTATCCTATATAGGGTGATCCTAAATAAGGGCGATGATGACTTGAGTGACCGAAGGGTTGGAAAATATAAGAATTAAAAAACTTTGAAAAAATTAAATATTTGATTGAATGCTTATTATAACCATACTTATTGAGAAATTGTATGTTCAGGTTCACATGTTGTACAATGATGCCCAACTTTATTTGCGTGTCACTAAACATTTTGCATTAAGTCATGCATATCGCTCGATGTGTTACAATTGGTACTATTGAATACCTAAATTGATAAATTGCCCTTCATACGTATAAATACCAAATTCCCCTTGTTGTCACACTCTACTTATTTTTATTGAATGCCATTTTGAACTCAGGATTGATTTCATGCTATAGTGAACTTACTCTTTCCTAAAATCTGTTGAACACAGTAATTCCTGAAAATCACATAGGATCAATCTGAAATCTGGCAGTGGATTGTGAAATGATGGCTTGAAGGTTTATGCAAAATTTCAGGGGAAAACGATGATTTATTGGGAGAATTAGATGTATGACTTCTTTGTTGTAGACATTTATTTATTCCATACGAAATTTTGCATGAGACATCGTACCAGTATCTACACATTTTTGAATTCCAGCAATTCAGCCGAATGATTATCTGTATTTCATTACATATGTGACTGAAAACCGTTGAACGTACGAATACATCAATCTGAAATGATCATGATGTATATAATAGGATCATAAATATATACGTTACTCAACTGCAATAATAAATGTATGCTCTGACCAAAATCGTATCAATTCTGATTTTTATAGCCTACCTGACATTCCATTGTTCCATTTGTAATGATCTTACTTAGGTTATGTCAAAAAATATTTCTATTACTCTTAATATGAATCAAGCAAACCAAGAATCTATGATTAGCACGAATTATTATGTTTTTCTGAGTAGACAGTTCCGGAAAAAATGTTCTCATACAAGCTATTAATTCTGTGTTCAATATCAGTAGGTATCCTTAAACCTTTGTCGTTTGATTTCTATGAATTGTGGGTTACATTCGATGACCAAAATCGCATATCGAATCATAGACAATGAGTGGTCGATAAGGAAGAACTCCCACATAGAATTTCGCCTCGATCATGGAATTTTCTTGGATGTAATCTGTGCGATCAACAGTCAGAGAGTGGAGAGATTGTGAGAATGACGATGACCCAAAAACTATTTTCATTTGCAAGGGTATCAGCAAGAGGTCAAAGTTATGTTTTCTTTTTTTATTTTTCAATAATAAAGAAAGATTCACGCAATGCACACATAGTTAAATAACCAAATATTCCACCGACGAAACCAAACAATCATAGAGATATAAGTTACAGTTCCAGAATGTCCTGAAAATAAATGAAATAATTCCATTTTACTGGATAAACTCAGTAATATTGCATCTTTTCTCGACGAAATGTTTATCCAACTTCGGTAAATAACAAATTTCATATAATGAGCTTATTATGTAAGTGGACATCATAATTATTTTGATCAGGCTTCTTTAAAGTGGTCAATTTTTCAATCAGAGAAGTAATACAATCGAAAATCATGCAATATATCACATCATGAATTTAATAACTGGAATAATGTCATATTTTAGACAAATATTCCTTCGTCTTTCAAATAATGTCCAGGATGATGGTTTTGTCTGACAGATGAAATTGGATTAGCCCATTTTATGAACAATTTTATGAACATTTTTATAAACTGATTAGAGGCACCACAATGTTCTCATTTTACAATGTGATATTTGATACATAAGAGAAATTACACTCATAAAGGCAAAGAATACATGATGCGGTATCCGTTTGACTTATCTTAGATCCGAAAAGCGGTTCGAATATTGTCAAAATACAGCGCTATTGTTCTATTTCAGTTTTTGTCGATAGATTCCGCGGCACCGGGAAATCTGCCATATGAAAACAGAAATATTTATGGAAGTTACCGACATGTCATATTGTCATATGACAACTAGAATAAGGCCCGAGCTTTTCTCGATCTGCCTTTTTGGGCCATACATTATTATTTTTAAAAATTTCTTAAAGTACACATATTTTTACCACTTTAAGATATGATGATTTCTACGAAGGCGTAGAAGGGCCACTCTTTGTCGACAAAAATTTTTCCACCTAATTCCGACTTTAATCTCGGAATTATACTAATTCCGACTTTGAACTCGGAATTATAGACTAATTCCGACTTCAAACTCGGAATTATACATAATTCCGACTTTGAACTCGGAATTATACTAATTCCGAGTTTGAAGTCGGAATTATAGACCAATTCCGACTTTAAACTCGGAATTAGTCTATAATTCCGACTTCAAACTCGGAATTAGTATAATTCCGAGTTAGAAGTCGGAATTATGTATAATTCCGAGTTTGAAGTCGGAATTAGTCTATAATTCCGAGGTCAAAGTCGGAATTAGTATAATTCCGAGATTAAAGTCGGAATTAGGAGGAAAAATTTTTGTCGGCAAAGAGTGGCCCTTCTACGCCTTCGTAGATTTCTTTTCATTCAATCAGAATAGTTGAAATATGTATCAAGGTATACTTCATCTCTGAATACGATTGTTGGCATTCAATATTCATTATTATATTCATTATATTTATTTTTTTCGACAAAAATTTAGAATTTTTTTTTAATTGAGTAACGATTTCAACAAAATTTTGCTCGAAGTTGCGTTTCGCCAAACTGCTAAATTTTAATCTAATCGCTCCAGTAGTTTGTGAAATATGAGGGAAATAACCTCTAAATTTCAAACGGCTATAACTCCGAAACTATTGAGCTGATTTCGCCTATTAACGAACTCAACCGCGGCATTCCGATGCGCAAAATACCCTACAAGTTTCAAGTCGCTAGCTGGCTCCGTTCGACAGTTATCGTGTCTTCGGCCGACCGGACTGAATCGATTTTGACACCGAATTCGTCATCAGTGAGTCCAACCTAGGCGTTTGAGACCATTTTCGGCTCAATCATCGAAAATTACAGACATTTGGACGAAACGATAGCACGCTGTTCCCCTAGAACATGCTCGCAAAAACTAAAAAAGTATACAACTAACAAACCTAGTATCGGAATGGAGAAATACTTATTCCGTATTTTTATATTTTTGTCAGTCTTGTTGTTTATATTATCACTACGAATTTTCATTCTCAATAAACCAATAAATTACTTCATTCGTACATTGTTCACGGAAATCAGGAAATTCTGTCTGAGGGAAATTCAATAATCATATAGTTTTCCATATGGAATTGCAGTTACGACATTTTTGGATTAAATCGACAACTAATGAATTTATGTGATTCAGTATGCAATTTTGTCTCTTGCTACAAGCAAGGAATAAAAATTTAATGATTATTATCTTTCTGTCATCACCAAACAGGATCTTGTGATGCGTTCGAATTGAAAATCAACAATTTATCTTTTTCCAGGAAACATTGGAAATGTCCACTCTCAAATGTAATCATAGCTCGTTTCATATTTGAAATAATGAAGATAGAGCTATTACTATTTTATTTTTTTTAGTTGTTTTATGAATTATTCGAATTTTTCAAACGGAACACTTTCATGAAGAGGATATCATAAGGCTCAAGGAGACTAATTAAATCGGTAGCACTTAACTGGTGATAAAATTGGTGATATCATATACTTAATGATGTGTTAATTGCTACGTTCTCTCTATTATAATAATTTGACGGAATGTTCTTCTTCAATTCTAAACGCCTTAACTTCTGAAGTTAAATTAATCCAATGACCAACTGTTAATTATGAACTCCAATAATTCGAGTATTTCAACAATAATTTTACTTTAGTAGAAAACCTGAAGGAACGAAAAACTTGAACACCCTGTATCTCGGAAACGAAACGTTTGTGATCTAATGTTTATGGGCCTTCTCCCTAAAATTATGCAAGGAATCTCTATTTTTCGTCAGTACCCCCAATTGAGGAACACCCTGCAAATTTTCCAGAAAAAACTTTAAAACAAATTTGGAAAATTTTCAGGAAAGCTTTTTGCGCGCATGTTCTAGGGGAACAGCGTGCTATCGTTTTGTCCAAATGTCTGTAATTTTGTATGATTGAGCCGAAAATGGTCTCAATCGACTAGGTTGGACTCACTGATGACGAATCCGGTGTGAAAATCGATTCTGTCGACAGAAGCAAGCTAGCAACTTGAAACTTTCAGGATAGATCGCGCATCAGAATGCCGCGGTTGAGTTCGTTAATGGGATAAATCGGTAGAATAGTTTCGGAGTTATAGGCACTTGAAATTTTGAAGTAATTTATTTTTTATTTCAGAAACTACTTGAGCGATTGGATTCAAACTTGGCAGTTAGGTGGAGTATAACGACACGCAACTTTGAGCCAAATTTCGTCAGGATCATATTGTCAGTAAATTAAAAAAAAAAATTTCCAAAAAATTTTTTTTTTCGGAAACCATTCATCAAATCCGAAAAAAACTCACACTTTGAGCTTCATATTTCACAGCAGTGTACCAAATTTCAGTTCGATACGATCATAAGTTTTGGAGATATCCAGAAAAATATGTCAAATTTCGAGGTTTTCTTCTCGATATCGTTGTAATTTTTCGATGAAGTACTGGATTTCAATTCGATCTGATCTGTATTTTTGGAAATATTGGAAAAATAAAATTTTCAATGGGTATATCTGCGGAATCATTGGGTGGATTTTACCCATTCACGAATTCGGCCTTCGTAATTAAGGTCCAAACCTTCTCTACAAATATCGAGTTTCTAAGTTGTTTCTTTCGGAAGTTATTGTGTTTACGCAGTCGGCCGTTAGGCTGACCGTAAGCACAATAACTTCCGGAAGAAACGACTTGGAAACTCGATATTTGTAGAGTAGGTTTGGGGCTTAATTACGAAGGTCGAATTCGTGAATGGGTAAAATCCACCCAATGATTCCGCAGATATACCCATTGAAAATTTTATTTTTCCAATATTTCCAAAAATACAGATTAGATCGAATTGAAATCCAGTAATTTATTGAAAAAAAAATTTCAAAAAGCACTGCCGTGAAGGCAGCAGCTTCTGCGTGCATGTTCAAATTCGTTGCTGAAGCGGTCATCGACATTGAACATGCGCGCAAACGCTGCTGCCTTCACGGCAGTGCTTTTTGAAATTTTTTTTAACACAAACTTTATTTGAATATTTATTTTCGTGAGAGTATTGCACCAGAACTTGTTCGCATCAGACTGAAAAAATTCAAAACAGCATACAAATAATTATTATTGTTGTATCCATGTCAAGTCTCGTTATATTTTCTCGTTTGAAGTGTTGGTCTCCTTTTGTACTCGCCGGATATTAGTAATAAAGATTCAACAATCAGTCTAACTATGTTATTATAACCTAAGAATGAACTCTGTTCAGATAAAACATGAATTTATCATAGCAACTCTAGGAGTTAAAATTAATGATAAATTCAATGTGTTCTCAAAAAGTACTTCCTATTTCATATCCCCAATTTCAAACCCAACACATGTCACATAAAGAGACAACAATATTGAATTACTGTATTGGTGATGATCAAAACAGAATATGTATATCGAAAACAGACGACATCGATACCAGAGAGAATTGTCTCTGTATATATCTGAACTTTATGGTAGAACTGGAGAGGGTACATCACATAAACGATGCAAATTTTACGCAAGGGTTTATTATTTTCTGAGTTTAATAACCCAATACCATTGATATCTTAAATAAAACTTGTATATTATTCATAACTCACTGGTTTCACCAAAATTTGCAGCGTTTTCCTTCATAACTCAGGGAACCGAGTTTCATTACAACAGAACTCGAAAAAAATGAGTTCAGCTTCATTATTTCGAATTCAGTCCCAACAGTAATTTCGAAAACTAATTCACCATTCCGAGATACTATAATTAATAGCACAGCAATATTCAATTATTGATTGAACCATCCGTAAACAATGGTGAAAACATTATTCAATAATATTTACGATTCAATTTTATTTTGTTATGGTTATTTGCGTTCGTGATGGAATTGTCAAAAAATCATGTCGATTTTAGATGAAAAACTATGACAAAGATTCGATATTTCATCACCAGAAAATATACATTTTGGCGTGCATGCTCTAAGGAACAGTTTGCTACCATTTTGTCCATAATATAAGTAATTTTCGAATTTTTTCCCGGTAAATTGATCCCAAACGACTAGGTTGGACTCGCACATTCAGTGATATCCTTTGAACGTACCCCCAAAAGCTGTTTTTTCAAGTTTTTTTTTCGATAAGGTACTGAATTTCAATTTGATTTAATCTGTATTTTTGGAAATATTGGGAAAATACGATTTGGAATGGGTATATCTACGGAATCATTGGGCGGATTGTACGACTTAAAAACTCGATATTTCTAGAGAAGGTTTGGGGCTTAGTTTCGAACGTCGGATTAGTGAGAGGGTAAAATCCGCCAAATGATTCCGCAGATACACCCATTCGAAATTTTACCTCCCCAATACCTCTATTTCCAAAAATACAGATAAGATCGCATTGAAATGCAGAAGTTTATCGAAAAATGACAGTTCAAAGATGCATACAGAAATTCATGAGGATATTATGATCAGAAGATCAAGGAATATTGAAAATTTCATAAAAATATTTATTTTTTTTTTCAAATTGTTCTCATGAAACGAATAATCCCAAAATTTTGCACGTAGTTGTCCATCATCATTTCAAAACTAGCTGCCAAGTTTCATCATGATTGAATTAGTATTTCTCGAGTCTTTCCGATAAAAACGATATCGAGAGAAAACCACGGACTTTGACATATTTTTTCACAATATCTTGAGAAATTATGAATTTATCGAACTGAAATTTGGTACAATGCTGTGAAATTAATAGCTCAAAGTATGACCAAAATGTTTGTCAAAGAATCTAGAAAAGCACTGACGTGAAGTCAGCAGCTTTTACGCGCTTGTTCATTGCGAAATGGTGACTTGGAAATTTCAGTGAAATTTCAATGAGAGGAAAAAATTTTCAAAAAAAAATTTTCGAAAGAAGAAAATTTTTTTTAGAATTTTTCCATGGATAATTCTTCTTATTGATAATTATTCTTATTGACACTGTTCATATTCCAATCAAGTTTCATTCGATCAGATAAATATTTTTCGAGTTATTGAAAAATCAAAATTTCAAATGGCTGTAGCACAAAAACCATTCGGCTGATTTGGCCCATTAACGAACACAACCGAGATATTCAGGATCTTAACCTAACCTGAAAATTTCAAGACTAGGTACTTCCTTTCGAAAGTTACAGCGCACACGGCCGGCCAGCCGGACGTACAGAATCAATTTTGACCTCGGATTCTTCATCAGTGAGTCCAACCTAGTCGTTGAGACCAATTTCGGCTCAAAATTCGAAAAAACATCGTGACGAAATGACAATACGCTGTTCCCAAGAACATCAACAATTTCCCAGAAAAAAATTTCTTCGAAGGCAATTTTGAAAAAACTATTTTCAAAATTTGCTGACAGCACAATCTCAACAAAATTCAGCAAAAAGTTGCGAGTCCTTATGCTCCAACCAATCGTCTAATTTCAATTAAATCGCTTCAGTAGATCTTAAATACCAAGGAAATAACCTCCAAACTTCAAACGTCTTTGACTCCGAAACCGTTTGACAGATTCGGCCCACTAACGAACGTCGCATCTGTAAATGCAACCCATCCTGGAATTTTCAAGTCGATACGCCCGTTATAGTGCATACAGACAGCCGTCTGGACAGAATCGATTTTGACAATGGATTCGTCATCAGTGAGTACAACCTAGTCGTTTGAGACCATTTTCGGCTCAAAATTCGAAGAATTCAGACATTTGGACAAAATGATAGCACGCTGTTCCCCTAGAACCTTCAAGAATCACATTTTATCCAAGAACATCACCTGCAAATTTACGTTATATCATCATATTTGACCAATACTTATCTTTTCGTCTAAGATGTTATTAAGAAAGACCTTGAACACATCGAAGATCAGAAGATGTATTTGCGTGAACAAAATCTCTTTGGTATGCAATAGGAGAATCACATCCCGAACCTAGTCAACCATGAAGGAAATACCTATCTGTAAGAGGTACCGTTGAAAATCCATAAGTTTTTTGCCTTCCAAGAAAATTAATGATTTTGTTTGCATTTTAATGAAGATATCGTGGTTATTTCCCTTTGAAATCTACCTGTTTCTTCGGTAGCAAATAAGTCTCATTAAAATACTGAGAATAACATACCAGCAAATCGAAATAAGTTGGTATATTTCATCACAGGGTGCACGGAAAAAACTTTGTACATAAATTTATTAAATTATACGTCCCTTAATAAAAATCGCCTTATCCTACTGTAATAGATTCTTGAAGAATTGCTCCAGGCTTTAATGTTTTGTATTTATAATTTTTGCGCGCATGTTCTGGGGAACATTGTGCTATCGTCTCATCCAATTGTTTGTAATGTCACAATTTTTTCCGGAAATGGTGTCAAGCGACTAGGTTGGACGGTGTCAAAATCAATTCTGTCCGGCCGTCCGGCAGTTCGTAGGCACGATTACAGGCTTACGGAAGATGCTATCGACTTGAAACTTTCAGGATAGGTTGCGACGGCTAAGTTAGTTTATAAGCAAAATCGACCGCATGATTTTGGAGGTATGGCCATTTGAAATTTTGAGATTATTTTCCTGATATTTCAGGAACTAATAGAGTGATTGGATTGACACTTGGCAGTTAGATGGAGCATGACGACACGCAACCTCTCGCATGATTGGGTTGAGTTCGTGCAGTCAGTAAATTTTGAAAAAATTATAGTTCAATATTTTTTTGGGGAATTTTTTTCCCGAAACTATTCATCATATTCGAAAATGAATTGGCTCACATCTCAAACTTCATATTTCACAGCGATCTACCAAATTTGATACGGTTATTACTTTCGTAGGTATTCGGAAAAAATATGAAAAATTTTTTTTGCGCGCATGTTCAATGTAGATGACCGCTTCAGCAACGAATTTGAACATGCACGCAAAAGCTGCTGCCTTCACGGCAGTGCTTTTTGAAATTTTTTACTGATAAATTACTGGATTTCAATTCGATCGAATCTGTATTTTTGGAAATATTGGAAAAATAAAATTTTGATTTGGTATATCTACGGAATCATTGGGTAGATTTTACCCATTCACGAATTAGGCCTTCGTAATTAAGGTCCAAACCTTCTCTACAATATTCGAGTTTCTAAGTTGTTTCTTTCGAAAGTTATTCTGTTTACGGTCAGCCTAACGACCGACTGCGTATACACAATAACTTCCGAAAGAAACAACTAAGAAACTAGATAATTTCTAGAAATATGAGGAATATTAAATTTTGGATGGGTATACCTGCGGAATCATATGGTGGATTTTACCCATTCACGGATTCGACTTTCTCAATTGGGACCAAACCTGCTATACAAATATGGAATTTCTATGTTGTTCCCTCTAGAAGTTATTGAGTTAACAATCAGATAAAATACTTATGGAATAACGGATTGATGGTATGAAGACTGGATTCGTAAACTTCAAGTTCAAAAGATATTCTGATATTTCTGGCGTAATGTAAGTATATATAAGTTATTATCGTCTGACGTTCACGAATATATCTGAGAATTTATCGACTCAGTAAAAAAAAATAATATCGGTCTTCATCTTGCAAAACCTAAAAATTATGCTGGGATAGTGTTGTTTTTTTTTGAGGTTATTTCCCCAACATTTCAGGAACTAGAATGCTCCAGAACTCTCACTGGTTATATTAATATATTATTATTGATATTTCCGTCAGTGGTCAAATTCATCTGAAAGTTGATTGTTTCAGGGCATGGAATACTCAAGTCAGCCACCGTTACTGTTGGGTAAAAATAAACAGTGCTGTATCTAGGGTGACGTAATGATACAGTAACAAACCCTACACAAAACACACCCGACATCATAGATGGCACGTGCTAAAGCTTCTGATGCTTTTCTCGAAACCTAGCTTAATGTGCAAAATACAAATGCAAATTCTTATCAAAAGCTGGGTATCTATCGCTAAGTAGATAGATTTGATAACGAACTTAAATAAAAAACGAAGTGCATAATTCCTATAATGGTCAACTTTCCCTTCTATCTACCACACAATTGATAAAATATTCCATAAATATTCAGAATTAATAAGCTGATAATCAGTAATTTGCGTTTCCACATTGTATATTATTTACGACCACTTCAAGTTCAAATTCAAGAATTATTTGTATATCACATGTTTGGTTCCTTATTATGGTGGAAAAAATGTTGGACCGTTCGAAAACATAATATCTTCGGAATGGGTGGAATCCGCCTAATGATTCCGTAGGTTTTTAATCTAAATGAAATCAAGAACATTTCAGAATTTTTGCTCTATCTTTCTAGTGAAACACATCCCTCGGAACTTTTTATAAGTCTTCTTGTCAATATCTAAATCAACTTACAAACTCATGAATACATAATTCAACTCCGAAATTCTTTCGTATTGCAAACTAGCCGAGGAGAGCCCCAGAATAATTTAACCCAGAAAAGAATTAAAATCGCAAGTCGAAAGAAGAGAAACGCTTTGGTTGTTAATGAACTGCTTTCTATTGCAAGAAAATTACTGTGTTTATTAGGGACAATCGAGTCGATAGAAAATAATAAACACTAAAACGCCTCGATGTTGACCTTGATTATAAGGCTAATGCCTTGTTGATAAAAACGAATTCAAAATAAAACAAAGAAAAATTTACTCAGAAGTTTCTTTCAATTGACAAGCCGTTATTTTGTTTAATATTTTGGATATAATCATCAAAATAATTTTGTAGAATGACAGAATTATTGGAAGATCCAAAAATTGTTCTACCTGAAAGTAAAAGCAGCGTTGTTCCCGGTCAGTACATGAAAGGTGACCTCTTTGTCTTTGAATGTAAACAAGCGAAAATAATCTACTGACTTCACGCCAGAAATCTCGAATTTTCATCTTCTTATTGTATATCAAAAAAAATTATCATGAGAAATAGATTATCTCTAAAATGTAAAAATGAATGTTTGTGTGGAACAGACACCGTTTGTTCCATTTCAACCTCTGCGAATAAAGCAACGATACTCTGATTATACTCATCCGCAAATTTCGATTGTGTATGTGAATGCTCAAAAGTAACAATTGCTGCATTATATGGAAGAGCTTATTAAATTAATTAGTATTTACGAGAATCGGAGATCATCAATTTGATTAAATGATAATTTAATATGAAAAAATATGCAATAATTCAACGAAATATTAAGTCTACTCAACTTCATATTACCTGCAATTTTGGATAGGGAATTTTTCGTTTTAAAAATCCGCCGGAAGTTCTCTAACTTTCGAAGGAATAGACTTAGCGCCTTGAAATGGGGGTTTTTCCTTTAAACGAAAATGCAGTTACTTTCATGAAAAACCTTCGGAACATCACATTTCAAACAATTAATTTCAATATTATATTTTTAAAAAAATGTTTGATCACCTAAAACTGAAAAATA
Source organism: Myrrha octodecimguttata (assembly GCA_958510865.1). Taxonomy (NCBI): domain Eukaryota; kingdom Metazoa; phylum Arthropoda; class Insecta; order Coleoptera; family Coccinellidae; genus Myrrha; species Myrrha octodecimguttata. The sequence goes on along the minus strand of OY294063.1, from coordinate 15,349,327 downwards.
AAAATGGGGATTTGGATTTAAAGGGATTTGTCATGTCGAATTCAGCTTTCTCGGAAAGAAAAGGACGTCAGATGAGTTACTTTGCTTAGGAAAACAGAGATAGCTATACTTCGATCTGGTTAGAGTAGAAGACAACGACCAAGGAATAGAAAAAGAAGAGCACAGACTGTCATACTGTCATATTACTGACCAATCGCAAACGGAAATTGTTTGGTTATATTGACAAAGAACACGTGTGTACCACAGAATAGGAATAAATATTTCGTTATTCTATAGCAGAAAAAGCAATTTTACTAAACAACGTTGTCACTTCGTGCATGCATGACAAATCCCAAACCCCAATTTTGAAACCTGATTTTGAATACTTTCTGATGGTAATTTGGGAAAATGATGAATCAAACCCATAATAATTATGTTCAAATTTGCATTTGCAGTAATAACCCAAATTCAGGAAAAACCCCCATTGTCAGATTAGGTTAAGAGTCCAAATATCTCGGTTAAGTTCGTTAAAGGGTGGAATCGTTTGGATAGTTCCGGAGTTAGGCTCGTTTGAAATTTTGAGGTTAATAATTCCTCGATATCTCCTGAAGTGTTGACTCAATCGAATTGAAACCTCGGTGACAGTTTTGGAATACCAACGCGCAACTTAGAGCAAAATTTGGTGTAGATCCAATTGTTAGAAAATAAAAAAATTATTCGAAAATTTTTAAAATTTTTGATGGACATTTTTTTTTCTCTGGAAATATTGATTAGATTTCAATAGAATATGGCACAAAACTTAAAGTCTGTATTTGACAACAATGTTCCAAATTTCAATTCGATCCGATATTCACTTTCGGAGATATAAGAAAAAAAATGTGCCAAATTTCTTTGTTATTATTTTATTGTTATTACTGCAATATCTATAATAATAATATATAATATAACTAGTAAAAGCTCCTGACCTCATATCAGTGCTTTCCTAGATTTTCTATTGTTTTATATTTTATCGAACGGAATATGAAATGACAATATGTTCCTGAATTACAGGTACAGGTACAAGGGAGATTCCTCGCTTTTTTGAAGATAATCAAAATATGAATAGACGGCGGACAAATAATAGGGTTTCTAACTTTACAATAGCAAAATCATAAAAGCGTCTCAGTTAAAACTCCCTATATAAAGCAGTCCCAAGTCTTGAGCCTTTTTACCTACCCCAAATCTACCCTTGGTTCATTCAACTTTTGAACTGTACGAATGAATGATGGATATTACAGATAGAAGGTATTATTCATTATTTGAACAGGATATAAAGAATTCCTGAAGCTCTAGGTAGATAAGAATATTTTAGTTAGTTCAAACATTTCTAATCTATAAAGATCGAAATTCAATGGAACAATAATTCGGATTTGGTTTTTATATTTCAAGCTTGTCATTTACATCGAACAAAAACTTTGATAGAAACTTCTCAGGAACAATCAACATTCATATTGACATAAAATTTGACTTGCGACATTACCCACGTTATTCTTAATGGAAATTTTTAAATCCGGAATATTGTACGATCAGCGCTTTGCAAGTTTTGAAAATTTGAAAAACCCGAAGATGCAGATGAAGAAAAAACCTGATTATAATGCATTAAAAAAAGTAGAAGACGAGGAAGAGAGAAACAGTGCCTGAAGATGATGTTTTTAAAATAAAGAGTCTTCAATATTTTATGCTGCATGAATTGAACGATTTGAAATTAAATTTTTGCAATTATTATCCGAGGTTCAATAAAATTTTTTTGAGGGAAAACCCTTGTTCTTTCGATATTCACTCAGGAATTTATTTACAACCCGAGAACTTAACTTCAATTTCACATATTTCTCAAAGTGGAACAAAAATATTTCCAATGAAATGCGGCAAATTTCGAAATAAAACAATTAATTTCTGAAGAACCCATGTATCAACTTAAAATTCGTGAATTCCCACAATTTTGTCACTGAAAATTGAGGAAAATTCTTTCATCGATTTTTTTCCAGTCAAGTACAATTTTTTTGTGCAATATCAGAATTGGGTAAAAAATTATTTGAATATCGAAAAGACCGGACGGAAAAATACTTGAGGGAGGAAATTTCCGAAAGAATCGATGTCAACTTCTCCGACTTACTTTTTAGCCTTTCCTGATCTGCTTCACCTTAATCTCTGCTGATTTTCATGAGCAAAACTTAAGCACGAACTAATCCAGTTTCACACCGCACAGTTTGAATGAACACTCACTGACGTCGCGCGTCAACCCAACTGAGCCGAAAGATTACGACTATTGGCTTTAAAGAGGAGCAAATTCCACTCTTTGTGCAGCTTGGAGCGAGAATTGAACCTCTGGCTGGGTATTCCACAACGTCTTCGCAGAAGATGGGTCTTTTACAAGACATCGCTTCCGTGATTTTTACTTTACCCCTTAGGGCGGGGAGAAATGACTAGCTGTAAATTTCCGAAAGTCTGCCGCTTTGTGTTTGGGCGACGTCATGTTTGTTTGGGATTCCCCACGTGCTCAATTTCAAACTGCAGAGTTAATTGGATGTTCATTTTGTTTACCTCATTTGGTTTTCCGAACAAGAATCTGAGGTACAAATTCGATTGTTTGTTTTGAAAGTCGATGTTTCAGAAATTTTTATTTTTGCGCGCTCGTTCTTGGGTTCAGTTTTACCATTGTATAACTCTTTATACAATGGTTTTACCGAATGTCTAACATTTTTGCGCGCATGTTCTGGGGGACAGCATGCTATCGTTTTGTCCAAATGTGTGTATTTTTCCAATTTTTTCCCGAAAATGGTCTAAAACGACTAGGTTGGACTCCCTGATGACGAATTCGGTGTCAAAATCGATTCTGTCCGTCGGCCAGCCGACGACACGATAACTGTCGAAAGAAGCGAGCTAGCGACTTGAAACTTTCAGATTAGGTCGCGCATTGGAATGCCGCCGTTAAGTTCGTTAATGGGCCAAATCGGTCGAATGGATTCGGAGTTATGATCATTTGAAATTTTGAGATTAATTCCCTGATATTTCAGGAACTACTCATGTAATTGAATTGATACTTGACAGTTAGTTGAGGCATCACAACGCACAACTTTCCACGAAATTTTATTGCAATACAATGTCAGTAAATTTGCAAAAATTTTTTTCGAAATATTTTTTTTTCGGAAACTGTTCATTGAATCCGGAAAACACTTTTGCTTATTCCTAACATCATATTTTACAGCAGTGTACCGAATTTCATTTCGATAGGACCATAATTCCTGAAGATATTGGAAAAAATATGTAAAATTTCTAGCTAGTTTCGAAATGCTGATGAGAAACTTTGTTCAAAATTTCGTGGTTATCATATCATTAGAATGATTTGAAAAAAAAATTCAAATCGTTTTTTTCTAATATTCAATATTCTGTGATCTTCTGATCATATTATCCTCAGGATATTCTGTATAAAACTTCGAACTGTCATTTTTCGATAAAATACTGGATTTTAATTCGATCTGTATCTGGGAAAAAAGATGTCAGATTTCACGTTGATAACGAATTTGAAAAAGCGCGTAAAACCTCCTGACCTCACTTCATTGATTTTTATGATTTCCATATTCTCAATTTGCGAGCTCATTTTGGAAAATCAGTGTAATCACAATGTCAGTAATTTTCGAAGTCTGAGTCGAAAATAATGGTTCTGAACGATTGAAATGAGCTCGGTGATGAAGAATTCTGTAGCTGATTCATGTCCATTTGACTGGAAGTGAATTGTCTTAGTTCCTCAGGAAAAGACCTAGAGACTTGAAATTTTATGTTCGTTTTTTGAACAATGCAACAATAACAAATAACTGAGTGAACGAATCAGTATTCTCGAAATTCATTTAGGACGTGACAAAAGAATTTTGTGTTTTCAGGTCTCTTCCTACAGAATTTAGCATTTTGGCGGATGCGCTCTCGATGACAAGTTCTCAAATATACATTTTTGTGAAATAAATGAACATCGAGCGTAAAAAAGTAACTGAACTGCAGATAAATGTTATTGTTGGGAAAATATCTATTCACAAACGACTGAGTAAAATCATAATTAGGTATATTTGGGATCTAGATTCTTCTTTGTCTATGAATATTTGAAAATAATTGTCCGGCGCAAATAAATTGTTGTGAGGATTGGCAATATTGGCATTTCAACTTACACAAATGATGAAGATAATAACAGGAAGCAATGACATTCAAATCATTCAATCAGCTAAATCCTGTAAAGCAAAGGTATAATACAATAACAAAAAGAACGCCAATCAAGTTCCCAGCAGAGTCGCCATCTATTGATTATTTTATGTATTAATTGCGAACTAGGGACAAAATAATCACAGTGCTCCATTTCAGTGATTCAATAAGGGCAGAGACAACTCTGTGATGGAAATTGATTTAAGAATTTAATATTCAATAATAACGATCTGCTTTTTTCGAAAAAGAAACTTTCAACAAGTATAGAATTCAATTTTAATGTTATTTCAACCTGCAAATCAAAACTACAATTCAAAGTTCTATGACTTCGGCCATAGATACCCGAAAATTTCAACTGTGATGTCCGGGTTAAGTTTCCTGTCAACACGTGTTGAAGATTGTTGAATAGTTGAAAAAATATACAGTAAACAGTGAAAAATATGTCTGTTTTAAAGCGTGTGGTGTAAGTTTATTGCCATTCAATGATGTCCGAATCTTTATCTAGTATTTTTCAGCAAACCGACCACTCGGAAAGGTAAAAAAATACTGATCCGAAAAGAACCTCAACTCATAGAAGGACCCAAAAAGACAGTGTTTTTCAGGGGAAGAAAATGCAGCGAGAAAATAAGATGTCTTCTAAAGGATATCTACAATCTAAAGAAACCCGACGCGTTAATGTTAAACCAGAAAAACGATATCACCATTTTCGAAAATGTTACACCAGTTGAGGCCTTCTCGAAAAAATACGAAGCGCCACTGTTCTTAATGGGTTCACACAGTAAAAAACGTCCAGATAATTTAGTAGCCGGCAGAATGTTCAATTATTCCCTCCTGGATATGTTTGAATTTCATGTAGAAAATTGCCAATACTTGAAAGACTTTTCATCAAACAAAATACTGCTCGGTGTGAAACCTTGTCTTGTTTTCAATGGACCCAAATGGGATGAGACAGAAGAATTCAAACAGTTGAAGTCATTGTTTATTGACTTATTCCATCGCGAAGAAGTGGATTCCATTAGACTTCAAGGCTTAGAACATGTTTTGAGTTTTACAATTACAGATGAAGGTAAAATTTTACTCAGGTCATATAAGGTACTGTTGAAGAAGTCTGGGGGAAGGACTCCGCGGGTGGAACTGGAAGTTATAGGTTAGTATTTGTTGTTGATTTCGATTTGATATATTATAACTGCATTTCAAGCCAGTTTATTCAACTATTGAATATCAATAGAAGTCTAAAATGTATCAATTCAGTGAACAATTTATTGATTTCTATCTCAAGTAATCACCATTGAAGATTTGACTTTAAAGCCTTTTAAGTTATTATATAATATGTTAATTTAGTCGGTTAAAATTCCTAATGATTTTTTTATCCTATCTAGGTCCCAATTTAGATTTAACCCTAAGAAGAAGTAAACTGCCTACTGAAGACTTGATGAAAGAGGCCTGTAAGAAACCCAAAGAACTCAAGGTTAAAACGAAGAAGAACATATCCACAGATGGCCTTGGTACAACTCATGGTCGCATTCATGTTGGTAAACAAGAAATTAACAAGCTACAGACTCGTAAGATGAAGGGATTGAAGAGGCCATTGTCAGAATTGAAAGCTAAAAAATTGCTCAATGAAAGGTCTACAGCCGCTAAAAGGAAGAAAATGGAAGAGAGATAAATGGACAGATCGGAAGAGTGACATAGATGAAAGATGGATGTAACTGAGTGAGAATTGTTGAATGCTGCTGTGTTTAATTTAAGGTGTGAATTGCGGTCCAGATGATGGCAGTATGGAACTTGGTAGTACGTACATGAATATGATATCTCATCAAAAATTGAAAAATCCAATAAGGATCTTTTAATAGTAAAAGCAAATTATCTGACAAATTTCATATATCAAATATCATAATTAGGCCATATTTTAATTTTTCTGAAAAATTAGTTTGGGTATTGTCTTCCAACAGAAGTGTTAAAAATTTATGGAAATTAATTACTACAGCAATTTCTCTAAATAATATTTTTTCAATTTAATTTCTAATACTTCTATTTCAGACATTGCGAGAGAAAACTATAAATAAATTTGCAGAAAAATACTCAACCCTCCCATTCTTGTTTGATTCTGTTAATCATTCGAATCTTTCAATTGTTGCAATTAAATATCGGATGAATTTTGGAAAAAAATACAAAAGAATTTTTTTTTATTTGATAATACAAAGTTCTCCACTGCCATCACCTGTTTTGATTGGCTAAAACATGTTTGAATTTAAGAAGCTATTTCTTGAATTTGAATATTTTAAGACTTGAAAGACACCATAAATATATGAGTTTACTTCTAGTTTATGCTTTCAAGGATTGAATGATTAGGTTTTAAGTTGTACATAATATTTTGTATAAATCTGAAATAAACAGTTTTATATTTTATCTTCTTGTCTTCTTATGTACCCCTTTGCCGAATATGAAAAATGTAGATAATAGGGATTTCAGATCTCAGTCTTTCAATCGATCTTTATAACATGGTTTAAACATGGCTTGTGACGTAAATATATTCACATAGTATCTTAGCTTATAACTTTGTTTTGGTTTCGAGTTCAGAACTGTCCCGAACCATTCTGAATTCGGAACCAAAACAAACCCTACGTTTAAATACTCTTGATTTTCTTTCATAGGAGAAAGAAAAGCTCTGACCTGCCGAGCTAAAACCATTTCGGTTCAAAATTCGAAAGTATCGGTAACTGTGACGTAATTGTAACGCTCCTGTTCTCTGGAACATTTAGGCCATTGTTTAAACAATTTTAGGCAAATAATGAATTAGTGCCGCCCTCTATCAATCAATACCCAAAAATGATCCTCTAGTTTCTAATCTATGAACCTATAGAAAAAAGGTTTCTACATGGTTTGATATAATTGAAGGATTTCTAATCAGTCATAAAAGCTCTGTAATGTTACAGATTTCTCAAATGACGATGCTCTAAAAATTCGGTTTATTGACTATGTCATGGTTTGAAATGTTTTAAATAATGGCTATGTCTTTGTTTAAGGATACAATGGCTATGTATATGTGCATGAATTATAATTCATGCACAATATACATAGTATGAAATAGTACCTACTCTTCAGATTTTGATGCAATGCTCAAAGCAAATTTAAATCCACATATGATGTTTGAAGAAAAAATTCTCTGACCACAACCATTGTATTAATGCCACAACTAAACTACAACCATTGTTTAAGGAGGAAACAATGCTACAACCATTGTATAAAGAGATACTACCATCGCTGTTTCCGGTCACAAAGGTATTTGATATCTCTTTTGCCAACATTTCTTTACAACAATTCGCTCTCTATTGGCGAATGAAGATAAGCGCTACTCCCTCTGGTGACTATCCGAGTAACCCGAGGTACAGACATTATCATTGACAAGTTAAAAAAAATGTTAAGAAAATGAGAAAGTTTATGCATTTTTCTTGGCGTTTGTGTGATTTTACAAGTGCTTTTACTGAGGAAAAGCAAACTCAAATGTCCGTTCCCATTGATTTTTACAGCCCGGTAAAAAATTTGGAGTTAGGGTGAGAGAAACTTCCTTTAAGACGTCAGCCCTGAAAGTGTTGAAGAATCGATATAAACCAACAAACAAGATTTATGAGAGTCTGTTACCTGCATTTTACCGATGATGATCATTTTTATAAAGGTAAGCACGAATTGCTCATGAAATATTAGATCACATCATTCATGAAGACAATTTTTTTCCGGGCCCATAATCCAAGCAGAGAAATTTACTTAAGAGGAATGCTATGCCTTCCAGAAATCTGCCTGTTGAACTGATCATTAAGGAACAACGTAAATATTCTAGTGATAGAACTGACCATTGAAAAAAAAGAGTGTCACAACAAGGAAATATCTGGTGATGAATACTGTTCGCTCAAAGTGCTTCTGCCGATGGAAGCAAAGTTGTACAAGGCTTATTTATTACAGCTTTTTCAAGACCAATCATACGAGTGTTGGAAAATTTATTTGTCAACCCATAATGAATAAGGCTTACGGTAGAAGTAGCATTAATTTCATGTGAATGTATTCATTTTATTCACAATATATTGACTATTTAGTTTAGTTATGTGTATTTGTCTATTATTCCAAAAAGTATGTTTTACAATACTCCCAGATAGCACAGGACGTCCTAAAGACGTCCATTACATGTCCATATTTGGTCGGAACGTCCAGGACCAATTCTGGACGTTTTAAGAACGTCCAGTTCGTTAAATCCTCAGAACGTCCAGAAAGCGACCTCCTTAGAACGTCCATTCTAAGTACGAAGATCATATCTTCGAATTGTTCATTTGTGTGATTACTGGCATTATTCAGATCGAGTGTATATTTTGCTATTGGATCATGATATAAATATGCCGATTCTGCCTCTTTGTATAGATTTTACTGTCAGATCAAGATTTTGATCGACCTGAGAATTTATAAATAATATGCTTGGTGAATAATAAGAGAAATAATTATATCACATTTGCAAAACTATCCTAGTATGAAGTATCATTGTTCAAACAATTGAAGAAGTATAATGCGATTGTTCAAACAATTCCATTTTATAAAATCTTAATACCATATCCCCGGAATTAAGAATAAGGAGACGGTCATTGTGGTTCTGTGTTCTTTTGTGAAGTGTGGCCGTCATGTCAGATGTCAGCGGTTGTTAAATTTTTAGCGGGACGCCACACGAAAGATAGAAATGAAAATAGCTAAGGAAAATATATTATTACAGAGACATTGTCTCAGATTATTATTCAGATCAGATTAGATTCTCAAAGGATATCAGTGATTTCAAGGAATATTGAGATACCGGAAGGTTAGTAAACATTATAATGTCTTAACTAAGGAAACTCAAACACCCATTTCCACTTGAGTTTCATGAACCTATATTACATCATTCCTTTTTCGTGCCTATTTGTCTGCTGACTGACGGTTCACAACAAATTTGTATGAGTTCTAGCCGGTTTTGTTAACTGTTTTAGATTTCCCCTGAAGTCAGGCTGACAAAAAGGCACAAATAAAGTATTCAAGTGGTACGAGTTCCAATCATTTCATTCTTCATAATAAATTCAATTACAGGATATTGAGTAAATGATGCAACTCATTCCAAGAACTTGCTCCACAATGTTGCTGTATGTTCGATATTTCATATACCGTTGAAAGCAAGATCTTAAGCAAGAACTGCTGAAGAAACAAGGGACTTGGAATCAGAGCTCAAGTCAAAAACCAATTTTTTCTTTAACGAAGAATCAATAGGTGATATAAGTCTTCTTCCTTCTCTTTGAATGAAAAAAAAAGTTACTTATAGAATTTCAAAACAATATACACATACACCATGTTCAATAACATATTCTTCATTTTTCAGTTAATGAGACAGTTTCAGAACCTGAAAGTATTAATGGTGAGCTAAGTTTTGATTATATATGATTGAATAACTGTTTTCAGAAATATATTTGAATATATCTAATTTTTTCTTTATAGGTGATTGACAAGATGGTAAATCATCTGAAGTTGTCCAGGATATGTTGGACTCTTCCGTCGATTCTCATACTTCCTTCCATTCAAAGGAGTCAGATGGAATTCACAACGATAAATATAATTTAAATTTTCCTTTGATTTCAGAACAAGAAATAATAGAATTTGATGCTATTTTAAATATTGAAACAAATGAAAATGTGAGTTGATTTAATATTTTTGCTTTTTATTGTTCGTAATACATATTATAATGTTGCTTCTAATCATGAGAATGAAGAGGGTTTTTGTGATGAATAAGAAAATTACTTTGCAGGTGAATAAATGCAAAAATAGGAGGTACAAACAATTATAATATGGTGAAGCAAATATTGATTTTATTGATCACTAATGATCAAACAAGTAGTTGGTTGGGGCCAAAAGTAAAGAAGCCATGTATCATGAAAGTCACTGAGCTAATCATAAGTGAGTATTTTGTAGTCACTGCCTGTACATTGAAGTAGATATCACAATATATTGGGCACCAAAATTGATTTCATATTCACCTTGAAAAATAGGGGTATTTGAAAGAATATTTTATTAATTTTTTTTATAGGTTAATGTGAACACAAGTGCTCACATTTTTCCATATAATTCTCACACATGAATTATGATTTTCTCCAAAAAAATAAAAACTGCTCTATAATGATCAATACTGAAGAATTTGGAATTGCATCTTGATCTGCCATTCAGTTTGGATAAGCAATTTAAATTATTTTCAGGTTTAGCTGAGAAGCCAGACAGGACCAAGAAAAGAGACTGAATCGTCAATTCTGGCATGGTTGAAAAGAGCAGAGGAGAGGAAAGGTGTGAACTCAACAAGTTGTGATATCAAACAACATATAAATATTGCTTGGAAAAACTCCTTCTAAATAAAAAATTATAAATTATTTTCACTTATTTCCTGGAGGAATTCTGATGAATAATGAATCAATTCATTTCATTTGAAGGAGACAGGACAGGAATATATACAGTGTGTCAATGTGAAAAGGTACAACTCTTATTATTTCTGCCCCTATAAAAAATCAGTAAATATGCAGTAAACTGTAATCTTCAGTTGGTTGGGCGGACATTTGAATTGGTTCTAATCAATTTTCATAAACCCTGTGAGGCTGATGACAGCATCTCCTATAATCTTACATGGGAAGGGGTGTTGGGTGACACCTTGTTTCGAAAGTAATTCGATTGTCTTCCAAAAAACATACTTCTGACCTTTTTGTTAGTACTTCCGAAAAATTGATAGAAAAAGTTTCAATGAAACATGAAAATGTTGAAAAGCACTTTCGAGTTTCATTGCAACTCTTGCTATCAATTTTTCGGAAGTACTGAAAAAAAGACCAGGTGTATGGCTTTTTTAGAAAGATGATCGAATTACCTTTGAAAGAAAGTGTCACTCAACACCCCTTCCCATGTAAGATTATAGGGGTTGCTGTCATCACCCTCACAGGGTTGATAAAATTGATGGCAACCAACTGAATAAAATGTCCCTGTACAGACAAAAGTTTAACAGTTTTTGCATTTTTTCTGATTCCGCATGGGGCGAGATATAAAGGTGGTGCCTCTTGAAACTGACACACTGTAGAATAACCCCTCGATTCATGCGCCCCCAACTATGTCCATGAAACGTCCTTAAAAGGACGTCTGTAAGACGTCCTATGAATGTCCATTATAAATCCTGAAAGGCTCTATTATGGACGTCTTGAGGACATCCTGATTAGTAACATTGGACGTCCTGAAAACGTCCATAAGACGTCCACGTCCGTAAAATGGACGTTTTGAGGATGTCCCGAATGTCCGAGCTGGACGTTTTAAGAACGTCCCTAAGACGTATTTGTGCTATCTGGGCTATCTGTTTTTCAACTTTCAAGACAGCTTTAAGAAATCCACCAAAGTCAATCTTGCCATTTGGATCTGAAAATAAATAATATTAAAATACTGTCTAACCCCTTAATTTCAGAGTTGCTACACTCAATTAGATTGAAGGATGATACATACCTACTTTATGAAAATGGAATATGTACTCCCAGTAATACTCTCGTCAACTATAAAAGTCTTTGAATAAATCGTGAAATCAAAAATTATCAAACCAAACACTAACAAACAGTACAAAATCGACTATCAAAACAAAATCTATGTATGTATGTAAAGTTCTAAAACTGGCCACCGTCGCGCGCTGCCATCTTAAATTCAGACGCCAATAGTTCGCGCGTATTCTTCAAAACAAAGCTCAGTGTCGTTTTGCCGAGGTGTGCTATTAAAGGCAATGTATATATTGTCTTTATACGATGTTGAAGGTCAGTTTTCCCTATAGAATACTTACGCGCAATATAACGCAAAATTTCGTGTTGGAAAGTATCGGTGAAAATTGTTTTCCAAAACTCTTGAAAGCTTATTGGTAAAATTTTCTTTTAATATCGGATTCCTATGAAATTTTGAAAATCTCTCCACCAGATAGGCTTCGTTTGGCGGAGTCAACAATTAATTTTAACAGGCGCGTAAAAGCTCCTGACCTCACGTCAGCGCTTTTCCAGATTTTCTTCTATCAATCCTAATAAATCATTTAGAATCATCTGAACGAACGTCTGTCTTCAACATCACACCATAGCGACAGTGAAAGTATGGGGGATCCACAAGCAGTAGAGGGGCCTACAAGAAGCACCTCTACCACAACTATCTACACTCATAGAACACTTCTTCGTCAACATCGACGATAGAACCAATTCTACTTACAAAACCACACGCGAAAATGACAGTCTTAATATTCCTCCTTTTCATGAAATTTATTTTCGTCCTTAGCGACACCGGGACTCATATATCAGATTTTACGGTACCCTCGCACCCTAAAGAGATGGAGTATAAGGAGGGTTTGGAGGTAGAACCTAAATATACCCTTCCGTTGGTTAGTTTGAGTGTTGGCGGTGAAAATGGGACAGTTTTAGTGCCGGCTAGTTTGTCAAGGATGTTGAACGTTTTCGATATGGAGCATTTGGTGGCCACCTGGGGTACGACCAAGAAGTCGGTGTCTGGGAGGTGCAGGAGGGATGTGGAGGGCTTCATTGAGGGGTTGAGGAAAGGGGAGAATTGGGCACTTAAGAGTAAGTATTTTTCCGGAGTTCCAGGAGGTTTTTTCGATTATTTTGCAGATTAGTTTGAATTTTACCGCAATGTTCTACGATCAGCAAATTTCGTTTATCGCATGTTCATTTCGTGATACTTTTTACGGTTCAAAAGGTAATTATGAGACTTGGTTATTATGAAGGGTGGGATTTTCGAAATGAAAAATTTGTAGCCTACATAATTTCAAAAAAATGCTGAAATAAGTTGGTTTTTTTGATATTTTGAAAAGAACCCTTGAGGTTTCATGAGTTCTTTCAAATTAGTGAGCAAAGTGGTCACCCCCGGCGGATTTATGGGTTTGGTAGAGGGGTAGTTACCCCCTGAGACATGAAAAATACAAGGAAAAGAACAAAATATACAGTGTGAGTCAAAATCATGGAACAAATTCATTTTCTCAGAAGAATAATATTTGGCAACAAAATCCTGAATTTCGTTTCACTTTTACCAAATTTTATGCATTTTTGGAGGATTTTTGTTGCATCCTGTGCCATTCCCATCAACCCTCTAAATTTTTTGAATAGGGAAAGTAGGTCATGTCGTACTTTTTTGGCAAGGTCTTTGTATCTTCATTACAGGCGTGCAGATATTTTCAAGAAAAAATTTGTTTTTGAAAAATTAGTTAGTTGAATAAAGAGGTTTACTTTGAGACTCTGGTACCTGATGAAATTTGTCACCGCATGAAAGTCGACCATTATACTTTTGTTCAGCCACAATTTTCAACCCTCTCACGTGAAAAAAATGTTTTTTTCTTCATTAAAGGGTTAGTAGGGGTTGAAAGTTGTGCATGAACAAAAGTGTAATGGTCGATTTTCATTCGGTGACAAATTTCATCAGGTACCATCGTCTCAAAGTAAATGAGCCATGACGAAGTGCACATACTGAAAACCTCTTTGAACTAACTAATTCTTCAAAAAAAATTTCTCTTGAAAATTTCTGCACGCCTGTAAAGAAGATACAAAGACCTTGACAAAAAAGTACCACATGACCCACTTTCCCTATTCAAGAAATTTAGAGGGTGAAAGTGAAACAAAAATTGACCTGTTTCAGGATTTTGTTGCCAAATATTTTTCTTCTGAGAAAATGAATTTGTTCCATAATTTTGACGCGCACTGTATAAATAAATTTCACACAAAAACAACCACGCAAGACATGAATTTTAACCAGGATGATCTCCCCCGCTGAAAATGTAAGCTGAATCCGCCCATCCAGGTATTGACCTTGCCCAATGGACCTTCACTCATCAACCAAAGGATTTTGTGATGTTTTAAGCTTTAAATCCCCACGAGAATCAGCATGAACTCTATCAAGCTGCCTGAGTAAACGATAAATGGTGATAGGAATGAGCTAGCAACGTGAAACTTTCAGGGCAAGTAGCGCATCAGAATGCGACGATTCTTTTCGTTGTAGGGCCAAATGGTTTCGAAGATATGGTCATTTGAATTTTTGATATTATTTCCTCAGTACCTTAGTGAGTGGTCATATTGACACTTTTAGTAGTTAGTGATTTAAAAAACATTTTTATTTTTGAAATATTCCTAGCAAAGATTTTTTTTATATCAATCAGATTCCGACGAAACTTTGCACAGTGCTTGATTTCTATATTTAACAACGGTGTACTACATTTCAGTTCAAAAAGAATTTTGGTTTCAGAGATATTGCAAAAAAAAGCTAGAAAAGCACTGACGTGAAGTCAGCAGCTTCTGCGCGCATGTTCACAGGGCTTTCCTAGGTTTTTTTCGATAAACAACTGGATTTCAATTCGATCTAATATTGGAGAAATGGGATTTTGAATGGGTATATCTACGGAATCATTCGGCGGATTTTACCAATTTACGAATTCGACCTTCGTAATTAAGCCCCAAACCTACTCCACAAATATAGAGCTTCTAAGTTGTTATTTTCGAAAGTTATTGTGTTTACGGTTGGCCTTCAAGTTTGGACCTCAATTACAAAGGGCGAATTCGTGAATGGGTAAAATCCACACAATGGTTCCTCAGATATACCCATTCAAAATTTTATTTTTCCAATATTCCCAAAATTCCAGATTTGGTCGAATTGAAATCCAGTAGTTTATCGAAAAATGACAGTTCGAAGGTTCATATAGAAAATTAAAAATTTTTTTCAAATTGTTATGATGGCACGATCATTACGAAATTCCGCACAAAGTTGTCTGTCGGCAATGCCAAACTAGCTGCCAAGTTTAATCATGATTGTATCTGTAAAGGAAATTTGACATATTTTTTCACATTATCTTCAAAACTTATGATCGTATTGAACTGAAATTTCGTTCTCTGGTGTGAAATATATAGTTCAAACTATGACCACCTTGTTTTCCGAATGTAATAAATAGTTTCTGAGAATGAAAAATTTTCTAAAAAAATGTTGAAAAAATTGTTTTTAATATATGATGGAACTAGATAACTAGAAGTAGAATTTTTGTAGGGAGTTGGACAGATTGAATACAGGTTAGTTATGATTTTGCCGACATTTCGGAACCATTCGTTCCTTCTTCAAGAATCATATCATATAAACTAAAACTCGGTTGACATGAAATAACTCCCTACGAAAATGCTACACTTATTTAAACAATGACTCGAACACAGCGGAATCTAGATAACTAGTTACAAAATGCTGATGCTCAACTTTGAATTATTGTGTTTGCAACCAGCCGAAATTGAAATGGACCTATAAATCCTACATAATCATTATTGTTACCATATTTTATTCTCCTGAAAATTCAGAAGCAACAAACATTTCTGCAGCATATCGTTCGTTTCCTAGAAAAAGTGCGCAAAAACTAATCGGGATCACGTAATTTTAGCATTATTATTGTTTACTCCAAATTTTCTTTCCTACTCGCTACTATTATAGTATTTTTCACGGTTCGCAGTGGACAGTAATAAAATGATTAGCTATTACAAGATGTTTTATGTAAATCCATTAGAGTACTGGCATGCTTCAATGATATTTCCTTATTGTTAAAGAGTCTATGAGGAAAAGAAAGTATGTACTTCTTTGTGTTGTAGGAGTCATAATATTGTACGAGGAACGTACAAAAATGAATTTCCATGCAGACCTGAAAATAGAAAATTCAAATGAAATATTTCCAACAAGCAAGAAAAATAGGTGCAAGTCAACTGTTCTTGAAATAGCATTTCAACATTTTTCGTCTAGTTGTCAAGGCTATAAGTGTGTGAAATTTCTTAAGGTGTCTATAATTAGTCATAAAGTTAGAAAAACATTTTCATGGTAATTTCGTAGAATATCAATTGAGCAAATAAGATAACTCTGAATACTATCAGTGGAATGCTATAAAGCTTATTAAAATTTGTTTTTGGTTGAGTTTGCTTAACCCTCATGAGAAGTTCATCTGCCCCATGAGAAGTTCAAAATATAAAGCTTACCAATTTCATAGAAATCAATTTTGTAAAAATCGTATGGATGATACCGGGTGTCCCACGAATACCCATTGGAATATTCTTGGGAAGAAATCAAAATTTACGTTTGCAATTTCGGGCTTGAGCTTTCACTAGAAAGATGTAATTTTTTTTAGATTCGTGGGACTTCCTGTTTCACCGGAAAGTAGCTCCAACTCTTGTTTTTCAAATAGGAAACCTCATATTTCATATTGAAAATAGATTCTTCACGAAATTGTGGGTTATCCTAATGTGAAGTTTCTGAATTTCTGTCAGAAATTACTTTTTTAACGTGAAATTCCAATCGAAATTGAAAATGGCGCTCTGCGGAAAAATGGATATCTTCTAGGTTTTTCATTGGAAAAGTGCTTTCTTCAGGCTTCCGGAGAAGTAAGAATAATGCTTTTGTCGCAATATTCAGACTTGAAACTGATGACACAGGAGGTCACAAAAGCGTTGTTAAGCTTCGCGATTTCGAAGCGTGAAAACCGAAATTACTCAAATTAGAACCTCATTTTTTTGGCCTTGCTGAAATCTACGTTGAAAAATAATGTAGGTGTGAAAATAACATCCATACCATAAAATTGATATTTTCTGGGACATGCAGTCGCGATTATATTTTTAATATCAATCTTCTCAAAAATACAAGTAAAACTAAAATTCATGATTTCTGTGATTACAATCTAAAATAAACGTTCAATATTTCCTCCATTCCCTTCGAGACAATAATTTTCTTTCTGAGAAGAATAAAAATCGAAATATGATCGCGTTCATTGTTTTTCACGAACATCTCAGAAAATATGGATTTTAGGGCATTGTTATTTTCACACTTCCATTATTTTTCAACGTAGCTTCCAATTTGGTCAAAAAAATTTTGTTCTTATTTGAAAAATTGAGTTTCCAGGTTTTCGAAATTGCCCACTTTGACAACGCTTTTGTGACCTCCTGTATCACGAGTTTGAATTCTGACTATTGCGACAAAAGCATTTTTTTTACTTCTCACAGAAGCCTAGAAACGACATTTTTTCAATAAAAACCGAAAAAAAAATTTTTCAAACAAATGTAAAAAATTTTTTTTTTTTACAATTTACTAACTACACGATCACGACAAAACTGTTTTAAAATTTTTTCAATCGGATCGCAGAGAGGTTCATTGTTATCAACTATTGAATTCAAGGATTCTACAAAATTTCATTGAAATGTGAAGTTTGTTTCAACAATTTTTTTTTTCCAATTTTCTACTATCCGATCCAAACAAAAATTAACGAGCAGTTGCACCTCCCTATTTTACAACTGACAACCAAGTTTAAAACCGCTCGCAAAGGAAGTTCCTGATGTATATTAAGGAAATAAAGATTCAAATGAGTATAATTCCACAACGGTTTGGCCGATTTGTCCAATAAACAAACACAATCGGCGTATTTTGATACGCAACCTTCCCTACAATTTTCAAGTCGCTAGGTCTTTCCGTTTTGCAGCTATCGTGATAGTCCAACTGCTCAAAATTCGAAAATTACAGACATTTGGAAAAAACGATTGTCCGCTGTTTCCTAGCATATGCGCACAAAAAGGTTTTCGAATGTCATAATTGAAATTCATAATTTCTATCAGTTCTTGGTGAAATTTTTTATCGATCAAACACGAAACATAATCATACAAATTGAGGGTTATGTGTGCATACATGCAATCGAAAGTGAAAATTTCCACTTTTCTCGTGAGTGTAAATATGAAATATGGAAAGTGGAGATAAATTAGTCCCTACTTGATGTTAGTGCATTGCACATCATAAAGATAAAATATTTATCTTGTACTTTCATTGTTTGTTATCTATGCAGTTGGATTTGTTTTGGAATATGAAAGGAAAGAAGATTTTCACAGTTGAATACCGTTTGGGACAAAGCTGTGTTTACAAACACATATATGTATTTTCAGAGTCAATGTATTCATTATTAGTTGCAGCAATATATTAATAATTATATTAATTTTTGTAACGATAATAATAATAATAATCTTTATTCATGACCCCAAAACAGTTACAAAAAACTGGCACCAGGGCCTACATATATGTCTTGATTTAGTTCGCTCGTAAATAAACAATATTAATCTTCTATAAAAACCAAACACAAAATTATCACAGAAAAGCGAAAAAAACTAAATCATAAAAGGTACAGTTTCAGATTATGGCACATTTGGTTTATTGATCTGGAGGTATTCACTAATTGCACAGGTATCTGATTGTATGCAGATATGCTACTATTTATAGGAGATTTTAGAGCTTTACTTGTTCTGGCAAAGTCGCTTCTTAGGTACTGTCTTTTTCTTGTTTCATAGTTATGAAAGTTGTCATTTTGGGCAAGTACAGTATTTGTTTTTAGCATTTTTTTCTTTATTTTGTAAATTAATTTAGTCTGTTCGTAAAACGTTATCTTCTCAATGTTCAATATATTAGTTTCCTTGTAAACCTGGACTATCGGTGTGAGGTATTCCAGTTGATATATTGTTTTGACAGACTTATTTTGCAGTCTTTGCAACTTTTGGATTACATAGTTTGATTTCCGATATATTCCTCAACACAATAAAGACAATACATTTATATTTATAGCGTGAGTTTCGAATATATAAAATATGAGATCCAATGTATTCATTAATTCGAGCTATCATGGTCAAGAGATGGCGCTTCGAGAGCACGCGCAGTTTCCTGCAAATTCGGAAAATATTGATAGTTAGACATGTCTTTTATTTTGTTATCTAAGTATTATTCCTCAAATATCTGTAGTTATAAACGTCATAAAATCTGAATTTAATACAAATTGCTGAAAACTGTATGTTTGTGATACGCCAACTCCCGGCTTAATTATTAAAATATTGGATCTCACATTTGAAACCCTGAACTCGTAAATATATCGACTTTTGTTGCAAACTTGTCGAGATGAAAAAGTTAGTAAATGAATTGGGCTTTTTTCAGTCATTCTCAATTGTAAGAAAATAATCTCAGCGGTTGCTTATTTTCACCCCTTCTGAGCATACTTCAGAGTTGAAAAAATTCCAGAATGTGTAGTTTTATTGACAAATAATATTTACCAAGTTTCGTGTCTTCAGCTAAATATATAGGGAAAATAACTTTTCCACAGGGAGGTTTTTCAATGAATTTTATACCAAATACCTACCTTAATTTTCATCACAGAATCACCCCCTTAATGTTTACGATGTTATTCAAGTACACCCTGTATAAAGGAACAGTCCTCTTTATAAGCAAAATATGACATTTGTATGATATGAAAGAAACTCAATTGTTAGAAGAGATAATAATTGGAGATGACGACTAGAGAAAGCATAAACGAGACAGGATGTTTTTTTTTTTTGAAACTGCAAGCTCATCCTGCTCACGCAAATAGTTAATTGCTACACCACAAAAGAACAAATGAAGAGATTTATTTCATGAGAATGTTGGATAATTCTGCTTTACAGAGTGTTCTTAAATTAGAGGTACAAAGAAGGGAGATTTCTTGCATTATTCTAAGGAGGAAGGTCTCATAAACATGGGTAATGTTTGCATTACCCTTTCGAGATACAGGGTGTTGTTTTGTTGAAGTTACCATTTTCTCCTTATAGTAGTACTTGCATTTCACAAGTTATTCAACTGAAAGTTGGCATAGATTATTATCAGAGTTTACACAATGCGACATGCTAATTTCGATTACAAATCTACAGGGTGAATTTTTTTCTGGGACACTATCCACTGATTTCCCCCAGAATGTTTTTTTACGCGCTTGTTCTTGGGAACAGCGCGTTATCATTTCGTCACGATGTCTGTAATTTTCGCATTTTGAGCTTAAATTGATCTCAAACGACTAGGTTGGACTCACTGATGAAGAATCCGTGGTCAAAATTGATTCTGTCCGTCCGGCCGCCCGTCTGCGCTGTAACTTTCGAAAGGAAGGATCTAGAGTCTTGAAATTTTCAGGTTAGGTTAAGATTCTGAATATCTCGGTTAAGTTCGTTAATGGGCCAAATCGGCCGAATGGTTTTTGTGCTACAGCCATTTGAAATTTTGATTTTTCAATAATTCGAAAAATATGTATCTGATCTATATAAAACTTGGTTGGAATATGAACAGTGTCAATAAAAAGACTTATCCATGGAAAAATTGGAAAAAAATATTATATATTTTTTCTCGAAAATTTTTTTTGAAATTTTTTTTTGAAAATTTTTTTATTTCGTTGAAATTTCACTGAAATTTCCAAGTCACCATGTAGCAATGCGAACAAGCGCGTAAAAGCTGCTGACTTCAAGTCAGTGCTTTTCTAGATTTTTTTTTGTTCAAATGTAATTTTCGAATTTTGAGCCGATAATGCTCTAAAACGACTAGGTTGGATTCACTGATGACGAATCCGGTGTCAAAATCGAATCTGTTCGGCCGGCCGTGGACACGATAACTGTCGAACGGAGCAAGCTAGCGACTTGAAACTTCCAGGGTAGTTCGTTGAGGGGTCAAATCAGCCATATGGTTTCGGAGTTAAAGTGGAGTTATATCCTGAAATCAGGAACTACTAGAGTGATTGGGTTGAAACGTGGTAGTTAATTGGAGCATAACGATGCACAACTTTTAGCGAAATTTCGATGAGATCGTTCTGTCACTTGATTTGAAAAAATTTTTTCGAAAAAAATTTTTATTTCAGAAACTATTGATCATATTCGATAAAAATTTTGCCTTTACCTTGAGCTCTATATTTCACAGCAGTGCACCAGATTTCAATTTGATACGAATAATATTTTCGGAGATAGTGGGGAAAAATATGTGAAATTTCGCAGCTAGTTTGAAGTTGCTGAAGAACAACTTAGTGTGAGATTTCGTGATGAACGTGTCATTAGAACGATTTGAAAAAAAATGTCAATTTTTTTTTCAAATATTCAATATTCTGTGATCTCCTTATTATATTATCCTCATTAAATTCTGTATGAACCTTCGAACTGGCATTTTTCGATAATGTACTGTATTTCAATTCGATCTAATCTGTATTTTTGGAAATTTTGGGAAAATTAAATTTTCAATTCAGATTATATTGGATAGAAATCCAGTTCTTCACCGGAAAAAAACTAGAAAAGCACAGACGTGAAGTCATCAGCTTTTGCGTGCATGTTCAATGGATATCACCAAAAATGAACATGCGCGCAAAAGCTGTTGCCTTCAGGTCAGTGCTTTTCTAGGTTTTTTCCTTTCCTCCGAAAGTGAATATCGGATCGAATTGAAATTTGGAAAATTGTTGTTAAATACTGACTCCAAGGTTTGTGCGAAATTTCGTTGAAATATAATCCAAATTTCCAGAGAAAAATCTGTTTTTCATCAAAAATTTTGGAAATTTTCGGATAAACTTTTTTTCATAATTTTGCAACAACTGGATCCGCACGAAATTCTGCACTAATTTGCGCGTTGGTATTTCAAATCAGTTCACAAAGTTTCAATCTGATCGATTCAGTACTTCATGAGATGTCGAGGAATTAACATCAACATTTCAAATGTGCCCAACTCGGAAACTATTCGAACGATTTCACCCATTAACGAACTTAGCCAAGATATTTAGACTCCAAACCTAATCTGACAATTTCGAGTCGGTAGGTCCTTTTCTTGGAAAACTAGAGCACATACGGACGGACTTCTGTTCCCCAGAAAATGCGTAGAAAAACACACTGTATAAAGCTCTCACTAAAAATATCAAGTACGAACCTGTTTCAAAAGAACCCCGACCTTTCCTGTACAACAATAAAGGTTCATTATTATAATTGACATATCAACAAAGACAACATAACACCTCATCATCCATCGTATATATTATATGTAATCTCTTCCGTCTCCTCCTAATATAACAGCACTTGGAGAAAGTCTTTCTTCGCAGCGTACTTGCAAATAGTTGAAGTAACTCACGTTCTAATTGAAACGGAAAGTACCAACTATTATCAAGTCATGGCTCACGAAGACCTCTACATCAAGACGAATTGGATAATTTTCGCCATGTTGCGTAAACCTGTCCGATCTTTGTATTGTTGCAATTCACATCTGAGTAACTTTAGAAATGTTCATGGAAGAGTGGTAAGTATTGGTACTATTGTTCGGGTTTGCTTTCGCGAAAAAACTGGTTGGATGTTTTTTTGAGGTAATTATTGTTCTAATAACAGAATTGTGAAAATTCTGGAAAATCGGGATATTGTCTTTTCCTAGAGACTTTATACAGGTACTTTTGAACCATCCTGTATATTATCATATCGATGAAGTGACTTTTTTATCGAGAACAAAGCTTTATATGAAGAAAACAGAAAAGACCAAAGAGTTTTCTGTATATTATCATATCAATGAAGTGACTTTTTTATCGAGAACAAAGCTTTATATGAAGAAAACAGAAAAGACCAAAGAGTTTTATTTTCAGTCGCCTAATCCAAAAAACCAAAATACTTTGTCCACGACCATTGAATAATATATATATTTCGATGGCTCTTGTTGAAGGGAAATGACAGTCATCAATGAAGACGTGAATGAAAGGTGTGTATAAGGAATATTATACACTCTATGCGTAGATCAACTGGATGTTTTGGACGTTTATCGTAAGCTTGACAGTTTCCAGCAATCACAGAAAACGAAGTTAATCATTCCTACAACTCTATTGTAGGTTCTTCAAAATGAAGAATTATTCCTATTTTATCAATGAAGTCGTGGATAAAGTATAGTATTTTACTCGCATATAATTGGTAGCAGTCATTATATGCTCAATAAAAAATATACTATTGAAAAGAGTCAGTGGTGTCCTTTTTTCTCTCTATTCTTCTTCGAAACTCCTACACTGTATATCATCAGTAACACGTCTGTTTTCCCAGCAAGAAGTAGCTCCGACTCATAATGCCTCTGCTGTCAGACAATTTTTAGCTATGAACTTCCTAGACCAGTGGATCGGTCGGAGGGGTCTCCTATATGTATAATGGCTAACCATATCTACAGATCTGTACTCTATAGAGCTTTTTGTGAGGCTTTTTAAAATCTGTAACTCATGCCAAAGAATTAAACTCTCCGGAAGAATTACCCCAGCGAATTATAAACGAATATATAAACGGGATAACCCACGAAATGCTCCAGAATGTTAGTGGGAAAGTTAGAGCAAAATTTTCTAAGAAGATGGCGAGATAAAATTTGAGCATTTGTTGGATTAAACTATGCAGGACATTAACCTTGTTTTTCTGAGCAAGTTTAACCTTATTTATTATCTCTTCAGAATTGGTTGATAATCTTGTATTTCAGCTAAATTGGGTAATATTTAATTTTCGAAGTGGAAAAATGTAGCCTAATGAAAAATATCGAATAACGTTATAGCGATCAAGTCAACTGCAACGCTTCAGGGTCTATCTGACTCCTTCATCAGACAATGAAGAGAAAATTTGTAGTATTATTTTCTTTTTATTGTCAGCTGAATGATTTTTATATAGACCCAGAAACGTTGCACTTCACTGCGTTGATATTTCACATTATCCCGATATTTTTCATGAAGCTACATTTTTTCGAAAAACTGTCTTTGACAAATAGCTTAAATCTCGCAATCCTCAAAAGATTTTTTTAAAGATAATGGGAGTGAAAACCAAAAAAAAATCCTAAAAAATTCATGGATCCAAGTGATTTTCCTAAATCTTGATTTTTTCTACAAAATAAGATCCCTATTTTCCTTTCAATGTGACATCCTTTATAAGTAGGCACTTATTTTCAGTGGAAGATGCAAGCGGAAAGTACTCAACTGGATGGTTTTTTGGCAACCATTATTGGACAGGATCAAGAAGTTTATGCGAAAACATTCACTCTGAAAAAAATGCTGAATCAACCATTTCTATGGTAAGCTAAGAAATGAATCTATTCTTACGAATGACAAATTCGAAAATACATTTATAACAAAGGAAATGGGTTCACGAAGATATAAGAGCTCCGGTTCAATAATGAACTGATATGAATAATATTCTATGATCTGAATATGCAATCAACCAATCATCATGTTGGTATCATCTAACAGGTATTAAGTATCTAGAGCATTTTCGGCATTCAACAAGGTACGTCGTCCTGATGATCAGTAAAACAGTGAAAAGTAAACACATTCCCTTGGGCAATGCTTCTTCAGTGTAGAGACTTTAGTTGATTAGATGATTATCAAAGATCAAGATGGAGTATTTGTTGATTCATCGACACGTATTCGTACTTGTTCTTATGAGATTATCACATTTATTTATTAAATCGATAAGATTTTAAGGTAGATTTAACCTTCAAAAGACACGTGTATAAATTTGAAAGTCGTTGCGCTATTAGTATGTGAGTAATAGCATTTTTGGGAAGCAACCTGAGTTCGTTTGCGAAAATGGATAAAACGGACTTTCAAGTTCGAATAAAGCACGCTTTTTGGCGAAAAAAATACAATAGAAGCAGAGACTTGGCTCGATAAATATTATTCGGCTTCACACCAGGAAAATCAACCGTGGAGAAGTAGTTAACTAAATTAAAATAATGCGAAATGGACACCAACGACGATTCACGCCCCACAAACGGCTGTTACCGACGAAAACATCAGAGAAGTCCACAAAATAATTTTTGATAACCGTAAAGTTCATTCAGATACCCTCAATATATACAGGGTGTAACTAAATAGGTGTAAAACATTTGAGGAGGTGATTCCCCATCGAAAAAAAGATAGGATCTTTCATATAAAGAAACTTCATTGGAGCATCCCTTGTTAAGATACAGCCCCTTAAAGGGGGTACATAAAATTTGTATAACAATTTTTTTCCCAAGCACTAAAAAAGTTACAATATTGAAATCAACCTGACGTTTTGTACTACCGAAAAGACACTTAGCCAGTAATTTACTCGGTTTACCCTATGGTTGTAAGGGGTGGAAAACAATTTAATTGTCACTATCGCTAATAGCGACCAACTAGATAGATTAGTTTCGTATTTTCGCATTTATGACGATGTATCTTTGTAGTTGTTCGTAAAATATTTTTTTGCTGCGAACTGGTTTATTTTGGGCAAAAAACTCAGGAGACATTTTTTGTTTAGAATGAAACAGGTTATCGGAAATAAATTTCTAAATGGTAAACAAATAAAAGGACAAAAACTTACATTGCAAATAAATTTTAGGGGTTGCGTTTTCCACCCCTTACAACCATGGGGTGAACCAAATGAATTACCGACTAAGTATCTTTTTGGTTGTAGAAAATGTCAGGTTAATTTCAATATTGTAACTTTTTTAGTGCTTGTGAGTAAAATTGTTAATTGTTTAAGGGGCTGTATCTTAACAAGGGATGCTCCAATGAAATTTCTTTATAATAAAGATCCTATCTTTTTTTCGAAGAGGAACCACTTCCTTAAATGTTTTACACTTATTTAGTTACACCCTGTATAAGCAACGTGTTTGACATATCGTAAATGAATATTTGGGTAGCGAAAGCTCTGTTCGAAGTGGGTGCCGCACGAGCTAACAATCGACCAAAAACAACAACGAATTAATGATACTAATTAGTGTTTTGAGTTGTTAAATCGTGGAAGATCCGAAATTTTTCGTGGATATGTGAAAACGGATGAAACACGGCTCCAACTATATTGAATAATAAAATGAAATTCTACCAAGAAATTAATTTTCTCTGCTAGCCTATACACTTTTTAGTCTAACTTTTTTATCATTAAACTATTTTAATTATCATTTTCTTTATGATTCAGAGGTGTACAAATACATAATATACCTTTAACTATTTGAGATTTTGGGTGAAAAACACATATCTTATGTTTCATTAACCGATGCCTGGTACATTTTCGATACTGTACTAGGAACCTATTCAAAATCAAAGAATATGGAAAAGTTATGTAATCATTGTTATGTAAACGTTGATAACAAATTGCTCATTGTACCAAAAAAGGAGAAACAATTCAGTGCAACATAATACAGATTTTTAGGGTTTGTCTGCAAATTTCCTGTATGTTTCCTAACCTATACATCAACAATTCTTTCCGTTTATTTTCCTTCGTCAAATATTTGAAATTCAAATATTAGTTCTGCACAGGTGCTCGTCATAAACGAATACTCGTTACTTCAAAGAAGAATGAGTTATATTGCCGAAATTACGAGATTTTTGTCGTGTTACATCATCTTGAACAAATTCGCTTCATTTGTATTTATTTCGGATTGGGTTTCTGGCAATTAATTTGGATTTTATTGTTACGGCGATAGTCATTTGAATTATTTTCATTATTTCAACGGTTATGTTTACAATTTCTTGATATTTCTGTCGGCATTATGTCAGTTTGGGAGAGTTTTAATTTGCAGTTGAATTATTTCAACGGAATAGACGACTTCGGCCCAAGTTGCCAACCCACAATTTTCTTCACAAATTTACTATCACTGGGGAACGGGAATTTCAGAACAATTTCGACATGATAAGGTTCGCATTATTTATAAATATCTATAAAAGATGCCTCAGCTCTTCAAACAAGATAATTCTTTTCAAATATAGGGCTTTGTTAAGATCATCTCTGATTCGCTGAAATTTAAGTGGGGATTCCTGATTTCATGTTAATAGTGTCAAATTTATAAAGGATATGTTCCGCAAATAAACTTTGTTATTTCGGTTGCCTGTTTTCCATTCCGTAAATTCTAAATATTGGGTTGGTTCCTGAAAAAAGGTTAATTACGGAATTTGATTGATGAAAAAACGTTCTTTCTGTCACTAGAACGACAGTCAATGTTCTATGGTAACATATCCATAGCACAGAATAATGTTTTTTTTTACTTTATGATCCATAGAACATAGAAGAGACAACAATCAACAATGGAAAAATTACTAGGTATGGTCTATGGATCATAAGATAAATAAAGATTGTTCTATGCTATGGATATGTTATCATAAAACATTGGTTGTCCTTCTGGTGCATAGACCTAATATGTCTATGTTCGGTATTTCATATTTACAGAACGGAAAACCGGCCACCGAAATAACCAAGTTGATTCGCGGAACATATCCTTTATAAACTTGACACTATTAACATGAAATCAGGAATCCCAACTTAAATTTCAGCCGAACAAAAACCTATATTTGGGAGGAATTATCTTGTTTGAGGATCCGAGGCATCTTTTAGGGATATTTCTGAATAACGCGGACCTTATCATGTCGAATTTGTCCTGAAATTCCAATTCCCCAGTGATAGTAAATTTGTGAAGAAAACTTGGGCCGAAGTCGTCTATTGATCCTATATGATATAATTATCACTTGTGTTTATCGGTTGAAGCTTATTTTGGATGGATTTTACATCATTTTTTTAGGTGGGTTTTCACTCCCAATATCTAAAACGGAACTATAAAAATAGTAATTGAATCAAAAATATAAGTTCAGTTTTGCTTTGATCAGGGAAAGAGGTTCAAAACGGTTATCAATTTATCTTCAAGAAATTTGATGAAGGACTAAAAATATTCTCAAAACGAAAAATCTAAAGAAAATCATTATAAAATTTTCTCGTTTGTCCGATAAAAGAGTCAGATTTGTACTCTGAAACTTTTCAGTTCGCTTTTTTTATCGTTTCCCAAGAAACTACTCATGACAAATTGTTCGATCCTGCAATCCGCTAGGGCGTTTTCCATAAAAAAATTTATTTAATTTCAATAGTTCTGTTTCAGATGTTTGGAATAAAAAAACCCAGAAAAGACCTAAAAATTACTTATGTTATTTCATACTGTAATGGAAGTAAAACTTTTTTCTGAATAACGAACTAACATTGACAGAGATTTGGACAGAATATAAATAAATCAATTATGATTTTGCGTTTCGTTTCAGAACAATTGTTAATTTATATGATGAGGTAACAATTAATGTTTCTGTTTCCTTGTTTTTAATTAATACATTTATTTTCTAGCCTTGAAAAAGGAACGAATTGTTCCGAAACGTTGGCAAAATCACAATTGATTCATTTAAATTCTGTCCAAATCCCTGTGAATATTTCTTGGTTATTTGAACATGGACGTGAATAAGGCAGAATTTTATCTGAATATTTCAAATTCGGCATGTTATCCCAGATATTTTTATACTCTTTAGAATTTAAATCTCAGTCTGATAGCGCCACCTTTGATAATCTGTATTTTCTTGAACCATTTCTCTGAAAATTCAAGTGACTTCCACCAGTTGGACAAATAAAAGAAGTGTTGATTTCTTTCATAAACTTAAGTTATAATTTTTTTATGTGTTTCCTAGGTTTTCACAGACATCTGACAAAGAACTTTTGAACATTGCCATTTATAGAAAAGTAATCCGTAAGGGAATTTTGGTGAATAATAATTTTATTTAATTTTAATAGTTCTGTTTCAGACGTTTGTAATGAAAACCCAGAAAACACCTAAAAATTACTTATGTTATTTCATATTGTAATGGAAGTAAAACTTTTTTCTGAATAACGAAGTCATATTGACAGGGATTTGGACAGAATATGAATAAATCAATTATGATTATACGTTTCGTTTCAGAACAATTGTTACTTTATATGATGAGGTAACAATTCCTTAATGTTTCTGTTTCCTTGTTTTTAATTAATAAATTTATTTTCTAGCCTTGAAAAAGGTACAAATTGTTCCGAAACGTTGGCAAAATCATAATTGATTTATTTGAATTCTGTCCAAATCCCTACGAATATTACTTGGTTATTTGAACATGGACGTGAACAATGCGGAATTTTTTCTGAATGTTTCAAATTCGGCATATTATCCGAGTAATTTCTATTCTCTTTGAAATGTAAATCGCAGTCTAATAGCGCCATCTCAGAGAATATATATTTTCTTCAACCATTAATTTGAATATTCCCTTAAATACCGAAAGATCATTTTTTTCTTGAAAATTCAAGTTACTTCCACCAGTTTGGCAAATAAAAGAAGTGTTGATTTCTTTCCTAAACTTTAGTTATAATTTTTTTTATGTGTTTCCTAGGGTTTCACAGACATCTGACAAAGAACGTTTAAACATTGCCATTTATAGAAAAGGAAATCTATGAAAATATCCTGAAAAATAAGGCAAAATCCTTTCAAAATATCCTTAACTCGATTTTAATTTCCTCAAAATTAAAAATAAATTTTCAGAACGCACTGAGACTCCCTAGAGATGCCGAAGTGAGAAGAGCACCGAAAACCCCTAGTCAAGGTGTTGAATATCAGTCTTCAATGTTTCCATCATCTTCTTCACCATTCCCACTTGGTTTCTTCATGTTGCGTCTTCATTTACGAACAAATTTCACCACAGATGTGAGTATAAAGTGATTACAGGTGTAAAAGATTGATTTCTTAACCTAACACGAAATAGGTGTCAGTAAATAACTAGTTACTACAAGAGAAAAAAACATAGCTGAGTTGGATGTTTTTCAGCGACACCATCTCAGAATTTCATGACGCCATTTCGATATTTTCTTGATAGATTATTTCCGGTAATTCACCGATTGTAGTTGGATTTCGAAGATGATACTATGATTCTCTGCAGGTTCTTCATGAATATGAGATATTAATTGGATCGAAGCCATCCAGTGTATCAATTCGCACAATATCATCTGTATATCTTATACATAGTGTTCACAACTTGAATACCAAACGTTGTTTACACTCTGTATAAACTATGTCGCTTTACTATTGGATTTTTACGTTTCAGATATGCTTTAATCGATCGAGATTTTCAAAGGCTTTTTCTCTCAAAAAATACTCAGTATCTATACTCCATTCACTTTTATAAACTATCCCGGTTGGCCATGACATTCTGACACATTTCACCGTGTATATTTCGAAAATGTTAGGTTATAGACTGATAACTCCACAACGTTGTCCTCTCTACATAAAGTTCGTAGTAATTACGTATTTTTCAAAATGTGAATTTATTTTGGGAAAATAATGAATTCGAGAAAATATTATGTGAATTCAATAACTCCAAAGACCTGGCGAAAGTTGAAGAAACTTTTTTCTCTGTTAACGCAGGAAATATTTCACGTATATAAACATGGTTGGAAGATTCAGGTATGCTATTTTCTTGTACGGAAATCAAAAATGGAGTGTCGAAATTTTACTGAAAAATGATGGATTAAGTATTCCGTTACTTGGTGATAGTTCATTCGAGAAAAAATAAAATAAAAGTACTCGAATAACCCTGCAGTAAAACTTCTAAACGAACAGGCAAACCTATGGAATTCCCTACTTTTCGAACTTCTCAAGAAATAAGTCTACAGAAGATATTTGAATACCTCGTTGCACAAATTGAAATACTCCAGTATGAAAATGTAGTAATAATACAAAACCTGTCACCTTAAATGTACTAACTCAATTTACAAAGTTCTTGGGAATCTATGTGAACGATACACTGGGTTTTCACTCACATACGTCGAAAATGTTGGATAGCTTGTGATGAATTATTGATTCCAAATTATCAGGGTTACTATATCAGGAAAAAAATATTTCAATTCTACATAGCACTTCCTGACTTTGTCTCTGCTTCTTCAAAACTACCTCCGGCATTTTTAGTTTCCAAGCGTGACGATTATGTTGAGATTGAGAGTAGAAGTTGGCATTGGCATTTGGCAACGTCGCTAAGAATTATTTTGACATTGCCGATATCTTACGAGTGCCAACCTGCGTCAGTTTCAAGTAAAAAAACTTAATAGACCTAAATCATGGCCAACCGGGATAGTTTATAAAAGAGAATGGAGTATACCAATGTTATTTTTTAGCCCATATTTGTTATTGTAGTAGGCTATGGAAAGCTCGAATCTAACCAGGAAATGAAGCTATTGGAGTACTTCGTTTTAGAGAAAAAAATCAGCAGCCTTTCGGAGCATGTGGGCGAAAATACATTTAGAATTTTGCCTCTGAATATTTTAACGACACGATCATTACGAAATTTTGCACAAAATTTTAAATCAGCCTTCGCCACCTAGTTCCCAAGATTCATCATCATCGGATCAGCATTTTCTGAGTTATTCCGGAAATATCGATTTGGTGAATTGTTTTCGAAGAAAAACATTAAAAAATAATTTTTTTTATATTACTAACGATACGATGCTACCAGAATCTGGCTAGAAATTTTGCTGGGTATTAAACTACTAAATACAAAGTTTCTAACCAATCGTGTAAGTAGTTTATGGGAAATTGACGAATAAATATCCTCAAAAACTCAAATGGGTAGTATAACTTCAAAACCATCTGTCCGATTTTGCCCATTAACGAACTAAACCGATGAATTTTAACGCGCGACCTACGCTAAAAGTTTCAAGTCATTAGCTCTTTTCATTTTCAAATTATCCCGGCAACTGACGGACGTTCCACCGGACAGATTCGATTCGAAAATTACAATCAGTCAAAACTATAGCACGCTCTTCACTTAGTTGAATAAAAGTGGAACACACTGTAGAAAATAAGCTCTCATGTTTCCCATTTCTATTGGAAATAATAGAATCGACTTACGTGATCGAATTTGAAAGCTCTAAAACGGGTCGATCGATTTCACTCATCACGTTTCAAATTTTTCAGAACAAGATCATACACGTGGGTCTTTGTTTGCCTTATTCCTGCTCTGACAACGACGTGACCAGAGTCGTTAGAGAAACTTCAAGAGGACACTTTTATGTCAACGTGGAGGTGGAAGCCATAAGGTCACACCACGATAAGTTCGAAATATGGATGGACCGAACTTTCATTGTTCTATGGTAAGATTAATTTTGGAGAAATTCAAGATCATCATTTCGAAAAGAATTAGAATGGGAATCGATTATGTAGTTCTTCGATATGGGTATTCTCTTAGAACTTTTGAAGTTTTTTTCAGATTCTTCACACCTAGGTGTACCCAAAATACCCTAT
The DNA here is from genome assembly GCA_958510865.1 of Myrrha octodecimguttata. NCBI lineage: Eukaryota > Metazoa > Arthropoda > Insecta > Coleoptera > Coccinellidae > Myrrha > Myrrha octodecimguttata. The sequence goes on along the minus strand of OY294063.1, from coordinate 15,317,173 downwards.
TTCACGTGATTTTTTGTAATTTTCGAATTATATTTTTTTGTGTTTTTTCAATTTATTATTCCAGCGAGGTTTCGCAAATTGAATCTTTGAATCTTTTTATGTAGTAGGTATTTTGCAGTTTTTTTTTCTAATATGATCTCCCAGAATGTAGTTTTGATAACAAAATGACTCGGCTTCCTGAAATTACTCAAATAAGGTTTGAAAATTAGAACTTCATTTTTCAGTATTACTCACTCAAACATTCAACATCAATCAAAAAATACAAAAAGGAGTTTTCATAACTTCTGGCCGAGTTTGAAAACTTTGCACGGTCCTAAACAACCAAAATAATAAGAAAAAATAGTACTTTAATAGCCTTTTCTGCTGTAATCGGCCTTCGAAGGCGGATAGGCTAAAAATCATTGAAACACGATTAAAGATATTTTTTTACTTTATACGTTTAAAAAACAAGATGTCACTCAACCCCCATCTGGTTTAAGATTTAAGGGTTGCTGTTTTCAGTTACACGGCTGATTCAAATTGATTGGGACCAACGGTATAAACTGTCCCCCAACCAAACCAAGGTTTACCTGTTTTTGAATTATTTCTAATTGTGTCTGGGGGGGCTTGAATATTAAGATGGTAAGCTCTCTAAATGACACTCTGTATATGAAGGACAATTAACATACCTAAATGTCCTGTTTTGATTGATTTGGTCGAATATCTGGAAAATTATCTAATTTATCGGAAAAATTCTGATTATAATTTTTCTTCCACTGAAGAAGACACTCTTTTTGAGTGAAAATATTATTCGAAATATACAGGGTCTTCATAAAAAGTGTTGACAACAGAGACAGTGACTGGGTGATATCAAGACAAAAAGTCCAAAACGTATAGGTCAGTAATAGTTCCTTTTCGAAATATAGGTGTTTCAGCTCTACAGGGTGATATTTTTTTTGCAATCTCTTTCTTTTTCTCTCCAGAATTATTTTGCGGAGCGCTACAGATAGTTGAAAAAATAGAAAAAAATATCTGTTTTATTCGATATCTTTTTAATTGCTTTCCAATTTACTCGTTTGATAAGTTTATTCGCTCGAAGCTAAATTTGAACATTTGGATCAGGGAGATAAACTTGCTAAGACATAAGCTAATAGAACCAAACATATTCGATATATCAAGGCGACTCGAACAAATTATTTCACACCCAAAAAAACTGATTGAACCTTCTTAGTTTGCAAATATTCAATGGCAAAACGAACCGTTACAATCAATCAAGTCGTTAAATTGTAAAATTAGAAAATGTCTGTTGAAAGCTGACACGAATTTATATAACTTATCTCAATAGTAGGTATCTACAGAATAATGCCAACCAAGTTGACAAGAATAAGTGTATTGTTGACACATTCGGGATTTGGTGCCAAAATTGTGTTTATAAAAGTCATAACAAATTTTTGATGGCATCTAACGTATTTCACACACAAAATTCATAAAAATTGAAAAATGATGTTATTCATTGTGTGTTTTGGGTTCCAGTTATGTTAATATTTATTATTTGATAATTGCAATTGATTTATTATTTGATAAAATTATATAATAAACCATAGTTATCAACCAAAAAAAAAATTACCCCCCTAAAAATTTCACACTTTACATATTGAAGTATGTAGATTGGAATGAACTATATTAAAAAACACTGCAAATTTTATACAAGGGTTTATTATTTTCTTAGTTAAATAACCCAATATACCATTGATATCTTAAATAACTTAGAATCGAATGCGAAGATTCATTTTCGATATTATTGGAAATTTGCAGCGTTTTTCTTTATATTTCAGGAACCACTGGTCGGAAATCATCCGGGTGAAATTTTTTAGGTTTAGTTATGCAACAGTCATCACCGTTTAGAGTTTCATGAAAATTCGGTGGTAAGTTTTCGAGAAATATTTTTTTTTCCCCGAAACCCCCATTTAGAGCCCTTAGGGTACACCGATTCTGCTGAAAAGCTTGGGGGATCCATTTCGAGCGACACACGATTTTTCTAGCAAGATTCAAGGATTTCCGTTCAGTACTTCCAGAGAAAAGCCCAGGACAACGGACGGCGGACGGACGGATTTTTTTTCATTCGTTTATTCAAATCTACATACTCCAAAACTTAAATTGTGAAATTTTCAGGGGGGTTACAAATTTATTTTGTTGGTCCTTCCGTTCGCAGTCCGGGGCTTTCCTTTGAAAGTACTGAACCGAAATCCGTGAAACTTGGTAGAAAATTTTGTGTTGCTCGAGATTGATCCTCTAAGCTCAAAACTGGGGGTAGGAGGGAAAAAAAAAATATTTCTCGAAAACTTACCACCGAATTTTCATGAAACTCTCAACGTTGATTACTATTGCCTAACTCAACCTAAAAAATTTCACCGGATGATTTCCGACCAGTGGTCCCTTATTTTTTATTAACAGAGAAAATAATATACCTTTATGTAAAATTTGCAGCATTCTCTTTTTAAAAGTTCTGTATTGCTGTCACATTTTTTGTTCTTTTGTATTATCTCTGGAGTTGAGTGGGTCTTTTTTTTTTCAAATAGAGACGACATTATAATCACTGTATTAAAAAAAATTAACTGTGTTGAATGCAGCATAATAATCTGACACATCCAGTGCAGCTTAATTTGTTGATACTACCTTATTTATTACTTGAATTTGTTGGTTCTCCTTTGGGGTATTATCGAAATAAAAATAATAGACCTATGTTAAAAAATTCTTCATCTAATCTCTAATAATATGATGGCACCTACTTTCAATTGCTTTCACTTGAAATATAGAACTATTTATTTTATTTTTCAGCCTGGTAACCTGCATTACTGTCATCATGCTTTCCATAGGAACAAGCTACGACTTTTATACTGAACATTTAAGAAAACAGAGAAAAAAACAATCAGCATATAATTTAGTAAACGAACAGTTGAAGCTTGAAGTGACAGAGTCGGATATGAAATCAAATAATGGTCAGTATATACAAGCTGAATTAAAATAATGATTCAAAAACTTTGGCCCATTTTTCCAACTACAGGCAAACATGGCATCTACATCATAAACAAATCTGAGGACACCAGTTCTAACGTAAGTGAAGGATCTAGTGACCCATCAGAGAAAATGAAGAATAAATCAGTTGTTAGTAAGTTGTGACGGAATTGAAATGAAATATTTTGATTTTTAATTCTTCAATTTGTAGATCTGATAGTGAGGGAGATGCTTCTTTCATTTTCTTTGAAAGCAAACATGAGGATTATTTGCGACCACACTGTAGGGAGCGATACGATTCCAGTAATTCATGGTTTGAAGTCGATCAGTATGGCTTGGGTCATATTGGGCCATACTTGTATTATAGCATTCAAATATTCTGGTGAGCTAAAGGGCGAGAATCTCAAGTGTCTAAGATATTCTTTTCAGAAATTATCGAATTCCTGAACATGAAATCACAGACTATAGTAAATATAAAGTCTATTCTCCTTAAAAATTATTTTTTTTCAGATAACATGGAGTTTCGAAGGGTCATTGAAAAAGATTTCCTGTTCCAAACCATCTCAAATGGAGCATTCAGTGTAGACACGTTCTTCTTTACTAGTGGTTTGCTGGTCTCTTTCCTTTATTTCAGAACGAATGCTAAAGGAAAACTGGATCCTTTAACCAAAGGAAAGAAAGGTTTTTCAGCAGGATTCCTGCACTTTTTTGGATTGGTATTCTACAGATTTTTAAGGTTGGTATCAATTAATTATAATCATCCTTCATCCCATGATGACAAGCAGCGATAAACAGCAGATAAACTAGTGGTAATGTAAATCATAACTCGCGCAGATGAAGTTTTCAGTTTGAAACAGAGGAACTGTAATTCATCAAGTGAGTTATGGTCATTAGCGCAAGTTGAATATTTTACTTCATCTACGACTTTAACAATAAAAACTAAGATACAAGACAAAAAACCTTGCATTCGGCGATTTTCCCCTCTTTTTTCCTATTTATTATAGTGAGTTATTATAACTCACCACATAACTCACGTTTTTTGTTTGAATATACTATTGATTAGTCAGAAGCCGTTTGATCATGAATGTATCATTTAATAGAAGTAGCAATAACAATACTTATTTTGAAATATTTTATACAGATTAACTCTCCCTTACCTCATCACCTTGGGCATTGTTGAGGTGTCCATGAAATGGTTCAATTCCTATTCCGTATTCGAACCGCCAACTCTAGACCACGAAACCTGTCAAAAATACTGGTGGAGGAATATTCTGTACATCAACACCTTATTTCCTGTTGAAGAAATGGTATAGGAACAAGAACAAGAAAATTGAGATCTCTTACAATGTTTTTTTTTTCAGTGTATGTTGTGGAGTTGGTATTTATCTGATGATACCCAGTTTTATGTCATTGGGGCAGTTATACTCATCTTATCTACCAGGTAAATCTTACTAGTCAAAACTAAGTTGCTAAAGTCAACTCTAAATTTCAAAAATAAAATTCGAAGTCCAAAACGGCACCCTTGGGGAATACCTGGAATAATTATTAATACAATAATTTTCCAGTCATTTCAAGATTGCTGCCTCTGTTTTACTAACACTTTTGGTCAGTTCGTGGATGACTACAAGTTACATTGCATACAGCAATAGTCACAGACCTGGTTCTGATGATCCACTAGCCTTATTCGACAAAATATATGATAAGCCTTGGACAAGGTTAGGACCCTACCTGGTGGGTATGTCCGTAGGATGGTTACTCTTCAAGAAAAACTGCCAATTGCATATGAATAAAGTGAGTCAATACTCACAGTTTAGAGTGTGTTCGATATTTTTAACGCATAATTTATTTAAATAGTTTGTTGTTGTGCTCGGATGGACCCTTTCCATTGGCTGTCTGCTGGTATTAGTCTATGGATTGTATGACGTGAATTTGGGCCCATTGAGTGGTGCTGCCTACAGTTCTCTGAGTCATTCAGCCTGGGCACTTGGACTTGGTTGGATTGTGGTTGCTTGCACAACTGGTTATGGAGGTTGGTACAGGTTAAGATCTAGTGGCACAGCATTTATGTTTGTTAACGCTGGCGTTATAAGTCCTTGAAATTTGGCAACCATGTCGGTTGTGTCTTCGACATATGAATATAATCTCGGCAAACCCGCAAGATTTCCCGTCGCTAAGCTATAAGTAAGATACTAACATCATTGTAAGCAGTTTGATTTCTTGAACAAAAAATATGAAAGCCAACATAGGCGGTCTCTCTTTGTTTGGAAGATATGGGCCCCCAAAGTTCCGAATTGTTGCATTTTCAGATCCTTTTTTACGCCATAAAAATGATCTCTCCCTTCTCAAATCTAGTTCATGAATCATCTTTCATCCTTCAACCAACGAATAGCGACACTTTCTTTCAAGAATATTCGTTATTTAAAGGAAGAAAACTGAAAATATTAGACAACCACTAAACCTATATTTCTACGAAATACTTCTCAATGTTAAAGCGGAGCTTGGCAACAGCGTCTTTTCATCGCTGGCCAAGAGTAGTTGCTGGCAGGAAATATGAAATAATGGACAGTTGAAGGATATGATTGCAAGGAAAATGCTTCTGTCACTGAAGAAGAGGTGGTTATTCTAACATCAAAACAAAATCATTGAGAATATTTGTTTAAGGTTTCACTCTCAATATTTTCGTTTGAACTTTCTTTCTAGCCCCTTTAAAATGGGGACGTTGTTATCTACTTCGTTTTTTGTTGTGTCTTCGAGATGGTCCCTGAGAATGAGATTCAGGGTATTCCAATAAGATGGGTTATATAATATAACCTCGATTTCATTGGAAATCTGGGAAGGGCGCGTCCTATCACATATGAAAAAAATGTACGTTGAAATATATATCAGGGTGTATTCTCATTCCATTACTATGTGTTTCAACCTTGTAGATTTCATTAGAAACGAATTCTCCTATTGGAAGATTAAGAGTATCGCAGTAAACAGAACTAAGAACATATTTCATTTTTCTCGCCAGCAATAATCTGTCATTCACGAATACGCACGATGGCACGATTCCGACCGATGAAATTCGCGCCATTGCCAAACTTCACTTATAGACTGAGTCGAAATCAGAAGGAATAGAGGTTAAGTGGTTTTTTCATTAAATATTGAATATTCTTGAAAAAGTGTTGCTTATTGTTGGTTGAAGGTTCAAAGGTGGTTTGTGAACTATACAGATGAAGTGAGAGATCATTTTCATGGTGGAAAAAGGGACCTGAAAACGACTCATTTTGGAACTTTGGGGGCCCATATCTTCCAAATTAAGAGAGACCACCTATGTTCGATTTCACGTTTTTCATTCAGAAAAACACACTGCGTACAATGATGTAAATATCTTTTTAATATCTCGGCGACGGGAAATTTTGCGGGTTTACCATAATCTCAAGCGCTTTGATGATGGAGCTCAACAACACCCTTGGATCTTGAATCAGAAGTAACACTCGATTTTCTTTCAGGCATGGTGAACAGAATTTTATCAGCAGGCATACTCTACCCTTTCAGTCGAGTTACCTACTGTGCATATCTCATACATCCCATAGTCATAAGAGCAATGGCTATGAGCATGGATAGTCCTCTACATCTAGGAACCTTAGTGATGATAATAATTTTTCTAGGACAAGTAGTAGCCTCTTACTCCCTAGCCTTCTTTATGTCCTTAGCTTTCGAAGCCCCAACTGTATCGATGTTGAGGATAATGCAGAAGGTAGTTGCTTTCAAGAAAGAACAACAAAGAGTCCTGCTTCAGAACACACAAACGTGATATGAATGAACGAAGAAGGGATATTGTTATTGTACAAATTTAGCCAGTAGGAAATGCGTCACTATGCTTCATGATCAAGAAGAAGCTCTCTTATTGTTATTTTGTATGTTTAGAAAATATACGAGTTTTACTTGGAACTTCTATGATACTTCAGGATATACACCACAGACAAGATATACAGATCTGACAAATCATTCTAGCACTATGTGATTTTCAATGCTTTTGAAGGAACGCTGATTTTCTTGCATAACAGTACAAATTACCAACACGCAACTAGGTGCAAAATTTCGTGTTCATTTAATAGTTAGAATTTGAACAAGCGCGTAAAAGCTCCTGACCTTACGTTAGTGCTTTTCTAGATTTTTCTCAATCTAGTTTGATACAAGAATATTATGTTTATCACAAAATCTGAAGTGGTGATCCAAAGAATTTTACTTCACTATAGATTAATGGTGTAAGGATCAAGGATGCAGGAAACGATACTCTGTCAGTTCGCCGACGTTTCGGAAAAATTTATTTCCATCCTCAGGGCTCTACAAAATTTACGGAAAACATGATTCGTAACATTGATGAAGTTGTTCACAATAGTAAAGGAAAAACGAGCTACTATAAGTTATTGACTAGAAAAATATCACAGAAAAAGTGGTTTTGGAATAATTTCGACACACAAAGAAAAGTTACACAATTTAAAAGACAGCTTAGGATTAAAATAAAGTTAACATACATATAAATATACAGATAAATATACAAACATAGATATAGTACTTACAGACTGAACAAGTGTATCTCCCGAAAATCATTTTGTTAAGAACCAAATCAATCCTCCAATATTTCTTGTAAAAATAAATCATAACCGATTAAAAAGCGGGGACAAACAATGCAACCGATATGCAGACAGTACGCCGACAGACGGAGGTGAAATCAAAGGAACGGCGGACTCGAAACATATTAGGGTAAAAAACGTAAACGCATGTATGTGATATATTGAAGATCAAGTAGTGATGTCGAGAGGGACTAGAAATTTCATCTTATTTTAATCGTTAATTTCGTAATTTTCTGCTTGTTTTCAATAAAGAAGAATAAAATCGGCTGAGTTGTTGAATATCAGCTCTAGAGTTTACCGAGTCATGGACGCTTATTTGTAACATTTCAAAAATTATATACTTGAGTAATCGTTTAATTTTTGAAATGTTACAAATAAGCGTCCATGACTCGGTAAACTCTAGAGCTGATATTCAACAACTCAGCCGATTTTATTCTTCTTTATTGAAAACAAGCAGAAAATTACGAAATTAACGATTAAAATAAGATGAAATTTCTAGCCCCTCTCGACATCACTACTTGATCTTCAATATATCACATACATGCGTTTACGTTTTTTACCCTAATATGTTTCGAGTCCGCCGTTCCTTTGATTTCACCTCCGTCTGTCGGCGTACTGTCTGCATATCGGTTGCTTTGTTTGTCCCCGCTTTTTAATCGATTATGATTTATTTTTACAAGAAATATTGGAGGATTGATTTGGTTCTTAACAAAATGATTTTGGGAAGATACACTTGTTCAGTCTGTAAGTACTATATCTATGTTTGTATATTTATCTGTATATTTATATGTATGTTAACTTTACTTCAATCCTAAGCTGTCTTTTAAATTGTGTAACTTTTCTTTGTGTGTCGAAATTATTCCAAAACCACTTTTTCTGTGATATTTTTCTAGTCAATAACTTATAGTATTGCTCGTTTTTCCTTTACTATTGTGAACAACTTCATCAATGTTACGAATCATGTTTTCCGTAAATTTTGTAGAGCCCTGAGAATGGAAATAAATTTTTCCGAAACGTCGGCGAACTGACAGAGTATCGTTTCCTGCATCCTTGATCCTTACACCATTAATCTATCGTGAAATTATGTTTATCATCACACACTTCCACAACTCATGTTTACATTTGTTGCAACAAATATATTTCTCACATGTAATGTAATATCGTGAATGGTCCATTCTCGTTATAAAATTTTCATACTGACCCCATTCTCGCATTGGAGACAAGACATGCTAGCTTTAGGTGGTAGAGTAACATATAATTCAGCGGTCCAGATGAATTCTTGATTATTCTTCTTGTATATCTATTTTATATAATGCTGGTCCGCAATAAAACCTACACATCTTTGGAGAGAATTTAAGACACCGAAGTGAGCGATTGATTTTCCAGATTTGTACTATTTAAGTCAGAAATATTGAACTGCTTGTAGTTGCATTGTAATGTAGCAATTGAATGAGAATCCTCCATTTTTTTATTATCTTGCATTGTAGAGAATTTTATAAAATCGAAGAGCTCACTTGTGAGGATAAAATCAGAGTGAGGTTATGTTAATTTTGAAGGTTAGTCAAGCGACTGAGAGGAAAATAAAAAATATTTTTGTTTGCATCAGTGTAATCGAAAGAAATATGTTCACATAACATTATAAGTTTTTACATTTCTATGAAAATATATAAGTAAACTTCAAATATATATTCTTTGCTGTACATCCATTCCTACCTTGAATAGGATAATCTAAAATAATTTCACAGAAGGGCCATTTAGATTTAAAACATTCTATACAACGTTTCCGTAAATATGTACACAATTTTTACAATAGCCACACTCATTTCAAAATCCCTACCTTATGATATGTCATTCGGAGCAACTCAAAAAAAAAAAAAAAAATCAATAGAAAATTATTATATAAAGTAAACCGTAACAGACATTTTCTGTTTAGCATCAAATATATATAATAAGAATTAACAAATCGGTAAAACTATAAATGACATACTTTTTTAAATCTAAATAGCCAGAAAATTGAACGGGCCCGAAGAATTGTACAAGGGTTCACCAAAACGGAAGTGTCCCTTAGATTACACAGGATTATCAAAACTATTCTCAAGTACGGGAAGCAATTTTCAAATTTTCAAGCGTAGAATCATGACACGATACGTCGAAAAAGTCGTGCTAACAAAAAAGTGCGAATTCAAGCATGAAATTGTACAAGGAGAAAGCGAAAATTTGAATTATATGAAATTAAGGAAATGCTATAATTTTTTTATACACGAAGCAAAAAAAACAGTTGAAAATTGAGATCTTCTGAAATTTCAATACTCCGTTCCTAATACTAAAAATGCGGCAAAGAATTGTGAATATTCTTTAAATATGTAATGTTTGACTCAATCTTAATTATTAACAACTCGCAAGATTTCAAACATCCACTCTACTCAGTGCATTGCATAATAAATTTTCAACCTGGGCCCATTTCACGAAGAGAAATAACAAAGAGAAAAGGAAATATATCACATATAATCATTCAGAGATTCATTACTCTTAGTATACTAAAAATTAGAGCATGCACCCAACAGGAATGAGGTCTTCTGATAACATAACAAGTTGAAGTCATTTCAGTAAACGAGTACCCGTGTTTGAAAACAGGTGGCGTTGTCAAGAAAATTTGACATTACTGTCATCTGTCAAACGACAACGTGTTCAATTTCGGAGTGATTCATAGGTTAGTTGAATCATTTCTCCGTAACATAAAAATTGGAACGATTAGTTAATACGTTGTTCATTGAGCAAAGAAAAAATTTAAAAATATTGCATGTTCTTTTCCAACATAGTACTTTTTGTTGACTCAATTATGGTAGTTATAATAGGATGGTTTTCCAATAATTTTGACAGAGAAGGAGAAACTGCTAGAGAGAAAAAACAGTGAAGCATTAAAATACGATAATCAATAAGTTCTCACTTTTCTGGTACAAATGATGCACAACTTCGGCATTGAAAATCGAAAAGATATTCCAGAATTTTAACAAGAAAATACTGTCAAAACGCGCCCCAACTTCTTTAATTTCCGTGAGCGACCTCCAGCTCCGAGTACATACCCACATTTCTCTTAAAAAATCGTCTGTTATCATATACTACTTACATTAACTTACAGGTCTCTGCCGAGGAAAAAATCGAGCAACAGTTATCGATTACCAACTATCTACTAACCTTACTTTTATATGTGTCTTCTACCTTTAATCCTGGACACAAGATTGCAAATTTTCAACGCAGGCCCCAACTTAAGTCCCATGTATTTCATCATCATGTCCGAGTTGAGGAGAAGAAGGGCCTTACCATCGATTTCCTGCAATGAAAGACGTTATCAGAATCAAAGAACATAGGAGATCTTTTCTCAATAACCAGCTAGACTCCAGGAATGCAGATCACTTGAAAATTGGAAAGCACGATTTAACGAGCACTTCAAAGTTTTACACAGAGAAAACGAAGACATAAATTTATATAGCGGCGGTAGCTCAGTGGTTAGAGCGCAAGCCCCATGATCGTAAGGTCTGGGGTTCAAGCCCTTGGCCGGGAAATAACTTTTCCGGTTTTTAGGGGACCGTCCAACCATTCGCTGTTGGGTAAACAATTAACATTGCTGTTCCTAACGTGGCGCAAGGAATTAGTAACAAAGCCTATACAGAACACACCCGGTATCCTAACTCGCACAAGCTTTAAGCTTCTGAGGGGTTTCGTTGAAGCCTAGGATATTCGGAGAAAAAAAAAAAAAAAAAAAAAAAAAAAAAGCTGAACTTACGTGTTTTCTGAAAAGCTCGGCATGCACCCCCAAACAAGGATCCGTCGATTCGATGAATTGTATCACTTCCTCGATGCCCCATTCTTGCGTCGGTATCCTGTTTATGTTAGCGAGGGTGGTCTCCGAAGAAGTTGAGGTATCTGCGGCAACGGGTGTCGTAGAAATCGCGGGTTCCTGCTCCACCTGAGGTTTCTTCTTGGGCGGGGGAGGTGAAGATTTCAAATCGCAAGACGGACAATCCGTCAGTGGCGTTTCCAATTCTACGTAAAAAAAATTGTCTGATAAAACTCATTGCAACCAATAATTGATTACTGTGTTGAGAATGTGCGGGTAGAATTATTGCTAGAGTTGCCATTTTCCTGCATTGAATACAAGGAAGGATCTAGAGCCTTGAAATTTTCAGGTTAGGTTTCGATTTTGAATATCTCGGTTGAGTTCGTTAATGGGACAAATCTGTCGAATTCTTTTAAAGCCATTTGAAATTTTGAATTTTCAATAACTCGAAAAATATTTAAATGTTTACAAATTTTTACCTAAGCAAAACCTGGAGAATTAGGAAATAATGAAAGTGTTTTATCTATCGACAGGGATCTATGGTTGAAAATATTGTACAACTTGAAGACTCACTTGGTATAACCACAGATCAACCAGATAAACCACTCGCGTCATTTACTTAGGAAATCTATGTCAACGCAGATATGACCCTGAATCGAGCTAATCAGAATTTTAGCAGGCGTTTGGGGTGCCAATCAGATTGCAGGAATAGGATTACGTCACTCTCGCCGTTTTCGGACTCGCTTGAAGAGGTTATAAACATGTAAACAAACTGAAATGAATTTTTCATCCTATTTATTGATGAATAATCTCGTATCTGTTCCATTTAAGAATATAATCCAAACAGTTTTTTACAATCAAATCAATTGTTTAATCATCTTTGAGGTTCTATTTTATGATGACAGTCCTCATTAAATGTTTTAATTATACAACAAGAAATGGAATCGAACTTAGGTGGACTCATTCATAATGTTCATTTTATATAATATAAAGGAATTGCAACTGAAGTAAAAGCATTACAACCTCCATTATTCAATTAAAACGATGGGATGTCTAATAAAATTGTATATGATTGCACAAACACTAGGATTGGAATCGAACAAAGTTGGTCTATTCATAGTTTGATTTTATATTGAAATGAATCTCATTTGATGTGAAACTACAAAGATTCTCTGATTAAGGTAAACGGGTTTTCCATAACATTTTTCCAAAATTTTCATTTACTCCAACCGAGTTCTTCTACAGGAGTTTAAGGTGTGACAAAACACTCGCTTTGGTGTTGGAAGTTTGCTTTTCAAATGGTTTCATCGAAAAATCTTAGTCTGATTTTGATTTTGTGATTCCTGAATCCCGACAAATCCGTTTTTACATTTCGATTTTAGATATTCCAAAATCAAGTATTCAGTTTGACAGCTGTTTCGAGGAAGAAGAAAGTGTGGTTATGTCTGTTATATTTCTCAAGGTCGGAGAGACGCGATTCCCGCAAACGATGAAGTGATTTGTCTTGTTGGTCTGTGGTATAACATAACTTCCCATAGCAGGTAAGAAAATGAACCACAGAATACTATCAATCTGCGCTTCAACAATGGCGTCCTAAGCATTAATTTCCAACTCAAAAATGCAAATTTCCCTTGAGCGAATAATCTATCCAAAAATATATTTTTTTCACTTACTGAATAAATTCTGGCAACATCCCAAAGTGGTTGCCAACAAAGAAAATACTACTTCAATGGAGCCCAGTTTAGCCACCGATGGCAACTTGATTGTGTAAGTGGATCCGCTGTGGCTGATGACAATCTCTTCCCCTTGCAAAGCTCCGAGTCTCGCCAATATGGTCTCGAATTTATGTGATGCATCCAACAGTTTTCCGATGAGTTTCTTCACGAGAGCTACCGGTATGATGTCCTCGATTGTGGTCGGTAATTGGTTCGTGTCAATTAGCGGGCCCCCACAGCAAGATTTCCTGATGTGAATGACGATTGGGGGAGGAGGAGGAGCTGATGTGTCAGCCTCTAGAGACTCCGTAGTAGCGGAGGGGTTAACTGGTACTGGTGTAGGCAAGGGAGCAGGCCTGATTCGGAATCTTCAACAACATAAGAATTTTCATTCAGGACCAAGATAACCTAACCATTGACGTAAATGTCACATATGACATTGACAGACAGGAATGATCCCAAAGGCAAGATATAAGTTGAGTTCCAATATTCCCAATCAGTACAGGCCAGTATCAGTAATTTCAAAATGCTTCGTACTGATAGGAACAGTTACCAATGCAGTGCCAGTAAAATCAACTATTAGTCGAGTTCCAATATTCCTGGCCAGTACTTTTCAGTAAATTTTGACAGTCGATTTTACTGGCACTGCTTTGGTAACTGTTCGTATCAGTACGAAGCGTTTCGAAATTACTGATACTGGCCAGTACTGATTGGGAATATCGGAACTCAACTTTTCTCAAAATTATGGTAATTATGGTATCATAAAGAAAATATTTTTGACTAATTCTGAATTTACAAACCCTATAGGCAACTAACTCGATGTTTTGGAGGGAAAAAGTTCATATTCATTTTAAAGAATGCATTAATAAGCAAAGTGTGCAGACTTTGATATACATGAATATAAGTTAAAACTAACAACACTATTTCTTTCTAATTTGAAAAACTTAACTGAAAAACTCATTTTATAAAACTAACCTTGCTCCAGCTTGATTTTTTTGCCCAGGCGGCTGCATGGGGTGGCCAGATTTTGCACACCATCCAACAGGAAAAATATCCCTACTATCAAATCTACACCAATAGTCGAAAGCCCCCCTCCAACCATCGAAGGTAACATGTATTTGATCATTTTTGATGGCCCCTACTGTTGCACAGCAAATTAATTGGGGATTCTTTTTGTCAACAGCCTCAAGTTTTTGACCAACCTCAAAAAGATTAACCCCTGGTCCTGAAGGTTCTTTTTGGAATATTTTAGCAGGTGCCATTTCTGCACCATTCAATGTTTTCAGAAGGAACATTGGCCAAGAGCTGGCATTCATTCTGAACCCTAAAATCAAAATTAAAATCAGCATAAACTGCTAAGATTCTAGAGAAAGTAACATCCTGAACTTACCTAGAGGTGGTTGTAACATTCCACCTGTTTTTTCACAATGACCTATAGCGTTTATCTCACTAGAATCCACCAATCTCCAAAAATCATTCTTATTATCACTACCATCTAACCTGAGCCTTAACCTAGGTCCTAAAATACTAATAACGGTAGCTATACATGTAGATGTGACATTTCGAGGATCCAAAGCCTCCAATTTCATTCCAACTTTGAAATCGTTAATAGGCGAGTTCACAGCTTGTTTAAAACAGTGTTGGGGAGCAGGCCCGCTGTTTGTTTCTTTCAAATATTCTTCCCAATCAAAAGGCTGGTATGTTTCATATTGGAAAGGGCCTGGAGATCCTTCTAAATTAGGAGATACAGTTGCTACTTTCAATTCTTTTTTCTGGTGTTTATTGAGGCAAAATAGGGAACAATACTCCTTGGAAACTGTATTATTTCCACTAATCACGTTATCACATTGTAAACAAGCTCCTTTTCCATAAGCTTTACGAAATTCTGCTAAACAAGTCTCTGAACAAAACTCTTTTTTACCATTTGTTGTCGGTAGTACATATTTAAGAGGAAGTTTATTTTCATTACACCAAGTGCAAGAAATTATCTTTTTAGGGGGTCTTCCTGGACCTCTGACTTTTCCAGGTGTCGAACCGTTGCTTGCTGACATTATTTAAAATTGGAATGACACATAAAAAGGAGATAAATATGTACGGCTATTTCATGCAAGCATATAGTTCTGACGACACAACCATACTCTTCTAGATGCCTGCAATAAACGCCGGTAAAGCAGCGTTTTATAGATTATCCTCACAGTACAATTGACACATCGACAAAAACTACACGTATCTTGAATACACTACACCTTGTCAACAAATTTTGATCATTGTTTATACGGTAAATGATGCAAAAAACTTATGTTTTGCAACCTTAGGCATTTTGGCATTTTTGACTTTTCTACTCCATGAATATTTTCCTAGTTACATATGACGCCAACGCCATCACGCCAAAACTGAAAGTCCCTAGAAAATAGGTTGGCGGGATATTCGAATTTGATTTATTCATAAACTTGTTCAAATCAAAAAAAACTTGAATGACTTCAGTTTCTCATTTCGAAAAATCGAATGCTCATGTAAGATAATACAACTTACTATTCAATTACAATTTACTGCCTTCGGGCTGTATGGTTCTTAAGACAATTCAATACAATACTATCATAGAATCATAGTTCATTAAACAATGATAGAACGCACGTTTGAGAAGGACAACACAAAATTCAAATACAGTGATGTTACTGTCATGTTCATTTCTATGATGTCAAAAAGCAACCATAGACAGCGATAAACTGTAAGTCATAGACAGCATATACTGCTTATCTCAAAGTTACTAATGATTTTTCTCTATGATAAAGGAAAAAGAAGTGATCGTAGAAAAGTATAGTTGCGTACTTGATGCAGGTTCGAATCCCTTCATGGCTGTATTATTTTATAGAACAGTCAATTGATCATTATTTTCCGTTCAATCAGATTTCCTTGATTTTCATAATATTGTAAGATAATTTTAAGAAATCACAAAAACACAAGCTTAACTGAAGATGGAAGATAATCGAGATGCTCAAACCTCCTCTGAACCCCCTGAGTGTGAACCGATGGAAACAGATAACAACCCAGAAGTCACAACTAGAGAAATTTATATATTCATGGAATTTGATAAAAAGATGAAAGATTACCTCTTCGATAACAAAATTTTCTTTCGGATGGCCAGATTAGAAGAAAAGCCACTCATACAAGTGAACAACCATATTTTCAAAGGTAAAACAGTATCTGCTCAATGTTTCATTCATTCCATAACAGTTTGATTTTCCAGGAGAATATAGAAGCTGCACTGGCACTAATTTGTTTTTTTCCGATTATGAAAAACAACAGTCGCAAAACATTTTTGCAGGTCAAAGTTCCATAAAATTGAAACATGTAGCCACTCAGTTCAAAACATTAATTTTAAATCCTGTGAGAATACCCTCCGATATGGCTGATCTGCCCCAGCCCTTACATGACATCAAAATTAACGACAAATATGATACTAAGACCCTCTTAAAAAAAATGGCTTACGGTACCTTGAATCTAAAAGATGACTTAGTTGTTGTTCCCAGGCAATCAATTCCGGTAAGAACATACAGTTTAGATAGCACACTGCTGATAGGTGAGAAGGAGAAACGACAAGAAGGATCTAAGGAAGAATCTAAAGCTAAAATGACTAACAAAAGTGAAGAACCTCAATATAAAATGAGCCTCAAAACAACAGAATACAAAACCACCAATCAGCTGGATGCTATCAGTAGATTAGGTTTAAGCTCAAACAAATCACAAAAGTCAGAAGTTGTTGTCGATATCTTGACCCATAAATTTGAGAAACTGAAACAATTGGCAATGCGACCTACACGAAGGAAAAAAGAACGTGAACCTATTGCTGAGTGTGAGGAAAAATATAAGAAAGCTTACGACTACAATTGTTTGAAGTGCGCGGTGAGTTTCTGAATTTTTAAACCTCAACTTAATGCTCCAAATTCCTACATACATTCCCGAGAATTAGCAGTGGTTTGATTATCTTCATTATTGAATTAATACTATTGTTTTTTTTAACATTGAAGGAGTTCCTATCAAAATATAGTGAGTTGTACCAACTGTTTTGGCCCAGTCTTCCCCATTCGTTCATGCTAATTATATTTGACTTTAACAATTGTAGATCATGAAACCATCCGATTATTTCCGTACCATATCTGAGAACTTCAATGAGAAAACCTTGGTGGGAGCTGTAGACATTGATCGCAGCATTCTTCAAGGTGTGATTGATCCTTCACCTCATCTGTATCGTGTACTAACAGAAGATGAAAAGTTAGCATTACTTAGCATAACAAACCTAGAAAATTTATCGATGGCTGCTAGGTACAAAGTGATTAAGTCCCATTTGGATCATTTAACTTCCAGTGTTGCCACATTGCGCGAAGGAGGGGAAGTTAAAAGGGACTCTTTTGGGAGGACTATCAAGGAAACTATTCACATTTATAAGAGGCTTCTTAGAGTGTTAAGTGGAATAGTGATGGAAAAATATTGTTATGATAGTGATGTTGACGATAACTGATAAGGAATATGTTTAGATGAAAAGAATTATGATAATTACTGAGTAATTGTGAAATGTTTATGATTGTTGGACATAGCAAATGCAATTTTTGCTACCCACCAGTTGATTGCAATTGAATTTTGTACGTAAAAATCATTTGGAAAATAAAGTTACTCTTGTTCTCCAAAACCAGGGGTGCGTTCAGATGCTACGCCGTGTGACGCCGGGCGCGTCCCAAAGCGTTCAGATGATTACGTCTGGCAAATGGTTGGGTCGTTCAGATGCTTGAGAGAAACTGTGCCGGGCGTCCAACTTTCCAACCCAGCCCGTATATGGGTAGAAATTAACCCGCATGCGCTTTGCAGTTTATAATGACAGGAGTGAGAAGTTTTGGTTATGTTTACAATTTCAAAATCAGATTTAATAGTTGTTAACTCTCGAACTGGTTGTATCTCGGAGGAAGAAATATATATTTCTTCCTCTGAGATTTGTATATGCATTTTTGCCTTGCCAAAAAGGAGGATATCAAAAATATTATTTTGTTGGGGTTAAGTAAGATAAGATGAAATTTGACATTTACACCTCATCGTTCAGATAAATCTTCTAGTCAACGGCTACAACCAAGAAAAATCCTACCGTGCGATTTTTGTCTACCGGGTAAAGCATCTGAACGCACTCCAGGGTGTAAAAATGATCCAATTGAAATGTTTCAGCTGTCAATAAATGAACGTGTTTAAAAATTGTGAACCTCATCAGATGTTATAATTTAGTTTCATTCAAACTTAAATTTTATATTAACACTCGAAAAATTTATTGTTTGTTGAATAAATTATTCTTTCTTTTCTTCCTTAATTTGCAGTCGTGAACAATAAACTCAAATGTATTTTTTTGGTGGGTGAAATTGGTAAATATCAAGAAAAACTAATTTATTAAAAATTAACATAAATATTTATTTAAGTTACAACTACTTATAAATAACATCAGTCATCAGCCTCATCTTCTGCAGGAAAGGCATCCATATTAGGGGCTGTTAATTTAGCTTTTCGTAAATACGCACACCTTGTAAGTTCTTTGGCAGTTTTCCTTTGGTTTGGATTGTAGACTAGCATACTCTGGAAAACAAATCAATTCTTTAATTTCAATTCCTTAGATGTTTCCACAAAATTTACCTTTAGAAGGGCTTCCTGCTCTGCATCTTGAAAAACTATGATGTCTTTAAGCTGCTTAGGCTTCCACTTTGGAAACGACGGCTTAAAGTCTGGAAAAAGTGATACACCAGGCCACATGTCTTCAGTAGGTGTTCCCATTATTCTGAATATCTTATAGATTTGATCTATTTCTGAATCCCCAGGAAATAAAGCTTTCTTCAATATCTGAGACGAGAGAAAAATATTCAAAAACTTCAATGCCTTGTATGAATTCTACTGCAGTAGTTATCAGAGATATTCAACTCATTGATTAATTTACAGAGTAGCACATTTGAATAATGCACAATCTACCCACCATTTCAGCCAAAATACATCCCAAACTCCAAATATCAACACCAGTACAATAAATCTTCGAACCAAGCAACAGTTCAGGGGCTCTATACCACATCGTAACAACCTCATGAGTGTAAGTTCTGGTTGGAAGAGAGAACGATCTTGACAAACCAAAATCTGCTAATTTTATGTGGCCCTCTTTGTCTATCAACAAATTTTGAGGTTTTAAATCTCTGTGTAGTATAGTTCTTGTATGTAAGTATGCCATTCCTTCCACCAGTTGCTTCATATAACTCTAGAGTAGAAGAAAGATATTATCTGAAGATTTTCTCAGTGAATTAATAATAATACCCTGATTAGTTCTTTACTGAGTGGTCCTTTAGAAAAATCCATATATTTCTTCAAATCCAAGTCAAGAAATTCGAATACTAAATATAATTTGTCTGTGCTGTACATAACATCTAATAATTCCACAATTGAGGAGTGTTTCAAATTTTTGAGAAGACATATTTCTCTAATTGCTGTTGATGGTACCCCCTCTGAATCACCTTTGTTATAGAATCTGAAAATGTTTAAATTAATTATTAACGATACTTCCTAGTATGAAAACTATCAACTAAATATAACCATTCAACCAGTGGTACATTTTCGTTATGACAAAGGCATTGTTCCATAACTAATGCAAATTTCCTAATATTAGATCTTAAGTGTAGGCATCAACGACCTTGCTCGTCAAATCGCAAACAACCAAAAAGCAAAAAGCTGAAAGAAATTATAAGGAATAAACGAAAAATCATGAATTACAAAGATGAGTATATTAGTCGAGGTAAATAATTCCAGGATATGTTCATGGTAATTAAAGATGATTCTTGATCAAGATTCCACAAGCAGATTCAATTGTGTCAGCATGTAACTTCATGAATGCATGTTTCGTAATCTCATTCGAAATGAAGTAAGAGGCCCCAGCATAAGCTGAATCATGTGGTGCTACGGTTTTTAATTACGTATTGCACACACAAGATCCAGCTAAAATTGGGGTCGTTATTAGTAAATGTTAGCATCAAGTGTGAAGTACATCCAACCTCATGTATTCAAGCTGGTTAGACAAATTCCAAGGGCTACAGCTACCACAACAGTTTTCCAGTAGTTAATTGAAAAGTTCGATTAGAAAAGCCAGAGCAAGATATCACCGATAAAATCAATTACTTACTTTTCCAACTTGATGCGCTTCAGCGCTACATGTTTTCCAGTTAATTTGTTTTTTGCCTTGTAAACAACACCGTAAGTTCCTTCTCCGGCAGTTCCTAATTTTATAAACCTATCTAATTTTTCCATTGGACATAAATTTATTTCCTACGCCGTTCGCTTCGATTAGCGGGAAAAGTACCACGAATTTCACCGCCATTTCTGTTTATAAGAGAGGGCGCAGGCGTAAATTTTGTATAGGCTTCCATTCGCACACACAGCAATACCAAAATAAGCAACAAAATCAATAAGAAAAATCCTTTAACTTCTCAAGATATCGAGCGAAATCCATGGAAATATTCATCAATGATAATTACTCCGATGAAATCCCTCAGAATCTATAAAGATATACTGAATATTTCATCGAAATAACAAAAATATAACAAATACATATTCAGATATTGGACTTTCTCTATTGGCAACAATACAGACGCTCAAAAGTAGCGCAGATTCTCGGATTATTGACCAATCAGGTTCGATTTGGGATTCGTGTTCTGATTTGTATTTTCAAAGTTCATTTTGTTTTTCTCTATTCAATAACTTCTAAATTATCTCCAATAATATATCTTACTAGGACTGCATATAAGATATCCCTGCATATCAAGGACATTCTTTCAAGATAAGATAAATGTAATATATCTATCTGACAACATAGTTATAAACACGGTCGATTTTTAAGCAATCGTCAACGATCGTCAAAAGTCGTGTCGATTCGGTAGACTTTTTGCGCCGTAATTCGCCTGCAAGCTGCAAGCCAAGCTGCTTCGTTTTCGTAGTAGGCGTCATCCATTTAACTAGGAGTGCATAGTTTTGGTAAAATTTATCTAAATTGAAGAATTAGGGAAAGTACTGTTTTGCCGAATATCCTACATCAGAAGTTCAAATAGTTTCTTTATCAGGAAGTGGTTCGTCAAAAGGTAAGCAAAGTTCTATCCTGAAGTATTTGAAAATTTATTGAACGAATGCAGTCCGCCATTACGGCGTCATCTCTAAAATATCTGATAACATTATTTTTTCTAGATCCGACCATGGCGTCGGAGCAATTTTCCCTGTGTTGGGATAATTTCCACAAAAATATGAGTTCGGGCATGAATTCTTTGTTGGAGAACGAAGATTTGGTGGATGTTACGTTAGCAGTGGAAGGAAAATATCTTAAGGCTCATAAGATGGTACTTTCAGTGTGTAGTCCCTATTTCAAAGAACTTTTCAAAAGTAATCCGTGTAAACATCCTATAGTTTTTATGAAAGATGTTTCATATGTAGCTCTTAGTGATTTATTACAATTCATGTACCAAGGGGAAGTACAAGTTAGTCAAGAAAATTTAACTACATTTATTAAGACTGCAGAGGCCTTACAAATCAAGGGACTCACTGGAGATGGAAGTGTAAGTTGACTCTTGAATATCATTTTGAAATTAGCAAGCTTTACTACCATTTACGAAGTGAGCTTCATTGGTTTGTCCATTTCTTTCTCAGAATTCAACCGAAAATGACGTAGACCAGGAAGAAAAAAACGTACAACACATAGAAGATACGAAAATAGATTATAAACCAAGCCCCTCAGTATCAAGACCGAAAAAAGTACCTGCCCCTATATCTGGTCCACCTCCAGCTAAAAGACAAAGATCCAGTATATCATCTTCCGAAATGACCCCTAGCAATATAATAACCAAAACAGAACCCGTATCGATCTCGAACACATCAAGCGAATTTGTACAGTTTAAAATGGAACCATATGACCAAACACAAACGATAAACATTCAGGATGATGACGAACAATTTGGTGATGGACTTGAGGAAACGGTTGGTGATGATACAGAAGACTATACAATGATGGAGGGAAATGAAGAGGAACCACAGGCCGGCACTAGTGCAGAAGGAACTGGAGAAGGACAAGGTAGGTGTAATTATAAAAAAGTTTAGTTAAGGATTATAAAGTATCACTTTTCTGGCTGAAGGAAATTGGGGGATGCATTTGAAATATTGAATTTGGATTAATTTTTTTTTAAAGTAGGAACAACATTGTTCGATGAAGTTATCATAAGAAATATTCCCGAATTTTTTATTTAAGAAATGTTCATAATCATGTTTGACTGGAATCATATAAAAACTTCAGCTGAAAATTCTTCTCTGAAAAAGCCACTTGAAACAAATTTATTCAAATCTTATTCATCAATTGAAGTTTTGTCCAATATTTTCACTCTATGATTTTATCAGGAAAAAAATATCAATATAAAAATCTTTCAAATTATTAGGAATTATCAGTAACATGTTGATATAGAATAGTGATATATTATAATCTTTTGTGTGATTAGTTTGTATCCCAGTCCAAGTTGATACTTTAAAAGCCATTATGACTGTTCATTACTAGTTTATATCAACTTTCTTGTAATGATTCTATTGTATAACTAATTTCTATCTGATGGAAAGAATTGCTTTCTAGTCGAGGATATTTAATTTGGTTGATTTTCAACAGACTTCAGTTGATACTGTTGACATGACTGAAGATTTCCAAGTTGATAATACTTTTTTCTTGTGATTCTTTCAGTTTTTTTGATCCTATTCAGTTTCCAATTTGAAAATTGTTTTGATCTTTCAGATTGATAAATCGTAAGAAAAAGTACATTTTTTGCAGAAGGTTTTGTTGATTTTTTAAATTTTCATCAGTGACCTTCAGGCCTGAAAGACTTGATGAATAAATATGGAAAGTGTTTCATAGTTTTGAAATGCTGCATTCTATCAGAGACAAGCTAATTTTTGTATTCAAAAATTTTTGATTACGCTGCTTGTTTCTGTGGGAATTACTCATCCAGTTCTATATATGGAGAACATAGGTATTTTTTTTACCTATGTTGAAAGGCTCTGTTGATAATTATGATCTCACATGCTTCTTGAAAAGTGGTAGTGGATATCTTCAGTGGTGATCTTTAATGAAGTTATTATTGAGTTTATATGTGAAAAGGTTTAAATTTATTACACCTCTGTTATCCTAATTTTTCCTTAGCATTATTGAGTTTAGAGTTCGTGACAATTGACAGGTTTGTATTTTTTTCTTTTTCAAATTTCTAAGGGTGAATTTTTATATCTGTGATATTGAAAATTTCATCCGAAGAGATTATATTAGCTTAGGTCATGCAAATAATTCTGTTGATTGGTGGGAGCTTGAATGCATATTTTGCATAACCTAAGTTAAAACTATAATTATGTAATATTGAAAATGAACAGTCATAAGAATCAAGATTAAGTTACAAATACTTCAAAAGTTGCTGGCTTGTCATTGGTTCTGGGATTCTTTGTTGTAAATATTCATACTGATTGTTTTATTCGAATTCCAAAAATTCAGTTGAATTCTTTGGAATTTTGCATTCATTCTAACGATTAAATTTTTCTACGGTTTTTTGACGAAAATGTTTGTGTTGTGATGTGAATATTTGTGATATTTTCGTATTTGATGTCATAACTGCAGTTATTTGCTGGGTCTTGTTTTAATTTCAATATACCATTTGTATTGAAAAAAAAAACTAGTTGATCCTGCACTTTGAAGTTATGCTATCGATAAGAATTCTTGTGAGTGTTGTGTATTGAAACCATTATATATTTTCTGTAATGGTTTTAAGTTTTGGCATTTGTGGATTATTCCCATAAACCTATTTTAACAGGTGTTCTTTTAACAAAATTACTTCATTTTGTTATCGGTAGAGCAGCCTTCGTAATAGAAAATTCATTATTTATGAACTTTCCTAATTGATTGATTCAAGTTAATAAGTCATGTTGGTGTTGTGTATATTCAATGTTTCTAAGATACAGGTCATTATGGAGAAGGTAGGTATCTCTTAACTGGCTTGCATGTATTTAATTATTTCAATGTACATTTAAACATTCCATAACAAAGTAACATAAGGAACATACTTTTTAAACTAACAAGTTTGTTCAGTAATATGTACAAAGAATATGTAGACATTTTTTTCGATACGTCTGGGTGAACTGTAAGATGAATCTTGAAATTATTGGGGTATATACATATATATCATGAGAGCTCTATAAAAACATGCTAGCTAGCTTTAACAATAAACAAAATATGAAAATACTTGAATCAGATCTGAAAGATTATCCAGTGTGGTTCCAATGAGAACCTTTCCCAACTCCCCTAAGAGAATTTCTCCTGAATGAAGTAGAAGGCTGCTGAGAAAGAATTTTAAGGTAAGTATGACTTTCTTCTTTGGGAAAAAAGAGGTTGAGAAACGACAGAAACAATGGTCCTAGGGTGCAAGAAAATAAATAATTTCCTGACATCATCGCACAGGGATTATTTGGTAAATTTATATGGAAGTAACAATCGGTCATGTCTTGTTATTCGATGCAATAAATAATATTGAATTAATTTCCGTTTGTATGCCCCCTCCCCCTCATTAGGACGAATTGCTCTTACAAGAAGCTACATTTTGTTCAAATAAATTTCGCGCATGCGCAAAAACATATTGGCAGCCATTTTGATATGTGCGCCGATCTGGAGAACAGTAGCAAATCTTAAACTTTTCAACTTAATCCATTTTGAAATTATTAGGTGTTCTCTGGATTTGAGGATATCGGCTATTGCTTGCCCACTGATTAAACTCAAAATTGCTTAATTCTTATATTCCATTCTTGGGTAAACTCTTCATTGTTAGAGATGATATCGAGTGATGTTGATTATCGGATAGTCTTTAGTTGAAAAATCGTTTTGTGAATACAGCACACGTTTCATCAATATTTGATAAATAGACTATAATTTGTTGGAACCTCAATAGTTTGTGTTCAGAATATGGATCATTAATTGTTGTTTTCATTGAATGTACTTTCAGTATTTTGTAATGATTTAGTACTAGCTCGGGTTGGTTAAGATTGTATCTTCATCAGTGTTGGGACCGCCAGTGACAAATATTTTGCTGCATACATTTTTCCTAGCCTCAAAAGACATTGCAACAAGAAGTATCATGTAGGCGAAGTGGAATCCAGGCGATTCGAGTTCAACTATTTCAAGAAGGGTCCAGATCCAACATCCTTGGTCATGCTGCTGCAGAAAATACCAATTTGGTGTAGTATATTGAGATATCTACATTAAAAATTCCATGAAACTAGTCACTTGATTTCTTGCTTTACCACTCGACCGAGTATGCTATCAAATTGCAAAATTATTAGCTAGAGTCTTTCTTGAGCGAACGTCTACTAATGGATACTTTTTACTTCAAGATTCGAGACACGAAACGTCATTGGAACAATTCAAAAGGAGAAAACCGAACATGCCAAGATACATTGTCGATGGATTTGTCTTTCATGTTAATATAACTAAAGGAAATCCACCTATGATGTGAGTAACTGAAGTTTGTAGATGAAGTGTTTATCCATTTCAAATACGGTCAACTGTTCGATATTCATATCTGAGGAGCAAACAAATTAATCATAATTGTCATTCGAATACCTCATTTCTATGAAGGTTTGGCATTCATATCGTGAAATTAACCGTTTGAAAACTCAACAACTTTTCAAATTCGATGAGAGATTTTTCAGGAATGTGAAGAAAAGTTTGTATTGTGGATAGGAAATATACCCCCAATTACTTCACTAATATCCCTAAAGATTCTGGCACTAATCGAGTAATATTCGAGTAGTTTCATGTGAAAGTACGGTCTGAAGGGGCATATCGGAACGACGAAAAATTCATTTAATTGAGTGTAGGTTTAAGTGAATATTTGTATACACAAATTAGCTTTAGACAAAATGGAACATCCCGAATGACAGTTTATTCACCATAGGAGAAAGTAAGGTGTTTTTGACAAAAATAAATTTAAGAAAATCAAAAATGGACCAAAAATAAATTTACACAAGTTCAATAACATCCTAAGCAGAAATTAAGCCGCTTCAAAAATGATTTGAACAGATAGCATATTGATGTAGCTCCTAATAAGGCTGAACAAATGATATGTACAAGGAAAAAATTAAGCGAACCTTAATACAGTGATCAATTAGTAATGCGCAATAACTTAACAAAAATATACAGAGCTAAATTCAAACATCGAAAATCTCCTAAACCTATTACAGATAAATTTCTGCCCACTATACATTTATTCTATGAGGTTATTGATCGATACAAAATGAACTACTTTGGAACATGTTGTATTGTACATATTTAAGTACTGTATATATCAAGTGACCTTTTCTAGTTCTGCTCGTTTCATTAGATACACGAATACTAGCGCCTCTTTCCTGTGTCTTGTATATCAATACAAGTTTCCTCATAATACACTTGAAACCAATACTTTGTATTAGGTTAAATTGGGGACTGATTTAATTTCGTCTTCTGCATTGGACTGGCACTATCTTAAATTGAACTAATCTAACGTAGGATGAAATAGCCTCAGTAGACGAAATTAAATGGCATTTGTCTAGTTTCAATTAACATATGGGGCCTGAACAAATTCAAGTGAAATGACAACTGAGAGAGTGAATAATCAGAAGACCCAATATAAAAAGCACATCTGTTGCTGGTCCATGGAAATTTCCCAAAACGAGGTTGGGTTTGTACAATTCAAATTGCGCAAAAGTAGTTCTATCGGTAATTGCCCGAAGAAGTATTGAGCGCCATAATAATTCTGTTTTACTTCAAAACTTTAATTGAATGGATATTCACTTCTGATATTTGAAGGGGTTATACGTGGTCGTAATCTCGTTTTCATTGTAATGAACTAAAAGTCGAAACTGGTTCTACGATTTTTTATTTCGCATCAGGGAATGGAAGACTCGCTCATTAAATGATTGAATAAAATGGCCAGCCCAATTTTTGTTCAGTTTCGGTGAACTTATATGGAGGGTATCAATATAGATGGACAAGTCGTGACGTTTGTTACGAAAATAATATGTGTTTGTTGAGTATAGGATGTCTAAACTGAAATGAATTGGAAAAATGTCGACAAAACTAGCCTTATCCGATAAATATCCCGAAAAATTACTGTTCGAGATGGTTCAACCATTTGGAGCTAGGTAACCCTTTCTGAAAAATCCTTACTAGGAATTTGTGCCATTTTGTACATTCATAAGGCTTCCTACTCATGGACGCCAGGGAAGCTTAAATTCGCGCGAACTTATATGTCATCTGTCATACACGATTTCTATGCATCCGACAGTTGACTCGGCTCAAAAAGTCTTGATTGTTCGAAATATTCAAACTTAAAAAAGCGCCAAAAAGTATCTGCAAGTTTTAACCAATTTGGATAACGGATTCATGGAAATCCAGCTTAGGTCGTGCGGATTTTAATGACATACATATGACATTTTCCGCGAAAATGAATTAAGACAGGATTCACTCGGTTCTGAGTAGCGCTCTATTTCGGGCAAGTTTGCATATTCTGGTTGATTATTCAACTCTATTTACAAAATTGAATTAGCACTAATCAATAGAAGCAAAGTACTAACTGAGCTCATAAAAACTCGCGGAAACGTGTTAACTTTTATTACTAAAAGAGTTTTACTTTCACCGGGTTTGAAAGACATGACCAGCACTTATTTGGGAATAAGTTTTCAATTTGTCAAATAGTGGATCATTTGATATGATATATGGCACATTAGTATCCTTAAGATTAGTTCAGTTTATCTTGCAGTCACTGTCATACGTTAATTAGTTTTTTCAAATGAGACAAAGTTCAATTTCATTAAATTTACTCAGTCTAACCTAGAACCAATGCAAGATGAGAGTGGCAACGTTGGATTTGTCTGGGATATCTATCCGTTACCAAGTTATGATTTGATTTTGACTCTCTCGAACAAAACTGCCTTTTTCGTGATTTCTGTTTTTGTCGTAGTTTGCTCCAATTCCTTTTCGTTGTAACACCCATGGAGGTAGGAAAAGAGTGTAGGGGCATCCTACATTTGAAAAGTGTCGCACACTTCTGAGAAAGTTCTGTGGATTTTTTCCATACCAATATGGCTGAATTCGAACTATTTGAACCTTTGAATAAAGAACAATAAGAAGGGGCATAACGCTTTTCTACTTCGTATATCACTGCGACGTAGGCGCACATATTGAACCTTCAAGTATGACTCATGTCAGTTAGTTTTTTCGCATACAGAAGTCTCGGGACAAGTTATTCTCTCTTCAAAGTGAAAGGGAAGTCGGCCATGTGCAACCTCCATCCCGGGCCTTAAGCTCCTTCCTGTTCTCTATTCAGAGGTCGGCCATACTGGTATGGCTAAATCCACAGAACTTTCTCAAAAGTGTGACACTTTTGGTACAAGGAGAAATATAGGATATACTCTCTTCCCTTCTTTTACCTCCATGGTAACACCCAACTTTGTCACATGTAATGACATTTGCTCCTCACTCGCTGACAACACTGTCTGATCGATCGCAAAAATAAAATCGATAGGATTTGACGATTATTATGGCTATGTATAACGCCCAGACTACTTGTTGGTATAAATGGTATAGTATACCCAGAGATATAGTGAGTTTACAACCTTGGCTTCTGAAGAAGTTTATAAGGGATCCCAATAAAACTGAGGTATAGCAAATACTAGAACGTGCCGCTCATTATCGTATTTAGATAGAATATTCTGCCAATTTTATATGGGTTGTCTGTCATACGTGGTGTCAAATTGTTAAGGAATCAGAAATCTCTTCTAGTAGTGTTAAGGCAAACGCTCACTTATCGGCAACAATCCAGCCCATTGCACACCGGAATTTTATTCTTTCTATATGATTCAATGGGACAGCGCACACTTGACCTCGAGGGAACACTGCAAATTAGTAGGGAAATAAGTTTCCGTTTTGCCTTGGTCCGGGCTGTTGCCGATAATTGAGCGTTGGTCTTTATGCTGTTGAAAAAGTCTTTATCCTTCTGATTATGACCGTTTTAATTTGAGATTTAATCATTCGTGTACATGATATTCTACTTATTTTTAAATACAAACCTATGCAGATTTTAAAAAGCAAGAGTATTTTCTGTAAGAGGTTATTGTCAAAATATAACAGAGTTAAGCGGCAGTAAGGTTGTAAACGCACCATATCTCTGGGCATTCTATACCGTACACTTACAAACTACGAATTTTAGCTATCTGAGGTGCTTAGAGTATAAACGACTAGGTTGCCACGCACGCGCGGTGTTGCCGCACGACGGATCTATCGACGACATCAAGATCAACAAGCCTCACAACCACCCACCTGACTATTCTGCCGAGGAGAAGATTGTCTTCATGCGAGAATTGAAGGAGGTTATGCTGAAGAATCCGTCGGTACCTTCGAGAACGGTGTACGCCACGCTGAGTGAAATGTAAGTTAGATATTTGCGATTGATGTTTTAGAAAGTGATAATAGCGACTTGAGATTAAATGGCAAACCCGCAAGTTCTGTCGTCTTGAAAATATCGGGCCCCCAACTTTCTAAATTTGTGCATTTGCAAGTACCTTTTTCCATCATAAGAACGACCACTAGTTACTTCTATAAAGTTCTTGAATATTCTTTGAACCTTCACCCAAAATAAAACAATCGGTCGGAATTCTGTGTATTTGTCGATGACATGAAAATGATTGTTGGCGGAAAATACTTATCACTCATACACGTTGTCAGCGAAGATGTTATAATTGAGTTATAATTCGTAGACGTCGAGGTTAAACGGTTGACCTGTATTCTCAATTACTTTCATTTATTATCCAATATTATTGAATGAAATCGCCACTCATCCTTTTGTCAAGGTTCAAAGATAATTTGTGAACTATATAGAAGCAGTGATTGAACACACTGCACATATTGACGCAAATACCTAAACAATATCTTCACGACAGGAAAATTTGCGGGTTTGCAATGATGGTTATTGTGAACTGTATCCGTTCACACTACATACATAGCTAGCATACTTATTATTATTTGACAGTCAAGAAATCCAAATTATTCCTTTAAAGGAAACCCCTTTTTCCATTTAACTTCATATAAAGAAGAAAACAAGTCAATACAATTGTATGTTCACCGTAACAGCGCCATAGGGTTAGGTCGGTCCATAGTTTGAAATTCAATATTTATGTTGGATATCTTGTGAAATAGATATTTTGTTGAGTTATTAAATTAACAAAATATACTCTTTGTCTAGAAGGGGTCTTTCAAAAAATGCATTCGATACTACATCATGTTGATTCCAATTCAGACAGAAGAAATAATTTAAATATTTAGATTGTCAAATGAATTCTTTGAGTAATGTGGGGAATAGCCAGAATTTGTTATGGGAAAATGGAGAAAAGCACTAACGCCAGGAGCTTTCACGCGCTTGTTACTTTCCTGAAGCAGTCAGCTGCTGATTCGCATCTGTACTTCTTGAAATATTGAGGAAATGACGTCAAAATTTCATATTACGAAAATTCGACATATTGTTTCCCTTCTATCTCCGAAGTAAATATTGGATCGAATTGGAATTTGTATCATTGTTGTTGAATACTAGTTCTGAGGTCTGTGCCAAATTTCGTTGAAATCTGATCAACATTTTCGGAAGAAAAAATTTCAACAAAAACTCAAATTTTGGAGTAAACATTTTTTTTTGAATTTTCTGACAATTGAATTTACACAAAATTCTGCACTATGTTGCGCCTTAGTATTCTCAAAACATAAACAGAGTTTTAATCTGACCAAATCAACTCCGAAACTGTTCTTCTGATTTCACCCATTAACGAACATAACCGATATATTCGGAATACGAATTTCAAGTCGCTAGGTCTTTTACTTCGAAAGTTAGAGCACATAGGGATGGACGGACATATTTGAATTTGACTACGGATTTTTTTCAAGGAGTCAAACCTAATCGTTTAAGACCATTTTCGATTCAAAATTCGAAAATTTCAGACATAGTGACGAAACAATAATGCGCGGTTTCCCAGAACAAACTAGTGCAAATGACAAACCATGCTGTATTGTTGCATTTTGAAATTAATATGAAATCCTCGACGATTGCATGTTCAGTTTTCCATTAAAACTTGAAAATTGGATTCGCTAATGGGCAAATCAGTCGAAGTGTTTTAAAGTATAACCCATTTGAAGTTTTGAGGTTATTTCCTCAATATCTCAAAAAGCACCAAAGCGATAGGATTAAAACTTAGTATTCAGTTTAAGAAAACCGAGAAATTTCCATCAAGCTTCTGAGAAATTTGGCACACACTTTGAGGTAAAAATTCAACACGAGTGTGCCAAATTTCAAATTCATCCATTATTTACTTTCGGAAAGAGAAATTTTTCGAATTCCACTGAGGCAACTAATTTGAACAAGCGCGTAAAAATAGTTCCTGACCACACGTCGGTGCTTTTCAAGAATTTATCTTAGTAATACAGCCTGTAGAGTACCTTTCGGTGTCAGTGTTCCCCAAGTGATCATTCCTCGGTTGACACAGACTTGCCATCTATCGATTTTTTCACACTGAAATATTCTAAGCAAATCAAATGTTTCTTTGATCTGCACCTTCTGGCCTTGTCGATGAATTAATTCTCTTACAATGAAATTATGACAACTGGCACCTTTTATATGTCGCAGGTACCCCAATGCAGCCCGCGAAACACCTTTTGACGTCATCAGGCATAAAATGAACAGGTGGAGAAGGCAGACTGAGGAACAGTGGATCGTTGTTCCGAAAAAAGAAGAGAGAAACAGCACTTGACTGCGAAAAAATTCCACCCACTGCGAAGACGATTATAAAGAATGAGTTTTATGTATTCCAAGAATATGTTCATTCCGATTTTGTTCAAAATATTTAATTGCACATGACTAAAATAGAACTTAAAGAATGTATATGATGAGGAAACTGGTTTCAGTATATAAATTAAGTTTTGATGAAATCAGTTGGTTAAAATTCGACAAATTGAATTAATAATTCATTGTATTTCTTCAAGTATTGATCTTCCCAGTGTTTCCAATTTGATGAACTCCTAAATGTCTCATTGAGAGGATGTTTGGTTTTGTGAATTAAGTCAATATACAAATTCGTAACACTCATTGTTGTTGTCATTCGTAGCTTAACATTGGAAATCTATCAAACTATATTCGTAAGTATAGTTTTTTCAATAATAAGAAACATAGGAAAAAACAATTTAACTTGGGACTTTTCAGGAACTTCTTACTTTATAAAGACACCAAGGGGATTACAGTTGTGTTACCAAAAGGAAATTTACTTTTGCGATAAAAAATATGGAGATGCTGGTTTTTGGGGTTGCTCCCACTATAGGCGATTCGGATGTAGGGCCAGGATAAAAACTATAGGGAATAAGGTAGTTTTTCTGAAAAATAGACATAACCATACAACTGTTAATTATTCAGAAATGGACGAATTCAAAATTTAAGGAGTTTGAAAAATTCCAAGTTTTCAGAAAATGTTTGAAAGTTTGAGAGAAATGAGGACTGTGATTAAGTAAACACTCTTTATCTTTGTATTAATGAAATGAACAACTCAATTGGTGTAACAAAATCAGAATAATTGCTATGAAAACAATATTAGAAAAACCTGAAGAATTTTATATCGTTGAAAAATATTGAGATTAATAAAAAGTTTGAAGTAAACAATTTGTTTGTTTGATTTGCTCATCCTATGAGGAAACATTCTTTGTCATGCTTCCTCGTGAATATTTTGGAATCCCTTACGGTTGGGACTGATAAAAAATGCATTTTCAGGTCAAATTTTCCATCATAATAACGATCTATCATTCTTTCTATATAGTCCATAAATCATATTTGGATATTTACTCAACCGCAAACAGTAATTTCTTTCAAAATAAAATAAAAATGAAAATATGAGGCAATCACCCAACTCCCATATCATCTAATTTTCTAAAGTTTAGCATTCGCTAAAATGAATTGGACATAATTCTTTGTATTCATCTATGACAGTCTAGTTTTAACTTCAGATTTTTTGTTCAGGAGAACAAACTGCATACATTGATACCAACAAACATCTTTCGTGACGATAAAATTTGCAGGTTTACCAACATGTACATTTATTGGAAATATAATATTGAAACCAATTATTTTCTGAACCGTAACCGTATTTCGGGTTCTTCAAAATCATTCTCATTATTTTTTTTATGAAAGTACTATTGGAGAAATTTCGAAATTTCATCTTCTCTGTGAAGATTACTTATCTTACATACATAACTAAAAATGAATCGTTATCATTTGTTTAAATTTCTCGTATTAAAAGTGAGAGAATGAAAATATGAAAAAATCAAACTTTTATATATTTGCGAGTAACGAATTTCTGGTCTATTGAAGATGTATTTTCCAGAAAATTCAAAAGATGGGTTTCCCACCGAATGTTTCAAGGAAGTGTGAGGCTTGAACAGACTAATTAACATGCTCGTGAAAGCTCCTAACTTTTCTTTTATCTTTTATATTTTTTCGTACGATATTCAATACATGTTGGTTTGATATTCAAATAATATTCTTGCGTTCTCTTTCATCAATCGTACATTCCTTTCAGGAGCTCTGTATTTTTATCCCGGAAAAAAATATCCTATAATGGTCTACAACGGTTTTGAGTACAAAAAACATAATTCTACTAGAATCATGGATAAAAACTCGACGTGTATGGATAAGAACTATTGGAGATGTACGAGACAAAACGAAATGTGTAGAGCCAGATTGGTTACATTTGGAAAATGTCTGAAAATACTGAATGGGATACATTCGCATCCCCGTACTTACCAGGGCGACTTGAGCCAACTGAAAGCTGTGATTGTTGCTATTTCCCAGTGAACGCGAAAATTATAATTTGAATGGTCAGTGGGTCTTGACTTTATAATTTTCCAGATATACCTAAGTTTTCAACAGTATTGTTTTCTTTCATGCCAATCCTGTGAACTCCTGCTCATGGCCTTTTTCTTGATCGGAGTTGATACAGACTGTTTCGCCGCGATGGCTAGACGTTTACGGAAAACTAATTATAATAAACTAACATAGCCACAAGGATGAATATCTGTCGATAAATCAACAAAGATTCCACCTTCATCAGAGCTAATCAACCAAGACATCTACACCAAAGAAACGGTGGCCATGGAGTATGGTTACTACAGTTTCACCGTTATTACCGATCTTCAGACCACCTTACCTTGGTAAGCAGCAAAATAAGTCTCTTGATACTTATCACCTGTAAGATAGAATACCGCAGTAAATCTACATACAGCGCGCCACCTCTCGGGTGCAGCGAACTGATACGGCAATGTCATGCACATCGATCAAAGTTTATCTGCTCTCGAAGATTAGGATTTGCAAGATCTACTGCGAGAGAGCGCACTGTACGTATAGTTATAATGGAGTGTTCCATCTAACAATTGATAAGTAGTTAGAGTCTTATTTTGCGGTTTACCTAGGTAAGGTGGCCTGAAGATCGGTAATTACCGTGGAACTACAGTGACCATACTCCTTGGACATCGCTTCTTTGGGGTGACGGTTTTGGTTGATTGGATGATAAGCTCTGATCGAGGTGGGATATCTGTTGGTTTATCGACAGATATTCATCCTTGAGGTTATGTTAGTTTAATATTACTGGAGCTCCTTCGTCTACATGAACCAATTCCTAACTGATTATAATTATGAGCTGAAGTTTTGTTTTCAACAATGAGCTTTCTGCCTGAAAAATTCTGAGACCTCTGCAATGGTTATACCGGAAACGGCTCATTACTATCTTATTTCAAATTACACACCCAGTATATTATAGCTTCATCATATAACTGTTTGATCAGATTTACAAAACCTCGGGTTAAATTCAATGGTTTCTGAATTAGTTGAATTTTCATGAAATTAGTGTTAACGGGGACGTTTCATTTTGAATGTTGTCAATATGTTCTATTATAGCCATGTTTGCTATCTGGATCGAACATTTTCAGGGTGATAAGAATTTTCAGTGATTCCACGTGAAATAGGGCGGTTACTAAAGAAAATACAATATGTACTCGAAATTATCAAGGAAAAACTAAGCAATTTCGAACAGGGTAAGTGTGACTTCCTTAAACCATAGGGGGAAACTTTTGTTCCATGTTCCGAAAAGAACATTTCAATTCATTTGAGAAACCTTCATATTAACTACTCGCTGCCAACTAACTTATTCCTTCAATATTTAATATATAATGCTTTTGGAATGAAAGCGTGTTTTCTGTCTAAAATATGCATCTGTAAGATCCAGAATTGTGTCCTCATTTTGTCCATTTACTCAATACCACATGTTTTGGTATCCAACATTCAAATATCTTAGAATATAATCATTAAATAAATCCGATTTTTCTGCAATAACTTTACATAATCTCTCTCGA
This sequence comes from Myrrha octodecimguttata, assembly GCA_958510865.1. Lineage (NCBI taxonomy): Eukaryota > Metazoa > Arthropoda > Insecta > Coleoptera > Coccinellidae > Myrrha > Myrrha octodecimguttata. The sequence continues at coordinate 15,281,476 of OY294063.1, read as the reverse complement.
GAATGATATCTTACTTATTATCCTCGAACGTACTACGTCTTGAATAACGAAAATAAAAAATTAGATGAACAGGTATATAATGATCATAATCAAAAACTTGAGAATAAATCTCCAAATCGAAAGAGGAAAGATGAAGTTTTTGACTCCAATTATTATATAGGCCTCTTGATATTATTTATTGTTTTTGTCTTTCAAGACATAGTAAATTCGAGGACAAAAAGTAAAATATCAATATCGAAAGATATAGCGTTAAGGTAAAACCGAAAAATTTTATTATTCAATGATTGTATTAATAGCAACAGCCTTTATCAAGTAGACTCGTTTGAATTTAATATCTTAAAATAGTGTAAATCCAATCAAATTATGAAATAAACTCGCAATATAACAACAGGTTATGGGCCCAGAATATAATAAATTCAAACAACTTCAGGCAAAGCATTCTTTATCGAGTTGAAATATTGCTGTTTGTATTTTTGTTGAGTCTGAGAACTGTCACATACAACAGAACTAAACTTCATAAAATGATTATAGATATTCGCGGAAATGTAGAATCCCGTGGCAGCTATTGCAAAATGTTTCTAATCCACATGTTGCGCTTTATTTCCAGCAAATGGACGCATACTCTAACAGTGTAGCCGATTGCGGCTAGAGTGCACTGCTAATTGTTGCATATGTTTCATTGATTGTGATATAATTGTTTTTTTTTCAATCGAAACGATTCTATGTTGGTGATAATTGCAGGCACCGTGTATTTCTCACACGCGAAGAAATATCCTGTATTGATTTTTCGCAATAGCGAATTCATAATGGACTACCAGTTGAGTGACAGGACAGCTTGGCGCTGTAAATATTTCAGAAAAAATAAATGCAAAGCTAGATTGTTGACCTACGGAAAGACCTTGTAGATCACGAGGGGAATTCACAATCATGAGGATCGTTACGCCCATGATTTGAGCGCTTTGGTTTCTTCTTCTGTAAAGATTGTCAGGAAATCAGAATGATTAGAGAAGATGGTATTACTTCGAGTTACAGATTTTGAGATTCTTGTGAAAACTGGACTCATTGTGGTCTCTAAGCCACTTCAGGGCATTCTTTGTATACCTGTGTAATTCATTTAAATAAAAGTAAATATTTTGTTCGATTCGTAAAGCAGTATTATTATGTATTTGGATCGATGAAATTTCGAAGATAATTGCACCCAAATAAATAAAAAGTTCAATTGTACAAATAAAACTCTAGTTTTGAGTTGGCAGAATAACCGTGGATAATATTTATTCAAAGAAAACAGGCGACGAAAGCGAAAAAATCATCCCAAAAAATAAACAATTAACTTCTGTTTTTCGTTTAATGTTATTAACAATAATATAATTGTACATACTAAGAGTTTGTCAATATGAACAGCCTAGCACTTTTAATATCTTGGCCCCATATAAAATAAAGAAACATTTGGAAACAGGTAAACTTTGTTTCATAGAAAAAATTGTATCAACCCTTTAGCGGGAAGAGAGCAACCCCTAGATTCTTGAAAGCGAAGGGGAGTTGAGCGACTTTTCTTTCAAATATAATTCAATTGCATTTTCAAAAATGTTATACACTTGACTTTTTTTGTTAGAACTTCCGAAAGATGAAAAAAGAAAAGAATAGTTAAGACAGTAAGGGTGACAATGATAATAATAATAAAGTTGAATTGGGTGAATAAAAAGTTACATCGTTGAGGTATAAAATAGAATTATAACCACTAAGTAACTTGTGTATACACCCAAATAAGCTATATTATAACAGTTATAATGAAGCATGAAATTGATAAAAATATTTGATTGATAGGTCCAGTAACAGCATTTCCTATGGAACCAGCAAATCCCACGTGTGAAAACAAAAGACATTCCAGATGCCATCATAAACATATTTTCCACTATATTACTCAATTTGTGTTTGCATCCTTCATTTATTTTGTTCACATCTTCAGAATAAATATTAAATGAAGTACATACAAAAAAGGTCAAGTGAAAGATATTTTTGAAATGAATTATCTCCAAAACAAAGAGTCACTCATTTCCTCTTGCCATTTAAAATTTTAGCAGTTGCTCTATTCACGCTCACATAATTGATACGGATTTACCAAAGTTCACCTCTTATAGAATTTTTTTAATTTTGCATGGGAGCCGAGATTAAGGGATGGAACCTTTTCAATGGGACACACTGTATATACGAAATATATAGCAAAATATTCAACGGGATTGTTTAACGCAACAGGACTTTGTAACCGGAAGATATCTTGATTTCAAATTTATCTTTTTATTATTTTTTCCTTCAGAACCATTCAATGTTGGTGATCATTGCAGGAATAGTGTATTTCTCTCAAGCAACGAAGCACCCTATATTGATATTTCGTAACCACGAGTACATGATGGAACATCAGCTTGTCGACAGGACCACTTGGCGTTGCAAATACGAAAGAAAAAAGAAGTGCAGAGCAAGACTGTTAACTTATGGTAAAACTTTGAAGATCACCAGGTCTGAGCACTCTCATGAAGACTGTTACACAGATGATGTATCCTCTTTGGTGTCTACGGTTGTGAATATTGTTTCGAAATGAAACTAAGAAACGGATTGATTATGGAGAATTTGTAACGTAATGTACTGTTTCAGCCGTTAATACATAATTAAAACAATTTTTTTTATTACTATGTTTCATTATAAAGCATTATAAGATGTTCAACAATATGTAAGGTTTACATTTTTGCGCGCGTGGTCTCAAACGACTAGGTTGGACTACCCAATGACGAATCCGGTGTCCAAATCGATTCTGTCCTGCTTTATAGCCGAGGGCACGATAACTCGAACAGACTAAGGTAACGACTTGAAACTTTGACTGTATGTCGCGCAACAGATTGCCGAGGTTGAGTTTGTTAATGAGCAAAATCGGCCTAACGTTCATTTCCCTGATATTTCAGAAACTACTGAAACTATTAGATTGAAGCTTTGCGGTTAGTTGAAGCATAACGACGCGCAACTTTCTGCATAATCTTGTTTAGATCGTACTGTCAGTGTCATCGAAAATGAAAGTTCTAAGGTTTATACTGAAATTCATGAGGATATTATGTTCAGAAGATCACAGAATATTGAATACATATTTGGAAAAAAAATATTTTTTTTCAAATTGTTCTAATGGCACGATCATATCGAAAGTTTGCACAAAGTGGTCTATCAGCATTTTCAAACTAGCTGTCAATTTTCATTATGATTGAATCAGTATATTTTGAGATATTCCGAAAAAACAACAATATGGAGAAAAATCCACAAAATTGTACATATTTTTTCACCATATCTTCAAAACTTATGATCGTATCGAACTGAAGTTTGGTACACTGCTGTGAAATCATAAAGCTCTATATTACTACCTGGAAAGGACCCGACCCTTCTTCAACTAAGCTTAAAGCGTAACAAGGGGCAACGAAACAAAGATAGCGCTAATTACGGTAACCTCTCCCTGTCACACCCATTGAAGTAAATGGTGTTGAACGGCTCAAATTTGGTTTTACTTGGAAATTCATGTAGTTTTGGTATTACATCGTTTAGAAAGTGCAATATTTTTGTAAATGAATATCTATTTTTCTCTGATATGCCATTACTTTCTCTGCCTTCACCGCGTGTGGTTCAAAAAGTGAAGAATTATATTGGTGTGAGCAGTGCATTGACGATTGACGATAGTTTCATCATCATTACAATAAATTTAAATAATAGGAACATAGGAAAATACTTCTCGAAAAGCACTGACTTGAAATCAGGAAAACTTAAGCGCTGGTTAAAATTCATTGCCAATGCGAAATATGACATACTTTTTTCCGATATTTTTGGAAATGTGAGTCGAATCGAGCTGAAATTTCGAACATTGCTGTTCAGATTCGACTTCAAGGTCTGCGCCAAGTTTCATTGAAATCTCATTGATAGTTTCCGAAAAAAATCTTTTTTTAACGATTCTTCATGCAATCATTTAGCAAGTTTCAATCTGATCGCATCAGTACTTCTTGAGATATAGAGGAAATAAAATAATATATTTGAAATGGATATAACTTCGAAATTGTTAGGTAAATTTTGCCCATTAACGAACTTATTTTGAATTTTTTAAGTCGCTATAGCTTTTCTCGGTAGTAAGTTATCGTGACAACGGGCGGCTAAATAGAATTCAATTTGACATTGAACTCTTCATCAGTGAGTCCAACCTGGTCGCTTGGAACCATTTTCGGCAAAAAAACGCAAATTTACGGAGGATGATAACGCGCTGTTCCCCAGAGAAACTGCTCACTAAGTTGAAATTTCACTTGAACATGTGCGATCTTCTTCAATCCTGCCTTATTCACGAATTAGTCAGAAAAAAATTCAGGTTCTCCTTATTTGACACGAAAAATTAAAAATATCTAGAATAAATGCGACAGATTTCCCTTTACTGCAATGAGGAAGAAAGAGATAGATACCCGTCCACTTCGCGGGTTGCATAAGCAACGAATTGGCTTCACTTGTCGCTCAAAACGGGTCCCTTCCAGGTATATAATATAGAGTTCATTGTGTGAAATATATGATTCGAGCTACGGCCAACTTTTATTCTGAATGTAATGAACAGTTTCCGAAAAAAAAATTTTTTTTCGAAAAAAAATTATTTAAAAACTTACTTACACCACGATCTCGACGCAATTCTGTAAAAGTGTGTATGTCCTTATGTTCGAACCAACCGCCAAGTTTCAATTCGATCATTCCAATAGTTCTCAGAATATCAGGGAAATAACCTCAAAACTTCAAATGGCTATAACTCCGAAATCGTTCGACCCATTTTGCCCATTAGCGAATTCAAACCTTCGCATTTCGAAATGCAACCAACCCTGAAAATTTCAATTGACCCAATTCTGGCAGAGATGCATGGTAAGTGAAGGTCACAAAATTGATTTTGACTTGGTCGAAAGACCTTTGTGGAACGAAGGTTGGTGATATTATTTAATGCTTCTTTCTAGTTTACTTTCTCTTTTTTTGTTGCAGATATAATTTCAAGATTTTCATCAATCTATATTTAAGAGGAAGTAGAAATTGTGTTCCAATGAAAAAGATGCCGTTCATTATGAATGATGTCAGCTTATAAAGGGTTTTCCAATAAGATGTGTTATTTTGAATAGCCCGCTATTTCGGTAGATGTCACTTTCGAAGCTGCCATTTTTTTACATGTCACAAGTAGAAACTACGCCATTAAAAAAAATGGAAGGATACACGCTTCAACAACGCATTGAAATTATTAAAATTCACTATAAAAATGGTGAAAATTTGGCAGAGACGGTTCATAAAACTCGAACATTTTTGGGTCGTCGTGAAGCACCTTGTCGGACCGCAATAAAGAAATTGGTGGAAAAGTTCGAGCTGTTGGGGAAAGTTGGTGATGTGAAGAATAAAACCCGTGTACGTCGCTCAAGAACAGCCGAGAATATTGCTGCTGTAGCCGAAAGTGTTGAAGAAATCCCAGGTTTGTCCATTCCTCTTCGTTCTTTGGAATTAGGCATTCCACAAACGGCATTACACCGTATTTTGCATAAAGATTTGGGTCTTAAGGCTTATAAAGTTCAGTTAACACAAGAACTCAAGCCGGCCGATCATCAACAACGTCGTGTCTTTGCTGATTGGGTCGTTGAAATGCATGAAAATGATCCGGAATTCCATCGAAAAATCATCTTGAGTGATGAGGCCCATTTCCACCTCGGTGGCTTCGTCAACAAGCAAAATTGTCGCATCTGGAGCTTGGAAAACCTGAGAGTTATTGTTGAAAAGCCTCTTTATCCTCAACGTGTGACTGTTTGGTGCGGTTGATGGTCCAGCGGAGTCATTGGACCCTACTTTTTCGAAAATGAGGCTGGAGCAACAGTAACGGTGAATGGATTGCGCTATGGAGAGACGATTAATGATTTTTTATGGCCGGAATTGGATGGTATCGATCTGGACAACGTTTACTTTCAACAAGACGGCGCTACGTGCCACACAAGCAACGAAGCCATTGCTCTTTTGCGCGAAAAGTTTCCGGACCGTGTTATCTCTCGAAGAGGTGATCACAATTGGCCTCCGAGATCTTGTGATTTAACACCTTGCGACTTCTTCCTTTCGGGCCACGTGAAAGAGAAGGTCTACGCCAATAGCCCAGCGTCGATTCAAGACCTCAAAGATGGAATTCGTAAGGCTTTCGAGGACATAGGGCAGCCACTTTGCGATTTGGTTATGGAAAATTTCATTAAAAGGATATGGTCCTGTAAGCGTGATCGTGGTGGTCATTTGCCTGATGTTGTTTTCCACTATCAACGACATAGCTTCTCCATTATAATGAAATAAATATCCGATCATTTATATTGAATAATGGCAATTTTCTTTGAGTATCAAAATGACACCACTTACTAGAAAACCCTTAACTTCAAAGTAATTCCTATTTCACTAGATTCATACTGGCAGACAGAGTTTTTTGCTGAATGTTTTATCTCTGTTCTCTCGCTAATACTATGATCTCTTCACACATGCTTTATTCTTTATTGCTTGATATCCTGAAGAATGTAATACCCTTTCTCAAAAGAATCAGTGAATAACATAATTGATAATATCTCAAATATTTCCGGTTTAGCATGGATCATAGAATATCATTCTTCAGAATTTTTCTTCAGCAGGTATATTTAGAAGATCTTTCAACAGCTTCAAAATGTTGATACTTATTTTTATTGCAGGCATAATCTATTTCACCCAAGGGAAAAAATACCCAAAATTAATAATTAACAGGTATGAATTCATGCTAGAAAGAAAATATGCCGACAAAACTGCTTGGACATGTAAATACAAGGAGAAAAAGAAGTGTAAGGCGAGGTTGCTCACTTACGGCAGGACTGTGAAACTGATGAACAGCATCCATACACACCCTGCTGACTTCGAGGGTGACATTGACAGTTTGATATCGACGGTTGTCTATTTCGAAGAAAAGGAAAAGACCTATTTTCAGTTATAATCTTATGGGAGAGTTGAGATAATACACAATAAATGCATTATCCAAACACAATATTTTACAGGGATATGTTTAAGGGAAATAGAGAGAACTTCTGCAGAGGTTGCTTTCATACGTTTAGATATCTTGGATTTTATTTTTGAGGATTTCTACAATGAATAAGTGAAGATGGACCTTAATTTTATATCCAAGTTAATTTCATCAGCTAATACTTTCCCGTCGAATACTGTTTGATTTAAAAGAAGTTTGCAGAATATAATTAATTCTTATGCGAAAAAATATATTTTTTTTAAATGCAGGTTCAATACAAATATCAATAAACAGAATGTTACTTAATGCTGATAATAAATAGGGCGATTATCTGAGCCATTTCAAGAAAAAAACTTCATATGAACGTGTGTCGTTTTGAGATACAGGGTGGTACAGTTTCCAGAAAATTTTTATTTTATAATCACAAATATCTGAAATTCTATACATGCTTTCACTTCATCGAGATCATTTATGATGCACGAACAATTTTATCATTTCTAGTGACGTCTGTGTGTGGTTCGGATTGAATATTTTGGGAGAAAAAGTATTACGATTTTCTCAAATTGAGTTATTTTTGAAAATTCTCATATTTTTCTGAACAAAAAACGAGAGCTTAGTTTTCTCTTAATTAAAATAGGTACTGCTAAAAATTCAAGCCTATTCTCAAGCAATTTCTACGGTATTATCAAGTTTGTTCGAAAATGAATGACAATTTCAAAAATATTGTATAATTTGAAAAGAAGTAGTGTCTTACTTTATTCTATAAAAATATTCATCATAAAATAGATACGTGATAAGCCACTGGTGAAAAAAATAAAATTGTTTGTACATCAGAAAATGTATCTTGATGCAGTGAAACGTGTAAACAGAAATTTCATTTCAATTTCCTTAACATCTCGAAAAATACTGATGCTGTCGGGTTGAAACTTGGTGTGAATGATAGACAAATGAGTATGTGGGTGAAAACTCATAACATCACGTCTTTGTTTTTAACGAATTTTATTTTACTATCAAAATAATAATAACTTCTGAAAAAATGGAATTGAAAAAATTTATATTTCCTAAGAATATTTTCATTTTGTGTTTATGTGTGTTTGTATTTATGTTGATGTTACTGTTATGTAGTTCTACAACTTGGTTGTTTTTACACTGTTGTAATAAATATTTATTGATAGTGGTATTTATAATTGATATTCCTAACATGGCTCAAAACTATAATGAAAATATTGAGATTTTTATTCACGCATGTGTTTTTTTGAAAATTTTTATCCGAAAACGGCCTCAAACTTATATGCAACAGACCAACAGTAAGTCACTTCAAAAATGAAATAAATAAAATTTTCGGGAGAGGTTTGAGATCTGAACTCAACGGTAAACTTCGCAGATACTAAAATAAGTATCTACCTAATGATTTCAGCAATATGGCCTGCTGAATTTCTCTCAATAATCATAGTCATGAAATAACTACATCGAACTCCACGCAAAATTTCTCGAGGATGAAATGATTAGAAAGTTTGAAATTTTTCATCCAGAAACACTTAAATAAATATGTAACTTCCCGAATCGATAACTCAAAAACTGTTAAATTCATGGAAGAAATTGAGGAATATCAATTCTTTGCTCTTTGTACTCCAGACGAAATAAAAATAACGAACAATTTTTATTCTCACCAATGCATCTTTACATCTTTTATTTGGAGTAACTCTTGACTTTTTTGTAGGTGTAGTGTATTCAGTTCGGGGAATAAAGCATCCAATGCTGATTTTCGAGAACGGCCTCTTCAAAATAGAGAGGAAATTCCCTGATAAAAGCATATGGAGCTGCGTTAATAAAGTGAGAACCAAGTGTAGAGCGCGTTTCATCACTTTTGGCAGCACTTTAAAATTGATGAATAGAACTCACAATCACGAGATTATTCTTCGTTATGATATATCAAGTTGTATTCCGACACACGTCAATGTCGTAGAGAAAGCCGTATAATATTCTGTGATATCGTTGTGCGACGATACTGAAACTTTTAGTCGACGAAGAAAAAAATAATGTACTGAATGCGACATTAAATATGTGTGAAGTTAAGTCTATCTCTCTCCATTTATACCTCTCAAAAAAATCCCCAGGACTAGAGTCACGCTTGTAAGGAGGCCAACAATTTTTCAAATATTCTGGTCAAGTGTCAAGCAGTAATGCCTTTTGGAATTTAACGTTTCTAGAAAATCAGAGAACGTGTTTTCAATTTGATAGTTATCAATTTTTCTAAAGCATCACTCACTTGGAGTAACTGTAACTTTTTTTGTAGGTGTAGTGTATTCAGTTCCGGGGCACAAGCATCCAATGCTGATTTTCGACAAGTGTCGTTTCAACATCGAGAGGAAATTCCCCAATAAAAGCATATGGAGCTGCGAAAATAAAATGAAAACCAAGTGCAAAGCGCGTTTCACCACTTTTGGCAACACTTTGAAATTAATGAATAAGAACCACAATCACGAGATCATTCTTCGTTATGATTTATCACGCTGTGTTCCGACACACGTTAGAGTCGTAGAGAAATGAGTATTATAATACGTATAATAATTAACTTACATAAAGAGAAGGACGAACATTTGTCGATAAATCAACAAATAATCCACCTTAACAGATCAAGTCATCCAATCAACCAAAGGATCTTAACCGAAGAAGCAATTTCCAAGGAGTATGGTTACTGCAGTGTCACGGTTGTTTCCGATTATCAGACCGACATACCTGGGAAAATCTAGACGGGACTCTGGATACATATGACATGTTCGACAGAATGCTGCAGTTTTAAAAACCTACAGCGCCATCTTCCAGAGCATCTTACTGATCCGAGTGTGGAATACTTTGATCGATGTGCATCATGGCGTTCATCCTATTTTAGATTCAATATCTGCGATATTGCAGTGTTTACAGCAATCGTCACGACGCGAAAACACTCGGCTATGTGTTTTGTCTTGTGGGAGAACCACATGAACCGAGTGTTTCCACGTCGTGACGATTGTTGTAAAACTGTAATATCGCAGATATAACGACCTGAAACGACAATAGGATTAACGTCATGCACGTAGATGAAAGTATTCTACAGTCGGAGGCTAAGATTTGTAGAATGCTCCTGGGAGATGGCGCTGTATGATGTTAATACCGCAGCATTCCGTCGAACAGGTCATAAGTATGTAGAGTCCCATCTAAAGTGTCCAAAGTATGCCGGTCAGATGTTCGGATTCAACACTGCAGTAACCGTACTCCTTGGAAATCTACAGCGTGGATTCTTCGGTTGATTAGATTACTAGCTCTGATTGAGGTGGAATATTTGTTGACTTATCAACACATATTCGTCCTTGTGTTTATGTTAGTTAATACGTACGCGATCCGTTCTGGGTCGATTAAGTTCTAGTCAACGAAGAAGGAAAGCATGTAAAGTGCATTATTGAATAAAAGTAAACTAAAAGCAAACTTTTCACTTAATTAATTTCAGATAAAATTCCTTGGCTTGAGTCATGTGAGCAAGGAGGCCACCAATCGTTTGAACTCTCGAGAAAGTGTCTAGCGTTACTGCTTTCTGGATTGCACCTGTTTTTCTGAATTGGAGTAACTCAAACTTTTATTTGTAGGTGTAGTGTATTCAGTTCGGGGACTAAAGCATCCAATGCTGGTTTTCAAGAACTGCCTTTTCAAAATAGAGAAGAAATTCCCCCATAAAAGCATATGGTGCTGCGAAAATAAAATGAAAACCAAGTGTAAAGCGCGTTTCATCACTTTTGGCGGAATTTTGAAAGTGATGAACAAAACTCACAATCACGAGATCAGTCTTCGCTATGATATATCACATAGTGTTCCGACACACATCAAAGTCGTAGAGAAATACGATCCATTTCGGATCGATCAAATTCTGGTCAATGATAGAGGAAACCATGTAGAAGCTGTATCATTTAATGAGTATAAATTGCAGTCAACCTCTCTTGTTGATTTCTAAATCGCAGAAAAAATCCCCAAGACTTCAGGAGAGCAACAACTGGGGTTTTTCCTGAATTTGGGTTATTACTGCAAATGCAAATTTGAACATAATTATTATGGGTTCGATTCATCATTTTCCCAAATTACCTTCAGAAAGTATTCAAAATCAGATTTCAAAATTGGGGTTTGGGATTTACCAGGCATGCATGAAGTGACAACGGTGTTTAGTAGAATAGCTGTTTCTGCTATAGAATAATGAAATATTTATTCCTATTCTGTAGTACACACGTGTTCTTTGTCAATATAACCAAACAATTTCCGTTTGCGAGTTGTCAGGAATATGACAGTCTGTGCTCTTCTTTTTCTATTCCTTGGTCTTCTACTCTAACCAGATCGAAGTATACCTATCTCGGTTATCCTGAGCAAAGTAACACATTTGACGTCCTTTTCTTTCCGAGAAAGATGAATTCGACGTTGCCATATCGTGCACTTAAAACAAGTCCCTTTAAATGCAAATCCCCATTTTTATTTTTCAGTTTTAGGTGATCAAACATTTTTTTAAAAATATAATATTGAAATTATATGTTTGGAATGTGATGTTCTAAAGGTTTTTCATGAAGATTACTGCATTTTCGTTTGAAGGAAAAACCCCCATTGGCTAAACCTTCACAACTCGTTAAGTTGTAATGTTTTTTGAATTCTACCTATTCCGTTTCTCAAAAAAAACAGAGAACTGGTTGTGAGCTTATCAGAACATTGTCGGTTTATGTAGGTATGTTTATGTATATGTAAATTTGGAAACCTTGCAAAAAATTTATAGTGATTGAGGAAATTTTTTGCTCTTGAAAATAAATGTTCAATTATATTCTGTGTTTTATTTCTAAGATTCCATTTACTTTTCATATTTTTGGTATTTTATCGTTTCAATACAATAACCGCATATAATTTTTTCAGAGGTCTTTTTTGTGATGAATGGAAAAAGTGGTAAGAAAAACACTTGAACCATTATGGTTATGGAGAAGGCAGACTTAAATCATTTTGAGATACAGTAAATAAGAATTTAGAATCTGAGGAAGTGATCGTAGGGAGAAAAAATGCTAAATATTAGTAACCCTCCTAGGATTTGGTGATATCCAGAATATGAATGAAGACGTCCAAGAAAAAAAATCAAGTCTCGGAGATTTATAGTTTAGAGTCTAACGCGTTTGGTGTTATTCATTTGTATATATATTATTTTCTTTTCTTTTTCAATTCATTCAACTTTTGTCTCAATCCAAGTATTCTGTCATTTTTTAATTTTGTGTATTGGACCATTTTGCAGATGTTGTTCAATTCGCTTCAGGTGGAAAGAACCCAGTGTTGGTTATAGAAGATTTTTCATTTTTCAAAGAAAGGGATCGCGGAAAGAAAACAAAATGGCACTGTTCCGAGAAAAAGTCTACTAGATGCAAAGCTCGGATTGTGATGCAGGGCGAGAAGCTGGAGATCTTACAATCCATACATAATCATCCACCATATCATAAAGAAAGGAAAGATTTGCGTGAGGTTGAATTGAAAATCGAACAGAGACCCCTGAAGATGGTTTATTGAACAATACGGATTTAATATACGTTCAATAAACTATACAGTTCGCGTCAAAACTATGGAATAAATTCGTTTTCTCAGAAGAAAAATATTTGGCAACAAAATCCTGAAATAGGTAAATTTTCGTTTCACTTTTACCAAATTTATTGCACCCTGTGCCATCCCCATCAACCCTCTAAATTTTTTGAATAGGGAAAATGGGTCATGTGGTACTTTTTTGGCAAGGTCTTTGTATCTTCTTCACGGGCGTGCAGAAATTTTCAAGGAAAAAAATTTTTTTTGGAAAAATTAGTTACTTCAAAGAGGTTATCAGTATGTGCACTTTCTCATGGCTCATTTACTTTGAGACGATGGTACCTGATGAAATTTGTCACCGAATGAAAGTCGACCTTTACAGTTTTGTTCATGCACAACTTTCAACCCCTACGAAAATTTTCACGTGAGGGGGTTGAAAGGGGTTGAAAGTTGTGCATGAACAAAACTGTAATGGTCGACTTTTATTCGGTGACAAATTTCATCAGGTACCATCGTCTCAAAGTAAATGAGCCATGACAATGTGCACATACTGAAAACCACTTTGAACTAACTAATTTTTCGAAAAAATATTTTTTTTTCTTGAAAATTTCTGCACGCCTGTGAAAAAGATACAAAGAACTTGCCAAAAAAGTACCACATGACCTATACTTTCCCTATTCAAAAAATTTAGAGGGTTGATGGGGATGGCAAATGGTGCAACAAAAATCCTTCAAAATGCATAAAAATTTGGTAAAAGTGAAACAAAAATTGACCTGTTTCAGGATTTTGTTGCCAAATATTTTTCTTCTGAGAAATTAAATTTGTTCCATAATTATGACGCGCACTGTTTTACGTATACAATGTGTCAGTTTAAAAAGGTTTCACTCGTTATACCTCGGCCCTCTTGCAAAATCAAAAAATGCAAAAAGAAGCGCACTTTGGTTTTAAGGGGAACAATTTATTCTATTAGTAAAAATTTTTACATCATTCACATATTTCATTGCAACTCTTGCTATTGTAACTATTTTTTTTTATTTTTCTGAAGTAGTCACAAAAAAGGTCGAGCGTATGGTATTTTTGAAAAAGCAATTGAATTACCCTTGCAACAAGAAGTCACTCTACTCCCATTCCCATTAAGGTTTCAGTGGTTGATGTCCTCACGATCGAAGGGTTGATACAAATTGATTGAAATCAACCGTATATAGAATGTTACCCTGCGAACAGAAGTTTATCTCATCTTGCATTTTTTCAGATTTTGCATGGGGGCTGAGATATAAGGGTTGGTACCTCTTCAAGTTGAGAATCGATTCACTTTACAAAGTCAGTCGGTAGGCCTTGGAAATGGTTTGTGTCTAATTGATTTGGGATGTTGTCCATTCTTACCGTGATAATTGCGAATTCTGAGTAGGACGGACAAAATTGCTTGGTTATCTGACAGGAAAATGAGTATAATCTTATATTTTTCATTTATACACCTTGGGATGTGTCAAACTTTCATGGCCTACCGAATGACTGCATAAAAGTGAATGGAGTATGAGTTCTTATATCCACTTTAACCAGGTGATATTTTTACATTTGTAATGGTGAATAAAAACGCGAAAAAAATTATGAGGGAGTAGAACTCATCTTGCCCAATTTTACCTGTTTCCAGTTCGCAATACTATTTGTTATATTTTTGAATATAGTCAATTCTTCAATATGAAGTAGTATGTTTTTCTCGTAGGAAAAGTCACATTCCTGGACTATGTGTTGCTAAGTCTCGGCTTGCACCTCGACTTGGCAATCTTCACAGGAATGTGAGGCTTTTCGTACCTGGTAAACAATGCACTATTTCGACTACTTGTCATCGAAGTCAATGAAATTTTATTCATATGTCTAGTCGTTTTCAGGAAGTTTAAGTGATTACTCATATGCTTTGAAATCTTTGTTAACTAATCAATGAATCTTTATGAAGTTTTATTATCTTGTTTCGACTTGTGCAATTTTTACTATCGAATGTTGTTTCTCATATGAAAATTTTTGATATTATTTTGTTTTATATCTTTTCACTCATTGGGTTCTCAGGTGCTCATTTAAATTTTGATGTATCCAATATTCTGTGTCGTTTATTATTGTGAATGTATACATTTATATTATATATTCTATTTTGAAATAAATATTGGTGATTGTTTAATCATTTGTTTCTGTATAAATCACGTTACACCTGGAATTCTGAAAAGGACTGCTGCCTAAGAAACAAAAAAAGATTTAATACAATTCGACCGATTTTTTCATATCAAGCGAGGCTAATATACTTCAGAGAATCCTGGATATATTTTTCTGTTTGCAGGAATAATTCATTTCTACAAAGGTGCCCGAAATCCCATACTGGTCTTTGAAGGAAATGTTTACTTGAAAGAACGCACTCTAGGTCATAAAACTCACTGGTACTGCAGAAGAAAAAGATCTTCGAAGTGTTGTGCCAGGGTGATGACTTACGGAAACTTTTTGAAGGTCACTGGTTCGCACACACATTTTCCATCGTACGAGGGTAATAAAGATTTGGTCAAAAAGAACTATACAATAATCAGAAAGAGTTGATTTCGTGGTTGGGATGGAGACTTATACAGAGTGATCTATTTTCTGTCTTGGCATTCGATTGGTCATGGAATTCTACTGAAAAATATGTATAAAACATTTGCTGAGATTACCCTTTCTTACCGATACTGAACGAGATATTATTAACACATTTTTCCTCAGAATTCTGTGAATAATTCATATTCGTAGTTTGTCTACTAAGAATCGAATTACCCTGTATTTAATATCTACAGGGTTACCTTTTCATTGTTGAGATTTCTTTTGGCAGATTCATTCTCACTTGTTATGAAGAATATTGGAAAGAAAAATTTGCTTGAAGAATAAGACAGTAGTCTAAAGTTACGAAAGTTAGTTAAGAAATAGCAATTGAATGAACACACATATAAGAAAGCATTGTCATTAAGCCTCTGTTCTTGATTACAATATTTTCTTAGCCATGCACTATATAATACCAGACTATCTCTGAATTTTTTCATTGAGAATACGTGAGGGATGTACTTAAAAAAAGTGTAGGTTCACGAGAAAAACTATTTCCGATAATCTATATTATAACTTTGAACTTGATTTCAAGGGTAATTTTGTATTTATCAAGTGAAAATATATTTTTCTTGTTTTCCCTAATCTTTCTATTTTATTATTTATGCCCAAAAGTCACACGAAAAATTGAACTGGAGCATTATGTATTGTATGTTTTCAGGGTACATTACGGCCTAACGGCCGACCGTAAACACAATAACTTCCGAAAGAAACAACTCAGAAACTCGATGTTTGTAGAGAAGGTTTGGACCTTAATTACGAAGGCCGAATTCGTGAATGGGTAAAGTCCACCCAAAGATTCCTCAGATATACCTATTCAAAATTTTATTTTCCCAATATTTCCAAAAATACAGATTAAATCGAATTGAAATCCAGTACTTTATCGAAAAATGTCAAGTTGAAGGTTCATACAGAATTTATTGAGGATAATATGATCGCAGAACATTAAATATTTGAAAAAAAAATTTTTTTCAAATTGTTCTAATGACATGATCACAACGAAATTTTGTACAATATTGTCCTTCGATATCTTGGAACTAGCTGCGAAGTTTCATCACGATTGAATTGAAAAACATTTTTTTTCGAAAACAATTTTGAATTTTTTTTTCAATTGAGCGACTAAACGATTTCAACGAAATTTTGCTCAAAGTTGCGCGTCGTTATGCTTCAACTAACTGCCAAGTTTCAATCCAATCGCCTTGGTAGTTCCTGAAATATGAGGAAAATAACCTCAAAATTTCAAATGGTTATAACTCTGAAACTATTCGGCCGATTTGGTCCATTAACGAGCTTAACCGCGGCATTACGATGCGCGAAGTACCCTTCAAGTTTCAAGTCGCTAACTGGCTCCGTTCAACAGTTATCGTGTCGTCGGCCGGCCGGAAGAATCGACATTTGGACAAAACGATAGCACGCTGTTCCCCTTGAACATGCGCGCAAAAATCGGGATGATAGAATATTCTGAAAGGTCTTCCGCAAAAACTAAGAATTGATCAGTTCCCTGTTCAACCTTTCCCACAGTTTTCCATTCCGGTGTTTTCCACAAACTGCTATCGATCGCTAACTTTACCACCTCTTGTTTTTAGGAAGCGTATACTTCTACAAGAATAGGAAATTTCCGAAAATGGTATTCAGGAATTTCGAATATTTGGTTGAAAGAAACTTACCCAACAAAACCCTTTGGTCTTGCACGAGGAAATTGAAGAAATGTAAATCAAGAATTGTGACAAGGGGTAGGCACCTCGTTGTAAACAACAAGTATCATAGTCATCCACCAACCTTCAAAGGGAAGCATGAACTGATTGCGAAAAACTACTCGATACAAGTCAGAGAGGAAGATTAAGAAGAAAGAAATTGCAATTCTTGACCTAAGTTAAAATTTTAATAGGTTGAAAGTGTATATCCTCGATAATTGTTGAGAAAATATACGATATCACTTTTTAAAATTTGTTCATTTCAATTCGTTGGATTTTTGACAGTGTTTTAATCCCAGCTTATTCTTTTTCATCATGTATATTAGACCTAGAGATAGATTCATCTTTTAAAATGGATAAATGGGGTGTTCGGATTTAAAATTCATATATTTCGGGGGTTGATTCTAGATATTGTGAAGACAACTTCATATCAACCTTCGTATTCAAACCTAGAACTTCGCTAAATTAGTTTGAGTATTTCTCTTGTACCCAGATACTTCGATTGAAGCTCAGCTACACGCCAGTTAGGACCAACGCGCACCTATCGGAAAATGGCCGGGAAGCGATGGATCGGAAATTAATTTCTCTCCTCGTTCTGTAGTGTTCTGTAGCTGTGAAGTGCTCTTCAATTTTAAAGCAAGAATAAAATTCCGTCCCGGAGTGGCGTGACCCGGTCCGTTACCGACAAGTGCGCGTTGGCATCAACTCCTTCCAGCTGATGAAACCGAATTCTGACACATATATATTCCAGTGTTGGCTTCATCAAAAGCAAGTTCTGGTTAAATCGGTGTATAGTGTTGAGTATGGTCTTTGTGAAATTAGGTAGAATTCCATAGAAATAATAGTATAATATATCTTATCTATTCTTTATGTTCCTTTTAGGTTTAATTTATTTCAATTTGGCCAAAAAGCACCCTAAGCTGGTATTCGAAAATTTCGACTTCAATTGTCAGAAGAAAATGAAGAACGGAACCTTCTGGCGATGCTGTTCATATTTTCGTTCAAGGTGCCCCGCACGTTTGACTACCTCTGGAAGCACAGTTTTCGTCAGCTCTAGTCATAATCACGAGGCCACGGTAACAAACCTTCAAGATATGGTTTCCCAGATTATAACTGTAAGAACGAAATATACAAGAGGTTTTAAATAAAGCTTGGAATTTTTATTTTTTTTTCATTTTGCTGATATTTCGCAATGTGCTAATACGATCCCGCAATTTTTTTACAAGTTCAGCACGGACAATTCTCACTACTATCTGTATTATAAAAATTCATTGTGTGAAATTCAATGAAACTTGATTGCGAAAACTCCTTCACACTGAATTCTTATGCGTTTTTAGTTATTGCAACGTTATTGTAACGAGATATTTCATTTTTATTGACTATCGAACCACTGATCTTCCTCTTGATATTCCTGCAGTATTCATTCGTTTCCACCATAAGATTGTACATGTTAATATCTCATATTGAAAATTCCATAAATATAATTTTCATCAGGTCTATGAATGAATTATATGGAATCACTCAATCTGTGGAAACAGAATAATTGAACTATATGAATTTTCTAAAGAGTCTGGTCACAAATTAGGGAAATAACTCTGTGTATTCTGTGGTCCGGATGGACGTGAGTAGACCTCAATTCAAGGCCTATACGCGCTCAGGAACGGGTATTCAAAAAAATCGCAATTTCTCGAATTCTTGTCAGGTTTTATAGCAAAAAAAGTTGAATATCTCGAAATATCTTATTCTATTTGGAAATTTCAACAGTCTGTATATTTTACCCGAGCCTAATCCGGACAAATGGTAAATGAAAAAAAGTGTTTAATTTGATGGGAGGAATCTATGGTTAAAAATTGTTCAACTTGAAGAGTCAACCCAATTCATTGGAATATTTTTGTTAGATGGCTGCATTGATAAACCGAATTAGAGTGTATATGAATCCACACAAGCAAATATGTGATTTCATCAGGACGGCGCTACGTGCTACCCAGCGCATAATACAATTGATTCAACAAAAGAAACATTTGATGAACGAATAATTTCATTATATGGATCTGTGAATTGACCACCCTGTTGGTGCCATTAGGTTATTTCCACTGGGTTTTCGTCAAGTAGCATTAACAAGGATGAAACAGAGACCATTGGACTCATGAACGCAATATCCATAGCTAGTAACTGTTGAAATACAGTCCGATTAATTTAAAAGAGAATGACAGTTCGACCTCCTCGAATATCTGCCAAATTTAACATATTGTATGAAATTTTCAAAGCTCCTCCTGTGGTCCATTTCTTTCTTGATCTGAAATGAAAGTGAAAAACGTTATCCACAAGCATTGAAAAATTCTTAGAGAATACGTCGTCATGAAAAATATAAATAATAGTAGTAGGAGCTCTTTCTTCTCCGTGAAACCAATTCCTATCTTTGTTAGATGTTGGACGTTTTCGTCTTGTGGGAATCCACATGAACCAAGAATTTCCAATGTCATGTCGGTTGTTTGTAAAGCTGCAATATCCCAGTTACAGCGACCTAATGCGACAAATGGATGAACGTCATACATCGATCAAAGTATTCTGCACTCGAAGGTGAGACTCGCAAGATGCTCCTGGCAGATGGCGCGCTGTATGTTGTATACTGCAGCGGTCCTTCTGAAAGGTAACAAGTATCGAAAGAACTCTCTGCGGTTTATCCAAGTTGAGTTGACCTGACGATCAATAACAATTGTGAAACAGCTGTAGTCATTCTACTTGGATCCGCTTCTTCGGTGTAGGTGTTTTGGTTGATTGTCTTGATTCATCGGCGGATATTCGTCCTTGTGATTATGTTATATATAGATAATAGTATAGCAAGGAGTAAATAATTAAAATTTGGAGAAAAAAATCGTGAAGGTTATTTTGTGTTAATGTTTTGTGTTTGGTTACTTAAATATTATAGTTGTTTTTTGCAAATGTTTCAAATACAACAAACCAGCTGTTCGAAGAGATCCAAAGTCGATGTTTTGTTGTTGTTAAAATGCCTAGGCAAGTGTAGGCGGAATTTATTGCCAGGTAAGTGAATTTGAAAGAGGTGGAATTATTGGTCTACGGGAGGCGGGGTTGTCATTTCGAGAAATCGCTAACCTTACGAACTGAAATCCAACTATTGTTATGAGATATGGTCAAGTGTGGTTTGATAATGCCCAAAATCGAACGAGAGTAGGCACCGGACGTCGAAGGGGCACAAATGAACTTCGAGATCGACGTCTAAGACCTATGTCAATTAGAGACCGATTTACGATAATTCGATCTTTGGACGATGAGTGGTTAGGAGAACTAGGCGATCTTGTAACTGTCCGAATGGTTTACCGCCGTATAAGGTCTTTTGGACTGCAGCATTATCGACCCCATCTTGTGTTACCTCTTACGGTTGAGCATCGCCGGCAATGATTACAGTGGTGCAGAAAACGACAACATTGAAATGTGGAACGGCACCAGGTCGTCTTTCCTGATGCATCTCGATTCTCCTTGGGTGCATATGATGGCTGAAGCAGGGTTAGACGACGCGGGGAGAACGAAGTGACACTCATTTTGATGTTGAGCGTCATATACACCGGACAGCAGGCGTTATTGTATGGGATGCTATTGCACATGCAAGAAGGTCACCTTTTGTCTTTATTTGAGGTGAAATGACAGCGCTGCGTAACCTTCAGGAAATAGTGGAGCCAAATGTTCTCCCTTATCTTAACCGGCTCGAGAATCCAATCTTTCAGCAAGATAATGCTTGACCTCATATTGCCACAGTTAGTTTAAACTTTTTTGAAGCGACCCATGTGAATCTTTTGCCTAGGCCGCCCATATCTCCCGATCTTTCGCCCATAGAGCATGTTTGGGACATCATGGGTAGAAGGCTTGGAAATTGACCCCAGTCCCCACAGACTTTAGCGGCTCTGAGACATAAGGTACAGGTAGCATGGGGTAGTATCCTTCAGAAAGAAATGGACCATCTTCCAGTATCTATGCCAAGACGTGTTGGGAAGTGTATGGATAACTGCAGTGGACAAACACATCAACAAATTCAATGAAAAAAAAATTGTAAACCCTTCGTTTTTTTCTCCAAATTTTAATCATTTACTCCTTGCTATACTATCTATGTTTTACCAGAAAAAAATTAAAATTTAAACAGCTCCTTCTGGGTGTTGCAGTTTCTTTATCATATAGTACACTTGGATTCAAATTATGTACCCGATTTGCTAATTTTTTGGATGAACATTGTCTATAATTCAGCTCATAATTGAACATTTTTCAGGTTTCGTTTATTTCGATGCCGGCATAAAGAATCCGAAGATAATCCTGCATGGATACGATTACTCTTGCCACAGAAAAGACAAGAATAAGACACTGTGGCTCTGTACTGCTTATTATAAAACAAAGTGCAGAAATAAGTTGACCACAAGTGGTCGTATGGTGCTGGTGCAAGGAGAAGAACATAACCATCAACCGTTTGGAAAGACAAAAAAAATTAAAAATATGCTTCGGCAAGAAGTAACTATAATAAAGAAGTACAAAAATTAACTTTTAATTGTTACTGGTGAAGTGGAATACCAATTTGAATGTTACGATTGACTGGCAAAAGTCATTTTAATATGTGGATGCTTATCATCTATTGTGTGTTTGTATTAATTTTTATCTATTTTATATCAAATATTTATTTTAATAGCTGGTATACCACATGGTTCTGTGTATGAACCGAAAGGTTTCTACCACAACTGTATCTAATTTTACTTATATAAAATAAATTATGAATTGTTAAGCGAAATGAAAACTACCTTGATGTTCTTTTCGGATACTTGAAGCGTTTGTGAACCTACGAAGTAATAGCTGAACTGTTGTGACGAGTAGGGTCGACATTCATACGCTAATTTGATCGTTTAAGAACATTTACTCTGTTTTTTTTCAGGTACTATCTATTTTGATGTTGGTGTTAAACATCCAAAATTAGTATATGAAAACTACGGCTTCCTGATGTTCAAAAGAGGAAATACAAACACCCAATGGAAGTGTTCGAATTATTTTCATTTCCAAAATTATGAAAGATGCAAGTGTCGCATTTTCAGTAGCGGGAAAGTTATAACCGTGGTTGGAAAACATAACCATCCTGCTAAAGACAAACGATGTGAAAATATGGTCTCCCAGCAAGTTACAGTTCTTGAGATGAATTCTCAAGCTTAGTGATATCTGAACATTTTGAATAATAATTGTTGAACGTGCTTGATTTGAGAAATAAGAGCCTCTCCACTGTTCTCTCCACAAGTCTGAGCAAAACTAGTTTATTCTTGAAGATATGAAGTTTTATTAACTCTTTGATTGTTTATATCATCATACTTTTTTTGCCTAGGTCAGACCAGTAGAATTTTTGAGGATTAGGGACTATTATTTTACTGTTAGTAGTAACAGTTCTACTTTTTCTGTTGTAGAAAAATGTATACGTCAATTAAAAAATGGTTAGATCCTATACTTGAATCGTGATTATAGTGGGAGAGCTCATGAAAAATATTTCATTGTTTGATTCAAGTTAAAACTCTACATGGTGAATATAGGCTAGAGGAGTCTTTCTGACCTACCTGGATATACCAAGTACTGCGCATACAAAGAAGTTGCGAAATTTTTTCTGTCAAAACAAGACCAACTCGACAATTTCAACCATTTTTGACAGATCAATGAATAAGGCCATTTTAGAGGATATAACATTGAATAAAATAACCCCAAAGTAGCATTTTTCAATAGGAACAAATGAGTGCTTTATTCAGGACCAAACAAAAACTATTCGACAATTTAATTACCATGGAGTGGGAAAATCAAGGGGCCAGAGAGACGTTTATAATTTATCTACTCAATGGCGAGTCAATTGAAGGATTAATTTTGTTTGGTCCGGAATCAAACAATAATTTTTGTCTAATAAGAAAATGACACTTTCGTGTAATTTGTTCATTGTAACCTTACGCAAAATTATAATAATTTTCATATATTCTATAATTTAACATAATCACAAGGACGAATATCTGTCGATAAATCAACAAATATTCCCCCTTGAGCAGAGCTAATCATCCAATCAACCAAAACATCCCACCTTCGAGTGCAGAATACTTTGATCGATGTGCAAAGTATTCTGTACTCGAAAGTGGGATTCGCAAGATGCTCCCAGAAGATGGCGCTCTGTACGTTGTTATACTGTAGCGGTCCATCTGAAAGGTGACAAGTATCGAGATTCCCTCTGCGGTTTATCCAAGGTAAGTTGACCTGACGATCAGTAATAACTGTGAACCAGCTGTAGTCATTCTCCTTGGATGCGCTTCTTCGGTGTAGTTGTTTTGGTTGATTGGATATTAGCTCTGATCAAGGGGGAATATTTGTTGATTCATCGACCGATATTCGTCCTTGTGATTATGTTAATTTATTATTACTGGACCTCTTTCTCCTCCATTAGACCAATTCCTAGATATTCCATAATGATTTGAAAGTATATAAATTTATGTTGTTGCCGTTCGAACTGTTGTAAATGATACATACTATTTTGAATAAACCATTCAGTGTCTTCAATTAGTTTTTGAAACTTCCTCCGCCTAGATATTCGAGTATTTCTTCAGATGAACATTTTTTAGATGCTATCTTCTTCGACGTTGGCACCAAAAAACCTAAGCTCATTCTACACGACTTCGACTTTCTGCTCTACAGAAAAGAACCAGATCATACGATTTGGAGATGTTCTCATTATTTCAACTCCAGAGTGCTAAGATGCAAATGTCGCTTGGTTACATCTGGTAGAGTTGTTAAAATCCATGGAGATCACAACCATGAGCCCAAGCTCAAGAAAGATAAATATAAGAATATGTTGAGCCAAAGAGTTACTGTTGTTAGAGAGCCATTGTAAATTTAATTAATTTCTATATAGAGTGTCCCAAAACTCCATAGCTGAATCATCTCTAGGCGTACCCGAATGGACCCATCTAGTGCAATTTATTTTAATTTTCGAGCCATATCTTCTGTAGTAATTTTTCGGAATTCTTGTCCAAAGGTTCCAAAACAAAATGGCCCGTAATGGCAGACAATTTCAGTGGGCAATGGATATTGGTGAACATAGAGATGATGTCGGTTTTTTCGGTACATTTCAAAGGAACGTAGCGTTGTAATTTTTCGTTTATTTATAAACCAACTCTCGGATTATATTAATTTTACATTCACAGCTTTGTTTTTTATACATACCATTTTCTTTTTCGATGAAAATATCGCAAAATTATAATCAAATTTGGTAAACGAAAACAAATTGACAAAAATTGAACTAAGGTGAGAAATGTTTTGAAAATCACAAGAATTCAACTATCTGTGAAACTATATTTTTGGTTGGCAATACATACGGCTCATACTCCAAGAGTGACGTTCAAATTGGAATCCCCCTGTATATTATTATTATCTACGGCTAACTTCTGTTTGACACAATTCCTTGGGACACTCTGTATGTTGTTTTGAAGCTTTATACTAAAGCTACAATACTTAGAGTACGAAATTTTGACGAGGCAACAAGTTATTCATTGCGCCATTTTGTGTACATAAATATTTTGTGTTCAATTACATTTTTTGAAACCAATGCTCGAATAATTAACGGTACTTAAAAATATTTTAAATTTTTAATGTTGAATTATATGAGATATAGTCGGTTGTTACACTTGTTATGTTCGTCCGGAAATTTTTCCTAAAATTTAAGAATTCACCGTTTCTTTGGATTATTTTAGAGTAATTATAATTTTGCACTTTCACTACTGGAGAGTTGAGAGCCTCCATAGGATTTTATTTTGAAATTCATTGTATAATTTGCAATCTTATGTTATGAATGTAAACATCGAAAAATTACTATGTTCAAATCATCTGTATAGAGTCGATCGAAAATAAACAAATATTTATGCAAATAATTATCATTTTTTTAAAATTTTACTAGGAAATTTTTTTTCAATGAGAAATGAATATCCTAATACATATTCAATGTGCATCTATTGGGTGATGGCTTGTATGTACAGTGTGGAATCATGATTTCGATGATGAATTTCTGTAATTTTCGAATTTTTTCCCAAAAATGGTCCCAAAGGACTAGGTTAGACTCAGTGATGAAGAATCCGGTGTCAAAATCGATTCTGTCCGGCTGGCCGGCCGACAACTATCGAAAGAACGAAGCTATCGGCGGTCAAGTTCGTCAATGGCACGAATCGGTCAAATGGTTTCGAAGTTATGGCATTTGAAATTTTGAGATTAATTTCCTGAAATTTCAGGAACTGCTTATGCGATTGAATTGAAACTTGACAGTTAGTTGGAGCATAAAAACGCACAAAGTTTCGTTGAGATCACACTGTCACTAAATTTTGAAAAAAAATTGTCTCCAATTTTTTTTTTTAAAAACGATGACGATGGGGAAGACACTTTTTCGAGGTACGCACTCAATCCGTATCGTTACAAGACCGATCAATCGTTTTATGATGTCTAAAGATCGTGGTGTTTCCCCTGTATATGTATTTCCACAAATACAAGGACTATTATTACAGTTTTATTTCTGATTTTCTTAAATGGCTTTGTTTTTGAGTAAGTATAGATCTCAAATCATTTTTCATTCTGAAT
Source organism: Myrrha octodecimguttata (assembly GCA_958510865.1). NCBI lineage: Eukaryota > Metazoa > Arthropoda > Insecta > Coleoptera > Coccinellidae > Myrrha > Myrrha octodecimguttata. Next base: position 15,255,925 of record OY294063.1, on the reverse strand, counting down.
ACCATTCTTTCATCACATTTAATACGAATTCTGATGATCTTTTCCGAAAAATTATGCAAAATCCTCCAAAATATCATAAATTCGACAGTATTATGCAAGTATTTCTTCTGCACTCTTTTATGCTCACCAACGAAACAGTAAAACCCCTGAAAAACTCTGAAAAAGTTGACTATGCAATATTTTCTAGGTGTAATCTACTTCGACATGGGACATAAAAACCCAAAAATCATACTCGACAATTACGACTTCATTTTGTATGCCAGAGAAGTTGGAAAAACTGTATGGTTTTGTAGTCGTTACTTCGGTGGATTCACAAAAGAAGATGGAAGATGCAAAGTTAAGCTGATAACGCTCGGCAAAGAGGTCCACGTCCATGGAAGTCATAACCATGAAGTTAAAGTTAAATTTGCTAGAGTTAAGAATTTAGTTTCCCAAGTAGTGAATATAATAAGGAAATAATCTCACATATACGGAATCAAGGTCGCCATGTTAATTTATCTTAAAGTCGTTATTAGACTTCAATATTATTACGTTATTTTTATATTTTATACAAATTGTTTATTTATTTTGTTATTGAATATAGCTGTGATTGAAAAGTTACAACAATTTCACGCTTTATTATTTTGAGGGCTTGGCCATTTTGCTGAAATGTCATTGATTTAATCGAATTTTTATACATAAATGCTTTTCCATGACAAGGTTTGAAATAATTTTAAAAATTCAAAATTTTCCGAGAATTGTATAATTATTTTATATTGTGATCCCATAAAATCGAAGCTTGTTTATTATGTGAAATGCTGATGGAAAACTTGTGTAAAATTTCGTGAGAAGCGTAGAAAATAAAAAATACTTTTCGATTTTTTTTTGCAGATTTATTCAAGGAAATTTTCCTGAAATTTTCAGAAATCCATTTCCGATCGAGTTGAAATTGAGTACCTACTCAGTCGTATAGAATGGCGGCTTGAAGGTTTGAGCCAAATTTCATCGGAATCAGACGGGTAGTTTTTTAAATATGCAATTCATCCAAAATGTCGAAAGTGTTTTCTTAAACTTTTCTCGTCATATGACTCGACCGACGTAGATATATCCATTCGAAATTTTATTTTCACATCATCTGTTCGATATTTCCAATATTCAATTCGATTGAATCTGAATTTTGGTGAAATGAAATTACGAATGGACATATCTGCGTAATAATTTTTTGGAATTTACACATTCTCAAATCTGCTCAAAGATCATCGATCTGATGTATGAAAGATCCACCCAATTTTCGACAAGGAATCACCTCGTAATTTTTTTGCAACTATTCGTTCACACCCTGTATAGTTTTCTTTATTATCTGAATTTTTTCCAAAATATTGTTTTTTCGGTCAGAATTTCATGAAATTTGGCACAGACCTTGGAGTCAATACTTAGTAAAATTTCACCAAATTTCAGCTCGATATTCAAACTTCGTTTTGTTTTCTCAGTATCGTTGACATTTTCTCAATAACTCAAGAAATATTGGCTTGCCAGCAAATCTGAACAAACTTGTGAAACCTCTCGAAGTGACGTCAGGACTTTTTTAGAATTTTCGAATAAATCAACCACATAACCAAAAAAATACAAGCTGTAACCTGCAACCATTTCGAGAAGCTCGCAGTCTTTTCAAGAATTCTAACAGGTCTCATTTCAGATACAATTTATTTCGATATGGGAACCAAACGTCCAAAAATAATATTAGACGACTTCGACTATCTTATACTCAAGCGGGACGTCAACAGAACAATCTGGATGTGCAGCAAATATTTCGGCAATAGAACAGACAGGTGCAAGTCGCGTCTAGTGACAAGCGGAAAGGTAGTTCAAGTTTCCGGTACACACAATCATGAACCGAAGTTATCTGCTAGATTCAAGAACCTTCTGTCTCAAAAGGTTCATATTGTGAGAGTCTGATTGAATTGAACAGTTTGGAGAAATGAGGATAATTTCATGTTTTCTTTTTGTTTCAGTAGGTTTGTTTTTACAGCTTATTCTTATGTGTTTAGTGTACTATACCACATGATTTGATGTAATTTTTTCATCAATATATTTTTCAGTTTACCCGTATTTTGTTAGAAGGGAATGAGAAAGTACCTACCCCCATAGCACTCGTCTGGCAATAAGGGAAAAATATCTTCCAACACTTTCTTGAGTATCCTAACATGTGCTGCCAAGTTTGAACGAAAAATATTGGAAGGTGTTAGAACAATGGGCTAAGCACGTTAACTGTGAAAAAACACTCTGTATCTCGTTACGGAGGAATTTTCATTCAAGTGTTTCAGGTTGAATTTTGGTTTATTATTTGATAAAATCAAATAATAAACCTTAGTGATCGACCAACCAAAAAAAAACTTTAAGCCCCCCGGAAAATTTCACAGTTTACGTTTTGGAGTATGTAGATTTGAATGAACGAATAAAAAAAAAATCCGTCCGTCCGCCGTCCGCCGCCCACCGTCCGCCGTCCGTTGTCCGGGGCTTTTCTCTGGAAGTACTGAACGGAAATCCTTGAAACTTGGTAGAAAAATCGTGTGTCACTCGGGGTTGATCCTCCAAGCTTTTCAGCAGGATCAGTTTACCCTAGGGGGTCTAAATGGGAGGTTGGGGAAAAAAAAAATTATTTCTCGAAAACTCAACACTCAATTTTCATGAAATTTTAAAAGTTGGTTACTGTTGCATAACTCAACCCAACAAAGTTTACCAGGATGATTTCCGACCAGTGGTTCCTGAGTTATAAAGAAAAACGCTGCAAATTTCCAATAATGTCGAAAATGATTCATAGCATTCGGTTCTAAGTAGTTTAAGTTATCAATGGTATATTCGGTTATTTAACTTTGAAAATAATAAACCTTCGTGTAAAATTTGCAGTGATTGTATTTTGAGCTGAAGTTTTTCCAGTTACTCTATTGACAATTCTTAGTGAAGAACCTGTACATTATTTCATTTACCTCAATCTCATTGAGATTGCTCCAGTTATTTTGTGATAATTTGTTTGAATTTTTTAATAAAAAAAAAATAAAATTATTCTAAAATAAATAAAAATTATTTTTTTATATGAAAATAACTATTCTATATCTCTTTGAGGAGCTTTTTGTTCAAACGTTGGAACTATTGAAATAAAAAAAACCTAGAGAAACACTGACGTGAAGTTAACAGCTTTTGCGCGCATGTTCACTTCTGGTGGTATCTTGTGAACATGCGCGCAAAAGCTGCTGACTTCACGTTAGTAATATTCTAGGTTTATTTCGATATGAAACTGGATTCCAATTCGATCTAATCTGTATTTTTGGAAATATTGAGAAAATAATATTTTGGATGGGTAGGTATATCTACGGATTCATTTTGCGGATTTTACCCATTCACGAATCAGGCCTTCGTAATTAAGCCCCAAACCCACTCTACAAATATCGAGTTTCTGAGTCGTTTCTTCCGGAAGTTAGAAACTCTATATTTGTAGTGTAGGTTTGAACTTTGATAACGAAGGTCAAATTCGTGAATGGTTAAAATCCACCCAATGATTCCGCAAATTTACTAATTGGAAATTTCATTTTCCCAATATTTCCAAAAATACAGATAAGATCGAATTAAAATCCATTATTTAATCGAAAAATGACAGTTTGAAGGTTCATACAGAATTCAATGAGAATAATATGATAAGAAGATCACAGTATATTGAATATTTGAAAAAAATTTGAATCATTATTTTCAAATTGTTCTGGAGACACGATATCACGAAATTTTGCACCAAGTTGTCTTTCAGCATTTTCGAACTATCTGCGAAGTTTCATCATGATTGAAGCAGTATTTCTTGAGTTAGACCGAAAGAAACAATGATATCGAGAAAAAAAAACACGAAATTTTGCATATTTTTTCGCCATATCTCCGTAAATATTATTCTTATCGAATTGAAATTTCGTACACTGCTGTGAAATATAGAGCTCAAGGTATGAGCAGAATTGTTTTCGAATATGAATGATAGTTTCTGGAGGAACAATTTTTTTCAAAATTTTGAAAACTAAGTGACCATACGATCCTAACAAACTTTCGCTAAAAACTGTGCGTCGTTATGCTTCAACTAACTGCTGAGTTTCAGTCCAACCGCTTCAGTAGTTCCTGAAATATCAGGGAGATAACGTCAAAATTTCAAATAGTTATTACTCCAAAACCATTTGGCCGATTTGGATATTGATGCCTAGCGAGCTTGTGACAAATTTCATGAAAATATCTGGGAAGATATGACACGCATGATAAAACTACATTTTTTTCTCAAAACTTTACCGCCCTGTAGCTCAAAAGTTAAGGAATGATAAATCACCTGCAAAATGAGAATATAACTAGAGTAAAATAAACGAATTCGAGAAAAATAGAAGGAATCGCAATGCTCCTCTGAAATGTGTCAGCATTTTGCTAACATTTTTTTATTTTCAGATGTGATTTATTTCGATATAGCTGCGAAAAACCCAAAACTTCTGTTGGACGGAAATGACTACATAATTTATAAAAAAGCGTTCAACAAAACCATATGGAAGTGCAATAAATATTTCGTGAAAGGAAACAGATGTAAATCAACAATAGTTACAAACGGAGGAAACGTTCACGTCAGCGCTGATATACACAATCATGAGCCGAAATCTAAAAGCAAAGGCCATGTTATATCCAAAAATGTTAATATCATCAGGGACATATAGTTCTGACTCAAAATATTCAATTTGATTTTACGCACTTGTTATTATCTTGACGATGATTCAAAAATACTGATCCGATCTTGTTGAGATTTACCTATTGAATGAATAAATGAATGAAGTTATTGTATTTATTGTCTCCTTGTGAAAAATTATTCTTGATGAGAAATAGTACACATATTCATCTTGCGCTAATGGTCTTAACTCACTCATTGAATTACAGTTCCTTCATCATAATATGTGTGAGTTATGCCTGGCATTAACGCTCGTTAAATAATATGTGTACTCAAGTATCGATTAAAGCTTATTTTCGGAGGATTTCGTATCATTTTTCAGTTTTTTTCTGGTTTGTCACTCCCAATATCTGAAACAGAACTACTGAAAATTAAATAAAAACTGTTTTTTTCATGAAAAACGCCCCTTCGGAGTGCGGGATTAAACTATTTGTCAAGGGCAGTTTCTTGAAAACAGATTTCCTAATGAACAATACAAACGATGAACAAAGAGAACTGTGAAGTTTCAGAGTACAAATCTGACTCTTTCATCAAACAATCAGACTTTTGTCTCAACTCAGAAACTCAAACTTGACTCAAAAATAAGTATTAAAATTTTCTCCTTTGTCTGATGAGAGAGTCAGATTTGTACTCTTAAACGTCACAGTTCGCTTTGTTTATAGTTTATTTTGTTCCTGTATTGTTCATTAGGCAATCTGTTTCACAAGAAACTGCCCTTGACAAATAGTTTAATCCCGCAATCCGCAAGTGCGGTTTTCATGAAGAAACAATTCTATTTAATTTTTAATTTAATAATTTATCTTTTTTTAGATATTGGGAGTTAAAACCTAAAAAAAACTTGAAAAATGATACGAAATCCTCCCAAAATAATCTTCAATCGATACTTGTGTACACGTATTATTTAACGAGCGTTAATGCCAGGCATAACTCACACATATGATGAAATAATGTAATTCAATGAGTGAGTTAAGACCATTACCGCAAGATGAATACCATAATTCATCTACGAATATAACACTAAATACTAACATACAAATACCTATAGAGAAAGAACTTTATTGAAAAATCAGAAACAAGCTCGATGGCTGTCAGATTTTTTCGGAGATTTGGGATACATATAAACATTACCAACTGTTTTTTGTGTTTTTCGTTACTCTTGGTAAATTTGCGAGGAATAAAATACGCACATGTAAATCCTTGGTTCCTTGTAAGTTCCTTTCCATCCTCGGTCCGCACCGAGGACCCTCGCCTTTTTTTCCGATTTATTGTGAGTTATAGCAGTGAGTTATTGAAACTCACCTTTTTTGATAAAATTGATTGCTCAATCAATATTTACTTCAATACGAGCGGATACAAGCTAGTCTTCAATAATTTCAAATTCAATAAAGAGTTGAATGTTTACACGTTTATAAGATTACGTACAGAACATGGAAGTTTGCCAATTTTGAATGATGTATCTGACCGACCATTAAAAAATCTTTCCATACAGAGTTTTTCATTTGTTTATGGGATCGACTTCGGAAATTATAAAGGGTGTTTTTTTAGAGGTATAGAAGTTTGAAATGGAATAAAACAAGGATGAATTTTCAAAATTGACATGAAATTGACTTCATTCAAAAGATATTGTGACATTATAAGTTGAATATGATTTCTGGAATTTGACCGCCACGGCTGTCTCGGACGTAATTTAAACTGGAGGTCCAATTTTCAATCACTTCTTACAAAATTTGTGGCCGTATATCGGCAAAAACGCGACGATCGTTTCGGGCTTATCGGCGTTGACTAGCGACTTCACATATACCAACAAAAAATATTCTAGCGCGTTGAATTATGCAGTAACCAAGCGTTTCCTTCAGTAAATCAATTGTGGCACCAGCTGTGTAACATGCTGCGCCGTCTTGTTGAAACCACAGCTGCTGCGCATCATGGTTGTTCAATTGAAGAACGAAAAAGTCAGTAATCATGGTTCTATAGCGGTCACCGTTGACTCGAACGTTCCGATTCGTGTCTTCCTTTACGCTACGCTCTACGGCAGCAATGGCTCCTTCTGTTCTCACTATACAACGTCTCTGTGGATGCGTATTATCAGTCAGAGTCGAATTAATTGCTCTTATGGATGATTATGTTGACCGTGAAATGTTCACATTGAAATGCCAGACCAAAACTAAACAGAAATCTCTTGACAGCTGACAAAATGGCCTCCAGTTGAAACAGTCTTGCCACCTTAATTTTCTATACCTCTAAAAAACACTATTTACCTATTATCGTCTGCATGATGGAACTTGATGTGTCGATGTTACGAGCGAAATATCTACACATTCATTTTTTGTTCGTTTGTTTCAGACAAAATGTATTTTGTGGCTGGTATGAAAAATCCGAAATTGATCCTAGACAACTGTCACTATAGACTCTATCGAAAACTGACAAAGGAGACTGTTTGGTTGTGCCAAATGTACTATCGCAACGATAATAATCGTTGCAAGTCTCGAATTGTCACATCTGGAAGAATTGCCTACGTACATGGACACCATAATCATGAAATCAGTTGTGCAGAAGAAACAGGCAAATTGTTTGCTGAAGATATTACCGTCGTGCGGGTTGCTGGCAAAAAATAACTTACGATAACAAATCAACGTATTAATATTTCGTTCATTTATTCGACAAGGAATTTTTTTTTTCTATTTGATTTTTAGTATTCTATTTTTGTTGTTCTGAAATTATCTTTTGGGTAGAAATTTCAAAAATAAAGTTTATTTTTCTTCATATTGGTATCTCATTTCCACGGATATTTTATTGCATTTCACGAATACTTACAAGCTGAAATGAATAAGTAACTAAGTGAACTATCAGTAAAGATATATATTCAAACGGGAATTTCGTGAAAATGTACAGGTACTTCGAGAAAAGCTTTAGGTATTTTGATGATATTTTGTATTTAGTTGGGGTTCAGCTTTTTACGCGCTTGTTCTGGGGAACAGCGCGTTATAATTTCGTCACGATGTCTGTAATTTTCGAATTTTGAGCCGAAATTGGTCTAAAACGACTAGGCTAGACTCACCGATGTAGAATCCGTGTTTAAAATTGATTCTGTCCGTCCGGCCGTGTGTGCTGTAACTCTCGAAAGAAAAGACCTAAAGTCTTGAAATTTTCAGGTTAGGTTGAGATCCTGAATATCTCGGCTAAGAATGGGCGAAATCTTTGAAAATTTTTATTTTTCATTAAAATTTCACCATTTCGCAATGTGAACAAGATTTTTTAGTCTACTTCTAAAGTATTTTTTGTGGGACGTATTTTTTTCTGTTATACTCAAATTCACTATAGCGCAATGTCATACATTTTCATGAAATTTCAGGTAGCTATAGAATTTCTAGTATTTTCATACTTCAGCTATCGCTCTATGTATTTCACTGCTAACATAATCATGTTCTAACGGCCGGTCATAAACACAATAATATTCGAAAGATAAACTTAGGAACTCGATATTTGTAGAGTAGGTTTGGAGATCAATAACGAATTCCGGATTCGATAATGGGTCAAATCCACTCGATGATTCCGCAGATACTGCCAAATATTTAGTATGGACCGAGTTGTCAACCAGTACTTGATTGAAAAATTATACTTTGAAAATTCAGGAGGAATATAGTGAGGATTGAAAAAGGTGGAAAGAAATATAGAATATTCAAAAAATTCCTAATTTTTTTAAAATTGTTCATTGTGCATCAGTATTCTCAAACTAGTTTAAGAGTTTAATTTTTTTTTCTGCCGGAAATAACATCGATACCAAGAAATTTCATATATTTTTTCGAAATTTGAGAATTATTATCGGACGGAAATGAAATTTGATACACTGTTCTCAAGATTCCTTTGAAAATCTCAGAAATATCTTCCAAAGACAATTTTTTTGCGCAAAAAATTCCGATTTTTTTTTTCAAAATTCACTAACCATACGATCCCAAAATCTGAATATTTGATATGTTATACCACCACTAGCCATCAAGCTCCAATCGGGTTGCTCGACTTATTCCTGAAATATCGAGGAAATAACCTCAAAAATTCAACTGTCGCATTTTGAAATTCAAACTATCATGAGAGTTTCAAGTCAATAGGTTTTTCCGTACTCACGTAATCGTGCCTACGTTCGGCCGGGCAAAATCGATCTTGACAGCGGATTCGCTATCAGTGCGTCCAACTTATTCGTTTGAGACCATTTGTGTACAGCTGATGTTGAAGGTACAATTTGTGCAGTATACTGAATTTGATGCCATTACATTTTCTAGTTATAGAACTCAAATAACAAGATCTGTTTCAGGAAAAATTTACTTCGATCTGGCACAGAAGAAGCCAAAAATAATATTAGAAGGTCACAGTTACCTTCTCTATAGAAAATTAACCCAGAAAACTGTATGGCTTTGTAGTGGATATTACACGAGGAACCCTTCCCGTTGCAAAGCCAAAGTGGAAACATGTGGGAAGGTAGCCACCATTATGGGGTATCATATCCATCCAGAAACCATCAGCAGAGAGAGGTATGAGAGGATGACAGCACAAAATATCATTATTGCCAGGGATCCAAGGGAAGATATTTGGAAAGTACGCAACCAGATCATGGAGAATCAGTTTTTGGATAATCCAATGCATCAACTTGCTGAAAACAATATGTTGGACATAAATGATTTCGATCCACAGAAATTCGCGGATAGTCACATGAGCTAGTGACAGAGTGCTTAGAATTTTTCTGGAAGTATTTTTCGAATTCCTTATACAGAGAGATTCACCGAGATCGATTATTAGACTAATTTTAATTTTGTGCTGAAAGTTTGCATTTGAGGATTTTAGACAATGTACCTTCTCTTTTAAATAATTTTAGACCTCGGAAGAAGCCTAATACTTTCTTATTTCAAATGGCACAACCAAAATATTATTGCATCTTAAGATAGCTTGCAGGGAGACATTGGCAACAATGTGTCATACCTTAGGTGGAAACTGAACAGTTTTTGAGTCATTTGAATTCTTATGAAAAAAATGGTGCCGTGAAAAAAATGATGGCTTCTCGAGAAAATTTATCAAGTTGTTAAGTCTTTTTCTTCGAAAGTAAGAGCACATACGGACGGATTCTCCTTCAGGGAGTTCAACCACAGACCAACAAGACAAATCACTTCATCGTTTGCGGGAATCGCGTCTCTCCGACCTTGAGAAATATAACAGACATAACCACACTTTCTCCTTCCTTGAAACAGTTGTCAAATTGAATACTTGATTTTGGAATATCTAAAGTCGAAATGTAAAAACGGATTTGTCGGGATTCAGGAATATCAAAATCAGACTAAGATTTTTCGATGAAACCATTTGAAAAGCAAATTTCCAATACCAAAGCGAGTGTTTTGTCACATCTTAGACTCCTGTAGAAGAACTCGGTTGGAGTAAATGAAAATTTTGGAAAAATGATATGGAAAACCCGTTTACCTTAATCAGAGAATCTTTGTAGTTTCACATCAAATGAGATTCATTTCAATATAAAATCAAACTATGAATAGACCAACTTTGTTCGATTCCAATCCTAGTGTGCAATCATATACAATTTTATTAGACATTCCATCGTTTTAATTGAATAATGGAGGTTGTAATGCTTTTACTTCAGTTGCGATTCCTTTATATTATATAAAATGAACATTATGAATGAGTCCACCTAAGTTCGATTACAATTCTTGTTGTATAATTAAAACATATCCTAATGGGGACTGTCATCATAAAATGAACCTCAAAGATGACTAAACAATTGATTTGGTTGTAAAAAACTGTTTGGATTATATTCTAAAATGGAACAGATACGAAATTATTCATCAAATAAATAGGACAAAAATTAATTTCAAGCGAGTCCGAAAGCGGCGAGAGTGACGTAATCCTATTCCTGCAATCTGATTGGCACCCCAAAGCACCCCAAACGCCTGCTAAAATTCTGATTAGCTCTATTCAGGGTCATATCTGCGTTGACATAGATTTCCTAAGTAAATGACGCGAGTGGTTTATCTGGTTGATCTGTGGTTCAACCCTATCATTTATGACACTCGTGCAAATTTCAGCACGAAATCTGGATTATTTTTCTTTTGGGCCATCTCGCCGAATCACCCTCTGTGTGGGAGAACCATTTCATTTTGATTTTCGGCCAGTTTTGTTCGAATTATATTGAATATTTTATATTATTTTCATAGATTTTCATTTTCGACTATTTCTTTTTAATGTTCATATTTGAACATTCATCTTGAAACATGTAATGTGATATTTTCTCCTCAAAATAAATTATTCCGTAGAATAATTAATGGCAATTCGGAGTTCAGGACGAAACAATATTTTTAATTGTTGTAATTTGATTTTACTTTACTGGATAAATGCTTATTTGCCTGCAATAGGATTTATTCCACATAATGGAATATTTTACTAGTATGGATGAGTAAATGTAATTATGATTTAAAGGTTGAGTTTACTTTTAGCTTAATATAACGAATGAATTGAATACGCATCACTTTTCGGGTCCCTAAATTAATACTGGAGATTCCAACAAGCAGCTGAGTGTAACTATAAAATCGTCAATATAAAAATAATTGTAGTTAATTTGATATTTATGTCAATGATATTGTATAATGTATAAGTATTAAATGAATATATTGTAATTATATTATTATATCTATTGTAGACCAACAATTTCCATTCAAATCACAACTATCTACGTCATAGCTATTTTTTGTTGGAATGGGCGAATATATGATAGGGCCTCATAATTTCTCCCCAAGTTGTGATAGAAAACAGTAAAAATCAATAATTAGGTTTGTATTTTATTCAACGACATTCCTATACTCCAACAGAATTTTCAGCTTGTTAGATGAATGAATTTCACAGCAAAAAATAAAAGGAATTGGTTAAACCGTCATATCTCGTTGATGAAGTGGAGATCGCAAAATGGAACCATGAGGTATCCCCTGAACTCATACCTATTCCTGATTTACTAATTCTATATTTTACTCAATATTATGTTTTTTTATATGTGTTTTTCCTTAATCAATTTTTTTCCGTAGGCATTATATATTTCGTTCCTGGAAGAAAAAACCCTCAAATCATTTTCGAGCAGAATATGTTCAAGTTGGCCAACAAGCAACCTCACAAAACAACTTGGGTTTGCAGTTTGTGTCATAGGACTAAATGCAGAGCTAGACTTTTTACATTTGGAAATTCCATAAGACTCCTTACTCCACATAACCACGCTCCTGGAGATTTACCGAGAGATAGAATGACAACTTTGGCGTGCAAGACTGTTAATATAGTACACTCCGATGATCATGTGCAGAAGTGAACATATTGTAGCTTTTATTTGGTTCGTTTTGATATTTTGTGTCGAATTTCAAAGATTCCTTCAGTATATAAGTGTTTTTTTTTCGTCCAAAGTAATAATGAATGCAAGAATGGGGGTTTTTCCTGAATTTGGGTTATTACTGCAAATGCAAATTTGAACATAGTTATTATGGGTTTGATTTATCATTTTCCCAAATTATCTTCAGAAAGTATTCAAAATCAGATTTCAAAATTGGGGTTTGGGATTTGCCAGGCATGCACGAAGTGACAACGGTGTTTAGTAGAATAGCTTTTTCTGCTGTAGAATAATGAAATATTTATTCCTATTCTGTGGTTCACACGTGTTTTTTTTTCAATACAAGCAAACAATTTCCGTTTGCGATTTGTCAGTAATATGACAGTCTGTGCTCTTCTTTTTCTATTCCTTGATCGTTGTCTTCTACTCTAACCAGATCGAAGTATAGCTATCTCTGTTTTCCTAAGCAAAGTAACACATTTGACGACCTTTCCTTTCCGAGAAAGCTGAATTCGACGTTGCCATATCGTGCACTCAAGACAAATCCCTTCAAATGCAAATCCCCATTTATATTTTTCAGTTTTAGGTGATCAAACATTTATTTAAAAATATAATATTGAAATTATATGTTTGAAATGTGATGTTCCAAAGGTTTGTCATAAAAATTATAGCATTTTCGTTTGATGGAAAAACCCCCATTCAAAAGTTATATGTACGAAGACTGCTGTGTATATATTTTGAGATGTGACAACACTGGTGTGAATATGCATCGATTGAATATTTGCAATCGGAACTAGCGGTTCCCATTGTTTGGAACTTATGCGTCCCCAAATTTATGAGTTGATGCATTTTCAGGTCACTGCTTCACCATAAATACGATCACTGGATCATTTCATCTGATCCACAAATCATATTTGAACCCTCACTCAACTATAAGCAGCTATTTCTTTCAAGAATGGTTACTATTCATTGAAAAATAATTTAAAATATCAGACAACCCCCTAAGCTTCTCTTCTTGTGATTTCCACTTGCTCCAGAAGTGATGTTCCGCATTGGCGCAATTACATCGGACATAATTCTGTGTCTTCGTTTGTCACAGCCGGCGGGAAAACCTATCAGTTGCCAGACTTCACTTCAAGATTGATCACTAATCTGTATAGGTTAAATGGTTGCCCGGTATTTTCAGTTTTTCTAATTAAATATCGTAAATTCTCGAAATAGATCACAACTCATCATTTTGTTAAGTAAGAAAGACAATTTGTGAACTACATCGAAGCAGCGAGTGATAGTTATCTATTTTGAAACAGAAAGAGGGACTGAAAACCAACAGGAAGCAGTAAATAATATAAACTACATTTGCTATTTGACCGGAAAGGTCTTTCGACCAGGTCCGGTCCTCCAAGCGATGATACTTCAGATCTTCAGGTTTACGAAGAACGCTACAGGCCCCTTGTATTGGGGAATCATCTCCCCTAGATCCATAATTTCGAAAGGAAGGTCCCAGAGTTTTGACATTTTCAGGTCTGGTTTTGATCCTGAATCTCTCGGTTAAGTTCGTTAATGGGCCAAATCTGCCGAATGGTTCTTGTGTTATATCCATTTAAAATCTTGATTTTTCGATAACTCGAAAAATATTTATCTGATCGAAATGAAACTTGGTCGGAAGATGAACAGTGTCCTTAAGAATTCCATGGAAATTTGTTTTTTTGAAAATTTACATATATACTTTGAATTTCACTGAAAGTTCCAAGTCGGAATTTCGCAATGTGAACAAGCGCGTAAAAGCTGCTGACTTCACGTCAGTGCTTTTCTAGGTTTTTATGGTGGACGTCTCGTCCTACGAAATTCTTAAATTGTTTCATACTGGAGGATATATAGAAAATCAATGGAGTAATTTCTCATTAGGAATATTCGTGACATATTAATTATTTGGGTAGCAATTATAAATGGAATATTTGAAGTACGATTTTGAGATGAACTGAAAAAGCCGAGAGATGATGAATACCTGCATGTATACACCCTTAGAAATTGAGACTTTTTTTTTATTTTAGGAAAAATATTCCTCCATATGGGTATCAAGAACCCTAAAATATTTCTAGATGGTAACGATTTTGTAATAAATACGAAAAAGCAAGACCGTACACTGTGGAGGTGTTCACAGTACTTCAAGACGAAATGTAAGGCGACTCTGATCACAAAAGATCAATGCTGTACTTTCAAACGGGAACACAATCATGCTCCAATTTGTCGGAGCCCAGAACATCTGAATCTTGTCGAGCATAAAGTACGCTTGAAGAGAATGCTGTGATGCTCAACCAGAGCAAATTATTTTCTTGCGAAAATGTTTCCCTTTGAAAACATTATAAAATAATGCTTGGTTCTCAATATCTTACAATACATTAAAATTGTCCCAAAGAAATATACTATTATTGTTTGAACTTTGTATTACTCATATCCTGACAAAACAATCAGTACTCAAATATATATACTGAATTATAACGACTACATCACGAAATGATCACAAATGAAGTAACGCAATTCACTGAATGAAAAAATGTGTTAATATCTGTGGTTAGGTTGCCGCAAATAAAATAACTTTCAAATTATACGATTTGGAGACTCAATATTTGTAGAGAAGGTTTAGGTTTCAACTACGAAGGTCGAATTTTTAAATGGGTTAAATCTGCCCAATAGTTAGTAATTAATATACCCATCATAATTTTAATTTTCCTGGTGTTTCGTGTAATACAGATCGGGTCGAATTGAAATCTAGTATTCGATTGAAAAATGATATCTTCGTAGGTTCAAAAAGAACCATAGAGAAAGAAGATCGCCAAATATTTCCATCAGGAAGTGCAGTTGCCTTCGGCGGGGTCAATACGTGAATAGGTGGCCGCTTTGGCAACGGATTTGAAGAAGGGCGTAAAAGTTCGTGAATTCACGCCAGTGCTTTTATATTTCCTTTTTCGGTGGTTTTTGGAATTATACTCTTACAGATTGCATCCGAGGTTCATATAAGTTATTTCAAACAAATAAAATATGATGAAATGACATGGTTTATTGTTTTATGGCTGATAAAAGTCACTAAAGATGCCATCTTCAGCGGCTGGTGTGTCGTACAGTGCTGAATTTTTGCTGAATTCATTTCAACATGTGGTCTTCGGTAGCTGTTAGAGCTCTTATACCAAATCGTATTATGTTATACAAGGTGTTGCATAATGATTTGCTGATTTCAAGAGAGTAATTCTTGTAAATTAAAAAAAAATATCAGATGAACGTATGTCGTAAACGTGCTAACTGTTGAGGTAAAGTTTCGAGAAAAAAAAAATTATTTTTTATAACCGCAATGATGATATCGCGGATATTTCTATAAAATTTGGGACAAGTGAATGAGTATTCGAAAATCATTTTTTGATTTTTTTCTGTCAATATCTGAAACAGAACTGTTGAAAAATTTCATAAAAATGATTTTTTATGGCGAACGCCCTTGAAGATTGCAGGATTGAACCCTGGCAAACAGTCCTTACGGATACGAATAATATTCTCGTGACAATTTCTCTTTCACTATTTTCGCTGTTATTTCATTATCGATGGATATTTTGAAGCGAAAAATTAGGGTCTAATATACGATACCATCTTCAAAATAAGTTATCGCAACACTCCTCAGGCCTTTTCAGAATCAAGGGGTTGTGCTCACCCCCGTTAGGGAGTTGAAGTTGGGGGATGAAAAAATCAGAAAAGTTGCTTCCCTTCGAATCACATAAATTGAAGAGTCCGAGCGATTTTCCACATTTTCATTTTGAAGTCGGAAAATTGAGGTGTTGAATTTTCGTTGTAGCACCTTGTATATCTTGATGTATTGATTGTTTATCAAATTCCATGCGAATATCTGCAATGGCCTCATTGTGGTTATAAAAAAGAGATTTTCGAGAAAACCCTACCACCCTGTATCTCAAAATTATGCTTGCTAACGAAATACGTTCATATGACATTTTTTTATGAAATGGCTTCAAGAATCCCACCCTTAAAAATAAGTATATGATTATGTATCACCCTGTATCATATTATTTCATATTATATATTTATGTTATAAATGTCATTATTTCCCTCATATGCTCAAATCACTTCTCTTTCAGCTACAATATTTATCGTCAAAGGACTAAAAAATCCTAAAATCATTCTGGATGGACACGATTTTGTAATACACACGAAAAAACAAGATCGTACTTTATGGAGATGTCCGCACTTCCTTAAGACGAAGTGTAAGGCGAAATTGTCAACACGGGGCCAAATTTGTACTTTGAAACATGAGCACAATCATGAGCCGATCTTTTTGAAGACGAACCATCAGGCTCTTGTAAAGCAGAAAGTTATTTTACGAAGACTTCCTTAATTTTGGTAATCGTTTCAGCTGAAGAAATGCTTTGGAGTTTTTTGGATACATGTATAAGAAATGACATAACCTAAGCTTTAAATAGCCCTCAGTTTGTAAAAATTATATAGTTTATGATTTGAAACTTGTGTTGTTATTCATTAACAGTAACCTCGAACTTAGTAGGATCTTATTCAGAGAATTGAAGTAAGTTCCATAACTTTTATACAACAAGGATTACAGAAATTAGTTGAAACGCAACATTATTTGTCAGCCTCATGACGTCAACTGATATATTCAGGACGAGTTTTACATTAATTTCAACTTCTCGTCAAATAAAACATTTTATCATTTACTCTTTATCCTGGTTCGGCTCTGGTAAAAAGTTATGAGCATTTAAATATTTCTCAATGTGCTAATGCACCCCTGCACTTTGTTTGCAAATTCAACAAAGATATCTCTTACGGTGGTTTGTATTGCAGAATTACCAATACATTGCTTGAAATTCGAAGAAATATGATTGGACAAACTCAATACCTTCTGCGGTATTATTGTGGAGAAAATATCTCCACACACTTGACCATTGACACACTAATCTTCCACGTGCAATATCCAGTTATTTCCATCATCAGACCCTACACAATTCCATTCTTGCCCATTCTTATATTGACAATTCCATAATTGTCCTAATCTCCATCAAATTCATTAATGAATTATGAAATCGCTCAACTAACCCAAAAATATTAATTGAACTCTACAATCCTATGGAAAGTCTGGTCCATAGACATGGACCATGTCTTCGGTCTGGTCACGAAGGAGCAACGACCAAATATTTGGTTCATACGAAATAGATAAATATTTATGTCTATTTTGTGTTTCGGGTAAATATGAGCGAAGCTTGATTTCCGGCCTTTCCTAGCTCAGGGGCGGATTCACGATAATAAGGAAATTTTCGAATATTATTAGATTTTATAACATTCAACGTTGAATATCTCGAAAACGCTTCGTTTGAGAAGAAACAATAAAGAATAATTAGGTATTCTAAAATGATTGAGAATTCTTATGATGACTTAAGATGAATTTTATCTCTATTTTTTGTTAATTTCTTATAGATTTATGAATAATGGAGTCTATAACCAGAAAACCGTTTGAATTGAGATTAAATGGATTACTGTAGAATACGTGCCAAAGTTATAGAATACTTCACAACAAAATTCGTTTCATTCGTAGGAACCATGTCGAAGCTTCAAAGGAAAGACTGATTTTTTTGACAATTTCAACAGCCTTTACCTTTTAACCAGGGCCGAATCTGAAAAAATTTTTAATGAAAAAATTTCAAAAAGCATTGCCGTGAAGGCAGCAGCTTTTGCGCGCATGTTCAATGTCGATGACCGCTTCAGCAACGAATTTGAAGATGCACGCAGAAGCTGCTGCCTTCACGGCAGTGCTTTTTGAATTTTTTTTTCAATATATCACTGGATTTCAATTCGATCTAATCTGTATTTTTGGAAATATTGGAAAAATTAAATTTTGAATGAGTATATCTAAGGAATTATTGGACGGATTTTACCCATTCACGAATTCGACCTTCGTAATTAAGCCCCAAACCTACTCTACAAATATCGAGTTTCCAAGTCGTTTCTTCCAGAAGTTATTGTGCTTACGGTCAGCCTAATGGCCGACTGCGTAAACACAATAACTTCCGAAAGAAACAACTTAGAAACTCGATATTTGTAGAGTAGGTTTGGGGCTTAATTACGAAGGCCGAATTCGCGAATGGGTAAAATCCACACAATGATTCCGCAGATATACCCATTCAAAATTTTATTTTTCCAATATTTCCGAAAATACAGATCAGATCGAATTGAAATCCAGTACTCCATCGAAAAATTACAGTTCGAAGGTTCATACAGAATCTAATGAGGATGATATGATAAGAAAATCACAGATGTTTTTTTTTCAAATTGTTCTAATGATACGATTATCACGAAATTTTGCATAAAGTTGTCTTTCATCATCTTAAAACTAGCTGCGAAGTTTTATCAGGTTTGAATCAGTATGTCCCGAGTTATACCGAAAAAAAGAACGATATCGAGAAGAAAACCTCGAAATTTGACATATTTTTTCCCGATATCTCCGAAACTTATGATCGTATCGAACTGAAATTTTGTACACTGCTGTGAAATATGAAGCTTTTTCGGATTTGATGAATGGTTTCCGAAAAAAAAAATTTTTTTTTTGAATTTACTGACAGAATGATCCTGACGAGATTTGGATCAAAGTTGCGCGTCGTTATACTCCACCTAACTGCCAAGTTTGAATCCAATCGCTCAAGTAGATTCTGAAATAAAAAATAAATAACTTCAAAATTTCAAGTGCCTATAACTCCGAAATTATTCTACCGATTTGGCCCATTAACGAACTTAACCGCGGCATTCCGATGCGCGACCTACCCTGGAAGTTTCAAGTTGCTAGCCTGCTTCTGTCGACAGTTATCGTGTCCACGGCCGGACGGACGTTCGGCCGGACAGAATCGATTTTGACACCAGATTCGTCATCAGTGAGTCCAACCTAGTCGATTGAGACCATTTTCGGCTCAATCATCCAAAATTACAGACATTTTGACAAAACGATAGCACGCTGTTCCCCTAGAACATGCGCGCAAAAACGTTTTTTTCGATTGAAAGGAATCTAGGATTAAAATTAATGTACAACTCGAAAGACTCACACTGTATATCGATGGTATCTGTTGTTTCGGAAAGTATCTTGTATTTTTGAGGTATTAGAATGATGAGTTCTCGTGATTTTGCGAAATCGAAATGACGTAAAATTTGAGTATCGATTTCAGGTTGTGTTATTTTTTCGAAGGACTTAGTGTTTTCAAATGAGCCAAGGATTATATTTTTGAGTGAGAGCTCATAGCCATCTTTTTTCAGGGCGCTGGATTTCTACTCGATCTTTTCCGTCTACTGGACTATCAAGCGGATTTTGTGCATTCTGAAGTTGATTTTTTTTATTTCCCAAAAAATATCGAGGGGTTATTAGCGTTGTTACAGTAAGTTACTTACTAGATAAAGAATCACTTAACGCCTTCGCAACAAATTTGAACATGCGTACAAAAGTGAATGATTTCATGTCAGTGCTTTTTTCTCTCACCTATAGGATCATGAGGTTTGGGATGAACCTGTTGGATACATTATTCTCTGCAGATTCATAACTATGATTTTCTGCAGAGGATAATTTTTCCAGTATTATCAGGACAAAGATACCTTTTTCGTTGGAATACCCACTCAAAAAGTTTCTTCATTTTAGGCACAATATTGATCGACAAAGGTTTCAAGAACCCCAAAATTATTCTGGATGGGCACGATTTTGTAATAAATACAAAAAAGCATGACCGTACCCTGTGGAGATGTTCACACTATTTCAGGACGAAGTGTAAGGCGAGATTGATCACCAAAGGACATTGTTGCACTTTGAAACATGAACATAATCACGATCCGGTATTTTTGAAGTCGAATCATCGAGAACTTGTTGAGCAAAAAGTTATTCTACAAAGAATTGCTTGATTTAATTGTAACATTTATGTTTTTTCTTCACGAATTACCACAATGAATAATAGATTTTCCAATATTTATTCATTTATTTCCTCGAATACATGACGGAAAACTCTAGGTATAATATTGTATTCACTTCAGGCCAAGAATATAGAAATACCTTACTTATAGACTAATATTATACTTAATTAAGTACTAAACACAAAAAACCAAAATCACATTCAATCAGGTTCATTCGGTTTCTGTCATGCTATAATTTAAACCTTGCTATTCAAGTCATATTGTTATCTTTCTCATTCATAGCAACATGGTCGTGATATTACGTATTCTGTTACGAGAGTTATAGCAATTTCTGATATGAATTTTGTCATAGCAATATTGTTATAGGAGACTTTTATAATCGGTGATTTCAGAGCTGACAACACTGCATTTTATGACATGAGAACGACAAATAAGAAGAAAAAAAGCGAACATTATAAACATTTCGCCCAGTTTTCTATGATTTGGCGAACATAACCTCTATCTACCATTTCATCATTAATGTAAACATTGGTTGTTATTACTGATTCAAAAATGTTACGAAACAGAAAAACCAATAAAAGTCGAATAAACCAATGATCTATTTTCTTGGATGCAAATAGAATATTGGTTACCAGAAATGAAATGCATCAATTTTATTCTGGCGTAATAATTCAATGAACTTTTCTGTAAGCAACTCAGAAAGATTGATGTTATCTACTGTGCCGGTAATATAGTCTGAAAATTTTCCTTCAAATGAAATATACTAGAAAACCTAGAACACATTTCTATTAGCACATATTTTAAATATTATCGAATTCTTGGAAGAAATAATAATGAAACAAATGTTTCTCTGACATATTTCCTTGCCAAATTATCTTGTTATCATGCATGCATAGCAAGTACTACTTTCAGGTTGCTAAGATAGCCATATTGATAGCAAGGTTCTTGTTGGATTGACAGAGTATATTGCTCAGAATCCATGATCAGAATACCAATATTTCTGATCTTAATACAAAAGCAATATCTTTTTCCTGGCAATACTGCTATTTGCAAACAAAATAGGCCTGAATATCTCTCTCCAAGTGAATGAAAACTTTTCTCGTGAAAAATTTTTATCTTTTTTATTTTCCCGAAAATTCTTGAATATAAAAATCGGCAACATCGGCAGATAATACTGATCCGATCATAACTAGTTGGAAAATCCTGTTGCGCAACTTTGTGCAAAATTTTATGTGTTGATCGTGTTATGAGAAAAACGTTCATTTTTCAAATATTTTGATTTATAATTATATTATTCTCACGGAATTGTGCTCGACCCTTTAAGCTGGCATTTTTCAATCAAGTAAATCCAATATGCATTTTTGGAATCATTCAGAAAATGAAGTTTTGGGTGGATTTTACCCATTTTTTAATTTGAACTTCATTATTGAGTTCCAAACCTGTTGTGAAGTTTGAAGTCAGCCATAAGACGATGCGCGGAAAAGCACGTGACATCCCCGACGTACGTTAGGGCTCTTCTCAATTCCTTTTCAATCTAGCTTCAATATCAATATGAATGAACTGTTGATATTGCGCTAGTTTACGTGAATACAATGAACGACCGGAATTACCTAAACTCAATGAAATACTTAAAAAAATTTAATTCCAGGGACAATATTCATCGTCAAAGGTAAGAAGAATCCTAAAATAATATTGGATGGATATAATTTTACAATAAATCAAAAAGGGCCAGATCGAACTCATTGGAGATGCTCATACTACAATAAGGCGAAATGTAAGGCGACAATAGTTACGAAAGGACAGTGCTGCACCTTAAAACATAGACACAATCATGATCCGCCAGCCTCTTGGAAAAACAATGCTAGAACTCTCGTAGAACAGAAGGTTAATTTGGTTCGAATTCCTTGATTCCATTCACAGAATTCCGATCAAACATAATTTAATGGTTGAAAAAATTAAGAAAATATGTAAATTTAAACAATTTTATGTGTACGAGCAGAAATGCTATAAATCTAGGTCATTATCAGATTGTGAGAGTATATTTTTGTTTTTTTTTTCATTTTTATTTTATTTTCGCAAATATAATCTTTCTTATCTTGCCTACTTCCGTTTAATTCATAAATAAATGTTTACAACTAGTTACAATTAGCAAAAAGTTTCCGCTGAATGATTATTCGTATTCCTGCTGTTTATTCTGTATACATTTTTTTAAATCTTATACTCTTTATTGTTGTTACTATTATGGTTGCCGATTCTCCATGCTTCTCTACAGGTTAAATATCTCTATTCAGGAAACATATAGGAATCTTTTGTTCAGTAGTGCCACCTTATTGTTCGAGCTTGACAAAATAATAATATTTCTGGTCACAGGTTGTGTTTTATTTTGGTTTATTATTTGATAAAATCAAATAATAAACGTTAGTGATCCTGTATTTTATTACTTTTGTGGTTGGTTACTCTCTAAAACGGTAAATCTTAAATCGAATTGTGATAAACAAGGGGTTGAATAGCAGCCTGCCACATATTGTAAATGAAAATTTGCAAGATTCTTGTTATTTCAACACTCTGAATTTTGTTGACCGATAAAAAGTAAAAAGTGCGAAAACCAATTTCGTCCAGAATTTTTTATGTTTAAGTTTACTAGTTTTCCATTTGAAATCGGAATTAATTTGCAAATTTTAGTTTTCCATATGTGGCCGTCTGTTTTTTATATCTTGTGTATTACAGTTTGGGAGAGAAACCATTGTACAATTCGTGAATGAAAACCTAATAATGTCTATATTGAATATTGGAACAAAGTCAGACAGCATATCATGAAATCTGTTAATATTTTCGAAGCAAGTAAGTTATCGTTTATTTTTCGGGTATAAACCGAAACAAGGGTGAAGAATCCAAGTTGCCATTCGAAAAACAAAATTGGGACAAAATAGGAACACCCAATGTATATAGGTATAGAGGTATGGAACCCTTGCGGGACCCGGTATTTTATTGATATAGAAAATGATAGTTTGAAATACTTCACGAAGTTCCAAGATGAGAAAGGTACATCTCATCGAAGTATGTACCTCGTCAAAAAAATGCAAATGTGAAAGTGAATATTTGTGTGTTTTGGAATGGATAGAAAAGTTCAGTAGAATATCTATGATGAAGACTCGAAATATCTGAAATTGTTGAAGCAATACTCAGATTTTTTCATTTTAGGTACAATATTCATCTTCAAAGGGACTAAGAACCCCAAAATAGTTCTGGATGGACATGACTTCCAAATAAATACGAAGAAGCAAGACCGAACCTTATGGAGATGTTCACACTACTTCAAAACGAAGTGTAAAGCGACTTTGACTACCA
This sequence comes from Myrrha octodecimguttata, assembly GCA_958510865.1. NCBI lineage: Eukaryota > Metazoa > Arthropoda > Insecta > Coleoptera > Coccinellidae > Myrrha > Myrrha octodecimguttata. Next base: position 15,232,553 of record OY294063.1, on the reverse strand, counting down.
GAGGTCATTGCTGTACTTTGAAACATGAACATAATCATAATCCAATCTTTTTGAACTCGAATCATCTTGCTCTCGTGGAGCAGAATGTTACCTTGCGGAGAATCCCTTAATTTACTGGATCGATTCGATGTTTTTTTTGTGCAAATGTCACAAAACGTGTTGATAAATTATTGTTTACAATTCTGAATATATAATAATTTTGATTTGCTTGGAAGTGATTTTTTTTCTCAAAAATGAAGCTTGATATCAAGAAAACACAATAGATCGAAAAAATGAATTTCTGGTTGACTGAACTGAAAAAAACCGGAAAAATTCAGTTGAAGGGTTTGCTTTGTATAATTTTTCTGTTGAGGTACCTCCGTAGAACATAGCCCATCGGCATAAAATCCGGAATGTCACCAAAGCAACTCATTTGGGGTAAAATTACGAAAAAGTGTGAAAGTGGCGCCATGAAACCATGAAGGTGATCATGCAAATGATGAATTTGAACTTGATCAGAATCTTCGACAAGCACATAAATCATCAATTTTCAATACCGTATTCATTACGAACGTGCGTTGTTCTCCCGTCCATTGTAAGAAACCACAAAATATCCTTTTGTAAGCTGAAAGATTGCTCACAATTATCAAATAACAATGAAGGAAATTATATAAAAATTATTAGAATACATTGAAAAAAGTAACAACAGTGAATCCACCTTTTAATTTGTTTTTTTCAGTTCTCATCTGTACCGCCACACTCCAACTGTTTTTTTACAGGCTGCTCGTGAACAATTGGCATTTAATTTTCCGTATAATACTCAGATTGTATTTACATTTTAGGTATAATATTCGTCTACAAAGGTAATAAAAATCCTAAAATAGTTCTGGATGGACACGATTTTCAAATAAATGCAAAACATCAAGATCGGACCAGATGGAGATGTTCTCATTATTTCAAGACCAAATGTAAGGCTACATTGATCACAAAAGACCATTGTTGTACTTTGAAACGAAGCCACAATCATGATCCTATATTTTTGAACTCAATGAATCAGAATTTCGTGGAGCAGAAAGTTATTGTGAAGAGAATTTCTTGATTTCTTAAGTCTCTATGAATTTTGTTCAACACGAATGCGATAGAAAGCTTGTATTGAAAATTCGCAAGTTCCTTATCATACATATGTATAGAATAAACTTTCAGTTTGTGAGTTACCAAAAGTTCTGGGCAAGAATTGCTCGTCATCTAAAGAAGGCATTGTACAGGGTGATTCATTAAGGGTGGCCACCGGCCGTATCTCGGAAACCGTTCATCCTATTACTTCCGGAAAAAAATTCTAATGACAAAATCGGCCCCCAGAAAATGATTGAAAATATTTTCAAGTTTGTAGTTCCCCACTAGAGGGCGCAATCCATCACTTGTAAAATATAATCTCATTTTTTGCGGAATATTCTCCAGCTAACAGTGGTAAAAAATAATAAAATAAGAAAATGCTCTTCCTATTCAACAACTTTTGTTTCAGTAATTTTTCTATATTTCCTTTTTTTTAGTGATGGGATGGAAAAACTTTTCTTCACAAATAAAACACTCTTACTTCTGTATGCGTGAACCGATTTTCACGTAATTTGATTTCATTCGAAAGCCATTAAAAGCAGATCACAAAAAAATATGACAACAACATACCGGGTGATCCAATTGAAAACTACAGGCTGTTTTATGTCACTTCACCCTATTTGCGCGTTTTACTGGAGAATTTCAAATGCAATGCTATGATTCTAACCGACTGAGAATAAGCTAAGTATTATCACCTATTGACTTGTTAAAACCGCAGACAGATATCTCCGGTCACTCCGAAGATATTAACATTTTTGTAAATTTTGATAAGTGTTGATCAACCCTGCGAGCTTGAAAAAACAAGGAAGTGACTTTATTCGTCATGACAACGCAGCAGAATACTAAACACACATGAAATGACAATAATACGATAAAATGAAACAAAAATTAGCAACAACGAAAATATTTGAACAAAAAACAACCCTTATACATAATCATTTCAAATATTCGAAATGTCTACCATTTTTTTCTATACATAAATTTAGTCTTTCTTTAGTTGATACTGGTCACAATTTCAGTATGAGAAAAAGTTTCAGCTGCCTGTCGAAATATATGGTATAAATATAATGGTGTTCGGAAAACTAAGTCTTCATTCTCCCCCAAAAATGAAATCTAATACTGTGAGGTCGAGTGATCTTGCTGGAAAAATACTCCCTCGTCCAATCCACCTCTTTGAGAAGACGGTATCTTAATATTCCCTAGCATTAGCAGCATAATGCGCCGGGCAACCATCTTGTTGATACCACACATCTATTCTGTCTTGAATAGCAATATCATCTAAAAGAATTCGAAGATTTTCCGTTAAAATTTCAAGCACCTTTGTTCCGTTAAGTTTCGGATGCTCGAATGTGATTCAGCATAAACACAAGCCAGAACTTTTATGATATTATCCTCATTACGGCTTCTACCTTTTCTATTTTTTCTTCCAACATATTGAACCTTCCAAGTTTGTCGCACTCTTCGTGTCAATCTTTTGAATACTTTTCTGGAATGACGACGTCTTTCAGGATATCGTATCGGGTATTCCTTTTCAGCTACTGCATTTTCTAAACATTCAGCATCAACATTAAGCATAGCAAATGCTTCTCCGTTTGAATAATGAGGCCTCATAAACTACAATCGACCTAAATAAATTTTACAGCTATAGAAACCGAGAATAAACAGTAACGCCAAACTTTATTGGATCTAGATCAGCTTGTTTTGTGAGTGGCATACATTTTTGATAAGTTTTTTCTTTTATTTGATTGTTTAGCTGATAACTGAATTTCACAGGGTTGATCAACACTTATCGAAATCTGCAAAAATGTTAATATCTTCGGGATGACCGGAGATATCTGTCTGCGGTTTTAACAAGTAAATAGGTTATAATGCTTAGCTTATTCTCAGTCGGTTAGAATCATAGCATTGCATTTGAAATTCTCCAGTAAAACGCGCAAATAGGGTGAAGTAACATAAAACAGCCTGTAGTTTTTAATTGGATCACCCGGTATGTTGTTGTCATATTTTTCTGTGATCTGCTTTTAATGGCCTTCGAATGAAATCAAATTTTGTAGAAATCGGTTCACGCATACAGAAGTCAGAGTGTTTTTTTTGTGAAGAAAAGTTTTTCCATCCCATCACTAAAAAAAAGGAAATATAGAAAAATTACTGAAACAAAAGTTGTTGAATAGGAAGAATATTTTCTTATTTTATTATTCTTTACCACTGTTAGCTGGAGAATATTCCGTAAAAAATGAGATTATATTTTACAAGTGATAGATTGCGCCCTCTAGTGGGGAACTACGAACTTGAAAATATTTTTAATCGTTTTCTAGGGGGCGATTTTGTCATTAGAATTTTTTTCCGGAAGTTATAGGATGAACGGTTTCCGAGATACCGCCGGTGGCCACCCTTAATGAATCACCCTGTATATATTGTTTCAATTGTGAAATATCTACTTCTTACTTGAAAAAATCTGAAAATAGTAATATAAATAAAAGAAATAAAATACGATATAGCTCGATTGATTTCAATGGTTTTTTTCATGTTATACTTTATTTTCAGTTAGGATTGAAAGAAAATTTGACTATTCATTCATTCATATATATTATGAAGAGAAGTCCAAAATCTGAATTATTTAAAAAATCTCTCAAAGATCTCCTGTTGCAATACTTATTCTATAGTTTGAATGAGTTTATGGAATGTAGCTTTTAATACCTTGTACCTTTTTATTTGTTTACTTGTGTAACAGCATATTTTATGTATTCTATTTTCTCTACTAACTTTTGCAATATCGTGAAATTGATCTCAATGGAATAAAATATTATTTATTAATTCATTATATTTTATTTCTGAGATTTACTTTAGGTTCAATAAAATACTGTCTCTAACAATTCTTGTTCTGTTCATTAATTTCAAGAGCCTGAATGGATAATTTTCAACTTATAGATGGCATTTTGAGTATATTTGAAATAGATACCTTTCATTTGAAAGAATTTGCGGAATGAAAGAAATAAACCACAATATAACTAGATTAATTGCAATGTTCCTTTTGATGTATCACTTTGAATTCAGTTAATATTAAAAGATAATGTGCAAATTCATTCACTTATTCCATAATAAACAAGAGGCTATAAATATTTTAGTTTGGAAATATATTCAAGATTTGATAAAATACTGTTTCTGACAATTCCTGTTTTATTCATATATTTCAAGAACAAAAGGTGATCTTCAACTTATAGTTAACATTGGTCGTATATATTGTGAATTGAAATACATGCTTTTTCGAAAAAATATGAAATTAACGAAAGAAATAAATGTAATTAAACACGAAATAGCTCGATTGATTAAACTTTGAATTCGGTTAAAATTGAAGGATAATTTGAAATTTTATTCATTAATTTCATATTATCAACAAGATACCGTAATACCGTATATTTCGATTTTGAAATTTATTTGGTTATGAAATATTGTTCCTCTTTTTCGTTCATATCAATTATCTTCACACTCAACTCATTTCAGGTTTCTCGTGAACAAATGGCATCTTCTCCCCGTACCATTCTCAGATTGTATTTATTTTTAGGTATAATATTCGTCTACAAAGGCAATAAGAATCCTAAAATCGTTCTGGATGGACACGATTTTCAAATAAATGTAAAACTTCGAGATAGGACTAGATGGAGATGTTCTCATTACTACAAGACCAAATGTAATGCTAGATTGATCACGAAAGACAACTGTTGTACTTTGAAACGTAGCCACAATCATGATCCCATGTTTTCGAACTCAATGAATCAGAATTTCGTGGAGCAGAAAGTTATTGTGAAGAGAATTCCTTGATTCCTTGAGTATTGAGCATTCGATACGAATGCTAAAAAAGCTTTTATTAATTATTCTGTTCCTTATTACATATATGTAGAATAAAGTTTTCGTTTCAAAGTTCAGGGACAAGAGTGCCCGATATCAAAATGAATATTGTTTAATTTGAAAAACTTGCCTCCAATTAGAAAAAATCTGAAAATAATTACAGAAATAAAAAATGAAAACCGATATTGCTCTACTGATTCCAATGATTTTTTGATGTAACACTTTGTATTCAGGATTGCAAGATAATTTGACACTATCTAATAAGTTTGTATTATAAAGAAGAGGCCGTTTAAATTTTGGTTTTGTCATTTATTTTAGGTTCAATAAAATACTGTTTCTGACAATTCCTGTTTTGTTTATATATTTCAAGAACTTGTGGGCATCATTTGCAAGTTATAGGTGGCATTGTAAGTATATTTGAATTCGTAAAAATTACCTTTCATTTGGGAGAATCTGAGAAATATAAGAGAAATAAAAGAAACGAAACACCATAAACCTGTATTAATTTCAATGTTTTTTTTTTGATTTTATACTTTGCATTTAGTTGAGATTGAAAGATAATTTGAAATTTTTTATTCATTCCTTATCATGAACTTGAGGTTCGATGAAAAATATATATTTATTAAACATCTTCATTTCATATCGTAAACAAAATGCCGTAAATATTCCGGGTTTGATACTTATTTGAGATTCAATAAAATTCTCTTTCTGATAATTACAGTTTTGTTTATAGATTTCAAGAACTAATAATAATAATAATACTTCCACAAAATATGATACTGACTTACCATTGTGATATTTTGAACTTTAGAATTTTTTGTTTTTATTAATTTTTGTACCTGGATTGCAAATAGGTAAAAAGTAATTGTTACTGATGTACTTCTTAATATGAAATATTGTATCTCCGATCGATTCACATCCAATTCTTCCTCAACTCTTCGATTTTATTTTAATTTTAGGTACAATATTCATCTACAAGGGCAATAAGAATCCTAAGATAGTACTAGATGGACACGACTTTCAAATAAACAAAAGAAGTGACCACCGAACCCAATGGAGATGTTCGCATTATTTCAAGACGAAATGTAGGGCAACATTGAACACCACAGGGAACCGCTGCACTCTGAAACATGACCACAACCATGAACCAATCTTTTCAAACTCTCATCATAATTTCGTCGAACAGAAAGTTATTTTACTGAGAATCCCTTAGTTGTTAACGGAAGAAGCACGCGAGAAATGTGATAAGAATTATACAGGTCGAGTTTCAAAATTTATTTCATGGTTAAAACTGTGTATTCAGTTTGGAGATATTATATAGATTTGAATAAAAGAGGATGTGAAAGAAAATATATGGATTTTTTCATTCCTATTAAAACTCTTCTATAAAATACTGTGTCTGGATATATTTGTTTTATTCATATACATTCGAACATGTTCGTAACTGTAGAATCATCAAATAGCACAGATTTTTTTTGTGATACCTTTGGGTACATGATGTATTTCGATATTGATGTGTTACAATACAATTTCCCACAGAGTCTTTCACTGCATTTCATCCATCATAGAAAGGAGGTGTCGAAATGATGGGAATATTGTTCATTGCACCAGCATTTGATTGTCGGTAGTTTCTCATCGATCTCGTTCGTTCATGGTCGAGTGATGGTGCAAACAATTGTAAGATTTCGATATGAAATATACAGTGCGCGTCAAAATTATGGAACAAATTCATTTTCCCAAAAAAAAAAAATATTTGGCAACAAAATCCTGAAACAGGACAATTTTTGTTTCACTTTTAACAAATTTATATGCATTTTTGAAGGATTTTTGTTGCACCCTGTGCCATCCCCATCAAGCCTCTAAATTTTTTGAATAGGGAAAGTGGGTCATGTGGTGCTTTTTTCGCAAGGTCTGTGTATCTACTTTACAGGCGTGTAAAAATTTTTTTTTTTGAAAAATTAGTAACTTCAAGGAGGTTTTCAGTATGTGCACTTTGTCATGGCTCATTTACTTTGAGACGATGGTACCTGATGAAATTTGTCACCGAATGAAAGTCGACCATTACAGTTTTGGTCATGCACATCTTTCAATCCCCTCACGTGAAATTTTTTTTTGTCTCCATTGAAGGGTTCGTAGGGGTTGAAAGTTGTGCATGAACAAAACTGGAATGGTCGACTCCCATTCGGTGACATATTTCATCAGGTACCATCGTCTCAAAGTAAATTAACCATGACCAAGTGCATATACTGAAAACCTCTTTGAAGTTACTAATTTTTCAAAAAAAAAAATATTTTTGCACGCCTGTAAAGAAGATACAAAGACCTTGCCAAAAAAATTCCACATGACCCACTTTCCCTATTCAAAAAATTTAGAGGGTTGGTGGGGATGGCACAGGGTCCAACAAAAATCCTTCAAAATGCATATAAATTTGGTGAAAGTGAAACCAAAATTGACCTGTTTCAGAATTTTGTTGCCAAATATTTTTCTTCTGAGAAAATGAATTTGTTCCATAATTTCGACGCGCACTCTAGAATAGATGCTATTGATAATTCTAAATCGAAACACTAGGTCTAGTATTATTTTTGCATTATATTTTTTGTGTTATCGTTTTCTCAAGTTTTTGACTTCAATCATTAAATGTCATTTTTATTTTCGTCGTTCAATATGGAGTACTTTCGAGTTCAAAAAAGTATAACGCAAGATATCAATATTGAAACATCATATGTGATGTTATTACAGAAAAATCTGTATTATTATTCAATGACGTCATTGATAGCCTTCATTAACTTGACTGGTTTGAATTCAACATACTGTAGATATTATTACGATTCTGGGGCTGCATCGAAAACATCTAGTGTTATCTGTGAACCATTGAGAAATATATTCTTCTTGGTGTTGATTCAACAAATATTTTTCAGAGACCATAGTTTATGTGAGGGCAGCTCGGAAAAATCCTCAAATAATAATCTACAACGACGTTTTCTCGATCAATAGGAAAATGAAGGGGAAAACCATGTGGAGGTGCTTAGAGTACGACAGGAAAAAATGCGGTGCCCGTGCAATATCATCAGGAAAATTATTCATGTTAACTCGTGATCATAATCATCTGCCTGTCAATCCTTCTCGTGAAAATGCTACTCCACAGTGTATAAATGTTTTAAGAATGATCAAGAAAAAATCAGTGGCGCCTTCGGTCTAATTGTTAAGAGCAAACACTACCACGTGCAGGCAAATACGGCTTCTCGCATTTTGGCAACACAGCCACATTCAAGTTTCATTAAGCCCCGTTAATATCTCAAGGTCAGGCACCTGGACGCAGTCTTCATGCGTTAACGTTGCCTATAGTCGCGAGAAATATAAGAATTTGGAGAAATTACTTATTGAGTTATTCTTCCCTTTTTTACTCCATTTCAGTTTTTATTTTACCGAAAATTTCTGCATATAAAATGTTGCAACATTGCCCATTCCCATATTGTTGTCAATCATTAGCACCCAAAAAATTTTTGGAGAAAACGAAACCTGGCTTCAAAAAGTCACCCCTTTATATTAAAGGTGTTGTTTGCTTTTAACTACATAAATATTATTATTTATTATATTCCTACAACGTTTCTGTATGAGGCGTCGTTTGGGACAAGAGTGTGTTTGAAAATATATTTCTTTTCGAATCGATCTATTTATTAATTACAGAAATATAGCTTTATGTTTTGTATGACGATAAATTTATTTTTCTTTCCGATTTATTTATTTTCTGCCAAACATGACATATTCATGAGATGGGAGTTTGAAATATAATAAATATGGGATTCAGTATATTTATTTATTTGATCGCGTGGAGTTGGTATCTTTTCGTATTATCAACGTTTGTAGATTGTATATCACTGTTTAGTAGAGAATTATGGAGTTCAAAATATCTAACTAATTGGAGTTTGACAATTTTTTTATCGTAACCTCAATTTTTGGTGAGCCTTCAAGAAATGTCCCATTACATAATATAATAATAACTACATTGTAGTATCCTGAAGAGGAAAGCAACTGCTGTCGAAACGTCGATGAAATAAAAAGAGTAAAAGAAAACAATTGAGCCACAATTAGAGCTGTTATTTCTCTGAAAATTGTATTGTTTATTTATTCTATATACCAGATATAATCGAGAGATGGCGCGTCGAAAGTACGCATACAGTTACCAGCAATCCAACATTGAAAGATCTTGAAAATATCATATTGTAGTTTTTTTTCTGTGTTTTCACTCCCAATATCTGAACCGGAACTATTAAAAATTAAATAAAAATTGTTTTTTCTTGGAAAACGAGAAACAAAAATCAAAAACTTGTGTTTATAGTACAACCTAAAACACAAAGCAACGTTAGGAACAGAGACATACGAAAATCCCAAATAGCAAACCATGTACGTTTGACCATTGGAAATCACATGATAGATTGGGAAAATACAAAAATAGTGATGTCGGAACCAGATAATTTGAGAAGGAAAATTAAATAAGTCCTTCTGGTTTTTGTTGAATGGAGAGAGTAATTTTGTTCAATGTTCTGTTGAAATAAACCATATTAGGCTGAATTTGATTGAACAATTTTCAATCCAAGTGAATCTGTGTTTGCTGAGGTTTCTTTCTTTATCTTTATCCTCAAACTTCGTCAATGAATGATGTTGATTGTACAAGGATCATTGTGATTCTATATGGTATCTGGGACCTTTGTAGTTATTGGGAATAAATTTGAATTCTATAATTTTGAAGCATTATTCCCTAAATTCGAACGGAACATCGTATTTTTTTTTGTTTATAAGTGAGTGAAAAATGTGAAAAATAATACTTTTTGGAAGATTGATGATAGTATTTCACATTGCAATAAAACATATTCAAACTTTGCCATGTATAAAGATTTTTGCGCGTATTTTTTTTTTACTGACCAGATTTGGAGAAAATATGACACAGACTTTTAACCTTATTTAGCACAACAGTGTAGGTACCATATTTCAGTTCGACCCGAATATCATTTTTCAATATTGAGAAAAAAATTCCATGTTTTTTTTCTCGGTATCGTTATTATGTCCGAGATAACTCAAAAAAGCTTATTTATCCATGATGGAACTTCGCAGAACTCAGTGCAATTCATGATGATCGTGTCATCACATCAAATTTTCTTGACATTCGATATTCTGCAATTTACTCATTAAATTATTCTCACGAAATTCTGCATGAACCTTCATGCTGTCATTGTCCAATCAAGTACTGGATTTCAATTCATTTTAATCTTGTTTGGAAATATTGAGACAACAAAATTTCAAATGTGTATATCTGCGAAATTATTGGGTGGGTTTTAGCCACACAAGTTATTGTGTTTACGATCGGCCATGAGGACGACTTAGGAAACTAGAGAAATTGCCAAATTCACAAGTTGAGGAGAATGATTTAGTCGTTGCTTTGAAATCAATAATGTCAGTTTTGATGTAAGAGTCCTATAGTTTTTGACTTCAATAATTGCTTTTCAGAAGCAGTGATCTACGTCAGAGCAGGCCGAAAAAATCCGCAAATAATACTAGAGAACTACGTCTTCAAAACGAACAAAAAAATGCAAGGAAAAACCATGTGGAGATGTTTAGAGTATGATAGAAATAACTGTAGAGCAAGGGCCATTACCTCAGGAAAAGTTCTGAAACTTACTTGTGGCCATGGACACCCTCCTGTTAATCCGAATTATGAAAATGCTACCCCTCAAAAAGTATTTCTCATTAAGGATTTCAGAAGAAACAAAAGTTGTGCCTTTTAATAAAGGAAATATTCAGATAGAAAAGAAGTTGCTTGACTTGTAAACAAATCGTTGTTTAGTTTGCAGAAATGAGGAAATCATCGTGGAGCCACTTCAGCACCCCAATTTTCATATAAATAAATGTTCCTGAGATAGTATTTCATTTAATTTTTTTCATTTATAAGTTCTACATGTTCTGCTACTATATTTGTCGTACGAAAATCAAATGTGGAAGAAAATATTTTATGTTATATTAACTATGAATTTTCATTCTTAATTTGTTATTATATTAATATAATTCTTTGAATGTTCTTTTCGGTTGTTATACATTAATCTGAAATATTCTTGCATGAAATATTCTCGTTATATTATTGGAATTTACTTCTAGATTGTGTTCCAATACTATCTATTTGGAATCAAAATATCAATAGAGAAAAAATAAAACTCTCGATTAACTGAAATAACTTATACCTACGGAAAGTAAAAAATAAATAATGCAAACCAACTCTGTATTTGAAGCCCATTTCTGTGTTTTGTTGTTTTCTTCCCTTATCTTTCTTTGTTTTTTGTTTTGTTCAATACGGTTCCCTCAAGTTTTGACTCCAATCATTATCTGCCAATTGATATAAATTTTATTTTGATCTTTCAAGACTTAGTACATTCGAGGGCAGAAGAGGTATCACAGAAAAATCTGTATGATCTGATCATATTGTCGGAAAATGTGGCATTTGATATTTTGTAGTATAATGTTCCGATATTTTCGTGTTCTGTATAGAATTCCTCAATATCCTTTCTTTGGAGGTCTGCATGGTATACTTGATTTTATTTGTTCAACTGAACTTTATCTTTAGTGAAGTTGTATAATTTCAGACCAAATTTTTGTTGTTCCTGGCAAAAAAAATCCGAAAATCATCCTTCACGATGACGAGTACGAGCTGAATGCCAAAGATAAGAAAAGTACAACATGGCGCTGCATACAATACTACAAAAGTAAATGCAGAGCTAGAGTTACCACATGGGGTAGTGTAGCCGTGAAAAAATTTTATCACAATCATCAACCTATTAAACCTAATCACCCTGGATTGTCACCTATAAATGTGGAGATTGTGACAAGACAACACGTTTAGGTGAGGAGTATTTGATATCGAATAACATCATCTGCCTCAATAGAGAGACTGTTTAAGGAGAAATAAAAAAATCCTACATGAAAATGGTTTTCCAATAAGAGGTGTTATTTTGAATAGCCCGCTATTCCGGTAGATGTCACTTTTGAAGTTGTCTTTTTTTGACATTTGACAAGTAAAAACTACGCCATTAATAAAAATGGAAGGATACACGCTTCAACAACGCATTGAAATTATTAAAATTCACTATAAAAATGGTGAAAATTTGGCAGAGACGGTTTGTAAAACTTAAACATTTTTGGGTCGTCGTGAAGCACCTTGTCGGACCGCAATAAAGAAATTGGTGGAAAAATTCGAGCTGTTGGGACAAGTTAGTGATGTGAAGAATGAAACCCGTGCACGTCGCTCAAGAACAGACGAGAATATTGCTGCTGTAGCCGAAAGTGTTGAAAAAAACACAGGTTTGTCCATTCTTCGTCGTTCTTTGGAATAAGGCATTACACACACATCATTACACCGTATTTCGCATAATGATTCGGGTCTTAGGGCTTATAAAGTTCAGTTAACACAAGAACTCGAGCCGGCCGATGATCAACAACGTCGTGTCTTTGCTGATTGGGTCGTTGAAATGCATGAAAATGATCCGGAATTCTATCGAAAAATCATCTTGAGTGATGTGTCAAGCAGAATTGTCGCATCTGGGGCTCGGAAAACCCGAGAGTTATTGATGAGAAGCCTCTCTATCCTCAACGTGTGACTGTTTGGTGCGGTTTATGGTCCGGCGGAATCATTGGACCTTACTTTTTCGAAAATGGGGCTGGAATGTGAATGGATTGCGCTATCGAGAGATGATTAATGATTTTTTATGGCCAGAATTGGATGGTATTAATCTGGACAACGTTTACTTTCAACAAGAAGGGGCTACGTGCCACACAAGCAACGAAACCATTGATCTTTTGCGGAAAAAGTTTGAAGTGATTTAACACCTTGCGACTTCTTCCTTTGGGGCCACGTGAAAGAGAAGGTCTACGCCAATAGCCCACGTCGATTCAAGACCTCAAAGATGAAATTCGTGAGGCTATCGAGGACATAGGGCAGCCACTTTGCGGTTTGGTTATGGAAAATTTCATTAAAAGGATATGGTCCTGTAAGCGTGGTCGTGGTGGTCATTTGCCTGATGTTATTTTCCACTATTAACGGCATAGCATCTTCTTTATAATGAAATCAACATCCGATGATTTATGTCGAAAAATGGCATTTTTCTTTGAATATCAAAATAACACTTCTTATTGGAAACCCTTTATAAGAATTTTGGACAAACGTTCAGCATAAATTTATTATTCTTTGTCCTGTGTTTTTTCTTTTCTTTTACTCACATCCCCATGTTTCAGATATAATACACGCTGTTCCTGGAAGAAAACACCCGAAAATAGTGATAGAAGAGGACGAATATGAAATGAATTTCAAATGCAACAAATACACTTTATGGCGATGCATTTCCTATCGTAAAACCAAATGCTCTGCAAAGGCCTATACCTCTGGGAACATGCTGAGGCGTAAGAATGACCACAATCATGATCCTCTACAGCCAAACTACAAGAAAGCTCCGACACCTCTGAAAGTCAATATTGTTTATTGAATTTTGAACTGAATTGAATTATGTTTTTCCAGGTCAATTTATGTATCGAGTGGTACCTAATAAATATAATTATTTCGTCTAACTCTTCTTAGTTTAGCGATAATAGTCATATAGCGGGTTACACAAAGCTCTGATTAACGTGATTGTTCTGATCAAGACAATTCTATGCTCAATTTCAGTTCATTTTTGACAACACCACAGAATATCAAAGCGTTAATCGGACGATCAAGCTTTGTGAAACCCACGGTAGGTGTTTATTTGCATCCGAAATAATTAGTATACCCAGTGACGTTAGAAGTACCACTACACCTTGAAAGAATAAATTCGTGTACTTGTGAATGTGGTAGCCTTAATTCCGGAATGAAAGGATAACATTCTCAAATAATTGTATTGACATTGGGTGGATTTTGGACATTGTGTTTGCGGACGGCCGTTAAGTCGAATTCGTGAATGGGTTAAATCCGCCCAATGATTCCGTAGATATATCCATTCAAAATTTTATTTTCTGGACTGACGTGATGTCAGCAGCTTGTGCGCGCATGTTCACTTATGGTCATACCCTCTGAACATGCGCGCAAAAGCTGCTGACTTCACGTCAGTCCAGAAAATAAAATTTTGAATGGATATATCTACGGAATCATTGTTCGGATTTAACCCATTCACGAATTCGACTTAACGGCCGTCCGCAAACACAATGTCTAAAATCCACCCAATGATTCCGCATATATATCCATTAAAAATTTATTTTATTTTTCCAACATTTCTGAAAATACAGATCAGATCGAATTGAAATCCAATACTTTATCGAAAAATGACAGTTCGTAGGTTTATACAGAATTTCCTGGGAATAATATGATCAGAAGATCACGGAATATTGAATATTTAAAAAAAAAAAATTTTTTTTCAGAATGTTCTGATGACACGATCATCACGAAATTCCGCAGAAAGTTGTCGATTAGCATTTTCAAACTAGCTGCCAAGTTTCATCATGATTGAATCGGTAATTTTAGAGATATCCAAAAAAAAATCAACGATATCGAGGAAAAAAACTAAAATTTGATATCTTTTATCTGAATATCTCCAAAATTTATTATCGGATCGAACTGAAATTTGGTACACTACTGTGAAATATGAAGCTTAAGGCCGTAGCAAAACTTTTTTTTCGATTATGATAAACAGTTTTCGGAAAAAAATGTTTTCTCAATTTACTGACAATAGGATCCCGACGAAATTCTGCAATTAGTTGTGCGTTGTTATACTCCAACTAACTACCAAGTTTCAATCTAATCGTTTAAATAGTTTTCGAGTTATCACGGAAATAACCACAAAATTTCAAAGGGCTCTAACTTCTTGGCCGATTTTTCCCACTTGACCGTCGCATTTTGAAATGCAACCCACCCTGAAAGTGTCAGCTCGATATGATTCTCTTTACGCTTGTAATCGTGCATACGGATGGCCGGCCGGACAGAATCGATTTTGACACCGGATGCGTCATCAGGAGTCCAACCTAGTCGTTTGAAACCATTTTCGGCTCAAAATTTGAAAATTACAGACATTTGGTCAAAACGATAGCACGCTGTTCCCCACAACATGTGCGCAAAAATGTAACTCATATTTACAGATGTCAAAATTATCTTGTCACTTTCCATTAGTTCTAGGAGGTCAGTTGGCTTTTGGCACTGACCTTAGGACCTCAACAGGTGTGAACTATTCAATGAAATGCATGAACTACTAATTCTGGCAATGCCTGCTACCATCGATTTCATTTCAGGTATAATCCACGTGATCGCTGGAAAAAAACATCCTAAGATTATTCTACAAGGAGATGAATACGAGAAAAGCATACAAAGGAATCAAAAAACCCTTTGGAGATGCACGCAATACTATAAGAGCAAATGCCATTCTAGGTTGGTAACGTCTGGCAATCAAGTGACCATAAGATTCCAACATAACCATGACCCTATGATGCCAAGTATGGAGAAAGCAAAGTTGCTTAGGGTGTTCATATCAAAGGAACAGTAGATTAACTTATATTTCTGGTATATATGTCATCTTTCTGTTTTTTCTTGTTGCGTTTTTAATTACTGAAAAAATACTATGTAGGGTTATTCTTAAATATATTCTTCATGGGTATTCGATTAGTTTTTGTCAGTTGGTGCAGAGGATTGCAGATTGCACTGCCAAACGATCTCGAAATGGTTATTGGCGTGTCCAATGGTTTCGATGATTCAAGTTTTTCTCTTATACTGGAAATATTTTGGTTTAAACTAACAAAAGTTAAAACCTCATTTTTAGCGCGCATGTTCTGCGAAACAGCGTGCTATCGTTTTGTCCAAATGTCTGTGATTTTCGAATTTTGGGCCGAAAATGGTCTCAAACGACACAAAATCGATTCTGTCTGGCCGGCCGGCGGTCCGTACGCACGATTACGCTTCTGGATTTGTTGCATTTCGAGATGCGAAGCTTAAGTTGGTTGAAGGGCGTAATCGGTCTAACGATTTCGGAGTTATAGCCATTTGTTTTGAGTTATTTCTCTGATATTTCGAGAACTACTGAACCTGTTGAATTGAAACTTTGCAGTTAATTGGAGCAATTGGTTTCATTTTGACCCCGACAGAATTCACTGAATATATTCCAGTGGATAATTTCAGGCAAGGTCGAGAAAAGTTGATATTGATCGAAGTCCTACTAACTTTCATTCCGACGACCGATTTATTGTATTGCTATGATATGTTGAATGAATTAAACATAAAAAAAGACCTGATATCCTTCGTTAAATCAACAACCTTGATCTAAGATAGTCATCTACCATCCACAGAACACCCACAAAGAGGCAGTACGGTACTCAAGCCCTGTTGGATGGTACCTTTATAAACAAGATTTCAATTATGCCATCTCATGGGAACCCTTCCAACTGTAACCTCTTTTCGTTAAATGAATATTTATTCGATTATCTATCCTAGGTATTGATTCCAGTTTCACCTGCTACTATCGATTCTATTCTAGGTATCATCCATGTGATCGCTGGCAAGAAACATCCAAAGATCATTCTTCAAGGAAATGAATACGAGAAGAGTTTTCAGAGCAATCATAAAACCTTATGGAGATGCACTCAATATTATAAGACTAAATGTACTTCAAGATTGGTCACATCTGGAAATCAAGTTGTTATAAGATTCCAGCATAACCATGATCCAATGAAGCCAAATATTGAAAAGGCAACGTCGCTCAAAGTCGTTATATCTAAAGAAAAATAGATGAACAGATTTGTGATCTGGATTAAGGGGATTGTTTTGTACCCGGTTATACTTCACAAGTTTCTGTATTTTCCTCAAGATATTTTCAATTAATTCGAAGCAAAAAGTATATTAGACTTATGTTTTATAAATGATGTATTTGCTACTGTTATGGAAAGTAAAGATGAATAATTTGATTCCTTGTTTGTTAACCTTATTAGCTTTCATTGTTTTTTCTACTGGAATAATTTTTTCAACTTTTTTTTGATACATAATAATGTGAAAGTCTTCACATAGTGTCTCCAACAATGGTATTGTCCCAGAAAATAGCAATCTTTGAAGTGGTACTTGGTCGGTCGGCAAGGTGAATACCTGAATGGGTGACCGTTTTATCTATGATTATGAACAAGTCCACAAAACTCGGGCGTATCTGGGAAAGCAATTATATTTTACCTGTTTTTCTATCTACTTCTTTTCAGGTGTCATCCATGTGATTGCTGGAAAGAAATATCCAAAAATTATTTTGCAAGGAGACGAGTACGAGAAAAACAATCAGAGAAACCAGAAAACCTTATGGAGATGCCTACAGTATTACAAAACTAAATGTCCTTCGAGGTTGGTAACATCTGGGAATCAAGTACTGATAAAATTCCAACATAATCATGATCCCATGATGCCAAGTATCGAGAAAGCAATAACGTCACTCAATGTGGTGATATCGAAAGAATAACAGATTTAAGAACAAATAGATTTATCTCTTTCATCATTTTGTTATAATTTTAGTTTCATTTATATCAATAAAAATATATCCAGATGTTTTTATTGTTTATTGCCAAACTGAAGATATTGTTTGTCGACTAAGTAACACTTGAGAGAAATTAAGATATCCGGATGAATTGAGTGGGATCAGAGAAGTACCCTTGAGGTACTCACACCTCATGAATTATCAGCTATGATAAATCTGTAGGATTTTCAGTTCGAACTCGAAGATTCAATAAATTTCCGTGGGCCGAAGAAGCAACCATGAGATACTCTTCCGTTGTGAATAATCCACTATAATATATATCAAGGTTTGTTTATAAACAACTGGAAATATGATGTTGATCATATCTTTTATTTTTTTTGTTTTCGTCATTTTGATATTTCTTTCAAGATTTCCTGCACATATAATAATTTCATTCATTGATTCGATTAATTTTTCAGATATTATATATATAGTACCTGGAAAGAAGAACCCAAAGTTGGTAGTTAAAGGTGACGAGTTTGTAATCAATAGGAGGTTGGAAGGAAAAACTATGTGGTTATGCCCTCTATATTACAAAACAAAATGCAGGTCAAGGGCTATAACTTATGGAAAGACTTTAAAATTAACATGTCATCATAATCATCCTCCAGCAAACCCACATTATAAAAATGGAGATCCGCAATTCGTTACCATAATTGATCAATGCCCAAGAGTCGATCTCAAGAGTAATCTCGAAAATTTCAAATGAGAAAAATATTTATAGAAAAATTTTTATTTACTAGTTTTTATTATAAAAGAATATTTATTATTTGAGTCGAAATGTCGCATTCAAATTATGAGACATAATTGAAGAATCTATTCTCTAGATTTATTTTTATATTAAAGTTTCATTCTTTATCACTTTTTATTTCTTTTTTTTCCACCTGGTATATATTCTGTTCGTCTTTCGACAAGAGAACAGTAAATTTTGGAAAAATATCAAAACACAACGTTTTTCCTGATATTTGTTGTTAGATTGAAGTCATCATCAATAATGAGATTCCAAATGAAATATTTGTTTCATTTTATCTACATATGCAGGTTTAACATTTTTATTTTTTCTTTGATTCAATTCATAAACTTGCCTGTTTAATTTTTCAGCTTAGCACATTCTGAAGATGATTCAACAATTTTCAGAGTCTGTCGACTTCACGGATTGCTTTACTAACCAAACTTGTTTCAGGTTTAATATATATAACGTCTGGTTTAAAGTACCCAAAGTTGGTATTGGACAAATACGTTTTCACTGTAGCCAGCAAGAGAGATGACAAAACAACTTGGGTTTGTAGGAATTACAACAACGTGAAACACTCGAAGTGTAAGGCCCGTATCATAACGTATGGAAAAGTTGTGAGTTTAGTTAAGGAACACAACCATCCACCTATGGTTACTGATGAAGAACTGAAAAAAATGTTCTCCCAAGTTGTAACAATAAAAAGAACATGTTGAATAATTTTTGAGACATCTGAAAGCTATTTAGAAGGGTAGTATACTGTGTGACTACAAAGGTTTTTCATTTTCGAAGTGTGGACTATCCAAATGCTTCAATCACATCTGTTGATCTCAATATTCTAGTTTAAATTTTTTTATGTTTGTTTTAATCAGTACTATTCATTTTGTGTGTGGTACATATCATTTTACTGCCTTTGATATTTAGGATTTCTCTCATTTTGCTGCATTTGTAACTTTTCATCTGTCTAACGATAAAGTACCCACTTTCCTTGTCAAGGGATAAAACCTAAACATTTAATTGAATAAGGGCAAAATAACTTGAAATAACAAATATACAAGCTTAACCTTTTCTCAATTCCAATCAACATATTGTATAATCTTACACTATTGAATATTAATAAATACAAGACTTTTAACTTTGGAGTAAACTTTATTAACTTTCATTAAAGTAAGCGATATAATTTGATACAAAAATATATTGATATTGAAAAGTTCGGTATAAAGGAAGCTAACAGTGTAAATGATTAATTTTTGAGCTTCAGAGGGAGTCCCGAAGTACTAGGTTTATCAACTTTCAAACAGCTTAACCCTTTTCATTTTTGAATCTAAAATTTAAAAAAAATCAATCTGAGATATTTTTAGTTAAGGTAATGAAAAACCAAAACGTAATCTTGACTTTCTTCTAGGAAATCTTCTTGTATTTTGAGTGAATTTTCTAATGTTTTCTGTTTTCTTTGTTCAATATTTTCATTTCTATGAGATACAAATCTATCAGCATTATTTATTTCATGATTTTAGTCATAGTGTATGTATTTATTCCAATAAAATCTCCATTCTGAAATATTCAATCCCCTTTCCTCTGGTTTCTCTTTCACAACTTTCTTCTATTCTATTATTTCTATCATTCCCTTTTGCAGATATTGTTTACTTTGTGAAGGGTCTCAAGAACCCCAAGATAATTGTGGACTCCCATGATTATATAATGGAGAAGAAGAGACCGAGTGGCACCAGATGGCGTTGCAGTGGATATACCAAAACTAGATGTAGATCGACCCTGAAAACTTACGGAAAAACTGTGACTATCAAAAACTCTCACAATCATGAATCTTGGGTCGACCAATGCCTACTACTGAATTCTTCTCAGAAAAAAGTCACCATTTTGAGGCACGTAGACTGGTGAGTGATTCAGCTGTCAAAATAGAGTTTCCCAAAATGAATGCAAGACTTTAATTTGCCGCCATTTGAATAAGGTACTGTTCGTTATCCTTGACAGTTGGCAGGGTTATCAAAAATGATGAGCTGCATGACAGAACCATGGTATAAAGACCACTTTCGTCTTTATTCAATGAAAGAACACCCTGTTTTTATTATTGAACAGTATCTGAAAAATAATTTTTGTGGCCGCAATGAACAAATGTCGTGATAATTTGGTTTGGATAGTGTTTTACCTTTGTCAAATATCAATTTAAAATTCCATATACTGGCTCGATGAATTAGTCAAATGATTTCAGTATGCTAGACCATCTTGGCATTTGGTTGGTTGTGAAGGCTATAAACTCTTCGCAACACAATAAAAAGTATTATATAAGGTGCGACATTCACTTGAGACAGTGCATTATCTCAAAAAGTATGTAAGGTCAATTAAATATTTTCGATAGAAAGGTCTTTTTTTGAATGCAGATTCTCATTTTTCATAAAAATAAGTAACAAGAGTGCCGTCGAACACATTATTATACCTAGTTTAGTTCACGAAGTTATTATTTCTAGATATAGCACTGCTTATGTCACTGAGCATATTATTTTTCAGATTCGTTCAGCTTCAATACATTTAGAAATTTGCCTTTACCTTTGCTATTTCAATTTCTCAAACCTTTTACTTTTTCAGTTCAGTTGTTTCTTTTATCGTTTATTGATGGTTCATTTATCGAACATGTTTTAATATGTCTTTTTGTAGGTGATATCTACATAGTTCCTGGCACCAAACATCCCAAAATGATCTTGGATGGTTACTCGTTCATAATCAATCACAAAAAAGTAGACAGGACTTTCTGGATATGCTCCAAATATCGTAATACAAACTGCAAATCCAGACTCATCACTTACGGAAGGAATATTAAACTGACACGTGGACATCATCTTCCAGACGTCTCTAAAGAAAAACTTTTTGTTATGATCCCTCAGAAAACGTTTATAATTCGATGTGAAGAAACTTTTGTCAAAACTTAGTTGTTCACATTTATTAAGCTTAACTTTCATTGAATAAATGAATAACATGCATATTTTGAATTTATATCGAATCATGATATATAAAAGAAAATTTTGTGAAATTCATATTGTGTCCATTTTTACAATTATTACTTTTTTGGTTAAGATTCAAAGATTGTTACTGGTCATGAGCGGTTTCTACTCTGTGCTGGAGAGTTGCAAAACTGCCAATTATTTTATATGGAAACAAAAAATTTAACTGTGTCGATATCGCTAAAATATCTATTCTATGTATGTGCAACTTCAGCCGCCTACTCATTTAATCATTAATAGATGTAGTCAGAAGCGGAGATATTAGGAAAGCAAGTGCATTCAACCAATACGTTGTTCAATGTTACAATACGCTTGTATCGCCAACTTGTTTGAGTATCCATCAGCTTCTCCCTCTGGCTGCAACTGGACCAACTTATAGGAAACTCCATAGCAGAATTCATCTCATAAGGAAATTCAACACCCTGTATAGTTTTACTAATGCCGAATCCAAAAAAAACGTGAATGAACAGAGTTCTATGTGATCTTTAGCTAACAACATGAAGAAACACCCTGTAAAATCTCTCTGTATTAAATACTCTAATATAATATTCTTGTAGGTGACATTTACATAGTGCCTGGAATTAAACACCCGAAAATGATTCTGGATGGTTACTCCTTCAACATCAATCACATAAGTGTAGATAGAACTTTCTGGTTATGTTCAAAATATCCCAAGACGAACTGCAAATCCAGACTTATCACTTATGGAAAAAATATCAAGTTAACACGTGGTCATAACCACCTTCCAGATGTTGCTAAAGAAAAACTATTTACTATGATTCCTCAGAAAGCGTATATTATCAGATGTGATGAAACTTTTGTCGAAACTAAGGATAGAAAATAAGGGGTAGTGTCTGTTATCATTTCATTGTCAATTTCTTTTTTTTAGTTGAATAAATAAGCGGCAATACATTTTTAAATCGAATTATTCAAAAAATAAGGGTTTATACGAGCATACATAGATTGTCCATAAAAACTCTGCATTCGATTGTTCAAACAATAACCCAATATCGATCGAAGGATATTTTGAGAGGATTTGCTTTATTCCTTCCGTGATCTCTAAATTTTCACACCCAGATTTGAAAAAGAACTATTGAAAATTCAATTGAAATTGTTATTTATGGAAAACGCTCTTGCGAATTGTTTGATTGAAACTATTCGTCAAGGGCAGTTTCTAGAAAAAATGTTGCTTATTGAACAATATCGAAATAATTTGGATCAACGAAGTGAACCTTAACATTTCAGAGTTTTAATCTGACTTCTCCATCAGACAATCAAGGGAATTTTTTTTTCAATAATTTCAAGACTTTTGTCTAATTGTCATCTTCGAGAAACCACAGCAAGGCAAATTTACTCGATATGAGAATGGTCCAATTCTACTGTTTTTTTCAGAAAATTTAGTAAAATGTGGTCTATTTCTGTAGAACGATGGACGAAATTGAAGAGTTCTCATGTATTTTGCCAAATAGAGAAAATAATATCGTTCATTGTTTTATAGAAATGTACCATATTTGGCTGAATTTTCTGAAAAAAGAAGTGGAATTGAAAAATATTAATATTAAGTAAAGCTACGCTGTTAAGTTAACAACGTTGATCGTCCGTCTTGTTCCGTTATTTTTCATAAGGCAAAAATTTTTCTAGAATCTGCCTTGACAAATAGTTCTGCAATCCGCAACGGTATTTTTATAAGCAGCAGTTTTTTGAAATTTTTGATAGTTCTTCTCCAGATGATGGCAATGAAAACCTTAAAAATCGCTGAAAAATAATAACCAAATACTTCAAAGAATAAAACATTTAATAACAATTTGAAATCATGGATTATTGAGCTTTAATTCATATAAATTGGGGTATTATTTTAATACCAACTCAGAAAATGCATATAATGTTGACTGTCTTTAATTCTAGGACACTATTTCAGTTCAGGTTGGTTCATTATAATGTTGAATCTTTGAATTTAAGATTTATTATTATTACCATTATTATTATGGTTATCTCTTCCATTCGATAATAATCGATATTTTTTCTTATTTCTCTGGTTTTCTGATAATTTTGTTTTATTTCTATATAACTGTAGAAACGTATCTCTTCAGCATCATAATTTATATGTTCGAAATATCTTGACACATTATTTATTATTTGTAGGTGACATCTACATAGTTCCTGAAACTAGAGAAATTATTTTGGACGGTTACTTATTCAAAATCAATTACAGACAAGTAAATAAAACCTTTTGGATATGCTCAGTATATCGTAAGACTGACTGCAAATCCAGACTGATAAGTTATGGAAGATATATCGAACTAACTCGTGGTCATAATCATCACCCAGATATTTCTAAAGTAAAGAATTTTGTGGGGGTTCCTCAGAAAGCAAATATAATCAGATGTGATAAAACTTTTGTCCAAGCTAATAGCAATAATTAACCTTAAAGAATTATTCAATGGTAATCGCGTCGTTGTTTGTTCATGAAATGTTAAGAAATTAAAAATGCAGAGTTGAGTTCATTTGATTGTTCAGTTTCAGTTTCGTTATTTCAAATAAATACGTTTTATTTTGTTCAGTGTAATTATTCAAATAACTTGGATGTAGAGAGTGTTTCAATGAGAGCGCAAGATTTGAATTGCTCGCAATGTTGGACAGTCCTAATGTCACATTATTGCGACGTGACAGTCCGAAAGCTTTCAGATGAATTTTCGATAAATCAACGAATATTCCACCTTGATCTGAACTAATCATCCAATCAACCAAAACATTTTCACCAAAGAAGCGTTGTCCAAGGACTTTGGTAAGTGCAATTTCAAGGTTTTTACCGATCCTCAGATCACCTTACCTTGGTAAACCGTAGAATAAGACTCTAAATACATATCACCTGTTAGGTGGAGCACTGCAGTATAATTACACACAGCGCGTCATCTCTCATGAATAACCTTCCAGAAGTTAGTTGTAGGGTCTCAACGAGCAACTGTGTCAATATTTCACAACAGTGTACCAATTTTCAGTTGGATGCGATTTTAATTACTGAAGATTTTGGGGAAAAAGTATGTACAATTTCGTGGTTTTTCCCTCGTAATTTCCAGAATAATTTGAAAAATATTGGACGGATCATGACTCAGCTCAGTAACTGGTTGGCACCTGCTGATGACAGACATTATAATAATTCTTAAAATAAATTGAAATCTTTTTTGTTTGAACCCGCGCGCAAAAACTGGTGACTTGACGTCAGTACTTGCCTAGGATATTAACTGTTTTCTCTTTATTTCTCCAGCTCAACTGCAGGCGAGTATGTCCACAGCAGATTGGTATATAACTTGCGTTAGTGTAAAATACCTTACATATTATTATTCTAGGTGAATTTTACATAGTACCTGGACTTAAACATCCAAAAATGATTTTGGATGGTTACTCTTTTAAAATCAATCACCAACAAGTAGATAGGACATTTTGGATCTGCTCAGAATATCGTAAGACCAATTGCAAATCTAGATTGATCACTTATGGAAGAAATATTAAACTAACACGTGGTCATAATCATCATCCAGATGTTTCCAAAAAGGAACATTGTCTGAAGATACCACAGAAAGCGTATATAATCAGATGTGATGAAACTCTTGTTGAACCTTATATTGACAATTAATTTGAAATAATTGTTGTATAAATGAATACATTTTTCTTGCTTTTTCATTTAATCATTTGAGTCTTCGAATATTCAAAACTATTGTTTCTGAAGAAAAATATTGCCACCGGTATCTTGCTGTCCACATCTCTGTAAAATTCCTTTCAGATCTGTTTTATTATACAAGTTATTTTCTCAAAAATTACTCCTGAGAAATAATGAAATTTCAATTATTTCTATGAGCAAAAAATAATAGTGTTGCAACTCGATGTAATGCACCGTTTTCGAGTTATTCAAGTTTGAAAATTTTTTTCTTACAACTTTATGTTGGATTGAAATTTTCATTTTTAAAAAAATGGCTTGAAAGCCCAATTCTTTCACCAACTCTTTTTTCTATACAATTTTTTTTGAAAACTTGAGCATTCACAAGAATAACAACTCATGTTAAACAGCATTTTATTGAACAATAGCGAACAATGAACAAAATCCTGTCGGATATCGACAATACAATTATAATAAATGTTGAAAATGACCGCCTTCACCTTCAATACAAGCATTTACTGTTCTCTCCATTGAAATGCGTATGCGATGAAATATACCTGCGGAATTTCTTATATTTTCACACCCTGCTACAATACGGTTTGAAAGATGATCGACATTTTTTTTCTAAAAGCTTTGGTTTTTGAAAAACCTTGTGGAGATAAAAAAGTAAGTAAATTAATTGGGCTTGTCAGACCTGTGTTTTCAAAAGGAAAATGTGAATCCCAAATAAAGTTCTAGGAAAAAATATCTTAGGAGTTGATTATTTCAACCCCTTCTAAGCATACTTCACGGTTGAAAAACTTCCAAAATGTATAGTTTCGTTGACAAATAATATTTACCGAGTTTCGTGTCTTTAGCTTCATATACAGGGAAAATAAAAAAGAAAAACATTTTTTTTGTTAACCTTCGGAGGGTGGTCATTTCTCTGAGGTTTTTCAAAGAATTTATACCAAACACACACCTGAATTTTTATCACAGAATCACCCCTTAAATTAATTCGGTGTTATTCAGATATACCCTGTATAGTTGTAACAGTAGTCAATATCGAAAATGTTAAAGTTTGTTTGAAAAAACTAGACAAGATTATTTACTCTTACCCCTTTTCGATTGTTTTTTGAATGTGTCAAAAGGATAATCCAATAAGACGATTATCCCCTCAGTCTTTATGGAAACTAACAAAAGTATCTTGTAGGTGACATTTACATAGTACCTGGAACCAAACATCCGAAAATAATCTTAGATGGATACACCTTCGTTATGGACAAGAAGAAAAAAGACAGAACATTTTGGTTCTGTTCCAAATATTCCAAGACGAATTGTAAGGCAAGAATCATAACACACGGAAAAACTGTCAGATTAACTCGGGGGCACAACCATCATCCAGATGTCGCTACTGAAAAAATGTCTGTTAAATTCCATCAGAGAGTATTCATAATTAGATGTGACCAGACTTTCGTTGAATATTAACATACATAAAGATCTTGAAGAAAAACTTTTTTCTTTCATTGCACCCTCTGTTTTTCCAAATTTAATACGTAATATTACAAGACCATATGGCTATAAGAAATGCGCTCTTGCGCCAGCGAATTGATAACTATTATTTTGCCATTTTGTCTGTTACCAGTGTTTCTTGAAAAATTTGACATAAAAGATTGCGCTTGGAATTACCGATGAAAGATTCGTTCTCAAACACAAGTCTGGCCTCTATTTCTGAACATGGAACAGGAAAAACTTAGATAAGAAATATTTTTTTTCGATTTATTGTTCTTATTCTTCGATCTCGAATTGATGATATCAATCTGCATATGGTCCTAACTCCTAACCAGTTATAAGTGGAATGCTAGGAGCAGAGCTAGGATCCAGTATAATTCAATATTTGCTGGACATAACAAGATCCACAAATGTAGCTACAACAGATTTTATTTTTTTAACATTCATTCTTTCAGGTGATATTTATATTATTCCTGGGACTAAATATCCGAAGATAGTTCTAGATGGTTATTCCTTCATTATTAATAAGAAAAAAGTGGACAGGACCTTGTGGATATGCTGCAAATATCCCACGCACAGGTGCAAAGCCAGATTGATCACTTCTGGAAAAACTATCACACTGACTCGTGGTCATAACCATCATCCAGATGTTGAAAAGGATAAACTGGCTGTGATGATTCCTCAAAAGGCTTATATAATCAGATGTGAAGAGAATTCAACTGAAAATTGAAAGTAAAATTTAGTTGAACTGATATTCTTTATTATGCTGTTAACATTCTTAATGGATCCTAGAA
This sequence comes from Myrrha octodecimguttata, assembly GCA_958510865.1. Lineage (NCBI taxonomy): Eukaryota > Metazoa > Arthropoda > Insecta > Coleoptera > Coccinellidae > Myrrha > Myrrha octodecimguttata. The sequence continues at coordinate 15,205,380 of OY294063.1, read as the reverse complement.
TTCTGTTCAAATTTTGAGTTGAATTGTTGTAATTTCAATATATTGAGTTGAATTGATACATTTTGGGCATATTATTGAGAATTTTTTTGGAAAAATCTTTCTTGGTGGGGAACAGTTGATTTCATATTTTAATTATACGATATCACTATGAAGACGACGACGCCTAATTTCAAACCGTGTAAAATAAACAATAATAAACATCAGGTGTTTTTTTAGGTCTCATCTACATACTTCCAGGGACGAAAAATCCCAAATTGGTCGTGAACAAAAATGTTTTTCTTATTTATCGGAAATACAATGATAATACAAGATGGCGGTGTACCTGGTTTTTGAAAACTAAGTGCAAATGCAAGTTACAAACTTACGGTCAAGTCGTTTGCATTTATAAGGATCATAACCATGAGCCAACATGTCCAAAGCCTCCTAGTGATTCGAGCCGAAAAATGGTGAAGATTGTAATTGCCAAAGATCAAGAAGACAATGAAAAAGTATGATATGCTGAAAAGGAAGAACCTGAACTGATAATTACATAATTATATATTTATATATATATATATCATGAATTCAAACAATTTTTTTCACATTCATACTGAATAGTATTTCTTTCGTTTCACTTTTTCATGTTGTGTTGAAAATAAATGATTCATCCAAGATGGTCGTTTGGAATTTAATTAGTTTTCCGTACTATGCGTCCTATGAGACATTTCGTGTTTCACCATGTCTACATTTTTCTCTTAGGGAGCCTTTTTCACGGGCAAACCTGGTGTAGTAAAGTAACAATCTCTGACAATCTATTCTAGATATGAGTTTTTGTTTCCGTACTTTCCTGATAGGTACTCCTAGACTCCGAGGAAATCTCTTAGGAGCTTGTGCACGTTAGGGAATCGGATGTGTTCTGTGTAGGCTTTGTTACTGTTTCCTCATCGTCAACCCAACAGCGAGGAGTTTGATGATTCCTAGGAACCAGAATATTTATACCCTACCTAGGATTCGAACTCCTGACATTACAGTCAGGAAACGAAAGCCTCAAGCACAAGGACTAGACCAAATGAGTTTGTCCACGACCCTTGAAAAATAAATATTTTTTAATGGCTCTTGTTGAAGAAAAATGGCAGTTATTAATAAATCCCGTGTTTAATAGGCGTGGTATATTCATTATATTATAGTCTCCATTCATAGATTTAGTGAGCTGAACAATTTCCAGCAATCACAGAGAATGAAATTGACCATTGTGACAACTCTATTGTAGGTTGCTGAAAATGCAGAATTATTTGAATTTTACCATAGAATTCTTGAACAAAGTATTGTATTCAAATCGCATATGATTTTCACTGAAAATTCGACCTTTTCTTTAAAAGTTAATTTTCCATCCTGAAACCAAATTGTTTGTTCTTGTTTGGAAGTCAGGCCATGAATTCCACGTGTTTGAGATGTCATGACTTCACGTCAAGTTTCATCCCCATTCTAGTTTCTTCAAAAACTTTTGTAAGAAAGACAAACTGACACCAATTCTTTCTAGGTCTCATCTATATCCTTCCGGGGATTAAAAACCCAAGATTGGTCGTTAACAACAATCTTTTTATTGTCTATCTGAAAACCAACGAGAAAACAAGATGGCGCTGCACGTGGTATAACAAGATGAGGTGCAGATGTAAATTGCAAACTTACGGCCAAATAGTAAGCATAATAAACGAGCATAATCATGACCCAAACTGTCTTAAACCTCCAACATCCAAGTTTTGTTCAAAAAGTGTGAGAATTATTCACATGAACGATGAAGAAGATGCTGAGAAAAAATGATGTGCTGTTGTTCAAAGTGAACTTTTATTTATAAATATATTTGAAATAAACAGTACACAAATATTCCTAAAATCTTCACGTTATATTTGCCGATATTCTTTATTATCTCAAAACAAGTTCATAATTGTTAAAAATCAATTATCTTGTCAAGAAAGAAATCGAGATATATTTAGGATCAAGATTACTCTGAAGATGCGCATGTTGTAATCTTTTTCCCACGTCTAACTCTTTCATTCGAGCTGAGTTTGGACGTGAGCAAAGGTTTAATCTTTGGATACCGATGATGAGTTTCTGATGAAAAAACGAAACGTCGTGTTAAAAAATTGTTGTGCTGTAGCATGAATTTTCAAGTTGTAATTTTAATATTGGTAATTATGAACAGTATTCTGGGACAATAAAGTACATCGAAAGATATTTTGTGAAGGTTTAAAAGAATGTTTCTTTTCTTTTAGTTCAAATATATTCATGCCAGAGATTCATTTCAAATTGACACAACCTTTTCTGAGAAATTTTTCTTCAGCAGAATTATTTGGAATTATTTATTCGTTTGTGTTCTCAATTCCAATTATGTAAGTCTCTTTTATTGTTTTTCCTCATATTGAAAGTGTGATGTGGTATAATTGTATTGAATTAAAATTTATAATAAAAATGAGTTTTTCTCATATGTTATTTTTTGTCATGGGACCAATATATGTGTATTGAATACAAATTACAGGTCCATACTACAGTTAGCATCAGGTACAGTATTAAATTTATATTCGAGCAATATGAAGAACATACATTTTACAGTCCCTAGAAAAATTCTAACTCAATTCTTTTGCAGGTGATCTTTACATAGTTCCTGGAGTCAAACATCCAAAAATTATCCTAGATGGTTACTCGTTCATCTTGAAAAGAAAGAAAGTGGATCAAACATTATGGATTTGCTCGAAATATCCAAAAACGAACTGTAAATCCAGACTCATATCATGTGGAAAAACAGTTGAATTCTCACATAGTCATAACCATCATCCAGACGTTGAAGAAGAAAAACTGCTAGGCATACCACCTCAAAAGGCATTCATAATTAGACACGATAAGACATTTTCAATGGCATGAAATGATTTTTAGGGACCAAATTAATTTTTTTACTATCGTCGAAAAAAGGACCCATTTCTGTTGCTTTCTCTCACAGAAATTTTCCATTTTTCAAAAAGACTATTTTAACCGTTGTTGGTGGGGACAGAAACTCATAGATTTAGTAGATAATTCTTCAATTCAATATTCTGCAGAAGTGACGACAACTAAAGAATACACCAGTAATATTATTTCTTCCCAAAAATCATCAAAAAGAATAGTTACGATAGCAAGAGTTGCAATGAAAAATGAAAAATGTTTACTAATAAATCCAATAACAGAATTTTCCATAATTTTAGTGAATCCCACGTTTGGAAAAATCGAAGCTTTCAGATTCCAAACTAAATATTTTTTCACAATATTGTTGTATTCTTAATTTTTTTATATCATCATAATTTATATCATTTCACTCCTCAGTTAATCAAGTTCTCAAATTATCATCTTCAACAATGTACATACAGCCATCGTGATAACTTCACATTTGGTCCAATTTCGACATTGGCTCTCTATTGCTGTCAGAACAAAGATATCTTTTAGATAATATTGATTGCTATAATTTTTCGTTCCCTGGTATTTTTCTATAATTGCTACGATTGTGGGAATAATAAGACGAAACATAAGAGTTTTCTTTTGGGGAGGTATAGCTTTTTACACATTTGATGCCTTAATTACTTCTATTAAATGCGTGATTTTAAATTTATATTTTCTTGGTCTAGAACCATTTTAACAATTATATGAAAGAATTCTTTTAAATGAATAGAGTTATAGAGTGAAAGTTACGGACTCATAATTTTTTCTTTTAGGAAGGTAAAGCTTCTTGTAGACTTGATGCATAAATTTTATTTTTATCAATTGCATGATTTAAAATGTATAATTTCCTTGATCTAGAACCATTTTTACAATTTTATAGAAGGAATTTTTCAAATAAATAGACTTATAAAACGAAACCTAATTCCTGCCTCCATCAAAACAATAAGTCTCTGATATCTTCATATTGGTTGATATATTTCAGGATCATTCAGTTTTTGCACGAATTTTGACCGGAAAATGGTCTCGAAAGACTAGATTGGACTCACTAATGACGAATCCGATATAGAAATGTAAAATATGTCCGTCCAGCGATCCATTCGATCTTATCTGTATTTTCGATGGGTATATCTGCGGAATTTTTGGGTGGATTTTACCCATTCACGAATTTGGCTTTCGCAAGAGGTTCAAACCTTCTCTACAAATATCGAGTTGACAAAATCACTTCCAAAAGAAACGACCCAGAAATCCGATATTTGTGGAGTAGGAAGGTCGAATTCGTAAAAGTGTAAAATCCGTCCAATGATTTCCATTCGAATTTTCTAGGGGAAGTTGTTTCGTCCCGGTACCGGAGTTGGTCTCATCAGATAGGCTGAATCCTCTGGCACCCGCCTATGACAACCGTTAAAGCGGCGCGGTGAGAGCGTCAGTAATTGACGCGTTTATGCTCTGTTGGAACGAAGTATCTAGCGTGCGTCGCTCGGTGGCGCCATCGTCTGGCGACTCAGTTATTCTACGTCGCCAACAATATTAACATCATGAGCAATATCACAGATCATTTGAAAAATGGATAATGACTTATAGGGATTCTTACTATGTCTCGTTTATATCCTCCCAGGAAAAAAGGATCCAAAGATAATGTTTTCTAGATTAATGAACATAATCATGCAAAATTTTGCCCCAAAATACCCAGTAGCTTCATTCAAAGAAAGGTTAACTTTGTTTGTGGTAGACTCTCATTGAAAAAGTTGTTATTTTTTAAAGTTCTGTTTTGCTTTTACTTGTAGAATAAAATATTTCATTTACCTAATGTTTTAGTTTGGTACAGGTCAGGCTCGGCATATTCCAAATCTGCCCCCCTGGCTGTAGATCATTGTGTGTAGATCATGTTTAAAAATGAATCGATACGATACAATATAGAACGATAGCTAACAATGTTAATTTCTAGGTGTCATCTACATTGTTCCAGGAATCAAAAACCCAAAACTGGTAGTGAATAACAATACATTCGTTATTTATCAGAAAACTGCCGAGAGGACAAGATGGCGATGTACCTGGTATTTCAAAACTAAATGCAAATGCAAATTGCAAACTTCAGGCCAAGTAGTTTTTCTGGTAGCTGAACACAATCATGTACAAACTTGTCCGAAACCTCCTGTTCAGAGCAGTCAGAGAGTTGTTAAAATAATTCGAGTGAAAGGTTAAGATGTCAGATCAATGGAAAACCAGGGATAGGTCTGATGGCAATCCTACGAAAAATTTCTCAAAACAGAAAACTTTATATTTATGTACCTTGGTTGTTAAAAAATATAGACTTCCTGTTTTTGAATCGATAAAACAATATGAACTATGATTTGGCCGGTATCAATCAATTCTTGATGATTGATACTTTATTCACAGTCATCACCCTGCAAATTAAGGAAAAATTATTTCGATAAAAGTATGGAAAATTGGCGAAATGACAAGGACCTTTCACACAGAGAGAAGTGCTTCTCTCGCTTCCGAGTGGTAGTTTTTTTCGCTCCTACATCCAACTTTTTCACACTGAGAGCTGCATTTTTGCAGGTCAAGCGTGCTGAAAATGCATAAATATACCGGGTGTCCCACGAATACCGTTCTGTTGAATATTTTTGGGTAGGAATCAAAATTCACGTTTGCAATTCGAACTTTTACCGGAGCATGTTGCATTGTTCGAACGACCGAAAATTCCTGCGAAGAGCTTTTTGTGCAGCCTTAAATTGTCCCTGTCCTCGAACTCTTTTCGGTCGAAATGAATAGTGCCGCGTCTGCCCTTCGAACGACGTTGTCGAGATGAAGAATACACTTGATCTAGAGAGAGACGCTTGTATCTCCTTGTGAGAGGGACCTAACTTAAATTGTGAGCGTTACGAGTAGATATTTTATGCCGGCCACATACATTCTGGTCTACCGGGGAGGTTGATCTGTGCAGGTCTACCTGCACGAGTGAATCTGTACGTGTATCGTACAGACCTGCGCAGGTTCTCGAAGCACCCTACGGTGAACCTGAGCATGTATGCGAGACCTCCGACCATCCCATACATGTAACGGCGTCAGGCCTGAAACCTGCGCAGGTCAACCTCTCTGGTATGTGGCCGCCATTACTCTGGCAACAACGTTCATCTCGAAGGCCATCATATGTTCATCTTTTATTGAGAAGTATGATTAATACTTTCCGTGTGTTTATTGTGTTCGTGGTTTGTTAACTTCAAAAATAACTTCTTGTGACTCCATATTATAGACAGATCTACTGAAACAAAAGGTCGAAATATTAGTGCAGTCACATCCAAAGTAGAATCTCAGGTTTAATTATGTCTCAAAATCGTTTCAATAACGTTTTTGCACGATGGAACTACTTTTGTTAGTTACCGCGTTTGTTGCTAGATCGGTGGATCATATTTACTGGTTGCTAAGGTGAACAGAACGGTAATAGAATCACTTAGAGCGTCCGCACACGGGTTGACGCGATGTGCTCGACGCGTTGTGGACGACTCGAACAGTGCGGCGTCGGCAAGTGCGTGCGTCATAAGTTCCGAGTTTATTCAATATTGACCATAGATAGTGCTGATTTCAAAATCAGCGCTTGAGAAGAAGGTTGTCAATTCGTGGAAAACTATATTTCCAAGTTCAATAATTATTTTTCTCAGGGGCTGATTCCGATGATTTTTTTTGCGTTGGGTTCAATATGACAACGAGGTGGCCCTTCTCTAGAATAAAATATACAGGGCATTTCTAAGAAACATAAAGCAGCATAATTGCTTCATTCTTTGGCATCACCAACTTTCTATTGAATGAATTGGTAGGAAATTTCCTACCTACGGCAGGATATTTATGACAAAATACACAGGGTGTACCAAGAAGTTAATTTCCACAATTTTTCTGTTTTTGGATATATTTTGATGATATCCCTTGGTTTCCATTCAGTATAGCTTCAGGGTGGGCTCATTTTAGAATGAGATATACAGGATGTCTCAAAATATTAATTAGAACTATTCTAATGTTTATATATCCATTTTGATGATTTATCTTCCTCTGTGTTCCGTATGGCTCCATAGTGGTTTAATTTTTGAATGAGATATACAGGTTGTTCCAAAAATAATCTGGAAAAGCATCATTTACGTTGAACCTGCGAATTGCAACTTCACTTTCTAATGGAAAGATTTGGCGTTCTCCTTTTCATATGGTTCCCACGAAATTTTGCATGAACCTTCAATATGTCATTTTTCAATCAAATACTATATTTAAATTCGATCCGATCATTTGTTCTGGAAATATTAGGAAAATAAAAATTTAAATGGGCATGTCTACGAATCATTAGGACGGTTTCAACCACTCACGAATCCGGCATTCGTAATTAACAAGCCCAAAACCTACCTTATTATATTATATTTTATATAATTATTATGGGGTCTCAAAGAAGCTCCTTTCGGAAATGATTGTGATTACGGCTGGCCTAACCACAGATCATAAACACAATAACTACCGAAATAATCTACTCAGGGGCTGAACTGGTTTGGAGCTCAATAAGGAAGGCAGAATTCGCGAATTGGCTAGGTATATTCATGAAATGCAGGTATATCCATTAGAAATTTTATTTTTCTAATATCTCCAAAAATACAGTTCGAATCGAATTGAAATCAAGAACTTGATGTGAAAATGAGAGCTTGAAGGTTGATGCACAATTTCGTGAGTACCAAACTATGATAACGAGGAAATGAGCACGAAACTTATATCAACACAGAAAACAAACCATAAAGTTTAGCACAAACCGCGAGGTTACTATTTAACGATAGTGTTTCGATTTTCAATTGATTGGATATTTATATTCGGAGATCGGAAAAAATATAAGTTTCGTGCTCATTTCCTCGTTATCATAGTTATATATCCACCTCGTACAATTAGGTAAACGGTGAGGAGATTTTGTGCATTGCTCGCACAAAAAATGTGAATTATACGAAGCTGGACGTATACATTTGGTGAGCATCTACGCATAAGATTTTTACGCGCATGTCCTAGGAAACGAGAGTGAATAATTCCATCACAGAAGTCTGATATTTTGCACCGAAAATAGTTTTGAACGATTAGATAGGACTCATATGTGAAGAATTTTTGGTCATTTGCAATTTATCCGTTTGATCAGTCGTTAGTTTGGCCCTAAATACAGAGAATATTTGATCAATATCCATCTAATTATTTCGGCGATATATGCATTCGAGATTTTATTTCGCTAGTATTTCCGAATATCAAATGGAAATAAGGTATATCGCTAGGAAATGAGATTCGAATATGTAAATTTAAATTCCTGATTTTTTCGTTTTTCTTGTGGTACGATTTCCACGAAAGGTTTCCGACAACAAACTTCCAAGTTTCATTTGATCGGAGCAGTATTTTCCGAGTTATCTAGGAAATTAGAGCAAAATCAGCGCATTCAGATGTGCTATCTAGCCTGGAAATTTCACATCGCTGGCATTTTTCCTTTGTAAATCATCTTGGCAGAGGACGGACAGGCCGTCAGAATTGATTTTGACCCCATAACTTCCCATAAATGTGTCGATATTAATCGTTTGAGCTTTTGGCTGAAAATTCCAAAAAGCAGACTTCTGGACATAACCATACTGCGTGCTGTTATTGAGCTACCTGTAACATGCGCTCAAAATTGACGCATCATTGTTATTTCGTATAATAAGTTTAGATTTGTTCGAGAACTTGTCGAAGCACTTTCAACGGCCGTGATTTTCTCCAGTTTTTCATAGGTTAGAATATTATATATATATTTTTTTGTGCCGAGACAGTGTTCAATTCATTCGAGGAGGTAAATATAATAAGTGTTACCCCACATAGTATTTTTCATGCGTGAGGACGAAATCGGGCAATCAATAGAAAGATATCATCAGTACATGTAATTATATGATCAATTCCAAGACAGAATATGGATGTCCTCAGAATCATGTTGAAAATAATAAAAAATCATATTTATATCGGAAAGCTAGCGACACGTACGAACCCCTCGAACTTTCTGCTTCCATGCCAGTCGCGTGAAACGAGGCATGCGAACGGAACTCAAACGTACGTTTCGAAACGACCAGTGTACGGAGCCACCTTGAATTGCTTGGGAAGCCGATTCGAGAGACGAGACCGGATCGCGTCGAGCACATCGGATCGACCCGTGTGCAGACGCCCTACGAGTAAATCGTGCAACCCCTGTGCGGCGTTGACTTGAATTGTCTAGGAAACCGCATCGAGAGACAAGGCTGGAAACGCGTCGAGCACATCGGATCGACCCGTGTGCGGACGCTCTTACCGTTCTAGAACGGCAAGTGAGAATTGCTGAAAATATTCGCTGAAATAATGAAATAACTCAAATACAATTCGAATTTGATTCATTTGATATTTCTCGGGAATTACTGCTGAACAGCCGATTTCCCAGGCCCTCTGAATTTCGCATTCTTCAGAAGATTGGATATCGCTCATTTTCAAAGTATATTATGGGAAAATTCAGTTGATTATTGTCACTTTGACAATCTACGATCAAGCTTTCATCACAAAGACAACGACTTCCCTTAAATTCCTACACAGCATTGACGAATGACTGTTTTAATTTTTTGGATAATTATTTTGTTGGTTAAGTGAAAAGTATGTCTATCGTGCGAAAAACGCTATATTTTCTCGAACGTTACGGATTACCGATGTCGACACATTATACATTGCGCGTCAAAATTATGGAACAAGTTCATTTTCCCAGTGGGTCATGTGGTACTTTTTTGGCAAGGTCTTTGTATCTTCTTTACAGGCGTGCAGAAATTTTTTTTTTTGGAGAATTTGTTACTTCAAAGAGGTTTTCAGTATGTGCTCTTTGTCATGGCTCATTTGCTTCGAGACGATTGTACCTGATGAAATTTGTCACCGAATGAAAGTCGACCATTACAGTTTTGTTCATGCACAACTTTCAACCCCTACGAACCCTTTAATGGTGAAAAAAAAATTGTTCACGTGAGGGGTTGAAAGTTGTGCATAAACAACACTGTAATGGTCGACTTTCATTCGGTGACAAATTTCATCAGGTACCAGCGTCTCAAAGTAAATGAGCCAGGACAAAGTGCAAATACTGAAAACTTCTTTAAAGTAGTAACTAATTTTTCAAAAAAAAATTTTTTTTCTTGAAAATTTCTGCACGCCTGTGAAGAAGATACAAAGACCTTGCCAAAAAAGTACCACATGACCTACTTTACCTATTAAAAAAATTTAGAGGGTTGATGGAGATGGCACAGGGTGCAACAAAAATCCTTCGAAAATGCATATAAATTTGGTAAAAGTAAAACAAAAATTGACGTGTTTCAGGATTTTGTTGCGAAATATTTTTCTTCTGAGAAAATGAATTTGTTCCATAATTTTGACGCGCGCTGTATACTATAAAATACCACGGCACTGTGTAAAAGGCTCTTCGAATTTCAAGTGTTTTCAGGCCTATGTACATATGGTTTTGATTGATCTGGGGTTACTGACTTTATTCATGCACTGTTGTCATATCATAGTGAAAATCATAGTCGACGGCCAGTTTCATTTGATTGCCCAATCAAGGGCTCGATTGTCAATCAACCACGAATGCTTGAATTCAGCTCATTTTCGACCCAACCATCGAATTCGAGTTGTAATAATCGACCGACTGTTATTATCAAATTAACTTGAACACGTGCTTCAAATTGGGAGCATTTAAGTAACTTTTTGAGTTTAAGTCACAACATAACAACTTTGTGGAGATTTTAACTATGACTTTGACAATCATGCATAGATAAGCCTTTAATATAGAGAGATAGATGGTACCGATATCTGAACTGTTTTATATTTTTTGTGGAGCTTGCTGTTTTTTTAAATTTTATCGATAATTTATATTGTACTCTGTGTTTTAATTTGGATTAAAAATTTGTTGTACGTATATGTAGGTATGATTACTGATTTCTACACTTAAGTTCAACAATATAGTTTCACAATGACCTTTGCACTGCTCTGTTTTTGTTCAATTGAAGTAAGGTCGTTCATGTCCGCTCATACATTTTCATATATTAATAATTAATTTTTAGGGGTCATCTATATGATGCCAGGGAAAAAGTATCCAAAACTGATATTGGACAACTTCGTCTACAGTTTGAAATATAACCTGCAAACTAAATCAAGATGGCGTTGCTCTCATTATAAAAGATACAACTGTAAAGCACTTCTCTACTCTAGTGGGAACACTGTTAGAAGGGTGAATGAACATTCCCATGCCGCACCAGATGGAGAGATGCCACTAACGGCAGTACCAAGAACTGTGAATCTGGTCAGAAATGGGTACAATTAAAATGTGTGTGAATGATAATGTACAAGAAATGTTTTTTGTATTTGATGCTTTTCGTATCACGACTTTTTTGAATTTGAGAAAGAATGTTTTTTTTTTCAGTTTATTGAATAGATATTTCTTTTCTTTTGTGTTTTCTTCTGTTGAGATGCCTCAAACCGAGCACAACCCCAGTTGATTTTTCAAACTACAAAAGTATTTTCATTTTTGTAATTTGACCCGAAAATGGTGCTAAATGACTAGGTGGTATCCAATGATGGAGAAGCCGTGGTCGAATCCAATTCTTCAGACGTAAACACTGTTAGTTCAGAAAAATAAGAGCTAAGAAATTTGTTATTTCATCTCCATTTTGTGAACATTATAATTTTCAGAAAAATTATAGACGCCTAAGTGCAGCAAATTGATTGATTAATTCAATATTTTTCTAGGTTATCGAGGGATTTTTCATTTCAGGGCAATCTTATATCATCCACCTGACATCTAACCTCTGAAATGACAGATGATAAGTCTGATAAGGTTTGCAATCGAAACGAACATTAATTTTTCAACGTCATATTTAGCCTTAAGTTGCAATATCTCCTTTAGGAAAACTGAGAAACTACAAAAATATTCATAAAAGTACCTATATGGTACTACAGGCGATCTTGAATACAATAACATTCATTACCTACACCGAAATTTCAAGATCATAATATATGTTGAATATAAGAAGAACTAAAATATTGTTTTTAGGTACTATTTACATCATACGTGGAAAGAAATACCCAAAAATAATACTAAACGACTACGAATACAGTATAAGTCAGAAACAAGAAAACCAAACGAGATGGCGCTGTTCTCTTTACAACAGATTCAAGTGTAAAGCTGTTATGTATTCTAGGGGGAAAACAGTGAGGTTGGTGTACAGTCACAACCACGAACCAGACATCGATCAAGAGAAACTAAGCAGAGGTGTCAAGCATCTAGTCACTATACTGCCTGCTAGTTAAATGATTTGTCTTAAAATGACCTCGAAGAATTAGAGTAGTTTCTTTCTTTCCTTCTACAGAAAACAATTGCTTTTGTTGTGAGATTGGCCTGAACAATAAGAAGAATTTCATAATAAAACAAGATGTATTCTTTTCTTCATCGATATGTATCTTTTTCCCTCGAAGACTATCCTAATATGAGTAGTAAATTAATTCAATTTCCACAAGATTCTTTATTTGTGAACGATAATTGTTTTGCCACACTGTGGCTTAATCATGTTCTACATCTGGACTGATACTGTCTGAAAGTTTAATTTACATAGGTTCTTAAATATGCAAGGTATTACAGAAAACCTGACTTAGGGTAAAATGACAGGTATCGGTTTTAACTACGTGCAGATAAGAGAAACCGACCAAAGATTATTGGAGGTGCCGCTGGTATTTCCATAATAACATGAAGATATTCAATAAAGCTGATATATTGGTATCGGCTGTTTAATTTAGGAGAATCTTCAGAGAATTAAACGGTCGACCTAACGGCCGGACCGTAAACACAATAACTTCCGAAAGAAACAACTTAGAAATTCGATATTTGTAGAGAAGGTTTAATTACAAAGGCCGAATTCGTGAATGGGTGAAATACACCCAATGATTCCGCAGATATACCGATTCAAAATTTATTTTCCCAATATTTCCAAAAATACAGATAAAATCGAATTGAACTCCAGTACTTTATCGAAAAATTACAGTTTGAAGGTTTATACAGATTTAAGTGAGGATAATATGATCACAGAGTATTGAATATTTAAAAAAAAAATTGAAATTTTTTTTTTCGAATTGTTCTGATGACATGATCATCATGAAATTTTGCACAATGTTATCCTTCAGCATATTTGAACTAGCTGAAAAGTTTCATCACGATTGAATCAGTATTTATTGAGTTATACCGAAAAAAACAACGACATCGAGAAGAACACCAGGAAATTCTACATATTTTTTCCCAATATCTCCAAAACTGATAGCCGTATCGAATTGAAATTTGATACACTGCTGTGAAATATGAAGCTCAAGGTATGACTGGAATTGTTTCCGAATATAAACAATGGTTTCAGAAAAAAAATTGTTTTCGGAAAAAATTTTGAAAAAAATTTTTGCTTAGTTCAGTGACCACAAAATTTCATTGAAATTTCGCTCAAAGTTGCGCGTCGTTATGCTCCAACTAACTGCCAAGTTTCAATCCAATCGCTCCAGTAGTTTCTGAAATATGAGGAAATTAACCTCAAAATTTCAAATGGCTATAACTCCGAAACTATCTGGCAGATTCGGCCCATTAACGAACTTAACCTTTGTATTTTGAAATGCAACCCTTCCTGAAATTTTCAAGTTGATAGAGTCCTCCGTACGCCCGTTATCGTGGTGACAGCCAGCCGGATCGATTTTGACACCGGATTCGTCATCGTGAGTCCAACCTAGTCGTTTGAGACCATTTTTGGCTCATTCATCGAAAATTACAGACATTTGGACGAAACGATAACACGCTGTTCCCCTAGAACATGCGCGCTAAAATATACAGTATAAGACGACACGTTAAAGATGTATCATCAAATATACCGGTAACTATAAAATAAAATGTAACTTGTGTCGATCTTTCTGTTCTTTTTACTTAATTCTCTTATTTCGTATATTTTTCACATAAGTAGTTTTCTTTATGTTGAATATCAGGTTCTTTATTTTTTTAATACTCGTTTATAGTATCAAAGTGATTTTGAGTATTCGTATTTGTTTTTTGTTAATTTTTTCTGGCTTCGTCTTTTGTAAACTTGATGGTCTTTGTCATTCTTTCTCAGAATTATTCTATGATCTATAAGCATTATCACAAATACTAGTTGTATGTATTCCGTTTGGGACTTTTCCTTCAGGGGCATTTCTTCGTCGGAAGTATTGCTTCTCCTATCTGTGTCATAATCTGCTCTTGCGCTGACGAAGTGACATATTGAAGCATAAACTACGGACTCAAAGTAAAGCAGGATAGTAAATATTTCGAAGTTGAGACACTACTGCCGGAACCGAGAAGATGATTAATGATAGAGTAAATATTTCGAATAAGATCCTCAAATGTGTTGCATTAGCATTTACTTCGATTCTATTCATTCCATTTCACTTCAAAATTTGTGCTTATTTGCATTTTCATAAGAATCAGATGAACACTTTCCGGAAAAATATTTTTTACCCTAATGCTTACAAATTCATCCAAAATTATGTTCAGATTTCTAGAAGATGTACGATTAAATGAAACTAGTTGTTGACTAAAGAATTAAACCTAATTGCAATTGACATGTGAAATAAAATAAAATTTTCATACTACATTTTTCAAATAAAAAGTATCCAAAACATAAAACCATTTTTTCTAGCGATGATCTACATAGCAAGTGGAGTTAAAAATCCAAAAATAATATTCGAAGAAAATGAATTCATGATGCATATAAGACAACAAGGATCTACAAGATGGAGGTGTAGTTACTGCAACAAAACCAAATGCAAATCAAGAATCTATACTACAGGAAAATCTTTGTATATAATGAAACCTCATAACCATGCACCCAACTCCAAAGGGGGCCATGAGAATCTTGTCACCAAAATTGTTGATGTTTTCAGACCTGTTTCATATTATACTCCGTAATTGTCACGTTCCGAAATTACTGAAGTTACTGACATTGGTTACGTATGATAGTAAGCAATTACACAACGAATAGGATACTTCGGTCCAAGTTGTCCACACATAAATTTCAAAAATGTTTTCATTAGTGGGGAAGGGGAATTTCAGAACTCATTCGACATTCATAAATATCCGTAAACTGCGCCTAAGGTTTTCAAACCAGGTAATTGGCCCCAATGTCGATATTTCTCTTTATAATTCTGGTATTATAAAACTTATTTTGACCACAGAGAGCAGTTAACACTCATTTTTGAACCAGATTTCTCAAGTTGCCTTCGAGTTATCTGTCAAAAGAGCCAGATAATAGATAACTACCAACTCTTTCTATACAGTGCGTGTCAAAATTATGGAACAAATTCATTTTCCCAGAAGAAAAATATTTGGCAACGAAATCCTGGAACAGATCAATTTTTGTTTCACTTTTACCAATTTTTTTTTGCGTTTTTGAAGGATTTTTGTTGCACCCTGCGCAATCCCCATCAACCCTCTTAACCTTTCGAATAGGGAAAGTGGGTCAGGTGGTACTTTTTTGGTAAGGTCTTTGTATCTTCTTTACCGGCGTGCAGGAATTTTCAAGAAAAAATTTTTTTTTTTAAATTTGTTACTTCAAAGAGGTTTTCAGTATGTGCACTTTGTCATGGCTCATTCACTTTGAGACGATGGTACCTGATGAAATTTGTCACCGAATGAAAGTCGACTATTACAGTTTTGTTCATGCACAACTTTCAACCCCTACGAACCCTTTAATGGAGAAAAAAAAATTGTTCACATGAGGGGGTTGAAAGTTGTGCATGAACAAAACTGTAATGGTTGACTTTCATTCGGTGACAAATTTCATCAGGTACCATCGTATCAAAGTAAATGAGCCATGACAAAGTGCACATACTGAAAACCTCTTTGAAGTAACAAATTTTTCGAAAAAAAATTTTTCTTGAAAATTTCTGCATGCCTGTGAAGAAGATACAAAGACCTTGCCAAAAAAGTATCACATGACCCACTTTCCTTATTCAAAAAATTAAGAGGGTTGATGGGGATGACACAGGGTGCAACAGAAATCCTTCAAAAATGCATCAAAATTTGGTAAAAGTGAAACAAAAATTGACCTGTTTCAGGATTTTGTTGCTAAACATTTTTCTTCTGAGAAAAAGAATTTGTTCCATAATTTTGACGCGCACTGTATATATACGATACCAGAGAATATCGTTCGGGTGACAGAAAATCTATCGCTTTTTAACCAACAAGATTTTTAAATAACTCTCTTTTCAGGAACCAGCAACCGAAGTTGATTTACGAAACATATCCTATGCAAATTATATTAACTACATTCACGTTAAATTACGAGAGCCCACATATTAATTCAATCGGTCAAATATGCATGAATGAAATTTGAAAACTTCTTTCCAGCAAGAATGATTTCGAGGTCAGTCTGGTAATTTTTTAATTGATGTGATATATAAACTATGATGCACTTTCCGCTCGATACAATTACCCCAGGCGCGAGCAAAGAAATATTCGGACAAGGGTGGGTTCATCCTAGCCCCTCGGCGTCGGTCGTAAACGTCTTTGGGGATCCCAGATAGTGAATCGCGAATCTGAGGCTGCCGGCAAGTGTGAAAATTATTATCCGGGATCTTGTTTGATGACTACTTGTTGCCTCAGAGTGTACAACTGGTTCAAGCGCCACATTGAAAAGTCATTATTTTCAAAAAACTATTATAATTTCTCGCCACTTGTTAGTTTGCGCCCTAGATCCGGCTTTGGATATTGGAAAATTCATAGTTCATTGAGAGATGGCGGGTAAGCAAAGCCAGTAGAAACATCAGTAATTTCGGATCAGGTCAGAAATACTGTTTGAGAATTTCGGAATTCGACATCTTTGTTTTGTACCCAGATAAATATCTGATAAATAAAAAATGTGTATGATGATTTGCAATTATTTAATTACCTACCTGAATTTTTGAAAGTCAAGATATCTCTCTGGTTATTGAAAATCATTATTATAACTCTGATTCTTTCAATATATTCTAGGCTTCATTTATATCGTGAAGGGTATAAGACAGCCCAAGATAATTTTCGAAGAATACGACTTTTCAATCAACGGTAAAAAAGAGGGAAAAACAAGATGGCGATGCAACGGCTACTATAAAAACGGCTGTAAGGCTGCATTATGGACAACTGGAAATACAGTTAGATTCATCAAAGGGCATAATCATCCAGCAACATTTCCTAATACTGACAGCACCTATCATATATCGAAAAAACCTGTAAAAGTAATCAAGGATAAATAGTATGAATAAAAATATAAACACAAACATTAATACACTGATCAACTATTAATAACAAAATAAACAGAAATTTTAACACTCTATCAAGTTGCTTCTACTGTACATAAGTGAATCCTTCCACGGCATCATAATGTTTGATAATAAAGATTTATCCAACCTTTCAAGTTCTTTTTGTGTTCAATTCTAACCTCCGAACGTTATCATGAAATCTACTCCAACATTGTATCTATGTGATTTTGCTAGCAATGCATGGTATTCGATTTTGCTATTAATTCATTGTATTTTATTTTGCTATCAATGCCATCTGCGTTTTGCCATCAATGTGATCTCTGATTTTGCTATCAATGCCCTCTGTGATTTTCCCAGCAATGTGATCTCTGATTTTGTTATAAATTCGATTTATTGTACATGTGAGTTAGCTATTAATGCATTTTATTTAATCTTTCTATCAATGTCATCAATGATTATGCTATCAAAATAATCTGCAATTTTGTTACAAAGGCCATTTATGTGATCAAACAATATACATCATCTGTGATTCTGCTATTATCGCAATCCATTTTATTTTGCTATCAATGCAATCAGTGATTTTGCTATCAATGTGGTCTATGATTATGTTATAAACGCCATTTATGAGATTTTGCTACCAATATCATCCATGTGAATCTTGCTTGAGGGCAAAGAATATTCGAAATAATTTTATCTTAATCAATCGAGTCTACTTGAAACGATAGAAGACAAACTATGGATTTCAGTGAGTGCTTTATCGACTAGCTAAGCACTGAATGAAAAAACTCGATCTGCATTGTTTCTCATACGCATTATTTCAGGTGTTATCTACTTCCTACCGTCTGGTAAAAGCCATCCCAAAATCATGTTCGAAAACTACGAATATGTTATTCGTAAAAAACTCCCGGATTCAACAAGATGGAGGTGTGGAAATTGTAACAAGACTAAATGTAGATCGTACGCCACCACGATGGGAAGGTTCCTTTATTTGTTCAAACAACACAACCATCCACCTACGTTCCACTCTGATACAACCAACGTACCATCTTCTACAATTACTGTGGTCAAAGATAGATGCTATGGATATTCCTATTGAAATTATTTACATTTCTAGTCTACGCTAATAAATTATGTTAAAATGAAGGGATGAGTTATGTTGCACAAGTTGTGATAACTTTGTTCAGCTTTATATTTCTTCTTTCATCATATTATTTTAACATTAACATTATAGTTTACGGAAGAAAAGACCTAGAGCTTCGAATATTTCAGGGTAGATCTGCCAAATTGTCTACAGATCTGTCCCATCCAGACTTTTCTTCTTCGAATCGAAAATTTCTAGTGTACCGTGCGGAATAATGAAACAATATGGTGATGGATTTTTGTATGAAACTGTCCGCCTCAAAAACAAAATTGACTGATCTGAGTGATTTTCCAAAATCTTGATTTTTCTATTTAAAAAGTCCTCTGTTTCATTTTCAATGTGACACCCTGTAAAGGAACCTCCAAGATGAACTGTCGAAGTTAATTTTCAATAAAACTTTGTTAGTTTTTAGCAATTATTCTGATCAGTATCAAGGGTCTATTTGCTATTTGTTGTTGTGATGTGGATTGTACTCATTCGTGAAATGTTCTTCAACATGCAAGTACATGTATTCGCTTGCTGATATACAGTGTATTTCATTTACTTCATTCCATTTTGCTAATTTTTCTATTTTTAGGCAGAATCTTTATATTACCCTCTGGGAAGGTGCATCCAAAGATACTTTTCGAAAAGTACTGCTATCTAATTCACAGCACCCATGAAAATTTCACTAGATGGAGATGTGGAGAAAGCCATAAAACCAGATGTAAAGCTTATGCAATAACTTGTGGGAAGATGCTGAAAGTATGCAAGACTCACAATCATTTACCTCCAACATTGAATGTGAAACCTATTTCTTCTTCAATCGTAAGAGTTAGCAGGCAATCATGAATTACATCCAGAAATCTCAATATGTGTATTTTAATTAGGGCAGATTTCATCGGCTGAAAACTAATATAATTCTGCTACTTTTTTGTCAACAAATAGGATGAAAATGCAAAGCATGTAAATGTGGACAATTACAAAATAAATATCAATTTGTAGTCATGAAGTATTTCCTGTTGGAATTATTGGAGGTGAGTAATACTCGGGAGTATCATCACTTTGGTAAAATGACCTTCGGTAAGTTTTTACATAAATATACGCCGGTATTGAAATTTCCTATAAATATATCCTTCACAAGAAGACACTTATGCAAGAATATAAAGAAGGTGCACTGTGAAGGGTATGGGACCAAATGCGTACCCTGGGGTCCACCTTATGTCCGCCCCTAAGATTTATATCAGAAGTACTTCAGCCTTTTGATATATTCCCTGAAAGTACCATCGATGGGCATAAAAACTTATACCTCAAGGTCATACAAATTCATTCTTTATTTTTCGTTGAACAGCTTGACCGAATACATTTGTTTGTATGTAATAACATGGCCTGTTCTAGACTCGTTTGAAAAAGGGCATTAGCAATTATTCTTCCTCGATGTGCCTATATGAGTTTGTCCTGTATCAGTGCTTTTTTGCTATTTCTGTATTCTAATTTAACTTTTTTCAGGAATCATATATTTCACACCAAGCATAAAACATCCAAAAATAGTTTACGAAAATTACGAATTCGTGATGCATCGTACAATCGATAAAAATTCCACTAGATGGAGGTGTGGCTATTGTAACAAAACGAAATGCAAATCATTCCTGGTGACGACTGGAAAAGTATTGAAAATTTTCAAGGAGCACAACCATGAACCTACATTTTTCAATGAAGTTAATTTGACACCTCATAGATTTAATATCTTCAAGTTCCAGTAAAGTCTACTGTAAATTTTGTGTTTTCTTTAATCGTTTCGGATTTGAATTATGATGAGAAAAACTGTTGTGAATATGATAAGAATTATTCAAAAAATAGAAACTATAAGACAGGGATCAAAAAAACATTACTATAATTGAAATTTATTTATTTATACTACTGTAATATTCCTCCTCTAAGTCATATAGGTCAGCTGCTATATCGTCTCGTAAGGACATCAGTTTTTGATCACACTCTGCTTGTTTCGTTCTGTAAAAAAAGGTGAGTTCTGACTTATTCTGATTAATCTGATCAATTTGCTATGTTAAAAATTCACTTTGCAGACTTTTCAGTTATTTACTGAAGCAGAATGAGTACATTTCATAGCCTGAGAAAAATCACAGAAGTCTCAAGAACTACAGACAGAGCCTAACAATGAAACGATATGGAGGATTCTGGTGTATTTAACTTACCTGAATAATTTAGAATTTTGGGTTATAGCCTCATTAACTGATGGAAAATCATTTAGAATTAAGTACTGTTTGATATCGGAGACCAATTTCATCAATGATTCCCCAGCTCGGACAATGTTAGCTGCACGAACATGCATCTCATAAGTGTCTTGCTCGCATTGAGTCATTCTGGATAGTTGAGTGTCATGCTCTCCTTTCGCTAGTTTAACAATTTCTGGAGAAGAAATATGTATATTACTACATGAATATCACTCGTTTTGTTTCAAACACGTTACAATATAGTTGCATTCATTTTCTTACCTTCAAAATTTTCTAACATGCTCTTCACATCGTCCTTCAGTCTGGTTCTATACAGCTTCAAAAGCGCCTCTTTACTATGTGTTAAAGATCTTTTTGCTGACATTTTTGCTCGGTTCCGTAGGATTAAAGTATATGCACAAATGCACCACTTATGTTATGACAGCTTTCTTTTTGGGGTTATGTTGGTTTTGTTTACATTGAGATAGACATAGAGAATAGCGATTTTTCAGAGAATAGTTTTCTTTTTCTGTAAGTACGGATTTATTGGCCGTGATTGACAGAATATGTTTATGGTTGGCGCCCTCTCAAGGATCCTACGTGGATTACTGTAAAACGATGGAGATTTCTGTTCCTAGTTCTTTCGAAATCCTACAGATGTCTAGTAATATTCTCTCAAAAATTTGGCTTATTGATGTTTTCCTCGATTGGAAAAGCTGAACCGAAATTTCACTCCAGATATTGATCATGTGCTGAAATCAGTGTTTTTTTTTTGTTTTTGATTATATGATCCACAGGAATATTTAATTTTATAATTTCGAATAAGTTTGAGTTCGAGCAGTGTTGCTTGGCCGTTTTCCTCGACTAAAGTTTTTATTTAGAATGATTTCACGAAGTTGCAGGAAAGACAAACACTAAACTGATACTTTAGAGTAGTTTCTTCCGAATTGCGGCAAATACAAGTTGTACAAATTGGAAAAAATATTCTGTTGAGATATACTGCTTGCATTGGCCCAGAAATGAATTCCTCAGAACTCGCCTTTATACTTATTATTTCCAGTGTCCCGGTATAACTACTTAGAAATTAGAGAAGCGGTATCGTGAATAGAAGAGTGAAATCAATACTTGATACTTACCTTCGAGAATCAGTAATAATTGATGATGAAGTTCATAATGTTCCACATCTACGTAGTTATAACGGCTATTTACATCATAAGAGGCTTATTCTGAACATACTGGAGTAATATTGACGTATGCACGACATCTAGATTATGGATGCTAACTCCTACAGATGTCTCCTGAGTTCAAAGGAAATATACAGTTGTTCCTAAATTAAAAGTATTAACCAGTACAGGTGATTACTTGAGTGCTATCAAGAATAAAAATCCCATAAACCAGGGTCTGTATAAGCTCCGTTTACAATTTTTAATATTTCTTCTGCAGTTTCTGAATGACTCAAGGCATTCAGCAGGAATTGGGTGAAGACCTAATACTTCGAAGATTACATTGTACGACAAATTAATTACTCCTGAAATTTCAGAGGGTGATATTTTTTCTGGAACAATTTCTTTCTTTTGGTAGTTTGAAAACTCTTTAAAAACACTAATTTTAATGAACAACACAGCATTTTGTACAACCTCGGTAATCAATAAAGAAGATATCCAGCAACAACAGTTTGATTATTTCATCCCAGTGTGCCTTGATTACCATAAATATCAATCAAAAAGCATAGAATATTTCACTAACGACTAAATTTTCAGTGACTGTGACGTATATCAAAGGAAGCAGATGCACACCTCATTTGGTGGTGGACAACTATAAGTTCATCAAGCATAGAAGCAACCAAACAAGTACCTATTGGAAATGTCATATGTATGACTCAGGAATTTGCAAAGCTAGGATCATAATTGGAGTAGATCAGACCATAACTCTGAGTGGCTGCCACTATCATGAAAAAAGCTATGAAACTATCCCTGAGGATATGATAATCACAAGTGAAGTTTTTCCAGTGAAGAGTTTGTGGAAATTCAATTTTTAAGCAATGAGATATCGGCAATATAGGTGTTTTGACTGATTAGATATTTTTCGGAGTTTGGGTCCGTAAATTGGCGTCGTTTCTCTCTGGATCCTGAAGAGGGCGCCTCGAAGGAACCACAGCGAGAATTGTATTTGAAATATTGAATACTGAAATATTTTCGTTCTGAAATTTGATGTAGTCGAACTCACACAATCAAAGAGTTATCACTCTTATCGCTTCAAAAGTTGAGTATTTAATTAGATTTAATCGTTGTTTTTGCATGAACTTTTCCTGGTAAACATCACATTTTTACCTCTGGTATCTCTTTTCGTCTACATATTTAATATTGTATGTATTTATATGATTGAGACAGAACCTGACAAGAGCTAAGTATTCACGCAACAATATTCTAGCTACAAACAGTGTCAGTGTACTTAAGATCGTCGAATGTTATCAGAGTTAAAAGATCCACTCTAGTGTAGAATATTTTATTTGATAGTGACACAGCTAACAGATTTATTTTTTAAGTAACAGTGAAAGCACCTGTATTTTCAGACTTCTTAGAAAAGAATAATGTACCATTCATTTAAAAATTAAAACTTTAAACTCGAATAGTAGAGTTTTATTAGCAGTGCCAATTTGACATGATATTTCCCAAGTTTTTCAGTTTATTCCCAATGTTTTATTAGATTTCAAGTGAAATGTAATGAATAATGAATCTATGGGAGATAATTCTCCAATATAGGCGGCTTGTAGTTCTCTTCGTTCACCTGAGGATCTGAAATACCATCGCTTCGGGGACTGGACCTGTTCGAAAGACCAGAGAGCAAACATAGGTAATATTATTTACTGCTTCCTGCTGGATTACTGTCTCTCTTTCTCTTGCAGATATTATTTCAAGATATTTTGTCAATATAATTTCGGATAGAAGAAAAAAATTCTGTTCCACTGGAGAATATGCCATCCATTATGAATATGTCAGCTTATTCTTCAAACAAGTTTCAATCTCACTACACTCATACGGCAACACGGAGTTTTTTCCTGAGGTTTTGATCAGTGTCCCGTTTAAATTTGCACAGGCTATATTGTTCGATATTCCAAGAATCTAATGCTCTTTCTTAATAGAATAAACACCAATGGGGCAAACCCGCTCCAGATATATATATATATATCAAATTGTTTTACTTGCCTTATCAATGAAATTATTTCCAGATACATTAGAAATTTACACTTTTGCCTACACTTGCTATGCTAATTTCTCAAAATACTAGCATTTTTACCTCTATTTTTTCTCTAAGCCATAATTTCAAAGATCGAAGAATCAAAAACCTAGAAAAGCACCTACGGAAGTCTGCCGTTAGACCGACCGTAAACACAATAAATTCCGGAAGAAACGACTTAGAAACTCCATATTTGTAGAGAAGGTTTGGGGATTAATTAGGAAGGTCGAATTCGGGAATGGGTAAAATCCGACCAATGATTCCGTAGATATACCCAATCAAAATGTCATTTTCAATATATTTCAGAAAATACAGATTTGATTGAATTCATACAGATATTCATGAGGATATTATGAAAGATCACAGAATATTGAATATTTCGAAGAAAATTTGAGTTTTTTTCAAATTGTTCTAATGACACGATCATCACGAAATTTTGCAAAAAGTTGTCCATCAGCATTTTCAAACTAGCAGCCAAGTTTCATCATGATTTAATCAGGCTTTCCTTGAGTTATTCTGAAAAAGACAACGATATCGGGGAAAAAAAACACGAAATTGGATTTATTTTTTCACGACATCTTCCAAACTTTTTATTGTATCGAACTGAAATTAGGTACACTGCTGTGAAATATATAGTTCAAGCTATGACCAACATTATCTAAAAAGTGTTGCAAACAGTTACAAATTTTCATGACTATGACAGTGACCAGATTTGTAGAACACGATGTTAATCTGTCAAATGATTTTTTTTCAGGAATGGGAGACGAGATCATATTGATTCGTTATAATAAAAATCTCTTAAGAAAATATTTAGTGTTACTTTGCAATTTGTTCAATATTCCTCTAGAATATTTTCCACGTGTATCAATATTTTTACGAGCTCGCTCTGTGAAACAAGAGCGTTATAATTTGCCCAGAATGAAATTCTCTATTCGATTTTTCATTTCAGTAACGGTCACGTTCATCAAAGGAAGACACACGTCTGCCCATCTAGTCATAGACAACTACAAATTCGTAAGAGAAAAGAAGAAATCGAATATCGAGTATTGGAAATGCCACCTCTATGATAGAGGACAATGCAAAGCAAGATGTGCGCTTCATTCTGATCAAACCATTTTTTTCAAAGCCACCCATAGCCATGCAAGGGTTTTTAAAACTATACCTAAAGACATGATTCTGTTCGAAGAAGTATTCGATTTGCGGCGGACAGGACAGGACTAGAAATTATAATGAAGACGACCCTGTCTGATCAGCCTCCTGTTGAAGAACAGGTACCTCAAGGCGAATCAGAACCATGGGGAACCTCCCTCATTATATAGTAAAAGCATTTTTAGTTGATACATTTCACAAATAAAATATTCCTATTTTAGAAAGTAAGATACCCATGTTGAATGTTTTGAGAATACTCTCGATTATTTTGAAAAATAAAATTGATTTCACTAACCTGTTCTCTCAGTGAAAAACCCTAGTTTCCACTGGAATGGTTGCGTAAAAGATATTTAATCAGATATTTCGTTAATGAAATAATTTGAGAGAGTACGAGTTGATCACAGAATTTCTCTATCAAACTGTTTCCTGATGAAATCAAGGAATTCTCTAAATCCATTCTTTCCAACTAGAACTACATATACAGGGCGTTTTGAAAAAAGGTGACCTCGCCTGTAGAGGATGGGTAGAAAACTGAAAAGTAATTGGGGTTTGCTCCGTAAAAAGTGTTCGTAAAGCCATTCTGTTTCAAGATGTTGAAGAAAACAAAATTCACACATTTTCATGATATTGCCGAAAATACTGGCAACATTGTAATGAAATTTTATACGAATATGTTTTGGAAGCTGATAAACTCCATTCACTTTTATGAACTAGCCCGGTTGGCCATGACATTCTGACACATTTCACCGTGTATATTCTAAAAATGTTAGGTGATAGTCATTTTCCTGTCAGATAACTAGACAACGTTGTCCTCTCTACATAGAGGGCGTAGTACTTACGTATTTTTCAAAATGTGAATTTACTTTGGGAAAATAATGAACTCAATAATTCCAAAGACAAATTTCTCCGTTAGCACTGGAATTATTTCACGTATGTGAACATGCTTGGAAGATTCAGTAATGCCATTTTCTTGTACGGAAATCAAGAATCGAGTGTTGAAATTTAACTGAAAAATAATGGATAGAGTAGTCCGTTACTTTGTGATAGTTCATTCGAAAAAAATATGAGTACTCGCAGTAAAACTTCTAAACGAACAGACAAACCTATGGAATTCCCTTCTTTTCGAAATAAGTTTACAGAAGACATTTGAATGCCTATGCACAACTTGAAATTAATTAAATTCACGTACGAATTCGAAAACAACGGTTCTCTTCCATTTGTAGACCTAAAATTATCTAGAGACAACACCACAGTAATTAGTTTCGACATTTATAGAAAACCCACAAACTCGGACTGTTATATTCCGGCCGACTCAGTGGCACCCTGGTCACATAAAACAGCCAGCCTACACTTTTTGATTGATCGTTTATTCAGGATACCGCTCAGTGAAATTAATTTCAACAAAGAATAAAACAGAATTTTTCAAATTGCTGAACACAACGGTTACAATAAACACTTAATACGAAAATTGAATACCAAACATAAAAATAAACAATTTTTCAAAGACATAACTTTAATGAAAGAATCGGGAAAAGATGACGGTTTCAAGGCATTACCGTATCACCCTGAAACCTACAAGAAACTTATGAACATTCTCAAAAAAGTAAATATTAAATTAGCTTTCACAACCGCCACGAAAACAAGACAACTTTTGGGAAATACGTTTGATACAATTCCGGATGAACTAAAATCGGGCATATGCGAAATAAAATGTCCAGACTGCGACAAAACTCACATCGGACAAACAGCGGAGAACATCAACACGAGATTCAAGGAACACATGAGCCATATCCGTAACAACCATCCTGACAAATCGGCGTCGCTGATCACGTTTCAACAACAGTTCATTTAATTTCAGAAAAATCCGTAAAGCTATTGAAAAGCTCAGGCAAAATTAACCTAAATACTCTTGAAGGTATACATATGTTCAGGAGAAAAGACAGATTACTAAACAATGATCTCACGCCCATTAGAAACCCATTATTCCAAATATTTACCTGACTCACCCTTGATAGCCCAGCACTACACTAATGACCTTAACAACTCTTTCCCATTGGTCCTGTATACCATCCTCTCACTAGTGCAACAGGTGTGCTTGTAATGTAGTAAGTAACGATATGTCTTTGACAAAGGAAACTGTAAGTGGATTAGAGAGTAGTAACACACTGTTTTGTTATCAGCTCTGACATGTCGCCATATCTTCTAACTCAAGTAGCAATCCCCACACATATATTTGAAACATAACGTTTTTAACTTTGAAATTTTCAGTGACTGTCACTTACATCCAAGGAAGAGGTGGAATGCCACAATTAGTTGTAGGCAATTACAAGTTCGTGAAACACAGCAAAATTGCTGGCACCACCTACTGGAA
Source organism: Myrrha octodecimguttata (assembly GCA_958510865.1). Lineage (NCBI taxonomy): Eukaryota > Metazoa > Arthropoda > Insecta > Coleoptera > Coccinellidae > Myrrha > Myrrha octodecimguttata. The sequence continues at coordinate 15,177,998 of OY294063.1, read as the reverse complement.
ATGCCATCTTTACAATTCAGGATCCTGCAAAGCCAGATGCGTTGTTCATGGCGATCAGACCATAAGTTTCAATGCAAAGCACAGCCATCCTCGCAGTTACGATACTATTCCACAGTTTATCATCCTATCAGTGCAAAGGTACACTTTACAACATCACGTGATAAGAAGAAGAGAACGATGGAGTCAGCATTCTATTCAAGAATTGAAATCAGTTTCTCAGCAAAACATGATCCAGAGGTGTGGTGAAATAGATATAAAAACTGAGATTGACCATGATTGAAATTCTTTTTTTTTGTATTTCATGGTGATAATATACAGGGCGAGTCTTAAAGTTGTAAATTAATTTCAACGATAGTTTTTTCTCATTAAATAAAATACTTTTGTCCACGAGCATTGAATAATATATATAAGTGGAAGTTTTGATGTTTATCGTAAGCTTGACAATTTCCAGCAATAACAGAGAGTGAAGTTTAGCATTTTGACAACATATTGAATAATATAGGTGAAAAGTTTTGAGCATTTAAATATTTATCAATGTGCTAATACACTCCTGCACTTTCTTTGAAAGTTTAACACAGATATCTCTTACGGTTTGTATCACAGAATTACCAGTGCATTAGTCGAAATACAGAAAAATATGATTAGAAAATCTCATTTACTCACTTTATTCTTATGATTTTCTACTTTTTGCGGTATTATTGTGTTGAAACATTAATCTTATGCTTGATATTAGTGCAATATCAAGCTGTTTTCGCCATGACCTTCTACAAAATTTAATTCATACCCATTATTACCTAAAAAGTTCCATACTTATCCTAACTTTCATCAAATTCATAAATGAATTATACAAAATCACTCAACTAACCTAAAAACATTAACTGTAATCTGGAATTCTGGTCCATAGACCATTCTGGAATAGATGCTATGCTAAATAGATAAATATTCATGTGTATTCTGTGTTCAAAGTAAATTTAGGCGGAGCCTAATTCACGGCCTCTATTAGCTGAGGGGCGGATCCACTAAAATAGGGAAATTTCTCGACATTTTATTAGATTTTATATAACTCAACGTTGAATATCTCGAAAAAGGTTCGTTTCATCCTCGTTCATTCTTATATAGAAAATTTCATAGTTATCGATTCTGTATCGAATTCATAAATGAATTATATTAAATCACTTAATCAGCGTGAAGATTGATTGAACTATTAATTCAATGGAAGATATGGTTCATAGATATAGAGACAAATGAACTATTACTATGCTCTGGTCTCAACACAGATAAATAATTTTATGTATTCTCTGGTTCAGATGAACGTTAGCGGAGCTCAATTCAGGTCCTTCACTAGCCCAGTAGCGGATCCATAAAATAAGTAAATTTCTCAAATTTTATCAGATTTTATTACATTCAATGTTAAATATCTCGAAAACGGAGCTTTTCAGGGGAAATTATAAGGAATAATTAATGATGTAAAAAAAAAGTAAAAGTAAAATAACTTATTTCCGCTTTATATATTTATTTTCACAACAATTGTTTCGTCATGATAACATGACTTCATCAGGTGAGTATGGTAACATTGTTTCGTCATGATAACATGACTTCATCAGGTGAGTATGGTATGTTGTTGAAGATAAATATATAAAGCGGAAATAAGTTATTTTACTTTTTAATCATCAAGATGAATTTCCGACAAGTAAAGACTGAGACAATCAAGGAATAATTAAGTATTTTTAAGTGATTTAAGATTGTTATATCACTCGCGATAATCTCAATCTGCATTCTTCATGCAAGTAGGAAACCGTTTTAGGTAGGATGAAAGTGATTACTCAAAAATATCTGTCATAGTTATAGAACATTTCATTCCAGTCGGAGTAAGCATGTCAAAGCTACAAAAAAAACAATGATTATTTTTGGAAATTTCGTTTTTCACCGTAACCAAATCTGGAGAAATGATGTATAAAATGAGAAAAGTCTGATGGGAGGAATCTATGGTTAAAATTAATGTAAAACGCAAATACTCACCCTGTATCTAAACTGCTTAACGCGAAATGGTTATCACATATTCTCCTGTCTGCAACTCTTCTAACTTTGATTTTCCTCGTATAGTTTCAAATTAATTTTGTGCTATGTTGTTTCTTAGGTGGTTTTGATTGTTAGCACCTCTTCAACATACACTGCGAACTTGAAGTAGGTACGTTTCATCAAACAAAAGTTATTAATAATTATGTAGGTGACAGCTATTTCGCAGTTTTATACCTGCGATTTTTGGCTATTAAATTATTTATTTCAGTTATCTGTGTTTTGATTTCCGTCAAAGATTTCTACTGCCTACGAATTCTGTTGCTTAGGTTAACCATCCTTGAAGCAAAGGCGTGAAAAGTAGTGTTTGTTTTACCGATTAGATTTTGTTTTGTTTCTGCAATCCGAATTCAGGATAGCAGCTTTTAGGGTGCATGAAATGGTAAGTTTCAACCTTTTGACTTACTCATTTCAACCCCAAAAATGCATTTGACAGTTATACGCCAATGTAACAGCCAAAATAAATTATGCGAAAATCAATTAAAATTGATGAGAAATTTTTCCTTTTTGCGATATGATTGAATGGTTTCTCTTGGCTAAATTATCAACAAGTGGTAAGTATAGAAAGTAGTGAAAGTTTTCGGACCTTTTTGGTGAGAGATTTTACTCTTTCAACAGATCAAGTGAGCCGGCAGTATGGAAGATTCAACAATGAATCTTGTGATACAAAATGGAACAAAGATCGATTCCTTATTTGATTGATTTTGGGACTTTTTATGCACATTTTTTAGGTGAAGAGCCTGCTATCGTTTTGTACAAATGTCTGTGATTTTCGAATTTTTAGCCGAAAATAGTCTCAGACGACTAGGTTGGACTCACTGATGTCGAATCCGGTGTCCAAATTGATTCTGTCCGTTTTTTAACGAAAAAATTTTTTTTCTTAGAAACTATTCATCATATTCGAAAGCAATTTGCTCATACCTTGAGCTGTATATTTCACACCACTGTTCCAAATTTCAATTTGATATGAATAATATTTTGGGAGATATTAGGAAAAAATATGTGAAATTTCGTGGCATTTTTCTCGATATCGTTTTTTTTTTCGGTATAACTCGAGAAATACTTATTCAATCATGATGAAACTTGGCAGCTAGTTTGAAGATGCTGAAGGACAACTTTGTGCAAAATTTCGTGATGATCCTTTCATTAGAACAATTTTTAAAAAAATTACATTTTTTTTTCAAATATTCAATATTCTGTGATATTCTCATCATAATTTCCTCATTATATTCTGTTTGAACCTGCGAACTGTCATTTTTCAATAAAGTACTGGATTTCAATTTGATCTAATCTGTATTTATGGAAATATTGGGAAGTGAAGTTTTTAATGGGGGTATCTGCGGAATGATTGGGTGGGTTTTACCCATTTCCGAATTCGGCCTTTGTAATTAAGATCCAAACCAACTCTACAAATATCTAGTTTCTAAGTTGTTTCTTTCGGAAGTTATTGTGTTTACTGTCGGCTTGACGGTCGACTCGCATTGAACCAAACATATTAGTGCACATCGTCACACTTATTTGCCTGATTCTGGATCGAATTTAGCCGAAAAGAAATAGTTCAACAATTTGATGTTATATCAAATACTGTTGTTTACATCATTAAAATATAGCGTGCCACCAACGACGTCACAACATGGAGGATAAGGTTGATGACATTTTCCAACCCCTTATCTGTAAACCCTGCGTAATTCAAATTGTCTAGGTTAAGGCTGAGGCGATAACCAATATTTCCTCTGTACTTTGTACACTGCTAGATGAAGGAGTTAAAAGTTTCGTATACTTCTTGGCGCTTTTTTATATATGAATTTTTCAAACCATCACAACTTTTTAGTGAAGTCGTACGTCAGATGACAGATACATGGAAGTCAAACTTGATGTAAAATCATGAATTAATAAGCATTATTGAAAGACGATTTTGTCCGCATCGAACTTATTGAAATACGTATCGATTAAAGCTTGTTTTGGAAGGATTTTGCATCATTCTTCAAGTTTTTATGGGTTTTTACTCCAAATATGTGAAACAGAAATATAAAAAATGTAATAAAAATTGTTTTTTTCAAGAAAAACGCCCATGCGGATCGCAGTATTAAACTATTTGTCAAGGGCAGTTTCTTGCAAAACAGATTGCCTAATGAACAATACAGGAACAATACAAACGATAAAGAAAGCAACCTGTGACGTTTCAGGGTACAAATCTGACTCTTTCATCATACAAAGAAGAAAATTTCAAGAATTATTTCCTTTCAATTTTTCGTTTCGATTTGAGACTTTTGTCAAATTGGAAAAAACAAGTTGTATTTAATTTTTAATAGTTCTATTTCAGATATTGGGAGTGAAAACCCATAAAAAACCTAAACTACTAAAATGAATTATTAAATTGACATTGGAATTTCTTGAAAAAAATGTGTAGATAGCTCTCCGTTAATCAACTTTTAACTTTGGTATTTTCAGTGACAGTAAATTACATCCGAGGTAGAGGAAGGATACCACTTTTAGTTGTGGGAAATCACAAGTTCTTGAAACATACCATAATCGCTGGTAACACCTACTGGAGATGCCATCTGTTCACTTCAGAATCCTGTAGAGCCAGATGCGTTGTTCATAGCGATCAGACCATAATGTTCACTGCGGAACACAGCCATGAACGCAGCTACGAGATCAGACCACAAGATGTCATCCTATCAGTGCAAACGTATACTTTGACCCGGCACAGAATAAAAAGAAGAAAACTATGCTCTCAGCCACCTGCTCAAGAAATAAAATCAGTTTCTGAGCAAAACATTATCGAGAAAAGTGAATATAACGAGAAGGTTCTGAAAACTGAAATTGAAAGCGATTGAAATTTCTTTTTTGGTGTTTTGTGGGGGCATACATTTAATGTCTTTAGATATTAAAATATATCATTTAATTATCTTTGTTTTAATCCTTGTCGGAGACTTCTACTGACTTCAGGTTACGGTCGTCGAAGCTTGGGTATTTGAATACTGGTAGTTTTGGTATTCAGATATTAAACAAACGACGATTCTGGCAGGATTTTGCATTATCTCTGAGGTTTTTACTCCCAATACCTCAAAAAAAACTATTCGCAATTAAATAAAAACTATTGTTCATAGAAAACACCCTTCTGGATTGCAGTATTGAAACTATTTGTCGAGAGCACTTTCTAGAAAGTCTTGAAAGAAATCGAAATTGATTCTTAAACATTTTTTCTCAATTGCCTGATGAAGAAGTCAGAACTGACTCTGAAACGTTACAGTTTATTTCGTTGATCTATTACACTGTTGTGTTATCTTTCATTTGGTGATTTCTTTCTGAAACTGTCCTGCCTGACTTTCTATAAATAATATTCTGTTTTATTTCAATAGTTATTTTTCCGATATTGGGAGTAAATACCTATAAAAAACCTGAAAAATAATACTGAAATTGTATGAATGTATCGAATTCGGAAACTCTTATATCAAAAGTTATGAACAATTCAAGTTTCAGGAAAATAACAGCTCCAATGGTGGCTCAATTGTTTCTTTTACTCTCTATTTTCCATTAACGTTTTGACAGCAGTCGCTATCTTCTTCAGGATGCTACAGTATAGTTATTGTTGTATGGAACATTTCTTAAAGGCTCACCAAAACGTTAGGTTAAGATTATCAAACTCCTACATGTTTGTTATTTTGAAATCAATAATTCTTTTCATTCTGAGCATCTTACCTGTTCACTTTCTATAAGACAAGAGATGTCACATAACAAACTAAGTGGCCCATTAGCAGGCTGGTTAAGATGCTCAGAATGGAAAGGTCCAAAAATAACTACCAAGACCAGGGGCGCTATTTTCGAGCTCATCCGAATTCATTTCGTCTACGAGCTCTCGCGGCGATGCGACAGTTTGGCAACGTGGTGTTCACGGTGTACTTGGGCATGATTTATTCACGAAAACACCTTTTTTATTATAATTTTGAATGTTTCAATTATAATTCTGAACATTAAAATAACTTCTGAATATAAAAAAGCCGAATGAGCACAAAAAAAGGGAGAAATGATAAAATTTTTGGTTGTGATGATCACTTTGCACGGTACAAAAATGACTCATATGCACTTGCGCACCAGTAAATGAACTTTCGCATAGCTTCGTTTTCGACTGAAATACATCGGATGGGTCGAGGCAGGAGGATTCAAATCCGCATGCGGATTCACTTATTTGTAAAAATTATGTGCACATCAATTTTTTTTTCTATTTCAAAAACCGTGTATTAATCCATAAAGCAAAGCTATTCACTTCTCGCACTTAAAAAGGATTTTATTCATGCCGAATAAAAAATTTCAAATTTTATTCAAAAAAGCTTTCTTCCTGGGGGGAATAGTTGATCCAGAACAAACTTTCATTGATTAATGATAAACTACCCTTTTTATTTTTCACAATTTCGGTGCTGTATATAGGATTTTCTTGGGTTCCGAACAGCTGAAAAAGCGAGAGCGAGGTAGATATAAAAAAAATCCCAATCAAGTTACTTCCCTCTTGATGGCATCTAAATTCAAGAACAAATATGCTAATTTCATTGTATATTTATACAATGCTAATATGTACCCTCGTTTGAAGGTGAAACATTTAAAAACTTTTTTGGAAAAATTTGCGTTTGTAAATGGAAAATTAATTTTTGTTAGCGTAGTTAAGGTGGAGAATCATTAGTTTTCAATTTAATCCACCAAAGTTTACAGTTCAATCCACCAAAAATCAATTATTTATATAGAACACGTTCAACAATATTATTTGTTGCAGTGCTCTTGTGAATTTTCTCCAACAATTATTCCCTGTATAATATTAATCAACTGTATTTTAACCGAAAAAATTTATTAATTTTTGAGAAAACCCCAATTAGAACAAAATTAAAATTCTCCCGCAAATGAGCACCAACTGGGACTAATCAATCTAGTTGAAGTGGATTTGTGATGAACTGAGTACCTTCAAAATTTGCATTTGAGTTCAATTTAACTATACATGCAACTTCTGTTGCGATCACCAAGAATACAGTTCAAATTAGGTATTTAAAATGCTCTTTTCAGAATTCAGAAAATACATCATTTCAACCATGAATTTGTAAATAAAACACTCCATTATGTATATGCTTCATTTATTTTCATTTTGTAACTTATATTGCGTACATATAAATTACTAACAGTTTTTGAGTCTTCAAAGTATTCGTAAGATTGTAGACATTTAAAAGTCTGCGTTTGCACCTGCTTGTGCAGAAACTGCTATTCGACACCTCATATGTACCTAGTATATTCACAGCATAATTCAATTCCGCTAAAGCTCTGAGTAATTGATTTGATGACATTCAAGTGACCATATATCCATTTGATACCTAAAACAAAACTAATCATAAATATTACAAATGGAATTTGGGTACGATATAGTATATATCCTACCTTCAATCATTGTTCAACAAGGCTTCAATCCACATAGCCTTTCGTACATCAACTTTCAGATATTCACTCCATCACTAATATTAGTTCACAAGAGGACAGGAATTATTATTAAATCAAAAGAAGTGCCCATAAAAACAATTTCAAACTGTGAAATCCATCAAAAACATTAATAAGTATCCGCTGTGTTTTCGTTTGTATGTCATGTCGCCTTGGGGCATGTAATTAGGATTGCCTACAAATACAAATTCTAAGGAAAAACAACACGTTGCCAAACTGTCGCATTTGGCCAAATCTAGACCTCACTGTCGCATCCGAAAGTGATTCGGATGACTCGAAAATAGCGCCCCAGACAGATGACATTCCTTGTCAATGTGTCAGCTAAATGTGTGAATTTATTTTTGTTCCAATTTATTTATTTTCTGCCAAACATGACATATTTATGAGATGGCAGTTAAAAAATAAAAATCTAGAAAGAACTGCCGTGAAGGCAGCAGCTTTTACGCGCATGTTCAATGTAGATGATCGCTTCGGCAACGAAATTGAACTTGCGCGTATGCCTTCACGGCAGAGCTTTCCTAGATTTTTATCGATAAATTACTGGATTTCAATTCGATCTAATCTGTATTTGTGAAAATATTGGAAAATTAAAATTTTGAATGGGTATATCTACGGAATCATTGGGCGGATTTTACCCATTCACGAATCCGACCTCCTTAATTAAGCCCCAAACCTACTCTACAAATATCGAGTTTCTAAGTCGTTTCTTCCGGAAGTTATTGTGTTTGCGGTCGGCTTAACGGCCGACTGCTTAAACACAATTACTTCCGAAAGAAACAAGTTAGAAACTCGATATTTGTAGAGAAGGTTTGGACCTTAATTACAAAGGCCGAATTCGTGAATGGATAAAATCCACCCAATGATTCCGCAGGTATACCCATTCAAAATCGTATTTTCCCAAAATTTCCAAAATTTAGATTAAATCGAATTGAAATCCAGTACTTCATCGAAAAATAACAGTTCGAAGGTTCATACAGAATTTAATGAGGATAATATGATGAGAAGATCACAGAATATTTAATATTTGAAAAAAATAACTTTGAATTTTTTTCAAAATTGTTCTGATGACAAGATCATCACGAAATGTTGTCCTACAACAATTTCAAACTAGCTGCGAAGTTTCATCACGATTGAATCAGTATTTCTTGATTCATTCCAAAAAAACCAATGATATCGAGAAGAAAACTACGAAATTCTACATATTTTTCCCAATATTTCCAAAAGTAATGGCAGTTTCGGATTGAAGTTTGGTACACTGCTGAAAAGTATGAAGTTCAAAGTATAACCGAAATTTATCTCGATTATGAATGCTAGTTCCAGGAAAAAAAAATTTTTTTCGAAAAAAATTTAGAAAATTCCTTTTTTCAAATTTACTGCAATTACAAACTGCCAGGTGTCAATTCAATCGCCACAGTAGTTTCTAAGATATGAGGAAAATAACCTCAAAATTTCAAAATGCTTTAAGTCCGAAACTTTTCGGCCGATTCGGCCCATTAACGAACTCAACCTTCGTATTTTGAAATGCAACCGTTCCTGAAATTTTCAAGTCGATAGAATCCTCCGTACGCCCGTTATCGTTGTGACGGCCGGCCGGCCGGACAGAATCGATTTTGACATCGGATTCGTCATCAGTGAGTCCAACCTAGTCGTTTAAGACCATTTTCCGCCCAATCATCGAAAATTACGGACATTTGGACAAAACGATAGCACGCTGTATCCCCAGAACATGCGCGCAAAGAAAATGGGATTCAGTATATTTATTTATTCGATCGCGTGGAGTTGATATCTTTTCGTATTATGACAGTTTGTTGACTGTTTTGTAGAGATTTCAAAATAACTAACCTGTATGAGTTTGACAATTTTTGTATTTTTACCTCAAATTTTGGTGAGCCTTCAAGAAATGTTCCATTTTATAATATAATAATAACTATATATTGTTGCACCCTGAAGAAGATAGCGACTGCTGTCGAAACGTTGATGAAAAATGAAGACTAAAAGAAACAATTGAGCCACCATTGGATCTGTTATTTACCTGAAACTTGAATTTTCCATCACTAGTACAGCGTGAATTTTCTCCGATTTATTAAAAGTTATGTATACAAAGAATTTCTTTGATCGACATGAGTTTAAACTTTGGTATTTCCAGTGACTGTAAAGTATGTCCCAGGTAGAGGAGGGATGCCCCTATTAGTTGTGGGAAATAACAAGTTCTTCAAACATAGTGTGATCGGGGGTACCACTTACTGGAGATGTCATCTATTTAATTATGAATCCTGCAAAGCCAGATGCGTTGTGCACAGCGATCATACCATAAGTTTCACCTCGAAGCATAGTCATCCAAGTAGCTACAAAATAAAACCACAAGATGTCATCCTATCAGTGAAAACGTACACCTTTAGGCCCCGCGTGGTAAGAAGAAGAAAACGATGCAGGAAGCCTACTGTTCAAGAAGCAAAATCAGTTTCTGAGCAGAACATCATCGAGGAATGTGAATATGATGGAATAGAAGTGAAGATTGAGGTTGAAAGTGAATGAAATTCTTTCTTTGATATTTCTTGATATTTTATATGTATATATATATATATATATATTTAATATTTTTAATTATTGAAATGTTTCATTAATTTATCTGTATTTTAAAACTCCCAAAAATTTTCAAGTACCCCGAATCGAATCTTTTCGAACGATCGAATAACTTCCGAGAGAATCAATTGAAGGTCGACTTCGTTAATAGACGAAACCTACCTATTAATTCTGCTGATTCATTAATTTCCAATATTTTCGAAAAAGCAGGTAACGACGAATTGGAATCTTGTATTTCATTGGAAATGACGGCGTCAAGATTGGTACTAAATTTCGTGAGAATAATATGATGAAAAAATAACATGGAATCATTTAACCAGGAAGTAAAAGCTAGGTGCCTGGGTTAAAACAGGGTTTGGCAGAGGACTCGGACGTTTTTGAAAAAATCATAACCTGGGTAATTTTTACTCAAAAAAATTGATTAAACAATTTGGATTCAGAACTTCAAAGCAATTCGGAATTTCATGTGTGGAAAATCACATCAGTCAGTTGGCGTCCTTGTTTAGCGATACACTCCTGCAGTCTTTCTTGGAAGTTTCCGGAAACTGTTTTCAACGTTGCTCTTTCAACTGCATGCGAATTGCTTTCTTCAACTCCCCCAATATTCGGGGCTTGTTTGGTAAACTCGTGCTTTGAGATGTCCCCAAAGAAACAAGTCACAGATAGCCAAATCTTGGGCCCGAGGAGACCAATGAACGTCACCAAACCTGGAAATAAGGTAAGGGAGAAACGAACGAATAACGTTCATTGTTGCGTTATCTGTGTGAGCGGTAGCCCCATCCTGTTGGAACCACACACGTCAGATTGGAACACGACGTCTTTTTAATTCAGGTGCAAAGGAGTTGATTGTCATTTCGTTATAGCGCTCAGAGTTCACGGTTACAGCATTGCCATTGACTTCTTCAAAGAAGTAAGGGCTGATGACGCAAGTTTGAGGTACAGCCACCAAACGGTCACTTTAGGGCTATGCAGCGGTCTTTCGTGTAATTGTTAGGGATTTTCATCGACCAAATATCGGCAATTTTGCTGATTAACGTGGCCATTAAAGTGAGAGTGAGCCTCATCGCTCATGAACAAAATGAGGCTCTCATTTTGCTCAACAAGTGCTTTCATCTCACGGGCGAAATGCATTCGTTGTGCATAATCCCCTGGCTGTAACTGTTGCACTACGGCCAATTTATAGGGGTGAAACCGTAGCTCTGAACGCAAAATACGCCTTACCGAATGATCACATGATCACTGAGGCGAAGTTCAGCAGCATGCTGGCGAGCAGATCGACTCGGACTGCGAAGAATTGCTAATCGCAACCTTTCAACGTTCTCAGGAGTTCAAATTGTTGGTTGAGCTCATGGTGGTCTTTTCCCCATCAATTCACCTCGTGTGTGAAGTGCTTCAATCCAACAAAGAATGGTGTTTCGAAAGAGAACAGCTTGATTTCGGTGGATATTGAAATGGCGACGAAACTCAAGTTGAACGGCCATGACGGACTCGTTATTACGTTCGTAACGGTCGTAAGCAAAAACGCTGTGCTCGACCATTCACAGTTCCATAATTTCAACCATAGATAAACTAATCTCTCTAGATGTCCAACTTACCTACTAAAGACCTGTCGCGCAGTTAGCAGCACCTCTGGTGTTTGTATGCTGTATCATTAGAAGTTTGGCGGGAATTCAAATAATACCATAATGATCTTATCGATAGAATGCCATCTCCGGCTGCGAATTCGAGCAAGTTCATCACTCGAGCGTGAGGTATGCACTCAAGTTTTAAACTAGCTCGAACTCACATCATATATTATGGTATTATGGTGAGGAAAATGGAAGTGAAAAGAAATACATTTTTGAGGATACTTTATTACAATAAAATTAATGGAACAAAATGTGTGTATACAAATGAAAATAATAAACATGAGACAAATCTATAGCTCACAATATTCGAAGGCCTACACTAGTAAACTTATATCAACTCAAATACAATAGTTGCTCAATATATGCTCAATTCACACTGAAAATAACCTAAAAGTTTATGAGATTTATTCCTTTTCAAATTGGATAAAAAATGTATATCTAGTATGCATGAGTAACCCTTAAGAATAGTTATGAAAACATGGGATTACCACTGAAAGAAGTAGTCAAATTTTGGATATTATTTATATACTTTTCCTACATCAAAAAGGGGGTCATCTTCACTGAAGGTTTATGAGTACAATGATATGCTAGAGTTCAGAGTTAACAATCATTGTCTCAAAAATATGAGTGAATGAAAGTGGAGTTGGATTATTCCAAGACTCCTGACTCAAACAAAAACTTTTTGACTGAACTGACTGCCTAGCATATACTAGAAACTATTTACCTACCCTTCAAATATTAGGAAAATTTTCGAGAGAAAACACCCAGTTATTTTCAGAACTCTGCTTTGGACAGAATGATATTGAATGCAGGATGCTCACCGCCTCTTCGTTCCAGAACTTTTCCTTTTTTAGGTTTTCCCTAATGCTATTGACAGAATCAAAAAGTTTATTGAAGAAGTGCAGCAATACAGCAGTTTCATTGGCTCCCTCTCTAAAAGTGTTCATGGTATCTGTAAAAAATTTAAAATGGTAATATGAAACTGGATATACAGGGTCTTTCACGAGGAACCTCACCCATATTTATACGGGAAACTACTGAACGTATTTTCATGAAATTCAGCACTTATAAGTATTTCACGATGATGATGAAATCTAAAATATTTTCAAGGCATGAGCACCTCCGGTTTTTCCGGAAATGACGTCAACTTCCGTTTTTCAAATTAGAACACCATTTTTTTATTGCAGAAATAGATTCCTTAGAAAATTTTAATTTATTTTGATGTAACATTTTTCAGTTTTGGTTGGAAAATTCTCTCTGAGCGGGAAAATTCGCGATTTCGATTCTTAAAGTGGATACATCAATCTTACATCTTGAAAAATCTCAAAAATGAAAATTTTCCATCCAAAAACCTCGAAGTTATTCTTGTTTCAGCGGAGCTCTATTTTCGATTTTTTTTTCGAATTTTCTCGCTCAGAGAGAATTTTCCAACCAAAACTGAAAAATGTTACATCAAAATAAATTGAAATTTTCTAAGGAATCTATTTCTGCAATAAAAAAATGGTGTTCTAATTTGAAAAACGGAAGTTGACGTCATTTCCGGAAAAACCGGAAAGCAATTCGGAATGCCTTGAAAATATTTTAGATTTCATCAGCATCGTGAAATACTTATAAGTGCTGAATTTCATGAAAATACGTTCAGTAGTTTCCCGTATAAATATGGGTGAGGTTCCTCGTGAAAGACCCTGTATATAAGATATAGTTGATGATGGTAATTATATCTGTATAGAGATGATACAAACTATATGTTCCGTCACCTTCCCATATACGCTCAGTAAAAATGATGATAGTGTATGTATTCATTCATTGTGATCTTATAATATTTTACATAGATAGGACGGAAAGGATATGGGTAGATAACGAAACGTATAGGAAGAATCAAACTTTATGTAACAAGCACATGAAATAATTCTTTGAATATATTCACCTATTTCGCTGACAATATTAAGCCTTGAAGCTATTTTATGACTGAATACTTGAGCTGCATATTACACCTTCTTGTTTTTGTTCCCTTGGGATTAATATAATCCTCTGTCGAATTTGGTAGCACTTGGCATCCTCCCGAAGTGCTTGGAGCATTATCAACATCAGAAAGAGATTTTAATTCGCAATTTTTCCGTTGCCAGATTAACACTTTTTGATTATAGATTATTGCGAATATCTTTCAGCAGGTGATGTGTATCATAAATGGGGTATATTTTGTATTTTCATGAATCCATCCCTATACACTTTGTTTCTCTTCAAACAATTAGTCCTAATATCATCCATGACTTTATTAATTATTTTCACATTTGTAGTACCTCATCACAAATGGTTGAAATAGGTTTCAGAGCATTTCAGACCAATTTCCAATCATTTATTCAATATATGTTTTTATCAGTCACAACATTGAATGACATCAACAAAATGGACGCGACTGTCAGATTCCAAAAATCAATAAAATCAACGACTGTCCTGCCAAATTGTACTCTTCCGTTTGTATGCCGAACTAAAATGAATGAAACCAGAAATATGCGTTAGTTGGCGGTCTAGAGAGATTATTTGTCCATGATTTCAACTGCTAAAAAATGCTAAGACCTACCGAATCCAACGGCCTCTTCCCCGCATCTGTCGACCCAATAGGGGGGAGTACGAGCCGTTTCAAAAACGTCAGAGTTCTCTGCTGGACCCTGTACCTGGATGGCTAGCCGCTCTGACCTCTAATTTCCTGACTTTGCCTCAGTGCTTTTCTGGAATTTTTTCATCGGACTTTCAGATTTGAGAGGACTCGATTTGAGAGTAGTGGTCATAATATCGTTCTGTATTCGGTTTCCGATGACGATCGTGTACAATTATGAAATCATGATGAATTGATGAAGATCATTAGTCTATGCTTTCCTATACATTAAACTTTAAAAATAATCTAGTGAATATAATTATTGCCGTGCCTTTGTTACCCCTTGTGAAAAATTTGTACATACAAATCTTATCAGTGACCAATATACATTCAAACCTTTGAATTATTGATAGGTACAGATTTTTTCGAAACACCTTTGCCTTTTGCTCTTTTGTTTGCGCATTATTTGAGGGGAAGATTGAAAAGTAAGCTTGGCAACCGCTCCTTTTTTTTGTTTTACCATCTGTAATTTTCAGATGAGAGATGTTAACAATTCGTGTTCATTCATGGTTTAGACCAGTGCGAATTAATCGAGAAAAATTGAATTTTCATAGAGGCAACGTATCCCTTTGTTTGTTCTCCACGGAATTTTCGGATAATTCATATCAACTCTTTTGTGTGGTAATGCCATTATTATTTTGGAGTGCATTCCTGATTTATACCTGAATTTCAACCAGGTGAGCCAAGAAGAGGACGATAAGGGACTAAGTTGTAAGTCACTAGTGCAAAGTAAATATAGTCAACTGCATTTATTGAATTTTCCTGAGTGACTCAAGAAATTGGCAATATTTGTAAAAGAAATAAAAAAGTGTGGAACTGAGGACGATAATTGTTCTATGAACAAGCATATGATAGGCTTGTCACTAGATTTATGTCGATCTCGTTCAAATCATGTGAAGTGTTCTTCGTGTTCGAATCACTCAGGTAAGATTTTGGTTTATTATTTGATAAAATCAAATAATAAACCTTAGTGATCGACCAACAAAAAAAAAATTTTAACCCCCCCTGAAAATTTCACAGTTTACGTTTTGGAGTATGTAGATTTGAATAAACTAATAAAAAAAAATCCGTCCGTCCGCCGTCCGCCGTCCGCCGTACGCCGTCCGCCGTCCGTTGTCCAGGGTTTTTCTCAGAAAGTACTGAACCGAAATCAGTGAAATTTGGTAGAAAAATCGTGTGTCGCTCGGGATTGATCCTCCAAGCTTTTCAGCAGAATCGGTGTACCCTAAGGGCTCAAAATGGAGGGGTGGGGGGGAAAAAAAATTATTTCTCGAAAACTTACGACCGAATTTTCATGCAACTCAGAACGTTGATTACTGTTACAAAACTAAACCAAAAAAATGTCACCCGGATGATTTCCGACCAGTGGTTCCTGAGTTATAAGGAAAAACGCTGCAAATTTCCAATAATGTCGAGAATGACATCAACGCATTCAGTTCTAAGATTGTGATTCACTGGAATAATCGGTTTACTTTTCATACAGAGTCATACATCTAAAAGGAGATGAAAATATTGATTACCAAATTTTCAACACATATCGAAAAATTTTTAATGGATGCGTTATTATTTTATAATCACAATTTGCAAATGCCCCATCGATGTTCTTGACAATTTCATAATCGTAAGTAGTTCAGATTAAATATTTTTGGGTTTTCCCTCCCAATATCTTAAACATAACTACTGAAAATCGGATCAAATTATTATTTATAGAAATTACCCTGCGGATTACGGGATTTAAGATTAAATTACTCATTAAGCCCATTCATATCTAGAATAAAACTATTTTATTCATAAATCATTGGTTTTTCAGAACACACAAACCAATTCCATGAAAAAATTAATTTGAAACATTGAAATCTCAATAAATACTCTTTTATAACTGAATAACTTTTACATGCAGAACGCGAATTAAGTAGCGCAATTTAAAATAATGCAGATTTCCAAAAAATTCGGTTGATCGGAGGTTTCCATTAATTTCGGTTTGCGTTATACGATTATTGTCAACCTGTGGATATCCGTTAGTGGTTTCAATCAAAATTCAAAATCTTTCGTACTGACAGTTTGAAATAAGAATAAGAACGAAATTTATAATCTAGAATTATTCTTTCGAATTCAACCTGATGAGGTACACGATATATTTAATTGTTACAGAAATTTTATTGAAAATAACTTTAGTTTTTCAGTTTGTGTGGTGGATACTTTTGTAAATCAAGTGAATCGAATATCTGCTGTGGAAAAAAAATTTTTCTGATCAATTGCACAGGAAGATTGAGTTTTTTTTCATTTCATTAATATTTTTCAGAACAAAGTTGAATCCCAGTAGAAATCACACTACACATTCGATATTAGCGGAAAGTCTTGAATTTTGTTTTACGTATTGGTGTTAGTTTGAAAGATTGACCGTCGGTTTCACAAAACTTTTGACTTCTGATCAATTCGTTGATTAAGGTTTTCATTCGATGGTTGGGTTGAAAATGAACTGAAATTGAGCACAGAATTCACTGTTGACTGACAATCAAGTCCTTGATCTGGCAATCAAAGTTTTGTAAAACCGGCCGTAAATTTATTTCCTCAGTGTCAAGAAATAAGAACGCGTTCGGATTGATACATCATGACTAATTGTGAAATTATCAATTCGTTGATTAAGGTTTTCATTCGATGGTTGGGTTGAAAATGAACTGAAATTGAGCACAGAATTCACTGTTGACTAACAATCAAGTCCTTGATCTGGCAATCAAAGTTTTGTAAAACCGGCCGTAAATTTATTTCCTCAGTGTCAAGAAATAAGAACGCGTTCGGATTGATACATCATGACTAATTGTGAAATATAATCACTCGATATAATGCAAAATTTTTTTTTAAACATTTTTTTTTTCGGATACATATTCATCAAAGTTCAATGAAATTTGGTACAGGTTTCAGAGTCAACATTTAGAAACAGTGTTTCAAATTTCAGTTTTGACCGATATTTATTTGTGCAGATATTGGCAAAAAATTTCGTGACCATTTTGAATATTGAGGTTATTTCCCTAATATCTCAAAAAGGACAAACCCTATCTGATTTGTAGTTCATTTTCAGTTGTAGAATACCGACACGAAATTTAATAATTGTGGAAAATAGTTAGATTTTCGAAGAGGTGAAACGACTGTGGAACGTATGTTCTCATTCAAAATATTTTAAATTTTGCTACCCCGTTAGCGTTCTGCATGTCGAAATGTTATTCAATTATACAAGTGTATTTATTGAGATTTCAATGTTCACATGAATTATTTCATGGAATTGGTTTCTGTGTTGTGAGAAACCAATGAGTTATGCATAATATATAAGTTTTTTGAGATATCAATGGCATATTGGGTTATTTAAATGAGAAAATAATAAACCCTTGTGTAAAATTTGCAGCGTTTTTCATATAGTAGAAGATGGATATTACCGATGATTTTAAACCGTAAGATCAAGATGCAACCTGTGTCTGCTGATAGGTTTGTATGATATTCTTCATGTTGCCTAGTTTTCAAGTTTTGACATCAATTATGGCTTATGAGGCATGTTGTAAAGTGACACTCCTATCTATGCCCGTGTACTTTATTGAATATTTTTGTTCTTGTGTAAGTTTTTGTTAAAATATATATACCCAGTACATAAATTCGTACTCTATGTGCGACATGCGCAATGATCTTTCTTGGATCCTACCTCCTCTGTGTAATCCCTAGTATCTCCCTCTGTTATTTCCTCTCTCTGGTTTTGTCTGTCGTAGAGTAAGGTTGTACGGTTTTAATGTTTAGTAGTCTCTGTACTCTTAATATGCTCTATTATGCTTTAGTACAGTCGCAACTCAGCTATGGAATCATTGGGTGGGGGGGTGTTTACGATCATCATTTGCAAAATCTTGTGGTTGTTCAGAAATAGATATTGAAGATAATGCATGGAAAAACACTAACCTTCCCAAGTGATGAATTGTTCGAGATCTCTGGGATACTTGACGTGCGGCAACTGTATGCATTTAAGATATTCACAAGTATTTTTCAAGGTAAAATTTCCATAAAAAAATTTGAACATCAGTATGGTACAAGGAATAGAGAGAGAAACTTCGAATCGTTGAGTTGCCGGAAGAGAGTGGGTCAGAGGTCATGCAACTATCTGGCTCCAAAATTGTATGCCACACTCCCAGATGAACTAAAGGATATGAAAACTTATAAAAACTTCAAAAATAGAGTCAAAGAATGGATGATTAGTGGCAAGAGAAATTTTATATCAAATATCATAAACCTAAACTGAAATAGGCCACAAAAAAAAAAAAAAAATTATTATATATAAACGAATTTATTAAAAGTATGATTGATTTTTTATGAACAATTCCCGATTTGCGACAAAATTATATCGAACTTTGAATAGAAAAATACCCAATATGTGACACGTGCCCCGGAGAAGACAGAACAGCAACCCTAAAGTGACGGTTTTTATGTAGTGCAGAATCATTATATTGTGTATAAGACAGTTGACTCATTTCAAATTAGTTTAAGTGTATTTAGTTTCTGTAGAATGAGGTTTAATTTTAGTCACGTACAGAAAATTATATAATGTAATTATCTCTGTGACTTGTTTATGTTTATTTACTGAAACAAATAAACATATATCTATCTATCTATCTATCTACATCACAGTTATTTCATTTTATCATTAAAGACTGTAAATAGAACAAAGTGTGTTTCTTCATTGTGTTTTATAACAGTTTGGAGTTATTTTGATGAATAGGTTGTTAACAAACAATATCATTGTAACCTTGAAATAAATATATGAAGATGATCTCAATTTTGTCATCGAGACATATTTCAAGGAAGGTATCAATATCGAGAAATATTATGTGAAGATATTACAGAAACATCAGTATCAATTAATAATAAATTGTATTAATAACTCTTATCGAGTAGACTCGTTTGAATTTAATATTTGAAATTTTCAGTGACAGTAACCTACGTCCAGGGCAGAGGAGGTGCACCTGTTATAGTTGTGGACAATTACAAGTTCTTCATACACAGTAGAATAGGGGGCACCACTTACTTGAGATGTCAGCTTTACAATTCAGGATCCTGCAAAGCCAGATGCGTTGTTCATGACGATCACACCATAATGTTCAACGCAAATCACAGTCATGCACGTAGTTATGACATAATACCACACGATATCATCCTATCAGTGCAAAAGTATACTTTGTGCCACAGAGTCAACAGAAGCAGAGAAAGGTGGAGAGACCTTTTCTTCAAGAATTAAAATCACTTTCACAGCAAAATATTATCGAGAGATGTGGTGAAATAGATATGAAAATTGAGAGTGATAATGACTGAAATACCTTTTCTGTTATTCTGATGTTGCATATATCATTTTCGGATATTAAATATTTCGTTCTGTTATCTGTGTTTTGAACCTTGTCGGAATTTTCAAGTTGCAGCTTGATTTGACTTCAATTCAACAACAGATCTGTATTTGACAGAGTCAAGAAACTACTTGGAAATCGTTCAGCACTGAAAATATGACCAAAAGAGGGGGTGACATATGTCCCTTTCGTTGTTTCTCCCAAAAAATTCGCAATTCTTCTCGAAAATCAGCGGGCCGCAGTCGACCAATGTAAAGGTTTCCTTCTTGCGTCCGAGGATATGAAAGTCCTGCTGAGAGCAATTAGATTCATTCTTGGTAGAATCAAGTGAAATTATTTTTAGATTCCGGTTATTCATTTTAGACTCCAGTTGTCATTTTTGTTATATTTTCGTAAGATTCCGTGAATTCTTATTAGATGATTAAAAAGTAAAATAACTTATTTCCGCTTTATATATTTATTTTCACAACAATTGTTTCGTCATGATAACATGAATTCATCAGGTGAGTATGGTAACTGACTACATTTTTGGGATACAGTTCTTTAAATAGTTGAAAAAAATATGGTGCGAAATACAAGAAATTATGGGAATTCCTGGGTTTCAAAAAAGGTTGAGTAAGGGAGATTTATTCAGGTCCGTTTGGTCGTTGAGGAGAATTTGTTTTTTATTGTACCTATTTATCTCCATTGCTTCCAGGAAGTTCAATTTTAGGGTCTTATTTTCCACGTGCAAAATTTCGAAATTGCTGTCGAAATCATGACCAGTCTCCAACAAATGTTTTGCATATGTTGAATTAGGAGCTTCGTTTACGTATGCTTTCTGGTGGTCTCCTATCCTAGTCCCAAATGATCTTCCCGTTTGACCAACGTATACATATGGGCAAGTACCGCAGTTCAACTTATAGACTCCAGACTTTCTATCTTTAGCGACTTTATCTTTATTGTTTTTTATTAAATTTCTTAATGAGTTTCTAGTCTTGAATGAAATATGGTAATTATTATTTTTCTTTAGATATCTTGCTATTTTTTCAGATTTATGTCCGATGTATGAAAGGGAAATATATTTATTATTTTGTGAAATTGTTGGATATACAAGTGAAATAGATTTTTTCAGTTGTATTCGATTAAGTAGTTTGTTAATGACGGATGGATTGAAACCATTGTTAAGTGCAATCTGCTTTATTGTATTTAGTTCTATATCAAAGTTCTCATGTGTCATGGGTATGTTGATCAATCTAAAAATCATGCTATTATAAGCTGCCAGTTTTTGAGCATATGGGTGGTTAGAGGAGGAATGAACTGTGAGATCTGTGTATGTTGGTTTTCGAAAAATTGAAAAATCATGTTTATTATTAATTTTCGTGATTTTTAAGTCAAGAAAATTAATACAAACCACACCTTAATTCTTATTAGATTCCGATTTAAAGATCTTTGCATAAAACTAGTGGGATACCCTGAGGTGGTTGCCCAACCTACTTTTGACGAATTTGAGTCCTGTTTTCCTTAAGTTCCCTGGTCCCTGTCCTTTAAAGCACAGACTTAGTGTCTGAGGGTGGTTTTCCAGGTGCATTTCCGTAGCCCTTTTTATTTCGAACTCATGTGAATCTGAAAGTCTGAAGACAGCTGTTCGCAGTGCGCTGTTAATCTGATTTGGAACGCAAGCCGTACCACGGACCATTGTATTTTATTGGTTCACCATTTAAACATAACGCCATTGTACGCTCTCATATATTTCACTGCTCTACCCTCAATCCTCCCGTTCATTATTCGTCGCTATTTACTGCTCGGATCATTCTATTTGGCACCGTTCCGTATATTTTATTTATTTTGTTTGTATCACCTGTTCATACAATTTGAGAGCCGTTCACAATACCGTTTGATCCGATTGTCTGTTACGGTTCATTTTGTATATTATTGGTGTTATTACATTGATTGTTATTACGTTAATTTCTGTCAACTATTTTCGATTTCACCTTTTGTTTATTTTCAATTCGTAATAGAAAATTATTTGCATAGTGTATTCACCGTACCTTTAGTCTTTAGCTAAACATTTTGGCACGTTTATCATTAGTAAACAGTTTATTTTCTTTGACCTCCTGACTGGTAATACTTCGTGTTAAATTCTCCTGACATTGTTCTTGGACACTGCCTTTCAGTGACGGTTTTTATTGACTTTTAATATTGTAGTAGAGTTGTACATATATTTTGAGTGTCTAAATGCTTAGATTAACTAGAACCCTTTTCCGACTGTTTAAAAGCTATCCAGAGGCGACAACATCAGTGATCGATTTTGTGAAAGAGTTACAAAACTCATCGTAACTGGCGCTTGAACGAGTTTTGAAAAGGTGAAAAACAGGTCGTAATGACACCGAAAAGGGTCGTCACTATGTCAGTGGAATAATCTTTGTGAAAGACATCCCTACCAGAGAAAATTAACAATTGCAAAATGGCGAAGGGGTCAGGATCGACCACTTATTGTTAGTATTTTGTAAATTTTCTAAAAATACTCGGAATCGTCGTAGAATCACGTTCTTCAGTTTTCTGGTTAGCTATATCTCACAATTTTCTCACAAAGAATTTTTATTCATTTATTTATTTATTCATTGATGATACGTATATACAATATAGTTACAATAGAAATTTTCACCAAAACATCAATAATTTTCATTTGAAGCACCTAGATGAGAAACATCTGTATGTGCTGTTTGTCTCAATAACTCTAATTTTTCACATCATGAATACTCCAATATAGATACAATACAGTTAGAGACAAAAAAATCACACACGGACAGAGAGAAAAAAAGGTAAGTAAAGTTGATGCACATCTCCGATCAGCCAAAATACTTAATAAATTGTGAATAATTTTCAAAGATTTTTTTTTGACCATAAACTTGAAACGTTTTAAATTGGTTAAATTTCTCACTTCTGTTGGTAGTAAGTTATATAGTTTTGGACCGAAATAGTTAAGGTATCTCAAGTTCAGACCATTTGCATTCAAAGGTAATTTGACGTGTTGGTTTGGTTGTATTTGGATCTTGTCTCGTATAAATGATCCACGAAATTCTTTGAATCATAGTGAGTGTGCATATATGAGCAAATGGTCCGAATAAAGATTGACCGAACAGTAACAATGTGTTCATCAAACAGCCGAACTGAAGAATACAACCTCTTTTTCCTATAAATGATCTTCAGTATATACTTCTGAACTATATTCAACTTGTATAAGCTATTATTATAGAGACCTCCCCATACCAATATTCCATACGCCAATATTGACTCCACAAGAGCCTTATACACAACAAGAAGTGTATTCTTATTCAGAAATTCTCGCAACAAATTAAACTTATGCACCAAATTACGAATTTTGTTCGATACATAGTCGATATGAGGTTGCCACTTTAGAAATTTATCTATCACAATACCAAGGTATTTTATGGACGACGTTACCTCTGTGCTACAATTTTCTAGGGGGATGGATTTATATTGCGGTCTACTTGCATTATTGAGTGAGAATGCTATATACTTTGTTTTTGAATAATTTAAAGTAAGTTTATAATTCTGAAGCCATAATTGAATTTCTTTCAGGTTCCCTATGGTTTTACATTTCCCACTCTTCCAAGAATCTCTAGAAATAACAAGGGCTGTATCGTCTGCATAAGATACAGTCATTCCATCTAAACTCAACTTCAACAATGAATTTACGTATAATATGTAAAGTATCGGACCCAAACCCGTTCCCTGCGGTATTCCAATTCTCATATTCAGTCTGTCACTTGATGTTTTGTTCAATCTGACCATCTGTATTCTGTCTGTCAAATAACTTTTGAACAATTCTAGAGCCATTCCCCTTATTCCATTTCGCTCCAGCACATTCAGTATTTTTTCATGAGGCACAGAATCGAGAGCCTTAGCTAAATCTAAAAACACATCAATACATTTCGTATTTGAATTTAAGTTGTTTACCTTATTTAATTAGCAAATGACCTAGGAAACGTTCGTATAATATTGGTGTCAATAGAAGTTTCAGTTTATAAAGCTTTATTAGCCCCGACAAAACATCAGTTCTCCTCAAGAGTCGCAATTAAACCTCTCTGCGAAGTGACACACAGGCAGTCGAGTGGTATACCTCACATTAACTGTAATTCGAGTCTTCTCCTTAGAATCACCAACAAATTCACACTCTTGAGGATCAGCATCTCATCCTGAAATAACGTGTATAGATATAATTTTTTGTACCGATCAATTGAGATGTTTCTTCTATTCGCTAGAGTTCCAAAATGGTGGATGAGACGGGTTCTAACTATCATCATTTCGATTTTGTGAATACTATGAATTGTCGTAAGATCACGATCTTCAGTTTACTTGGTAGCTATATCTCACAATTTTCTCCTGAAGAAGTGGACATGCCATTCTAATTACTCTTTCGATTTAAAAGAGCTTGGAAACATTCGTTAATATCGTGTGAAACCAAGTTCCAGTGAATAAAGCTTCATCATCCCCAACAAAACATCATTC
Source organism: Myrrha octodecimguttata (assembly GCA_958510865.1). Lineage (NCBI taxonomy): Eukaryota > Metazoa > Arthropoda > Insecta > Coleoptera > Coccinellidae > Myrrha > Myrrha octodecimguttata. Next base: position 15,153,690 of record OY294063.1, on the reverse strand, counting down.
CTCATCAAGAGCCGAAATAAAACCTCTCTGCAAAGATACACAGAGGCAGCACGACTCTCGCAATCATCCGCATCATCAACCAAAGTCAGAAATAAGAATAATTGACCGAGTCAAGTGGGATACCTTACGTAAACTGTAAATACGTAACGATGAAAAATGAATTTCTAGGTGAGCTGGACTGGCTGCGTTTCCCTGCCCGTCGAGGGCGCAAGAGCGCCCGCTATCTCGAGCTGGAACTGCCTGCTGAGGGCGTCATTGTTGCCAAGTCCTTAGCGTTGAGCGCCAGAGTCTGCCGAGCGTTCGTCCTGATCAATATAGAGCGCGAAGTGATGAGGTAAGGACACTTACGCCTGCTGCAACGTGTTTCGCGAGTGCCGGTGCAAGTTCGAACGTGTGCAAGCTTTGAGGAGATTGGCGGCATGGACCTTCGCGAAGTTTCGGACCGACTGGGTCTCCTCAGGGCCCTGGACTAGCACCATGCCGCAAGGGAGGTGTGCCCTTTGTGCATCAAAATCATCACTGTTGAATGAAGCATTGTGAGAGTCATGACATGAATGTGACCATTATTGGGGGACATTTTCGATTAGTTTGCTTGTTCTCGTTTCAGGATCCATTTGAAATATGAAATAATGGTGAGTTTATGATAATTTAGTTCCTGATTTACTATTATTCAACTATAGAACTGATGATATTGAAGAATCTCTAATCATTGATTCAACAGGATGAGATGTACTCAAAATTCCGAAGAAATTGATGAATGTTGTACTCAATTTCTGAAACCTGAAGAAAAAACCATCATAGAATTGGGACTTTTTGAAACAAAGGTATATTGTCTTCGATGTTGTACCAGATACTGAATAATAATTGAATAAGTAATGAAAAGGACAGAGCTTGATCTTGAAATCATCGAAAAAAATCGTTTTTCATTTTTCAGTAGTGAATGCTAAGGAGAAGAAAGCACTGATCAATAGAGCTATTTTACTTCAATTCCCGAAATCCTGCGTTTTATTTCGATTCATAGAAAAAAAATCGATGCATTCGCCAATTCGCAATAACGAAAAACTTTGCTGCTGATTAATTCATAACGCCTGCCCAACTATTTTGTTAAAAAGGTGAATTTATCGCTGAGGAGTCTCGATTGGCTACAGGAGTTTATATACAGGTTGTATCAGCATGGATACGAATAGATTCTTAGCAACCTTGACATGGAACGAAAAGTTCCTCTGTAGTTATATCCTTAAAATCTTTGTAGTTGAATTACGTTGATGGGAAAATGACGTGAATTTTTTCTAATTTCTGAAAGTGAGACAAGAAACATCGCCGTCTAGGTCCAAATCGGCATTGCCGTCATCAAAAATTCATTTCTATGGAAATGAGTTGAAATTCTATTGCATCAACTAGAAAACATGGATTGTGGTGTTTTATTTCATTTTGAATTTTATGGGCATGCCAAGAGTTCTAGGATGAAAACTCAAGAGACAGGTAAATTCCCAACCAAATCTGCTTTTCAACGTATATATATATATATATATATATATATATATATATATATAATATTTGAATCCTGTGTGAAGTAATGGTGAAAAATAAAATAAGGGATATGGATTTAACCCCTCACTTGCTATAGGGGATCAGTAAAAATTTGAGTTATAGGAGCTCCTCTATATTTGAAGAATACCTCTGAGAATTTCCAATTGTTCATTTTTCATCAAGTTCTCATATTTCAAGCAATGAATCCAAATTCAATCGCAGTTATTTCAGGACATTCTGTTTACTAAATGAAGGAGGTGATGAGAGTTGGTTAGAGCATATTCTGGAAATCTTCCGACGAAATTTGTACTTCTCGTGATGAAAGTGTCATGTTTTAACTGATCAACTGTATCAGCTTCAGATTGTCTGTTCTGCAATTTTTGACATATCTAGAAATCCATCCCGCCGCATTCGCCATTTTGCAAAATAAGAGGAACTATCTGAAAGATTTCGTTGAAGATTTAGCCATTATGTCACAACCACGTATGAGGTTTTGATTCAATTGGAACTGTACTCTCAGAAATATTCTCAGATCAACATTCTGAATAGGTATATCTGGGAGTAGTCAATAATTCACGAAACAGACTCTCGTTGTCAAGCCCCATTTTTTGAGAATCCTTTTCTTTTGGTGTCTTGAGGCGTGAAAGTTGTTCATAAATAATTTTTGACATATCACTACACAAATCAATTTGTATTCATTAAACACATTTCAATTTTTCGTTTGGTAATCAGTGAAATGTAAAAAAATCGAGAGGAAATTCCAAACCTCACTGATGTGAAATCACAAGTCCTTGAGTACATGCTCAAATTCATTGCCTAAGCGCTTAACTACTCACATTTTTACCCTGCCAAACATAATTTCACTTCCTGATGAAAAATTGTTTATTTTTTCAATTGTCTTAGACGCTTCCAAATTGTGGAAATTCACTTTGAAAAATACTGACGTGAAGCCAGAAGCATTTGCGCGCATGTTCTAATTCGTTGCCAACGTGGTCATTCTTTCACGTATTGACCCCTCAAAACGCACTTTGACTACCTCGAATTTCTGCATGAACCTTCAAGCTATGATTATTTGATCAAGCACTGGATTTTAATTCGATCCAATCTGTATGAATTTGGAGATATTGGGAAATAAAAGTTTGAATGGGTATATTTGCGGAATCATTGGGTGGAGTTTACCCATTCACGAATTCGGTCTTCGTAATTAGGGTCCAAACTAACTTTACAAATATCGAGTTTCTAAGTAGTTTTTTTCGGAAGTTATTGTGCTTACGGTAAGCCATTAGATAACTCCTGTAAAATTGAGTTGAAGAACTCGGTTGGAGTAAATTGAAATTTTGAAAGAATGCTGTAGAAAACCTGTTTTCCTTAATCAGAGAATCTTTGTAGTGACTGATACTTATTGGTCTCTAGGAAACCCCTCAGAAGCTTGTGGGAGGTTGGGTGTGTTTTATTCTATTGCAAGCCTTTTACTAATATGTGTGGATTTAATCGAATTAATTTGTGAGGAATGGAGAAACTTTGAGAATTGATAAACAAGTATAGAATTCCTTTGAAAAAATATTAGATTGCCTTTTTTTCCATAACAATTATTTAATTATTACTCATATAAAAATGTTATTCAATTAGTTTTCAGTTTCTATATTGCAGTTCATTCACCATGTTTACGTGAAGTCGCAGAACTGTTTCAGACACTGTATTCGGCAAAATTAAACTGAGCGAGTTGAGTATAATCTATATTTGCTTCATTATTTCATCAATAAAGAAGATATATAGCAGTCATTCATTGAAAGAAGAGATATTTTTTTGGAGAAAACTTGTTTTTCGAAATCAATTTATCATGTAAACATTTTCATTGTAAACAGAGACATACTATTATTTCAACTGGAAAATGTATAGGTTCTGATACTTTCACATCAATTGAGATTCATTTGAATATAAAATCAAACGATGAATAAACCAATTTTCTTCGATTCTAATCCTTGTGGTTGTGCAATCATATACAATATTATTAGATATCCTATCGTTTCGATGAAATAATCATATGTATATATTATATCAAATAAACATTATGAATGAGTCCACCTAAGTTCGATTCCAATTCTTGTTGTTGTGCAATTAAAACATCATATAATTAGGACTAGCATCATAGAATAGAACCTCAGAAATGTAAACCATTGATTTTGTTGTGAAAACTGTTTGGATTATACTTTACAATGGAACAAGAGATTGATCAAATAAATAGGACAATCATTTCATTTCAGTTTGTTAACATGTTTATAACCTCCACAGAAGAGTCTCAAAGCTGCGAGCGTTACGTTATCCTATATCTGCAATCTGATTGGCACCCCAAAGCATCCCAAACGCCTGCTAAAATTCTGATTAGCCCGATTCACAGTCAAATACGCATAGATTTCCCAAGTAAAGGGTTTTCCAATAAGAGGTGTTATTTTGATATTCAAAGGAAAATGCCATTTTTCGATATAAATGATCGGATGTTTATTTCATTATAAAGAAAAAGCTATGCCGTTAATAGTGGGAAATAACATCAGGCAAATGACCACCACGATCACGCTTACAGGACCATATCCTTTTAATGAAATTTTTCAAAACTAAATCGCAGAGTGGCTTCCCTATGTCTTCGATTGCCTCACGAATTCCATCTTTGAGGTCTTGAATCGACGCTGGGCTATTGCCGTAGACCTTCTCTTTCACGTGGCCCCAAAGGAAGAAGTCGCCAGGTGTTAAATCACAAGATCTCGGTGGCCAATTGTGATCACCTCTTTGAGAGATCATTTTCATGCATTTCAACGACCCAGTCAGCAAAGACACGACGTTGTTGATGATCGGCCGGCTTGAGTTCTTGTGTTAACTGAACTTTATAAGCCCTAAGACCCGAATCGTTATGCGAAATACGGTGTAATGACGTTTGTGGAATGCCTAATTCCAAAGAACGACGAGGAATGGACAAACCTGGGTTTTCTTCAACACTTTCTGCTACAGAAGCAATATTCTCGGCTGTTCTTGAGCGACGTGCACGGGTTTTATTCTTCACATCACTAACTTGTCCCAACAGCTCGAATTTTTCCGACAAGGTGCTTCACGACGACCTAAAAATGTTCGAGTTTTACGAACCTTCTTTGCCATATTTTCACCATTTTTAAAGTGAATTTAAATATTTTCAATGCGTTGTTGAAGCGTGTATCGTTCCATTGTCATTAATGGCGTAGTTTCTACTTGTCAAATGTCAAAAAATGACAGATTCAAAAGTGACATCTACCGAAATAGCGAGCTATTCAAAATAACACCTCTTATTGGAAAACCCTTTAAATGAGGCAAGTGGGTTCATCTGGTTGGAATGTGGTTCTAATATTCTCCACAATTTGTCTATGATATTTCAACAATATCATTGTCTTGTGTTATTATTCAAATTATTCAAGCTCTAAAAAAAGCACCAATTACACGATAAACTTGTTGTTAACCTGATATCTAATATATTAGCCTTCCAAGAGCTTCACGTGGGCGATATTGACCATATAATTCAGAGGGAAAACCAGTGGAATATACTCGAAATATGAGATCGAAAATAGTTCGGAATTTTTCCGCTTTTGGTTTTGGCCAAGAGCATCTACGACTCGAGATGTTTTGCTTGACGCTATAAATTGCGTGTCATTTGCATTCCTTCCTTTCGGGAAATTAATTTCTTCGCTTAATTACGCGGGGTGTGAACTGGCTTTCAGCTGACAGGGTTAGGCGGTTCCAGCATAGCGTTTGGCGTTCGCCTGTTATCGGAAATTGGTGGAACGAAATTGGATTAATTTAGAGTTGATTGACTTCGTTTGGAAGGAAGGAGGTACGTATGAATTTGAGATGACAAAAGTTGTGAATACATTTTGAGGATATACCCAAAAATTTTCACGCCGCCAAGTCATTGACAGATATTTGTAGCAAGGAACGAAGTGTGTTCTCCTGAACAAAGAATCTGAAACGACTCTATTTGATGAAGGTTAATAAGAGCAAATAATTCCTAGAATATGATGGGGTGACATTTGAAGGCCAGAGTTCGTTTTTTCGAAGAACTTTTTAGGTGCAAATGGTTGAAAAAAATTTCAAGAATGCGTAATGTTGCCACTTTTTGTAATGAATATTCGGGGAAATGAAAACTGAAATGGAGTGGAAATGGAAAAATAAAACACGTTACGCATTCTCACAAAAGAATTGAATACATCCCAAAAAAGTTCATGAAATTCTAGGTGAACCTTCAAGCTATCATTTTCGAACTAAGTACTAGAGTTCAATTCGATCCAATCTGTATTTTTGTGAATATTGGGATGATAAGAATTTTGAATGAATATAATGGGGGTTTTCCTGAATTTGGGTCATTACTGCAAATGCAAATTTGAACATTTTATTCATTTAATTCATCATTTTCCCAAATTACTTTCAGAAAGTATTCAAAATCAGATTTCAAAATTGGGGTTTTAACATTTGCCAGGCATGCACGAAGTGACAACGGTGTTTAGTAGGATAGCTTGTTCTACTATAGAATAATGAAATCTTTATTTATATTCTGTGGTACACACGTGTTATTTGTCAATATAACCAAACAATTTGTTATTCGTTTTCGTTTGCGATTTGTCAGTAATATGACAGTATGACAGTCTGTGCTCTTCTTTCTATTTCTTGGTCGTTGTCTTCTACTCCAACCAGATCGAAGTAGAGCTATCTCTGTTTTTCTAAGCAAAGTAACACATCTGACATCCTTTTCTTTCCGAGAAAGCTGAATTCGAAGTTGCCATATTGTGCACCAAAGACAAATCCCTTTAAATTTCAAATCCCCATTTTTATTTTTCAGTTTAAGGCCATCAAACATTCTTTTGAAAATATAATATTGAAATTATATGTTTAAAATATGATGTTCTAAAGGTTTTTCATGAAAATTACCTCATTTTCGTTTAGAGGAAAAACCCCCATTACGGTATCATTCGGTGGATTTCACCCATTCATGGAGACGGCCTTCGTTATTATATGGTCCTAACCTCTTCTACAAATATCGAGTTTCTAAGTTGATTCTTTCGGAACTTATCGTGTTCACAATCCGGCCGTGAACACAAATACTTCGGGAAGAAACGACTTGGAAATTCAATATATTTAGAGTAGGTTTCAAGCCCAATAAAAAAGGTCGAATACATGAATGGGTGAAAACCTCCCAATAATTCCGTAATATACCCATTCAAAACTTTATTTCTCCATCGAAATCTGGAAAAGTCTCCTGTATAATATTATAAGAAACTTTTTCAAAAATCATTTTCCTATCTTATCCTTTACAGCAAAAATGAAGTATTCTTGATACCTTCATTTTCAATATTATCAAAGTATACATCTCTTTTCGTATATCCGAAGACTTCATCAAATAAACGCAGAAATTCATTCCTTCCTCTCCTTCGAATTCAATGCTTCATTTCTCTTTCGGTCTAATTACTGTCCTTCAATGAACCTCCCGAACATTCTCCAAATAGAGCCATAAAACCAACGACTCACCTACTTCATAAAATCCTCCTCCAAAATTCAAATAGATCCAGTTTCCACTCGGGAAACCCCAAAACTCCGATTGTCCCTTAGCAACGTGGAAATTTCCACAATTAAATCTGTATTCGTAGTCGGGACTACGCCTCCCGAAATCCGTCCTAATCACTCAGACGTCCGAAAAGCTATTCCAGAAATTACGGACAATGAGAGAAGCAAATTAATGTGTAGACCCTGAAACGTGAAACACGGAAAACTGAAGCGAGACCGCGCCAGAACCAGAGGATAATCCATCTACATCGTTCGTTTACATGAAGTTATCTTTCGTTGATCTCCTAGATGATAGGCAGTGGCGTAGACATAAGTGTAGGAATATAAGTAAGGTGTGTTCCATGTAGATAGGACACTCAACATTTCAAACATTGAATTTGAATCGAAAGAACTTAACATTCAACTCATTCAACTGCGGGTTCAATTGACTGATTGCAGACATGTAGCCGATACGTAACATTGAAATCACTATACAAAATATACATTGAGCTGACTTGAAGCCTTGTTGAATATGAGGATCTTGTGGTATTGCTACCTAATATTGTAATCACTAAAATAACATAATCACAAGGACGAATATCTATCGATAAATCAACAAATATTCCACCTTGATCCGAGCTAATCATCCAATCAACCAAAACATCTACTCCGAAGAAGCGGTTCCAAGAAGAATGACTACAGCTGTTTTACAGTTATTACTGATCGTCAGGTCAACTTACCTCGGATAAAACCGCAGAAGGAATATCGGTACTTGTCACTTTTCAGATGGATCGCAGAGTACTTTGATCGATGTGAATGACATTCATCCTTTTGTCGTATCAGGTCGCTGCATCTGCGATTTTGCAGATTACAAACAACCGTCACGATTTCGAAAGCACTCGGTTCGTGTGGATTTCCGACATCACGATAACTTACGACATTTGACAAAGATAGGAATTGGTTCGTGGAGAGAAGAGAGCTCCAGTAATCACTTCACAGAAAAGTCGTGTTATTTGGAGAAATCTTAAGTATCCTGTGAACATACTGAATACTGACGGATGATGAACATTGATTCCACTTACGCGAAGAGTAGGTTTGGTTATAATCAATACAGTTTCACCATGTTCAGAATACTAATATCAAACGATGAATTCAACTGCGAGTTCATGTTGATTATGAGGCATCAAGGTACCTGTAGAAAGAATTCTTATAGTAAACATTGAACTAACTCGAGCTTCAAGTCTTGTTGAAAATGAGACTCTTAAGATATTGATACTAACGTTGTATTCAGTTAGCTGAGGAATTGTGTTAAATTAAAGAATCTTGAGTTTCCATACTTATTACTGACAGAGGATGAACATTGATTTCACTTGCCTGAACAGTAGTATTGGTTTCTACAAACACAGGTTCAACGTGGTCAGGATACTTATATTAAACAATCAATTCACCGTACAGGGAGACCTGTGAACCGATCTCTAACAGTAAACATTGAATTAATTCGATTGAGAAGCCTCGGTGAATGTATGAGGTCATCAAACATTACACCCAATCCAATGAATTCTCATGCTAAAAGAAGAAATTTAATGAATCAACTAATAAACATCGAAACTCAACCAATAAACATTGAATACGCTCGACAGAGAAATTGTGTTAACTATAAAAAATCCGAATTTCCATTTGCAAGGTCATGATGAACATGGAAGCAATGAGTTTCCTGTAATCGAAATGCTGATACTGAACATTGAACTGTCCAGACTTAATATGTGAAACTTGAGTGCGTGGAGAAATTACACCGATACTGACATACATTGAATTCACATGACCTAGGGGTTATGTTGGGTTCTTTGTATCATACTTTCCGACACTAAACATATAATTCAGTGTTAGAGGGGCCATATCAGATATGACAAATCCAGTTCCGTGTTGATGAACATTGAACCCACTCGAGTTATCATGAGTCATAGTGAATTAAAAAAATCAGTTCCATGGTAAATATTGATTCCATTAGATCGATATTTTATGTCATAAGAAGTTAAATACCTTGTGGTTAGAATACCAAACATTGACCTCACTTGGCGAAGGAATCATGTTGAATAAAGGAAAGTCAAACTTCTCGTTGACATTTGGAACCGATTTTATACAAATCACTTGACTGAATAATACTATTGGTTTAGGATCATCAATATCTGTTCTATATTATATATCAATATTTTACAAGTGATTTCCATAACACTTTGTGACACAAGAACGAGATCGAAATTAGAATATCGAGATGCTTGTCAAATGCTTGTGCATTGAACAATATTGCCACCAGTGAAATTGACTAACATAAACACAAGAACGAATTTCTTTCGATAAGTCAACAAATATTCCACTACGATCTGAGCTAACCATCCAGACAATCTAAGCTTCTATACCGAAGAAGCGGGTATTCTGCACTCGATAATTAGGTTTCGTAAGATACTTCTGGGATGGTATGTTATTAATACTGCAGGATGTCATCCAACAGGTATCTTGAAAATTATCTGCGGCTCCAAGATAAGTCGGTCGGATGATTGGTAATGACCGCGAAACTGTAAAAATCGAACTCCTTGGACATTTTCAGTGTAGAATCGGTGGTTGATTGGATGATTAGCTCTGCTCAAAGTGGAATATATTCGTTCTTATGCTTATGTAAGTTTATTATAACTGAAGCTTTATCTAGTCTTGTGAAGCAATTACTTTATATAGAACAGTATTCAACTTACGGCAATGATCACAACTCACTAGATGAATTATATCACTCGCTACCGGCTCGTGCTGCAAATTTCATCTGCTTGAGTTATGACATACTCACGCATAACTCACACAGATGAAGTTTGCAGCACGAGCCGGTAACGTGTGATATAATTCATCAAGTGAGTTATGGTCATTGCCGCAAGTTGAATGATATAATATTATCAACTACACTCGTTCGAATTTAATAACTCTCGTAAAACTTTGATAAAGTGGATGATAGGTTTTACGAGGCGATTTCTATTCGTGGCGCTCTCTGGAACAAACTACTAATCATTTTAAATAGAACTGAAGGATGTACAGTACAATTAAACCTCAGCTCACGCCCACTGATTGATTGATACCATAATTCGGGCGGACCGGAAGTCAGACCGGAGCCAAATCGAATAATATTTGTACCGAGTGTTTCCCGATGAAATAACTCAATGCAACGTTATACATCCCTCCTCAAGTGCACACCCACTGCATTAATTCGAGCGCGTATTTCAACGATTTATTATGATTCCGGGCTCTGGCAACCCCCCGGGGCTACCCGCAGCGCCGGATGATCGGTTACGCCTCTGAAAATTTTAACGGATCATCGGGCAAAGAATTTTTCGGGGGAAGACTCTCGGTCCGGGAGGTATATGGTTTTTTTTGTTATCGACGCGGACATTCTTGCGGCGTTTGAATACAAATATTTTCCCTGCTTTGACAGGCCGACAAATTCCGTATGAGTTATGTTCCAGGATGTGGGATTGAATGGGAGGAAGTGGGCATTTCTTTCTTGAGTGGACCAGGATGTTCGATGCTTTCGGTGGTCCGTAGTTGGGGATGAAATGTTGCTTTTCCAAGGCTCGTTTTCTTGAACATGGGTTTTTCTTGATCGATATGAAGAAAAAGATCATTCAGTGTCAAAAAGCGGAGCCTATTTAATCTCTGATCTATCGTGTTACCAACCCTGTGGTGAATATACAGTGATACTAAATGAAAGAGTAATCCGGAATCTGCAGGTAACTTTTGGTACTAAATGGTGCAGGGGCCAGGATCGAATCCTCACTGTATCGATCTTGGGAACTTTTTGAAGATATGGATAATCTTCAAATTCAAGATCGATACAGTGAAGGATCATGTGTTTTTGTTTATTCGTTAGCTTCATGATCTAATTTTCGCTCAAAAAATTTTAGAGAAGCAAGTGATGTCAGAGGATTTTGTTCAAAGTCGTTGCCAATACGGTCATCTTTTCACGTATTGACCACGTCAAACGTATCTTCACTTACTATTATTTACTAAATTAGTTTTTTGATTGTTAATCATAGCAGTATATTTTTGCATTTTCTCAAAGAGTTTACCATAGTGATGGCTAATTTTCACACTACCAGAAAGAACCTTGACAACTTTTTTCGAAAAGTAGATATTTCAACATGAGACTTTTCGATTGAAGGTGCTTTTTCAATATTCAGTTGAAATGAGGCGAATGAATTGATATTTTAAATCATAAAAATACGGTGTATTCAGAACAAAAAAGTTCAATTTTCACGGAAAATTCGTGAAAAATAAATTTTTGGTGAAAGATGAAATTGAAAATAAACCTTGGAGAGCACTGCGGTGAAGGCAGCAGCATTTGCGCGCATGTTCAATGAAGATGACCGCTTTGGCAACGAATTTGTAACCAAGCCCCAATCTCCTCTACAAATATTGAGTTTCTAAGTAGTTTCTTCCGGAAGTTATTGTGTTTCCAAAATTTAGATTAGATCAAATTAAAATCCAGTACTTCAGCGAAAAATGACAGTTTGAAGGTTCCTACAGAATAGAGTCAGTATTTCTCGAGTTATACCGAGAACGATATCGAGAAGAAAACCACGAAATTCAACATATTTTTTCCCTATATCTCCACAACTAATATCCGTATCGAATTTAAATTTGGTGCACTGCTGTGAAATATGAAGTTCAAGGTATGACTGAAATTGTTCTCGAATATGAACAATAGTTCCAAAAAAAATTTCGAAAATTTTTTTTTATTGAGTGACCATACGATTTCAACGATATTCTGCTAAGAGTTGCGCGTTGTTATGCTCCAACTAACTGCCAAGTTCCAATTCAATTGCTTCTGTTGTTTCTGAAATATGAGGAAAATAACCTCAAAACTCAATGGGCTATAACTCCGAAACTATTTGTCCGATTTGGCCCATCAACGAACTTAACCATGCTATTCGGATGCGCGAACTACCCTTCAAGTTTCGAGTCGCTAGCTGGCTTCGTTCGAAAGTTATCGTGTCCACGGCCGGCCGGACGGAATCGATTTTGACACCGGATTCGTCATCGGTGAGTCCAACCTAGTCTTTTAAGACCATTTTCGGATCAATCGTCAAAAATTACAGACATTTGGACAAAACGATAGCACGCCGTTTTCCTAGAACATATGCGCAAAAATGAATAACTTAGGTATTTTAATTTTTCACATAAATTTTGAGAAAATGTGAAATTTGTAGATCTCTTCATAATCGACAATTTTGCTATGTAAATTTTTTCCATAGGATTTGTAGTCTTGCCGAAAAATGAGATAAACTGTGTTTTACCCTTAAACATTCGTCCCCTTGCATTTTCCGACCTCAGATCACCTCTAAATTATATTTCCTTTCATTCTGGCGATACTCCCATCCTTTTACAATCAGTTTCATCCTACTATTATTTTTTCCACTACCCACCTTTTTCAAAGGCTTCAGCCCCAGACTAAAAACGTAATATCATGGCCATATTGCTACAAGTTAGAAAGATAGCAATTTTTTTGGCCAGCAAGGTTTATAGTAATACGCAATCAGAATCTTCCTGAATATCTCTTTCAGTTTTGAATATACAACTCTGTTATGCTAGATATACGGACAAGTGTCCTCAAAATCACTATTTCACTGAATTTTGCTCTCATTGAAAAGGCCCTTTTCGTACAATGGAATCTTTGCACTCCTCTTATAGAAACTCCTCTTTCAAATTTTCGATTCGTCTGAAGTTAAAGATTCTTTGCCAAGTCCTCGCCACAAACGAGGTCTTCCACCTTCATACAACAACATACTTTGTCTGAAAATTATTGCCGATTCCCGTTGTTTTCCTCGCTTGTTATTGCATTCCTGGAGTTTTGGAACTTTTTCAATTCGTTGGAAGAGATGCCGGTGCTGATGGAAAGCATTGGCATTCTTATGTTGACTCGTATTTTCTGAATTATGACGTCGTTCTTGGGGAAAACAGAATAATAAATTGGAGGTCTCTGCTCTGGCTTCGATGATTAGTTTGGTTGTGGTAGTGCAAGATTCTAGATCTGCATCCATATATATCGATAGAAAATCGTAAAAGAAGTAACGTGAGCCTCAGAATATTTACGAGTTCGCTCAGATTTGTTTATTTACTCAGTGACATCAAAAGAGAGAGGAATTGGTCTAATGGAGAAGAAAGGGCTCCAGTAATAATACATTAACATAATCACAAGGACGAATATCTGTCGATAAATGTTAGATGTTGGACGGTTTCGTCTTGTGGGAATCCACATGAACCGAGTGTTTCCATGTCGTGATGGTGTTTGTAAATCTGCAATATCGCAGATAGAACGACCTGATACGACAAAAGGATGAACGTCGTCATGCACATCGATCAAGATATTCTGCACTCGATGGTGGGATTCGCAAGATGCTCCCAGAAGATGACGCGCTGTACGTTGTTATACTGCAGCAGTCCATCTGAAAGGTGACAAGTATCGAGATTCCCTCTGCAGTTTTATCCGAGGTAAGTTGACCTGACGATCAGTAATAACTGTGAAACACCGGTAGTCATTTTCCTAGGATCCGCTTCGTCGGTGTTGATGTTTTGGTTGATTGGATGATTAGCTCTGATCAAGGGGAATATTTGTTGATTTATCGACAGATATTCGTCCTTGTGATTATGTTAATCAAAAGAAATATTTCTGCACAGAAGGAATAACTTTGAAAACTTCTATCGTTTTTTCAGAATTTTTTCCCTAAAAAGGTCTTAACCTACTAGGTTGGACTCACTGATGACGCATTCGTTGTCAAAATCGATTCTGTCTGGCTGGGAATGGCCATTAGGCCGACCATAAATGTTGATGGGCGAAATCAGCCCAACGGTTTTGGAGTTATAGCCATTTTAAATTCTGAAATTATTTGCCTGATATTTCAGGAATTACTTGAGCGATTAGATTGAACCTCGGCAGTTGGTTGAAGCGTAATGACACAGATTTCTGCCAAAATTTCGTGGAGATTCTATACCTTCCATAAATTGAAAACATTTTTTTTTCGAAAAATTTTTTTCTCAGAAACTATTCACATACCTATTCGGAAAAATATTGAATGGGAATATTTGCGGAATCATTGGGCGGATTTTACCCATTCATAAATTTAATCTCCTCAATTAAGGTCCAAACCTACTCTATTGGTATTGAGTTTCTAAGTTGTTGCGTTCGGAAGTTATTGCATTTACGATTGGCCGTTGAGTTAGGTTAGATATGCCGTTAGACCTACTGTAAGCACAACAGATTGATGGTTTATGCTTAATTTCGAGGGGTTAGAGTTAGAGGTGCGTTTGGCGAGATAAATAAGTGAAAATATAAACGCTTTGGCGTTGTTCAAACATGCAAGCAAAAGCTGCTACCTTCACGGCAGTGCTTTTCTAGGTTTTTTTGTATTCAATCCACAAAGCGTTCAGTTCCAATCTCTTCAGAGTACTCAGTTCGACTGTTTACCCAAGAATCAATCTCAAAAACTTTTCATCTCCAGGTTCTCTCAGAATTTTTACAGCCTGGAGATCAACAGTAAAGTGTCAATTTTCTCTCACAAGGAGATCGCATCTCAAAGTCAATTTTTTCCACATAGCTCAATGCATAAAATTGCGCCACTCCTTGCTCCAAGGTTGAAAAACCAATAAATGGATTTTCAGCGATCGCAAACAAACCCCGAATACAATTTCTCGTGGAATCCTGGGAGAAAATCGGCCAAATCTAGAGGAAGCCAATTCAATTATCATAAGTGGATTTGCCGTCGATGGCATTTTTTCAATTTCGTCGGGACTGAATTTAATTCGGCCAGAGCAGGGGTTATATAATGTCGCTAATAAAGAAAACTGTGATCGAATCAAATCTCTTCATGACAAAATTCTGGAACCATGAGCAATGTTGAGGAAAGTTGGAGAGAATGAAAATCGTCCGGGAAATTGAATTTGAGTTTTTACCCTACTCGTTTAACCGGAATCGAATTATTTCGAATTTGGGGAAATGTGACTCAGATGGCATATTCTTGAAAGGGGGATATTTCCACATAAGGATTTAAAAAACCTAGAAAGGCACTGACGCGAGGTCTGGAGCCATTACGCGCTAGTTCCGTTGCCAAAGCGGTCATCTATACAAGTATCGACCCTGCCAAACGCAGATTTTTTCTGATATGGTCCTCACAAAATTCTGCATAAACCTTAAGCTATAATTTTCGATCAAGTACTAGATTTCAATTCGATCCAAAATTTTTAATGGGTATAACTATCTGGAGAATAATTGGCGAAATCAACCCATCCAAGCATTCGACCTTCTTAATCAAACTGAAAACCTACTCTTCAAATATATTCCCTATGTTGGTTCTTCCTAAAGTTAATGTGTTTACGGCCGGCCTCACCACTGATAGTGAACAAAATAACTTCCGGAAAAATCTACTCAGTAGCTTGATAATTGTAGAGTAAGTTTGGAGTTTAATAGCGTATGCCGAATTGGCGAATTAGTAAAAACTATCGAATGATTCCGCAGATATACCCTTTCAAAATTTCAGTTCTCCGATATTTCCAAAAACATAGATCGAATCGCCCTTCAATGGAATGACACCTTGAAGTTTCAGCCGAAATGGGCCTACAGAACAATGAGCAAAATAACTCTTCCATTCAACAAAATGCAGGAGGATTCTTAAATTTTTTTTGCTCCTTGTTCTGTAGACCCTATTTGGCTGAAACTTCAAGGTGGTATTTTTCATTACTGGGTCCATTCTATTCGTTTTAAAATCATTTGCGAGTAAAAATTCGAAAACTAAAAGGATGAATTATTGGTCATTCAATTCTAACCAGTCATTTAAAATTACATTATACTAAGTTTTGAATTTCTTATGTCCACAATCCGGTGACGTGCCGCCTCTGCATACCTACTTGGGCATTCAGATTAATAGCGAAAATTAAGCCAATATTAGCTCCCGGGCAGTTCCTGTGTGGGCATACACAGGAATTCAATTTAATGAGAGATATTAATCGCGTTTCGCATGTCGAATCAGAATCGTCGTATGAAAATACCAACGTTGCCGCAAACGCTCATGTTACATAGCTTGAATTTCGTATTCTTACCTACAAATTTGTCGAATATCTTCACCGGAAGATGGACCTCGAAAAAGCTACCTTATTCGTTA
This sequence comes from Myrrha octodecimguttata, assembly GCA_958510865.1. Taxonomy (NCBI): domain Eukaryota; kingdom Metazoa; phylum Arthropoda; class Insecta; order Coleoptera; family Coccinellidae; genus Myrrha; species Myrrha octodecimguttata. The sequence goes on along the minus strand of OY294063.1, from coordinate 15,137,413 downwards.
TCCTGTCATATCCGATGTTGACATTTAATATCTTTCATTCTAAGAAGAACGTACCATCCATCAAGTTTCAACCATATCGAGTCGTCTACTAAATTCTAGCGGTCGCCCTGCCATGGGTGAACAAATGTGCGTTACTAACTGAATAAATTTGAAAACCGATCAAAAATCGAACACCGTCCATAAAATAGAGTATGGTTAAGTTTAATTTTGTTGTCTGGTTAGGTTAGGTTAGCTTAATTCAGGACAGTGCCAGTTTGAATCAGAAACGGAAATTTAATTCAGGATTGTACTTTGAATTTCGTGTTCTGAGTTGTTAAGGTACTTGGTAAAGTCAGTTAACGCGCATGTGTTCACCCATGGCAGGGCGACCGCTAGAGTTTAGTGAGTCGTCCTTCTCGAGACAATGAGCTCTATATTATATACCTGGAAGGGACCCGTTTTGAGCGACAAGTGAAGCCAATTCATTGCTTATGCAACCCGCGAAGTGGACGGGTATCTATCTCTTTCTTCCTCATTGCAGTAAAGGGAACTCTGTCGCATTTATTCTAAATATTTTTAATTTTTCGTGTCAAATTAGGAGAACCTGATTTTTTTTCTGACTAATTCGTGAATAAGGCAGGATTGAAGAAGATCGCATATGTTCAAGTGAAATTTCAACTTAGTGAGCGGTTTTTCTGGGGAACAGCGCGTTATCATCCTCCGTAAATTTGCGTTTTTTTGCCGAAAATGGTTCCAAACGACCAGGTTGGACTCACTGATGAAGAGTTAAATGTCGAATTGAATTATATTTAGCCGCCCGTTGTCACGATAACTTACTACCGAGAAAAGCTATAGCGACTTAAAAAATTCAAAATAAGTTCGTTAATGGGCAAAATTTACCTAACAATTTCGAAGTTATATCCATTTCAAATATATTATTTTATTTCCTCTATATCTCAAGAAGTACTGATGCGATCAGATTGAAACTTGCTAAATGATTGCATGAAGAATCGTTAAAAAAATATTTTTTTCGGAAACTATCAATGAGATTTCAATGAAACTTGGCGCAGACCTTGAAGTCGAATCTGAACAGCAATGTTCGAAATTTCAGCTCGATTCGACTCACATTTCCAAAAATATCGGAAAAAAGTATGTCATATTTCGCATTGGCAATGAATTTTAACCAGCGCTTAAATTTTCCTGAATTCAAGTCAGTGCTTTTCGAGAAGTATTTTCCTATGTTCCTATTATTTAAATTTATTGTAATAATGATGAAACTATCGTCAATCGTCAATGCACTGCTCACACCAATATAATTCTTCACTTTTTGAACCACACGCGGTGAAGGCAGAGAAAGTAATGGCATATCAGAGAAAAATAGATATTCATTTTCAAAAATATTGCACTTTCTAAACGATGAGATACCCAAACTACCTGAATTTCCAAGTAAAACCAAATTTGAGCCGTTAAACACCATTTACTTCAATGGGTGTGACAGGGAGAGGTTACCGTAATTAGCGCTATCTTTGTTTCGTTGCCCCTTGTTACGCTTTAAGCTTAGTTGAAGAAGGGTCGGGTCCTTTCCAGGTAGTAATATAGAGTTCTATGTCTCGAGATAATAACCTTGAAACTTGAAATGTTTATATGTTCGAAACTAGAATTCTCCCCGTTAACGAACTTGACCGAGATATAACCTATCCTGAAAATTCCAAGGCTACAAAAGCTTTTCTGCAAAAGCATCTACGGATGGTTGGTGGGACAGCGAATTAAAAGTAAAATTTTTATCAAACCAGCAATAAGTCGGCATAGCCTGGATTAGGCTTCTGTTTTTTTTTTAGATAGAAACCTTCTGCCAGACTAACCAACTGTCTATGTGTAACATACAATTTATACACTTGAGTCATATACTTTATCTTCTTCAGAACTGTTCGGTGACATGCAACCAATGTTTGTGTAAATTGTCAGTAAACAACGGATACTTAAAAACCCAATTCATGTTCACCTGATGTGAAATCACGATTCTACTGATATTGACGTTCAACTGACGTGGATTTCTATTTAAACCGCAAAAAAAACTCTATATTATGTGGATGTTGAGTTGATGGACGCAACCCGTAATACACCAGAAGTTATTCGTTTATACTATAGTTTCTATGTGTATTCCATGTTTTTCAGTTTATTCCTGATGAATTATGACAGCTTTTCAGTGAAAGATGACTAATTATGTATCTATTAGAGATGATTCTTCAATACAAGGGGAATCTTCGACTGGGTGGTCTTTAAATGGCCAAAATTATGATTTAGATGTCAGGCAAAACAGACCTCGAATATTTATCATTTCATATCTCTTTTAGTATAAGGAAACTGGCACCCCGTGAATAGATTTTGGGTAATTAATTGAAAGGTATTCAATTCAAGGCTGACAGTTTATGGCCTTAGGAATGGCCGATAAAGTCCATTGAAAAACGGAAATGCGTTATTTTTCATTTGTTCGAACGGAAAAGGAGGCCCCTTTCATGCTATTCTGGCGATGCAGAGATAATTTCATTCTTGGAAAATCCTGCATAGAAGACTACATAATATGTTGATCACTCGGGAATGTATGAAAGTGGTAAATGGAATTATAAATTGATAAAATCATTAAATAATATAGATTGTACTTAGGATGGCATTGAGTTTTCCACCAATTTGAGAAACGTTCAATGTATTCGCTGGCATTCCTACAGAATCTAATCAAAGAACAACATCAAAACTGGTAACCATAGAAAACAGTTAAGTTCATTTCCCTCGTACAGACACAACACCAAACCAACACATCCCTTTAAATCATCATTGAAATGATGCCCTCCAAGGTTTTGAATTCTGCACGCTGTCCCCCTGGAATTCAAGGCTTTTACTCCAAATTGCCTCCACCCCTGACATCTCAGAATTTTCATTTTGCACTCAGAGTCGTAATTTTTATTTCCACAGCAACCCTCGTTCCAGATCCTACTCTGGCGATATTAGTGCCCTTAAAAAAACGATACAGAGTCGCATTCATATCCTATTATATTTATTGCCTCTGGCTCTTCGACCGGGTGGTCTTTAAATGGCCAAAATTACGATTTAGGCAAAATAGTCTTGGAATATTTATCATTCCATATCTCTTTCAGCGCTAAAACTGGCTTCTGGTAAATAGATTTTGGGTTATTATTTGTAAGGTATTCAATTTGAGGTTGAATGCTTGTCGGCTTAGGGGAGGCTGATGAAGTCCACAGTCCAATGGAAACCAGGGAAATCAGAAATTCATTTATTTGTTCAAAAGAAAAACAAAGCTCCTTTCAGGATGTTTTGGGGATGTAGGGATAATTTTATTCTTGGTGAATCCTGCACAGAAGTCTTCATAACATGTTGAATACTCTGGAATGTATGAAAGTACGTTTACTAGACACAGTATTTTATCTATCATCTTTTCGATTGAGAATTATCAATAGCATCTTTTCTTTATCGTATGTCAAAATTTTATTCGTTGTCTTACTAACGCTTTAGTTTTGTTCGTTGCAATGAACTCTATATTAAATACCTGGAAGGGACCCGTTTTGAGCGACAAGTGAAGCCAATTCGTTGCTTATGCAACCCGAGAAGTGGACGGGTATCTATCTCTTTCTTCCTCATTGCAGAAAAGGAAACTCTGTCGCATTAATTCCAAATATTTTTAATTTTTCGTTTCAAATTAGGAGAACCTGAATTTTTTTCTGACTAATTCGTGAATAAGGCAGGATTGAAGAAGATCGCACATGTTCAAGTGAAATTTCAACATAGTGAGCGGTTTTTCTGGGGAACAGAGCGATATCATCCTCCGTAAATTTGCGTTTTTTTGCCGAAAATGGTTCCAAGCGACCAGGTTGGACTCATGATGAAGAGTTCAATGTCAAATTGAATTCTATTCAGCCGCCCGCTGCCACGATAACTTACTACCGAGAAAAGCTATAGCGACTTAAAAAATTCGAAATAAGTTCGTTAATGGGCAAAATTTACCTTACAATTCCGAAGTTATATCCATTTCAAATATATTATTTTATTTTCTCTATATCTCAAGAAGTACTGATGCGATCAGATTGAAACTTGCTAACTGATTGCATGAAGAATCGTTAAAAAAATATTTTTTTCGGAAACTATCAATGAGATTTCAATGAAACTTGGCGCAGACCTTGAAGTCGAATCTGAACAGCAATGTTCGAAATTTCAGCTCAATTCGACACACATTTTCAAAAATATCGGAAAAAAGTATGTCATATTTCGCATTGGCAATGAATTTTAACCAGCGCTTAAATTTTCCTGACTTCAAGTCAGTGCTTTTCGAGAAGTATTGTCCTATATTCCTATTATTTAAATTTATTGTAATAATGATAAAACTATCTTCAATGCACAGCTCACACCAACACAATTCTTCACTTTTTGAACCATCCGCAGTGAAGGCAGAGAAAGTAATGGCATATCATAGAAAAATAGATATTCATTTTCAAAAATATTGCACTTTCTAAACGATGTAATACCCAAACTACCTGAATTTCCAAGTAAAACCAAATTTGAGCCGTTCAACACCATTTACTTCAATGGATGTGACAGGGAGAGGTTACCGTAATTAGCGCTATCTTTGTTTCGTTGCCCCTTGTTACGCTTTAAGCTTTGTTGAAGAAGGGTCGGGTCCTTTCCAGGTAGTAATATAGAGTTCTATGGTTCGTTGTACCTACACGATCTACATTATCTACACTGACTCAGTGCAGCTGAGTGTAGTCACAGATAACAGAATGAGTGGAGTTAGTGTAGTTCAATCTGATCTATGATTCTCACTGAACACAGATTATAGAATAGATGATTTTACGCAAATCCAAGATGACGGAATGCTTCTTTTGTTGTCGCGACCATTTCGAGATGATGTTGATCTGTTGTTTTTTCAGTCACAAAAAAAATTTCAATTTGAATGACGATACGATGAAAATTAATATCGTGCAGAATAACCACACATGAAGAACAGAACACGCCCAACCAGGAACCAGAGACGAAACAGATGTCTATGATCATACATACGCATTATCATTAGAGAAGATAACCTCACTCTATGCACTGCACACGTCTGTGACTACACTTACTGCCAACATTTCCGCAACAAAACACACCGAACAGAACCAGTGGAGTTAGTGTAGTTAGTGTAGTTCATACAGGTGCAGCAAATAAACCTATTATCACAATCCAACGAGATCAATTTGAAACTACTGACATGCTTGTCAAATACTTGTGCATAGAACTATATTGCTATCCTTTCGAAACAGTTGAATTTGTCATTTCAGAAGTGGTGCGTTGAAGATATTGTAGATAAAAGGTTGGATTACCGCGAGTATTCCTGTCAGCCCAATATCTTCTAGGCATGCTCCTTATCAGGTAACCAATCTGGTTTTTTCAATTGGTTAGCTTCGTTCTCTTATGCAATTTAACATGTTGATCTAGCGTTTGAAACAAATCTGCAAAATTCGAAACAAACTACTGCATTCCCATACGTGATCAATGGGATTCAGGTCAGGAGATTGTGTTGACAATTACAATGCTTCAATTTCCTAGAAACAAGTGAGTGAGTGCTCTTTATGATCTTGCAGAAATTCCAATATTATTTTGGAAACTTGCCATTTTCCTACTTCTCCTAAAAGGGTTTTCATTGAAATGCATTCACTAAATCTGTTTCATCAGATTCTTTATCAGTAACCTTTTGAATGTGCGGTATAAGAAATAATGCATTTGGAATAAAAAGAATCGAGATCCCATGTGTAATCATACTGAAAAACAATTATGTTATCTTGACATGAAGAATGTCACAAGTTTCTCACTTTATTCCTGATATTTTATTTGATTTATAGTGTGAAATAACCAATTATGGATCAATGGGAGATGATTCCTCAATATAAGGGGCCCTGTAGCGTTAATCGTTTATTTCGAATTTGGGGAAATGTGACTGAGATGGCATATTCTTGAAAGGGGGATATTTCCACATAAGGATTTAAAAAACCTAGAAAGGCACTGACGTGAGGTCTGGAGCCGTTACGCGCTTGTTCCGTTGCCAAAGCGGTCATCTATACAAGTATCGACCCTGCCAAACGCAGATTTTTTCTGATATGGTCCTCACAAAATTCTGCATAAACCTTAAGCTATGATTTTCGATCAAGTACTAGATTTCAATTCGATCCAAAATTTTTAATGGGTATAACTATCTGAAGAATAATTGGCGAATTCAACCCATCCAAGCATTCGACCTTCTTAATCAAAATGAAAACCTACTCTTCAAATATATTCCCTATGTCGGTTCTTCCTAAAGGTAATGTGTTTACGGCCGGCCTAACCACTGATAGTGAACAAAACAACTTCCGGAAGAATCTACTCAGTAGCTTGATAATTGTAGAGTAAGTTTGGAGTTTAATAGCGTATGCCGAATTGGCGAATTAGTAAAAACTATCGAATGATTCCGCAGATATACCCTTTCAAAATTTCAGTTCTCCGATATTTCCAAGAACATAGATCGAATCGCCCTTCAATGAGAAATACCACCTTGAAGTTTCAGCCAAAATGGGCTCACAGGACAATGAGCAAAATAACTCTTCCATTCAACAAAATGCAGGAGGATTTTTAAATTTTTTTTGCTCATTGTTCTATAGATCCTATTTGGCTGAAACTTCAAGGTGGTATTTTTCATTACTGGGTCCATTCTATTCGTTTTAAAATCATTTGCGAGTAAAAATTCGAAAACTAAAAGGATGAATTATTGGTCATTCAATTCTAACCAGTCATTTAAAATTACATTATACTAAGATTTGAATTTCTTATGTCCACAATCTGGTGACGTGCCGCCTCTGCATACCTACTTGGGCATTCAGATTAATAGCGAAAATTAAGCTAGTATGAGCTCCCGGGCAGTTCCTGTGTTAGCATACACAGGAATTCAATTTAATGAGAGATATTAATCGCGTTTCGCATGTCGAATTAGAATCGTCGTATGAAAATACCAACGTTGCCGCAAACGCTCATGTTACATAGCTTGAATTTCGCATTCTTACCTACAAATTTGTCGAATATCTTCACCGGAAGATGGACCTCGAAAAAGCTACCTTATTCGTTATCCTGTCATATCCGATGTTGACATTTAATATCTTTCATTCTAAGAAGAACGTACCATCCATCAAGTTTCAACCATATCGAGTCGTCTACTAAATTCTAGCGGTCGCCCTGCCATGGGTGAACAAATGTGCGTTACTAACTGTATAAATTTGAAAACCGATCAAAAATCGAACACCGTCCATAAAATAGAGTATGGTTAAGTTTAATTTTGTCGTCTGGTTAGGTAAGGTTAGTTTAATTCAGGACAGTGCCAGTTTGAATCAGAAACGGAAATTTAATTCAGGATTGTACTTTGAATTTCGTGTTCTGAGTTGTTAAGGTACTTGGTAAAGTCAGTTAACGCTCATGTGTTCACCCATGGCAGGGCGACCGCTAGAGTTTAGTGAGTCGTCCTTCTCGAGATAATAACCTTGAAACTTGAAATGTTTATATGTTCGAAACTAGAATTCTCCCCGTTAACGAACTTGACCGAGATATAACCTATCCTGAAAATTCCAAGACTACAAAAGCTTTTCTGCAAAAGCATCTACGGATGGTGGGTGGGACAGCGAATTAAAAGTAAAATTTTTATCAAACCAGCAATAAGTCGGCATAGCCTGGATTAGGCTTCTGTTTTTTTTAAGATAGAAACCTTCTGCCAGACTAACCAACTGTCTATGTGTAAGATACAAAACAAACACTTGAATTATATACTTAATCTTTTTCAGAACTGTTCGGTGCTATGCAACCAATGTTTGTGTAAATTGTCAGTAAACAACGGATACTTAAAAACCCAATTCATGTTCACCTGATGTGAAATCACGATTCTACTGATATTGACGTTCAACTGACGTGGATTTCTATTTAAACCGCAAAAAAAACTCTATATTATGTGGATGTTGAGTTGATGGACGCAACCCGTAATACACCAGAAGTTATTCGTTTATACTATAGTTTCTATGTGTATTCCATGTTTTTCAGTTTATTCCTGATGAATTATGACAGCTTTTCAGTGAAAGATGACTAATTATGTATCTATTAGAGATGATTCTTCAATACAAGGGGAATCTTCGACTGGGTGGTCTTTAAATGGCCAAAATTATGATTTAGATGTCAGGCAAAACAGACCTCGAATATTTATCATTTCATATCTCTTTTAGTATAAGGAAACTGGCACCCCGTGAATAGATTTTGGGTAATTAATTGAAAGGTATTCAAAGGCTGACAGTTTATGGCCTTAGGAATGGCCGATAAAGTCCATTGAAAAACGGAAATGCGTTATTTTTCATTTGTTCGAACGGAAAAGGAGGCCCCTTTCATGCTATTCTGGCGATGCAGAGATAATTTCATTCTTGGAAAATCCTGCATAGAAGACTACATAATATGTTGATCACTCGGGAATGTATGAAAGTGGTAAATGGAATTATAAATTGATATAATCATTAAATAAAATAGAGTGTACTTAGGATTGCATTGTTTTTTCCACCAATTTGAGAAACGTTCAACGTATTCGCTGGCATTCCACAGAATCTAATCAAAGAACAACATCAAAACTGGTAACCATAGAAAACAGTTAAGTTCATTTCCCTCGTACAGAAACAACACCAAACCAACACATCCCTTTAAATCATCATTGAAATGATGCCCTCCAAGGCTTTGAATTCTGCACGCTGTCCCCCTGGAATTCAAGGCTTTTACTCCAAATTGCCTCCACCCGTGACATCTCAGAATTTTCATTTTGCACTCAGAGTCGTAATTTTTATTTCCACAGCAACCCTCGTTCCAGATCCTACTCTGGCGATATTAGTGCCCTTAAAAAAAAGATACAGAGTCGCATTCATATCCTATTATATTTATTGCCTCTGGCTCTTCGACCGGGTGGTCTTTAAATGGCCAAAATTACGATTTAGGCAAAATAGTCTTGGAATATTTATCATTCCATATCTCTTTCAGCGCTAAAACTGGCTTCTGGTAAATAGATTTTGGGTAATTAATTGTAAGGTATTCAATTTGAGGTTGAATGCTTGTCGGCTTAGGGGAGGCTGATGAAGTCCACAGTCCAATGGAAACCAGGGAAATCAGAAATTCATTTATTTGTTCAAAAGAAAAACAAAGCTCCTTTCAGGATGTTTTGGGGATGTAAGGATCACAATCCAACGAGATCAATTTGAAACTACTGACATGCTCGTCAAATATTTGTGCATAGAACTAAATTGCTATCGTTTCGAAACAGTTGAATTTGTCATTTCAAAAGTGGTGCGTTGAAGATATTGTAGATAAAAGGTTGGATTACCGCGAGTGTTCATGTCAGCCCAACATCTTCTAGTCATGCTCCTTATCAGGTAACCAATCTGGTTTTTTCAATTCGTTAGCTTTGTTCTCTTAAGGAATTTAACATGTTGATCTAGCGTTTGAAACACATCTGCAAAATTCGAAACAAACTACTGCATTCCCATACGTGATCAATGGAATTCAGGTCAGGAGATTGTGTTGACCGCTACAATGCTTCAATTTCCTAGAAACAAGTGAGTGAGTGCTCTTTATGATCTTGCAGAAATGCCAATATTATTTTGGAAACTTGCCATTTTCCTACTTCTCCTAAAAGGGTTTTCATTGAAATGCATTCACTAAATCTGTTTCATCAGACTCTTTATCAGTAACCTTTTGAATGTCCGGTATAAGAAATAATGCATTTGGAGTTAAAAGAAATCGAGATCCCAAGTGTAATCATACTGAAAAACAATTATGTTATCTTGACATGATGAATTTCACAAGTTTGTCAATTTATTCCCGATATTTTATTAGATTTATAGTGTGAAATAACCAATTATGGATCAATGGGAGATGATTCCTCAATATAAGGGGCCCTGTAGCGTTATTCGTTTCTGCGAGGGTCTGAAATAACATCGCTTTGAGGACCGGACCTGGTTGAAAGACCCTCCCGGTCAGACAGCAAATCTAGGTTATATCGTTTACTGCTTCTTGCTGGTTTTCTGTCCCTCTTTATGTTTTAGATATTATGTCAAGATATTTCGTCAAAATAAATTCAAGATGACGAAAAAATTCTTTCCAAAAAAAAGATCCCATGTTGTTCAAACTACACTAATACGCGGAGACATAGTTTTTGCTGACGATTTTATCTGTGCTCTTGTATCATACGGAAACATGTATGCTACCCCGTTCATATTTTCTCTGATAATACTTGTGATATACGAAATGCTAGTACTCAAAAAAGTATATACAGGGTGATTCCGGAGGAGACCGTCAGATTTTGGGATAAGTTTACACTAGTCAAGACAGTCTCGGAACACTGTTTGGTTTGTGGTTGGGGCTCTCTGTTGAGAATATACACGGTGATTTGTCCGATTCGACCGATTTGACTTTTATTGATAACTTTGGTATGGCTTATTCGATTTCAATAAAATTTTCAACGTAGTACAAAAGTGTTGAACACATTCATTGATTTCGAATTTTTTTTCAAAATAGGCGGTTGTTATTGTGATAAATCCAGATTAATTGTGCAGGTTGAAAAAACACCCTGTACATAGCGATTCCTAAACTACGCTTTCTGTTTACGATTGTACTATAATAAGTAATTATTTGAGAGTTTCTAGTTTTTTTGCACCGTTCTAGTTTTCCGAGAAAATTTTTTCAAAAAATGATAATGTCGAAATTTCGCTCCAATCGATTATACTTTTATTGATAACTTTGGTATGGCTTTTCCAATTTTGATGAAATTTGCAGTGTAGAACAATCTGTACGAGTATATCAAATGATCGCAACAATCTCCCAAAATACAGTGTTGTAATTGTGATAATTTCAGAGTTTCAGATTAATTGTGCAGTTGAGAAAAAAAACACCCTGTACATTGCTTTTCCAAAACTTTCTTATTCGTTGCAGATTCTACAATAATATGTCATCACCCAGAGGTGTTTGATTTCTTTGGCACACCTCCGGTTTTCCTAGAAAACATTTTTGAAGAAGAGCATTATCGAAATTTGGCTCACAAGCAGTGAGAGTATTCCGCACTAGGTAGGAAAGCTGTATCGGCCAAAGATGCAAAGTTGTTCTTCACTTCTAAAATATTCTTATCAAATTCTAAATATATTCTGAATTGAATGGTTTCATACAAAATATAAGCAATCAAATATGAATTTGGAATTTGAAAAGAATATTTTAGAACTTAAGAACTGCTTTGCATCCTTGGACAATACAGCTCACCTACCTAGTGCTGAATACTCTCACTGCTTGTGAGCCAAATTTCGATCATGCTCTTCTTCAAAAATGTTTTCTAGGAAAGTCGGAGGTCTGCCAAAAAAATTAAAAACCTCTGAATGATGACATATTATTTTAGAATTTGAAACGAATAAGAAACTTTTTGAAAAGCAAAAAAGAGGATGTTTGTTTTTCAACTGCACAATTAATCTGAAATTCTGAAATTATCACAATTACAACACTGTATTTTGAGAGACTTTTGCGATTATTGAATATACTCGTTCAGATTGTTCTATACTGCAAATTTCATCTAAATTGATTGAGCCATACCAAAGTTATCAATGAAAGTAGAATCGATTGGAGCGAAATTTCGACATTGTCTTTTTGTGATGGAATTTTCTCAGAAAACCAGAAGTGTGCCAAAAAAATTAGAAACTCTCAAATAATGACTTATTATAGTACAATCGTAAACAGATAGCGTAGTTTTGGAAATGCGATGTACAAGGTGTTTTTTCAACATGCTCAATTAACCTGGAATTATCACAATAACTACCACTTATTTTGAAAAAAATTTTGAAATTAATGAATGTGCTCATCAATATTGTACGTCGCTGAAAATTTCTCTTAAATCAAATAAGCCATACCAAAGTTATCAATAAAAGTAAAATCGGTCGAATCGGACAAATCACCCTGTATATTCTCAATAGAGACCCCCAACCATGAGCCAAACATTGTTTCGAGACTGTATTGACCAGTATAAACTTATCCCAAAATCTGACTCCGGAATTACCCTGTATATTTGTGTGTATATATAAAAATCATACTCATTCTTTTAACGATCCAATTCAGCATAGTTTTGTTATTTTTATTCATATTATATCCTTGTCTATTAAAAAATTTCAAAAAGCACTGCCGTGAAGGCAGCAACTTTTGCGCGCATGTTCAATGTAGATGACCGCTTCAGCAACGAATTTGAACGTGCGCGGGTACCAAATTTCAGTTCGATACGATCATAAGTTCTGGAAATATCGGGAAAAAATATGTCAAATTTCGAAGTTTTCTTCTCGATATCGTTGATTTTTTCGGTATTACTCGAGAAATACTGATTCAGTCCTGATTAAACTTCACAGCTAGTTTTAAGATGCTGAAAGACAACTTTATGCAAAATTTCGTGATAATCGTGTTATTAGAACAATTTGAAAAAAAAAAATTATATGATTTTCTCATCATATCATCCTCATTAAATTCTGTATGAAACTTCGAACTGTTATTTTCGATGAAGTACTGAATTTCAATTCGATCTGATCTGTATTTTTGGAAACATTGGAAAAATAAAATTTTGATTGGGTATATCTACGGAATCATTGGGCGGATTTTACCCATTCACGAATTCGACCTTCGTAATTAAGCCCCAAACCTACTCTACAAATATCGAGTTTCTAAGTTGTTTCTTTCGTAAGTTATTGTGTTTACGCAGTCGGCCGTTAGGCTGACCGTAAACACAATAACTTCCGGAAGAAACGACTTAGAAACTCGATATTTGTAGAGTAGGTTTGGGGCTTAATTACGAAGGTCGAATTCGTAAATGGGTAAAATCCACCCAATGATTCCGTAGATATACCCAATCAAAATTTTATTTTTCCAATATTTCCAAAAATACAGACCAGATCGAATTGAAATCCAGTACTTCATCGAAAATAACAGTTCGAAGTTTCATACAGAATTTAATGAGGATGATATGATGAAAAAAATCATATAAATTTTTTTTTTCAAATTGTTCTAATAACACGATTATCACGAAATTTTGCACAAAGTTGTCTTTCAGCATCTTAAAACTAGCTGTGAAGTTTAATCAGGAGTGAATCAGTATTTCTCGAGTAATACCAAAAAAATCAACGATATCGAGAAGAAAACCTCGAAATTTGACATATTTTTTCCCGATATCTCCAAAACTTATGATCGTATCGAGCTGAAATTTAGTACACTGCTGTGAAATTAGAAGGTCAAAGTGTGAGTATAATTTTTTTTGGATATGATGAATGGTTTCCGAAAAAAAAATTTTTTTGTAAAAAAATTTCGAAAAAAATTTTTTTAAAATTTACTGACAATATGATCTTGACGAAATTTGGCTCAAAGTTGCGCGTCGTTATACTCCACCAAACTGCCAAGTTTGAATCCAATCGCTCAAGTAGTTTCTGAAATAAAAAATAAATAACTTCAAAACTTCAAATGCCTATAACTCCGAAACTATTCGATCGATTTGGCCCATTAACGAACTCAACCGCGGCATTCCAATGCGCGACCTACCCTGAAAGTTTCAAGTCGCTAGCTCACTTCGTTCGACAGTTATCGTGTCTACGGCCGGCCGGCCGGCCGGCCGGACAGAATCGATTTTGACACCGGATTCGTCATCAGTGAGTCCAACCTAGTCGATGGAGACCATTTTCGGCTCAATCATCCAAAATTACAGACATTTGGACAAAACGATAGCACGCTGTTCCCCTAGAACATGCGCGCAAAAATGAAAAATTTGGCCAACATAGAAAAGAATTACCAAAAATGAATGAAGGTGTGAAACCGTTTAAAAATAACAAGAACTGAAATATCTCGGAAAATGTGGATTCACAGTTACCAACAAAAATGGCTCTAACGACAGCCAAAGAGTCATACTAACACCTTCGCCAAGGTTCACCTCCATTGGAATCACCATGTATATAGAAAAATGCTCTGACGTCCCCCATTACCATGCCATCTTCCTAAAATTGAAAAAACCCTCATTCTGCAGGCTCTAAGTCCCCACTTTCCCAACTGCCAGAACCCTGAAACCGTTTCATACACAGAATTCAATTCCTTTTGGATTGGCCCGGGAAAAATAACGTCCCATAATCATTTCGTGCCCCATTAAATTGTTACAACATCCAGTAGCTGCAATAATGGCCCTTTAAAAATTTAATGCTCACCATTCTTGCGTTGTTATAAAGTGGTCTGTTGAGCTCCAGTTGTTTCTCGCTATTATCAGTCGTAGATTTTGCCCTAAGGTCGAGTGGGGAACACTTTTCGCTATTTCAATGTACGTTTTTCGCATAAGAAATCATTCGTTTGTCCTCCAGGGACACTTAGCGAGATCACGACATTTATAATTTAGGCGCGCAGTTAGGCAAGGAGAGAACGGCGTGAGGAGGTTGAGAAACGAGTGCTGTCATCTGTGTGCACATCTGGTAATGATCTTACGCTTTGTGCTCAGTGCCAGCATTTACATAGTTTTTTTTTGCAAGGCACTTTTTTTATATATTTAATGATCCTTGTGATGGAGATTTTTCCGAATTCGGTCCATGTTTCTTTCTAGTTATCATGATTAAGTTGGAAACTTGTATATTTTACCACCTGATCACTCTTCAGAATCATTATCATTCAAGATTGTTTCAAATTGTCTTAGATTCGAAAGAATTCATTTGAAAATCAAAAAGTTTGAGCCTATTGCTAATATTCTCGACAATCTTAGTGATACTAGAAGGTCAGCTATACAGCTATACAGGTTAAAGTTGTACGTACATTTTTAATTTTAACCATACACTTCTCAGATGAATCCAAGGGAAGTAGGAATAAGCAATACGCTAAGAATCATTTGAATGAAACAGAATAACTGAGTGGAATATTTCATGGATTATATTTACTAAGATAGGAATTGCTTCGGGGAGAAAAGAGAGCTGCAGTAATAATAAACTAAAATTATGATGATTATGTTAGTTTTTTATTACTGGAGCTCTCTTTTCTCCATGAACCAATTCCTATTTTTGTCAGGTGTTGGACCTTATTGTCTTGTGGGAAAACCACATGAACTGAGTGTTTCCAAAGTCGTGACGAACGTTGTAAAACTGCAAAATAGCAAATGCAGCGACCTGATACGACAAGAGGATGAACGTCATGCACATCGATCAAAGTATTCTGCACTTGAAGGTAGGATTCGCAAGATGCTCCTGAAAGATGGCGCGCTCTACCTAGTTATACTACAGTATTCCACCTGAAAGGTGACAAGTATTTAGATTCCTAGACCTACTCAGCGATTTATCCAAGGTGAGATGGACTGACGATCAGTAATTACTGTGAAACAGCTGTAGTAAATCTCCTTGGGCCTGCTTCTTTGGTGTAGATGTTTTGGTTGGTTGGATGATAAGCTCTGATCAAGGTGGAGTATTTGTTGATTTATCGACAGATATACTTCCTCGTGATTATGTTAGTTTATTTTATTTACTGTGAATGGCTTTGAATTTCTCAGATCCAAACTCAATGAATCATTGGTTTTAGCAATTAAATTATCTCGATAAAATCACTCGCATCTGAGAATATCCAACGAACTTCCTAACTCATTTCTTGGGGTACAAAATTTTAATTTCTTATATAGCTAGAACACCTGACAAAACGGAATAATTTCCCAGGTACATTTTGTCCTTTGTGAACCCTGTTTCAGTAGCCCCTCATCCTTTCAGAACCCCGTGGCACTATGCAGATATGGGCTAAAATATCAATTAGACCTGGTAATTAGTCTTGATAAAAGAGGTAAACCCTTCAATCCTCAATTTATGCAGTAGACGTTCCATTTTTTTTTTACGAAAGGACCTAATTCATTTTATCGCAGGACGAGGTGAGGATATTCCAGTAATTTTACTTTGAAATGATTATTCCATTCTTCTTGTTTTCTACACTTGGAAATACCAGCAAAATTCTTGAAATTAAATAATATCTGTGTATTTTTCGTGAAGCTTTTGTTCGGAAGAATACTCAGATTTATTCAGTGGCTGTGAATCAGTTTTTTCAAGTAGAAGGGTATTTTTAGATATTTCACAAATATAACATTCCGAAAGTTCCTTGAGATTTCTTAACTTGATCGACTGTAAAGTTCGTTGTTTTACTGAAGGAAGTTTCAAATTGTGAAGAGATATTATTCGAGTTGAATTTTCATTTTCTATATTCTTTGAACGAACTGAAAACTTCGATGGAATGATGTTCAAGACCGCAAGAAAACATTTCAGTCTCATTGGATCTCTTGTGGAGACTAGTTCAATGCACGGCGAATTCAATGAAGGAACGAACTTATTCACCTCACAAAGAGACTTCAGAGAATTGGTTAACACTAACGCCATCTAGAGACGTAAACAAACATCGCAATGTTCTCGCCCCTGTCACTTCCTTACAACAAAGTTAATATTTTGCAATTTTGGCGTTGCTTTTGCTTTCCGGATATTTTGAATTATTCTTCACCTAGAATGTCGGGATCAGTTTATTTTTTCTTCAATTGAATGTTCATAACTACGATATTTGGACTCTCAGAATGCTGAAACCTTGACAATAGCTCAACAATATTCTTTGTATCCATTAGTTGAACATCAGGTTCTTCTCGTTCAAATAATCTCAGATTGAACCATGGATATTTAGGAAAGTCCCAAGCGAAGAATCATTCAAATTTCTTGAAATAACTGGGTGTAATCTTTCATGCATTAAATTTACTGTGAGTATCTTTGAATTCCTCAGATCAAAGAACAATGGAGCAGTAGCGCCAGTGATCATATAATCGAGATAAGATCAGTCGCATTTTCAAATATCCAACGAAATTCGTATCTCATTTCCTGGGGCACCAAATTTTAACTTCTGATGTGGCTGGAACATCTGACAAAACAAAATCATTCCCCAGGTATATTTTGTCCTTTGTGAACCCTGTTTCAGCAGACCTTTATCCTTTCAGAACCCCGAGGCACTTCATCCGAAATTACGCAGATGTGGGCTGAAATATCAATTGGACCTGGTAATTAGTCATGACAAAAGTGGGTAAAACCCTGATAGTCTTTAATTTATGCACTAGACGTTCCAATTTCCTTTTTATACGAGAGAGACAAAATACGGCTTATTCCTGCAATAAGCCGTATCCGAGATAAGGATATTCCAGTCATTTTACCTCGGAATTACCTCTTTATTCTTCGTTTCTATACTTTGAAATACCAGTGAATATTGACATCGCGGTGTATTTTTCTTAAAACTGAGAGGGGGAACTTTTGTTTGGGGAATCTTTCAGATTTATTCAGTGGCTGTGAAGGAGTTTCTATCAGCTTTTTCGAGTAGAAGGGTTCTGGTATTCTTACGTATTTTTCAATTACAACATTCCGAAAGTTCCTCGAGATTCCTGAGCTTGATCGACTAGAAAGTTCGTTGTTTTACTGACGGAAGTTTAAGATCGTGAGGAAGTATTTTTTGAGTTGAATTTTCATTCTTCGTATTCTTTGAACGAATTGAACACTTCGATGGAATGCTGTTCAAAACTCAGGAAACTCTTCAATCTTATTGGGTCTCTTGTCAAGACTAGTTCAATGCTATTAAGGAACGAACTTATTCACTTCACAAAGAGACTTCAGAGTATTGGTTAACACTGACGCCATCTGGGAACGTAAACAAACATTGCAATGTTTTCATATCTGTCAATTCGAACGATTTACTTATGATTTCGTTCATTCTGCAATAAATTACCCTACCTTCTTAATTAACCCCCAAACCTGCTGAAAAATATCGAGTCTCTGAGTCGTTTTTTCGGATGTTATTGTGGTTAGGGTCGACCTAACTGTCAACCGTAAGAGACTGGATATTTGTTTAACCTGCTCAATTATAAAAGCCGAATTCGAGAAATAGTGAATTCATCTAATGACTCCTCATATAAATATCCATTCGAAATTTCATTATTTCAGTGTTTTTCGAGTTGAAATAACCAAGAAATTTGACACATTTTTTTCCCAATATCTACTTAGATAAATATCGGATCGAATTGAACTTTGAAACACTGTTGTAAAATACTGACTCGAGGTTTCCGGCAATTTTATTGAAATCTGATGAATAGTTCGCAGTAAAAAATTTTCTGCGAAAATGTACAAAATTTTCGAATATTTTTTACAATTTCTCACCACTACGATCCTAACCAAAGTTTGCATCAAGTCGTGCGTTGATATTCCTCGACTAATTACATAGCTTCAA
This sequence comes from Myrrha octodecimguttata, assembly GCA_958510865.1. Lineage (NCBI taxonomy): Eukaryota > Metazoa > Arthropoda > Insecta > Coleoptera > Coccinellidae > Myrrha > Myrrha octodecimguttata. Next base: position 15,119,083 of record OY294063.1, on the reverse strand, counting down.
TCTGATCGCGTCTCTTCTTCTTGAGATATCGAGAAAGTAACCTCAACATTTTAAATAACAACGAAATTCAATATAATTTTTTCCTAAAATCTCCGGAAATCAACATCGGATCAGATTGACATTTGAAGAACTATTGTGAAATACTAACTCCAAAGTATGTGCAGAATTTCAACGAAATCTGGTTAATGAATTCAGAAAAAAATATTTTTTCCTATAAGGATGTGGATAACTTCCGAGAAACAATTATTTCAAAATGTTTCAACGATTGAATTCGCACAAAACTTTGCAGTAAGTTGCGTGTTGATAGTTTTCAACTAATTAAAAGTTTCGTGTTGAGGTTATTTCCTCAAGAAGTACAGATGCGATCTGTACTTCTTGAGGAAATGTCCTCAAAATTTCGAACACTAACGAAATTTGACATATATTTTCAATATATTTATGGAAGTTAACATCGTATCTAATTGAAATTTGAAAAGTTGTTATAAGATACTGATTTAGAGCTCCGTGCCAAATTTCATTGAAATCTGATCAACACTTCCCGAGAAAAAAAAATTTTTAACAAAATTTCAGAAATTCTCGAAAAAAAAAAGATTTTCTTACCATTTGATCCATACGAAATTTTGCACCAAGTTACGCGTTGGTGTTCAAGAACTAATAACAAAGTTTAAATCTGACCCATTCTGTTCTTTATGAGATATCGAGGAATAACATCAAAATTTATATAGATATAACTCGGAAACTGTTCGGCCCATTTTGCCTAATAACTAACTCAACCGAGATATCCAGGTTCCAAACTCAACCCAAAAATTTCAAAACTCTAGGTACTTTCCTTTGAAACTTAGGGCGCACCCGGCCGGCCGGACGATTAAATTGGGAAATGGAGGTTTGAAGTATAAAATTGTTTCCAAAAAATATTGATCATCACGATTTCTTCTTCTATTCCAACTAGAATGATATTTCACGAAGGAACTATCGTTCCTCTTCAGCAACCTCGAGTCAATAAAATACAGAACTGAACGAAAAGAGTCCCATTACATCTAGTAAGCAGATTCATAGAATATAAATGCTCAATTTGTGTCGGCAAAGTCAAATATACTCTACCATTTCAACTTTTCCAATCGAAGGGGATGGAAAACAAATATTTCATTTCCCACACACTCCGGTAGCAGCGTCGCAGGGCTAGATTCGGTCTGGCGTCGCCAGTTTCTTATATCTTAGCTGCAAGTTTTGGCAGGTTATTCATATCCGACAAAATTGACCTATTGTATGGAATTTGGGAGGGTTAATGTTTGCGATAGAATTCTTCAAATTGGATGGATTTTGAGAGGATATCGATGGCTTAGATTTACTGGAATTGGACGTAAGGATAAACATAGCTGTCCTATTAATTTTGGATCTATTTCACAGTCTAAGAAGCTTTACTCCTAATGGTCGAAATTCATGACGGCTGACAATAATAGAAGATTATACTCAAAGGGCTATCCATAGAATACATGGTGCGGACACTCTTGGACATATTTCGGATCTTCTAATCATAATATAATGCCATACCGTTCATACACAGAAGGGGTGTTTCCATCTGCCCTCAAAATAGCATCAATCAAACCGCTTCATAAAAAAGGTAGTGAACAGGATGTCAATAATTTCCGTCCAATTAGTTTACTCAGCTCTTTCTCTAAAATGTTCGAGAGACTTTTGGTCGGAAGACTCTGTTCATTCATGTACAAATTCAAAATGTTTTCTGCTAGACAACCTGGTTACCTTAAAAAAAGAAATACTTCTACAGCAATAGTTAAATTGGTTTGTGATATTGTTGATGCTTTGGAGAATAATGAGGTCCCTATTGGGCTTTTTTGGATTTGTCTAAGGCTTTTGACAGCGTAGATCATAAACTGCTTTTGAGGAAGCTCTCTATTTGTGGCATACGCGACTGCCAACTAGAGTGGTTTAAAAGCTATTTATCAATTAGAGCTCAGAGGGTTTGCATTGATAATGGAGATCAGATTGTTACGTCAGGAGATAAAACCAGCAATGTTGGAGTGTGTCAGGGAAGTATTCTGGGACCATTTTTGTTTCTGGTTTACATCAATCATCTTGACCTATTATTGTTTGTTGATGATGCAAGTGCCTTGTTACACAGTAAAGATCTCAATTCGAGTATTAGACGGGTTCAGTCAGTCTTCAATTCAGTACAGCAGTATTGTGATAAAATTGTCGGTAAAACTGAGTGCGTGACTTTTAGAACTATTCAGTCGAAGAATATATATCCTCAATCAATAACTTTGGATATCACTCCAGTCAGATTTTCAACATCTACGAAATTTCTTGGAGTTTCGTTAGACTGTCATCTTAAATGGGTTGACCATGTGAATCTGGTCAGCAAAAGACTGAATCAAGTGCTGTACATGATCAGAGTTTTGTCTCGGAGGGTGGATGTGGAACTCCTCAAGACAATCTACTACACTAATTTCGTTTCGATTCTCAGGTATGGGCTTGTTGTATGGGGTGGAAGCAGCGATATAAATAAATTATTTATTCTGGAAAAATTTGCTTTCAGGGCAATAATTGGTTTGGGTTACAAAGAATCGTGTAGAGGTTGTTTTAGAAATAATTCCATGCTTACCCTTCCGGGACTGTATGTATTGGAGTGTCTACTGTTCGTGAGAAAACATCCTGAATATTTTGATGATCTGTTCAATAAAAACAATAAAAGGCGCAAAATTCCATATCACTTTCCAAGGCAATCCTTGACACTTACTGAAAAGAATTCAAAATATATGTGCATAAAGCTGTTCAACATAATACCCAAAAACCTTATCATCTTATCTGATATAAAAAAATTTAAATCTGAAATAACCAATCTCATTGTGGAAATTGGACCATATTCGATCAAGGAATTCATGGAATATCCTTTCAGAGCATAATTAAGTCTGTGGTATCTTTGACGTTTTTCTCTCTTCTTTTGTATTTACACAGATTATGGGAATAAAGTAATGTTTATGTTTATGTTTAATATCCTCTTGAATTTCAGTATGAACATTCAAACTGTCATTTTTCGATGAAGTACTGGATTTCAATAGACGACTTCGGCCCAAGTTGCCAACCCAAAATTCTCTTCACAAATTTAATATCACCGGGGAACGGGAATTTCAGGACAAATTCGACATGATGAGGTTCGCGTTATTTATAAATATCGGTAAAGATGCCTCGGCTCCTCAAACAAGATAATTCCTTCCAAATATAGGGTTTTGTTGAGATCGTCTCTGATTGGCTAAAATTTAAGCTGGGAATCCTGATTTCATGTTAATAGTGTCAAATTTATAGAGGATATGTTCCGCAAATCAACTTGGTTGTTTCGGTTGCCGGTTTTCCATTCCGTAAATATGAAACATTCGGTTAGTTCCTGAAAAAAAGGTTGATTACGGAATTTGATTGATGAAAAATCGTTCTTTCTGTCACCAGAATGACAGTCAATATTAACATATCCATAGCATAGAACAATCTTCATTTACTTTATGATCCATAGAACATTGAAGAAACAACAATCAAGAATGGAAAAATTACTAGGTATGGCCCTTTGAATAAAGAACAACAGGAAGGAGCATAACGCTTTTTCACTTCGTATAAAAGTGGGACATAGGCGCCTATATTGAACCTCCAAGTATGACTCATGTTAGTTAGTTTCTTCAGACGAAGAAGTCTCGGAACAAGTTGTTCCCTCTTCAAACTGGAAAGAAAGTCGGCCATATGCAACATCCATCCCGGACCCACTTTGTGAGGCATTATGCTCCTTCCTTATGTTCTTTATTCAGAGGTATAGCCTATGGATCATAAGGTAAAAAAGATTGTTCTATGCTATGGATATGTTACCATAAAACATTGATTGCCGTTTTGGTGCATAGACTTAATATGTCTATATTCTGGTAACAGAAAAATTGCTTTTTTATCAATCAAATTCCGTAATTAACCTTTTTTTCAGGAACCAACCAAATATTTCATATTTATAGAACAGAAAACCGGTAACCGAAATAACCAAGTTGATTTGCTGAACATATCCTTTATAAACTTGACACTAATAACATGAAATCAGGACAACTTAAATTTCAGCCTAACAAAAACCTATATCTAGAAGGAATTATCTTGTTTGAGGAGCTGAGGCATCCTTTACGGATATTTATAAATAACGCGAACCTTATCATGTCGAATTCATCCTGACATTCTCGTTCCCAAGTGATAGTAAATTTGTGAAGAAAATTTTGGGTTGGCAACTTGGGCCGAAGTCGTCTATTCGATCTAATCTGTATTTTTTGAAATATTGGGAGAATAAAATTTTTAATGGGTATATCTGCGGAATAATTGGGTGGATCTCACCCATTCACGAATTCGACCTTAGTAACTAAGGTCAAAAAGGTTTCTTCGAGCATGTTCAAATTCGTTGCCAAAGCAATCATCCCCATTGCTTGCGTGCTTAAGCTGCTGCCTTCACTGCAGTTTATTTCAAGGTTTTATTCATACGACCAAATACATATCCTGCTCAGAGACACCTTCAAATAGTTGATCTTCAGTTTGTAGTGCGATTTTATGAAAAAGTTATCTAGCACAGTGTAACCGGACTCACAGATTAACCTAAATTTTCATATCTTGAACGAATTCAATGTTCACGGTATAATAGTTGTAGTGGATTCAAACTTACTATTTTCTCGCCCAAATACGATCAGTATCGATTCTCAGTATCAGAAGAATTGGTTATTAGGTGAAAAATATTATTGTTTTTGCCCCAATTAAGTGAAGAGAATAGAAGATACCCTTCAGTCTAACTTGAAACCTTTACAATCGATTTCATCAACTCATAACCTATTTATAACTGAGTATTAATCAGATTTCTTAACTCAACTCGTATCGAGTAAACCTACGGCCTTCAAAGTCAGACTTCTTCCTTTTAAGGCAGGCCTCATCCTTTTTATTCGTTATTCCATGCGGTTGCCTGGTGATTTTTATCGATATTTCATTTACATGGAGAAGGAGGTCAAGTGCAAACCTTGCATGCTCCTCGTGATATTTCCCGGTTTCTGAGTCTCCGCATCTCATCTCTAAATTCCCCGATGAAAAATGATCGAGGAAATCCTATTCATGACGAGAGTTGCTCGTTTTGAAGCCTGCGTTTTGATGAACATCTGATGTTGTGGATTTGAGTAAATGGAACATTGTGGAATGGAGTTTTCTTTTGATTACGTGTATTGAGTTGTTGCTCAAATCAAATGAATTGCTTCAGAAAAAATAGTGGAAATCCCATCAGTGCCTACCAGTACTAGACACTACAGTAACGTTTGAAGGATTTTATTTTTCACGTTGAAGATAGTAGGTATATTAGGTATTCAATGGGCATGTAATGACTGCTACTATTCATTCACGAGAGCGAAGGTAAATCATAATAATAAAAGCAATTATATGCGAGTTTAATAATACACTTTGTCTGAGACTTCATTGATGAAATTGGAATAATTCCGCATTTTCAACAACTTACAATAGAGTGGTCAGAACAATCAACTTCATTTTCTGTAATTGCTGGAAATCATCTTTGTCTGAGGACTTTTTGGAAGTAATATTATTTCCACTTTAGTCTTTGCTGCTTTCATTCCCAACTCTAAAGAAAAATTTCGGGAACATTCCTTTTCAACTTCTCAATTATACGATCCCCACAAAATTTCAATGTTGCGCATCCGATCTTGAGGAGTTCTTTAGACATTGAGGATATAAACCCAAGAATCGCTAGCTCGTTGGCTACGACGTCGGCCAGAATCTAGATTGTAGCAGATTCGTCATCAGTGTGTCGTATCTAATCGTTTAAGACCATTTTTAACGAAAATAACAGACATTTCGACAATAAGACAGCACGCCGTTTCCCAGAACATGCAACAACTAAAAGTAACTCATATTCTGAACTGCGGTGCTTTGAACTTTGAGGAGAGCAGTGCGAATTAATGTTGCTGTTGACAAATAGAAGAATTTTCCCGCGTCGCCACAGAGCTTTGAACAGCACAGACTATTTCTCTTCCTCCTCATGATTGGCTTCATATTCGAGAATTACGAACTTTCAAGCAAGATGATAGCACTCCTGCTCCCTGAACAAGCAAGCTATAGCTATTTCTGACGAAGTTTTTGTACTGGGAAACAGTGAAACAAATCGAAATATGAGAGCAAAGGCGAATATTCTCGTAACTTCCATTCTCGAGTTTCAAACTTCAAACTTCGTAGAAAAAATAAATAATGAAATTTTTTAATGAAAGTTAACATTTGCAACTTCCGCCACTAAGTTGTTATCGGCAAATAGTATCAACTCTTCTTCTTATCATAAGATCTATATATGACAAGTAGAAATGGTGAGCAACCCTAAATACACGTTGGGGAGTTAAAGGTTTCCTATGTTTACCGAACAACCATTTCTGGCTCGAAAGTCGTGAACTTCGTATATACATAATCATGATTACTAACGAAGATTTGTATTGCAAAACGGTAAAAAAAAACGGAATATGATAATGAAACAACGTGCCAAATTTCCACGGACTTCCTTCAACGAATTTCTTCTGAAGATTTCGCTACATTCTCCACACGATATGAAACCTTTTTGGCTTCATCTTTCGACCCTAAACCATTTCCCTAAAAACCGGACATTTCATCCGGTTGTTTTTCTTCCCCCTTCTCAGTTGTCCAAGAAACAGAAACCAGATAAAACTGGGGAGTCAATAAATTGCCTGACCCTTACTCTGCTAGAATTCGGCCAAAAACGCTTTTCCAATTGAGTTTTAACAGGCTCAGAGAGAAAGCGCCAGGTCATTGAATTTTCTAAAACTGTATCCACACGAAATTCTGCATTATGTTCCGCGTTGGTAGTCTAGAACTAATTACAAGGTTTCAATCTGATCGAATCAGTAGATATCGAGGAATTAACATCTAAACTTCGTATCGGTATAACAAGGAAACTATTTGGCTGATTTTGCCCACTAACGAACTCAATCTACATAATCAGGCTCCCAAGCAACCCTCACAATTTCAACACTCTAGGTCCTTTCTTTCGTGTGTTAGAGCACATACCGACGGGCTGTAATTGGATCACGGATTCTTCTTCAGGAAGTCCTACCTAATCATTTAAGAACATTTTCGGCTGAAAATTCGAAAATTATAGACATTGTGACGAAACGATAACGCGCTGTTTGAAAATTACTTATACTAGAGCCAAAACTTCCCTGACGGCTTAACAAGTGCGTAAATTTTAGTTTCTAGTTTTTCCGTTGGAAATCAGTGAAACAAATCGAAATATGTATGACAATGAGAGCACAGGCGAAATCCAATCTAACTTTTACTCACGACCATTTATTTTTCTTGGCATATGTTGAATCTCACTACTCTCAACACAGATTATCCACCAGCGTAAAGTATGTATTTACTTTTTTATTCATAATGAAAACTATGTAATATGGCATATAAAAATCTAGAAAAGCACTGACGTGAGGTCAGGAGCTTTTACGAGCTCGTTCAAATTCTAACTATTAGATCAACACGAAATTTTGCACCTAGTTGCGTGTTGGTAATCTCCATCTGATTACAAAGTTTCAATTTGATTGCATTCGTACTTTTTGAGATATTGCGGAAATAAAGTTAAAACTCCAAGTAACAACGAAACTTGGCACATTTTTGTTCCCTATTTCTCCGTTCCTATTGAAATATTGCTATCAAATACTGACTTCAAGGTTTGTGCCAAATTCCATTGGAATCTAATCAATGCTTTCAGAGAAAAAAAAAATTTCATAAAAAATTTTGGAATAAAATTTTTTTTTTATTTTTCAACAACTGGATTCACACTAAATTTCGTTTTAAGTTGTGTGTTGGTATTCCAAAACTGTCCCCGAAGTTTCAATTCTGTCGAGTCAATACTTCATGAGATATCGAGGAATAAACCTAAAATTTTAAATGAATCTAACTTCGAAACTATCCAACCGATTCCACCCATTAACGAACTCAACTGAGAGACATACAGCCGTACCCACGGACGGACGGATAGAATTGAATTTGACCACGGATTCTTCAGGGAGTTCAACCCAATCGTTTAAGACCATTTTCGGCTCAAGCTTCTAAAATTACAGACATCGTGACGAAATGATAACGCGCTGTTCCCTAGAACTAGCGCGTAAAAAGGGTCCGCAACCCTGAATACACGTTGGGAAGTTACAGTTTCCCCAACAACCATTTTCTCGTCAAAATTCGGGAGCTGCAAATATATATAGACATAACTTCCAACCAAGTTTTCGTATTGGAAAACAGTGAAACAAGTCTAAATATATTAATAAAACAACATGCGAAATTTCCACGCAACTTCTTTCCTAGAATTTCTTCCAAAGTTTCCGCTACATTCTCCACTCGATATAAAACCTCTCTGACTTCATCTTTCCTTTCGACCCTAAACCATTTCCCTAAAAACCGGACATTTCATCCGGTTGTTTTCCTTCCCCCTACTCAGTTGCCCAAGAAACAAAAACCCGACGTATAAAACTGGGGAATCAATACGTTGTCCCTTACCCTGCTAGAATTCGTCCAAAAAAACGCAGTTCTCGATTCCGCTCTAACAGGCTCAGAGAGAGAGAGAGCCAGGCTCTAAGTGGACGACGCCACGTCTCTGGATAAAATATGCGTATTTTATATTCATACTTTAGTGGCCCGAAAAAATATAAGGACATTCTCTGAATACGTGATGAAAGAAAAGCGTGTTGAAATGCACAGATTTTCAAATGATTCCTACTGTCGGCCGCTTGGCATTCTGACCGACGAGCTTTCAAAAGGCTGCATGAATTTCGTCGGAATTCTTTTTTGATACAATGGCCTGGTTTGGAAATGGCATTATATGATTATGTCAGGACCGTATCGGTTCTTTTTTCGTTAGAAAAGTCAATTTGATTCTGCTGGAGCTGAAATTTCAACTGTAGGTAACTGAGGAATGGAACTACTATTTGTATATGAAATTATTCACGTTTTAATTCCTATGGTTCTGATAATTTTATCAGCCATACGTTGGGCGCCAATATTTATGATACTTTTATATTGTACGTTGTGACTTTTTCATTTTGGATAATTGTTCTCGGTTGTTGATTTCAAAGGATTCTTCTCAGTTTGATATTCTCACAAAATAAATCCGGCAACTGTCAAACTGCACTCGTAAAATCAAAATCTCTAACTTTATAGTTTCTCCATAACATATTCATCCGATTTCTATGGAATTGGTTACAGAAGTCGAAGTAAAATTTCTTTTTTGCCCGCGCATATTTATTCTAGGGTAAAGCGTGCTATCTTGTTGTCTAAATGTCTGTGACTTCCGAATTTTTCTCATTGCCTGAATTGTCTCAAACGACTAAACTAACTAGGTTAGGCTCACTGAAGATGAATGGTTTTGGATCTCATCTAAATTTTTGGAAATATTGGAAAAATCAAATTGGAATGGGTTTAAGTATCTGGGAATCATTTGGTGGATTCTAACTATTCACGAATTGGGCCTTCGTAATTGAGGTCCAAACCTAACCTACAAATATTAAAAGTTTGAAGTTATTTCTTTCGGAAGTTATTGTGTTTACGATCGGCAGTGAGAACAACCGTGAACACAATCACTTCTGAAAGAAACGACTTCGAAACTTGATGTCGTTTAAGAGTCTGCATCACGTTCGATATTTGTGAGCTCTATCTCACAATTTGCTCCCAATTAAGTCGAAATGTGGTCCGAATCTTATATTCGGAGTTTGAGGACGGCAAGAATACACATCATTGAATAAGTATAGTATAGAACTAGTGCGTGTCTTCCTCTGGTGGGTTTCAAAATGGCGAATGAGCCGGGCTTAGATCGATTCGGAGGAAATTTTCAAAAATACTCATAAACTTCAGATTTGTACATGCTTAAGCTTATACGTTCCTCGGATCTTTCATTTCTACATAGAAAAGAATTTTCTGGTGTCTTTCAGACTTCGAGGTTAAGGTTTATCAGTAAAGTATAAAATTATCGGCCCCACATTGGGCGCCAAGTTTGAAGAAACGGTGGTTTATACTTTTCAACTCATGAATCACCTGGATCATCACCACCTGGATTCAATCTATGAGCGAATTTCTACCCTCAGTCTATGGACATTTTGTTGGACCTATTCATTATTGTAGTCTAAGCAGAAGAGTATGCTCTTTGGATTGAAATGAAAAATGTTATCAAGTCGGCTCGAAGGATTATAATCATTGTCAGTAAAGTATTCAACAATTGAAATAGCTGAAATGTTGAGTATAGTTCAGTTATTTGGAAGACCCCTCGTGTAATAATAACACAGATGGAACCGTTACTCAGCGCAGCGGTATGAAGCGTCCTGCGTTGACAGTTATTTCATCACTATCTCACACATTTTGTCACCCTGCGCCTTCAGAATATCGACGGTAGGAGTGCGAAGAAGAAATTCCTAGCAACTCTACCCTACTGTTCCATTTCGAAAGCCCGAAAACGTCCTCTTGGCCGTCATAATAAATCACAATATACTTCGTTATACCGACAACGATTTCACGTACCGCTTCCACGAACAGAACGTCCTGGGGCTTTGTTTATTGGCCCATCCGAAGTTTTCGACTTGATAGAGCGGGAAAATTGGGTCATGAAGTTCCCTTTCCCCTGGCGACACGTTCTCCTGCTCTACGAATACGTCGATTAAACGTTTCAATATACAGGCTGCTCGGGAAGTAATGACCTGACTGAAACAAGTTTCTCTAGTCGATTCTACACACAAAAAATCCCCTTATTTTCTGGTACATTGACTTGTCCTTTGTTGTATGCAAGAATCCCTGTATCAGTAAATTCACCTTACTTTATTTCACTATATGATGGTCTCCTTCTCGCACTCGCAATTTACAGCTTACTATGTGCACATTGAATAAGGACGAGTCTACTTGATAAAGGTTATCATTACAATCATTAAAAGAATACAGATTTTATGTGATATCTTTCCATTAAATCTTTCGATTGATATCTTACAATAAACTTTATTGTCTACAAAGTACTACGTATGGATGACAAATTTGATTATTATATCAACTGACATATAATGTTTGAAGTAAAAGACTTGAGGAACCGGTATCATAAAAAACCAAGAGAAGCACTGACATGAAATCAGCAGCTTTTGCGAGCATGTTCAGTTTCAGTGATATCCTTTGAACATGCGTATGAACGCTGCTGGTTCCACGTCAGTTCTTTTCTAGGTTTTTTTGATAAACTACTGGATTTAATTCGATATAATCTGTATTTTTGGAACTATTGGAAAAATAAAATTTCGAAATATAATGCCTTTGAATACTTCATTGTCGATTATTCAATTATCACTTATATAAATATGCCATTCGTTAAATTTCAAGTATAGTAATAAATAAACCATGTTTACGTAAAGTCTGCCAAACTGTTTCAGATACTGTTTTTGACACAAATAAATTCAGCAAGTTGAGTATAACCTATATTAGCTCCACTATTTCATAGATAAAGAAGATATATAACAGTAATCTATTGAAAGAAGAGGTATTTTTCGGAAAGAACATTTTCTTTGAAATCAATTTATCATACTAACATCTTCTTGCAAACAAGGACATACTATTGTTTTAACTGGAAGATGTATACAGGGTCTTTCACGAGGAACCTCACCCATATTTATACGGGAAACTACTGAACGTATTTTCATGAAATTCAGCACTTATAAGTATTTCACGATGCTGATAAAATCTAAAATATTTTCAAGGCATGAGCACCTCCGGTTTTTCCGGAAATGACGTCAACTTCCGTTTTTCAAATTAGAACACCATTTTTTTATTGCAGAAATAGATTTCTTAGAAAATTTCAATTTATTTTGATGTAACATTTTTCAGTTTTGGTTGGAAAATTGTCTCTGAGCGGGAAAATTCGAAAAAAAAATCGAAAATAGAGCTCCGCTGAAACAAGAATAACTTCGAGGCTTTTGGATGGAAAATTTTCATTTTTGAAATTTTTCAAGATGTAAGATTGATGTATCCACTTTAAAAATCGAAATTGCGATTCATGATACAGGGGGTGAAAAAATCGCTTTCAAAGTTAGGGATGACAAAATCGTGAAAAATCAATTTTTTCAAATTAGAACCCCATTTTTTATGACAGATATTGAATCTACGTTAAAAAATAATGTGAGTGTATGCATCACACCCTTGCCCTAAAATGGATATTTTCTGAGTTATTCACAAAAAACTGTTTTTCGTCTTGAATTTTCAGCTATTTCTTTTCCCTTCACGCCAAAAAGATGAAATTTTCAGGAACTGTTATTTGAACCATGCTGTAGATTTTTCACCCCTTCTTGAAACCGACTTCAAGTTACTATTAGGAGAACCATGGCAAACTCTCGCAGTTATAACTAGAGAAGATGCTCAAAGTTTTGACCGTTAATTTCTAGACATTTATTTATACGTCTCAGGAATGCTTCGTGCGTTGCTCTTCTTATTTCATCGGGAGGAAGAGATCTGCAAAAGTGTTTAAAAACCAAATTGAGTTTCAAAACTATGAATCTAAAAATCTAAACAAACCTGAACGCATTTCTGACTCGTTCTATGCAGTCCTCTTTATCAGTCAGGGGAGTTGAGTAGACAATATTTTTTATCCTACCCCAAACATAATAGTCTAAAGGAGTTAAATCGGGAGAACGTGGTGGCCAAAGATGTGGACCATTGTTCGCCAACCATCGATCTTCAAATAGCCTGTAGAGGATATTTGACACATTGAGTGAATTGTGTGGAGGCGTGCCATCTTGTTGATACCATAAGTCATTTTGGTTCTGTACTAGCGGCTCAATTATTTGAGTCAATATGTCAGAATATCTATCTCCTAAGGGAGAACATTCTTTAAATAATGCAAACATGTGTAGTGTTCTATCTTACCAGTTAAAGTCCCATCATAAATGTGAACATCGAGAATTGCATTATTTTTGATGGCGCAAAAAACATTGAAACTCCAGGTCTCTTGAAAGTTCCATTGTCTGAAGTGGTGGTTGTTCTCTTCATCCCAATAATGACTGTTATGCCTATTGAAAGAACCATTCTTTGTGAATTTAGATTCATCTGTCCAAATTATACAGTCCAAAAAGTTTTCATTCTCTTGAAATCGAATCATCATAGCTTCGCAAAACTCTGTTCTCCTGACGAAATCAGTTTCCTTCAAATGCTGTACCCTATTGAATTTATATGGGTGCATTTTATGTTTTTTTAATACTTGATTGTCTCAGTCTTTACTTGTCGGAAATTCATATTGATGATTAAAAAGTAAAATAACTTATTTCCGCTTTATATATTTATTTTCACAACAATTGTTTCGTCATGATAACATGACTTCATCAGGTGAGTATGGTAACTGACTACATTTTTGGGATACAGTTCTTTAAATAGTTGAAAAAAATATGGTGCGAAATACAAGAAATTATGGGAATTCCTGGGTTTCAAAAAAGGTTGAGTAAGGGAGATTTATTCAGGTCCGTTTGGTCGTTGAGGAGAATTTGTTTTTTATTGTACCTATTTATCTCCATTGCTTCCAGGAAGTTCAATTTTAGGGTCTTATTTTCCACGTGCAAAATTTCGAAATTTCTGTCGAAATCATGACCAGTCTCCAACAAATGTTTTGCATATGTTGAATTAGGAGCTTCGTTTACGTATGCTTTCTGGTGTTCTCCTATCCTAGTCCCAAATGATCTTCCCGTTTGACCAACGTATACATATGGGCAAGTACCGCAGTTCAACTTATAGACTCCAGACTTTCTATCTTTAGCGACTTTATCTTTATTGTTTTTTATTAAATTTCCTAATGAGTTTCTAGTCTTGAATGAAATATGGTAATTATTATTTTTTTTTAGATATCTTGCTATTTTTTCAGATTTATGTCCGATGTATGAAAGGGAAATATATTTATTATTTTGTGAAATTGTTGGATATACAAGTGAATTAGATTTTTTCAGTTGCATTCGATTAAGTAGTTTGTTAATGACGGATGGATTGAAACCATTGTTAAGTGCAATCTGCTTTATTGTATTTAATTCTATATCAAAGTTCTCATGTGTCATGGGTATGTTGATCAATCTAAAAATCATGCTATTATAATCTGCCAGTTTTTGAGCATATGGGTGGTTAGAGGAGGAATGAATTGTGAGATCTGTGTATGTTGGTTTTCGAAAAATTGAAAAATCATGTTTATTATTAATTTTCGTGATTTTTAAGTCAAGAAAATTAATACTATTATTTTGTTCCTCCTCATATGTGAATTTTATTGTGGGGGATAATGAATTTATGAATTCTAAAAATATCGCGAGTTGTCTCTTGGTACCGATAAATAGGGTTAAAATGTCATCTACGTAACGATACCAATAAATGAACAATTTGTAAAAGGGGCTTTCTCGGATTTTAGTTTCTAGGAAGTCCATAAATATTTCTGCTAAAATCGGGCTAAGTGGATTTCCTAGGTTGAACTTTCATCGTCCTCATACAATATGTCATCAAACAAAAAACAGTTTTGGCCCAGACAAACTTTCAAGATTTCCATAATCTCTTGTTTTATAACTGGGTTTGTCCTCTTTTTTGACAATAACATATCTACAAGTTTTATGGTTTGTTTTTTTAATATTCTCCAAACACTCGATTGAGATAGTCCCAGATCAATCTCGGCATCTTTGAGAGAATTTTGAGGATTCACACGAAAATATGCAAGAACTTTAATTTCGTTGTTCTCATCTTCTACTACACTTTTTTCTCTGTGTGTAGTTTTCTTAACGAAAGATCCGACATTTCTCAAGTTTGTCATGGTTCTATTAATGGTATCTCTCGTTGGTCTGGGTCGGTCAGGAAACCTCTCAATGAACAGTCGAATCGTTCTATCTACAACTTTATTACATTCTCCATGAAGTAGAATGAGATTTAAATAATCTTCATTGGTAAAATTAGGCATAGTGATCGATCTTATAACTGAATACGAATTATCACCAAATTAATAGTAAACACAAAATGCTAACAGTTCCTGAAAATGTCATCTTTTTGGCGTGAAGGGAAAAGAAATAGCTGAAAATTCAAGACGAAAAACAGTTTTTTGTGAATAACTCAGAAAATATCCACTTAAGGGCAAGGGTGTGATGCATACATTCACATTATTTTTTAACGTTGATTCAATATCTGCCATAAAAAAATGGGGTTCTTATTTGAAAAAATTGATTTTTCACGATTTTGTCATCCCTAACTTTGAAAGCGATTTTTTCACCCCCTGTATCATAAATCGCGATTTCGATTTTTAAAGAGGATACATCAATCTTACATCTTGAAAAATCCCAAAAATGAAAATTTTCCATCCAAAAACCTCGAAGTTATTCTTGTTTCAGCGGTGCTCTATTTTCGATTTTTTTTTCGAATTTTCCCGCTCAGAGAGAATTTTCCAACCAAAACTGAAAAATGTTACATCAAAATAAATTGAAATTTTCTAAGGAATCTATTTCTGCAATAAAAAAATGGTGTTCTAATTTGAAAAACGGAAGTTGACGTCATTTCCGGAAAAACCGGAGGTGCTCATGCCTTGAAAATATTTTAGATTTCATCAGCATCGTGAAATACTTATAAGTGCTGAATTTCATGAAAATACGTTCAGTAGTTTCCCGTATAAATATGGGTGAGGTTCCTCGTGAAAGACCCTGTAGATTGTGAAACTTTTAATTGAGATTCATTTCAGTATAAAATCAAACTATGAATATTCCAAATTTATTCGACTCCAATCCTTGTGGTTGTACAGTCATATACAATTTCATCAGACATCCCATTGTTTCAATTGAATAATGGAGATTGTAATTCTTTTACTTCAGTTGCGTTTCATCCTTCATTTCGTATCAAATAAACATGATGAATGAGTCCACTTAAGTTCGATTCCAATTCTTGTTCTGCATCAAAATATAATATACAATGAGGACTATAATCATAAAATAGAACCTCAGAGATAAATAAACAATTGATTTTTTCGTGAAGACTAGATTATATTCTGAAATGGAACAGATACGAAATTATTTATCAAATAAATTGGACAAAACTTTCATTTCAATTTGTTCACATGTTTATAACCTCTTTAATCGAGTCACGTGATCCAATATCTGCAATCTGGTTGGCACCCAAAAACATCCCAAACGCCTGCCAGAATTCTGATGAGCTCGATTCACGGTCATATACGCGTTGACATAGATGAGTAAATGACGTTGTTTATCTAGTTGGTCTGTGGTGTAGCATTAGCATTTACCTCGGTTTTATTCATTCGACCCATTGGATATGGTGTGAATCGAACTTTAAAATTCGGACGACATTTCAGCCTCTTTGGAAGGAAATTGGAAGAAGAAGTTCACAAATAAACTGAAAAAAGATTTGCTGATGCCGAAGAGATTGCAGAAATTCTCTAAATTGACACATTAAGCGGCCGATCTCGGCACCTGCGCCATTTTGTAACTTCAGAAATGACTTTTTTAAGGTTCCAGGTTTCCTGCAATAACAACTCAACTGATGGGCTACGAAAGTGTTTCCTATCTCTAGCATGTTTTGCACCGGTTTGAAACTTTCCCGATAGCTTTTTTGCCGTCCTCAATCAAACTAATTATTCGGATGTTTTCAACTAGTTGGGGGTCATGTGCACATTTGAAACGCTGTAACTCGAAAGGGATGATGATAAGACACAGACAGAAAGTGCTAGGCTTTGTTTATTGGCCCATCCAAAGTTTTCGACTTGATAGAGAGGGAAAATTAGGTCATGAAGTTACGTTTCCCCTGGTGTCTCGCGACAAGTTCTCCCACCCTACGAAAACGTCGAATAAACGTTTCAATGTAGACGCGGACACCAAAAATTCATCAGGAATTCTCGACCGAATCCGAAGGGTCTAGAAGTCACTGTGAGATATTCCGTAGTTCAAAAACTTCTAATATAACAAACAATGAACGTGACCGGAATTTATAAGGATAAATGTCGACTTCCGGTGAATAGAATGAGGAAGGAAGGAACAACTGGGTTTAGCCTTCAGCTGAGATGAATGTTTGCTCTGGAATAGCCGAGGAAATGTCCCTAGGGATGTTTAAATACAGAGTACTGGGCGTTGTCATTTCTGAATATTTCTTCGTCAGGGAATGCATATTTCAACCTGTTTCCTGTTTTGTCTTCTGATGCTTTGTCATGATTTCCATGATGAATGGTTAATGGAGAAAAGAGAGCTCCAGTTTGATAGGAACTAACCTGACACAAGGACAATAAATTTCTGTCTATAACTCAACAAATATTTCCCCTTGATTTGAGCTAATTATCCAAAACATCCACACCAATGTCCAAGGGGTACGGTTACTGCAGTTTCGTGGATATTAGCAATCATCAGACCGCTCTACCTTGGAAAAGGCAGAGAGGACTCTAAATGCCTATGGAATGGAATGTTTGGCTGCTGCAGTTTTAACAACATACATCGCCATCTCCGAACCAAGTGTTTCCACGTCGTGACGGTTCTATTACGACTGCAACATCTCTGTTCGAGGAAATCCAGGTTTAGCTCCCCCACTAAAGAATGTTTTTTTTGGGGTATAAAAGTTTGAAATGGAATAAAACAAGAATGAATTTTTAAAATTGACATGAAGTTGACCAAAAGATAATCTTTTGGCATTATAATTTGAATATAATTTCTGGCATATGACGGCCACGGCTGGCTCGGTTATAATATAATCTGGAGGTCCAATTTAAATCACTTTTTCCAACATTTGTGGCCGTATATTGGCAATTACGTGTTTTTCTTCAAATGGTCGATCATTTTGGCATTACCGGCGTAGACAAGCGGATTCACATATCCCCATAGAAGCGGCGTTAAATCGCACTATCTTGGAGGCCAATTCACGGGCCCGGAACGTGAAATTATGCGGTGATCAAACGTTTCCTTCAGTGAATCAATTTTGGCACGTGCTGTGCGACATGTTGCGCAGTCTTGTTAAAACCACAGCTGCACACAATGGTTGTTCAATTGAGGAACGAAAAAGTCAGTAATCATGGCTCTGTAGCTGTGCAAGATGGCGAATAGACTGATTCGGGTCTTCCTCCACGCTATGCTCTACACCAGCAATGGCTTCCTCTGTTCTCACTCTACGACGTCTCTGAAGATGCGTATTATCAGTTAGAGTAAACGTGGTGCAAAGACGGTCCATAGTTAGTCGAATTAATTGCTCTGATGGACGCTAATGTTGACCGTGAAGTGGACGTAGTGCGCGATACGTATATTTCGAACAGAACCATTATTTTCAAAGGAAATTTGCACAATTTGGGAGCGTTATTCAGGCGTCAGTCTATTCATGTTGAAATGCCTGAACAAAATAAACACAAATCACTTGACAGCTTACGAAATGGCTTCCAGTTAAAACAGTATTGCCAACTTAAAGTTCTACACCTCTCAAAAAAAATTTCAAAAAGCACTGCCGCGAAGGCAGCAACTTTTGCGCGCATGTTCAATGTAGATGACCGCTTCAGCAACGAATTTGAACATGCACGCAAAAGCTGCTGCCTTCACGGCAGTGCTTTTCGAAATTTTTTACTGATAAATTACTGGATTTCAATTCGATCAAATCTGTATTTTTGGAAATATTGGAAAGATAAAATTTTGAATGGGTATAGCTACGGAACCATTGGGCGGATTTTACCCATTCACGAATTCGACCTTCTTAATTGAGTCCCAAACCTACTCTACAAATATCGAGTTTCTAAGTCGTTTCTTCCGGAAGTTATTGTGTTTACGGTCAGCCTAATGGCCGCCTGCGTAAACACAATAACTTCTGAAAGAAACAACTTAGAAACTCGATATTTGTAGAGAAAGTTTGCACCTTAATTACGAAGGCCGAATTCGTGAATGGGTAAAATCCACCCAATGATTCCGTAGATATACCAAATCAAAATTTTATTTTTCCAATATTTCCAAAAATACAGATTTGCTCGAATTGAAATTCAGTAATTTATCGAAAAATAACAGTTCGAAGTTTCATACAGAATTTAATGGGGATGATATGATAGGAAAATCATAGAAATTTTTTTTTTCAAATTGATTATCACAAAATTTCGCATAGAGTTGTTTTTCAGCATCTCCAAACTAGCTGTGAAGTTTTATCAGGACTGAATCAGTATTTCTCGAGTTACACCGAAAAAATCAACGATATCGAGAAGAAAACTTCGAAATTTGACATATTTTTTCCCGATATCTCCAAAACTTATAATCGTTTCGAACAGAAATTTGGTACACTTCTGTGAAATATGGAGCTAAAAGTGTGAGTGGAATTTTTTTTTGAATATGATGAATGGTTTCCGGAAAAAAAATTTTGGAAAATATTTCGAAAAAAATTTTTGTTTAAATTTACTGACAACATGATCCTGATGAAATTTGGCTCAAAGTTGCGCGTCGTTATACTCCACCTAACTGCCAAGTTTGAATCTAATCGCTCAAGTAGTTTCTGAAATAAAAAATAATGAACTTCAAAACTTCAAGTGCCTATAACTCCGAAACTATTCTACCGATTTGACCCATTAACGAACTTAACCGCGGCATTCTGATGCGCAACCTATCCTGAAAGTTTCAAGTTGCTAGCTTGCTTCTGTCGACAGTTATCGTGTCTACGGCCGGACGGACGGCCGGCCGGACATAATCGATTTTGACACCGGATTCGTGATCAGTGAGTTCAACCTAATCGATTGAGACCATTTTCGGCTCAATCATCCAAAATTACAGACATTTGGACGAAACGATAGCACGCTGTTGCCCTAGAACATGCGCACAAAAAAGACCCTTCATTAGTGGATCAATTAATTTTCATCGTTCCGTTCATAAACACAATAGTCGAAAAAATTAACCAGAAACACCTTATGCAACAACGAACTTAGGAAAACCATTCGATATCTTGTTCTCGCTCGAATTCAGCACATTTGCGTGAGCTTTATTCCAAATTAAGGCGATTCCTATGGCCCAGACTTTTGTTCTGGAAGTATGGAGAAACAAAAAGAGAACACGGTATTCAATTTTGTCTCTGTTTGAACGAATTAACCGAAGTAGTTTCCACGAGCTCCGGAAAATTTCCTGGTTAAATTTGTTTTGCGTTGGCTGGATTTTACGAGAGAGTTAAAGGTGATTATAATGCGCACAATCTGGTTGTAAGCCGTAGGAGCGTTGGGATAAAATTGAGTAAAGTTAAATTGAGTAGCAGGGATTTGGGAAAAAGAACGAATGGTTTTTAGGGTACTCTACTTGGGTAACGCACCTTGAATTGCTCGTCAAAACCGTGCTTTTCCATTATCAAGTATTCGGTACACGTGGGGTCTAGCTTATTATTGACTGAGGTGCATAGAAAAATGGTGCTTTTATTCTCATTTGTTTTCCTGCTGAATCTGACCAAACAGGGGGAACTAATTTCATTTCATACTCTCGCCACCGACACAAACACCACCAATCGACCGATCAGGGCGCATGACACTATTGATGGAAATTCGGCAATTGTCATTTTTAATTCATTCATGTTTTCTCAGATTATTATTTGGTGCGTGAAGCCTTTTTGTGTTAGCTTCGGAGAATTGTGTAGATCCTCAGATACTTTTAAATGGGTTCTTTTTGTATTTTGTTTGGACAATGCAGATGTAAATGAAAATTAGTATTCAATGAAGAAAGAATCTTATTCATAGAAGGTATAAACTTCATGATACTCAGCATCATATTATTCTTTTCATAATTTTCTTTCAATCATTTTGACTAATCGATGATCGAGTTATCAACCCCTAATTAAGCATATTATTTTTATTATCGAATGCGTTGTATTTTTCTTGGTTCTTCATTGAATGTACATGAATTGTTCAACAATTTTAATTTACCTGAAATTTACTAATATATGCTACTATTTAGAGCTACTAGAAAACCTCAGTTTTCAAAACCGATGAAATAAAATTAACAATGGAATGAAATACTTGTTCTCTAATTGGAAATCTTAGGAATTTAAATGGGAAAGAATTCAAATTGGACTGGTTTAATAATATGGCCTATTCAATGAGTTTTTATTCTCTGTGAAACTCCAACTCTTGATAGGCCTCAGTCTGACTTAAAGTAAAGATGATGCTTGTTTTGTATCAACTTCCATAAACTTTTCGCCGCTCTACCACATTCCTTTGTATATGTGCACAATCTGGAAAATTATGAATGTATTTGATCAAGCTATCAAATCATATCGATGTATTAGTGGATTCTGTAAAATAATTTCAAGATCTCAACAAAATTTTGAAAGGAAGTTGCAAATACTTGCGTTCAACTAACTGCTAATAGTTTGGTTTGCTAAAGCAGGGCAGATAAGCACGAGGAAAATACTCGACAAGGTAAAAAGGCTTGCCTGTATTTGCATCACTGGGGCTATGAGAACATGCCCGACTAGAGCACTTGAGGTCATCATAGATCTCAGTCCTCTACATCTAGTGATCAAAAGGGTAGCCCATGAAGCTATCCTTAGAATCTCTAGGGAAGGTACAGGGAATGAGAGAATCAAAAGTCAGAGAGCTTGGTCCTCTCTGAACAAGTACATCTCATTAGCGAACCTGCCTAGTGATGTTATGATTAAAAAGGTAAGCATCGAGAAGAACTTTGACTCAATGCTATGTAAAAGGGAAGAATGGAAAAAGGAATACACTACCCAAAACTTCAAAGCAAATACCGTTGAATGGTATACAGATGGTTCTAAAACCACGAAGGGGGCCGGCGCTGGAGTAAGCGGGCCTATAACTAAATGTACACTATCACTAGGCTCCTACTCGAGTATTTTTCAGGCAGAAATACTTGCTATCGAAAGATGCATACACATAAACCTGGAAAGAAACTATCAAGGATGTGACATAGTATATATATATATTCTTTTGAGATGAGCATTACATTTTTTTTATATCCAACAATTTGACATAGTGATCCATTCTGATAGTCAGGCTGCTATTAAAGCACTGAACTTCTATGTCATCGACTCAAAGCTGATATGGGAGTGCCGAAGGAAACTCAATGAAGTAGACAAGAATAACAAGGTCTCCTTAGTCTGGGTTCCTGGGCACTCAGGAATCAAAGGAAATGAAAAGGCCAACACTCTAGCCAAAAAGGGAGCACAAACGCTACCTACTGGCCCAGAACCTTTCTGTGGTACAGGCAAATGTACCTATAAGAAAGAGTTTTTGGAGAAAGAAGAAAATGAAAGAGGGGCACTCTGGAGGGATTCTTCAGGAATGGAACACTCTAAAAAAATCCTTAGGAACTTTGAAATTGCGTGATCCAAAAATCATCTGGATCTCAGTAAGAATAAGTTACGCCTACTCACTGGTTTCCTCACAGGACACTGTTGCCTAAGGAAGCACATGATGAGAATGGGCTTATCAGAAACTGACGAGTGCAGATTTTACGGGGAGGAGGAGGAAACCCCTGTTCACCTGATCACAGAATGCCTCGCCATTATGAGCCTGCGCAAAAGATACCTTGGACAGGAGCATTATAGAAGGAATGAGAACGTATCCTCCTTGAAGCCCTCACAGATATTGAAATTCATCAGAGCTCTAGAGCTGGAGGGCGAGCTGTAGGTTGCGAAAACAGCTCTGACAAGGGGGCACAATAGACCTTAAGGTCGTAGTGGAACGTAACCCCTTACCAACTATAACTATATAACTATAACTGCTAAGTTTTAATTCAATCGCCTCAGTAATTCGAAATATCATGGTATTAACCTGAAAACTTGAAATGGTTATAACTCTGAAATCATTGGACCGATTTTGCCCATAAACCAACCCTGGAATTTTCAAGTCGATATAATCCTGTAATCGTTCGTAAGGACGGTCGAACAGAATAGATTTAGACACCACTCATCAGTGAGTCCAACCTAGTCGTTTGAGACCATTTTCGGCTCAAAATTCGAAAATTACAGACATTTAGACAAAACGTTAGAACGCTGTTACCCTAGAACATACGTGCAGAAAGGATGTGAAAGTTTGACAGAAATTCTCAGGAATCATTCCTTTCAATTAGCAAACTGGTCCAAAAAGTTCATCAGAATATTATAGATCATCTAAAAAATCTGGATTTGATCACATCTTGAGATATTCAATTAAATAACGTCAAAATATCAAACGTCAACGAAATTTTACATATTTGTTTCCATATATCTCCGAAAGTGATTATCATATAGAATTGAAATTCGAAACATTGTTGTTGAATACTGATTTTAAAGTTTGTACCAAATTTTGTTGAAATCTCATCAACACTTTCCAAGAAAAAATATATTTCAACAAAATTTCAAAAATGTTCTAATAATTTTTTTAGAATTTTCTAACCAGATCCAACTGGAATTTAGCAATAAGTTGCGCTTGTGTATTCACGAATTAATTACAAAATTTAATTCAATCGAATCAGTAGGTACTTTTTCTTCGAAAGTTAGGGCACACGTGGCCGGACCGCCTGATAGAATCAAACTTGACCACTGATTCTTCATCAGCCAATTTAATCAAGGTTCAAGACCATTTTCGGCTCAAAATTTGAAAATCACAGGCATTGTGACGAACAGGAGCGTAAAAAGCTACAACATCTTTCTATCCTCAAACAAAAGACTCTTTTAGTTGCACATCTCTCTTTTCTTCATCAAATTCGTGGGCACTTCACGCACCATTAATCTAACCATCAAACCAGTCAGCAGGAAAGTGTGAGGAGTATCTGGATATATAATATCAAAGATAAACCCTGCAAGAGTTTGGCGGCTTTTCGCTATCTATTTGTTTTGATTTATTTGATGATACATCGATCTCGCAGTTCGTTGCAGGTGGGCAGAGGAAATATATTTTTCTCCAGCTTTTCCTATTACGAATTTGTTACGTTTTATATTCGATGAGAGATACTTTTATTTATTTAGGATGTTGGGTAGCCTGAGGGAATTATTGGCCTTGTTTGTTCAGTCCTTGAAGAAGGAGATTTCGACGACAGTTTTTACGTATTGGAAACTTTTTCCATCTGGAATATAACATTCTTTCATTTCTCTGAAGATCCATCTGTTATGTTTTTCGGGATATATTTGTCGACATAATAGAAATATCCAAATGTCAAAATATTTGGGAGAATCGCAATTATAGGGGTTAATGTACTGCAGGATATTCTTCTGGGACTATTCATCATTGGATTTCAATGACATTTTGCAAAGACTCTAAAGTCAATATTCTTCAAGACATTAACCAAATTCCATTTTGATTCGATTTCGATTTTCTGAGATATTGCGAAAAATTCTGACGAACGTCACTTTCCCTACTCAACATCAATATTGTTGACGGCTGAGGAAATAGAAAAATCCATACGATCTCTTGACCGACGTAAAGGACCCGGTCCTGATGGTATCCCCTCTCATTTTGTCCAGTGTTGCCCTTCTCTTAGTATACCTCTTGAGATAATTTTTAATAAATCGTTAGAACATGGCAACTTCCCTGATATCTGGAAGTGTGCCATTGTAGTACCAATTGACAAAGGTGCGGACAAGACTCGCGTTGAGAATTACCGGCCAATAAGCAAACTCTTTATAGTTGGGAAACTATTCGAATCACTCGTATATAAAAATATCCTTCCACTCGTCAAAAATTTGATGATACCCGAACAGCACGGATTTCTGAAGGGAAAGTCTATAGAAACAAATTTAATTGATTTCCTGGAATATACTTATGAGACCCTCGATGAGAGAATTCAGGTTGACGTTGTCTACACCGATTTTACGAAATGTTTTGATAAAATAAACCATGACATATTAATGAGGAGATTAGATGCTGTTGGAATCGGTGGTTCGCTGTTAAACTGGGCAAAATCATACCTAATCGGAAGAAGTCAATACGTGTCTATTGACGGAGAGTTCATGTCGGAGGATATCGATTGTACGTCTGGCGTCCCCCAGGGTTCACATCTGGGTCCGCTTTTTTTTGTATATACATCAATAGTCTACATTTCGTCTTCAAATTCTGTCGTTTTCTTATGTACGCAGATGATTTGAAGATATTTTTACTCATCAGAAACTTAGCGGACTGCTCAAAGATCCAGAGGGAATTAGATTCATTCACAGAATTCTGCGAGTTGAACGATCTCGTTTTTCAACATAAATAAATGTTACGTCATCTCATTCACGAGAAATCGATTACCAATCTCCTACGAGTACAAAATTGGCGAAACAGCGCTTACCCGAGCTACTAAAATAAAAGACTTAGGGGTTACATTTGTCTCTAAACTTTTGTTCAACTACCACATTGAAAGTGATGTCGGATCAGCAAGTAAAATGCTCGGATATATTTTTAGACAATGCAAACGTTTTCGAAACATTCTACCCCTAATACAAGTCTATTACGAATACGTGTTCAGCCGCTTGAACTTTGCCTCAGTAATCTGGAATCCACCGTATAAAACTTATATCTCACGCCTTGAAAGAGTCCAGAACCGATTTCTGAAACGCATTGCCCTTTAAATGAACCTGCCTCTCCAGCATAGTGAAGATCGCTATCCCCTTTTGAGAAAAGAATTTAAAATATTATCTCTCGAAGACAGACGTAAAATGAACGACGTCATGTTCCTGTCAAAAATCTTGGGTGGCGATCTGCACGCTGCTGATATTCTTGAAAAAATGAAAATCAACATCCCGTCATTCAATCTGAGGCCACATGAGTTATTTCATCTTGAATTCAAGCGTAATAATTACACTTAAAATGGTCCGGCCATTAGAATGCTACGATCCGCCAACGAGTCGCAACAATTAGTTGACATATTTCACCTCTCGCCACAAAAAATTTAAATAACTTTGAAGAAGTCATAGATTGCTGCTTATTGAATCACTATGTCTTCAATTTCGGTTATCTTTTGTCTCTGTTATTTCTAATTTGTATTTGCTGCCTTTGTTTTCCTTTTTTTTCAAAGATTTTTTGTTCAAGATTGATAAGTCAGTTTATACCTCTTACAATTTCCAATATTTAAATCCAACATTAATTTTCATTGTGTTCGTCATAAGTCTTGATCAAGGTTCTATTTATTTGTTTGCTGCTTAGTTAGGATGTAATGTTAGGATGCATGTTACTACCATATGAGGCCTATTTTTGAGTGATAAACACGTCTCTTGATGTTCTCTATTGTGGATACTGTTCCTGGGTTCCACACCTGTTTGTATACCCAATTCTCTAATAAATAAATAATAAATAAATAAAAAAAATATGTGAAATTCCGCTTTTTTTGGCATCGTTTATTTCCAGGAATATCTCAAGAAATAATGAAATAGTTAAAAAATTCCAATGAACAAACTTGTACAGAATTTTGTGATCATTGTGCCATCGAAACAATCAAAAAAAAAAACTATGTATCAGATTTTAAAAAGAATTTTAGCATATGTATATGTAGTCGCGGTTGCATTTCTAATATTAATCGTCTCGAAAATACAAGCAAAACTGAAAATTTAGAATTTCGATGGATACAATCTGAAATAAAAATGTCCCTTATTCCTTTCCAGACAATAATTTTGTTCTGAGGTGAATAAAATTTGAAATGTGATTGCGTACTTACATTTTTCAGAGTATATCCCAGAAAATATGAACTTAAGGATATTGGTATTATTTCTACACCTACATTATTTTTCAATGTAGTTTTTATTATAGCCATAAAAAGATGACGTTCTCATATCGAAAATTTTAGTTTTCACGTTTTCGAAATTGCCAACTTTGACCACGCTTTGTGATCTCCTGTATCATGAGTTTCAATTCTAAACATTGCGACAGAAGCATTATTCTTACTTTTCACGGAAGTCTAAAACTGACATTTTTCCAATGAAAAACCTGGAAGATATCCATGTATCAACAGAGCGCCATTTTCAAATTTCATTGGAATTTCACGTTAAAAAGAAGCTTTCCGGCAGAAATTCAAGAATTTTACATTGAGACAACTCAGAATTTCATAAGAAATCTATTTCCATTCAAAAATATGGGGCTTCCTATTTGAAGAACGAAATCTATTGTCACTTCCGGTGAATCCGGAAGTCCCACGAATCTCAAAAAAAAAATTACAGGCAGTCAACTGTTGAGTCAGAGCTTGGGTCCAAAATTGCAAAAGTTAATTTTGATTCCTTCCCAAAAGTATTCTAATGAACGGTATTCGTGGGACACCCGGTATATATATTCTTTTGAGATCGAGCATTACATTCTTTGGTATATCTCAGTGTTAGCAGAGGAAATGTGAACGGGATACCAAACATTTTTGAGTATAATACCAAAGTACAGATAAAAATACCACAAAAACTCTGTCGCCCTGTATGAGTGTAGGAATTTGTTCGAAGAACATGGATGACATCTTTGTCATTGGAAAATTTTTTCGTCATCTTGAATCAATTTTGACGAATAATCTTGATATAATATCTGAAACAGAAAGAGAGACAGAAGACCAGCAGGAAGGTGTAAATATTATAACCTACGTTTGCTCTCTGACCGGGAGGGTCTCTCGACCAGGAGCAGTCCTCCAAGAGATGATTTTTCAGATCCTCAGATGAACGAAGAACGCTACCTGCCCCTTATATTGAGGAATCACCATAAATCCATAATTGGTTATTTTACACGAGAAATCAAATAAAATATCAGGATTAACTTGGAAAACTTGTGACATATAATATATAAAGAAGAATACCTTATTTTCCCGAATCTTGAAAAACATAGAACTGATTCAGCCTGCACAAACATCAATATCGCGATATCTCGATTCTCCATTGCGGTCAACAACTGAATAATACGCAGACTTCAGTTCTGAGTTATCCTGACATGACGATATTGGTTCCACCGTAAAATCGAAGATTGTTTGCTCGGAAGTTCGATTCGATTATTGATAGTCGATTAGTTCCCTCCTTCGTCGACCGTAATGTCATCATTTCCCTCCTGAAATACGCGACTGGATGGGGTTTTCCAAGCCACCTACTCTGTTGTGGATAAGGAGCATTGAGGAAGGCTAGTTTTGTCGAAGTGTTTTCAACTGAACCAGAAGTTTATTATCCTGTATTCGAATGTTTCACTCGGTATGTGTTTTCTATCGGCCATTGGGAAGGTTCGATGGGTCGCACATGATGGTTTTCCAGCAACAACATTCTTACAGCAAATAACATTGATAATATGACGATATCCGTTCCATATGCTTGTTCTAAGCAAAAGAGGGCGAATATCATTTTGATCATTGAATATTGATACAGGTTTTTCTGTGATCACATCACATACTAGATTTTAAAATTTATATTTTTCTATACAGGGTGATCCAAGATGTACAAAAATTTCAACCATAGATTCTCCTCATCAAATAAAACACTTATTTAGTATTTTGCAATGTTCGACTCAGGTAAAACTTTATAAGCACTTAAATATTTCTCAATGTGCTAATACACTCCTGGACTTTATTTGCAAGTTCAAAACAGATATCTCGATATCTTTTGCGGTGATTTGTATTGCAGAAATACCAATACTATTCGCTACTGGAAATTCGAAGAAAAATGATTGGAAAAACTCATTTTCTCACCTAAAACTCATGATTTTGAAACTTTCTGCGCTATTTTTGCGGAGAAAATATTAAACTGCACTTGACCATTAAACCACTAATTATCCTTTTGATATTCGTGCATATCCAGTTGTTTCCACCATAAGATCCTACACAATTCTTGCCCATTCTTCAATTCAAAATTCCATAATTCTTCAAATCTTCATCAAATTTGTAGATGAATTATATGAAATCACACAACTAACCTAAAAACATCAGTTGAACTCTAGAATTCTATGGAAAGTCTGGTCCATAGACATGGACTATGTCTGTGGCCTGGTCACGAAATAGCATAGACCAAATATTTGGTCTATGCGAAATAGATAAATATTTATGTGCATTCTTTGTTTAAGTGAATGTGGGCGCAGCTAAACTCTCAGCCTTTCATCCGATTTCATAACAATCAACGTTCTCGAAAACAGTTCGTTTGAGGGGAAATTGTAAAGAAAAATTCAGTATTCTAAAATGATTGAGGATTTTTATAATGACTTGAGATGAACTTTAACTGCATTTTTCATGTTAATTTCTTATAGATAAAAGAATCGGGGAGTCTATTATCAGAAAACCGTTAGAAGTAAGATAAATTCATAACTGTAGAATACGTGCCATAGTTACAAAAAATTCACACCCAAATTCATTTCACTCAGAGGAGCCAGGATTTTTTTCGAAAATTTCAACAGCCTTCTTTAACAGGGACCGAATCTGGAAAATGATAAATGAAAAGAGTGTTTTGTTTGATAAGAGGAATCTAGGGTTAAAATTAATGTACAACTTCAAGACGCACCCTGTATATCTAAGTGTCTTCAAAGGTAGCTCGTCTTGAATGACAAAATTTGAATTCATACCAATTGGCATACAATTATTGAGGTCGAAAAGTTAAAAAACAATACTAGTGTTTAATATTCTATCCTTCGATTCAGAACTCTGAATTGTAGGTCAAAATCTCACACGCGGTAGACAAAATTCTTAATTCTACACAAACGTCATTGACATGAAACTACCGACAACAATAGTATTGTCATCAACTCCACGCCTTCTTTCTACTTTGACAGATGAAAAAGTTTTATATTGTAAACTTACAAACAATCCATGACCTTGCCGGGATTCGAACCCAGTACCAGTGGTTTAACCTGCACCACCGAGGCAACACTCTTGTGGATTGCAGGATTGAACTATTAAGTGAGACTGTATCTTTGAGACTGTCGTCAAATTGACAGTTTCATGAAATCACAGCAACATATATTCACTTGGTATGAAAGTTTTTGAATTCTACCTCTTTTTTAAGTAAATTTGGCCAAAAAGAGTTCATTTCCAAGGGATAATGAGCAAAATTACCCTTTCCATTTAACAAAACGCAAGAGGACTCTTTAGTGTTTCTTTTCAGAATATCTGATTCCGACATCAGTATTATTATTTTTTCAATGTCTGCACGTATTATATTCTCAATCTCTCGCGTCAAAATTCTTCAAAGCAAACAAAATTACATTCATTTTTCTTCCTCTCATATATATTTGAGTTCCAAGACGGATATGAATTCCTACCAGCAGTGAATAAAACATCGGACAGAAATTCTTCGAACAAATCCCGAATAGTTCCAATACTTAGGATACCCTTACAAAAACTTTGTCCACGGCGAATCTGGCAGATATACTTCTCTTCTATTTTGTGTGGAAACTTCTGCCGTAAGTTTTACAATCATCTTTACTGCCTCTCGCGTTCGTTTTGCTGTTTTATTGACCCACATAACAGATTAAATTTTTTATGAATGTTGTCGAGGACTCTGGAGTTGTAGGCGGTCAGTATTTCACTGGATTCTTTCGTGAGTTTGTATGTTTTAGGTCCAGATGAAAATAAAGACCAACCGGCATAAATTTCGGAATTTGTTATTGAAGTAAGGCTAGGACAGGTTTGAAATTATTGTTCCATAAAGGTCAGTTGATGTTTTTCTGGCCAATACATGGGGAGTATTTGAGTTTTTTATAAATTTTAAACATAGATTCTTCTCATCAAATAACATCCTTTTCTCATCGGCCATTTTCCGGAGTTCGACTTGATTGAAAATATTTGAGTTTTCAAATGTTATGAAAAGTTCCCGAGAAAAAAATTGTTGGAAAAAAATTTTGAGAAGATTTTTTTGAAATTTGCTGACAGTGTGATCTCAACGGAATTTCGCAGAAAGTTGTTAGTACTTATGCTCCAACTGACTGCCAAGTTTCAATTCAACCGCTTCAGTAGTTCCCAAAATATCAGGGAATGAAACTAAAAACTTCAAACGGCCATACCTCCGAAACCGTTTGACCGATTCTGCCCATTAACCAACTGAACTTACGCATTTTATGCAACCAACCCTTCAAGTCGATAGAATAGTATGCTTGTAATCGTGCGTACGGCTGGCCGGCCGGACAGAATCGATTTCGACACCGGATTCGTCATCAGTGAGTAAAATTATATTCTTCTTTGAATTTCAAGGTCCATTTAGAAAATTATCACATGAAGTTGAAATCTAAGAATAATATTCTTCAAAAACTAGCAGGTTCTTCATGGGGTGCTGTCCCTACCCTCTTCGTACGGGAGCTTTGGCTTTGGTTTTTTCTGCTGCTGAATATTGTTGTTCGGTTTGGTTCAACAGCGCTCATGTTAGAAAAATTGATGCACCGCTTAATGTTGCCATGAGAATCATTAGTGGGAACATAAGATGTTCACCTCTACAGTGCTTACCACTTCTTTCAAATATTTTACCGTCCCATATTCGTGGACAGGTTGCAGGGATAAAGTCTTGGGATAAATATCATTCCTTTCCGAATGTTTTCCCAATCATGTCTTGTATTTCGGATTCTAGCATTGCTAGATTGAAATCTCGTTATGGATTAACGATTTTCTTTATTCCAATAAAAGTAGCAAAGAAATTTGGCGTTCGGAATGGAATTCGTGTAGTGTTTTCAACAAAGGTTTGATAAGTGATCCTTTCGATTAAGTTCTTGGTTCTAATCTTCCTAGGAAAATTTGGTGCATTCTGAATCGACTCAGAACAGATTATGGTCGTTGTAATAGTTTCCTCTTCATGTGGAATACGGTCGAAAGTCCAAGATGCGAATGAGGAGGAGAAGAGGAAACGATAGAACATTTATTCAATAAATAAATTTGACGATGATTTCGAGGCAATTCATTCGGTGTCTTATTCTTTTCTGGGATGGATCTTGAACATCAAATTAATTCAATGAATAATAAAACATTTAAGAGTTCATATTGGTTTTTTCTCGTTCCTTTCTTGTTATCAGGTGAGAATTCGAGATATCAAACTGTATCAGAAGGAAAGAAGAAATTTCGTTTCGTTGATGGAAAAGAAGCCCTTCAATAACAAACAACAATTTCACTACACTTATACGGGGAGACAGAATTTTGGTTTATTATTTGATAAAATCAAATAATAAACCTTAATGATCGACCAACAAAAAAAATTCTTAACCCCCCCTGAAAATTTCACAGTTTACGTTTCGGAGTATGTAGATTTAAATGAACGAATAAAAATAAATCCGTCCGTCCGCCGTCCGTTGTCCGGGGTTTTTCACTGGAAGTACTGAACGGAAACCCTTGAAACTTGGTACAAAAATCGTTCGTCGCTCGGGATTGATCCTCCAAGCTTTTCAGCAGGATCGGTGTACCCTAAGGGCTCACAATTGGGGGTTGGAGGGAAAAAAAATTTTTTTCGAAAACTTACCACCGAATTTTCATGAAACTTTCAATGTTGATTACTGTTGCATAACTCAACCTAGAAATTTTATCCCGGATGATTTCCGTCCAGTGGTTCCTGAGGTATAAAGAAAAATGCTACAAATTTTGGGGTTAAGAACCAATGAGTTATGAACAATATACAAGTTTTATTTAAGACATCAATGGTATTGGGTTATTCAACTGAGCAAATAATAAACCCTTGTGTAAAATTTGCTTTGCTAATACTGTGATGAAATTGTATGTTATAAAAGAATTGTACTGCTCATTCTCAAAACAATATGAGTGAGTCCGACCTAGTCATTTGAGACCATTTTCGGGAAAAAACTCGAAAACAACAGACATTTGGAGAATACGTTAGCACGCTGTTCCCCTAGAACATGCGCGCAATAACCAGACATTTTTCATGACCACCATGCGAACCATTTGTTTGGAAACGATATAATATCGAGCTCATTTTAATCAACCAGGAAGCATTCCATCACAATTCAAATTTATATCGGAATTACTCGCGTATGACCGATTCCTAGCTAGATTGGCTCAATATGTTTCAATAATAACGTTTTCCATTATACAGAGTCAATTCAACCGAAAATGTGATTTCTGAAAGCCCGGCTCTATCTGTTGTCCCCATCTGTTTCATAGGTTTTCAATTATTCAGACTTTTGTACCTTTGTGTATGTTATTGTTTGGGACTCACGCTATCGCACATATCACTTGAATTTTTAATTTTTCATGGTGCTTGTGGATTGAGTTTGAAAAGGCGGAAGCGTGGTCCATGTGATAGAATGTCGTAATATTAGATTATGGAATATTATGTAGTTCCATTTTGCATCAGTTATTTAGTTCGATTGGAGACGAATCAGGTAGAGAAAGTGGATATTGTAGTTCATTATTATTTGATCCAGTTTATGGCGATGTCTTTCATGCTGCTGGATATTTTTTGCGCATTTTAGGAAACAGAGTGCTTTAGTTATTGTTTATTTTTGTTTTGCTATTCTTAAACAACCCATCGATGAAGACTATGATGTCGAAATATTTACGGTCGGCTAACAGCCAATAACCCTTTAAAATCTTATTTTTCAAAAAACCTAGATATCCTTTGAACATGCGCGAAAAAGCTGCTTACTTCACGGCAGTGATTTACTAGGATTTTTTCGATAAATTACTGGATTTCAATTCGATCTAATCTGTATTTTTGGAAATATTAAGTAAATAAAATTTTGAATGGGTATATCTATGGAATCATAAGGCGTATTTTACTCATTCACGAATTCGCAATTAAGTCCCAAACTAGGCCGACCGTAAACACAATAACTTCCGAAAGAAACGACTCAGAAATTCGATATTTGTAGAGTAGGTTTGGGGGTTAATAACGAAGGTCGAATTCGTGAATGGGTAAAATCTACCCAATGATTCCGCAAGCTAGCGACTTGAAACTTTTAGGGTAGTTTGCGCATCGGAATGCCGCGGTCGAGCTCGTCAATGGGAAAAATCGGCTAAATGGTTTTGAAGTATAGCCATTTGAAATTTTTTGGTTATTTTTCGGATAATTCAGGAACTATTGAGGTGGTTGGATTGAAATTTGACACCTAGTTAGAGCATAACGATAAGCAACTTTTAGCGGAATTTCATTGGGATCGTTCAGTCACTTGACTCAAATAAAAATGTTTCCAGAATTTTTTCTAAAAGATTTTTTTTCAGAAACTATCGATCACCTTCGAAATGAAATTTGCTCATACCTTGAGTTCTATATTTCACAGCAGTGTACCAAATTTCAATCTGATAAAATAATATTTTCGGAGATATTGAAAAAAATATACAAAATGTCGTGGTTTGTTTCTCGAAATCGTTGTTTTTTTTTCGGTATAACTCGAGAAATACTAGTTGAATCATGATGAAACTTAGCAGCTAGTTTGAAGATGCTGAAGGACAATTTTGTGCAAATTTTCGTGACGATCGTGTCATTAGAACAATTTGAAAAAAAATTAAAATTTTTTTTTTCGAATATTCAATATTCTGTGATCTTATTATCATATTATCCTCATTAAATTCTGGATAAACCTTCGAACTGTCATTTTTCGATTGAGTTTTGGATTTAAATTCGATCTTATCTGTATTTTTGGAAATATTGGGAAGATCAAATTTTTAATGGGCATATCTGCGGAATCATTGGGTGGATTTTACCCATTAACGAATTCAGCCTTCATAATTTAGGTTTGGGGATTAACAACGAGGATAGAATTCGTGAATGGGTAAAATCTGTCCAATAATTCCTTAGATATACCCATTCGAAATTTTATTTTCTCAATATTTACGAAAATACAGATTAGATCGAATTGAACTCCAGTACTTTATCGAGAATAACCTAGATAAGCACTGCCGTGAAGCCAACAGCTTTTGCGGGCATGTTCAAATTCGTTGCCAAAGCGATTTCAATATACAGACAGTTCGAGAAGTAGTAACCTGACTGAAACAAGTTTCTCTGCTCGATTTTAAACACAGAAATCCCCGCATTTTCTGGTACATTGACTTGTCCTTTTTTTGTATGCAACAAACCCTGTATCAGTAAATTAACCTTACTTTATTTTATTATATGATGGTCTCCTTCTCGCACTCGCAATTTACAGCTAGCAATGTGCACATTGAATACAGACTAGTCTACTTGATAAAGGATATTATTACAATCTTTAAAAGAACAGATTTTATATGATATTTTCCATAAAATCTTTCGATATTGAAATCTTACAATAAACTTTATTTTTTTCAACATACCACATATGGATCACAAATTTGATTATTATATCAACTGACATATAATGATTGAAGCAAAATACTTGAGAAACCGGTAACATAAAAACCTAGAAAAGCACTGACGTGAAGTCAGTAGCTTTTGCGCGCATGTTCACTTTTAGTGATATCCTTTGAAGATGCGCACGAGAACTGCTGGTTTCACATCAGAACTTTTCTAGGTTTTTCTCGATAAACTACTGGATTTCAATTCCATCTAATCTTCATTTTTGGAAATATTGGAGAAATAAACTTTTGAATGGGCATATCTGCGGAATCATTGGGTGGATTTTACCCATTAACGAATTCAGCCTTCATAATTTAGGTTTGGGGCTTAATAACGAGGGTAGAATTCGTGAATGGGTAAAATCTGTCCAATAATTCCGTAGATATACCCATTCAATTTTATTTTCTCAATATTTACGAAAATACAGATTAGATCGAATTGAACTCCAGTACTTTATCGAAAATAACCTAGATAAGCACTGCCGTGAAGCCAACAGCTTTTGCGAGCATGTTCAAATTGGTTCAAAGCGGTCATCATCATTATTCCCGATATTTTATTAGATTTCTAGTTCGAAATGAACAATTATGGATCTATGGGAGATGATTCCCCAATAAAGGGGCCTGTAGCGTTCTTCGTTTATCTGAGGATCTGAAAATCATCGCTTGGAGGACTGAACCTGGTCGAAAGACCCTCTCGGTCAGAGAGCAAATGTAGGTGATATTATTTACTGCTTCCTTCTGGTTTTCTGTCCCTCTTTCTGTTTCAGATATTATGTCAAGATATTTTGTCGAAATGAATTCAAGATGACGAAAAAATTATTTTCAAATGAAAAAGATGCCATCCATCTTCTATAAACAAATTACTACACTTATGCGGGGAGACAGAATTTTTCCTGAGGTTTTTATCTGTGCTCTTGTATCATACGCAAATATGTATGGTACCCCGTTTACATTTCCTCTGCTAACACTGTGATATATCTTAGAATTGTAATGTTCGTTCTCAAAAGAATATATATATATATATCATCATTGAACATGGGCGCAAAAGCTGCTGTCTTCATGGTACTGCTTTTCCAACACACGGTATTTTAAGAACAAATGTGCATTTAATTGATCCGGCCCCGGAACAGCACCGGAGCTGAAAAAACCGGATGTGTACACAGTGCCTTAGGCTCCTGATTTCACATAAGTGCTTTTTCAGAATTTCCTTTATCCAACATTCGAGTAAATAAACCTCACGTCAACGTGAAACGAGGTTAAATAGCTTCAATCCTTCAATTCAATACATGTAGGTGCACACTTGAACTAATTCGAGCCATTAAGTCCAGCATGTCAATCAAATAAGTTATATAGAATCCAACCGTGTATGAGGAATCAGAACACGATATAATTTTATTGCGCAACAGATTGCTAGCGTGCTGGGTTTTCACGGTTTCGGTGCCATGTCAACCTTGAAAGCCGTTTTTATTGAAGATTAGGAAATACTGCATTGAAAAACTCTATAATAAGGTTTGCTCGGTGTACCTGAATGAAAATGAAATAGTACATCACACTCCACTGACTTTCAGTTGTCAGTGTAGATGAGTGTAGAAGTTCAATATTTTCACTGATTCTTCGCAAATCAAAGATGGCGTCTCTAATTTTCAAAGATACGAATTGGCCTATCATTATTTCCAAAATACCTAATGGATAGCGTTATTTTCGTAATTGTTTTGTGTTTGTGAGCGGATCTATGATTGTCTTTAAGTTGTACATTAATTTTAACCCTAGATTCCTTTCACTTTTTTCCTTCACCATTATCGAGATTCGGACTAAAAAAATACAGACTTTTGAATTTCTTTCTTTTGTAGCTTTGACATCTAGTGATTTCAAGCGGTGGATCAAAAGCTCTGGTTAGTAACGGTTATCCACATTGACAGATTATCCTTTCCCTATATGTCAGTTTGGATAACCGTAACTATAACCAGAGCTTTTGGTCCACCGCTTGAAATTTATTATGGCATTGTATAAAGTCTTGCCTTTATACAGTGATTATGGTTTCTCCGAATGAAATGAATGTTTGTGTGAAGTTCTCTATGACTATCACTCGTATTCTACAGCAATCAATATCGTCTAACTTCAAACGGTTTTCTGCTTATAGATTCTCCGATTCATAAAACTATAAGAAATCAGCATGAATAATACAGATAAAGTTTAACTTAAGTCATTATAAGAATTCTCAATCATTTTAGAATAGCTTATTATTCCATTTTATTTCTCCTCAAACAAACCGCTTTCGATCGAGATATTCAACGTTGAATAAAATCTGATATACATTTGAGAAATTCCCTTATTTTCGTGGATCCGCCCATGAGCTAGTAAAAACTGTGAATTAAAATCCGCTCACGTTCATCTGGAACATAGAATACACAGAAATATTTATCTATTTCGCATATACTAAATATTAAGTCTATGCCACGATGTGAGTAAAACGTCATGGTCTATGCTATTTCGTGAACAGACCACAGACATGGTCCATGTCTATGGACCAGACTTCCCATAGAATTCTAGAGTTCAATCAATGTTTTTAGGTTAGTTGAGTGATTTCTTATAATTCATTTATAAATTTGATGAACATTAGAGTGATTAGGAAATTTTTAATATAAGAATGGGCAAGATTGAAATTGTGTGGAATCTCAAGATGGAAACAACTGGATATTGCACGAATTTCAAGTGGAAGATTAGTGTTTCAATGGTCAAGTGAAGTGAAAAATTTTCTCCACAATTTCTTTGAATTTCAAGCAATGGATTAATTATTCTGAAATGAAAATCACCGTAAGGGATATCTGTGTTAAACTTGCGAACAAAATGCAGAAGTGAATTAGCACATTGAGAAATATTTAAATGCTTATTACTTTTTAGTGGATCCGAATTTGGAGAAATGGTATATGAAAAAAAAGTTCTAGTTGATGAGAGAAATCTATGGATGAAATTAATGTAAAACTTAAGGGCTCACCCTGTATATGTCCACACTGTTTATCGATTAGTTGAAAACCAATTAAACTGGGACGTAATATAATGATATATGTCAACTTGTATTTGTATTTTGTATTTTTATTTGTCATCAATAAATTTGATATTTTAGCCTTGAAAAAGGAACGCAAGGTTCTGAAAAATCGGCAACATCATAACTGATCTGTTGCCAATCTGTCCAACTCCCTACGGAAATTCATACATTTATTCAAACATGGCGCTAAGGTCGCTTTGTCAAGTCCATACAATGAATCCGCTGAATAAAAATGAATTGAATATAATCTGATCTGATGAAACTATTTCCCAAAAAATGGATCAGATATTTGAAATAATGAATATTTATAACATATAAGGGGAGTTCAACAAATGTGGAACATTCACTGATTAATAATATGAAATATGTATGGGGTAATAAGGAGAAATACTTTCATGGATGGATACAAGAAGTAATTTCGAGGCCAAAACAACAGTGAAATTGAAATATGAATTTCCACTTTGCTGTTCATGTTCATACAAATTTATCGGACGAATTTCGAACCAGACAAATTAATCGTCGTACCTATCGTCCCAAATATTTTCTTGAGAAATTTTTGAATACGCAACTCTGAAAGACTTCCATTCCATGAACTAAATATTGAGATAATATATACCTCTTGTAATAACCAGGTATGCAAAAATATCAAGTTTCAGACCTGTGTATTCAGGTAAGAAGGAAACCTTTACATATATTATCGCCATTCTGACTTAATGAAATTAATAATCATAACTCAAATTTTTCAAGTTGAATTTATTTTCGGAAATTCTTGAAAATAATGTATTGTACAACTCGGAAAAATCAGAAAGGAGTTCTGATTTGACTAGTTTTGATATGACAAATCGGTAACTTCCGTAAATATTTCAGATTTCATATGGCAGATTTTCCTATACCGGCATCTATCGGCAAAAACTGAAGTAGGACAACAAAGCAGTATTTTGACATTTGGACCTCATTTCGGACCCAAAATATGTCCGCACTATGTATTCTATGCATCTATCATAATACCTCCCACACACCTGTTAGCAACCTTAGAATTCTCACGTAACCGCTCGATTTTCCACCGCACACGTTTCACATGCGAGATGAGAATTTTCCGGTGAAAACGTGCAACTTTTCCGCCATCTTATTACAATCATGAAGCCTTCGAGCGTTTTTCATTATTCCTTCGTATGCGAAAGCTACGGCTGTCTCATCATTCCTGTATCCTGTAGAATGTGAATAATGCACATACAAGATATGTTATCCCTCAGGCGAGCCTGGTCTGGATATCCCATTATTCTGGATGATTATTTCTGGTCTGGAATCTTGACCCGAAAACGTCTTTATTTTAATTTATGTCTCGGGTCTCGATTTCATATCTGAATTTCGAGATATCTCAGGTCCCAGAATGGAATTTAATTGGGTGAGATGGAGATGGTTTTGTAGGATTTATAAGATGGAATTCTTGTCGGTAATACAAATGAAATAATATTATTAAAGAATGGATGGCTGGAAAAATGAGGAGGTAAACAAGTTGCCTATATTGAAGGTATAATATAGAGGGAGAGTCCTTCAAATGTAGAGGATGGGCCAAATTCACCGGGTGTTTTTAGAAATATTGCTGTTACTTGTCCTTTGTTGAAAATTTTTCTTTTCGATGAACACACTCTCGTTAATTGAAATTTCGGCGAATCGATATTTTATGAGACATCGCTATAAAAATATTCTTCTCAAATGGGACCCCCAGTATTTTTTCACATATTTCAGTAGAGCTTGAAATTACCATTTAAAAACTATAACATTCTTGAAAATTTTTTGGAATCATGTTGGATATTTTGAATCTTACATATCAAATGTTTATTGAAACAAGAATAGTTCTGTTCAGTACGCAACTTATGTTTAACTTTCTGCATTGAAATACGAAGTTTTGAGGTTATTTCCTGATACTTCAGCAGCTACTAGAGCGATTGGATTGAAACTTGGTAGTTAGTTGGAGCATAACTATACGCAGCCTTCCGAATATTTTGTTGTTCTCGTGCTGTCAGAAAATAAAAAAAAAATATTTTCCAAAATTTTTTCGACTAAAATTTTTTTTCTGAAACTATCTCTTATATTCCGAAAAAAATTTCTCACACCTTGAGTTTTATATTTCACAGCATTGTAGCAAATTTCAATTCGATATAGTTATTATCTTCCGAGACATTGGGGAAAATATGTAAAATTTCGTGGTTTTTCCTCGGTATCGTTGTTTTTTCGGAATATCTCGGAAAATACTGATTCAATCATGATGAAACTTGGCAGCTAGCTTGAATATGCTGATGGACAACTTTGTTCGGAATTTCGTTATGATCGTGTCATTAAAACAATTTAAAAAAATTAACATTTTTCTTGTCATATTCAAATTTCAGTATATCTGCGGAATCATTGGGTGGATTTTACCAATTCACGAATTCGGCCGTCGTAATTAAGGTCTTAACTTACTCCACGAATATCAAGTTTCTCATTTTTTTTTTCGGAAGTTATTGTGTTAACGGTCGGCCATTAGGCCGACCGAGAAAAACTTCGGAGGAAAAATAGTATTTCGGGAAGAATAGCTTATTGTTCGCACTGTGTTTGTTCGGTATCTCTTTCAGAATGGCTGAAAAGCAAAGTAAATCACGTTTGAAGGCTGAAGATGACTTGGAAAATAAATATTATACATATCTGAAGACAACCGACGAAATGTTGATCTGCGGTATAGATATCTGATGATATTGGGTTTCGGACTCATGCTGAGTCCTCAGTATGTTACTTTTCTGAGGTTATATATTCGATTTATTCCTGAACATAGTCTGATGAGTATTGCCAACCTAGTGACTGGAATTGCCCGCTATGTAGTCCAATATGCTATGTAGCAGAATATTTATATTTCATATTTAAGAAAGATTCAACAAGAATTAGCAATCAATTCTTAACTTAAGTGAGCCAATTCCCAATCTCACCCTACATGTATTAATCTACTTCATGATTTCAAAATTACTATCTGTATACTGTGTTAGTCTTGGAAGAAATTTTCACCCTTATCTTTCCTTCCTCGTAAACTCGTAAAACCATACTTTATTTTCTATCAATTTTTCCCATCATGGGGATCTAAAAGTTATCAGGTCAGCCTTACTTTCACGACCTAAAACTGAAAGATAGACCCAATTCTAACCGATCAATACCCTGTAATGTCATCATCCAGGTTGGGGCCCCACCTCTTCAAGATCCTCGAGCAACAATTGCGACCATAAAAATGGATTTTCTATCAGGTTCTGCTTTATGTTCCACACGGAAAATAAATTACATCCAATATGCCACTCTCGACAGCAAATGAGGCAAGTGTGTGGCGATAAAAGCATTGGGTTTTAAGTCCTTATTGGAACTTAGGTGAAAGCGACTTGATCGACTTGTGAAATGGGTTCTGAGAGTGATAGAATGGGGAAATTTCCAAATTTGGTTGTTCACATCGTCACCACACCTGAAAACTTGCGTTGGTGCAAATCACGGCTCATTTAGCCTTATATATTTTTTAAATATTTTTCAATTTTTGGTTTATTATTTGATAAAATGAAATAATAAACCTTATTGATCGACCATAAAAAATTACCCCGCCTGAAAATTTCACAGTTTACATTTTGAATATGTGGATTTGAATGAATAATTAAAAAAAACTGTCCGTCCGCCGTCCGTTGTAATGAACCGAAATCTGTGAAAGTTGGTGGAAAAATCGTGTGTCGCTCAAGATTGATCCTCCAAGGTTTTCAGCAGGATGGGTGTACCCTAAGGGCTCAAAATTGGGGTTGGAGGAAAAAAAATAAATCTCGAAAACTTACCACCGAATTTTCATGAAACTCTGAACGTTTATGACTGTTGCATAACTCAACCTTGAAATTTTCACCCGGATGATTTCTGACCAGTGGTTCCTGAGTTATTAAATTTTGGGGTGAAACAGCAATGAGTGATGAATAGTATATAAGTTTTATTCAAGATAGCAATGGAATTCGCTTATTTAACTGGGAAAATAATAAACCCATGTGAAAAATTTGCAGCATTTTTTTTGGTTTTCATTCCCAATATCTGAAAAAGAACCATGAAAATCCTAGAAAAGCAATGACGTGAGGTCAGGAGATTTTACGCGCTTGTTTCGTTGCCAAAGCGGTCATCTATGCACGTACTGACCCCGCCAAACGCAGATCTTTTTTTATGTGGTCCTCACGAAATTCTACAAGAACCTCAAGCTATAATTTTTGGTCAGGTACTAGATTGAAATTCGATCCAAAATTTTGAATGGGAATAACTATCCAAAGAATAATTGGCGAATTCAACCCTTTTAAGCAGTCGCCTTCTCAATGGAACTAAGAACCTACGTTACGAATATATTCCCTATGTAGATTCTTCCTAACGTTAATGTGTTCACGGCCGGCTCAACCACTGATAGTGAACAAAATAACTTCCGAAACATTATACTCAATAGCTTGAGTAGTGTAGTAGTTTTTCGATGAAGTACTGGATTTAAATTCGATTTAATCTGTATTTTTGGAAATACTGGGTAAATACAATTTTGAATGGGTATATCAACGGAATCATTGGGCGGATTTTATCCATTCACGAATTTTGCCTTTGTGATTAAGCCCCAAACCTATCGAGTTTCTTAGTCGTTTCTTCCCGAAGTGATTGTGTTTACGGTCGGTCCACCCAATGATTCCGCAGATATACCCATTCAAAATTTCGTTTTCCCAATATTTCCAGAAATAGAGATCAGATCGAAATCCAGTACTTTTTCAAAGAATGACACTTTCAAGGTTTCTACAGACTCTCATGAGGATAATATATGACCAGAAGATCACAGGATAAATTTTTGAATTTTTTTTTTTAATTGTTTTAAAGATACAA
Organism: Myrrha octodecimguttata; assembly: GCA_958510865.1. Classification (NCBI taxonomy): domain Eukaryota; kingdom Metazoa; phylum Arthropoda; class Insecta; order Coleoptera; family Coccinellidae; genus Myrrha; species Myrrha octodecimguttata. Next base: position 15,075,955 of record OY294063.1, on the reverse strand, counting down.
TCATCACGAAATTTTGCACAGAGGTTTTCCATCAGCATTTTCAATTAAGCCTCCAAGTTTCATCATGATTGAATCAGTATATATTGAGTAATTCCGAAAAAAACAACAATGTCGAGAAAAAAACCACGAAATTTTACATACTTTTCACGTTATTTTCGAAAATTTTGATGGTATCAATCTGAAAATTAGTACACCACTATAAAATATTGGGTTCAAGATATGACATCAATTTTCCCAAATGTATTAAACAGTTACCGAGAAGAAAAATCTTTCAGAAAGAAATTTCAAAAAAGATTTTTTTAAAATTTTTTGACAGCACGATCCCTACAAAATTCTGCAAATAGTTGCTAATCCTTATGTTCAAATTAACTGCCAAGTTTCATAACAATCGCTCCAGTTGTCCACGAAATATCAGGAAAAGGAGCTCAAAACTTCAAATAGCTATCTCCGAAACCGTTCGACCGATTTTGCCCACTAACAAACCTAACCTACGCAATTTGAAATGCAACAAACCCTGAAATTCTCGAATCGATAGAGTCTTCCGTACGTCCGTAATCGTGCATATGGTCAGCCGGCCGGACATAATCGATTTTGACACCAGAAACGGTATCAGTGAGTCCAACCTAGTCGTTCGAGACTTTTGATCAAAACCATAGCACGCTGTTCCCTAGAACATACGCGCAAAAACATCTTAAAAGAAATATACCATCAACTGAAAATGGGAGAGATATGTAATTATTTCATCCAATTTCTTCACCTTAATTTCGGGGAACTTTGTATTCATTTTGAACATAAGCAATACACTATTCATCGAACTAGCTTCCAAAGCCACTAGAGGATTCAGGATCGATAATATTTCAATTAGAATTTCCAAACTACAAATTAATCCCAATGAGGGCAGTGAATTGAAGTTCAGACCAACAAAAAACACCTGCCTGGATTTCTATCGATATTGCTCGTGCTACCAATGTCCAATTTACATAGTTTAATCAACGTTAAGGTCGAAAGGCATCTAGCCTAGGCTCTCTCTGATTAAACCCATATTGACAATGGATAATTTAATAACTATTTCTAATGACCAACCTGTATTACATAGATTGTGGTGTAAATCCCCTCGGTACTTTGCTTCTATCTATGTACATTGGCCAGAGCCGGATCTAGGACTTGGCGGGGGACACATTTGCCACAGGCGCAAGATAACAAGGGGTGCAAAATTACGAATTTTTTCTTGGACTTTTATTTCAAGCTTGTTATACATGATGAGTCCTCAAGTTCGCTAACAAGAAGTTTAATATATGATTATATTCCGTCTCAGTTAAATTGTTCTTCAACAAATCGATATACAGTGTGGACATATACAGGGTGAGTCTCTAAGTTGTACATTAATTTAAACAATATATTCCTCTCATCAAATAAAATACAATTTTCATTCACTATTTTCCCAGGTTCGGCTCAGGTGAAAAGTTATAAGCATTGAAAGATTTCTCATTGTGCTAATACACTCCTGCACTTTGTTTGCAAGTTCAACACAGATATCTCTTACGGTGATTTGTATTGCAAAATTATCAATTCATTGCTTGAAATTCGAAGAAATATGATAGGGAAAACTCATTTTCTCACTTAATTCTTACGAGTTGGTACTTTTCACGGTATAATTGTGGAGCAAATAATTCACTACACTTGAACATTGAAACACTTATGTTCCACTTGATATATCCAGTTGTTTCCACTATGAGATTCTTCACAATTTTATCCTTGCCCATTCATGTATTGATAATTCGATAATTACCCTAATTTTATCGAATTCATGAAAGGATTATATGAAATTACTCAACAATCCTAAAAACATTGATGGAAATCTAGAATTCTATGGAAAGTCTAATCCATAGACATGGACTATGTATGTGGTCTGGTCACGAAATACCACAGACCTTGTATTTGGTCTATGCGAAATAGATAAATATTTCTGTGTATTCTGTGTTCTGGGTGAACGAGGGCGGTGCTTCCTTTACTGCCTTTATTAGCAAAGGGGCGGAGCCACGAGAAAAGGGAAATTTTTCGAATTTTTGTCAGGTTTATAAACATTCAACGTTGAATATCTCGGAAAGGGTACGTTTGAGAGAAATAATAAGGAATATTTAAGTATTCCAAAATAAACGAGGATTTTCATAATTAGTTAAGTAATTTAATTACACTATCAGTATTCCTCACGCTAATTTCCTATAGTATCATGAATCGGGTAGTCTTAAACTCTTTGAAGTAAGATATAGTTGATTTCTGTAGAATACTTGTCATAGTTAAAGAAAATTATGATAGATTTTACTTTTCGATATAGCTATAAAACTTAGAGACTTCCAATTCATAAGGTAGATGTGGGGTGTGCATCTGTCAGCTGAGTTCGTTAATAGATAAAATATGCCCAATGGTTTCGGAGATATCATTGAATTCGAATTGAAATTTAGTATTTGGTAGAACAATAATTACTCGAATGTTTATATTTCTGGAGGTTAGAACTAAAAATCAATATTTTGAAAAGAACACGATAGATTCATCTCTAGTTTTACAAAAAATCAGCTTAATAGCAATACGACAAGAAGGAAAATTGACTTTTTATCACCTATTTTCCTGTTTTAAAATGCCTGTTTATTCATTACTTCATAAAAAATGTGGGAGAATATTGGGACTCTTCGAAATGTGAAGCATAACATTTTTATTATGAAAATTGTGTAGGTATTGAAAAATTTATTCCTTCGAGGGCTCATTTCGACAACTCGCCGCAGGGGCTAAATCCTAGATCCGGCTCTGACTTTGGGTGAATAGTCGCTAGACATGCACTGCAGCACGTTTATTAGTTTACTAGTAAACATGTTAAACAAAACTGCTATCGTGGGTACATGTAGACTAGACATGTGTTGTTTGATAATGTGAAATTATCTAGTATATTATACGATTTAGCTGTATCGATTAAAGCTTATTTTGGGAGGAATTCACACAATTTTTAGATTATTTCTTGGTTTTCATTCCGAATATCTAAACCAGAACTATTAAACATCAAATAAAATTGTTTTTACATGGAAATCGCCCTTGCAGATCGCAAGTTTAAAGTATTTGTCTAGGGCAGTTTCTTGGAAAACACATTGCCTAATGAACAATACAGGAACATTACAAACGATAAAAAAAGCGAACTGTGACGTTTCAGAGTACAAATCTGACTTTTTTGTCAGAAAAACGAGAAAATTTTTAGCATTATTTTTTTCCATTTTTCGTTTTGAGTTGAGACTTTTGTCAGATTTATATTTTTGAAGAAACAGAGCAACACATGTTCATTTGGTTTGAAAGTTTTTCTAATTCTACCTCTTCTTTGAGTAAACTCAGTCAAATAGGGTCTATCTTAGTATCTTCTCGAATGTCTTCGAGCGAGTTGTGTTCAATAGGATGATGAGCTACTTCGACAAATATAAAGTACTTGATGACGCACAGCATGGTTTTCGGTCGGGCCGCTCAACCCAGTCAGGAGCTCTTTGTTTTGTCGAGTTTGTTTACGAGTGTCTTGATAATGGCCAGTTCGTCGCAGGGTTGTTCTTCGACCTTTCACGAGCATTCGACAGCCTCTCTTTTAAGTTTCTTCTTGACAAATGCTACAACTTAGGTTGTTTTTGAATTGGCTCTCTAGCTATCTTGAGGGTAGAACAATGTCAGTCAGAGTAGGTGAATTTATTTCTGATAAACGGGAATTGAACCTTGGAGTCCCCCAGGGTTCTGTTCTGGGACCACTCCTGTTCCTGTTGTTCATGACTTACCGGTTAATTTGAGAAGGATGATGGCTAATTTGGCAAATTGTCTTGATTCCTTCCTTTTGATCAAGTTAATAAGAATTCTTTTATTCGCGGATGATACCTCGATATTAGTTACTGCTCGGACTCTTGAAGAGTTGCAGGAGCTGTGTCGGCAGTTGGTCCAGTGCTTCGTTGATTGGTGTGGAGCAAACTCTCTCATGATCAACATCGAGAAGACCCAGTGTGTTCACTTCACTTTGAGAAGTGATGAGAGAGGACTGGTTATTCGCCATTTGAATGACATAATTTCGTCGGTTGACCACGCTAGATTTCTTGGAGTCTACGTGGATTCAAATTTAAAATGGACCACTCATATTGACTCCATATGTAAGAAACTTAATAGTTCTTACTATGCAATAAGTAGAGTAAAAAACTCGCTACCCTTGAGTTCGATTATTAATATATACCTACTTTAGTCTAGTTTACAGTCACTTAACCTACAATATTATGCTGTGGGGAAATTCGTCTGATGTAGGTAGGGTATTTTTGATTCAGAAGAGAATCTTGCGGATGATCTTCAATATTGCTCCGATGTCCTCTTGTCGTCCCACTTTTATAGAAAATGGTATTCTAACAGTTGCGTCCATTTATATCTTTAGGTGCTTGGTATATGTTAAGAATAATGAAAAAAAATTAACTAAACTCTCAAGCTTCCATAAGTATTCCACTAGAAATGAGGAATTATTTCATATCCCCAAACACAATACAACTAAATTTGAATATTCGCCAAAATATCAGTGTATCAAGCTCTTCAACCATCTACCGAAATGTACTAAGTCTCTGGAACCCAAGGAGCTCAAGAGGGTAATTAGGGCTAAATTAATTCAGAAATCTTTCTATACCATTGCTGATTATTTCCATGATTCACTTGATTTCTATTAGGGTATTTTTATAACTTTTTCCTTGTTTATCTGACCTGTCCTATACATGTACTTGTCTTAAAGGATCAATAAATTATTATTATTATTATTATTATTATTATTTCTACAGAATAATGAGCAAAATTACTCTCTCCATTTATCAAAATGCAAGAGGACTCTCTAATTTCCCTTTGCAACTTATTTGACTCCGACTTCCCAATCTGTCATGTAATTCCCAATGGTCGAACATACATGGTTCACTATTTGGGATATTTGTATGTCTTTATTCCTAAGGTTGTTTTTATGCTCTCGTTTTCTGATATCTAACAGTTCTCATTTAATTAATCTCAAAATTTCAAACGACTATAACTCCGAAACCATTCGACCGATTTGTCTCATTAACGAACTCAACTTCCGCATTGTAATACGCGACCTAATCTGAAAGTTTCAAGTCGCTAGCTCAGTTCTCACGACATTTATCCTGTAATCGGCCGGCCGGCAGGACAGAATCGATTTTGACACCGGATTCGTCATGATTGAGTCCAACCAAGTCGTTTGAGACCATTTTCGGCTCAAAATTCGAAAATAACAGACATTTGGACAAAACGATGGCACGCTGTGCCCCTAGAGCATGCACGCAATAAGTGATTGGGGAATACAAGAGATTTAATACCTATTATATTTGTTCGCCTGAAAGTCCACATACTGTCACTCCAAAAAATCCCTTAGATACTGTTTGAAACTAATTTTTGAAGCAGTGGTCTTATAGCATCTGAAGAAGCTACAACGTAGCAAAAAGCGTCATGCTTCAACTAAATATAAAAAAATCAACACATACCTATGTGACACTTATGTCCAAAATTTCAGAGTTGAAGTTCTTGCAGTTCTCGAAATGATACGCCCTATGAGCTTGATCAATTGTGATTCAAGTTGATGAAGAATATTTTCTAAAACCACTGATATCCAAGCAAAATCAATTGTGATTCAAGTTGATGAAAAACCTTTTCTAAAACCACTGATATCTAAGCTGTATCAGTTGTGATTTAAGTTGATAAAATACATCTTCTAAAACCTCTGATACATGGCAACAATTCATCATAAAAAATGCAAATAATGGTCCTAATCAGCTTATTTCAAATCACTATCTTCATAATGTGATACCTAATTCGAACGCCATAGATAGGCAAGAGAAGGGTCACTATAATAAAACCATTAATCAACTGTAGAAATGGGAAACCTAAAACCTATCTGAATAATGAATAGCTTGATTCGAGGTTCCATAGTTGTCATACCTCCTGTATGAATAAGCTGTGGTTGGATGACATTGATGTAGAGCGTTTAACTGAAGATTTATCATTCCTATAGTTCAGATTGAATGAAAAACTGTGTTATTCGGCTACACAATATATCAACTTCCGAATAAACACAATGTGGGAGATAGACATTTAGGGCAGTTATTACAAAACTATTTTAGCAGATAACTAGATGTTAACTTGTGAAATCTGGTTCAGAAATGAGAGTTAACTGCTCTCTGTGGTCAAGATAAGTTTTATAATACCAACCCTCAGAGATTTTTCGGCAGTTTACAGGCTATGGAGGAATAATAAAAATTAAAAAAACTTGTATCTTCTACATTTAAAAATATGACAATAACTTAAACTGAACCAATTTTCCAAACCACTCTTGTTGAATATATATAATATAATATATTAATATTTATTTTTTATACACATAAAAGTATCTGTAAACAAACAACGAGAGTTTAAATGACTCAATTCCATAACTCACTATAATAAATAGAAAAAAGAAGAGAGAAAAGTTGCAGAAGGATTGGACCTTTTTGCGTGCATATTCTAGGGAAACATCCTTTTATCGTTCAGTCCAAATGTCTGTTATTTTCGATTGATGACTTGATGACGAATCTGGTGTCAAAATTTATTATTTCCGTCCGGCCGACAGAGGACATGATAAATGTTGACCGGAGCAAGTAAGCGACTTGAAACTTCAACCAGGTCGCGTATCAGAATGCTGCGGTTGGGTTCGTTTATGGGCAAAATCAGCCCGGCAGTGGTTTTGGAGTTATAGTAATTTGAAATTTTGAGGTTATCTCGCTGATATTTCAGGAACTACTGCAGCGATTGAATTGAAACTTGGCAGTTGGTTCTGACATGATGACACGCAAATTCTTGCAGAATGTTGTTGAGATCGTACTGTCAGTGAATTTGACAGAAAATATTTTCGAAATTATCGGAAATATGGGGAAAATAAAATTTTGAACTTAGAAAATCGATATTTATGGAGAAGTTTTCGGACCGAATTCCTGAATATGGGTACAATCCACCGAATGATTCCGCAGATACCCATTCAAAATTTCAATTTCTCAATATTTCCAAACTTATAGAAACGATCGAATTGAAATTCAGTACCTACTTGAATGAAAAATTAGAGTTCATACAGAATTCCGTGAGGATAGTGAAAATCATAATACCGCAGAATATCGAACATTTGAAAAAAAAAATTAAAACGTTTCATTCGAATTGTTCTGATGACACGATCATCACGAAATTTTGAACAATGTAAGTTCATCAGCATTTTCAAACCAGCAAGTTTCATCATCATTGAATTAGTATTTTTTGAGTTATTCTGGAGAAAACAACGATATGAAGAAAAACTACGAAATTTGACATACTCTTTCCCAAAATTTTCGAAAATTATGATTGTATCGAATTGAAATTTGATACAGTGCTATGGAATAAAGATTTCAAGGCGTGGGCGAAATTTTCTTCGAGTCCGATTGAAAGTTTTCGGAATGAATAATTTTCAAAAAATATCTGAAATATATTTTTTTCGAAATTAACTAACATCATATACTCAACAACGTTTCGCTAGAAGTTGCTCGTCATTATACTCCAATTAGTGTCAATCTAATTGCCAATTTCCTGAAATATCAAGGGGAAAACCTAAAAATTTCAAATGGCTGTAACTACGAAACCATGCGTCCGATTTTGCCCATCAACGAACTTAACAGACATATTTCGAAATGCAACGTACCCTGGAAGTTTCAAGTCGATAGAATCCTCCGTACTAAAATTTATTTTTCCTTGATTGATCGGTAATACCCAATTTCATCCTATTCAGTAGCATTTGAGCAATTTCCAAAGATTTGTAGACATTTGTGGCCATTTTGAGCTGAAATATTTATACTCGAGACCTAAAAATTCTTCCAACTAGGATTCTTTCATAATTTATCAATTTATTCCTCAATTTCCCCTCCTTAAAACATCAAGTAAAGTTTGAAATCACATAGATACACTTTCAGCACTCACCAAACTATGAATATTCATCGTAAAATGCCCAGATTCGATTACACACTTCACTTAACGCGTCTCTTTGATCTGGAAAATCACTGGAAAATAGTTCCCTGAAGAATTTCCCTCGGAAAGCTCAAATGGCGACGTCAGCGTAGTATAATGACCCTCTTTCCCGACAACGAACTATGGCCGATAGGGTCTCCTAAACGTTCCTTTCGTGTAGATCCAATAGGAGTTAGTTTCAGAAGGACTATTGTGGAGTCGAGAATGAGAGATGCTCCAGAAAGAAAATTTTCTTTATTCACTTCGTACGTGGACCGAATTGTTTGAACTGCTTCTGTGAGAATATACTGTGCGTTAATAAGAATGACTATTTCCCTCGTCGTAACTTCCACCAATAAAAACTGCACAATTTTGAATTACAAATGGTTTCTAGGTGGAAAAACTGTTTGGCAGGAGCTGTCAGCAGTTTATTCGAGTTTACCCGCGGCAGAACTTGACAGTTGTTGTCACCAAAAATTACAATACCTTTGAAAACTTATACTTAATGCATGCAGAATAATCTGTAACTCATGAAATAGTCTTGTCAAATACCATTCCGGCATCTAATTTTTACTGTGAAAAAAATCAGAAAAACATATTGCAAAGTAATATTTTTTAACAGAAAGCATTCGTGCAGGTGCAAAAATCCTCGTCTTCGACTCGGTTTTTTCGATTTTCCTCGGAATAATTAGATGCCCTTATGATATTACTTACGAAAATATGACTTCGAAAAAAAATGGAAAAATTGCTTGCACCTGACGATTTTTATACGAGCGTGTTCTGGGAAACAACGTGCTATCGTTTTGTCCGAATTTCTGTGATTGCCCAGGTTCCAGGTTGCATTTCAAAATGCGAAGGTTGAGCTCGTTGATGGGCAAAATCGGCCAAATGGTTTCGGAGTTATAGCAATTTGAAATTTTGAGGTTGTTTTTCTCTGATATTTCGAAAACTACTCGAGCTATTGAATTGAAACTTGACAGTTAGTTGAAGCATAACAACCCGCAACTCATCATGCTGTCAGTTAATTAAAAAAAATATTTCTCAAAATTTTATCGGAAATTATTTTGGTAAATCTCGATACTGTATACCGTTCTAGGAATGAGTTGATTTGAAAATTTTGAAGTAATGAAAACTGATTTTTCTATAAAGTAATGACGAAGTTATTGATCAATATCATCATTGATGAGTATTCATTATGTGTATCAAATTTTTTGTGAATGTTATTTTATGTTCTGAGTCTTCATTTTATTTTTTTTTTGTGATTTTTTGTTTGATTAGTGACAGTTTCATTACTTCATATCAGCATCGGTTGTTACTCTATTATTTTTGAGCCAAAATATTCCAAAGTATTGGGTTTCACCAAGAAAACCCTTTTGGTGGGAAATTGAATGATTTTTCAGTTTTTTTTTCTGGGTTTACACTTCCAATATCTGGAACAGAACTATATATTGTTTAATTTTTAATAGTTGTGTCTCAGATTATAGGGGTGAAAACACAGAAAAACCCTAAAAAAATGATTGAAAATCCTCCGAAAATAAGCTTCAATCGATAAATTGAATGATGTTCATGTTCACCTATACTTTTGACTATTGAATCTTACCTCGAAAAAGTTATATTCAATACCACTTGGTACAAACTGTCTAACTAGCGCCCTCTATGAGAGTCAGATGTATAGTACCAAACTCATCGGATGTATCAGCTTCCACAACAAATACGATTAAAATGTCATTACAATAGTTGAGGCAAAATCGTAGAAAATGTGTATACAATTTTTTCTTCGACACCCTTGATTTTGAATACGGGTATTGCATTACGAAAATTTTCACTAAGCACCCTGCATAATGACAATATGACACAGAAAACATATCACAGATATGTTCTGTGCGATAAACAATGAATCTAGCTACATGTATGAAGTTAGCTTCGAGTGATCTGTCTAATATTAATTGTTTCTGATTGGTTAGAACATTTGACAACCTTGCACTTCATGCACATTTGGATAGTTTCCTGTTCTTCAAGAAAACTGTCATGACATTTCGAAAAAAACTGGAAAAACACTGACGTGAAGTCAGCAGCTTTTGCCCTTTTTCAATCATGTACTGGATTTCAATTCGATCCTATCTGTATTTTTGGAAGTATTGGGGGAATATAAATTTTTGAATGGATAAATCTACGAAATTATGAGGTGGATTTTACCCATTCACGAATTCAGCCTTTGTAATTAAGCTCCAACCTTAATAACCAAGGCAGGATTCGTGAATGGGTAAAATCTACCCAAAGATTTCGCAGATCCATTGAAAACTTTATTTTTCCAATATTTCAAAAAAACAGAAAAGAGTCGAATTGAAATCCAGTACTTAATTGATAAATCAAAGCTCGAAGGATTTTCAACTATTTTTCAAATTCCCTCATGATTGAAATAGTATTTCCTAAATTTTTCCGGAAAAAACAACAATACCTAGTAAAATGCACGAAATTTTACTGTTTTTTTTCCAATATTTCTTCAAATGGTTATAACTCTGAAACCGTACGACCGATTTAGTTCATTAACGAGCTTAACCGCAGCATTGTGAACTGTTGAGTTCCAAGTCGCTAGCTTGCATCGTTTGACAGTTATAGTGTACTCCAATGTAGTTCACCAATTTCGGGAAAAAAATCGAAAATAAATTTGGACGAAACGGTAGCACGGTGTAACCCTAGAACATGCGCGCAAAAAAGGGAGGAGAATCTAGCCAGGAATTTCCCTATAGAGAACGTTCTATACCTTCTATCGCTGTCAAGAATCGTGTCCCTGGACAGTTCCTGCAATATATATCGAAACTGAAATATCAGAAGTAACAGGGCTTATTCCCTTCAGTGCTATCGACCTCAATTCCTCAAAATACAACCAACAGAAACTCTCTAGAACCGCTGCAGTTGGCCCCTCTGATACGAAATGTCCAATTTTCCGGCTGAGTCCGTATTTTCCTCATTTTCGACTTATCTGACCCTCGCCCATGGCACCCTTATCCCATTTGCGTTATTCAGAATTTATGTTCGTTCCATTCCGGGATATTTCCCTCATTACGGAAATGAAAAACTCGTGAAGGAACGTGATTGCCCATGTTGGATATAATTAAAAAGGTTCTGATGCCTGGACTGCACCGCTACCGGAGTTTTCCGCGTGTAAAATGAATGCGTATATTCAATTAGCGGGACGTCGACCAAAAGAGGAGATTATATACGTTTTTTCGAAAGTATATGGGACTTATTACCGTTGGATGGTTTTATGAGGAAGTTGTGTCGTTAAATTGTTGTTTGGGGATTTAATTTGAAAGGATTTCTGACACTGTGAGCGGAAATGCGATTCAGGGACTTTGTAGGACTATGCTTGCGCTAACTTATTTTCATACGTGAAAAAGAAACGTCATTCTTTTCAAGCGTACAACGAGTTCTGAGAAGGTCACTATGGATTTTTCATACAGTTGAAATTTGTATGGAGAAGTAGTTGGAAAAGCTACATTTCACATATGAATAGCATATTATCCTTGTCGACTGAATACTATGAGCTAAGTATCTATATAGGGTGATTCTTTAAGTTTCACAATGAGGGTTTTTCCTGAATTTGGGTTGTTACTGCAAATGCAAATTTAAACATAATTATTATGGGTTTGATTCATCATTTTCCCAAATTACCTTCAGAAAGTATTCAAAATCAGATTTCAAAATTGGGGTTTGGGATTTGCGAGGCACGCACGAAGTGACAACGGTGTTTAGTAGAATAGCTTTTTCTTCTATAGAATAATGAAATATTTATTCTTATTCTGTGGTGCACACGCGTTTTTTGTCAATATATCCAAACAATTTCCGTTTGCGATTTGTCAGTAATATGACAGAATGACAGTCTGTGCTCTTTTTTTTCTATTCCTTGGTCGTTGTCTTCTACTCTTACCAGATCGAAGTATAGCTTCTCCGTTTTCCTAAGCAAAGTAACACATTTGACATCCTTTTCTTTCCGAAAAAGCTGAATTTGACGTTGCCATATCGTGCACTCAAGACAAATCCCTCTAAATGCAAATACCCATTTTTATTTTTCAGTTTTAGGTGATCAAATTTTTTTTTAAAAATATAATATTGAAATTATATGTTGAAATGTGATGTTCTAAGTGTTTTTCATGAAAATTACTGCATTTTCGTTTAAAGGAGCGCCCATTATTTTAACACGACCTTATGCAATTTACTAGTCGCTAGCTTAATAAGTTCGAAATTTATCGTTGCAGTAGCCAGACAGGAGGAAAATTGCAAACCTGCTGACATTAGGTAAAAATAATGATAATTCTGTTCCTCACTGCGAAGTAAATAGCTATTATCTCACAATTTCTATCCAATATTTAAAATTCAGAGTTCATTTTCTTATGCAATAACACTATGTTATTTTGTTTTGTTGGTTCAGAAAGAGGACTAGAGACAGCAAAAAACAAAATACAAGAAGAAGATTCATCCAAATACAAAGAAATATGTATTGAGGGAATTATAAAGATAATAAACTTTCGAAAACATACAAGATTGAAACATGATGCTGCATTTAAAACATCTGAAAAATGACAGGTACAATTCCTCTTGTCTGGCAATAGAAAAATTCTGATTACATCTTAACTTTCCTGGGTGAAGGAAATAAAAACCAAAGAATGTACTTGATAACGTATTTTTAAAAAAGTCTCAAAATTGCCACAGTAAGCGATCGATCCCCAAATCCTACACCATTTTTCAACTCTAGAGAATATCTCCGATGTCAATTTTTTACAACTACGATTGATTTGTCGAAACGACTAATCTATAGGTGGAATTTATAGATAGTTTTCACTAATTCATCACTATGAAGAGGGTAAGTTTCGTAAATTTGCTCAATTAAAACTCATCTTGGTTGGAGTGAGTTTTGGTGGCCAGAGTTCATTTTATTCAGAAAAACTTTCAGGAATTTTCGGGAAAATAAACTAAAATGAAGGGAAACATGGAAAAGAAGCTAACATTGCGCATTGGTACAAAAGAATTTCGTACATCCCAAAAAAAAAAAAAAAAATCACTGAAGCCTGCAGAACGAAACCTCGTTTCTTCTATCAACGTCCAAATTTTTCCGAATTCTAATATTTCTCGCGGCTTTTGGCAACGTAAGAGTATTAAAACCGTAGGTAGGTGCCTGACCTTGAGATATTAAGCTGTAATTTACCAGCACGTCGATGTGTTTGCTCTTAAAAGTATCATGACACCGAAAGAACAATTTCCACCTCAGTTTTCCATAATTTTTGCATTCTCATGCCGATATGAAAATCTATTATACCCCTTATCAGATAATAAAACATCTCTAGAAACTTTCCAGTTCTAAATGGAATCTTTGAGCTCATTCTCAGTAATTGCTTCCTCCCCACGGACCTTCTCAAGAAATTCCTCTGGTTTTTCAAGCCGGTTGGGAAATTAATTCCACTCAGTTGTTTAGGATGGAAAAGATATTACGAAATATTTCATTTCGTGGAAATATACAGGTTTTGATTAAATCGTTGATGAACTCGTTCCCCTTTCAATTTTGCGGTTTTCCCAGGCATTTCTTGATGATGCTCAATTTGTGAATCGAAACTGGGAAGACGACATTCTTTTGTTTTTTTGTGCGTAGGTATGTCAAGTGAATGAGGATCATGTGGCTTCTATTCGAAAAGAAATGGGAAGTTCATTGGGAGTTAATTTAAATTTGATGGCACTGATGTAGTCTAGATAAAAGAGTCCCATTTAAATTGAAGATTTTTTTCCGGGAACTGTTCATTAAATCTGGAAAAAACTTCTGCTCATACCTTGAACATTATATTCTAAGGCAGTGTAGTAAATTTAATTTTGATACGACGATAATTTCTGGAGATATTGAGAAAAAATATATAAAATTGTGGTTTTCTTCCTGATATCGTTGTTTTTTCCAGAATAACTCAGAAAATACAAATCAATTGAAATGAAACTGGCCAGCTAGTTTGTAAATGCTAATAGACAGCTTTGTGCAAAATTTCGTGTTGATCGTGTCATTAGAACAATTTAAAAAAAAAATTTTCTGGCCAAATTATCCTCATGTTATTTTATGAGAACCTCGGAACTGTAATTTTTCGATAAAATAGTTCAATTCCATTTTATCTGTATCTCCGGAAATATTGGAGAAATGAAATTTTGAATGGGTGTATCTGCGGAATCATTGGGTGGATTCTACCCATTCACAAATTCGGCCTTCGTAATTAAAATCCAAACCAACTCTATATATATCGAGTTTCTAAGTTGTTTTCATTCGAAAGTTATTGTGTTTACGGTCGGTCGTTAGGAAAAACGACTTAGAAACTCGATATTCGTAGAGTAGATTTGAACCTTAATTACAAAGGCCAAATTCGTGAATGGATGAAATCCGCCCAATGATTACGTAGATATACCTATTTAAAACATTATTTTTCCAATATTTTCAGAAATACAGATTAGATCGAATTGAAATCCAGTAGTTTACCAAAAAACCTAGAAAAGCACTTACGTGAAATCAGCAGCTTTCGGTCGCATGTTCGAAGGATATCACCAAAAGTAAGCATGCGCGCAAAAGCTGCTGACTTCACGTAAGTGCTCTTTTAGGTTTTGAATAGTTCATTTTCAGATATTGGGAGCAGGAACCAACAAAAACTGAGAAATAGTGCAGAATTTGAATTGATATTCAAAACAGAAGTGTTTTTCATCATTTAATTCCTTATAATTAGCGAAATATTCTTGACCTAAAAAAAATATAAGTACCTCTCTATTGTTTCAAACAAAATTGAATCCAATCTTCCAAGAGGGCAACAAGATCTCTCTCCAAGGTCTTCATCAATTGGAAAACACGAAGTTCATTTTATTGATGGACACCATACCACAATATCGAGGCAATGTTCTTGGAATTGAATCTTTTGAGCCTTCTCCTCTTTTATAACGACAAGCATTGTTCAGCCCGAACCTAATAATTAGAAACGATGAGTCTGAAGCATGTTTTGTGCTTGTTCTACTACAGAATTCAATTTGTGTTGACTTGATTCTCCCTTAATTGAGAATATGGAGTCCTTTCAATCGTTATACTTTATGCCAGTTTGAGAGGTTTTTTCTTTGATGCCTTTGTCGACAGGCATCATTTTAAGAAGATTAATTTCTTCATTAAATGAGACAGATTTTCTTGAATTTAAGATAGTTTTCTTGCTATTAGGATTGAGCGAATATTAATAAAGTATATCTGATTTGATGAGAAAACTTAACCATATTGATATTTCACGATTTACAGGGTGTTCCACCATAAACTGGACAAACATATGTAGATGACGTTGGGATAGTCATATTTGCATTATGACATATACCCCGTTTTCGAAGCATGTGCGAGATACAGGGTGTTTAATATGAACTTTGACCAAATTCTGATAACTGTGGAGAGTTATTTGTGGTCTTTGAAATAATGGTTTTTGTCACATCTTGGTATTTTTGGGAGGTCAATTCAATTTTCGTGTAGAATTCTGGAGAAAGATTTCAAAATGGCGGAAACCTGCGAAGTTTGAATTTTATTTTCCATTTCCGAATTGGATAGCATTATTTCAACTCACCTACTAGGTTTTCTGAGATTTTCCCTAAAAAAAGTTTTCCATAATTTGAACTCTTTTTTTTCAGTCTACAGTAAAAACAAGTTCAATCGAAATTGTTGGAATCCTCCGAGGTTGAAGTAACCTTCGTTCTGAACACTTGTGTGAAAACAGAATGAAAAATTCTCATTGGTTTTCAAATTGTAGCCTTCCAAAGATTCCGTCCGGAGTGCTCGAATAATTTTTATTTAAAAATCTAGTGGATTTATGGAGATCGAAATTGTACTGAAAGGCCTCCAGAATGACCTAGAGAGAAATATGAATCTATAAAAAAACTTTTCAAAAAAACTTCAGTGGGAGTTGAACTCGCTCCACTTTCGGACAGTTGGGTCACGTTACCTCTCGAGTATAAGTTGCATTTATTTTGATGGTATTGATGTCCGTTAGCAAGCAACGGTAGTTCATAAAATTCGACCCTAACATTCGAATGTGGAGAGAGTTTGATTCCCAGGAAAGATTTTTTGAAAAAATCAATTTTATTGATGAATTATTATAATATTTCCATCAACCCTTGAGGCTCATTGGCACAATTTTGGCCCCCGTAATGTCACCAGTTTTTCAATTAAAAATTATGTAAGTACTTCGATTGGAATCTTTGCAAGGCTACAAAATGAGAATCATTGGATATTTTTTTATTCTATTATCACTACAGTGATCACAATGAATGATAAGTTCAACCCCAAAAGATTCCAATAATTATGGGTGAAAGTTTTTTTACTGTAGAGATGTAAAAAAACTGAGTTTCAATTATGGAAAAATTTTTTCACGAAAATATCAGAAAATCAAGTGCCTGCATCTGAATAATACTATCCAATTTGGCAATCGAAAATAAGAATTCCAACTTCGCAAGTTTTGTGCCATTTGGAATTTTTTTCCAGAATTCCTTAGCACAATAAATTAGCCACCAAAAACTACTTAGAAGTGACAAAAATATATATCATAAGGCAACAATGACTTGAAGTATCAATTAAAGCTTAGTTTGGTTTTTTTCTGGGTTTTCACTCTCAAAATCTGAAACAGAACTATTGAAAAATTTAATAGAAACTGTTTTTCCTGAAGAACGCCATTACGGATTGCAGGATAGAACTATTTGTCAGTTTCTTGGAAAACAGATCACTTAATGAACAATACAGGAATAATATAAACGATGAACAAAGCAAACTGTGATGTTTCAGAGTACGAATCTGACAACAGACAAACGAGCAAATTTTCAGATTTATTTTCTTTCGATTCTTCCCAACGTAATATACACGGCTATAAATGTTTGTCCAGTTTATATCTACCCTCTATATGAACAAAAAATTGATAAACGAAATGAAAATATTCCTGCATCTAATAAATATGTTGACTCAAAATTGAATGCCAACCCACATATTCTCCAATAACTTGAAAAAGCAACAGCAAATGATGATATTTTGTTGAAACAGTAAAAAGCTTATAACTCAAAGAAATCATCACAACAAAATACAATTGATTGTGTTCTTTTTCATCCCTCCATAACTGTTTACACCCTGTATTCAATACCAACGAAGGCAAAATACACATTTCCCCAGTGGAACGCTCGTGTCGCATTCCCAATCAAACCAATTAACATTTTATTGACGCTTCTCAATTGATATCTTAATAATTCAAGCGTTAATCAATTTCAATTAAGCCGCTCGAATGAATTGTTTGAAAATTGGCGTTTCTTTTCATCAGGGCGTTTTCGGCAAACAGCGCCCTCAGGTTTATTTGCCATTATCTGCTAAAACAACGCAATTTCGGCCATGTTTATTCTTCGGGGGATGTAGAAACAACAAAATACGAACGACGATTAAATTTGAAGTGAATTATGGACGCTGGGTTGCATAAACAGGCGTTCGGTTTGTCTAGTTGCAGGGGTATTATCTGCCTAATGGATTATTAGTTTTCTGAGATGTTATTTTTGGTTATATAATGTGGGTGAATTAGAAAAGTTCATTCATAATTCAGGCGTTCCAAGTAGTTCTGGGCGTGCAACGAGAAACTTCGAAAACATAATAAACAAAATGAAATATCGGATGAGGATCGGTTGACGTTTATTTTCGGAGAATTCTGCATCATTTTGTTTTTTTTTTCTGGGTTTTCACTTCCAATATCTGAAACAGAACTACTAAAAACTAAATAATAATTGTTCTTATATAGAAACCGCCCTCGCGGATTGAACTATTAAGTGAGACTGTTTTTCTTTCGATTTTTCAATTTGAGTATTTTGTCAAATTGACATTTTTATGAATTAACAGCAACACAGATTCACTTGGTTCTAAAGTTTTCCAATTCAACTCCATTTTTAAGTGAATTTAGCTAAATAGAGACCATTTCTACTGAAAAACTAGCAAAATTACTCTCTGCAAAACGCAAGGGAACTCTTTAATTTTTTTCAAATTATCTGATTTTGACATCACTATTTTTCACGATGATTGAAAATGAGCCCTATGTGTGAAGATTAAATGAATTTTCACAGGTATCTAGGTCTGAGATTTTCTTCACAAAACAAACTTTTCAGGGAAAGGGCAATTAGTTTCAACTTCTTAAATCTTTCTCAGGGCTCTGAAATGGGATAACATGAACTACAATAAAATTTAGATGTCTACAACAATAATATTAAAATCTTTATTTAAAATTCACAAGAACACACAAAATTCACAATTGAGGAAACAAGTTCGGATAAAATCATAAATAGCAATTTTCACTAACATTTTTCTCTTTGTTTGGTCTCGAGACCAAATGTTTCTAGTCGATAGCATCCTCCATATGCCCGTAATTGTGCCTACGGCCGGCCAGACGGACGGACAGAATCGATTTATTTTGACACCAGATTTGTCACCAGTTGGTCCAACCTAGTCGTTTGAAAACATTTTCAGCTAAAAATTCGAAAATAAGACATTTAGACAAAACGATAGCTAGCTGTTTCCCAGAACATGCACGCAAAAACTAAGTTTACGAAGTTATTTCTGGATATAACGTTTTAAATATCATTGAGAATAATATCGGAGGGATGCTGTGAGGTAACTTTTTCTTATAGGATGTCAAAACTCCATGGTTTAGAAAAAATTGTTTTGTATTACCCTTGCATTACTCTTCTTACTCAGCCACAGCAACTTAAATTACTGTTTCCAACAGTTCCACGTGCATGCCCCCTTTATTTCAGTCGACCTTCCTATGACATAACAACTACGCCCTTTCGTCAAAATTGAAAATTTATATTCCACAACTTCCGTCATCCAAATTGAATCTAGAAGTCTCTGTATCAAGAAACAATGGAATACAGCATTAAGGACATTATTCTGGAGGAAGTTAAATGAGGAAGTGTTGTTATCCGCTTTTATGAATATTCAAAATAATTAGAACGCCCAGTTTGTCCCTGAGGTGTAGCTCAGAGGGCTCGAGTGTTATCCAAGATTATACGAACTACCTTACGTTCAGATTATTAATTTTGAGAGACTTGCACCTTCCAATTTACTTGCTTGGTTTCCTTGTTGATCTTGCCATAGACTTATAATGATGAAAAATGTAAGCTCACGGGAATTTTCTCGAATGTAGGTATATACAGGGTGAGTCTCTGAGTCATTAATTTTAACCATGAATTCCTCTCATCTAGTAAATCTTTTTTTTTCCTTAACCATTTTTCCAGAATAGGCGCAGTTAAAAGGTCATAAGCATTCAAATATTTCTCAACGTGCTAGAACACTCCTGCAATTGGTTTGCAAGTTCAGCACATATATATGTCATCTTGACATGATATATGTCACAAGTTATTCAATTTATTCCTAATATTTTGTTAGATTTCTAGTGTGAAATATCGAATTATGGATCTATGGGAGATGATTCCCTAATGTAAGGGGCCAGTAGCGTTTTTCGTTTATCTGAGGATCTGAAATATCATCACTTGGAGGACAGGACCTGGTCGAAAGACTCTCTCGATCTGTTAGCAAATGTAGGTAATTTTATTCACTGCTTCTTGCTGGTTTGCTGCCCCTCTTTCTGTTTCGGATATTTTGTCAAGATATTTCGTCAAAATAAATTCAAGATGACGAAAAAATTATTTTTCCAATGAAAAGGACGCCATCTTTTTTATTCAAACAAATAACAACACTTATACGGGGAGACAGAGTTTTTGCTGAGGTTTTTATCTTTGCTCTTGTATCATACAGAAAAATGTATGGTACCCCGTTTAAATTTCCTCTGCTAACACTGTGATATACCAAATAATGTAATGCTCATTCTCAAAAGAAAATATGTAAATATATACTGAATTCACTCTCATAAAGTATTCCGGTTGGCCGAGATTTAGGTTTATCAAGTTTTTTTTACTTAAAACTGAGGCAGGTTGGCACTCATGAAATATCGGCAATGTCAAAATAATTTTCAGCGACGTTGCGAAATGCCAATGTCTACTCTCAATCTCAATATAATCATCACGCTTGAAAAAAATGCCGGAGGTAGTTTTGAAGAAGCAGAGACAAGGTATCAGGAAGTGCTATGTAGAATTGAAATCTGCTTTTTCTGATAGTAACCGTGATAATTTGGAATAGATAATTTATCACAAGCTATCCAACATTTTCATACTGGAAGCTTTAAGTTGTGCAAAAAGGTATTCAAATATCTTCTGTAGGCTTTCTTCAGAATTTAGAAAAGTGGGAAAATCCTTAGGTCCTTCTGTTCGTTTAGAAGTTTTCTGTCGGGTTATTTGGGTACTTTTATTCTTCTTTCGAATGAAATCTATCACATAGTAACGGAGTATTCTGTCTATACATTAAAAACTCAACACTCGATTCTTGATTTCCGTACAAGAAAATAGCATAACTGAATCTTCCAACAATGTTTATATTCATCAAATATTTTCATTATTAACAGAGAAAAAGTTTCTTCAACATTCGTCAGGTCTTCGTTTTTTTGGTTGAATTATTCCTCCTACTGAATCATGAAAATACCATATGTGTGCAAGTAAACGTAGTGCGCCACAAACTTCTACTCATCCTCTCACATTACAACAATTCCCCGCAGAAATTCTGTACACATTGAGGACGAGATAAATATGAATTTATGCACCCTGAAGGACGTCTTCATAGCGTCTCGGCGGTGGCAAATTCTTGCATATTTTATAGTCATATTTCCTCATGGAAGACGGCACGAATCATCGGATATATCCAGCGTGCTGAGCGACGACTCCCTCGAGAATGAGTAGCCAATCTTCAAATTTTTGATGATAAAGCTGAAAAAAGGAGAACATTTTTTCCGTGGCTTCGAGAAATAGAATTTGGGGTATGATGTGTTGACCAACTTCATGCAGATTTGATTTTCAGTAATTTCTATGTACTTGAGCATGCGTACAACAAGACTTTGAGGTGTGGAAGCCACTTGAGTAATTCAGGAAATAATCTCGATAACGAGCAAATAACAACGAAGTTAATTTCACTAAAGTTCACGAAACTAAATATCGGATGATTATCGATTGAAGCTTTTTTTGGAAGAATTTTGCATCATTTAGTAGATTTTGTTTTCTGAAAAAATCACGAAAGTTGACATATTTATTCCCAATAACACCGAAAATTTTAATTTATCGAACTGAAATCTGTGACACGGTTGTAAAATATAAAGATCGAGATTATCGATTGAAGCTTTTTTGGAAGAATTTTGCATCATTTAGCAGTTTTTGTTTTCTGGGTTTTCATTCCAAATATCTGAAACAGAACCATTCAAAATTAAATAAAATGGTTTTTTCATGGAAAACTCCCTTACGGATTGCAGGATTGGACTATTTGTCAAATGCAGTTTTTTGGAAAACAGGATGAATTATAGTAACACAGGTTCACCGGGTTTGGAACTTTTTTAATACAACCTCTTTTTCAAGTAAATTCAGCCAAATATGGTCCATTTCTACAGAACAATGAGCAAAATTTCTCTCCTCATTTAACAAACTGCAGGAGGACTCTTCAATTTTTCTCTTCAAATCATCTGGTTCTAACATCAGTATTTCGTACTGTCTCAATCTATCATGTGATTCCGAATTGTCGAACAAATATGGTTCGCTATTTGGGATATTTCTATTTCTCTATTTCTTAGGTTGTTTTTGTGTAATTGTTGAAACCCCTATTAATCACTTGTTTAAATGCCAATACTATACATATCTCTAGGGTCCCTTTCGACCCGATGATTGACATAAAACAGACGGCCGCTCTGAGAACCCTGCGTAGTTTAAAGACGCCTTCTAAGGGCCATTTGCACCGTATTACAAAACCATAGATTAAGACCATAACCAAGGTTTAGGTAAAAAATTATCTTGCACCGTCACGTAATCCACGTTTAATGGCCTTAACTGACTATTAAATTTAAACCCTGGAATTTGGGGGCTTAAAAGAAAGATTAATGGTAAGCTTCGAAATCTAACCCTACTTTCGAGCGATTTCGTACAAGTTTGACATTTTTCTGGACGTAACCTCCAGTTTGTTTACATTTTTTTTTGTTTACATTGGACATTCATGAAGAACTCGTACGAGTTAATGGATTTGATAATCAAATTTTGATTAAAAGTTATTGAATTTCAGATGATATTGATGAAAATTGATATAGAGAGATAATGACATCAGTAGGCATTGATTCGTATCTTTTAAAGCATGAAGAATTAACATCAGTATTTCCATTGAGTTCGAAAACTCAATGGTATTTCTTAAAAGCCTTCAACTCTTTGAAGTGATAAAGTTACAATGATGTGCTTATTTATTTCCAAAAGCGAATAGCAGAATGAAATCGAAGACATATTTGGAATGAAAAAGCATAGTTTCATGAAGATTCTTCTGTACTATTTTATTAAGTGATGTATCATTCTCCTCGATTATATAATAACTGGACTCAAAATATAACTTCAAACGAATTAATGTAACAGAAATTGCACCTTCGTCAATCCATCCATACATGATACTTCAATATTTATATAGAATACTTTTTATTCTGCGGATCTCACATTAGAGTTTTCATTATAATCGACCAAAAATTAACTCAATTCATAATATACTTATTACAAACAAAATAATTCAATGGAAAGTCTATCCATGGGTAAGCTGTTCCTTATCCGAAACCTTTTCGGAAAAATCAATACTATTTATTTATTCATTTCACAAACGCCAGTATTGTAATTCCATGCAGAAGCTTAAATCTTATGATATCACAAAATATAAGTTTACTTGAGTATATAACTATAAATTTGAATAATGTTTAAAGCCTGATGCAGAAGTAAGAGCATAAGTCTGTGGTAAGAGATCCCTAGTCTTAATGATAATAAACAAGTCGAGAACGTTACATGCAATATTTTTACGGAAGCTATAAAGTCTGTCAGATATATTTTTTCGGTGGGTTTTTCAATAGATGCATCTTGATTTTTCATATCTTGTGGAAATATGGTAGAACCCATAAAATGAGTTTCATCTTTTGAATTAGAATGTTTCATCAATTAGGGTTAAAATAAACAACATGAAGCTAGTCACAAGTACCAATTCATGAGAAAGTAACCAGA
Source organism: Myrrha octodecimguttata (assembly GCA_958510865.1). Classification (NCBI taxonomy): domain Eukaryota; kingdom Metazoa; phylum Arthropoda; class Insecta; order Coleoptera; family Coccinellidae; genus Myrrha; species Myrrha octodecimguttata. The sequence goes on along the minus strand of OY294063.1, from coordinate 15,052,726 downwards.
TTTTTAGATTAAATTTAATCTAGTTACTTTCAGCCTCGGTGCAAGCCGAATATTTAAATCAGAGCTTAATAAGTTTATCGTCGCTTAACTAACTGAAGCTTAAGACGAAAACGGTGCAATTGGCCCTAAGGAATCAGTCTTAAGTTGATCCTACGATCATGATCATACACAACAATATTTCATATAAATAAGATCTTAAGGCTCAAGAAGTATAATTAGTTTACAGTCCATTACCAATTTATTCATGGTCCTTCGGGCCGGATATTAGCAATCAGTGAACAGTGAAACCAAAGTGCAAGTTACATGATTACGTAACAAATTCAAGTAATTCTGGGCAGAAAAGGACGTGTTTTGTGTTGTCATCGCAGGGCCGAATCCTGCTAAGTGCCAGGTTAACATTGAAGCTGATTTGTGATAAACATTACTGATTAATAATATTAGTATATAATAATACAATTAAACTAGCAGTTTAATTGAACGTACTAGCAATTCAATTTAACTTACTATCAATTCAAACCGTTTGATCCAATTAGCAACAGCTTATATAAAAATCAACAAAATCAAGCGAACTTTTATTCAAGTTCCACTATAATCTACGGATATTCAACATTTTGCTGAACTGAAAGCAGCAAGGATCTTCATCTTCAGGGACCCTATTCTTGAATGTGATGGTATGTACGTTCTCTATCGTTTCATTAAAAATGCACCGCGTTTCCTTGACAACAGCCCGGACACGCCTATTTTCTCCCATCCCCGGTTCAAGAATAGGGACTCTGTTGTGATTCCTGTGTTCTCCACTCAATAACTGGTAAGAACAGAGGAGTAGGAAAGCAAGCAATATAAAATCTACTGGTGAGTCAGTTCCAAATCTTTTTTCCCGTATTCTATACTGTGCCTATTTATAACTCCTTTTTTTCCAATCTATTCGTGTCAGAACTGATATAAAATGTCTGAGGAATTAAAACAGTTAAGGGCCAGAAGGGCTATTATTAAAGGACATCTCTCTAGATATATCAATTATTTTAATAACATTAAGAGTTTAACTCCCGAAAACATAGTTGGAGCAACTATAACTCAGTTAAAAAATAGACAAGCTAAATTCCACCCTGTCTGGGATCAATTCAATGATATTCAAACTGAAATTGACTTATTAGATGAAAATGAACTAAGTAGCAGTTGTCGTGAGCAATTTGAGGATGAATATTTCACGTTGGATTCCGAAGTCGAACAATTTCTAGATGATCACTCACCCAAATTTGTCTCTGCTCAATCTAATTCAAGTTCAATCAATAGTAATAATCTTGCAAATTTAAGGCTGCCAACTATCGATTTGCCTAATTTCAGCGGTTCTTATGAACAATGGCATGAATATTTTGATATATTCAGTGCTCTTATACATTCTAATGAGGGATTATCGGATATACAAAAATTTTATTATTTACGATCTTCCTTAAAGGGGGAAGCTTCACAAATTATCCTATCTATGGAGGTCACTGCTGTAAACTACGAAGTGGCTTGGAAATTATTAAAAGAAAGATTTGAAAATAAAAACTGATTCTTCAAAAGCACGTTCGAGCTCTTTTTAAATTATCTTCAATCGTTAAGGAATCTCATGTTGCTCTTCGAAAGTTATTAGATGATATGTTGAAGCATCTGAGAGCTTTGGAAAATTTAGGCCCATTACTTATTGGGATACTCTTATTATTCACATCATAAGTAATAAGCTGGATGCGCGATCTAGAAGAGAATGGGAAAGCTTTCAGCACAAGGACGATATTCCGAGTTTTGAATAGTTGAAAAATTTCCTCAATAAAAGCTGCAAGTTGATGGAAGCGATAAACAGTACCAACAAAAATCAAAAATTCACAAGAGATGGACAATCCAATTCCTTTCATGTCTTGAATTCTAATAAGAGTAAAATACAATGCTCATATTGCAGGGATGCCCATCTAATATATAAATGCTCAAAATTCCTCAAACTCCTGTTAAATACTAAAATATCAGAATCTAAAATATTATCACTATGTATAAATTGTTTGAGAAAAAATCATTTCACCAAGAATTGTAAAAGTAGAATCAGTTGCAAAATATGCCACAAAAAGCATAATACGTTACTACACATTCCTGTGAATAATAGTAGTTCTGCTCAAGGCAGTTCTGTGAGTGACCAAGGGAAGGATGATTTGGTTAATTTTTCTGAAAGTAATATGTGTACCCCAGTACAGAGTTTAAATTTAATGACTGGCAATCTTACCGCTATGGACAATGATACAACTGAAAATGAAATGTCCGGAACTTGTACCCAAAATTCTTTAGGAACAAAAAGTAGCAGTCAAATGTCTAAGGGTGATGGGGACGAATGGAAAATACTATCATTGTCGAGCTTTATGAGATTCCGGTTCGCAGTCTAGTTACATAACTGAAGAGTTTGCTGAACGATTAGGTCTCGAAAAACAAAAATCGGATTTGACAGTGATGAGTATAAATATCCAATAATAACTTCAAAACGAAAATCAAAATAAAATCAAATCAAAATGAATTCAAGGCATCAGTACATTGTTTTATTATCCCCAGTATAACTGGCTCTTTATCCTCAAGGTCCTTTGACATTTCGGCCCTTCATTCACCACAAAACATGAGTTTAGCCGATCCCAAATTCAATAAGAAAGGGGAAATTAACGTTTTACTCGGTTCAGATATCTTTTGGCAGATTTTATGCGTTGGACAGATAAAATTAGGAAAAAATAAGCCGATATTGCACAAAACAACATTTGGTTGGATTATTGCAGGTACATTGCCTTCATCAGAAAGTCTTTCTACTAATTCTGTCAGTCTTTTCACACAAAATTCCGATTCACTGTCAAGTATTTCCTTGCAAAAGCAAGTTGATAAATTTGGGGCAATAGATCAGTATCATAAATAAAACATATTCAAAAACACAAAAGAAATACGTAACAAGCCCAAAAATTCCAGCGGATCTTATATCCCAGGGAATAGATCCGAAAACATGAAAATCATTTCCTTTATTTTGGCATTCTTGGTCATTCAAAAACGCTCCCGAAGCTACTTCAACAGATGTTGATATAAATACTCACGGAATCCCTGAACTACGGTTCAATTCTCAGGTCCTTTTTTCGTTTACCGACAACTCGAATCTATTCAATCGATATTCAGTGGTGAAACCACAAAGGGTTTTTGCAGACGTTAAAAATTCGGTAAATTTGAATTGGCGATTTCATGACAAAACAGCGCGAGGATTCAAGTTAACAAAATCATATATCACACTATTCAAATACTTCAGAACGAAGGCAATTCATTTGGAACTCGTAATAGATTTAAGAAGTGACAGTTTTTTTTTTATTGTATGGCTCGCGGAGGGGGATCTTCCCATACATACTCCGATTATGTTTTTTATTTCAGTAGAGCTTCAAAACTGATTAAACTTGGACAATTCTTGTGGGAAGCTCACATTAGAAATTTTTTGAATGCTAATTTATCCACTGAAAATATGACATGGCATTTCATACCACCTAGAGTACCTCACTTAGGAGGAATCTGGGTGGCTGGTGTGAAGTCAGCGAAAATTCACATGACAAGAGTTATAGGAAATTATCAATTGAACAACGAGGAGTTTACGACAGTGACACACAAATCGAATCAGTCCTTAATCCTTGAATCCTTTAACACCATTCCATTTCTTAATCGGACGAAATGGTACCACCATAACGGATCCATCGGTAATTCACATAAGAGAGAACAGACTAGACATACAGGGTCTTTCACGAGGAACCTCACCCATATTTATACGGGAAACTACTGAACGTATTTTCATGAAATTCAGCACTTATAAGTATTTCACGATGCTGATGAAATCTAAAATATTTTCAAGGCATGAGCACCTCCGGTTTTTCCGGAAATGACGTCAACTTCCGTTTTTCAAATTAGAACACCATTTTTTTATTGCAGAAATAGATTCCTTAGAAAATTTCAATTTATTTTGATGTAACATTTTTCAGTTTTGGTTGGAAAATTCTCTCTGAGCGGGAAAATTCGAAAAAAAAATCGAAAATAGAGCTCCGCTGAAACAAGAATAACTTCGAGGTTTTTGGATGGAAAATTTTCATTTTTGAGATTTTTCAAGATGTAAGATTGATGTATCCACTTCAAAAATCGAAATTGCGATTCATGATACAGGGGGTGAAAAAATCGCTTTCAAAGTTAGGGATGACAAAATTGTGAAAAATCAATTTTTTCAAATTAGAACCCCATTTTTTTATGGCAGATATTGAATCTACGTTGAAAAATAATGTGAGTGTATGCATCACACCCTTGCCCTAAAGTGGATATTTTCTGAGTTAATCACAAAAAACTGTTTTTCGTCTTGAATTTTCAGCTATTTCTTTTCCCTTCACGCCAAAAAGATGACATTTTCAGGAACTGTTACTTAAACCATGTTTTAGATTTTACTACCCTAATATGCAAGAGAAAAAAGTTACAGGTTGTTCCTAAATAGATGGCGAATTTGGATTCGAATTTGTATCGGAAACCTCTTTATTTCAACTAATCGGCCATCGGTTTTCTCTCCAGTGATAAATAAATAATTCCTTATGAACCATATGCAAAAACTTACCATGTTTTACATTTTTTTTTTTAATGATATATATCATTAATTACATCTGCCAAATTCCTCTTTATTCAGTAGCATTTTGTGTTTACTATTAATTTGGTGATAATTCGTATTAAGTTATAAAATCGATCACTATGCCTAATTTTACCAATGAAGATTATTTAAATCTCATTCTACTTCATGGAGAATGTAATAAAGTTGTAGATAGAACGATTCGACTGTTCATTGAGAGGTTTCCTGACCGACCCAGACCAACGAGAGATACCATTAACAGAACCATGACAAACTTAAGAAATGTCGGATCTTTCGTTAAGAAAACTACACACAGAGAAAAAAGTGTAGTAGAAGATGAGAACAACGAAATTACAGTTCTTGCATATTTTCGTGTGAATCCTCAAAATTCTCTCAAAGATGCCGAGATTGATCTGGGATTATCTCAATCGAGTATTTGGAGAATATTAAAAAAACATAAAATGCACCCATATAAATTCAATAGGGTACAGCATTTGAAGGAAACTGATTTCGTCAGGAGAACAGAGTTTTGCGAAGCTATGATGATTCGATTTCAAGAGAATGAAAACTTTTTGGACTGTATAATTTGGACAGATGAATCTGAATTCACAAAGAATGGTTCTTTCAATAGGCATAACAGTCATTATTGGGATGAAGAGAACAACCACCACTTCAGACAATGGAACTTTCAAGAGACCTGGAGTTTCAATGTTTTTTGCGCCATCAAAAATAATGCAATTCTCGATGTTCACATATATGATGGGACTTTAACTGGTAAGATAGAACACTACACATGTTTGCATTATTTAAAGAATGTTCTCCCTTAGGAGATAGATATTCTGACATATTGACTCAAATAATTGAGCCGCTAGTACAGAACCATAATGACTTATGGTATCAACAAGATGGCGCGCCTCCACACAATTCACTCAATGTGTCAAATATCCTCTACAGGCTATTTGAAGATCGATGGTTGGCGAACAATGGTCCACATCTTTGGCCACCACGTTCTCCCGATTTAACTCCTTTAGACTATTATGTTTGGGGTAGGATAAAAAATATTGTCTACTCAACTCCCCTGACTGATAAAGAGGACTGCATAGAACGAGTCAGAAATGCGTTCAGGTTTGTTTAGATTTTTAGATTCATAGTTTTGAAACTCAATTTGGTTTTTAAACACTTTTGCAGATCTCTTCCTCCCGATGAAATAAGAAGAGCAACGCACGAAGCATTCCTGAGACGTATAAATAAATGTCTAGAAATTAACGGTCAAAACTTTGAGCATCTTCTCTAGTTATAACTGCGAGAGTTTGCCATGGTTCTCCTAATAGTAACTTGAAGTCGGTTTCAAGAAGGGGTGAAAAATCTACAGCATGGTTCAAATAACAGTTCCTGAAAATTTCATCTTTTTGGCGTGAAGGGAAAAGAAATAGCTTAAAATTCAAGACGAAAAACAGTTTTTTGTGAATAACTCAGAAAATATCCATTTTAGGGCAAGGGTGTGATGCATACACTCATATTATTTTTTAACTTAGATTCAATATCTGCCATAAAAAAATGGGGTTCTAATTTGAAAAAATTGATTTTTCACGATTTTGTCATCCCTAACTTTGAAAGCGATTTTTTCACCCCCTGTATCATGAATCGCGATTTTAATTTTTAAAGTGGATACATCAATCTTACATCTTGAAAAATCCCAAAAATGAAAATTTTCCATCCAAAAACCTCGAAGTTATTCTTGTTTCAGCGGAGCTCTATTTTCGATTTTTTTTTCGAATTTTCCCGCTCAGAGAGAATTTTCCAACCAAAACTGAAAAATGTTACATCAAAATAAATTGAAATTTTCTAAGGAATCTATTTCTGCAATAAAAAAATGGTGTTCTAATTTGAAAAACGGAAGTTGACGTCATTTCCGGAAAAACCGGAGGTGCTCATGCCTTGAAAATATTTTAGATTTCATCAGCATCGTGAAATACTTATAAGTGCTGAATTTCATGAAAATACGTTCAGTAGTTTCCCGTATAAATATGGGTGAGGTTCCTCGTGAAAGACCCTGTATATCAGCGAATGCAGTCGTATACCCAGCATTTTTGGAAGCGCTGGAATATTGAATATACAGCGGAATTGCAGACAAGATATAAATGGAAAACTAAATCTGCATCCTTGATAGAAAAGGGTTCATTAGTTATTATCAAGGAGGACAATTTGCCTGCCTTACAGTGGAAAGTTGGTCGAATTGTTGAACTTCATCCAGGTAGTGATGAAATTGTAAGGGTAGTATCAGTACAATGTGCGTGCGGTATATTCAAAAGGCCTGTTTCGAAAATATGTGTCTTACCAATTGAAAACTCTTAAAAATCATAAAGACAGATATTTATCAACTATATTTTTTATGTGATTGTTAATTATTCCACTGTTGAAACCTGTGAACTTTCAAGGGGGGACTATTTTGAAACCCCTATTGATCACTTGTTTAGATGCCAATACTGTACATATATCTAGGGTCCCTTTCGACCCGATGATTGACATGAAACAGACGGCCGCTCTGAGAACCTTGAGTGGTTTAAGGACGCCTTCTAAGAAATCAGTCTTAAGTTGATCTTACGATCATACACAACAATATTTCATATAAATAAAATCTTAAGGCTCAAGAAGTATAGTTAATTTACAGTCCATTACCAATTTATTCAGTAATCGTTTTCTGATATCTAACAGTCAAGGTTTTACCCTCTATGTATCCTTCCACAAATACAGGGTTTACCATAAACACAATTTTTTATTTTTGCTTCTCGTTAATTGGTTTGGTTATCTATAATACTAAACGCGTTACAAGCAACACCGCCGAAACCACTGCAGGAGATCAAGAAAAACTTTTGCTAAGGAAGGGTTATTTTCGTGAGAGTTTTTCGGATATTTCCGGGGAGTCTTGAAGTGATATCTGAACGTGATTAGAAAGAGGAAGTTCCGAATTTTCCCGTCCTGTTGATCTTTCATCGCGAAAAAATCGAGAGATACTTTTAAAAAACTCCCGAAAAATAACGAAAATATCGATATTTGCCAAAGGTGCAAAACCATAGGAAAGGATTTGGTCGCTGGGTTCAAGCTAGGTGAAGTTTTTTGGTACGAACAGAAAGACGAAGGACGAAATTGTGGCGTGACGGACCCCTTTTTATGATTCTCACTTTCGTATTCTTTCAGGAATGATGAAAAAAAGTGACATTCCTAGGAAAATCCGGTAAAAATTCTCCATTTCATATTCTTCTGTGGACTCGGCCGAGATCGGCTATCTCTGCCGCCTTCGGGCTCGCTTTGGAGGTAGAATTTCTTGCGACAGTGAATATATGGCAACGTCGAACTTCGAATTTCTGTCGATTTCGCGGAAAACTCAAGCATCGTAGGCTTTGACCGTCGGCAAAGATCGGGTACTTCCGTCAATATTTTCAAGCCGAACCGGCGTTTGTTTATGTCAATTGTCATTAACATCAATTCTAATTTGCCGTCAAAATAGCATCCTATGTGGAAGCTACATTGAAATTGACGAAAATAAAGTTGGTAACGAATGGAAATGCATTAAGAAGTATCAATCATGGTCAATACTGCCTAATTCCATCTCTAACAATGACTTTTTCAAGAAAAGTTATCGTGTTTACAGACGGCCGAAGGTCGACTGTCGACTGTAGACAGTCGAAATTTTCCAGGTAGGTTTAAAGTTTGAATTCGAAGGTTAAGTTCGGAATGAACAAAATCCGCCAAACGGTTAAGTAGATGAACGCATTTGAAATTTCATCATCTCAATATTCACAAAAATACATACACGATTTGGTCAAAATTCAGTTCGAGGATAGAAGATAACAGTGATCGAATTTTACATTAGCAACTGATTTTTTGTAAATTTATAAACTGTGTGCTTCGTTTCTAATAATTCAGTCAACTATTCAATTAATCTACTCAAAAAGGTAGATCTGGGCGCTTCCTACGTAGGTATCGTTTAAGTAGATCTACAGTAAAGATTGATCTATCGCTAGGTAGATCTGGGCGCGTACTAGTAATAACTATTTGAGTTCACTGTGGATAGAATACTGATAACAACAGTGTTCAACTACTCTCTGATCCACTTAAACTTTCTGCGTTTAACGCACGTTTCGGAAACCAAGAGAGACATATCGTTACTAACTACAGGTACAAGTTCGCAGACTGAACGAGTGGGGAGGGTGGTATACAGGACCAATAGAGAAAGGGTTGTTGAAAGGCCATTAGGTAGTGTTGGGTTATCAACGGTGAGCCAGGTAAATATTTGGAATAATGGGTTACTCATTAGTATATAGATAGATAGATAGATAGATAGATATTTTTATTTCCAGAATTATTATCAAACGACAATGAGGTGAAAACAAGACAAAATATATTCGAAACAAAAGCAGCAATAGTGGGATAAAACTACGAATAAGTAGCACAGAAAGTCTTGAATTCAACTAATGAATATTGTTCACATTTCTCAATCATCAGATATATACATTTTCTGAATGCTTGGTGTTCAGTTATACTTTTAATTACAACAGGAAGACAGTAATACAATTTAATTGTTGTATATAACGTGCTTTGCTCAGTTAAATTGAATCTATGGGCTGGAAAAAAATACTGACATATTCTCCTAGTTCTAGTATTGAATTTCTGTATTCTTTAAAGTAATAATTATTCTTATGGAAAAATAATAGTGTTCGATATATGAAAAGTCCCGAAAGTGTAAGTATGTTGTTGTCCCTGAAGTTGCCTCTGCAGGAATCTCTATACCTCATCCAGAAGATCACCCTAAGGGCTACTTTCTGAGTAATAAAAACTCGTTCCGAGTGAGAAGAGCTCCCCCAGAAAACAATTCCATAACTCAATATTGACTGGAAGTTCGCATAGTAGACTGTCTTCAATGTGTCTTCATCGAACTGATCTCTCAGGGCCTACAAAGTATAAATGACTGAATTAAGCTTGGAAATCAAGGCTTCACAGTGTGAACTCCAGCTCAGGTTCTGATCTATCGAAATTCCTAGAAGATTAGAATTGGAGCTAACCTGAATGACACTTTGTTCCAGCTGGATGTTTGTAGGACGGACAATTTTGGTTCTCACATTGGAGAAATAAAGATCTTAGTTTTTTTTTGTATTTAGTGTTAGATCGTTATCAGTGCACCATTTTTCCAGCTTACGAAAAACTCTGTTGACATTATTAGTTGTGCTTTCCAATTTTCGATTTGTGTCATCAGCGTAGAGGTAAGAACTTACATCATCTTCCTTCTCTTCCTCGAAATCCAATTCCTCCAATACTTCAGGAAGGTCGTCTATGTAAACCACAAATAACAGGGGACCCATAATCGAGCACTGAAAAACCCCCTCCAGAACTGGAGCCTCTGATGATTCAAAATGAGAGTCAGCACAATCCAACACCACTATTTTTTTTCTGTTTTCCAAATAGCTCTTAAGGAGCTTCAAAGGAACGCCTCTTATACCGTACCTTTCGAGCTTATTCAATAATCTTTCATGGTCAACATGATCAAAAGCTTTAGAAAAATCCACAAAGAGTCCTACAGGAATTTCACCTTTTTCCAGAGATTGATTGATCTTCCAGAGTATTTCAAACAGGGCTGTTTCGGTACTACGACCTGGGACAAAACCATTTTGCTTCCTAGATAGGACGTTAAATTTCATGAATTTCATAAAAGTCGATTGGCAAGTATTTTTTCAAATATTTTAGCAAATCCAGTTATAAGGGTATTGGTCTATAGTTGGACAAATTATTGGGATTTCCCCTTTTGAAGAGTGGCTTAACTAGTGAAATCTTTAGAGAATCTGGAAAAATACCATTTTTGAAGGAGCAGTTAATAACATGACAAAGCGGTTTTAAAATTTCTGAGATGTGAGCCTTTATAATGGTGATAGGAATATCATCATGACCACAGCTGTTCTTATTTTTCATGGACTTGGCTGTGGAGAGAATTTCTGCCTCTGCAACATCAAATAAGTAGAAATAATTGGATATTCGTTTATTAGTAGGATGCACATTTACGGTGTTGCTTGACTTACTCAGTGATGTAGTGATGAAGAACTTATTGAATTCATCAGCTAATTCGAATATATTTTGGAAACTACCTGAGAGAGTAGGGTATGTATTCACTGTAGTATTGGAACTCTTGTTTCTATCTTTGACGATACTCCAAACGGCTCTTGATTTATTTGCTGCATTATTAATCACATTTTTGTAGAAAGATTTTTTGTTGTTTTCAAGCGCATTATCATAGCTGAGTTTAACTTGTTTGTATTTGTTTAACAGTGCTGGATCAAAACTGTATAGTACAAACAGAAAATCCAACAATTTCTTTGTTTCCTCAATCTCCTGAGTGGATCCGATTCTTCTCCTCTGACAAATGTTTATTGTCTTGAATGTGAAAGCTTTGTTGAACTTAGAACCTATGGAATTAGAAAAGTTAGTCTACATTTCAGTGGGATTGTTCTGGGGACAATCGTAAATTTCAGACCAGACACATTTCTTGAGCTGTTCATCAAAATTCTTATGGGTTTCCTCACTAAAAACTCTTAACGTCCTCCTCAGTATACTCTTTAGTGGTGCTTCCGTATTGTGAAATTTGAATTTCAAACCTGAGTGGTCAGAAAGATGTTCTTTAACAACTGTTGTGGTTGTTTCAATATTTGTTATGATGTTGTCAATACACGTTGCACAGTGAGAGGTAATACGAGTAGGTTCTCTAGTGGAGACTTTGAGATTACAAGCCTCAAGAATGGACAAAAACATATAAGTCTCTGAAGAAGGAGTCAGGATATCAATGTTGAAGTCACCAGCTATCAAAAAGCTCACATTCTCAAAAAGACATTTGTCTAATAATTTACTTAATTGTTCATAAAATTCCTTGATATCACTTGTTGGCATGGAATTTGGACTGTAAATACAGATAATGAGAAGTTTGTTAAGTTCAAAATCTAGTTGGGTGGCACAACACTCGAAGGAACCCGGAACAGTGAAAGAAGTAAGATCTGCACAGTACGTGGAATGTAATTCTTTCTCAACCAATATGGCACAGCCACCATGGTGCCCCCTTTCTCTGCAAAAGGATGATCCTAAAGAAAATCCATCGGGAATGCAACTTGAAAGTTCTTCCTTTGATTTCCAATGTTCCATCAGGCATAGGATATTGACTTGATGTTTCTGTAGGGTGTGTTCCAGCTTCAGGAATGAGGTCCCAATGGCTTGAATATTTTGACTGAAAAGAGACATGGTTTTAGTTGTCTCCACATTTTCACAGGTGGATTGGTGGTTTCCGAAAAAAATTGGAGAAATTGAACTCCCTAAGTATTACCCCGCATGGCCAAAATTGTGGGTTATTTACTTTTCCAAACAGTTCATCATCCGGTAATCCAATGCTAAATGCAGAGTTAACACCTTTAGTTGTTAATTTTTTATCTCAATGGTTTCGAAATTTCCTGTTCAGAGGCATATCCAATGAATTAAGGACTGTAGAAGCTTAATCTTCTTCAGAAATCCCCTCCCTTCACAGTGCGATACTGACGCTAAGCACACAGGCTCCATAGTCCTGCCCCAAATGCCTTTTGCAGGAAAACATCGAGAAGATAAACATTCGATGTATACCTTATATACATAAATCGAGCCTTGTGATGCGTTGCATGAGATGGCTATGGTTATCAAAGGGATTTGCATAAAGGTCCTATTTCGTAGAGGGATGTTTCAACCCTTCGGAAAAAAGTAAGACGTTCAGATGGAATATGATATATGTTGAATATACAAGAAGAAATTAGGTTTGAAAGGAAGTGTTTGTTATTTCGAGAGAATATTGATGGGGTGTTATGAGATATTACTTTTTTGTGTAATTTTCTTCGTTGTGGGTATAAAAGATGATAAAATGAGAGACGGTAAAGCAGTTTTTCTTGTAGGTTTGAATGATAACAAGATAAGTTCTGAACTTTAGGATTCATATTATTTGTAGACTAAAATATCGAAATGAAACAAATAGAATAATATCATAACAAAATCAATCAAAATAAATTCTTGTTCACACCCACTTGAAAGCATTTAGGTACTTACAAAATCTAGAAAAGCACTGACGTGAGGTCAGGAGCTTTTACGCGCTTCTTCAAATTTTGACTATTAGATCAACACGAAATTTGGCACCTAGTTTTGCGTTGGTTATCTAAACCTGATTACGAAGTTTCAATCTGATTGCATTTGTACTTTTTGAGATATTGCGGAAATAACGTTAAAATTCGAAATAACGATATTTGGTACATTTTTTCCTTATAAAGGGTTTTTCAACAAGAACTTTGTTTATTAAAACAAAATAAAACAAGGAATTTAGTGGAAAATGAATGAAATTTTTATTGTATTACAAAGAGAAAAGTTCGGCAATTATGAATAAAAAATGATATCTGACAAATGTCCACCACGACCACGCTGACAGACGTTGATTCTTTCATCAAAATTTTTAATCACTTTTTGGCAAGATGGAGGGTCTATTTCGTTAATGACATCACGGATTTTGAGTTTTAAGGCTGCAATCGATTCGATTGGCTCCGTATAAACTCTGTCTTTAACATAGCTCCACAAAAAATAATCCAGTGGTGTTAAATCACACGATCTGGCCGGCCACTTAACAGCTGAATTTCGCGAAATTATGCGATCGGGAAATTTGGTTTGCAATAAATTGATCGTTTCATTGGCTGTGTGACATGTGGCACCGTCTTGTTGAAACCACATTTCAGTGACATCCATGTCATCAATAATAGGCCAAAATTCAGTTGTTAACATCTCGCGATAGCGTGATCCATTGACTGTTACCGCATTTCCAGCCTCATCTTCGAAAAAAAACGGCCCAATCACACCTCCAGACCACATAGCACACCACACAGTGACACGTTGAGCATGCAAAGACTTCTCAATAATTGCTTTAGGATTTTCAGAAGCCCAAATGCGGCAATTTTGCTTGTTGACGTACCCCTACAAATGAAAATGTGCTCCGTCTGAAAAAATGATTTTTTGAGAAAAACCAGCAGGTTGTTCCTGAATGAACTGAGCGAATCTACGGCGATTTGAATGGTCGGTCAGCTTCAATTCCTGCACCAGTTGAATCTTGTAAGGCTTCAGAGCCAAATCCTTTCGCAAAATTCGCCATGTTGTGCTTTTGGATAACCCCAATTGTTGAGAACGTCTTGAAATTGATAACTTTTGATCTTTTTCAACACTGTGGCTCACGGCAGCGATGTTTTCTGTTGAACGACCCGGTCGAACACGTGTTGGTGTTGGCACATTTTGTACCGAGCCTGTCGACTCAAATTTCGCGACCAAATTCTTCATAGCGGTCTCAGAAGGACGTTTATGTTGTCCGAAAATATCACGAATTTTACGAAATGTAACTTTAACAGAACGACCATTTTCATAGTGGATTTGAATTATTTTAATGCGATTTTCGAGCGAAATTCAATTCATTGTAACAATTGCCAAAGCATATACTGCGAATACGTCAAAAAACTAAATGTCAAAACTGTCATGTGGTGCCGGTGTTACCACATTGAAAAACAAAGTTCTTGTTGAAAAACCCTGTATATCCGAAAGTGAATGTCGGGTCGGAATGAAATTTGGAACAATGTTGTTAGATACTGACTCTTAGGTTTGTGCTAGGCTTCAATGATATCTAATCAATATTTTCAGAGAAAAAAAAATTTTCATCAAAAATTTTAAAAATTTTCGAATAATATTTTTTTCGATTTTCTACCAACTGGATTCAAACGAAATTTTGCTCTAAGTTGCGCGCTGATATCCCAAAACTCGAAGTTTCAATTTGATCGAGTCAATACTTCATGAGATATCGAGGAATTAACCTCAACATTTCAAATGAGCCTAACTACGAAACTATCCAACCGATTCCACCCACTAACGAACTCAACCGAGATATTTGGACTCTTAACCTAATCTGACAATTTCAAGTTGCTAAGTCTTTTCTTTCGAAAGTAAGAGCGCATACAGACTGACGGACGGATACAATTTGGCCTCGGATTCTTCTTCAGGGAGTTCAACCCAATCGTTCAAGGCCATTTTCAGCTCAAAATTCGAAAATTTTTCATCGCGACGAAATGATAACGCGCTGTTCCCTAGAGCAAGCGCGTTAAAACATATCCGACCAATTGATCCCTTCAATTACCGAATCGGTCCAATTATTATCCAATTAAATTCAATATGCCTTCCGACAACGAAACCTTTTCCATTTTATCACTCATTAAAAACGAAATTCCAACTCGATATGCAGAACAAAATAGCTCAATTAATGCCATATCTGTGCTTAACCACCACCGGAAGCCGTAAAAATAAACCCAATATCCCTTCGTAACCACGAAATACTATTTTTACGATCTCCCACACAGGCGCATACGCGCCAGCCACTTCGGTCGCGTGAAACTTTAAACCGACATAAAAATACCCAGCCTTAGGCTTATCTGACTCTTATTTAAATAAGCAATAAAATGGAAATGTATAAAAGTGCGAATAGCGTATTGTAGAAATAACGTAGGGGTCAGAATATGAAATTGTGTAACTGTCGACCTAGAAACTGCCACCAGCCCTTTATGGAAAAGGGCAAGGTTCCAGGCGTGCTGAAAATACATCGCATAGTGGACTTTCAGGATCAGCATTTGCTCGGCTGACAGCCGGAAATGCAGGGTGCTCCAGTCCTCTCCTTATTGGATTCCGTTGTTTATGGAGTTGGAGATATGATTATGGGTTGAAATGTCAGCGGAATGGGGGTTTTTCCTGAATTTGGGATATTACTGCAAATGCAAATTTGAACATAATTATTATAGTTTGATTCATAATTTTCCCAAATTGACTTCAGGAAGTATTCAAAATTGGGGTTAAGGATTTGCCAGGCACGAAGTGACAACGGTGTTTAGTAGAATAGCTTTTTTATTTATTCCTATTCTGTGTTATACACGTGTTCTTTGTCAATATAACCCAACAATTTCCGTTAGCTATTTGTCAGTAATATGACAGTATGACAGTCTGTGCTCTTCTTTTTCTATTCCTTGGTCGTTGTCTTCTACTCTAACCAGATCGAAGTATAGCTATCTCTGTTTTCCTAAGCAAAATAAAACATTTGACGTCCTTTTCTTTCCGAGAAAGCTGAATTCGACGTTGCCATATCGTGCACTCAAGACAAATCCCTTTAAATGCCAACCCCCATTTTTATTTTTCAGTTTTAGGTGATCAAACATTTTTTTAAAGATGTTCTAAAGGTTTTTATGAAAATTACTGCATTTTCGTTTGAAGGAAAACCCCCATTGGGTTGAAAATCCAGATTCTGACGTTATACAGGGTCTTTCAAATTTACGTTCATAGATTTGGGGAGTGGGTGGTAAGTGATTCTTAGGATCAGAGGAAACTCGATATCAACTAATTCCTTTAATGCACCGTACGGGCGCTGGAGTCAACATTTACACCAAAAGCTTAAAATCTTATGATAGCTTTGTAAAAAATTTGGCAGATTCGAATGAAATTTAGTAAATACAGGATTTTGCAGGAACTGAATAGTCTGGGGATGAGAGAATTGACTTAAGTTCATCAGTAGCGCAGATAATAGGGACGGCTTCCACAAATTCACTCCTTATTTTGGTTTATTATTTGATCGAATTAAATAGTGAATCTTATTTGAAAACCAAAAAAAAATACCTGCATTGAAAAATTCACAGCTTAGATTTTGAAGTATGTAGATTTGAATGAACTAATAAAAATCTAGAAAAGCACAGACGTGAAGTCAGCAGCTTTTACGCGTTTGTTCACATTGCGAAATGATGACTTGGAAATTTCAGTGAAATTTTAATGAAATATAAAAATTTTCAAGAAAAAAATTTTTTTTTCGAATTTTTCCATGGATAATTTTTCTTATTGTCACTGTTAATCTTCCAACCAAGTTTCATTTCGATCAGATAAATATTTTTCGAGTTATTGAAAAATCAAAATATCAAATAGCGATAGCACAAAAACCAATTGGCAGATTTGGCCCATTAACGAACCCAACCGAGATATTCAGAATCTTAACCTAACCTGAAAATTTCAAGACTCTAGGTCCTTCCTTTCGAAAGTTACAGCGCACACGTCCTGACAGACAGAATCAATTTTGACCACGGATTCTTCATCAGAGAGTCTAACCTAGTCGTTTGAGACCAATTTCGGCTCAAAATTCGAAAATTACAGACATCATGACGAAATGATAACGCGCTGTTCCCCA
Organism: Myrrha octodecimguttata; assembly: GCA_958510865.1. Taxonomy (NCBI): domain Eukaryota; kingdom Metazoa; phylum Arthropoda; class Insecta; order Coleoptera; family Coccinellidae; genus Myrrha; species Myrrha octodecimguttata. The sequence continues at coordinate 15,035,795 of OY294063.1, read as the reverse complement.
GAACAAGCGCGTAAAAAGTTCCGTCCGTCCACCGTCCGTTGTCCTTTCCTCTGAAAGTGCCGAAACGAAATCCGTGGAGATTGGTAGAAAAATCGTGTGTCGCTTGAGATTGATCCTCCAAGCTTTTCAGCAGGATCGGTGTACCCTAAGGGCTCAAAACTAGGGGCAGGATGAAAAAAAATATTTCCCGAAAACTTGCATGAAGCCTCCAATCCAATCTATCTCTACACCAAACAGTTCTCGTAATGTCAGCGAGTGAACATATGTTTATCTAGGAAATAATACTACCCTAATTGAATTAAAGTGGAATTGCACAAGGTTCAACCTCGAAGTCTAAAGAACTCTAAAAATGTCGACTCTCCTAGGAAAAAATTGAAAGATCCAAGTAACTAATGAACTTTATTATGTCGATCTTCGAAGTTTCTGATTATTTAAAAAAAACCCAAAATAGACTCAGTATGGAATGAACACCGGAACATTCGCTATTTTGCAACCACCAAAGACTGTTTGGTAAATGTAAATTTTGAGGGCCCACATTGGTTATATTCTATTGACGGAGAAATCTGCGTCATGTTAGTCTATTATCTAGTTGTTTCTTGAAATTGCAGGAATATAATCTGATGAGGCAACATCGCAATGGGGGTTTTTCCTTTAAACGAGAATGTAGTAATTTTCATGAAAAACCTTTAGAACATCACATTTCAAATATATAATTTCAATATTATATTTTTAAAAAAATGTTTGATCGCCTAAAACTGAAAAATAAAAATGGGTATTTGCATTTAAAGGGATTTTTCTTGAGTGCACGATATGGCAACGTCGAATTCAGCTTTCTCGGAAAGAAAAGGACGTCAAATATGTTACTGTACTTAGGAAAACAGAGATAGCTATACTTCGATCTGGTTAGAGTAGAAGACAACGACCAAGGAATAGAAAAAGAAGAGCACAGACTGTCATACTGTCATATTACTGACAAATCGCAAACTGAAATTGTTTAGTTAAATTGACTAAGAACCTTAGAAAATTTATTCTTTATTCTAAGCTGAAAACAATGTGTACCACAGAATAGGAATAAATATTTCATTATTCTATAGCAGAAAAAGCAATTCTACTAAACACAATTGTCACTTCGTACATTCCTGGCAAACCCCAAACCCCAAATTTGAAATCGGATTTTGAATACTTTTTAAAGGTAATTTGGGAACATGATGAATCAAACCCATGATAATTATGTTCAAATTTGTATATGCAGTAATAACCCAAATTCAGGAAAAACCACCATTGTTTCATCCGACGCATCACCAAAGCCAGCTAGTCCCATTGGAATTATAACGTGAAATTTCGACATAAAATGATCACACATCCATAGCCCATTACGAAACACAGGATCCCTCCAATCCAATCTTTCTCTACACCAAACGATTCTCTCTAGGGAGAAAGCAGGTCTGCCACCTGAAAATTCATTGCAACGCTCTGTTATCGTGTGAACATACGTTTATCTATTCCCGCACAGGACCCGTTCGTTAGGATTAAAATCCTTCAACAACGTGCAGGTAAAATCCTGCACAGCGCCCCATGAACAGCCATGCTGGGTTCATTCATCATGCGCCTCTATTAGGTCTGGGATCACTTCCTGCTTTTGACAAGTTAACACCAGTGAATAAATTATGATTTGGAAACGTGAGATGCGTCCTGCTAGAGCCACCCGTCGATTTGGAACGGACCTATCGAAGCGAACATGAAGATTTGAGGTTAGTGCATTTTGGAGTCTGGCTGCACTAGATATTTTGGCGCAGGGAAATAGGAGTAAGATATGCAGGGTGTTCCGAAATTGGAGGTACAAACCAAGGGGGAGATTATATTGTATTTTACTTTTCCGATTATCATATGTTTCAAGGAACCCCTAGAAGCTTCAAGCTTTTGCAACTTAGGATATCGGGATTCCTATTCTTGAATCGAGGAAGGGAGAAATTACGCGTGTCGACGCTGTCGTCAAGAAAACGCGGTGTATTGTGGTATACCCCGGTTGGAGTTGGTTCGTCCAGTTGGTTTGTACAGGAGAGGGTTGGAAATAACACTCGAAGAACTCGTTAGAGGGTTTCATTACTATGGGCAATTACTACGGCATGACACATCAATGAACGTTTCGCTTCATTGTTCTCACTCACTCACTGTTTTCATAATACAATAACAAAATATTATATATGTTTTGTCAAGGTGTTTACAAGCATATTATGATAACAGACGTGGGAATTCAATATCAGGAGGTAATCCATCTAAGCACGTTTTATGGACGATGCGAGGTTCTCTGGACCTTGCTCGTCTTCAAGTAATAATTATATAGAGTGTTTAGTCTGACATACGTTACACCTTCCCTCTCTAAAAAAAAAAAATTTTTCTACCTAGGTTAAAAAACTTTTGATTAACATCTATCTTATAAACTATTTGTATACATCAGTCTCAAATTCTCTTAAATATATAGATATGCATTACTGATTATCATCTAATATAACTTATATCCATATCATAACTTATTTGGTCTTAAATCTACAATTTGATTATCTTTTATCTAACTTTTCACCTAATCTTTTATTTACATATTCTTAATACTATATTTACACCTTTTTACTGAATTCTAAAATTATACAATTTAAATCAACTTCTTCATAGTTGACATTTTATAGTTTTTTGAAGGTTTTAATTTTTGCCTTTACAATTTCAATTTTTCTTTAGCATCCTTCCATGCATTCTGTTATCTAAATTTTAAATCAATAGGGTAGCTAATATCAAAATTGTAACTTGGGTCAACCTGGATAATTCGATGTGAATTCTACTTAGTTTACCAAAAAAAGTTCATAAGAGGAATATAGAGTTGAATAGATCACGGTATTGCTATTCGTAACGCCCTAATAAAGAATCCAATTGCTTCAAATATTACTTTCTTTTGCTGAACCTACACGATTCACTAAAAATTTTTGATAAAAATTCTGTGCCTTGGTCAGTAAACTATATCTCATTACTAAATTTTGAAAGAAAATAAATTGTCCCAATTCTTAACCTTTCACTCGTTTCGCGTCTTCAATAATGTTCGTCTTTGAAGGACATTCCTAAGATTTCGTTCTTATAATTTGACAACATATTCATAAATTCATATCGCTAGCTAGCTTTAATGAGTACAATTATTCTAAAATGTTATTTTCTGCGCATAATTTTTCCAGTTTTCTCAACGATGTACTTAAGTCGTACGCTGATCGGATATTCTGGTTAATGAAAATAACTTGTGAATTCACATTCTCATTGTACTGAACTGAATGTTGATTATTCAAATAACGAAATACTTTTTCTGAAATTGACCCTAACTAAATACTTTTTACTGGACGATTCAAAACTTCGACTACAACAGGGAGATCAATCCTCTTGTCATCGGCAATATTCTGCAATTATGCAACTAGTGATATCAGTATCTATTGAAACATTCACCTAATTCTGCCCTACTTCATAATAACATAATTCAAATGCATTAATGTTCAAATGATTGAAAAATGAAGTGTCATTAGGCAAGAAAAAAAAATTCGTCCAAATAAAGAGTTTGTTGAATTTTCTGCGTATTACGCTCATTGTGAGAATTATTATTGTTTATATAAAGACCTTGCACTTGATTTAATTTCGCTGATTCGAAATTTTGCTTTCTATCGAAATTCTCTTTGAGGTGACGACCTCGTGTTTGGGACATTTACCGTTTGGATTATTTATCATTTGCAAATCTATCTTCAATTCTCTGGTAACTCTTTCCCAATAAGAATTTAACATTTTAGTTCGATTTAATTTTGAGAAAAAAATGATCGCATCGATAAATTGATTAATCGATTCCTTTTTGCTATCTTCACCTGACCATAAGGAGGCAGTAGTCATCATATACAATTTTTTACCCATGCTTACTATATCTCTATTACAAGAGAGAAAAAAAAATTGTTGAAATTGAATTAGTAATTTTTGCTCGAGAAAATTTGTTTGCGGCTAATGCCTAACTTAATTATCATTCACGTAATTCCTTGAATTAAAATCCGTTGAATTCATCGGATAATAACTAATGGATAAAAAAAACTTATGAATGCAATAGAATACGCAACAACAAAGAAATTATCATTTTATCACAAAAGATTGAAAGTCTTACTGGTTTTTTCCACTTTAATCACTTTCATGGCTTCTACGGCGTCCCTAAAGGAACATTTATGTGATATTTCACCAGACATTATGGCATCTCCTGATTCCCAGTCACGGCTTGTTCTTCTTCTACATCAATTAAGGAACACGATCATTCCCAGGACAACCATCTTCATCTTCTGGCTGGGGATGGCTGGAACCTATGGTACCATAGAATGGAAATATGTTGGAATCACATACCACCGAGGAATAAAAATCATCTGGCCCTCTCACTACATTCTGGATATCTTCTGACATTCAGTCAACTGGCAGGATCGCCATGTGGTGTTTTAGTTAACTGGCAGGATAGCCATGTGGTGTACCCCGGTTGGGGTTGGTTCGTCCAGTTGGTTTGTACAGGAGAGGGTTGGAAATAACACTCGAAGAACTCGTTAGAGGGTTTAGTTACTATGGCATGACACATCAATGAACGTTCCGCTTCATCGTTCTCAGTCACTCACTGTTTTCATAATACAATAACAAAATATTATATATGTTTTGTCAAGGTATTTACAAGCATATTATGATAACAGACGAGTCCCTGCTGTGTTCTGTGTCCTCTCGCCACCCTTCACAGAACACTGTAAGTTTTTCGACCCATCAGTGAAAAATGTCCGATTCGGATCTAGAATTTTTTTTCCTACTCCAGGATCGAACTCGAGACCTTACGATCACGAGTCCAACGATCCTACCACTGAGCTACTGATTCATCGCATAATTTTAAGAAAGAAAGTTCTATGAACATTCGGGTGGAAACATTTCCTTTCCGAAATGCAGGCAGTTGAAGTTTTCGCGCACATTTTCTGCCATAACTTTGTCCAAATGTCTCTAACTTTCGAATTTTGAACCTAAGACGGTTTCGAAAGACTAGGTTGGACTCATTGGATGACGAATCCGGTGTCAAAATCGATTCTGTCCGGCCGTGCGTATGCACGATGACAGACGTACGGAGGATTCTACCAACTTGAAACTTCCAGGGTAGGTTGCATTTTAAAATGCTCCGGTTCAGTTTGTTAATGGCCGAAATCAGTCGAATTTATATCCATTTGAAAGGTTTTAAGCGATTGGATTGAAATTTCTTCATAAAAACCTCACAAGAACTATGTCTCCACGTATGAGTGCAGTGGAATAAGCTGACATACTCATGTTGAATGACATATTTTTCCTTGGAACATAATTTTTCTCCCTTTCGAATTTATATTGAGAAAATATCTAGAAATAACATATGCAACAGAAAGACGAAGAGAAAACCAACAAGAAGCAGTAAATGATGTTACCTCCATTTGCCATAATATCGATCGATGAAATTTCGTGCATCAGGCTGTAGAGTTTCATCCGTTTTTACTACAATCTTCATGTAGAACAGACAACGTCGGATAATTATCTGAGAAGAAAAAGAACCTTACCTACAATTTATAATGATTCAAGGAGAAACCTGTCAAATTTACGTGGTCTATCGAATAATAGCTCAGTTTTGTTACATGATTGAGTATCTAGTTAGTTGAAGAAAATTATAAAATATATAATCATCAAAATTCATGATTTGGACTAATAATAAGGACTGAAATTAGCCGTACTCGTAACATCTGAGACATCCATTATTTCCAAGGCCATTCATCATCAACAACAAGACTAGAATTAATCGTCGCTCTACATCGCGCGTTTCTCCAGTAAGAAGTACACCATGTTGTATTTATTGCTTCGCTAACTTATTGATGAATTGTCTTTGTAACCTTGCAACGGACAAAGAATGGGAAAATTGATGGAACTGGCAAGGGTGGAAACTTTCGACAGCCGGCAGCGTTTGAATAAACAATGGACTCTTTAATGAATCGAGACGTGCAATCGATAAAGTATGCCGTTTTACGTGTACGACGTTCTTTGTCTGAAAACTGACTAGAACGACACAACTTGACGAGTCTGCCATCAAAAGGCTGGAGAACACTTGAGATGGATTGCTGGGCTATGCTATTTATGTTTGATGCGTCTTTGTTACTAGCACGTCACATTTTGTCGTCTATGTCGTATCTGCTGTTCCCCAGGGTTCCATTCAGAGCCCTAGACGTTTCAAATTATACACAGGCAGATGACGAAGGTGGATATTTGCTTGGCAGTACATCAAAGTGGTTTCATTTCAACAGTAGATTTTATACAGAGTATTTCTAAATTGATGGTACACACAGAGTGGGGGATTCTTCGATTAAATTTGATGAATCTAAATAATTATAGGATGGCAAACGTTTCGTTTTCGAGATACAGGGTGTTGAAGTTTGAATTTTCTTCAAGTTTTTTCTCATAGAATCTCCATTCTTCATGATGACATCACGAGTCTGAATCATCGCTAGAGATCAGAAAATATCTATAAAATAATGAATTCATTCAACGCAGCTCACTAACTGGATTTGATAATAATGCGGAGTTTACTGAGGATTTGGAAAAAATTCTATAACATTTTTCAAACCAACAGTAACAGTTGCTAACCGAAGGAATGTTCTGGAGGGTAACACATTGCACATTGAATTCACGTAGATCAGAACTTACTCCAGAGCAGTCACTACTGGTGCAATCCGTTGTCGACACTTTTCTCTTCCTATTTTTGTTTAAGTGACTCAATGCACATTTTTGGAAATTTCTGTATATCTTCTATATCTGTTTGAGAAAAGTAATGTGAACATGACTGTAAGAATATCATTTTTTTTTCAGAACTGGGCACAATGGTTTGGAACAGCGGTATCAGTCTTTGAGTTGTTAATCTTCAGCGTTAATGTCGACGGGTCCTCTGACAGCAATGTGTTGCACATTGGGGGAATATTCCCGATCGCAGGGGAAGGTGGATGGCAAGGAGGCCAAGCTTGCATGCCTGCTGCCAAGCTGGCTCTCCAGGACGTCAATGAGAAGAAGGATCTGTTACCTGGTTACACCCTCAAACTCCACAGTAACGATAGTGAAGTGAGTAACTTAATTCATTCTATTTTTTCCATCAGAAATTGAAGAAGAATCAACAGTTAATTCGATTAAACAAATCCTCACTTCCGGTTAAAGCTTTTTGCACGTTTGCGAGGTAGCAGCAACCACTAAGGGTGTAATACGTTTCGTCCCAGCTTAGACAGAGTGTACTCGTGAGAGGATGCTCTAAGCTAAATCATTTCATGCCGTGAGTGAACATTTTTTCTGCGAATCACGAAGGTTTGAAAGAGGGCACTAGCTACAAAATGATACAGTTTTTCATAAACTTCCCTTATACCTATCGATATCTTACGACATACTGTATTCCCCCAAACGTAACACCTCTTGAATGACCAAATTGCCATTATATCATTGGTAGTCCAGTGGTAGCGACTAGTCTCCATGAACGATAGGTTTTGCCTTCTGAGGGGTTACTTGGCTGAACCTAGGAGAATCGGCACTAATATTGAAATCAATATCAACTGGCATACAATGAATGAGACCTTAAGTTTGAGATTAAGGTTACAGAAAAAAATACAAGCCTAAAAGATAACTATGCCGAGTATTTCATCTTCTATCTTACAGTTACTGATAGCATCTATCTATTTTATATTATATGTCAAACTCACCACGTAGGCACGAATGAGATTGACATGAGAGAAATGACATGTCATGAAATTGTACATACAATAAAATTGCCCACGGCTCCACATCTTATTCCTTCTTTCGCGAATGAAATACTGTATATAACCACCTTCCAAAACATCTTCAACTTCACAAATTAAATTGCAGTTGATTATATCTCTATAAAATATTGTTTGATTTCAAATATTGAATTCAAACGAGTCTGCTTGATGAAGGTTATTTGATGAATGTTTTAATTACGTCATTTAAGACTCCCTTGGCTTTAATATCGAAAACTATTTATCAGATTTCCATAAAATTAGGCTCGAACCTTTGTCTCTATTATTATCAACACTGTACCAAATTCAGTTTCGATTCCATAATATTTTCTGACTTCTGCGAGCGTGTTCTGAATAACAACCAGCTATCTCTTAGCACAAATTTGCGGTCGAAAGGTGCATAGACTATAAATGGAAAGAACATATCAAGGATGTGACATAGTGATAGCACTGAACTCCTATGTCGTCGAATCATAGCTGATATGGGAGTGCCTAAGGAAACAACAAGGTTTCTTTAGTCTGGGTTCTTGGTCACTCAGAAATCAAAGAAAACCAAGAGGCTAACACACTAGCCAGAAAAGGAGCACAAACGCCACTTACTGGCCCAGAACTTTTCTGTGGTGTAGGCAAATGCAAATGAGAAAGAGTTTTTGGACAAGAAAGAAACTGAAAGGCAAGTGCTCTGGAGGAGTGCTCCAGAAATAGATCATTCCAAAGAGTTCCCTCGGAAATTTAAACTTGCAAGGTCCAAAAAGTATTTGGATCTTTGTAAGAATAAGTTACGCCTCTTCACTGGCTTCCTCAAAAGACGTTGTCTCCTGAAGAAGCATTTGATGAGAATGGGATTATTAGAAACTGATAGTGCAGATTCTGTGGGAAAGAGTAAGAAACTCATGAATGTCTCGCCAGTGCAAGGCTGCGCAAATAATGTCTTCGACAGGAGAATTATTAGAGAAAGGAGGACTTAGCCTCCTTGAACCTCTCACAAATACTGGAGTCCATTGGAGCTCTAGAGTTGAATGGTGAGTTGTAGATAGCGCAAACTCTGATGAAGGGACACAATAGACCTTAAGGTCGCGGTGGAATGTTGCCCCCTAATCAAACTTTAAACTAGTCCAAATGGCTTGCTGGATTTCCGTTGTCAAGATAAATTGAAAACAGAAAGAGCTAGCCATTTGAAACAATCGAGTTCACTAATAGGCCGAATTGAGCTCGGTTTCGGATTGCAACCTAAGATGCAAAATTTCGTGATGATCGTGTCACTAGAACATTGGAGAAAAATTCCAATGTTTTTTCCTTCCACAAAATCGAACGTACACCGAGAAGCCAGTTCTTTTCGAGATTTTTTTCCATGCAGAAGAGTACTTTGACACACATGTATGAAACACCTCTCACTTTCCTTGCACGTTCAATGCAATTTCCCTCGCCAAACTACCTACTCCACCCCTGCGTGTTCGTAATTCACACCTAGTGCTAATTTGGATAACATCCCCAATAAGCAAATTCTCAGAATGTTCAATCAGCAGAGGCCGTATCTTAAGTGCACATCTAACGCAAAGCGGACGGAATTCACCATATTGAGCGGTTTCACATTACATACACCCATTTCCACACACGTATCGATTAAGACAAGCGGACTCGTTTACCTCGTTATCTTTCTAGGTTAGGGTGTTTGAATTGTCTGTTCAATCAGGCCTGACGGCCAGACACGGAACCCTCATTAGATATCGATACTTCGTTCAGGATCGGCGCGGTGTTTGTTGTGGAACGCAGCCTGATCATCTGTCATGAAGGGATCTCACCACAAAGGTGTAATACAGAGTTTAAAGATAGAGGGATCGCGAAATGTCATCAAGTTTTCCTCCATGTTGTGACGTCATTGGGGGACGCGCTATATATGAATGATGTTAAAAACACTATTTGATATAATATACAAATTTTTGAACGATTTCCCTTTGGCTGAATTCAATCAAGATCAGGTGGTAAAAAATAAGTTATCTAAGAATTCAATAACCTTTCAGAAAATTCCACAACTGGTATCACATGAAACTACTTTATTTGCTTTAGGAACAATGGAAACAGCTCAATCAGGTTAGGATATCTATAATAAAAGGATCCTTCATTCCTTTTGGGAAAATGTATAAACAAATGTTCAGTCAATGAAATTATATTTTTCATACATATCCTCTAAATATGAACGACACTCCGTACTATTTTGGGGTTATATCACAGAAATAATAAAATAACCGAAATTTCTGAACTGGTATTTATCTATCTATTATCTATAATGCCTATATGATGTGAAGAGAAATATCTTCGTCTCATTTCATTGGGAAATGTACTACACCTTTCTTTTGAATCTGTGCACGAAAAGCATAACCAGTGAGAGAGATGACTCTTACTTACTCTGCTATAAATCACTGTGACATGGTAATTGATTCCCTAACTATAAACAGAACGAGACTTTGAATCGTAGATTAATTTTACACTCACATTCCTGGCGTCAAATAGAACACTTTCTTTATTTGCTATTCGTTCAGGTTCGGTAAAAAATTATAGCCATTCAAATATTTTCCAAGGTGCTAATATACTTCTGAACTTTGTTTACGTGTGCTTATATCTCTTACTGCAATTTCTATTTCAGAATAACCAATGCATTGCTAGAAACTGATGGAAACATGATCGAGAAAACTCATTTACTCACTTGAATCTTATGATTTGGTCCTTTTTGCGATATTATTGTATTAACAAATAAAATTTCAGTTGACTATTAAAACACTGATCTTTCACTTGATATTCGTTCAATATCTCATTCTTTTCACAATAACACTAAACAAAATTTCATCCTCGCCCGTTTTTATATTGAAAATTTCATAGCTATCTTTATTTTCATACAATTTATACAGAACTTCACGATATGTGGTCTGGTCGCAAAACAGAGAAGTCACTTTGGCTATTTTGCGGACTGGATGAAAGTATTTGGTCTTGATTGGGGGAAATAGTGGAGTCTCATAAATTTTATTATATTTTATATCATTCACCGTTAAATATCTCAAAACAATGCAAATTTTACACAAGGGTTTATTACTTTCTTAGTTGAATAACTCAAGATACCATTGATATCTTGAAAAACTTAGAACCGAATGCGATGATTCATTTTCGATATCATTGGAAATTTGCAGCGTTTTCTCTATATTTCAGAAACCACTGGTCGGAAATCATCCGGGTGAAATTTTTAGGTTTAATTATGCAACACTAATCAACATTCACAGTTTCATGAAAATTCGGTGGCAAGTTTTCAAGAAATAATTTATATATTATAATTATTTCTTGAAAACTTGCCACCGAATTTTCATGAAACTGTGAATGTTGATAAGTGTTGCATACTTAAACCTAAAAATTTCACCCGGATGATTTCCGACCAGTGGTTCCTGAAATATAAAGAAAACGCTGCAAATTTCCAATAATGTCGAAAATGAATCATAGCATTCGGTTCTAAGTTGTTTGAGTTATCGATGGTATATTGGGTTATTTGACTAAGAAAATGAAGAACCCTTGTGTAAAATTTGCAGTGTTTTTTTTTCATTCGTTCATTCCAATCTACATACTCCAAAACTTAAACTGTGAAATTTTTGGGGGGGGTTAAAATTCTTTTTTGGCAGTCGATCACTAAGGTTTAGTATTTGATTTTATCAAATAACAAACCAAAACGATGCATTTCAGGGATAACATGAATAATAATTCATTATTAAAAAAAATGAGATTGTTATCATCAATTAAAGTGAACTTTATCGGCACTCTTCTCGCTGATTTCTTATGTTTCAAGCCTATAACTAGGAAACTGTTCGAAGTAGGATAAAGGTGGATATTGGAAAATATGTGCCATCCTATTCAAAATTCCATATTAATGATACAAAGGAGAAACTGATTTTTCTTAAAATTTCAACATTTTGTATACTTCCACCCGAGCTGGATCTGAAAAAATGGTAAAGAAAAAAATATTCTGTATGATGTGCCCCCATCATACAGAATATTTGGATTGCCCCATCCATGGTTTCCAGTTGATATAGAAAATGAAGACTCACCCTTATGATCAAGGAGTTTTGAGTTTGAGATTGTCCTTGCCATGCACGAAGAAGATGAACACCCACATAAATTCTGAAAATGAAAATATCTAACGTTTAGGCCGTTGCAATACGATCATCTAAATGAGAACGAAATTGAATCACATTTCTGCCCCAGACTATAGAAAATGCAATATTGAAGTTTTGTTGTCGCTGTTGGTACAATATCAAAACTGTATTTGTCAACGTCACCTGTCAGAATTCACACAATAACCTGAAAAACCACACAAAACACGAAATTTCGTGATAATACCACGTGTATCTCCCGTCAACTTGCAGCAGCAGGAAATTTGTACAACTCAGCTGCGTCTTTGAAGGCGTGAACGCGTATGCGTCGCATACGGGTATACGAGTCACGTCCACTTCATTGGATTTAAAAAAGCACTGTCAGCGAGAGAGATTCTTACAATGCTTGTCACTCGCTTTCCGAGGCCCAAATCTCGGTCATAATGGAATTTAGCTCTCTACGTTCATTTGTCATCATCTCTGGTGGCATGGGTCGGATACATGGGGATTTTTCTTCGTTAATCGAATATCTTGCACAAAAAGTTCACTTTTTTGACGACGATGGATGATGCAACATTAGGAATCGAGGGAATAGACACTCTGCATTTCCTGAAGATTGGTATCGTCCCTTCAACATGTCACACTGAAAACGAAACAGAGGTTGTTTCCAGTAGAAAAATCAAAATTTCGGAAAACTGCTTGGACTCCCCAATTTTGTTGTCGAAGGGCGGATGGGTACACTTTGAATAAGTGAGCATCGAGAAGAACTTCAACTCAATGTATGCAAGAGGGAAGAATGGCAAAAGCAATACACCACCCAAATCTTCAAAGTGAATACCGCTAAATGGTATACAGATGGTTCTAAAACCGCGATGGGGTCTGACGCGGGAGTATTTGGGCCAAGAACTAAGTGTATACTATCTTTAGGCTCCTACTCGAGTGTTTTTTGGGCAGAAATATTTGCAATCAAGAGATGCATAGACATTAACCGGGAAAGAAACTATCGAGGGTGTGACATAGTGATCCATTCTGATAGTCAATCTGCCATCAGAGCACCTTACTCCTATATCATCGACGCAAAGCTGATATGGGAGTGCCGAAGGAAACTCAATGAAGTAGGCAAGAACATTAGGGTCTCCTTAGTCTGGGTAACTGGGCACTCAGGAATCAAAGAAAATGAAGAGGCTAATACTCTAGCCAGAAAGGGAGCACAAACGTCACCTACTGGACCAGAACCTTTCTGGGTATAGGCAAACACGCCTACAAAAAACAATCTTTTGAGAAGAAAGGAAATGAAAGAGCTGCACTCTGGAGAAATATTCCAGGAATGGATCATTCCGAAATCTTCCTTCAGAAATTTGAAATTACAAGGTCCAAAATTATTTGGAATGCAATAAGAACAAGTTACGCCTCCTCACTGGCTTCCTCACAGGACACTGTCACCATAGGAAGTACATGATGAGAATGAGCTTATCAGAAACTAACGAGAGCAGATTTTTTGGGGAAGAGGAGGAAACTCCTGTTCACCTGATTACAGAATTCCTCGCCATTGCAAGCCTGCGAAAGGAATGCCTTGGACAGAAAAATAATTAATAGAATGAGAACTCAGCCTACTTGAAACCCTCACAGATATTGGAGTTTATACAAGTTCTAAAGATGGAGGGCGAGCTGAAGGTAGCGCTGCCGAAACAGCTCTGGTGGGAGGGCACAACAAACCCCGAGGTTGTAGTGGAATGTAACCCCTTACATGAGTATAACTCTAACATTTCAACTTACTCAGATTTTAGAAACATGAAAATTTACAACTAATTTTCTCATGGAAGACTTGATCATCCGAGCAAACTCCTTTTCAGTTTTCAGCAATATACTAACAATTATACCAGGTGTCCCACGAATACCGTTCGTTAGAATATTTAAGAGAGACTCAAAATTCACGTTTGAAATTACGGACTTAAGCTTTCACTAGAGAGGTGAGATTGGTCGTGACACCAACTTTTGTTTTTCAAATGGGAAAAATACAAAATACAGGTTTAATAACTTATTTTCCCTTTTACCACCCCATCACCTCGAGTATCATCTGATCTAAAATCTGCCTTATTGCACATCCCTGGAAAATTTCCAGCTTTCATCTACCAAAATTTGCCATAGAGCTGCCTTGAGTATACGAATTTTACAGTGCCATCTCAAGAGCATCGTAAGAACCCTAACCTTCCAGTACAGAAGTACAGAAAGGTGCATAACATATCGGTGAATCTGCAGTGTAGGAATTCCATGAACAGCTTGCTTATATTTTCAAATAGGAGCTCTGTATTCTCCATGAAATATTTCCATAATCATTTATGCTCTATTTCCATTTGAGATAATAACTGTTTTTCTTTGCAGTGCGAGCCCGGCCTCGGAGCCAGCGTTATGTACAATCTTCTCTACAATCAACCCCAAAAGCTGATGCTCCTTGCAGGGTGCAGCACGGTTTGTACAACGGTAGCAGAGGCAGCCAAAATGTGGAATCTCGTTGTGGTAAGTTTCCATATAATCGAGATTAACAATGCGGTTTCTATGCAGATACGTTCATACAAGGAGAATCTGAGCTGAGGTATAATGTTAATTTCATAGACGTTCGGTTAGCCAACAAGGGAATTAGAGTCTGACCTGAAGGAAGATTGCGCTTTTGGTTGAGGCAACGGGGGAATACTGATACTGCTAGAGATTTATCTCTGGATGTTACGAAGTTAGCAAGCAAAATATTTCGAGAACAATGGATTGAACGGGATTTATAAACGAAATCAGGATATCCAAGAAATTTGTTGAAAGTTCTAAGGCGGATTCTATAGTTTATTCCTTTACTCATTACTCTATGTATAAGAACAGTTCCAGTGTTGGGGATATAAACTGTATATTCAGGGCACAGAATCGAGAAGTATTACAGGAGAGACACTCTTTCTTTTCCAATTCTCAATTGCGCAATTTTGTTATAGGTTCTTTCGTCAACACACAGATAAATAATAGAATTAAAACTTTTTCATTCTGTGGTCGACGTCAACTTGCGTTTGCTTACCTACTTCCCCGTGTTCGATTTCATTGTATTTTTGGTTATTCATTCAGTTTATGTTTCAATTGTGTTGTTTGATAAATTTTGATTTAATATTTATACAATACCAACATAGAATAGAAAAGTATCCAATAAGTAATAATTACTATTCTATGATGAGGATATGATTTCTATGACCAGCTTCTGTCACCACATTTGGCTACATCGCAAACTATAGAAGTGTAAAGGAGTGTCGCTTATGTATTACTTCTCTATTCTATGTTCAGGGTGTCCGACGGCAGAATCAGGATTTGAGGATGCTTTGGGTGGAGCTTGACATAGTGCTCACATGTCCTAATGAACAGCGTGCTATAGTTTTGTCCATTGCTGAAATGTCTGTAAGTTTCGATGAGAAATATCGATAGCCTGTTCCGTAATTACTGTTGTTGTGGCTTCGATATTACTTTTTGCATCCATGAAATTCTTCTTGCAATAAATCCTATATTCCTCTTTCCCACATATACAGAGAATTTCGGAAATTCGTGAAAAATCGCTACCATTTCTCGATATTTTGGATACCATGTCTATAAATTGGAACTGATTCAAAGACGACATATTTTCAAGAAGGACCCTTAAGAACACATAATTCCACTCGGGTGATCTAGGCGACATCAGGATTCGACAGAATTGAATTTGCCAACGGATTCTTCTTCAGGGAGTTCAACCCAATAGTTTGAGACCACTTTCGGCTCAAAATTCCAAAATCACAGACAGCGTGACGAAATGATAACGCTTTGTTTCCTAGAACAAGCACGTAAAAAACTTAAAAAATAATTGATATGTGTCAAACTTCCATAGCCTAACGACTTACTCAATAAAAGTGGAGTGGAGTATACACTTACAAATTGTGTAGCCCCTGTACATAAACCCTCATCCTGTTTAGCATTCACTCGGTGTTGAACTTCAATTTATAATGTAAATACGGGGACGCTCTATTTTCATGTTTGATAGCAAGAGTGCTTCATCGTGGCATAATCAGAAATTCAGGTTATACCACCCAAGAAGCGGAACGTACCTCGGATGTTCAATTATGGAGTTGGATCCGAGAAAATTATTAATTTAAGGCGACCTCCAGCAGGTTTGAAGACGATTCGAAAATAACAGGGTTAACTGGAAAGAATATAATTTTATTTGTGGGGAAATTACTCAGATTAGAGTTATTACCAACGCAACGAACATCGTTAGGTTGGGAGATGGTTCATCTCCTTATCCATGAATTCTTCATGTTCGTTTTTGAAAATTTTCACAGGGTGAGTGGTGAGTTTTTTGGTTGGGGTGAGTCTTTGAGTTGTACATCGATTTCAATCATAGAATGCTCTCATCGAATAAAACACTTTGTTCACCCATTTTTCCAGATTTGTCTTGGGTGGAAAGTTATAAACATTTAAATACTTCCCATAGTACTATGGCAAATTTAAAAAGTTTGTTATATGATAAAAGGAATCTATGCTTGAAATTAATGTACAACTTAAAGACTCACCTTGTAAAGAGAATTGAGACAAATTAATTCTGAGAAAATTTCGAAATATTGAGGACTACGATTATTCTATATGGAAAAGCACTGAACTGATGTAAAAAACTTTCAGGCGTTTGAAATATCGAAATGTTTCCATGAACCTCATCGACACTTTTCCGGGTTCTGGGTCTTTTTACGCGCGTGTTCTAGGGAACAGCGCGTTATCGTTTCGTCACGATGCCTGTAATTTTCGAATTTTGAGCGAATGGTCTCAAACGATCAGGTTGAACTCCCTGAAGAAGAATCCGTGACCGCATTCAATTTTGTCCGTCCGTCCGTCCGTACGTGCTCTAACTTTCGGAAGAGAAGACGTAGCGACTTGAAATTGTCTGACTAGGTTTGCAGTCTAATTATCTCGATAAAGTTCGTTAATGGGTAAAATCGGTTGGATAGTTTCAGAGTAAGAAACGTTTGAAATTTTTAGGTTAATTCCTTGATATCTCATGAAGTATTGACTCGATCTAATTGAAACTTCGTCGACAGTATTGGAATACCCACGCGCAACGTAGGGCAAAATTCCGTGTGGATCAAGTGGTTAGAAAATTGCATTCGAAAATTTTTAAACTTTTGATGAAAATTTTTTTTTTCTCTGAAAATATTGGTTGGATTTAAATGGAATTCTGCTTAAACCTTAGAATCAGTATTCAACATTAATGTTTCAAATTTCAATTCGATCCGATATTTACTTTCGGAGATATAAAGAAAAAAATTTGCCAAATTTCTTTGTTATTTGGAATTTTAACGCTATTTCCGCAATATCTCAAGAAATGCATATGCAATAGAATTGAAACCTTGTGATCAGGTGTAGACTACCAAAATGCAACTAGATGCACAATTTTGTGTTGATCTAATTGTTCGAATTCGAAAAAGAGCGTAAAAGCTCCCTTTTCAGATTTTTTTTACTTTTCTCATCTTCAACATCCTCATTCTTCAATTCTGCAGTGGAGGATTATCAAAAAATGTTGAAACTCCATGTCGTATAGATCAAATCTGACCGGCACACTTCGACACAGCATGAAATCTCCGAAACCATAACCTAAGGAAAAGCGTTCCCTGTTTCGTCCTCTCACAAATCGTAAGAGAATCTCCCATAGTTCTCTAGAGATCACTGCTGTATTCGCAACTACTGCTAAGCGATACGCCCTCTGGCAATAGAAATTCGAACACTTCCAAGCT
This sequence comes from Myrrha octodecimguttata, assembly GCA_958510865.1. Lineage (NCBI taxonomy): Eukaryota > Metazoa > Arthropoda > Insecta > Coleoptera > Coccinellidae > Myrrha > Myrrha octodecimguttata. The sequence continues at coordinate 15,018,053 of OY294063.1, read as the reverse complement.
AGTAGTTTTTCGACGTGCCTGTTATTCTAACGTAATTTGCTTACTTTTGAAGTTCATTTTCGAGCTTTTGTGTTGTTCTCCGAGTTGAAATTTTGGTATACCGAAAGTGTCTGTAATATTCATCAATCGATTCCTTTCTTTCCGATTAAAATTTTCGATTGTATTAATTTGAAATGGCATCCTCCCGAAATGACTATTGTTGTGTGCCTCAACTCAATGTTATTCATGGTCAAAGAAGAAAGGATCAGCTAGTTCCTCTGGTTTTCATTTATTCCAAAGCCAAATGAAAGTAAAGTTAATTTGGAAACAGCATTTGGCAGGAAACTCAATGATAGAAGAAAGGCCTTGCTTTAGAAATTGAAGATTGGAAAACAGGTCAAGATCGTGACCTGATACATGAAAGTATGTTCACTGCATTTCTCTGAAGATGTCTATTTTCATAAAGGTAAATTACCTACAATGTATTCATTTCGAAACAACTTCATGTCATGATGATTTCAGGTGTAAATGAAAATAAGAGAATTTTGAAGAAGAATGTGCAGAGAAACTATACCGAGCACTTCTGCAGCTACCTAACTCACATACTACACAAAATCATATTCTGAAAGAGTGATCTGGTTGAAAACCTGACAAAAACTAGATATACTGTTAGAGTTGATAATAGCTGAAGTTATTTATATAAATACATTAATATTTTTCATTTCTATATAGGATATAGGTTGAACCAGCCGTGACATTTTTCATTTTGTATGCGTATCTCGAGCTGCTGTAATATGAAAATAAAATCAATTATATGTCTATCTGTTTCCTTTTCTTTCGAAATACGATGCAAAAGAACTAAAGCAGAAAATCTGTTTTCATTTGATTGATTCACTCGTTTCGTTTGTAAACAAAGAACAACTCATATCATTTGGACTGATTCTATATTTACCACATAATATAGCCTACATTCAGCACTTCTTCACATAAATAAGAGTCCTTAAATTACTTACTGAGGTGCCTATTTTTCCAGAAATTCAAGTAAACTTAGATATAGCTTCATTTTGATCCACCAAGCAACATACATTAAAATAACACCGAAATTATCCTCCAGGAACGATTTAAAGTACGATTTTATATCGTAATCCAACAGAAAAGTTCCTACTCAAGAAATCTTACACAAAATTATAATAATTTCTTTAAATATTCAAGCTCTCTTTGATAAATATTCGTTCTCCACCACATTTCTAAGGTTTGTTTACATAAAACTACTAGCTTGGACAGGTTCCAAATTTATCCGTTAGGGCGCTGGCATCTTCGCAGAAGTTCCCAATTGCCATTTGATTCTCTTGAACAGCGGACCCGGAAAAATTCACAGTTCCACGTCACTGTTTCTATTCAATATTTCTTTTTTCGAACTAATTCAATCTCGCCATCGGGAAAGGAAGTCTCATTGACTTCTTCTGGTTTTTTTGTCCAATTCCCAATCAGCCTTCCGAGGTAATCCAGGTAAAACATTCCGTTTCATCGCTAAAAAGTCTCTTTTGAAGCGAAGGGCATTTTACCGATGCAAAGGCTTTTATTCCTCATTAAATCACAGTCAGATTAAGGCTTCCAGACGGATGCTCCAGTGAATTCGGGCTCCTTCAACAGATCTTTAAAACCAGCAGACGCCTGGGGTTGTTCGGAATTCCTCACACACTAATTGAAGAGCGCCTTACCTATTAATTCTGTTCCAGGACGAACCATTGAAATTTCTGGCACCTCTGCAGGATCTCGGGGAGCCGACAAGCCCACTCGATCATTGTGTCTTATTCCGCTACTATACAGGGTCACGCAACAGTGGCGCGTTGTTGCAAATTTCCATCTGGGAAACAGCTATCTATTTTTTGAGCGCATGTTCTAGGGCAACATCGTGCTATCGTTCTGTCCAAATGTCACCTCATAATAATCATTATACACACCTATAATTCACGGGCTTCACTAATTTTGCCTCAACAAATTTGTCTACGGCCATTGGATAATATACAGTGCGCGTCAAAATTATGGAACAATTTCATTTCCTCAGAAGAAAAATATTTGGCTACAAAATCCTGAAACAAGTTAATTTTGTTCCACTTCTATCAAATTTTTATGCATTTTTGATGGATTTTTGTTGCACCTTGTGCCATCCCCATCAACCCTTTAAATTTTTTGAAAAGGGAAAGTAGGTCATGTGGTACTTTTTTGGCAAGGTCTTCATATCTTCTTTACAGGCGTGTAGAAATTTTCAAGAAAAAAAATTTTTTTTTTGTAAAATTACTTAGTTCAAAGAGGTTTTCAGTATGTGCACTTTGTTATGTCTGATTTACTTTGAGACGACGGTACCTGATGAAATTTGTCATCGAATGAAAGTCGACCATTACAGTTTTGTTCATGCACAACTTTCAACCCCTTTCGACCCCCTCCATTTTTTTCTCCATTAAAGGGTTCGTAGAGGTTAAAAGTTGTGCATAAACAAAACTGTAACGGTCGACATTCAATCGGTGACAAATTTCCTCAGGTACCATCGTCTCAAAGGAAATGAGCCATGACAAAGTGCACATACTGAAAACCTCTTTGAACTAACTAATTCCTAGGAGAAAAAATTTTTTTCTTGAAAATTTCTGCACGCCTGTGAAGAAGATACAAAGACCTTGCTAAAAAAGTACCGCATGACCCACTTTCCCCATTCAAACAGTTTAGAGGGTTGATGGGGATGGCACATAGCGCAACAAAAATCCTTCAAAAATGCATGAAATTTGGTAAAAAGGAAACAAAAATTGACCTGTTTCAGGATTTTGTTGCCAAATATATTTCTTCTGAGAAAAGGAATTTGTTCCATAATTTTGACGCGCACTGTATATATTTCGATGGCACTTGTTGAATGAAAAGGACAGTCATTTATCGAAACAATAAGCCAAGACATAGCAACAATAAAATCAAAAATATGTGAATAGTTAAAATAATAATTTCGTATTATAAAGGCTTTTACTTGATAGCAATCCAATGTTAACCTACTAAGAGACACAAATGTAGTCGATTTCTACCTTATTACAAACACTTGAAGTATTTCGCTACATTGTTGTTTCATCAGATTCAAAATTGCAACTGTCTCAAAAAGTATGCAACAATTCTATATAAAACAATATTACAGGTACAGAGACGTTTCCAACGGGTCAATAACGGAAAAACCAACCGGGCTCCTAGCCGAATAGGTTTAACAATGGTGAACTTGACAGTTCCGTCTGGTCGGTTAATGAATTCCCTGAATTTCTCAGTTTATCTCTAGGTCCAATGGAATTAACTTCCACCCTTCGTTCTCGATGTGTAGAATTTTGAAATTTTCGTCAAACCCGTGTTTATCTCGCATTAAATGGTTCATGTCCTTAAAGCTACACCAGCATTTAAGGCACACTTCAAAAATACATTGCTCAGAATTTTGTACACATTTATTACAAATTTGCGTCCCAAAGCAAAAATTTATTACAGCTCCCGTTTTCCAGAAAAATGGCGTGGGCCAGCTTTAGATTGAAGCTGCACCACGCAGTCTGTACTTTCCAAGAAAGGCAATATTTAGTCATCGAATTGGCACCAGAATTTCTTACACATTTATAACAGATAAAGGACAAGCAAAAAATTCAAAATTATTAACCCCAAGGGGATAGACACCCCTAAATATTGAATATTCAAGTTGAATATGCACCCAAAAGGTGGACGGAATGAAATATTCATCATACTTTCTCAAACAAACTTTAAACGACATCATATTGTCCGATAATAGGAGCAACGACATAAACTGCGTAACGCAATTTCCCGCGGACGGTACATATACTCGTATCTGTCCGGATATTTCAACTCTCGAGGATATGGCCGATTCTTCTTCAGTTCAAAAATTTATATCAGTAGACCACACCTCTTCAACACATGCTTAAGGATTCTAGTGAACTATTCCATCAAGAAAAATATGCAATTAGTATCGTGGTATTTGCAAAAAAAATTCGAAATATGATGATGGAGAATTTCGATATTCATCAATTTTTCTCTGTGTCAATAATTTATTACAGTAGCCCACACTCCTTTAACACATGCTTGAGGATTTTAGTCAACTATTCCATCAAGAAAAATATGGAGTTAGTATCGTGGTATGTGAAAAAATAATTTCGAAATAAAATGATGGAGAATTTCGATATTCATCGATTTTTCTTTTTGTCAAAAATTTATTACAGTAGCCCACACTTCTTTAACACATGCTCGAGGATTTTACTGAACTTTTCCATCAAGAAAATAATGGAATTAGTTCCGTGGTATGTGAAAAAAAAATTCCAAATATAATTGATGAATATCGAAATTCACCATCATTATATTTCGAATTTTTTTTTACATACCACGATACTAATTCCATATTTTTCTTGATGAAACAGTTCACTAGAATCCTTAACCATGTGTTAAAGAAGTGTGGGCTCCTGTAATGATTTTTTGACAAAGAGAAAAATTCATGTATATCGAAATTCTCCATCATTATATTTCGAATTTTTTTTTCACATACCAAGATACTAATTCCTTATTTTTGTTGATTGAATAGTTCACGTAGATCCTGAAACATGTGTTGAAGAAGTGTGGGCTACTGTTATAAATTTTCGACGACGAGAAAAATTGATGAATATCGAAATTCTCCATCATTATATTTCGAATTTTTTTTTTACATACCACGATACTAATTTCATATTTTTCTTGATGAAACAGTTCACTAGAATCCTTAAGCATGTGCAAAAGAAGTGTGGGCTACTGTAATAAATTTTTGACAACGAGAAAAACTGATGAATATCGAAATTCTCCATCATCATATTTCGAATTTTTTTTCAGATACTACGATACTAATTCCATATTTTTCTTGATTGAATAGTTCACTAGAATCCTTAAGCATGTGTTGGAGAAGTGTGGGCTACTGTAATAAATTTTTGACAACGAGAGAAACTGATGAATATCGAAATTCTACATCATTATATTTCGAATTTTTTTTTGCAAATACCACGATACTAATTCCATATATTTCTTGATTGAATAGTTCACTAGAATTCTTAAGCATGTGTTATAGAAGTGTGGGCCACTGTAATAAATTTTTGACATAGAGAAAAATTGATGAATATCGAAATTCCCCATCATTATATTTCGAATTATTTTTTTTCACATACTTCGATACTTATTCCATATTTTTCTTGATTGAATAGTTCACTAAAATCCTTACATATGTGTTAAAGAAGTGTGGGCTACTGTAATAAATTTTTGACATAGAGAAAAATTGATGAATATCGAAATTCTCCATCATTATATTTCGATTTTTTTTCACATACCACGATGCTAATTCCATATTTTTCTTGATGGAATAGTTCACTCGAATCCTTAAGCATGTGTCAAAGAAGTGTGGGCTACTGTAATAAATTTTTGACATAGAGAAAAATTGATGAATATCGAAATTCTCCATCATAATATTTCGAATTTTTTTTTCACATACAACGTTACTAATTCCATATTTTTCTGATTGAAATAGTCCGTTTGAACCCCAAAACATATGTTAATGAGGTGTGGGCTGATGTAATAAATTTTTGAACTGAAGAAGAATCGGCCATATCCTCGAGAGTTGAAATATCCCGACAGATACGAGTATATGTACCGTCCGCGGAAAATTGCGTTACGCAGTTTATGTCGTTGCTCCTATTATTACGTACTAGGAATTTCGATATGTTTGAGGATGCTTCATCCCCATAATCGGACAATATGATGTCGTTTAAAGTTTGTTTATGAAAGTATGATGAATATTTCATTCCGTCCACCTTTTGGATGCATATTCAACTTGAATATTCAATATTTAGGGGTGTCTATCCCCTTGGGGTTAATAATTTTGAATTTTTTGCTTGTCATTTATCTGTTATAAATGTGTGAGAAATTCTGGTGCCAATTCGATGACTAAATATTGCATTTTTTGGAAAATACAGACTGCGTGGTGCAGCTTTAATCTAAAGCTGGCCCACGCCATTTTTCTGGAAAACGGGAGCTGTAATAAATTTTTGCTTTGGGACGCAAATTTGTAATAAATGTGTACAAAATTCTGAGCAATGTATTTTTGAAGTGTGCCTTAAATGCTGGTGTAGCTTTAAGGACATAAATGGTTCTGCGTACGTGAAGTTTAATTTATTTTTCTAAATTACGTTTACTTTTATGATTAAAGGTTTTTTATTGTCCAAAATGCTGCCCAAAGAGTAAAAAAATAAAAAAAAGTATCATTTGTCTCTTAGCAAAGGCTCATCAATTCTGGTTCCTTCAGCTTCTTGTGAGACATATACGAATGAATGATATATAAAGAACAGTTGAGTTCATCTCGTTGGAATTTCCACATGAAAATGGATGTTCTTCATTCTCCTATTTCTTATGTTCTCTCAGAATCAAATGAAAACATATCTACATGCGAGTTTTAAATAAAGTTAAAATTCAATCTTCTAGTTGCCTTCCTACAAAGAGAAAGATTGAAATGTGCTTTCTGTTTGTCCACTCCAGAATAATCCTATCAACGTACTCCTGAGTCCGGAGCAGAAGTTCAGTTTGACGTTTATTGTAGCAGGAAAATGTCGGATATACATTTCTTTAATCAGATTTCTCTTTGCTGGATGCTAGCTAGCATTTTCCTACTACAGAAACCTTAGCCCAAGTGAGTAAGATTAGATATTTCTCGGTATCTTCGTGAGTATATTTAGGATAAATTCATGGAATTGACCCCAATTTGACTTAATTTCGAGTTGTTCAATCTGCAAGTTCAGACTTGCTGGTGAAGATGTGTTTACGCGCTTGTTCTGCGGAAAGGCATGTTATCGTTTAGTCCCAATGTCTGTTATTTTCGGATTTTGAGCTGAAATTGGTCTAAAACGGCTAGGTTGGACTCACTGATGAAGAATTAGTGGTCAAATTTCGTCCAGCCGTGTGCTCTATAACTTTCGAAAGAAAAGAATTAGAGTCTTGAAATTCTCAGGTTAGGTTGAGATCCTCAATATCTCGGTTAGGTTCGTTAGAAGGCAAAATCGGCCGAACAGTTTTGGAGTTATGCCTATATGAAACTTTGAGGTTAATTCCTCGATATCTTATGAAATACTGATGCAATCGGATTGAACCTTTGTAATCAGTTGTTGAATACCCACGCGCAACTGAGTACATAATTATGCATGGATTCAGTAGTTAGAAAATCCAAAAAGAATGATTTTTCGAAAAATCTCAAAATTTCTTTCGAATTTTTTTTTCGGGAAGAGTACTGAATCAGATTTCAAAGAAACTGGGCACAGACTTGACCTGTTTTTCATGAAACTGCCTTTGATGAATGTTTCTATCTCGCAATTCACAAGGGCGTTTTCAATTACAAAATCTAGAAAAGCACAGATGTGAGGTTCGAAGTTTTTACGCGCTTGTGCAAATTCTAACTATTAGATAAACACGAAATTTTTCATCTTGTTGCGTGTTGGTAATCTCCACCTGATTGCGAAGTTTTCATCTGATCGCATTTGTACTTCTTGAGATATTGAGGTAATAACGTAAAAATTCCAAAAACAACGAAATTCGGCACATTTTTTCCCTTCTATCTCCGAAAGTTGATATCGGATCGAATTAAAATTTGAAACATTGTTGTCGAATACTGACTCTAAGGTTTGTACCAAATTCCACTGAAATTCTATCAATAATTCCAGAGAAAAAAAAATTTCATCAAAAATTTCAGAAAATTTTCGATTTTTTTTTTCAATTTCCTAACGACTGAATTCACACGAAATTTCGCTCTAGGCTGCGAGTTACTATTCCAAAACTGTCCACGATGTTTCAATCTGATCGAGTCAATACTTCATGAGATATCGAGGAATTAACCTCAAAATTTCAAACTGTCCTAACTCCGAAACTATCCGACCGAATCCACCCATTAACGAACTCAACCGAGATATTTGGACTCCAAACCTAATCTGGCAGTTTCAAGTCGCTAAGTCTTTTCCTTGGAAAGTTAGAGCACATAAGGACTGACAGAATTGAAGTTGACCACAGATTCTTCTTCAGGGAGTTCAACTCAATGGTTTAAGACCATTTCCAGCTCAGAATGTGATAACGCGCTTTTCCCTAGGACAAGCGCGTAAAAACAATTTTGATTTAATTTTTAATAGTTCTATTTTAGATATTGGGAGTGAAAACCCAGAAAAAAACTTAAAAATGATGCAAAATCCTTCCAAAATATGCTGTAATGACTACTCTAGTCAGTATTGAATCATCATCAAACTTCATGACTCTTATTTCATAAACTTTGAGATGAAAGAAATCGTGCTCATCCCAAAATTCAAGCTCCAAAGATCAAGAATTCGAATTTTCATACCTGCACTCTTTCCATCCCCATTGGGGGTTTTTCCTGAATTTGAGTTATTACTGCAAATGCAAATTTGAACATAATTATTATGGGTTTGATTCATCATTTTCCCAAATTACCTTCAGAAAGTATTCAAAATCAGATTTCAAAATTGGGGTTTGGGATTTGTCATGCATGCACGAAGTGACAACGCTGTTTAGTAGAATTGCTTTTTCTGCTATAGAATAACGAAACACTTTCTCCTATTCTGTGGTACACACGTGTTCTTTGTCAATAGAACCAAACCATTTCCGTTTGCGATTTGTCAGTAATATGACAGTATGACAGACTGTGCTCTTCTTTTTCTATTCCTTGGTCGTTGTCTTCTACTCTAACCAGATCGAATTATAGCTAACTCTGTTTTCCTAACCAAAGTAACACATTTGACGTCCTTTTCTTTCCCAGAAAGCTGAATTCGACGTTGCCATATCGTGCACTCATGACAAATCCCTTTAAATGCAAATCCCCATTTTTGTTTTTCAGTTTTAGTTGATCAAACATTTTTTTAAAAATATAATATTGAAATTATATGTTTGAAATGTGATTTTCTGAAGGTTTTTCATGAAAATAACTGCATTTTCGTTTAAAGGAAAAACCCCCATTCCAGAGTTAACCAATTGAGTTGTTTTTTTTTTCCCTCGGAATATTCCTGAAAGCATCCTCTTATTTAAGATGTGACACGAAATTTTCCAAGGATATTCTCAAGGAATTACTAAAAAAATCTGCCAGTTAACTGAATGATGTTACTTCCTCCTCTCTCAATTTAAGAGTTAAGAAATTGACGAAATGAAATTTGCAGAGACGAGAATGCTACATTGAAGAATGCCGTGAACTCTGGAATAAAGCGAGGGGACTCTCAAACCAGAAAAAGTTTTCCAAATCTAGTTTAAACTTCCTGAAACTAATTATTCCGAAGTCCAAGTCCGAAAATTCTCTTTGGAAAACCAACCAGCATAATCGAAGATTAAAAGGCTTGTGCTGGCTTTGGGTATATCCCACAAATTATTTCACCGTCTGAAGTTCATTTGCGAAAATAGTGGAGTAATTAGATTTTTTACTTGGCTGTGATTCAAAGAATATTAAGAGCAGGCACTGGATGGAGTTCATCAGAGTTTGGGTAGTAAAAAAAGAGTGGAGAGTGGTTTGCTTGCTTTTCGTTTTTGCGCGCATGTTCTAGGGAAACAGCGTGCTATCGTTTTGTCCAAAAGTCTGTAGTTTTCTAATTTTGAATCGAAAATGGTTTCAAATGACTAAGTCAAAATTGATAACGATAACTGTCGAACGGAGCAAGTTAACAACTTGAAGCTTCAAGAATGTTCGCGCATCGGAATACCGGAGTTGAGTTCATAGATGAGACAAACCGTTCAAATGGTTTCGGAGTTATAGGCATTTGAAATTTTGAGGTTATTTCCCTGATATTTCAGGAACTAGTGGATCAGTTGGATTGAAACTTCACAGTTAGTTGGAGCATAACAACGCGCAACTTTAAGCAGAATTTTGTTGGGATCGTATGGTCACTCAATCAAAAAAAAGTTTTTTTTATATTTTTTCGAAAAAATTTTTTTTTTCACAAATCATTGCTCATCTTCGTGAAAAATTCGCCCATACCTTAAGCTCTATACTTCACTGCAATTTACTGAACTTCAATTCGATACGATCGTAATTCTGAAGACATCGGGCAAAAATATTTAAAATTTCGCTATTTTTTCTCGATATCGTTGTTTTTCTCGGAATTACTCAAAAAATACTGATTCAATCATTATAAAACTTGGCACATAGTTTGAAGATGCTGAAGGACAACTTAGTGAAAAATTTCTTGATCTTCTCATCATAATATTATCCTCATTAAATTTTGAATGAACCTCCGAACTGGCATTAGTCGATGGAGTACTGGATTTCAATTCGTCCTAATCTGTATTCTTGGAAATATTGGGACAATAAACTTTGAATAGGTATATCTGCGGAATCACTGGGTGGATTATACCCATTCAATAATTCGGTCTTCGTTATTAAAGTCCAAACGTACTTTCCAAATATCGATTTTCTTAGTTGTTTCCTCCGAAAATCATTGTGCTTATTAGGCGATATTTGTAAAGTAGGTTTTGGGCTTAATTACGAAGGTTGAATTCATGAATTGGTAAAATTCGCCCAATGATTCCGTAGATATACCTATTCAAAATTTTATTTTCTCTATATTTCCAAAGATACAGATTAGAACGAATTGAAATTCACTGCTTCATCAAAAGAAACCTAGAAAAGCACTGCCGTGAAGGCAGCATCTTTTACGCGCATGGTCAAATTCGTTGCCAGAGTGGTAATCTCCATTCAACATGCTTGCAAAAGCTGCTGCCTTCACGGACTGATTTTCTACGTTTTCGTTAGATGAATTAGGAAATTTTATGAGATCAAAGTTTGGGGAATATTTCATTACACGCTAAGAACCAGGAGAGCGTAGAAGAAATTCAGATTTGTGCGCTCGTTTGGACTCAGATTCAAATATTTGTGACAGGTTCTGTGTAAACAAAACAATAGGAAAAATCAGGTGAGGAGTTCTACTTGACATAAAATACTTCAGATCAAATTTGAATGAAAATGAATGTAAATTTATTCATTCTGGAATGACCGCTATCCGAAAGGAATATACCAGGTGGTTGAAAACGAGATATCTACTTGAAGGTTTGCAAGTTCCTCTTCGGAGATGGCGCGCTGTATACTCCATTCACTTTTATAAAGTATCCCGGTTGGCCATGATTTAGGTCTATCATGTTTTTGTAACTAAAACCAAGGCAGGTTGGCGTTCCTGAAATATCGACAATGTCAAAATAATTCGACGCGAGGTTGCCAATTTCTACTCTCTTTCAATAACAAATAACAATTCAGCTTCAGCCAAAATAAACTAATAAATTAACAGTTCACTTTGATTGTATTGTATTGAGCCTTAAGTAGGTAATAATGTTTGAATTGAACAAATTCCCTAATGAATAATTTCAAAAGATATATATTTCGTGGAATTGTTTCGATAGGAAGTAGTATATTGAAAATGAACTTGGTATATCCTATGTTGGCAGAACATTGCATGTATATGCACGAAAATAACATGAATTATATAATATGTCATTCCTTGCTATTTTTTCTAATATTTTAGGAATTGCTTTCTTCTGGGAATTGAATATTTGGGGTGACTTCAAAGTATGTCCACAAAACATAATTCCATATCTTGCTTTTGACTCGAATACTGCATGATAGGTAGTTTTCATGGAGAATTTATCCAGATATCTTGTCATTACACCCAAAGATAACAGACTGAAGCTAAGCTGCATCCCAGTTTAGAAATATGTTGATCCCAATCCAGTGTATGTATCATTCATGTAGATTCCCAAGACCTTTGTAAATAGAGTTAGTTCTTTTGAGGTTAACTGTGACACAGGTTTCGAAGTACTACTACATTTTCATACTGAAATATTTCAAGTTGTGCAACAAGGTATTTATTTGACTTCTGTAGGCTTATTTCTTGAGAATTCAGAAAAGTAGGTAATTCGACTACTCTATCCATCATTTTTCAGTAAAATTCCAAAACACTCTATTCTTGATTTCCGTACAAGAAGAAATCATTACTGAATCTTCCAACCGTGTTCACATACGTGAAATATTTCCAATATTAACAGAAAAAAGTTTCTTCAACATTCGCCAGGTCTTTGGAATTATTGAAATTCATTACTTTCCAAAAATAGATTGACATTTTGAAAAATTAGTAATTACTACGACCTCTATGTAGAAAGGACAACGTTGCGTAGTTATCTGACAGGAAAATGACTATAACCTACCATTTTCAAAATATACACGGTGAAATCAGTCAGAATTTCATGGCATACCGGGATACTTTATGAAAGTGAATTGAGTATATGTAGTTATACTGCAGTGTTCCATCTGACAGGCGATAAGTATCTAGATTCTTATTCTGCGGTTTTACCAAGTTAAGGTGATCTGAAGGTCATTAAAGAGTGATAAACAGCTGTAACCATTCTCCTTGGCCGCTTCTTCGGTGTAGAAGTTTTGGTTGATTGGATGGTTCTGATCAAGGTGGAACATTTGTTGATTAAGCCATAGATATTCGTCCTTATGGTAATGTTAGTTCATCATTACTGGAGCTCTTTTCTCTCGATAAACAAATTCCTTCCTTTGTAAGATGCAATAATCGTTCGATGGTTTTTCTAGGAACGGAAAAGATACTCTTTTCAACTCTCAAGGAAGAAAGAAAGTTAACTCTCTTCTTTTTTGTAGTGCATGCAATCATCACATAATCAAAGACGTATTCGGATTCAATTTCCGAACCCGCATGAAGAAGATCAAATTCTTCGCAAGGAATAAATTCAATCGACGAACATCCGGAACTTCATTCTTTCATTCCACTCTCTCTTCAGTTCGCTTGAATAATTGATACCCTAACGCTAAACCACACTTTTCCATTCCTTAAATCAATCTTTAACGTTGAGTTCGCTCCAAAAAAGATGTGCCTGGAATCGAAACGTGCCATGAAGTTGAGAGACATTTTGTTGCTGGGAAATTGCACTCTGGGGGAAAAAAAATTCGTGAGAAGCGACAAAAGATGGCGTTACGTATGTATGAGAGTCGATATTGCGAGCGTAGATTTCTTTTCTGGCATTTTCGGGGCATAAGAAATTAACTTATTCCGCAGTTTCAGCTGGTTTGGTTTCATGTTATTGGGTGAGAAAATTCGAGTTTTATAGGTTGATTTGAATTTTTCATCCCTCTTAATAATACAGTGTTCTTCGTTGGGAATATTGGAAATTTCTTCTGAATTCCCGGAAAAAACTTGATTATTTTATAACTTCAAATGTAACAACAGATCGCTCATGAGAACTACGTGAAATGAACTTATACTTATACTTTATATAAAATTAAAAAAATCACTATTGCGGAAGTTTCCTCTGGTGTTTTTCCAGTTGAATCCTTATTGGGACTCAGTATCTACCCCACGTTGGGCGCCAGTATTACGGTTGGCCTATCGGATTATAACAATAACTTTCGAACGAAACAACTTGGTAACATTATTTTTGTGGAGTAGGTTTGGACCTAAATAACAAAGACTGAATTCGTGAGTGAGTAAAATCTACCTAATGATTCCGCAGATATACCGCATTCAAAATTTCATTTTCCCATTATTTCTGAAAATACAGATTGTTTAGAATTGACATCTAACAATTGATTGTAAAATTATGGCATATTGGTTCATTCGAAATTTCGTGGGTACCATATGGAAAGAAGATCTCCATAATTTTTCCATCAGAAGGTGAAGGTACGTTCGGCGGGGTCAATACATAATAAGATGATCAACGAAAACTGAATGACACAGTCAACACGAAATTCTGTACAAGGCACCGGACGTCCTAGGGGCGCGAATGAAGTTCAAGATCGACATCTAAGACTTAGGGCCATTAGAGACTGAATTGTGACAACTCGATCTTTGGCTGATGGGTGGTTAGGAGAACAAGGCCATCCTGTAATTTTCCAAACGGTTAACCACCGTATAAGGTCTTTTGCACTGCAGCATTATCGACCCCATCTTATGTTGCCTCTTACGGTTGAGCATCGCTGGCAATGGTTACATGTGGTGTAGAGAATAAGGAATGGCATCAGGTCGTCTTGTCTGATGAATCCCGATTCTCCTTGGGAGCACATGATGGCCGAAGAAGGATTAGACGACGTAGCGGAAAAAGACGTGACACTCATTTTGATGTTGAGCGTCATGTACACTGGACAGTAGGCGTTATGGTACGGGGTGCTATTGCACATGCAAGTAAGTCACCTTTAGTCTTCATTCGAGGTAACATGACAGCGCTGCGATACCTTCAAGAAATAGTGAAGCCATATGTTCTCCCTTACCTTAACCGGCTCGAGAGTCCAATATTTAAGCAAGATAATGCACGACCTCATGTTGCCAGAGTTAGTTAAAACTTTTTTGAAGTGACCCATGTGATTCTTTTGCCATGCCCCCCCAGATCCCCCGATCTTTCGCCCATAGTGCATGTTTGGGACATCATGGGTAGAAGGCTTGAAAATTTACCCCAGCCCCCACGGAGTTCGGCGGCTCTGAGACATGAAGTACAGGTAGCTTGGAAAAGTATCCCTCAAGAAGATATATACCATCTTCTTGCATCAATGCCAAGACGTGTTGGGGAGTGTATAGACAACCGCGGTGGACAAACAAATTATTAACAAATTAAATGAAAAAAAATATTAACCCTTCGTTTTTTTCTTCAAATTTTAATCATTTACTCCTTGATAAACTATCTATGTTTTACGAGAAAAAAATTAAATTGTAACAGCTCCTTCTGGCTGTTGCAGTTTCTTTGTCAGTTAGTAGGTATACATACCACACTCAACACTTTCCAGAATCAAATATATAAAATGCAGTCCTTTGCTCTGGAATCTTCGCCATATAAGAATTAAATTCCGTTTTATGATTTCTGCATCTGCAGGGGAAATGGTGCACGATAAAAAACAGAAGTTCGCAAAACAACTAAACTTCGAAATGGGCCATATACCGGAGTGGCTAGAAATGCAAAATCCACAGTTGAAACCATCCATAAAATGGGCGGTATGTGATGAATGATGTTTTATTGAAATCGTAAACTGGGGAAAAGCGTTCAAGTTTTCCTTATGGCTAATTGAAATATGAGAGGAAAATGGATGGATGGAAATGATTCACCAATAGGAAATGCGATATAAAATGTGTTTAGATGAAATTGTTTATGGGATTATTGACGTTGTGAGTTCGAAAACTATGAGAAATGGGAGATGTCTATCAGGTACGGATCCATTAGATAAAGATTGCAGAAATACTTCATCATTGTTTTACGGAACAGAGCGTTATCATGTTGCCCAAATATCAGTCATTTCCGGAGTGAAATTCTATTCTTTCTGACCAGCCGACTCTATTAAAAGACATAAAGCTTTAAAATTTTTCAGGGTAGGTTTAGATCCTAAATATCCTGGTTCTGTTTATTAACTGGCAAAATCTGCCCAGATGTTTCCGAATACGCCCATTATAAACACTGATGAGATTAGATTCACACTTGATAATTAGTTGTAGAACACTGACGCAGAATCCTCTGCAATATTTCGTAAGGCTCGCATTGTCAAATTCTTTTTTTGAGATTTTCGAAAATCTGATAAAATTTTTTTTGGTCATATTTTGATGAAATTTGGCACAAACTTCATGTCCATATTCAATAGTGAAAACTGCAGGTAGATCATATATTTATTTCGGAAATATTGGGAATATATCATGTGAATTTCCTTTGTCATTTCCTATTACTACCCCGAAAAAAACTGATGCAATCGGAAAGCAATGCAGTAATCGGTTGATGAAATCTTGTGCAAGATTTAGAGCTGTAATTAAAACAATTTAAAAAAAATTTCGAATTCCAATAGCAATATTCCATTTTTCAGAAGAATAAGCCGTTCTAGTGCAGTTTCTGTAATGAGATGAAAAATTGCAGGCTTGTCAACTTGTGCAAAGTATCGTGAGGATCAGAGTCATTAAAAAAATAAGAAAAAAATTCCCAATATTTTTCCTCAAAAAAATTATATTGCAGAAAATACTGATCAAATGAAGCTCAAACTTGTTAATAACTTCAAGGTGTCATTTCTCAATCAAGAACTAGATTTTATATCGATTCCATCTGTATATTCGAAAATATTAGGAAAATAAAATTCCATATGGGTATATCTGTGGAAGCATTGGTAGAATTTTACCCATTCACGAATACAACCTTCGTAATTAAGGTCCAAACCAGGCTGTGCAACCATGAAGTTTCCAAGTTGTTTTCTCCGGAAATTCTTGTGTGAACGATTGGCCGTTGGGTAATTCTGTTTTGTACGATTTAATGTGTTTTTCTTCATGCCTTCATTGTGTTCAGCAAAGACAGAGACATCCTTCTTCTACATAGAACCATTTGGTAAATTTTTCCATTCTCGAACTAATTGTTCTCAATAATGTTCGAAAATATCCCGTGAATTTCAAATCCGTATAAGATCACTACGTAACAGAACACTCCAGCGCCAACTGTACTCCAACTGAGGGAAATTCTCACGTAAATAACTCTGAAACCCTAAAACAATTCATCAACTCCAAACCGACGTGTAAGCCACATTCATAATACTCAAAATCCAAGTGAGAAACGTAGACACGGCAATTCATCTCCTTGTATGAAGTCTACACCATCGTAAGCACGAAGTTAGACCACCTTCTCCCAAACAAAAAAAAGTTTCGAAATGAACATGTTCTCCTCGTGGGACAGGAAAAGGTTAGACGCATCGACCAGAATGAAATGTTCGTTCAGAATGGAATATTCGTGTCCAGGCAACCTATCCATATATTTCTTCACTATAGTAATTAAATAAGGTGTGGATAGTGCAGAGCTTTAACTCGAAATGGAAACATTCTGAAGACATTCTACTTTTTTTTCATAGAATATTGCGAGGAAGGAAAAACAAGTAAATTAGAGAAGGGGATCTCCCGACATTTCTGAGTATTTTGAAAAAATTTTTACAATCAAGAGAATCAGGGATTGGACCTGGTTCCTTCGCCATTTTGAACTCTAAAAATGTCTCCGGTTCCTATATTTTTCTAGGATTTTTGCATCGACATGTTAATTGGTTTCAGAAACAGTTATCTGTTGCAAGAATTAATTGACTGATTCATTGATGGTCTTCAAAGTTCACCCCCTTGCATGGAATCCACACCAAAAACCAAAGAAGTGATGTTATACTTTTTTTCAACTGTAGAAAATGATTCTGATATTTTTGTTTCTTAGATTTTTACGCGCCTGTCTTTCAAAACAGCGCGTTATCGTTTCGTCAGATTGTCAATAGTTTTCGAGTTTTCAGCTGGAAATGGTCCTAATCGACTAGGTTGGACTCACTGATGAAGAATCCGTAGCAAAATCCAATTCTGTCCGAGTGTGCTCCAACTTTCGACCTAGAGTCTTGAAATTTTTCTGTTTAGTTTGCAGTTCAAATATCTCGCTAGAGTTTCTTATTCTCTGGAAAATTTCAAGACAATTATTCGAAAACTTTACAGTTTTTTTTGAAAAAATTTTTTTTCGAGATTATTCGTCATATTTCAATGAAATTTCGCACAGTTTTGGGAGTCAATTTTCAA
Source organism: Myrrha octodecimguttata (assembly GCA_958510865.1). Lineage (NCBI taxonomy): Eukaryota > Metazoa > Arthropoda > Insecta > Coleoptera > Coccinellidae > Myrrha > Myrrha octodecimguttata. Next base: position 15,000,444 of record OY294063.1, on the reverse strand, counting down.
TGACAGCGGTTAATAATTCAATTCCATCCGATATATGGTTTCGGAAATATAGAGAAAAATATGTGAAATCTCGTTTGTTATTTGGAAATTTAAATTATTTTCACTCAATGATTACTGCTGCTGTCAGATTGAAACCTCGAAGTTGGTTGAAAGAAAAAACGCAACCGAGTGGAAAATATCGTGTGGATATAAAGATTGAATAATTCAAAAAAATTTAATGCGAAATTTTCAGAATTTTTCGGAAAGTTTTTTCTTGGGGATTATTGCTTATATTCCGATGAAATATAATCCTCACTAAATTCATCTCATTGCATGAAGTCTACACCATCTAACACACGCAGTAAGGCAATCTTTTCCCAAGAAAACAGTTTTCACTATCCCTAAATGCGAAATGAACACGTTTCTCTCGTGGGACACGAAGAGGTAAGACGGATCGACGAGAATATAATGTTCGTTCAAAATGGAATATTCGTGTCAAGGTTTCGACCCACATATTATACTAATGAAATTATGATTCATAAATAAACCAGTCGGTACAAGGGCCAGTTGTTTATGATCGATACAGGTGCCGGCTTGGTATACGTTGGAAAATACGGCTGGAATCAGCACAGTTTCATTCGCTACTTGGTTTGACTTGATTTATCGGAACGAAAAAAATTTTGAACACGGGAAGTTGTCACGCATGCAGGTCACGTTTGCTGTCAGTCATGCGTCTTGGTCTCGTTCATGAGAAAAATTGAGCCGAGATTGTTTAAATTTGTAGCGAGAGCATTGACTAATCCAGGTATTGAACGTGCCCAACACTGCTTGACTCATAACTATTCTATGTTTTTTCTTTGCGAACATAAAATTTCGGGATTCAGATTTCACAACAAAAATTGTGGCAGTCATTAGTTGATTACGGTGATAGAAAACTCTTTTTGGAACGATCAATTGAGATGTTGTCCTATTTGATATCGAATTTGAACAAGCGCGCACATCCAGTGACTTCACGTCAGTGATTTTCTAGAATTTTTTAGGAAAACGAATTGTTTTAGGACCTACGCTCATGGAACTTGAAATCTCCATAACATCTGAATAATCACCTAATTCCTTTCATTGAAGAAGACCTTGTGAAGGGTGTTTTTTTAGAGGTATAGAACTTTGAAATGGAATAAAACAAGGATGAATCATTAAAATTGACACGAAATTTACTTTATTCAAGAGATAATCTTTTGGCATTATAATTTAAATATAATTTCTGGCATATGACCGCTGGCTCGGACGGAATCTAATCTGGAGGTCCAATTTTCAATCGCTTTTTCCAACATTTGTGGCCGTATATCGGCAATAACGCGGCGAATGTTGTCCCTCAAAGGTCGATCGTTTCGAACTTGCCGGCGTAGACAAGCGACTTCACATATCCCTACAAAAAATTGTCTAGCGGCGTTAAATCGCTCGATCTTGGAGGCCAATTCAAGGGCCTGGAACATGAAATTATGCGGTTATAAAAACGTTTTTTCCACTCAATCAATTGAGGCACGAGCTGTGTGACATGTTGCGGAGTGTTGTTGAAACCACAGCTGCTGCACATCATGGTTGTTCAATTGAGGAACGAAAAAGTCAGTAATCATGGCTCTATTGCGGTCACCATTGAATGTAACGTTCTGATTCGGGTCTTCCTCTACGCTACACTCAACAGCAGCAATGGTTTCTTCTGTTCTCAGTGTATAACGTCCCTATGGATGCGTACTATCAGTTAGAGTGAACGTGGTGCAGAAACTATCCATAGTTAGTCGAATTAATTGCTCCTATGGAAGATTATGTTGACCGTAAAGTGGAGGTAGAGCGCGATGCTTATTATTTTCAAATCAATTCGCACAATTCGAAAGCGTTGTTCAGGCGTCAGTCTATTCATGTTGAAATGCCAGACCAAATAGAACACAAATCACCTGACAAAATGGCCGTCAGTTAAAAAAGTGTTGCCAACTTAAAGTTCCATACCTCTAAAGAAAACACCCTTTATATCTCTTGTTTAATTTTCGTCGAATCCCATTGCTATATTTCTGTTCCGAAATGGTATTAACACAATTTCCGCAGAAAAATATCGTAAAAAACTTGTTGCTTTCATTACCATCGTAACCCTATCAACAGAATACTCAACGCACAAATTACAGTACCCCTCATCAATCTGCTTCTAATTTTCCACAGTGTGCACTGTCCACGCCAGGAATAATTCATTTTTATGTCTGGCATCTATTACAGGGGTGTGAAACTCAAAGTGAGAGGTCCGAATTCAAACGAGAATTTGATTCAGTTTGAAGAGGTCAATTGAATTTCATTGATGCCAATTCACTCCAACGTGGTCTATTTTAATGGGGACATACTTCACCAGCCATATATTACCTGGATGTAACGAACGTTTGATGGAATTGATGCCATGAGGTCACCTGGCGATTGGATTGGATACTAAAATTCGAGAAGGTCTTTGATCATTTTGCTACTTCCGAATCTCTCTCTCGGGTAATTCGACTTGAGAATATCAAAGGGTGCTATTTTAGGACAACTCGGGAACTGTCTTGTTAAATGTATTTTCAGACAACTACTACTTGAATTTTGATTTCATCGAATGGTTCCAGATAAAGTTCTTCTACCAGTGACGTTCCTATTAGCCAATTAACAGTATATCTCGCGTCTAATATCTAAATTACCTAGAAAAGAGCACTGACGTGAAGTCAGCAGATTTTGCGCGCATGTTCAAAGGAAATGACCGCTTTGGCAACTAATTTGAACATTTCTCGCCTTCACGGCAGTGCTTTTCTAGGTTTTCTTCGATAAAGTTCTGGATTTCAATTCGATCTAACCTGTTTTTTGGAAATATTGGGAAAATGAAATTTTGAATGAGTATATCTACGAAATCATTGAGCAGATTTTACTCATTCACGAATTCGACCTTCGTTATTAAGCTCCAAACTTACTCTACAAATATCGAGTTTCCAAGTCGTTTCTTTCTGCAGTTTTTGTATTCGCGATCTCAACAAAACTTTGTTGAAAAGTTACCTAACCGCCAACCGTAAAGAGAATATCTTCCGGAAGAAACGATTTAGAAACTAGACATATTTAGAGTAGGTTTGGACCTTAATTCTTTATTTCGTGAATTATTCCGCAGATTTACCCATTCAAAATGATATTTTCCCAATATTTCCAAAAAATATTTCCAAAAATACAGATTAGATCGAATTGAAATCCAGTACTTTATCGAAAAATTACAGCTCGAAGGTTCATAATGAATTTCATGAAGATAATATGACCAGAAGATCACAGAATATTGAATATTCGAAAAAAAAATTCGAATATTTTTCAAATTCTCTCAATAACAGGATATTCACGAAATTTTGCACCAAGTTGTCCCTCAGCATTTTAAAACTGACTGCCAAGTTTCATCATGATTGAAAATGTATTTCCTGAAATATACCGAAAAAAACAACGATATCGAAAAAAAACACGAAATTGTACATATAAACAATAATTGAGTGAAACTTATTGAGCAATAACCGTATCGAATTGAAATTCTGTACCCTGCTGTAAAGTGAAGGGTTCAAGGTGTGAGCAAATTTCTTCTTCTTCCGAATATGATGAAACGTTTCGGGAAAAAATTTTTGAAAAATATTTTTTTTTAATTTACTGAAAGCATGATCACAACAGAGCTTCGTGAAAGGTTGCGTGTCTTCATGTTCCAACTAACTGCCAAGTTTCAACTCAATCGCTGCAGTAGTTCCTGAAATATAAGGAAATAATCTCAAAATTTCAAATGGCTATAACTACGAAACCATTCGGCCGATTTTGCCCGTTAACGAAGTTATTCGTCACATTTTGGAATTCAACATGGCATGAATTGAGCAGCTTTTGCGCGCATTTCAAAATTCATTGCCAAAACGGTCATCTCCTTTGAACATGCGCGCAAAAGCTGCTGACTTCACGTCAGTGCTTTTCTAGGTTTTGTCTGAATTCTCTTGGATATCTTTTTCTTTCAAGGAACGATGCAATAATACTCAATATGTTTCAACGTGATTGAGAGTCCAATATCACCCTTCTTGAAACTTAGATGATTTTAATGAAAATAAAAATGTCTATGTGTCTCTTTAAAGTAACCACTTGTTTCGAAATCGATTTTTGGCGGTTCTCGGGAGTTCGCGCCATCTGAAGGACGGCCCGCTCTTAGGAAAAGTTGTTCTGCGCCAGAACCCTCATCAGATAAGCTGAATCCTCTGGCACCTGCCTATGACAACCGCAGAAGCGGCGTAGTGAGCGACCATGACCGACGCCCTTATGCTGTGTTGGAATGAAGTAGCTGGCGTGCTTCTGTCAGTGGCGCCACCCTCTGGCAACTCGGTTAAACTACGCCGCCTACAGATTTTCCAAATCCTGTCAAAATATCCTTTAATCAAAACTCAACACCCTGTATACCGAAAGAGAAGCTTTTGCCGACCCCAGTTCATAAGATCTTCTATTTAATTCAGGTACCACCCATTCTTATACCTTGTTCACCCTTCATATGGAACTGTATCATACCCAACAATCTTCTTACCTTCAAATCGACTTTTCAAACACGCATTTCATCCTCTTATCCCTGAAAGCTGCCTAGTCCATTTCCCTGCAACCCTCAACTTCTCACATAATTACAATTCCATCCTGGCATACACACGAAGACACAAATCTCGCCGCTTGGTGGGGTAATTATCACTCATCCCCCGAGGGCTCAACTAATTTGAATTTATTAAAATTGTAACCGAACTGTTTTGCCAGAAGTCCGCGTACGTTCGTGAGGTTAATTGTATAAGTTGCTCACCGCAAAAGATTTGTAGGGACGTTTGTTTTGCGCGGCTTAGTCTGATGGGTTTAGAGGGATTTATTTCGTGGAAGATATAAACTGGAACAGAAGGATGCCGGTACTAAAACATTCATTTATTCAGTTCCTAGAATATCAAATTTGAACGGTTCTATGTGACAAATGCAATTAATACAATCATTAAAAATACAGATTTTTATGTAATACAATTGATATCTTACGATATACTTTCATTGTATTTCACGTTTTGAATAACAAATTTACTTACTGTGAACTAACATAACCACAAGGAAGAATATCTGTCGATAAATCAACGAATATTCCACCACAATTAGATCTAATCATCCAATCAACCAAAATATTTACACCGGCGTCCAAGGAAAATAGTTACATCTCATCCACAGCTTCAATTGATCTTCAGACCACCCTAATTTGGCAAACCGTAGAATAAGTATCTAACTCTTATCACATGTCAGATGGAATACTGCAGTATGACTACATATAGAGCGCCATCTGCTAGGAGCATCTTGCGAATCGTGACCTTAGAGCGCAGAATACTTTGATTGATATGCATATCACATCTTTAGTTATCGTGAGAAGTCAATAACGAAGGATATCATCTGAAGGCATTACAAAAAAATCTGTATTATTTGACGATTGCATTCATAACGCCACCAATAAATTATTCCTGCGCATTCGCCATTTTGCAAATCAAGAACTCTAGCCAACAAAAGAAGATTTTATTGGTCTACAAAAGATATAATACTGCTAATCGAATAGATGTGTTCCAGTACAATTCGTCGTCATATAGCAATACAACGACAGCTGGAATACCCTCCTCGAGCTCTGTCTCGCTCCGAGCTAGAACGCTAGAGGGCGCTCTAACAAAGAATTATGAAGTGCAATTGTATTTCCATAACGAAAATATGAGAGACAGGAAATAGGACATAATGCAGACGGGTTTCATTGTCGTAAGTACGGCAATGTTCGAGAGTTTAGGAAACTGTTCCCTGTTGAAAAGTCTCTGAAGTGGTATTAGATTCATTCCGAACATCATCATTACTGGAGCTTCTATTCTCGACGGTAGATGCCTCGCTTCAGAGATTAGCAGGCAGGTTGTATTCGATTATTTACTCGCTATACGACCGAGTTTTGTCGATATCATGAATTTCGAATTGAAGATTGGAATATGTGGTTTGTGGTATTCAGATGTAAGCGGATGCACTGTACAAGCATCTAAACTGCCTTGCGATGATTGGAATATTCACTATGAGAACGAGATTCAACATTAAAGGCGAATTTGAGAAAATTCATCTGAAGCACTCAGGTTGATTCAGAAGATTTTGAGTGGTTGTTGAGCTTTATATATAAACCTTAAATATACTCAGATCCTTTGAGAGTTCGTTGAAGGGGTTCCCCGTTTGGGAAGCCTTTTTGTTTACCTCACACATTCACATACATACACGAAAACAAAACCTTGCAAAGCCTTTGAGAAAGAAACAACCAGAAAATAGTAGAGGACTGAATCCTGAATTCAAACTTCACAATGAAAGAATTGAATAAAAAAAATGGCATCCTTGAAAGGAATCGAACCCGGAACTCCTGGTTCACTATTTTTGACTGCGATGAGTCTTTAAGTTGTACATTTATTTTAACCATAGATTCCTCTCGTCAAATAAAACACTTTTTTCATTCACCATTTTTCCAGATTCGCCCCTAGTAAAATTATGAGCATTTAAATATATCTCAATATGCTAATACACTCCTGCACATTGTTTGCGAGTTCAACACAGATATAACTTTTATGGTGACTTCTATTGCAGAATAATCAATCCATTGCTTGAAATTCAAAGAAATATGATTGAGAAAACTCATTTTCTACTTGATTATTATGATTTGGTCCTTATTGCTGTATTATTGTGGAAAAAATATTTCACTATACTTGATCATTGAGGCACTAATCTTCCACTTGAAATTCGTGCGATATCTTGTTGTTCCAATCATGAGATTCTACACAATTTCAATATTCCATAATTATTTAAATTTTCATCAAATTTATATACGAATTAAAAGAAATCTACTAACCTAAAAACCTTAATTGAACTCTACAATTCTATGAAAAGTTTGGTCCATAGACGAGGACTATGTCTGTGGTCTGGTCACGACATAGCATGGACCTTATATTCAGTTTATGAGTAGAAAAAACAAATATCAACTAGTAAATGTTTTATTATTCGTTTAATCAAATTTGAAGTTCAGGATCCATCTTTAAAAACGAATCAGACACTGAATGCATTGCCTCGAAACCATCGTCGAATTCATATATTAGACACTTGTCAACTAAAGGTTCTACTTTTTCCTCTTCTTCTCCGAATTCGCACCTTGGACTTTCGACCGAATTTCACTTGACGAGGAAACTATTACAACGACCATGACCTGTTCTGAGTCGATCCAAAATGAACCAAATTTTCCTAGAAAGATTCAAACCATGAAGGTTCACGAGATTTCAATCTAGCAATTATGGAATCCGAAATATAAGACATGATTGGGAATAAATCCGGAAAGTAATGATATTTATCCCAAGACTTTATCACTGCAACCTTTCTACGAATCTGAGGGAATACAATATTTGAAAGAACTGATAACCACTGTTGAGGTGTAGATCTTATGGTCCCACTAATGATTCTTATGGCAACATTGAACTGTGCATCAATTTTACCAACGTGAAAAAACAGCTAGTTTTTGGAGAATATGTTTCCTAGATTTCAACTTCATACGTAAGTTTTCCAAATGGGCCTTGAAATTTGAAGAAGAATCATATTTCACTCCAAGATATTCATTATTATTATTGAAAGTAATTATAATAATAAAACGTGATAAATACTGTCATATCTTCAGTAGTCTTCACTGAACGTTTAAAGCAATTAACTCTAAAAACCTACCCATAAAGTCATAAATACCTTATTAATTACACTATTTATCCGGATAAAATCGTGGAATTAATACGGGAAATAAAGGCTGAAAATTAATTTCGTTTTCTGTTATCCAGGGCGTCAAAATCACAGCAGTCAGAACGTGATAAGACTCATTAAAACTTACATTGTACGGCCAATTACCGGGATCAAAAGTTTCACTTTGCACGGAGCAAGTTCGATACCCAGAAACTCGATTAGATTATAGGCGAGGCTTAAGACGCGAAGTTAGAATTGCTAATGACGATTTAAGTTCGCTGATCGAACTTTCGGTTTTGGAAAGAGTAGAGTTTGGAGCGACTGATTTATTGCCTTCAAGATAATGGCAGTTGTTTCAATTCTGCTCTTGTTGTTATCGAGAATAATCACGTTATTTCTTTCTCTTTTGTGCTTTCGTGTTCAAGGAATGTGGCTTTTTCTTGCCTTTCAAATTAAATAGAAAAACTGCGCATCTAATAGAAATATGCGAATCAAATTGAAGTTGTGCCTACTTGGTGTTGTGTACAATCGACTTCTATCATCGCAGTCTCTAATAGAAATCAGTTTCGTCCGGCCGGCCGTGGACACGATAACTGTCAAACCGAGCCAGCTTGTGACTTGAAACTTGTAGAGGAGTTCGCGCCTCGGAATGCTGCGGCTTAGTTCGTTAATGGGCCGAATAGTTTCGGAATTATAGCCATTTAAAATTTTGAGGTAATTTCTCTCATATTTCAGAAACTACTGGAGCGCTTCGATTGCAACTTGGTAGTTACTTGAGGCCTAACGACGCGCAACTTTGAGCTAAATTTCGTTGAATTCGTCCGATCACTCAATTCAAAAAATATTTTTTCAAAATTTTTCTCGAAAACATTTGTTTTTTCTGAAACTATTGTTTATATTCGAAAAAAATTCTGGTAATAACTTGAGCTTCACATTTCACAGCTGTGTACTAAACTTCAATTCGATACGACTATTAGTTTTGGAAATATTGGAAAAAAATATGTAGAATTTCCTGGTTTTTTTTCTCGATATCGTTGTTTTTTTCGGTATAACTCGAGAAATACTGATTTAATCGTGATGAAACTAGGCAGCTAATTCGAAGACGCTGAAGGACAACATTGTTCAAAATTTCGTGATGATCGTGTCATTGGAACGATTCGAAAAACAAATTTCAATATTTTTTTTTTCAAATATTCAATATTCTATGATCTTCTCCTCATATTATCCTCATTAAATTCTGTATGAACCTTCAAACTGTCATTTTTCAATGAAGTACTGAATTTCAGTTGTATCAAATCTATGAATCTTCTCTACAAATATCGAGTTTTTAAATCGTTTCTTCCGTAAGTATTTTTTTACGGTCAGCCGTTGGGCCGACCATAAACACAATATCCTCCGAAAGAAACAACTTATAAACTCGATATTTGTAGAGGAGGCTTGAACTTGGATTAAGAAGGCCGAATTCGTGAATGGGTAAAATCCACCCAATTATTCGGCAGATATACGCATTCAAAATTTTATTTTCCCAATATTTCCAAAAATACAGATCAGATCAAATTGAAATCCAGTACTTTATCAAGAAAAGCCTAGAAAAGCCCTACCATGAAGGCAGCAGCTTTTGCGCGAGTTACAATTCCATATATAATTCCCGTACGATGTATCAGCGGTATCCCAACGTACCGCAGCATCTTCTTATCTGTTCAACCGATGTAATAAATAGAACATATGCAATGTAGTTAGTCAGTTCTGATAGTATATTCATAGTAAACACATATCTCACATCTAATTATTCCTGTATCAATAAACATAGTTTTTAAATACACGTTTCAAGCTCTCTGAAACGTAATTCGCGCATATTCAAATTCGTCGACAAAGCGGTCATCTAAATTGAACATGCCTGCAAAAGCTGCTGCCTTCACGGCAGTGCTACTGACTCTTCATGAAAAATTGCATGAAACAATGTATACCTCATATCACTGCACAACCCTTTTTACGCGCTTGTTCTGGGGAACAGCGCTTTATCATTTCGTCACGATGTCTGTAATTTTCGAATTTCGAACCGAAATTGGTCTTAAACGACTAGGTTGGACTCACTGATTTATTTATTTATTTATTTATTTATTTATTTATTTAGAAATGATACATCCAACAGGCCGAAGCCCAATTACAGGTGTATAAAATAATTGTTTTATCCCAAGCATTGTACGCTCACCAATCACAAACCAAAAAGCTAAAAGAAAACCTTAATACAATCAAAAACTAATTCTGTAGAGCACCCGACACTGAGTGAATAAACTGTGGCAAAGACAAAAAAAATATATCAACATTATCGAGACTATTATAACTCCTACACATTGCAGCAAGTGGACAAAAAAAGTGGTGCTGAGAGCTCGGTACTCTAATGTGAAAAGTAACAGGCGATCTCGACGCGAAACGGGGAACATGAAACAGTACCGAGGAAAGTAGAAGCGATGAATCAATCCTATTATTAACTAATTTATAGATGAATACCAAATCATTAATTTCGCGTATCTTTCTGAGTGAAATGAATCCAAACTCATCCAAAAGAGAATTATCATCATAATTACGGGCCGGATAAAAGCCATGCTTTCTAAGGTAAGCGAACTTAAGAAATTTCCTCTGTACTCTCTCAATACAAGCTATGTACTTCGCCTGACAAGGATTCCACACCGAACTACAATAAGTTAACTTACTCCTAACCAATGAGCAATAAACAGAAGATATTGCCTCAAAGGATGAAAATTCTTTACAATTACGAATGACAAAGCCCAAAGTTTTCATGGCGCTTGCCTCAACATTTTCTATATGTTTAGAGAAGGTTAATTTCTGGTCAAACGTTACTCCTAGGTCCCTGAATTCACTAACTCTAGTCAACAGTTGGTTATTCAAATTGTAATTGAAAACCATCTGAGACATCTTCCTCGAAAATGACATGGTTTTGCACTTGTCTATGTTCAAAAAAAGCCCATTCTGAACGCACCATCTATACAATCTATCGAGGTCATTCTGCAACAAAAGGCAGTCAAGAAAGTTCTTAATTCTCCTGTATAATTTTAAATCATCAGCAAATAGGAGTTTCTCGGAAAATATAACATCTGAGATGTCGTTTATAAATAAAAGAAACAACAGTGGTCCTAAATTAGAACCCTGCGGAACTCCAGAGGTAGCCGTGAACAAGAATGATCTTACACCCTCATATTCAACAAATTGAACACGATCACGCAAATAAGATTCTAAAAGAGCAACAATATCAACCTGATGAAGAATCCGTGGTCAAAATTGATGCTGTCCTTCCGGCCGTGCGCTGTAACTTTTGAAAGGAAGGACCTAGAGTCTCGAAATTTTCAAATTAGGTTAAGATCCTGAATATCTTGGCTGAGTTCGTTAATGGGCCAAATCTGCCGAATGGTTTTTGTGCTACAGCCATTTGAAATTTAAATTTTTCAATAACCCGAAAAATATTTATATGATCGAAATGAAACTTGGTTGGAATATGAACAGTGTCAATAAGAAGAATTATCCATGGAAAAATTTTAAAAAAAATTTTTCTTCCGCAAATTTTTTTCGAAAATTTTCATATTTCTCTGAAATTGCCAAGTCATCATTTCGCAATGTGAACAGCGCGTAAAAGCTGCTGACTTCACGTCAGTGCTTTTCTAGATTTTTGTATCTTAAATCCCGTTATCCTTCTTAAACGTCCTGTATATTAATATAATCCCTCATTTCCATAGCAGGTCTCGTACAATAACCCCAGACTTATCTGAACTCATCTTTTAAGACCCTTTCACCTCTCATCTCACTTAAAGAACCTACCAACCCCACATCCAAGCTAAACAACATGCTCTCAACTTTCACATATTATTCCACTATACTCCAACATCCCTTACGACAATCTGCCCCCTGTTTACTTCCTGCATATCCCACAGCACTCCCGGCTACACCAAACGACAATATCCGCCCCTGTTCAACAACCATGTACGAAGAGCGCCAATTAAAAAAAATAACATCGATCCCTTGTTCCAGTTATGCTATGGCGCCAGTTCCCCGGCACTGTCAGACCGTAACCGCTTTCCAACGCTGTTCCGGACCCATCCTTCGGCCACCGTGCACAACCCGACCAGGATAAAGCTGATGAGGAAGTTCGGCTGGTCCAGGGTGGCCATCTTGCAGCAAGCCGAGGAGGTGAGTAGTTATTTATCGCTAAATAAAGGGTTTTTCAATAAGAGGTGTTATTTTAATATTCAAAGAAAAATGCCATTTTTCAATACAAATGATCGGATGTTAATTTCAGTATAAAGAAGAAGCTATGCCGTTAATAGTGGAAAATAACATCAGGCAAATGACCACCACGACCACGCTTACAGGACCATATCCTTTTAATGAAATTTTCCATAACCAAATCGCACAGTGGCTGCCCTATGTCCTCGATAGCCTCGCGAATTTCGTCTTTGAGATCTTGAATCAACGCTGGGGTCTCTTTCACTTGGCCCCAAAGGAAGAAGTCGTAAGGTGTTAAATCGCAAGATCTCGGTGGCCAATTGTGATCACCTCTTCGAAAGATAACACGGTCCGGAAACTTTTCCCGCAAAAGATCAATGGTTTCGTTGCTTGTGTGGCACGTAACGCCGACTTTTTGAAGGTAAACTTTGTCCAGATCAATACCATCCAATTCCGGCCATGAAAAATCAGTAATCATCTCTCGATAGCGCAATCCATTCACCGTAACGGTTGCTCCAGCCTCATTTTCGAAAAAGTAAGGTCCAATGACTCCGCCGGACCATAAACCGCACCAAACAGTCACAGGATAGAGAGGCTTTTCAACAATAACTTTCGGGTTTTCTAGGCCCCAGATGCAACACTTCTGCTTGTTGACGAAGCCACCGAGGTGGAAATGGGTCTCATCACTCAAGATGATTTTTCGATGGCATTCCGGATCATTTTCATGCATTTCAACGACCCAATCAGCAAAGACACGACGTTGTTGATGATCGACCGGCTTGAGTGCTTGTGTAAACTGAACTTTATAAGCCTTAAGAACCAAATCTTTATGCCAAATAAGGTGTAATGACGTTTGTGGAATGCCTAGTTCCAAAGAACGACGAGGAATGACAAAACCTGGGTTTTCTTCAACACTTTCGGCTACAGCAGCAATATTCTCGGCTGTTCTTGAGCGACGTGCACGGGCTTTATTCTTGACATCACTAGTTTGTCCCAACAGCTCGAATTTTTCCACCAATTTCTTTATTGCAGTCCGACGACCCAAAATGTTCGAGTTTTACGAACCGTCTCTGTCAAATTTTGACCATTTTTATAGTGAATTTTGAAAATTCCAATGCGTTGTTGAAGCGTGTATTTTTTCCATTTTTATAAATGGCGTAGTTTCTACTTGTCAAATGTCAAAAAATGACAGCTTCAAAAGTGACATCTACCGAAATAGCGGCTATTCAAAATAACAACTCTTATTGGAAAACCCTTTACTTTAACTGTCTAATCCACTTTCACATTCGGCGACTTGAGAGCAAACACAGCAACAATCAAGTTTAATTGAATCTCGTTAATATCTCAAGGACAGGCACCTGCTCACTGTCTGCATGCTGTAACGTTGCCAATAGTCGCGAGAAATTTTAAAATTCGGAGAAATTTCGATGTGGATAGGAGAAAACGGAGTTTCGTTCTGCAGACTTCAGCGATTATTTGGAAATTTTTTTCTTTGAGATGTACTCACTTTTTTTGTGAGAATGCTCAGTGTCAGTTATTATTCCATTTCCACTCCATTTCAGTTTTATTTTCCCGAAAATTCTTGAACATAAAAAAGTGGCAAAATTGTGCATTCTTACGATTTTTTTCAACGATTTGCACCCGAAACATTTCTCGAAAAAAACTACCTCTGGTCTTCAAATGTCACTCTGTTATTTTCGAGGGATTTGATGGATACTTATTACGTTCTTTTCCATAGTTCTATGTCCCATGGCATCCTTATTTGGGGCGATGCACCTGAAGCGAATTCGGTTTTCCTGAAATAGAAGAGAGCGATAAGAACTTTAGCAGGAGTAAACAACACTGTCTCCTGCCGGGACAACTTCATAAAATATAATATTCTCACATTTTATAGCCAATTCATGTTTGCTTGTTTGCTTCATGTGCACGAGAACAAGCACAAATACACTGAAAGTGGCGAATTTCATCAGAATGCCACACGTAAAAGACAGGAACTAAGTATACCCTACCATAAAAGAATGCTGACCCAAAAACCTACAAATTATCTTGCCATAAAACTGTACAATCATCTTCAGGAAGAAATAAAACTGAGCCACTTCTGTAAAAAACGCCTCAGAATTTTGCTGTCTACTAAATGTTACTACTCTGCTGATGAATTTTTGTCGGATGAGTTGAAGTAAATTTCGTTCTTGCTGTTTTGTTTGTATTTTAACTATTAATTGTTGCCACGTTTTGTAATGGTTCGTTAAATAAATTTGATTTGATTGTTGGTTCTTTAGATCAAACAATAGGTTGAGGCCAGAGTTCGTTTTCTTCGAAAAATGTTTTGGTGCAATTGGTTGAAAAAATTGTGAGAATGCCACATTTTTATATCCAAGAATTTTCGAGAATATAAAAACTGAAATGGAGTGAAAAATGGAAAAATAACTAACATTCGCAATTCTCACAAAAGAATTGAATACATCCAAAAAAACAAAAATTTAAAAAATACTCACTGACGCCTGCAGAACGACACCCAGTTCTCTAGCTTAAACGAAATTTCTCTCAATTCTAATATTTCAAGCGGCTATTGGCAACGTTAAAGCATGTACACCGCGATGTAGGTGCCTGACCTTGATATATCAACGAGGTTTAATGAAACTTTACTGAGGCTGTGTTGCCTAGTCGTAATTAAACACCACTAGGAACTTTTTTCTCTTAAGTACGTTTCGGAAACAAAATTTCACGTCTCAGTAACTGTTATGGTCAGTGGCTGATACACAGTAGCTGTTTTGCAGTAACGTATACACAGTTACTGCTATAGTAGCTGATACACAGTAACTGCTTCCTCCATCAAGAGACACTACAGTAAATGTTGCATTAAAGATATATCTCTCGAGGCAGGCTGACGAGATGAGTTTTTTTAGAGCTTGGGAACGTTGAATAATAAAAGACAGAAATATTTTGCAATGAATTTTTTATTATTATAATCTGGTAGATAACGCGCTGTCGTATGGCACCAATGGTAGCTTGAATGTCTGTTTCCGATGCTTCGAGAGTTGCTGTTTTGCCGGTATAAGCCCCATAAAGAGTCATCGAGTGGCATATTAAGTCGCACGAACGAGGGGATAGGAGATAAGTATCTAGTTTTCTTTTCTGCGGTTTATCCGAGTTAGGTTGGTCTGACGATCAGTAAAAACTGTGAAACAGCTGTAATCATTTTCCTTGGATGCCGCTTATTCGGTGTGGATGTTTCAATTGATTGGATGATTAGTTCTGATGAAGGTGGAATATTTGTTGACAGACATTCGTCCTTGTTGTTATGTTAGTTCATCACTACTGGAGTTCTCTTTTCTCCATGAACCAATTCCTATTTTTTGAAATCTTTAATATGTTGAAGGTACACAATGACTGAAACTTTATTGTTCCTTCTCAGCTGCTGCTACTTTCTCGAAGGCTGCATTTTGCATAACTCACCAAGATGCCAAACCGTAACATTTTTCTATGTGATGGAATGGCAATCTCAATTAAAATTCACAATTACGAGGCCCCCTGATTGGGTAAATAGTATCTCTTCAAGCAGCGAAGTGGAAAAAATATGAAACACATGCACAATGGGGGTTTTTCCTTTGAATAAAAATGCAGTAATTTTCATGAAAAACCTTCAGAACATCACATTTCAAACAAATAATTTCAATATTATATTTTTAAAAAAATGTTTGATCACCTAAAACTGAAAAATTAAAATGGGGATTTGCATTTAAAGGGATTTGTCATGAGTGCACGATATGGCAACGTCGAATTCAGCTTTCTCGAAAAGAAAAGGACGTCAAATGTGTTACTTCGCTTAGGAAAACAGAGATAGCTATACTTCGATCTGGTTAGAGTAGAAGACAACAACCAAGGAATAGAAAAAGAAGAGCACAGACTGTCATACTGTCATATAACTGACAAATCGCAAACGGAAATTGTTTGGTTATATTGACGAAGAACACGTGTGTACCACAGAATAGGAATAAATATTTCGTTATTCTATAGCAGAAAAAGCTATTCTACTAAACAGCGTTGTCACTTCGAACATGCCTGACAAATCCCAAACCCTAATTTTGAAATCTGATTTTGAATACTTCCTGATGGTAATTTGGGAAAATGTTGAATCAAACCCATAATAATTATGTTCAAATTTGCATTCGCAGTAATAACCCAAATTCAGGAAAAACCCCCATTCAATTTTATGAAAGTTTGGATTATATGATAAGACTTCAGTAGGTAATTCCTAGACTTGAAACCTGTCAGTGACAGGTGACAATATGTCATCGAAAAAACTTTACCCAACTGTCACTTTTTTTCAAACCACGATCCGCCACTGTTTAGACTTATTACACTTGTATTCTATGGAAGCATACCCCTCCTAAACCTATTCATCTTCAAGGCTCCTTCTTGTAATCCATTTCGTCCGAATATATATATTTTTTTTCTCACTTGAAGAATAGTCCCGACTAATCCCAGTAAGAAACTCTTCTTCTTTCCTATGTTCGCCATCCTTCATCCGACAAAAACAAATCGGGAAAGTCGTTCGAATCAATGCATCTCTCTCAGGAGAAAAAAATTGCATCCCATTTACTAATGGCTTCGACAAACCAATTCAAGCGAATGACCTCACATTTTTCTTCGTCATTATCGACAGTGATATCTCACTTTTAGCTTTGCACTGGATGAAGGCAATCCCCTTAAGCACACGATACAATCTGGAGGACTTTTTAAATCTGGTGAATCGGGATATTTGAAGAGGTATCTCGATCCAGATCATTAGGCGATAGGCAGACCTGTCGGTCAACCACAGAAGTTGGTTATCGATTCTTCTTCATTCTGCCGCGAGGTTTTTTAACGGACCTAGAAGTTTCATGAGTTGATCCAGACTATTAAATCCAATAGAAGATTGTTGGGGATTTTGCAGTTGAGAACTAGTATCAGATATCGATTTATCAGGGAAAAGTTTTATGTGTTCGAGATAAAGAGGAACTTTGGAAGTTTGTTGGATTCAGAAGAAGATAGTAGTGACATTTTTGGAGTGAGGAATCTCATGATCTGTTTCGTTTGTGCGAGGAAATGTAGATGAAGTGGGTCAAAGACTCCTTGAAGAATAGTAACCTCAATAATAGTAACTATCAACCTATAAATAAAGATTGTTTTTTCATACAAAACGCCCTTGCGGATTGCAGGATTGAACTTTTTGTCATGGGCAGTTTCTTGGTAAACAGATTGCCTAATGAACAATACAGAAACAATACAACCGATAAACACAGCTATCTGTGACGTTCCAGAGTACAAATCTGACTCTTATCAGACAAAAAAAAATTTTAGATTTATCTTCTTTCAATTTTTCATTTCGAGTTGAGACTTTTGTCAAATTGACATTCTTGAGAAATCACAGCAACACAGATTCATTTAGTTTGAAAGTTTTCCAACTCTACCTCTTTTTTGAGTTAATACGGCCAAATAGGGTCCATTTTTACAGAACAATGAGCCAAATGCAAGAGGACATTTCAACATCAGTATTTTTGTATTGTCTCAATCTATCATATGATTCCCAAAGGTCGTCTATTGAGAATGGACGCATAGATTAACTCCCAAATCCAGGAGTCTTGAATAGAACTCGAATGCAATTAAAATTTTGAACTTCAACTTCTTACAATGTACTAAATACGATATGCGATAAAGAATGAAATTCTGTTGTATAGATTGAATCCTCAATTCATTCGCCTCGCCCTATTTTGAACCATATGCCGTATCATCCTGAGGGAACAACAGTTCCTTTCAATACCTAAATGCACGGTTCAAGAAACACACCTCTGAATCGCGTGAAAATTTTGTAGCGTTAAAAGTGGCTCCTGCATGACAAAATCCTGAAATTCACTCTCCACTGAATCTCAATAACGTTCCTACATCATAATGCACGATACACTCCCGATATTATAATGAAAAGAATCATTCTCGCTTCTTCGTGTCATAAATTCCAATTCCGCCAAGCTTTCATAAGCTGACGCCTCCCTAAGTACTTATTCGTGACAGAATGCCATTCTGGAAAAAATTTCATTCGGCAGGTATTGAAAGTTGTTGCGACAAAAAAAACTTTGCAAATTTGACAACAAAGCTTCATTACTTCTATTCAGAGAGTAATATCCAGGGTGTTCATAAATTGGAAGTATAATTCATTCACTTTTATGAAAAATTCCATTGGCCATGACATTCTGACAGATTTGACCGTGTATTTTCTGAAAATGTTAGGTTATAGTCATTTTCCTGTCAGATAACGACACAAAGTTGTCCTCTCTACATAGAGGTCGTAGTAATAGGTCTCTTGCATGAATTTTTTTTATCATTGGAATCAAATATTCTATCCATAAGAACACTGAAAAACTTTATCCGCCATCAAAAATTTAAATGGTTAACGAGAAAATGCCCTTTTAAATTTGGCTCCGCATATCGGTTGTTTAAACGGACGAAGTTTCGCGGTTTCCGTGACGTATGGGGATATATCGACTCTCTCCCTTTTCTCGTACACTTTTCTGTCTAGCAAGCCAATAGACAGCGTCGAGCTGTATCGATCGGGGCATCGTGGAATAACGAGTGACGTAGGAGACGAACTACTGCGTTTCACCCACTTTGGTTTTGCGTCCCGATTTGACGATTTTTAATACCGAATTATTCGAAATTCGCGAATTGTTGGAGTGTGAGATATCATACATTATGATTTTGTATCGATATAGAATGAGAAAAACATGCAAATATGATAATTCGTGTTACATGCAAGAGACCTATTATGTATTCTTCAAAATGTGAATTTACTTTGGGAAAATAATGAATTTGGGGAAATTTTTATGTGAATTCAATAATTCCAGATACCAGACGATTGTTGAAGAAACTTTTTTCTCTGTTAAGACTGGAAATATTTCACGTGTATAAACATGGTTTGAGGATTCAGTTATGCTATTTTCTTGTACGGAAATCCAGAATCGAGTGTAGAAATTTTACTGAAAAATAATGGATAGAGTAGTCCGTTACTTTGTTATAGTTCATCCGAAAAAAAATAAAAATATTTGAATAACCCTGCAGTAAAAAACAGACAAACCCATGAAATTCCCTATTTTTCGAAATTCTCAAGAAATTGGAATTTTTTTTCAAATCGTTCTGAAGACGAGATCACAAAATTGTGCACGAAATTGGCCTTCAGCATCTTCAAACTAACTTTAGCTGCCAAGTTTGATCATGATTGAGTCAATATTTCTTGAGTTATACCGAAATAAACAACGATATCGAGATAAAAACCACGAAATATTGTTCTTATCGGATTAAAATTTGGTACACGGCTGTGAAATATACAGCTTAAGGCATGAGCAGATGTTTTTTCGGATATGATCAATAGTTTTTGAAAAAAATTTTTCACAAAAAAATTTTGAAAAAAATTTGTTAAAATTAAATGACCATACGATCCCAATGAAATTCTGCTTAAAGTTGCGCGTTGGCATGCTCCAACTAACTGCCAAGTTTCAATCCAACCGCTCGAGTAGTATCAGGGAAATAACCTTCAAAATTAACGAACTTAACCATGGCCTTCCAATGCGCAAACTACCCTAAAAGTTTCAGGTGTTAGCTTGCTCCGTTCGACAGTTATTGTGTCGCTTACCGACCGAAGTTCTGACAGACCATTTTCTGTTACAAATTCATAAATTGTAGACATTCAAGGGAAACAAGCAAACCAGAAAACAGAAGGACAAAAACTATTCTCGAGATCGCCTGTCATCAATCTCTCTTTCGCTAGCCTCCCTAAATATCAGCAACAAAAACCTTTTCAGAAAATATTTCGTCAAACACGCATTGAATGTTTTTCGAACAAGAAAAAACAAAAGACTAGAACGATGTAGAAATTCCTATATATCGTTGATTTCCATCGGAATTCTATTCGACAAAAAAAGAATAACAAGAATTCATGCATTATGAATGAGATGCGGGCAAAAAGAAACATTAGACCTGAATAATTTTCCGTATAGTCCGACCTCCAGAGTTAGCCTCATGCATACAGTTCCTTTCAATCTAAACTTGTGGAAATGATATTTTCACCTGGAATTTATATTCACCTTCCATGATATCGTGTTGAAAGAAAGGAATGATCGAGGTAAAACTGAATAATTACAGAATAGGGTTCATAAATATGCGAGAATCACATTCAACCGGATGTGTTTTGTTGTAAACTTGGACTCTGCTCTTTGCGGAAATGTTGGGAGTTAGTGTAGTCACAAATTAAGTGTTCGGTGCATAAAGTGAGGTTATCTTCTGTGATGGTTATGTGTTTACTCCATTCACTTTCATGAACTATCCCGGTCGGCCATGATTCAGGTCTATCAAGTTTTTTTACTTGAAACTGAAGCAGGTTGGCACTCTTGAAATATAGTCAATGTCAAAATAATTCTCAGAGACGTTGCCAATGCCAATATCTACTCTCAATCTCAACATAATCATCACGCTTGGAAACTGAAAATGCCGGAGGTAGTTTTGAAGAAGCAGAGACAAAGTATCAGGAAGTGCTATGTAAAATTGATATCTGCTTTTTCTGATAATAACCCTGATAATTTAGAATAAATAATTTATCACAAACTATCCAACAGTTTCGACGTGTGTGTGTGAAAACCCAATTCAGTATATCGTTCACATAGATTCCCAAGGACTTTGTAAATTGAGTTAGTTCTTTTGAGGTGACACAGGTTTTGTAGTACTACCACATTTCATGCTGGAGTATTTCAAGTTGTGCAACAAGGAATTTAAATGTCTTCTGTAGAATTATTTCTCGAGAATTTTGAACTGTAGGGAATTCCATAGGTTAGTCTATTCGTTTACTGCAGAGTAATTCTGGTATTTCAATTTTTTTTTCGTATGAACCACCACAAAGTAACGGACTACTCTAAATATTAAATTTCAGAAAAATTTCAACACTCGACTCTTGGTTTACGTACAAGAAAAAAGCATAACTGAATTTTCCAACCATGTTTATACACTTGAAATATTTCCATTATTAACAGAGAAGAAAGTTTCTTCAACATTCGCCAGGTCTTTGGAATCATTGAATTCACTTAATATTTTCTGAAATTCATTATTTACCCAAATTAACATTTTGGAAAATACGTATTTACTACGACCTCTATGTAGAGAGGACAACGTTGTGTAGTTAACTGATAGGAAAATAAATATATCCTAAAATTTTCAAAATATATTTATAAAAGTGAATGGAGTATAGATTCAATTCATAATCATAGATATCTGTTGTTGTCTCTGATCCTTGGTTGGACGTGATTTGTTCTGTATGTATGGTTACTTTTGGACTTTTTTACTCTCAATATCTGAAAACACATATTAAAAATTATATGAAATTGATATTTATAGGAGACACCTTTGTGGATTGCCAGATTCGAATAATTTGTAAGGGGCAATTTCAAGAAGAAATATTACCTCGTGAACCTTATTAGAATAATTGAAACTATCAACGAAGTGAAGTGTAAAGTTCCAGAGCCTATATTTGACTTCTTGCTTAGACAATAAGAAGAAGATTTTCGGGATTATTTACTTCATATATTTCTGAACATTTTTTTTTTGGCTATGTCTGATGAAAGAGTCTGAAATGTTCCAGTTCACTTCAGTAATCGTTTGCATCATTACGACATTGCGTCGGCATAAAGCTGACCCACAATGAAAAAATCGCACCAAAACGTCCATAAAAAATGAGCAAAGCTCGAAATTTTTCCAGCCCTTAGTTGAAAACTCAATTCGTCCTTGAAACTCATCAAGCAGCCCCAGATTTGAACGAAAATTCCTCAACCGAAAGCACCGCCAGAATCATTAATTTTTAATGAGTTTACATCCCTTCAAGGACCTTCCTGTTCTTCCGCCACACCCCCTCAAAAGTTCGTTTTTCTTCACCGAAATTCCAAACTCCAGAACTCCCTCAATCCTAATTTCCTGCGGATCTGATTATCTCTTCAACTTTCCGACGTACAAACTTTCTCTGGAGAAACCGATATGTGATGCTCGTTTCAAACTCGGAACTTTCCAATCTCACTCGAATTTCTATTGGAATTAATTGTTCGTAGTACTTCATGAAACTTCTAAATTTATTAGGGAATCTTTCACGGACCAGTCGAAAAAAGACCCGATCGATATCCGATACGTACGATGAGAAGCAGAAAGCTTTATAAAAGCTCTATCGATACTATAGCTTCATTGGGGTTCCAATTTTAGGATTATCCTAGGATTGTTGCCAAACTTCGCAAACCGATTAGTAGACGTTTCGAGTCCTAGATCTATCCTAGAGTTCCAATTTTAGGACTATCCTAGGATTGTTGTCGAACTGCGCAGAACCGATGAGCAGACGTTTTGAGTTATTAAACTATCCTAGGGTTCCAATTTAAGGACTATCCTAGGATTGTTGCTGAACTGCGCAGAACCGATAAGCAGACATTT
This sequence comes from Myrrha octodecimguttata, assembly GCA_958510865.1. Classification (NCBI taxonomy): domain Eukaryota; kingdom Metazoa; phylum Arthropoda; class Insecta; order Coleoptera; family Coccinellidae; genus Myrrha; species Myrrha octodecimguttata. Next base: position 14,977,935 of record OY294063.1, on the reverse strand, counting down.
CGAGTCCTAGACCTATCCTAGGGTTTCAATTTTAGGACTATCCTAGGATTGTTGCCGAACTGCGCAGAACCGATGAGCAGACGAACTATCCTAGGACAGTTCAAACTACATGAAAACCCGAAAATAAAGGACAAAAAGAGGGAGAGAAGAATCATTTTTTTTCATCTGAATCAGCTCAGTGATAGATTAAGTTCAATCTGGCGAGAGGAATACAATTGACAGAACGTCATCAAAACTCCCGACCAACCAGATGAGTATAGTTGCATTTCAAAATGAGAAGGTTGAGTTCATTAATGGGCAACATTGGCCGAATGATTTCGGAGTTATAGCCATTTTAAGTTTTGGGGTAAAATCCACGATGTTTCGAGAACTAGTGAAAGGATTGAATTGAAACTAGACAGTTAGTTCGAGCGTAAGAACTTGCAACTTCCTTCCTGCAACTTGTTGATATCATGCTGTCAGTAAATTCCGAAAAAATTTTTGCGAAAGCATTTTTTTTTTATTGGAAACTGTTCATTACATTCGGAGAATTTTGGTCGTATCTTTAGCTTCATATTTCACAAAACTGTACCAAATTTAAGTTCGATACGATCATAATTTTCGAAGATAATGTGAAGAAATCAATTATCGTTATTTTTTCCGGAATAACTCAGAAGATACTATTTCAATCACGGTGAAACTAAGCAGCTATTTTGGAAATGCTGATGGACAACTTTGTGCAAAATTTCGTGATGATCGTGTCATTAAAACAATTTGAGAAATTATTTTACAAATATTCAAAATTCTGTGATCTTCTGATCATAATATCTTCCTGAATTTCTGCATGAACAATCAAACTGTCATTGTTCAATAAAGAATTGGATTTCATTCGATCTAATGTATTTTTTTGGGAATTTTGGGTAAATTCAATTCTGAATGGGTATATCTGCGGAATCATTGGGTGGATTTTACCAATTCACGAATTGGGCCTTTTTAATTAAGGTCTAAACCTACTCTACAAATGTCGGGCTTCTAAGTTTTTCCTTTCAGAAGTTATTGTGTTTACGGTCAGTCCTTAGGCCCACCGTAAACACAATAACTCACGGAAGAAACGACATAGAAATTCGATATTTGTACAGAAGGTTTGGGGCTCAATTACGAAGGTCAACACCTAATATTTTCTATGCATCTTGATCTCAATGAATACCTTTATTTGGATTCAATAAGATGGTTTGAGGAACCAATACACAGTTTTCAGATATTTATAGATAACGCGGACCTCATTATGTAAAATTTATTCTGAAGTTACCCTTATTTGAAGAAATTTTTGGTTTGTCAACTAGGACCGAAGTCGTCTATCGAAATAATGATCTAAATATATATATTCTTTTGTGAACGAGCATCACATTCTTTGGTATATTACAGCGTTAACAGAGGAAATGATTAAGCAGTAAATAAAATTACCCATAGTTGCTCTATGACCGGGAGGGTCTTTCGACCAGGTCCGGTTCTCCAAGCGATGATTTTCCAGATTCTCAGATAAACGAAGAACGCTACAGGCCCCTTATATTGGGGAATCATCTCCCATTGATCCATAATTGGATATTTTACATTAGAAATCTATTTAAATATCGGGAATTTATTGAAAATCTTGTGACATATATTATGTCAGGATGACATAATATATGATTTAAATTAATTTGAAACCTATAATTTCCATTTCAGGTCTTCATATCGACTGTGGAAGACCTCGAGGCTCGCTGCTCAGAGGCTGGAATAGAGATTGTGACCAGACAGTCGTTCCTCTCTGATCCAACCGACGCTGTTCGTAACCTGAGGCGTCAGGACGCTCGTGTCATCGTAGGACTTTTCTACGTCGTCGCTGCCCGTCGAGTGTTGTGTGAGCTTTATAAGCAGAACCTCTATGGCATATCCTACACGTGGTTCTTTATTGGTGAGTAAAATTTTTTTTCTTGGTATCTCAAACTTCTTTAGATTTTACTCAGATTATTCCCAGGTAACAAATTGCAGGTCAAACAGAGAGGAAATATTCCCAGCAAAAATTCAAGGAAAAAATCTAGAAAAGCACTGCTGTGAAGGCAGCAGCTTTTGCCCGCATGTTCAATGTAGATGACCGCTTCGACAACAGATTTGAACATGCGCGCAAAAGCTGCTATGTCCACGGCAGTGCTTTTCTAGATGTTTTTTCGATATATTACTGGATTTCAATTCGATCTAACCTGTATTTTTGGAAATATTGGAAAAATATAATTTTGAATGGGTATATCTACGGAATCATTGGGCGGATTTTACCCACTCACGAATTCGGGCTTCGTAACGGAGGTCCAAACTTTCCCTACAAATATCGAGTTTCAGAGTTGTTTCTTTCGGAAGTTATTGTGATAGATATAAGATAGAATTGAAATCCAGTACTATATCGATAAATAACACTTCGAAGTTTCATACAGAATCCAATGAGGTTATTATGATAGGAAAAAATTTGAATTTTTTTTTCCGAATTGTTCTAATGACACGATCACCACGAAATTATGTACAAGGTTGTGCTCCAGCATCTTGAAACTAGGTACCAAGTTTCATCATAATTGAATCAGTATTTCTTGAGTTATATCGAAAAAAACAACGATAGCTGAAAGAAAACCATAAAATTTCATTTATTTTTTCCCAATATCTCCAAATTTAATAATCATATCGAATTGAAATTTGGTACACCGGTGTGGAATATGGAGCTCAAAGTGGGCGCTGCATTTTTCTTCAAATGTGATGAACAGTTCGCGAAAAAAAAATTTTTTTCAAGATATACTGATTGTATGATCCCAACAAATTTCGCAAGAAGTTGCGCGTTGCTGTACTCCAACTAACTGCCAAGTTCCGATCCAATCGTTCCAGTATTTTTCGAATTATCGCCTAAATAACGTCAAAACTTCAAAAGGCTCTAACTCCAGAACCATATGGGATTTTGCCCATTAACGAACAGGTCGATAGGATTCTCCGTACGACCGTAATCGTGTCTACGGACGGCCGGCCGGACATAATCGGTTTTAACACCGGTTCGTCATCAGTGAGTCCAACCTAGTCGTTTGAGCATATTTTCGGCTCAATCATCGAAAATAACTGATATTCGGACAAAACGATAGCCCGCTGTTCCCCAGAACATGCGCCCAAAATAGTACATGTATCTGCAAAACATTCGTTCTCGAGATACAGGGAGTTAAAGTTTGAATTTTCTCCAAGGTTTTTGCGCGCAGGTTCTAGAGGAACAGCGTGCTATCGTTTCGTCCAAATGTCAAAATACAAGTATATTGACCCTGCCAAACACAGAGTTTTTCATATAGTCCTCACGAAATTCTGCATGAACCTCAAGTTATAATTTTCGATTGAGTACTAGATTGCAATTCGATCCAAAATTTTGAGTTGGTATAACTATCTAAAGAATAATTGGCGAATTCAACCCATTTATGCATTCGACTTTCTCAATTAAACTGAAAACATATTCTACAAATATATTCCCTATGTCGATTCTTCCTAAAGTTAATGTGTTTACGGCCGGCCTAACCACTGATAGTGAACATAATAACTTCCGAAGAATCAGTGGCTTGATAATTGTAGAGTAAGTTTGGAGTTTAATTACGAACGCTGAATTGGCGAATTAGTGAAAACTATCAAATGATTACGCAGATATACCCTTTCAAAATTTCAGTTTCCTGGTATTTCCAAAAATATAGTTCGAATCGCCCTTTGAAAAATGCCATTTTGAAATTTCATTCAAATAGGGTCTACAGAACAATGAGCAAAAAAAAATTCAAGAGTCCTCCTACATCGAGTTAAAAAATCAAAATTTCAAATCGCTGTAACACGAAAAGCATTTAGCTGATTTGGCCCATTAACGAACTTGACCGAGATATTCAGGATGAAAACCTAACCTGAGAATTTCAAGACTCTAGGTCCTTTCTTTCGAAAGTTATCGCACAGACATCATGACGAAATGATAACGCGCTGTACCCCAGAACAAGTGGAAGTAAAAACGATTCTGTCCGTCTGGCCGTCCGCACGCTTGATTACGGGCGCACGGAAAAATCTATTGACTTGAAAATTTGGGGGTTCGTTGTATTTCACAATGCGAAGGTTAGGTTCGTTGATGTGCAAAATCGATCGAATTATTTCTGAGTTATAGCCATTTGGAGTTTTGAGGTTATTTCCCTGATATTTCGAGACGTACTGAAGCTATTGGATCGAAATGCAGCGGTTAGTTGGAGCGTAAAGATTTGCAACTTTTTGAGGTCAGTAAATTTTTAAAATGCTCCCTAGAAGAAGCACGCAAAAATGAGGAGAAATTGAATGAGTTCAACTGTGGCAGTCAAAAAGGAAATTGCCTCATGAGCTCCTTCAAAAACTTCGATATCGAATCTTATCCAGGCAAAATGGATAATCAAAGAACATTAATCCTTTGAGAGCTGATCGTAAGCGTGACTCATAAATCCTCCGACTTAAATTATCATCCTCCAGTTATAACCGAACGTGATTCGATGGAAATTCTCATTGTTGAAATTTTCCCGATAAGATCTGCTACGCTGCATAGCGATATCCAGACTACAGCGAGTGCTAGGGATCTTTCAAGAACTTTGATTCAATTTAGATGGATTCAAGCGAGATTTTAGCTTTCTGGTCTAACTGGCACGATCCGAATTAAAATGATGATATTGCGGACGTGACTCTTCTTAGTAGTTGATTGTCGCAGAGACAAGTTTTCAATATGCATTAGCTTGTGCATCTGAATGGGGGAGTAACATTTCGAACAGATGGTTAATTCGATATTTTGCATTTATACCTTTCGAACCCCCATGAGATGAATACACAAATCTGCTCAGTCAATTTTGGCGCTCATGTTCTAGGGAATCAGCGTGCTATCGTTCTTTCCAAATGTCTGTAGTTTTCGAATTCGGTGCCGAAAATGGTCTCAAACGAATAGGTTGGACTCACTGATGACGAATCCGGTGTCAAAATCGATCACGTTTATGGACATACGGAAAATCCCATCGACTTTAAAATTTCATTATAGCTATTTGAAGTTTTAAGGTTATTTCCCTGATATTTTGAAAACTAGTAGAACTACCGTCAACACTTTCAAGAATAGATATAACGCATGGACTGCCCAAGGTCACTATTTTTTTCCATTCACCACCGGTTTTGTTGAAATTTCCATTTGAATTTTTTTCTTGTACTAATAAAATTATTTTTTTTTCTGTTTCGCTATTCACACTTCTGTTGTATATTTTTATGTTTTTATAGGTTTTACCTCAACCCTTCTTACTGTTTAAATAAATGAATAAAATCACTAAACAAGGACTTGCAACTTTTTGCGAAATTTTTTGAGATCGTGCTGTCAGTAAATTGAAAAATTTTCATGAAAATTATCATTGTATTCAGAAAAAATTCCGATCATACCTTGAGCTTCATATTTCACGAAAGTGTACCAAATTACAGTTCGATACGATTATAATTTTTGAAGTTATTATAGAAAAATATGGAAACTTTCGTGGTTTTTTCGCGATATCATTTTTGCGCGCATGTTCTAGGGGAACAGCGTGCTATCGTTTTGTCCAAATGTCTGTAATTTTGGATGATTGAGCCGAAAATGGTCTCAATTGACTAGGTTGGACTCACTGATGACGAATCCGGTGTCAAAATTGATTCTGTCCGGCTGGCTGGCCGGCCGGTTAGCCGGCCGTAGACACGATAACTGTCGACAGAAGCAAGCTAACTACTTGAAACTTTCAGGATAGGTTGCGCATCAGAATGCCGCGGTTGAGTTCGTTAATGGGCCAAATCGGTCGAATAGTTTCGGAGTTATAGGCACTTGAAGTTCTGAAGTTATTTATTTTTTATTTCAGAAACTACCCAAACGATTGGATTCAAACTTGGCAGTTTGGTGGAGTATAATGACGCGCAACTTTGAACCAAATTTCGTCAAGATCATAGTGTCAGTAAATCAAAAAAAAAAATTTTTTAGAAATTTTTTTACAAAAAAATTTTTTTTTCGGAAACCATTCATCATATCCAAAATAAATTATACTCACACTTTGACCTTCTAATTTCACAGCAGTGTGCCAAATTTCAGTTCGATACGATCATAAGTTTTGGAGATATCGGGAAAAAATATGTCAAATTTCGAGGTTGTCTTCTCGATATCGTTGATTCTTTCGGTATTACTCGAGAAATACTGATTCAGTCCTGATTAAACTTCACAGCTAGTTTCAAGATGCTGAAAGGCAACTTCATGCAAAATTTCGTGATAATCGTGTTATTAGAACAATTTGAAAAAAAAAATTTCTATGATTTTCTCATCATATCATCCTCATTAAATTCTATATGAAACTTCGAACTGTTATTTTCGATGAAGTACTGGATTTCAATTCGATCTGATCTGTATTTTTGGAAATATTGGAAAAATAAAATTTTGATATATCTACGGAATCATTGGGTGGATTTTACCCATTCACGAATTCGGCCTTCGTAATTAAGGTCCAAACCTTCTCTACAAATATCGAGTTTCTAAGTTGTTTCTTTCGGAAGTTATCGTGTTTACGCAGTCGACCGTTAGGCTGACCGTAAACACAATAACTTCCGGAAGAAACGACTTAGAAACTCGATATTTGTAGAGTAGGTTTGGGGCTTAATTACGAAGGTCGAATTCGTGAATGGGTAAAATCCGCCCAATGATTCCGTAGATATACCCATTCAAAATTTTATTTTTACAATATTTCCAAAAATACAGATATGATCGAATTGAAATCCAGTAATTTATCAGAAAAAAATTTCAAAAAGCACTGCCGTGAAGGCAGCAGCTTTTGCGCGCACGTTCAAATTCGTTGCTGAAGCGGTCATCTACATTGAACATGCTCGCAAAAGTTGCTGCCTTCACGGCAGTGCTTTTTGAAATATTTTTTCGATATAACCAAGAAATATTAATTCAATCATAATGACACTTGGCAGCCAGTTTGAAAATGCTGATGGACAACTTTGTGCTGAATATCGTGATGATCATATCATTAGAAAAATTCGAAAAAAACATTTCAAATTTTTGTTTTTCAATTATTCAATATTCTGTCATCTTCTGATCATATTATTCTCATTGAATTCTGTATGAACTTTTGAACTGTCATTTTTTGATGAAGTTCAGGATTTCAATTCCATCTTATCTGTATAATTGGAAATATTGGGAAAATAAAATTTTGAATGAGTATCTCTACGGAATCATTGGGCAGATTCTACCCATTCACGAATTCGACCTTCGTTGATAAGCCCCAAACCTACTCTACAAATATTGAGTTTCCGAGTAGTTTATCTCGGAAGTTATTGTGTTTAGAGTCGGCCGTTGACCTTCTGATGGCATATGACTTGGCGATCTTCTTATGGTCCTCATGAAATTCTGAATGAACCGTCATACTATAATTTTCCAATGAAATACTAGATTTCATTTCTATCCAATCTGTATTTCTAGGAATATTGAAAAATAAAACTCTGAATGGGTATATCTGCGGAATGATTGAATGAATTTTTCCCATTCACGAATTCAGCCTATGTAATCAAAGTTCAAACATTCTGTACAAATGTGGAGTTTTCGAGTTGTTTCTCTCGGAAATTATCGTGTTTGCGATCGAACGTTGAGACGATCAGAAACTTTTTGCGCGCATGTTCTAGGGGAACAGCGTGCTCCCGTTCTGTCCAAATTTCTGTAATTTTCAAATTTTGAGCTGAAAATGGTCCTTAACGACTAGGTTGGACTCGCTGATGACGTATCCGGTGTCAAAATAGATTCTGTCCGGCCGTCCGTATGTACGATTACGGGCGTACGGAGAATCCCATCGACCTCAAACTTTTAGAGTAGGTTGCATTTCAAAATGCGACGGTTAAGTTCGTTAATGGGCAGAATCGGCCATGGGGTTTCGGAGTTATAGCCTTTTTGTGGTTAATTTTGTAGAGATCTTACTGACGTACATCAAAAAAATTTTCTTCGAATTTCTGAGCTGCTGACTTCACGTCTGTGCTTTTCTATGTTTTTTTTCTGAAAAATCAGAATTGCAGCCCTTTAAGAAATTGTCTTGGGAATAATTCATCATGGAATCCATTCGCAGGGCATTAACGACCAAGAAAGTAAAGACCGAGAAGAAGGGACCATAGAAAAATATTATTCTCGATATCTGAAATGCACTACACAAAATAGATATCCGTCAAAAATTTTGCGGAAAAGCGATAATCAAAGCAATGAAATGGGACGAGAACGTTCATCCCACGCTCGTACGTTAACACTTCAACAATTCTCACTGCTTTGTAGCCCATCTCCTCAGTCTTTTAGGTAAACAAAAGTATTACCCAGCAGAAAGTAAAACGGTTCGCTTCCAACAAATTCTCAAGCGAATTATGCAAAATAAGGGAATTAATTTTCGAAAAATAAACAAGCTATTCATCATCTTCCCTTCAATGTTATCCCAACAACTCCCACCTAAAATACGCCTGGGAGTAACGAAAATACTCCAAACAAAACAACATCGCTACAATTACCCTCTTCAGCATGCGATGAATTTCGCTAATGCATGCCTTATTCATTTTCACAATTGTTACACGATGTCGATGAGTACAGAGGTTCACGAGTTTCTGTTACATTTCTGTGTTAACAGTTTGTTGGAACGCAGCTCATTCGGACTAATGGAAAATCAATGGGGAATATTAGTTGTTCAGTGAAAGATAGGTGCATAGAAAACATGGTACCGACACTCTCTGACGTATTTTGGGTAACGAATTCGAACAAACGCGCAAAAGCTCTGACTTCACATCAGTGCTATTCTAGGTTTTTTAGTGTATTCATATTTGTCATCTCTTTTGGATTTTTCTTGCCCTGATGAAAGACGATTTCAATGAGTTAGGAACGTCGGCAGCATCTCTGTTTACTGAATAAAATTGTCGACATAGTCAAGAATTTTGTGTTATTTTAAAAGGACAGTGTTATGTGCTAGTTTGTTCATTGTTGAAATCAAACTGACTCATGAGAATTCTGTCATCGGTTTGAATTATATTTCAAAACTAGATGTGATCATGTTCGAGCTATCGAATAGCTCGATGACGATCAGGCCATAGAAAACACGAATGCGAATGACGAATGTTTGAAAATACAACCGAAACTTTACATTATAATAATGTAAAATATATTGATGTTACGTGAGGTAATCCATGAGGGCTTATTTGAATTTTGATTCGAAATATGGGCGCCGTGTACACGGGGATCTAAATGTGCGCTACATTTCACAGGGGTGATTTTCGATGTTGAATTTATTCGATTTTATCCGACCGTGAATAAAATTCACGTGCATATGGGAAATCGAGGCGTCGTAAATCAGATGATATCGGTGAAAAAAATTCGTTTCACAGGCGTTTCGAGTTGTACATTGATTTTACCAATAGATGGAGCCATGAGGATCATAAGTGAGACATATAGATGCATAGAATAATAGGTGCGGACAGTCTTTGGCATATTTTGGGTCCGAAATGAGATCCAAATGTCAAATTACGGATTTATTGTCCTACTTCAGTTTTCGACGTTAGAGGCCTGCATCGACAAATCTGCGATCTAAAATCTGAAATATCTACGGGAGTTACCGACATGTCATATCAAAACTAGTCAAATGATGGCTTTTTTGGATTTCCCGTGTTGGACCATACTTCATTTCAAGAATTTCCGAAAATAAATTACTTTTGATAAATTTGAGTTATAACTACTCATTTCATTCCGCCAAAATAGTGGAAATATATATAAAGGTTTCCTTCGTCTCTGAATACACGAGTCTGAAACTTGATATTCATCATCATATCAATACCGGTTCATTACAAGAGGTTTTTATTATTTCAATATTTGGTTCATGGAGAAGAAGTCTTTCAGAGTTGCGTATTCAAAAATACCTAAATGAAATATTTGGAACGATAGATACTAGGATTAATTTATCGGATTTGATATTCTTCTGATAAATACGTATGAACATGACCAATAAAGTAAATAATTCATATTTTAATAATAATAAACATGAGCATTCCCTCGAAATATTTTCACAAGTATGTAACTTCCAGAAGAAACGACTTAAAAACTCGTTATTTGTAGAGTAGGTCTGGGGCTTAATTACAAAGGTCGTATTCGTGAATGGGTGAAATCTGCCTAATGATTCCGTAGATATACCCATTAAATTTTTTTTTCACAATATTTCCGAAAATACAGATTGAATCGAATTGAAATTCAGTACTTTATCGAAAAAAATCTGAAAAAACACTACGTGAAGTAAGCAGTTTTTGCTAGCATGTTGAAACGATATGACCATAAGTGAATATGCACGCAAAAGCTGCTGACTTCAAGTTAGTGCTTTTCTAGATTTTTTTGATAGTAATTTCGAAAATACTTGTTGGCAGTGCTGACCATAGACGAATAATAGTTCAGTTAGCAGAATATCAATAGATATCGCTATTTACAACTTCGAAATATGTACGTGCTTGACTATTTTGCAACTTATGACGTATCATCCGCTTTTGACAAAAAGCAACGAAATTTTATAAAAATATAAATGGAGTATCAATATCTTCGGTTTCAGAAAATTTCAACATTTTGATTGAAATAGCTCTTAAGAAACATTAAAAGAAATAGTTTCACAAAAATTGTCTATTACCCTATTCAACAGAAAGCATCAGGAATGTTTAAAAAATGTCGATAAGATTTTATCGAACGTCCCTTTCATTGACATTTTTAACCCCCCCTTACAACAATTTGGCCGTCCCCTCACCGACAGCTACATTGTCCTCCCATGATCCGGCCATTTCGGTACAAATAACACCCAATTCCAGAGAATCCGTCGCGTCCGACCCCATGATCCAGAAAAATCCTCCCTCCAATTTATTTATATTACCCCAAGTTTCAAAAGCACAACTCCGGGAATTGGAAAAGTTGGCTGGCTAACGACAACTGCGGAACGTGGGATCACACCCTTACGAGTCGTTCGGACGGACGTGATTTACACCGAAATCGTTGATTGTGACACGGGCACTAAAAAGGGCTAAAAAAGCCGAGTCCCGGACTGGAAACAGAAAGGGTTTTAGCCGTTTTCGACAATTAAAGGGGGGATTACAGAAAGTTTGCTGTTTTCATTAGGCTGACGGACGGAAGGCGTCTCTGTCTGAATAAAGAGAACTCTATGGTGTGTTTGTTTTAGCGTCAGTTTTCTTCTCTGGTCCGGTCAGTCGGTTTTGTGCGATGCGATTAGGGGTTGTGATGGCTTCGGGTGATTTTTAGCAACTTCGGAAGTTGGGTGACGGAAAATGAAGTTGTTAAGTCTGAAGGTTTGGCTCTCTCCATGAATTTTTCGTCATCAAGTTCTGTATGTGCAATGGGGGTTTTTCCTGAATTTGGGTTGTTACTGCAAATGCGAATTTGAACATGATTATAATGAGTTTGATTCATCATTTTCCCAAATTACCTTCAGAAAGTATTCAAAATCGGATTTCGAAATTGGGGGTTGGGATTTGCCGGGCATGCACGAAGTGACAACGGTGTTTAGTAGAATAGCTCTTTCTGCTATAGAATAATGAAATATTTATTCTTATTCTGTGGTACACACGTGTTCTTTGTCAATATAACCAAACAATTTCCGTTTGGGATTTGTCAGTAATAAGACAGTCTGTGTTCTTTTTTTTCTATTCCTTGGGCGTTGTCTTCTACCCTAACCAGATCGAAATATAGCTATCTCTGTTTTCCTAAGCAAAATAACACATTTGATGCTCTTTTCTTTCCGAGAAAGCTGAAATCGACGTTGCCATATCGTGCACTCAAGACAAATGACTTTGAATGCAAATCCCCATTTTTATTTTTCAGTTTTAGGTGATCAAACTTTTTTTTTAAATGTAATATTGAAATGATGTGTTTGAAATATGATGTTCTAAAGGGTTTTCATGGAAATTACTGCATTTTCTTTTAAAAGAAAAACCCCCATTGTTCGTTGGGAGGAAAACAGAGAATGTTCCCAAGGGGTGCTAAAGCGAAAAGAGAAATGCAGACATGTATATTCTTTTGACGAAGTGTATTACATTCTTTGAGATGCCAAACAATATATAGCATGTGTGAACAAATCAGACATAATCCCCAGCAAAAACTCTATCTCTTCGTATAAGTGTAGTGAAATTTAAATTTGTTTGAAAAATAAGCTGACATATTCATAATGAATGGCAATTTTTCATTGGAACATGCTTTCTTCTTTCCTTTGAATTAAGGTTGACAAAATATCCTGAAATAATATCTGCAACATAAAAAAAAAACAGAAAATCAGCAAAGTATCCTTTCATCTTGGATTTGCATACAGTCAGCTTTCATTTATTTGTATTCTGTGAGAATCATAGAACAGATTGAACTACACTAACTTCACTCATTATATTATCTGTGACTGCACTCAACTACACTGAGCTGTACTGAAATTGAAGGATGGCGTCTTTTTCATTGTGGCATGGATATTCCTTTTTTCTTCCTTTCCAATTTATTATTTTTTCATCTTGAAATGAAATCTGCAATAGAAAGAGACACATCAGAAAACCAACACTGCGCAGTAAATAACATAACCTACATTAAATTTTTAACCGGGAGGGTCAACGACCAGGTCCGGTCCTCCAAGCGAAGATTTCTCAGATGCTCAGATGAACGAAGAACGCTACAGGCCCCTTATATTGGCGAAATATCCTGATTGATGAATATTCCATCCATCCTCTTATACCTAGAAAGTTCATGAATATAGAGTGTTCACAAGCTGATCTATACAAGAAGCAGTTGCTGTACCTTGTAACAACTAATACCATCCAATGTCAGAACCTACGGAGCTCATGAATCCTGAGGACAGTCACCCTGAATCTAATCAGCGATCTATTAGTCCTAGGCAACCGGATGTGTTCATAATAGTGACGCCAGATGCGTGAATTATAACGTCAATGCAGTCTATTACCCAAGTGATGATTAGCCTTTGGACCAAAGTGTCCAATTAGTACCCGATGTATCAAATATTTGGTAGCAAATAGGTCATGCCTGATTGATTCTCCATTTTGAATTAACGAAATTTGAAACCGCGTGATATACAGGATGAGTCTTCAAGTTGTGAATAAAGTTTAACCCTAGGTTCGTCTGGTCAAACAAATTATTTCTCTATTTGCTGTTCTTCTAGATTTGGCTCATGGAAAAGTTACACTTTTTAATATTTTTTATTGCGTTGATGGACTTCATTTATTCTTTCGAGAACGAGCATAACATTCTTCGGTATAACACAATGTTAGCAGGGGAAATGTAAAAGGGATATCATAAATTTTTCTGTATGATATGAGAGCACAAATAAATATCTCAGCAAAAAACTCTGTCTCCCCGTATAACTGTAGTAATTTGTTTGAAGAACATGGATGCCATCTTTTTCATTAGAAAATAATGTTTTCTTCATCTTGAATTCATTTTGACGAAATATCTTGAAATAATATCTGAAACATAAAGGGGGTAGAAAACCAGTAGGAAGCAAAAAATGATATTACCTATATTTGCTCTCTGACCGGGAGAGTCTTGAGACCAGGTCCGGTCCTCCAAGCGATGATACTTCTGATCCTCAGATGAACGAAGAACGCTACAGGCCCCTTATATTGGAGTATCATCCCCCATAGATCCATAATTGGTTATTTTACTCTAGAAATCTAATAAAATATCGAAAATAAATTGAAAAACTTGTGACATATATTCTGTCATATTATTTGCAATGAAAAATTTCACTCTTCTTAATTTTTGGAGCAAGGGATTTCATCTCGAGTCTTCTGTATTCAATTGTTTCCACTGAAAGATTATAAACAATTTCATCTTCGTCCATACACACATTCTTGTAGATAGAAGAAGTCGGAAAAGATATCAGTTCTTTTTCTGAAAATTGGAGTTTCTTCATCCTTCATCTTGTGCCGCATTGAAAAAAACGATAAATGAAATTTGATGACAGGAATTAATTGTTTAAAGTTAAGTGCATCTCATAATCCTTGAGCAGATTACTCCCATAAAAGCCATCTAGTTGCAAGTTTCTCAATAGTCATAATAGTAATTTTCTTTTCAGGTTGGTATGAGAACGACTGGTTCACACAGAACTTGGAGAAAGAAGGCATAGAATGCACAGCTGAACAAATGAGGACTGCAGCTGAAGGTCATCTTACAACCGAGGCTCTGATGTGGAATCAGAACGAGGAAGAGCAAACGATATCTGGACTGACATCCCAAGGTTTCAGGAGAAGATTGAACGATGTTCTAAGAGATGAAGGTTTCGATATCGATAAGGGCAAGTATCCCGAAGGATATCAAGAGGCTCCATTGGCGTATGATGCTGTTTGGTCTGTTGCTTTAGGTGAGTAGACTAGTTGAGATGTGGATCTACCTTGCGCCCAGATCTACCTTTCGCTCAGATTCGCCTTTTATGTGGTTAAATCAATTCAAAATAATATGACGTCATCGAAAAAATTTTGTGATCACTCACAAGAAAATGCTCTGTACCCTCGCAAAAAAACGCTCTGTGACCCCTATAGAAATTTCAGGGTTACTTCAGAATTATCAAATTTCCAGATACATTTTCTAGAGGAACGGAAATAAATATCGTTGAAAGGGCATCGGAAATAAATGAAAGGATCTTTTATCTTCAAAACCTTACCAGAAAAAGTTACCTAGCTCGTACACAACGGTAGGATTCCAGTAGGAAAGATCGTTCTGAACCGGCACAACTTTTGCTGAAATTTTAGAAAAAAGTTGGTGGTAAAACACTCAAAAGGAATCAGAACCAACCTTTAATCGAACCATTTCAATATAATATATCCCATTGTTCAGTCGATTTCGTCGGATTTCATGTTAAAATTCCGTATAACGAGTTCTCGGTCATCGGATAGATTCATGGAATTTCCTTCGAAAATATCACCAATCGCTTCATTCTTCTGCTTGAAATCAAAACCCCGTGCTTAGTTTTTGCCATTTTATACAATTTTTGCCAGTATTTCGGCGTTTTCGGTCAATTTTATTCAATTTCCATCTAACAGCACTGACCCAGGCTGTCAGACCCGTATGTAAACACAGATCGGACTCGATGGTTGTCAGAATTTTTCGGAGAAATAAGAAATGCCAAAAAATTAACAACTATTTTACGTATTTTTCTTACATTTCCATTCGTTTGAGAGGAATGGGAATACGCTCATATGTGTCTCCGGTCTTTAAAGGTTCATTCCACACCCTCGGTCTCGGCCGAAAAGCTTCGCCTTCGGAGGAGATAGCTCTAGGGGAACGGTCTATTTTACCGTGAAAATTCGTCAAGCTTAGGAATTTTTTTCGGTATCTTGGAAATTTCGGAGCTGAACGAATGAGATATCGACGGAAAGAGCGTTCTTTCGGTAAATCGCCTTCGGCGAGTTCCCTCTCATCAAAGTTTTCAAAAATCTTCATTCTATGGTTTTCCTTATTTGATTAGCATTATTATGTACTGATTATGTACTGATGATGATGATGATGATGACTGATGATGAAAGGTATTTTATGTAAGTTTTCTATGAGAAACGGTTCAACACCCGGAAATGAAATCGGTATGAACCTTCGGACAGATCAGAAACATTATTATTTTCAATAATGCATTCAACTCCAGCAAGTTACATGAACTGCCCTCAAACTAAACAGCCACAAGCAAAAATGAAGACTTCGTTTAGAGTTGTGGCTGCAACAATTCAAAATGTTTATTAACATTCAATATCCATAAAGGAGGGAGTGGAAAGTATGATTTGAGTCTACGTACGCTCCATTCAACTTCATGGAGAAAATCCGTAAGCCATGAAGGACATTCCATTCTGTATATTTTGTTTTGTTTGTTATGACCTTGACGATATTTCAAAAGTGCTTACCTTTCTCAGTCTAGTAACAAAAAGTTGATAGACCCATTCTAAGGTCTTCTGATCGACTTCATGAAGGAGAATAGGGTATAACTCACAGAATCTTGGTAGTATCTATGTAAAGGGTGACCAGTGGGAATTTTTCAACTTTGGAGAGCCATTAACGAAATGCTGGCTCGGTAACGTAGGTGGGTGGCGTACCATTCGAAGAGCGAGATTTGCGGATTTGTGAATCGCCATGAGTCACTGGTCGGAAGCGCACCGTGCGTTCGCCTTCGAGTATTATTTGAAGTGTGGTGAATCTTTGGTTCGCCCGCGTCGCGCTTTTTGCAAACAGTTTGATATAGGACGACTTAGTGATGGGCCGAACACGCAACTCATCTGGTCGAGGGAAAAATGTTTCAGACAAGAAGGGTCAATGGTCAACAGAACTTCTCCGGAAGCATCAACGTCAGCAACAACGCCAGAACATGTATCTCAAGTTCGGAATGAAATTATTCGAAATCCACGTGAATCGATATGGAAAATTGCGGCATCCACAGGAATAAAAAAAAACATCAGTGCATGTTATTTTGTAGAATAAATTAAAACTCCATCCATACGAAATGCGAATTGTTCAAGAGTCTCAAGGGTCCTTTGCGAGAGACCTTCGCAAGAACAATGCTGGATCGTTTTTGGACAGCACACACGCTTGGAAACATTTTGTTCAGTGACGAAGCACATTTCTATATCGATAGATAGGTAAAAAGGTTAAATATGTGATACTGGTCCCCCACCAACCCTAGGGAACGGCATCAAAAACGTTTACATTGAGTAAAAACTACAGTTTAGTGTGCCATTTCTGCCAACGGACTAATTGGCCTTTATTTTTTCAACCGAGGAGAAACAGTATTTGCTCCGGTATATTGCCGTATGATGGATGAGTTCCCGTTACAGTAATTACAGCTGCATCAAGGTTACGACAACCGAATACTTTTTCAGTAAAATGGTGCAATCCCTCACACAGCTTGGGTGTCGATGAAAGAGTTAGGTCAATTTTCCCGAATGAACTGATAAGCAAGTTCGGAGACATTTCATGGCCGACTGACCTCACGCCTTGCGTTTTTTTATGAGTATACCTTAACTCAAAGGTTTACAATAATAATCCCCGGACAATTCAGGCCTTGCAAGACAATATTCGCCGTGAAATGCAAGACATTACTCCGGTGCTCTTCTGTCGCGTGATTGCAAATATAAGGGTTAGACTGCAAAAGTGTTTAGAAAAAAACAGTCATCAGTTGGACGATATCGTCTTCAAAAAATGAAATCCGCTTTGTGATGCTGTACTTCATTGAAATAAATATAAATGTAAATGATGTGGTTTTTTTCACATTGTGTTTTGAAAATATCCACTGGACACCCTTTATTTGAATAGTCTATTTTTCGTTTAATGCGTCAAGTATATCAGGTAGCTATGTTAATAAAAAGAAGAATTTATGAACAACAGAAAAGTTGAGCAGAAACTCGAATTACACTCAACGATAAGACTTGTGAATGATTAATAAGGCGACTAATTATCAATCACAATTATCATGAAAATTATTTCCATACCAGAAAAAAATTCACGAATATCTTTTCACGATTTCACATTCAGAGTGTCCGAGTCTATGATCCAGAAAGGGATCCCTAAGGGTATCAGAGGGCGGTTGAAACCCATGATGAGGTTTAGTCGGTTTGCTGAGGGGACATTCTTGGGGTCGAAAAGGTCAAGTCCCTGGATTCGTACTCCGGTTGACATGAGATATGTTTCAGCATCCCTTTCTGTCTGGGATTGTTGAATTTTATCATCAGTAAAGCGTACCTTTTCGATGGGTACATTCGTTATTTTTCTCGTTGAATATTTCATACAGAGTAAGTCCTTGAGTTGTACCTTAATTCTAACCATAGATTCCTCTCATCAAAACGAACACTTTTTTCATTTTCCATTTTCCAGGTTCGGATCAGATGCAACGTTCTGAGCTTTTATTAATTTCTCAATTTGTCCTAACACTCCTGTACTTTGTTTGCATGTTCAACACGGATATTTCCGAAAGTGGTCTTTGTTGCAGAATCGCCAATCCATTGCTCAAAATTGAAAAAAAAACCCTGATTGAAAAAAATCATTGGCTCACTTAATCCTTAAGATTTTGTGCTTTTTGTAGTATTCCGATCTTCCACATCACTCTATGAATTCTATGGAGAGTATGATCCATAGACAAGGACATTTTGTATTATGTGGTCATAAATAACTTGGCTGGGGCTTTGTTTGACATCTTTATGAGCTCAAGGGTGGATTCACAAAAAAATGGGAACTCCTCTATCAAAGTAACCCGAGATAGACAGATTATCATTGAAGTTAGAAAAAATGTCGAGAAAATGTGGAAGTTTATGCATTTTTCTTGGCATTTGTGTTATTTTACAAGTGTTTTTAATAAGGAAAAGCAAACTCAAATGTCCTTCTCAAAGATCTCCACAGCCTGGTGAAAAATCCCAAGTTTGAGTAAAAAAAATCCTTTGAGAAGTCTGGCCTGAAAGTATTGAAAAATCAATTTAAACCTTGGTAACTTGTAACTCACAATTGGTAAACCAAAAAACAAGATTTATGAGAGTCTAACACTCGCATTTTCCGATGATGATCATTTTTATAGAGGTAAGCACGAATTGCGCATGAAATATCAGATCACATTCGAGAGGACAATTGTTTTCCAGGCCCCTAATCCAAGCAGAAAAATTCACTTAAGAGGAATACTATGCGTTCCAGAAATTTTCGTGTTGAACTGATCATAAAGGAACAACGTAAATGTTTTAGTGTTAGAACTGTCCGATTGAAACAAAGGAGTCTCAATAAGGAAATATCAGGAGACGAACATTTTTCGCTCAAAGTGCTTCCGCCGATAGAATCGAAGATATACAAGGCTTATTACATCTTCCCCAAGACCAATCTTTTGAGTGTTGGAAGGATGAATAAGGCTTACAGTACAAGAAGCATTAGTTTCATGTAAATGTATTGATTTCATCAACAATATATTGTGTATATTGAGTTCTTCCCTAAATAAATAGTTGAGTCATGAGTATTTGTCTATTATTCTAAAAAGTATGTGTTACCATACTATCTGTTTTTCAACTTTTGGAGCAGTAGATCTAAGGGGTTATTTGATCAATAATCAATTTGGGTATAAGTGGAATGGTTGAAAAATTATTAGTTTTGCAAATAATATGCAAACATGCATCTTCCTGAACACTTCTAACTTCTGTGCATTCAGGATACTCCAAATGATTTGCAATTAATCTTGCCATTAGAGTTGAAATAAGTTGATATTAGAATACTTTCAGCATTAATCGAAGCATTACTACTCTGGATGAGAATAGATGATACATAATTCTTTCATAAATTCGAATTTTAATTAATCAAATATACAAGCAAACACTTGAAAACCGAGATCCTATCGGTCTATCTAAGGTTCTCCAACTAACCACCGTGGCGCTGAAATCTCAAATTCAGACGCCACTCTAGAAACGTTTCTCATATCAGTCTCCCCCTAACAAAACGATAAACAACTCAACAATTTGAATCACACATCCCTGAGTCGTCGAATTATTCAATAAAGTCATATCGGTAGAAAGCAGGAAATCGCTAACAGTTGTTGCTATTTCTTGTCACTGTCGGGTTAACGAATTCCGTCTGCTCTCGAAGTAACTAAATTAGAGGAGAGGGCTCAGATCCAAAGGATAGCGTCGTTTTGAGGTTATCTGAGACGATCACACGACGTTGAACTCACGTTTTGGCTTCGTTGATAAAACAGAAGGGGATCCAGCCTGAAGGATCCAGAGGACGTTATCTTTAGACCCCGAAGGACACGTAGGCTGGAAAGCCAGAAAAACTGGATGAGGAGATAAGGATTCTGGGTTCATTTCCATCTGGCGCTAGAATTAGCCGGTTGGGATGATTATTTCCTGTTTCTTGGGATGAACCCGGGAATTTTCGCGCGATCATCATTGGGTTTCTTCATTTTTATGATGGACGGCAAGGTATTTCTGTGGTGACTGCGATCATTCCGTTTCATTTCTTTTCATTTAATTTTTTCATTCAAAAGACTTTTTTCTGTATACTGGATTCTAGGTGTGAAAAAAGAGACACTGCAAATTGTTATGTGCGAATTAAATGTATTCTGCTCGTTCGTTTTGCAAATGGACAATGTCTGTAAATTTACAATTCTGGACCTTTACTTCAGTTATTTTGTTCACCATCGGCTGAAAGGATAACATTGAACAATGTATTGACTCGTTACTCCAATAATGAACAAACAGCTAATGCAAATGTTCTCAAGGTTTTCTTTCCGATATTTGAAAAAGAACAATGAAAAATTAAATGAAAATGTCATTTATAGAATATGCTATGGCGGATTGCCAATATTTGTCAAAGGCCGAAAAAAATTTCTAATGGACATTATTGGAACATTGCTAAATCTTACTTCTTCATCAGACAAAACAAACAAATTTGCAATCTGCTAGGGCTTTATTATAGAACACAGTTTCATTAAAGTTTTAATAGTTTTTTCAGATTAGGGGTGAAAACTTAGAATCACCTGAAAAATAATGCAAATTGCTCCGAAAATAAGCTTCAATCGATATTTTAGCTAATTAAGTATCGATTAAAGCTCCGTTTGGGTGGATTTCGCATCATTTTTATGTTTTTTTCTGGGTTTTAACTTCCAATATCTGAAGCATAACTATTAAAAATTGAGTAAAATTGTTTCTTCATGAAAAAGGCCATTGCGAATTGCAGGATTACTATTTGTCCAGGGCAGTTTCTTGGTAAACTGATTGCCTAATGAACAATATAGGGACAACACAAACGATAAACAAAGCGAACTGAGAAGTTTCAGAGTACAAATCTGACTCTTTCATCAGATAAAGGAGAGAATTTTTACAATTATTTTATATCGATTTTTCGTTTTGAGTTTTTTGATCTTTTGGACCTTTTTCTATCGTTTGTTTCAGAAAATTCGAAGAATTATATAATAAACTATCACACACAGAAAACATCCTCATTTTCAGGTGCAGATGCAAAAATAATAAAGTAATTCCAAAGTTTTCCACAATTAAACTATTTTTTTAAAGTAATGGAAGCAAAAAAATCGAAAAACTCAAAACGAAAGAAATTAATTCTAAAAATTTTCTCCTCTGTCTGATGAACGCGTCAGATTTGTACTCTGAAACATCACAGTTCGCTTCGTTTATCGTTTGTATGGTTTCGGTATTCTCCATTAGGCAATCTGTTTTCCAAGAAACTTCCCTTGACAAAATCGCAACTACTGCTAAGTGATACGCCCTCTGGCGATAGAAATTCGAACACTTCCAAGCTAGTAGTTTTTTTGACGTCCTTGTTATTCTAACGTAATTTGCTCACTTTTAGAGTTCATTTTCGAGCTTTTGTGTTGTTCTCCGAGTTAAAATTTTGGTATACCGATAGTGATTGTAATATTCATCAATCGATTCCTTTCTTTCCGATTGAAATTCTCGATTGTATCAATTCGAAATGGCATCCTCCCGAAATGAGACTATTGTTGTGTGCCTCAACTCAATGTTATTCTTGGTCAAAGAAGAAGGGATCATCTACTGCCTCAAGTTTTCATGTTTTCCAAAGCAAAATGAAAGTGAAGTTAGTTTGGCAAAAGGAATTTGGTAGGGAACTCAATGACAGAAGAAAGGCCTGGATTTGGAAATTGAAGATTGGAAACCATGTCACGAAATGCATGAAAGTATATGTTCACTGCATTTCTCTCAAAATGTTTATTTTCATCAAGGTAAATTACAATGTATTCATTTCCAAACACCTTCATGTCCAGGTGTTAATGAAAATAAGAGAATATTGATGATAGATACTCTTCCTGCGTAGAAACTACCGAGCACTGCAGCTACCTACTTCACACACAACACAAAATCATATTCAAAGAGAGAGATCTGATTGAAAACCTGACAAAAACTAGATATATTATTATAGTTGATAATAGCAGAAGTTATTCACTTAAATACATTAATATTTTGCATTTCTATTTAGGTAGATTGAACCAGCTGTGACATTTTTCATTGTGTATGTGTATCTTGAACCGCTGTGATATGAAAATAACATCAATTATATGTCTATCTGTTTCCTTCTCTTTCGACAAACGATGCAAAAGAGCTAAAGCAGAGAAGCTGTCTTCATTTTATTGATTCGCTCGTTTGTAAACAAAGAGAACATAAGTCATCATTTGGACTGATTCTAGATTTACCACTTAATATGGCCTGCATTCAGCACTTCTTCACATCAATAAAAGGCCTTGAAATACTTATTGAGGTGCCTATTTTTCCAGAAATTCGAGTAATCTTAGATATTGGTTCATTTTGATCCACCAAGCAACAGACACTATAATAACAGAAATTATCCTCCAGAAACTATTTAAAGCACGATTTTATATCGTGATCCAAACGAAAAGTTCCGATCAAGAAATCCTACACAAAATTATAATAATTTCTTTGAATATTGTAGCTCTGCTTGATAAATAATCGTTTCGCACCACATTTCTACGGTTTGTTTATATAAAACTACTAGCTTGAACAGGTTCCAAATTTAACCGTTAGGGCGCTGGCATCTTCGCAGAAGTTCCCAATATTTCAATCCTGCAATTTTCAAGGGGGTTTTCCAAATAAAACAATTTTTGATTAATTTTAAATAGTTATGTTGCAGACATTGGGAGTGAAAACCCAGAAAAAACTTAAAAATGATTTTAGTTAATGCTAGACTTGTTCAAAGTGTTCAAAAACATCCCATCAAACCACAACAATTAAAAACTCCTTTCTTTCCAGCCTTCAACAAAACAATGGACAGGCTCCACAAGTACGGCAAGAGTTTGAAGGATTTCAATTACAACAACAAGGAAATAGCAGACGATATCTACTCAGCCATCAATTCGACCCAGTTTTTAGGTGTTTCGGTAAGTATAAGCTGATTAAACTCTCTAAGCGGTTCCGGAAGATTCCTCGCGCTTTCCGCCAAACATCAATTATCCTTCTGTTGGTAACACTGCTCCAAGTTTTGCTTAATTAGGACGGAAGAGTCGAGTTTTTTCCGAGGATCCCGGTCGATTTGATCGCATCGGTTGTTTATCAAGGGGCCTAAGAGGTCTGCCAGTTTTTATGTGGAACCCCTCGCTTCGAGTGGTAATCTATTTGGGCGGCTTAATGGTATTCGATTAGGGTGAGTGACAGTGAAATGGTAAAAGTAGAATTAGTTTCAATTGTAGACTTACTTTTTTATGGGTGGCAACACTGGCAACCTTATCGAATCCAGCCGACAGGCGTTAAGGCCCGGTGTACACATCCGGTTTTTACGCGCTTGATTTGGGAAACAGCGCGTTATTGTTTCGTCGCAATGTCTGTAATTTTCGAATTTTGAGCGTGAATTGGTCTGGGTTGGACTCACTGATTAAGAATCCTTGGTCAAATTCGATTCTTTCCGGCCGTGTGTGTTCTAACTTCCGAGAAAAAAAGACCAAGAGTCTTGAAAATCTCAGTTAAGATTTTGACCCTGAATATCTAGGTTATCTAGGACCATCTAACGAATGGTTTTTGTGTTATAGCCATTTGAAATTTTGATTTTTCAATAAGTCGGAGACTATGTATCTGATGGTTTTTGTGTTATAGCCATTTGAGATTTTGATTTTTCAATAAGTCGGAGACTATGTATCTGATCGAAATTGAACTTGGTTCGAAGGTGAACAGTACCAATAAGAAGAATTATCCATAGAAAAATTTAAAAAAAAAAATTTTCCCGAAAATTTTGATATTACATTTGAATTTCACTGAAATTTTCTAGTCATCATTTTGCAATGTGAACAGCCGTATCAAAGCTACACAAGAAAGACTGTTTTTTTTTGGAAATGACCTGCAATTTTACTAGTTCCACTTCTTCTGTATAAGCACCAACTAAAATTACTGTTCCGATTCCTCTTTCACTTTGTCCAGAATTAAAAAAATAATGCAGAAATGCCAATAATCAAAAGTAGGGACATTTATCGATTCCAGTCGACAAAAATACCAGTCTGGTCTCAAAACGGCCCTTCTGGACGAATAAATTTCCATCAAACGTTGCGTTCTACGAACTTTTCAGCAATTCTCCTGGGGACACTTATCATTCCTTAAACCTCCGATGGAAAAATTATATTTTCGAGCCGACAACCAATATTTATTACCCTCCCTTCTGAAATCCGCACATTTTCTCGGGTATTATATCAAACCGTTTTCAAGAGAAATGATACTATTTTGAATTTGATTCTTTTTACGCGCTTGATCTTGGAAACAGCGTGTTAGCAATTGGGTTGAACTCCCTGAAGAAAAATCCAGAGTCAAATTCAATTATGTCCTTCTGTCCGTCCGTCTGGCCGTATGTGCTCTAAGTTCCGAAGGAAAAGACTTAGCGACTTGAAGTTGTCAGATTAGGTTCAGAGTCCAAAAATCTCGGTCTAGTTCGTTAATGGGTGGAATCGGTTTGATAGTTTCGGAGTTAGGCCTATTTGAAATTTTGAGGTTAACTCCTCGATATCTCATGAAGTATTCACTTGATCAAAGATAAAGTCGTCTCTGTCCCTTTGGGACAGCTTTTTTCCACAGATTGAATAGAAGTGCGCAGGTAATTTCTCTGAGCCCATATACCAGACACAAGCGTGAACAATAATATAAGTTTTCGAGTCTTGAATTTGAAATCGCTCTGTGAATAAACTGAAAAAAAACAAGAATTCATCGAACCTTATCCTTCAAACAAAATTAATTCCGACAGGAAATCAATCTTACTCTCAAACTTTCCCGTCTCGGCGACGTCCAAGGTACACGAGAACTCAAACTTTCACCATAAATCAAACAAATACAAAATAATCATCGCAACTTCTCAATTACCGTCGAGTCCCTCAGAAAACCAACCTTTCGGCCACAACCGAAAATCGCGTCGAAAACTCAAACAAGAAACTGATATTATAAAGAAGTTCCTGGGGAATTTTGTCGAAAAGCAAGACTAACGTCTTTCTAGAGGAGTTTGCGCTCTCCGGCCGACAGAGGGAACTCAGAGATTGTTTGCGACGTCAACTTCTCGCGGTGTGTGCCAATCTAGAAATGCAAACATGCGGAAAACCGTCAAGCGTCGGTAAAGTAGGAAACTAATCAGGCTCCTGAGAGAAATGGCGGGCACAGAGCAGTTTCCGATACACGTCAATTTGTCGGGTCCTTTAAGGGATCGTTGATTGAAAAGTTCAATGTAACGATGTAAGTGATCTCGGGAACATCTTCAAGATTGAGGTGAAAGTTTTAATTTTGGACCGAGGTGCTAGCAGTCTTATTCTGTTTCGATGATGGATTCAATCAGATGGTGGACAAGGTAGGGAATAAGCATAGATATATTGAACTCTCTGGATTCAACCTGAGAATCAATGTCTGAAGATTCTAATGCGAATAAGACAACGAACGGGAGGTCCAAGAGGGAGATAGAGATGGACCATAGACAAGATACCAATATAAAACCCGTTATATTTGTATTCTGTGCTAAGTATGCTGTTTTGCATGGAGAGAGAGAGATGGAGAATGATCTCACTCGCAATCGAAATTTCATGACATTGTGTCGTTCTAAACATAGCTTCAAACGGCATCCAAACCTAGGGTTCAACGGAATCAAGAGAACTCAGTCAGTTGAGTCAGATAAACCCACTCAATCAGCTTAATTTGAGTCACTATTTCAGGAATTTTAATTTATTGCGCCAGTCAAGACCAAAATGAGGTTAAAATAGCCTAGATTTGAGGGAATCGAAACTTAATTCACTATTTGCCATCGGAAAGGAACAGAACGCCGCGACGATATCCTGAAGAAATGGGCTCATTTCATTTTCAGGGCAACAAAATGGGTATTTTGTAGTAAAAAAGAGTTTTGCATTTGCGGTTGGTGGTTTTTTTCAAATTTGCATCATCTTGAAATGCGAGTTAGGTTTTCATTTGGGATACTTGTGAAAGACATCGGCATAAGAGCTATTCGCAAGAGTAGCAGAATGGCGAGGGCACCTGGGCCAACGTTTCAATATGTCAATCTCAAAATTTCTTCAAGAATACTCGTAAGCCTTGTATGACCACTTGCCCTAAGCTATTTGTAACCTCTTTCTGAAAACTTCCTCCGTGAAAAGTCGATATGTCTTCCGAATTTTTCCATTTCGAGATCAAGCTGGTCAGGGTGAAAAACGTATTCAACTATTTTGGAAGTTTCAATTTGTCATACTAGATGCATCTTCTTCAAATGTTTGTTGGATTTTAATTTAGTGATACTTGTGAAAAACATTGACCTCAGAGCCATTCTCTAGAGTTGCGAAATGGTGCAGGTGTCGGGCCAAAAACTTTTCAAAAAAATTTAAAAAATACTCGAAATTCTCGAAAGATCATGTTCTCCAGACAACATGTTAGCTCTGTTTGGTTACTTCATCCCAAAGGAGTCGAGATGTTTCCCGAATTTTTCTATGTCGAGTTCAAGCTGGCCACATTCACACCTCATTCAATTGGAAATATCACGAAATGCCACCCACTCAAAGCAACCAAAATTTTCACATCACGTCGATGTGAACACGGATCCATTGAACCATCATCCAAACCGTGGGACCAACGTAGTAAAGAGAGCTCAGTCAACTTGATGAACCCTCCCAATTAGCTTAATTTGAGTCACCATTCCAGAACTTTTGATTTGTCGAGCTAGTAAAGACCTTGATGACGTTATAATAGCCGAGATAAGAGGGCAGCGAAACTTAATTCACTCTGTGCCATCTGATATGCTGAGAAACGAACGACGCGACGAAGAGATGAGCTCATCTCAATTTCAGTGGAACAATATGGGTATTTTAAACGAGAAACGAGTTTTTCATTTGCCGTTGATGGTTTGTTTCTTCGTCTGCATCTTCTGGGAATGTTTGTGGAGTGTAAATTGAGTGATACTTGTGGAAAATATCGACACTAGAGCAATTCGCTATAGTTGCGTAATGGTGCAGGCGCCTGGAACGATAGCTTGCCAGTGTCGATTTAAGAATATTTTTGAAAAACTTGGAACTCTGAGAAGATCACGTTCTTCAAGTTACTTTTAAGCTCCATCTGATTACTTCCACCCAAGAGAAGTTGAAATGTCTGCCGAATTATTCTACTTCGAGTCAAAGCTCTCCATGATCCACACCTTGTTCATTTAATATAGTATAGGATAACGTTGCCAACGGGATTTCTCTCATTGTCTCATTAATATTCGATATCAGAGACCTCTATTGATGAGAAACCAGACACCTGAACCAGAGAGCAGGTTTATCTCTAATCATTTTGTGCAAATGCATGTAATTTTCGAATATTTTTTTGGCAGTTTTTCTGACACTCTCAGGTTGGGGTCGCTGATAAAGAATCTGCTTTCAAATTCAATCCTTTCCAGATGTTGCATTTACCTTTTGAACGGATTGAGCTAGTGAATTGACACTTCCCGAATAAATAAGGTATCTAAAGGGCTAAACGCGACGGTCAAGTCAATGAATGGCAAGAGCGACCAGATGGTTTCAGAGTTATACTTTTAGTTTAAATCTTATTATTTCCTTGGCATCTCCGGAAGTACTGACAATATCAGATTGGAACTACGTTCGTAATTGGTTCTCGAATACCGACGGAAAACTTTCGTGTAACCGTATAGTTAGATAATTTGAAGACTAAATTACGAAAATTTCACATCTTTCTGGTAAGATTTTTTTCGAAGTATTAAAATGAAACTTTTAGTGTAGTTTCGTATCTGCGGCAGTTGTGTTTGTTAATTAGAATCAGCCCTACAGTTTTGAGGTCATACCAATTTTTATTTCAGAGTTTATATCTCAGGAACTTCTCAAGCGCTCAGATTGAATGGAGTACATAATAACCCAGAGTAATAGAACCTTAAACTTCTGCTTAAGGGCCTGTTGTAACTCAATCCGATCCTGGGTGTACACGAGCCATGAATATTTACCAATTTTCTACCCTTTAACAACTACAACATAACATCCTTCATTCCAATTATCGACCCTACAGAAGATTAACCAAACTTCTCTCTACCTTCCAATGGAACATCAGACATTTCAGGACTGAGTGGGATCAAGTGGTTCCAACCGTAGATGCTTTAAGCATAATATTTGCGGAACAATATCATCCAACGTTTTAACAGAGGCTGGAAGATAACTTAACGTTAGGTAACATAACAGTCGGACGATCGTCTCTATGAGGTTATGTTTTCTCTGCAAATAATACTAACATTGCGGTCTGGAATTCTGATGATGCTTAGGTCATCCCAGATGCACTCTAGAAAGTTTCAATTGGTAACCTGATGAGAATGCTATGTTGGATAGCATAGAAACTAGAGTTGACATTGCCTCCATTATGTTTAATATTGGATCCCTAAGTCAGCATTTATTGTGTTCACGGTGGAAGTCCCATTGGGAAATCATAGTTCGAGAAAATTCAATACTGGCTCATTCACCATTTTGGAACCATACAGATCGAGTTATGTGAAGGGTCTTATAAGAAATTCGAACTTCGGCAGTTGATATTTTTCAATCTTCCGAATGTGCATGTTGGATAGCCTCTTCCAAAAGATCAAATTTACCATAAAGTTATAAAATTTCTGGACATAACCCCATAGACGGCAAAAATAAAATTTTCAGGACTAACATTTTGTGTACCAATTGCACAGAAGATAGCTCAAATGATTCCGAAAAAATTATGAAAATCGCCTTCACATCGCCATAGAAAAATTCAAATTTATTTTTTGTCCTTTAGGTCAAAACGACAGATTTGATGATCTCGAAATTCTACATCCGGTACCGAAAATGAAGAAATTAGACATTTTAAAATAACCCGACAGTTAAACTTCTAAGCGAACAGACGGACCTACGAATACCCTATTTTTTAAGAATCAATAAACAAGCCTGCACCATACTTTTAAAAAACTTTCAATACACCATTTTCAAAATAGAATAGTCACTGTTGAATCTTAATAATATAAAGTGACAGCAAACAAAGTTATTTCTTTCTGTATTATTATTATTATTCCAAATAATGTTTTGACGAATTCAAGATGCATCGATTCTTTCCTATTACCTACTGAAATTTTTAAGCAGAAATTAAACTTGAATTGTTAAATATTGCTCCCTGTAAACTTTGATGACGCTAAGGTTGCTTTGTTAAGTCTATATAATGATTTTTGAAAATGAAAATGAATTAACCTATAATCTTATTGATGTCATAAACCCTTTTCTCACAGAATACATTGGATTTTGAAATGATGAATCTGTCTAGACGCTACTATAAGTTGACCGCTCGCTCCTATTTTGGATTCTTGCTTATACAGGGCGAGTCTTTGACCTTGCAGAATATTTTAACAGAAGATTCCTGAAGCCAAAAGAAACACTTTTTTCCCTTACCATTTTTTCCGATTCGGCTTGGTTCGTAAGATACAGATTGTTGAAAATCCATAAAAAAATTTTATTTTCGATTATATCTCGCGAACGATCTCATCGAATGAGATGATTTTTGGAATATAGTTTCTTATTGATACGATGAATGTTCTTGGATTACAAAGTTTCATCCACATCCTCCAGTTACTTTAATATGACCATAACATTTCATAAAAATACCAGAAATTCAAAGAATCCAACTTTTAAAAATAATTTGAATGCTATTCAACGAATTTTTGACCATTTTGGAAAGTAAAAGTAATTCTTATTTTTTTTCGTATGATGCGCCGTTTTCGAGTAATCTGAAATTCAAAAATAAAAAATATCTGTGAAATTCCGAGAATTGGGTACTTTGGCTGAATGCAACTCTGTTCAAAAAGTTCACAGTATTCAATTTTTCCGCGTTGCCACGTCTAAAAGTTGAGAATGGAATCCTAGCATTTTTTATTTGGAATGATTCGAAAGCGGAGTAGCCGACTTTGGTCAATTCAATTTTTGCTATTAGTTCGAAAGTGGAGTAATATGAATAAGCTCACCTCAGCTTCTACAATTTAAATACTTCCAGAGTTCAAGCAAATTTCCACACCACTATCAGAAACTTTGATAGTATTTATTTTGAGGTATTCTTCAAATGCGCTTTCACAACATAACAACCCATGGTGGAAAAAAAACTTCATGACATAAGCTTAAAAACACGGAGCCACAGATTCATAGTTCAGTTCAGAATCATAGACTTTAGAGGTGTATACATAGGAGAAGCATATTGTGTGTTGTTTGATTTCGAAGAGTTCTTTCTTTCTGTTCGTCAATTTGACAACGTTTGTACCACAGAACACTATAAGTACCTTATGATTTGTACGTTCATAGATAAATTAGGTACATCTTTTTTATTTATTTATGAAAATGAAAGTTTGAATGGGTTATGTCTGAATCTGATAATTCTTGGAGAAAATGAAATAAACAAAGAAAATTAGTAATTACAAATTGAAGATGAATCTCAAAGCTAATATGAGTGATAGCTAGATGAATTCCTCATTATCGAAAATGAAACCAAGAGAAGAATATTCAACTTTTATCGCCCACGAAATTTTGAATACCTAACTTGTTTATTGTGCAATAAATACAACTTTTTTCACCAACTGGAATGTGAAAAGTAAGTTGACGCTTGTTTTCATAACAGAGTTGCTTATTTCGAAGATTTGAATGGTATATTTTAGGCTTGGAAAAACTTCAGTGTTCAGGTTTCCAAGGGCGGCTAGCCTATTATGAAAATTTATAATGCCTATATCTTTTTATCTAGGCCGAATCGGAAATAATGGTAGAGGACAAATGTGTTTCTTTCAGCTTCAAGAATCTTCTGTTAAAATATTCTGCAAGGTCAAAGACTCACCCTGTATATTATTAGTATAAACTAGTGTAAGCAATATAATTTCCTTGGAGATAAATTCGCCCATTCTTAAATATCCGAGAGAGCATTGTGAAAGACCTAGAGGTTAGATTGTCTAATGTTGCAAAATGGAGAATGCACTTCGTATTCAATTATTATTGTGCAGAAATAGACTAATGTTGCAAAATGGCGAATGTACTTTTTATTCCATTAGTATAGTATAGAACAACTGGAGCATGTACTTTTTTTCAATATGGAATATGTAAACATAGGATATGAAATATAGGAACACACTGTCTACCAATCCAATCAAGAGTTAATTGAGCAGAGCTTCATCTCAAAATCGAAAGTGAAATGCTAGTATCCATTATCGGAACAAATATTTCCCTATTTATATCAAAACAATGTATGACCTGGAGAAATCAATATTTTCCTGAAACCGCTAAAACACGAAAAATACAATTTTACCTCTGATGTTCATGTCCAAACCTGTTTTTCCAGCATCGAAAACCACGCACATCAACAGATATCCAGCTTAGCTTTGCATCGGAAACGTTCGACACAAAAGTTCCGATATCTGACCAGTCAGGTGCTGCATAAAGGTATACATTGCCCTCTAATCTTTCTTCTCTTGGATTTACAGGGTTTCGTAGCCTTCAGTTCTCAAGGAGACCGTATAGCCTTGACGCAGATCGAGCAGGTCATCAACGGAGACTACGTGGTGCTAGGATATTACGATACACAGGCGGATAATCTCACATGGTACGATAAGGAGGTCTGGCGCGGTAAGTGGAATCTCTTCATTGGGTCCTCTTGGTCCTTAATCCGGTCTTTCTTGTGCCGGCCCCGGTTTGTATTCAATTCCGGGACACTCGGGATGAGATTTATCGGAATCGGTTGAGCCGGATATTCAGGAAATGTGTGGGGGATAGTTTTGAAGTTGAATCTGAATTTCAGTACAGCAGGAATGTTTAAGTTGTATATCAATTCTTGGGTGCTCTGGGTCCCTGATCTGGTCTTTTTACGGGATTGCTCTAGGGAACATCACGCGTTTATGAGTGAAATCGGTCGAATAGTTCCGGAGTAAGGAGCTATGTGAACCTGGCAATTGACCTCGAAATTTTCTCGTGAAAATTTTGTGATCGATTGTACCCGATAGGTACCCGATTGTACCACAAAAAATTTCGTTTGTACCCCTAACGTTTTCTCTACACAGCCATTATAACTTTTGCACCCAACGGCACCCAAAAAAAAAAATTCGAAATTTCCTCATGAAAACTTGGTGAAGGATTGTACCAGGTAGGTACCCGATTGTACCACTTTTATTTTTGCTGAAATCCCCATGTTTTTTTTTATACATCATTTCGAAATTTTTTTTTCTCTTCAACTCGTGATTGGCCGATAATTGATGGAATTTTTGTATGAAAATTCTGTGGTCGATTGTACCCGGTAGGTACTCGATTGTACCTCAAAAATTTTCGTTTGTACCCCTAGCGTTTTTTTTATACAGTCATTATAACTTTTGAACCCACCGGCACCCCAAAAAAAAAATCGAAATTTCTTCATGAAAACTTGGTGAAGGATTGTACCAGGTAGGTACCCGATTGTACCACATTTATTTTTGCTGAAATCCCCATGGTTTTTTCTACACATCAATTCGAAATTTTTTTTTCTCTTCAACTCGTGATTGGCCGATAATTGATGGAATTTTTGTATGAAAATTTTGTGGTCAATTGTACCTGGTAGGTACTCGATTGTACCACAAAAATTTTCGTTTGTACCCCTAGCGTTTTTTTTATACAGCCATTATAACTTTTGAACCCACCGGCACCCCAAAAAAAAAATCGAAATTTCTTCATGAAAACTTGGTGAAGGATTGTACCAGGTAGGTACCCGATTGTACCACATTTATTTTTGCTGGAATCCTCATGTTTTTTTCTACACATCAATTCGAAATTTTTTTTTCTCTTCAACTCGTGATTGGCCGATAATTGATGGAATTTTTGTATGAAAATTCTGTGGTCGATTGTACCC
This sequence comes from Myrrha octodecimguttata, assembly GCA_958510865.1. NCBI lineage: Eukaryota > Metazoa > Arthropoda > Insecta > Coleoptera > Coccinellidae > Myrrha > Myrrha octodecimguttata. Next base: position 14,945,034 of record OY294063.1, on the reverse strand, counting down.
GGTAGGTACTCGATTGTACCACAAAAATTTCCGTTTGTACCCCTAACGTTTTCCCTATACAGCCATTATAACTTTTGAACCCACCGGCACCCCAAAAAAAAAATCGAAATTTCTTCATGAAAACTTGGTGAAGGATTGTACCAGGTAGGTACCCGATTGTACCACATTTATGTTTGCTGAAATCCCCATGGTTTTTTCTACACATCAATTCGAAATTTTTTTTTCTCTTCAACTCGTGATTGGCCTATAATTGATGGAATTTTTGTATGAAAATTCTGTGGTCGATTGTACCCGGTAGGTACCCGATTGTACCACGAAAATTTTCGTTTGTACCCCTAACGTTTTCTCTACACAGCCATTATAACTTTTGCACCCAACGGCACCCAAAAAAAAAATTCGAAATTTCCTCATGAAAACTTGGTGAAGAATTGTACCAGGTAGGTACCCGATTGTACCACTTTTATTTTTGCTGAAATCCCCATGGTTTTTTTTATACATCAATTCGAATTTTTTTTTTCTCTTCAACTCGTGATTGGCCGATAATTGATGGAATTTTTGTATGAAAATTCTGTGGTCGATTGTACCCGGTAGGTACTCGATTGTACCACAAAAATGCTCGTTTGTACCCCTAACGTTTTCCTTATACAGCCATTGAGACCCACCGGCATCTAGAAAAAAAAATGTTATATTTTTTCATGAAATCTTGGTGAAGGATTGTACTAGATAGGTACCCGTTTGCACTACTTTCATTTTTGCTGAGATATCAATGGTTTTTCCTGCATATCAATTCAAAATTTTTTTCTCTTCAACTCGTGATTGGCCGATAATCGATGGAACTTTTGTGTGTAAATTCTGTGGTCGATTGTACCCGGTAGGTACCCGATTGTACCACTTTTATTTTTGCCGAAATCCTCATGGTTTTCTTTACACATCAATTCCAATTTTTTTTTTCTCTTCAACTCGTGATTGGCCGATAATTGATGGAATTTTTGTCTGAAAATTCTGTGGTTGATTGTACCCGGTAGGTACTCGATTGTTCCACAAAAATTTCCGTTTGTACCCCTAACGTTTTCCCTATACAGACATTATAACTTTTGAACCCACCGGCACCCCAAAAAAAAACGAAAGTTCTTCATGAAAACTTGGTGAAGGATTGTACCAGGTAGGTCCTGATTGTACCACTTTTATTATCGGTAAAATCCCCATGGTTTTTCTTACACATTCGAATTTCTCTCCTCAACTCGTGATGGGTCGACAATCGCTGAAATTTTTCTGTTGGCGATTGTACTCGGTAGGTACCCGATTGTAACATTTCCATTTCTGTTTGAAACATTATTGTTGTCCCTATACACCAATTAAAAATTATTGAGTGGAAATTTGTGGTTCATTGCACCCAATTTCACCACAAAAATATTCGTTTCTCTACCCGATGTTTCTTCTATACAGAGTGTTCTACAAGCTCTATGACAAACTTTGACAGATGGTAGCTGTGCTTATTCTGAACATTTTTTTCCTATGAACATAGGTCTGATTCGTTCTCGTTTCGAAGTTACGAGCATTTGAAAAAATGTATGTCCATGTTTTGATCAAGTAGACCGACACAAAATATAAAAATGAATGGAAAGGTCAAGGAGGACCAATACAATGGGCACCTCGTTCGCCTGATCTAAATCCCTTAGATTTTTATTTATGGGGACATATTAATCAGCTTGTTCCTCATGTAGAAATCGAATCGCATCAACAATTACTTGATAGAATTCAAGATGCAGCAAACCAAATACGAAACGACCCAAATCTGATCCGCCGAGTAACGAAATCTTTAGTCCGTCGATGTGAAGCTTGCATTCAGGCCGAAGGTGGATATTTTGAACAATTTTTATAGTATCAAAATTTCCATTTATAATTATGATTTGAAAATGAAAATATAATTTTTCAGAGGCTTGTATCTTCTTTATAAAAACGAATCGGATATATGTTCATAGGAAAAAAAATGTTCAGAATTAGAACAGCTACTATCTGTCAAAGTTTGTCATAGAGCTTGTAGAACACCCTGTATAGGAAATGTGAGACTAATCGTCAGCCCACAAAACGGATTGAATTCTTCTGTTAGTATTCTGTGATCAGTTTTACCAGAAAAGAACCCGAGAGTGTTTTGATATTTTCATCCAAATACCCAATCGTAATAGGTGAGTATCGAATGGTATTTTTATTTGAAATGTGGGTTTTTTTTTCAGCTTTTATAAAGTTCTTTCAGCGATGTATAAAATGCTGAATCAGAAAAAATGTATCTTTTTGCGCATTTGTTGCTAAGTAACATATTCTTTTCGCAACAGGAACTTCTATCTGGCTTTAGTTAGGTTTCTGTGTGTCAGCGAATTTTTAAATTAAAAACCCTTCTGGACCTGCTTCAGTTACTCGAGTATCGGAGCTGATATGAGTGAATTTTAAGACAATTTGTTATATCTACTTCAGAAAAACCTTGTCATTAAAACCAACGTGGACCATTGGGATTCTGGATATAAGGTTATATATTATTATTTATTTTCACCGAATTATTTTTATTTCCAACTGGCATTATGCTTGTTTTATGAACTATAGGTGTTAGAAATTCTTTTTTCCTCATACATACTTCTGAATTATTTTCTCAAATATTGAGCACGTTTCGAAATCGGGTACCTACCTGGTAAAATCCTCCACCACCAAGTTTTTATGAAGAAATTTCGATTTTTTTTTTTTGGGTGCCGGTTGGTTAAAAAGTTATAATGGCTGTATCAAGAAAACGTTAACGGTACAAACGGAAATTTTTGTGGTACAATCGGGTACCTACCGGGTACAATCAACCACAGAATTTTCACACTAAAATTCAATCAATTATCGGCCAATCACGAGTTGAAGAGAAAAAAAAATTCAAATTGATGTGTGAAAAAAACCATTGGGATTTCGTCAAAAATAAAAGTGGTACAATCGGGTACCTACCGCGTACAATCGACCTCAGAATTTTCACACAAAAGTTCCATCGATTATCGGCCAATCAAGAGTTGAAGAGAAAAAATTTTCGAATTGATATGTAGGAAATACCGTGGAGATTTCAGCAAAAATGAAAGTGGTACAAACGGGTACCTATCTAGTACAATCCTTCACCAAGTTTTCATGAAAAAATATAAAATTTTTTTTTTGAATGTCGGTGGGTTCAAAAGTCTCAATGGCCGTATAAGGAAAACGTTACGGGTACAAACGAAAATTTTTGTGGTACAATCGGGTACCTACGGGGTACAATCGACCACAGAATTTGCACACAAAAGTTCCATCGATTATCGGCCAATCACGAGTTGAAGAGAAAAAAAAATTCGAATTGATGTGTAGAAAAAACCATGGGGATTTCAGCAAAAATAAATGTGGTACAATCGGGTACCTACCTGATACAATCCTTCACCAAGTTTTCATGAAGAAATTTCGATTTTTTTTTTTTGGGGTGCCGGTGGGTTCAAAAGTTATAATGGCTGTATAAAAAAAACGCTAGGGGTACAAACGAAAATTTTTGTGGTACAATCGAGTACCTACCAGGTACAATCGACCACAGAATTTTCATACAAAAATTCCATCAATTATCGGCCAATCACGAGTTGAAGAGAAAAAAAAATTTCGAATTGATGTGTAGAAAAAACCATGGGGATTCCAGCAAAAATAAATGTGGTACAATCGGGTACCTACCTGGTACAATCCTTCACCAAGTTTTCATGAAGAAATTTCGATTTTTTTTTTTGCGGTGCCGGTGGGTTCAAAAGTTATAATGGCTGTATAAAAAGAACGCTAGGGGTACAAACGAAAATTTTTGTGGTACAATCGAGTACCTACCAGGTACAATTGACCACAGAATTTTCATACAAAAATTCCATCAATTATCGGCCAATCACGAGTTGAAGAGAAAAAAAAATTTCGAATTGATGTGTAGAAAAAACCATGGGGATTTCAGCAAAAATAAATGTGGTACAATCGGGTACCTACCTGGTACAATCCTTCACCAAGTTTTCATGAAGAAATTTCGATTTTTTTTTTGGGGGTGCCGGTGGGTTCAAAAGTTATAATGGCTGTATAAAAAAAACGCTAGGGGTACAAACGAAAATTTTTGTGGTACAATCGAGTACCTACCGGGTACAATCGACCACAGAATTTTCATACAAAAATTCCATCAATTATCGGCCAATCACGAGTTGAAGAGAAAAAAAAATTTCGAATTGATGTATAAAAAAAACCATGGGGATTTCAGCAAAAATAAAAGTGGTACAATCGGGTACCTACCTGGTACAATCCTTCACCAAGTTTTCATGAGGAAATTTCGAATTTTTTTTTTTGGGTGCCGTTGGGTGCAAAAGTTATAATGGCTGTGTAGAGAAAACGTTAGGGGTACAAACGAAAATTTTTGTGGTACAATCGGGTACCTACCGGGTACAATCGATCACAAAATTTTCACGAGAAAATTTCAAGGTCAATTGCCAGGTTCACATAGCTGGAGTAAGGCCCATTTGAACAATTGAGGTTCATAACTTCCGAAAGAAAGGACCAAGAGTCTTAAATATCTCAGGTTATGTTAAGATCTTGAATATCTCGGTTGAGTTCGTTAATGGGTCAAATTTGCCGAATAGTTTTTGTGTTACAGCCGACAGAAAATTTGATTTTTCAATTACTCAAAAAATATTTATCTGATCCAAATGAAACTTCGTTGGTAGATGAACAATGTAAATAAGAAGAATTATCTATCGAAAAATTTGAAAATGAATTTTTCTCGAAAATTTTCATATTTTATTCAATTTTAATTGAAATCTCCAAATCGCCATCTCATAACCGAGTACTTTATTTAAGCCGCATCAGATTTCCTGATTTTTCTTAGGACCAAATCAATAAAAAATTTTGGAAATTTATTTCAGAAATTCATATATTTCAGAAGCCATATCTCCGATTCGGTTTACATTTTACTCTAATCGAAACCAGAGACTCAATTTCAGTCCAATCAGAAATGTATTCTTCGAATTATGCGAAAAAAACATTTAAATCTAGAGTATATTCGCATCGACCTTTCACGACATCAACTGGTGAATACTCGAAGCATTTACTGGATTCTACCGTGACTTTATACAAGACAGTGGCGTCAATAAATCGTCAATCGACGTATTACAGACTTCTGTTCATGCTCGAAATCATCTATGATGCTGATAGTAGACCAGCGTGACCATCTTTTAATGAGCGAATCTACCTTGACGATCACAGAAATCTACTAAATCTACCATGTTAGTTTTGCGCAGCCTCAGAGGTCTTCGCGTATTTTTTGAATCTCAAGTGAGTGTTATATGTCTAACTAAAGTACTGAGTTACCTGAAGTTTTATTATCAAAGAAGAATGCATAAGTGGATTAAATCTATCCGAAGAAATGAACTTTTGCATGAAACTTCGCGACCAAGTAAAAGGTTCAACTTTATTCAGATATTGAATATTATAGATCGCGTGAAATGACTCTTAACTACCATGAAGTTATGCAAGAACTTATGAAATAATTGTATCATGCTTATCCTAACGGTTGCAACCTGGGATATATACATTAGCGGAAAAACTGAAATATTTCCAGGATAAGTTTGATAAAGGAGTTTAACCTTAAACAATTATTCCCCAAGTCCATGAATTTTTAAAAAATCCACTCCATTCGCGGTTGTCTGTATTTTTTTTAAAGTATATCTAGCTCCCCCTCGAGAAATCTTCCTGCTTTTTCAGGTCGTCGTTCATGAGATCCCCTGGGAAAACCAGGTGAATAAACCTTTCTAAATTCAGCATTTTTTTGAAACCCTTTGCGACCTGTCTCATTTCTCGCTTTTCAATAATTGGTAAGACTGGCGGTCGGGCCCCTGCTGTTATTGACAAGATTGGGGACAAGCGTGCCAATATCCGACTTAGGGTTCGTTTGTTCCTTCCGATTTTGCAGTCCTTAGGGATTTCAGACTCACGATTTTTATTGTGTCGGTCGTTTTATTGGTCTTATATGAGACACCGTCTCGGTTATCGGATGTGAAGCATTTTGTGACCGTATATTGCTTCATAGTCAGGTGGATAGATTAAAGGTAGAAAAGGGATCATTAGTTCGAATGTAACATATCAACAATGAGAAAGTCGTTTCAATTGCACAAATATTTTTGTCAACGACCATTAAATTATATATTTCCAGCAATCACAGAGAATGAAGTTGACTCTTCTGACAACTCTATCGTAGGTTGTTGAAAATGCAAAATTATTTCAATTTTATCGATAAAGTAGCGGACAAAGTATAGTGCAGTTGTCCATTTGAAAGGTGACAAGTATCTAGATTCCCTATTCGGCGTTCTTATCCAAGACAAGATAGTCTGACGATCAGTATTAACTGTGAAACAGCTGTGGTCATTCTCCTTGGATCCGCTTCTTCAGTGTAGATGTTTTGGTTGATTGGAGGATTAGCTCTGATCAAGTTGGAATATTTGTTGATTTATCGACAGATATTTGTCCTTGTCAATATGTTAGTTTCAAATGAAAAAAATGGCTGCGATTTTAATTCAAATAAGTTTTATTTCAATTCAGAGTTCTATCACTCTCGAAGAAACATTTCTATGCTCTGGTCACAAAATAGATGAATATCTTTGTATTCGGTTTTCCAGATGAGCGTAGGCAGAGCTCAATAGACGACTTCGGCCCAAGTTGCCAACCCACAATTTACTTAGCAAGTTTACTATCACTGGGGAACGGGAAATTCAGGAAAAATTCGACATGATAAGGTTCGCATTATTTATAAATACCCGTAAAACATGCGTCGGCTCTTCAAACCAGATAATTCCTTCCAAATATTGGTTTTTGTTAAGATCGTCCCCGATTGGCTGAAATTTAAGTTGGGATTCCTGATTTCATGCAAACAGTGTCAATTTTCATAGGATACGTTCCGAAAATCAACTCTGTTGTTTCGGTTGCCGATTTTCCGCTCCGTAAATATGAAATATTCGGATGGTTCCTGGAACAATCGCGTGAAAAAGGTTATTTACGGAATCTGGTTGATGACAATGCGGTCGATTTACTGTCACCAGAATGATTTTCTATGGTAAATATCCATAGCATAGAACAATCATGTTTACTTTAGGTTTGTTTTGGTTCCGAGTTCAGAACCACAGATTATTGGTCTATGCTAGAACCGTCCCGAACAGATCTGAACTCGGAACCAAAACAAACCTAAAGTAAACATAGATTGTTCTATGCTATGGATATTTACCATAGAAAATCGTTCTGGTGACAGTAAATCGACCGCATTTTCATCAACCAGATTCCGTAAATAACCTTTTTCACGAGCTTGTTCCAGGAACCATCCGAATATTTCATATTTACGGAGCGGAAAATCGGCAACCGAAACAACAGAGTTGATTTTCGGAACGTATCCTATGAAAATTGACACTGTTTGCATGAATTCAGGAATCCCAACTTAAATTTCAGCCAATCCGGGACGATCTTAACAAAAACCTGTATTTGGAAGGAATTATCTAGTTTGAAGAGCCGAGGCATGTTTTACGGGTATTTATAAATAACGCGAATCTTATCATGTCGAATTTGTCCTGAAATTCCCGTTCCCCAGTGAAAGTAAACTTGCTAAGTAAATTGTGGGTTGGCAACTTGGGCCGAAGTCGTCTATTCAAAACGATTACTAGCTCAGAAGCGGATCCACAAAAATATGGAAATTTCGCGAATATGTATCAGATTAGTGTCATAGTTATGGAAAGCTTCACACCAAAATTCATCAAATTTCAACAGCCTGAATCTGTTCACCTGAGCCAAATCTGGAAAAGTAATAAATGAAAAAGGGTTTTATTTGTTAAGACGAATCAATGGTTACAATTAATATACGACTCAAAGACTCACCCTATATAGATATCGATAGCCTGATTTTTTGATCATTTTTGTCAAATTTACACTTCAGCCTTTATAAATCCAAATATAATTTCACACAGATTTGAAAAATCTAGTGTGTATTAATTTATGGATATTGCAAAGTTATATGATCCATAGATGATATACGAAAATCTTTAGAAATGTAAGTACACACAATATACATGGGAATTATGCTTTCGATAAACTTGACGATAATTCAGTTTTGGGTGGCAACAGGTGCAGGTAGGTATATTCCCTCCATCAAATTGATGAATATACATCAAGTACATTCCGTTGGCCTGGCACGGCAATTGAGCTTGAGCTCTCTATTATATTATCCATTAAATACAATCACTCAACGTAATTTGGGTTATAACTTGTTTCGTTCCATTAGTTATCGTCTGGACTGTGGTCCCAGCTGCGTCGTTTTCAGCGCGAACGACAGTCATGCCAACTTGACTGACATTTTATATTTAAATTCTGCATTCTGAATATCTACTTCATACAAATTCAGATCATTTTTCGTAATATGACTGGGGCTCTTTACGCGCTTGTTCTGGGAAACAGTGCGTTATCGTTTCGCCCAAAAGTCTGTTATTACCGATTATTGAGGCAATTCAAGTGCTCTGACTTTTGAAAGAACATACCTCAATTCATAATATTTTCAGGGAATTGATTTCGACACCGGATTCGTCATCAGTGAGTCCAACCTAGCCGTTTGAAACGAATATCTGCCGATAAATCAACAAATATTCCACCTTGATCATAGCTCCAATCGACCAGAAAATTCACACCGAATTAGCGGCGTACGAGGGAGATTGGTTACAGCTGTTTCACAGTTTTTACTGATCATCAGGCCACCTTTCCCTGGTGAAACCGCAGAATAAGACTCTAGATAGTTTTTACCTGTCAGATGGAAATCTGCAGTATAACTACAGTATCTTGTGAATCCTAACCTTAGAGCGCAGGATCAGAATTCGCAAAACGCTGCTGTGAGATGGAGCGATGTATGTAGTTATACTGCAGTGTTCCATCTGACAGGTGTTAAGTATCTAGAGTCTTATTCTGCGGGTTCACCAGGGTAAGTTGGTCTGACGATCGGTAAAAACTATGTGAAACAGCTGAAACCATTCTGCCTGGTAAGACGCTTCTTCGGTTTAGATGTTATGGATGTTTAGCTCTGATCAAGGTGGAATCCTTGTAGTAAAATAAGTATTACAGAGTGTACACGGTGAGTCTTCAAGTTGTACAATAATTTCAACCGTTGATTTCTCTCATCAAATAAAATACTTTTTTCATTTACCATTTTTCCAGATTCGGTTCCACTAAAAAGATACAGGCTGTTAAAATTGCCGAAAAAATCAGTTTTTTTTTTAGCTTCGATATGGTGAAGTTTTTCATAAATATGACACAAATTCTGCAGTAATCACTTTCATCCTTCTTATAACTTTTCCGTGTTATATATACTCAACGATTCATAAAACTTTAAGAAATTAGCATGGAGATTGCAGATGAAGTTTATCTTATGTCATAATAAGAATCTTCAATCATTTTCGAATACTTAATTATTCCTTATAATTTCTCCTTAAACGTGTACATTTTGGAGATACTCAACGTTGAATGTTATAAAATCTGATAAAATAACCTCATCTTTATGGATCCGTCCCTGAGCTAGTAAAGGTGGTAAATTAACTTCCGTCTACCTTATCAGAACCATAGAATACACAGAAGTATTGATCTATTTCGCATAGAATTAATGTACTTATATAAGGGCCTATGCTATTTCGTGATCAGACCACAGATATGGAGGCTAGGCCTTCATGTCTTTGAACCTGACTTTCCATAGAGTTCAATTAATGTATATAATTGTGTATAATTTTATAGTGGGATGAAATCGAATATCTCAAGAATATTAAGTGGAAAATCACTGTTTAAATAGTCTAGTGTAGTGAAATGTTCACCTTCCGCAAAAAGCACCAAATCATAAGAATTAAGTGAGTGAATGAGTTTTTCAATCATTTTTCTTGAATTTCAAACATTGGATTGGTTATTCTGCCAAAGAGATCACAGTAAGAGATATCTGTGGTGAACTTGCAAATAAAGTGAAGGATTGTATCAGCACATTGAGAAATATTCAAATGCTTACAACTTTTTACCTGAGCCGAATTTGGAAAAAAGGCAAAGCAAATAAGTTTTTATTTGATTAAAGGAATCTATAGTTTAAATTTTTGTACAACTTAAAGACTCACTCCGTATATTTGTTTTGAGTTTTAAAGTTGCTAACTTCCATTTTTGAATGCACATGAGCACACCATGTAATTTACATCATGGCCGAATCTAATTTTGATGAATGTGACAAATCGATGTAGATCTCTGATATTAACGCTAGTCGAATCATTTTCGTGAAGATTTCAGTAGAACCCCATTCAAATTAACCAATATCGTCTCCAATATGACACCGTTCAAGCCGAAATCCACCTATATAGGTATTTTCACGATTCGAACGCAATCAAAACCGGCAATTCGAGAAATAACTTGTCGCTTCACAGAATTTTCCCGGGAAACACGTGCCTTGGCTAGCGATACGCCTTCCAGCAGCCTTGCCGTGTCTGTCTCTCTCGTAAATTAAACTTCGCACATGTTCCAGTCGCGGAAAATTATTTCCAGGACGTACACGTTGGTCCTGCTGCTAATTAAGGGTTTTTCTTTGCGGCACTGCGCCCGCACGAACGTCCATTTACGTATTCGATATGTAGATAGCGGGAAAACACGCCGGTAGTTTCACGGGTTACGGTACGAACGAAAAAATCATTTCCGGTTACTTTTTTGATTTAGTCGTCATTTCAAGGTTTTTGAATAGACGCGTCAGAGGCATAGAAACCATGTACATACATTATGTCTCTGATAGAAACGAAGATGCATAGAGATATGGTGAATTCAAAGCTGCGCTTTCGTATCGTCAATTTTGGGGATATCGCCAGAAATCGTTCGTTCCACTGAAGGTGGCGCTATTTGGAAATTACAACTGATCGACGAGGCAACTGTCTGTCTGAATTGAATTGATATCAGACAAGATATGAGGTAAACATTTCTGGACGAATGAATTTCTACCATATTATGATTTGTTCAATTTTTGTGGAATAAATTTCAAAATTGAAAAAACATTGAAGTTTCTGGCGAATACATTATCATTCGGTGTTTTCCTAAAATAAAGTACATGGGACGTGAAATTATGAGGTAAGACAAGTGGAATTATTTCAGACAATCACTTGATATATTGATATCACTCGATAGCTTGTTCTAATATATTCATATTTTCTCCAGATTATGGGAAAATATTGAAAATAATTTTAAGAGGAATTGGTGCATGGAGAAAAGAGAGCTCTAGTAGTAATAAACTTACATAACCACAAGGACGAAAATCTGTTGAATAATCAACAATCACCTTGATCAGAGCTTATCATCCGATCAGTCAAAACATCGACACCGAAGAAGCGGCATCCAAGGAGAATGGTAACAGCTGTTTCACAGTTTTTACTGATCGTCAGACCAACTTATATTGGATAAACCGCTGAATAGGAATCTATATACTTATCAACAGATGGAATACTGCAGTTCAACTACGTACGCGCGCCATCTCTCAGGAGCATCCAATCAACTAAAACATCTACAATCTGCTTTCGAAGGTAGGATTCGCAATACGCTTCTGGGAGATGGCGCTCTGTACGTAGTTATACTGCAGTGTTCCGTCTGACTGGTGATAAGTATCTAGATTCATATTCAGCGGTTTATCTGAGGTAAGTTGGTCTGACGATCAGTAAAAACTGTGAAACAGCTGTAACCATTCTTCATGCTACGCCGCTTCTTCGGTGTTTCGGTTTTCATATCTCTTCAGCAAATGTTCAGAATGATGACCTTGAACTTCAAAACCAATTTTTTTGATGAATGATTCATTACATCGCATCAAAAATTTCTGCATTTATCTGCAAGCATATCTTTTGAATTCGCAATACGATTAGAAAATTTCAGATGGAAGTAACCACTATTTTTCATTAAGAATGAGAATCTGAATGGGAAACCTTTCCATGCCATTTGAAAAAACAAGTTGAACTTGAAATAACCTGGAAGTCAAAGTCAATGTCAAAACAGAATATGTCCATTTCCTTAACCCCTTATACCTAACAACCTTTATCTGAAACATTTTTCTCTAAAGTAAATAGTTCCTGAGATAATGTAGTGTCTGGAGTTAAATGCCGAAACCTTTATATTCCTTTCATTCTATTCTATCTATGTTTTTCTCCCAGATTTCCTAGAATCGCTACCCGGAGAGAAAACGCCAGCCGAAGGACCCGAAAACAATAAAATCGACGGCTTGAAACACGCTTCGAAAAATCGAAGCATAATTGGATACGCTCTGCTAATTTCCCGTTGTCCAAGGGAGGCAATGTGCGTTTAATAGCTTAAACGAACTTCCATTATCTCCCAGAGGGCCACCATAAATCCGAATTACTATCGGCTTCAGGGACCATCGGCAGCATCCTACCGAACTCACGAGATCAGGAAGAAATTTTTGAACTCGTTACACTATCGGTCCGAGGGGCCATAATTTACGCTTTTAATTCTGAAGAAATATAAAGTCGGGTTTTATTGCAGCATTGGGGTTCAGTAAGGGGAAAGGAGATGGTTTTCTCCCAACAAAGGATTACCAAATGTGGAATTCGATGTTTCGAGATTTTTTCTAGGCGCCCTCTAGTGTTAGTTCAGCAAAGCGAAAGAGCTGGACTAGGAAAATAGAAAAAACAAAGAAGAGAAGCACATAAGTACGTAAAGTCAACAGATTTTGAGGGCATGTTAAAATCCGTTGCTGAAGAATTCATTTTTTCTAGTATTGTCCAGTAACGGTTGCTCAGTAAGGCCCTTCCTAAGAAAAACATTGTCGTACGACGTACGACACAATTAATTCTTTTTGAGAAACTTTTAATATTTCATGACGAAACAGCAACCGTTAGTTAATATTCCAACAGAAACACACAAATATTAATTCTTTCTATCAATCCGCCCCAACAGAATACGTCGTTATTGACCCTGGAATGTCGTAAATGTGTCTTGGGCGCGCGAAATTCGCGGCCTCATGGCCTGCTTGGCAGCAAACAACCACAGCGACTGCTGTCGAATGACCCAGATCAACTTTGCGCTATAACTACGGCAGGAACGCGAAGTTTCTCCGCCGTCAGTTCGGGTTTAGGTGCGGTTCAGTTGACTACTGCTGTTAACTGGGTCGACGAACGTCTTTTTGCGTGTTTAGGTGTTTATTATCTTGTAGGGTGGATGTTATAGACTTTGCCTGGTTGGTATTTTCTTTGTTGGGATTCATAATGAATTCAATCAGCAATATTCTTGAACTAAATCTTCATAGGCAGGATAAGCTGCAATTAGTTGATAAATTCAAAATTAAGGAAATGGGCCGGCCCTTGCCAGATATAAAGTTATCACAAACTTGTGAACGAAAAGCCGAAAATAGATAGACATTCACAAAAAAAAAATCAATGGATATGTGGTTGTGAAATGAAAATTTGTTATATTGTTTTACCTGTTTATTATTTCATAAAGTTGACTCGAGAATCCAACTGGCAAGAAAAGGAATCAGTGACTTACACCATCTTCCAGAAAAAATAAAACATGCATACAGAGAAAGCATTATTTTACATTATAATGAAGTCGAAAAGAGTAGAGACATTAAAAAATCATCTATTGCGTGAAATTTTGAAGCACTTTTGATTTGGCCTTTAGAGGTCACGCTGAGAGAGAATGTTGTGAAAACCAAGGAATATTCAAAGATTCAATTAATTTTATTGCGAAGCTTGACAAGAATTGAAATTTTCTGCTGAGAGAAATGTTCTGTACTGTCCTATTCTTTTTCGAAAGATACAAAAATGTTAAAAAGAAACTTTTGTGTGTGGTAAACCAGAACAATTTTTCACCGCCGGCGTCGAGCTTTCCTCCTTCCTATGCCACTCAACCTACAATCTTTGCTACCTTTGCCCCTCTTCCGACCTCATACATAACGACACGCCACTGGTATTGACCCTGCCGAACGCACCTTTAATTTCTGGTGAGAAGTTTTGGTGATCTTATCATATTATCCTCACTGTATGAATCTGTATGAATTTTCAAGCTGTCACATTTCATTCGAGTACTGAATTTCAATTCGATCTTAACTTAATTTTTGGAAATATTGGAAAATTTAATTTTCAAATGTAGTAGTATTTTCGAAACTCTCTGAACAAATAACTGCCGAATGCATGAATAAAACTGTAATGGTCGACTTTCATTCGGTGACAAATTTCATCAGATGCCATCGTCTCAGAGTAAATGAGCCATGACAAACTGCACATACTGAAAACATTTTCGACGCAACTAATTTTTCAAAAAAAATTTTTTTTCTTGAAAATTTCTGCACGCCTGTAAAGAAGATACAAGGACCTTGCCAGAAAAAGTACCACATGACCCACTTTCCCTATTCAAAAAATTTAGAGGGTTGATGAGGATGGCACAAGGTGCAACAGAAATCTTTCAAAAAAGCATAAAATTTGGTAAAAATGAAACAAAAATTGACCTGTTTTAGGATTTTGTTGCCAAATATTTTTCTTCTGAGAAAATGAGTTTGTTCCATAATTTTGGCGAGCACTGTATTTTTGGAAATATTGGAAAATTAAATTTTGAATGGGAAGTTTTTTCGAAACTCTCTCAACAAATAACTGCCAAATGCGAACTGGGACTTCTCTGGCCTGAAACTTGAAACCCCCAAAGCTTGAGCGAGGCACAGAGTTAATTCACGTATTCACCGCGCTGTACGCCACTTTTAATTGGCCTCAGCACTCATTACGCAAGCACTCCAAACTGAAGGAAATGAAGGAGTTATCCGCACCAGCAATCTCTGTGCTGAATGTATCATCGTGATATATTCTCTGCCACACAAATCCAATACCACTTCCAGTCGGTATTGACTCTGTGATGGTATAATTAACTTAAATTACCTCCCGAAATGTTTTAGTGCATGTCTTTGTTTTAGATTAAATTTATTTGTAGAATCATAGGAGTTCTCGGGGTACCATACATTCCTACGTATGATACAAAGCCACAGATAAAAACCTCAGAAAAAATTCTGCCTACCCGTATAAGTTTAGCGAAATTGTTGTTTGTTATTGAAGAGGTTGTTTTTCATTAACGAAACAAAATTTCCTCTCTCCTTTCAATGCAGGTTGATGTCTCGAAATAACACCTGAAAACAAGGAAAGAAGACGAAAAAACCAATATGAACAAGTAAATGTTTTATTATTCATTGAATAAAGTCGAAGTTCACGATCCATCTCAAAAAAGAATCAGACACCGAATGAATCGCCTCGAAACCATCGTCGAATTTATATATTGGATACCAATGAACTAAATGTTCTATTGTTTCCTCTTCTTCTCCGCATTCGCACCTTGGACTTTCGACCGAATTCCACTTGAAGAGGAAACTATTACAACGACCATGACCGGTTCTGAGTCGATTCAAAATGCACCAAATTTTCCAAGGAAGATTTAAGTGAGAACGATTTCTGAAGGACCGCTGAACAAACCTTTGTTGCAAACATTACACGAATTCCATTACGAACGCCAAATTTCTTTGTCACTCTTATTGGAATAAAGAAAATCGTTAATCCATGAAGGTTTACGAGATTTCAAACTAGCAATCTTCGAATTCGGAATATAAGGGATGATTGGGAATTAATTCGGAAAGGAATGATATTTATCCCAAGACTTTATCACTGCAACCTGTCTACGAATATGGGGAGGTCCAATATTTGAAGGAACTGGTAACCACTGCAGAGGTGTAGATCTTATGGTCCCACTAATGATTCTCATGGCAACATTAAGTGGTGCATATTCAATGGGGTATAAATCCGATGAACAAGCTGGCTTCCGGGTGATTCACTAAGGGACCTACCGGCCGGATCTCGAAAACCGTTCATCCTTTAACTTGAAAAAAATTTTTCAATTATCCTGAGGGGCCGAGAAAATGTTTTCCGGAAATTATGGGATAAACTGTTTCCGAGATACCGCCGGTGGCCATCCTTAATGAAATTACCCGGTACAATCATTAGTACTATGTTAGAGTCAATCAATCAACAATTTCTTCACAGAAGCCTGTTGAACGCAAGCCACGATGTTTTCTCAATATCGAATTTCGTCAAACAAAGTTCCCGGAATTCGACGCTTAAGAAGCGACCTCTCTCAATAGAGAAATGCCTATAACCTCTTGTTTGTCCTCCCACTTCCGTTCACAAAAGAATTATCACGTTTTTGTCATTCCTAATCATCGCAACGTTATCTGAAAACCCCACTTGCCGGCAAGCGGGGGAGGTTTATTGAAAACGAAAGCGGCGAGGTCCCGAAATACCGCCCCCGAGAAGGTGGAAGGCACCCCAGCCATTTACTAAATGAGATATGAACCGGGACGCGACGTTGCCGGTTCTAAATCGCAGTGGCGTACATTAGGTGGTTGTCGTGTTTGGATAATGGCAAAATGCAAATGGGGGTTTTTCCTTCAAACTAAAATGCAGTAATTTCCATGAAAAAGCTTCAGAACATCTCATTTCAAACATATATTATTTATTATTATAATAATTTGAATATTATATTTTTGAAAAAATGTTTGATCACCTAAAACTGAAAAATAAAAATGGGGATTTGCATTTAAAGGAATATGGCAACGTCGAGTTCAACATTCTCCGAAAGAAGAGGATGTTAAATGTGTTACTCTGCTTAGGAAAACAGAGATACCTATACTTCCTTCTGGTTAGAGTAGAAGACAACGACCAAGGAATAGAAAAAGAAGAGCACAGACTGTCATATTACTGACAAATCGCGAACGGAAATTGTTTGGTTATATTGACAAAGAACACGTGTGTACCACATAATAGGAATTGGTTTCGTGCGTCGTTTGATATTTGCCATACGTTGGAGGTAAAACAACCTCACTTACCCGCTTTGTTTATGTTATGAAGTACAGCATTTTCAACAATTTCAGGATAAATTCACAAGTTAAAATGATTTATATTAATAGAATTGGTGAATAACTAGGCCTAGTTATTGTTTGGTTGTGAAATACAACATATATACACCGAGAGACGAAGGAATCCGATTTTTCAGATATATTGTAGTGTAGACTTTATATTTGAATATTTGCATTTTTGAACCTTTCCCCTAAGTTTTATCTGGTATTGGAAGAAATAGAATACTATGTGGACTATCCCAGAGAAGGCAAACATCCTATATTCACGCCATAAATTGAAAAAACTGTTCTGACAAAGTAACAAACTATGGTCGAGTTTGTTGGAGGCATTTCCACACTGGTTAAGGAATTGTTAGACTATCTATTTAATTTGTTCTGTTTAATAAGTTGACTCATGATGAGATAAGTATGATAAGAATTTTTCGTGTTTGTTATACACATTTCAAGAATTATATCTTCTCGACACTACAATAGCTGGCGTTATGAATGACAAACCCATCCTGAATGGTTACCACTCGCATCTCCATATGATATATAAAGGCAATTCGTTATGTGATAGATTTGTCAAAATATTGCATGCATTTTATAATAATAATGAACCAGATAACTTTCTCTGTTCTCCACCTAACACGTTCCGATGTGGCTCGACTACTCAAGGATGGAACTTCTACATTTTGTTGTTTGTAATATGTTTCGAATTGACCTTATTGTCAATTATTAAAGATTATGAAGGCCCTAATGTTGCATCTGCATAATAAAAAAGCATTTTATATGGATAGTAAAGAATTTTTTGAGGATGAATCGGAATCGGTGTTCAAGGAAAAAATTTCATATGAATTATTTTATTTGTAACATATATTTAGTACAATAAATATATAATAGAAGATTATGATAGCACTGACATACCAAATGTAGACCAATATTGTAGTAATTTGATAATTTGCAACATAGAACGTTATTTGAAATAGTACTGAGAAGTTCTCTGGAACCCATGTATTTTCCATTCCATACATTTGTTGGATTTCATTCTGCTGCTTATTTTCAGGAATTAATGAGCCAAACATTTTACTGTTTCATTTTCAATAGTTATACCTATAATAAATGCTATCTCTGATGTGGATACTCTAGGCTTCAGAAGACAAGGATAAATACTGCAATTTTCATTTATATCGTTTTGAACGATTATCATCTGAGATTGAATATCAGTTAATCAGATCCATTATCACAAAATTTCACTTGTAAAATTAATAAAATCACTAAAATCTCCAAATAATCGCTCTTCGCCAATGTAAACAAAGCGAATGTATTCCTTGGTCTCTCGGTGTATTTATGTTGCATTTCATAACGACACAATAACTTGGCCTCACGGGTCTAGTAATTCACCAATTCTATGAATATAAATCATTTTAACTTGTGAATTTATCCTGAAATCGTTGAAAATGCTGTATTTCATAACATAAACAAAGCGGGAGAGTGAGTTTGTTTTACCTCCAACGTATGACAAATGTCAAATGACGCACGAAACCAATAAATATTTCATTATTCTATAGCAGAAAGAGCTATTCTACTAAACACCGTTGTCGCTTAGTGCATGCCTGGCAAATCCCAAACCCCAATTTTGAAATCTGATTTTTAATACTTTCTGACGGTTATTTGAGAAAATTATGAATCAAACCCATAATAATTATGTTCAAATTTGCATTTGCAGTAATAAACCAAATTCAGGAAAAACCCCCATATGACTTTTCGTTCTTGTGCAATCATTACATAACACGATATATGTTACGATATACTTCTATTGTCTTAAAGGTACTAAGTCTTGAATTCTTGAATTCAACCATTATATTAACTAGTGTTGATCGCCGGTGGAATCGCAACTAGTCCGCACACGGGGAAATCCACTCACTTCGGTATAGTGGACTGGAAATACTCGTTGGTCGATGGGATTTGATTGAACCAACGTTGAACTTCTTCATTAACAGGATATAATGTGTAGTGCAGAAAGGAGACTATATACAATGTCGCACATGTCGCACAAAAAGCAGCCGAAACTAGGGTTGGCGAATTGACAATTTTGTAGAATTCCTTTACTGCTGGGTTAAAAACACACAATGTACTTCGTGAAAATAAACTTGGAAACAAACGCTGAAATTACTTCAAGCGTCTTGGATAATATTTGGAACAGAGTCAGCTCTTTACCTTGCAAATGAAGGAAACGGAATGCGACTTATTCACTATGAAGCTATCGAAGAAAAAGGGATAGGACCTTGTATGTCTCGAGCAGGTACTTAGGTCTCTGACGTGAGGGTGTTTGTTACAGGTACACAGGAAAGGAAATCTAAGAAGATGTTGGTATAGGATAGGAAAGAAACTTAGTATTTTTAGTCTCAATCTAGTATTTGATTAAAAAATGACAGCTTGCAGGTTTATGCGTGAATTCGTGAGGATGATATGATAAGTAGATCGCCAAATTTTCGAATATTTTTTTAGTTGATCTAATGGAAGGCCGATTCCGAAATTTGGGACACTGTTGCAAAATAGTAGCTCTGAGGTCTGTGCGAAATTTAATTGAAACCTGTTATAGTTTATGGAAGAAAAATATTTGAATAAAACAAGAGAATTCTTAAAAAGGAATGATTCTTTAATGTTTTAATTTCTTGTAGATGTTCAAAATTCTTTTTTTTTAATTTTTACAATCACAATCGGCACTGAATGTCTGAAAATAAATATTGGATCAAGTTGAAATTTGGAACAATATTGATATCACAATATTGATCCAAAGGCATGTGTCAAAATCAATTGAAAACAAGGAAAGAGAGATTTCAACGAAAGGTTGGAAAATTTTGAAATGAATTTCGCACTATGTTGGTATTCTCCAACTAAGTATGAAGTTTTAGTCTGATGTCATCAGTACTTTTTGAGATATCGAGGAACTTACCTCAAAATTTCAAATTGGCGTAACTCAGAAAATATTCAATTGATTTTGACCAATAATCACAATCACATATTTTTTCTTTCCGACCCCGTACATATTCCAATCCCTACCAGCCCCTAACTACGCCACTGCTACCCTGACCCAGATCGCGTTTCCTCTAACCGAATCATGCCAGCAATTAGTCGGTCTTCATAAATCGAAGCCCGAGGGTGGCTCCCTGGAGAACCCCTATTCCCGATATGGATGGAATTGTGGATTAATATTCAATATCCGAATTCAAATCCCCAGGGTGTGTTCCTCCAGCCTACGATGGGACATTTCGACTGATGGTATAACGGTCTAATTTCGTGGTTATACAGTTTATTGGCTGTGTGTAGCATCACGCTAACTATCCCCTTGTATAAATTGGGAGAAGGGAGGGTTGAAAATTCTAGAAAAGTACCGACGTGATATCAGCAGATTTTGCGCAAATTTTCAATTTCATTTTCGAGGCTGTATCCCTTGAATTGAAATTCGAAAACTCAAGAAAAGCACTGATGTGAAGGCAGCAGCTCTTTCACACATGTTCGAATTCGGCACCAAAGCCGTTATCTTTCCACGTATTGACCCCACTAAACGCAATTTCACTTTTTGATGGAAAGGTTTGGTGATCTTCTAATCATATTATCGTCACGAAATTCTGCATGAACCCTTAAGCTGTTATTTTTTCAATCAATTACTGGATTTCGATTCGATCTAATCAGAATTAGTGGACATATGACTTGGAAACTCAATATTTGTATAGTATATTTGCGGCTTGATTACGAAGGTCGAATGCGTGAAAGGGTGAAATCCACCCAATGATTCCGCAGATAAACCCATTCATTCACTGACGTGAAGTCATCAGCTTTGGTGCAAATGCGTTGCCACAGCGGTCATCTATTCACGTATTGAACCCGCCAAACGCAACTTCACTTCCTGATAGAAAGATTTCATGATTTCCTAATCATATTATCCTCACGAAATTCTGTAAGAACCTCCAAGCAGTCATTCTACGAGCAGGTAATGAATTCCTATTCGATCTTATCTTGTTTTCAAGAAATATTGGGAAAATTAAATTTTGAATGGGTAATTTTACCGTATTCTATTGTTTTGCCCGAAATAGGTCCATCCTTGTCTCCTCGGTCCCTCTCTCTTTAGCTCATGCTCATATAGTATATACAGGGTGATACTTTAAGTTGTAAATTAATTTTAACCATAGATTCTCTCGTCAAATAAAACACTTCATTCATTTACCATTTTTCCAGATTCGGCCTCAGTAAAAAGTTATAAGCATTTGAATATTTCTCAATGTGCTAATACACTCTTGCATTTTGTTTGCAAGTTCAACACAGATATCACTTACGGTGATTTGAATTGTAGAATAATCAATCCATTACTTGAAATTAAAAAAAAAACATGATTAGAAAATCTCATTTACTCAGTTAATTCTTATGATTCGGTGCTTTTTGTGGTTTTTTTGGTATAATTGTGGAAAAAATATTTCACTACACTTGACCGTTGAAACACTAATCTTCCACATGAAATTCGTGTAATATCCAGTTGTTTCCGTCATGAGATTCTACACAATTTCAATCCAGCTCATTCTTATATTGAAAATTCAATAATCATTATAATTTTCATCAAATTTATGAATGAACTATAAGGGATCACGCAGCTAACCTTAATACATTAATTAAACTCTAGAATTCTATGGAACGTCTGGTCCATAGACATAGACTATGTCTGTGGTCTGGTCATGAAATAACATACACCTTAATATGTAGTCCTTGCGGAATAGATAAATATTTCTGTGTATTCTATGTTTCTTGTGAACGTGAGCGCGACTCAATTCACAGTCTTTACTAGCTCAGGGGCGGATCCACAAAAATAAGGAAATTTCTCGAATTTTATCAGATTTTATAACATTCAACTTTGAATCTGAATCTGAAAAAATGATAAAAAGTATTTCATTTGATGAGAGGAATCTTGTTACTACAATTAACGTACAACTCAAAGACTCACCCTGTATATTGAAAGTCTACTATCGGTATGAGCCTTCAATCTCCGAATACAACTCAATGGCTCAGACAATCGGAAACCCAAAGGAAAAAATCGACCAACCTCGCTCGCTAACAGCTCTAATCGCCCACCTACGCCCACAAAAGTCCGATGATTTCCTCCGGGACATCACCATTCATTGGTACGGAATCAATGCAAATTGAATCACGAATCCTGTTTCAATTGTTGAGTGACTTTCGGCCCGATCGAACCTCGAGAACGCCAGCGGAAAACTGGAAACCGTGTCGCCTTCCTGATTAATATTGTCTGGAGAAAGCCACCGAAATGTGTCAGGTCTGACCGCTTATTTCGACTGAGCCGACTATTATAGATATTGCTCGGTAACGGAATTCCCTACTGGGAGGCAACCCATGGTGAAATTCAGAGAAAGCAATTGTGAATCTAGAATCCAACGTGAGAAAAAAAGTGGTAATCCATCCGGGTAATGGCATGAATGATCACTGCTTGACTTCAGAGTTGGGGTAAAAATGGGTAATACCGGTGACCTAAAGGAAATTGATTGTGGACCCACAAATTTTCCCGACGGGAAGATATCTATCAGATATTTGCATCAATGCACGCAGTGTGTTCTTAAAAAAATCACCAGTCGAAACTCTGCAGTCTCTCATAGTTTTGGGCCCCAAAAGATGTATATTCAGGTCAGTTTTTCCATCATGAGTACAACCATTCACTGGCTTTTTTCAAGAAGAGCAGTGTTCTGTAACGCAGTACCTGGATGGATTCCCACTTTTTTCTCACGTTGGATTCTAGATTTACAATCGCTTTTCCTGAATTTCATCGCGGATTGCTTTTCAGAAGGTGATCACGATGCGGAATAATGCGCTTGTTTTTGTTATATCATAGTGTTAGCAGAAGAAATGTCAACTGGGTACCGTACAGTTCTACGTATGTCACAAGAGCATAGATGAACACCTCAGAAAAAACTCTGTCTCCCCGTATAAGTATAGCATGTACCCTAGAATATGTTCAAAGCTTGAGGTAAAAGAATTCTTTGTTTTCTTGAAAAAAATTATAATTTTGCGCCCCTAGTTAGTTTGCACCCGTGGCACCTTCGCCATGCTCTAGATCCGGCTCTGGATATGCTGTATCATATAGAGGTGTTTTTTTTAGAGGTATAGAACTATAAGTTGGCAACACTGTTTTAACTGGCGGTCATTTTGTCAGCTGTCAAGTGATTTGTACATTTTGAAAATAATGGTTCTGTTAGAAATACGTATTGCGCTCTACGTACTTTATACGGTCAAAATAATCGTCCATCAAAACAATTGAATCGACTAACTATGGACCGTTTTCGCACCACGTTTACTACAACTAATAAAACGCATCCACAAAGACTTCGTCAAGTGAGAACAGAAGGAGCCATTGTTGCTGTTGTAGACCATAGCGTAGAGGAAGACCCGAATCAGTCTATCCGACATCGTGAACAGGAATTGGATACGTTTTCAACCACTCTATGGACGATTTTGTGGAAAGATCTTGGTTTGCGTGCTTAAAAAATTTAACTCGTGCAAGCATTGAAGCCACACGATCACCTAACAAGGCGTAGATTCGGTGAATGGGCCTAATACAAGGTTGCCGTTGATCCAGATTATCCTAAAAGAATTTTGTTTAGCGATGAGGTTCTTTTTTGGTTGATTGGCTACGTCGATTAACAGAACTGCCGTATTTGTAGTGAAGATAATCCTCAACTGTATGTTGAGTTGAGACAATGTTACATCCAGAAAAACTGACTGTTTAATGTGCTTTATGGGCTGATGGAATGATTGGTCCGTACTCCTTTAAAGAAGATGCTGGCCAGAACGTTACAGTCAATGGTGACCGTTATAGAGCCATGATTACTGACTTTTATGTCCCTCAATTGAACAACCATGATGTGCAACAGATGTGGTTTTAACAAGACTGCGCAACATGTCACACAGCTCATGCCACAATTGATTTACTGAAGGATTACCGCATAATTTCAAGTTCTGGGACCGTGAATTGGCCTACAAGATTGTGCGATTTAACGCCGCTAGACTGTTGGGATATGTGAAATCGCTAGTGTAAACCAATAAGCTCGAAACGATCGATTACTTGGAGTACAATTCGCCGCGTTATTGCCGATATTCGGCCACAAATGTTGAAAAAAGTGATTGAAAATTGCACCTTTAGATTAGATCACGTCCGAGCCAGCCGTGAAATTATATTTAAATTATATGCCAATAGATTATCTTTTTAATTTTTATATTATTATCTTTTGAATAAAGTCAATTCCAAAAGTTAATCCTTGTTTTATTCCATTCAAAGTTCTATACCTCTAAAAAAACACTCTCTCTTCATATTAAAAAGAGTGTAATTCAACATAACAATCAGGACCTGTCTGAGCATATTTCAAGCAAAAAAACTCTCTCGGGTCTACTCAAGTTAGAGACTCGCACATAATTTAGAAGATACTGTTAGTCCAAAGTAGAAATAAGCAGCCAAAGAAGCACCCAAATGTATCTAATTACCCCCTCTTCAATAAGAACTATCAGTGGCTTTGACGTAAGCCCTCCAAATCGTTCGGATTTACTTGCAGGCGAAAGAGCTCGCATAATCCCATCATGGAATTCACCCGGTGAATTATGTAGAGTAAATTAAGCAAAACTCCCACCGTCGAATCCCTTTGTGAACGAACGCCGCCACCGGATCGCCCACCTAAGCCGCGGGCGCCCGGGCGTCGTCCGCGCCCTACCTTTAATTTAACCGCGGGAAGTTAAGGGAAGCTTGACTAGAGGATGGGCGCAACGAATTTGCGCGGTATCGAGTTTTAGGGTGGATGGGGTAAAATTAGATATGAAGGTTTTGTTTGGTATTGTATTCGTGGCTATTTATAGTCGTGTAATCGATAGGAGTAAATTAATTGAACATTTTCGTATAATCGGAAGTATACGTTACTCCATTCGGGTTATAAACATCGTATGATCATCTTTTCGGAGAAATGTTTCATTTTTTCCTCGAAAACTTTATTTTAGTGGGCCGCTGGTAGTTTGAAAAATATGAAAAAGAATCTCTGATCCATTCGAAACTTTTTTGAATCTATGCAATTTCCTTGTATTTGGTCCCAATGCGAAGAAATTAATTAGAAACAATAGACGCCTTCGACCAAGTTGCCAATTTTCTCAGATATTCCAGCACTAAGGAAGGAGAATTTCAAAAAAAAATTGAACGCGATGAGGTTTATTATTTGAAAATATCATTAAACTCTGCATCGATCACTAAGGTTCATTATTTGATTTTATCGAATAATAAAGCAACAAAAATGAAGCTCCCCTTCCCGACTGACGTTCTGAATACCATCCATCCTTTTAATAATACAATTTTCATCCCCTCTCCATAAACATTCCAAATTTTCGTATAATCTTCTAATACGAGGCAAGGGAACATATCCCAACATCCTGACGACGGTTTAAATATTTAATCACCTGTGAATTTCCCGTTTTCCCGAAGAACCCCACAATTTCCCCGGAAGGAAAAGTATTGTTCAAACATCACGTCGGAGAGAGGCTGCGGGAATTTCTGACTTTTCGTGCTGGCGAAAACATTAAATTTAGAATATTCAACTCATCATGTCTGACGTTAACGTTAACAAGAAACATTTGCGAATATGATGGAATGTTTTTTCCTGTTAGAAGAGTAGAATGGTGTGGAAAAATGGAAAAGCTCACGGAGTAATCCGGATTTATATGGTGATGTACGAACTTTTCTTTTATTTTAACATTCGTCCTCTGCCTGTTCGGAGGTGACATCAGAGATTGTCCCCTCGATGTTTTGATGAAAGAAGAATCGATAAAATACAGATTTTAAATAACATCCGTTTAGAAGAATAACCAGGGTTGCCATCGTTGAAAAAAATTACTGTTTGTTGCCGTTTTGTTGTCGTTAGAAAGGTGTGACAAAAAATGTCGACACTTCAGGATATTGAAATTCTGCTAACGTGACATAAAGTTAGCTGAACAACTTTTTCAAAAATTATTCTTCCCGAAAAAATAAGATCGGTTCTTTGCCATTTTTTGCCAATAATAAGCTGTGAAAAACTATTTTCCCGTTCTTGGTTTTCGAACCAATTGAAATTCTGCTAACGTGACATGAAGTTAGCAGAACAATTTTTTCAAAAATTATTCTTTCCGAAAAAATGTGATCGGTTCTTTGCCATTGTTCGCTAAGCAGTCATGACCTGTGAAAAAACATTTCGCTGTTCTCGGTTTCCGAAACATTTGAAATTCTGCTAACATGATTTCAGGTAAGCAGAACATCTTCTTCAAGAACTGCTTTCCTTGGAAAAAGATAGTTCTTGTTTTGCCGTTTCTCTGGCAGTAAAAATATTTTTTGCCGTTCTTGGTTTCGGAATAATCGAAATTCTATTAACTTGACTCCGAGTTAGCAGAGCAACTTCGCCGAAATGAACATGTCCCGAAATAATTAGGTAGTTTCTTTGCAACTTATTGCCGATTTTTCCGGAATGAAATTCTGCAAATCCTCAAGTTGGTAAAACAACT
The DNA here is from genome assembly GCA_958510865.1 of Myrrha octodecimguttata. Classification (NCBI taxonomy): domain Eukaryota; kingdom Metazoa; phylum Arthropoda; class Insecta; order Coleoptera; family Coccinellidae; genus Myrrha; species Myrrha octodecimguttata. The sequence continues at coordinate 14,918,498 of OY294063.1, read as the reverse complement.
TTTTCAAGAATTACTTTGCTCGAGAAGCTATTTTTCCGTTTTTCAGTCGTATATAAGCTGTGAAAAAATACTTTGCCGTTTATGGTTCTCGAAAAATTTGGCTTCTGCTAACTTGACCTAAGTTAGCAGAAATACTCCGGGCAAAATTACATTCCCCAGAAAAAACTCGGTTCTTTGCCGTTTCTAAGCTGTGGAAAAATATTTTGCCCTTTTGGGTTTTCCAGTTTTGGAAATAATTGAAACTCTTCTAACATGACCTCTAGTCATGAGAACAGCCCTAACAGAAATGAATTTTTTCGATAGGAGTAGCCAATTTTAACCGATTATATGCTTTTAAAATCATTTTGGAATCACCAACTAGATGACTCAATTGATATCAATCCTCTCGAATGGGAGTTTTTCCTGAATTTTGTTTATTACTGCAAATGCACATTTGAACATAATTATTATGGGTTTGATTCATCATTTTCCCAAATAACCTCCAGAAAGTATTCAAAATCAGATTTCAAAATAAGGGTTTTAAAATTTAAAGGGATTTGCCAGGCATGCACGAAGTGGCAGCGGTGTTCAGTAGGATAGCTTGTTCTGCTATAGAATAATGAAATATTTATTTCTATTCTATGGTTCACACGTGTTATTTGTCAATATAACGTAACAATTTCCGTTTGTGATTTGTCAGTTATATGACAGTCTGTGCTCTTCTTTTTCTTTTCCTTGGTCGTTGTCTTCTACTCTAACCAGATCGAAGTATAGCTATCTCTGTTTTCCTAAGCAAATTAATACATTTGACGTCCTTTTCTTTCCGAGAAAGCTGAATTCGACGTTGCCATTTCGTGTACCCAATACAAATCCTTTAAATTTCAAATCTCCATTTTTATTTTTCAGTTTTAGGTAATCAAACATTTTTTCGAAAATATAATATTGAAATCATATGTTTGAAATGTGATGTTCTAAAGGTTTTTCATGAAAATTACTGCATTTTCGTCCAAAGGAAAAACCCCCATTTACCTTTCCTCCTGCCCGTGCCACTCAACCTACAATCTTTATTACCTGAGCCCCCCCAACCTCATACATCACGACACGCCACTGACTGAACCCAATTTACATATAACTGTCACTATAACATATTCTTCACCATCAACACTACTCAATTGGGGTCTGAATTTAAGAGTGCAGCGCCACGGTGGCTAGTTTTAGAACCTTAGATACAGACATAGATTTTGTTTTGATAGTCGATTTTGTACTGTTTGTTAGTGGTTGGTTTGATAATTTTTGATTTCACGATTTATTCGAAGACTTTTTAGACTTTTATAGTTGACGAGAGTATTACTGGGAGTACATATTCCATGCTTATAAAGTAGGTATGTATTATTCTTCAATCTTATTGAGTGTAGCAACTCTCAAACTACGGGGATATCACCAAGGTTAGACAGTATTTTAATATTATTTATTTTCAGATCCAAATGGCTAGATTGACTTTGATGGATTTCTTAGGCTGTCTTGAAAGTTGAAAAACAGATAGTATTGTAAAACATACTTTTTAGAATAATAGACAAATACTCATAACTTCACTATTTTTATAGCGAAGGACTAAATACTCAATATATTGTGAATAAAATGAATACATTCACATAAAACTAATGCTACTTGTATCGTAAGTCTTATTCATTATGGATTAATAAATAAATTTTCCAACTCTCATATGATTGGTCTTGAAGAAGCTGTAATAAATAAGCCTTGTACAACTTTGCTTTCATCGACAGAAGCACTTTGAGCGAACAGTTTTCATCACCAGATATTTCCTTGTTGAGACTCTTTTTTTTTCAAAAGTCAGTTCTATCACTTAAACATTTACGTTGTTCCTTAATGATCAGTTCAACAGGCAGATTTCTGAAAGGCAGAGCATTCCTCTTAAGTAAATTTCTCTACTTGGATTAGAGGCCTGGAAAAAAATTGTCTTCATGAATGTGATCTAATATATCATGAGCAATTCGTGCTTATCTCTATGAAGATTATCATCCCTCGGTAAAATGCAGCTAACAGACTCTCATAAATCTTGTTTGTTAGTTTTTATCGATTCTTCAACACTTTCAGGCCCGACTTGTTAAAGGAAGTTTCTTTCACCCTAACTCGAAATTTTTCACCGGGCTGTGGAAACCTATGGGAAGGGACATTTGAGTCTGCTTTTCCTCAGTAGAAGCACTTCTAAAATCACACAAACACCAAGAAGAAAGCATAAACTTTTCCATTTTCTCAACATTTCTTTTAACTTGTCAATGATAATGTCTGTACTTCGGGTTACTTGGATAGCCACCAAAGGGAGTAGCGCTTATATTCATTCGACAATATTCTACTTGCTCAACAAATTCTAATGGACCAAACTTCATCAACGTGATTTCAGTGAAACTGCCAACTGCAAGCTTGGAACTTCGAGCACAATAGACAACTATATGCAGTTGGAGAATCGCTTCTTCCTGTGCTTCCTCAACTGCCTGCAATCCCCGGTAGTTCCTGATTAAAATGATGAATGTTCAATAAGATTCTTTCAGCAATTAATCGAAGCGCTAAATAAATTGACTCGCTGGAGCTGACTAGTAATTCCACAAATTCCGAGAATATGAATCTCCATTAAAACTCAAACAGGATTCTCAGTATGGGAACTGATATATTTCTGCATGAATCTTATATACAGGGTGGCCCAACGAGAACTTAACACCTCGATTTTCCGACTTCAAAATGTGGAAAACCGCTCGGAACCATCAATTTCTAATTCGAGGGGGAACAACTTTTGCGTTTTTTCATCCCTGTTACCCCCTAACGGGGGTGAGCACAACCCTTCGATTTTAAATAAAGATGAGAGGTGCTGTATCTGACCCTAATATTTCGCTTCAAGATATCCATCAATAATAAAATAACAGTCCAAATGTCTCTGTTAATTTCGTTAAGGGGTGAAATCGGTTGGATAGTTTCGGAGTTAGGCCCATTTGAAATTTTTAGGTTAATTCCTCGATTTCTCATGAAGTATTCACTCGATCAAATTGAAACTTCGTGGACAGTTTTAGAATACCAACGCACAACTGAGAGCAAAATTTCGTGTGGATTCAGTCGTTAGAAAATCTTTGAAAAAATGTATTCGAAAACTTTTGAAATTTTCGATGAAAAATTTTCTTTTCTCTTCTGTGGGGTCGTGTGTCCTGTGAAAGCAAACACGTAATAAAGGAAGGGATTAGCCTGTTTATTTTTGTGTCGAGTGTTACAACAAAAGTGAATTCGAAAGGCAATAAAATTCTTTTTGTGGAAAGACGCAAGCTAACAATTCTTGTTGTAAATCTCCAGGAGTGGCGGCAGGTAGTCCTTCGCTGGCGCCGGATTGTGGTCGGTGATGACGAGAGGACGGAAGCAGTCGTCGAGGGTGGAAAACCAGATGTTGGACCTTCTTGAATTTTTTCGCTGGCGCCGGATAAAGATGAAATGCAGATGTCGGTCAGGAATGCAGCGTATAGATAGAATATCTTCTTAGCGGTGAATGCAGATAGGTTGGAGAGTGTGAAGTGATTTTTGAGAGCGGAGCGAAATATATTTATACGATTTTTCAGAGATTTGAATTTCGTGTTTCGACTCCGCCATTTTTTCCGTTTTTGTTGAAGTGGATGAATTCGCTACACTTCAAATATCGATTAAATTTGGAATTTGGCACAAACCTTAGAGTCAGTATTCAACAAATTTTAATTCGATTCGATATTCACATTCTGAGATATAAGGAAAAAAATGTGCGAATCAGATTCAGAGTATGGAACGGAAGAATTGGTTCTTTGTCGAGAAAGATGATGTTTGATAAAGAAGTTCCTCTAACTTGCCGTTGCTTTTGTTGAGGTCATCGAAAAATGTTGTTTATTTTTCATTTAAAATATACTTTAGATTGTTTCCAGTTGAAAATACTTCTTGCCGAACCACACTATATATTCTCATGAATTCCTCATGAATGGACCAATTAAACTCCCCTGTCTCTCCACATTTTACTCTGTCTCCCCATTAAAATATCTCTCTGCTTCAGAATCTCCAGTTTCACAGCCACTCTTTAAAGCCTATCTTCAGAGCAAAACAAAGTACAGAAATCATTGTGTAACAGGAATCTTTCTCTCAGACGTCACTGTTAAAACAGCACTGGAAAATTTCCCATTAAATAGACCCTAAGTTGAGAGCTCGACCGTGATAATTTCCTTTGATGTATCGGTTTTCCCGACGCTGCATGAGTGACGAAGCTCTCTGTGCACTTGGAAATGGTTGTTGAAGGACGACACGGGAAGTATTCGTTTTCCGTTGAAAAAACGTTGAAATGTTCGGAATTCAAAATCCTCAAATGGTGTCTTTTCAAAAAAAGGGTTTTTTAACTAATTAATCAGAGAAAAAAAAAACAACAAACTTGCCTCGCTAGTAGGTCTATACCAGCTTAGTTCATTTGTAATCAACTGTTGGTGAAAACACGAGGTAAGATTTTGACATATACCATACAGTGCGCGTCAAAATTATGGAACAAATTCATTTTCTCACAAGCAAAATATTTGGCAACAAAATCCTGAAACAATCAATTTTTGTTTTTTATTTTACCAAATTTTTATGTATTTGTTAAGGATTTTTGTTGCACCCTGTGCCATCCCCATCAACCCTATAAATTTTTTAATAGAGAAGGTGGGTCATGTGGTACTTTTTTGGCAAGGCCTTTATATCTTCTTCAGTGGCGCGCAGAAATTATCAAGAGAATTTTTTTTTTTTTTTTAAATTAGTTAGTTCAAAGAGGTTTTTCAGCCTGATGAAATTTGCCACCGAATGAAAGTCGACCATTACAGTTTTGTTCATGCACTACTTTCAACCCCTATGAACCCTTTAATGGAGAAAAAAAAATTTTCACGTGAGAGTGTTGAAAGGGGTTAATGGTCGCCTTTCATTCGATGACAAATTTCATAAGGTACCATCGTCCCCATGTAAATGAGCCATGACAAAGTGCACATACTGAAATTCCTATTTAAACTAACTAATTTTTCAAAGAAAAAAATTTTTTTCTTGAAAATTTTTGCACGCCTGTAAAGAAGATACAAAAACCTTGCCAAAAAAGTACCACATGACCTACTTTCCCCATTCAAAAAATTCGAAAGGTTGATGGGGATGGCACAGGGTGCAACAAAAATCCTTCAAAAGTGCATAAAAATTTGGTAAAAGTGAAACAAAAATTGACCTGTTCCAGGATTTTGTTGCTGAATATTTTTCTTCTGAAAAAATGAATTTGTTCCATAATTTTGACGCGCACTGTAGAATGGATGCTACTGATTCTGAATCGGAGGATAAAAGATGAAACATTGTGTCTAGAATTATTTTTGTATTGTATTTTATTATTACCGTTACCGTTACTAGGCTGACAGTTCACAAAATAAGTTTTGTGAAAGGGAACAAATATTTATTTGTAGAGTAACTTGAGGTTTCATTATATTTGGAAATCATGAATGGGTTAAATCATTTCGATAATTCCTTATACGTCATTCTCTCATGAATGAACTTTCATGCCATCATTTATCATCCATTATTCATTTCGATGAGATCCGAATTTTCGGGAATTTTGGGGAAATAAAATTTCGAACGGATGTTTCGGCGAGATCATTCGTGGTATTGGCCCATCCACGGCTATATCCTTCGTAATTTAGCACCAAGCCTGCTTTACAAACATGGAATCCTGAAGTTATTGTGTTTACGATGAGCCAAACGCATAATATCTTTCGATGTTTAACTTTGTACAACTTTCACAGAGGAAATTTCAGGAATCAATAGCAAATTGTTATTTATCGCCCATACAATGTGAATTGCAAGAATTATCCAACCACCTTCGCGAGATCTAACATATTTTTTTTCGTGTTCGGCCAATATGTAGATATATCGATTTCTCATATCATCACCTTGGATTCGTTCCAGAATTTCCATTAACCAGCTCAGTTTAACTTCATTAAATATTCCGAACTTTTTTCTGAAGCCATTACGAAAAACTCATTTCCCTTGCAGTTTATCCTAGGAAGAACTTTAAATAGTGAGTAAACTACTCCGAGCATGATTCGTTCAATATACGTCCCATAAAACACGATTTATGCGCTATCTATACGGCACTTGCCGAACTTCGTTGATAGCTGTGCACCAGCGCCATCTGAGCTGGATCGTAAAACAAAACGAAATTCCAGATCGCTACAAGCATCACATCAATGCTAAATAATCGATACTGGCATTATAGAATAACACCCGGTTCGAGATAAATACCCTAATGGCCGAATTTATACGTTGCAGTTTCACATATCTACTCTTAAGAGCTTCGTTAGAACCTCTTGCCCTCGTTAACAGATCTTTATGTATTCTTAGTTATCCTAAGGACCCAGAGATGCTCCTCGCGTATGAGAAATAAGAAAACTTTACTGGTTGGAAGCTTTCCAAATTTGTACCGGCAATGTCGATTACAGCGTACTTTTTTGGCCCACTTTATTGATTCGTGCTTTTTTTGTTTCAGGTGGAAAAGTGCCTCAAGATAGAACAATTATAAGGAGAGTCTTAAGGACGATTTCCTTATCTCTTTTCGTATGTATGTGTATTATTTCCAGTTGTGGCATTATCGTAGCTGTCAGTCTGATGGTGTTCAATATTTGGAACAGTCATAGAAGGTGAGTCTCCTATTTATTGGTTGAAATATTCTTTGGTTGGCAAGGTACGTTTTTACGTTTGATATATGTGGCATTTCAATTTCTAAAATATTACTTTATATAGGTGCACCATTGCTAGCTTTCACATTTTCGAAAATTGTTAAAAAGATTGTGGAAGATTGACTAATTTATAATTTTGAGTTCTGAAACTTGCATTCTTAAAACCATGGCATCATTGTCCGATGTGCTTATCGAGACTTTCGTAGCCTTCTGGTCGTCCAAGGACTCTTGGACGATGTTTGAGGTAACCCCACACAGAAAATGACAGGGTCGTAAATCTGGAAATTGCGAGGGCTATTGAAGCTGTTCTTCCTAATAAATCACGTGGTCAAGAGACATATTTGAAAATAGCACGATATTTGACGATGAGCTATATATTTCATCATGCACTTCCTCGAATTTAATGACTTTGGATACAAAGGAGCCTCGACAATGTTGCAGTACTGGTTCACTGTTATGGAGATGAAGAACTCTTCAAGAACGTGGAACCGAATTATGTCTACAGACGAACTGTGACCCATGGGTTGTGGACAGGCCTTCGAAGAAGCTCCCATGGTTACGAATTTGCAATTTTCTGCCGATTTTTCCAGAATGAAATTCTGCGGATCCCCAAGTTGGTAAAACAACTTTTTCAAGAATAACTTTGCTCGAGAAGCTATTTTCCCGTTTTTCAGTCGAATATAAGCTGTGAAAAAAATACTTAAGTTAGCATAAATGCTCCGGGCAAAATTACTTTCCCCAGAAAAAACTCGGTTCTTTGCCGTTTTTAAGCTGTGGAAAAATATTTTGCCGTTTTGGATTTTCCGGTTTTGGGAATAATTAAAATTCTTCTAACATGACCTCTAGTCATGAGAACAACCCTAACAGAAATTGATTTTCTTGATAGAAGTAACCAATTTTAACCGATTATATGCTTAAAAAAACGCGCAATGCTAGCTTTCCCATTTTTGAAAAATGTCAAATAGATTGTGAGAGATTGATTTATTTATAAAAAAGTTTCCTAAAGCTTTTTTTGAGTTCTGAAATTTGCATTCTCAAAACCATGGCATCATACTCCGATGAACTTATCGAGACTTTCGTAGCCTTCTGGTCGCCCAAGGTCTTTTCGACGATGTTAGAGGTAACCCCGCACAGAAAATCACAGGGTCGTAAATCTGGAAATTGCGAGGGCTATTGAAGCTGTTCTTTCTAATAAATCACGTGGTCAAGAGACATCTTTGAAAATAGCACGATATTTGACGATGAGCTGTATATTTTATCAACAAAAACTCTTTAAGTCATGTACTTCCTCGAATTCATTGACTTTGGATACAAAGGAGCCTCGACAATGTTGCAGTACTGGTTCACTGTTATGGAGATGAAGAACTCTTCAAGAACGTGGAACCGAATTATGCCTACAGACGAACTGTGGCCCATGGGTTGTGGACAGGCCTTCGAAGAAGCTCCCATGGTTACGAATTTGCAATTTTCTGCCGATTTTTCCAGAATGAAATTCTGTAGATCCTCAAGTTGGTAAAACAACTTTTTCAAGAATAACTTTGCTCGAGAAGCTATTTTCCCGTTTTTCAGTCGAATATAAGCTGTGGAAAAAATACTTAAGTTAGCATAAATGCTCCGGGCAAAATTACTTTCCCCAGAAAAAACTCGGTTCTTTGCCGTTTTTAAGCTGTGGAAAAATATTTTGATGTTTTGGGTTTTCCGGTTTTGGAAATAATTGAAATTCTTCTAACATGACCTCTAGTCATGAGAGAAGCCCTAACAGAAATTAATTTTCTCGATAGAAGTAACCAATTTTAACCTATTATATGCTTAAAAAAACGCGCAATGCTAGCTTTTCCATTTTTGAAAAATGTCAAAAAGATTGTGAGAGATTGATTTATGTATAAAAAAGTTTCTTAAAGCTTTTTTTGAGTTCTGAAATTTGCATTCTCAAAACCATGGCATCATACTCCGATGAACTTATCGAGACTTTCGTAGCCTTCTGGTCGCCCAAGGTCTTTTCGACGATGTTAGAGGTAACCCCACACAGAAAATCACAGGGTCGTAAATCTAGAAATTGCAAGGGCTATTGAAGCTGTTCTTCCTACTAAATCACGTGGTCAAGAGACATCTTTGAAAATAGCACGATATTTGACGATGAGCTGTATATTGTATCAACAAAAACTCTTTAAGTCATGTACTTCCTCGAATTTATTGACTTTGGATACAAAGGAGCCTCGACAATGTTGCAGTACTGGTTCACTGTTATGGAGATGACGAACTCTTCAAGAACGTTGAACCGAATTATGTCTACAGACCAACTGTGACCCATGGGTTGTGGATAGGCCTTCGAAGAAGCTCCCATGGTTACCAATAGACGCCAATGTTAATAATCAACACTACAGGGTCCCGATTCTAGACTGCGACAGTATGGAACGTTCCTCAAAGAGCAGTCCCTGGTTCAGTTCTCCTCCAGTTATTCAAAATTAAAAGTCAAGATTCTTGAACATCAGAGAGCTATCCATATGAACAATAATGCAATTATTTCAGAAAATCAAAAACAGAAACTATATATCGACAACTCCATATTTATTATAACACAGACTACAAAGATAATTGTTATGTGTTCTATGAAATACTATCATTATGATATGGTGGTACAAATGAATAATTAGGAGAAAAGAAACAAGAACAACTAGTAGAAGAAGAAATGAGCTTCAAACTGGATATGATTTACAGAGACTGAACTGTATATGGGTTCGTTAACAGCATATTATAACAGGAATCAATCGAAGAAAACTGGATCGAAATTCCAAAATTTCAAAGTCTTCTGAATGGCCCAATAAACATGAAGTTTGTACAGTGACAATTTTTTCTCCTGAGAGAGTTAATCTGAACAGTTTTGATCGGACATCGATAGAGTTCCGTTTAAGAAGTATACTTGAACAACTTTTTGGTTGTGTTTTCTGCATTCCTTATCTGCAACACCCCCATTTTGTATATTACATGATATTGTTTTTCCCATGTTTCTTTTAGATTGGAAGAAGTGATCACTCTTTGGCACTTCCGGAGATAAACGAAAGCATAACCTAAGATGTAGCGCTCCCTGTTTCGTTTTCTCACAAATCATGAGAAATGTATCGATTGTTTTCTAGAGATCACTGTTTTATTTTCATCATCAGCAACAATAAACATGTGAGCCCTTGTCTGTTGAAGATGATAATTGCTGGACAAAAATGATTTTGTACGGGTGGATATTTGATCATTCGATTCCGTAGCGACATCAACTTTAAATTTCATGAGAACTTCGTATTGTGCCTTCTAGATGTCGCCACTTGTTGGTGATCTTTCAAATTCTACCCTAAATGAGTCTATAAGTGATTTTAATTTTCCATGAAATTGAAGCACTGTTTTTGTGATATGCCTAAATACCTTCTGTGCTCATATCGTTACTTATGGCGCTCACAACGTTTTCTCCGTAATTCTATTAATCCCAAACTAAATTCATGAATTTATTGGTATTGTGAGGATTCTGAACTTTCGGACCATAAATAGAATTATGCAAGGTGTTCTTTCCATCATTTCCAACTTCATGGATGTGATTTGTTCCCTCCTTATTGAACATCCCAACCTTCTGGCCATTCCCATATCGAAATCACGAGTTTCAGCGTTTCTGCTTGTTCAGGCTCAGTCTGTTTAGTATATGACGTCATAAATCTATTGGTACCCGTTTCCATCTGATTTCTAGTTAGCCATAAATTCTAGCTCTACATCCGACGTAAGATGTTCTGGTAATGGGAAGTCATCGCCATTTTGCCCCTGCTGAAATACGACGCCAACCCAGACCAGACGGGTGATTTACTGCAGGAAAATTTGGTAATAATCGTCTGTCGTCTAGAAATCCATGTCTGTTCTGGAGCGTATTTCGGAATATGACACAGCAGTTGGATATCTTGGAATATTCTGGATAAATATGAATGAATTTACTCTCTTATTTAATGTGGAAGTATTTTACAGTTTTATTAGACATGAAAAGGTTTAGGTTGCTCGAAGACACTTATACGGTTCTGTTTTCTGCTTTCCACATTTTTACCATCCTCTTTCTTCCATCTGGCAGTGAAAGATGATCGAAAATGTTGAAACTCAATGCCGCATAGATCAAATCTGACTAGCTCACTTTGAGACAGCAGAAAAGAACCGATAATATAACTGAAAACTATTCCCATTTCGATCTCTCACAAATCTTGAGAGATACAACGACTGTTCTCTAGAGATCATTCCAAAGGTTAACCGGACATTTAGCTACCATGTTGGGACCGCTGGCCTGCAGACTACTGTAGGACCAGCTGTAGACTTGCTGTATACTCATATAGCAAGTCTACAGCAGGTCCTCTAGAAGTCTATATGAAGTTTGTAGCAGGTCCAACAGTTATTTCCCTCGAGGCCCCTCTAGCAAGTTCACCGGCTTTTCCATTCCCTTCAATAACAGGGCCTTGGCGCCCATGAAAGACTGTCATATTGTGTCCTCTTGCTAGTTGATTTATGGTACAAGGAAGCTCCAGGACAGTAGGGAATACTGGGGTGATTTAAGTACCATCAATGAGGCATGTCTATTAGTTGTAATGTTATTGTACGTCCCCGTTAATTTCAGATATAAGACGTCCATCGCTTCGCCCACGCTTCAGAATATTCAGATCCATATCCTATCGACTGTTCTCAGTTTGTTCTTCCAAGACCAAATCGACAGCACGACCAATTTTAATTTTTTCAAAGAAGTTTCATTGAATGCGGGACTGTCCCAGTGTGATTGACATGATAGTTCAATGAATCTTTTATTCTTCACAATAATGATTGATATTGAAGGAATGAGAACTTAGCCTCCTTGACGCCCTTGCAAATATTGGAGTTCATTAGAGCTCTAGAGCTGTAGGTAGAGCAGTGCGAAAACAGCTCTGATGAGGGGCACAATAGGTCACAGGAAAATGCAATTCTTTACCAAACTATAACTATATTTAACTACTTTTCACAGAAGTATAATAATTTTTGAATACCTACAATTTTTCTAGGGTTTTTATGTCATATCCACACATATAAGGGTAGAAATGCGAACCATTTGATTGCATCACTTATTGGCATCAATGATCTGGCGATGTGACTCACTCAGTGTCATCAATCGACCTCAATAAGTCTTATTGATACTTACATCAAGCGTTTTTTACAGGGTAATCCAATCATCCCATCCAGTGTGCAATACCATTATGCTTTTTGGTATAATAGTATGCTTGACTTCGGTGGTTCTGTTGGGTCTAGATGGTAGGTTCGTATCACCAGAGACTTACCCGACGATATGTCAAGCCAAGACCTGGATGCTGACTATCGGATTCACGTTGTCATTCGGTGCGATGTTCAGCAAGGTCTGGAGGGTACACAGACTCACCACAAAGGCAAAAAGTGATCCCAAAGTCAGAATGGTGAGTGAATCACATTGTATCTCATTTACAAAACGATTGAATGGTTGATAAGAAACAACTTGATTCTGTATGAAGAAACTGATATATCGCTTGGTGTGAAGTATGCAAATTGTTATTGCTGGTCGATGTTACAGATATACAGGGTGAGTGTGAAAGAATTACATCCATTCGCACCGTAGGTTCCCCTCTTCAAATAAGATTTTTTTATGTAACATTTTTGGAGTTCGGCTCAGGTTCAATAAAGCCGATGATGATGCTTTTGGATATTCTACAGTACAAACCACGTTGGCATAAAGGTTTATTGAACCTGTAAACAGAGCAAGAGTGTACAGCACATCGTCATACAGTTATAACTATTCACCTGAGTCGAATTTGAGAAGCATGGCGATTAAAAAAGATTTATTTTATTTGATGGGGGAATCTGTAGTTGAAATTAATGTACAACGTGAAGACTCACCCTGTATAGATAGATAAACTCTCCTTGAAAATGCCTCATGCATATTTCTTATTTGCAATGTAATTTCCGTGGAACTCGTGAAAGGAATGAATGTTACAGGATTCTCGGATCCCTGTCTGGTCCTACCCTGAGGCAAATTTATCACTTTTTTCGGATTTTACAACCCCCCGGGAGGGATTTATGAGAAATATGTCCTCGAGTCTGCTTCACAAAGAATTCGCTATTCATCATGTGTTGTTTATGTTTTCGTTTAATTGAATAAGATTTCTGTTTATTTATTGAGGGACTCCGTTTAGCACTCCTTCATCATACAAATTCCCTAGCAGTTTCTCTTATAATTAGATTTTATATGGAACGGAATAGTTCATGGATAATAATTAGATTCAATTCAATAATATAAACTGACATGATGACATAACATAAGGACGAATATCTGAGGATAAATCAACAAATACTCCACCTTGATCTGAGCTGAGAGCTGATAAACCAGTGCCTTTAGACTGAAGAAGCTGTTCAAGGAAGTGGTTGAGTCCAGTTTCACGGTTATTTCTGATCATCGAAACGACTCAAAACGCAGAGAGAATTCTTGATATTTAATACCTGTTTGATCACTGCCTTGAGTATGAATATCATACTGCGCCACCTCAGAAGCACCTCCCGAACTACAACCTTCGATTGCATTTCGCTGTATCTGCGATTCTGCAGTTTTGCAGCACTATTGCGACGAGGAACCAATCGAATCATGTGGTTCTCTCACAAGACTTCTTTAGTGTGAAGGCTTTTGATAGATTGTATGATTAGCTCAGATCAAGGTGGAGTATGTGTTGTATTGACCAATATTCGTATTTGCGTAATGTAGGTTTAGATTCTAAAACTGGAGCTCTTAATTATCCATGAACCATTCCATTCTTTGTTTGATATGGTACGATACCATCTTGTGAGATAACCGCATAAACCTAGTGTTTCCTCGTCGAAATGGTGCTGTACAAACTGCAGAATCGCAGATGCAGCGAAAATTTAATCAACGTCATGCACGTCGCTCAAGGTTACCAATACTAGAAGGTTTGGGTTTTCACAAAGCTCCAGAGATGGCGCGGTATAATTTCCATACTCAGGGGAGTCAACAGGTATTGAGTATTTCTAATCCTCTCTGCGTGTTTCGTGGTGATTAGTTCTGATGATCGGTATTATCCGTTAAACTCCAGTGAATGAATTCCTTGGATAGCTCTTCTTCAGTGTAGAGTCTTGGTTGTTTCGGTGATTAGCTCAGATCAAGTTGAATTATTTGTTAACTAATGCACAGATATTCACCTTTTATATATTAAATTACCAACAAATCAGAAAATAGACAACAGGTCAGGCGCAGGTGTCATTATTTGAAGCAACTATTCGGCGAATAGTTCAAAAGCATCATAGCTCCCATGTTTCACGAACGATTCACAAGACCTGTACGTCTGTCACACGATGGCATAATCGGAGAAGTAGTGCTGGCTCTGATGATGAACTCCATTGTGTTCGAAACTTGATACGGAATTTGAACGTTGTGCATTTTACTGGGAATATCATTCCGTTCAGAAACAATCTATTTTCGGGTTTTACAGTATAGATTATTCATCTTCATGAATCCGGCCCAGCTTACCGGTTTATTACCTTCCTTTAATCCAGTGGTCCCAATACAATAAAGTCGCAATATCCTTAGGCAGCAAAATCCCTTTCTCATTAATCTAGTCCCCTGGGGCTGCAAAAGCCAGTGAGTTGTCCCCAGATTTATATATAGTTTCGATTTCCTTTGTGTAATGCTGCAATTTTTCCCCGAACTGATTGAATATCGGAAATCGGGAGACGTTATTTATAAAGCGGTAGAACCATAGAGGTATTTCGTGGAATGCTAGGATTATCGAGATGAATATTTTTTCGATTAACCGGATTTCCATTTACCGGGACTGTTCTGAAGGCTCGATGTTTGCACGCTTCGTTATCGATATAAATGAGGCAGTTGAGATTGTTGATTTGATTTGAACGATTGTGTACGATTTGATTTATTTTTGAGTTATATCCAAGCTTGACCTTTGTAGATTATCAACAGTATATTAGAAAGAACAGATATAACCAAATTTTAACTAAATCGGACTAACTTTTATATTTTCTTCTTCAATTTTGATGATATAGTAGGTATACTGTCCTTACCTAAGGGACTGAATAGTACATTTTATAATGTTTTTGCGCGCATGTTCTGCGGAACAGCGTGCTATCGTTTGTCCAAATGTCTGTAATTTTCGAATTTTTTCCTGAAAATGGTCCCAAACGAATCGATTGGACTCACGGATGACGAATCCGGTGTCAACTGTCAAAAGAAGCAAGTTAACGACTTGAAACATTCAGATTAGGTCGTGCATTGAAATGCGGGGGTTAAGTTCGTTTATGGGACAAATGGTTTCGGAATTTGTTCATTGAATCCGAAAAAGACTTCTGGTCGGACCTTGAGAATCATATTTGTTAGCAGTGTACCAAATTTAATTTCGATACGACCATAATTTCTGGGGATATTGGGAAAAAATAAATATAATTTCCTGAGTTTTTCCCAATACCGTTGTTTTTTCCGGGATAACTCAATAAATACTGATGCGATCAAAATGAAACTTGGCAGCTAGTTTGAAAATGCTGATGATCAACTTTGTGCAGAATTTCGTGATGATCGTATCGTCAGAACAATTTTAAAAAAAAATTATTTTTTTTTCAAATATTCAATATTCTGTGATCTTATGATCATTTTGTAGAAGCCTTCGAACATTCATTTTTCGATGAAATGCTGGATGTCAATTCGATCTAATCTGTATTTTTGGAAATAGTGGAAAAATAAGATTTTGAATGGGCCTATCTGCGGAATCATTGGGTGGATTTTACCCATTCACGAATTCGGCCTTCGTAATTAAGGTCTTAAGGGACTTAATTACGAAGGTCGAATTCGTGAATGGGTAAAATCCACCCAATGATTCCGTAGATATAAATAAAAGAAAAACTAACGGAAAAGGTCAAGTAAAATTTCAAAAAGGCCATCGAACTCCTCTCAAAACAAGCTGACACTCAACCCCCCTTACCACTCATGACTTAAGGAGTTGCTGTCACCTCTTTCTGCATTTTTCTGATTTCGCATGACAGCCGAGACTGCTACCTTTTCAGATTGACACACCACACCGTACATGCTCGCAAAAAGCGAAAAATAAAAACGTCTCCGCCAACTTCACTATTTACACTCCGCGGGCGACTGCATAAGTGAAAGACGTCCATTCAAGAGATAACATTTCCTCGGGAGTTTTTCCGCTTAATTCCTCAATGGAAACCGACGAAAACGGAAAATATCTCGGTTCAAAGCGATGTTGAGCGACAGCCACAATGTCTTTGAGCCGCTTTCATATCTCCGTTTCCTATTTCCTTCCAACGTTCGTGGGACACTTCCTTTCTTTGAGAACATGATTCTGACTGGTCTCAGCCATCAGGATATCCGTGACGCTACAAGAAAAACATCGCAGTCGTTCTTGGTGAAACATTCATCCTGTCCTCTCAAAGGTCCAATTGAAAGAGTCTCAGTTGATACGGTCTAGACGATGTTTCGTTTATTTTCAATACGTTTCCAGTTGGAATGTATTAGATTTGTTTCGGTTCCGCGTTCAGAACTGTTCTGGAACGGTTCGAGCATGCGCGATTGCGAATTTGTGTTTTGGTTCATTTTAGAACCGGTTCAGGGTTTGGGTAATAGGCCACAAGCAGTTTTGACAGTTGGGAGAGACAGGAGGACCAACAATAACCTGAAATGCATTGTTTACTGTGGATAAAAGCGATTTAGCTTGTGATTTTGTATGAATTCGGACGTTTAGGACTGAAATATTCACTACTGCATCATCTAGGAACTATATCCAAAGTACTTGATGTAACAGCTTCACTAAACTTATGGAATTTTTCGAATAAATACAATTCTTGCTGGTTGATGCTCTTCTCTTGTTGCATGTTGCTTGGTTTAGTAAGGCAGGAAATACAATTTAAAACTTAAGTTTATTCAGGTATTCAAGCTCGAGTAATCAACATCAAATCGATGAAAACTACCAAAGACTTGTTGAAGTATTTTCATTTCAATGGTTGGTACTAACCGGATGTGGAGAGAAACTCAATTTATCCATTATAAAAGAGAGAAATAAGATAATTCCATCGGTTCTTAAAGGGAAAATCATATTTTCTGAATTAATTCAATAAAGAACGGCGCTCTAAAACGAAAATTCACTGAATAAATGTTACTTTACAACTTATCAGTTACCTCAGCAAAGAACATATGATGGAGATTAGTCTCCGCAATCAGTAAAACTTGAATTAGATGGACTGGTTCATACCATTGACATTCAGGTATGCAATGACATCGAATTTTGAGCTGATTCTCATGTTTAGTCGAGTAATATCATGTACGTTATTTTGGTAGGCCATACCTAACGATTCGGGGTATGGAATATTTGAAAACTCTTAAGTTCTTAATGAGCATTTCTTTATTTCTTGAACAAGACAAGATTCATAAAAGATATTTCCATTCAAGTCAGTCAAATTTTTAGCTGATTTTCACTTAAGGTACAGTATTACTACTGACAATGTTTTGTTTGGGTATGCCGATTGATACCAGTTAAGGAATTTTCGTAAAAACGTCAGTTTTTGATAAACATTCCTGTTTGTTTTCACAAAGAAAAGATCTAAATCATCACTGATCGGCATTTTAGCCTAATTTTATCACCCTTGAGTCGTATTTTAGAAACAAGAACCATCCACTGTGTGAATACACTGTTCCTATCTACTACACCCAGGAATAACTGGCAGTGTCTAGGAATGAAAAATTTATTAGCACTATGATATCACATAATATTTTCGCAATATTTTACCTCCATATGAAAGCAACAAGGTGCCTATATAATATACTACAACACACAAAAAGACTGTTGACTGAACTAACCAAAGGTCTGTTTATTTGCCTGTTTATGAAATCGGGGACTAATTTCATTTTAAGTACACCAAATTTATACTATCCTTTTCAAAAAAAAAATGAATATATCAATCCAAAATTTCCAAATGAATACGAAATCATAGGAGAATTCGCTTTTTCCCATAGTAAACAATGCATTTTAGGTTATTGTTGGTCCACCCGTCTCTCCCAACTGTCGAATCTGCTCGTGACCTATACTGTTTTGGTTATTTTCAGAATCGATTCCGAACTGTTCTGGAACTGTGAAAGGAGTTTGGACGTTAAAATCCGAACTGCTTCAGAATCGGATAGTTCGCATAATCGTAGAGTGGCTGTCAACGATTTAAAATCTTGAATCTGACCTTTTCGGCGTCGTGTGTTGATTTGGTTTTTGATTGTTATTTGATGACACGGTTAGCTGTTAAACTCAAACTTTTGTTATTAGAGATAATTCCTTTGCTTCGACCTCCCATAATAATCTAAAGGATTTTACTTCCATTGTTCACACCCAGGATGTATAATTAAAAGGTGTTTTTTTAAAGGTATAGAACTTTAAGTTGGCAACACTGTTTTAACTGGCGGCCATTTTGTCAACTGTCAAGTGATATGTGTAAAGTTTGGTATGGCATTTCAACATGAATAGACTGACGCCTGAACAACGCTTCCGAATTGTGCAAATTCATTTTGAAATTAATGGTTCTGTTCGAAATACGTATCGCGCTCTACGTTTATTTCACGGTCAACATAATCGTCCATCAGACCAATCAATTCGACTAACTATGGACCGTTTTCGCACCACGTTTACTCTAACTGATAATACGCATCCACAGAGACGTCGTTTGGTGGGCTTTATAGGCTGGTGAAATCATTGGTCCGTACTTCTTTAAAGACGATGGTAGCCAAAACGTTACAGCCAATGGTGACCGCTATAGGGATATGATTATTGACAGGTGAATGCAATATCTTTCAAAAATCGAATAATAATTATTTATTCGAAAATGCTTGCGGTCACATTTCGAAAGCAACCCTGTAGATATATATTCTCCTGTTAACGAATCTATGTGAAAAACGCGCCAATTTCACACAAGGGTTTATTTCCTGAGTTAAATAACGCAATACCATTGGTATCTTAAATAAAACTTATATTGGGTTTTCACAACACAATTTTTAGCGTTTTTCTCCATAACTCAGGGACCACTGGTAGGAAATCATCCGGGTGAAATATTTTAGGTTGAGTTATGCAACAGTAATCAACGTTGAGAGTTTCATGAACATTCAAGAAATAATAATTTTTTTTTGGTCGATGACTAAGGTTTATCATTTGATTTCAGCAAATAATAAACCAAAATTTATTTCATGCAAATACTCGATAAGCGCACTAATTCTGCAACCGGATCTCGTACTATTAGAGTTGATACGGTCTTGACAAAGTTTTGTCTATTTGCAATTCGTCTCATGGAATCTAAGTTGTTGGAATTGCATTTAAGTTGGTGTTGTTTACAATCGGAGGGGAATAGTTAAGGAAGTTTGATTGAAAATACGAATTGGCACGAGTTGGGACGAACTTTCAAACCCGAAAATACGCTATGTCTCTAGTATCACTTAATGAAAATATCCGGAAACTTAAATGGATATCATATAGTACTTCGAACCGACTTCATGATTGCAACTCTTCGAATATCCAACTTTTTCCAATATAACTTCAACGGTGAAGTGTTTTATGGCGTTTGTGAATTGTGTAATTGTCTGATTCGAAATTCTTCTGATATTTTTTTTAATACGAGAGGAGTTCTTTTTGTTCACTTTTCCCAAATGTAATTTTGGAATTTTTTCCCGAAAATGGTCTTAAATGACTAGGTTGGACTCACTTATAGCCAGGGCTGGGCAAAATACATGCTTGGCTTAATCGAAATACAAATTACAAATTACTTTCTCGCAGGTATTCGAAATACAAAATACTTTCAAGTCTGGTATTTGAAATATAAAATACAAAATACATTTAGGTGTTACGTAAAATGTGAAACTATTTGTATTTGAAATACAAATTACAAAATACATTTAGGTGTTACGTAAAATGTGAAAAAAGTACAACTAATTCAGCTCAGCTATTTTATCGCTGAATAAAGAATTTCCTTTCAGAAACACAAGATTTTTGAATGTAGCATCAGACAAACAGCCTCTTGTTGAGGAATGAATCAAACCTGCTAAAGAAAACAATTTTTCTACAGGTCCTGATGGGCAGGAACTTGTGCTATATTGTATGAACACATTTTTTATGTTAGGATAATGGTAAGCTCTTTGCTCTTATCGTTTTTAGAAGTTGACTAACTCTAACTCCATGATGAAATGACCATTGCGCAGGACCTTTTCTTCCTTTCCATTTGCCGAAAATATGAGCTAGCAAAAGAACCAGATGAAGCAGATGAACGTCGCGCCACCTGAAGGAAGATTCAGGGACTATTTTCTGTAGAGCGCTCGGCGATAAATGTATTTGTTCGAAAGTATTTCGAAGACAAAAGTATCGAAATACAAAATACAAAATACTTCAGCGTCAGGTATTTGAAATACCAATTACAAAATACATTTTCAAGAAGTAACTGAAATACAAATACAAGATACGTATTTGTATTTCAAATACGTATTTCAATTACAAGTAATTGGAATACTGCCCAGCCCTGCTAATAGCAAATCCGATGTCAAAATGGATTCGGCCCAGCCGTCCATCCGTTTTCGCTTTAACTCTAGAATGGATAAGGGTAGTATTTGAAATTTGCAGGGTAGGTTCCGCATCAAAAAGGATTGAGTTTGCTCAGAGCATACGGCATCTCGATTATAACCGAAAATCATTTGGAAATACTTAATTTTTTCCTAAAATAAAAAACTGG
Organism: Myrrha octodecimguttata; assembly: GCA_958510865.1. Classification (NCBI taxonomy): domain Eukaryota; kingdom Metazoa; phylum Arthropoda; class Insecta; order Coleoptera; family Coccinellidae; genus Myrrha; species Myrrha octodecimguttata. The sequence goes on along the minus strand of OY294063.1, from coordinate 14,897,979 downwards.
GGTGCATATGGATAGGAAAGATAGTAAGAATATGCAATGTTGCCACTTTTTATTCTCAAGAATTGTCGAGGAACATAAAAAGTGAAGTTGAGTGAAAAATGGAACAATAAACAATATTTCCTTTCCTCACAAAATAATTAAGTACATTCGAAAAAAAACCTCAAAAAATATTACTGAACGCTGTAAAACGGAATACCATTTTCTTTTATTAACGTCGCTATGCAGGTGGGTGCCTGATTTTTAGATGTTAATGAAGTTTTATAAACCGTGAATGTGGCTGTGTTGCCAAAATTCACGACGCCTCAATTAACCAGCCTATTCCTTAAGAAATACGTATACTCCATTCACTTTTATAATGTAGCCCGGTTGGCCATGACATCGTGACAGATTTCACCGTGTATATTTTGAAAATGTTAGGTTATAGTCATTTTCCTGTCAGATAATTATGCAACGTTGTCCTCTCTACAAAGAGGTCGTAGTAATTACTTATTTTTCAAATGTCAATCTACATTGATAAAGTAATGCGAGGCCTACGTGAAGTAAATTACGAAGGCTACGAGAAATTGAGAAAATATTATTTGAATTCAATAATTCCAAAGACCTGGCGAATGTTGAAGAAACTTTTGTCTCTGTTAATACTGGAAATATTTCACGTATATAAACATGGTTGGAAGATTCAGTTATGCTTTTTTCTTGTACGGAAATCAAGAATCGAGTGTTTTGGAATTTTACTGAAAAATGATGGATAGAGTAATTCGTTACTTTGTGATAGTTCATTCGAAAAAGAATCGAACTACTCTAATAACCTTGCAGTGAAACTTATAAACGAACAGACAAACCTATGGAATGCCCTAGTTTTCGAAATTCTCAAGAAATAAGCCTACAGAAGACATTTAAATACCTTTTTGCACAACTTGAAATACTCCAGTATGAAAATGTTGGATAGCTTGTGATAAATTATTGATTCCAAATTATCAGGGTTACTATCAGAATAAGCAGATTTCAATTTTACATAGCACTTCCTGATACTTTGCCTCTGCTTCTTCAAAACTACCTTCGGCATTTTTAGTTTACAAGCGTTATTAAGCTGAGATTTAGAAATCTAGAATCGATTGATATCGATAATAGTAGAAATTGAAATTTGGCAACGTCCTTTGACATTGCCGATATTTCATTAGTGCCAACCTGCGTCAGTTTTAAGGGAAAAAACTTGATAAACCTAAATCATGGCCAACCGGGCTACATTATAAAAGTGAATGGAGTATATACTCCATTCACTTTTATAAAGTATCCCGGTTTGCCATGATTCAGGTCTATCATGTTTTTGTAACGAAAACCAAGGCAGGTTGGCGCTCCTGAAATATCGACAATGTCAAAATAATTCGACGCGAGGTTGCCAATTTCTACTCTCTTTCAATAACAATTAACAATTCAGCTTCAGCCATAATAAACTAATAAATTAACATTTCGCTTTGATTGTATTGTATTGAGCCTTAAGTAGGTAGTCATGTTTGAATTGAACTAATTCCTTAACGAATAATTTCAAAAGTTATATATTTCGTGGAATTGTTTCGATAGGAAGTAGTACATTGAAAATGAACTTGGCTTTGAATAAAGAACAACAGGAAGGATCATAACGCTTTTCTACTTCGTATAAAAGTGGGACATAGGCGCCCATATTCAACCTCCCAGTATGACTCATATTAGTCAGTTTCTTCAGACAAAGAAGTCTCGGAACAAGTTGTTCTCTCTTCAAAGTGAAAGGGAAGTCGGCCCACTTTGTGAGGCATTATGCTCCTTCCTTATGTTCTTTGTTCAGAGGAACTTGGTATATCCTATGTTGACAGAACATTGAATTTTTATGCACGAAAATAACATGAAATACACAATATCTCATTCAATGCTATTTTTTCTAATATTTTAGGAATTGCTTTTTTCTGGGAATTGAATATTTGAGTTGACTTCAAAGTATGTCCATAAAACATAATTCCATATCTTCCTTTTGACTCGAGTACTGCATGATAGGTAGTTTTCATGGGGAATTTATCCAGATTTCTTGTCATTACATCCAAAGATAACAGACTGAAGCTAAACTGCATCCCAGTTTAGAAATATGTTGATCCCAATCCAGTGTATGTATCATTCACGTAGATTCCCAAGACCTTTGTAAATAGAGTTAGTTCTTTTGGGGTTGACTGTGATACAGGTTTCGAAGTACTACTACATTTTCATACTGGAATATTTCAAGTTGTGTAACAAGGTATTTAAATGACTTCTGTAGGCTTATTTCTTGAGAATTTAGAAAAGTAGGGAATTCGAAGTAATGGACTACTCTATCCATCATTTTTCAGTAAAATTCCAAAACACTCTTGATTCTTGATTTCCGTACAAGAAAAAAGCGTTACTGAATCTTCCAACCATGTATACATACGTGAAATAATTCCAATATCAACAGAGAAAAAAGTTTCTTCAACATTAGCCAGGTCTTTGGAATTATTGAATTCACATAATATTTTCTCAAATTCATTGCTTTCCAAATATAGTTTGACAGTTTGAAAAATAAGTAATTACTACGACCTCTTTGTAGAGAGGACAACGTTGTGTAGTTATCTGACAGGAAAGTGACTATAACCTATAACATTTTCAAAATATACACGGTGAAATCTGTCAGGATGTCATGGCAAACCGGGATACTTTATAAAAGTGAATGAAGTATAAACTCAACCTAGCTTAATGACGATTTACTCTAAATGGACCATAGCGGTCTTATGGGTTCGTAATTATACCAAATTGGATCATGTTTTGAGGCATTGAAGTTTGATAGTACATGCTGAATTTCGTTGGGAACGTATCGTTTCTAATTCAAATTTTTGGAGATATAAGGAAAAAATAAGTGAAATTTCTTGTGACGTCAGATATTTCTGTTCCAGAAAAAGGTACAACCTTGGAAGCTGTACTCAATGGTTAGTGGTTTACTAGTTATAGATTTCGTTATTTTGACCGCGTGGCAAATCCACGACCCCCTACAGAGAAAAGTCAAAGTATTCCTTCTGGAAAATCCAGAGGACTCCATGGATGACTCAAAGATTCGTCCTGAACTTGAACACTGTGAAAGTAGGAACAACAGCGTGTGGCTGGCGGTCATAGGAGCCTATAAGGGACTCGTTTTGGTATGTATTTCAGAATGTAGGTGTTAATAAATAAGTAATAATAATAATAATAGTAATAATAATAATAATAATGATAATAATTATAATAATGATAATAATAATAGAAAGACTTTATTTCAAATCAATGGTAAACAATAACAAGTAACTGACAACAAATGCATTAAAAATTTTAATTCATGAAATCATCAAGACAATAAGGCTCTAGGTTCAAGAGAAGTTTGAAAATTTTTTTTTGAATAATTCATAGTTAATTTGTCAATTTATCCGTTTGTTGAATAATTTACACACCATATATACAGGGTGGGCAAAATTCGTTGTCTACTGAAGGGATCTCGAGAACTACAGTAGCTAGAAGAAAACTGATAACACATTTTCTAGCTCTTTTTCCCTAACTAATCCGAATCTGAAAACAGATCCAGCTTATCGCGCATAGAACTTGAGTTATGAGCGAAAACTGAGAAATTGTCATTTTCAATAATGCTGAATAACTCGCTTGTTTGAACTCGTATTCGGAATATGTTGATACATTCTACAGGCACTTTTTTAGGAGTAATTCAAATATAATATGACTGAATTTTTTAATCCAGCTATTTTCGAGAAATGAGAAGGATTTTGAATTTTTCAAATGTAAACTATAGTCGAAAGTTCTCTTATCTTGCTGCAAAATTTTTGCTGATTTCAAAAATGTATCATATGTCGCTATTTACATAAATATAACATGAGAAAAAGTTCAATACTTTTTTCCTGCTTTTCTATTCACTGTTGAATTATTATAAGTAGGCTGGCGTTTCCATAGCGACCATTGAATATGCATTATATGTATTATTATATATGTTGTTCTGATTATAGACTTCCCTTGCAACTTGGCTATTTCCATTCGCTTGAATATATCATACCAACATATCGAATTTTTCGTAATTTGGAATATTTCGGGCCATAGGGGATAATAAACCGATTTGCTATTGCAAATCTTAAGAACTATGACAAACTAACCATAGAAATATTTAGTCAGCAATCGCTGATTCCAATCATAGAGGCGCAAGTTCACACAAAGATAATGCATATTCAATCGTCGCTATGGTAACATCAGCCTACTCATAATTCAACAGTGAATAGAAAAGCAAGAAAAAAGTATTGAGTTTTTTCTCATGTAATATTCATGTATATAGCGACATATGATACATTTTTGAAATCAACAAAAATTTTGTAACAAGATAAGAGAACTTTCGACTATAGTTTACATTTGAAAAATTCAAAATCCTTCTCATTACTCGAAAATGGCTGGATTCAAAAATTCAGTCATATTATATTTGAATTACTCCTAGAAAAGTGCCTGTGGAATGTATCAACAGATTTCGAATACGAGTTCAAACAAGCGAGTTATTCAGCGTTATTGAAAATGACAATTTCTCAGTTTTCGCTCATAACTTAAATTCTATGAGCGATCTGCTGGATCTGTTTTCAGATTCGGATTAGTCAAGAAAAACGAGCTGAAAAATGTGTTAACAGTTTTCTTCTAGCTGCTATAGTTCTCGAGATCCCTTCAGTAGACAATGAATTTTGTCCAACCTGTACAGTTATTACATGCGAAGTTACAGTAGATAAATCTACAGAAAAAAAATAAACTAACAGAAAAAAAAATGAACAGTGAAAAGTCTTCAGCATTGACTCCAGATTTCCGAGATTGATATCAAACAACATTTAATAGGTTTTTTTGGGTTTTCACCTAATACGTGAAACAGAACTATTCAAAATTTAAAAAAATGTTTTTTTATGGAGAACACCCTTGCGGATTGCAGGATTTAACTTTGTGTCAAGGGCAGTTTCTTGGAAAAACAGGTTGGATAATGAACAACACCGGGACAATACAAACGATTAACAAAGCTAACTGTGACGTTCCAGAGTATAAAATCTGACTCTTTCATCAGATAAACGAGATAATTCTGCAAATTTTCTTGTTTTTCAGTACATTTCTATGAATAATGGGTTTTTGAGTTCGCGGTTTGTTTTAGTTGCGAGTTCAGAACTGTTCAGGACGGTTCGAATATGCGCGAATGTGATTTTATGTCTGAAAAATAGCAATCGTGCACACTCGAACCGTCTCGATCAGTTCTGAATAGACGACTTCGGCCCAAGTTGCCAACCCACAATTTTCTTCACAAATTTACTATCACTGGGGAACGGAAATTTCTGGACAAATTCGACATGATAAGGTTAGCGTTATTTATAAATATCCGTAAAAGATGCCTTGGTTCCCCGAACAAGATAATTCCTTCCAAATATAGGGTTTTGTTAAGATCATCTCTGATTGGCTGAAATTTAAGTTGGGATTCCTGATTTCATTGTAATAGTGTCAAATTTATATAGGATATGTTACGCAAATCAACTTGGTTATTTCGGTTGCCGGTTTTCCATTCCGTAAATATGAAATATTCGGTTGGTTCTTGAAAAAAAGGTTAATTACGGAATTTGATTGATGAAAAAACGTTCTTTCTGTCACCAGGATGACAGTCAATCTTCTATGGAACCATTTCCATAGCATAGAACAATCTTGATTTACCTTATGATCCATAGAACATAGAAGAGACAACAATCAACAATGGAAAAATTTCTATGTAAGGTGTATGGATCATTAGGTAAATAAGGATTGTTCTATGCTATGGATATCTTACCATAAAACATTGATTGTCGTTCTGGTGCATAGACTTAATATGCCTATGTTCTGGTGACAGAAAGATCGCTTTTTCATCAATCAAATTCCGTAATTAACCTTTTTTTTCAAGAACCAACCGAGTATTTCATATTTACAAAACGGAAAACCGGCAACAGAAATAACCGAGTTGATTTGCGTAACATATTCTTCATAAACTTGACACTATTAACATGAAATCAGGAATCCCAACTTAAATTTCAGCCTAACAAAAACCTATATTTGGAAGGAATCATCTTGTTTGAGAAGCCGAGGCATCTTTTACGGATATTTATAATTAACTCGAACTGTATCATGTCGAATTTCTCCTGAAATTTCCGTTCCCCAGTGATAGTAAATTTGTGAAGAAAATTGTGGGTTGGCAACTTGGGCCGAAGTCGTCTATTGGTTCTGAACTCGGAACCAAAACCAAGCTACTTTATAGGTGAACTCAAAACTAGTTGGATCAATGAAAAAACATCTTCTTTAGGAATCCAGTTCTCGTGTGTTTTTGAAAAAAACTGAAAGATAACAGTGAAAAAATGCAACTTTATCCTAATGTTTTTTCATCCCAATTGTACTGAATATAAGTCATATCACCTAACATAACCACGAGGACAAATTTCTCGATAAATAAACAAATAGTCCACCTTGATCTGAGCCAATCATCCCATCGACTAAAACATCCACACCGAAGAAGCGGCGGCGTCCGAGGAGAATATGACAGCAGTTTTACCGTTTTTACTGATAATCAAAACACCTCACCTTGGTAAAAAAGCAGAATAAGAATCTGGATACTTGTCACTTGTCAGCTGGAACTTTGCAGTATAACTACATACAGTGAAGTTTGGGATTCGAAAAATGCTCCTGGCAGATGGCGCGCTGTATGTAGTTATACTGCAGTGTTCCAGCTGACAGGAGATAAGTATCTAGATACTTATTCTGCGGTTTACCAAATTTGGGTAATCTGAAGATAAGTAAAAACTGTGAGAAAGCTGTAACTTCTCCTTGGACGTCACTTCTTCGGTGTAGATATTTTGGTTGATTGGATGATCGGCTCTACAAAGGTGGAATATTTGTTGATTTATTGACCGATATTCGTCCTTGTGGTTATGTTAGTTCATTATTACTTCCATTTTAACTTTTTACTATCAGCCTACACCAAAATTATGTTGTTGTAAGAAATCGATCATAGAAACAACCCTTAAATTCTGGTTCCTACTAACCTCGTCATCCTGCGATTAGTGCGATTATCCCCGAATATCTCTCCAAAAATTTTTTTCCTGACGAAAATTCTCCTGAACCGATTCGTTACTTTCAGATATTCGGTCTGTTCCTGGCCTACGAGACCCGCTCCGTCAAAGTAAAGCAAATCAACGATTCCCGTTATGTAGGGATGAGCATCTACAACGTGGTTATCCTGTGCCTGATAACGGCGCCCGTTACCATGGTGATCGACAGCCAACAGGATGCCAGCTACATCTTTGCTGCCCTGGCCATAATGTTTTGTTGTTTTCTCAGTATGGCTCTTATCTTCGTGCCCAAGGTAAACATATCCCCGAATGAATATTAAGCGTACGTCAATAAAGGACAATGTATAGAGTTTAGAGTATAAAGTTTTCGACAGGGTAGGATTCCGAAATATCGGTGAATGTTGAGGGGAAGGCAGTACCTCGATTCTCGAGTTTAAGCGCTGCTTAATCTGAACCACAGACCATGGTCTGTATCGGAATCTCAGAGATCTCTGATCTGAACGTGGAAAGGCGCATATACTACATTCACTTTTATAAACTATCCCGGTTGGCCATGATTTAGGTCTATCAAGTTTTTTTACTTAAAACTGACGCAGGTTGGCACTCGTGAAATATCGGCAATGTCAAAATAATTTTCAGTGACGTTGCTAATGGCCAATAATCATCACGCTTGGAAACTAAAATGCCGAAGGCAGTTTTGAAGAAGCACATAAAAAGTATCAGGAGGTGCTATGTAAAATTGAAATCTGCTTTTTCTGAAAGTAACCCCGATAATTTGGAATCAATTATTTATCACAAGCTATCCAACATTTTTGACGTATGTGAGTGAAAACCCAGTGTATCGTATATTCCCAAGAACTTTGTGGACTGAGTTAGTTCTTTTAAGGTGACACAGATTTGTAGTACTAACACATTTCAAGTTGTGCAACAAGGTATTCAAATGTCTTCTGTAGACTTACTTCTTGAGAATTTCGAGAAGTAGGGAATTCCATTGGTTTATCTGTTCGTTTAGAAGTTTTACTGCGGGGTTATTCGAGCACTTTTATTATTATTTTTTTTTTTTTGGATGAACTATCACGAAGTAACGGACTACTCTATTCATTATTTTCCAGTAAAATTTCAACACCCGATTCTTGATTTCCGTACAAGAAAATAGCATAACTGAATTTTCCAACCATGTTTTTATACGTGAAATATTTCCAGTATTAACAGAAAAAAAAGTTCCTTCAACATTCGGCAGGTCTTTGGGAATTATTGAATTCACATAATATTCTCTCGAATTCATTATTTTCCCAAAGTAAATTCACATTTCGAAAAATATGTAATTACTGTTACGTTGTGTAATTATCTGACAGGAAATTGACTATAACCTAACATTTCCAAAATATACACGGTGAAATGTGACAGAATGTCATGGCCAACCAGGATAGTTTATAAAAGTGAATGGAGTATAGATAGATTGTTGGAAACTTCTACGATGCCATAACCATAACGGTTAAATTTGGAACCTGTCCAAGCTAGCAGTATGTAAACAAACCTAAGAATTTTTGTAGAGAACGAATATTCATTCAGGAGAGCTATAATATTTGAAGAAATTATTACATTTTTGTGACAGATTTCTTGAGTAGGAACTTTTCGTTCAGAACAAGAGATAAAATCGTGCTTCGGATCGTTCTTGGAGGATAATTCCGATGTTATTTTAGTGTGTGTTGCTTGGTGGATCAAAATGAACCAATATCTAAGTTTACTTGATTTTCTAGAAAAATAGGCGCTTCAATAGTGCTGAAGTGCTGAATGCTAGCCATATTAATTATGTGATGAATCTAGAATCAGCCCGAATGATTTGACATATGTTCTCTTCGTTTACAAACTACTGAAAAAATAAAATGAAAAGACCTCTTTTCACCCTTAGTTCGTTCAGAAAAGGAAACAGATAGCCAGATAAACAATTTCATTTTATTAATGCGATAAGACATCGTTGCCATAGATTAATAATCCGCAGGAATAGAGGTCGTTCGGTGTTTTAAATTTTTTATTAGATATCGAATATTCTTGAAAGAAACCTCCACTAATCGTAATATTAAGTTTCAAAGTCAATTTTGAAACGATCTAGAAACAGTAGTTATTCGTTTTTCGATGAAAAAAGTGCCCTGAAGGTACATCATTTCAAAGCTTTGAGGGCCCATATAAATATATATCCAATCAGTATCGATGACGAAAATTTGCTGGTTGATTTCAAAACATTTATTCCGACTATTTTCCTCGTCGTAATTTCCACCAAACAGAAACGCGCAATTTTGAATTACAAATGGTTTTAGGTGGAAAAACTGATTGGCAGGAGCTGTCAGCAATTTATTCGAGTTTACCCGCGACAAAACTTGACAGTTGTCACCAAAAACTACAATACCTTTGAAAACCTATACATAATGCATGCAGATTAATCTGTTACTCATGAAAGAGTCTTGTCAAATACCATTGGGGCATCTAATTTTTCCTGTGAAAAAAATCGAAAAAACACATTGCAAAGTAATATTTTTTAACGAAAAGCATTCGTGCAGGTGAAAAAATCCTCGAATTTTTGTTGCGACCAGCACTCATGCTTCTTGTTAAAATATTACATAGCAACGTGTTTTTTCGATTTTTTTCGGAAAAATTAGTTCCCCTTATGATATTACTTACGAGAATACACTGTAAAACTTAAGGGATAATACTATTATAATTTAGTTGAACCGAGTTTTTTCTCAATCCATTCGAAAATTAACCTCTTTTCGAGGGATGTACTGACAGTTTCTGCATTCTACAGGTAATAGAAGTTATAGAGCACCCTAAAGATAAGGCTGAAAGTAAATACAACCCGGATGTTGGAGTAACCAAAGAAGACGAGGAAAAATATCAGAAAATGCTGAGTGAGAACGAGGATCTACAACGACTCATAGCACAGGTAAACCATGTGGACCTCAAAAATGAAAGTTAGTAGTTTTATTGTCAGAAATACATTATTTGTAGGCTCAAATGAAATATTCGCATGCCTCATCGAAAATATTATGAAAATAATGAATTTTTAAATAATTATGCGTTCTTTCGTACAGGGTGATTGTTCATTTTTTAATCAGTAGCGATCTCAGGTAATATTGGTCTTACAAAACGTTCAAATGGTATGGTATTCAGAATCCAGTGCTATCAAATGCAGAAAAGCATAGTAAATCGAAGAATTTTATGTGAACCATTTTTTTTCAACGGAACACCCTGTATTTTATTTTCCTCTTCGGTCATCGGTAGAGCTCTTTCTTCTGCTATCAAATATATATAATTTATCGAGGTTATCTGTGTTTATTTTCGAAAAATTATTTTTTTTCCGTTCAAAACTAAAGCAGCTGTAAAACGCCACATATTGCAATTTTTTCATATCAAGGTAGCTGTAGATAATGAAACAACAGATATTCGTTGAAAATGGCACCCATGCACTTTTATACTCAATCGATTTCTTTTTATTCAGTTCAAGAAAAGAGGAGAGGAAGAAATTTGTTATCTAAACAACCAACCAGAAATATCAAGGGGAAACTATCGACAAATTATTGAAAATATATCTTTTGTGTGTAGAAGTACCTACATGGAGGACATTTTGAATAATTTATTCAAATGTTTGTTGCTGAATAAATAAAACCAATCTCAAATGTTTTTTTCTCCACGGCTACTTTGATATCAAAATCATTGGGCGGAATGGGTAAAATCCGCCCAATGATTCCGTAGATAAACCCATTCAAAACTTTGACACATTCAGAATTTAATGAGGATGATATGATTATGAGATCACAGAATATTGAATATTTGAAAAACAATTTTAATTGCATTTCTCAAATTGTTCTAATGACGATCACCACGAAATTTCGTACAAAGTTGTTCATCAGCATTTTCGAACTAGTTTCCGAGTTTCATGATGATTAAATCAGTATTTTTTGAGTTATTCCGAGAAAAAATCGATATCGAGAAAAAACCACGAAATTTCACTAATTTTTTCCCAATATCTCCAAAAATAATAGCCGTATCGAACTGAAATTTGGCACACCACTGTGAAATAAGAAGCTGAAGGTATGACCAGAATTTTCTTAAATTAAAAAAAAATTCCAAACAAATTTACTGACAATACGATCTCAACAAAATTTCACGGAGAGTTGCTACTCCTCATGCTCCAACCAAATGCCAAGTCCAAATCCAATCGCTTCAGTGGTTCTCGAAATATCAGGGAAATAACTACAAAACTTCAAATTGCCATAACTCCGAAACTGTCCTACCGATTTCGCCATTAACGAACCTCACCTCCGCATTTTGAAATGCAACTAACCCTGAGATTTTCAAGATGATAGGATCCTCCGTACGCCCATAATCGTGCTTACGGACGGCCGGACAGAATCAGTTTTGACACAGGATTCGTCATCAGTGAGTCCATCCTAATCGTTTGAGACCATTTTTGGCTCGAAATTCGAAAATTGCAGACATTTGGACGAAACGATAGCACGCGGTTCCCCAGAACATACGCGCAAACAGAGCTCTACCGATTAGGAAAATAAAATGAAGGGTATTCCATTAAAAAAACACAATTGACATGAAACTTCTAGGTTAACGTTGCCTTTTGCATTTCCTAGTACTGAATTCAGAATGCCCATTCAAGATAATTCATAAGTGCCCACTAAAACATTTTTGTAAGATCAATATAACCTGAGATACCCTGCACGGCAGAAGTATATAATTGATAGATATTTTGAATGGTGAAAGTTATAGTTGATGTAGTTCCTTAGGACTATTTTATAGTCCTATAAACGCTCTTTGAATGGCAATGAGAACATCTTGGTTTTAACCTTCTGAAAACAGATTTCGAAAGGGAGTTGAAATTGTTGGAGCTGAAAAAGAATAGCCTAGTCACCACTTAAAAAACATTTGTAGGACTAGAATGTATTCCTAGGGCACTCCTCCAACTATCTTCATGGATAACCAACAGAGAACCTCCAGCAATCTCCACTGCCTTTTGAAGGTTGCTTCCAGAAAGTAAAAACTAAACTGTCTTTATCTCCAATCAAAGAACAGTTGTAGAACAAGGATGTTTTTTTGGAGGACCTCATCAACTAACACTTTCACAATTCGAAATGCCTTTGCATAATAATGTCTTGCTGTATATAAGAACGCCGTGTTAATATCTAGTAATTCATTTCGTACATAACTTCCCCTGACTGAGATGTACCTTTGTTGCAGAAAGAAGAGAAAATAAAACTCCTACGAGAGAGGTTAGCAGAGAAAGAGGGCAAACCTGGAGCGACCCCCGTCATCACCCAAGGTAAGGACACTCTGATTGTAGCAGACTTCATCACAGATGCTGGCACTTCAGACTCCGCCTTCGGCGGTGGTACTTCCGTTTACACGCGTTCCTCAAGAACCAGCCAATCGGATATCGAGTTTAGTGAGAGCTACCTTTGATCCAAACTTAACCGCGAACGTTCTACGACGGACGTCACTGGGCGATGTAAGTCCAGGAACGGGCGTGTGGGACGAGAGCTCGAAGTCATCAGATCCGGATCTGTGTTCCTGTAATGATTCCCCGTGTTTCATGTTACCAAATTGATCCACTGCTAGATCTTGTTGATCCAAATTTCCCAATTGATGTTACCTCCCGAAAGTTGTCTTGGTTTACATCCTTGTTGGTCCAAGGTATTTTTACGAGAAAAGTCACTGTAACTGTTGAAAACAACTGAAAAAATCTTATTTTCTCTGGGTGTCAATCCGTTCAACACTGCTGTTCTTGAAATATCTGTTTGGCTCAATCTTGAGGAGAGATCTCAAACCCATGGGGACTAAGAATAGAGTCTTGAAGAGACCCACAATTCCTTGCAGTCACGGTATTTACGCAAAGTGTTGACTTTGCAATATGTCCTTTCCTTCGACAACTTTAAAATCACACGAAACTATGCATGGGTCTATAGGCTAAACCAAAAGGGACTAAGAATATAATCTTGAAGACGCCAACTACTCCTTGAAGTCACGCTATTTGTCTAAAGTGACATCCTCACGTGTGGATTATTTTTCTTCTTTCATACACTTCAGAATCACGGGAAAAAATGCATGAAGCTGTCGCTGAAACCAAAAGGTGCTCAGATTGGACTCTTGAAGACACCCACAAAACTCCTTGTACTCACGATATTTGGGTAAAGTGACATATTCACATGTTGACTTGGCAATATTTTTTTTTCTTCGACAACTTTGAGATCACATGAGGCTGTAGCCTTAACCAAAAGGAACTAAGACTAGAGTCTTGAAGACGCCCAGAACTCCTTGCAGTCACGTTTTTTGTCCAAAGTGACATACTTACGTATGGATTATTTTTCTACCTTCATACACGGCAAAATTACGTATTACGTGAAAATATGTAAAGCTATCGCTGAAACCAAAAGGTGCTCAGATTGGACCCTTGAAGACACCCACAAAACTCCTTGTACTCACGATATTTGGGCAAAGTGACATATTCACATGTTGACTTGGCAATATTTTTTTTTCTTCGACAACTTTGAGATCACATGAGGCTGTAGCCTTAACCAAAAGGAACTAAGACTAGAGTCTTGAAGACGCCCAGAACTCCTTGCAGTCACGTTTTTTGTCCAAAGTGACATACTTACGTATGGATTATTTTTCTACCTTCATACACGGCAAAATTACGTATTACGTGAAAATATGTAAAGCTATCGCTGAAACCAATAGGGGCTAAGATTGGACTTTTGAAGACACCCACAAAACTCCTTGCAGTCACGCTATTTATGCAAAGTGACATCCAAGTGTTGACTTTGCAATATGTTCTTACCTTCGACAACTTTAAAACCACAGGAAACTATGCATTGGTCTACAGCCTAAACCAAAAGGGACTAAGAATAGAATCTTGAAGACGCCAACTACTCCTTGAAGTCACGCTATTTGTCGAAAGTGACATCCTCACTTGTGGATTATTTTTCTTCTTTCATACACTTCAGAATCACGTGAAAAAATGCATGAAGCTGTCGCTGAAACCAAAAGGTGCTCAGATTGGACTCTTGAAGACACCCACAAAACTCCTTGTACTCACGATATTTGGGTAAAGTGACATATTCACATGTTGACTTGGCAATATTTTTTTTTCTTCGACAACTTTGAGATCACATGAGGCTGTAGCCTTAACCAAAAGGAACTAAGACTAGAGTCTTGAAGACGTCCACAACTCCTTGCAGTCACGCTATTTATCCAAAGTGACATACTCACGTGTGGGTTATTTTTTTACCTTCATACACGTCAAAATTACGTGAAAATATGTAAAGCTATCGCTGAAACCAATAGGGGCTAAGATTGGACTCTTAAAGACACCCACAAAACTCCTTGCAGTCACGATAGTGATAGCAAAGTGACATCTTTACATGTGGACTTTAAAATCACAGGAAACTTTGCATGAGGCTATCACTTAAACCAATTGAGAATTAAACCAAGAATAGACTATTGGGGAAACCAACAACTCCTTGCATTCCCTGTATTAGCACAAAGTGCCGTCCTCAAGTGTTGACTTGGCGGTATTTTTCTTCGATATATTCACAAACCAATAGTTTTGGCTAAGCAGCTCAAATTATTGAAGGTCATAGTATCGTTTACTGTCTGGGATATCTACCCTGCAGGTGAATTCAGAAGCTATCCCCAACCTTGCTTGAGATGTTGAAGGACATTTCAGTTGTCAGAAAGTTGCTTGAACTTACAGGAGAGTAGACTATCAAGAGACTCAATATTTGCCCGACATTTTTTGCAAATAATATGAGATACGGAAAAACTGATTTCATATTTGAATCCAACGGACCCCATAGTGCTCCTGTGCAACCTGACAACCTCTACTTATTCTTCTTGGCCTTTGAATGAAAAAGAATTAGAATTAACAAGGCATACATGATAACTACACTTTCCCGAAAATATCACCCTATTTTCGACACTTTCGCAAGCTTATTCGCCTTGGACCATAACCAAGACTAGATGTTGATCCTGAAATTTTCGCAAAAGAAATGGAGTACATACTTGTTCTTCTAATGTGATGTTTAGAATTAGAATTCCCAAAATCGTGGCCTATACCTACTGATATAAATGTTGGGCCTAAATGTTCCCAACGAATTTTCTTTAGTTGATGTACTCTGAATTATCCTGTGCTGACAAGGCTTCCACCATATTTTATACGAATAAGTTGTTCCATTGAAGGCCTGCTTAACTACAACAATTTTTTTGATATCTTATGACAATCTTTCCATATCATATTCTACAAAATTATCCTGCACCAACAATTAAAGTCAATTATCTCAAGCACACCTTTGAATAATTAGGATTGTAAGTACCTACTGGAAATTACCATTTCATACATTTTAATTTCCACAACAAATTAAAAAAAAAGAATCTTGAATAATATGTACACTAGCACTGACAATGTATTGAGAAAAAACCTCAATTTAGAAGCTGAAATTTTCCATTTGAGTTCGTGTTGCAAAAACTAATAACATTTTGGAGCTGGGAACGCCTATAAAATGAAGTTAAAAACAACAAAACCACTTCATCAAGTTAAAACAAAGATTTGGCTGGTTCTTGAGAGAAGAAATACTGGTTTCAATGAGTTCCCATTGAGAGTTTATAATCAGTTGAATGCACTTTCAACATAATCGAACCAAGAAGTTACTCTAAAGGTGGAGTTATAACATGAAGTATATAAAATTATAAAAGATAGGGATAAAATCAATACAAGAAAATTAAACACTTCAATGAAAGGAAATATATAGGAAATAAGAATGAAATCAATTTTGCCAACTTTCATCTTTTCATGTAATTTTATCGTATTTTGAGTACCTATTAAAGCTTATTTTGGGAGGGTCTTGTATCATTTTGTAAATTTTTCTGGGTTTTCACTGCAATATCTGAAGCGAACCTTTTAAAAATTAAATGAAAATTGTTTTTTTTGTTTTATTGAGCCTCCCTCTTTCATGACTTCTTCACAATTTCTATCTTGAAATATTTGATTCAACTCATATGTATCTATAAACGTATAAAGCAACGTATTTCGCTATTATTGTTATTATATTTTATTCTCATCTTATTTTTCTTTTATTTGCTGTATAATTCCAACTTAAACGTTAGAAAAGTACCTATGTTAATTGTTTTTTCAGGTTCTCAACTCCAATATCTGGAAAAGAACTATTAAAAAATCGATGAAATTTATTATTTATAGAAAACGCTCTTAAGAGCAAACACTACCACGTGTTGGTAGATTAAGTCCCGGCAACACTATTAAACCTCGTTAATATCTCAAGGTCAGGCACCTTCTCGCTGTCTGCCTAATTTAACGTTGCCAATAACAGCGAGAAATATTGTAAATGCGTGAAATTTAGGATAAAACGGGGTCTCGTTCTGCAGGCTTCAGTGGTTATTTTTTGAAATTATTTTTTTTTGGATGTACTTAATTCTTCAATGAGAATGCGCAATCTTGGTTATTTTTTCATTTTTCACTTCTTGAATATAAAAAGTGGCCATACTGCGCATTCCTACAATTTTTTTCAACCATTTGCACCCAAAAAATTTTCTGAAAAAAACGAACTCTGGTCTCCAAAAGTCACATTCGAGATATTGTTGGCTCCTGAGGATGATAATACTAATATAGAAATAATACAAACGATCGACGACGTGAACTGTATCGTTTCATAGTCAAAATCTGACTCCTTCATCAGACAATAAAGAGAACATTTGCAAAATTAGAATAAATAAGAAATTATTGGAAAAAAATACTTCTGCAATTTTTTTTATTGTCTTATGAAGAATAAGTCAGATATAGATTCTGGAACCTTACAGTTGACTTCGTGGAGCGTTTGCATTATTCCAACTTTTTCTCTTGAAACTGCCCTGGTCATAGTTTGAATCCCCCAATCTGCAAGGGCGTTTTTTATAAAAAATGAAATTATCTAATTTCAATAATTCCCTTCCAACTATCGGAAGTGAAAAACCCAGAAAAGACCTGAAAAATAATGTAAAATCCCCTCGAAAATATCCTTTGATCGATATATACTTATGTTAAAGTTGGTACTACTGAAGTAATGCTGATGTTTGCAATAACCAAAAATCTAGCTTCTGGTTGTGTTGAATTGCATGCTGAACTTTATCTTTAGTGTAATGCTTATAGTCAAGCTTCAGCTTATTCTCCATAGTATCTCGTTATAACATAAAAATCTAAAAAGAACATTCTTAGCTCCCAGCACATTGAAATTTATGTTCTAACGAGATCGGCCAGAGTAGAGTTCTTTGGGCTGTAGTTTTGGGAGTTAAAGGTTTTTCTTTTTAGATACTAAAGACGAACGAATATAAAACCGCCGACTGTGGAAAACTTCAACGGATGGTTGTCTTGGTAAGGTAGATAATTGAACGGAGACACTATACAAAGTGATGCAAATCTGTATTTGCACGGAGAAAACAGTTGGTTCGCAATTTGGGACCTTCGGAGACACGTGACATCATAAGCTGTTCTTTAACTTATAGCGATTCTTTTCTAAGCGACAATATTAGTCTGTACATCACCAATAAGCAAAAATTGTCCCAATGGATGAATTCGTCCATTCAAATATGGTCGACAAGAAATTTTCACAATTTTATGTGGAAATCGACAATTCTTTATAGTCAGTCAATTCAAAAATCTGCGAATGTTTTTTTGAATAATGCAAATTTAAGTTCTTAGATATTGTAATTGAAGTTTGAGATATTTTCGTGATAGAAACTGTGTTGATTATGCTTGTTTTTTTTCTATTCGGAAAATTATATTTTTTCCTAGAGATAACATCGGCTCAATGTTTAGTGATATTAATTAGGTATATCGAAGTCATTAAATGAAACGCTAATATCTAAAACAATATTACTAAAAACGATTATTATTGTTGAATATATTGGATGGAAAGAAACAGTTTCCTTAGATTTTTTCATGTTTTTATTGTGAAAAATTTATATAAAATCGTAGAAGATACAGAATATTCCCAAGTTGAAAATTTTATGTTGTAACGAGATACTCATTTGGATATAGGTGAAATCACTTTAATTAGTTCAAAATTAAATTTTTTATTATGAATTTACTTAAGGATTTAACCGTGGTCAAAACGGTTATAATTTTAGGCCTGTTTCAAAAATGAGAGTTGGTTAAAAGGGCTCACCCATCTCTTATTTTTTTAACTGCTGTATTATCTTAATTTTGTTTTATCAAAATCTGACAATCTGTAAAAAATGTGACTGATTAACTATCATTTACATGAATTAGTATAAATTTTCGATGCCTCCATCAAATTGTGGAGAGAAAACTAAAAATTGAATAAGTTGATGGAAATCTGATTGATAAAAATGAATCTCCGTAAGACAATATTTTTCTAAGTGCAGATTGGTTGATTTTCGTATTTTCTCCCTTAGTTTTTTCTTGAAAGCAAACCATTAACATCCGATAAGTCTGAATTACAGACATATCAACAATGGAAACGAAATCTTACCTCTTGAATGTTGAAACTTTTCAATTATATATGAAGCAACTATGGTTCTTATGTATCTATCGAATTGCATTACCACCCATGTTGTTTTTCATATTTTGTGTTCAATGCAATAGTTAACTCATTGTTATTATATACATACATAGTTGTATTTCTTGGATGTTTAGCAATATTATTCTATATGTGAGTTGTTGACATATTTTTATGAACTTTCTCGTTGATTTTGTATTTTTTGAATCAAAAAATCCAAATTGTTCGAAAATGTTCATTTCTATCCACCATTTTGAAGAATTTCACACCTCTCACGTTTTCTCGAACAATTTGGATATTTGTTTGGAATAAAAGGCATTTTCTGTGAAGAATTGATTAAATCAATAGTTCAAATCCAATAGGGCTCAAATTGGGTTTGATTGAATGAATTGAACGAATTTCCGTTTGTAACTTTGTGTTACAAGATTATATGAACTGATTAGTGTCTATTTCTTACAGTTCAACTGTTGACATATGTGTTCAGACCCAATCAGATACCTAATCTTATGTCAAATTAAATAACATAAGTGCATTTCAGTGTTTTATTCGAAAATCCTATCTGTGTTACCTGACACATTCGTGAAAAGTACCATCCTGTGGCCCAGAGAGTTTGCAAACTTGTTCAGAAAAATAGACAGAAGCAGAATACAACCAAAACTGGACTAAAAAAATAAAAAGTAATTCGTGTTCACAGGAAATTTTTGGCATGGAATTTTCGTGTCTGAGGGACGACTTTGAACACATAAATTTTGACAGAAAACTTATTGAGATTTGACATATAAAATTTGATGCTTACTACGAAGGTCAAATTCGTTAATCTGCAAAAACTTCCCTGTCTTCTGTGAATAAAGGTACTTATTGGAAATCCTCAGGTATATAAATCTAGTTGAATACTATAGCACTTCATTTGGGAATAGGGATCTCAAAAGTTCGTACAGAATTTCAATAAGATTTTACCGATAATTTTTAAGATACCGAATTGAAAATAATATTTTTCTCCAGTGACAAGATATTTCGCAGAAATTTCATACCACCGTATAAGGATAGATGTAATCCTTCATTTTCACATAAAATGTTAAATTGAGAACTACAGTATAAAAATTCATAGTATCAAAAATAAAATCGAGAATATCACAACACAAATATTACAGACTTTTGGGCAAATTATTTAAGTTCTTGTTCCTTTCGAACTAGCGCGAAGAAATAGAAACTGAAAACATTTCCAGGGTAAAATTTTCATGAATTAGGATGCCAGAGGATTGATTTCATTCTATTTGCATAGATTTTTGAGATTTCTGAAAGTTGTTCGTAGGCAACACATCATACACCTTCTTGTATTTTGTAGAACAGATCTAGCTATTTCATTGTGTTGACAGGTAACACATCATACATCCATATGTATTTTGTGAAGCGGACCTTCATTTCACGTATGATGTATTGTGATATTTTGTATATAGGCAACACATCTCACAAGAGCACATATTTTGTGAAGCATCTTATTGTGCGGATTCCTTTACAGGCAACACATCATACATTTTCTCTTATGTTGTGAAAAAGGTTTAGATCATACTCTTGTTTCACTGTGGTGACAGGCAACTTGTCATACAGCTTTGTGTATTTTGTGGAGCAGATCTTCATTTCAACTCTGTTATATCATTGTTTAAACAATGGTTATATCATTAAACAATGGTAATATCGTTAAACAATGGTTATATTATGGAGCTTTTTGTGCGGGCAACGCATCATACAGTTTTATGTATTCTGTAAAGCGGCCCTCTTTTTGAATAAACATGCAATTGTTTCATATTTCATCAATACTAATTATACTGAGGGTCAGCAATATTTTCATTCTTCATTGTGAAGCAGGTGTATCCTGTATTCTTATATTTTACTGCCCAATGAAACTACATTAGGTCATAACGTCCATTGAAAAAGTGAAGCATTTCCAATAATTGCATTGTAATTATGTAGATGGCGATACTGGTTTATTCCTGGAACTGAAATCAAATGTAAATTATTTTAGTTATTACTGACTTCGAAATACTAGCACAGACTGATAACAAGCCTTGATGTGAACTAGAAAAAAAGTGGATTCGTTCACGGTTGATCCACAGATAACAGACAGATTACTCTTCCACTCTTCGTAATCGGTAGTTAGGTCGTAGGGCTGATTGTAAGCCACTGGCGTATCTAGCCTCAGTTTTCAGGGGGGGGGGCCGTGGCCCCAGGTATATATATATATATTTATGTATATAAGGTCAATGGATTAAAGGGTTTATAGACTCAGTTTGGAGAGAAGAATATGTGACTATTTATTATTTTCCAAGCTTTTGCATTGATTTAATGCTTCTTCGAGGCTGTGAATGTAAGGTTATTAAAGATTCTTGCATCAGGCTTGAACTTTCGTTATCATGAGATGAAAATTATTTACATTAAATTACATATAAACACATTATAACACTCAATACAATTTCTCGAACATTACAATAATAAGATTTTTTCTCAAAATCACAAACTTTCGTTTTTCAAATAGGAAGGCCCAAATTTTATAATGAAAATAGATTCCTTACTGAATTATGACTTGTTTCAATGTCAAATGTTTGAATTTTCGATAGAAATTCTTTTTTTAACGTGAAATTGCCAAAAAGAAAAATTGAAAATGGTGCTCTGCTGAAACATGATATCTTCAAGGTTTTTCATTGAAAAAATGTCGTTTTCAGGATTCCGCGAGAAGTAACAATAATGCTTCTTTCATAATAGTCAGAATTGAAAATCATGAAACAGGAGGTCACAAAAGCGCTGTTGAAGTTAGAAATTTCGAAAAAGTGAGAACTCAATTTTTTTAAATAAGAACCTCATTTTTTTATAGTCATAATGGAATCTACGTTGAAAAATAATATAGGTGTGGAAACAAAACCAGTGCCCCAAAATTCATATTTTCTGAGATATTCGTAAAAAACTATCACATTTCGAATTTTATTCTTCTCAGAAAAAAATACTGCCTCGAAGAAAATGGAGGACATATTGAACATTTATTTCAGATTGTACCCATAGAAATATACTTGAATTCCAGTTTGTTTGTATATTTGAGAATATAGATATTAGAAATGTAATCGCGACTGCATATCTCAGAAAATATGAATTTTAGGGCATTGGTGATATTTCCACACCTACATTATTTTTCAACGCAGATTCCTTCATGGCTATAAAAAATTTGGTTCTCATTTGAAAAACCTGAGTTTTCACGATTTCGAAATTTCCAACTTCAACAACGCTTTTGTGACCTCCTGTATCACGATTTTCAATTCTGACTATTGTGAAAGAAGCATTTTACAATTTTTTCTTCGCAATTTCACGTTAAAAAAGAAATTTCTATCGGGAATTCAAAAATTTGACATGGAAAGGAATCTATTTTCATTATTTAATTTTTTGAGGCTTTCCATTTGAAAAACGTAAGTTGCTGTCACTTCCGGTGAAACCGGAAATCTCACGAATCTCAAAAAATGTACAGGGAGTCATCTCTCTAGTCAAAGCTCAAGTCCGAAATTGCAAACGTGATTTCAATTCCTTCCCAAAAATATTTTAACGAACGGTATTTGTGGGACACCCGGCATATGATGAATATGCGATTCATATTCAAATCACCAATTATAATTATCTACAATAAATTTTTCTACGCTGTTGACTGAAACAATCTACAACACTTCCACATCAACATCAGTCGTTCTCATCCAATTAAAATTCTCCTCATGGCAGAAAAAGAGCTCTCGCATGTCGCACTTGAAATAGGCAAAATAGTTGCATCTCTAAATAGCTGGAAGTAGCTTGGGGGGGGCAGAGGTACATCAGGGGGGGCTGGCCCCCCCTGACCCCCCCTAAATACGCCAGTGTTGTAAGCACAATATCTTCCAAATATAACAACTCGATATTATGTATCGAGCAATAGGTTGCTTAGAAATATTCCCGAAAAACATATTATTTGTAATATTCTGTTATTATAACATTGTTGTTCATTAATTGCTAATCTTAATGAACAATATTATTATTATTATTTTTTTCAATTTTTTTATCCAAATTTTCGATTTTTTTCGGTTTTCCAAGGGAGCGATTCCAACGAATTAATTGCGGATTTACACATCGGCATCCTACAACAATTCATCAGAATTTCCCACCTGTGATCGACCTGATCGTTTCATATCAATTTCTCCTCGAATTTCGAAAATAACAGACGTTTGGGCGAAATGATGACATGATAGAAACAAAAATTAACTGATTTGAGGAAGAAGTAAAGCCATAGATAAAAGTGCAACATGTTCCATCAACCCAACAAAATCCTCATTACCAAAATTATTCCTTCTAATTTCATTTGCCACTGCCGCGCATTCGCGAACCAAGGAAGCGTGATTTCATTTTATTGGCCATTTGTCGAGTTTTATTATGTCGCCCGATAATTTAGCGAGTCGTAGAACCCCCTTTTGTGCTAATATTAACAGTACATTACGTTCGAATAGGAATTGGATTGTGTTTATTAACATCACAAATAGTTCCGCACAGGCGAAGGGAGAGCAGACTGCGGGGGGTCATAAAATGGAAATCAATTCTGATGGTTTATACAGTTTTTTCGGACTTATGCCTCGGAAGGTTTTTTCATATGAACTAATTGTTTTGGGTATAGCTGGGATGCTCTTTCTTCTCTTAATTTCTTATATTTACATATTTTCTTTCGTATGTGACTTGTCCTATTCCTACATGTAATTCCATGTCTTAAGGGATCGAATAAAATTATAATTATTATCACCTTCTTTTTCAGGAGTTAATGGAAAATCTCCATTATTTCTACATAATAAAGAAACAACTCAGAGGCACTCCATATTTGTAGTGCAGGGGGCCGATTCTTGAATCTCGATCAAGAATTGAGGAGTATGACAATTGTCATATGTTTAAGTCGATTTCCTAAGTTTTCTCGAGCATCTGTAAAATTTGTGAGAGTTCCATTCGCCATTTCGACTATGTTTTCAATCAAATATTCACGTAATAAACTGAATGCAAGATATCGAGAAATTTCAAATCGGAATATAGACATAACCTTATCACTGTTTCCTTCGACTTAGTAACGAGTGATACGGAGTATAGGAGATATAACATTCGATTGTCGAGTGACATTCGGTTCTATGCCAGGTCATGTCTAGTTGTTGTTCATATTTAATTCAGAAAATCGACGCGGACATATGGCAATTGTCATACTCTTCAATTATTGATCGTGATTCAAGAATTGGCCCCCAGATTCGTATCTAAATAACGGAGGTCGAATTTATAGATAGGTTAAATCCACCCTAACATTCCGCGAAAGTACCTATACGCAAAATCTACAAGTACCGGTAATCGAAGCTGGATCTCTGCAGATATACATAGTTTTATTTCATACATTTTTTATGTATACAAATATTCCTAAAATACGTATTCAATTACTCTGGAATCTAGAACTTACATGGTTCGAAGTTGAAGCTTGAAAATTTCAAAGACGGACAGAATTGCTTTGACCATAGACTCCTAAGACATGAGTAAGTGCAACCTAAAACCAAAAGTAGTGACGCTATTCTTCCCTAGAAAAAGCGCTCAAATACAAAAAAAATGGGTTTTAAATTTTTCTCGCATGTTCTATAGGTTTGCCCAAGCAGCTGGAATCTTTTCCAGAAAATGGTCTCAAACGACTAGGTTGGACTCACTGATGACGAATCCTGTGTCAAAATCGATTCTGTCCGGCTGACTGGCCGTCCGTATGCACGATTACGGGCGTATGTAGAATCCTATCGACCCGGAACTTTTAGGGTAGTTTGCTTTTCGAAATGCGACGACTAAGTTCGTTAATGGACGAAATCGGGCAAGAGGTTTCGGAGTTAGAGCCCTATGAAATTTTGTGCTTATTTCCGTGATAACTCGGAAAGTGCTGGAATGATTAGATTGAAACTTGGCAGTTAGTTGGAGTACAGCAATGCGTAACTTATAGCAGAATTTTGTCGAGATCATACTGTCAATAAATGAAAAAAAAATTCTCAAAATTTTTTTCGAGAAAAATTTTTTTCCCAAAACTTTATTTTATTTGCTGAGGCCTTGAGCTTTATAATTCGCGGTAGTGTATCAAATTTCAGTTCGATCTGAAATAAAGATTTGGAGATATTTCGAAAAATATGTCAAATTTCGTGGTTTTTTTCCTGGATATCGTTATTTTTTATTAAATAACTCAAAAATTACTGATTCAATCATGATGAAACTCAGCAGCTAATTTGGAAATGCTGATGGACAACTTAGTGCAGAATTTCTTGATGATCGTGTCATTGGAACATTTAGAAAAAAAAAATAAAATTTTTTTTTTCAAATATTCAATATTCTTTGATCTTCTGATTATATTATCCTCATGAAATCATGTATAAACCTTCGAACTGTCATTTTTCGATGAAGTATTGGATTTCAATTCGATCTAATATGTATTTTGGGAAAATAAAATGTTGAAAGAGTATATCTGCTGAATATTAGGGTGGATTTTACCCATTTACGAATTCGGCCTTCTTAATCGAACTCCAAACATACTGAATAAATTTCCAGTTTCCAAGTTTCCTCTTTCCGAAATTATTGTGCTGTGGGGACGACCGTGAACACAATCAATGACCGAAAGAAACGACTTAAAAACTCGATATTTGTAGAGAATGCTTCGGGCTTGATTACGATAGTCGAATTCGTGATTGGGTTAAATCTGCTCATTTATTCAGTGGATATAGCAATGCAAAATTTTCCCAATTTTTCCAAAAATATAGATATGATCGATTTGAAATCCAGTGTTTGATTGAAAAGTGACAGCTTGAAGGTTCATGCAGAATGTTAGGATAATATGATTAGAAGATCGCCAAGTCTTCTCTCAATACGTGAGGAGATGACCGCTTTGGCAACGAATTTGAACAAACGTCCAAAAGATGCTGACTTCACGTCACTGCTTTTCTAGAATTTTCCATATTATCCATGTTCTTTAGACTCGACAGAAGTTGTTCATTCCTTCTGAAACACCCTGTATAATGAAAGCGGAATATCCAATCTATTTCTGATGAATTCGTAGGAATCTATTTCCCTAACACTTCGAGTTTTCTCCAGCTAAGTGTTAAAATACGAATTCGTAAGACGAAATCATCTGACGAATTTCGTTCCTATTTTCGCGGAAATCCGTTCCCAGGCAGCCTTCGTTATCGACGTATCTATTGTCTCGTGATTTGTCCATCAGAGAGCTGTACGGCTGCTACCAACGCCAAACAATGGCAACTGTAATAGAACATTCGACAATTCGTTTCGGGGCAGCACGATTGTATTATATCCTCATAATTTAGTGGTTAACTTTTGCTCGAACACAATAACTAATGGAGTGTGGCCGTACGCGGCAATAAAAGCGGAATTAAGTGCCACTTGAGCGCATAGCCACCCTTAGCCTTTGCCCGAACTTCGAATCTAACCCCTGGACAAAGCATGAGAGAGAGTTTAGGATCGAGAACTGGGCGCTCAAGTTGCCCATGTACTTGCACACGCCCTTGATTGCAACTGTGAGTTTAGTGGAGTGTTTGGGGGATTAGTTGAGCAATATGCTTCATTTGGAGTTGGCTCAATGGGAAAACTCTTGAGGTTTCTATTCGCGAATGAAGGTGAGCGCAACTCTATCTGGTGGCTTTCAGGGTAACCTGATATGTTCAGATTATTATGAGGTTTGTTCGTTTAACCTGCATGAACTACACTAACTTCACTTACTCCACTGACCTCCAATTTTCAGTACAGCTGAGTGTAGTCACAGATAACAGAGTTAGTGTGTATTTCAAGCTGTTCTATGATTATCACAGAAAATGAATATGATTTTACGCAAATCCAAAATAGAGAATTCTATGGTTCTTTTGTTTTCGCTACCATTTCAAGATGATGTTGATTTGTCGTGAAGTTTTTCTAATATCGTCACGGAAAATTTACATTTTGAGTAATGATATGATGAAAATTAATTTCGTCCAAAATCACCACACATGCAGAAAAAAACACGTCCAACCAGGAACCAGAGACAACAACAAATGTCCACGATTATGGATCATATTTACGCATAACTATCACAGAAAGATTACCTCACTCTATGCACTGCACAAGTAATCTGTGACTACACTAACAGTATCAGTGGAGTTAGTGTAGTTCATGCAAACACAAGCTGAAAAAAATGTTAAGAAATAGTGGTGGATCGTAAACATGATAACTTCAGAAAGGAACAACTTAGAAACTCGATATTTGTAAAGTAAGTAGGTTTGAACCTTAATTACGAAATCTATACAAATTAAATATTTTATTCTCCCAATATATCGAAAAATATGAATTGGATCGAATCGAAATGCAGAACTAGATTCAAAAATTATAGTTCAAAGGTTACGTCAAAATTTTTTTTTCAGCAAAAAACATTGTTTCTCTTTATTTTCCCTGTATATCAAGCTAAAGACACGAAACTTGGTAAATATTATTTGTCAATAAAACTACACATTTTGGAATTTTTTCAACCCTGAAGTATACTTAAAAGGTATTGAAACCCCTAAGATATTTTTTCTTACAACTTTTTTTTCGATCAAAATCTTCCTTTGAAAAAAAGTTGCCTCAAAAGCCCTATTCATTCACAAACTTTTTTATCTTTACAACTTTGTTCGGTAACTTAAGCATTTACGAGAAAAATATAATGTTAAATAGCATTTTATTGAACAACAGCCAACCAAATTATGATTAAATTTGGCTAAAACTTTTACAACTAAAACAATAGCGAATAGTGAACAAAAGCCTGTCGAATATCGACAATACAATTATAATAAATATTGAAAATGACTGCCTTCAGCTTCAATACAAGCATTTCTCTTCTCCTGATTGAAATGCTTATGCGATGAAATATGCCAGCTGAATTCCCTATCGTTTTTTTTTCTCGTAAATGCTCTAGTTTTCAAAAAAACTCGTAGAAATGAAAGTTAGTAAATGAATTTGGCTTTTCAGGAGAATTTCAATCCAAAATGAAGTTGTAAGAAAAAATATCTTAGGGTGTGACTGTCTCAACCCTTTCTAAGCATAATTTAGGGTTGAAAACATTCCAAAATGTGTAGTTTTATTGACAAATAATATTCACCGAGTTTCGTGTTTTTAGCTTAATATACAGGGAAAATAAAAAAGAATCACAATTTTTTATGTTAGTCTTCGGAAGGGTGTATTCCGAGGCAAGGCTTTTCAAAAAATTTACTACAAAATATCTACCTCAATTCTCATCACAAAATCACAAATTGGATTTTTTCGGTGTTTTTCAGATACACCCTCTATAAGATTCAACTATCTACCAAACTTCAGTCCGATCGCTCCAGGAGTTTCTGAGATATCGAACTTAACCGCCGTATTCTACCCTAAACGTTTCAAAATGCTTGTTATTTTTGCGCGCATGTTCTAGGGGAACAGCGTGCTATCGTTTGGTCCAAATGTCTGTAATTTTGGATGATTGAGCCGAAAATGGTCTCAATCGACTAGGTTGGACTCACTGATGACGAATCCGGTGTCGAAATCGATTCTGTCCGACCGGCCGGCCGTAGACACAATAACTGTCGACAGAAGCGAGCTAGCAACTTGAAACTTTCAGGATACGTTGCGCAGCAGAATGCCGCGGTTAAGTTCGTTAATGGGCCAAATCGTTCGAATAGTTTCGGAGTTATAGGCACTTGAAGTTTTGAAGTTATTTATTTTTATTCCAGAAACTACTTGAGCGATTGGATTCAAACTTAGCAATTAGGGGGAGTATAACGACGCGCAACTTTGAGCCGAATTTTGTCAGGATCATATCGTCAGTAAATTAAAAAAAAAAATTTTTTCCAAAAAATTTTTTCTTCGAAAACCATTCATCATATCCAAAAAAAATTCCACTCGCACTTTGAGCTTCATATTTCACAGCAGTGTACCAAATTTCAGTTCGATACGATCATAAGTTTTGGAGATATCGGGAAAAAATATGTGAAATTTCGAGGTTTTCCTCTCGATATCGTTGATTTCTTTGGTATAGTTCGAGAAATACTTATTTAGTCCTGATAAAACTTCACAGCTTGTTTTGAGATGCTGAAAGACAACTTTATGTGAAATTTCGTGATAATCGTGTCATTAGAACAATTTGAAAAAAAAATTTCTATGATTTTCTTATCATATCA
The DNA here is from genome assembly GCA_958510865.1 of Myrrha octodecimguttata. Classification (NCBI taxonomy): domain Eukaryota; kingdom Metazoa; phylum Arthropoda; class Insecta; order Coleoptera; family Coccinellidae; genus Myrrha; species Myrrha octodecimguttata. The sequence continues at coordinate 14,869,065 of OY294063.1, read as the reverse complement.
TCCTCATTAAATTCTGTATGAAACTTCGAACTGTTATTTTTCCATGAAGTACTGGATATAAATTCGATCTGATCTTTATTTTTGGAAATATTGGAAAAATAAAATTTTGATTGGGTATATCTACGGAATCATTGGGTGGATCTTACCCATGCACGAATTCGGCCTTCGTAATTAAGGTCCAAACGTTCTCTACAAATATCGAGTTTCTAAGTTGTTTCTTTCGGAAGTTATTGTGTTTACGCAGTCGGCCGTTAGGGTGACCGTAAACACAATAACTTCCGGAAGAAACTACTTAGAAACTCGATATTTGTAGAGTAGGTTTGGGGCTTAATTACGAAGGTCAAATTCGTGAATGGGTAAAATCCGCCCAATGATTCCGTAGATTTACCCATTCGAAATTTTATTTTTCCAATATTTCCAAAAATACAGATTTGATCGAATTGAAATCCAGTAATTCATCAGAAAAATATTTCAAAAAGCACTGCCGTGAAGGCAGCAGCTTTTGCGTGCATGTTCAAATTCGTTGCTGAAGCGGTCATCTACATTGAACATGCGCGCAAAAGTTGCTGCCTTCACGGCAGTGCTTTTTGAAATTTTTGTCAGACATCTTGTCCTCGGCCGAAAAGAATCCATTTCAACCCCGGATTCATCATCATTGAGTTCAACCTAGTTGTTTCAGACCATTTTCGGCTCAAAATTCGAAAACAAGAGACATTTGGACAAAACGATAGTACGCTGTTCCCCAGGACATACAAGCACAAATAACAGACATTTGGCCAACATAATAACACGAAAAAAACGTTTTTCAAAACTCAAGGCAATCTCGAAATTATTGTAGCAACACACACGAGGGTAAAGTTCTCCTGTACATTATTTCCCTCGGAAAATCTCAGAGGGCGGGGCCAGCACAAGGAAAAATTCCAGAACAACCCGATTTTCTCCAGGAAAAACGATGGAAGGGGAAGACGGATGTGCTGGCGTAGAAAGCACAGAAGATAAATGCGTATATGTATTGTTTCCGGTTTGGCTGAAAGAAACCCTCTTAATTTCCCGCGTTACTTAGCTAACGACTCCACATACTAAAGGAGAGCCGGCTCCACAATGGGGTTTGTCGCCGTCAAAATTAGCTGTAAATGAATTCTTTGCGGCCTCGTTTATCAAACGGGCCCTTTATTCTCTTTTATTCGCTACACTTTACATTACATTAGGTACGTTTCAGTTGCTTCCCAGTCTGCTCGCATGTTTCCGGGGCCCCCAAGTGATTGAATATACTCTCCATTAAGTTCGGATTGAGACAATGCCGCTCTCTCTACGTGTTTTATGGGGGTTGTTTCTTTCCGATAAACAAGTGGGATGTGGTTGGTGTTTTTGGACTTGTCGCTGGTTATTTTGTTTTGGAAGGATGGAATAGACGACTTCGGGCCAAGTTTCAACCCACAATTTTCTTCACGTATTTACTATCACTGGGAAACGGGAATTTCAAAGACAAATTCGACATGATAAGGTTCGCGTTATTTATAAATATATGTTGAAGATGCCTCGGCTCCTCAAACAAGATAATTCCTTCCAAATATAGGGTTTTGTTGAGATCATCTCTGATTGCCTGAAATTTAAGTTGGGACTCCTGATTTCATTTTAATAATGTCATAGTGTTTATATAGAATGTGTTCCGCAAATGAACTTGGTTATTTTGGTTGCCGGTTTTCCGTTCCGTAAATATGAAATATTCGGTTGGTTTCTGAAAAACAAGTTAATTACGGGATTTGTTTGATGTAAAAACGTTATTTTCTGTCACCAGAACGACAGTCAATGTTCTATGGTTATATATTCATAGCATAGAACAATCGTTATTTACTATATGATCCATAGAACATAGAAGACACAACAATCATCAACGGAAAAATTACTAGGTATGGTCTATGGATCATAAGGTAAATAAAGATTGTTCTATGCTATGGATATGTTACCATAAAACATTGATTGTTGTTCTGGTGCATAGACTTAATATGTCTATGTTCTGGTAACAGAAAGATTGCTTTTTCATCAATGAAATGCCGTAATTAACCTGTTTTTCAGGAACCAACCGAATATTTCATATTCACAGAACGGAAACCGGCAACCGAAATAACCAAGTTGATTTGCAGAACATATCCAATATAAATTTGATACTATTAACATGAAATCAGGAATCCCAACTTAAATTTCAGGCTAACAAAAACCTATATTTGGAAGGAATTATCTTGTTTGAGGAGCCGAGGCATCTTTTACGGATATTTATGAATAACGCGACCTTATCATGTCGAGTTTGTCCTGAAATTCCCGTTCCCAAATGATAGTGAATTTGTGAAGAAAATTGCGGGTTGGCAACTTGGGCCAAAGTCATCTATTGAGAATATTCCAGTAAATAACTGACCCATCATTTCTCCGTTAACCCGGCTAATAAACGAGTGCTTGCGGACGGGACACTTTCCTAATTGCCTTAAAATCTCAAAAGTGATACCTGTATTTAAGAAGGGCGACAAAGATGATATCAATAATTATCGACCGATTTCACTAGTGCCAGTTTTCTCGAAAATACTTGAAAAAATAATGTGTTCCCAAATCGTTGACTACTTTGAATCCAATAATCTACTCACTGATAGTCAGTTTGGCTTCCGTAGGGGCAGAAGCACAATTCAAGCTATTACCGATTTTGTCGGCGCCACTCTCGATTGTTTCGAAAACAAAGATTATCGGATTGCATCATTTCTAGACCTGGCTAAGGCTTTCGATTGCGTGGCGCATGTCAAACTCCTACAAAAACTAAAAAAATATGGCTTTGATGGGGAAGCAATCAGTATGGTTGAATCCTTTCTGAATGGAAGGTACCAGGTGGTATTTTCGGGCGATTCATGCTCTGGCATGAGTTCTATTGATGCTGGCCTGGTTCAGGGTTCCATTTTGGGTCCCGTTCTATTTCTAATTTTCATTAACGATTTGCCTGATTATGTACCAGAAATCGAGACCACATTGTTCGTTGATGACACAACGATAGCGGTTAAGGCTTCAAATTTACAAACACTGCTTGATCTGTCGGATGTGGCGCTGTTGAGACTTACCGAGTGGTTTACTTCGAACGGCTTGATAATTAATGAGAGTAAGACCCAAAATTTGCTCATGACACTAAGACCAATTGATGATAGCTATGGCGGTGACAACCCAGTTAGGTTTCTTGGCGTCCATGTTGACGCTGCACTCTCGTGGAGGTCACACGTAGATGAACTTGTGACTAAACTAAGCCGGGATATTTTCGCATTAAGAACATTATCGTTTTCCCTACCCCGAAGTGTGTTGTGCACGGTGTATTTCGCTATGGTAGAGTCCCATTTGAGGTACGGAATTGTGTTGTGGGGAAATTGCGCATATCGTGAAGCTGTTTTTAGACTGCAGAGGCGGGCCATCAGGATTCTGGGGGGTTTGGGATATCGAGACTGCTGCAGAAATACCTTCAAAGATTTGGGTATACTTACATTCCCATCTCTTTTCCTTTTAGAAAATCTGATATACTTACATCAAAATAAAAATAAATATCTGCTGCAGTCGGATGTACATCGCTACGACACTAGAAATAAGTCCCTTATTAGGAAAGATTTCCTAAGATTGAGTAAATCCCAACGGGGTCCGGGTTTTTTCGCGGTGTCTCTGTACAATAGACTTCCTGGTGGGGTGAAAAATCTTCCAATAATTAAGTTCAAAGCTAAAATTAAGAAAATGTTGGCAGTTAAGGTGTTTTATTCTGTTGACGAATATTTTAATTTGACTCTGGGTGACGTTGACTTCGTGTAAGCTTCTCTTGGAGCATAGTAATGTACTTTATTACATCCAATTTTGGAATTATCATTTTGTGACGTGTGAAAACAATGTTATATTTGTAATAATCACCAATAAATATCTATCTATCTATCTATCTTATAGACACCACTGCTGAAGCTTTCAAAAATGTCGAAATGTCAAAATAATCTAGAAAAGCACTGTCGTGAGGTCAGGAGCTTTTACGCGGTTGTTCAAATTCTTACTATCAGATCAACACGAAATTTTGCTCCTAGTTTCGTGTTGGTAATCTCCACCCGATCAAGTAGTTTCAATTCGATTGCATTCGTACTTTTTGAGATATTGCGAACATAACGTTAAAATTCCAAATTACAACGAAATTTAGCACATTTTTTCTTTATATCTCAAACAGTAAATACCGGATCGAATTGAAATCTGGAACATTGTTGTAAAATACTGACTCTAAGGTTTATACCAAATTCCATCAAAATCTAATCAAAATTTTCATCAAAAATTTTGAAAATTTTCAAATAATTTTTTTTTTCAATTTTCGAACTATTCGATCCCCACGAAATTCTGCTCTGAATTGCGCGTTGGTATTCCAAAACTATCCACGAAGTTTCAATCTGATCGAGTCAATACTTCATGAGATATCGAGGAATAAACCTCGAAATTTCAAATGGGCCTAACTCCGAAACTATCCTACCGATTCCACCCATTAACGAACTTTGCCGAGATATTTGGACTCCAAACCTAATCTGACAATTTCAAGTAGCTAAGTTTCCTCCTTCGAAAGTTAAAGCACGTACGGACGGACGGACGGACAGAATCAAATTTGACCACAGATTCTTCTTCAGTGAGTTCAAGCCAATCGTTTAAGACCATTTTCGGCTAAAAATTCGAAAATTACAGACATCGTGCCGAACTGATAACGCTCTGTTCCCTAGAACAAGCGCGTAAAAATAATAGTAGGATGAAACTCGTTGGAAAAGCAAGAGAATATAACAAGAATGCAGGGAAAAATAATTTAGAGGTCATCTGAGGTCGGAAAGTGGAAGGGGTTGAATTATGACTAGGCAACACAGCCACATTCAAGTTCCATTTAACCTCGTTAATATCTGAAGGTCAGGCACCTGGACGCTGTCTAAATGATTCAATGTTGCAAATAGTCGCGTGAAATATTAGAATTCGGAGAAATTTCGACGTTTACAGGAGAAAACGGGAGTCGTTCTGCAAGCTTCAGTAATTATTTTTCGAAAATTTTTTCTTGGAATGTACTTAATTTTTTTGTGAGAATTCGCAATGTAAGTTATCTTTCCATTTTTCACTCCATTTCAGTTTTCATTTTCCCGAAAATTCTTGAATATAAAAAAGTGGCAACATTGCGAATTTTTACAATTTTTTTGAACCATTTGCACCCAAAAAAATTTTTGAAAAAAAGAAAATTTGAGAAAATTCGTTTGCTCGCTTGAGAACAAATGATTTTCTTCATCTTCTAATATCGAACAGAAAACACCTCAGAGTAACAAACAACATAGAGCGACTGAACGCAGTTTTTGGGTGTCCGCAACATCCTTTTGTCGACGTAGACACACGTGATATATTTGGAAATGCGCAATGTTATTTTCTTATTGTAATTGTATAGTAAATGAAATAAGAAATATTAATTTCAATAGTTCTCGGTTGAATATGGAAATTTAAACATTTCATGAGAGATATTTTTCTTTATTTTCTAATTTGTGGTAAGAAGAATACTTAACCCTTTGAGTACCCTTATCTTTACCGGCGGTAGACGGTTAATGCGGCATCGTTGCAAAAGCTTGCTTTTTCGCAGGTAAGGTAAGGACCTTATATACCTGCTGAAATGCAAGCTTTGGCAACGATGCCGCATTAACCGTCTACCGCCGGTCAATCTGTCACCCGTTGTTTTGGTGAGTTTCTAACGAGTTTTTAGATATTTCTACCTGTTTACTTCAATATTTATTGAATTATTACAATACTTTAATTCACTTTGGGACATAAGAAGTGTGTTGTTTGTGGAGAATCCCGTGAATTGAGTGAAATATTACATTTCTATATTCACACCCAATACCTTGTAGAGCCCAGCGGTAAGGATCTTGGCTTGTAATAAGTAATCCCGGGTTCGAATCTGATAGTTTCCGATAAATTTTGAAGTCCAATCACACCCCGAAACCCCGCCCTAGGCATTCGACATCCCTACCTGTCGCCCTTTGCCTATCATCACCTCCTCAGGACTTAAAAAAATTTTCATACATTTCGGACTTGAAAATATTTCATACATTTCGGACTTTTTTTTTCAAATTGTTCTAATGACACGATTATCACGAAATTTCGCATAAAGTTGTCTTTCAGCATCTCAAAACTAGCTGTGAAGTTTTATCAGGACTGAATCAGTATTTCTCGAGTTATACCGAAAAAATCAACGATATCGAGAAGGAAACCTCGAAATTTGACATATTTTTTCCCGATATCTCCAAAACTTATGATCGTATCGAACTGAAATTTGGTAAACTGCTGTGAAATATGAAGTTCAAAGTGTGAGTGAAATTTTTTTTTGTATATGATGAATGGTTTCCGAAAAAAAAAATTTTTTGGAAAAAAAAATTTTTTTTTTTTTAATTTACTGACAATATGATCCTGACAAAATTCGGCTCAAAGTTGTGCGTCGTTATACTCCACCCCACCCCAAGTTTGAATCCAATCGCTCAAGTAGTTTCAGAAATAAAAAATAAATAACTTCAAAACTTCAAGTGCCTATAACTCCGAAACTATTCGACCGATTTGGCCCATTAACGAACTCAACCGCGGCATTCTGATGCGCAACCTATCCTAAAAGTTTCAAGTTGCTAGCTTCTGTCGACAGTTACCGTGTCTACGGCCGGCTGGCCGGACAGAATCGATTTTGACACCGGATTCGTCATCAGTGAGTCCAACCTAGTCGATTGAGACCATTTTCGGCTCAATCATCCAAAATTACAGACATTTGGACAAAACGATAGCACGCTGTTCCCCTAGAACATGCGCGCGAAAAACAGAACTCTGGCCTTCGAAAGTTCTATTCGAGGTATTGTTTGCTCTCAGGAGGGTGTTCGAGTGAGGAAGATTTGAGAACATTCGTTTGCTCGCTTGAGAAGAAATAATTTTCTTCATCTTCTAATATCGAACAGAAAACACAGAATCAAGTCGTGAATCATCCCTCTACGAACCCCAACGCGAAATTTGTCACATTTAGCGCAAGATCAGAACCCCATCCTGAAAAGCAGTTAATAATAGTGTGAAATATGATCGGAATCCATAAATAAATAAGTAGAGACGTAATGAATTGGGGAGAACTGTTATCGTAGTTGGCCGGGAAAAGTGATGGAGAGCGGAAGCGCTGGACCGGAAGCGTTAACTTTGCGTTATTAGCTCTGTATTAGCGCACCCCAAGAGACGACCGTGGCTCCCCCTAGCGACGAAGATTGGGCGTCCGTATAAAGCCACCATTCATCCAGACAGCGTCCGCGTATGAGGAAAATTTATTTTATTGGGATATATTTTTATCTGTATCAAGTTTTTGCTGTGAATTAGCCGAGAATTTTTTTTGCTGTTTTTGGAAAATATTTGATGTACCCCTAGCTTATCTTCAAGCTAGTGGAGGAGACCATTTTCGCGAGGAAAAAAATCGTTATACAGGATGTATCTGAATAACACCGAAAGAATTTAAGGGGTGATTCTCTGATGAAAATTAAGGTAGGTATTCGGCATAACATTTTTTGAAAAACCTCCCCCCGGAAAAGTTACACCCCTCCGAAAATTAACAAAACAAATTGTTTCATTCATTCTTTATTATATTTAGCTGAAGACACGAAACTTGCTAAATATGACTTGTCAATAAAACTACACATTCTGGAATTTTTCAATCCTGAAGTATATTAGAAAGGGTTGAATTAGTCAGTGCCTAAGATATTTTTTCTTACAACTTTATTTTGGTTACACATTGTCCTTTTAAAACCGTTTGCCTGGAAAGCCCAATTCATTTACTAACTTTTTTCCCTGTACAAGTTTTTTCGAAGACTTTAGCATTTACGAGAAAAAAATACCGGAACCGCATTGTTGCAGGGTGTGAAACGATGAGAAATTCAGCAGGCATATTTTGCCGCACACGCATTTCAATGAGGAGAAGAGTAAATGCTTGTATTGAAACTGAATGCGGTAATTTTCAACATTTATTATAATTTCATTATCGATATTCGACAGGTTTTTGTTCACTTTTCGCTATTGTTTTAGTTGTGAAAATCATAGCCTGAGAATAATAATTTGGTTGGCTGTTGTTCAATAAAATGCTACTTAACATGAGTTATGTTTTTCTCGTAAATGCTTAAGTTTGTCAAAAAACTTGTAGAAATAAAAAAGTTAGGGAATGAATTTGACTTTCAAGCTCCGTTTATTTAAAAGGAAAATTTTCATCCAAAAACAAGTTGTGAGGAAAAATATTTTAGGGGTTGACTATTTGAACCCCTTCTAAGCATATTATTTCAGGGTTGAAAAAAATTCCAAAATGTATAGTTTATTGACAAATAATATTTACGAAGTTTTGTGTCTTTATATAATGGGAAACTAATAAACAGAAACAATAGTTTTTTCTCAATCTTCGGAGGGGTGTAACTTTTCTGGGGGGAGGTTATTCAATAAATTTTATACCAAACACCTACCTCAGTTTTCATCACAGAACTATCCCTTACATTTTTTCAGTGTTATTCAGATACACCCTGTATATATTTCGTCGTCAATTAGCCGTAATTTTTTGGCCCTTCTCATTTTTAAGAAAACACTTCATATTCCGCTAACTTAGCAGCGTTAAAATTTCAAAATCCATTTCTTGGAAATAAAATCATCTATGATTTGCTGTTTTTTTTGCCGCCAGTTTTTCTGCCGTTCTTCACTTTTAAGCTATTTTTGAACTTCTTTCTACTTGATGTCAAGTTAGGGGTGCAACTTCTGCAGAATTATAGTTTCTGAAAAAAAGTGTTTATATTTTGCTACTTTTTTGCCGTTGATCTAACGTGAGATTGATATTTTTGCCTTTCTTGTTTTCCAGAATATATTTGATCCGACATTAAGTAAGCAGAATGTCAAATATTTCCAGGAAAACAGGTCCGGAATATAAAATCTTTCTTTGCTGATGGCGGCAAAAAAAGCATTATTTTAGTTTGAGCCGCGACTTAACAACATCATCTTCTTTGATTTATTGGAATAGTATCTTCCGGAGAACTTCATGGGATGCAATAGGTGCGAAATATCCACATAACAAAAACTTTTTTTTTTGGTGAGGGTGATGACAGCAATCCTGAAAATCTTAAATGGTAAGGGGGGTTGAGTAACACCTGGTTTCAGAGGTCACTCGATTAATTTTTCAAGAAACCACATAATTGCCCCTTTTTATTCAGTTATTTTCTTTAATTATTCAGATAAATATATTAACGAAATACTCACGAAAAAGGTCAAATTGACACACAGTATAATTAACAAACGAATAGCGATATGTTGAACTCTTCATTCCAATAGGAGTTTCATTGCTCGCCCTGTATAAATTTATTCAAACAACAGTAGCGATTATCCGAAGCAACCATTCTTAAGCCAATTTACTCGTTTACAATAATCAACAAAAACGCCATTAGCGATTCAATTCTATAATCGCTCTCCAACTACTCTGAACAAATGAGTTTCTTCTTCATCTGACCACGAAAAAACTTCTGATTTATTTGTGGTCGATCCCGTTATTATTCATTTAAAATTAGAGATCCGTCTATGGTCGAGTTCATACAACCGAGAAATGATGTTGATTTAAGAATGGGTTTCGTTTTTGTCTTGGAAATTGTCGGGATCGGTCAAAAATAGTGGATTATTTCAACGTTATTCATATTATAAAAACGTTTCACTAATTAGAAAGTTGAAGACAATGCGGAATTTCATGTAGAGCACAGATTTGTAGCACATAACTTTTCAATTATGTACAAATTGGCGAAATATTTTTGTCGCCCAATTGGCGACACTGTCCTCTATATTCACTAGAGAAATATTAAATTCTCTGGACACGGTCAACGTATCAATTTCTAATGAGGCGAATGCGGATAAAGCAATGAACCGAGAGAGAGATGGAACTAGTTCGGGCAATTTCAAATTGAAGCTGAAGAGTCCAGTTTTGAAAATTGGTAATTATTATACGAAAATGAATATTTGAAATGATTAATTAGTAATAATATTTGCTAAATGACTCGTTTTCTTCAAAATTCTCTTGGCAACCGGTTTCAGGACGCTGTCCTTAGCTCAAAATGATTTATTCTTTGGTTCTATATGGCTTCGAACTATTAAAATGAACTAAAAAGTGAAAAATTCCGTGCAAAAGTTGGATCCATAGCAATTAATTAAAACATTCATTTAATTTTTCAACACTATTTCCAAATTACTGTATTTTCAAAGTTTTTTTGAAAATTGTCTCAAAATATTATAGTGAGACCTACTGATGAATGCAGTTCGTTTTAGATTTAAAATCTGCTCGTTTTCAACCAAAAATGTGATTGGTCGATTTGCAACTAAAAGTTGACTATAAAAGCAAAATTTCACTGAAAAATTAATTTACATATTCAATTCGAATATGAATATTATTCTTATTTATCATCTCCTCCTTCAATAAATGGCACTACACGAATTTACCATCATTCATTTACCAGTTTATCCCATTTAAAATTGAAGAACTCAAATATTATTCGAAAAGCCCAAACAACACGAAAATTATATCTTCGATACAGTCTTTATGATTTGATTAAGATGAAATAACATGAAAATGCTTTGAAATACTTTCGAAAACACAAATATTACTTTCAAAACTTTCGAAAAAACTGTATTCCAAACTGATCTGTCTTATTTTTGCCGTATTATTGGTTTTGAATGAACTTGTTCTATCCTTGTGTCCTTGGTTCCTCTCTCTCTCTAAGCCATGTCCATATAGTTTCATGAGTCTATGATATTCACACGGTTATCTGACATTTGTTTACAGTGAGGATATGTATTTTCATATGTCATTGTTTGTAAAAACGATCACAGAATAGCAAATGAGTAAATGTTTTACTTACATCATGCAGTGAAGACTGATAATTTTCTGGAACTGAACCATGTTTTGCAAAGTAAAATTGAACGATTTGTGAATGTTTCAATGACGTGATTTTAATTACAATGAATTACCAACTCAAACATACCTAAGAACAAGCAAAAATTGCGGAATCAACTCTATCAGAAAGCAGTGTAGCCAATGTGAAGATCTTCATCTTCGAGGAAACAGTCTTTGCCTAATACATATACAGTGCGCGTCAAAATTATGGAACAAATTCATTCTCTGAAAAGAAAAATATTAGGCAACAAAATCCTGGAACAGGTCAATTTTTGTTTTACTTTTGCCAACTTTATATGCATTTTTGAAGGATTTTTGTTGCACCCTGTGCCATCCGCATCAACCCTCTAAATTTTTTGAATAGGAAAGTAGGTAGTGTGGTACTTTTTTGGCAAGGTCTTTGTATCTTCTTCACAGGCGTGCAGAAATGTTCAAGAAAATATTTGAAAAATTAGTCACTTCAAAGAAGTTTTCAGTATGTGCACTTTATCATGGCTTATTGACTTTGAGACGATGGTACCTGATGAAATTTGTCACCGAATGAAAGTCGACCATTACAGTTTTGTGTTTCGTCAATTCGTCAGTAGAATGAATAATGAAAAACTCTTCTCTAGTTTTTCGAACACCTTCAAAGGATAACAATCTCTAGGAAAGATATACACATAGAAATAGATAACAAACCCTCGTCTATATTCATTTAACACTAACATTAATTCATCCTTCTACCATAAGTCAAAGTCATCAAATTCACCTGGTATCCATCAATTAAAACTACCACAGATCTACCCACACTCCGTAGACAAATGATCAGAGTAAATTTTCGAAAACTCCTTTGCCTTGTATCCGATTAAACATTATATGTAAAATAGCCATTTAGAGCCTAATTGAATAGGTTTGTCGTGTCCAGATTTAAATGAGGCATCTCTAGAGGGAAACTCTATTCTACTCACTCAGTCGGAGATAAGATAAAGGATAGATGGCAACAAGAGACAAATTAAGGTCCTAATGGGATTTCATTTAGAAACAGACAATCGACAAAATGCATGTATAGATAATATGAGACGATCAATCAACTTATTTATTTGAGAGAATAGAGGAACACGACATTTGCACCGGAGGCAAGGATCCAGGTCCGGACCGGAGCTGATATGACAATTAGGTCGTTTCTGTTTTTTCTGTTTGCGTATTGCTTTAAACCTTGTTACTCAAGTCATATTGCTATCTTTTCAATTTCTATCAATATGGCCATGATATTACGTATTCTGTTCCGGGTGTTATAGCAATGTTTTTTTTTATTAATTTTGTCATAGCAATATTGCTATTTATATTGTTTCATTGATTTTGGCAGAACTTTCTAATGTCTATAAGTCGTGAACCATTCAACATATTCGCTTCAAATTAGGCAGGTATTTTCACCTCAGGCCATCAAAGTGTCTTTATGAACTTAACCGAAATAATACAGACCAGGACTAGGAAATTTCGATTTTCAGTTTCAGCTCTAATAAACCAGTTCACGAGGAAAACAGTATTCGAAAGAACAATCTATGCAGAACCAGAAGATAGCTACGACGAATTGATATTTCATGTACAAACTGTTTCATGACACCTGGAACTAAAAATTGAAATTTCCTAGTCCTGATCTGTACTATTTCGATACGGTTCATTTGAACAGTTTGAGGGCCTCGGATGACGATTCCTGCAAAATTTGAAGCGAATATGTTGGATAGTTCACGAGTTATAGCCATATAAAAGTTCTGCCAAAATCACCCTGCATCTCAGAAACGAATAGGTATAGAACTTGAATAATTGGAATAAAACAAGGATGAAATTTTGAAATTGACATGAAACTGACTTTCATCAAAAGATAATCTTTTGGCAATATAATTCAAATATAATCTCTAGCATATGACCGACACGACTGGCACGGACGTGATCTAATCTGGAGGTCCAATTTTCAATAACTTTTTCCAACATTTGTGGCCGTATATCGGCAATAACGCGGCGAATGTTGTCCTCCAAGTAGTCGATCGTTTCGGGCATATTGGCGTAGACTAGCGACTTCACATACTCACACAGAAAATACTCTAGCGGCGTTAAATCGCATGATCTTGGAGGCCAATTCACGGACCCGGAATTGTGGCACGAGCTGTGTGACATATTGCTTCGTCTTGTTGAAGCCACACCTGCTGCATATCATGGTTGTTCAATTGAGGAACGAAAAAGTCAGTAATCATGGCTCTGTAGCGTTCACCATTGACTGTAACGTTCAACATCGTCTTTAAAGAAGTACGGACCAATGATTTCACCAGCCCATAAAGCACACCAAACAGTCGGTTTTTCTAGATGTAACGGTGTCTTAACATACACTTGAGGATTATCTTCACTCCAAAGACGGCAGTTTGGTTAACTGACGCAGCCATTCAACCGACAGTGAGCTTCATCGCCAAACAAAATTCTCTCACGAAAATCGCGATCAGAACCATTATTTGGAAATAAATTTGCACAATTTGGAAGCGTTGTTCAGGCGTCAGACTATTCATGTTGAAATGCGAGACCAAACTGAACACAAATCTCTTGACAGCTGATAAAATGACAGCCAGTTAAAACAGTGTTGCCAACTTAAATTTCTATACCTCTAAAAAACACTTTTCATTTAATGATACTTTTCTGGTTTCCCGAGTAACCATCTTTCATCTTAATGTTGAACGTTCAATACGTTGTACAGTTTCTCGCGGACCTACTTGTATACAAAGCTCTTCTTTGATAGAGTTCAAGGCTTCGATTGATCTGAACATACTGTGAACATTCCTCTTCCACACATCCAATAAGCTGTGCAAACATACAAGAAACCCGCAGGGTTGAGCGGTTTCGGCAGGGGACCCTTTGGAGCAACGCCGAGATATTGAAAAAATGCCATTTCGGGCTTTGGCCCTTTTTCCTGATATTCAAACTGCAAATTTAGTCGACAGTTGACACAAAGTATAGGGAAATTGGTTCCCGGATTGTGGAAATGTTTTAGTATGTAAATTGATGTCGCAAGGAGGCTGATCGGTCCCAGACCATGAATAACAATTGACGGCGGGTTCGCGCTGGCTCCCCGCCGCCCGACAACGCCCGGGCGGTTCGTGGCGTCACTCGATTCGTTAGAGTGCCATCCACGTTTTTGCAGCCGTCTCGAAAATGGCAATCATCTGGTTTGGTCATCGTTCTTTCGGCTGTGAAATGAGCTGTCGAAATTTGATCTGTGCCGTCTTCAACTGTTGGATTTGTGGAGTTTGAGGACGGAAAATGAGTAGTCGCGGGGTTCGTAAATATAGAATGGGGGTTTTTCCTGAATTTGGGTTATTACTGCAAATGCAAATTTGAACATAATTATTATGGGTTTGAATCATCATTTTCCCAAATTACCTTCAGAAAGTATTCAAAATCAGATTTCAAAATTGGGGTTTGGGATTTGCCAGGCATGCACGAAGTGACAACGGTGTTTAGTAGAATAGCTCTTTTTGCTATAGAATATTGAAATATTTATTCCTGTTCTGTGGTACACACGTGTTCTTTGTCAATTTAACCAAACAATTTCCGTTTGCGATTTGTCAGTAATATGACGGTCTGTGCTCTTCTTTTTCTATTCCTTGGTCGTTGTCTTCTACTCTAACCAGATAGAAGTATATCTATCTCTGTTTTCCCAAGCAAAGTAACACATTTGAAGTCCTTTTCTTTCCGAGAAAGATGAATTCGATTTGCCATATCGTGCACTCAAGACAAATCCCTTTAAATGCAAATCCCCATTTTTATTTTTCAGTTTCAGGTGATCAAACATTGTTTCAAAAATATAATATTGAAATAATATATTCGAAATGTGATATTCTGAAGGTTTTTCATGAAAATTACTGCATTTTCGTTTGAAGAAAAAAACCCCATTCCTCAATGCTGTGACGACATTGGTGGGCAGGCTTTATTCGATTGATGTAAACAACAGTATTTGATATGGGGAAACAATGTGTTGAACGGTTTCTTTTTGGCTGAATTCAATGAGAGAAATGAGTTTTGTTTGATATGCATTAGGTTTTATCGAATTCTGACGTATAAAGTGATACTTTCGAGAACTAATTGACGTTATGAAACGTCTTGTGCCCTACCATTGGGTTTTCCAATATTCTAAATGTAAATATGATACTTGAAAACTCAATGGCTCTACTCAGATTTTGGAAATACTAATGCTCTTGCTTGAGAGCGAAGAGAAAATAAAGCGTGTTTTTTTAGAGGTATAGAACTTTGAAATGGAATGAAACAAGGATGAATTTTTAAAATTGACATGAAGTTGACTTTTTTCAAATGACAATTTTTTGGCATCATAATTTAAATATAATTTCTAGCATTCGACCGCCACGGCTAGCTCGGACGTAATCTAATCTGGAGGTCCAATTTTCAATCACTTTTTTCAATATTTGTGGACGTATAACTGCAATAACGCGACGAACGTTGTCCTCCAAGTGGTCGATCGTTTCGGGCTTATCGGCGTAGACCAGCGACTCCACATATCCCCACAGAAAACAATCTAGCGCCGTTAAATCGCTCGATCTTGGAGGCCAATTCACGGACCCGGAACGTGAAGGTATGCGGTTATCAAACGCTTCAGTAAATCAATTATGGCCCGAGCTGTGTGACATATTGCGCCGTCTTGTTGAAACCACGGCTACTGCACATCATGGTTGTTCAATTGAGGAACGAAAAAGTCAATTATCATGGCTCTATAGCGGTCACCATTGACTAACGTTCTGGCCAGCATCGTCTTTGAAGAAGTACGGACCAATGATTCCACCATCCACCAGCCCATAAAGCACACCAAACGACGTCTCTATGGATGCGAATTATCAGTTAGAGTAAACGTGGGTCGAAAACGGTCCATAGTTAGTCGAATAAATTGCTCTAATGGACGATTATGGTGACAGTAAAATGTACGTAGAGCGCGATACCTATTTCGAACTGAACCATTATTTTTAAAATGAATTTGCACAATTTGGAATTACTATTTGTGCCCTACTCAGATTTTGGAAATAATAATGCCCTTGAGGGCGAAGAAAAGATTGTACAATCTTATTTGCTTGTAAAAAGTCCATTAGGAGGGCTAATTTGGTGATTGTGGGGGCCAACCAATCTGAAGCTTTTCCACCTAATAACTTCCCAGCATCAAGTTCTATATTTCTCATGAAGATTCATAAATATCTTAGCAAGAATTGAACCCTACAGCTGTTCCAAATAGCACGTGACGTCATAGATAGATTGATGATGTCCATGGGCTCTTAAAACGAATCGGTATACGCATCGCAGCAATTCTTATCATAATGCGCGTTGACAGGAAGATACGATCGCCAATTCCGGGCAAATTAGGACTCGGACGGGCCCAATGAACCGTCAATGTTCCATTCGTCCTGGGAACTCCCCCTTTATGGGTTTTTTATTGGGATATTTTATAGCTTCGAAAACGGGGCAGTTAACGTGATTTGAGCCGAGGGGAGTTCAAACAGAATTTTCCGGGTTTTGTGGGCGGATATACAGGGTGGAGGTAAGGGTTTTTCTAGGAAACGGAAAGATTCATTGGGGTCTTGAAACGTTCTCAAGAAAAAATGTAGGAAATCACGGACCTGCTTTTACGCGCTTGTTCAAATTCGTTGTCAAAGCGATCAGCTATTCACGTTTTGACCCTGCCAAATGAAGCTTTGTTGACACTATGGAAATATTCGACGAATTTCATGGGAATCTGATGGATAAATATTTCAATAAAAAATGTTTTCAGAGAAAATGTGCGAAATTCCCAAAAACAACTTTTTTTTCATTTTCATCGGTACTATCCTCACGAAATTTTGCGTCATTTTGCGATTCAGTATTCTACAACTAGATACAAAGTTTTATTTTTATTTCTTAGTGAAAAGCAAAATTTAAAAATTGTTTTTTGATATCTCAGAAAATAAACATCAAATCGAAACGAGATTTCGAATACCGTTGTTAAATATTAACGTCACGGATAAATGTATTTTGGTTTTTATGGATATTTTCTGATCTGTAGCTATGACTCATGAATGATCTATGAACTCGTAGAATGATTTTATGAAGTGCAACTACTATGAGAATAAAACTTAAACAAAATTCAAACTTAAACAATCTGTATCTCGAAAACGAAACGTTTTCCTTAAATTCAAAATTAAATTTATGCGAGGAATCTCCCCATTTCGTTTGTACCTACAATTTAAGGACGCTCTGTATATGATTGCTCACTCGAATGAGAAAGCCTCGTCCGTAATACAAATTTTTTTTGTATTTTCCGAATATCCTAGGCTTCAACGAAACCCCTCAGAAGCTTAAAGCTTGTGCGAGTTAAGATACCAGGTGTGTTCTGTGTAGGCTTTGTTACTAATTCCTTGCGCCACGTTAGGAACAGCACTGTTAATCGTTTACCCAACAGCGAATAGTTGGACGGTACCCTGAAAACCGGAAAAGTTATTTCCCGGCCGAGGCCTTGAACCCCAGACCTAACGATCATGAAGCATGAGCTCTAACCACTGATCTACCGCTACTGAGAAGTTCTCTGTCGAATCGACACACTGTATACTCTGTCAACTGGTAAATATTATACAACACCCACTATGAAAGATGACTTCAAAATTCATTGATACTCCATCGAACCCTTCTTTCATCATAGACATAAATCGGAACGAAAAAGACATAAAATCTCAACCCAGCCTATAGAAGATTCTACCATAAAAAACCTAATCTACATAAAATATGTCCTGCTGAAAGTGTTCTCTCTGAGCCAAAACTTCCGGAGCAATATTGAAAAATTGATAGAGCTTTTAGGGTAAATTTAAAGCAGATATGAGAGATGGCTTTGCGGAGGTCACATCAGGCGGATCCTGGCCAGGGGTTAGAGGGGCATAAACAGGGTAAAGCAAGTTGAGAATGCGAAAAGCCCAGGCCACATGAGAATAAAGTTCCAGTTACGATCACTGAGCACTGATAGAGCCCTTTTAGTGGACGAACAAGTCGCCTGTGGAATTATTTATGCTTTGATGAATTACTTTGTCTGCTTGAATTTTTCGATGATGTATTGAAGGGTCATGTGAACCTGACTCATGAGGAATAGGAGGCTGTGCCCATCGATCAAATGATATTCTGTATTTTTCTGTAGAAACTCCTATCAGGATTTTGTCTCTCAATATCTGAAACAGAAGTAAGTATCAGAATAGAAAAAACCTAGAAAAACACTGACGTGAGGTCAGGAGCTTTTACGCGCTTGTTCCATTGCCGAAGCGGTCATCTATGCAAGTAGTGACCCCGCCAAACGTAGATTTTTTCATATGGTCCTCACGAAATTCTGCATAAACCTCAAGCTATAATTTTTGATCAAGTACTAGATTGCAATTCGATCCAGAATTTTGAATGGTTATAACTTTCTAAAGAAAAATTGGCGCATTCAACCCATTCAAGTATTCTATTATACCTTCTTAATTAAACTGAAAACCTACTCCACAAATATATTCCCTATTTCGGTTCTTCCTAAAGTTAATGTGTTTACGTCCGGCCCAACCACTGATAGTGAACTAAATAACTTCCGGAAGAATCTACACAGTAGCTTGATAATTGTCGAGTAAGTTTGGAGTTTAATTGTGAATGCCGAATTGGCGAATTAGAAACAACTATCCAATGATTCCGCAGATATACCCTTTCAAAATTCCACTTTACCGATATGTCCAAAAACATAGATCGAATGAAAAATACCACCTTGAAGTTTCAGCCAACTAGGGTCTACAGAACAATAAGCAAA
This sequence comes from Myrrha octodecimguttata, assembly GCA_958510865.1. Lineage (NCBI taxonomy): Eukaryota > Metazoa > Arthropoda > Insecta > Coleoptera > Coccinellidae > Myrrha > Myrrha octodecimguttata. The sequence continues at coordinate 14,850,262 of OY294063.1, read as the reverse complement.
AAAAAATAAAGAATCCTCCTGCATTTTGTTAAATGGAAGAGTTATTTTGCTGATTGTTCTGTAGGCCCATTTCGGCTGAAACTTCAAGGTGGCATTTCATTTAAGGGCGATTCGATCCATGTTTTTGCAAATAGCGGGAAACTGAAATTTTGAAAGGGTATATCTGCTGAATCATTCGATAGTTTTCACTAATTCGCCAATTTGGTATTTGTGATCAAAATAAAAAATTACGAACATTTGGAAAAATTCATAATAAGCGGATAAAAATTTATTTGGCCCTATGTTCCTCAGAAATAGACGATATAGAATGGAGAAATATAATTTGGCTTCTTTCGTTGAAAATTGAGGTGAAATTTCGAAATTTCTAGGTGAAGCTGACTCGGAAATTTCACTATGATGACAAATAAAATACGAAGTTCAGGAAACTAATTCTGAAAAATTTTCTCTGGTTCTCTGATGAAGGAGTGTTATCTAGATTCCGAAACGTGACACTCCGCACATATTCCAATAAAAGTATTCATAAGTAGGCAACATTAGTTCAAAAATTCTCTTACCAAATAGTGTACCTAGTATTTTTCTTGTAAATTATGATCGTAAGTTTAGGTTTATGTAGAGGAAAGTCGCCCTATTTTGGATACTTTTTTCTATTCTACCTACAGACCATTTCCAGTGATCATTGATCATGATCATTCTCTCAACGGGGGGATTTTCCTTTAAACGAAAATGCAGTAATTTTCATGAAAAACCTTTTGAACATCACATTTCAAACATATATTTTCAATATTATATTTTTTTAAAAATGTTTGATCACCTTAAACTGAAAAATAAAAATGGGGATTTGTCTTGAGTGAACGATAAGGCAACGTCAAATTCAGCTTTCTCGAAAGAAAAGGACGTCAAATGTGTTACTTTGCTTAGGAAAACAGAGATAGCTATACTTCGATCTGGTTAGAGTAGAAGACAACGACCAAGGAATAGAAAAAGAAGAGCACAGACTGTCATATTATTGATAAATCGCAAACGGAAATTGTTTGGTTATATTGACAAAGAACACGTGTGTACCACAGAATAGGAATAAATATTTCATTATTCCATAGCAGTAAAAGCTATTCTACTAAACACCTTTGTCACTTGGTGCATGCCTGGCAATTCCCAAACCCAATTTTGAAATCTGATTTTGAATACTTTCAGAAGGTAATTTGGGGAAATGATGAATCAAAGCGATAATAATTATGTTCAAATTTGCATTTGCAGTAATAACCCAAATTCAGGAAAAACCCTCATTGGAGCAACAACATCAATATTTAAAATATACAGACCCACCAAACGAATTTTCTGAATAAGAAAAGAATATTAGATTACCACTTGTTATTCATAGATTGGGACCTTCATCTTGTTTTCTGGTGCTCCAAAAAACATATCCTGTTAGAATATCACCGGGAAATCCATAAATTACATCACGATACGTATAAATAAATGCGATTTGTCTTTTCAATAGGGGTTGCTTTCCATCGCATTGTTGATTAAGGGTAGTTCACCAGGCACGTGTTATGTACTCAACGAAATAGCTGTCTTTAAAGCCAGTGTGGAAAATGCATGTTTAAGGCACGCGTATGGAAGCTATTAATTCAAGTGCCCTAAACGCAGTTTTCACATAAACATGTATCACTTGTTACTTCAAGTCAATTTAATGAGTGCGCTAAAGAAGTCAGTTTTGTTGCTTTCGTTCTTCTAATGAAAGTTTAAACGAGTTTGGGGTTTATTGAAAATTTCGTGAGGAACTTTTAAAGATTTAAGTTGGTTGAAAATGATCAACAGAGGAGTGAAAATATAAAAATCGTCACATAAATGAAAAATTCTAGAAAAACACTGAAGTTTAGTCAAGAGCTTTTTCACAAACCCTCTTGGTAGCACATTGTTGTACATCAAGTCCATCAGATATTATTCTGCAAGCAATTTAATCTTAGAATGGGGTTTTTTTCCTGAATACCTGATACAATGTTTATTTAAATTTCAAATAGCACAATTCCAAAAGATACAATTAACTACAAACAAACATGAGTTCCCCACTAAAACCGAAGTTGTGCGTGTCCCTTAAATACAACTTCATTTTTAAAACATATTACATCTATTCAATTACAAGAATGAATAAGTGAGAATGGCTAAAATATTCATTGAAATAATAATAATAATGACTTTGATTCATTTCATATTTCTCGGGAATAACTGCGTTACAGCCGATTCTGTCGACTTGAAAATTTCAGGGTTAGTTGCATTTCAAAATGCAAAGGTTAAGTTCGTTAATGGACAAAATCGATCGAATGATTTCGTAGTTATAGCAATTTGATGTTTTGAGGTTATTTCCATGATATTTCGAGAAATACTGAAGCAATCGAATTGAAACCTGACAGTTCGATACGGTCATAATTTCTGAAGATATTGTGAAAAACTATGCCAAATTTCGAGGTTCGAGATATCTTTATTTTTTCCGGAATAACTCGAAAAATGCTATTTAAATCCTGATGAAACTGGACAGCAAGTTTGGAAATGCTGATGGACAATTTTGTGCAAAATTTCGTGATGATCGTGTCATTAGAACAATTTTAAGAAAAATTTCAAATTTTTTTTCAAATATTCAATATTCTGTGATATACTGATCATATAATAGGTTTGTTCGTTGTACCTGCATGAACTACACTAACTACACCAACTCCACTGACTTCCAATTCTCAGTGCAGCTGAGTGTAGTCACAGATAACTGAATGAGTGGACTTAGTGTAGTTCAAATTCGTTCTATGATTCTCACAGAATACAAATATATGATAGATGATTTAACGCAAACCCAAAATGACTTGCTTTTCGTGTTTTCGCTACCACTTCGAGGTGATGTGGATTCGTCGTAAAGTTTTTGCGTGCATGTTCTAGGGAAACAGCGTGCTTTCGTTTTGTCCAAATGTCTGTAGTTTTCGATGATTGAGCCGCAAATGGTCTCAAACGCCTAGATTGGACTCACTGATGACGAATCCGGTGTCAAAATCGATTCTGTCCGGCCGGCCGGCCATGGACACGATAACTGTCGAACGGAGTGAGCTAGCCACTTGAAACTTTCAGGGTAGGTCGCGCATTGGAATGTCGCGGTTGAGTTCGTTAATGGGCCAAATCGGTCGAATGGTTTCGGAGTTATAGCCACTTGAAATTTTTTATTTCAAAAACTACTGGAGCGATTGGATTCAAACTTGGCAGTAAGGTGGAGTATAACGACACGCAACTTTGAGCCAAATTTTGTCAAGATCATATTGTCAGTAAATTTAAAAAAAATTTTTTTTCGGAAACCATTCATCATATCCAAAATAAAATTCCACTCAGACTTTGAACTTCATATTTCACAGCATTGTACGAAATTTCAGTTCGATACGATCATAAGTTTTGGAGATATCGGGAAAAAATATGTCAAATTTCGAGGTTTTCTTCTTAATATCGTTGTTTCTTTCGGTATAACTCGAGAAATACTGATTCAATCCTGATAAAACTTCGCAGCTAGTTTGAAGATGCCGAAAGACAACTTCGTGCAAAATTTTGTGATGATCGTGTTGGTAGAACAATCAGAAAAATAAACTTTCTGTGATTTTCTTATCATATTATCCTCATTAAATTCTGTATGAACCTTCGAACTGTAATTTTTTGATGGAGTACTGGATTTCAATTCGATCTCATCTGTATTTTTGGAAATAATGGGAAAATAACATTTTGAATGGGTATATCTGCGGAATCATCGGGTGGTTTTTACCCATTCACGAATTCGGCCTTCGTAATTAAGGTCCAAACCTTCTTTACAAATATCGAGTTTCTGAGTTGTTTCTTTCGGAAGTTATTGTGTTAACGCAGTCAGCCGTTAGGCCGACCGTAAACACAATAACTTCTGCAAGAAACGACTCAGAAACTCGATATTTGTAGAATAGGTTTGGGACTTAATTACGAAGGTCGAATTCGTGAATGGGTTAAAACCGCCCAATGATAGTAGATATACCCATTCGAAATTTTATTTTTCCAATATTTCCAAAAATACAGATTAGATCGAATTGAAATCCAGTAATTCATCAAAAAAAAAATTTAGAGAAGCACTGCTGTGAAGGCAGCAGCTTTTGCGTGCATTTTCAAATTCGTTGCTGAAGCGGTCATCTACATTGAACATGCGCGCAAAAGCTGCTGCCTTCACGGCAGTGTTTTTTTTAAGTCATCACGGACAGAAATTCCATTTCAAATAACGATATGATGAAAATTAATTTCGTCCAAACATAACCACACATATAGATCAAAACACGTCCAACCAAGGTCTACAACAGATGTCTATGATTATGAATTATATTTACGCATAACCATCACAGAAGATAACCTCACTCTATGCACTGCACACGTAATCTGTGACTACACTAACTGCCAAAAGTTCCGCAACGAACAGAGTGCAAGTTTACAACAAAACACACCGAGAAGAAACAGTGGAGTAAGTGTAATTAGTGTAATTCATGTAGGTACAACGAACAAACCTAATACCTTCATGAATTTCTGCATGAACATTCGAACTGTCATTATTAGAAATATTGGGAAAATAAAATTTTGAATCTGTATATCTGCGGAACCATTGGGTGGATTTTACCAATTCATGAATCCAACTGATGTTTCAACACCATTTTCGACTCAGAATTCCAAAATAACAGACATTTGGGCAGTATGATAACGCGCTGTTCCGCAGAACAAGCGCAAATAATGTTGGAATACCGAGCATGTAACCTTTTTAACAAAATATAAGCGAAGTATTTCCTACATAGATATAATTTTCTTTCAGCGGAAAGAATAAAGTCAATTTTTGTTAACGAGCAATTATCGTTAGCTACCAGTCTAATTAGCAACCAATTGTTCGATGTTTTCTAGGAAAATTCTCTCATACAGTTCATTAGAGTTGATTTGAAGTTTGAGCTCACGTTAATTCATGAGAAATCACGGTCAAAGACATGAGGAGTACAAAAATATATTTAACACTTTTATTCATCATCGAAATTGACATGATAACAGCAAGTTCTGTAAGTTTTAAAAATAAGTATCAACAGTCGTAATTCTTAAAGAAATTTTTTAGAATCGACTTAAAGTTTCAATTTACTATGAGGGTCTATGTCCGTATTGTATAAATTTCATCACGAAGAAATTTTATCCCCATTACAAGGAATTCAAGGACTATATCAAAATAGATTGGATACCTTACGGTAAAGCAAATGTAAGTAATTTTTACCTTGATTAAAATCCATGCAAAAAGAGGCACATCTTCATACATTGATAAATTGAAACCAATAAATTTCCAGAGGGATTGACTACAATGGGGGTTTTTCCTTTAAACGAAAATGCAGTAATTTTCATGAAAAACCTTTAGAACATCACATTTCAAACATATTATTGCAATAATATATTTTTAAAAAAATGTTTGATCACCTAAAACTCAAAAATAAAATGGGGATTTGCATTTAAAGGGATTTGTCTCGAGTGCACGATAAAGCACTGTCAAATTCAGCTTTCTCGCAAAGAAAAGATCGTCAAATGTGTTACTTTGCTTAGGAAAACAGAGATAGCTATACTTCGATCTGGTTAGAGTAGTACCAAGGAATAGAAAAAGAAGAGCACAGACTGTCAGTCTGTCATCTTACTGATAAATCGCAAACGGAAATTGTTTAGTTATATTGACAAAGAACACGTGTGTATCACAGAATAGGAATAAATATTTCATTATTCTATAGCAGGAAAAGCTATTCTACTAAACACCGTCGTCAATTCGTGCATGCCTGGCAAATCCCAAACCCCAATTTTGAAATCTGATTTTGAATACTTTCTGAAGGTAATTTGGAAAAATGATGAATCAAACCCATAATAATTATGTTCAAATTTGCATTTGCAGTGATAACCCATATTCAGGAAAAACCCCCATTGCACTGAACCCATTTTCATCGATCATCGATGTTGAGGTGCTTCCTTATTTAATTAATTCTTTTAATGGTAATATTATCATATAACTTTACAGCAGTCTGATCTGCACGGAAACTGGACATTTACATGTCAACATGGAAAGGATGAATGCAAAGCTAACAAGTATCAAGCCTGTGCCCTTGACCAAGGAAAAAGTCTGGAATATAATGTTGAATTTATTAATTGCGTTCTTTCTTCGCCTTACCCTGCTCATACACCTGGAATTGAACACGTAAGATATTCGAAACTTAATTTACAATAGAGTCTCTACAATTTTCTTGCAAAATTTCCTAACATTCATACGCTTAGGAGGTCGAAAAATTGTTTTATCTGGAAGTAAAGCAGACTAAAACTGGCCCGAGGCCTGGATGGATGACCGCTTTGAAATGAACACTCTTATGCCAACAGGAATCACCTACAGCATCTGAAGTGTGTGGGTAGATTCAACGCGAAATGAGAAGCTTAATAAACACTGACTATTATCGAAATTTTCTGAAAAATTTCAGCTAATTATATCACTGTTTTAGTGTGCTCGTCGGAACGCATTTGATTGGGAAGAAATCTCAAATTGCTTCAATAATGGAAGGGGAGACAATTTGCTGGCCAAAATGGGAATGATAACACATAATCTGAGACCAAAGCTGAAGCAAGTTCCTACCATCGTCTACAATGATCACTTCACTCGATCTTTAAGTGACTCTGCTCTGAGAGATTTCGTGAGGACTACATGCTCAGTGATACCACACCTGAAGCCAAGAATTTGCTCTACGAAACATCCTTCGAATGAAACTTCTATTCAAAAGGACATTTTTCATGCAATGTTTGAAAACTCCAAATAAAATCGGTATCTTCAGTTTCACTCACTACTACTAGCCTCGTTTCAGTTGTATCGTTTCTTTACTTTTCATATTATATGTTAGATGTGTTTAGATTATGTTTTTATTTTCTACACCTTTTCATTGCAAGGGACCCTTCAATCTTTATACTGGAGGAGTTGTTTGTTGTCAATACTATTCAGTGGTTGTTGAAATTGAACATTGAACTTACTGTGCATATGACCTACCGGTTCATGTGAACTACGGTTCATGCGAACTACTGGTTCGTCTGAACTACCATTCGAATATCATACCAGATCATCTGAACTGCCGATGCAATTAGTTTCTGGTCGAATGAGTTACAAGGTAGATGCAACAATCTATGATAATCAAAAAAAATCGAGACATGTTCACCTCGCATCTTTCCAAATTACTACAATAAATTTGAGACGAGACGTAAATGGGTATTTACCAAGAAGCTCCTCGATGTCCATGGGTACCCAGTTAATGTCATATCCCTGAAGCGAAAGACATTTCAGTCGAAATGCCCACTGACATTAATATTGCCCAATTTGAGGTTCGGGGGTGTATTAAAAGTGTAATTTGACACAATCACAAATGACATGGTCGAGACTCATCCCGCTAATATCATTTAATTTGAAGCATATGTTTAGCTGACCTCGATGCGAGGTACGAGCGGTATAACTGCTGCCAGTGGCGGGTCTACCAGATGGGGAATTTCGAAGATTTTGATTCAGGAAGTTTCATATCAAGTTAACTTGAACACCTATGCGATATCGCATTTCGCATTGGTATTGATCAACGTCACAATGTGAGTCACTGAAAAAATCCATGCGTGGACGGCCTAGAGGCCGACCGTAAACACAATAACTTCCGTAAAAAACGACTTAGGAACTCGATATTTGTAGAGAAGGTTTGGACCTCAATTACGAAGACCGAATTCGCGAATGGATAAAATCCACCCAATGATTCCGCAGATTTACCCATTCAAAATTTTTTTTCCCCAATAATTCCAAAAATACAGATTAGATCGAATTTAAATCCAGTTCCATATAAAATGACGAATTAACGAATTGATGACGATTATCACGAAATTTTGCACAAAGTTGTCCTTCAGCATTTTCAAACTAGCTACGAAGTTTCATCATGATTGAATCAGTATTTCTTGAGTTTTACCGAAAAAAACAAGGATATCGAGAAGAAAATCACGAAAATTTACATATCTTTTCCAAAAATCTCCAAAAATAATGGCCGTATCGAATTAAAATTTGGTACACTGCTGTGGAAAATAAACACGAGCTACAATTATTTTACAGGAATTTCAATGGAATTTCTCTGAAGTCACAATTTGAAGGTAAATTTGCCCTAAGAATGATAAGAAGTAGAAAAATAACTTTACACGTGTTTCAATAATACTTGATGATGTACTTACAATGTAAGTAAGTACATCAGGATTTCACACATATTCCGAAATACCTACGCCACTGTCCTACGAATCGAGTAATAATCACGTTCCTTTGTTCAGAATGATATTCCTGCATCAATCAGGGACATACTAAGTGACTATTAGTGACCCAACAAAATGATATAAAATTATTCCACTCAAAGAAACAAAACCGCAAAAAATGTCTCTGATACCATCTTAAATTATTACCTGCAACTGGCGCCCTTTTTAACCGATTATTCTCCAACTGTGGCTTTTACTTTGTCAGTTCCAACTTTTAATAATACCTAGACCATGGAAATTACTTCTTATTCATTTCTTTGTTTGAGTATAGTGACGATAAGTTTTGGCATAGCCAGTGGAAGGTTCTCACGAGAAATAAGAAGAGAATAAAAAAATAAGTAGTAGTTTTGGGACTTAGAGGTTTTGTTTACCCCTAGTTAGTGGGTGGTCTTTTTGGTTCTTTTGAAGATGTGGTGCAAAATGTGTTCTAGTTAGCTTCTGACTTGCTCTACAGGGTGTTACTAAATTGTAGGAACAAACGAAGAGGGGAGTTTCCTCGCATAAAGTTGAAGAAAAAAATCTAGAAAAGCACTGACGTGAGGTCAGGAGCTTTTACATGTTTGTTCGAATTCTAACTATTAGATCGACACGAAATTTTGCACCTAGTTGCGTGTTGGTAACCTTCACCTGGCTACGAAGTTTCAATCTGATTACATTTGTACTTCTCGAGATATTGTGGAAATAACGTTAATTTTCCAAATAACAACTAAATTTTGCACATTTTTTCCTTCTTTCTCCGAAAGTGAATAACAGATCGAATTGAAATTTGGAATATTGTTGTTGAATACTGACCCAAAGGTTCCTGCCAAATTCCATTGAAATCTAGTCAATATTTTCAAAAAAAATTGTTTTCATCAAAATTGTAAAAATTAACGAATGAATTTTTTTTTTATTTTCTAACAACTGGATCCACATGAAGTTTTTCTCTAAGTTGCGCGTTGGTATTCCAAAACCGTCCACGAAGTTTCAATTTGACCAAGACGATACTTCATGAGATATCGAGGAATTAACCTCAAAATTTCAAATGGGCCTAACTCCGAAACTATCCAACCGATTCCACCCATTAACGAAGATATAACGAGATATATCTGTATGATCCAACTAACTCACAAGTTTCACTTCAATCGCTTCAGCAAATTCTAAGATATTGGAGAAAAAACCTTCAAAATTCAAATGACAATATCTCCCAAACCGCAAGGCCGATTTGGCCTATTAATGAACTTCGCCGCATTTGCATTTTCATACGCAAGCAATCCTAAACATTTCGATTCGCTAGCTCATTTCATTCGAACGTTATCGTGTCCTTGACTGGACGGCCGAACATAATTCATTTTATCATCGGATTCGTCATCAGTGAGTCCAACTTAGTCGTTTGTGACAATTTTCGCGAAAATAATAGAGAATTAAACAAAACAAACGAACGCTGTTCGCTGTAACATGCGCGCAAAAATGATGAGAACATTCAGGACCAAAATATTTGTTGAGATTGGTCACAGAATTAAATTGACGTTCAGTTGCCAACTTCGTGCTCTTCAACCAGAGAAAAATATGTAAATTAGACAAACGAAAACAATGGGAGTTTTTTCCTTCAAACGAAAATGCAGTAATTTTCATGAAAAACCTTTAGAACATCACATTTCACACAAATAATTTCAATATTATATTTTTTAAAAAATGTTTGATCACCTTAAACTGAAAAATAGAAATGGGGATTTGCATTTAAAGGGATTTGTCTTGAGTGCACGATATGGCAACGTCGAATTAAGCTTTCTCGGAAAGAAAAGAACGTCAAATGTGTTACTTTGCTTAGGAAAACAGAGATAGCTATACTTCGATCTGGTTAGAGTAAAAGACAACGACCAAGGAATAGAAAAAGAAGAGCACAGACTGACATACTGTCATATTACTGACAAATCGCAAACGGAAATTGTTTGGTTTTATTGACAAAGAACAAGTGTGTACCACAGAATCGGAATAAATATTAGAAAAAGTTATTCTACTAAATACCGTTGTCACTTCGTGCATGCCTGGCAAATCCCAAACCCCAATTTTGAAATCTGATGGGAAAATGATGAATCAAACCTATAATAATTATGTTCAAATATGCATTTGCAGGAATAACCCAAATTCAGGAAAAACCCCCATTGATCCTTCCGAATAATACTTTGCTTCTGCGATACCCCAATTAGGTTATGTTTTTGTGAATTTCGGCACCGTAAATTTTCAGATTGATAATGATGACTGTACAAACCAACTCAAAAACTTGTACTCGCAAACTTTCCTCGGTAATTTTCCCTGTCGTTCAGTGGTTTCGTTCTTCTTCGTTGACCATCGACAATAAAAAAAAACTAAACCCGTTTCACCAACAAAGACCACTGTTACAGTTCGAGACTCGAAGGCAAGGAGTCCTTGTGTTCAGCATTAATGGAAATTACATTGAAAAGCCAGCGAGCTCATTAAATTTAATAATAATTCTTGATTAAGATCCCTCAACGATTAGCTGTAAATTGTTCCCATTACGGCAATTTTGTATTTTTAACTGGTGCATACATTACTTGCTCACTGAATACATTTCAGATAAAAGAACGTAGTTCAACGGAAATACTTTTTAAATGTTTGCTTCGTTTGTTGTACCAAGCGGAGTACCTGTGCATGAATTTAATTTTATAATAGTATCGTTTAATTGTTTGGTCAATTAAAACCAGCAATCTGTTGACTGCAGCTTCTTTCATTGTGTCTGGTTGGTGAGGAAGGTATGATTTCTCGAAAATTTGCATTTAATAGAAAATAAAATCTAGTAGACCACTGACGTGAGGTCATCAGGAGCTTTTTCGCGCTTGTTCAAATTATAACTATTAGATCAACACAAATTTTGTACCTAGTTGCGTGTTGGTAATCTCCACTTGATTACGAAGGTTCCATCTGATTGCATTTGTACTTCTTGAGATATTGCGGAAATAACGTTAAAATTCCAAAAAACAACGAAATTTGGCACATATTTTTTTTCTTATATCTCCGGAAGTGAATATTGGATCGAACTGAAATTGTTTCTGAGGTTTGTGCCAAATTCCATCGTGGTCTCATAAATAATTTCAGAGAAAAAAAATTTTCTCCTCAAAAATTTTTTAAATTTTAGAATACATTTTTTTGAATTTTCCAACAACTGGATCCTCACAAAATCTTTCTTGAAGTTGTGCGTTGGTATTCCAAAACTGTCCACGAAGTTTCAATTTCATCGAGTCAATAGTTCATGAGATATCGAGGAATTAACCTCAAAATTTCAAAGTACGAAATTATTCAACCGATTCCACCCATTAACGAACTTAACCGAGATATTTGTTATCCAAACCTAATACGACAATTTCAAGTCGCAAAGTCTTTTCCTTTGGAAGTTAGAGCACATACAGACGGACGGACATAATTGAATCTGACCACGGATTCTTCTTCAGGAAGTTCAACCCAATCGTTTAAGACCATTTTCGGCTCAAAATTCGAAAATTACAGACATCGTGACGAAGTGATTACGCGCAGTTCCCTAGAACAAGCGCGTAAAAATATTTGATATACAGGATGTACTAGTAAGTGTTAGCAAGACTTTAAGGGTAGTTTATATGGTCTTGCTGAAAGAGGACGACAGGAGAAAGCCATTAGGATAAGGCAGTTGAGTGGTTTCTAGGACATCGTCAACATAAGACGAAGATGGCATTCTGACACGAATAAACAGAAGTGATGATTAGCTACCATAAGAAATAGTACTTCAAACCATATCTCCAACAATCCTGTGTACATGCTCAAGAGTTCACGAAATATCCCTGACAGAATCACGATTGGTCGTTGAGTACGACATTATGCCATTCTGCATCTTATGTTTCTCTGCTCCAGTTCAAACGATGAAGACAGTTAGCCAAGGAGACCAAAGGATCTAATAGGGCAATAAAACGTTCCCTAGTTCCCTCCCTACCACTTCCAAATAGTCAACATCCGCATTTCCAACTCGTAAAACGATCTGAAACCTAGATGGCGCTGCATAAACTGAATCTACGGAATAATGACCATCGCAACAAATAAATATCGAAATGGTATACCATTCTCATTGTTCATTTCCAATCTCTGCGTTTTTATACGAAGCCTACGCCACAATCGCCTCGCTGTTATTGGATTTACTCCGCTATAATGACTTTTTCGAGAATTGCACTGGAAAAACAAACAATGGTAATCGTATAATAATGGCTGAATTAAAGGCCCCCGTGAACGTAGCCCTTGCCGCAAAGTTACGTGATCTAGCCTGGCCATGTCCGATGATGGCATTACGGGTCACTTAGAACAAAAACCAGGAGCTATTAGATATCGGTTAAAAATCGTTGACCGTACCCGGCAGTTTAAATTGTTTGTTTAGCTGCCTGTAGGAATGATTTTCGTTTATTTGTGCGTCTCAGATTGACCGCAGAGGCGGATATCTCATTCTTGAAATGAATTCGAATAGTTGGAGTGATCGTATGGTGAGGTTAAAAAGTGGAGAAGCGTCTTTGTAATTTTCCTGAGGAGAGTGAATTGAAATGGGTGTTTTTTTAGGAAGATTGTGGTTAGGTTGGATACCCGAACTGATTCAATCCTGATCGTTGACTGTGAGGTGTGGATGTGAAGCTGGCGAGGGAACTACCGAAAGCAAATATTGTTGTTATTTTGTACACAGGTTGTTTCATAATAAATATGAAATAAGTTTCTAACTTACCCTCTGAAATGCACCATTTTCGAGTTTGAAATTGAAAAAAAAAAATCGTTTTTTGCGAATATCTCTGGAATCTTTCATCGTACAGAATACAGCTTTCTTACGTATTTTCTACTCTTAATAAGCTATGTTTGTACTGATTTTTTTTTTTGATTCTAAATTGGTGAAGGTTTTGAAGGGAAAGTGGGCGCTTTTCTCCCTAACTTCTCCGCTAATGGAGAAAGTACGAGTTTTGGAACGACTATTTGAACCGCCACTGTTTTCTACACAAAAAGTTTTAAATTTCGGAGATATTGTGGAAAAATTGGGCAAATTTCGTGATTTTTTGTTAGGTTTCGAATATTTTTACAGAATAACTCAAAAAAACCCATGAAAGCACTGACGTGAAGTCAGCAACTTTTGCGCCTGTTGAAATTCGTTGCCTTAGCGGTAATCTTCTTTGAACATGTGCGCAAAAGCTGCTGACTTAAAATTCGTTGTAAAAGCGTTCATCTCCTTTGAACATGAGCGCAAAAGCGGCTGACTTCATGTCAGTGCTGTTCTATGTTTTTATAGATGTTAAACTATAACATTGCCAAATAATGAGGTTCACGATATTATTCTTTCTAGGTGTACATATTTCTTATAAATCCAAGTATACAGTGCGCGTAAAAATTATGGAACAAATTCATTTTCTCAGATAAAAAATATTCGGCAACAAAATCCGGAAACAGGTCAATTTTTGTTTCACTTTTACCAAATTTATATACATTTTTGAAGGACTTTTGTTGCACCCTGTGCCATCCCCATCAACCCTCTAAATTTTTGAATAGGAAACGTAGGTCATGTGGTACTTTTTTGACAAGGTATTTGTATCTTCTTTACAGGCGGGCAGAAATTGTCAAGAAATTTTTTTTTTTTTAATTAGTTACTGCAAAGAGGTTTTCAGTATGGGCACTTTGTCATGGCTCATTTAATTTGAGACGATGGTACCTGATGAAATTCGTCACCGAATGATAGTCGACCATTACAGTTTTGTTCATGCACAATTTTCAACCCCTTTTAACCCCCTCCATTTTTTTTCCTTTGAAGGGTTCCTAGGGGTTGAAAGTTGTGCATGAACAAAACTGTGATGGTCGACTTTCATTCGGTGACAAATTTCATCAGGTACCATCGTCTCGAATTAAATGAGCCACGACAAAGTGCACATACTGAAAACCTATTTGAACTAACTAATTTCTCAAAAAAAAAAATTTTTCTGGAACATGTCTTCACGCCTGTAAAGGAGATACCAAGAACTTGCCAAAAAAGTACCACATGACCCACTTTCCCTATTCAAAAAATTTATAGGGTTGATGGGGATGGCACAGGGTGCAACAAAAATTCTTCAAAAATGCATATAAATTTGATAAAAGTGAAACAAAAACTGACCTGTTTCAGGATTTTGTTGCCAAATATGTTTCTTCTGCATTTTTAGGTATGATCTTGAAGCACTGTTCGTTTATGAAAATGTCGATATTCTTAATGGGGGGGCATTTTTTTTATTGAAACAGAATTTTTTTTCCCTTTGAAATGAGATAGAACAAAATATCTTGAAATCATATCTGCAACAGAAATTAAAGATATAAAACCAACGGGAAGCAACGAATAATAATACCTACATTTGCTTTCCGGCCGAGACGGGCTTTCCACCGGGTCTAGTCTTCCAGGCGAAGATTTTTCAGATCCTCAGGTGAACTAAGAACGCTACATCCCCATTATAGTGAAGAATCATCTCCCATAGATTCATATCGGAAATAAACTGAAAACATGTAACATTTAATGTTTACTCCATTCACTTTCACAAAAACAGTCGGTTGGCCATGAAAGTTTGACACATTCCACTCTGTAACATTGATAAAATATTAGGTTATAGTAGGTTATTTTCTCGTCAGATAGCTACGCATCATTGACGACATTTCATTAGTACCAACCTCGCTCAGTTCTTGTTACAAAAACTTAATACTTTTATATTCCAAGGCCTACCAACTGACTTCATGAAGTGAATGGACAATAAGGGGTGACAACACTCTCAGATAAATAACCATAACTCCTCTTCAACCTGTGCGTGTGTCCCAAAAGACATCCGACCAAACTGTCTCCCTCAACAAATCCGTCCCTAATCTTTCAATGTTATCTTCGACGTAAGATAAAAACCGGACATCTAGACCCACGTAAGGAGAGCTATCGCTCGATCAAATCAAATCGAACAGCATCAAAGGCGCCAGTGGATGTATCGTCCTTTCTTGATCGATAAAGACATCAATTTGATACCGATTTATCAACTCTTCATGGCCGGATACCGAGTAGAACGGTCTCAGAGTTTCCCTGCAGGTCGGTAATGAGGTATTTAACTTTACCGACATGGGAGTTTGCCTCCATTAACATTTTTATTATTCAAACAATTACAGGTGTAAATTGCTGTTACGTTGCCTTATTATCGAGGATTGTGTGGAGGCATAGATTCACACCTAGTTCATGATATATTGTTTTGGAACACGTGTGGAGTTTCTATGGAGGCTTAGAGCACCTTGGTGTACTGTATGTTAACACTATGTATGTGTGGAGATGACATTAATGCAACTTAAAGAATCTGTTATATCTTACTCGTGTATTTTCTTTTCATTAGGAGTGAATAGAAGACTTAGGTCCAAGTTGCACAACCAAAAATTTCGAGAATGATAACTCGAAACTCGAAATTGAACTTTTGGATTGAAACTTGACAGCTAGTTGGAGTATAAATTCGCGACTTTCAGAGAATTTCGTTGCGATCGTACTGTCAGTAAATTAAAAAAAAAAAATTGTTTCGAACATTTTTTTCTCGAAAAATAATCATTATATTCTGAGAAAAAAAAATGCTCAGGCCTTGAGCTCCATATTTTACAGTAGTGTACCAAATATAAGTTCGATTGGATCATATTTTTCGGAGATATTTGGAAAAAAAAATGTAAAATTTCTTGTTTTTTTCCTCGATATAGTTGTTTTTTAGGAATAACTCAAAAACTACTATTTCAATCATGATTCAAACCGGCAGCTGTTTTGAGAATGCTGATGGACAAACTTTCGTATTGATCGTGCAATAGTATCACAATCTGAAAAAAAAAATAAATATTTTGTTTTCAAATATTCAATATTCTGATCATATTATCCCCATGAAATTCTGTATGAAGCTTCAAGCTATCATTTTCCGATAAAGAACTGTATTTTAATTCGATCTTATCTCAAGGGTGTTTCAAATTGCGCGTTTTTTTTTTTAAATTAAATAAAATATAGATGGCGCACTGAATTCGTCTGGGTATTCTGACATTTAAGAAGTGTGATGTATGACATTTATAAAAATGGCTTCGTACACGATACAACAACGCGTTCAAATTGTTGAATTATTTTATGAAAATCAGCGTTCTGTGAAAAGTGTTTTCAGGAAATAACGTGAATTTTATGGTTATAACCATCGCCCATCTCAAAGCACTATTGGTCGAATTATTAAAAAATTTCAAGAGACCGGTTCGGTGGAAGATTAGACGACGTTCACAACAAGTTGGACTTAGTGGGTCCACAACATGGCGTATTTTACACAAGGATTTAGCTCTGAAGGCATATAAGGTTCAAATAACACATGCCGATGGACTATTTATTTTCTTTGGGGTTATGTGAAAAACCAGGTGTATAAGAATAATTCACAATCGATTCCTGACCTAAAGTATGAAATTATTCGTGTCATTAGTGAGATAGAGCCTCAATTATGTCAAAACTACATTGAAAATTTTAACAAAAGAGTGGATGTATGTAGAGTAGCGAAAGGAGGCCAGTTGACAGATATTATTTTTCTTATGTAAATGTCATAACTGATACTTCAATTACCAATGAAAAGTTTTATTTAGTCTTGAAAAAACCACGCAATTTGAAACAGCCTTTTTATTTTTGGAAATATAGGAAAAATAAAATTTTGAATAGGAATATCTGCGGAATCATTGGTTGGATTTTCCCCATTCACTAATTCGGTCTTCGTAATCAAGGTCAAACCTACTCTACAAGTATCGAGTTTCTCAGTTATTGTTTTCGACCGTCAACTGAATAAAACCTCCCGAAAGAAACAACTTAGAAACTCGATATTCGTAGAGTAGGATGGAACCTTGATTACAAAGGTCGAATTCGTGAATGGGTAAAATCCACCCAATGATTCCGTAGATATACCCATTCAAAATTTTATTTTTCCAATATTTCCGACAACACAGAGTAGATCAAATTGAAATCCAGTATTTCATTGCGCGCATGTTCAAAAGATATCACAAAAAGTGAACATGCGCGTGAAAGCTGCTGACTTCACGTCAGTACTTATCAAGGTTTTCAATTTTCAAATAATTTCCTGAAAAGTTCAAAATTCCAAAGTTCCTACAACAGAAGAAATATGTCCATCAACTAGCCATCAAACGTTTCTGATCGCTTTCACAAGCTCACCATAAAACAAAACCACCGCCATAATGACTTTTTCGCAGACAGGTAGTCAAAATCCGAAACTAAAAACCATGTAATAAAACCCTTAAACTGCCGGTGATGAATTTAAATAGAAAATAATGTATATAATGAAAAGAACCGAAATTCGGACATCGTAACCAACCATCATTAAAATCGAATAAGTTGCCGGTTCTACTATGCCTTTTTTCATTGATAAGTAGGTCGAAAAAGTCGGTTTTCTGAATGAATCGTCGCTTAGCGCTCTCCGAGATTTCGTATTTCGGGAAACCGGTAATTTAAGCAGCCTCCGAGCGATGTCGCTGTCAAATAACAGGTAATTCTGTTCGGTTTCCGGTCTGAGATGGCAGAAATCGATTTTTGGTCAGACAGATGCACTAAGGTCGTCGCCGAAAGACAGGCTGATGATCCGTTTTTGGACGAATTAATGTAATTATACTTTTTCGATTTGGATGCGGCGGTTCCTTTTTCGAAAAGTGCCCTAAAAGGTAGTGGGAGTGCTTTGAAGGCATCTGTGGAGTTAGTTTCGAAATTAAGATAAATGCAATAAAATTTTAGTCAAAATTTTGATGGTTCGAAGTGTGGAAATATGAGGCACCTGCTATGATTTTCTATGTCTATAAATCATGTTTGAGCCCTTGGGTGCTTTCAACGGGGTACCTTTGAATGAATTTCTGAACGAAGTCAATAAAAATATGAATAAAAGTTAAACGATAGCACTAGTAGTAAGGAAACCATCATCTATTCAGCAAAATTGAGTTAATTGGACGAATTGGAAAGATATAGGGAGTTCTAGAATAACCGCAAAGTTTGAATCAATTATAACAGTCTGACGATATTTGTTTATAATATTTACTTAAAAAAGAGGTAGAATTAAAAAAGTTTCAAACTAAATAAATCTGTTTTCTCAAAACTGTCAATGTGACAAAAGTCTCAAATCGAAACGAAAATCGAAAAAAAATAATTCTTGAAATTTTCTGCTTTGTCTGATGAAAGAGTCAGATTTTTACTCTGGAAACGTCACAGTTCGCTTTCTTCATCGTTTGTATTTTTTCTTTATTGTTCATTAGGCAATCTGCTTTGCAAGGAACTGCCCTTGACAAATAGTTGGATACTTCAATCCGCAAGGGGGTCTTTCATGAAAAAATTTTTTTATTTCATTTTGAATAGTTCTGTTTCACATATCTGGAGTGGAAACCCAAAAAAAACTGAAAAATCATGCAAAATGCTCCCGAAATAAGCTTTAATCGATATTTGTTGAGTAGGTTTCGCATTCCTTAATGGGTGGAATTCAACCAATGATTCCGCATTTTATTTTCCCAATATTTTCAAAAATAGAGATTGCATTGTTTTCAACTATAGTGCTTGATAGGAAGATGAAAGCTTCAAGGAAAATTTGAAATAAGAATTTTTTTGATTGTTCTGAAAGAACGATCAACACCAAAATGGGTACCGAAATAACAACGATGACGAAGAAAAAAGACAAAAAAATTGACATATTTCTTCCAACCTAGTATAATCAAATAAAAATGCGGAAATTACAGAGATTTGGACAACACGATACCGGGCCGTTTCCCAGAGCATGTACGCATAAAGAAGTAAAATAGTGTTTTCACAATATCTATTGGCGAATGAAGATAAGCGCTATTCTCTCTGGTGGCTATTCGAGTAACCCGAGGTACAGACATTATCATTGACAAGTTAAAAGAAATGTCGAGAAATTGAGAAAGTTTATGCATTTTTCTTGGCGTTTGTGTGATTTTACAAGTGCTTCTACTGAGAAAAGCAAACTCAAAAGTACCTTCCCATAGATTTCCACAGCCCGGTGAAAAATTTCGAGTTAGGATGAAAGAAACTTCCGTTAACAAGTCGGGCCTGAAAGAGTTTGAGAATCAATAAAAACCAACAAACAAGATTTATGAGAGTCTATTACCTGCATTTTACCGATGCTGATCATTTTTATAGAGGAAAGCACGAATTGCTCATGAAATATTAGATCACATTCATGAAGAAAATTTTTTTCCAAGCCCCTAATCCAAGCAGAGAAATTTACTTAAAAGATATGATTGGCCTTCCAGAAATCTATCTGTTGAACTGATCATTAAGGAACAACGTAAATGTTTTAGTGATAGAACTGACTATTGAAAAAAAAGAGTCTCAACAAGGAAATATCTGGTGATGAATACTCTTCGCTCAAAGTGATTCTGCCGATGAAATCAAAGTTGTACAAGAGACTGTTTGTCTAATACTACATTCAAAAATCTTGTGTTTCTGAAAGGAAATTCCTTATTTAGCGATAAAATAGCTGAGCTGAATTAGTTGTACTCTTTTCACATTTTACGTAACACCTGAATGTATTTTGTAATTTGTATTTCAAATACAAATAGTTAAATAGTGTATTTTGTATTTTATATTTCAAATACCCGATTGGAAAGTATTTTGTATTTCAAATACCGGCGAGAAAGTATTTTGTAATTTGTATTTCAATTAAGCCAATAAGCATGTATTTTGCCAAGTCCTCGCTGTAAGGCATGTGGTTCCATCTTATATAACCCAGATATAAGCTACATCAATATCATCCAATTTCGATAGAAAGAACTGTGTTATGAAGCCTCCAGCCTAAAATACGCCCCAAAGAGTGACACTTTGTGGATGAATTTTGTTTTCCTCAATCACATGTGGGTTCACAGAAACCCAAATGCTATAATTTCGGTGATTTACTAAGCTATCAGGATGAAAATGTGCTTTAACGCTTATGACGATTTTGCTCGTAAGGATACAATCTCTCTGAAATTTTCGATTAATCTTTTCCCAGTTGGCGAAATTTAAATACCATTCCGTTCATATTTTGTGTGAGAATTATGAGCTGCGTCTGTAAATGTCTGTAATTATAGGATTTGGAGCCAAAAATGGTCTCAAACGAATAGGTTGACTCACTGATGACGAATCCGGTGTCAAAATCGATTCTGTCCGGCCGGATGGACCACATTTACACCATGTACGGAAAATCGTTTCGATTTAAATCTTTCAGGGTAGGTTGCATTTCAAAATGCGACGGTTGAGTTCGGTTACTCGCAAAATCGGCCGAATGATTTCGGAGTTATAGTCGTTTGAAATTTGGAGGTTATTTCCTGATTTTTTAGGAACTACTGAAGCGCTCAGATTAAAACTTGACAGTAAGTTGGAGCATATTGACACGCAGCCTCGCGCAAAATTTTGTTGTGATCGTGTTGTAAATAAATTTTGAAAAAATTATTCTTCAAAATTTCTCAGAAAAACTTTTTTTTTCACAAAACTGTTCATCAAATCCCAGAAACAACTTGCTCACATATTGAGCTTTACATTTCACAGCGGTATTATAAATTTCAATTTATACGGTTTTTATTTTCGGAGATATTGGGAAAAAATATGTGAAACTTCGTATTTTTTCTCGATAATCTTGTTTTTTTAGAATAACTCAAAAAATACTTATTCAATCATGATGAAACTTGGCAGTTAGTTTGAAAATGCTGATAGAGAATTTTGTGCAAAATTTCGTGATGATCGTGTCATTAGAACAATTTGAAAACAAAATTCGATTTTTTTTCCAAATATTCAATATTATGTAATCTTCTGATCATATTACCCTCATGAAACTCTTTATGAACCTTCAAACTGTCATTTTCAATGAAGTATCGGATTTCAATTCGATCTAATCCGTATTTTTGGAAATCTAGGAAAAATAAAATTTCTAATGAGTATATCTGCGGAATCATTGGGTGAATTTTACCCATTCACGAATTCGGCCTTCGCATTTAAGTTCCAAACTTACTTTACAAATATCGAGTTTTTCAGTTGTTTCTTTTGGAAGTTATTGTGTTTACGGTCGGCCGTTGCATTGTCAAATTGTATTTTTTCGAGGCTTGCCTTCTTAGACCTGTGTTTTAGTTTCTTCCCTATAGGTTGGTCATAGAAATACCTCCACGCTCTGTACTCCGTTACCCACACCCAGGAACTCTCAATTTATCCACCAGCCTCTAAAAAAAGTCCAAGAATAGATCAGATCACTCAATTACTTTCGGAACACGACTAAAAAAAACATCTAATGGCCGCATTTAAACCTACATACTCCGCAATTACAAGTCTAATAATCGAAGTAAACGAATCGCAGTTGGCGTAGGACAATTAGCCGAATGAAAATGGCCGATGTCCAACGTAATGGGAACCCAATTTCCAACAGTAATTTCAATAAGTATCAATCGAGAATTAATGATACAGCACATCCACCAGTGGGATATCGGTACAATCTACGAGATATAATAACTCGGTTGGAAATATGAATTAAACACAGCGTTCAGTTATGCTTTTACTTATCTTATTCCAACTATAACTTTAATGTTCATTTCTTGCAGTCGTCCAGCAAGTTAGAACCTTTGGGGTGTCATTAGCGTTGGCGTTGAAGGCTCTGGACAGCTGCACAAGCTGAAGCTAGCCTCTTATTTTGTCATTACAAGTATATAGCTGAAATTATACAGTCCATAGGTATTGTAGGATTGGCTCAGACCGTGCCATTGGTCTTGGATGATCGTTAGGTACCCAGTCCGTCCAATTATTGCATGAAACGTGAACTCAGAACGCTCTTTATTGTCTTTAATGGCACATCGTGAAATACTATTTTGTTAGATGTGACTGTGGCTTAGGAGCTAGCTATGGGAACTGCTATTATGGTTAAATGACATTTTAATTTTCGAAAATACGTATTTATTACGTTGATTCGATTCTTGATAGTTGTTCGCCCACACGTAAATGATGGCGTTTGATCGGTATTTCGTGGATGGAAGGGTTCTGGGTTTTTTTGCACGATTGTATAATTAGAGGTTGAGGGAAACCTTGAGTAGCAATATTCCGTGAAATGGTGATATGGGTTTGAAACGTGTGGAACTTTCAGAACTGCTCCGTGTCGGCCGATGTTGAAATGAACGCGAAAAGCTCGTTGAGTTGCTACCACTGAGTCGCCGTTTCTGACATACATATCGTATGTGAACACACGTTGCTCTACCGACCATTGCTCTATTGTAACTGAGAAACAAACATGGCCGACATGGCAGTTATTCGGAAGGCGAATGAACTCTCCCCCCACCATGCCATGACGCTCCACTTCTGAGTACAGTGCCATCTAAAATGTAAATGTTTCTCATGATGTATATTATAGAAGTGCTAACAGAAAAGGTCAAGAGTTCGACATTTTTGATATGATCAGCAACCCCCTTCCCATTTAAGATTTTAAGGGTTGCTGTGATCACGCAGGCTTGATCGAAATTGAACTGCGATAGGTTGGAACTATTGGAATGTCATCAAAGTCCAAATAATTTGGCGAGATGTTGTCAATTCTAACAAATTCTTATCAATGATTATTGTTTTCTTAAGTAACATATACGTAACACTAAGACCCTTATGTAGAATGGAAAATCTGCCTAGTTATCTGACTGGAGAATTGCCATAACCTAACATTCTGCCATTATACAGAGTGGAATATGGGAAACCTTCATGGTCTTCTTACTGGTTCCTCAAAAGTGAATGGAATATACAGGATGTCCCATGATGAGATCGAAAAGCTTTTTGTCGATGTTCTAGACATCACATATCTCCGAAACGATTTCATATCAATTGTTTTATAAGATGAAGCTTTTATGAGATAATCAAATGAAATTACAAGAAACTGATATTTCACCCACTTTATTATGATTCTTTAGGTAATGGGCATTGAGTATTTGAGAGAAAATTTCATATCAATTTTTCTGAAGACCTGTGCAACTGTTATTGACACAAAAGCATCTTTTTTCAAGAAAAAAAAAGTCTATGAGTTTGCAGGAATTTTCAAGAAAAAATTTTTTTTTGAAAAATCAGTTACTTCAAAGAGGTTTTCAGTATGTGCACTTTGTCATGGCTCATTTACCTCGAAACGATGGTACCTGATGAAATTTGTCACCGAATTAAAGTCGAGCATTCCAGTTTTGTTCATGCACAACTTTCAACCCCTACGAACCTTTTTATGGAGAAAAGAATGGAGCTATGTCAAAGTGCAAATACCGAAAACCGCTTTAAAGTAACTAATTTTTCGAAAAAACATTTTTTTTTTTGAAAATTTCTGCAAGCCTGTGAAGAAGATACAACGACCTTGCCAAAAAAGTACCACATGACCTACTTTCCCTATTAAAAAAATTCAGAGGCTTGATGGGGATGGCACAGGGTGCAACAAAAATCCTTCAAAAATGCATATAAATTCGGTAAAAGTGAAACAAAAATTGACCTGTGTCGGAATTTCGTTGCCAAATATTTTTCTTCTGAAAAAATGAATTTGTTCCATAATTTTGACGCGCACTGTATATGTACGCCCCATTTCACTAACCGTTAACTGTCAGCTGTCAAATTCTATTGTTTGCAGTGTTGTAACTCTTCACAAAATATTGCATTGTTTTATTTATTATCGTTATATTGGCCATCAAATTGATCTCCTCCTGTATGTTAGCCGTCGGTTTAGCCTCTGCACAGACCTCTTCAAAGGAATCATCTTTCCGCGACGGAGTTCCTCAAAAGATAAACGGTTGATGCCTCACCGATTAGAAGACTTCACCAGCGGTGAAAGATGCAACATTTTGCGCTTTACATAACATTTACCCATAAATCAGTTAACGTAAGGTAGCGTGCACTTTGCTCGCAATAATGCTTTGGGCAGCCCTGGCCGTCACGAAAGCAGAATCAACTAGCGTACAAAATGGCGTTTTTCTCGCCGCTTCCGGCAGCCGGGTTTCCGGTCAGATCAGTACGGATAACCACACTTGCAGTAGAGGCAATTAGGGCACTTGAACACACACGAAAGTAGTGGTTCTTGAGCCCTCCAAAGGGGTGTCGATCAGGTCGAAAATTATAGAAATGATACTGAATTGATACCTTATTTCTTCGACTGTTTTCTTCACTCGCACGTAGCCAGGAAACGCAATTGATGGCAACACTGTAAATCTTTTTCAACACATCCAACATCGCCGACAATCTGATTTTATGAAATTCATAAATTTTTGAAAAACTCACCCAAGTATACGTTTGGAGCTGTTTGCCGAATTTTCGAAAATAAGTATGGGATCAAGTTGTAATTTGGTTTGTTGAATGTTGACTTCAAGGTCTCTGCCAAACTTCATGGAAATCTGATGGAAAGTTTCAAAAAGACGCTTGAAAATAAATAGATTTTTCAAATTATTTTGTCGAATTTCCAACATCGTCATCTCAATTAAATTTCACAAATTATTGTTTGTGGGTATTCCAAAACTTATTAAGACGTTTCAAACCAACTGAATAGGTACTCTCCGAGATATTGGGGAACTAACCTCAAAAATTCAAATGAGTATAACTCCAAAACCACTTGGCTGATTTTTCCCTGTAACAAACTTAACAGTTGCATATTAACACTGTACATCTACAAACCAAGTTTTAATTCTAACAGATGGATATTCTACGAGTCATTGAGAAAACTGAAATTCGGATGGCTACAAACCTATCCTGAAAATTTTAAGACACTAGGTCTGTTCAGAATCGATTAAATCTTAATTATAGGAAGATTTGCATCATTTTTATGTTTTCAAAAATTAAATATTTTTTTTATGGAAAACGCCCATGCGGATTGCAGGATTGAACTAGAGGGCAGTTTCTTGGAAAACAGATTGCCTGATGAACTATACCGGAACAATATAAACGATAAACAGCGAACTGTGACGTTTCAGAGTACAAATCTGACTATATACAGGGTGAGTCTTTGACCTTGCAGAATATTTTAACAGAAGATTCCTAAAGCCAAAAGAAACACTTTTTTCCCCCTACCATTTTTTCCGATTCGGCTTGGATCGTAAGATACAGACTGTTGAAAATCCATAAAAAAATTTAATTTTCGATTATATCTCGCGAACGATCTCATCGAATGAGATGATTTTTGGAATATAGTTTTTATTAATACGATGGATGTTCCTGGATTACAAAATTTCATCCACATCATCCAGTTTCTTTGATATGACCATAACATTTCATAAAAATACCAGAAATTCAAAGAATCCAACTTTTAAAAATAATATGAATGCTATTCAACGAATTTTTGACCATTTTGGAATGTAAAAGTATTCCTTATTTTTTTCGTATGATGCGCCATTTTCGAGTAATCTGAAATTCGAAAATAAAAAATATCTGTGAAATTCCGAGAATTGGGTACTTTGGCTGAATGCAATTCTGTTCAAAAAATTCACAGAACTTAATTCTTCCGCGTTGCCACGTCTAAAAGTTGAGAATGGAATCCTAGCATTTTTTATTTGGAATGATTTGTAAGCGGAGTAGCCGACTTTGGCCAACTCACAATGGACGTAACCGTAAGAATCCCGCAACTCGTGCGTAAAAATCAAAGAGGAAACTACAAAATTCGTAAGTACCAAAATCTTCACAATAGGTTCAACTTTGCTTTTGACTTCCATAAGTCGAATGCAGTTCAATTCTTATTCCTTATGATTTCTGTTGTTTAATTCTTACATTTTATGTATAAGTTTCGGCAAGCATTCCTCTGATGTCTTCAGGGTAATTGCAACCCAATACAGCAATAAACTCATTCATAAAGCTTCCTTTTCAATTTCGAGCTAATTTGTGTAGTATAATTGATTAACTTTTCACTTTTCCATGATAATGGGGATTCTTACTGGTTTGAATGCAATCTTTCTGCTGACCCAAATTTCTTGAAATTATGTACAGAACTTTGATAGTATTTATTTTGAGGTATTCTTCAAATGCGCTTTCATAACATAACAAGCCATGGTGCAAGACAACCACCATGACATAACCTTAAAACCACGGAGCCACAGATTTATAGTTCAGCTCAGAATCATCGACTATACAAGTGTATACATAGAATAAGCATATTATGTGTTGTTTGTTCTTTCTTTCTGTTCGTCAATTTGGCGACGTTTGTACGTTCATAGATAAATTAGGTACATCTGTTTTATTTATTTATGAAAATGAAAGTTTGAATGGGTTATATATGAATCTGATAATTCTTGGAGAAAATGAAATAAACAAAGAAAATTAATAATTACAAATCGAAGATGAATCTCAAAGCTAATATGAGTGCTAGCTAGACGAATTCCTCATTATCGAAAATGAAACCAAGAGAAGAATATTCAACTTTTATCGCCCGCGAAATTTGGAATACCTAACTTGTTTATTGTACTATGAATACAACTTTTTTCACCAACTGGAATGTAAAAAGTAAGTTGACGCTTGTTTTCATAACAGAGTTGCTTATTTCGAAGATTTGAATGGTATATCTTAGGCTTGGAAAAACTTCAGTGTTCAGGTTTCCAGGGGCGGCTAGACTATTATGAAAATTTATAATGCCTATATCTTTTTATCTAGGCCGAATCGGAAAAAATGGTAGAGGGCAAATGTGTTTCTTTCAGCTTCAAGAATCTTCTGTTAAAATATTCTGCAAGGTCAAAGACTCAC
This sequence comes from Myrrha octodecimguttata, assembly GCA_958510865.1. Classification (NCBI taxonomy): domain Eukaryota; kingdom Metazoa; phylum Arthropoda; class Insecta; order Coleoptera; family Coccinellidae; genus Myrrha; species Myrrha octodecimguttata. Next base: position 14,823,180 of record OY294063.1, on the reverse strand, counting down.
CCTGTATATATACAGGATGTCACATTGAAAAGGAATCAAATGCCTTTTCTATTAGAAACATCAATTCTGCTTTGAGAGGGGGGGGCTTTCCTTTTATACTTTGCTAGGAAATATAGTTATCGGTTGAAAAACGAATACTTGAATGTTACTTCCAGAAGAGTAAGTATGATTTATTGGCTGTCGATGGATCCATTTTTATTCCTAATTGAAAATCAAAAGTCAATAATTAATTTATGACAAAATTATTTCGAAAACTTGCCATATTCCTTCTAGCTAAACCGAGCAAAAATTTAGAGCTTTGTTTCAATAACCAAGCAAGCAAAACCAAAATCATCTTTCTGTTACTCCACATAACTTCCTTAGACAATCCAGGTTTAAACAATACCCACGTAATTAAGCGTTAAAAGTACATCTCACATTCTTCATAAAAGCAACTCGACTAATTAAGATACCAAGATAACAATTACACTACCAACATCGCCGAACGGACCCAAGACTTTTTCGTTAACAATAAAACTAATAGCAACAAGATAAGCAAATTAAATAGCCTTGAATGCACGAAACACAGTTCTTATATAACACAATTCCGTCGGACAGACCGATGGCTCTCTTCAGATAAGGCCTCTTTCCTCGTTAAGGCTATTGTGAACCGAAGAAGGAACACAATAGGATGATCACCCGGTATTATTGGTTGGAAACGTAGCATGACTAAATGAACGGAAGTTTTTCATTTTGAAAACCGCGCTGAATCTTACAAACTATACACTTATTTGCCATTTCCTGTGAATAATGATTGTTTCCGTTTGGATAGGTAGTTCTCAACCTTTAACACCGAAAGTTTGCTGGAAATTATGAGGAATTACGGATTTAATGTGATTGTAATTTGCGAGAAACGTATCCCTTGTAACATATTCGTTCATTCCGGATGATTAATTCAAAATTATTCCCGATAAAAACAAAACCAATTAGTCAGGTGATAGTCATAGTGACTCATCGTGAGATGAGCATGCCCTCAACTTGCTCGTGCAGAATTTCCAAGGTGGTATGAGCTGTGTGGCACGTAGTGCCGACCTGTTGAAACCACATGATATTGGTATTGTTATCATTCAATTGAGGCTATAAGAAGTTGGCAATCATTGACCTATAGCGCTCGTCATTGACGGAGATGCCCGAACCAACATAGTTCTCATGGAAAAATATGGAGCGATGATACCATACCATGGAGGAAATAGTAACCAATTCTTATCTTTGTTAGATGTTGCACGTTATCGCCTTGTGGGAGAACCACATGAACCAAGTGTTTCCAAATCGCGACGGATACTGTCAACTGCAATATCGTAGATGCAGTGACCTGATACAACAAAAGGATAACCTTATGCACATCGATCAAAGTATTCTGCACCCGAAGGTAAGATTCGCAAGATGCTCCTGGAAGATGGCGCCCTGTACGTTGTTATACTGCAGCATTCCATCTGACAGGTGATATGTATCTAGACTCCAATTCTGCGGTTCATTCAAGGTAAGTTGGTCTGACGATCAGTAAAACTGTAAAACAGCTGTGACCATTCCAACCATAACCAAGATGGAATGTTTGTTGATTCATCGACAGATATTCGTCCTTGTGGTTATGTTGGTAGAATCAATTCTGTTACTTCTTGGTGAAATCAGAGTGGTATCTAGCAGACAGCTAATGAACACGAACACATCAATTAAAATAGTCATATTTCCTTTGTCAACTAAATATCATGAACAATGCTCATCGCACACTGTGTATTCTAGTTCCATTGAAACCAACAATTTGGGATCTTCGCTATTCCTATTCATTATAATTGGAGCCATTCTCTGACTATTGAGCATTTCATTTAACACAAACTAAATGGGGAATTATATAACGACTCTATTATTTTTTCATATTGAGAAATTTATTCATAGCAAAGAGGAATAACGTTATGTCTGTTTATAATTATTGTAGTCGGCTATATTGTTCTCCGCCATTTAATTTTATAATGTTTTCTGCTCTGATAAATCTCTTTAATTTCAATAGTTCCATCTAACACTTTCACTCTTACATGCTATACGTCTTATATTCTTTTTAATTGATGCTCTATTGTTGATCTGAGCGGTCTGAGACGATTCTAGCGAGTTCCTGTTTCGATAAGTATTTCAATTATGAAATATTTATCGTCCAATTAGTGTTTACATGTATCGTTGATATTCTAATTTTTGGTTATACTGAACGTCTAATCATTTCCAAGGATTCATATGTTTGATATAAAACTTGTTCTATTTTATTTTTGGAAATTTATCGAATGATATTATTTTTGTTTCAATATATTTCTTGAAAAACATATTTTGAATCCATGTCATAAGTTCTGTTTAAGGTGCATAGAAGATAAGGTGAATTCGAAGATGTGCTGTGTCTTCGCCAATGTTGGGGAATTCGCTAGAATTACTTTTTTCCACTTTAGATGGCGCTATTTGGAAATTACGACCGGTCGTGAAGGCAACTGTCTGTCGAAACTGAATTGACAACAGACAAAATATAAGGTAGAAAATATCTGGATGAATGACATTCTATCATATTATGTTTTGTATAACTTTGAGTGAAATATATTCTAAGAATTTAATAAACATTGTAATTTTTGGCGAATACTATCATTCGATGTTTTCCTATATTATTGTAAATGAGGAGTGAAATTATTAGGTAAGAAATATGAAAATATTTTACAGAATCTACTGAAACATCGATATCATTTGATAGTTTGTTCAAATATATTCATATTTTTCCAGATTGTGCACATGTACAAAGGAATGTGGTGAAGCGGCGGGAAGTTTATGGAAGTTGATACAGAAAAAGCATCATCCTGACTTTAAGTCAGACGGAGACCTATCAAGAGTTGGAGTTTCACAGAGAATAAAAACTTTGAACATTGAACATTGAATATGCGATATTATTAAACCAATTCAACTCGAGTTATTTCCCATTTAAGTTCATAAGATTTCCAATTAGAAAACAGGTGTCTTATTAAATGGTTTGATTTCATCGGATTTGAAAACTTAGGTTTTCTAGTAGCATATATCAGTACATTTCAATTTCAAGTAAATGGAAATTGTTAAAAAATTAAGGTATATTCAATAAAAATCAAGAAAAATGCAACACATATCCAATAGTAAAAATAATTTGCTTAGTTGGGGGTTGATGATTCGATCCTCGTTTAGAGAAAATGATTGAAAGACAATTATGAAAAGAATGATATGCTGCTGAGTATCAGGAAGCTTATAGTTTCTATAAATAGGATTATTTATGTAATATTTTGTCTTAAGAGCCGCATCATGATGAAGATTTGTCGGAAATAAGAGGGATAGGTTCTAGGAAAAGTCATTTTCTTGCAAATTTTCGAAATTACTCTAGTTACATTTATTCCTTATGCGTTCATTCGTTTTCTGTATGTTTTCGTTTTCCACGACGTAATCTTTTCATGGTACCCGATCATTGATGATCTTCTGGTATCTCATAATCACGAAGGTTGCATAATAAAATTAAACATATATCTCACAGTAATTTTCTCTAATGAAAGAATTTATGTTTCCTATTTTTTGTAATTTTGAAATATGCTGAGATAATTATAATACGGCTCATTATATTAACTAATTATATTTTCATAATGTATAAATGCGTGCATGTTTGTGGTGAATTAAATAGGGTTCTTGAGTTATTATACTATTATTCTTCACTTCATCGTACGTTGAAACTTATCAGCATAGGAAAGAGTTGGTTTCACGCTGCTAAATACCGCAAGAATCGTTGTAGATGATAATTAACCCAATATTATGGTAATTTGAATGCGGAAAAAACTCCTGGTGCTACAGGGGGCATCGGAAAAGGTGATCATTCAATAGGACCTATTACCGACGTACGTGTATTGACTTTAACGTATTTGTTATTTGAAATCTAAACTTACCTATATGTCAAATTTTATTTCATCTGCACATGAGATTCTTCAAAATAAAAGTTGTGCATCAGCATTTGTCATCTGATTACGAATGCTCATTACAATCGGATCAATATCTTTTCTGAGTTAATTCAGAAATATCAACGTCACCGAGAAAAAACAAGAAATTTTACAATTTCTTTCCCCGATATCTCTGAACATTAAAAGAGGATTGAACTAAAATTCTGTACACTATTGTAAAATATCAACTTGAAGGTCAGTGGAAAATCTCATTGATATCTGATGAATAATTCCAGAAAAAATGTTTTTCAACAAAATTCGGAAAATTTTCGAAAAAACATAATTTTCAATTCACTGAGGATACGATCCCTACAAAAGTTTGCGAGCAGCTGGGCGCTAGTATTTTATAGCAAGACAGAAGCTAGTGTTGTTTTTGAGATATTGTAGAAATAGGGTCAAAAATTCAAATGGGTATAATCATTGAGTATTAAACACTTTTACTTCAGTACCCAAAGGAATAATTCCAAAATGGTTCTGCCGATTTTGCCTATTAACGAACTTAGCAGGCGCTATTTGATAAGCAACCTATTTTGAAACTTTGAAGTCGCCTCACAGTCGTAGGATTCTTTAACAGTGAGTCCAACCTAGTCATTTTCTCATTCGAGACCATTTTCTGGGAAAAAATCCGAAAATTACAGACAATTGGCAAAATGTTTCACGCTGTTTCCTCAACATGCGCAAAAATTAGTCCTGTCGAATGATTTATATTTATCTCACTAAGACATTTTCTATATATAGTAATTTAATATAACTGTTTTAGATAATATAAGAGAAACCCATAATAAGATGTTTCACTACAAATCTTGAATCATACGTCAGATTTTCATGAAATTTTGACAGCTAACATTTGAAGGATATGACTCATCATGGAGAACAATATTTCACTTCTTGAAGAGCCATATACTCCATTCATTTTCAAGAACAATCCCGGTTGGCCATGATTCAGGTCTATCAAGTTTTTTTACTTAAAACTGACGCAGTTTGGCATTCGTGAAATATCGGCAACGTCAAAATAATTTTCAGAGACGTTGCCTAATACCAATGCCAATTACTGCTCTCATTCTCAACATAATAATCAAGCTTGGAAACTAAAAATGCTGAAAGTAGTATTGAAGAAACAGGGAAAAAGTATCAGGAAGTGCTATGGAGAATTGAAATCTACATCTTTTGATAGTAACCATGATAATTTGGAATCAATAATTTATTAGGTACAAGCTATCCAACATTTTTGATGTTTGTGAGTGAAAACCAAGGAATTATATTTTATACGAATAGATATTCTATATTTAGCTGTACATTACCACAATAATAAAGATTTTAAGTGAAAGAGACGACAAAGAATTCCCTTCTATTGGTGAACCCCAAAAAACACTGATTGAAGATTTTATTTTGTAAAAAGATCTGGAACGACAAATTTGAAATTATAATTTGAAAAATGAACACTTTTCCATTTATACACTACTCACTTTTGCAAAGAAACATATGGAATATAACGGAGGACGGGCATCACTTTTCAAAATTGTAAGATCAATAAGTTACAAATACAGAAGGGGAATGAACGCAAAATTTTATGTGAACAAAAATATGTTGTTGCAGCCAAAATTACTTTCCTGTGCGAATTTTCACACTATAAATCCTTGTACGAAAATCTCAAATTTGTGAAAATAAACATTTTGATTTATACGAAATCGCAATTACTAAGACCTCTATGTAGAGAGGACAACGTTGCGTAGTTATCTGACAGGAAAATGACTATGACCTAACATTTTCAAAATATACACGGTGAAATGTGTAAGAATTTCATGGCCGACCGGGATAGTTTATAAAAGTCAACGGAGTATATGTGCCAGACGAGAAACTTATCAACCCCCGTATACGTCAATGGAAATGACCATTAACAATGAATATTCTCCATGCAATATGAGTTAATAACATAACGTTTATAGAATAAAATCCTCCGCACAATAACCACCAGTTGATTCGCATCAACAAATAATAGCGAAATTGATACTGAATAAATAAATGATGATAATTCAAAGCAGTAACCTTCGTTCGTATTGCCGTACCTAGGCTATCAATCTGCAATTATGGAAGTGCAACCTTATACATGGAAGAATTCATTAATACAATAATGGGTCACGTAATTTCTTGATTGAAATCGGAAAGTCATAATTGAGATTGCCTCTAAAAATTACCGGCCTAATTGGAAATGTTTCAGATGTGAGACCGTAATTACCCGCAATTTGCTATATTGTTGTTGGTTTTATTCACGAAAACATTCTGCAATTCTCATGAGCTGTATTGAAACTACACGGGAAAATTTTATTGGTTGAGTTTGGGACAGAAGAATTAGCATGTGTACTGATAACTTCTAATTGGTTGTAACACCTGCTTTTAATTCAACCCTATTAGGAAATGTTACAATGGGACATATTCGTAGATACTCTTTTTCTAGAATAATGTTACACAAATACAAATGCAAAACAATACGAATAATCAATTCCAACCTCAAATTTAATTATACTGGGTGTATCAAAGTAAGGTAACCCCGCGTAACTAGCATAGAAAAATAATTGGTGTTCGATCTTTAGAAAATTTTCGTTTGCAAGATACAGGAGGGCGTTGAAGGATAAAAAAAATAATGCACATTTTACAATTTTTCCGAAACATGTGGCAATCTTGTAATTAAATTTTTTACGAATATGTTTTGGAAGCTGATACACCCATATATTTTTGTAATATCTCATAGAGGGCTTTAGTTACACCGTTCCTACCAAGTCGTATTGCATATAATTTTTTTTTGGTTAGATTGAACACTGTGGAAGAAGGAACGACAGTGTTTGGTTGGCGATCATAAGAGCATATAAAGGACTTGTTCTTGTATGTATTTCTGCATGTAGGTGTTAATTTGTCAATTTATTCATTTGTTGAATACTTAAAACACCATACGTAGCTACAGTAATTACATGAAAAGTTACAGAAGACAAATCTACAGAAAAAAAAATTTAGAAAAGCACTGACCTGAGGTCAGGAGTCTTCAGGTGCTTGTTCAAATTCTAACTATTAGATCAACACGAAATTTCGCACCTAGTTGCGTGTTGGTAATCTCCACCAGATAACTAAGTTTCAATCTGACTGCATTGGTATTTCTTAAGTTATTGCGGAAATTACTTTAAAATTCCAAATAACAACGAAATTTTGCACATTTTTTCCTTATATATCTCCGAAAGTAAATATCGGAACCAATTGAAATTTGAAACATTGTTGTTAAATATTTATTCTAAGGTTTGTACCAAATTCTATGGAAATCTAATAAATTTTTCATGAAGAAAAAAATTTTTCATCAAAAACTTAAAAAATGTTCGAATAACATCGCTGGGTCAAGTCGCTGGGTTCTTTCTTTCGAAAGTTACAGCACATACGGACGGAAGGACAGTCCGACGGACAGAATTGAATTTTACTACGAAATCTTCTCCAGGGAGTCCAACCTAATCGTTCAAAACTATTTTCGGCTCGAAATTTGGAAATTACAGACATTGTGGCGAAACAATAATATTTAGCCATTATAATTCAAATATAACTTATGGCATATGACCGCGACGGCTGGCTCGGACGTAATCTCATCTAGCTGGAGGTCCGATTTTCAATTGTCCTCCAAGTAGCGATCGTTTCGCGCTTATCGGCGTAGTCTAGCGACTTCACATATCCCCACAAAAAATAGTCTAGCGGCGTTGAATCGCACGTCCTTGGAGGCCAACTCACAGGCCCGAAACGTGAAATTATGCGGTTATCAAACGTTTCCTTCAGTGAATCAATTGTGGCACGAGATGTGTGACATCTTGCGCCGTCTTGTTGAAACCACAGCTGCTGCCCATCATGGTTGTTCAATTAAGGAACGAAAAACTCAGTAATCATGGCTCTATAGCGGATAGACTGATTCGGGTCTTCCCCTACGCTACGCTCTACGGTAGCAATGGTTTCTTCTGTTTTCACTGTACGTCGTCTCTGTGGATGCGTATTATCAGTTAGAGTAAACGTGGTGCGGGAACGGTCCATAGTTAGTCGAATTAATTGCTCTGATGGACAATTATGTTGACCGTAAAATGGACGTAGAGCGCGATACGTATTTCGAACAGAACCATTATTTTCAAAATAAATTTGCACTATTTGGAAGCGTTTTTCAGGCGTCAGTCTATTCATGTTGAAATGCCAGATCAAACTAAGCACAAATCATTTGACAGCTGACAAAATGGCCACCAATTAAAACAGTGTTGCCAACTCAAAGTTCTATACCTCTAAAAAAACACCCGTTATGAAACAAAAGCACCGATAAAAACAACAGCAGAAACTCTGTTTCCTCGTATAAGTGTAGAGAAATTAATATTTGTCTGAAGAATGAGTTGACTTATTTACGATGGATCATGAATGGCATCTTTTACATTGCAACAAAGTTTTTTCTTCCTTTCGAATTTTACTGACCAAAATATATTGAAATAATATCTGCAAAATAAAGAGGACAGGAAACAGTAAACTATATGATCTACATTTGCTCTATGACCGGAAGGGTCTTTCGACCAGGTCCGATCCTCCAAGCGATGATTTTTCACATTCTCAGGTGATCAAAGAATGCCACAGTCCCCTTATATGGGGAAATCAACTTCCATAGATTCAAAATATATCACTTTTCACTTGAAAAATAACAAATATCCTGAATAAACTGAAAAACTGGTTTATTATGTCAAAGTGGAGATCGAGTAATAAGATAATTCAGTGGTATGAAACTGCGCAACTCAGATTGACCTGAAAAATTTCATATTCATCTATCTACAAGTGAAAAAGTAAACAGCTTTCACCAACTTATAGAAAATTCAAACGTACTTAAATACATGACTTAAGAAGGCCAGTTCGCATTTATTATCAATAATTATTGTATTTCCCACCTAATACTCCAGTAAAAATTAATGATACCTCGTACTATCCGAAATTACTCTAAATGGACCGATCGAAAAAATTATCTCCAATTTAGATGTCCATTTAGAACTGATGATGAGAGAACTGTTGCAACATCGTAGAACAGAGGTACCATTAGAGGCATTCTTCCAACACACTTTGCTGTAGACGTAATTAAATATGAATAGGCCATTTAATGCCATTATGTAAGAAAAATTGTGGGTTAACATAAGCCGCAGAAAGGAAATAGTCACAGGCAACAGAGCGATAGTAAAGAGCATCTAAATTATGACTAATAATGTTATTAATAGGGGAGAAAGTGTTCGATCGCAAAATCCATTTCTGTACGATATTTCTATGCGATAATTAGCGTCAGTTCCTGATCTGGTTGATAGATTAGAGAATCCCGGAAATCGTTAGGTTACTCTTGTTTCCTATGGTGTTATTGTTCGATAACTCGAAGATGATTGAGGAAATTGGAATCAAGAAAAAATTCATAAGATAGAATGTGCGATACTAGGGAACAAAATTAGTCGTATGTCTATGAAAGCGGTGAACATTTGGGCTAATAATTGATTAATTATTGGGCATTATGTTGTAGGAGCAGAATTATTTATTCATTCTAGACATCGCTTTCATCTTCTAGGAGGCGTAAGCATAGTTTTCAATGGAGAAAATTCAGGCAGAAACAGAAGATTCTTGAAGCTGAAAGAAACACATTTGTCCTCCACCATTTTTTCCGATTAGGCCTAGATAAAAAGATATAGGCATTATAAATTTTCATAATAGGCTAGCCGCCCCTGGAAACCTGAACACTGAAGTTTTTCCAAGCCTAAGATATATCATTCAAATCTTCGAAATAAGCAACTCTGTTATGAAAACAAGCGTCAACTTACTTTTTACATTCCAGTTGCTGAAAAAAGTTGTATTTATTGTACAATAAACAAGTTAGGTATTCCAAATTTCGTGGGCGATAAAAGTTGAATATTCTTCTCTTGGTTTCATTTTCAATAATGAGGAATTCATCTAGCTATCACTCATATTAGCTTTGAGATTCATCTTCAATTTGTAATTATTAATTTTCTTTGTTTATTTCATTTTCTCCAAGAATTATCAGACTCAGACATAACCCATTCAAACTTTCATTTTCATAAATAAATAAAACAGATGTACCTAATTTATCTATGAACGTACAAACGTTGCCAAATTGACAAACAGAAAGAAAGAACTCTTCGAAATCAAACAACACACAATATGCTTATTCTATGTATACACTTGTGCAGTCTATGATTCTGAACTGAACTATAAATCTGTGGGACTACCTCGGTAGACTAGAGGGTGGTAACATGTTCTAGGATGCTGAAGGTACCGGGTTCGAATCCCGGCGAGGTCATGGATGTTGAAAAGTGTCTAGGTGGTGGTGATTTGCAAGAATCTTAAACCAATGATATGTTCGATGTGTCGATGGTTCGAAATGACCAAGCACAGTAAAAGATAGAAAAAAAATAAAAAATCTGTGGCTCCGTGGTTTTAAGGTTATGTCATGGTGGTTTTCTTCCACCATGGGTTGTTATGTTATGAAAGCGCATTGCGCATTTGAAGAATACCTCAAAATAAATACTATCAAAGTTCTGTACATAATTTCAAGAAATTTGGGTCAGCAGAAAGATTGCATTCAAACCAGTAAGAATCCCCATTGTCATGGAAAAGTGAGAAGTTAATCAATTATACTACACAAATAAGCTCGAAATTGAAAAGGAAGCTTCATGAATGGATTCAGGAACGAATCACCACTGTATAACACAGATATAGTTTTGGGAAAAGTTGAACCTATTGTGAAGATTTTGGTACTTATGAATTTTGTAGTTTCCTCTTTGATTTTTACGCACTAGACCCGGGTTTCCTACGGTTACGTCCATTGTGAATTGGCCGAAGTCGGCTACTCCGCTTACAAATCATTCCAAATAAAAAATGCTAGGATTCCATTCTCAACTTTTAGACGTGGCAACGCGGAAAAATTGAATTCTGTGAATTTTTTCAACAAAGTTACATTCAGCCAGAATACCCAATTCTCGGAATTTCACAGATATTTTTTATTTTTGAATTTCAGATTACTCGAAAACGGCGCATCATACGAAAAAAAATAAGGAATACTTTTACTTTCCAAAATGGTCAAAAATTCGTTGAATAGCATTCAAATTATTCATTATTAATCAATACATTCATTGTATCAATAAAAAATTATATTCCAAAAATCATCTCATTCGATGAGATCGTTCGCGAGATATAATCGAACATTAAATTTTTTTATGGATTTTCAACAGTCTGTATCTCACGAACCAAGCCGAATCGGAAAAAATGGTAAGGGAAAAAAGTTTTTCTTTTGGCTTCTGGAATCTTCTGTTAAAATATTCTGGAAGGTCAAAGACTCACCCTGGAGAGATGAGGAATATAATCAGTCAAAAATATATAAAATTCATAACCAAGTAAAATCAACGCTTCTTCAGCTGCAATCATCCAAAAGGAATCTCCAAATGACTCACCATTACCGCAAATCCCCTCCAACCAAAACGCGAAAAAAAAGGCTTTTGTCTAAATACGAAAAACTACATAATTGAAAATACGAACCAGACATGCGATCTTCGTAATTATAACTTAGTTTTTCCACTCCTTTCGATGCCAGGTAAGACCAGAAGGAAATTAGTGGCTTTCCATTAAAGAGCAGAATGTAAATTACCCCTGGTTCACCGTTTTTACCTAATTCCTCCGCCAGTTCTTGGTGAATTAAAATTTTTCGTTCTCGTATGATTCCGTGGAACGCATCAATTATAATGACATTAGGATTAATGCGATAAGTATATTTTTATTTTTGATTGGTCCTCACGGGCCGGATTGAGAAGTGGACTCATTTTTAAGTTCCTAAAATGACAGGGTGTATGTACAGTAGCTTATACGTATGTGCTGGTAGTGTGTAATTTCGTAAAAGTCCTGAAAGCTTTATGAAAATTAGACGCTGGTTGATCGCTTTCAATTTTAATGGTCGTTTCACTGGTTTACTCAGAGCCTTCAAGGAGAAATGCGTTAATATTCTTGTATTTCAGCTCTCAATCTTTTTTCTTGCTAGCAGATACAGGGTATATCTGAATAACACCGAAAAAATAATAATAATATATGTCACAACCTTTTCAATTTATTCCCGATATTTTCTTAGATTTTTAGTGTGAAATAAGGGTTTCTCCTGAATTTGGGTTATTCCTGGAAATGCAAATTCGAGCATAATTATCATGGGTTTGATTCATCATTTCCCCAAATTACCTTCAGAAAGTATTCAAAATCAGGTTTCAAAATTGGGGTTTGGGATTTGTCAGGCATGCACGTAGTGACAACGGTGTTTAGTAGAATAGCTTTTTCTGCTATAGAATAATGAAATATTTATTCCTATTCTGTGGTACACACGTGTTCTTTGTCAATATAACCAAACAATTTCCGTTTGTGATTTGTCAGTAATATGACAGTATGACAGTATGTGCTCTTCTTTTTCTATTCCTTGGTCGTTGTTTTCTACTCTAACCAGATCGAAGTATAGCTATCTTTGTTTTCCTAAGCAAAGTAACACACTTGACGTCCTTTTCTTTCCGAGAAAGTTGACTTTGACGTTGCCATATCGTGCACTCATGACAAATCCCTTTAAATGCAAATCTCCATTTTTATTTTTCATTTTTAGGTGATCAAACATTTTTTTAAAAATATAATATTGAAATTATATGTTTGAAATGTGATGTTCTGAAGGTTTTTCATGAATTTCGTTTGAAGGAAAAACCCCCATTATGGATCTATAGGAGATGATTCCTCAATGTAAGGGTCCTGTAGCGTCCTTAGTTTATCTGAGGATCTGAAATATCATCGCTTGGAGGACCGGATCTGATCGAAAGCAAGAGCAAATGTAAGTAATTTTATTTACTGCTTCCTGCCGGTTTTCTGTCCCTCTTTCTGTTTCAGCTATTATGTCGAGATATTTGGTCAAAATAAATTCAAGATGACGAAAAAATTATTTTCCAATGAAAAAGATGCCATCTATGTTCTTTAAACAAATTACAACACTTATACGGGGAGACAGAGTTTTTGCTGAGGTTTTTATCTTTGCTCTTGTATGATACGGAAAAATGTATGGTACCCCGTGTACATTTCCTCTGCTAACACTGTAATATACCACAGAAAATAATGCTCGTTCTCAAAAGAAAATATATATTAACCGAAAAAATTCAAGAAGTGTGTGGTGAAAATAAAGGTGGGTGTTTGGTATGAAATTTTTTAAAAAAACCTCCCCTGGAAAGACACGAAACTCGGTGAATATTATTTGTCGATAAAACTACACATTTTAGAATTTTTTCAATCCTGAAGTATGCTTAGAAGAGGTTGAAACAGTCAACCCCTAAGATATTTTTTGTCATAACTTTTTTTTTGGTAACAATTTTCCTTTTAGAAAAACATGACTTAAAAGTCCAATTCATTCACTAACTTTTTTATTTCTACAAGTTTTTTCGAACTCAAGCATTCACGAGAAAAACATAACTGATGTCAAATAGCATTTAATTGAACAACAGTCAACCAAATTATGATTCTACCAGGCTAAGACTTTTGCAACTGAAACAGTAGTCAACAGTAGTCAGTAGTGGGCAATGCAATTATAATGAATGTTGAAAATGACGGCCTTCAGCTCAAATACAAGCAAATGCTTGCAATGAGGAGAAGAGTAAATACTCTTCTCCTCATTGAAATGCGTATGCTATGAAATATGCCTGCTGAATTTCCTATCGTTTCACACCCTGCTACAATGAGGTTTCGCAGATCATCGATTTTTTTTTTAATGCTTAAGTTTTCGATAAAACTTGTAGGGATGAAAAAGTTAGTAGATGAAATGGGCTTTTCAGGTATGTGGTTTCAAAATAAAGTTGTAAGAAAAAATACCTCGGGTGTTGACTATTTCAACCCCTTCTAATCATACTTCAGGGTTGAAAAAATTCCAAAATGTATAGTTTTGTTGACAAATGATATTTACCAAGTTTCCTATCTTCAGCTTAATATACAAAGAATATAAAATAGAAACTTTTCTGGGTGGAGGTTTTGCAAAAAATTTTATACTTAATGCCCACCTTAATTTTCATCACAGAATCACTCCTTTTTTTTCGGTGTTTTTCAGATACACCCGGTATATTATGATATAAGTGATCGAACAATAAACAGATAGATGAACTTCAAGGTCAAATTGAAGGCAGGAAGCGTCGTCAAAGCAGCCAAACCCTGACGGGTCTTCGGCCAGACAACGTCCTAGAAAGACTTCACAAAGCGCGCATTCATTAACGCGCATTATGCGTTATAATTACCGTTTAGATGCTAATTCAGCAAGGAACAGAATTCCCAAGATCATGAAGTAGCAAGTCGAGAATATCCAGAGACAATGGGTACTCAGGCACAGTTAAATACAGACATTTTACACTCCGGTGAGCAAGACATCTCTCGCTTGTTATGTTCAGCATTCAGATTGTAAATAATGAAACTCTTTGTTTATGCGAAGACGTGCCTGAGAATTATGTCCTATTTTACAATATTTAGCGGAGTATATTAAGTGCCGTATAAATCAAGTTTCAAAATGGTTGTCTTCTGGGTGCACTTGCGCTTCATCCATTTATCTATGGGGGCTTCTGGAGAAACTCAAGCTTTGACATGAGTCAAACTTTGGATAGGACTAATTAATTATGGGTATACACGCCACGGTGGCCAGTTTAAGAACCTTAGATAGACAGATTGGATCTATGTTCTTAAGTGTTCGCGTATATAGTGCGCATCAAAATTATGGAACAAATTCATTTTCTCAGAAGAAAAATATTTGGCAACAAAATCCCAAAACAGGTCAATTTTCATTTCACTTTTACCAAATTTTATGAATTTTTGAAGGATTTTTGTTGCGCCCTCTGCCATACCCATCAACTCTCTAAATTTTTTGAATTGGGAAATTGGGTCATGGGGTACTTTTTCGGCAAGTTTTTTGTATCTTCTTCACAGGTGTGCAGAAATTTTCAAGAAAATTTTTTTTTTAAATTAGTTAGTTCAAAGAGGTTTTCAGTATGTGCACTTTGTCATGGCTCATTTACTTTGAGACGATGGTACCTTATGAGATTTGTCACCGAATTAAAGTCGACCATTACAGTTTTGTTCATGCACAACTTTCATCCCCTTTCAACCCTCTCACGTGAAAATTAGAATGTGTGAAACACTGCACTTAAGTTATGATCTTAAGTAGGTATGTTATTAGTACGTTTCTACTGAAGTTAAAACGTCTACTAACAACATACCTACGTAAGATCATAACTGAAGCGCAGTGTTTCACACATTCTTATTTTTCACGTAAGGGGGTTGAAAGTTGTGCATGAACAAAACTGTAATGGTCGACTTATTCGGTGACAAATTTCATCAGGTACCATCGTCTCAAAGTAAATGAGCCATGACAAAGTGCACATACTGAAAACCTCTTTGAACTAACTAATTTATCAAAAAAAAATTTTTTTCTTGAAAATTTCTGCACGCCTGTAAAGAGGATACAAAGACCTTGCCAAAAAAGTACCACATGACCCACTTTCCCTATTCAAAATATTTAGAGGGTTGATGGGGATGGCACAGAGTGCAACAAAAATCCTTCAAAAATGCATAAAAATTTGGTAAAAGTGAAACAAAAATTAACCTGTTTCAGGATTTTGTTGCCAAATATTTTTTTTCTGAGAAAATGAATTTGTTCCATGATTTTGACATTACATATCCAGTAATAGTTGTAAGTTTTCTCATTTGGATAAGACGAGATTCCGCTTGCATCGAAAGGATAATTGTTCACATGGGTCAAGAGTATTTTAACGAAAAATCAAACTAATAGATGGTTGGACCTCTTCAAGTATACCATTCTCTTGAACTAATGCAGTTACAAATTGATCCTTATCCTCTGTACGCTCTGTTCCCCCGAACAAGCGCGAGTAAGTCCTACCTTTGGAGCAAGTTCTTGGCCTCTGTAAAATTTTGCCAGAAAATGAGGGCTTCCTTTTGATACGCTGTCAAATTTGCACCAACTTCCAAAGACTCTGTCACAGTTGATTTACGAGATTCGAGTTATTTGGAACAAGTTTTCACAAGCAAACATTGACCATATTTTATTTTGTCGATACCTACACATGTATAAGAGCGTATATTCAGCTGTTTGTGAGTCGAACACATTATTATTATTTAATCGCTTGGATACTAATCAAGTTTTCTGAAAATGTTATCGTTGCAAAGAATGTAATTTGATATCGAATGATCCATCAGTGAGTCCAATCTAGTCGTTGAAGACCATTTCCGGGAAAAACAAAAATTACAGACATTTGAGCAAATGCTTATGAGGTGCTCCATGGAACAAGCCGGTAAAAACAAAATTTCATTCCCTGCAGGTGTCAGCAAACAAAATATTTGGCTACAAAAATTCCACCTTTTATGCTGGAGCCGTCAAATTATACATATAAAAGAACACGAATAGGTTGGATACAAAAGCAACAAAACAACATTACCCTGCATCAAATTGATTTTACACAATATGTAATCACGCATTTGATTGTTTACCAGTGAGGTAGATCATTTCAATCTATGATCTGATAAAAGAGCAGCCCTCTCTTTTCAAATACCACGAATAATGTCCATGCTGGCCATCGTGATACATATTTCAACTTAATTACTATTCGGAATAGAGGGTGACACCTAATTGCTGATTATGAGATAAGAAAACACTCATGGCAATGTTACCTAGTGGGAAAATAAGCCATAGAGGATTTCCTGTTGCGTAATGACAGGGATATCGAAGCTTTTATCGGAGCATAATTTTTGGGGACAGCTGAATCTGGTCTTTTATATTTCTGTTGGTTCAAATATGTATTAAAATCATTCAAATCACTGGCAATTTTCTCAAAATAATGTAAATTACAGTCATGATGATTGGATGCTGTCAAGTTGAACAACAGGTTATGTTGATTCACACTTAATTATTGGCATAGATTTTTCTTCTATTTCTCGTTTGGAACTTTGCTATCATGGATGGAATATTCATTTGTGAATCATTGGTAAGGAACCTGAGAAGAATAGTGTCGCTGAAATATTCACCATAAATTAGTTTCGAACTTTTTTGAAATTTTTGGGAAAAATGTTTTTTTTTGGGAACAATTCATAAGATTTCAATGAAATTTTGCAGAGACCTTGAAGTCATAATTAAGCAAAAGTGCTCGATATTCCAGTTCGATCTGATATTTATTCCCAGATATATTAGAATAAAATACATATCGTAGCTATTTGGAATTTTGAGAATATTTCCTCGATATCCCGAAAATATCTGATGCCCTCAAAATGAAATTTCATTTTCAGTTTAAGAATACCGACGCCTAACTCAGCGCAGTGCTTAACGGCCGACCGTAAACACAATAACTTCCGGAAGAAACTACTCAGAAACTCGATATTTGTAGAGTAAGTTTGAGGCTTAATTAAGAAGGTCGAATTCGTGGATGGGTAAAATCCACCCAACGATTCCGTAGATATACCCATTCAAAATTCTATTTTCTCAATATTTCCGAAAATACAGATTAGATCGAATTGAATTCCAATACTTCATAGAAAAAAACCTAGAAAAGCACTGCCGTGATAGCAGCAGGTATTGCGCGCAAGTTCAAATTCGTTGCCGAAGCGGTCATCTACATTGAACCTGCCCGCAAAAGCTGCTACCTTCAGGTTTTCATAAATAATTTTGAGAAGCCATATCCTCTTCTCTAAATTATCCATTTTCACAATCTGAGGAAACTCAACAACTTTAATGACAATATGTCATAGAAAACATCACAGATGTGTTCTATGCGATAATGTACGAAATAGACGAGTTCGGTCCAAGTTGCCAACTTACGAATGTTTTCCAAATTTACTATCACTGGAAGGGGGAATTTCAGATCAAATCCGACATTAGAAGGTTCGCGTTATTCATAAATATCAGTAAATTATGCCTCGGCTCCTCAGACAAGATAATTCCCTCCAAATATAGGTTTTTGTTAAGATCATCTCTTATTGGCTGGAATTTGAGTTGGGATTCCTGATTTCATGTCATTAGTGTCAA
Organism: Myrrha octodecimguttata; assembly: GCA_958510865.1. Taxonomy (NCBI): domain Eukaryota; kingdom Metazoa; phylum Arthropoda; class Insecta; order Coleoptera; family Coccinellidae; genus Myrrha; species Myrrha octodecimguttata. Next base: position 14,805,048 of record OY294063.1, on the reverse strand, counting down.
GATTATATAGAATATGTTCTGCAAATCAACTTGGTTATTTCCGTTGCCGGTTTTCCGTTCCGCAATTATGAAATATTCGGTTGGTTCCTGAAAATTCGTGGTTAATTACAGAATTTCAGTCACCAGAACGACAGTCAATGTTCTATGGTAACATAAACATATAGCATAGATCAATCTTTATTTACTCTATGATCCATAGAACATAGACGAGACAACAATCAACAATGAAAAAATTACAAGTATGGTCTGTGGATCATAAGGTAAATTATAGGTTGTTCCATGCCAAGGATATGTTTCTATAGAACGTTGACTGTCGTTCTGGTGACAGAAAGATTGCTTTTTTATCAATCAAATTCCGTAATTAACCTTCTTTTCAACCAACCAACCGAATATTTCATATTTACGGAACAAAAAACCGGCAACCGAAATAACCAAGTTGATTTGCGGAACATATCCTATATAAATTTGACGCTATCAACATGAAATCAGGAATCCCAACTTAAATTTCAGCCAATCAGAGATGATCTTAACAAAAACCTATATTTGGAAGGAATTATCTTGTTTGAGGAGCCAAGGCATCTTTTACGGATATTTATAAATAACGCGAACCTTATCATGTCCAACTTGTTCTTAAATTCCCCTTCCCCAGTATCTGTAAATTTGGAAGAAATTTGTGGGTTGGCAACTTGGACCGAAGTCGTCTATTAGCTTCGATTGATCGGTCAAAAAATAGTTATTTCTGATTGATTAAAACAGTTGACATAATTTCTCGTTGAGGATCGCTCATGTGTTGCTCACTGAAGTTCGGAAATACAGACTTGATGTTTCGAAAAATGGAAGGAAAATTGAGCCTGGGATTGGCGAATGAAGATAAGCGCTACTCCCTCTAGTGGCTATCCGAGTAACCCGAGGTATAGACATTATCATTGACAAGTTAAAAGAAATGTTAAGAAAATGAGAAAGTTTATGCATTTTTCTTGGCGTATGTGTGATTTTACAAGTGCTTTTACTGAGGAAAAGTAAACTCAAATGTACCTTTGAAAAAAAAAGAGACTCAACAAGGAAATATCTGGTGATGAATACTGTTCGCTCAAAGTGCTTCTGCCGATGGAAGCAAAGTTGTACAAGGCTTATTTATTACAGCATTTTCAAGGCCGATCATATGAGTGTTGGAAAATGTATTTATCAATCCATAATTAATAAGGCTTACGGTAGAAGTAGCATTAATTTCGTGTGAATGTATTCATTTTATTCACAATATATTGACTATTTAGTTTAGTTATGAGTATTTGTCTATTATTCCAAAAAGTATGTTTTACAATACTATCTGTTTTTCAACTTTTAAGACAGCCTAAGAAATCCACCGAAGTCAATCTTGCCATTTGGATCTGAAAATAAATAATATTGAAATACTGTCTAACCTTGGAGATATCCCCTTAATTTTAGAGTTTCTACACTCAATTAGATTGAAGGATGATACATACCTACTTTATAAGAATGGAATATGTACCTTCTCTCAGTAATACTCTCGTCAACTATAAAAGTATAAAAAGTCTTTGAATAAATCGTGAAATCAAAAATTATCAAACCAAATAGTACAAAATCGACTATCAAAACAAAATCTATGTCTGTATGTAAAGTTCTAAAACTAGCCAAGGTGGCGCTGCAATCTTAAATTCAGACGCCAATTGCTCTATACCTAGAGATAGAATGTTCTATACTATCGCCGTCAAGAATCGCAACACAGACAGACATAACCCCAAATAAAATCATTTGAAAAAATTGAAACCTTTGATAAAAAAAAATTGTAAAGCCAAAAGTCAATTATACAACATGTGAAACAATTAGGAAGTCGACCGCCAGGTTCAATTCCACACGACAGTTGTGTTTTAATTCGCCCGAAAAGATGTTATCTATGTCTTCCCAGCACGATAGACTAAACAGTGACTAGCCGGTTCACAGAGCACGGTTTCCTTTGCAATGGCCTTATCAAGATTTTCGTGTTAACCGTACACATACGAAGTGGCCTCAAAATAAGGGGGAAGTGACTGATAAATCTTGCCTGTGAGCCCTTCGTCTGTAAGTTGGGCAAAATCAACACCTTCGTTGGCGTGAATGTATGTTATCCGGAACATATTCGGTTCGTTCTACCTATTTATGGTTCACTAGACCTACTTTTAGGGTAGCTGTTGTTTGGCGAAGGTCTCTTATACGTATTTAGGTTGAATTCGGAATTGGTGTCGATTTGAAGTTGCGTTCATCGTTCATCTGTATTTGAAGAGAAATAATACTGAAACACATTATACTCAAAACGAAATTGGAATCACCTATAATTGTTACTAACTTCTTATTGATAGCATCTGTTCTTCTTCGATTATGAGGAAATGTTTACAAAACTTTAAATAGCCACGAAATTTCACATATATTTTTTCAATAACTCTAAAAATAAATATCAGATCATACTGAATTTTGGAACAACAATATTAAATTTTGACTGCGAAAATTCAATTGAAATCTGATGAATAGTTGTCCCGAAAAAAATTTTTTTGAGAAAAATTTCAAAAATTTCAGAGAATAAGTTCTTTTCAATTATTTACTGATATCATCCTCACTAAATTCTGTATTATGGATTGCGTCGATATTCTTCAATCAGTAACAAGGTTCCTATCTGAGCGCTTCAATATTTTCCGAGGTTTTGAGGAAATAATCTGAAATCCTTGAATTTATAACGTAATTTTTTTGTCTTAACATCTCTGAAAATAAAAACTGGATCGGAGCTTAATTTGAAACGATCTTGAATTCGACTTCAAGGCCTGTCCCAAATTTAATTGTAATATTTTCTAACAAATTCAGGAAAAGTACGAAAAAATGTCTTCAAGTATTCCCTAACGGAAAAAAAAATTAGAAATTATCTCTCATAACTTTTGCATATCTTTCCTCGGCAACATTATATTTTCCGAAAGAAATCGAGAAACTGATACATACATGATGAAAATTGGTATAGATATGTTTGGAAAACGCCCATGAATTTGCTGCTACCTTCAATTCAGTGCTTGTATAGAATTTTCAATTTTCATATTGCAAAATAAATTTTTCTCTAATTGTGATTCTACATTCTCCTTCGAATATTCATTTTTTTTTGGTAATCCGAATTTCAACATTAACTCTCCTTCGAATATTCATTTTTTTTTTGGTAATCCGAATTTCCGACATTTAACTCATTCTTCAAACATTTATCCAGATTTGCGTCAATGTTTACAAAAAAGTAGGTATGTATTATGATACAGACTCCAACATTCCTCAAGATATTGTGAGTTTTTTTATGGAAATAAAAGTTATCAACTAACTATGTGTTAACCAAATCCTTGCATCTAAAAGGTTCCCATTCATTGATCAACAACCCATCAATTTCGTTCAACTACCATTTAATTATTTAATAAAATCTAATCTCAAGTGAATACGAATTATTATAGAGAAAAAAGTCTCTCAACCATTGTTAATCCCACAACAAGCTTCCGTCTATTGCGCGTTGTAATGCGTTGAATATTCAACTGAGCCACAATTAAAATACGGCACCCGCTTATTTTTTCCGTATTTTAATTACAATTCTAAATCAACAAGGGTATGACACTTTAGCATGTTTTATTTATCTCGTAGATAATCGCTCAGAATAGCTGGAATGGATTATTCCTGAAAATTAGGAAATATTGTGTTTATATAACAAAGGTTCGGTTCTAAAAGCCCCAATTAGTGGAGTTTACGAACCGTGACTTCACAATGGCTCGTTTTGGTGGAATTATCCCATTAGAAAAACGCGAAAGTTTAAAAATTATGGTAAGAGCATCGTAAACTCGTTGTTATTATTCGATTGATGGCTATGTGAAGGTATTTTTTTATGGAAACAGCCACAGTTGATTTCGAATCGATTTCAGTTTGAATTAAGGAGGGACAAGGTCGTATCCTTGAGGTACACCATACATTTTTCTACAGGAGTAGAGGCATACGTGGAATTGTCTTATTCTGATCACAGTTGTAATGAAGTTTCGATGATTTGTGGCAATATACAGGGTGTTCCTGAATTGAAGCTATAAACGAAAAGGAAAAGATGAATTTTTTGAAGTTTTTCTCGTAGTATCTGCATTTCAAAACGGAAAATTGGCATAGATATTACATTTTAGAGTTCACTTAACGTGACCTGCCATTTTCGAATGCTAAACTTCAAAGTGATTTAATCTGATTCCGATTGCGTGAAAAATATTGGATTCCCTCGAAACCCTCAAAAAATTCCGAATTGTCATGAACACGGTGAAATCTGTCAAAATGTCAAGGGTATCCTGGCTAGTTTATGAAAGTGAATGGAGTATATACAGTGCGCATCAAAATTATGGAACAAATTCATTTTCTCAGAAGAGAAATATTTGGCAACAAAATCCTGAAACAGGTCAATTTTTGTTTCACTTTTACCAAATTTTTATGCATTTTGAAGAATTTCCCCATCAACCCTCTAAATTTTTTGAATAGGGAAAGTAGGTCATGTGGTACTTTTTGGCCAGATTTTTGTATCTTTTTTACAGGCGTGCAGAAATTTTCAAGAAAAATTTTTTTTTTTTAATCAAATATGTACTTCAAAGAGGTTTTCAGGATATGTGTACTTTATCATGGTTCATTTACTTTGAGACGATCGTACCTGATGAAACTTGTCACCGAATGAAAGTCGACCATTAAAGTTTTGTTCATGCACAATTTTCAACCCCTACGAATCCTTTAATGGGGAAAAAAAATTTTTCACGTGAGGGGGTTGAAAGGGGTTGAAAGTTGTGCATGAACAAAACTTTAATGATCGACTTTCTTTCGGTGACAAATTTCATCAGGTACCATCGTCTCAAAGTGAATGAGCCATGACAAAGTGCACTTACTGAAAACCTCTCTGAAGTAACTGATTTTTCAAAAAAAAAATTTTTTTCTTGAAAATTTCTGCACGCCTCTAAAGAAGATGTGAAGACCTTGCCAAAAAAGGACCACATGACCTACTTTCCCTATTCACAAAATTTGGAGGGTTGATGAGGTTGGCACAGGGTGCAACAAAAATCCTTCAAAAATGCATATTAATTCGGTAAAAGTGAAACAAAAATTGACCTGTTTCAGGATTTTGTTGCCAAATATTTTTCTTGTGAGAAAATGAATATATTATATTTATGTTCCATAATTTTGACGCGCACTGTATACCATTCTTGGTCATTTTTGTTGCTTGCTTAATTATTTTCCCAAAGTAAATTCATATTTTGAAAAATACGTAATTACTACGACCTCTATGTAGACAGGACAACGTTGTGTAGTTAACTGACAGAAAAATGACTATAACCTAACATTTTCAAAATATACACGGTGAAATGTATCAGAATGTCATGGCCATCCGGGATATTTTATAAAAGTGAATTGAGTATATACTCTCTAATCCACTTACACTTTCTGCGTCTAAAGCACGTTTCGGAAACCACGTTTCCTTCGTCCAGGTTAGTAGTTTAAACAATAGATTGAAATTACCTGACTGAGAATGTGCATGTTATTAATTATTCGTTATCACTTTGGAAAGAATCTATTCTATCCACAGTGAACTCAAAAAGTTTGTCGAATATGTTGAACAAACTCTGCCTACCTGTCTTCATAAGTCTAAAATAATAATAATAATAACAATAATAATAATAATAATATTAATAATAATAAGGTCACACGATTGAACCACAAGAGAAAACAAATTGAACTAAATATTAACACTGTGAAATGCAAATCTTGCATGTGGAATGCTACGAGGAAGAACTTCGAAAATATTCATATTTCCTTGAAATATTTCTCTTCGTCAAAAGTTGAACAGGAATTAGTTCAAAAACATCTATTTTGTATCAGTAAGCTCCCCAATAAACGTATTAAGTTTGAATAATTCAGTCAACAGTTATTATCTCAAAGTACGATTTTTTTCTAGGACAATTTGAACGATGCTGAATTTCGTTGAATTTTGAGCGGAGTTTTGGGTTTTCCACAGCATAAAAACGAGTTATAAATACCCGTTTAGCAGATACATAATCAGCCGATTTATATTCCTAAATATAATTTTCATTTTTACGAGTTAACGAGGCTAATTATCATGGTAATGGTGTTTTTTGTTGATTTTGTGTCCTCGTACTATCTCAACGTCAAATGGGGCCTCGTAAATTTCAATAATTACAACCTACATGGAAGTGTGTGATTACGAAGACAATCGAGGAAAAATAGACAATATGACACCATATTCATTTAATAATATTTTCAACACGTTACCATGGTCTAGTGACTGGTTGGAATTGTTTATAGTGTTTCCATCAAGGTCTACTCTATTATTTCGAAATATTATTGAATATAGACGACTTTGGTTCAGGTTCAGCTTGAAATTTTCGGTGATTCCTGAAAAAAAACACGAAAAGCTCTGATACAGCTTTTCTAGAAAACAACACGACATTTGACATATTTTTTAACCACATCTTCGAAAATTTTAATCGTATCGAACTGAAATTTGGTACGCTACTGTGAAATATGAACTTCAAGGTATTACAAAAATTTTTGCCGAATGTAATGGATTGTTTCCGAGGAAAAAAATTTTTTTTTGGAAAAAATTCTGAATTTTTTTTTTATTTACTGACAACACGATCCCCAAAAAATTTCGTGAAAAGTTGCGAGCCCTAATGCTCCAATTAACTGCCAAGTGATTTCGGAGTAAAAGTTAGTAGAATTTTGAAATTGTCAATATTTTCAATATCTCAGAAACGACTTGAGCGCTAGATTTGTAAGTCAGCAAGTAGTTCACGCATACCAACACGCAACTCTTGTTTTCTACAAAAACAATATATCAGATTTCGGCGGAATTTTACGCATACCCTGAATTCTATATTTTTGAGCAATGTACAAGATTTCAGTTTCAACGATGTAGGTTTGGAATAGAACTTTCGGATACCTATATCTATTGGGAAATCGTGCCATCGTTTTGTCAAAATATTTGTATTTTCGAATATGGAGCCGAAAATGGTCTCAATCGACTAGGTCGGACTCACTAATGACGAATCCAGTGTCAAAATCGGTACTTGCCGGCTGGCCGTCCGTCCGTAGGCACTTTGGTTGCAGTTAAAAATGCAAAGGTTAAGTTCGTTGAAGGGTAAAATCGGTCAAATGGTTTCGGAGTGATAGCTATTTGAAGTTTTAAGGTTATTTCCCTGATATTTCGAGAACTTCTGAAGCGATTGAATTAAAACTTGAAAGTTAGTTTAAACATAAGGACTCCCCACTTTTCGCAAAATTTCGTTGAGATCGTAGTGTCAGTAAATTGTGAGAAAATTTTTTTTCATCATTTTTTTCCACAAAATTTGTTTTTTCAGAAACCATTGATCACGTTCGTCAAAATTCTGGACATACTTTGACCTTCATATTTCGCAGCAGTTCACCAAATTTCAGTTTGATACATTAATAATTTTCTGAGATATCTTGAGGAAATAAGTCGAATTTTGTGGCTTTTTCTCGATATTGTTGTATTTTTTAGGATTTTCTAAAAAATACTGATTCAATCATACCTGATGGAGTTTGTCAGCTAATTTGAAAATACTGATGGAAAACTTTGTGCCAATTTTCGGGATCATTGTGCCATTAGAACAATTTGAAAAAAAAATATTCAAATTTCTTGTTTCAAATATTCGATATTCTGTGATCTTCTAATTATACTCCCCTCATGAAATTCTGTATGAACCTTCGATCTGTCATATATGTCGATAAGGATATGGATTTCAATTCGCTCTAATCTGTATTTGGAAATGTTAGGGAAATTAAATTTTGAATGGGTCCCTGAGGTGTTTCTTTCTTAAGTTATTGTGATTACAATCAGCCGTTTGGAGTATGGAAAAGGGACTGCAGCTCATTTTGCTCGAAAGGATCGAAAAAATCATTCTTAGATCGAAATAAGCGTAATAAAGATTAATCTTTAATTTAATCAATCTAATTAATTTTTCATTGAAGAAACATGTGGAATTACCCTCAAACTTCTCAAAACCAAGATTTTATTTCATATCGATCCCAACAATACCTTGTTACAAATGACCCCGTACTCATTTCCGAATAATTATAACGTATAAAAAATTCCCCGACCTCATCAAATTAAGCTCACGAGCTTTATCGACCATATTGTACATCATAAAAGCAATCTGACTTGTACAACACAAACCTATCAACTCCAGAACCAACCTCTTCAAGCTCAAACAATTGACCCGTTCCAGCTACGGCGAGGCCACGATGAAAGATAAGGCAACTCCGCACTCAATAAATATGGAATTTATTTCGGAACGAGAGAAAACTAATGAGAAAACTAATAGGTTGGAAACAAGGCAGTAAGAGCGGGTTTTATTCAGATGAAAGATACCCCATTATATAACCAATGAGGAGAACTCGAAACGACAAAATTGTTTTCGTACAGACTACACCGTATAAAATCTGGCCCGGAGTCCAGCCCATAAAATAAACGTTACCCAGCGTTGCAACTACGCCTCACGGAAAATCTTTACACCATTGGACAACCAATTATCGTTCTGCACCGGTGATTGGCATCGGCGCCTTGGAGGGAGAAACCCGAGGAGTGGGGAAGTCAATATGGCTGATTTACAGCTCGGAGTCTAACGTGGGACGGACGTTGCAGGTTAGTTTATAAACTGACGTCCAACGGGCTCCATATACTTAACCTACGCCGGCGTATATAGTATACGCTATTATATATACACGAATTTTAGCGTACGGTTTGAACGTAGGGTGAATGAGGACTAGTTTGTGAGCTGTGGAACACTCTTAAGTGCTTATTGACTCCTTGAATGTGTTGAAACAAGCGTAGATCGTGTTGTGTGCAAAAACTGAGAAACTATCGTTATCGTCTTCAGCAAAGTGTTGGGTATTAGCGAGAAGGTGCCTGGTGCGGTGGCTGGTATGACCGTACAAGACGAAACTCGCGCTATGTCGCAGACTGCAACCACTAGGTCACGTTTTATGATAACAGACATTCTGAACGGTTCTTCAGATGGTGCGGCGATTTTGAGAGGAAGATCTCCCAGTCCAGGACCAAGAGATTTGTCGTTGCATTCGAATCCACATCATGGGGATAGTGATACAGATAGTTCTGGACATCCTGATACTTCGAGTGTCTGTTCTAACGGTAAGATATTCTGTGAAATTGATATCTTGAGATTTGGTCAGCCTTAAAATTACTTGAGAAAGAATGCAAGAGCATTTTTATGGTTTTATCTAATTGGATACCTTAATGACACTGATATTTTGCATTTCGCAAAGAATTAAAGAAAAGTCGTCTGGACGTAGATAATTGGAATCACCAAAAATTGACCTACTGTTCATTTGATCTGTTGGCGCCTCATAACCATCAGAAAAATCCTCCTGGGTGAAACATTTCAGCATAATTAATACTCAGGTTCTATTTTCTATATGTCAATCGACGATGTGTGTTCGAAGTTTTTATACTTCTCTAATGATTGAAGATTCTCTTTTTCTACACCATTGACTTCTGAAAAACAAAATTTTAGTCTTACGATTCTTGAATGAAGTAATTTTTCGACTCTGAGGAAATTAAATAATTTCGAAAATAGTAGCATTTAAGCGTAAATTAACTCAATGAACCCACTCTGAAAATGTTCGACTTTACAAGATTCTCCTTTCGAAAAGACACATATTCGAGAGCGATCCCCCATCCAAATACCAGTCGTAACCGGCGCTGCTTGATTTTCGGAGGACACATTGAAATGTTATTTTCTAATCACCTTATGATACAGTTTTCGCGAAATGTGTCAAGGAAATCACAAGAATACAGTATTTCGATTCGACAGAATTAATTTTTTGAGACAATTTTCAGAATTTTTTTCCTTTTGGACAGAACAGAATTTCAGTACTCACAAATGTTTCATCGGTGTATTTATGCTGTAAGTGAGTACCCAATTCACAGAAATGTTCATTATATCCTAGGGATATTCATTCTTTTCATATCCTCAAATACTGATTTGCCCTTTACGATTTTTTCACCATATTCACCATTTTTTTTAACTCGCGAGCTGCTGATCCAATAGAGCATTGCGATAAGAAAATAAAAGAAAATACAATATCTTATAATATCATTTTCACTGTTATGTTGATCCGACGCTCTGGAACTATTCGAAAAAAATTCGACTAATTTCAAGTCCAGAGCAAATTTTTGGACCGACTGTATAAGAAATTATACTCAGCATATGTGAAATGTAAAATTTCGATTTGAGAATGAAAACATTTTCCATTCTTCTCGATTCTAAAGGCTATTTTCATGTTATAATAGTGACCCAAAACATAAATCTAAATGAAAAATGGTGAGTATCGTTTTATTACAATCAATTTTTCGGTTAAAACTTCAACTTTGAGAGTAAAGAATTAAATCAAAATTAAACAAAGAAATCAAGAATAGAAACATATCATTTCATGAAAAAATACAAGTCCATTTAGTGGATTCGAATCAATACCGCTATATGGTACATATCATTTTATCGTTTCCTTTTTGTTTGCAAACAATGCCGAATTTAGAAAAATTATTTGAAAAAAATGAAAATCTGTGATAAAATATAAACAAATACCTACCCTGAAAGAAATAAAACTGTAATTGACTCAAAACAGGCATCCAATCACCTAATCATAGAAATGATCAATTAGAACCAAATCTGGTAAGATCGACGGTCACCCGAAGTCGCCTTCTTCAAACTCAAACCCAAAACAACGCAATAAATGGTTCTTCCTGCCATAAACCTTCAATTTTCGAACCAATAAAAGCCAAGCTCATGAATATGGTGATTGGTCGTGCGGCAATACTCAATGCGAACGCTATTACCTTGTACTAAACGCAAAGATCATTCCCAACGCGGTCATAAGCCATGAAATTTCCCATGCTCTTCACAAGATCGAATCACTTTGGTAATTACAGGGAAGAAATCGATCTTCAATATTACTAATGGGCAGGAACAAAGAAGAAAATTTGAATAACAGCGTTTGAAACTAATTCGATATTCGTGATAAGGTGTAGTTTTCTTCAGGTTGGTAGTATTAGCGGGGAATTTACATATGAAGTCGAATTGTTCAGCGTAGTTTCTTGTAATGGAGCTCTGTTCAATTATCAGCCAAGGCAGCTATAAGAACCGTTTTATTTTGTTGCTTTACCACACGCAATATTGCCTAGGTAGAACTATCATCCAATTTTTGTTCTAACACGGTATAATTGAACCAAGACGATATCACTCTATTCCTCGGTAACTGAATTATGTGAAATACTGCAATATATTTTTTTTTGTTTCTTCTATTTCAGTTTTTTTTTTAATATTTTTTCTCCTTCGTATCAAAATATTAGTATAAGCGGAAGTTAAAGCCCTTTCAGTTTTCATTTTTAAACTCTTTATGTGTATTTTCACCTAATATCTGAACAGAAGTAATAAAAAATATTGCATATCAAAACAGTTTTGTCATGGGAAATGTTTCACACAATGTGGCTTCATAAATTATTTCAGTAAAATATGAAAGATAATAGAAAAAAAAATTTACGTTTGAAAGCCTTGTTTGGCATCAATATGGAGGAAGAAATTGGGAATACAAATTAAAAAACCGAATATTAAATATAAGTAGAACCGTAATAATTATGTAACAATGATACACTTCTAATTAAGGGATAAATCATCAGAAATGGCAATAAAGAAACCGATGAAAAACACCAATTTAAATAAATGTTTTTCCTTCTGCTTCTTCTGTTACGAAAAACATGAATGAAAAGTATCGATTAAAACTAATTTTGGGGGGATTTCAGGACTTTCACTACCAATATCCTAAACAGAACTAAGAAAATCAAATGAAAATTGTTATTTATAGAAAACGCCCTTGCGGATATTGTTTGTGGAAACCCAAAAAACACCTGAAAAATAATCAATAAAAAAGTGTATAAGTTAAACAGGTTCAACTAGTATTCAATTTTTTTGTTTTTTTCCAGGTTTTCATTCTCAGTATTTCAAAAAGAACTGCTGAAAATTAAATAAAATTAATATTCATGGAATTCGCCCTTGTGGATTTGCTGGATTCAAACTTAGTAGTTGTCAAAGCCAGTTTTTCGAAATACTTTTGAATTTCAAAACTTATGTCGAATTGACATTTTCGAAAATCACAGCAAGGCTGATTTAATTGATATGAAGATTTTAGTAAATTCTACTCCTGTTTTTAGTGAATAGATATGGTCCATTTCTGAAGAACAAATACAGGATTTAATTTTCCTTTTCGGATTATCTTATCAGTACCTTTGTAGGTATTATCCCAATCTATTATTTGTTCCATAGAGGTGGAGCATATTCAGCTAACTTCGTTATAAGGAAAAATCTAAAAATGAGAAAATTTCCATGTATCGGCGTTTCTGTGATCTTAACCAAAATTAAATCAACGAAAAATTCTTAGAGAAGAAGATTTTTTGATTAACTTACCTAGAAATTTTTTTAAATTGTCTGATGAATTAGTTGATGCTAAACTATTTATGTATTCAAGCAAATAAAGTACATGAAGATTAATAAACCATCTTTTTGATCCAGAATACCGCTTCAACAGTTAATCATCAGTTTTAGGTTTAAAAATTAAATGAAAATCGTTTTTTTATGAAAAACGCTCTTGCGGATTGCAGGATTAAATTGTTAGTCAAAACCATGAAAAAAAATGAAAAAACAATTTATTCCATTTGTAATAGCTCTGTTCCAAATATCCGGAATGAGAACCCAGAAAAAAAACCTAAAAACTGATACTTCTAACAGTTAATTATGTCAAGAATAAACCAACAATCGTTAAGCCCCAAACAGACATAGATAAAAATCAATTTCGCCTGAACACACGTATGAATATTGAATGAAGGAGCTGTAAACACGTTGTTTGTGTTAGATAAATTACCGAAACCGACCAACGAACAGAATAACCCCAGCTAGCCCTTACGTAAGTTGCGTTAAAGGTCGTATTCGCGTGTTATGATATACCATTATAACCGAATCAAATATTTACCCTGATAATGGCGGTCTTTTACTCGATGTTGATCGAAATCATCGCGAACAGCTTTAATCGAATGTTGAATAACTTATGAACGTTTGATTTGTGGTTGTTTTCTACCTGATATTTTATGCAGGCTATAGAGGACCGAGGGGAATGAAGCAATCAAAGAATTGACTTCGAATTTCGTTGTCACTCGTTCAGAAATTGTATTTTCAGATAATTTTTCGATTTTGCTTGATGACATATTCGTGACAGGTGAAAATAGACATAGAATAGCTTCTTCGGAATATCTACGATAGTTTACGCGTGCATTTCCAATTCGATGTATCTCCATTGGGTTTGAACAAAATCGGTCGAAACAAAATATTGACGCGCAACTTGATGTAGAATTTCTTGCCGTTAGATTTGAAAAATAAGATTTTTTCAAAATTTTTCAGAATTTGTTTTACAAAAAAAAAATGTTATTTGAATATCTATCAGATTTTTATAAAGTTTGGAACAGGCCTTGAAGTCAATTTTCAAAAATCTTCGAACCTATATATATGGTACCTTATTGCGGAATAATTGGAAAAAGAATATGTAGGCATAACATTTCGTTGTTATTCTCCAAATACAGCTTTGGTTACGAATTTTGAACAATCGTCTCGTCAGTGGATCGGTTTCAGAAATATGAGGTTATTTTTCAGTATCTCGAAAAGTGTTGCTGTGCTCGAATATTAACTATATTAATCAAGGGTATAATAGTGACGCGTACCATTTTGCAAAATTTTGTGAAAAAAATCAGTTTTCCAAATTTTTAACACCTCAATAAAAACGGATATGACAACGAATTTTGAATAATCGTAAGTAAATCGGTTTCGGAAATTTGAGGATATTTTTTCAATATTTTCGAAAATATTGCTGATGTACTCTAATATTACCTTGATAATTAGTTCTATATGATATTACAAGTCAACTCCGTGCGAAAATTTCCTGAAGATCGTGCTGTTAGGAAATCGAAACTAGGAATATTTTAACAAAAATTTTTTTCAGATTTGTTTTCGAATTTTTTTTGTTATATAACTATCCGACTGATTTTTTAAAGTTTGGCACAGACTTTGAAGACTGACTTCAAAGTGTACCATATTTCAGCTCGATCCGATGAATTTTCGGAAATATTGGAAAAAATATATCTAAGTATCTATAACATTTCTTTTACGCGCTTGTTCTAGGGAATAGCGCTATATTTACTTATCGTTCGATTTCGAAGATTTGAAGTAATTTCTTCTGAATCTCGAGAAGTATTGATGTGCTCGAATATTAACTTGAATATTTGTCCTATAATATTGACACACAACTTTGTGCAAAGTTTCATGAAGATCGTGCCATTAGGAAAGTAATAAAATATTTTTTCAAAAATTTTTTGAATTTTTTCAGGAATTTTTCTTATTTAACTATTTACCAGATTTCTAGTTTTCCACAGACATTTGATTCAACAATAGCGTACCAAATTTCAGCTCGATATAACTCCGAAAATTTCGGCTAATAAATTTCTTTGTTATAATAATAATATAATAATAATAATAATAATTTTCCTACAGCAAGTTATACAGTCGACGATTCATAAAACTGCAGTTGTATGAATGTAATGAATGAGCACAAGAGATAATTTTCATCTGGAATCGAAGTAAAAAATTCTTAAATGATTTCAGAAACCTCGAATGATTTTCATTTCTACTAGAATGCAGATTGTGAATAACTTGAGGAATGCATAGATATCAAGACCATATTCTATTCAATTCCTTAGCTAAGTTCTTATTTTTTTCACTTATGGTATGAACGATAGCTTGTTGAATTTTTCGTTATTGATTTAAACCTTTGTTTAATATCACATATAATCACAATATGTTTGTAATTTTCTGAATTTGGAAGAATCAATTTCATGCATAAAACGATTTCTATCAATTATATCACACTCTCATGTGTAAGTACAACTCAAAGCATCAGACATAGAATATAATTCCCCTTAATCAACCAAAAACCAAACTAACATACCGTGAAACAAATCTTTATAGACGAGAATCACCGATACCATCTTCAACTTTTACTTCTATCTTCTTCTATCAGATTCTGGCGCTCTTTCTTTCCTTTTTCATCGAGGCGAAACGGAAACAGCATGAGTTAAAACGATATAAAACCAGGCGATACTTTCTTGTAGACTCAATAAAGACCAAATTAACAATTATTTCCGCTATGTGAAGAAGATTTTTAATTGGAGTCGGCCACAATACGATTCGAATTCGTAATTAAAGTCGAAACTTTTGTTGAATGAAAAACGCTCATCCACACGTATTTTACGTTGGTGAAAATGTATTTCGGAGGAATGATTCTGAGTATGAGAAAGAAACAAAAAATTCCATTGCCTATTCAGTATAGTCGAAATAATATTCTGAATTCTTGTTCGATTTTTAGGCGCTTGTTCGAAGGAACAGCGTGCTTTGATTTTGCCCGAATTTGCTGGATCGTGTTATTAAAAAAAATTTAAAATTTTTTTTGAGAAATTTCCAAATTTTTGAAAAGATTTTTTGTTTTTGGGAAGTATCTATAAGAATTCAATAAAATTTGGCGTAGACTTCAAAATCAATATTCAACAACAGTTAACAAAATTTCACCTGATGAAATGGCATTAGATTCCATAAAAAATCGTAGGAATAAATATCAAATCCAACTACTGTTAATAAAATCATAGAATATTTTATTCATTTGGCATCCTAATATCTTCGAACAAAAATGACGACATTGACAGTTCCCTGAAATAAAATCCTTATTCGTTTTGAACCCATACAAAATCTATAAAACTCAAAATTATAGTTGTATAATTCGATATTTCGAAATAATTAACAACGAAAAAACTACCTTCTATCAATTTCCAAACACTCCATAAATAAGTCGTGAATTGCAACGAAAAAACACAACATCTCTTGTTCCTCAGATGCAATAAACTTTATCGACCCATCAATCGACCCTAAAATGAAATCCAGACTTGGTAAGTCGATTCTAGATCGATAAATCTACGACTATCCCGTGCCGGTTTTATTGTTATTGATTTTCGGCCAGAATTCCGGAAAAACCAAATCGCCGGTTGTAAAGATAAGCCTGTTATCAGCTTGACCATTTACATGTAAATGATACAAGAGGTGAACCTCTTCCTAACACATCTCTTCCTGTAATATCTTCACGATTATAATATCAATGAGAACTTCTTGAAATCTCGTAAAGATAAGGTTTTACGGCAGATCAATTTACATACAAATTGCCTATTCACGTATAGTAGGCCGGAAGGACGTTGAAGGGACTAGGGAGTATAGGTTTATTTTGAGAAAGTTTCGGAGCAAATAATGATTTACAGTTGAATTGATACATTTTGGACGGTTCACTGTTTATACGCTTTATTCCACCCCTCACAAACCGTCTCTTCATGAATATTAAGTACTATGAAGGTCCTAAAACAGAACCCTGAATAATACTCTCACCTAACGAGACCATACTGAAGGGAATCGTAAAATTAAAGCAAGAATCGATTTAAATAGAAAGCAGAGTGTTCAGTTCTCAGATTGACTTGGAGCCTGCCAATCCGTTCTTTTAGATGTTGACCCCCCAGCCCCCTTCTTTAAAAAATCAACTACTATTTCCTTAAGGTCCAGATGTTTCATATACTAGATTTGGAATCAACTCCTCTAGCAATGGATTTCCACCAAGATAACTTGATGTCACTGCTTTACTAGTTTTTTGTAAAATACTCCAGGATTTTGTTGTTTATTCATGAAATGACATCGAGAGTATGGCCTTCACTGTTTTGCTAGCTTATTCGCACTTTTTTGTCGATGTTTTTCATTCCTATTTTGAAAAAATTTGGCTGAATGGGAGAGTAAATACAGGACAATTTTGAGACACCTTTTCAATCTCAATTTGAAGCCCATTTAATCCAACATATTTTCTGCACGTTTCAATAATAAGTCTGATTCAGTTCTTTTATTATGAACCTTCAAATAGTGAATAGTTAATATCTTCAAAACTTTCGCGCTTTGTTACAACTCAAGCAAACGGCAAACATATCCAAATGGTCAACAATGTTATCTCGAGTAGCATGAAAAAATCTGGATTCGAACAATCCGCACCATTCTGTTCGACATCGAAAGCCACTTCGGCCTTTATACTCACGTAATTATTCACGCACTCAAAATACCGAGAAGCATTTAAACTAGATTAGACGATTGGGAAAATGTCGGCACAATTGTATACAAAGTCGAAATATTTGCATACTCTGCACGCAAACAAGTCATAAAGTGAATGGTTCATTAAGGGTGGGTTAAGGGCTGTAGGGGAAAACCGATTCTAGTGTTATCAAATCCTACATTTATGTAGGCCGAAATGCTAACGGAACCGAAGTATATTAGCTCCCTTATGGTGCTAGGAATTATATGAGCAAGGATAATCGAAGACATAACGCTGACACATGATGAGTTTCGCTATACAGTAACTTCTTCAGATGCAAGGGAGCAACTTTCTCGAGAAGTTTGTAGCAACTGTATATAAACCAATATTGAGGTAATGAGATGTTTTCTATATACAGGATAAGTCTTTAAGTTTTGATTTTAACCATCGAGTCCTCTGTTGAAGTTTATTCTTTTTTAAAATTAGTCTTTTTTGTGTAGCTTTGATAATGTTTCTCCGAGTGAGATGAATTATGGTGTGAAGTTTTAAATAACTATGACACATAATGTTCAGTATTCACTTTCATCATACTTCAAACTGTTCCCTAGTTATGAACTCGCCAATTTATGAAACTATTATGAATTAGCAGTTCATTTTTTGTCATTATTAAAATCGTCAATTATTTTAGAATACTCACCTAAATATTCTTCATAAATTCTTTAACGCATCGTTTTGAAGATATGCAAGGTTGAGTGTTATGAAATCTGATATAAATTCGAGAAATTAACTTATTTTTATGGATCCGCCCCTGACCTAGTAAAGGCCGTAAATTACGCTCTGCCCACGTTTATCCGGAACATAGAATACACAGAAATATTTATCTTCATCGCATAGACCTGATATAATATTAGATCTGTGATATTTCGTGATCAGACCACAGACATGGAGGTTATGTCTCCATATCTATGGACCAGACTTTCCATAGAATTCAAGAGTTTAATTAAAGTATACAGTCATCTATGAATTCGATGAAAATAAGCATAATTATGAAGTTTTCGATATGAGAATTGGCGAAGATGGAATTGTGTATAGTCTCATGTTGAAATGAAATTGGATATGAATGAATATCAAGTGATTGAAATTTTCCTGATTTTCTGTAAGAAAACAATTTCCATCAAAGGGGGTTTTTCCTTTAAACGAAAATGCAGTAATTTTCATGAAAAACCTTTGGAACATCACATTTCAAACATATAATTTCAATATTATATTTTTAAAAAAATGTTTGATCACCTAAAACTGAAAAATAAAAATGGGGATTTGCACTTAAAGCAATTTGTCTTGAGTGCACGATATGGCAACGACGAATTTAGCTTTCTCGGAAAGAAAAGGACGTTAAATGTGTCACTTTGCTTAGGAAAACAGAGATAGCTATTCTTCGATCTGGTTAGAGTAGTCAACGACCAAGGAATAGAAAAAGAAGAGCACAGACTGTCATACTGTCATATTACTGATAAATCGCAAACGGAAATTGTTTGGTTATATTGACAAGAAACACGTGTGTAACACAGAATAGGAAAAAATATTTCATTATTCTATAGTAGAAAAAGCTATTCTACTAAACACCGTTGTCACTTCGTGCATGCCTGGCAAATCCCAAACCCCAATTTTGAAATCTGATTTTGAATACTTTCTGAAGGTAATTTGGGAAAATGATGAATCAAACCCATAATAATTATGTTCAAATTTGCATTTGCAGTAATAACCCAAATTCAGGAAAAATCCCATTACGGAACCAAATGCATGCTAAAACTCGTTGCGAACAGACAAACCCAACAAAGGAACACTATCCGAATCCTTTGAGGAAATGTTTAGCGGCTCAGAATAGGCAATTCAGTTTCCCGGGGCCGTTCCAGAGTTGACAAACTCCCGAGGGAGGAGAGTACAAGTCGACCCCTCGACATAAGGTCGCTCCAAACTCAACAAACTTACCCACTTTGGCGAAACCCAATGCGACTCACGTTTCCTGCCGCATGAAACATTTCACCTCCACTGATGTTACTTTCTCGAGACTTCTTTATACAGATTTTTTTTTCACAGAGAAACAAGTATTAAGGGAGGAAAATCGTTGCTTTATACCTTTTCAAGTCCACTAAATGTCCTTCTTGCAAAAAGGCTGATGGATAACATAGCAATTTCACATGTTTAAGCGGAATTCGCCTGAGGAAACATCAAAGGGAAAGTATTTACTCCAGAGAAGTATAAAGGTGCTTGTTTTTCTGTTTTGATCCCGTTTCACTCTGTTTTACGAGGTATTGAACTCCACCTTATCCCGTTTTCCTGAATATATTACTATAAATTTTAATTCATCATTATATTTATCAATTTATTTTCGTTAATTCCCAAGCGCTTGTTTTAGGGATCGAGTGCTCGAATGACCAATGTCACTTGAAACTTTCAGTGTATGTTGCACATTTACATACGTTGGCGGAATTCGTCAATGGTTAAAAGTCTATTAACAGTTTTGGAGCTTCACCATTCAAAGTTATTATCCTTATTAGAAAATCCTAATTCGAGAAACTGTTCTTGACAAATATTTTTCTATAAATAAAATTTCATTCAATTCTTTATATTTCTTTCTCAAATTTTCGGAGTGAAAACCT
This sequence comes from Myrrha octodecimguttata, assembly GCA_958510865.1. Taxonomy (NCBI): domain Eukaryota; kingdom Metazoa; phylum Arthropoda; class Insecta; order Coleoptera; family Coccinellidae; genus Myrrha; species Myrrha octodecimguttata. The sequence continues at coordinate 14,785,102 of OY294063.1, read as the reverse complement.
GAAAAATAATATGCAATTCCTTTTTACTCAAAAAGTCAATATGACAAGAAGTCGAGTACAACTTTGGTCTAAACGGACGAACAAGAATTACAGCAAATATATACAGACAACCGGCCCATCTCAACATAATAAGCAGAGTTGTCATTTGACCGAGATAGTTGCGCGCTTAATGACTTTTAAATCTGCATTTATTTAAAGGTAATGAAATACTGGCACGGCATAAAAACCAGTACCTACAAGGTAACAGGATGCAATTAGCACGCTGATCTTTTAGCGGGCAATTAAACTCCTATACACACATTTTCTGGGAGAAAAACGGTTGAATGTCGGGGAATTTCAGGTATATGTATCGCTGAGAACGACGGACTGAAGAAGTTATTGGTGAAGAATTGCTTTGAGCACTTTTTTCGAGGGTGTATCTCTTCTTTTTAAGTAGAAATATTGATTATTTGCAGCAATGTATATTTCGTTCTGATATATTTATTTTCTGAAGAATTTCATAAAGATACTTGTTATTTTTCGCGCTTGTTTAGAGGATAGTTTGATTCCGAATGGATCCTAGGTCTGCTCCTAGTATTTCTATTTCTAAAACGAGGACAACACGGTCATATTCGAATTGATAGTCGTAAAATGAGAATATGAAATTCACGAAGGGTAATTCTTTTTATGTTTTGATTTCTATCGCTTTTTTCGAAATAATTGATTTTTCGTCATGAATTGTATTTCCCTAATCATTCCAAAAACACAGGATGAATTTAATTGGAATCTAGTCGCGTGTAGGCATTGTAAAACAGATTACCTAGTTTCAATCTGAAATATTGAGAAAATAACCCCAAAACTTTATGTGAGTGTAACTTTGGAACCGTGTAATTAATTTTACCCATTCAATAGAACAAAACTCTAGCATTTGAATGCTCAATGTGCCCTGAAAATTTCAAGTGGCTAGTTTATTCCTTTCGAAAATTATTATGGCAAATAGATAAGCATCTCTGCTCACAATTGACCACTTCATGTCATTACTGTTAAACGAGGAATACTACGAGCAACTCTAGGGTCTAGTTAAAACTAAAATTTCCGAAAAACAGTCCGCGTATATCGTGAACTACTTTCCAACAAAAAGCCTTCAGTCGTGGCGTCTCTTTTTGAAATTGACCACCCCACTTCATATTGGCAAACAAGAAATACTAGGAGCATCTCTAGGATCCAGAAAAAATTACTATATTAAATCCCGATAAACGTCATTTCAACTGAAAAGCTTCAATTTTAGCGTCTCTATTTGAAACTGACCACCTCACGTGGTCAACAAGAACAACAAGAAATACTAGGAGCAACTCTAGGATCCAGTCAGAACTAATATATCTCGGAGAACAATCTGCATATATCATTAATGTCATTCCAATGAAAATCCTTCAATTGTGGCGTCTCTATTTGAAATTGACCACCCCGCAAGTAATTTTTGATCAACAAGAAATACTAGGAGCAACACTAGGATCCAGTAAGAACTACCATGTCCTGAAAAACAGTCCGCATATATTATAAACGTCATTCACAACAAAAAGCTTTCGATTTTAGCGTCATCTACCTTTCAACAAATGAATTCCTCCTCTACGCCAACGACCAACGGTATCAACGCAAGGTCTTCTTGACAGGTCGTTAACGTCATTAGTAGAACGTGCGTCAATGTAGCCATTTCCAGATTTCATTTGGTGGAAATGTGAATAGCCAGTGTGTGTAATTAACGAAAAAATAATAAGCTCTTTTACACGGAAGTTGAACAATTTAAATTATTTGCGCTGGACACGGTATCAAGCTATTAGAGCCTTGGGGAATTATAACAATTACTTTTGTTACATTCCGCTCAGCTCGTGTGAGTCGCAAAAAAATACGTATCACGGTAATTTATCGCGTAATTAGGGGCAACGGGAGGTGTGGGAGATTTTTTGGAGGATTGGGAAAATGAATTTTTTGTTTGTTCGAAATTAGTTATTTTCACGCACAAATCAGGAATTTCAATGGCAGATGTAAGATAATGGGAACAAAAAGAACAAAAACTTGTAGGATTTATTATTATTTTCTTTCACTGAATTCAACAATTCTCGAGAAAATGAATTCCATGCTTGTCACACCATGAGCCAGTGTGGCGAACAAAAAAACTTCTTCCGAAAGGTTGAATTAAAATGAAGAAACTTGAAGAGCTATTCGATTTGATGGAAACATGTGTTGTATGTTTTATCTTCAAAATATTTTCCTTTAGAAACACCCTGTATAATGACAAAAATATGTAAAATCAACGTCTTTAAGGCTATGAGTTCGTTGATAAGTACAAAAAGTATCGTCAATCAGAAACGACTCAGAAACTCGATATTTGTACACTAGGTTTGGGGCTCAATTACGAAGGTCGATTTCGTGAGTGGGTAAAATACGCCCAATAATTCCGTAGATATACCCATTCAAAATTTATTTTTCCAATATTTTCAAGAGTACAGATTAGGTCGAATTGAAATCCAGTAGTTCATCGAAAAAAAACCAAGGAAAGCACTGACGTGAAGTTAGCAGCTTTTGCGTGCATTTTCACTTTTGATGATATCCTGAACATGCGCGCAAAACCTCAAGACTTACGTCAGTGCTTTTCGAGGTTTTTTCCGATAGAGTACTGTATTTCAATTCGATCTAATTTGGATTTTTGGAAATATTGGGAAAATAAAACTTACTCTACAAATATCGAGTTTGTATGTATTTCTTTCGGAAGTTATTGTGTTTACGGTTGGCCTTTAGGACGAATTCATGAATGGGTGGAATACACACAATGATTACGCAGATATGCCCATTCAAAATTTCATCTATCCAATATTTCCAAAAACGCAGATTATATCGAATTAAAATCCAGTACTTCATACTTTTTTCAGGTCGTTCTAATGACACGATCATCACGAAATTTCGCCAAAAGTTGTCCATGAGCATTTCCAAACTAGCTGCCAAGGTTCATCGTCATTGTGGGTTATTCCGAAAAAAAAACACCGAGGAAAAAACACGAAATTTCTCATATTTTTTCCAAATATCTCAAAAAATTATTATCAGACTGAACTGAAATTTGGAATACTACTATAAAATATGAAGCTCAAGGCCTGAGCGAAAATAATTTTTTCTCAATTTACTGACAGTACGATCTCAACGAAATTCTGCAAAAAGTTACGCGTTGTAATACTCCAACTAACCAAGTTTCAATCTGATCGGTTCAGTAGTTTTCGAGTTTTCACGGAAATAACCTCAAATTTTCAAAGGACTTTAACTCCGAAGCCTTCTGGCCGATTTTGCCCATTAACGAATTCAAACTTCGCATTTTAAAATGCAACCTACCCTAGAAGTTTTAGGTCGAAAGGATTCTCCATACGCCCGTAATCGAGCATACGGACCAGCCGGACAGAATCGATTTTGACACCGCATTCGTCATCTGTGAGTCCAACCTAGACGTTTGAGACCATTTTCGGCCCAAAATTCAAAAACACAGACATTTGGACAAAACGAGAGCACGTTGTTTCCCCTTAGTTTCAAGAATTAAATGACATTTGATAACTTATCTATAAAACTTTTGTTTTATTTCAAATATTGAATTCTAACGAGTCTACTTGATGAAGGCTATTGATCAAAATTCATCGAAGAAATAGTTAAAATACTATTCCATATCTTGTATGAAATTTTCGAAGCATCTGATCACCAAACTTTGGTTATTTTTGAGTTATGGTTCAGTAATGAAAACATTCGTGTAACGATCCATTTCACCAGTTCAGAACTGTCAGCTGTCAAATTATTCTTGTTGCCGAGTTGCCAGCTATTCGAATCTTGCGTTAATTTTGGAACACTCTGTATATCGTCCCATTCAGTCCCATAATATTTTCATCACAATTCATCAAGACAATATAATTCGAAACTGATTGAATCAACAGGAACAAAAACTTCTTCTATTTTACCAGTTAAATCTTATATCATCGGCAAATATGTAAATCCTACATCCATCTCACAACTGCATTAAAGAAACATTCTTACATAGCTCAAAGTTTGCAAGCTTCCTCAACATCAGGCCTGCACGCGATTATTACATAAATACAAGGAAATAATAACCCATTTAGAAATTTCTTCGTTTCAGCGAAGATGGAAGAAAGTGCCTCATTAATAATTGAACATTTATTATGATGATTGAAATTGAAAAGTAGCAGAGAAGTGTTATTAAGGTGTCAAATGAGAATATCAGGAGGTTCAATTATTATGAATAGATCATCGGGATCTGCAACAATGTTTGGTATGTTGCAACATCAACTTTTTCTCTAGAGGTAATTACCTGTTTGTTTCCTCAATATTTTAGAGAATACGGATCTAATCGAATGGTAATTCCATTGTATACTTCATTTACTTTAACAAACTATCCCCGTTGGACATGATTTAGGTATATCAAGTTTTTTTTTACTTAAAACTGACTCAGGTTGGCACTCGTGAAATATAGGCAATGTCAAACTAATTCTTAGCGACGTTGCCAAATGGCAATGCCAATTTCTACTCTCAATCTCAACATAATCATCACGTTTGGAAACTTAAAATGCCGAAGGTAGTTTCGAAGAAGCAGAGGCAAAGTATCAGGAAGTGCTATGTAGAATTCAAATCTGCTTTTTCTTATAGTAACCCTGATAATTTGGAATCAATAATTTATCACAAGCTATCCAACATTATCGACGTATGTGAGTGAAAACCCAGTGTATCGTTCAAATAGATTTCCAAGAACTTTATAAATTGAGTTAGTTCTTTTAAGGTGACACAGGTTTGAAGTACTCATACATTTTCATACTGGAGTATTTGAAGTTGTGCAACAGGGTATTCAAATGTTTTCTATAGACTTATTTCTCGAGAATTTCAAGAAGTATAGGGAATTCCATAGGTCTATCTGTTCGTTTAAAAGTTTTACTGCAGGGTTATTAGAGTACTTTATTTTTTTTCGAATGAACAATCACAAACTAACGGACTATTGTATCCATTATTTTTCTCTAAAATTTCGACACTCGATTCTTGATTTCCGTACTAGAAAATTGCATAACTGAATTTTTCAACCATGTTTATATACGTGAAATATTTTCAGTGTCAACAGAGAAAAAAGTTTCTTCAACATTCGCTAGGTCTTCGGAATTATTGAATTCACATAATATTTTCTCATATTCATTATTTTCCCAAAGTAAATTCACATTTTGAAATATACGTAACAAATACGACCTCTATATAGAGTGGACAACGTTGTGTAAGTATTTATCTGACAAGAAATTGACTATAACCTAACATTTTCAAAATATACACGGTGAAATGTATCATGGCCAACCGGGATAGTTTATAAAAGTGAATGGAGTATATATGAGATATTCCAGGTCACCCTAAACGCTGCAGTAAAAAATCCTACATCTGTAAATTCAATTCACTAGCCCCTCAAGAGACACCTTGTATCATCTCGCAAGCTGATACCCAAATACCCCACCAATTCGACGGATAAATAGAGCTCTCAATACAGACTTCGAAACCGGTAGTAGCACTGTCAACCTGACAATAGTGTCAACTTTGATCGGATTAAAGTCGCTTGTCTCGCTATCGTTGTGAATTCGTTCTCGATTTTAATCTTCTTAGACCGTTTGCTGTTACCGACTTTAAAAGTCAATTTCACACACAACATACTTCAACGTCCCCAATTAAAATATTTATGTGTGAGCATTAAGCTGGAGGATCCTTAATAGCCATCGAATTGGAGCGTTAGACTCTTGGGATTAATAATTTTTTAATCGTATACTCGTTCGATATCATTGTGTACGATATAAGAGGTTATTTTCGGATTATTTCTTTGTGGAAACCCGTAGGCAGTGTTTTGAATGAAAAGTGAGGTTATCCCCGGGCACCCTGTACACTTATATCGGAATTAACTCAAATGTTTTATTCAATTAGAACCTGTAATTATGTTTTGATGTCTTATATGATCACGAACATTCAGAAAAATATCAACAAACAACAAATACCAACTTGAGAAGTGTTTCTATCCTAACCGAAGCGATAAAACATTCAATCCATTCAATATTACAATATTTTTACCCCCCTTGACTGATGTTCATTTGATTCAGCATTCGAAATCGTTCAATAAATGGTCTGTTGTGTGTTGCATTTTGTCTGTAACATTGGGAATTGTTTAAATTGCCATATTCTGCGACACAAGCAAGACTTCGTGTACAAAAAGTATAGGAAGGAGCCAAGAACGCTATCTTGTGGAACCCCTGAATTAACCTCGGAAGTTCAATTCGTTCATTCGTTGTATTTAAGAGTGATCTGATCGGAAACTGTTCAGGTAAACCGATGAATATCTTCACTTATTATTTTCTGTGACCTCTAGGAAAGATACAGATATCAAGTAGGACCACATTGAAGTGAGACAGAGGCTGCAAAAATTGATGAAGGCGAAAAACATGTTGGTATTTGGAATGTCGCATACCAAAACTGCAGTTACATGGGGTAATTACGAATTAAATATCAATTTGCGACAAGCAAAGCTACATATTAATCAAATCTATACTGGACATGTATATATTGCCATTTAAGGTGTTTTTACTGGTTCGAATTAAATACTGGAGACACACCTTCGAAAGACACCATTCTTTCCCAATTGCTTCAAGTTGTAACTAAAGGGTTTTCCAATAAGAGGTGTTATTTTGAATAACCCGCTATTTCGATAGATGTCACTTTTGAAGCTGTCATTTTTTTACATTTGACAAGTAGAAACTACGCCATTGATAAAAATGGAACGATACACGCATCAACAACGCATTGAAATTATTAAAATTCACTATAAAAGTGGTGAAAATTTAGCAGAAAAGGTTCGTAAAACTCGAACATTTTCGGGTCGTCGTGAAGCACCTTGTCGGACCGCAATAAAGAAATTGGTGGAAAAATTCGAACTGTTGGGACAAGTTAGTGATGTGAAGAATAAAACCCGTGCACGTCGCTCAAGAACAGCCGAGAATATTGCTGCTGTAGCCGAAAGTATTGAAGAAAACCCAGGTTTGTCCATTCCTCGTCGTTCTTTGGAATTAGGCATTCCACAAATGGTCCGGAATTCCATCGAGTGATGAGGCCCATTTCCACCTCGGTGGCTTCGTCAACAAGCAAAATTGTCGCATCTGGGGCTCGGAAAACCCGAGAGTTATTGTTGAAAAGCCTCTCTATTCTCAACGTGTTACTGTTATGTGCGGTTTATGGTCCGGCGGAGTCATTGGACCTTACTTTCTCGAAAATGAAGCTGGAGCAACAGTTACGGTGAATGGATTGCGCTATCGAGAGATGATTAATGATTTTGTTTGGCAGGAATTGGATGGTATTGATCTGGACAACGTTTACTTTCAACAAGACGGCGCTACGTGCCACACAAGCAACGAAACCATTGATCTTTCGCGGGAAAAGTTTCCGGACCGTGTTATCTCTCGAAGAGGGGATCACAATTGGCCACCGAGATCTTGTGATTTAACAACTTGCGACTTCTTCCTTTGGGGCCACGTGAAAGAGAAGGTCCACGCCAATAGCCCAGCATCGATTCAAGACCTCAAAGATGGAATTCGTGAGGCTATCGAGGACATATGGCAGCCACTTTGCGATTTGGTTATGGAAAATTTCATTAAAAGGATATGGTCCTGTAAGCGTCCTCGTGGTGGTCATTTGCCTGAGGTTATTTTCCACTATTAACGGCATAGCTTCTTCTTTAAAATGAAATAAACATCCGATCATTTATATTGAAAAATGGCATTTTTCTTTGAAAATCAAAATAACACCTCTTATTGGAAAACCCTTTATAATAACCTCAACTTCGAACAGTGTTCAGACTTCTAAGACAAACTGTTACAATTCAGAAATAATTTCATTGAACGATTCATGATTCATAGAATCGTTTAGCATCGTTTTCTGCTCGAAATGAATGAAGCCATTCTCCTTCAAGAAACGGAATTCTTTCTCATAAGATGCAGAAATTGTCCACACCCTGCGCTATCTGGTACATCAACGCCAAAGGCAACATCGATAAATTTCACCTTATCCGAGAAACGACAAGAATGCTAAATACCAATTGGCCGTAACACTTATTTGTCGACACGACAAAATAGAAATACGACAACGTCGTGGGCGTGAAGTACAACGCAAAATACTTAATTGAAATAAACAGTACGATAAGGAAACATTTAGATAGGTGAATTTCATATAAAATAACGCGCTGCTATCTCGGACACGGATTTAATTTTAAATTGATTTGAGATAAACACGGATAGGTTAGATAAGAGACTGCGATGAAGGTGGAGTGAACAAGGGTTCAGTCCTGGGACCACCGGAAAAGGCGCTGTAAGCCTCCTACGGGGCCGATTTTTATCAGGGTTTGTTGGGTAATTATCGTTACTGTTATCTCAAGGATTGAAATGGACAATCCCTCCATGGCTTTGCGAGTCCAAGGATATATCAGGATTATAAGGAATTGTTGTGGAATTCAAGTTCAAATACCTCTGGAATTTTGTTGGGTCAGAATTTTTGACCGAATGCATGAATGGGTATTACTGTGGAGAAAATATTTCGCTACACTTGACCATTGAAACATCTTCCACTTGAAATTCCTGCAATATCCAGTTGTTTCCACCATGAGATTCTACACAATTTCAATCTTGCCCATTCTTATGTTGAAAATTCCATAATTTTCATAAAATTTATATGTGAATCATATGAAATCACTCAACTAACCTAAAAACATCCACTGAACTGAAGAATTCTATGAAAAGTCTGGTCCATAGACATGGACTATGTCTATGTCTGTGGTCTGGTCACGAAATAGCATAGACCTCATATTTGGTCTATGCGAAAAAGATAAATATTTCTGTGTATTCTATGTTCTGGGTAAAGATGAGCTTAATTCGCAGTCTTTACTAGCTCAGGAGCGGATCCACTACAATGAGGAAATTTCTCGAATTTTTATAGGATTTTATAACATTCAACGTTGAATATCTCGAAAAAGGTTCGTTTGAGGAGAAATTATAAGGGATAATTAAGTATTCTAAAATATTTGAGGATTTTCATAATGACTCAAGGTAAACTTCATCTGCATTTTTCAATTTCCTATAGTTTTATGAATCGGGGGGTCTATCACCAGAAAACTGTTTGAAGTTCGATGCTAATAATTACTATAGAATACTAGACATGGTCATAGAGAACTTCATACCAAAATTTATTTCATTCGGAGCAACCATGTAGAAGCTACAAAAGAAAGACTGTTTTTTTTCTTGGAAATTTTAACAGCCTGTATCTTTCTACCGAAACTGAATCAGGATGAATGGTTTTATTTGATAGGAGGAATCTAGGGTTGAAATTAATGTACAATCTTGGTCATGAATTCTTCCATGAGTGTGTTCAATAGAGTTAAAATATGAGGTAATGAAACACACTATTTTTTGAAGGGTGTATTTCACTCTACTGCCGATCGATTTCGGTTTCAATGTACAACTTAAAGACTCACCCTGTATAGATTCAAGTTGTTAGCTCCTGCCTTTCGGCAGTTATCGTGCCTCCATCTGGCCGGCCGAAAAAAATGTATTTTGACATCGAATTCGTCAATTTTAACACCATGTTTTTATCAACATAATCCTGTAAGTTGAGGTGGTCTTTGATCTTTAAATTTTGCATAACTATAAACCTATAAGACTTATAGATATAAATGTATCTCCACACCGTGAATAATTTTGAATACGGCAAAAAATAATGACCTCTCCTAATTGATCCGTATCTTGGAAAAAACTTTCATGCAGAACTGTAACAATAGATAATGAAATCGAAAATTATAAGCTGATAGAAGAACAGATCCATCCTTGTCATTGCTAACCAATTGTGATCGGGAAGTGAGATCCAATTAAACCGATACAAAAATGGAATAATCTGAAGAGAGGAAACCATAGTAGATTGCAAGCTCCGTTAGTCAATTAATAAAAGTAATACTTAGGACAAATTGAAGTATTAAGAAATAAACAGTAATGAGAAAAACTGTTACGGTTTATTATTCGTGAACAATGTACAATGTATCGTTAGGAAAATGGCTGGAGTGTAATGAATGCAAGATTAACAAGTAAGTAAATGAGGTGCTCTTATACTAATTAACAGAAAGGGAAGCATCTGAAGTGATTATTATTAATGATTATCAATCATTTCATCTTTTTCAAAGGAAGGAAGAAGTCTTTATTGCTATCATTTCGAGTGGAATCAAGTTACAGAATCACAGAGTGTTTTAGATGAGTTGTGTTAAAATCTTCTTCTGTAAGAAGTGAGTTAGAGGAAATGATTCATTTACAGACTTACAGTTGAATGAAACAACTTAAAGAGTCGATATTTTCAGAGTTGATTTTGGAGCTCAATCAAAAAGTTCGAATTCGTGAATGGGAGAAATCTATGCAGTGATTCCGCAGATATACAGGATGTCCCTGAATTGCAAGTACAAACGAAGGGGGGGAAATTCCTCGCATAATTTTGAGGAAAAAAGTCCTATGAACCTGGGACCTCAAACGCTTCGTTTTCGAGATACAGGGTGTTGAAGCTTCAGATTTCTTCAACTTAAACCGTAGTATCCGCACTTTACAAGATGACTTTACGAGTTTGAAGAACGTTATATCTTTGCCAAGTTTGGATACTTTAAAAAAAACTTGAAAACATTCAATCTTTAACACCTTTCATTTCGAAAACAAATTCGGATTGGATCGAATTGAAATCTATTACTAACTCTAAAAATAACGGCCTATAGAATGGTGCAAAATTTCGTGAGAATCATAAATCTACGGAATCATATGGCGGCTTTGAACCTCTCATGGATTCTACCGCCGTAATCAAGCCCAATTTCACTCGTAAATTCAGAAAAAACAACGTTGAATACAAAATCATTTACATAAACACTAAGACCAATAATTATCGATAAACCAACAATAATCGGAGCTAATTATACAATCAATCGAAACCTCTACACCAAAGAAACTTTGTCAAAGGAATTCGTTTACTGGATTCTGACTGTTTGATGGCAGTCTTGAGAACAAAATTTCAGTAGCGCCATCTAAGGAACATCTTACGAACCCTAACTCCACTGATCGTTTGGTTGATTGGATGATTAGCGTAGCCCAAGTTGGGATATTTGCTGATTTATCGACAAGTTTTATTCCTTGTTTGTATGTGAGTTTATCTTTAAAATCAAACTCCTATATCTCTGGGTTGGCAAGCTCTAAACTGTCATTCCATTGTAGTTGGGTCGCAGATTATCACCCACAGAATCATCTGCGCTCCGGTACCGATGGCGGTGTTCTGCAGGGTTCCATTCGAGGTCATATTAAGATCAAATACCATTGAATTCTCCGGAGTTTGAATATATTTTTGATCAATTATCATCACCTGTGAAATAATATCTCAAATCTAGCACAATTTACCGTATCCACAAAAGAATTCACGTATAATTCACCCCAAAATCAACCCCATACGTTTGCTCCAGTGCATCCTCGTCTGGCCGCCACCTCGATCCTTCAGGGGCGTCGGTGTGCATCTCTCAAAGAGGAGCGGTGTCATCGTCGCCGGCGTCGCCCCCCACTCCTCTCTCAGCCGCTGGAGCGCCCTCATTGGTCTCGGTTTCCGGTGCTTTTCCCTTCCCCTTAAGTCCCGGAGTCGCCGTCGGGACTGGTGAAACAATGGCCGAAGGATCAATTCCGGGATACAGACAATGCCTTTTACAACTGTTTTACCCCATTCAGCTTATAAATCAGCGTTTAGCGCTTTGGATGCCGATCGATAGAGGGGGTTGGTGTAGGGGGGGTGGCTAGATTGGTGCTGATGGGGTGGATGTGGTGGAGATAATTGGGGAGGATGGGGAAGTTTACAGTTCTCTCATATCGTATATTTTTTGAGAAAGTTGATGAGAGGCCAATTTGGAAGGAACATTCTTTATTTTTTCCGGTGATTATTCAAGTTTTGATAGTTGTGTAGATAGAGAATTCTGAACTGAAAGTCTGCCCCACTTGAAATGATTGATTCCTTCACAAGATGCTATACTTTTTGGAATGTTAACTCACCATCATCAGGCATCCAAGAAAATATTTAGAAACGTCAACAACTATGATTGTTTTTTTTTCTCTTTTTTTTTAATTGTATCTAGGGATTATTGTTGTTCGAAAAATAATATTGTGAATCTAGGCTCTGATACCAGCAGTTCTGCTGTTTTAGAGTCAGGAAATGGATAAATAAATGAATGAATAAATAAAAAAAAATTTCAAAATTGTAAATGTATAACGAATTCAAATCGACATGAATTAAAAAAAAAACTAATTTGAAGAAGTATCCATAATAAAGTCAATTCAAGAAGTTTAACTTCTTTCATTTTTGAACAGGAAAAATTGGCATCTCTTCACATGCACATTGTAAAATTCAAACAGTAGCCCATTTCAGAAGCCAGCACTAATATTTCTCGTTGTTATATCGGAAATCCCAAACCAATAATTCCACACAATTGAAAAGGTTCACCCAAAGGTCCTCTCAAAGAAAAAACACGTATTAACACCATTCATTCTTACACATGACCCACTAAATCGAAACATCTATCATCAAGATACCCCAACAAAGCGACTTTTCGACAGAAAATCGCCTCAAAACGGAAACACGCCTTGCCCAAACACAATAACAGACGAATCAATATCGTTTTAACAGGCAAAGCTCACCTCTTTTGTCCGCTATTGACAGTAATCCTTCACTCTCAATACAAATTCTATTAAAGTCAGCTGTGCAAAACATTAGCACCCTTTTCTGCGAGGTAGGCGTTGGAGCGACCCGAATGAAGCCTGCTTCATTCGTTACCGGTTTCAGACTTAATCAAAATTGATTAATTAGTTCTATAGAAGAGCCAAAATTGGTCGTTAAGTGCCTCTAAATAGAAAGTTAATATTGATCGGCATCAAGGTTGATGGTTTGGGTTATTAGGTTTTCTCAATTAAGTGAGGATAATTCGGTGTTGATTCAGTAATGAAGTAGGTAACTAACCCTTTACCTTCAAACTTTTGGTGCCCTCGAAGTGTGATCACAGAAAAAGTTGCAGTTTTTTATGATGCATAGAACAATGGAACTTTCATTTTCATTTGTTTTCCTACTAAATCATTTGACCAAACTGGGGAAACTAATTTTATTTCATACTCTCGCAACCGACACAAACGCCACCAATCGACTTATCAGAGCGCATGACAATATTAATGGTAATTCGACAATTGCCATTTCGGATTTATTTATGTTTTCTCAGATTATTATTTAGTTTTCGATAAATATATAAATATTCCTCACACATAAAGAGAAATTAATCCAAATATTCCTTTCTCTAACGTATTTTCTCATCTTTCCAGGACAACTAGGAGAAGATTCACTAAACTCGTCGAAAAGTTCAAATGGTAGCCTAAACAAGAAACAGAGGAAAGCAAGAACAGCATTCACAGACCTTCAATTACAGACACTAGAAAAAAGTTTCGAGAGACAAAAATACCTCAGTGTTCAAGACAGAATGGAACTGGCAGCGAAATTAAGTCTCACAGACACGCAAGTGAAGACGTGGTACCAAAACAGAAGGTAAGCAAATTTGGAGTTCTTCAATGGTCCCATCTAGGGCCAATTATTTTCTTAATTCGAGCGATGTTCGACAAGGAACCCCGAAATTGTTGTCTGTAGAGTTGATTGAGCTTACTTAGGTGATGGAGATTCTTGTTGATCTGGAGGAAATGACCGAAAAGGATCATGGCGATTCCATGGATTCCAAAAGTAAAACTGATCTTGTGGTGATTGTAGTTTCTGTGATGTCTTGAGTAACAGAAGGGAATTCATGCAGATGAAAAGTCTTAAGCTTTAGCTCGAAAATAGTGTTGTTCTGGCTGGGAAATATTTCGTGTGAGCAATTCCACTGGAGCAATTAATTTTTACAAATATTATGGGGTGTTACAAAGAACATATTTCACAGCTGCGTGCAAGTGTTTCTTATCGTCGCAAACATGTTCTAGCGTGATAAAGTAAACTGTTCCTTTATTAAAACTCGTATATTCCATGACTTGGAGTAGGTGGCATACCGAACCACACCATTCCGTGATTTTGACTGCTATTGGTAAAATGGCGCCTTGATGTAAAGCGACTCCAAACAAATTTCTCTAAACGAAGGGGTGGCGATACCGATCTCTCGTATTCCGTAATTCCCGGTAGAAAGTCGAGTTTCAGACCGCTGTTCGTATGCATAAATCATGATTTACGTCGGGTAGGACGAACCAGTGGCGCACCGAAAGGCTGAATTCGGAATTCGAACAAGGTTGAAAGGTTTCAATATTTTGAAAAAAATTTGTGTTGATCTGAGGATATTTGCTATAAAATGAACATGACTGTTTACATGCTCCAAACGGGAAGTTCCACAGAATTTGGATTGACACATACTATTTGTCCTGGGAAATATTTTTTTTTCAATTTTGACTTTCGCATATTCACTTCACATGGAAATTTTCAAAATCAATCTTTTTTGAACAAATTTAGCAGAATAGGGTCTATTTCTATTCAACGGTAGACACAATCAATTACTTAATTAAGAATTCAGTAAAATACAAGTTGACACAATATTTCTTTTCAAATTATCATAAGTTTTTTTGTCAATTCCATCTATCATGTGATTTCTGTTGGTTGTTCGGAAATTATCTGCTAGGTGAAATCTATATATGTCTTTACTCAACATTCTTTTCATATTTCCACGATTCCTACCTCCAAACCCTGTATTTCTTGAGTGTGCAATAGAAAAGATACCTACTGAGAAATAAAAACGAAATTCGACATATTTCCGAAAATAAAAATAGGCTCCAGCTGATATTTGATACTTTTTCGTCCAATACTGACCTCGAGGTCGGTGTGAAATTCAATGGAAATATGATGAGTTGTTTTGGAAAAAAAAAATGGAGAGATTTTTCGAAAATTATTCTTCTTTAAATTCTAACAATCCTTTCCTCATTGAATTTTCATTTAAGTTTTGTGTGGGTATTCAACACCTTATAACCAAGTTTTAATCTGATCGCGATAGTATTCCTTGAGATATTGAGGAAATTATTTGGAATTTTGAAATGAGTATAATTCCGAAACAGTTCTATTTATTTTGCCAATTAACGAACCAAACCGTTATATTTCGATAATAAACTGGCCCTGAAAGTTTCAAGTCGCTAGCTTGTTCCGTTTCAAAGTTATCGTGGAAACAGCGGGACGGATATAATTTAGTTTTATAACGGATCATCATTGAATCCAATCTAGCCGTCCAAGATCACTTTCAATGCAAAATTCGAAAATTACAGAATGTTGGTACACGGTAACGCAGTGTTTCCCAGAACATTCGCGTAAAAATGGGGAAAAAATCATTTCTCTTCAAGCTGCGCTATAAACGCGATAGAATTGAAATATGCATTTGTGGAAATCTAGATAGGCAATTACACGGTAGGTGGCACTGAAATATGCGCGTCTTTGCAATAACTGACAAGAAAATACCGCAAAATACGAAGCATTCTCGGAAATTAAGTGTATTCCTAATTGCCTAAGGTTGCGTGGTGTGGAACTTGAGATATAGAATTAGCATACGAAAATGGATTGTATTGGCAAAGCAAATAGGGAAGTCGAGGGTCTAAGGGTTCCTATAAATCATATTTGCCAGTGGCGGGTAAAGGAAGGGTGATACACAGAAAATGTCCGGAGTGTGAAGTATCTGAATCAATCTCAAGAAATCATGGAAATCGTCCTTATGTCAGAAGTTTTTGAGCGCTTTCACAAAATACATTGACAGACAATTCTGGCTCGGATGTTAGTCAGATATAAAGTTTTCAATTTTCTAGAACTTAACACATTGAATGACAGTTCTCGATGTATCTATTTCTACTCTGACGATTGTAGGTGTGAAAAAAATCTAGAAAAGCACCGATGCTAAGTCAGAAGTCTACGGGGCCTATCCAAAAAATAATAATTTCCTGAAAAGTCAATTTAGAATTTCAAGTTTGCAGAGTATGTCTGGACCTCAATTCAGAAGGCTGAACTCGTGAATGGGTAAAATTCACCCAATGATATCCGTTCAGAATTTCATTTCAACAATATTTCCAAGAACACAGATCCGCAAATGAACCCACTTAAAATTTCATTTTCCCAGTATTCCCAAAAATACAGATAAGATCGCATTGAAATCCAGATCGCAGAATATAGAATATTGTTCGGAAAAAAAAAATCGATTTTTTTTTTCAGATTGTTCTAATGACACCATCAACACGAAATTTTGCCTCAAGTTGTGCATCAGCATTCTCAAACTAGATGAGAACTAGTTCCATAATGATTGGATCAGTAATTTTCGAATTTTTCCACAAATAACAATGATTCTGCTTAAAAATCCGCGAAATTTGATGTATTATATTTTTTCCCAATATCTCTGGAAAATAAAAGCGGATCAGAATGACAGTTGGTACAATGCTATGAATTATGATGTTTCAGGCGTGTGCAATGTTTAATAGTTACCGGAAAAAAAATTATTCGAAACATTATTTTTTCAAATTTAACCATCCCAACGACATTTATTGGAAATTGCGTTGTTATACTACAACTAACTACCAAGGTTTAATCTGGTCACTCTAATAGTTCCCGAAATATTGAGGAAATAACCTCATTCGAACGAATATTACTTCGAAACCTCTTGGCTTATTTTGCCCATTAACGAACCCAACCGTTGCATTGTGAAATGCAACCTTCTCTGAAAGTGTCGATAGGATTACCCTTAGTCACGTCATCGTGCCTACAGCTGGATGGACAGAATTGATTTCGACACTGGATTTGTCATCACTAAAGTCGAAATTTCTCCGACTTCTAATATAACTCGCAGCTTTTGGCAACGTTGAAGCATGCAGACCGTGGTCAGGTGCCTGACCTTGAGATATTAACGAGGTTCAATATGTCGCTGTGTTGCCAAATTGCGCGCGAAAACGTAGTTAAGCACCACATGGTATTGTTTTCTCTTAAGAATCAACAGATCTTCATCACAGCAGAAAACTGAGCGACATCGTTACAAATCTTCCAATTCAATTGCATGAACAACATCAACAAACAACAACAAAATAATGATAAAATTACTGTAAATTGTCACTGACGAATTGAAACCATTACAGTAATTGTATTAAAGTTGAATTCAAGTCCAATTATCATAATACCAACTCCATTTAAGTCCTGATCGCTTATAATTACTGGAATTGATGAATTCACTTCTCAAATTGGAAACCTGAATGGTTGAACCGATCTTGAAACTAACTGGTTGGTATTCAGAATATTATATCTCAAATTTTCATCACTCTATTTAAATGAAGTTGACCATCGTCATGAATGTGCAATTAGTATTATTATCGACGCCCTTACCATGAAAAAATCATGGGTGTATATCTTTTTTCAATACAAAGTTGCAGTCTTATTAATTGGATCAGTTTTTTCCATTTTGACCTGTTTGACGCGCAAGTAACTTTCAAATACTCCTTTGGCACACCCAACTTGGTAATTTACATATGAAGCAATTGATAGGAAAACACTAATGCTCGATAAACGATACATTGTGAAGACATATTCGAAACTAATTGAATACCATTAACATCACATAAATCCTACAATTATTCCATTATTCTTAGTTCGTCATTTGAATACATAACTTATGGTTTCAAAATGTTCCAACCATTTCTCATTTTAATTAACTCATTCCATATGTTAAATGCTAATGTACAACATGAGAAAAATATCAGTAGTTTCAGAGCAATTAATTGATTTTATGAAGGATAATTCATTGAATGATTTACAGCACGCGCTTGACAGGTGTATGTTAATTTTGCAGACAACATATGCTGTATCAATTCGATGACTGTTCACTTAGATCAGAAATATACATCAAAAATGCAAAAAAGGATGATATTTATGATTATCTGCGAAGACTTTCTGGACACGAACAGACTCCTTAGGCACACCACAATTGATTGCTTGATTTCGTAGACAGCATACTGCATTCAATAACAAAATGTTTTTTCCTCTGATCAGAAATTAATGACGACGTCATAAGATGACGAGGTTCAAAGAAGAAGGTCTGGACACAAACAGACTCCTTAAGTGCTCCACATTTGATGGCTGAATTTTGTTGGCAATATACTGTATTCAAAAACAGAATGTTCACTCTCATCAGAAATTCAGGACCATTTTATTCATGATGACGAGAAGAAGTTAAAAGAAGGTTATCTGGACAAGAACAGAACCCTGATGAATACCGGTTTCGACGACTGGAACCGCGTTCACACATCCTCTGGCAGTTTTAATGCCATTGACAATTATGAGAGCCGAAGATATTTCCCTATAGTAACTAAAAGCCATAACAGGAAGCGTCTCGCAAATTACCATGGAGCTAAAATCCTGTTTCCTGTCCGATAAAGCCCTACAGTTTTCAATTCTACAGTAAACTCCGATGCCAAACAATACCGTCAGGCTAATAGCTGCGTTATATTCGCACAATGATATATTATTCTACATTATTCATTTATGTAATGTGGAATTAGTCACAGTCAGGTAAATAACTTAATTGTTCCTCTCTTCATGTGCTCCTGCTGTTATCGTTCCATCTAGTGACCTCTGTGCGTGTCTGTATGACATTTTACCAACCGAAATGAATTGCTGTTATGGTTGTTAAGCGTTTCCTTTGGATTATTTGGTCATTTTCCTGGTAATTGTCGTTGATATCGCTATTGGATCTGGCTGGAGTGATTCAGATATTCAGTACATTATACACATCGAAAATCATGATTTGGGAGAGTCGTAGATGGCGCTAATGACCGATCGGTACTCACATGTCCGCATTTATTTCATTCTTGATGGATGGGATAATTAGCCTTACAGAAATTGAGATATTTCATTGGTATAGCGTCCAGGTATCTTGAATCATCGTTAATAACATTAATAGTATCTGAGAATTCCGATTAGTCGTTCTGACAATGAAGAATTCGAAGAATTTCCGTTAAACATTTTATTACTAGCTTGACAGCCCTATCAAATATGATAATCGATCAATAAGCATGGTTGGATTCAATTATATTAATCATTAACATTCATTCCATCGCTAACTCATCATAATTAATCTGAGTTTTATATCTGACTAGCAGAAAATAACACATTTTTGGAATTTCCTAAGAGAATATTGTTCCATGTTGAATGTTTCTCTCAATCGAAGCTATAATTTGTCTACTCAATTAAAGCTCGAAACTAACTCAAACCAAACCAATTAACGAGAAACAAAAATAAAAAGAATGCGTTTATAGTATTCCCTGTATTTGTGGAAAGACATATACAGGGGAAAAATCTCGACCGTTGGATATCAGAAAACGAGAACACAAAAACAACCTAAGGAATAAAGACATACAAAAATCCCAAATACCGAAACATATATGTTCGACCCTTTGGAAGAAAAATTAAAGAGCCATCTTGTATTTTGTTAAATGAAGAGAACAATTTTGTTCATTGTACTGTAGAAATGGATCATATTTGGCTGAAATCGCTTTGTTCATCGTTTGTATTGTTTCGATATTGTTCATTAGTTTTAATTTCTTAATTAGAGCTGTTCGGGCTTTCACAAAGACTTCTGAATATGAATCTATGGCAGAAAATTCTAGAGAAACACCGACGCTCGTTCAAATTCGGTGCCAAGGCATTTTTTCCTATATTTCCGAAAATAAATATCGGATCGAACTGAAATTCTGTAAACTGTTGGTAAATTTCGACTTCAAAGTCTGTGGTGAGTTTCATAAAAATTGAATAATTTTCCAATTCAAAAAAAAACTAAGAAAAGGTTCTCAAAAAATTCTTTTCTCAAATCTTCAATAACATAATATTCACGGAATAGCACATACAGTTGCGTGTGAGTATCCTTCAACTAATTACGAAGTTTCAATGTGATCGCATCAGTATTTCTTGAAATGAAGGGTTTTCCAATAAGAGGTGTTATTTTGATATTCAGAGAAAAATGTCATTCTTCAATATAAATAATCGGATGTTTATTTCATTATAAAGAAGAAGCTATGCCGTTAATAGTGGAAAAAACATCAGGCAAATGACCTCCACGACCATGCTTACAGGACCATATCCTTTTGATGAAATTTTCCATAACCAAATCGCAAAGTGGCTGCCCTATGTCCTCGATAGCCTCACTAATTCCATCCTTGAGGTCTTGAATCGACGCTGGGCTATTGGCATAGACCTTCTCTTTCACGTGTCCCTAAAGGAAGAAGTCGCGAGGTGTTAAATCACAAGATCTCGGTGGCCAATTGTGATCACCTCTTCGAGAGATAACACGGTCCGGAAACTTTTCCTTCAAAAGATCAATAATTTCGTTGCTTGTGTGCTTGAGTTCATGTGTTAACTGAACTTTATAAGCCTCAAGACTCAAATCTTTATGCAAAATACGGTGTAATGACGTTTGTGAAATGCCTAATCCCAAAGAACGACGAGGAATGGACAAACCTGGGTTTTCTTCAACACTTTCGGCTGCAGCAGCAATATTCTCGGCTTCTTCACGACGACCCTAAAATGTTCGAGTTTTACGAACCGTCTCTTCCAAATTTTCAAAGGCTTTTCAAAATAACACCTCTTATTGGAAAATCCTTTATTCGGAAAATAGCCTCCAAATTTCAAATTAGTGTTACTCCGAAACCGTTTGGCCAATTTTGGCCAGTGTCGAACTCAACCGTTGCATTTCGATATTCAACTTACTCTGAAAGTTTTGAGACACTGGCTATTTCCCATCGAAATTTATCGTGACAACGGGCGGCAGTCATTTGGACAAAGTGATAACGCGCTGTTTCTTATAACATGCGGATAGAAGGATCAATGGTTTTTCTACAATTTCTACTGCCTAGAACTTACACGATTTCAAGGAAGTTGCGAGGGATAACAGTAGCAAACTATATAAGAGTATCGGCAAAAAAACAAAAAACGAAAACTGCTTTTTTTGCTGACGTCATTCGAAATCCATAATACAATTTCCCTTGGTGCGAACGACTTCGATATTGCTAAAAACGCCCATGAGCCATTGCAAATCAAAAAGGCGTAGTAAAAATTAAGACATAAACACCGGTTGTATATTATTTGTCGTAAACCTGTCAAGAACAAGGCTGATTTTTCCTCTTTTCTCGTCCATAAAGCGGAAATTGCCACAGCCAACTTGACGTGTGTGACATTTGAATAAATTAGAATTTCGCATGGTGTCGGAGAACAGGTCGAAGGCTCCTAGAACAATTTGCCAGCACTTAAGGGTAGTTTAACATACATTATTTATCTGAGATAAGGCCGGTCTTAAACGTTTCCGAAGTGGCCTTTCAATTGCGCCACTCTTGTAGGGAAAAACTGGAGCGGTTTAGTGGTTCTTGGCACGCAAACACTTCGAAAAGCGACGCCAAGGAAGACTTTGATAAATTCAGTTGGGGTTAATTAATTGTTAATCAGTTTATTGGGCCATTAGTTGCATGCGAAGTTGAATTACTGGGTGAATTGAGCAAGGAGACAATCAATATCTACAGGGTGTCCGAATATGTAGCAACCAAACTGTAAGGGTACTTTCTGTGGTCGATTTCATATAAAAAAACTATAGGGAGGTCTTCTTCTCACCCTCTTCGAGATACAGCGTTCTCGATGTTCATAAAGGCGGAGGATGTGGGAGGGAGGATCTTATAAAGTAATTACGGACCTCCGTATGTGAAGGGTGTCTTTTTAGAGGTATAGAACTTCGAAATGTAATGAAACAAAAATGAATTTTTGAAATTGACATGAAATTGACGATAGCTGATCGTTTCGGCCTATTGTGCCCCCCAATAGAGCTATTTTCGCTACTGTGCTACGTACAACTCGCCCTCCAACTTTAGAGCTCTAATGAACTCCAGTATATGTGAAGGCTTCAAGAAGGATAAGTCCTCATTCCTCCAATAATTCTCCTGTTCAAGACATTCTTTGCGCAGGCTTGCAATGACGAGGCTTTATCTATCCAGGTGAACAGGAGTTTCTTCCCCCTCCCCACAGAATCTACACTCATCAGTTTCTGATGAAACCATTCTCATCATATGCTTCTTTAGGCGACAGTGTCCTGTCAGAAAGCTAGTGAGGAGGCGTAACTTATTCTGACTGAGATCCAAATAATTTTGAGACCTCGCAATTTTAAAGTTCCGAAGGAACTTTTTGGAATGATCCCTTTCTGGAAGATTCCTCCAGGGTGTTTCTCTTTAAGTTTCTCCCTTCTTCGAAGAAAAACACATATAGGTACATTTGGAGCTTACCGTTACATTGAATAACCTATTGGCGTACGTGGACCTGCTTTTCTTGTCTCTCAGCTCCGCGCGGCATCTATGTTTTATGAAATAAGTATGCGGCTTGAGTTGCCCACGCATGAATGGGATTCAAAGACGAAAATTAACCCATAAACTCGGCCTGACTTGATGACGCGTTACTATTTGCTTGTAACTGAATGAACAATGTATATATTTTATAAATAGCGTGGTTCTTCTTTCCACTATAGTCTAATGTGAAATCGAAAACCTCTCACTTCTAGACGTTCATTGTTCATTTCAACGATTAGACACAAAAGCGTTGATTATAAGATCTCTTGTTGCTCTCCGCATAATTCTGTTATTCAATCCCAGGCAAGCAGTGTATAATTTGAAAAAGTCAGATAATTATCTAAAGATTAGTTCATTAAAGTGGCCTATTCATACGATAAGTGCATAATAATTCACACTCGAACTAGTTCACCTCTAATTTGAACGTCTTTCTGGCTTAGAAGTCTTATCTGTAGATTTTAACAGCGATAAATGTTGAATTTTATATATTTCCGGACGTGGCGATGTACAGAGAGATAGGGGGTATATCATGCCCTGGAAATATTAACACTATACTTATTCAAATAAGGGCCGGTTTTGTTGCACCAGCAATGCAGCTGGTTACTTTTTGTTCCGGCCACTGTAATTTCTGGTTATCGAATTTTTCGTCGAGAAATTATTACTTTTTAACGATATATGGTGCAAGGGAATTATCGAGAAGTGGCACGAAGGACATGCCATGCTAGATTTCTGATCGGTATAGGGGTGGAAAAATCAAAAGTAGGGTAGTCGAATTTTTTTCATATCTGTCTTAATCTTATGTATCCTCTGAAAGTAACAACAGGCAAGGTAAGAATAAAGTATAAAAACCTAGAAAACCTAGGAATGAAGTATGAAAACTTATGAATATCGGAAATGAAATTATTCTTTTCTAAGTAAATTCCTACAATTTAGGACAGTGTTCTGGCCTCAAACGATTCACGATGAATTGCCAAATCTTACCAAACAGAAATCAACAAAGTTTGATCTTCTCAACTGTCAATTCATAGACAACAAGGAACGAAACTGCAGCTAAAAAAACATTTTTTTCTGAAAATGGACAAAGCAAAAATACAGTCAACATCTACCGTTCTCACAATGGGGGTTTTTCCTGAATTTGGGTTATTACTGCGAATGCAAATTTGAACATAATTATTATGGGTTTGATTCATCATTTTCCCAAATTACCTTAGAAAGTATTCAAAATCAGATTTCAAAATTTGGGTTTGAAATATGCCAAGCATGCACGAAGTGACAACGGTGTTTAGTAGAATAGCTTTTTCTGCTATGGAATAATGAAATATTTATTCCTATTCTGTGGTACACACGTGTTCTTTGTCAATATAACCAAACAATTTCCGTATGCGATTTGTCAGTAATATGACACTATGACAGTCTGTGTCCCTCTTTTTCTATTCCTTGGTCGTTGTCGTCCACTCTAACCAGATCGCTATCACTGTTTTCCTGAGCGAAGTACCACATTTGACGTCCTTTTCTTTCCGAAAAAGCTGAATTCGACGTTGCCATATCGTGTACTTAAGACAAATCTCTTTAAATGCAAATCCCCATTTTTATTTTTCAGTTTTAGGTGATGAAACATTTTTTTGAAAATATAATATTGAAATTATATGCTCGGAATGTGATGTTTTAGGGGTTTTTCATGAAAATTACTGCATTTTTGTTTACAGGAAAAACCCCTATTATTTTGAATCATTCACCCTGAAAAACAATTTTTAAAATAATCAAAATGTAACCTACAAACAAAACGTGATATTCGGGGTATCGTAGACTTTGAAGGGTGTTTCCGAACATTTCTGACTCCCCAGACCATCGAATACCCTAATGAGACCCCTCAAAAGACAAACCTCCCCACACAATGTATCCTCTTCAAACAACAACCCTGCTCTCCATTCCGCAAATTAGAGTCAAGATCGGTGTTAAGTATCCCCCTCGAAAACCGCTTCATCCCCCATCGGCACAGCTAGATTAAACACGACTACGTCACGCCCACCCTATTACTGCATGACTGTCACTTTCCACGCTAATCTACTTATAATAACTCGGTCGGTAACTGCGGTGTCTACCTAAACGCAAAGCAGGCCTTGATCTGTGACGCCACCGATTTTTTCCTCTTCTTCCTCCGTATGGTCGTCTCGGTCTGCATCGACCAGCCTGGGCGTTTGTGTGGTGGGCGAATCGTTTGTTCGTTTAACGTGTTTGTCGTCTTAAACGGCGTTTAGCCCTGTTTAATTTTCGGTGTTGATGATGAGGTCGTGGTGTTGCTCTTGTGGAAAATTTGAGATACGCTTTGGATGGTACGAAATGGAGACCTCACATGTTGTTGGATTTTTTTCTATGGTTGGTTTTCTTCCGGTCTGGTGAATTGTGAACCGGTTGAAACCGAGTTTTTACAGCATTTTACTTTCAACTGACTTCTTTTATTGTATCTCGAGCATTTTGTTTACTGATTTTCATTTAACAAAGATTTTAAAGTCGCCAAAATATAATTATTATGGGCGTTTTTCCTTTGAATGAAAATGCAGTAATTTTCATGAAAAACCTTTAGAACATCACATTTCAAACATATAATTTCAATATTATATTTTTAAAAAAAAATTTGATCACCTAAAACTGAAAATAAAAATGGGAATCTGCATTTAAAGGGATTTGTCGTGAGTGCACGATATGGCAACGTCGAATTCAGCTTTCTCGGAAAGAAAAGGACGTCAAATGTGTTACTTTGCTCAGGAAAACAGAGATAGCTATACTTCGATCTGGTTAGAGTAGAAGACAACGACCAAGGAATAAAAAAAGAAGAGCACAGACGGTCATACTGTCATATTACTGACAAATCGCAAACGGAAATTGTTTGGTTATATTGACAAAGAACACGTGTGTACCACAGAATAGGAATAAATATTTCATTATTCTATAGCAGGAAAAGCTATTCTACTAAACACCGTTGTCACTTCGTGCATGCCTGGCAAATCCCAAATCCCAATTTTGAAATCCGATTTTGAATACTTTCTGAAGGTAATTTTGGAAAATGATGAATTAAACCGATAATAATTATGTTCGAATTTGCATTTGCAGTAATAACCCAAATTCAGGAAAATCCCCTATTGTAAATGTTTCTGTTCTGTTTGATAATAATACGTATGTGCTCTGTACTTGAACCCATTTTACACTATTCTCTATGCCTTACTCACACCTATCAGTATTTCCGATTGAAGATGGTTAAAATTTTGAAAAATCAGGTTGTGTTTTCACTCCCGATATCTGAAACAGAACTATTGAAAATCAAATGAATATTGCAGGATTGAACTGTTTCTCAAGGACAGTTTCTTGGAAAACAGATTCCCTAATGAACAATACAGGAATAATATAAACGATAAACAAAGGCGTTTCAGAGTACAAATCTGACTCTTTCATCAGACAAAGGGGAAGATTTTCAGAATTTTATTATAGAAACGCATGTGGTGCTATGTTAATGGCACGTTTATTATCTCCCCTCTTCATTTGAGCCTGCAGTTCAGGAACACGCTGTATAACATAAGTCTGATGAAGTTTCGTTCAAATGAATATGGCTAGAAGTCAGGAGCTTCTACGCGCTTATTCAGATCTGAAGCCATCTCCTCACGAAATTCTGCATTAACCTTCACGTCGTCATTTCTCGACCAAGCACTAGATTTCAATTCGATCTGATCTGTATTTTTGAAAATAGAATTTCGACTGGATTCGGTGGAGTTTATTCATTCACGAATTCGATCTTGGTAAATAACACCAGCTCTCTAAGTCGGTTCTTTCGGATGTTATTGTGTGTCATTGATATTTTTCCATATACTTTACTATCCCAGAAAGACTGTTCATGAATTTAAAATCAATGAAAATCATAAAAACGAAACACTGTTATATTTTCAATATTCTCAAGTTTCTCATTCTATTTAATAGGTGCCAATTGATATAGTTCCCATGGTGTGTGAACATGTTGAAGAATTTTATGTCTTCCAATTAATTTCATTCGTAAAAATGTAAAATCTAAAACCATTCTCTTTTAATTGAGAATCAACCGAACTTATTCGATTTCCATTCAAAGCTCAACAATAGCTATTTATTTTTAACCAATAGGCCTTTGTGGCCGGAGTTCAGATGAAATTATCACCTTATAAATAACCAAAAAGCTATAAATTTGTGAAATCGGTAATAGAGTCAATCTAGGAGCATAGCTTCAGGTCAAAAAGACAGGTAGAGGTGTAGAAAAGATATGCTTGAGAACGATTTATATCCAATCCAATATAGTGGATTTATTCCAAGGATAAAAAAGATAAGGAATTAATACAGATAGGATTGAAGGCTTAAAGATCAATTCAAAAGAAATTAATGAGCTCAGTTTCCATTTTTTATTCAACATGTATTTTTGATGTCGTGTTGACAGGTTTTTTTTAGAATAAACTTAATATTATTATTATTTACATGTTCGAATAACAATATAAAAGATTCGTCATTACTCAATTTCAGCATATAAAATTTTATATCACTGCTGTGATTTTTGAAATTGTCAATTTGACAAAAAAAATTTCGAAATAAAAAAGTATCGGAAAAAAATAATCCTGAAGATTTTCTATTTATTGTTTGATGAAGGAGGAAGATATATGGACCCTGAAATGTTACAGTTTCATTGGTTTTCATTGTTCCGATTTTTTTCATGAATCAATATTTTTTCTCAAAACTGCCTTTGACAAAAAGTTCAAATCCCGCAATCCGCAAGGGTGATTTCTATAAATAATAATTCTTATTTAACTTTCAAAAGTTCTCTTTCAGATACTGGAAGCGTAAAGCTAAAATAACCTTGAAAAATAACCCCCAATGATAAACATATATTATTTTATTCCTTCACGGTCTCCTTTAACACAGCTTATAACCAATACCCTCCTTCAAATCTGAAAAAAGGTCCTTTCATGAATTCGTAGCGACTCATAAAAAAATCTGAGATAATGACAAATATGCAGTTGAGTGACGAAAGATATCCATGGAATGCACGCCATAGAATATTCTAATATGTAAATTAATGAAGTTAATAACATATTTCTTAAACGTATTTTCAGTGCAACTTCTTGTAATCACAGCTTTTGAAACGGTCGATCAAAGTAAATAGATCCTAGAACATTCATGGTCAACAATTACTTTAAAATCACATGGTTAGAGTTCTATAGACGGGCATTTTTTTTCAGTCGCGTCTAAAAGGCTGTAAAATTTAATGATAGCCGAATATTGTCGGCACAATATACCAAAATGGTTGCCACTTATTCAAATTTGTAATGGTCTTAGACGATTATATTAAACTGAGTGATAAAAAATTCGTGGTTGAAATCGATTGAATCGGAACGATCGGTATGGAAACATGGGAATTTTCGGAAAGAACAGCTTTGAGACTTTGAATTTCAGCAAATATTCACGAAGAAAAAAAAGATTGAGTTGGAATATGAATAAGGCGTGAATAATATTATTTTTGTGTAACCTCTACAAATTTTTGTACGTTTATTTTCTCTTGAATAGTATAGTGTTAACATTTTGTCGAAATGTCTGCAATTATCGTATTTAGAGCCAGAAATGGTTGAACAATTGGTTTTGACTCAATAATGAAGAATTCTTGGTCACATTCCATGCAACTTCTGAAGAAAAAACTTGAATTGTAATTTTTAGTTCAGGTGTGAGGTCTGAATGCGTAATGAAATGAAAACGCATTTTTATCGGCTGCTCTGGGTGGAGTCAATACCTGGCTGTCTTGATTACTATTTTGAACATTGATTTCATAGAAAAACAAAAAACGAACTTCAAACATTACTGTGAACTTGCACTTAGAAAATGAAGACTTAAAACTGATGAACTGTTACGGCTAATTAAACATTCTAGGAAAGCACTGACGTGAACTCAGCAACTTTACGCTAATGCTCAAATTCTTGAAGGAGAAGAAATTTCAAAAATATTTTTTAGAATTGTTCTGATCACATGATCATCACGAAATCAGCATTTACCAACTAGTTATCAAGTTTCATCATGATCAGATCAATAATTTTAGAGTTATTCCAACGTTTATAACAAAAGCGAGAGAAAACCATGAATTTCCCAATATCTCAGAGAATTGAGATAGGAGCAAACTGAAAATTCGTACACTATTGTGAAATATTGACTTCAAGGTCAATAAAAAATTTCATTGAAATCTGATTCCGAGGAAAAAAATGTTCAACAAAAATTAAAAAATTTTCGAAAGAAATTTTTTTTTGATTTAATGAAAATACGACCCCAACAAAATTTTTCATCCAGTTTCACGTCGGTATTCTCAACCTAACTACCGACCCTCCATCCGATCGCGTGAGTAGTTCCCTAGTTATTGAGCCAATACCTCATCAATACAAATTAGTAAAACTCCAAAACTGTTCGATCGATTTGGCTGATTACCGAACTCAACCGGCTACTTTTGATGCGGAATGTACCCTGAAAGTTTCAAGTTGATAGATCTCCTATCTCAGGTTATCGTGTTAACAGACGGACACAATCGCTTTCGACATCGGTGATCAGTCAGTAGAACCTTGTCAATTAAGACAGACAAAAAAAATCGAAAATTACAGACATTCGGGCAAAATAATTGCAAGCCGTTCCCTAGAACAAAAAATCTCAAACGATTTCCGGATGATTCTCAAAATGTTGCATCTGTAAACTTCCAACGAAAAATGCAAATTTCCTCTATCATTTTACCTAGAAATGTTCAAACTCGTCCTTGACTAGAAAACCGATCACAAAAAATTCCAATCTCATATATAATCAACAAAATTATCCGAATATTCAGAAATAGCCAAATCATTCTTGGTTCATTTCCTCCAAATCTACATATTTCCGAAAACAGGTCCGGTGATCGATTTTTAATAAGAGATCTAGCCACGAAAATCTGTACCTACGAAACCCCGACCTCACCTAAAGTCGAAAAGCGCCGCCTACCAAGATTTACCGCAAAGCCCCAATTAGCCAAATGACGGAGTTTAATTTTTCGGCAATTTTTAAAAACAACCAATTTGGTACTTACGAGACACTTTAGAAGAATGAAGCAGCACTTTTAAGGGTATTAGCTTTTTCTGACCGACATTGAATTGAGGTTATTAAAAGCCAGTTTGGGCGAGTGAAAAATCTGTTTTGCTTTTTGCTGCATCATTATTTGATTTTTGAATTAGTTACGAAGATTTCACGCTGGCGTCTCGAGGGAGACTGTCTGACTGGATCATTATTCTTTCCGAAATCAGGAAAAAATTTCGAAATTAATGGTTTCCGAGTCATCTGTGATGAGAAAATCAATCAGGTAAAAAAATTATAGAAAAGCAGTTACGTGGGGTCAGGAACTTTTTCGCGCTTGTTCAAATTCTAACGACTTGATCAACACGAAATTTTTCACCTAGTTTCGCGTTGGTATTGTTCCACTGATAACAAAGTTTCAATCTGATTGTACTTTTTGAGATATTGCGGATATAACGTTAAAATTTCAAATAACAACAACATTTTCCATATTTCATTCCCATATCTCCGAAAGTAAATATCTGATCGAATTGAAATTTGAACATTTTTGTTAAATACTAACTGGAAGTTTAGCGCTAAGTTTCGTTGAAATCTCATCAATATTATTAGAAATGCACTGACGTGAAGTCATTCTGCATTTTTCGTTTCCAATATCTTCTGGGATGAACATCGGGTCAAACTGAAATTTGAAACAATTTCATTGGAATCTAATTGATAGTTTCCGAAAAAACATTGTTTTTCAAAAAAACATTTTCATTTCTCACCATTCCAATCTTCAGGACCTTCAACTTTATGTTGCGCGAAGGTATTCTAGAACTATTTACGAAGTTTCAAATATGAGATCACTATGATGACTATGATCAGAATAATATGAATTATTTTATTTTATTCCATTATTCAACAACAAACAGTCCTAGTCAAAATAGAACTGAAAAGTTCTATCCAATCCATGCTTCTTCCATTCCATACATTTACTCCATTCACTTTTATAAACTATCCCGGTTGGCCATGACATTCTGACACATTTCACCGTCTATATTTTGGAAATGTTAGGTTATATTCATTTTCCTGTTACACAACGTTGTCCTCTCTACATAGAGGTCGTAGTAATTACGTATTTTTCAGAATGTGAATTTACTTTGGGAAAATAATGAATTTGAGAAAATATTATGTGCATTCAATAATTCCAAAGGCCTGGCGAATCTTGAAGAAACTTTTTCTCTGTTAATACTGGAAATATTTCACGTATATAAACATGGTTGGAAGATCCAGTTATGCTATTTTGTTGTACGGAAATCAAGAATCGAGTGTTGAAATTTTACTGAAAAATAATGGAAAGAGTAGTTCGTTACTTGGTGATAGTTCATTCAAAACAAAAATAAAAGTACTCAAATAACCCTGCAGTAAAAGTTCTAAACGAACAAACCTATGAAATTCCCTACTTTTCGAATTTCTCAAGAAATAAGTCTACAGAAGACATTTAAATACCTTGTTGCACAACTTGAAATACTTCAGTATGACAATGTAGTAGTAACACAAAACCAGTGTAACCTTGAAAGAACTAACTCAATTTACAAAGTTTTTGGAGATCTATGTGGACGATACACTGGGTTTTCACTCAGATACGTCGCAAATGTTGGATTTCTTGTGATAAATCATTGATTCCAAATTATCAGGTTTACTATCAGATAAAGCAGATTTCAATTCTACATAGCACTTCCTGATACTTTGTCTCTGCTTCCTCAAAACTACCTTCGGCATTTTTAGTTTCTAAGCTTTTGGCAACGTCGCTGAGAATTATTTTGACATTAGCCAATAATTCACGATTGCCAACCCGCGTCAGTTTTAAGTAAAAAAACTTGATAGACCTAAATCATAGCCAACTGGGATAGTTTATAAAAGTGAATGGAGTATACGTTTCATTTCTTTCTGTTTTTATTCTTTGGTAATAGAAGAGACAACCAATATTACTGCTTCATTTTCAAAACATATACTCATAATAAATGATATTTCTGATGCCCATTATTCAGGCTTCAAAAAATACTTTTCTATATATTCAGATACTGCAACTTTTCCGTTTTTAATATGAATCATTTGAGATTCCTCCATCATCACTAAATTTCACTCGTTTTTCACTAAAAACTTCGAATAAATATTTAATATACCATATGAGCTGATGTCACAGAAAAAAAACATTGACATATTGAACTCTAGAGATTTATAAGTCAATAAAGTTTTCTGCTTAGCCAGAGTAGATATCGACCTACGGATTCTTCATCAGTCCTACCTGGTCGATTGAGACTAATTTCAGCTAAAAATTCGAAAATTTCAGTCATTGTGACAAAAATTCGAATACTGCCGACAAATCGGATAGTCCAGCCAGAGCCTTAGCTTTCCGGTGGACGAACCGCCCTGTCAGTGATTTTAATTGGCGATGCAAATATTGGGTTTCTACTGATGCCATGTCTTCAGCACGGAATGAAATGTATCTTCATTATAGTCCTCCAAATATAGCCATACGCCCGATTGGTATCGGAGGAACATATAATTATTTTAATTCCGTTTAATTTCCTTGATTAGCGAGTGAGTGAACGGACTCGGATTGAACATGAAGAACTGGTAGACGGCAGAGAATGCGAATGGAATTGACAAATCTTCATGACGCTCGTATAACCTGACACTAAAGAATGTACGTGTTCATTTGCGGTATTTCCTTGTGCCTCTGCAGTGTAAATTATAAATTCTGGTCTGTATTCATGTATCTCGAACACTGTTAGTTGTACGCGATGATAAAACACTATAATAATCCTGATTAATTGGAAAATATGTATTGGACGGCCCCAAGAACTGTGCCCTGGGGAACACCAGCATTCATGTTTTTTCTCAGTAAGAATTCATCAAATTCGTTCCTTTCGGCATAATGTAATACACTCACTGGCTTTTACATAGAACATATGAATAATCTCAAAAAACCGCTGATTCAAGTAAATTTCAAGAAAAAAAATATATAAATATAAGTATATAAAATTTCGAATGTGTCGATTTTATGTTTAAGTAGGTATCGATGTTATCTTTATGTTCTTGCCTACACATTTTATAGTCGGTCTGTAATATATATTATCTATTTCTCATTCAGAAGTGTGAAATACAAGAAATAGGTTAAATAATCTCAATACATTGGAAAAAATTTATTGAAGGGGCTCAAGAACTGTACCTTGCGGAACACCTGCATTTTTATGAAGAGATGGGTTTTTCAATTGAAGTTCATTGAAGGAAGTCGTTACTTGCGACGTACTACACTCTACACTCACAGAACTCTTCTTCGGGCATATGAATAAAATCCAAAAACCAATGATTTATGTTAATTTCTTAAAATATATATAATAAACACGTCAACATCCGCTTATTCATTCAATATTCTGAATTCATCGATTTTATGTTAAAATAAGTATCGATGTTATCTTTATGTTGTTGCCTACACATTTCTGTAGTCGGTGTGTAATATATTCTCTATTTCTCATTCAGAAGTGTGACATTACCTTGGTAGTAGATGCTGTTATTAGGTGTTTCCTATTCATAGCGGCTCATTGACCACCTACGCTAAAGAATCTGGATATTATATAACATCGTATGATAACGAAGCGATATTCGTGAATCTTGAATATTATATTATCACATGATGATCTTCCAACTAGTTTTGCGCGCATGCTCTAAGGGCAAAAAGGGTATCTTTCTGCCCAAATGTAACTTTCGAATTTTGGCCGGAAATATTCTCGACTAGGTTGGACTCACTGATGAACTTGGTAGTTTGTTGTAGAAATCGACGCGCAACTACCCGCGAAATTGTTGGGATCATATATGTATAGTGTGTAAATGAAAAAAAATTTGGAAATTTTCATTTTATTGAAAAATTTTCTTCGCGGAAACCATCTATTAGATTCTGATTAATTTCGGCACATACTTCGTACCTGATATTTCACAAAAATATGTCCCCCAAATTCTGTTTCATCCGAATTAAATTTTCGGATATAATTCGAAAAAAATATATCAAAATTTCCGTTTTGATTTATTGTTTGATAAACTCAAATAATAAACCTTAGTGATCGACCAGAAAAAATCAAAAATTCTTACTTCACGTCAGTGCTTTTCTAGATTTTTTTAACGAGACTTCAATATAATACATAATTCGAAATTGATTCAGGGTAAAATTGATATTCTTTCACCGATTTGTCAAGATTCCCACCCTGTAACCGATATCAGGACATCATTTAAGCTTTCACCGCTGTTGAAACGACAAACAACACGCACAAAACCAGTTAGAACCATCTGAGAAGACAGAAATCTACGAAAGGGGCATCTCCAGACAAAAACTAGAGCACTTCAGTACGCTCTCAGTCATTCTCGACAATCGCAATTCACATAATAAATCTCTAGGTAGTTGACAAATTACTACACGCCATACCTGTAGTTTACAATGGGCTTAAGAGACGTAGTGAAGTGTAATAAATGGAAACGACCCTTTAGGAATAACGACAATACGCTAATATATTTTAATGTGTGTAATTTCATGTCATATTACCACATACACATGTATTATAACCGCATTAGAGCATTTGCGGGTTTTTACTGTCACTAATGTTCTCTGGAATGCCTAAAACCACTTCCAATGGGGTTCCACATCGTTTCTTTTGTGACTGTCCGCCTGTAACGGAAATTTTTTTGTTCTAATTACCTTCAGTTTCAGGTTTAATCGATGTTTAGTGCATGATGCTATGCCAAAACGGTTTCTCGCTAATACATATGTTCATTTGTAACGTAACACGAGCGCGCATTCTACAGAAATTGAAACTTGCGAGTAGAAAAATTGTATAACGGAAGTGGCATTCCATGGCCATTATCGTTTCGATGTCGTTGAAAGAATGGAATGCTCGTTTATTATTATTATTTCGAAATAGCTCAGTGAACCTTCTAGAGAAACTTATCCATAATCGAAGCCATTTCCTCAAGAAATTTTACATGTACCTTAACGCTGTCATTTTACTGCCGAGTACTGAATTTCAACTCGATCACTTCTGTATTTCTGAAAACATTGGAAATATTTAATTTCGAATGAAAACATCCAAGAAAACATTGGGCCGATTTTACCCATTTACGAATTGGGCCTTCGTGATCAAACCCTGAACCTGCTCTGAAAATATCGATCCTCCAAGTCGTTTTTAAGCGCTTATGTTCTGGGGAACAGCGCGTTATCATTTCGTCACGATGCCTGCAATTTTCGAATTTTGAGCCTAAAATGGTCTTAAACAATTGGGTTGAACTCCCTGAAGAAGAATCCGTGGTCAAATTGAATTCTTTCGGTCCGGCCGTCCGTCCGTATGTGCTCTAACTTTTGAAAAGAAGGACCTAGAGTCTTGAAATTTTCAGGGTAGGTTTTGATCCTGACTATCTTGGTTAAGTTCGTTAATGGGCCAAATCTGCCGGATTGTTTTTGTGTTACAGCCATTTGAAATTTTGTGTTTTCAATAACTCGAAAAATATTTATCTGATCGGAATGAAACTTGGTTGGAAGATGAACAGTGTCAATAAGAAGAATTATCCATGGAAAAATTTGAAAAACAATAATTTTTTTTCCCAAATTTTCATTTTAATTCCAAGTCGCTATTTCGAAGTGTGAACAGGCGCGTAAAAGCTGCTAACTTCACGTCGGAATTGAATTTTGCCAATATATACATTTGAAATCTAGTACTTCGTGGAAAATTGACAGCCTGAATATGCACAGATTCAAGGAAAACCAATGGAATAATATAAAAAATTTTAAAGATTAAGCTCAAATATTCATATTGGTTGACATATTCCCCATTAGAAGATAATTTTTTTATTTCCTTTTGAATTTATATTGACAAACTTCCTTGAAATAATATCCGCAACAGGAAGATAGGCAGCAAGCCAGCAGAAAGCAGTGAATAATATTCCCTACATTTGCTCTCTGACCGGGAGGTCCGCTCCTCCAAGCGATGATATTTCAGATCCTTGGGTGAACGAAAAAGACTACAGACCCCTTATTATATTGAGGAAACATCTCCCATAGAATCATAGTTCATTACTTTTCACTTAGAATCTATTGAATTATCTGGAACAAACTGAAATTCCCCATCAAAGAATTATACGAAAAAAAAAATTCGCCTAAAAATATCATACTTTCACTACTGCAAAACGTAACAACCTAGAATTAATGACCCAATGTGCGCAAAATAGCCTTTTGTGCCCAATCCAAGCCGTCAAAGTCACGCTGGCGTTGGCCAAATTGGCAGAACAAAGTGGTACTCTCAAACCGAGTGTCTAAAATCATTTAGTCACCTAATTGTCGGTAAAAAGTGCTGATGTAGCATGAAGGCGCCGACAAACAATTATGTTAGCGCATCGGCACCAGTTCCTTTCACCTCTTGCGTCTTCTCGAGAGGAGCAGACGCTAAATCGTCAATATTATATCTTGAGATTATTATAACTAGCCCTACACAATACCAATCTCAATCTTGTACAATATTAAGCAGCTACCGTGGACTACCGATGAGATTATAGGCTCCAATCGCCGGCGAGACTTTAATTCTCCATGTTGAAAGTCGAATGTACAGGCTGTTCCAAAGTTGAGTGGAAATACTCAAATAGACCGTCAAGATGTATCTATGTTGACTATTTTCAGTATTAGGTACCGTAATAGGAAGGAACTGACTTGATTGATATTCAAAACAATATCGAATTTGAGAATATAAACAAAAGACATATTTAAAAAAAAAACAAGAAAATATGATATGAATTTTTTTTTCACTGGACCCCGGGATTTTCGGTGCGATTTCAAGTGAAATATTTTCACTATCAAGTGTAGCAAAAGTGTCTTTTTCTCTCGAAATGTTGGAGTCCATAAAATGAAAACTCCAAGAGA
The DNA here is from genome assembly GCA_958510865.1 of Myrrha octodecimguttata. Lineage (NCBI taxonomy): Eukaryota > Metazoa > Arthropoda > Insecta > Coleoptera > Coccinellidae > Myrrha > Myrrha octodecimguttata. Next base: position 14,748,592 of record OY294063.1, on the reverse strand, counting down.
ACAATTTACCGAATGTCATATTTCTAAAAATATAATCCTTACAAACCTGAAAAATAGCTGATTTCGTTCATAAAGTATGAAATTTTATCATTCTCAAATAAGGACTCATTCGTCTTCTTTGTTATAAAGTATTTCGCACGAAAGTGTACCAAGTTTTTCCAAAAATCCTATTGGAAGCAGAATGTAAGCAATCTAATGCTTGTTCCGTCATTTTGATCGACCAGAAATATTGCAATGGCTATTATCCAACGAATTACTATTTCCTTGATTGTAGAAAGCCATGGATAGATCCCTGAACCATACCACTCTTCATAATTTGCCAGTAAGAGTCACAACTATCGATATAACTTTTCCGTTAAAACATGAACATAAAATTAAAAAAAAAATGTTAAGCATTTTCGGAAGGTTTCGAAAGCATTAAAAAGCTTTCCAAAGATTAGGAATCGTCCAAATTCTCTCCCGATAACTTCGAATCCAGATATTTCCTCATTTTCTGTCGTTTTTATTTCTTCAAAATCTTTTTTCGTCTCTGTCCTCTGTGTTGAAGCAATATTTCAACTTCTCAACGCCATCTGATCTTCAGAAACGTAATTGCCAACGTTCCTCCTGAACTATTCACACCATTCCGTTGTGTATAATGGCAGCAATAACAATTAACGATGCTTTTAAAGTCATTAGCGCTAAATTGAACTCCGGTTTTTATCACCTCAATTTTGGTGTAATTTAGTCTTCATTAAACTGCAAGATTTCAATATATAAGTGTTGAATGTTTGTCTCGCCCAGTTTTGCCGATGAGATGAATATTAAACATATTTTGGTCTATTCTGTTTGCCAATAGGAATATTGCCAGGAAAAAGATAATGCTTCCATAGTGAAATTACATACACTTGTATTCTAGGTCATCGATTCTGAGCAATATGGTCTGTCGAGTCAACAAGAATCTTGCTATTTTGGCAACCTCAAAGTAGTATTTGCTATGCTTGATAAGAAGATGAGTAAAAAAGGGAATATGGCAGAGGACCATTTGCCTCATTATTATTTCTCCCAAGTGAGAAATATTGGAGTGAGGGACGTACATGCTAATGAAAATGTTCTTTAAAATATTTGATTTTAAGTAATATTCTTAGACTGAAATAAATAACTGTATAGTCAACACCAGCAATTCGTGGAGATAGTACAAACTTTTGGAAAAATAAAAAAATTAAAAATCTCCATCAAAAATTTTATATTCATGAACCGTTCAACAGATCCTGATGAAATTCATCAAAAACCTTTAGTTCGACATTTTACAACCAATTACCAAATTTCAGCTCGATCGCTTATATAGTTTGCAGATATTAGGAAAAATGAATACATCTGCGAAATACTAGGGTTGACTCCACCCATTCATAAATTCGACCTTGGTCATTATTTCCCAACATAAAAATCGAAAAAACTCGGGAAAAATCACGAAATAAAACGAAACGAATGTTCATTACTTTTTATTATTTTCATAGTGAAATAAAAATACAATTTCAGTGAGATACTTGTGGTCAGAAATACCCTCCACATAAACCGTTATACAAAACAAAACCAAACCTCGATTCACAGCAAAAGCAAACCATAACGCGAACATCTTGCATATGCGCACGCACGGCAGCAGCACGCAACCACAATTAGCTACCACTTTGTGGCGGTTGCACCCTATACCCACCCTTTCTAACCCCACTTGAAATAAATTATACTTCTAAATACGATCCCATAAATCAAAACTTTACTCTAATGATTTCCACGACTCATTCAGGCGTGAATTTGTAAATTCCATCTCGTGGTGTCCTGCATATCGAATGGATCTAAACCTTTTAGTTTTTCAAACGATTGCGACGCTCCGTTGACTTTGACGCATCATTTTGAATATGTATAGTGGTACATTGCCATTAATTATGGTAGTTGGGCAATTTTTCAATGTGCTTTGTGTGTTATGATATATCTTATTCATCAATCCATCTGAAATTAATGCCGGATAATTATTGTTTGCCGTGGCTGTGGTTCTGGCACGATGACTCAGTCACTGTCATAGAAAAGCATCGCTGACATTTATATAACTTTCTTTTTCTTCTCGCTATTCTTCCTCGGTATATTGAAATCAATTCATTTAATTCATCTAATTTTAGAGTATCAAGTAGAGGAATCGTATTTCGACATTATTAACTATGCGAAAGTTTTGATATCGCTGGCAGAAATGATAATTTATAGTGCTCGTAACACAAAGAGCTAGAGATCTATTGTGAGGTTAATTGGAGTTTATAATCGTTGAATTTCTTTTATGTGCTCGGTTTTTATTTATTGACGGGATGGATTGGTAGAAAGTGAAACCTGTTGAAATGTCAAAAGAATGAGTGATACTGATTTCCAACTAGGCGAAACTACTTATGAGAAGATCTTGGGATAATCAATCATTTTTCGGAATTTTGGAACACTGCTCTAACACTTTTCTAATGGATAAATCGTTATCAAATTCAATTATATCCTCCTGACCTGCAATAAATACCTACAATCACTTCTGAAAATAAAGTTCCATGAGGTAGAAATTTTGAGGATGGATCATAGATCCAAACTGAACAGTTGATTGAGTTCTTGAATGGGCAAAACTCACCTTATATGTGGGTGTGAAGATCCGAAATATTTTTTTCATATTTTATGTAAAATTTCGTTATTGGATTCTTCCCCTCTTCATTTGTACCTGCAATTCAGGAACACCCTGTATAGACTTCAGTACGACGAAATGTAAATCTACGAAATCATTGGGCGGATTCAACCTATTTACGATATCTATAAATATCGAATCTAGAAGTGTTGTTTTGCAGAAGTTCTTATGTTTCGATAGGCTTGTAGGCTCTCTACTTCACGTCATTGCTTCACTGGACTAAAAGTCATCAAATAAAGGTGATAAGTATCCAAATGAAGAAATAATGCTTGTTCTGTTAGTCAAAAAGAAACCAGCTAAGGCAATGAAACCTCTTTTTCTCGCGACTGAGTATTTTCAAGGAAATCACCAATTATATGTAAATTATGACATCATCATAAATTCCGAATTTAATCAGGACATACACCGTCAATAAGACACGAGTCCCAGCCTGTCATTAAAAATCATTTAAGACGTATCATTCGTGTCGAAATTTCGGATGATCAAGAAACTACTTATTATCGCCCATTTGTATTTATACTATTCATAGTCCGAGTTTCAATCAGAACTATTATCTTCCTCGAAGTCTAGATATGCATTTACATAATTACATTCGTTTCGGTTTTGGTCAATGCCAAAATGATTCCTTGGACGTAATTGGTATTTACGGTATTGTAGGGGTCTGCAGTCCAGACTAGGATGTAGAAAAAAGTAAGGTTTTTTATGAGACAGACTAAAATCATTAGTTGGACTCTCTTTGAATTTTTAATAAACTCAATGTGGAATGATATAGTTTCTGTAGTTCAAGGATTGTTTTGAGATATGGCAACACTGATATAAATATATCAAATCGTAGTTTTTTCGAATAACTCAAAAAATACTGACTCAATCATGATGAACCTTGGCAGATAGTTTAAAAATGCTGATTGAAAACTTCGTGCAAAATTTCGTGATAATCGTGTCATTAGAACAATTTCAAAAAGATTTCTGATTTTTTTTTCAAATATTCAATTTTCTGTGATCTTCTGATCATATTATCTTCATGAAATTCTGTATGAACCTTTGAAGTATCATTTTTTGATGAAGTACTGGATTTCAATTCGATCTAATCTGTATTTTTGGAAATATTGGAAAAATAAAGTACTATTATATATATTAATATCTATTGAATCATTAGGCGGGTTTCACCCATTCACGAATTCGTCCTTCTTTATTGAGGCCCAGACTTACTCTATAAATATCGAGCTTTCAAGTTGGTTCTTTCGGAAGTTATTGTGTTGGACAGAATAACTTTTGGAAGAAACTACTTAGAAACTCGATATTCTCATCCAAGGTCGTTCAATTTTCATTGAAAGGTGAAGAACGAACGCCTCAACTCCGTATCATCTTCCAAATGAACTCCTCTACTCGATATAGCAACCGCATGAGTCCAGTAATGGTTTAATTTTTTTCTCGAACCGCTCGTGCGGCAATATTTGTATTTTAATCGAAAATATTTACACAGTAGACGCCGCCTTAGATAAAAACAATCATCGTCCTAAAGACTCCCGTATGTTATTTACTCTGTGGCCATCGCAAGAAGGTCCGTGGCTAATGTATCCAATAACATTTAAGCAGGCATGAGATCAAGCTTTTGTGCCTTTGACTACCAGCGCATACGCCGTCGAGAAAACTATTTTCTCACTCGAACGATGCGAGTTTTTACTTGCTCGTCCAAGATCATTGTACGGTAGGTTTCTAGTTGAATAAGTGGAAAAACAATGTAATAGATTGTTCCCACCGCCTAAATTGAGCTAGGAAAGTACAAGTCATTCGGTCTGAAAAACAAAACACCTCAAAGGTAATATTGATTCAGCAGTGAACATGGGAGTAGCATGAAATCGTTCATCTGTTATTATTTTCCTCCTCAATGGTTTAAGTCAACATCGCCCTCTTTCTATGGAGTCTTCATCATTTCAGAGCAACCTCGTTTGATTCTATGATTCCCTCCTGATAACCCTTCGCTGAAGGAGAATATACCTCGATCTTACTACTACTTGACCTTGCCGAATTTAAAAATGTAATGCTTCAAGTTTCGCTCTTATAAAGGGTGTTTTTAGAGGTATATAACTTTGAGTTGGCAACACTGTTTTAACTGGCGGCCATTTCTTCAGCTGTCAAGTGATTTGTGTTTAGTTTGGTCTGGCATTTCTACATGAATAGACTGACGCCAGAACAATGCTTCCAAATTGTGCAAATTCATTTTGAAAATGATGGTTCTGATCCTGATTTTCGTGAGAGAATTTTGTTTGGCGATGAAGCTTACTTTTGGTTAATGGCTACGTCAATTAACAAAACTGCCGTATTTGAAGTGAAGATAATCCTCAAGTTTATGTTGAAACACTGTTTCATCCAGAAATACTGACTGTTTGTTGAGATTTATGGGCTGGTGGAATCATTGTTCCGTAATTCTTTAAAGACGATGCTGGCCAGAACATTACAGTCAATGGTGACAGCTATAGAGCCATGATTACTGACTTTTTCGTTCCTCAATTGAACAACCATGATGTGCAGTAGCCGCGGTTTCAACAAGACGACCCAACATGTCACACAGCTCGTACCATAATTGATTTACTGAAGCGTTTGATAACCGCATAACTTCACGTTCCGGGTCCGTGAATTGGCCTCCAAGATCGTGCGATTTAACGGCGCTAGATTATTTTCTTTGGGGATATGTGGAGTCGCTGGTCACTTGGAGGACAACATTCGCCGCGTTATTGCCGACATACGGCCACAAATGCTGGAAAAATTTATTGAAAATTGGACCTCCAGATAAGACTCCGTTCGAGCCAGCAGAGGCGGTCACATGCCAGAAGTTATATTTGAATTATAATGCCAAAAGATTATCTTTCGAATAAAGTCAATTTCATGTCAATTTTGAAAGATCATCCTAGTTTTATTCCATTTCAAAGTTCTATACCTCTAAAAAAAAACACCCTTTATTTCTGATGGTCCCTATGATTCTCCTTGTTTTTCAATGATGATCTTTTACAACCCAAATCAACGATCAACCCACATTTCTCTGCTTCTAGCAACCATTTCTCTCACTATCCAGCCATTTCTAATATAACTTTTTCTTTGCAGAACAAAATGGAAACGACAAACAGCAGTTGGTCTCGAGCTTCTAGCAGAAGCAGGCAACTATGCAGCCTTCCAAAGGCTCTACGGTGCTCCAGCTTACGGTTGTTGGTACCCACCTCAAACAGCTGGCCCTACTGCCCCACCAAGCGCTGCAGACCTCTACTACAGACAAGCTGCAGCTGCAGCAGCAGCCACGCTGCAAAAACCATTACCATACAGACTCTACCCGCCTACTATGGGTCTGGGAATCCCTGGACCTAGTGCACACCTCGGATCCTTAGCAGCCAGTAGCTCCTTGAGCACCCTGTCCAGTTACTATAGCAACCATACATCAGAAGGACCTTCTCCAAGATCTCCGAGTCCAGATGCGCCTTTAGACCCAGGTTCGCCGGGAACCAATGGCAGACGGTCACCCTCAGACGATGAAGACACCATCCACGTGTAAAAAGACCTTGACTTCATTGTGTACACTTCCCCTACCACTTGAACCTTCAAGTTCAAAAATGTACATATTACTTGCTAAGTTTCGAGATTGTGACTTCAACTCCTAGTGTGACGTTTTCACTATGTAGTTGGAGGTGAAATACTTACTTAGTAAATATTGTGATATACTGTGTATTATAGCTAAATTTGTTAATTTATTGCGCTTGTAAGTGTCGTATAGATATAGTTATCCTGAAGAACAATTTGGTACCTAGTGAAGAAAACAGCTTTTTGTAATATACACATCAAGTGACTGTTGGAATCATCTGTAGTATCCGAGATTATTATGGATGTATTTGAGAAGATGTAAATGTTTCTTTGGGTAAGACTAATGCATTTTTCGTGCAATACACTTACTCATAGCTCAGTGAGCTTTATACATGTTAATATTAGTTGATAAAATAAAGGACATTTAAGTTTTTATTCTTGACTTCTGCTTCTTAGTTATAATATCCTGATCCTTTAACCTCAACTATATGAAATCGAATAAAATGAATCTCTTACTTGATAAAAAAGAATTCACAAAATATAAATTTGAATCTCGAAAAGAGAAAGGGTTTTAATTTAATGAATAACAGAATGACACGAAAGTTCTTGTTACCTGGCACTAAAAACGAATGAGATTCCCATACACAAGATCTCTCCAAATCAAAGCTCATGATTATTAGATTTCTATAACTCATTCTTTGAGATGGTCCCGAATATTGAAATTTGACAGGGGCGTACTCAGTAGTTACTACAAAGTTGGAAGGATTTCTGATTATATCTTTCATAAAAAATCTTCCAACTGTTCGAAAGAGTACTTAGGAATGAAGAGTTCTCCAGTCATTCGAAATCAATTAAAAATGCTATATTAGGAGAAATAACTACCTGGAAGCTTATAATAAAATAAACATGATAAAGTTTCATTATGAACTTGGTTTTGTAATTAGAATATAAAATGAAGTCGAAGAACGAAGGAAAAGTCTACATTTCAACAGAAGAAACCTGGTAAGTCAACAAGAAAGCTTATGAATCGAAAATTCTAGAGAAGCACTGACGTGAATTCAGCAGTTTTTGCACGCATGTTGACATTCGTTGCAATGTCACGTATTGACCTTATGAAATTCTGCATGAACCTTACAACTATCATTTTTTAATCAATAATTAGATTTCTTATCTATATTTGAAAAATAATATTTTAGTGGGTACTTTGATCTAAGGATTCATTGGGCGAATTTACACATTCATGAATTCAACCTTCAAGTCATAAACCTACTCGAATATCGATTCTGCAAGTCGTTTCTTTCGGAAGATGTTGAGTTTAAGGCCTGCTTAGACGTCGTCCGTGGAAACAATAACTTTCGAAACAATTGATCTACTTGGAAAATGACAGATTGAAGGTTCATGCAAAATTTCGAGGGGACCAAATGATTAGTAAGTGGTCAAAGAAAATATATTCGAAGAACAATTCGAATTATTTTCTGATTAATCTCTTTCAACACGAAAATTTGTATACATTTTGTATTTGCAAACTAGTTACCCTGTTTTATCATGATCAGATTAGTATTTTCAAGGTATTGCGGAAATAATAACGGGACCTGTGAAATATCCGAGAAATTCGACAATTTGACATTCTTAAGAAAGAAGTCAAAAATTTTTTTTTAGACAAGTGCTTCTATGGAAGGAGTGAATATTTCAAAGAAGTTATAGAGTGAAAATAGGTAGTTTTTTGAATATTTGTATTGTTTCAATGTCAAGGTGTCTTGTATAATTGTTTTTCTTTCCTGATTTTTTTTCTTTCTCACTCGTTTATTTAATGGTTGTCTTCTGATAATAATAGGATGTTTCGACTGTCCCCATACTTTTGAAATGTCTTGAAGTATGCACTAAATTATTATTATTATTATATCTCCGCAAATTAATTCACGATCGAATTTGAATATTGAACACTGATACTAAATAGTGAAATAAAAGTCTGGACCACATTTCATCAAAATCTGATGAATATTTTCCGAAAAAACAATTTTTCGAGAAATATTTGTAAAATTTTGTAAATTTTTTTTTTTTCATTTTCTCCATCACAAAGTGTTGTTGAAAGTTGCACTTCGATATTTTTCAACTAGTAACGTAGTAAGTTTCAATCTGACCGCGTAAGTAATTCTTGAGATACTGCGAAAATAACCTCAAAATTTTAAATAACAACGAATTTTTTTATACCAAGAATTCGAGCATGCGTTCGAGAGCTGTTGACTTTGTCAGTGCTTTTCTAGATTATTATTGTTTCATCTTCATTTCTTCTTATTATTTCGTTGAATATTTCATTTCAGACGAAGATTTTCAACTTGAGAAACAATTGACCTTGATTCCTCTGGAAATCCTTGTCACCATTCCTCGACTTCTTAAAGTGAGTCCCACCCTGCACGAAACGATCATGACTCATCGGTAGCAAGATAAATAATAATCTCTCATTATCAATATATTAAACTCCATTGGGATAATAACACAAGTAGAAAATCTTGACCAAGCTTCTTAGTTGCTTATTGGTCATTCATGCGTGGCTATACTGGATATTATCAAAAGATAAGTTGACATTCTTCCGTCTATTCAAGAAGTTGAAGTAGCCACTGACACTTTACGTTGGTGTTAGTCGATTCGAGCATTCTTGTTTGTGCCACTGACTTGAATAATGTTCTTTTAGAGCTTCGTTCATACAATTGAGGAATAATAATAATCTGATTATATTGGACGAAAATATCGAAAAGTAGACTAGAGTGACAGTTACACGTCAAAAGTATTGAAGCGTCGAATATTTGGGTAATTAGGGATTCAGAAAGAAGCAGATATTCAGTTTCAGTTTTTTTTAGGTTTTTTCTGGGTTTTCGTTCCCAATATCTGACACAGAACTATTAAAAATTAAATAAATTGTTTTTTCATGAGAAACGCCCTTGCTGATTGCAGTATTAAACTATTTGTCAAGGACAGTTCCTTGTGAAACAGTTAACAGTGCTTAAAGAACAATACAGAAACACTAAAAACGAAGAAAGCGAACTCTGACGTTTTAGAGTACAAATCTGAGTCTTTCATCAGACAAAGCAGAAAATTCCAAGAATTATTTTCTTTCGATTTTTCGTTTCGATTTGAGACTTTTTTCAAATTGACATTTTTTGAGAAAACACAGCAACACAGATTTATTTGGCTCTTTTTCAAGTTAATTCAGCCAAATAGGATCTATTTATACAGAACAATGAGCAAAATTACTCTTTCCATTCAACGAAATGGCGAAACGAGGACTCTTCAATTTTTTTTTCAAATTATCTGATTCAAACATCAAAATTTTTGTATTGTCCCAATCTATCATGTGATTCCCAATGGCCTAACGGCCGGACCGTAAACACAATAACTTCCGAAAGAAACAACTTAGACACTCTATGTTTGTATAGAATGTTCGGACCTTAATTACGAAGGCCGAATTCGTAAATAGGTAAAATCCACATAATGATTCCGCAGATATTCAAAATTTTATTTTCCCAATATTTCCAAAATATAGATTGAATCGAATTGAAAACCAGTACTTTATCAAAAATGACAGTTTGAAGGTTCAAACAGAATTTAATGAGGATAATATGATGAGAACATCATAGAATATTGGATATTTGAAAAAAAAAAATTTGAAATTTTTTTTCAAATCGTTCTAATGACACGATCATCACGAAATTTTGCACAATGTTATTCTTTAGCATCTTTGAACTAGCTGCCGAGTTTCATCACGATTGAATCAGTATTTCTTGAGTTACACCGACATTGACATCGAGAAGAAAACCACGAAATTCTTCATATTTTTTCCCAATATCTCCGAAACTGATAGCCGTATCGAACTGAAATTCGGTACACTGCTATAAAATATAAAGCTCAAGGTATAACTGGAATTGTTATCAAATGTGAGAGAAGGTTTCAGAAAAAAAATTTTTTTCCAAAATAATTTTGAAAAAAAAATTTTTTTGAATTGAGTGACCATAAAATTCCAACGAAATTTGGTTCAAAGTTGCGCGTCGTTGTGCTCTAACTAACTGCCCAGTTTCAAACCAATCGCTCAAGTAGTTTCTGAAATATGAGAGAAATAACCTCAAAATTTCGAATTGCTATAACTCCAAAACTATTTGGCCGATTTGACCCAATAACGAACTCAACCGCGGTATTTAGTTTCAAGTCGCTAACTGGCTCTGTTCGACAGTTATCGTGTGTCCACGGCCGGCCGGACAGAATCGATTTTGACACCAGATTCATCATCAGTGAGTCGAACCCAGTCGCTTAAAACCAATTTCGGCTCAATCATCGAAAATAACAGACATTTGGAAAAAACGATAGCACGCTGTTTTCCTAGGACATGCGTGCAAAAACAACCGTGCCCAAAATTACAATCCGATATCTTGAGAAAAGGAGATTTTTTGGGAGTGAACTTGACTCATGTGGGATCCTGTATACCTTCAAAGCTGAATTTAATTCATTTGTGAAGTCGGGTCAGGCCTACTGCTAGAATATACGTTTATAAGAATTTAATTCCATTTATTTCCCTCGAGTTGAACATATCGAATGAAACGGACAATTATTCAGTCATCGATTTTTTACTTTATCGGCTTTTCTAATAGAATATCCTAGGATTATCGTATGGTGCGTGGCGTGGCACCTTTCGATGTAATCAGATATAAACCCATTATATGGCAGCATTTATAGCTGACTAAAACCCGTCTGCGCGAAATCTGATTAGTGTTAATTTTCAAGCAGCTACCTGATAAGTACATGGCAGCAAATCTTTCACACGCAAGAGCACAATCGGTAAACCTGCGATATTATATTACTTTCACACTAATTAGTATTTGTGTGTTTGAACATCACGCACTTTGTCATCAATCAAACATATGTCAGGCTACTTGCTTATTAAGTTCTATGACTGACCAAAAGTGATTTCGTCGTCTTCTTCTTCTTCATTTCAAGATGTCTGGTCGGTTGTGGCCTCGAGATAAATGGGTCTTAGGAATCATATGGTTGTGTTGAGTTTTCAAGAATCTTTCCTCTGTCTCAAAAAGATCGATTTTGTCAGCAAGATACGAAATTTTTTTTTTTGAGATAACGAAATTTTCTCGAGGATAAAATCTCAATAACCTTATATTTCATAGGGTATATCTGCAGAATCCTTGAGTGGATTTTACCCACTCACGAATTCGGTCAGCGAAATCGAGGTTCGAACCTCGCCTTCATATATCGAGTGTCTAAGTTATTTCTTTCGGAAGTTATCGTATTTACGATCTTCCTTCAGGGCTAGGGGCCAAAGGAAACATATTGAATTCGTAGAGAAATTACTTAGAGTTTCGATACTGGTATGGAAAGTTTGGGGCTGAATTAAGAATTCCAAATTCGTGGATAGGTAAAACCTGCCCAAATATTTCGCCCATTCAAAATTTCATTCTCCCAAAATTTCAAAAAATACAGAGAGATGAAATTGAAATCTGGTTGAAAACGATAGTAATTATAAGATGGCCAAATCTCTTTACCAGCATATACAGCTGCCTTGGGCAGGATCAATACGTGAATAGGCGATTGCTTTGGTTACAAATGTGAACGAGCATATAAAATTTTTATTTCAGTCAACCAATCATTGGGTACCTTTGTAACTCCAACTCTAGATCAACATACAATATATGAAGTACCTTTTTTTGAATATTGATCACAGGATACTTTATTTTTTTCAGATATATATTTTCTTTTGAGAATGAGCGGTATATTCCTTTCATATTTTTCTATTTATTTATTTTTATTTATATATTCATTGATGATACATATATACAATATAGTTACAATAGAAATTTTCACCAAAACATCAATAATTTTCATTTGAAGCACCTAGATGAGAAACATCTGTATGTGCTGTTTGTCTCAATAACTCTAATTTTTCACATCATGTACACTACAATATAGATACAATACAGTTGACAAAAAAATCACACACGGGCAGAGAGAAAAAAGGTAAGTAAAGTTGATGCACATCTCCGATCAGCCAAAACACTTAATAAATTGTGAATAATTTTCAAAGATTTCTTTTTTGATCATAAACTTGAAACGTTTTAAATTGGTTAAATTTCTCACTTCTGTTGGAAGTAAGTTGTATAGTTTGGGACCGAAATAGTTAAGGTATCTCAAGTTCAGACCATTTGCATTCAAAGGTAATTTGATGTGTTGGTTGTATTTGGATCTTGTCTCGTATAAATGATCCACGAAATTCTTTAAATCATAGTGAGCATATGGTCCAAATATAGATTGACCGAACTGTAACAATATGTTCATCAAACAGCCAAATTGAAGGATACAACCTATTTTTCCTATAAATGATCTTCAGTATATACTTCTGAACTATCTTCAACTTGTATAAGCTATTATTATAGAGACCTCCCCATACTAATATTCCATACGCCAATATTGACTCCACAAGAGCCTTATACACAACAAGAAGTGTATTCTTATTCAGAAATTCTCGCAACAAATAAAACTTATGCACCAAATTACGAATTTTGTTCGATACATAATCGATATGAGGTTGCCACTTTTGAAATTTATCTATCACAATACCAAGGTATTTTATGGACGACGTTTCCTCTATGCTACAATTTTCAAGGGGGATGGATTCATATTGCGGTCTACTTGCATTATTGAGTGAGAATGCTATATACTCTGTTTTTGATGAATTTAAAGTAAGTTTATAATTCTGAAGCCATAATTGAATGTCTTTCAGGTTCCCTATCGTTTTACATTTCACACTCTCCCAAGAATCTCCAGAAACAACAAGGGCTGTATCGTCTGCATAAGATACAGTCATTCCATCTAATCTCAACTTCAACAATGAATTTACGTATACTATGAAAAGTATCGGACCCGAAACCGTTCCCTGCGGTATTCCAATTCTCATATTCAGTCTGTCACTTAACGTCTTATTCCATCTGACCATCTGTATTCTGTCCGTCAAATAACTTTTGAACAATTCTAGAGCCATTCCCCTTATTCCATTTCGCTCCAGCACATTCAGTAACTTTTCATGAGGCACAGAATCGAAAGCCTCAGCTAAATCTAAAAACACAACAATACATTTCCTATTTGAATTTAAGTTGTTTACAATTTCAGTTATCAACCTTTGCATTGCATCAGCAGTGGAGGATCCCTCAACAAATCCAAATTGATTTTTCGACAAAATATTATTATTTTTCAAGAATTCAACCGGACTGACTTTGATACATTTTTCCACTAACTTCGTGAAATTGCTTATAAGGCTCACAGGTCGATAATTATTTATGGATGTTTTCGTGCCAGTTTTGTGAACGGGTATTACCACTGATGTTTTGAATTCAGATGGTATTTTTCCAGTTTCAATAATGAGATTCAATATATGTGACATATTATACAATATAAGTTATCACAGTATTAGCAGAGGAAATGTACAAGGGGTACCATACATTTTTACGTATGATACAAGAGCACAGATAAGAAACCTCAGGAAAAACTCTGTCTCCCCGTATAAGTGTAATGAAATTGTTGTTTTTTATTGAAGGGCTTCTTTTTCATCGACAAAATTTCTTCTTTCCTATGCGATGCAGGTTGAAATCTTGGAATCACACCTGAAAACAAAAAAGGAGACGAAAAAACTAATATGAACTAGTAAATGATATAGTACTCATTAAATTAATTTGAAGTTCATGATCTATCTCAAAAAAGAATCAGACACCGAATGAATTGCCTCGAAACCATCGTCGAATTTATATATTGGACACCTGATAACTAAATGTTCTATTGGTTCCTCTTCTTCTTCTCATTCGCAACTGGGACTTTCGACCGGATTCCACTTGAAGAGGAAACTATTACAACGACCATGACCGGTTCTAAGTCGATTCAAAATGCCCCAAATTTCCCTTGGAAGATCAAAACCATGAACCTTTTCTGAAGGATCGCTGATCAAACCTTTCTCGAAAACATTACATGAATTATATTCCGAACGCCAAATTTCCTTATCACTTTTATTGGAATAAAGAAAATGGTTAACCCATAAAAGTTTTTGAGATTTCAATCTAGCAATTCAAGTATCTGGAATATAAGATATGATCTCGGAGAGGAATGATATTTATCTCAAGACTTTTTCACTGCAACCTGTCTACGAATATGAGGCGATACAATATTTGAAAGAACTGGTAACCACTGTAGAGGTGGTAGAAATAACATATTTGGCGAAATTCACTAAAAAAAAAAGTTGAATTGAAAAAGTTTCATATCTAGTGAGTCTGTGTTGTGGTGTTTTCAAAAATGTCAATTTGACAAAAGTCTTGAATTAAGAAAGTATTGAAAGAAATTAATTCTGCAAATTTCCTCTTTATTGACTGATGGAAGAGCATCACGAAAATTTGCTAGGGCGTTTTCTCGAAATAATAATTTTAATTCAATTTCAACAAGTCTTCTTCAGATATTGGGGGTGCAAACCTAGAAGAAAACTATAAAGATAATAAATTATTTTACTCTACAAAAAAATTTTAACATAATTGAACGAAAAGAAACGAGTTCAACACCGCCTATTTCATATACATCTGCTAGATCGAACATGCAAATAGGCACCATGGTAACAGTTTAACATTAGAAATTTGGTTATTGTCCAGTCTTCAACGGAAACCATGACTAGATAAGGCCGCAACAAGCTCAGAGTCAACGTGGCATGCCCTAATTAACACAACACCTTGAAATTGTTAATTATAACGACATTTTATGTAAATGCGTGGGATTTTCATCGCTGAATTTACATGAACTTCCGCTTTTTAATATCATGAACGATGTTTACTAGCCAGCGTTTAAATCTATTTAAGAGCGTCAAATACTTAATTGGGGAATCGCTTAGCTGGTCGAGGAATTATCATATAATTAGTTTGACGAGAAAACTGGGAATCTTGATTTGTTTGTTACGAAAGTTCTGAAAGATTGGATTCATAAAGTTTTTCGTGAGAAAAGTATATTTGCTACATTTGTTAATTTATGGAGAACGAAAAATTGAATATAATATAATTTAACCTTCATCAGAGGAGATGACCGCTTCGGCAACGAATTCGCTCCTCTTATTTTTTTTGAGTTAAAAACTTCGATACCCTAGAAACAACCTCGAAATTTTACATATTTTTTCACAATATCTCCAAATATTATGATCATCTCAAACTGAAATTTTCTACACTGCTGCTTTATATGGAGCTAAAGGTATGAGCAAAATTTTTTCCAGATGTAATGAAATATTTCCAAAAAAATCTGATTCGCAAAAAAATAAAGTCGTAAAAACTTCAAAAAAATATTCATTCTAAAATTTTACCAATCTTCGATGAAGAAGTATTTTTAACCTCTGAAAAAATTCCTTAGATTTTGACTAAATTTGGCACAAACCTTAGAGTCAGTGTTGAAAAACAAATTTCAATACGATCCGAAATTTATTTTCAGAAATATGAGGATAAAAATATGCCAAATTTCGTTGACACTTGGAATATTAACGTTATTTCCTTGATATCTCAAGAAGTACAAACGCAATCAGATTGAAACTTAACCAAAAGGCTCCTAGATATGCAAAATTTCGTGTGGATCTAATGGTTATAAATTGAATTAGCGCGTAAAAGCTCCTGACCCCCCGTCAGAGCTTTTTTAGAGTTTTCATTTTCTCTTTTCTGACGTATTTAGCTGTGAGTTATTGTAGCACATATATTTTTTTGGAGATCAAGGAATCTCAAGGAAAGTTAGTGTCGCATCGATATCGTCTTGAGACGAGAGGAGAATTCTCGAATTTCGAGACTGTCTTGAAAGCCTGAATTGTCTGCCTTTTTTTCGGTTTTTTTTAGGGTTTGATACCAACGATAATTCGATTTTCAGTGTCAGCCGCAGTAGGTCTGCCTTATGAAGCATTCCTAATTGATTTTTAATAATGTCCGGTATGTCAAGTGGCCACTGGAATTGTACTAACGCGAGGGCGCGTGCCCGGTGGCGATTTCCAATTAAACATGAAATGGCAGGTGATGGTTTTTCACAGTCCGTTGGACACGTTGTTGCCGTTCTGGGCCTCTTCAAGCCTCTAGGGCTCTTGTTATTCTTGCTAATTCGCATTGTGTGAAGTAATTATGACTCAACGCTTAGGTTCAGGGGGAAGTTGGAATATAAAAGTTCAATTGATGAATGTTGGATTCGAATATGTTGGAAAGAGGGATTAGTAGGAACTTCTGGGAAGATGCCAGCGCCTAAACGGTTGAATTTGGAACTTTCCGAATCTAGTAGTTTTATGTAAACAAAACGTTGAAATGTGGTGAAGAACAGATATTTATTGAACAGAGCTACAATTTTTGAAGACATTATCATAATTTTGTGTCAGATAACGGCTGACCGTAAACACAATAACTTCCGAAAGGAACAAAAAAGAAATCCGATATTTGTAGAGAAGGTTCGAACCTCAATTACGAAGGCTGAATTCGTGAATGGGTAAAATCCACCCAATGATTCCGCAGATATAACCATTCGAAATTTATTTTTCCCAATATTTCCAGAAATATAGATCATATCGAATTGAAATCCAGTACTTCTTCGAAAAATGACAATTCAAATGTTCAGACAAAGATTCATGACGATTACGATCAGAAGATCAAAGAATATTGAATATTCGAAAAAAAATTGGAATTTTTTTTCAAATTGTTTCAATGACGCGTTGAATACGAAATTTTGTACAAAGTTGTCCATAAGCATCTCTCAACTAGCTGCCAAGTTTCATTATGATTGAGATAGATTTTTTCTCGTTATTTCAGAAAAAAAATTACGATATCTTGAAAACCACGAAATTTGACAACTTTTTTCATAATATCTTAAAAATTATGATCGTGTCGAACTGAAATTTGGCACACTGCTGTGAAATACAGTGCGCGTCAAAATTATGGAACAAATTCATTTTCTCAGAAGAAAAATATTTGGCAACAAAATCCTGAGACAGGTCAATTAGTACTTTTTTGGCCAGGTCTTTGTATCTTCTTTACAGGCGTGCAGAAATTTCCAAGAAAAAATGTTTATTGGGAAAATTAGTTAGTTCAAAGAGGTTTTCAGTATGTGCACTTTGTCATGGCTCATTTACTTTGAGACGATGGTACCTGATGAAATTTGTCACCGAATGAAAGTCGACCATTACAGTTTTGTTCATGCACAACTTTCAACGCCCTCAAGTGAAAAATTAGAATGTGGAAAACACTGCGCTTCAGTTATGATTTTAAGTAGGTATGTTATCGGACGATTCTAGAAACGTTGAACGTGAGCCCGACCTAGTCGTTTAGGACCATTTTTGACTCAAAATTCGAAAAATTACAGACATTTGGACAAGACGATCGCACGCTGTTCCCCAGAACATGACTATTTGTAGAGTAGGTTTGGGGCTTATTAACGAAGGTCGATTTCGTGAATGGGTAAAATCCGCCCAATGATTCTGTAGATATACCCATTCAAAATTTTATTTTTCCAATATTTCAAAAAAATACAGATAAGATCGAATTGAAATCCAGAAATCAATCGAAAAAAACCTAGAAAAGCACTGATATGAAATCAGCAGGTTTTGCACGCATGTTCAAAGTCGTAGCCAAAGTGGTCATCTCCTTTGAACTTGAGCGCGAAAGCTGCTGACTTCACGCCAGTGCTTTTGAAGGTTTTTTAGACCAAAGTATCAACAGTCTCGAATTGCTTCATCAATTGAAGTTTCATGAACCTCACAACTCTGAAATCCCTGGAATCACAGTGAATTTTTTTCGATCTTCAACAGAATTTTTTCCTTGAATTCCAAAGAATAACACCGTCTAATTGATCGAAACAAACCTTCAATCCATCGATCGAATTTCACCATCTGGTTGCTACTAACGAACCGACCGTATAGCATAAACGAAACTTGAAGTTGATGAAATCGGACTGCGGTTAACTGAAACTCGAAAAAATCGAATATAATCGTCATACATACCAATTACAGGGACCCAGTAACCGTAATGGGACACGAAAGGACCAGAATCGAGTGTAAGATCGGTTTCACACATGAATAAAAAGTAGGATCGACAAGAGTCGGCTTACAATGGGAATATGATGTGACAATGTGAGTCGGACATTGAATATCGGACACCTGATGCCTAAATCACTCCAAGGGGGTCCCCTCAGTCAAATACTGGTCAGAGGAACCGATTGTTTTTATGGTGAAACCCTGCCATGTCACGAAATCTACTCATTAGTCGATGAATGAATGGGCATTAAGTTTTTCGCCAGTTTGGATCGCACGAGGGGAATCCGCTCAAACTTTACGTTTTCTACTTCAAGTAGAAGAAGTCCAAGTTGTCAACACAAAAATTTCGTAGAATTAACTAGCACTGGGGAAGAGGAATTTCAGAACAAAATCGACATGATGGGGTTCGCATTTTTTATAGAGTGCGCATCAAAATTATGGAACAAATTCGTTTTCTCAGAAGAAAAATATTTGGCAGCAAAATCCTGAAACAGGTCAATTTTTGTTTCTCTTTTAACAAATTCAAATTCATTTTTGAAGGATTTTTGTTGCACCCTGTGCCATCCCCATCAACCCTCTAAATCTTTTGAAAAGGGAAAGTGGGTCATGTGGTACTTTTTTGGCAAGGTCTTTGTATCTTCTTCAAAGGCGTGCAAAAATTTTCAAGATAAATTTTTTTTTTGAAAAATTAGTTAGTTCAGAGAGGTTTTCAGTATGTGCACTTTGTCATGGCTCATTTATTTTGAGACGATGGTACCTGATGAAATTTGTCACCGAATGAAAGTCGAGCATTCCAGTTTTGTTCATGCACAACTTTCAACCCCTTTCAACCCCCTCACGTGAAAAAAAAAATGTTTTTCTTCATTAAAGGGTTCGTAGGGGATAAGAGTTGTGCATGAACAAAACTGTAATGGTCGATTTTCATTCGGTGACAAATTTCCTCAGGTACCATCGTCTCAAAGTAAATTAGCCATGACTAAGTGCACATACTGAAAAGCCCTTTGAAGTAACTAATTTTTCAGGAAAAAATTTTTTCTTGGAAATTTCTGCACGCCTGTGAAGAAAATACAAAGACTTCGTCAACAAAATTACAAGAGACCCACTTTCCCTATTCAAAAAATTCAGAGGGTTGATGGAGATGGCACAGGGTGTACCAAAAATCCTTCAAAAATGCATAAAAATTTGATAAAAGTTAAACAAAAATTGTCCTGTTTCAGGATTTTGTTGCCAAATATTTTGCTTCTGAGAAAATGAATTCGTTCCATCATTTTGACAGCATAAGTATCTCCAAATTGTGCATCGGCTCCTCGAACCAGATAACTGGATCCAAATATTGGTATTTGTTAAGATCATTTCCGATTGCAAGAAATTTAAGTTGGGGTTCCTGATTCCAAAGTCAATAGGGTCAGGTTTGTTCAGAATATCATTTTTAGGTTCTTTCTGGGTTTTGTTTCTTCATATCTGAAACAGAACTATTGAAAATGTCAATTTAACAAAAGTCTCGAAACGAAAAATCGAAAGAAAATAATTCTACGAATATTTTCTTTTGCCTGATGGAAGAGTCAGATTTGTACTCTGAAACTTCACAGTTCACTTCGTTTATCGTTTATATTATTCCTGGATTGCTTGTCAGGCAATCTGTTTTCCAAAAACTGCTCTTGACAAATAGTTCTATCCTGCAATCTGCAAGGGCGCTTTCCATGAAAAACAATTTCTATTTATTTAACTCTTTATAGTTCTGTTTCCGAGATTGGGAGGGGTGGGGGTCGGTAAATCCCGGGAAAAACCTGAAAATGATTCGTTCAATACATTCGCATTTCAAGACATTCGTCAAATTGTATATACATAATGACATTAAATTCAAACGAGCCTACTCGATGAAGGTTATCAGTAAAATCATTAAAATAGAGATTTTTCTGTAATACCTCATAATATTCTTCGATATCTAACGATATACAGTAATTGTCTACGAATTACCACTTCTTGAATGACAAATTTAATAATTATATCAACTGACGTGTAACGATTGAAATCAAAAAATCAGGAAAATGGTAACATAATAGAATAAAATACGAAAATAATACTATGACACAGTGTTTCATCTTTCATATTTCGATATGTCAAAATCTTACCCCTTGTATACTCAATCACAAACGAACTAAGCTGGTATAGACCTACTGGCAGGCTTGTTAAATTGTGCATAGAACAATTTTGTCAACAAAATCTTTTTTCTTTCTCAAAGAACTAAAAATCAGAAGAATCTAATGCTGCAAATATTCCCGTTAGTCTTATGAAAGATTTGCTTTGTTCATCGTTTATATTATTCCTGTACTATTCATTAGGCGATCTTTTTTCCAAGAAACCGACTTTAGAATCAGTCATATTAAAAAGGATAATACCTTTTTAACAACATAACGCAGGACTATTTTATGTTACACAGTTGATCTTACAGATCAAGGCCAGACAATTTTTTCCGAAGTAGAGACGATTCTAAGCATATGAGAAACAAAATTTGCAGTACTTTATTTCAAGGTTAATATCTCCACCACTAAAAAGTACATTTTTACGGTAACCATTGTTTTGAAGAAATTTAAAAATCAATTTTTCATTTATCATCCATGCAGAATGAGAATAAAATGTGAAAGAAATATTAGATCACTGAATTGAATTTGCTTCATTTTTCCTCAATACTTTCCTGATCAGTGGAAAATTCGTCTCTTTGAATATCTCAACCAACAGAGATGTATAACGTTCTTCGTTGTAAAATTAACTAAGCCAGTAAAGGTTTCGCGCCTAACCCAATGTTGGAGTCTCTCGAATAGACAAGGATACAAGAGCCCGTATTTCTTACACTGCTCTACAAGACAATTTCTTAGGAATGGAAACAGATCGATATATACATAACGAATAACTATTCAATTACTTTTCCCGCATCTATCTCCATTCCCACGTCTAATTTCCACATCAAAGTCATCTCTAATCTCCACAATAAGACAGAACAGAAACACTTGGCTCGATAAAATTCCTCCAAGTGCAGATGTACGAATATCCTGAGTATCCACGCGTAAAATTGATCCTGGATAATCATTTTAAACGCCTGAGATTGCTCAATTTCCACAGCGACAATCGAATACTTCATCGAATATGACATCATATTTATAATACAGGTTTTGCTCGAAATGCCGAAGTCGAATTATTTACTTAACGCTGCTATCTCAAAGATATCGGTTTTTATGGCATTCTAATAACCAGTTCCGGCAATGTAAGGACTGTAAGGAGTGTAATTCGTATTCACGCAGTAAGAATGCGATACTGGGTACTATTCCTTATCTAATTGGAGGTTTTGGAATCGTGAAGGAGATCTTTAGATTGTATTATCTATTTCCAATATTCATCCGAACAGTCCCTTGATAGAAAAGGACTCTTGAACATATTTTCATTATCACTTCAGGAAAGAAGGTAGAACACGGTGTTGTTTTTGTACCATACGTCGTATTTCTGTAATTTCATTGCTTATAGAGTTGAGTATATTCATATTGTATTCTCTATTTTCAAAATTCCGTCGAACAGTCACTTGAAAGGAGAGGACTCTTGAACGAACTTCTATTCTCACTTCAGGAAAAAAGGTGTTCCACAAGATTCTGTTTTTGTGACATACTTCATGTTTCTGGTATTTCATTGTCTATAACGTTGAAGTTGTTTGGATTGTATTTTAAATTCTCAATATTCTTTCGAACAGTCTCTTGTAGACTGGCACTCTAAAACTTATTTTGATAATCATTTCAGGAAATATCATATTTCATCTTTCCGTAATTTAATTGCCTATAGAGTTGTGGATATTCAGATTGTTTTCCTTGTTTTAATATTTCTTCGAACAGTCTCCTGATAAAAGAGGACTCCTGTTAACCTGTTTTCATTATCACTCCGAGAAAAAAGGTGTTCCACAAGGTTCTGTTTTCGTGCCATATTTCTTCTTTCTGCAATTCCATTGCTTATACAGTTAATGGTATTTAGATGGTATTCTCTACTTTCAATATTCACCCGAACAGTCTCTCGATTGAAAGGGCATTCAAACTTATTTTCATTTTCACTTCCGAAAAAAATGTGTTCCACACGGTTTTGTTCATGTACACCATATTTCATATTTCTGTAATTTCATTGGTCATAGAGTTGAGTATATCCATATTGTATCCTCTTCTTTCGAAATTTCTTCGAATAGTCACTTGAGAGTAGAGGACTCTTGAACAAACTTCTATTCTCACTTCAGGAAAGAAGGTGTTCCACAAGATTCTGTTTTCTTGCCAAACCTCAAGTTTCTGTTCTTTCATTGTCTATAGCGTTGAGGTTGTTTGGATTGTATTTTAAAATCTCAATATTCCTTCGAACAGTCTCTTGTATTAGACCACTCTTAAACTTATCCTGTTTATCACTTCAGGAAACAATGTGTTTCACAACGTTCTCTACTGCATCTTTCCGTAATTTCATTGCCTATAGACTGGAGGATATTCAGATTGTATTTTCAATATTTCTTCGAACAGTCTCCTGATAAAAGGGAACTCTTGAACATATTTCTATTATCACTTCGAGAAAAAAGGTGTTCCACAAGGTTCTGTTTTCTTCTTTCTGCAATTCCATTGCTTATACAGTTAAGGATATTTAGATTGTATTCTCTACTTTCAATATGCCTTCGAACTTTTCCTGGATGGGAAACTTTTCTCCAACATATTTGATTGAGAAAAAAGGAGTTCCACAAGGCAATGTTTTTGCACTATATTTCTTACGAAATTCTATCTACGATAGTGTTTTCAATTCAATAGGAGGTTTCGAAATCGTGAAGGATATTGTTGAAGTTAAAATCAGAAGTCTTATTTATTCTGCAATGTTATTTCATCTAGAGTTGGGGATATATTCAGATTCTATTCTCTATTCTCAATATTCATTCTAGGAGTTTCGTGATGGAGGAGGACTCCCAAAAATACTTCTATATCACTCCTAGGCAATATGATGTTCCACAAGGTTCTGTTCACGTACCATATTTTCCCTAATGCTGTAAGTTGATATACGAGTGTTTCTAAAACAAACTACGTGAAACTTTTGCCTAAGTAGTCAATTTCGAGTGGAAATGAATTTCATTGATTCCTAATGACAGCAAAAATTTCTGAGACACCCGGTTTATGAACCTTCAGATGAAGTCATTAAAGAGTCCTGGTTTAACGAACTGTGATCTCCGCTAAAGCCATAAATGAAATTTTTTCGAGGTACAACTTATATGACTAATTAATTGACCGACTCATTTATTCAATTATATGAACACCTTCTGGATACAAGATATTTATTCGATGCAATACAAGAAAAATACCGAGTCTCATTCATGTCGTAAACAGTCCATTAAACCGTTAAAGCAAAGCAGATTACCAATTATTAATCACCATAACTGGTAAATGTATAAGTAATGTAGAAATTCTCACCAGTTCTGTAGAAGAGGCATAAATTGACGGGTGTAATTGACGTATGGATTGATATGCCCCGTCCAAGGTTCGATTTTATCGGAGCTTGAAGCTTTGGGTAGCTTCTGGTTTGGAAAAGAACTCGACAAATCGCAGTGCCGTATCCGAGGAACGATTTCTGATGAAATTTCAGATCTTTTTCAGCACTCCGTGTATAGTTCGATAGAAGCGATGAAGAATATTCAAGAAAACCCCTCATGCACTTGTTTGAATCCAAAGAAAGTGGTCACCAATCTATAGGTATTGAGTCCTCTAAAGAAGCTTGAATTAGAGACGAAATAATCATATATCATATATGAAATAATCATATTACAATAAATTTTGGAAATATTGGTGAAATGTCGACAGGAGAACCGTAATGGCTTGAAGGTTTGAAACAAAATTACGAGGGTCAATTTCGTGAATGGGCCAAATTCACCTAGTCAAATTGGCAAAGATCTCCAAACGAAAAATCGAAAGAAGATCATTTTGAAAATTTTTTCGTTTGTCTGATGAGAGAGTCAGGTTTGTACTCTGAAACAGCACAGTTCGCTTTGTTTATCGTTTATATTATTCCTGTATTGTTCATTAGGCCATTTGTTTTCCAAGGAACTTTCCTTGACAAATAGTTCTATCCTGCAATCCACAAGTGCTTTTTCAATAAAGAAACAATTTCTATCAATTTTTTCATAGTTTTGTTTCAGATATTGGGAGTGAACACCCAGAAAAAAGGATTCTTTCAATTCTTTCATATTTCAAGACTTTCATCAGAGTGTATATAAATAATGACAATTAAATCGAAACTAGTTCCCTTGATAAAGATTATTATTAGAATCTTCAAAAAACAGATTTTTTTTATACCTTATAATATCCTTGAATATTAATGTCTTACGATATACTGTCATCGTCTTCGACGTGCCTCGTCTCTAATGACAAGTTTAATTATTATTTCAACTGGCATGTAATGATTGAGGTCAAAAACTCAGGACAACGGTAACATAACAGAATGAAATACGAAAATAATACTAGACACGGTGTTTCAACTTGATCTTACGATATATCAAAATCTTACCACGTTTATACTCAATCACAAACGAACTAAGTTGGTGTAGACCTACTAGCAGGCTTGTTAAATTGTGCATAGATCAATATTGTCAACAAGTTCTCAACCATCTTCTTTCTTTGATGAATGGATTGAGGTGGAAACACTTTCAAAAATCTTTATAAATTTATAAATTAAATGACAGTTGATACCGACTCTATGAAACTCTCTGTTTATGTGTCTAGTATTTTTTTGTATTTTGTTTTATTATTTTCCTGAGTTTTTGACTTCAATCATTATGTGCCAGTTGACAACCATCAAATTTGTCATTCAAGACGAAGACAATGAAAGAATATAGTACCTATAAGATATCAAACTCGAAAGATATTATGTGAAGGTATAAAAATATCTGTATTTTCAATGATAAATAATGACGATTATCGAAAAACATTTATGTAAGTTATTTGAACGAAAATATTGGGAATATTGAACACTATTTTATTTTACTAATTCATTAGTAACAACGCCGACGTTTCGAAACTGTTCGTTTCTTTTTCAAGGCTGGAAATAAACACAAATTTAAAGTATACAATAAGACATAATGTGAAAAACATTACCTAGTTACGGTAAACAATATTGTACACTTATTAAAAACATTTAGACATTTGAGGAATCGATTCGAACAAACAACGTCATTAATCACATTCAACTTGACCATGACATTAAGGTTACAACATGACATGATCTTAAATATCCCTATAAAATTATTGATGAGGCCAGCACTCATCTTCTAAGTATACTATTATAAGTAATGCTAAGGTGTTGCACATCTTCTCTATGATTGACAGTATAGTTTCTTTTTATGTGGATCATCTCACTAACATTTCTTCTATAACCAACCTCTTCCCTATCAAGTATCCGTACACCATCAAAATTAAATTTATGACCCATGGTTCTCTGATGTAAAGTTAAAGCTGTTCCATCAAAATTTGCAACATTCTCACAATCATATTTATGTTGTTTTATTCTATCAATATCTATAAATGTCCAAATGTTTTTAATTAGTGTACAATATTGTTTACCGTAACTAGGTAATGTTTTTCACATTATGTCTTATTGTTTACTTTATATTTGTTTTTATTTTCAGCCTTGAAAAAGAAACGAACAGTTTCGAAACGTCGGCGTTGCTACTAATGAAACAGTAAAATAAAATAGTGTCCAATATTCCCAATATTTTCTTTCAAATAATTTATAATGGATGATAACCAAACAATAATTTATGTAAGTTATGAAATTTTTTTACAGTTTCATATTTTAAGGGCTTCATGCGACAATATAGTTTCACATAATTTGCGTGGGAAATGTGTGCAATATTTTCGACTGAATAACTTCTTCTGTTTATCTAGAATTGCTTGGAATCACGCACAGATCAACGGACTATAACTACCAGCAAGCGAGCGATTCTTGAACGCATTCCCATAATGTAATCTAGTAAACGTAAAGAAAGCTGCTGAAATTTGAGTAGCATTAAACGAGCCAGTTAACAAGCGACAAACAATGAGCAGGAAACATTTCAACTGCGACCGCAAGTCTTGGCTGTAAAAAGGGCTTCTGACCACATCCACCTCCAGAGTGGAGTAGTGCATTTGACCCACACAAGACACTTACGGGGTATTACACGTGATAATATTCGAAGTTTCCGCTTTTTCCCTCTTGATTGAGAGAATCCGTTTTGAGGATGTGGATATGGTTAAGAAATTGAGAATCCTGAACGTTTCCGTTAAATAGTTTAGGAAAGAAATGACATGAGGTCCTAGGAGCTCTTGCACATTGAACGAATTTTTAGACCAAACGCTATTTTTTGAATTATTATGTGACCAGAAGTAATTCGCTTAGATCTGAAAGACAAGCAGCGTGGGGAAAGTACAGTACCAGATGGATGACCGCTTTGTTTTTGAATGGGCATGCAAGAACTCATCCAACATTTACTATCTTCTATGCGAGTTGTAAAACAAAGATATTTCCATTTTGCCCAAATGGTTTCGGGAATTTGGAGCTTAGTGCCTCAATCGAAACTTGGGAATTGGTTGTAGAAAACCGAAGCGCAAATGTTTGCGGTATTTTGTAGGTAAACAAGTTTTTATTCGCTCTCTGTTTATAGGAATAAGATTCTGTGTTAATTCGGTACACTTTTTTTAACGCTTACTGTATGAATTGATTTTGTTTATTTCATTTTTGCGCGCATGTTCTAGGGGAACAGCGTGCTATTGTTTTGTCCAAATGTCTGTAATTTTCGATGATTGAGCCGAAAATGGTCTTAAACGACCAATTCAAAAAAAAATCAAATTTATTTTTTTTCAAATATTTGATATTCTGTGATCTTCTCATCATATTATCCTCATTGAATTCTGTATGAACCTTCGATATTTTTCGATAATGTACTGGATTTAAATTCGATCTAATCTGTATTTTTGTAAATATTGGGAAAATAAAATTTTGAATGGGTATATTTGCGGAATCATTGGGCCTAACGGCCGACTGCGTAAACACAATAACTTCCGGAAGAAACAACTTAGAAACCCAATATTTGTAGAGAAGGTTTGGACCTTAATTACGAAGGCCGAATTCGTGAATGGGTGAAATCCGCCCAATGATTCCATAGATATTCCCATTCAAAATTTGATATTTCCAATATTTCCATGGATTTCTATTTTCAATGCTAATTGAGTAAAACCATCCAAGACATCAACGTTTTGATTCCTCCACATCCTCTCTGTCTTCAGAACCACGAGCACCGTCATGTAATTGACCTTTCGATACTTACGAACTGTAACGCGTTAAATTCGATTAAGATCATGTGACAGAATTTTGACGTACAGGACCTCCTGGGTCGAAATATACGGGTTATCCAATATATTGGTAAATTATCCGCAAGAGATACTCTAAGTTGGCTCGGCTGGTGTTTCACAGCTACCTACCATTTTATCATGTAAACTGGTTATCGTTAATCCACATCGAAAATTCACAGGGATTGGTTACAACTGATCGAATTAATAGAGTTTGACTTCCACGATTATTAGAGACCATGGCTTGTCTGACATTTCAGGTAAATATCGGGTTTTCCAATAAGAGGTGTTATTTTGATATTCGAAGAGAAATGCCATTTTCAATATGACGAATCGGATGTTTATTTCATTATAAAGATGAAGCTATGCTGTTAATAGTGGAAAATAACATCATTCAAATGACCACCACGACCACGCTCACAGGACCATATTCTTTTAATGACATTTTCCATAACCAAATCGCAAAGTGGCTGCCCTATGTTCTCGATAGCCTCACGAATTCCATCTTTGAGGTCTTAAATCGACGCTGGGCTATCAGCGTAGACCTTCTCTTTCACGTGGACCCAAAGGAAGAAGTCGCAAGGTCGCAAGAAATCACAAGATTTCGGTGGCCAATTGTGATCACCTTTTCAAGAGATAACACGGTTCGGAAACTTTTCACGCAAAAGATCAATGGTTTCGTTGCTTGTGTGGCACGTAGCGCCGTCTTGTTGAAAGTAAACGTTGTCCAGATCAATACCATCCAATTCCGGCCATGAAAAATCATTAATCATCTCTCGATAGCGCAATCCATTCACCGTAACTGTTGCTCCAGCCTCATTTTCGAAAAAGTAAGGTCCAGTGACTCCGCCGGACCATAAACCGCACCAAACAGTCACACGTTGAGGATAGAGAGGCTTTTCAACAATAACTCTCGGGTTTTCTGAGCCCCAGATGCGACAATTTTGCTTGTTGACGAAGCCACCGAGGTGGAAATAGGCCTCATCACTCAAGAAGATTTTTCTATGGAATTCCGGATCATTTTCATGCATTTCAACGACCCAATCAGCAAAGACACGACCTCGAATTTTGCCACCAATTTCTTTATTGCGGTCCGACAAGGTGCTTCACGATGACCCAAAAATGTTCGAGTTTTACGAACCGTCTCTGCCAAATTTTCACCATTTTTATAGTGAATTTCAATAATTTCAATGCGTTGTTGAAGCGTGTATCGTTCCATTTTTATCCATGGCGTAGTTTCTACTTGTCAAATGTCAAAAAATGACAGCTTCAAAAGTGACATCTACCGAAATAGCGGGCTATTCAAATAACACCTCTTATTGGAAAACCCTTTGTATTCGAGAGGGATTATCAGCTTTGTTTATCGAAATTATGAATAGGTTTCACCTACTTTAGATCTGTATTTGCCAGACTGTGAGGACAAACGACGGAAATTATACTCGATTCATTCCTATAACTTGATTCGGTAGGCTATGGAAGTTTGACGCAGTCCACTCCATATCTCGAATCTAGTCCTAGCTGTTCAATACTGGAAAAAAGGGGTATTGGCTTCAGGGCTCTGGGGTGAATCAAACGTTCGATGTTTCGATGTATTTCTGAGAACTTCTCCAGGAAAATTCTGTCAGATGTACAACACTGCAGTGGCAAGTGTTGAATTTCATTGGAACGTCGAAGGTTGCTTCTGCATCAATCCTTTACGTGTTAAATGTATAGGAAAGTTGATTAATTCGGTTACGATGTTTTTCGTTGTTTAGGGAATATCATATTGCCTAAACAATGAAAAAGAAAGAAGATGATTCCAGAAAAGGATCGAAGCGTCGACACTTATGAAAACAGTGTTTGATTAACCGCAGTCCTGAAGCAAACAGCCCTTTTTCTCAGTACTGTGTATACATGATTAAGAATTTCTAGAAAAGCACTGACGTGAAGTCAGCAGCTTTCGGGCACATTTCCAGTTGAAATTTATTGCCAAAGCGGTTATCTTCTCACGTATTTTGAGCTTAAAATGGTCTTACACGATTGGGTTGAACTTTCTGAAGAAGAATCCGTAATCAAATTCAATTCTGTCCGTCCGGCCTATTTGAAATTTTGAGGTTTATTCCTCGATATATCATGAAGTATTAACTCGATCAAATTGAAACTTCGTTGACAGTTTTGGAATATCAACGCGCAACTTAAAGCGAAATTTCGTGAGTATCAAGTTGTAAGAAAATTTAAGAAAAATTTCATTTGAAAATATTTGAAATTTTTGATGAAAAAATTTTTTCCTCTGAAAATATTGACTACATTTCAATGGAATTTGGCACAAACCTTAAGGTCGGTATTTAACAACAATGTTTCAAATTTCAATTCGATCCGATTCTACTTTCAGAGATATAAGGAAAAAAAATGTGCCAAATTTCGTTGTTATTAGGAATTTTAACGTTATTTCCGCAATATCTCAAGAAGTACGAATGCAATCAGATTGAAACTTCGTAATCAGGTGGAGATTACCAACACGCAACAAGGTGCAAAACTTCGAGTTGAACTAAAAGTTAGAATTTTAACAAGCGCGTAAAAGCTCCTGACCTCTCGTCAGTGCTTTTCTAGATTGTTTTCATATGGTTTCAAAACTTTCGATAAACTTTTTTTTTCGGAAACTGTTCATCATATTCCAAAAAAAATATTCCGCAGACTTCCAGCTTTAAATTTTTCATCCGTATCAAATTCTATACGATTATAATTTTCTGAGATATTGGGGAAAAATATGTCAAATTCCGTAGTTTTTGTTTATTATTCGATGAAATCAAACACTCAAAGAACAGTTTGGTTACATTAAGTAAAAATTATTAACAGTCACCTAATCCGTTATTGAAATATGGCTTATCAAATATTTGTTTTGTATAAACAAATTATTTGTTCACGCCTTGATAAATAAAGACTTATTTAAGGTTATCATACATTTATTTCATCATATTATTCATTTATTAATAGTGAATAAATATTTTGTGGTCTATGCTCAACTATAAATAAATTTTGTTCTTCGGATATTAACGAATATTGAAAGTAAATTACTTATCATTAGTGATGAACAAATATTTTGTGATTATTAATCAATGTTTATTTCAGTGGAAAAAACATGGAGCTGGATTTCTTCATATGTGGGTATTGGTAGCAATGAAGCAATATAACTTTCATGCAAATCATTTATTTTCAAAATCAAAAATAATTATTATTTTTCATACTTGAAACAATGCTCAATATTATGCATTAATTGAAGAGTCCATTTACTTAATAAATGCAGCAGTACATATATTTATGTTTTATGAAATAATTAACTGACATCTTCCTATTTACTACATACAACGAAGTTTGGAATAAAATGTTATGACAGTATTGCAACAAGAGATAAGAGCTATTCTGAAAATAACAATAAACAATAAATTCAATCACTGACTCACTTTCTTCCTGAAGAATAGTTCCAACACGTCAGAAGAGAATATTTGAGAATTCGTATATAGAATGAATTGAATTAGGTTTTTCTTATCAACTCAAATTGCTTAGAATCCACACAAGAAATCTGTTTCGTTGAGTTCAAGCCTTTTTCTGTACGAGGCACTATCTCATTCAGTTTTCTTCTTTCTCATATATCTCCTTTGGCAGTTTGAAGGGATTCATTCCATTTTCTGAAGAATTAATCATTTTTGAAACATGTTTCGCGAACATAATCAGAGTCAATTATCTTAATATTCATTGGTTTACAATACTGCTTTTGTTTACCTGAGTCATAATCAATGTATAACCAAATTTCGACCTGCCTTCGCAAAATTTACATTTCTCAAGTTTTTGATGCACGAACTACCCATGTCGAATATAGGTTAGGAAAAATGAATAGTGTATACATACCTGATTTGTTTCCTCTTCTTTAACAATTCCAATGTTCCATTTCAATATCACCATGAATGCTAAGAGCCTCGACACAAAAATCAGACCCGATGGAACGATCAGATACTATATAACATTATTGACACCGCGCACACGATAATCTACGAGTCTGAACACGACCTGAGGTGACTCTGAACAGCCCCGAATCATAATAAACGTGAATATGTATTTATTAATAGCCACCCCATTATTTATTGATAGTTATCAAAACTTATTGATGATAAATATTTGAATCTTTGTAATGGACAAATTATTTATCGTTAACTTATTTTCTTTGTAATAACTGAATATCGCTGTAACAAATGCTTTGTTTATAGATAATATCAAAACATATTACAATCAGTTTTAATTATTCAGCCATATTGATTGTGAATATTATTCACTTATTCTTAACAAATTCGGAAGAAACAAAGGTTTATTCAGTATAACTGAGATTTTTCTTTCAGTGAAGAATAAACCTTAGTGAACGACAAAAAAAATTACCCCCCCTGAAAATTTCACAGTTAACATTTCGAAGTATGTATATTTGAATGAACTAATTAAAAAAATCAGTCCGTCCGCCGTCCGTTGTCCGGGGCTTTTCTCTGAGAGTACTGAACCGAAATCCGTGAAACTTGGTAGAAAAATCAGTTGTCGCTTGAGATCGATCCTCCAAGCTTTTCAGCAGGATCGGTGTACCTTAAGGGCTCAAAATTGGGGGTTGGATGATAAAAAAATTATTTCCCGAAAACTTACCACCGAATTTTCATGAAACTCTCAACGTTGATTACTGTTGCATAACTAAACCTAGAAATTTTCACCCAGATAATTTCCGACCAATAGTCCCTGCGTTATAAAGATAAACGCTGCAAATTATGTTGTGAAAAACCAATGAGTTATGAATAATATATAAGTTTTATTCAAGATATCAATGGATTTGAGTTATTTAATTGAGAAAATAATAAACCCTCGTGTAAAATTTGCAGCGTTTTTTCCTCGATATGGTTCTTTTAATTGAGAAAATAATAAACCCTCGTGTAAAATTTGCAGCGTTTTTTCCTCGATATGGTTCTTTTTCTGGGAAAACTGAAAAAAAACCTGGAAAAGCACTGACGTGAAGTCAACGCCTTTTTTAGTTTTTTTGGATTTTTTCCTAGTTTGCATGGAAGCCGGGATATTAAGGCGGGAACCTTCTCAAACTGACACTCTGTATATCACTGTAGTCGATATAATTATATTAATAGAGTAATGAGGTTGGTACATAAAGTAGTCAGATCGGCCATTTCTGCAAAGTTCACATACGACTGTGTTCTCATAAGATTCCATTACAAATTTTCAATCACGAAGTAATGGCTTCATGGCCTCAGGGCAAATTGTTCTAGGTTGTTGTGCCCATCTAATGATGGATGATAATCTCAGGCATTGTGAAGAAAATGCTCGAATAATTCTCGAGAGATTGATGGAAAATTATCTCGATTTGATTATGCTCAACACTATAGGACTTTGGAGTTACGATTCGCGTTTTTTCAACAGGTGGAAATACGATTTAATGAGTCTGCTTTCAAGTATTAAGTCTCAGAGTGAATTGCTGTGGAGTTGGGTGTTTAAGACAGCATATTCATCATTCATTTTTTTCGATAACGTTCAGCATACGGGATGTTCCGTGAAGAAATTGAAAAAAAAAAGTCTAGAGAAGCACTGACGTGAAGTCAGCAGCTTTTACGCGCTTGTTCATATTGCGAAATGGCGACTTGGAAATTTCAATGAAATTTAAATAAAATATGAAAATTTTCGAAAAAAAAAACTTTTTTCTCAAATTTTTTCATCGATAATCCTTCTTATTGATACTGTACATCTTCCAAGCAAGGTTCATTTTGATCAGATAAATATTTTTCGAGTTATTGAAAACACAAAATTTCAAATGGCTGTAACACAATGACCATTCGGCAGATTTGGCCCATTAACGTACTTAACCGAGATATTTAGGATCAAAACCTAAACTGAAAATGTCAATACTCTAGGTTTTTTCTTTCGGAAGTTACAGAACACACGGCCGTACGGACAGAATTAAATTTGGCCACGGATTCTTCTTCAAGGAGTTCATCCCAATCGTTTAAGACCATTTTCGGCTCAAAATTCGAAAATTACAGACATCGTAACGAAATGATAACGCGTCGTTCCCTTGACCCAGCGCGTAATGAATATTCTTTCAAGTGAGAGCAATACAAACGTTGGAATTAAACATCTTAGCATGTGTAAATAAATCTCAGTATGGGCCAAGGAGATGTTAACATACAAAATACACTTTTAACTATGTTTAGTTAATATTTTAAGAGAAAATTCGGAAATTTTAACTATTTTGCACGCATGTTCTCGGGAACAGCGTGCTATCGTTTTGTCCACATGTCTGTAATTTTCGAATTTTGAGCCGAAAATGGTCTCAAACAACAAGGTTGGACTCACTGATGACGAATTCGGTGTCAAAATCGATTCTGTCAGGCCGACCGACAACACGATAACGGTCGAACGGTGCAAGCTAGCGACTTGGAACTTTCAGATCAGGTTGCACATTGGAATGCGGTGGTTATAAGTTTGTTAATGGGACAAATCGGCTTCATGATTTCGGAGATATAGTCATTTGATCATACAGTCGATAAATCAAAAAAAAAATTTTTTTCGAAAAAGTTATTGAAAAATTCTTTTTTGGGGAAACTATTCATCATATTCGAAAAAAATTCCGCTCACGCCTGGAGCTTCATATTTCACAGCAGCGTACCAAATTTCATTTCGATACGATAATAATTTCTGGAGATATTGGGAAAAAATATGTAAAATTTCGTGGTTTTTTTTCTTGATATCGTTGATTTTTCCGTAATAGCTCAAAAAATACTAATTCAATCAAGATGAAACTTGGCAGCTTGTTTGGAAATGCTAGTAGACAACATTGTGCAGTATTTCATGATCGTGTCATGGAAAATATTTGAAAAATAAATTTCAAACTTTTTGTTTTTTCAAATATTTTGCGATCTTCTAATGATGTTATCCCCATGAAATTCTGTATGAGCCTTCAAGCTGTCATTTTTCGATGAAGTACTGGATTCCAATTATATCTAATCTGTATTTTTGGCACCATTGGGAAAATAAAATTTTGAATGGGAAACTCTGTGGAATTATTGGGTGGACCTAACCCATTAACGAATTCAGGCTCCGTGATTAAGATGCAAACTTACTCTACACATATCGAGTCTCTCAGTTGTTCATTTCGGAAGTTATTGTGTTCATGATCAGCCGTATCTGCCCAATGATTTCGTAGACATACCCATTCAAAATTTCATGTTTCAAATATTTCCAAAATACAGATAAGATCGAATTGAAATCCAGTACAGGGCTATAGCGAGAGATGATACATTTTCATCGATCTAATGAAGTTTTCGAATATTTTTACTGCTTTTTGAGGTAGGGCAATGGTGTTCACCTTGCCGTATAATTGAAAAAAAAATGTTTCGAAAAATTTTTGAAATTTTCTTGTTTTTATGGCAGGACGATCCCAATGAAATGCTGCTCAAAGTTGCGTATCATTATGCTCCAACTAACTGCCAACTTTCAATCCAATCGCTTCAGTAGTTCCTGAAATATCAGCGAAATAATCTTAAATTTCAAATGCCTGTAACTCTGAAACAGTTGGGCTGATTTCACCCATTAACGAGCTCAACTGCGACGTTCTGATGCGGAACCCATGGAGGTAGGAAAAGAGTGGAGAGGGCATAACGTTTGAAAAGTATCCCACACTTTTGAGAACTTTATGTGGATTAACCCATACCAATATGGCCGACTTTGAACTGAATTTTTTGTCTTATTTGCTGTACACCACAGATTAGAAATAAACACCTTTTAGTTTTCTGCCATATTGGTATGGGAAAATCCACAAAAAGTTCTCAAAAGTGTGTGACACCTTTAGTACAAGGGAAGAATAGGATATGCTCCACCCCCTTCCTTTACCTCCATGCCTACCCCAAAATGCTAGCTTGCTCCGTTCGATAGTTATCGTGTCCTCAGATGGCCGAACTGCCGGCCGGCCGGACAAAATCGATTTTGACACCAGATTCGTCATCAGTGAGTCCAAACTAGTCGTTTGAGACCATTTTCGGCTCCAAATTAGAAAATTACAGACATTTTGACAAAAGGATATCCAGAACATAAGAAATTACCAATCGCTTATGGAAACACATCGTTATAAAGCTCCAAAATTTCTCAAACCTGCTCGACTTTTTCTTCTTCTTCATACAATCCATAAATAATCTGCCGCATCGCCAGCAATTACCAAAGTAACCAGAGAAGAACCAGAAGACAAACGCATACCAAATGCAGGTCGACAGAAAGCGGGCATCCGAAGCCAAGAATTCAACAAGTGCAGAGGACTGTCATGAGAAAAAACGATGCACACAAATCAACAGATATTATCAGATCGAGTTATGTATGAGAAAATGATCAGGATGCGGAATAATTCATCGGAGCGGTAATGGCTTGTTTTAACAAAAAGAAATCCATCGATATTGACATCATTAGCCGAGAATTCTGCCCGATTCGGCGCGATCTTAGTCGATGTTGAATAAAGCGATTTGTTTTTGCCGTATGGCTGTAATTGAGGTTGGCTGGATCATTTTTACAGGTGCGGCTTCGAATATACTCAGTGACATTCGAAGTTTCACACCAGAAAAGCACTGGCGTGAAGTCAGCAGCTTTTGCGTGCATGTTCAATGGAGATGACCGCTTTGGCAAAGAATTTGAATATACCCGCAAAAGCTGCTGCCTTCACGACAGTTTTTTTTCGATAAAGTACTGGATTTCAATTCGATCTAATCTGTATTTTTTTTAAATATTAAGAAAATAAAATTTTTAATGGGTATATCTAGGGAATCATTGGGCGGATTTTACCCATTCAAGAATTCGACGTTCGTAATTAAGCCCCAATTCTTTTCTACAAATATCGAGTTTCTAAGTCGTTTGATTACGAAGGCCGAATTCTTGAATGGGTGAAATCCACCCAATGATTCCGCAGATATCAGCGGGAATAGATAAGATAACAACAGAAATATTAAAAAATACAGCAGAGTTCATAGCTACACCCATTACATTTGTTATCAATAGGGCAATTGAGATGGGACAATATCCTGATGTTCTGAAAAAATCAATTGTGGTACCTTTATATAAGTCTGGGGACAGATCATTATGCTCGAATTACCGACCAATTTCTATATCTCCTGTAATATCTAAAATATTTGAAAAAGTGTTAAAAGTTAGAATAACTAAATTTTTAGACAAATACGGCCTGATTTCAGATCAACAATACGGCTTTAGAGCGGGCAGGTCGACGCAGAATGCAATAGCATATTTGACAGGTAAAATATATAAAGCTATTGATGACAAGATACCGACCATCTGTGTATTCATCGACCTCGCCAAAGCGTTCGACACAGTAAGTCATCATGAGTTATTATTGTCATTAGAGAGAATAGGTTTTAGAGGTCAATCTTTGAAATTAATGGAAAGCTATTTAAGTCACAGATTACAAGCTGTCAAAATTGGGGATGAAGTGGGAGGATTCAGGGAAGTAAAATATGGTGTACCTCAAGGTACAGTGCTTGGGCCATTACTTTTTATCATTTATATAAATGATCTCTTTGACTTACCATCGGTTGGTAATATCCTTAGTTTTGCTGATGATACTGCTATAATCTACCAAGACACTTCCTGGGACAACCTGAAAAAGAAAATTGAAGTAGACTTTGCACAAATTATTGAGTTTTTAAATTATAAAGTACTTACCATAAATGTCGAGAAAACTAAATTTGTTACTTTCACCAGCTATACCCGATACTTACCTCAGTTGCCTAATTTGAATATATCAACCACTCATAGCCCACCTATAGTAATAACAGCCGCAGATACTGTGAAATATTTGGGAATATATATCGATCATAGACTTCAGTGGAAAAAACAAGCAGATAAAATTGTGAAAAAGTTAAGGTCCCTCATTCCTAGATTCAAATTTTTCAGAACATTTTGTACAACTGACCAAATGAAAGTGTTGTATTATGCTCTTGTCCAGTCACACTTAACATATGGGAATCTAGCATGGGGAGGATTGATGAATGTTCATTTAAAAAAAATTGAAACGACACAGAGATGGATATTGAAGGTAATGTTTTTCAAGCCGTTTAGATATTCCTCAGACTTGCTTTATACTGAGAGTGGATTATATGACTTGAGACAGTTATTTTACCAGTCACTCATGATAAATCACCACAGTCAAATTCATAAAAATCAACAAATAAAACATATACATAACACCCGATATAAGCTTCATTCTACGATGGTACCTAAAATAAACAAAACAATAGGACAGCGGAGTTATATATTTTTGGGACCGCAAATTTTCAATAATTTACCGGTAAATTTAAAAAAGATTATAATCCCAACAGTATTCAAGAAAAAACTGCGTAAATATATCGATTCAACACCTAGGCTCTGTATACACTCACAGATTGATTTGAAAAATAGCAACACTTTTTAAATTGGAATTTGTTAAACTTTCTCTTTATTGTAACTTTTTTGTAGGAATGTTCATGATTTGAGTTGAACTAGTGTTGTCCATAATGTAAATCCACCGGCGGATATTCTATCCATGTGGATTGAATTGTTTGTTCAGAGTTTAATTTACTGAAAATTAATGTTCCTTTATATTTTGTTCTTTCTAATCTGAATAAACATTAAACATTATTATTATTATTATTATTATTATTATTATATACCCATTCAAAATTTTATTTTCCCAATATTTCCAAAAATACAGATTAGATCGAATTGAAATCCATTACTTTATCGAAAAATGACTGTTTGAAGGTTCATACAGAATGTAATGAGGATAATATGATGGGAAGATCACAGAATATTAAATATTTAAAAAAAAATTTTTTTTTTCAAATTGTTCTAATGACATGATCCTCATGAAATGTTGAACAATGTTGTCCTTCAACATCTTCGAACTAGCTGCGAAGTTTCATCACGATTGAGTCAGTATTTCTTATACCGAGAAAAACTACGATATCGAGAAGAAAGCCACGAAATTTCAAATATTTTTTTCCAATATCTCCAAAACTAATATACCAAATTTCAGTTCGATCCGATCACAGTTTTCGGAGATATTCGGAAAAAATATGTCAAATTTCGTAGTTTTTTTCTCGATATCGTTGTTTTTTTCAAAATAACTCAGAACTTACTGATTCAATCATGATGAAACTTGGCAGCTAGTTTTAAAGTCCTGATTGATAACAATTCATGCAAAATTTCAAGATGATCGTGTCATCAGAAAAAATTGGAAAAAAATATTCAATATTCTGTCATCATCTGATCATATTATCCTCAAGAAATTCTGTATGAACCTTCGAACTTCGAACTGACATTTTCCGATGAACTATTGAATTTCAATTCGACTCAATTTGTTATTGGGAAAATAATATTTATATCTGTGGAACCATTGGGTGGATTTCGTAATTAAGGTCCAAACCTTCTCTACAAATATTGAGTTTCTAAGTTGTTTCTTCAGGAGGATATTGTGTTTACAGTCGGCTGTAAAGCATGAATTATAAGCTGTTATCACACGAATCTATCATAAAAATGTCAAACCAGACAAGTAAAACGTATCTAACGTTCTAATTATTTCAAAGGTAGCCGAACTATGTAGTTTATATTGGTTGATAATATACCAAAATATGAAAAATGTTAACGACTAGTTTCCAATTCTAGTTTTTTTTCTGATGTTGTTAGGAATTTAAACTTGGATTTGGCGAACGAGTCCTTTTTGAGAACTGAAAAATTTTGGAAATACCTGTACTCAGTATTAAAAGGCACCGCAAAACGTAGAAATACTCCAAATAATAAATCATAGGCCAACACCAATGACTATTTCTAGTTTCACCCATTTAAATGGTATAGGTACCTAATAATTTTATTTACAACCGTTACGAAGTTCTTTTCGAAAACAATTTTGAAATGGTTAACCACAAAAGGGGTCACCGCCTCACTTTCAAACCTTTTCAATAAGATGAATTATCCCACAATGAAAATTTGTCACGGGCTAAGTGACCATCCAAACTTGTATTATTTGTGTTGTGCTGTTCTCTGAACCAGTTGCCGAAGAAATCGATTATCCTGAGGTATTTCGGAGGCTCCACAAGTTGTATCTGTATGAATTTTATATGATTTCAATGCATATTCTTGATATACATATATAAAAGGGCTGGAAAATTTACACAAGGGTATTTTATTTACTCAGTTAAATAACACAATTCCATTGATATCTTAAATAAAACTTATATATTATTCATACCTTATTGGTTTTTCACAACACAATCAATATGAAGCGTTTTTCTTTATAACTCAGGGGTCACTTGTCGGAAATCATCCGGGTGGAAATTTTTTAGTTGAGTCATATAAAAGTAATCAACGTTGAGAGTTTCATGAAAATTCGGTTGCAAGTTTTCGAGAAATATTTTTTTTTCACTCCTACCCCCAGTTTTGAGCCCTTAAGGTACACCGGTCCTGCTGAAAAACTGGGAGGATCAATCTCGGGCGACACGCGATTTTTCTACCAAGTTTCACAGATTTCGGTTCAGTACTTCCAGAGGAAAACCCCGGACTACGGACGGCGCACGGCGTATGGCGGACGGACGGATTTTTCATTATTAGTTAATTAAAATGTACATACTTCAAAATGTAAACTGTGAAATTTTCAGGAGGGATAATTTTTTTTTGTCGATCACTAAGGGTTATTATTTGATTTTGTCAAATAAAAAACGAAAACTCAGTAAAACTATTCAAAAGCCTACCACCGACTGACTTCATAGAAATGAATGTATACAGTGCGCGTCAAAATTATGGAACAAATGCATTTTCTCAGAAGAAAAATATTTGGCAACAAAATCCTGAAACAGGTCAATTTTTGTTTCACTTTTACCAAATTTGTATGCATTTTTGAAGGATTTTTGTTGCACCCTGTGCCATCCCCATCGACCCTCTGAATTTTTTCAATAGGGAAAGTAGATCATATGGTACTTTTTTGGCAAGGTCTTTGTATCTTCTTTACAGACGTGCAGAAATTTCCAAGAAAAAAATTTTTTTTTTGAAAAATTAGTTAGTTCAAAAAGGTTTTCAGTATGTGCACTTTGTCATGGCTCATTTACTTTGAGAAGATGGTACCTGATGAAATTTGTCACCGAATGAAAGTCGACCATTACAGTTTTGTTCATGCACATTTTTCAACCCCTTTAAACCCCCTCACGTGAGAATTTTTTTTTCTCCATTAAACGGTTCGTAGGATTGAAGGTTGTGCATGAACAGAACTGTTATGGTCGACTTCCATTCGGTGACAAATTTCATCAGGTACCATCGTCTCGAAGTAAATGAGCCACGACAAGTGCACATACTGAAAACCTCTTTGAACCAATTTTTCAAAAAAAAATTTTTCTTGAAAATTTATGCACGACTGTAAAGAAGATTCGAAGACCTTGCCAAAAAAGGACCACATGACCTACTTTCCCTATTGAAAAAATTTAGAGGGTCGATGGGGATGGCACAGGGTGCAACAAAAATCCTTCAAAAATGCATAAAAATTTGGTAAAAGTGAAACAAAATGACCTGTTTCAGGATTTTGTTGCCAAATATTTTTCTTCTGGGAAAATGAATTCGTTCCATAATTTTGACGCGCACTGTATATAGGTAGGTACGGAAGAAAAACACTTTGAACCATGGCATAACTGTACATCAAGATGAATGAAGCATATGTTATAAGGAGTTATTAGCCTCTCATTCACAAGTTCCTGAAAAATTGATTACGTAATTCACATAATTGAATGGTTATAGAACACTCTGATAATGGTTTCATTCCATCGAGAGATCCGTTTCACATAGTTCTTCCAACAATACTAGCAACCTAACGGAAACCCATTAATTGTTGAAGTTTTTCCATGCCTATTAAGAATCTTTTCTTTCTGTAATGAAGCAGAGGTATGCTCGCCTGGTTTTAATCCCACAATAAAACGAATAAAAAATCGGTGCAGGCCCTTTCAATTGCCAAATAGTTGTCGGTGTTCTTAGAGGTTCTGTGTTCACAATTCGACCGCTAATGGTTGTAGAGCCAGGGGGTCAAACATCATTTATCAATTTTGCCACCGAAAAACCATTAAATGTTCGGCGTATTTCTGTGGGGAGATTGCTGCTGCCCATTTTAATTTATGACTTATATTTTTATTGGGATACCACTGGGTTCGAATTTGAACTTTTGTACTTTTCTTCATTCGCCTCGGAAGCGACAACAAGGTGACCAAAAGAATATTTGTCATTGTGATGAATAACTACTCACATTTAATTGAATTCCTTCATTTTCATGGAAATAACCCCATAATTCTGGAAAAGCACTGACGTAAGTGGGGAGCAGTTATATAAGCTCTTGTTCAAATTAAATGCCAAGGCGACACTACCTGAAATATTGAGGACAGAACTACGATACTAAGGAAATATCGAAATTTGACTCTCAATTAATTGATTTTCTTAATTCTCATTGAAATAACAAAAAAAATCTGGATAAGCACTGACGTAGGTGAGGAGCGGTTCAAATCAAATGCTAAGGCGGCATTACCTAAAATATCGAGGACATAACTACGATACCAAGGAAATATCGAAATTTGACTCACAATTAATTGATTTTTCTTAATTCTCATTAAAATAACCCAAAAATTCTGGAAAAGCACTGACGTAGGTCAGGAGCAGTTATATAAGAGCTTGTTCAAATTAAATGTCAAGGCAGCACTACCTAAAATATTGAGGACATAACTACGATAATGAGGAAATATTGACATTTGTCCCACAATCAATTAATTTCTCTTAATTCTCCGTGAAATAACCCAAAAATTCTGAAAAAGCACTGACGTAGGTCAGAAACAGTTGTATACGCGCTTGTTCAAATTAATTTAATTAGTTAAATTTTAAATTATTAATTAATTAAATTCTAATTGATTATTTTTGCATGCGAGCATGTTCTTTTTTCCAAATATCTGTTATTTTCGAAGTTCTTCCGGGAAATGGCCACAAACGAATAGATTTTTTCTCGGAACTGTTCCATATTTGAAAAAATTTTTGCTCATACCTTGAGCCACATATTTCACAGCAGTGTACCAAATTTCATTTTGATGCGGTTTAAATTTTCAGAGATATTGGGAAAAAATGTGTCATATTTCGTGTTTTTTTCCTCGGTATCATTATTTTTTCTGGAAAAAACAAAAAATACGGATTCAATCATGATGTTACTTGAAATCTAGTTCGAAAATGCTGATGAACCTCTTTGTGCAGAATTTCTTGATGATCATGTCATTATAACAATTTGAAAACTAAAATATTTCAAATATTCAATATTCTGCGATCTTTTGATTATCTCATCATCATCACGAAATTCTGTATAAATTACCGTCAAGTGGTCATTTTTCAATCAAGTTTTGGATTTCAATGGGATCTTATATGTATTTTCATAAATATTCGGAAAATAGAAACTTGAATGGGTATATCTGCGAAATTATTGGCTGGATTTTACCCATTCACAAATTCAGTATTCGTAATTAAGGTCCAAACATACTCTACAAATATCGAGTTATTAGTTGTTTCTTTCGGAAGATATTGTGTTTACGATAAGCCTTTTAAGCTGACCTCGATATTTGTAAAGTAGGTTCGGGGCTTAATTACGAAGGTCGAACTCGTGAATAGGTAAAATTCACCCAATGATTGCGTAGATATTCAAAATTTTATTTTTCCAATATTTCCAAAAACATAGATAAAAGCGAAGTGAAATTCAGTACTTGATTGGAAAATAGAGGTTTATACAGAATTTCGTGCGGATGATAGGATTAGAATATCACGAAATTTTCCCATCAGGAAGTAAAGATCAATACGTGAAAAGTCGACCACTTTGGTAACGAATTTGAACGTGCTGCTGACTTCACATCAGTGCTTCTCTAGTTTGATGTTGTATAAATAAAAAATGTTGGAACCTATTGATGTCACTTGTTCTGATTATGTAAGCAGAATATTGATATTCTTGCCGGAAATTTGAGAGCAAAAATACTTCTGTGACTTTTAGAGGAGAAATTTTTCGGGTGCAAATGAAAAAACTGTAAAAATTCTAATGTTGCCCCTTTTTATGTTCAAGAATTTCCGGCAAAATAAAAACTGAAATGGGGTGAAAAATGGAAAAATATCATTGCACATCCTCACAAAATAATTAAGTACATCCAAAAAAAAAATTGAAAATAATCCCTGAAGCCTGCAGAACGACACCCAGTCCTCCCCAGTTAACGTCAAAATTTCTCCAAATTCTAATATTTCTCGCGGCTATTGGCAACGTTGAAACATGCAGGCCGTAGGCAGGTGCTTGACCTT
The DNA here is from genome assembly GCA_958510865.1 of Myrrha octodecimguttata. Lineage (NCBI taxonomy): Eukaryota > Metazoa > Arthropoda > Insecta > Coleoptera > Coccinellidae > Myrrha > Myrrha octodecimguttata. Next base: position 14,704,509 of record OY294063.1, on the reverse strand, counting down.
GAGATATCAAAGAAGTTTAATGAAACTTGAATGTCTGTGTTGTCGAAGCCGTAATTCACCAGCACGTGGTAGTGTTTGCTCTTAAGAAATAATATACAATCCTTTTCCTTCAAGTGATCGGCAATACCAAATCTCACCCTGTATACTCAATTGATTTGATCATCCACAATCGAACAGGCACGGTTTGCACGTGATTAGTGTCAAACCAAAATCACCGCAGCATGTATTCGCCTCTATCTGAACCAAACCTGCATACACTTACCTAAACCAATCTACCTATGTACATATCGAATAACGTATCAAGCGTTTCATCGACTGTGCGAATGATATGATATGGGAATTTACTAGCAAATTAGATCCCATAACATACCGCTGTAGAATTTCATTACGTAACCGACTCGTGGAAATTATTGCAATCAACCTTTTTTCGATAGAAGTCAACGATGTGACGCTGAAAAAAATGGCTCGGTCGACATATTTCGTGTCATTTCATAGGTATGTATGAAATTGATAGGTTATATCTTGTTTCGGTGGATTACTGAGAATTCTGGGCTATTGGCGAATGAAAATAAGCCCTAGTCCCTCTGGTGGTTATCAGAGTAACCCGAGGTACAGGGATTATCATTGACAAGTTAGAAGAAATGTCAAGAAAATGAGGAAGCATTTTTCTTGGCGTTTGCGTCACTTTACAAGTATTTCTACTGAGAAGAAGCAAACTCGAATATTCCTCCCCATAGATTTCCACAGCCCGGTGAACAATTTCTAGTTTGGGTGAAAGAAACTTCCTTTAACAAGTCGGGCATGAAAGTGTAGAAGAATCGATAAAAACCTTGGCAACTTGTAACTCAAAATTGGTAAACCAACAAACGAGATTTATGAGAGTCTATTACCTGCATTTCACCGATGATGATCATTTTTATAGAGATAAGCACGAATTTCTCATGAAATATTAGATCACATTTATGAAGACAATTGTTTTCCAGGCCCCTTATCCAGGCAGAGAAAGTTACTTAAGAGAAATGCTATGCCTTCCAGAAATCTTCATGTTGAACTGATCATATAGGAACAACGTAAATGTTTTAGAAGTCTCGACAAGGAAATATCTGGTGATGAATACTCTTCGCTCAAAGTGCTTATCGGCTTTTGAATTTAAGATTGCAGCACCACGGTGTCCAGTTTAAGAACCTTAGGTAGAGGAATATGAGCTAGTTTTTCAAGTGTTGGCTTGTATATTTGATTTATTAAAATTCGATTTTACAATTTGTTCAAAGATTTTCTCAGTTAACAGAAGTGATTCTGTGTATACATATTTCATTTTTGCGCGCATGTTCTAGGGGAACAGCATGCTATCGTCTTATCCAAATGTCTGTAATTTTGGATGATTGAGCCGAAAATGGTCTCAATCGACTAGGTTGGACTAACTGATGACGAATCCGGTGTCAAAATGGATTCTGTCCGGCCGGCCGGCCGGCCGTAGACACAATAACTGTCGACAGAAGCAAGCTAGCAAGTTGATACTTTCAGGATAGGTTGCGCATCAGAATTCCGCGGTTAAGTTCGTTAATGGGCCAATTCGGTCGAATAGTTTCGGAGTTATAGGCACTTGAAGTTTCGAAGTTATTTATTTTTTATTTCAGAAACAACTTGAGCGATTGGATTCAAACTTGGCAGTTAGGTGGAGTATAACAACGCGCAACTTTGAGCCAAATTTCATCAGGATAATATTGTCAATAAATTCAAAAAAAAAATTTTTCGAAATTTTTTTCCAAAAAATTTTTTTTTTCGGAAAACATTCATCATATCAAAAAAAAGTCCACTCACACTTTGAGCTTCATATTACACAGGAGTGTACCAAATTTCAGTTCGATATGATTATAAGTTTTGGAGATATCGGGAAAAAATATGTCAAATTTCGAGGTTTTCTTGTCCATATCGTTGATTCTTTCGGTATAACTCGAGAAATACTGATTCAGTCCTGATAAAACTTCACAGCTAGTTTTGAGATGCTGAAAGACAACTTCATGCGAAATTTCGTGATAATTGTGTCATTAGAACAATTTGAAAAAAAAAATTTCTATGATTTTCTTATCATATCATCCTCATTAAATTCTGTATGAAACTTTGAACTGTTATTTTTCGATGAAGTACTGGATTTCAATTCGATTTGATCTGTATTTTCGGAAATATTGGAAAAATAAAATTTTGATTGGGTATATCTACGGAATCATTGGGTGGATTTTACCCATTCACGAATTCGGCCTTCGTAATTAAGGTCCAAACCTTCTCTACAAATATCGAGTTTCTAAGTTGTTTCTTTCGGAAGTTATTGTGTTTACGCAGTCGGCCGTTAGGACAAATACTCATAACTTTACTTTTCATATACGGAAGGACTGAATTTACACAATATGTTGTGAATAAAATTAATACAGTCAAAAAAACTAATGCTGCTTGTACCGTAAGCCTCATTTATTATTGGTAAAATGCAGGTAACAGACTCTCATAAATCTTGGTTGTTGTTTTACCAATTTTTAGTTACAAGTTACTTTCAGGCCCGACTTGTTACAGGAAGTTTATTTCACCCAAACTCTGAATTTTTCACCGGGCTGTGGAAATCTATGGGAAGGGGCAGTAGAAACACTTGTGAAATTACACAAACGCCAAGAAAAATGCATAAACTATCTAATTTTTTCCAAATTTCTTCTAACTTGTCAATGATAATCCCTGTACCTCGGGTTACTCTGATAGCCACCAGAGGGAGTAGCGCTTATCTTCATTTGCCATTACCAATGAAAATTAATAGCTGAAAAGTATTGACACCTGGTATTCCATTATACGCATCTTGCATATAACTAACCTTGCATAAGTCTACCTCGGTAGCCAAGAGAAAGGAGACAGTGTGTAGGATGCGGAAGGTACTGGGTTCGAATCCCGGCGAGGACATGGATGTTATAAAATTCCAGGTGGTGGTGATTTGAAAGAGTCTTAAGATTATAATGATATGTTCGATGTGTCGATGGTCGTAGTGGCCAACACAGTAAAAAAACAATCTTGCCTTACAAACTATCGATGAAATTCAGCTTCCTTCATTCAAAATGGTCATAGGAAATTTTGACGAACGAGTATATTTACAATTAAAACCATGGAAGTCATTTTTCTTATGTGTTTCTGACAATTAACTCTGTCCTATGTACTTGATTTAATGAATGAATATCAAGTTAAAATTCGAAATCTATGTTTCTATTTCTCTCGAAAATTTATTCTGTACTATACTAATTGAATGAGGTTGACGGTGGTACACACTGAGAGAACAGTTTATTTATATATAATGAAGTTTATTAATATTAAATAACCTCCTGATTCGAATATGGCGTAATGAATATTTATTTGCCATAAATAATGCTTTTATTTGAGTTTCATAAATAACTATTTATTATTTAAAAATTAATTTTATTCACACCGAATAAATGATTTATTCGTAGATCAAAAAGTTTTTTACTTTATAGATTGATATATTTTCATCGAATAACGGCTTTATTAGTCTTGAAGAAAGATAGTTTGCATCAAATAATTAATTATTACCTTGAGTTACAATGAACAAACATATATTTAGATTTCGTACATATTTGTTTCATAGGAATAATAAAAATTATTCATATATTTCCATTGAACAACGAGTTTAGTAGTCGTCAAGAAAGATATTTTTTCATTCAATATTGAGTTATTAGCAACAAACCAATGTTATTTGATGTTTTTCCCTAGAAACGTATATGTTTCCAATAAATATGATCAATTCAACAGGAACTGAAGTATTCAAAATTTTGTGATGAAAATTGCTGATTTCACATTATGATTCGCTGGTCACTGAAGAGGTGGTGCATTTGCTCAAAAATAAATGAGAGAAATAATTGCGAACTTAATCTTTATTTATACATCAATATAATATTAATATAAAACTTAACATTGGTATTTAAACATAAATTTATTTCTACAAATAAAATATCTGAATTAAAAAAGATATTAAAATAACAAGTTCTATGACAAATTCTACGACGGAACATTAACTTGGAAGTGCCAATTCTTCAACGAAAAATGAACAAACTTTGGCAATTCATGACTATACAGGATGTCTCAAGGTGTTCCATACAGCCATGTTCCAAGTATGACAATCTCCAAGTCTGACAATCCATTTTTCGAAGGAATCATCCCTCAGAAATTCTTCTAGTAATTCCACACTATCAATATACCATTCCCTGAAACAATACAAATGTCATCCCATTCTGATCTCACAAGCGGAAAATACTAGCAGGGTAATATACAGAGTGAATAAATAAAGAGTAACTCATATAATTCATATCTTCAGTTTATACCCACTATTTTGTAGAAAAATAGGTCGAAGAGGTCAATTTTCAAATCAAATGAATGTTTGTGATCAACCTCTCAATACGTAAAATTCGAATTCGATGATATGAGTTCAAAAATTGACATTGAAACATTACTATTGGAAAATTCAAGCAAATTATTTCACCTTAGTTAATCTATTTTCACGAAATTTATTGCATGTTAAATATTTTTCCCTTTGTTGAATTGGATGAGATTGTTTTATATTTCATCGACAGTGTTTATTTTGTCAACAACAAAAAGTTAAAATATATGCCATTTGTAATAACGATATATATATATTTCTTTGGTAAAAGTGTACGAGTGTGAAGAAAACTAATATGCGTCGTATTTCAATCATAAAGCATCATATTCCGAGAGAGCCAATTTTACTTTTAAAACTTTTTATGAAATTTAGACCTTACCTTCAACAACATCAGCCAAATGGTTCAAATCATTTTCACTCTAAAAATGTTGGAAGTCCATTTTTTTCAGTCCACTCACCTAGCTATATTCTTTACGCAGTTTCGTAAATCGAAAGCACTCAAACTAAACAACCACAGTAACGCGCCACCGAAGGGTTATGCAAGTATTTACGTGGTTCGCAGCCTGAAGGGGTTTGGCGAGGAAGAGGTGGCAATCGACAAGTCTCTTCACGTTGTCGGATTCGCGGTAAAATAAAGATCCAGGCGTTAATATACACTTATTGGTGTCTAATCAATAATTATTATTTATTAATAAATTTTATGTCATTCATAATTCAATGCACAATTGTTTGACATAAATAACTGCAGTTTGTATTTCAAATAAGTTTTGATTTGTGGAAATAAATGTTTATTTATAGCTAATAATCTTTTCGAACATTACTTCTCGACACAACATTTATTTTCTAGTAATAAACTTTTCTTATTATAAATAAATAGTGCCTAAATAAATCGAATGTTTCTCAGAAATAAATTCAGAATCCAGAGTTTCTAATTATGAATAACATTTTCGAATAATTAATAAATCTTATTAATTATCAATAAAACTGTTCCAAATAAAGATATCTTAATTATTAACCCTTGCATTTCTCTCAGTGATTACTTGTTTCAAATAAGAACTTCAGATCCTACAAAATACAAATCTCAAGTAACATTCGCCCAGGAAAATTATAATCTTGATTAGACGGGAAACAGCTTTCTGAATCCCAACATTTTTAATTAATGACAAAACACTCCATTAACTAGCAACAAAAGAGCAATCATTTAGTCCTGTAGCTTCCATTAGATTATAGTTATACACTTCTAATTAATCACAGAATTCTTTCAGACTTTATCAACTATATCATCTCTCGTCCAAGCCGGGATGATTAATACCAAAAATCCAATTCAGTAGTTCTGGCGGATAATTTGTAAGAACCCGTCAGGACGGGTCATCATCAGAGACCATTGAAGACTGACGCGAAGGCGCAAGGGCAAATAATGACGCGGCAAAATCAAAGGAGGCCGTTAATTCAACCTGTTGTGTACTGATCAAAATAAAAGCTACCTTACACGGTGAAGTTGTGCAAGAATGGTAACGGTGGAAGCGGCAGTTATGGTTAATAAAGTGATGGTCATTTATCAAGTGGACATGCGCGCATACGCGTTGTTGAGTTAACCCTGGATGGGCTGTATTGTCCGTTGAACTTGAGGTTTTTTCATTTCGGCTGATTGTGTTCGGGAAAAACCGCTAATCGTTGCTAGGCAGCCGGACGTTTTGGTCGATTTTCTGTCTATACTGCATTCACTTTTATAAACTATCCCGGTTGGCCATGAATTAGGTCTATCAAGTTTTTTCACTTAAAACTGACGCAGGTTGGCACTCGTGAATTATCGACAATGTCGAAACAATTCTCAAAAATGTTGACAATGCTAATTTCTACTCTCAATTTCAATATAATCATCACGCTTGGAAACTAAACATGCCGAAGGTAGTTTTGAAGAAGCAGAGACAAAGTCTCAGGAAGTGCTTTGTAGAATTCAAATCTGCATTTTCTGATAGTAACTCTGATATATATATAATCAAACCAAGTATCGTTCCAGATGATCTATATGAATTCAAATTTCGGTCAAGGAACAACTTTAGAAAGGAAACTATTCTTTCAGCAACGTTTCGGCCCTTTATTGGGCCTTCTTCAGGCTAAAAATAATACAAAAATAAAAGTTAACAATAAAATGAATATAAAATTACAATTTGAGCCATACAGACAACATACAGGTCAGCAAGAACAAAATATCAAGAACGAATCGTCAATACAACACATAAATTCAAAAGCTCAGTAAAACAGATCTCAAATAAAAACAATTAAATAGGTACTTATTTTCGACATCCCAGAAAGATACACTACACTTATCTGATAGACTCACCGTCAGAATAATAAAACCTTAAATGAACTTTCACATGGAGAAAGTCCGTGTTGGAAAATAAAAAATGTTTCTCGAACAGGGTAGTCCATACATTGATGTATTGTATTGAATGGTATAAACAGTTCTCCCCCAACAAGAAATCCCGAATAACCGATGTCAACAACTGAGGTCAAGCAAAAACATATATAATCACACATACTATTCTCGTGTTCATTGGCGTAACTTATAACACGGCAACTCATTATCTTCAACACTCGCTTATTAAATTCGAATATGCAACATTCAAGGAACCAATATCAGAACGGAAATTGACCGAGTTAGAGTTTTTCTTTATATGTATCATCTCTTTGAAATTCCGTCTGAACCAATTCGTCTCTCGGTCTAATATTTCTACATTAACTCTGATAATTTGGAATCACAATCAATCGCAATCACAAGCTATCTAATATTTTCGACGTATGTGAGTGAAAACACAGTGTATCGTTCACATGGATTCCCAAGAACTTTGTAAATTGAGTTAGTTCTTTAAAGGTGACACCAGGTTTTGTAGTACTATTACATTTTCATACTGGAGTATTTCAAGTTGTGCAACAAGGTATTTAAATGTCTTCTGTAGACCTGTTTCTTGAAAATTTCGAAAAGTAGGGAATTGCATAAGTTTGTCTGTTCGATTAGAAGTTTTACTGCGGGGTTATTCGAGCACTTTCATTTTTTTCGAATGAACTATCACAAAGTAACAGACTACTCTATCCATTATTTTTTAGTGAAATTTCAAGACTCGATTCTTGATTGAGAAAATAGAGTAACTGAATCTTCCAACCATGTTTATATACGTGAAATATTTCCAGTATTAAGAGAGAAAAAAGTTTCTCTAACATTTGCCAGGTCTTTGGAATTTTCGAACTCACATATTATTTTCTCAAACTAATTATTTTCCTAAAGTAAATTCACATTTTGAAAAATACATACTTACTACTACGACCTCTATGTAGAGAGGACAACGTTGTATAGTCATCAGACAGGAAAATGACCATAACCTAACATTTTCAAAATATACACGGTGAAATGTGTCAGCATGGCCATAGTTATAGTTATAGATGGTAAGGGGTTACGTTCCACTGCGACCTTAAGGTCTATTGTGCCCCCTTGTCAGAGCTGTTTTCGCAACCTACAGCTCGCCCTCCAGCTCTAGAGCTCTGATGAATTCTAATATCTGTGAGGGCTTCAAGGAGGCTAGGTTCTCATTCCTCCTATAATGCTTCTGTCCAAGGTATCTTTTGCGCAGGCTCACAATGGCGAGGCATTCTGTGATCAGGTGAACAGGGGTTTCCTCCTCCTCCCCACAAAATCTGCACACGTCAGTTTCTGATAATCCCATTCTCATCATGTGCTTTCTTAGGCGACAGTGTCCTGTGAGGAAACCAGTGAGGAGGCGTAACTTATTCTTACTGAGATCCAGATGATTTTTGGATCTAGCAATTTCAAAGTTCCGAAGGAACTTTTTAGAGTGTTCCATTCCTGGAGAATCCCTCCAGAGTGCCCCTCTTTCATTTTGTTCTTTCTCCAAAAACTCTTTCTTATAGGTACATTTACCTATACCACAGAAAGGTTCTGGGCCAGTAGGTAGCGTTTGTGCTCCCTTTCTGGCTAGAGTGTTGGCCTCTTCATTTCCTTTGATTCCTGAGTGCCCAGGAACCCAGACTAAGGTCAGCATGGCAAACCGGGATAGTCTATAAAAGTTAATGGAGTATACGTTTAGACAGATATGTACAAGAAATGTTATACAGGGTGTCACATTGAAATTGCTAATTTGTTCTTGCTGCAGAATGCGCCTTTTGTGGAAGAATTATGCCAGCGAACTTTTGACGAATGTAGCCCAAAATGCTCCAGGGTATGATGCAGAGGTTTCGAGTAAAATTGAGTTGGCGGGTTTCAATTTGAGCATTGGTCAGATTGAACTTTTGAAGACACTCTCCTCGTTTTTCCGAACAAATTTTCACCTTCTGCATTGTCATTTTGTTATTACATAGTAATGATCTTATATGCCCCAGGTAAATTGGGAATATTTTAACTTTGGATAGCCATTATCGAAATACTAGCGGGATGAGTCACTGATCGGGAGCACGCCATGCGTTCGCCGTCGAGCATTATTTGAAGTGTGATGAATCTTTGGTTCGCGCGTCGGGCTTTTTGCAAACAATTTGATATTCGACGACCAAATTATAGGACGAGCACGCAACTTATCAGGTCGTGGGTAAAACGATCCAGACAAGAAGAAACGCCAGAAGATATTTCTCAAGTTTGGAATGAAATTTTTCGAAATCTACGTAAATCGATGAAGAGAATTACGGCATCCTCAGGAATAAGAATCATCAGTTATAACAATAAAAAAGATATAAAGGTATAATAATATAAAGATATAAGGAATAATTTTTATTACAATGAAAAGGTAAGGTAATGAATTGTTATATTTATGCCTTGAACTCACTCAACCTATTGCATGGAGAGGAAACTGAAAGACTGGATTACTAACCAATCCAATATATTAATCTTTCACAAATATCTACATATTTTTACAAACAATTTCTGAGCTCAGATTATGGAAACACAAGAAAAATAACACTTATCTAACAATCGGCTAGAGCATGTGTGTTGGTGGTCGAAGATCTCAGGTCGTAGGCCTTTTTAATCCAATTTTGGTATGTCCTTAGCAGGTACTGGTTATCAGGTAGGTATGAGGAAGTACTTAGATAATGCTAGACAAGTCCCAAAAGTACGTAATAAATCAGGTAAATAGGTACTCGGTATCTAAAAGATGAGAACCCAGGAAGTAAGGTTCCAAAAAGTTAGATTCCAGGAAGTCAGTTTCCAGGAAGTTAGATTCCAGGAAAAGTCAGGTTCCGGGAAGTGAAATTCCAGGAAAAGTGCTAGAAAATTCGAAGAAAATTACCACATGTTCATTTGTGTTGGCTTTACGCTCCAGTCTATCTTCCAAAAATTTAAAAGAATGAACAATAACAAAATTCAACTAAGAAACATATATAGACTGGAAAATAATCCACTTGAAGATTAATAAGATATGAACAGATAAACTATTTGAGTCGCAAAACCTCCTGGCTACAATCTCTCAAAATGGCGTTCCTACATGTGACGAAATATCGAGAAAAAGCAAATGAAATATATATATTAGGTCATTCAGAACAGTTAAATTAAAAGTACTTACCCCTAATGCTTAATATTAGAGCACACAGGTAACAATTTCTCAAAATCAATGAGAATACTAAACTCAATTAATCGATAGTGATCGTTAATATAAAATCGATCTTTGCACCATGAAAACTCTGCCAGAAAAGAAAGAAGCCGAAGGAATCAGGAGCTCTCAGGCGCCACCTTCGTCAGACGCGATTGCGCAACAGTATCGAAAACACAGAGTTCGATATGTGTCAAGTAAAATTGACCTACTGAAGTGTTTAACTACTATTTCGTTTATATTATTGTTAAAATGTACTTTTAAACCGTTACACAGTGTATGTTATTTTGCAAAAGAAATTAAAACTCCATCTATACAAAATACAAATTGATCAGGGTTTCAACGAAATTGACTATCTTTTGCGAGAAACCTTTGCAAGAACAAAGCTCGTATTCAAGCAGCGCAAACGCTTGAAAACATTTCGTTTAGTGGCGAGGACATTTCCATATTGATGTATATGTTAACAAGCAGAATATGTGATACAGGTCTCCCACCAACCCAAGGGAACGGCATCAAAAACGTTCACATTGTTTAAACACCAAAGTTTGGTGTGCCATTTGTGCCAGTGGAGTAATTGGCCCTAATTTCTTTAACCAAGGAGAAACATTATCTACTCCGGTTTATTCCCGTATGATAAACGAGTTCTTGTTATCGCAAATACAGCTGCATCAAGGTCACAACAACCAAACACTATTTCAGCAAGACGGCGCAACCCCTCACACTTCTAGGGTGTCGATGGAATAGTTAAGGTCAGTTTTCCCGAATGAACTGATAAGCAAGTTAGAAGACATTTCATGGCTGCTTTGGTCGCCTGACCTCACGCCTTGCGAATTTTTTTATGGGTATACCTCAAATCCCAGGTTTACAATAGTAATCCCTGGACAATTCAGGCCTTGCAAACAATATTCGCCGTGAAATTCAAGACATTTTTTAATCAAGTACCCAATTTCAATTCAATCTTATCAGTATTCTCGGAAATATTTGGAAAATGAACCTTAGGGACAATTTTTGGCAAAAACAAATTCCAAAAATATCTTTCGAGTATTTTATATTTTGCGATCTGATTAGAAATCAGATTACACCCAGAAAATTCTGCATAAACCATCAAGCTGTCATTCTTCAATCAAATACTAGATTCCAATCCGTTACAGTTCGTATTTGTGGAAATATTGAGGACATGAAATTTTGCATGGGTAAATCTAAGGAACTTCTGGGTGAATTTTACCCATTCACGAATTCGGCCTCCATAATTAAGCCTCAAATCCAAATATCGAGTTCATTCCCCAATATTCAAATATCTTCATTCTTCTATTCTGAGCGGTAGCTCAGTGGTTAGAGCCTCATGATCGCAAGGTCTGGGGTTCAAGCCATTGGCCAGGAAATAATTTTTCCGGTTTTCAGGGGACCGTCCAACCATTCGCTGTTGGGTAAACATTAACAGTGCTGTTCCTAACGTGGCGCAAGGAATTAGTAACAAAGCCTACACAGAACACACCCGGTATACTAACTCGCACAAGCTTTAATCTCCTGAGGGGTTTCGTTGAAGGATAGTCGGAAAATACAAATACAAATAGAAAAATACAAAAAAAAAGACCAACACAACTCTACAAGCGGTGGTCTTATCAGATATCGCTATAAAGTTAAAACAGATTTGTCTCAGATGAAATCTGCCCACATTTAAACCAATAACTTGTTTGATAGCAGATAAATATTCCAATCCATTACGACCGTGTTGATCGAGAATCATCAGAGGAAATCGAGTGGTAAATGCATTAACTGCACTCGGTATTAACTATAAACTGAATAAGTGATTGGCCATATATTGCCAATCCTAATTACGGTCGTCATTTGACGTAATTAACAGAAATGTGGAATGGTTTTCCTTGATTGCAAATGAAGAGGACGATTTGAATTCGCAAGATCTCAAATGTAGTTTACAGGTTTTCAGCTGCAGGTTTCTGTGGGCGAATAAACAGGATAGAATGGGTGTTTTTTTGCCCCATGACAGTTTGAATGGTTTTTGTGTTTTATTTGACAGTGTCAATCTGATTTCATTTGTACTTCTTGAGATATTGCGGAAATAACGTTGAAATTCCAAATAACAGCGAATTTTCGCATATTTTCTTCCTTATATCTCCGAAAGTAATTATAATCAATATTCAGAGAAAATTCCATACATGTGATTTTTAACCAATCAGAACGTGTATTTCTGACAGATCACCATCGCAACGGATGAATTTCAGTGGAAATTTTCTCCTTGTGGGTACCCCTCAGCGAATTATACTGCAACTTTTTTTGACATTTATAATGAGAGAATATTTTCTCAATTCGTCTGCTGATAGTCGGTATGAACTTACCCTTCTCTTGGTTGGATCTATTTGTAGCTTACCATTTTTTTGCAGCTCTTGCGTTGAGAATTTTTTTGTCAGAGAATGGATTAAGTTTGCGATTAAATCTTTCGAAAAAATATTCCAGCAAATTCTTAGCTGTAGAGTTCCATAGAACTTTGATAACACTCTCCTTGTAATCTTCGAAGTTCTTTTTTCGCATGTTGAAGGCATTGTCTTCAAGAATAAGCGCCAGTTCTTTCACAGGTATATCCGCTCTGTCGAAATCATACGCTTTTTCTAAGGAAAAGTTTATAAACTGCTTCCACACACGTGCCTTCAATTTCCTAGTATTCGCAGGTGTAACTGCTTAATATTCTGGCGAATATTTTCTTCACTTTCTTGACCGAAGCGAGACATTTTTCTATGACGTGATGTTTTTGACAAATTCAAAACAGAAATAATTTCTAGCTTAGAGTTTCACTGAGTTACCATGGTAACTAAATAATCAAGTCGACAAAACCTTTTATGTTTCGCAAGTACTTGATGAAGACGAAAATTGATGTTGGAAATAAACACATTTGGTGTGGAATTTTCTTACCGAATACCACACGAGGTCAAATTAAATCCGGAAATTTTTTAACCTCCAGTGGTATTACTAATGAAAATCTCAAACATTTTGGGATAAATATTTTTTTAATTCGTAAACGACTGGATGCACGTTGGTATTACAAAACTGTTCACAAAGTTTCAATCTGATCGATTCAGTACTTTATGAGATGTCGAGGAATTCACCTCATAATTTTAAATGGGCCTTAGTCCAAAACTATTCAACCGATTTCGCCCATTAACGGACACAACTGAGATATTTGAACTATAATCCTAACCTGACAATTTCAAGTTGCTAGAGCCTTCCCTTCGAAAGTTAGAGCACATACGGGCGGACGGACAGAATGGAATTTGACGGACGATAAAACTTGGCAACTATTTGGCAAATGCTGATACGTAAGATTGTGCAAAATTTCATGATGATCCTGTTATTAGAACAATCTGAAAAAAATCATTGAACATGCACGCAAATGCTGCTGACTTCAAGTCTTGCATTTCTTGTGTATGGAGCCGACCAGAAAATCTACCCTCGCATTCTTTTTCCTACCGACCCGGACATCATGATTATACAGGGTGTTCGCTCTTACTTCATTCCATCGATGCTGTTGTGTTCTTCTCATGATAATCATCATAACCCCCATTGTCAAAATGCATTCAGGTCCAATTCTGTGTTTCCACAGAGGTGATAACCTCATAAAGGCACGATTTGTTCCTCCCCCTGTCAGAGATGTGCGATGATTCGGTTGTCGTTGGGGGATAATATCGTCAATACAGCCTCGCAGATTCGCAATTTAGGGGTGAAACCCACGATTCATACTGCATTAATTGCCGCTCTTTATTATTCATTGCAGGGGGATGTTTGTTGGGTATCATAGTAATGATGAGGCTATTAATATGTATCGAGAAGAATCGTCGAAGTGGCGTCAAGCCAGAGAAGGATTTTCATGGAAATCTGGCTCAATATAAGTTCGGAAAATTGATATACAGAGTGGGCGACGGTCGATGTATTTTTACGGAGAACTGGACGTAGGATGTCATTGAAAATTTGGCTTGTTGGGTAGAATAGGAACCATTGTTCTATCGATTAAGAACGCGCGGCGGTGTTGCCGCTAATATCATAAAGCACTAAAAACTTTGGTATTCGAAAAAAATGAAAAGAAAAATTCAAAAACTATCAATTGAATTTCTATGGTATTTTTTCTATTTTCATCTGAATATTAATATACTTTGGGAAATATTGGAAAATAAAATGTAAAATTTCGGTCTGCCGACGACTTTAAACAAGCACGAAGATATGTTTGATTGGAAATTTTTTTATTTCGGAGTCAATTCATTCATTAGTTGTAGTTATATATTTATTTCGTTTGACCATACAGTTATTTTGGTTCCGGCATTTTCTTTTTACCAAACGCATTATATTAACGACTCAGAATTTTCAAATAGAGGGTGTTCCTGAAGTTTAGATTAGGTAACACCTTGGAATGCGGCGGAATGAGCAATTTGTACTTTTGAGATTAATTTCCTCATATTTCAGAAACTACCTGAGCGATTGAATTGAAACCTAACAGTTAGTTGGAGCATAACAACGAATAACTCTCCACGAAATTATGTTGGGATCAAACTGTCAGCAAATTTTGATAAAAATTTTTTCAGAAATTTTTTTCCGAAAATGTTTTTTTTCGGAAACTGTTCATTAAATTCGCGAAAAACTTCCGCCATATCTTGAACATCATATTTTGGAGCAGAGTAGCGAATTTCATTTCGATACGACCCTAATTTCTAGAGATACTGGGAAAAAATTGGTTTCATTTCGTGGTTTTTTCTTCGATATGTTACCAGAATAACTCAAAAAATACTTTTTCAATCAGAATGAATCTTGGCAGATAATTCTAAAATGCTGATGGGCAACTTTGTGCAAAATTTCGTGATAATCCTGTCATTAGAACAATTTGGAAAAAAAATCGAATTATTTCAAATATTCGATCTTCTATGATCTCTTTATCCTAATATCCCCAGGAAATTCTGTTTGAACTTTCAAACTGTCATTTCATCATCGATAAAATATTAGATTGCTGTTGGATCTAATCTGTATTTTTGAAAATATTGGAGAAATGAAATTTTGAATGGGTATATCTGCGGAATCATTGAGTGGATTTTACCCATTCACGAATTCGGCCTTAATAATCAAGGTCCAAACCTACTCTACAAATAACGAGTACCTAATTCGTTTCTTCCGGAAGTTATCGTGTTTAGCCGAACAGCCGAACCTCGACTTGGAAACTTGATATTTTTAGAGTAGGTTTGGGGCTTGATTACGAAGGCCGAATTCTTGAATGGGTGAAATCCACCCAATGATTCCGAAGATATAACTATTCAAAATTTAATTTTTCCAATATTTCCAAAAATACAGACTTTATCGAAGAAAACCTATGAAAGTACTGACATGAAGTCAGCAGCTTTTGCGCGCATCACCAAAAATGAACAGGCGTGCAGAAGCTGCTGACTTCAGTCAGTTTTTTTCGAAGTTTTTTTTAGATTATGAGGTATTGTCATCAGTACCTATCCTTCAATACATATTAAAAAATAAATGAAATAAATATACCGGAGAAAATAAATATATCATTGCCCGAAATAAAAATTGCTGCAACTCATAAATACAATTGACTGAAGAATAAATACGTTTAAAATAACACTCATGACCCTAGCGGCGCCACATACAAAACTAACTTACCAATGTAAAGTTAGATTTTCTCCTCCCCATTGTGGCTAAAAGTAGACTTTAAATTTCAAATATTTCTAATAAACTCCACGTTCTTCAGCAATATCAATCATCTTTTCATCACCTGACGTCAGAACCAACATAATGCCTCATAAAAATTTTGCACTTAGCTACGACATGTGGATAACCACCAACAATTACAGTCTTTCGAACCAAGCAGGCCCAGGAAGTGGTCAATTTGGGCCTAAATCGCCAAATTCTACTGCATTATATCCAGTTTCCCTCGCTAATGAATTGAATTTGAAGTGGCGCGATAATAGCGATTGTGAAAAAGAACATTAGGGTAGATATAGAGCTACCTTTTCTTTCCTCTCGTTCCGGGCAACATCTGTCAGTCCACGGACAATGGATGGATTGGTGCGTGTGAATTTATCCATCATTAATCACTATATGTTTTTGGAATCCACTCGAAATTATAAATTGACCTCTGGAATCGAACACATGACACTGGGTGTAATTTTGAGACCATCTATTTCCGTTTTTGGAAGTTTTTTCTTGTTGATAGCTAGACGGTTAGGGCCGGTGTATATTATTTCGAAATCATTTGTTATTTTCTCTAATGGAGAACCTGTGAGCGATATAATAAGAAAAACTGACCACCCGGAGTTTAACGAATTGTGGTTTTGTGGATTCCAATGAACAAAAATTCTAGAAAAACATTGGATCGTATGAATAAAATGAAGTATATAAAAATCTAGAAAAGCAGTGACGTGAGGTCAGGAGCTTTAACGCGCTTGTTCAAATTCTAACAATTAGATCAACACGAAATTTTGCACCCAGTTGCGTGTTGGTAATCTCCACCTGATCAGAAAGTTTCAATCTGATTGCATTTGCACTTCTTGGGATATTGCGGACATAACGTTAAAATTACAAATAACAACGAAATTCGGCACATTTTTTTCCCTACATCTCCGAAAATAAATATCGGATCGAATTTAAATTCGGAACCTTGGTGTTGAATACTGACTCTAAGGTTCGTGCCAAATTCGATTGAAATCTAACCAATTTTTTCAGAGAAAAGAAAAATTTTCACTAGTAATACCACTAGAGGTCAAATCATTTCCGGATTTAATTTGACCTCGTGTGGTATTCGGTAAGAAAATTCCACACCAAATGTGTTTATTTCAAACAATATCAATATTCGTCTTCATCAAGTACTTGCAAAACATAGAAGGTTTTGTCGACTTGATTATTCAGTTACCATGGCAACTCAGTGAGACGCTAAACTAGAAATTATTTCTGTTTTGAATTTGCCAAAAACAGCACGAAGTAGAAACATGTCTCGCTTCGGTCGAGAAAGTAAAGAAAATATTCGCCAGAATATTGAGCAGTTGACGCCCGCGAATACTAGGAAATCGAAGGCAAGTATATGGAAGCAGTTTATAAACTTTTGAGTAGAAAAAGCGTATGATTTCGACAGAGCGGATATACCTGTGGAAGAACTGGCGCTTATTCTTGAAGACTATGACTTCAACATACGAAAAAAGAACTCTGAACACTACAAGGAGAGTGTTATCAAAGTTCTATGGAACTCTACAGCTGAGCAGTTGCAGGAATATTTTTTCGAAAGGTATAATCGCAAGTTTAATCCATTCTCTGGCATAGAATTTGTCAATGCAAGAGCTGCAAATTGCTAAGCGTCGGAAGCTACAAATAGATCCAACCAAGAGAAAGGCAAGTAAGTACATCCGTACTATCAGCAGACGAATTGAGAAAATATTCTGTCATTATAAACGTCAAAAAAATTTCCAGTATAATTCGCTGTTGGATTCCCACAAGGAAAAAATGTCCACTTAAATTCTTCCGTTGCGATGGTGATTTGTCAGAAATACACGTTCTGTTTGGTTAATTTGTGTGGAATTTTCATCAAAAATTTTCAAAATTCTCGAATAAAAATTTTTTAAAACAACTGGATCGACACAAAGTTTTTCTTTAAGTTGCGCGTTGTTATTCAAAAACTGTCAACGAAGTTTCAATTTGAGATATCGAGGAATCAACCTCAAAATTCCAAATGGGCCTAACTCCAAAACTATCCAATCGATTCCACCCATTAGGGAACTCAACTGAGATATTTGCACTCCAAACCTAATTTGACAATTTCAAGTCGCTAAATCTTTTCCTTCGAAAGTTAGAGCACATACGGCCAGACAGCCGGACGCTATTTGAAACATAGTCAAATTTTTTAATTGTAAGTAACTTTTCTCGCTAATGGTAAGAAGTAAATTGAGATTGTTGGGAGAAACTTCATACGAGAATAAGGGTACGGTGGGTCAAAAAAACCAAATCATATACAGGGTGAGTCTTTGACCTTGCAGAATATTTTAACAGAAGATTCTTGAAGCTGAAAGGAACACATTTGTCCTCTACCATTTTTTCCGATTCGGCCTAGATAAAAAGATATAGGCATTATAAATTTTCATAATAGGCTAGCCGCCCCTGGAAACCTGACCACTGAAGTTTTTCCAAGCCTAAGATATGCCATTCAAATCTTTGAAATAAGCAACTCTGTTATGAAAACAAGCGTCAACTTACTTTTTACATTCCAGTTGGTGAAAAAAGTTGTATTTATAGTACAATAAACAAGTTAGGTATTCCAAATTTCGTGGGCGATAAAAGTTGAATATTCTTCTCTTGGTTTCATTTTCGATAATGAGGAATTCATCTAGCTATAACCCATATTAGCTTTGAGATTCATCTTCAATTTGTAATTATTAATTTTCTTTGTTTATTTCATTTTCTCCAAGAATGATCCGATTCAGACATAACCCATTCAAACTTTCATTTTCATAAATAAATAAAACAGATGTACCTAATTTATCTATGAACTTACAAACGTTGCCAAATTGACGAACAGAAAGAAAGAACTCTTCGAAATCAAACAACACACAATATGCTAATTCTATGTATACACTTGTATAGTCTATGATTCTGAACTGAACTATAAATATGTAATTCCATTCTCAACTTTTAGACGTGGCAACGCGGAAAAATTGAATTCTGTGAATTTTTTGAACAGAGTTGCAATCAGCCAAAGTACCCAATTCTCGGAATTTCACATATATTTTTTATTTTTGAATTTCAGATTACTCGAAAACGGTGCATCATACGAAAAAAAATAAAGAATACTTTTACTTTCCAAAATGGTCAAAAATTCGTTGAATAGCATTCAAATTATTTTTGGAAGTTGGAGTCTTTGAATTTGTGGTATTTTTATAAAATGGCTCATTGGTTGCTTATCATCAAATTAAAAAGATTAGGTGTCGAATCCCCACTAATAGATTGGATTGCAAATCGAATTCAAGGCGGAAAATTAAGAGTGAAAATTCTCGACGTATTATCTGAGGAATTTGGAGTAGAGTCAGGAGTACCTCAGGGTTCTCCATTATCATCATGGCTTTTTCTGTGCTTTATAAACGACATAAAAAAGGTCATCAAATTCTGCCTCTTTCTTTTATTTGCTGATGACTTTAAAATATTTCGCACAATTTTGAGTATAGAAGATTGCAAATTATTACAGAGCGATTTAGACGGCTTATCAAAATGGTGCGTCGAGAATGAGATGAAGTTTAACATAGATAAATGCCTAATAATGAGATTCCACAGATTACAGTCCCCAATAGTTTTCAACTACAAATTAGAAAAAAATAACCTCGAAAGCGTAACCTTAGTGAAAGACTTGGGAGTATATTTCGACAGGAAATTTGATTTCGTAGCTCATTTCAAATACTTAGTCAATAGAGCTTTCAAAACATTAGGATTCATAAAAAGAAATATGAAAGATTTCAATAATACCCAGACGATGAAGTTGGTGTATGCAGCTAATGTAAGAAGCATATTAGAATATTCATCGGTAGTGTGGTCACCTCATTATCATGTGCATATTCGTAATATTGAGCGAGTACAGAAAAAATTTTTACGTTGGGTAGCATTTAAACGCGGCATACCCCTCTCAGATTTCAGTTATGAGGGTTTGCAACTGAGTCTCGGATTAAAATCATTAGAGCATAGGAGAAGAAATTTTGATTTGATGTTCATTTTCAAAATTTTGAATAACTTCTTAGATTGTGAGTACCTTCTTGAAAATATATTGTTGAATTGCGGTACAGTAACCTTAAGAAGTCGAGAGCTATTCAAGATTAGATTCTGTCCCACCAACTATACTTTTAATAATCCTTTGGATAGAGCATTAAGAGAAGCCAATTCAAGAAGTATTGATCTATTTTCTTCAACAATATTCTCTATAAAGAGATACATGGAAAATGATCAAATATAATTCGATACATCTGTATGCAACTTTTTTCAGTGGGAAACCGTTCTACCCTGATTTATTGTACTAAGATTTTCCATTTCAAATATTGTTTTGTATTATAATATTGTAAATTCTTCAATTTGTAAAATGGCATGTCCGTTTGATTAAATAAATAAATAAATAAGTAAATAAAAATGTTATGGTCATATTAAAGGAACTGGAGGATGTGGATGAAATTTTTTAATCCAGGAACATTCATCGTATCAATAAAAAAAAACTATATTCCAATAATCATTTCATTCGATGAGATCGTTCGCAAGATATAATCGAAAATTAAATTTTTTTATGGATTTTCAACAGTCTGTATCTTAAGAACCAAGCCGAATCGGAAAAAATGGTAAGGGAAAAAAGTGTTTCTTTTGGCTTCAGGAATCCTCTGTTAAAATATTCTGCAAGGTCAAAGACTCACCCTGTAGAATATTCTATTCAGAATCCAAAGTTGTTTGTACATTTCGATATAAGCGGCAACACCGCATCTCTGAATATATCTCAATGAATTCGTATGCCGCGTTCTCGTAAAAGTCCAGGGTACCCTCGAATGAGACACATCCTGTATACAACGCTAGTGATTAAGTTGTTTATGTTGCATTTGATCACAAGGAAGCATCTACTTTCCAGCCTACAAAATTTCATCTCACGAACGTTTCGTAAAAAGTATTGCCTTCATCAAGCAACATTCCGTAATCGGCCTGTCCTGTCTAAATAGAAAAGCGCAGCTGTGTGAATTTTATTAATTATTGTCCCCATCCTCCTACAGAGTGCGGGTGCTGTTTTTTTTTCGAATAGACCGGGGCCCTTTCCAATGCACAGCCTACCGAGATGTACCCACTGAGCGAGATCCATTAATTTCATGTCACCTCCCAAAGTTAATTACCTCTTATCGTTTATTCTCACTTCGGCCTCTGCCTGACTGAAACGTTTCCTAATTAACTCGAAAAGGCTTCTACGCGATCCGACAACGGCCTTAATTAAATCATTAGGGCGGGATGAAACAAAATATTACGAGTTATTGCCGGCATTTTTCATTTTCAAAAAATAATTTATGTTGTAATGAGATCGGAAGAACGTCTTTATTTAGGTTGGCTGAGCGATAAGCCGTTTAGTGGTGGTAGCCGATTTCGGTATTATTCGTCGAATCTTCATCAGGGTTCGTCATAATTACGGATGGGAATGTTTTTTTTGTAGTGTCAGAAATTCGTGAAATGAAGCAGATTTATCATTGAGGTCTAAATCATCGCTCTCATTTTAAGAGGTGAACATCAATTCTCCATCCGGTAAATATTAAAGTAGTGGCATCTGTATAGCCAAAGCCGGGTACAGATGAGTATAAAGCCGGGTCCAGATGGGTGTAATCCGGGCAGCGAATGCAATAGAATATAAACGATTCGGCGAATTGTTTGGACGGCTCTCGAGCTCAGCCTCGAATAAAACATTCAAATGCATCGTTCGAGTTGAAAACCGAGTCCTCACGGAGCAGAAAGAGGGCTGCCTCGAACCATAAAACTCCCTGTGATTTATGGCAGTCGCTGTTCGCATTACACCCATCTGGAATCGGCGCAATGCGAACAGCGAATGCAATGAATCACAGGGAGCTTTATGGTTCGAGGCAGGGCTCTTTCTGCTCCGTCAGGACTCAGTTTTCGACTCGAACGGTGCATTTGAATGTATTATTCGAGGCTGAACTCGAGTGCCGTCCACACTATTCGCCGAATTGTTTATCAAATTTTATTGCATTCGCTGTTCGAATTACACCCATCTTGACCCGGCGCAATGCGAACAGCGAATGCAATGAATCACAGGGAGTTTTATGGTTCGAGACAGGGCTCTTTCTGCTCCGTCAGGACTCAGTTTTCGACTCGAACGATGCATTTGAATGTATTATTCGAGGCTGAACTCGAGTGCCGTCCACACTATTCGCCGAATCGTTTATCAAATTTTATTGCATTCGCTGTTCGAATTACACCCAACTGGGCCCGGCGCAATGCGAACAGCGAATGCAATGAATCACAGGGAGTTTTATGGTTCGAGACAGGGCTCTTTCTGCTCCGTCAGGACTCAGTTTTCGACTCGAACGATGCATTTGAATGTATTATTCGAGGCTGAACTCGAGTGCCGTCCACACTATTCGCCGAATCGTTTATCAAATTTTATTGCATTCGCTGTTCGAATTACACTCATTTGGACCCGGCTTCAAGATTGTTAAGACTTTTTTTGAAGTTCTGGTTCTTGGGCTTAGCACATTATCGTTTATCCTAATGTCTGTTATTCTCGAATTTCAAGCCGAAAATGGTATGAAAGAAGAGAAGAATTCAATGAGGTCCGGTCGTCCGTCCGTCCATATGCACTCAGCTCTCAACGACTTTTTTGAGGTTATATTTAGAGTTTGAAGATTGAGTTCACTAATGGGCAAGTTAGTTCCTCAATATATCAGGAAGTACCGATATAGTCAGTTAGAAGCTTCGAAATTAGTTGGAGAATACCAACGCGAAAAAAAAATTCCCTGAAAATTTTTCTGATTTTTATTTTTTCACGAACCATTGTTCAGATTACGATTAAATTTGGACCAAATCTTGAAAACAATATTTAAAATAGTATTTCAGATTTCAATCCGATCCATTATTAATTTTCGGAGATATAAGGAAAATAAATGTGAAATTCCGTTGTTAATTTGAAATTTTCACTTCCTCAATGTTTCAGGAAATACTAAAACGATCAGATTGAAACTTCGTGACAATGATATCAGTATCGATTGAAGCTTATTCTGGGTGGATTTCGCATAATTTTCGCGCGAATGTTCTATGCGAACAGCGAGCTATCGTTTTGTCCAAATGTCTGTAATTTCCGAAGATTGAGCCGAAAACGGTCTCAAACGACTAGATTGGACTCACTGATGACGAATCAGGTGCCAAAATCGATTCTGTCCGGCCGGCCGTGGACACGATAACTGTCGAACAGAGTGAGCTAGCGACTTAAAACTTATTAAGTTATTTATTTTTATTTCAGAAACTACTTGAGAGATTGGATTTAAACTTGGCAATTAGTTGGAGTATAACGACGAGCAACTTTGAGCCAAATTTTTTCAGGATCATACTGTCAGTGAGTCAAAAAAAAAATTTTTCGCAAAAAATTTTTTTTCCAGAAACTGTTTCTCATATCCAAAAAAAGATTTCACTCGGACTTTGATCCTCATATTTCACAACAGTGTACCAGTTTGATACGATCATAAGTTTTGGAGATATTGGGAAAAATATGTCAAATTTCGAGGTATTCTTCTCGATATCGTTGTTCTTTTCGGTATTACTCAAGGGATACTGATTCAATCCTGATAAAACTACGCAGCTAGTTTGAAGATGCTGAAATACAACTTTATGCAAAATTTCGTGATGATCATGTCATTAGAACAATTTAAAAAAAAATTTCTGTGATCTTCTTATCATATCATCCTCATTAACTTCTGTATGAACCTTCGAACTGTAATTTTTCGATGAAGTTCTGGATTTCAATTCGATCTGATGTGTATTTTTAGAAATATTGGGAAAACAAAATTTCGAATGAGTATATCTGCGGAATCCTTAGGTTGATTTGACCCATTCACGAATTCAGCCTTCGTAATCAAGCCCCAAACCTACTCTAAAAATATCAAGTTTTTAAGTCGAAGTTCGGCTGTTAGGCCGACCGTAAACACAATAACTTCCGGAAGAAACGACTTAGAAACACGATATTTGTAGAGTAGGTTTGGGGCTTAATTACGAAGGTCGAATTCGTGAATGGGTAAAATTCGCCCAGTGATTCTGTAGTTATACCCATTCAAAATTTTATTTTTCCAATATTTCCAAAAATACAGATTAGATCGAATTGAAATCCAGTAATTTATCGAAAAAAATTCAAAAAAGCACTGCCGTGAAGGCAGCTCTTTTGCAAATTCCTTGCCGAAGCGGTTATCTACATTGAACATGCGCGCAAAAGCTAATGCATTCACAGCAGTGCTTTTCTAGATTTTTTTCAGGTTTTTTTTGGGTTTTCATTCCCAATATCTGAATATCTGTTTTTTCGTGAAAAACGCCTTTGCGGATTGCAGTATAAATCTAATTGTCAAGGACAGTTTCTCGAAAAATAAGTTGCCTAATGAACAATACAGGAGCAATTCAAACGACAAACAAAGCAAACTGTGACATTCAGAGTACAAATCTGACTCTTTCATCAGACAAAGGAGAAAATTTCAATCATTATTTTCCATCGATTTTTCGTTTCGATTTGAGACTGATGTCAAATTGACATTTTTGGGAAAACACAGCAAATACTATTTATTTCTTCGAACAAATAATAGACACAAAACGAATATTCGATTATCGCTCTAAACAATGAGGCACAAAACCTCCAAAACGATCTCATTGACCCCGTGGACATGCGGAAGCAGTGACTCTCCGAAAAAACGACAATGAAAAGAAAAATTGTGAAACGGTGTCGGATTTTAACAAAATACGATATAATTGTCGCCTGTAGAGGTGCGAGGATGTCCGCTCTTCCGCCGGAAAGGACAATTAGTTGTCCCTAATTTGTGGTTTTTATGTTGAAAACGGACCGCCGTTGTGCGTTTAGCTATATGTGTATGGAAATGTCAGGTACGGGAGCTCCAGGAATAGTCGAAAAATTCGATGCTCTATTTCGAATAGGGCAGTTGACAGTTCGGCTTCATGCTAGGCGCCAAATTGTTACAAAAGCAATCGAAGAATGAATTACTCGAAAATAGAGTAGTTGAATTAACTAAAATATTGTTTTTTGACACTTCCGAGAAATTAATTCGTGAAAATACGTCCACTGATCACGTGACCTCGTGATGTATCTGTGTCCTATTCTGGGGAACGGCGTGCTTCGTTTTCTCCAAATGTCTGAAATTTTCGAATTCTTTCCGGAAAATCGGCTTGAACTACTAGGTTGGACACGATAATTTCCGAAAGGAACGAGCTAGCGACTTGAAACTTTCAGTGTATTTCGCGTATGAGAATGCGGCGGTTGAGTTCGTTAATGGGCCAAATTGGCCGAATCATTTCAGAGTTATAACGATTTGAACTTTCGAAATTATTTCCTCAATATCTCAGGAACTTCTGAGGCAATTGAATTGAAACTTGGTAATTAGTTGATGCGTGCTGGCAAGCAACTAACAGCGAAATTTTGTCCTGATCGTACGGTTAGTTGATTCTGAAAAAAAAATTCGAAAAAATTTGAGGAGCTTTTCAAAAAATTGGAACGAAATTTGGAACGACCTCAAATTCTATATGCTACAATAGTGTACAAAATTTTAGTTCGATACGAATTCAAGTTTCGGAGATATTGGGAAGAACTATGTCAAAATTTGTGTTTTTTTTCTGGGGATCGAGGTTATTTCTGGAATAAGACGAAACATGCTGATCCAATCATGATAAAGTGTGAAGGCTTGTTTAAAATACTGATGTTCAACTTCGTGCGAAATTTCTTGATGAGCTTGTCATCAAAGAAATTTGAAAAAAAATAGTTTCGAATTTTATCTTGAACAAATTTCATTCTTCGGAAACTATTCATCAGATTTCGAATAAAACCGCATGGACCTCGAGCCCCATATTTCTCAATAGCTCACCAAATTTCGGTTCCCTTTGATCATAATTTTTGGAGATATCAGGAAAATACCTCAAAAAGCACTGACGTGGAGGCAGTAGCTTTGCGCGCATGTTTGATGGAGATGATCGCTATGGCAACGAATTTGAACATGCGCGCAATGTTGTTGAGTTATCCTGGAAAAACTTCGATAAGGAGGAAAAAACCACGAACCTGGTAACCTGTTGTGAAATCTTGATGCCCAAGTTTGTGCGGTCAATTTAAAATAAATTTTATTTTCGGAATTTTTTTTTTTTTGGAAATAATTCATTAGATTTCGAAAAATACGGTATCCGGGCATACCTTGAACTCCGTATTTCACAGCAATGTAACAAATTTGAATTCGATACGGTTATTATTTCCGGAGATATCGGAAAAAACATGTCAAATTTCGTGTTTTTTTTTTCGATTTCGTTGATTTTTTCCGTATAACTCAAAAAATGCTGACTCAATCATGATGAAACTTGGTAACTAGTTTGAAAATGCTGTTGTACAACTTGTGCAAAATTTTGTGATGACCGTGTCATTAGAACAATTTGAAAAAAAAATTCTAATTTTGTTTTCAAATATTCTGATTATATAATCCTCATTCGATTCTGTATGAACCTTCGAACTGTCATTTTTCGGTAATGCCTGGAATTTGATTCTTGGAAATATCGGGAAAATCAAATTTTGAATGGATATATCTACGTAATCATTGGGTGGATTTAACCCGGTCAAGAATGAGACCTTAGTAATTAAGCCCCGAGCCCACTTCACAAACATTAAGTTTCTAGATCGTTTCTTCCGGAAGTTATTGTGTTTACGATCGGCCGTCAGGACTCGAGTCCACATTTTTAGGCAGTTCCCGAGCCTCTGGACAATCGAGACAACGTCGACATTATACGAACACGCCAGTTTCATGAAACCGCGATAATTGATCATCAACAAAAGCTCCCATTCCAACAACTGTTGTTAGCGTTTTCTCTTTTTTCCATGTTAATTGTGTCTTTATCCGAGGGTAGCTCGTCTTCATAACGGATACGTTATGGTGGATTAAGAGCAGCAGATAACTTTTGTTGATTTCACACTCTATAATTGAATTGTGTCCTGGCGATAATGATGCCTGGAACCATAATTTGGTTAATAAGCCTGCTGGACTCATTACGCTGTCTGCTGGTCGGTTTCAGTTGTAATTTCTTGTGAAAAATGGTTTTTTTATCCTATACGAGGGTTGATCGTTAGATGCATAGAAGAATGAATTCATGTTTTTCATCCGGGACGATACCTTATAGTCTAAGATCCCGCTGCAGAAATAGTGCGCTCATCGAGTATTTACTTGAAACCAAATTTTCACAAACATTCGTCAATAATGAAAATAATAATCATAATAATAAGAATAAAAATAATAATAATAATAACAATAACAATAATAATACAAATAATAATAATAACAATAATAATAATTTATTGATCCTTTAAGAGGAGTACATGTGTAGGACAGGTCAGATAAACAAGAAAAAGGTTACTAAAATACCCTTATAGAAAACAAAAGAATCACGAAAATAATCGGGAACAGAATAAAAACATTTCTGAATTAATTTAACTCTAATTGATCTCTTGAACTCCTTGAGTTCCAGAGACTGACTACATTTCAGAGGATGGTTGAAGAGCTTTATACACTAATATGTTGGCGAATATTCAAATTTAGTTGTATTGTGTGTGGAGATATGAAATAATTCCTCATCTCTCGTAGAATACTTATGGAAGCTTGAGAGTTTAGTGACTTTTTTCATTATCCTTCACATATACCAAGCACTTGAAGATATAAATGGACGCAACTGGTAGAATACCATTTTCAACAAAACTGGGACGACAAAAGGACATCGGAGCAATATTGAAGATTATCCGCAAGATTCTATTTTGAATTAAAAATACCCTACCTACATTAGACGAATTCCCCCACTGCATGATATTGTTGGATAAGTGACTGTAAACTAGACTATAGTATACAGTGCGCGTCAAAATTATGGAACAAATTCATTTTCTCAGAAGAATAATATTTGGCAACAAAATCGTGAAACAGGTCGATTTTTGTTTCAATTTTACCAATTTCTTATGCATTTTTGAAGGATTTTTGTTGCACCCTGTGCCATCCCCATCAACCCTCTAAACTTTTTGAATAGGGAAACTGGGTCATGTGGTACTTTTTTGGCAAGGTCTTTGTATCTTCTTTACAGGAGTGCAGAAATTTTCAAGACAAAATTTTTTTTGTTTTTCAAATTAGTTCAAAGAGGTTTTCAGTATGAGCACTTTGTCATGACTCATTTACTTTGAGACGATGGTACTTGATGAAATTTGTCACCGAATGAAAGTCGACCATTACAGATTTGTTCATGCACAACTTTCAACCCCGTCACGTGAATTTTTTTTTTCTCCACTTAAGGGTTGGTAGGGGTTGAAAGTTGTGCATGAACAAAACTGTAATGGTCGACTTTCATTCGATGACAAATTTCATCAGGTACCATCGTTTCAAAGTAAATGAGCCAGGACAAAGTGCACATACTGAAAACCTCTTCGAACTAACTCATTTTTTAGAAAAAAAATTTTTTCTTTGAAATTTCTGCACGCCTGTGAAGAAGATACAAAGACCTTGCCAAAAAAGTACCACATAACCCAGTTTCCCTATTCAAAAAATTTAGAGGGTTGATGGGGGGGCTCATGGTGCAACAAAAATCCTTCAAAAATGCATGAAATTTGGTAAAAGTGAAACAAAAATTGAACTGTTTCAGGATTTTGTAGCCAAATATTATTCATCTGAGAAAATGAATTTGTTCCATTATTTCGACGCACACTGTATATTAATAATAGATCTCAAGGGTAGCGAGTTTTGGACTCTCCTTATTGCATAGTAAGAACTATTGAGTTTCTCACAAATGGAATCCATATGAGTGGTCCAAGAAATGTAGCGTGGTCTACCGACGAAATTGTGTCATTCAAATGGCGAATAACCAGTCCTCTCTCATCACTTCTCATGGTGAGGTGAACACACTGGGTCTTACCGATGTTGATCATAAGAGAATTTGAACTACACCAATTCACGAGTCCAAGCAGTAACTAATATCGAGTTAGCATCCGCAAATAGAAGAATACTCATTAACTTGATTGAAAGGAAGGTATCAAGAAAATTTGCCAAATTAGACATCATCCTTCTCAAATTAACCGGTAGGTCATCGATGAACAACAGAAACAGGAGTGGTCCAAGAACAGAACCCTGGGGGACTCCAAGATTCAATTCCGGCTCATCAAAAATAATATCACCTACTCTGACTGACATTGTTCTACCCTCGAGATAGCCCATTTAAAACCACACCCCTGAAACCTAAGTTGTAGCATTCGTCAAAAAGAAATTCAAAAGAAAGGCTGTCAAATGCTCGTAAAGGGTCGAACATTTCGAAAAATAATTATTTCATTCAACTTTTAATAGGTAGATCTTTCTCGGATATTGGAAGAACCCAGAAAAACCCTATAAAATGGACAATAAGAAATATCAATGAACTGATACAAATATCGACGTTTTTTCCACATGATTTTCCTACGACCTTTACAAACTAAACATCACATTTCCTCCCCAAAATCGTTCAGTTTGTACGAGTGTTCGCCAACCAGCGTTTTCATGCCGGAAATCTGCCAAACAGTAAAAGGGCTAATAGCATGCAAACAGGGAGGGTAGGAGAAGCCCCATCGCCATAATCAATGCAAATATGTCCTTTTAATCGGGGGGTTATCTCTGGTACTATGTCGACAATCCAGTCAATAAAAAGCTCCGCAAGAACGATAGCCGGCATTCAAATCGTAATTGCCCCCTGGATTGCCGTATCCGAATTGTAAAAGTTATCGTAGCCCGGGTTTTGCAAGGGCGGCTCGCGATAGGGGTGGAAATTAGGTGGAATTTTCCGAAATTTGACGTGGAAAATTTTATAAAAGCACTGACTTGGGTTCGTGGGCAAAGCGAAATTTGGCATATTTTTGCGCGCATGTTCTAGGGGAACAGCGTGCTATCGTTTTGTCCAAATGTCTGTAATTTTGGATGATTGAGCCGAAAATGGTCTCAATCGACTAGGTTGGACTCACTGATGACGAATCCGGTGTCAAAATTGATTCTGTCCGGCCGGCCGGCCGTCCGTAGACACGATAACTGTCGACAGAAGCAAGCTAGCTACTTGAAACTTTCAGGACAGGTTGCGCATCAGAATGCCGCGGTTAAGTTCGTTAATGAGCCAAATCGGTCGAATAGTTTCGGAGTTATAGGCACTTGAAGTTTTGAAGTTATTTATTTTTTATTTCAGAAACTACTCAAGCGATTGGATTCAAACTTGGCAGTTTGGTGGAGTGTAACGACGCGCAACTTTGAGCCAAATTTCGTCAAGATCATATTGTCAGTAAATTTAAAAAAAAATTTTTTCGAAATTTTTTTACAAAAAAATTTTTTTTTCGGAAACCATTCATCATATCCAAAAAAAACTATACTCACACTTTGACCTTCTAATTTCACAGCAGTGTACTAAATTTCAGTTCGATACGATCATAAGTTTTGGAGATATCGGGAAAAAATATGTCAAATTTCGAGGTTTTCTTCTCGATATCGTTGATTTTTTTGGTATTACTCGAGAAATACTGATTCAGTCCTGATTAAACTTCACAGCTAGTTTTAAGATGCTGAAAGACAACTTTATGCAAAATTTCGTGATAATCGTGTTATTAGAACAATTTGAAAAAAAAAATTATATGATTTTTTCATCATATCATCCTCATTAAATTCTGTATGAAACTTCGAACTGTTATCTTCGATGAAGTACTGGATTTCAATTCGATCTGTTCTGTATTTTTGGAAATATTGGAAAAATAAAATTTTGATTGGGTATATCTACGGAATCATTGGGTGGATTTTACCCATTTACGAATTCGGCCTTCGGTCAGCCTAACGGCCGACTGCGTAAACACAATAACTTCCGAAAGAAACAACTTAGAAACTCGATATTTGTAGAGAAGGTTTGGACCTTAATTACGAAGGCCGAATTCGTAAATGGGTAAAATCCACCCAATGATTCCGTAGATATACCCAATCAAAATTTTATTTTTCCAATATTTCCAAAAATACAGAACAGATCGAATTGAAATCCAGTACTTCATCGAAGATAACAGTTCGAAGTTTCATACAGAATTTAATGAGGATGATATGATGAAAAAATCATATAATTTTTTTTTTCAAATTGTTCTAATAACACGATTATCACGAAATTTTGCATAAAGTTGTCTTTCAGCATCTTAAAACTAGCTGTGAAGTTTAATCAGAACTGAATCAGTATTTCTCGAGTAATACCGAAAAAATCAACGATATCGAGAAGAAAACCTCGAAATTTGACATATTTTTTCCCGATATCTCCAGAACTTATGATCGTATCGAACTGAAATTTGGTACGCGCGCACGTTCAAATTCGTTGCTGAAGCGGTCATCTACATTGAACATGCGCGCAAAAGTTGCTGCCTTCACGGCAGTGCTTTTTGAAATTTTTTCCTAATATTTCCAGAAATGAATATCAGATCGAGTTGAAATTCAGTTTATTGTTGTTAAATTTTGACTTCGAGATTCATGCGTAGGTTCATTAAAATTTATTCCTGCGTTGCCGAGAAAAAAATTCAAGGAATTATGAATTAATTTTTTCATTTTTTCACGATACATTCCTCATGATTGGTAGAACTGACCGATGGAAACAGAGGAGTCTAACCGAGGAAATATCTGGTGATGAAAACTCTTCGCTCAAAGTGCTTCTGCCGATGAAATCGAAACTGTACGAGGCTTATTTATAACAGCTTCTTCAAGACCCATCTTATGAGTGTTGGGGAGGATTTATTTGTCAACCCATAAAGAATAAGGTTTATGGTACAAGTATAGCATTATTTTTTGTTGATATATTCATTTTATTCACAATATATTGTATAAATTGAGTTCTTTCCTATACAGTGCACGTCAAAGTTATGGAACAAATTCATTTGCTCAGAAGAAAAATATTTGGCAACACAATTCTGAAACAGGTCAATTTTGTTTCACTTTTAGCAAATTTATATGCATTTTTGAAGGATTTTGTTGCACCCTGTGCCATTCCCATCAACCCCCTAAATTTTTTCAATGGGGAAAGTGGGTCATGTGGTACTTTTTTGGCAAGGTCTCTATATCTTCTTTACAGGCGTGCAGAAATTTTCAAGAAAAAATTTTTTTCTTGAAAAATTAGTTAGTTCAATGAGGTTTTCAGTATATGCACATTATCATGGGTCATTTACTTTGAGACGATGGTATCTGATGAAATTTGTCACCGAATGAAAGTCGACTATCACAGTCTCGTTCATGCACAACTTTCAACCCCTATGTACCCTTCAATGGAGAAAAAAAAATGGAGGGTGTTGAAAGTTGTGCATGAACAAAACTGTAAAGGTCGACTTTCATTCGGTGACAAATTTCATCAGGTACCATCGTCTTAAAGTAAATGAGCCATGACAAAGTGCACATACTAAAAAACTCGTTGAACTAACTAATTTTTCAAAAAAAAATATTTTATTGAAAATTTCTGGACTCCTGTAAAAACGATACAAAGACCTTGTCAGAAAAGTACCACATGACCTACTTTCCCTATTCAAAAAATTTAGAGGGTTGATCGGGATGGCACAGGGTGCAACAAAAATCATTCAAAAATGCATTTAAATTTGGTAAAAGTGAAACAAAAGTTAACCTATTTCAGGATTTTGTTGCCAATTATTATTCTTCTGAGAAAATGAATTTCTTCCATAATTTTGACGCGCTGTATAAATAGTAAAGTTGTAAGTATTTGTCTATTCATCCAACAGGTATATTTTACAATACTATTTGTATTCCAACTTTTTTGAGCAGTAGATCATAGGGTATATGATAAATGAACAAGTTGGGTAAGTAAAAAGGTTGAAAGTTCTTTTGTTTTGCAAATAACATGCAATTTAATATCACAGGCATCTTCCTGAACACTTCTAGCTTCTGTGGCTCCAAATAAATTGAAAAAAATCTTGCCATTCAGAGTTGAAATGAGTTGATACATGATACTTAACTCTTTCATAAAAATTAAATATTTATTTACAGAAACACTTCTGTCCATCTAAGGTTCCCAAACTGGCCACCGTGGCACTGTGATCTCAAATTCAGACGCCACTTGCAAGATACCTATATAGCTATTTCATTCAGGACAATCCTTCATAATACTCCTTGTTTCTCCGCCCCTGGATCATCCCTAAAACGAGTCCTGTAATCGCGTATAGAAGCGTTCGGCTATCAATGCTTCAGCACTAACCGAATCCTTTACAAATTCGAAACGCGTAGTTCCCACTCAGTTATGGCACTTTTGTGTGTTTTAATGTATTCACTCTGATCTTCCCATTCTATTCCATGTAGCTAAATGCATTATGAGCCATAGATAATTGATTCAGACCAATGGAAATAAATTTGATTTATTGCTAGGGGCTACACGAGGGTCAGAAACAACAACGATTTTGTGTTAGTTTCTTGTGTTATCGATTTGGTCTGATATTTTCTCGAATGATGAATCCTAACATTTTCAAAGTTCATTTTGAGGGATATTTACGTAGAATGGTATGAACATTCTGGCGTGAACTCACTAGCTTTTTTACGCTTGTTCAAAATCGTCAAAGGGGTTATCTTTACGCGTATTGACCCCGCCATAAGCACCTTTACCATCTGATGGAAAGATTCGACGATCTTCTTTTCATATGGTCTTTATTATATTCTGCATGTACCATTTTTAATCGAGTACAAGATTTCAATTCAATCCAATCTGCATTTTTGGAAATTTCGGCAAAATAAATTTTGAATGAGTATATCTATGGAATTTCTGGGCAGATTTTACTCTAGCAATATCAAGTCTCTAAGTCATTCCTTCCGGAAGTTATTGGATTAGAAAGGCCGAATTCATAAATGGGTAGGCTTAGGGTGAACTCTACCCAACCATTCCGCAGATATACTCATTGGATATTTTATTTTCCTTTATTCCAAAAATATATAGTGAAGCGAATTGAAATCCAGTAGTTGATTGAAAAATGACATTTGAAATACAATGACAGGATCGTCGCAAAATTTTGCACAAAGTTGCGTATCGCCATTTATTAACTATTTACAAAACTTCATCATAATTAGATCAATATTTCTCAAGTTATTTCAGAAATAACAACGGTACCGAGGAAAAACCAAAAAAATCTGACATAGTTTTCATCTCCGAAATTGAGATCGGATTAAAATTTGGAACACTCTTGTGTAATATGGAGTTTTAGGTCGGTGCAAATTCGGAAAAGTGATGAATGGTTTTCGAGAACAAAATTCAATTTCGAAAAATATATTATTAATAAATATATTAAAATATATTATTAATATATGCCTTATCTTACGATCGCAACAAAATTTTGCGACCAGATGCATTGAGGAAATAACTCCAAAACTCGAACGACTATAACTCCGAAACCGTAAGACCGATATGCCTAGAAGATGCACGCAAAAAAATAAAAATAAACATTTACTGGACGCCAAAAGTTTTATCCGTGATTTATATTTGTTTCTGAGTTATTCTCCCTTTCTTCTGACAAATATTGTCTATGGAAGAATATAAGGCAATCTACAAAGAAGAAGGAGAATATTTTAAAAATTCAAATAATGAGATTCATGAAACTTTTAATATCGATTGAACTCAACGAAATCTTTGTTGAATTTAATTTAAAACATAATAAAATCATCCAAATTTTAGCTGTAACTCAGACGGACTTCAACAGATTAATATTATTTGCCGCCAATTAGTGGTAAATTTTTTTGCCGCATTCGTGTATTGAACAATATTTTTGCCGCAATATTTCATTTTCACAACAAAGGTCAACTTCTTTATGAATGCATAAATTTAGTTTAAATGGTTCATTTAGGAGTCTACGAGCTTTTCTCACCAAACTAGTGAATTATTCAAGATTTGTCAATTTTGTTGTAGTGGAACTGAAATTTCGATGGACAAATATTTTGAGACTTTTTTCAATTTCAATTAATTTCCTACCGAACAATATTTTCATTGATGATGGATTATACAAATGAAGTTGAAAATCAAAGATTTTCTGAAAAATTAGAGCGGCAAATAATTTTTTTATAGTTAGCCAGCGGCAAAAAAATGCATTTTTTTCAAAAAAGGAGATATTTGAAAAAGACGGTTCCCTACCAAGCTAACCAATAAAAAACCGGAAATTTTCCAAAAAATAAAAACGGCAAAATAATTTTTTTCGGGACTAGTTAGTGGCAAAAAAAACTTCAAAAGTTACCGTTTCGAAAGAGTTGTTTTATTGACTTGATGACACGTGAATAATGTATATAACGACCCGTTTACGCCTCCGAATAAATAAATATAACCTATCGTCCTTGCCTTTCGTGTATTATTCAAACGCGTCAAAATACCACAATTTCCCCTCTTCCCCCTCGCTTTCAACACCTCGCATAGGATTTGCACACCGCTTTTCGGGGATATTCATGTGGCCAATAAGGCATTATCCACTTCGGTTTCGATCCTGGGTAGAGATTGAGCCTTAGCTCGGAAAAACCGGGTAGATTTTACGATTGCGTAGGGTAAGCCGCTTACGGCTTTATTTTGGGAACAGGAGCAGGCTCCCTATCTTCAAAGGACCATCTTGATCCGTCACTTGATACGAGGGCTTGATGGAATGGATGATTGTTGTATGTGTTGAGTTGCTTTTGGCAGCTGTATGAGGTGAAAAAGTGCGGATAAATTATTGGTTACAAAAAAAACAGAGTCGGGATGATTTTTAATTGTTGAAAAATTCTAGAAAGTACTGACGTAAAGTTTTAAGATTTTTAGCGCATGTTTAAGCTCGTGGGCGAAAAAAAAAATTGTAATTAGCGATGAGAATATCGTTAGAATAGATCGGTACATCCATCAGAGGATATTTTTGTAATCGGTTACATTCTTTTGAAGTATTTGGACCACGATATCAAATCAGAAAGGACGACATAGATTCGCGAGCAATGTGTCAACCAAGAAGCATAAAATATAAGTATTCTATGCATTCATGTGTCAACACATTGAGTTTGGTAGTTGTATCTCCACTAACTACACTATTGTACACCAGAGTAGATAGTATAGAACTTATACTGTTCTATGTGATCCGTTGTAAACTTGTACTCTGTTCGTTGCAGAAATGTTGGAGTTAGTGTAATCAGAGATCGCAATTGGAGTGCATAGTAACTACACTATTGTACACCAGTTTAGATAGTATAGAACTCATACTGTTCTATGTGATTCGTTGTAAACTTGCACTCTGTTCGTTGCTGAAATGTTGGAGTTAGTGTAGTCAGAGATCGCAATTGCAGTGCATAGAGTGAGGTTATCTTATGTGATGGTTATGCCTAAATATAAATCATGATCATAGTCATCTATTGATGTCTTTGGTTCTATATTATGCCATCCAGCTAGCAACTGGCCTGAAATCGTATACTTGCTTCCTACGTTCTTCATTTAAACGATTAGAATTTTTTCCCTGACAAATTCAGAGAAACTTCCCTACAAATCAGCACATCCAAATAAGCTATACGAACATAACCTCGAATTGGAAGCCAAAACAAAACACGCATAAAATTATGTCCATCTTTTTCATTATTCTTTTCTTTTTTTTCCTTTTTTTTTCTTTTCTTTTTTGTGCTTGGCTACTAGGACCAACGACACATCGAACATACCAATAGCTTGAGATTCTTCACAAATCATCACCACCGAGACAACATCCATGACCTAACCGGGATTCGAACCCAATACCTTCAGCATCCTAGACTACCGAGGTAGTTTTTCTGATGTCATTTTGGAATTGCACCGAATCATAGAACAGATTGAACTACACTGACTCTAATCATTCTGTTATCTGTAACTACACTCAACTACACTCATCTGCACTACACTAAGTGAAAGTCAATGGAGTTGGATCATAACATTTTCCTACAGGTACAACGAACAAACCTATTGTTACTACATCGTTAGCGGTTACAGAAGTGTAAACAAGGAGAATGTTAGAATCCGGACAGCATTATTTTTCTGATTAATTTCTCAGTTAATTGTATGTGAATAAATCATAAACAAACTTGTTGATATAATTTTATAGGGTTTTTCTGGGTTTCCACTCCCGATACCTGAAACAGAACCATCAAAAATTATGTAAAAATTGTTTGTGTGGAAAACGCCCTAGCTGATTGCAGAATTGAACTATTTGTCTTGTTGTTTCTTGAAAAACAGATTGAACAATACCGGAACAATACAAACGATAAACAAAGTGAACAGTGACGTTTCAGAGTAGAAATCTGACTTTTTCATTAGACAAACGAGAAGATTTTCACAATTATCTTTAAATTTTTAGTTTCCTGAGACTTTTCTCATATTACAATTTTAAGAAATCACAGCAACACAGATTCAGTTGGTTCGAAAGTTTTTTAATTCTACCTCTTTTCAAGTAAATTCAGCGAAATAGGGTCTATTTCTACAGAACAATGAGCAAAATAACTGTCTCCATTTAACAAAATGCAAAAGGACTCTTTAATTTTTCTTTTCAAATATCTGATTCCAATATCAGTATTTTTGTATTGTCCCAATCTATCATGTAATTCCCAATGGTCGAACATACATGGTTCGCTATTTGGGATTTTTGTATGTCTCTATTCCTCGGGTTGTTTTTGTGCTCTCGTTTTCTGATATCTAACGGTCAAGACTTTTCCCCTGTATATGTCTTTCCACAAATACAGGGAAACCTATAAACGAAATTTTTTGCTTTTTATTTCTCTTTAATTGGTTCGGTTTTAGTAAGTATGGATCTCATATCATTTTTCGATTTGAAAACAGTTCCTATATTGACGAATAGTTCAATCCTCAAGGGCGTTTTCAATGACAAAAAACAATTGAATTTAATTTTTAATAGTTCTCTTTCAGATATTGGGAGTGAAAACCCAGAAAAATCCTACAAAATGATGCAAAATCCTCCCAAAATAATCTTTAGTCGATACTTAAACTTGTTAATAATTCATATTTTTCATTAATTTCAACTATCCATCAACCGATACCCCTTTCGGACGCGTTGTAGAATCTCTCGATATATCAAAGCAAAATTCGCCAGAATCTGATACCGACAACCATCGCATTAAACAGAATAAAACATCATGCCTGTAAACGAAGTGACACCATACAGGCTATAATCTGAGATAACATACGGGGGAAGCCATATGGTTCGAGAATTAGACATATCGGTTGACAAAGAGTGTCCCCATTAAATGCTAATTTAAATTTGATAAAATCACTGAATATTTAAAAGCTCTCATCATGCACTGAATCTGTGGCTGGTCCCCATTTTATTTCGTGGATTATGTGAGGGGTGCAAGGCACTTTGCAATATCTTGATCAACGCTTATGTTTCTGATAAACGATACTTGAGTGTTCTTAGAGGTGTAGATTTACAGTGGATGATAACATCTTCATGTCCATTATGGTAATTCAATTTCAATTTTCATTCGGGTTCTTGCAACATGTTTCAGCTGCTGTTTCGTCCACAATAATCGATGAATTCATTGAGACGGAACTTGCGAAGTTGACATTATACAAGGTGTCCAAAGATTATATCGGGTGTTTGGTAGTTGAAAAAAGTAAACGATAAAGATGATTATGATTTATTTTTAGTCAATGAGCTGCCAAATTATTTGGGAAAACTATTGATGTATGGTCGGCAAGCTGCACTCTGCTAGCTGTCTTCTAGCCACGAACGAATATTGGTAACTCCTCTTCAAACCAGCTAAATGGATCCGACTATCGATATTTCTGAATATAGGGTTACATTGGCTCAAAGTTGTTTTGTTGTCTTTCCCGATTAGAAATCGTTAGTCCGTTTTAATTCGTAACAATTGTAACAGTACTAAGAAACCTCAATAAGCAACAAATATTTATCAGTCACTTTCCCATTCATGCAGATTATGAGAAAAAAGTGTCTCTCATTATTTCAAAAAGGCTAAAATTATGAAGGCCCGATATCTGTATACTCAGCGAACTTTCACTATTATACTGAGTCAGTAGCTTCTGATTTACCTACGAGCAGCCACTGCGGGACAGTGACATCAGATAAAGGTTTTGTTAAATTAGAGAAATATGTAACGATTTCGATAGTATTATATATATATATATATTCTTTTGAGAACGAGCATATACATCCTACCATGTCTGGTAGACTATTTTACAACAAGCAATATTAGCCATTCAAAATTTTGGCGTCTTTGTTTGAGTATATTTTGGTGGGTTATAGTTTGATCTTTAAATCGTTCAATTCATTTGACACCTCTGTTCTTAAAATGCCCGATGATCTTGCCATGTCTAAATCTTTCAGTTTGTTTGACGCCTTTGTTTTTAAGATGCCCGATGGTGGCAAGGTTCACCGAAATGTGAATACAGTGAAGGAATGAATCATTTCAAGAGGAGCATTCCTTTATATGAGAATTTCCCATCTATACAAATCCACCAATGGACTACTATCAGAAATAAATACAAAAAATATCATTACATATCTAAGTCTAAAGGACCATAATTTCTTCTCCATTTGAATCCCATATTTTGCACTCTCCAAGGCCAAACAACTTTCATTCCACCAACCCATCCAAGTGAGCAAAAGCTGAACTCATTGGAACTGAACTTCAGGAAGAATATCACCTCACCAATGATCCCATCAACCTAAGCTCTTAACACAGCACCTGGACCATCGTGAGACATTAGGTACTAGGCCACCAAAACCTAACAGCCAAAACTAAAAGGCAAATTTTGGTTAATAATGTCAAACTACACTCTGCTAAGACGCCTCTAACGACAAACGAAGACTGGTATGACATTTCTATCGGGACTGCCGTCATTTTTGAGCTGATATTGTGCAGGTATCCTAACGGAAAATAGTCGAGTGGTTCGAAATCAGGACTCCTGGGTCTAGATAGAATGTTTTCATTTTAATGGACGTCTTAGTCGGTTAGCGTGACCAGTCATAATTTCTTTTTCATTTGAATCCCATCTTTTGCACTGTCCGAGGCCAAACAACTTTCATTCCACCAACCCATCCAAGTGAGCAAAGGCTCAACTCATTGGAACTTAACTTCAGGAAGAATACCACCTCACAAATGATACCATCAACCTTCAAGCGCTCTAATACAGCACCTGGACCATCGTGAGATATTTCTAGGCCACCAAGACCTAACAGTCGGAACCAACAAGCCAATTTTGGTTAATAATGTCAACCTTTACACCCTGCTGAGACGCCTTTAACCACAGACGAAGACTGGTAAGACATTTCTAGCGAGACTGCCGTCATTTGGAATCTGATATTGTGCAGGTGTCCTCACGGAAAATCATCGAGTGGTTCAAGATCAGGACTCCTGGGTCTAGACAGAATGTTTTCAATATAATGGACGTCTTAGTCGGTTAGCGTGACCAGTTATAATTTCTTCTTCTTTTGAATCCCATCTTTTGTACTGTCCAAGGCCAAACAACTTTCATTCCACCAACCCATCCTAGAGAGCAAAGGCTCAACTCATTGGAACTTAACTTCAGGAAGAATATCCCTTCACCAATGATACCATCAACCTTTAAGCGCTCTTAATACAGCACCTGGACCATCGTGAGACATTTCTAGGCCACCAAGACCTAACAGTCAAATTTTGGTTAATAATATCAACCTTTACACCCTGCTAAGACGCCTTTAACACTCAAGTACAAAGTGCGATGTGGCCCTGGATAAAACTCCATTATACTATTGCATCTTTCCGAAGCAATATAATTGCATATTCCGGCTCGAAGGACCATGCATCAAATCCTACTCCATTTAAATCTCTTGAACTCGACGAAGCCAAGAAACTTTCATTCCACCAATTCATCCGAGTGAGCAAAGGCTCAACTCACTGGAACTCAACTCCAGGAAGAATATCACATTACCAATCATCTCGTCAACCTTTTCGTGCTCTTAATACAACACCTGAACCATCGCGAGACATTACCAGGCCACCAAGACCTACCAGTCAGAACTAACAAGCAAATTGTGGTTAATAATGTTCAATCGTTAGCTGGTCTTGATCAGAATTCATTACGGCCAGAAATAATTTGGAGAGAAGGATAACAATCCTGCTCTTTTGTGCGAACAGAGGTACGACAGTTGTTTCGCTGCACGCATGGTTGGTCAGCAATTGTGTCTGGTAACGTATTTGTCATGATTTCCATTTAATATTTAATAATACCGGCTAATAATGACATGTTTAACGTAGTCTAATTACAGGAAGTGGCGATCATTGTGGACGATTAAATTATCTAAATATGTAGACCACAAAACGGTGTTTTGGGACCGCGTTATGGCAAAATTTAGTGGGCATTGAACGAAATGTTATTGGAAGGTGGGATGACAGATCCGAATTTAGGAAATACTGCATTATTTGTCATAACCCGCTTATTACAGGGTAGAAAATCGTTTTCATTTGTCCCAATGTCTGTAATGAATGAGGCAGGAATCAAATTTTATTCTGTGTGCCCGAGCTACCGTTCAGAACATAATGTCACAAGTTTTTCAGTTTTTTCCCGATGTTTTCTCAGATTTCAGATGAAAAGTTTT
The DNA here is from genome assembly GCA_958510865.1 of Myrrha octodecimguttata. Classification (NCBI taxonomy): domain Eukaryota; kingdom Metazoa; phylum Arthropoda; class Insecta; order Coleoptera; family Coccinellidae; genus Myrrha; species Myrrha octodecimguttata. The sequence continues at coordinate 14,663,117 of OY294063.1, read as the reverse complement.
GAATTATGAATGTACGGGAGATGATTTCCCAATATAATGGGACTGTACCGTTCTTCGACACTTGAAGATCTGAAACATCATCGCTGGGGGGGACCGGACCTGGTCGAGAGACCCTCCCGGTCATAGAGCAAATGTATGAAATATTATTCACATCTTTCTGCTGGTTTTTCTCCCTTTCTGTTGCAGATATCATTTTCAAATATTTTGTCCATATGAATGCAAAAGAATGGAAAAAACTCCGCTCAAATATGAAGGATGCCATCCCTTATGGATATGTCCGCTTATTCTTCAAACAAATTCGAATTTCACTAATCACTACACTGTGGTCAGCCGATAGGCCCACCGTAAACACAATAACTCCTGGAAGAAACAAGTTAGAAACTCGATATTTGTAGAAAAGGTTTGGACCTTAATAAAGAAGGCCGAATTCATGAATGGGCAAAATCCACCCAATGATCTCGCAAGAAATAAGTATTTAAAATTTTATTTCCTCAATATTTCCAGAAAAACAGAGGAGATCGAATTGAAAAACACTGCCCTAGAACCTACGCGTAAAGAATCATATTCGATCCCTTACATTTGCTTTTCACAAATGACATTCCAGCACCTTTCTCTCTCCCATCCATCACTCTCACTCTTTTCTCGAGCACGGTTCAAATAAAAAAATATTCCTCCTGCATCTCGATTCTAGACGCTAATTCGAGATGAAAAATTGACATCCTCTCTCTTTCTCTCTCCCTCCTTTCATGCAGATGAAGGAGCGAAAATTATTCAGAAAGAAGTAGGTGTGGGGAGCACTTAAGTTCGTACATTTACACATACATATTTATAAACATTATCTTCTATTACACAGAACCGAGGAGTGTAAAGTATACCTACAGGAGCTCTTCCGGTGAGGGAGCTTTAGATCGCTTTTATAGCTCAGTTTTACTGTATAAGTAATATAAAAGCACCCGATTTGCAACGTCCCATAAATATTTAGGTTTAATTCTAAAAGCGTTTCCGAGATACACGCTTTATGTATTCAGGAGCTCCTGGATGCCTCTGCGATACCAACGCCTCCTGGTGGGTGGTGCAGGGAGCCACTTAACTTCTCGAGGATGAGAACGAATCCACCACCTTCGTGTCGACTTTCGGCCCGTTTACGACCGTTTTCAAATGGATTTGAATTTTTGGATTGACTTCATCATGATTAAAACAAATTTTGTTATTTTTATGTTTTTACTACCAATAGACGACTTCGGCCCAAGTTGCCAACCCACAATTTACTTAGCAAGTTTACTTTCACTGGGGAACGGGAATTTCAGGACAAATTCGACATGATAAGGTTCGCATTATTTATAAATAACCGTAAAACATGCCTCGGCTCTTCAAACCAGATAATTCCTTCCAAATATAGGTTTTTGTTAAGGTCGTCCCCGATTGGCTGAAATTTAAGTTGGGATTCCTGATTTCATGCAAACAGTGTCAATGTTCATATGATACGTTCCGAAAATCAACTCTGTTGTTTCATTTGCCGATTTTCTGCTCCGTAAATATGAAATATTCGGATGGTTCCTGGAACAAGCGCGTGAAAAAGGTTATTTACGGAATCTGGTTGATGAAAATACGGTCGATTTACTGTCCCCAGAACGATTTTCTATGGTAAATATCCATAGCATAGAACAATCTATGTTTACTTTAGGTTCCGAGTTCAGAACTGTACGGGACGGTTCTAGCATAGACCATAGATCTGTGCTGGAACCGTCCCATACAGTTCTGAACTCGGAACCTAAAGTAAACATAGATTGTTCTATGCTATGGATATTTACCATAGAAAATCGTTCTGCTGACAGTAAATCGACCGCATTTTCATCAACCAGATTCCGTAAATAACCTTTTTGACGCGCTTGTTCCAGGAACCATCCGAATATTTCATATTTACGGAGCAGAAAATCGGCAAATGAAACAACAGAGTTGATTTTCGGAACGTATCATATGAACATTGACACTGTTTGCATGAAATCAGGAATCCCAACTTAAATTTCAGCCAATCGGGGACGATCTTAACAAAAACCTATATTTGGAAGGAATTATCTGGTTTGAAGAGCCGAGGCATGTTTTACGGTTATTTATAAATAATGCGAACCTTATCATGTCGAATTTGTCCTGAAATTCCCGTTCCCCAGTGAAAGTAAACTTGCTAAGTAAATTGTGGGTTGGCAACTTGGGCCGAAGTCGTCTATTGGATATTACACTTTCAGGATTACATTGTGAAATCGAGCAGTTTCGAATTCATTTCAAGTTCATCATCAGACAAGGAAGATTCTACAAATGTAACAGAGTATTTATGTGAACACAGGTACAAAAGGTGATAGGAATGGTGATAAAACGGTTAAAACGTTTTTGACCGTTATGCAAATAAATACAATTTCAATTTTCATCCAACGAAATTTTTAAGTTGGTTAACAAGAATAAATTCATTATTGGTTTTCATGGATATTTTCTGATCTGTAGAAATGATTCATGAAGATTCGATAAACTCGTAAAATAGTCTTGTGAAGTGCAGATACTATGAGAAAAAGCTTCAAAATTTAACTCCCTGTATCTCGAAAACGAAACTTTTTCGATCTCATGTTTATGCGAGGAATCTCCTCTTTTCGTTTGTACCTATGTACAATAGGATTTTTCCTGAATGCAAATTCGAACAAAATTATTGATTCATCATTTTCCCAAATTATCTTCAGAAAGTATTCAAAATCAGATTTCAAAATTGGGGTTTGGAATTTGCCAGGCATGCACGAAGTGACAACGGTGTTTAGTAGAATAGCTTTTTCTGCTATAGAATAATGAAATATTTATTCCTATTCTGTGGTACACACGTGTTCTTTGTCAATATAACCAAACAATTTCCGTTTGCGATTTGTTAGTAATATGACAGTATGACAGTCTGTGCTCTCCTCTTTCTATTCATTGGTCGTTGTATTCTACTCTAACCAGATCGAAGTATAGCTATCTCTGTTTTCCTAAGCAAAGCAACCCATTTGACGTCCTATTCTTTCCGAGAAAGCTGAATTCGACGTTGTCATATCGTGCACTCACGACAAATCCCTTTAAATACAAATTCCCATTTTTATTTTTCAATTTTAGGTGATCCAACATTTTTTTAAAAATATAATATTGAAATAATATGTTTGGAATGTGACGTTCTAAAGGTTTTTCATGAAAATTACTGCATTTTCGTTTGAAGGAAAAACCCCCATTAAGCAACACTCTATATATAACTTAGGTGTTCGGTGGATTGGTGAATCTAACCGAGATATTCAAGCTGAAAACCACTACCTACAGTCCCACAGAATTAAATTCGACCACGAGTTCTTTCACAATGAATCCACCTAATCGTTGAAAACCATTTCCGCTCAGAATTTGAAAATAACAGACATTTGGGCAAAATAATAATGCTTTTGTTCCCTAGAAATATCGCTTAAAATTTACTCCTCCACCTCTGAAAATAGACATCTACTAAACTTTTCCCCAAAAATGTTCAACACCTGCTATATACAGATTCAAACAGGGAAATTATAATTCAGTTTGTTCCAGATAGCAGGGTAGATATGGAGTACATAATATACAGGGGTGATTTTATCTCTTTCATTCTATTTCAGGATTCTATAACTCGGTTGATCAACAAAATGTTGAGGAGAATAGGAGTAGAAGCAAATATATGTACGTAAAAACCCATGATGGAAAATATTAGAAATGAACAGGATTAAAATTTTAACTAATAGGTAGATTTTTGCACGTTGGAATGACTTTTATTAGTTACCGTGTTTGTTGCTAGATCGGTAGATGATTTTTACTGGTTGCTAAGGTAAACAGAACGGTATGTGAAAATAATAAGAATAACTGAAAAAATTCATTGAAATAATTAATTAATTAAAATACAATTGGAATTTGATTCATTCAATATTACTCGGGAACAACTGCGGAACAGCCGATTCTCCACGAAAATTGAATTCGATATCGCTCATTTTTCATTTAATTTATATTATCGGCAAATTGAGTTAATTTTTGTCACTTTGAAAATCTACAATCAACAAGCTATCATCACCAAGACCACGGACCACCGTATATTCCTATACACAGCATTGGCGTATGACTATTTTAATTTTGGATAATTAGGTGAAGTTGTAGTAATTAGTTTGTAGTTTAAGTAAAAGTGTGTCTATCGTGCAAAAAATGCTATGAGTAAGTATGTCGAACTACTTTCATTTTTGGATATTTCAGTTGAAAAATATCAGAAGCATTTCGAAACAATTATCTTTATTAGAAAAGAATCAAATACGAATAGATATCTAAATTTTTATTCCAATTATCAACTCAGTATAAAAAGAGACCTTTTTATGACTGAGCTGATGTATTCTCATCAACCCATGAGATTCGTCAACGAGAATTGAATTACCTACATCAAATCGTTTTTTAAAGCAAATGGATATCCGAGAGAATATAAATTATATTAATGTGTTATAAACAGAACCTTTCCAAATTCAGAAAAAAAATCTTCTTGTAATTATCAACCAAATCAACAGCACAACCCTCATGAACAATCCAATTTATTGAATGTAATTCTTTATGTACGTGGACTTTCAGAAAAGATCAGAAAAAATGGTGCTGAATTCAATATAAGAACGGATTTCAAATCAAAAAATGTTTTTAGATCCTTACTAACTAAAAGCAAACCAATTAACGAGAAACAAAAATCAAAAAATTGTGTTTAGTATTCCCTGTATTTGTGGAAATACATATACAGGTAAAACGTCTCGACCATTAGATATCAGAAAACGAGAGCACAAAAACAACCTAAGGAATAGAGACATACAAAAATCCCAAATAGCGAACCATGTATGTTCGACCATTATGAGAATCACATGGTAGATTGGGACAATACAAAAATACTGATGTTGGAATTAGATAATTTGAAAAGAAAAATTAAAGAGTCCTTTTGCAATTTGTTAGATGGAGAGAGTAATTTTGCTCATTATTTTGTAGAAATAGACCCTATTTGGCAGATTTAACTTAAAAAATCCAGAAAAGCACTGCCGTGAAGGCAGCAGCTTTTGCGCGCATGTTCAATGTAGATGACCGCTTCGGCAACGAATTTGAACTTGCGCGCGAAAGCTTCTGCCTTCACGGCAGTACTCTTCTAGGTTTTTTTTCGATGAATTACTGGATTTTAATTCGATCTAATCTATATTTTTTATATTATATAAGGTTTGGACCTTAATTACGAAGGTCGAATTCGTGAATGGGTAAAATCCACCCAATGATTCCGCAGATATACCCATTCGAAATTTTATTTTCCCAATATTTCCAAAAATACATATCAGATCGAATTGAAATCCAGTACTTCATCGGAAAATTACAGTTCGAAGGTTCATACACAATTTAATGAGGATGATATGAAAGAAAATCACAGAAATTTTTTTTTCGAATTGTTCTAATAATACGATCATCACGAAATTTTGCACAGAGTTGGCTTTGAGCATCTTCAAACTAGCTGCAAAGTTTTTCTCGAGTAATTCCGAAAAAAGCAACGATATGGAGAAAAAACCTCGAAATTCGACATATTTTTTCCCGATAACTCCAAAACTTATGATCATATCGAGCTGAAATTTGGTACACTGCTGTGGAATATGAAGCTCAAAGTTTGAGTGGAAATTTTCTCTGGATATGATGAAAGGTTTTTGAAAAAAAAAATTTTTAGAAAAAAATTTTGAAAAAATTTTTTTTTAAATCTACTGACTGTATGATCCTGATAAAATTTGGCTCAAAATTGCTCGTTGTTACACTGCACCTAATTGCCAAGTTTGAATCCAATCGCTAGAGTAGTTTCTAAAAAAAAAAATAAATAACTTCAAAATTTCAAATGGCTATAACTCCGAAACTATTCGACTGATTCCAATGCGCAACCTACCCTGAAAGTTTCAAGTTGCTAAGTCACTCCGTTCGACAGTTATCGTGTCCACGGCCGGCCGGACAGAATCGATTTTGACACCGGATTCGTCATCAGTGAGTCCAATATAGTCGTTTGAGACCATTTTAGGCTCAATCATCGAAAATTACAGACATTTGGACAAAACGATAGCACGCTGTTCCCCTAGAACATGCGCGCAAAAAAGGTAGAATTAAAAAATTTTCAAACCTGTGTTGCTGTATTTTCTCAAAAATGATAATTTGACAAAAGTCTCAGATCGAAACGAAAAATCGAAAAAAAATAATTCTTGAAATTTTCTCCTTTGTCTGATGAAAGAGTCAGATTTGTACTCTGAAACGTTTCAGTTCGCTTTGTTTATTGTTTGCATTGTTCCTATATTGTTCTTTAGGAAATCTGTTTTCCAAGAAAATGCCCTTGACAAAAAGTTTAATCTCGCAATCCGCAAGGGCGTTTTTCATGAGACAACAATTTTTTATTGGGAGTGAAAACCCAGAAATAACCTAAAAAATTATGCCAAATCCTCCCAAAATAAGCTTTAATCGATACTTATTGATTGTCTTCGATCGGTAAAATTTCCTTGCCGTTCTCGATACTCTATATATTATGCAAATGAGCAATTATTGCTCAAGTGGACTAGATTAGTGAATGATTGGTTTCGTGCGTCGTTTGACATTTGTCATACGTTGGAGGTAAAACAAACTCACTTTCCCGCTTTGTTGATGTTATGAAATACAGCATTTTCAACCATTTCAGGATAAATTAACAAGTTTAAATGATTTATATTCATAGAATTGGTGAATTGCTAGACCCGTGAGGCCAAGTTATTGTGTCATTGTGAAATGCAACATAAATACACCGAGAGACCAAGGAATACATTCGCTTTGTTTACATTGGCGAAGAGCGATTATTTGGAGATTTTAATGATTTTATTAATTTTACAAGTGAAATTTTGTGATAATGGATCTGATTAACTGATATTCAATCTCAAATGATAATCGTTCAAAACGAGATAAATGAAAATTGCAGTATTTATCCTTGTCTTCTAAAGCCTAGAGTATCCACATCAGAGATAGCATTCATTATAGGTATAACTATTGACAATGAAACAGTAAAATGTTTGGCTCATTAATTCCTGAAAATAAACAGCAGAATGAAATCCAACAAATTTATGGAATGGAAAAAACACGGGTTCCAGAGAACTTCTCAGTACTATTTCAAATAACGTTCTATGTTGCAAATTATCAAATTACTACAATATTGGTCTACAGTTGCTATGTCAGTGCTATCATAATCTTCGATTATATATTTATTATGCTAAATATATGTTGCAAATAAAATAATTCATATGCAATTTTTTCCTTGAACACCGATTTCGATTCATCCTCAAAAAATTCTTTACCATCCATATAAATGCTTTTTTATTATGCAGATGCAACATTAGGGCTTTCATAATCTTTAATGATAGGAATTGGTTTCACGGAGAAGAAAGAGCTCCAGTAATAATAAATAACATAATCACAAGGACGAATATCCGTCGATTGGATGATTAGCTCTGATCAAGGAAGAATAATTGTTGATTTATCGACGGATATTCGTCCTTGTGATTATGTTATTTATAATCTTTAATAATTGACAATAAGGTCAATTCGAAACATATTACAAACAACAAAATGTACAAGTTCCATCCTTGAGTAGTCGAGCCACATCGGAACGTTTTCGGTTGAGAACAGAGAAAGTTATCTGGTTCATTATTTTTATAAAATGCATGCAATATTTTGACAAATCTATCACATAACGAATTGCCTTTATATATCATATGGAGATGCGAGTGGTAACCATTCAGGATGGGTTTGTCATTCATAACGCGAGCTATTGTAGTGTCGAGAAGATATAATTCTTGAAATGTGTATAACAAACACGAAATATTCCTATCATACTTATCTCATCATGAGTCATTTTATTAAACAGAACAAATTAAATAGATAGTCTAACATAATTCTTTAACCAGTGTGGAAATGCCTACAACAAACTCTACCATAGTTTGTTACTTTGTCAGAAATTTTTTTTCAATTTATGGCGTGAATATAGGATATTTGTCTTCTCTGGGATAGTTCACATAGTATTCTATTTCTTCCAATACCAGATAAAACTTAGGGGAATGGGTCAAAAATGCAAATATTCAAATATAAAGTCTACACTACAATATATCTGAAAAATCGGATTACTTCGTCTCTCGGTGTATTTATGCTGTATTTCACAACGAAACAATAACTAGGCCTAGTTATTCACCAATTCTATTAATATAAATCATTTTAACTTGTGAATTTATCCTGAAATTGTTGAAAATGCTATACTTCTAACATAAACAAAGCGGGTAAATGAGGTTGTTTTACCTCCAACGTATGACAAATGTCAAACGACGCACGAAACCAATTGTTAACGAAAAACATAACCTCAAAAGCAACAATTCATGTGCGCTTGATTTCCGAGCCTCATCATATTCGAAGTGAATTTTTGTGAATTTGAATGAACCCGAATCTCATTTATAATTCATCAGAATCCCACTAATGATATCATACTTTGTGAAGAAAAAGTCGTTTATTTCCATAGAATATCATCGATTAACTTGACTCATTTGAGCTCGCTTCCTGGCACATTAAAACTCTGCTATTTCCACAATAATTACCCCATTGGGCACGCGTAATAAAAATTAATTATTATATGGCATGTTGGCGATAGTATTCATAAATGAGTACTTTTAGGAACAATGTTAGCCGTCCATGTTAAGTAAGAATTACATGGATCGTAGGTTGCTCTGATGGCAGTGATGCAACTCAACTTGAATATTATTATGATATACTGTTATTTTTATCGGTGAAATTATATGTATTTTCCTGGATTTTTCCGAGAAGGCTTTCATTTCCGATTTTTCGCTTTAAATATGCCTAATTAAATTAGTGATCATGTGGGGAAGTATATAAATATGGTTATTTTTCAGGAGGTAATTCTCTGGAATTATTTCTAAGATTTCATCCAAAATTTTGTGAGGATTATATGATCAGAACTGAAATTGGTTTTATCTGATGAATATCTGGCAGAATGATTCTATCAGTTTGCTGTTGCTTTGTCTGGTTTATAATAGTATTTAGTTTTTTTGTTATATATTTCTTATTTCTCATTTCCTTACATTTCGTACCAGTTTTGTATAAAGCTCCGTTGGGGCAAAAATTTGCGTGCAAAAATAAATTTATTTTCCAGATAATATGTTCATTAGTTGCAGCAATTTATTTGTTTCCTAACAAACACGATATATTCACTAGTTAGGAATTTCAATATATGAGAATGTGAATATTCTTGTTTCTGACTTGAAAAGCTTTTTTTTCGCAATTTTTCAGCTAACTATGGGTTATGTTGAGTCTGTTAAGCTATGCTTATTACTTAACTTGCAAAATGATTTTGTTGTATAATTAGCTGTCATTTTTTGTTTCTGGATTGTCGAGCCTTTCTTATTAATTTTTCAGCTGGCTATTGGTTTGGTTAAGTTTGTTGAGAATATGCTGTGCTGTGCTTGCTGTGCTTATTACTTAACTAGCAAAATGATTTTGTTTGTTAGCTGTCAATTCTTGAATCAAAAAGGCGCCTGTTGTTAGCCCAACAATCAGCTTCAAAGGGTCGTGGAGCCTTCAGGGATGTACTAAATGTACAGCTACCATTATATCTGATCGAGTCGAAGCAAGAATATTGCTATTTTTCAAGGTTTTTGATTTTGTTATATTGTTATTACATGTACATTTCCATTACATATCATTTAACATTAATTGTGAATATATTCCTACTAATAATTCTCTTAGATTTCATATATAGTTAGCAGTTTCGGCATGTGCTGTGCTCAGCTTATGATGGGTGGTTTTGGTATATCACTCAACTAGCAAAATTATTTTGCTAGCAGACATTTCTTGTTTCAGAAGTGTCAATCCTGCAATTTTGCAGCTGGTTATGACTTTTGTTGCGTTTGTTGAGCATGCTATGTTTTTAACTCTTCCTCTCCTCTTTCTAGTTTCTGGATTGACAAGCCCTTTTAAGCAATTTCTCAGCAACAATTAGCCATGAGTTTTGTCACTTTTGTTGAGTAGGTATTCTCTGCTCTGCTTCTATTCTACTCGTCCTATGAGCTCAATCTCTTAAGTCCGGAAGGCGCCAGCTGCTGGACCAAAAATAAACTACTAACGGGCGTGGAGCCTTTTCCGATCAAGGCGCGGCCGAAGAATTCCCCTTGTTCTATTGGCTGTCATCGTCGTTTACACACTCCACCAGTTTCGACTTCCACGCGGCAATCTGGCTCCTTACAGCTGTCCCGTAAAAAGCTCCTACCCACGCATCCGCGGCAGTCGGCTGGAATATGGATAGCTGTAATTACAAATTACGATTTGGGAGGGGGGGTTTATGTCGCCTTTCTCTTGTTATACATTGTCACAATTGGTCATTGGCTGTTGGAATCGACAGAAAAGGTTAAATTATATCATGGATTATTGTTATGACTTGTGGTGGGTAGTAAGATGAGGTTGGATTTATGTGATGATTTTGATAGGTTTATTTATGTGGAAATATTGTATATTGTGTTGGTTTTATGGCTGTTGATGTTCAGTGACTTATTTTATTATGAGTTGTCGGAACGACTTATTTTATGTTTATGTAGTCATCGAGGGATATGTTCAATGCTCATCAATTATTTTCTTCTTCTATGTTCTATGAGGTGAAATCAAATAAAGAGAATAGACGACTTCGGCCCAAGTTGCCAACCCATAAGTTTCTTCACAAATTTACTATCACTGGGGAACGAGAATTTCACGACAAATTCGACATGATAAGAATCGCGTTATTTATACATATCCGTAAAAAATGCCTCGGTTCCTTGAACAAGATAATTCCTGTCAAATATAAGTTTTTGTTAGGCTGAAATTTAAGTTGGGATTCCTGATTTCATGTTAATAGTGTCAAGTTTATAAAAGATATGTTCCGAAAATCAACTTGGTTATTTCGGTAGCCGGTTTTCCGTTCTGTAAATATGAAATATTCGCTTGGTTCCTGAAAAATAAGGTTAATTACGAAATTTCATTGTTGAAAAAACAATCTTTCTGTCACCAGAACATAGACATATTAAGTCTATGCACCAGAACGATAATCAATATTTTATGGTAACATATCCATAGCATAGAACAATCTTTATTTACCTTATGATCCATAGACCATACCTAGTAATTTTTCCATTATTGATTGTTGTCTCTTCTATGTTCTATGGATCATGAAGTAAATAAAGATTGTTCTATTCAATTTAATTTGATTTTAATTTTAATTTAATTTCATTCATGTTACATTTCACAAAATCATTATAAGAAAATCAACACAAGTATAAACATCTGCCGTTAAATCTTATATGGTTTATAAAATAAAATAAATATCCTACAAATACATATCTATACACATAACTATTACAGAATGAACTTATGTTCATCATTTACATTCGAATGAGGTTTCCTCCATGTAAGCTAAATTAAGAGCTTGAATATGGAAGGAAAACCACACATGAGAAATAAATAAAAAATATCCTCTCTATGCTACGGGTATGTTACCATTGAACATTTAATGTCGTTCTGGTGACAGAAAGAACGTTTTCTCATCAATCAAGTTCCGTAATTAACCTTTTTTTCAGGAACCAACCGAATATTTCATATATACGGAATGGAAATCCGGCAACCGAAATAACCAAGTTGATTTGCGGAACATATCCTATATAAATTTGACACTATTAACATGAAATCAGGAATCCCAACTTAAATTTCAGCCAATCAGAGATGATCTTAACAAAACCTTTATATTTGGAAGGAATTATCTTTGTTTGAGGGGCCGTGGCATCTTTTACGGATATTTATGTAAATAAATTGTTTTTTAAAGTGAAAGTTACGTTTGTTTCGGTTCAACTATATTCGGTTCAAGATAATGGGGGTTTTTCCTGAATTTGGGTTATTATTGCAAATGCAAACTTGAACATAATTATTATGGGTTTGATTCATCATTTTCCCAAATTACCTTCAGAAAGTATTCAAAATCAGATTTCAAAAATTGGGGTTTCAAAATTTAAAGGGATTTGCCAGGCATGCAAGAAGTGGCAACGGTGTTTAGTAGGATAGCTTGTTCTACTATAGAATAATGAAATATTTATTCCTATTCTGTGATACACACGTGCTATTTGTCAATACAACCACAATTTGTTATTCATTTCTGTTTGCGATTTGTCAGTAGTATGACAGTATGACAGTCTGTGCTCTTCTTTTCTATTCCTTGGTCGTTGTCTTCTACTCTAACCAGATCGAAGCATAGCTATCTTTGTTTTCCTGAGCAAAGTAACACATTCGACGTCCTTTTCTTTCCGAGAAAGCTGAATTCGACGTTGCCATATCGTGCACTCAAGATAAATCCCTTTAAATTTCAAATCCCCATTTTTATTTTTCAGTTTTAGGTAATCAAACATTTTTTTTGAAATATAATATTGAAATTATATGTTTGAAATGTGATGTTCTGAAGGTTTTCCATGAAAATTACTGCATTTTCTTTTAAAGGAAAAACCCCCATTCATGCGAACATCAGGACAGGCAAACTACGAAATGATTTGCAAATTGAAGTATATAGGTCAATTTCAAGTTATTATTCTCGGGGGAGATTATTTAATACAAAAATATGAATATATTTGATTTAAAAGATACTTTTCTTCTGTGAACGTTCCGAAAGAGTTCTCATAAAGTCCAACTATCTAAATCTGCCCCGATCGAATCGAATTAATCAAAACTCCGTAGACAATAGTCAGACAAGTAGACGAATCGAATTACCAAAGTTGGCCGTAATCGAATGAACGATACCGAGTAATGAATACGTTAACAGAGGTAGAGAGAAGAGACACCCTCTATAATAACGCGTTCGTTGAAAATCGCTTTGATTAGTTCAATAGGAAGTTCGCTAATTACTATTGAAGCCACGCTGCTTGAGGTGATAATCTAATTAAAATCTTGGAGGGTACATTTCAATTTGGTTCACACTGCGCGTTCGTTCGACGCCCGTGTTCAATCTGGGCGCGGGCAAAGGACATAAATATGGCGCTTTCAAAATTAATGACGCCCTCTTTTGGGCAATTAAAGTGGGTGCGACCATGCCTATCTCGAAATGTTGCGATTTGCATATTGGGATCCTGGATTATTGCTGGATATACAGGCTGTAAGGGAGAACTTTATGTTTCGTGTTTTTCGAAGAGGATTCAATTGAAATGAATTTTGCGCACATGTTTTAAGGGAACAGCGTGCTATCGTTTTGTCCAAATGTCTGTAATTTTCGATGATTGGGCCGAAAATGGTCTTAAACGACTGGAATGGACTCACTGATGACGAATCCGGTGTCAAAATCGATTCTGTCCGGCCGGTCACCACGATTACGGGCGTACGGAGGATTCTATCAACTTGAAAATTTCAGGAAGGGTTGCATTTCAAAATACGAAGGTTGAGTTCGTTAATGGGCCGAATCGGCCAAATAGTTTGGGAGTTTGGCCATTTGAAATTTTGAGGTTAATTTCCTCAAATTTCAGAAACGACTGAAGATATTGGATTGAAATTCGGTAGTTAGTGGGAGCATAACGACGCGCAACTTTGAGCAAAATTTCGCTGAAATCATATGAATACTCAATCGGAAAAAAAAGTTTTTTCGAAAAAAAATTTTTCTTCTGAAACTATTGTTCACATTCAAGAAAAATTCCAGTTATATCTTGAACGTCATATTTCACAGAAGTTTATCAAATTTCAATTCGATACGGCTATCAGTTTTGGAGATATTGGGAAAAAATATGTAGAATTTCGTGATTTTCTTCTCGATATCGTTGTTTTTTTCGGTATAACTCAAGAAATACTGATTAAATCGTGATGAAACTTCGCAGCTAGTTTGAAGATATTGATGGACAATAGTGTGCAGAATTTCGTTATGACCGTGTCATTAGAACAATTCCAACAAGAAAATTCAAATATTTTGTTTTTTCAAATATTTATTGTTCCATCTTCTCATCATATTATCCTCATTAACTTCTGTATGAACCTTCAAACTGTCATTTTTCGATAAAGTACAGGAATACAATTCGATCCAATCTGTATTTTTGGAAATATTGGGAAAATAAAATTTTGAATGGGTATATCTGCGGAATCAATTCTAGAAGAAGTAGAGGCTTTAACGTACTCGTTCAAATTCTTTGCAAATGAGGAATGTAACATATTTGAAATTTGGTACACTGTTGTTAGATATTCACTTCAAGGTAGGTAATTTCATGTAAATCCGACGAAGAGTTAATAATAAAATCTGTTGAAAATTTGGATATATACTTCAAAAATAAAATTTTGAATCTTTCAACAATAGGATCCTTACGAAATTTTGCTCACAGTGGTGCGTCGGCATTCTCCAACTCCAGTTTCATCCTGATCGCAACCGACATAGGTATTCAAGAAAAAACATCAAAATTTCAAGTTCGTTTCACTCCGAAATCGTTCAGTTCATTTTGCCCCTTAACGAATCAGAACATTGCATTTTGATACGCAACCTATCCTTAATGTTCCATGCCGCTAGCTCATTCCGTTCGAGGTTACCGTGTAACGGCAAACCAGCCGAAGCCGGCTGGACAAATCTAATTTGACGTCGATATCTTCATCAGTTTGACAAATATATGCGTTCAAGACCATTTTAAGCTGAAAATTCGGAATTAACAGACATTTGTTCTAAATTATAACGCTATGCAACCATTCAACAGTGCTATTATCACTCTCACAGTGTTGGTAAATTGAATGGAACGTATAAAATGTCCCTACGAACCAAATTTTATTTGCTGCATTTTTTCTGAATTTTCGTCGGGGTCAAGATATGAAGTGAATTAAATCTTCAAATTCACACAATTTATTTTCTAGGATTATACTTTATTGTCGACCGAAAAAATTATTTATGGGACTCGATATTCAAAGCAAGGTTAGAGCGTAATATCTAATTAATTCGTGGATGGGCGAAAGATTCCGATTTAATTGAGCCTGAGTAGAATGATGAAATCAAAATGTGGTTTTCAAACGAAAAATTATTAGAGATAAAACCAAACCAAATTGTGTTTGAAATATTCCCTGTATTTGAGGAGAAGCATATACAGGAGTATACCATGACAACTGTTAGTTAGCAGAAAAGGAGAACATAAAATCAACCTAAACAATATAAAGACATACCAAGATCTCAAAAGCCAAATCATGTCGATCGACCATTGGAAATGGCATGATAGATTGATATGAAGATACTGATGATGAAACCAGATAATACAAAAATAAAAATCAAAGAGTCCTCCAGTATTTTGCTGAATGGAGAAAATTCACCCATTGTTCAATAGAAGACATATTTGGATAAATTCACCTAGAAATAAGTAGAATTGAAAAATTTTCATGTCAAGTAAGTCTGCGTAACTGTAATTTTCGGAAATGTCAATTTGACAATAGTTCTTGAAACACGAAAGTTTCGCAAGAAAATAATTCTGCAAATTATATATTTTGTATATTGTTCGAATCGCACAATCTGCATCGGCAATTTCTTCAAATAATGATTTTTATTTAATTTTTAAAGTTTTTTTCAGGTAGTGGGAGCGAAAAAAACCTGAAAAATAATTAAAAAATCTTACCAAAATATCCTGATATATAAAATGTAGGTGATCGGTTGATATTATTCCTTAAATTGAGTAGTGTTGAGTTTTCCAATTTCGTAGGTTTGTTCACAGCAAAAATAAACCAGAAAACGAAGCAACTTGCAGCGGATAAATCCAATTTTGCTTTGTGGTGGAACTGACCTGCTCCCACCGATGAATAACTGCAGCAATTAATTCAACTAGGTGAATTGGAAATGAAAATGAATTAATTGTTGTAACATAGGCAATTTCCAATAGTGATAATGCGATTTTCCGATCATTTGGACTGTTTGATTTATTAGCCTGAATGCCTGTAATTGGAAATAAAATGGATGCCGGTGGAATGGCAATTATTTTAATTTTAAAATCATTGTTGTTAAATTGAGCTTGAATACTGATGTTTTACCTCATGGGATGGTTTTTCTCTATATAACACGTTGAATAGTTATTTCACGTTGCGCAGGGGTCAAAAATATAACCCAAACAAGAGCGTAAAAATTGAAAATAGAACCATGGGTACCTTATCGTTAAAGCTTTATGATCTTGCAAAAAGACTATAGTAGCCTATTGCTCCGTCCCAATATCAATTTTCGAATCAATTCCCGAATATTTAGGGAATTTTTTGCGGATTTGTGAGTCGCCATGAGTCACTGGTCGGGAACTCAACGTGCGTTCGCCGTCGAGCATTATTTGAAGTGTGGTGAATCTTTGGTTGGCGCGCGTCACCCTTTTTGCAAACAGTTTGATATTCGACGACTAAGTGATGGGCCTAGCACGCAACTCATCTGGTCGTGGGTAATAAGATGCAGACAAGAAGGGACAATGGTCAACAGAATCTTCCGGGAGCATCAACGTCAGCAACAACGCCAGAACATATGTCTCAAGGTCGAAATGAACTTATTCGAAATCGACGTAAATCGATAAGGAAAATTGCAGCATCCTCAGGAATTAAAAAATCATCAGTACATGTTATTTTGCAAAAGAAATTAAAACTCCATGCTTACAAAATGCAAATTGTTCAGGGTCTCAACGAAAGTGACTATCCTTTGTGAGAAACCTTCGCAAGAACAATGCTGGATCGTTCTTGGACGGCGCACACGCTTGGAAATATTTTGTTCGGTGACAAAGGACATTTCCATGTCGAAAGATATGCTGATAAGCAAAATATGCGATACTGGCCCCCACCAAACCTAGGAAAATGCATTAAAACGTTTACATTGATTAAAAACCACAGTTTGGGGTGCCATTTCTGCCAACGGACTAATGAGGGTTTTTCCTTTGAACGAAAATGCAGTAATTTTCATGAAAAACCTTTAGAACATCACATTTCAAGCATGCAATTTCAATATTATATTTTTAAAAAGATGTTTGATCACTTAAAACGGAAATATAAAAATGGGGATTTGCATTTATAGGGATTTGTCTTGAGTACACGATATGGCAACGTCAAAGTCAACTTTCTCGCGAAGAAAAGGACGTCAAATGTGTTACTTTGCTTAGGAAAACGGAGATATCTATACTTCGATCTGGTTAGAGTAGAAGACAACGACCAAGGAATAGAAAGGAAAAGCACAGACTGTCATACTGTCATATTACTGACAAATAGCAAACGGAAATTGTTTGGTTATATTGACAAAGAACACGTGTGTACCACAGAATAAGAATAAATATTTCATTATTCTATAGCAGAAAAAGCTATTCTACTAAACATCGTTGTCACTTCGTGCATGCCTGGCAAATCCTAAACCCCAATTTTGAAATCTGATTTTGAATACTTTCTGAAGGTAATTTGGGAAAATGATAAATCAAACCCATAATAATTATGTTCAAATTTGCATTTGCAGTAATAACCCAAATTCAGGAAAAATCCCCATTGGCCCTTGTTTTCTTAACAGAGGAGAAACAGTATCTGCTCCGGTACATTGCTGTATGATAGACGAGTTTCTGTTACCACAATTACAGGAGCATCAAAGTTAAAACAACCGAACACTATTTCAGCAAGATGGTGCAACCCCTCACACAGCTATAGGGTGTCGATGAAAAAGTTGGGGTCAATTTTCACGAATAAACTGATTAGCAATTTCGGAGACATTCCATGGCCGTCTCGGTCGCCTGACCTCAAGCCTTGCGATTTTTTTATGGGGGATACCTTAAATTCAGGCCTTGCAAAACAATATTCGCCGTGAAATGAAAGACAGTACTCCGGCGCTATGCTTTCTCGTGATAGCAAATGTAAGGGTACGACTTAAAAAAAAAACGGTCATCATTTGGAAGATATCGTCTCAAAAAAATTCAATCCACTTTGTAATGCTGTACTTCATTGAAATAAAAATAAATGAAAACGATGTAGTTTTTTTTCACACTGTATTTTGAAGTTGAAAAATATACACTGGACACCCTTTAGTCTCAAATAGTGTCAAATTCGATTCTGTAATCCCCTTTGTGATGCTCTATTTCATTGAAATAAAAATAAATGAAAATGATGAAGTTTTTTTTACATTGTATTTTGAAATCCAAAAATATACACTGGACACCCTTCAGTTTCAAATAGTGTCAAATTCGATTCTATCCGGCCAGCTGGCCTGTAACGTAACAGTCTGTATCACTAATACGTAAGAAAAGCAAGGTCCAGACAATCCGCATCATCCAAAAGACGTGATCAATTGAGTAGCTACTGATATTGGAATCCCTGTTATCACAATATGGTTGTAAACACCTTGACAAAACATATATAATATTTATGTTTATGTAGTATCCCCGGAGACACAATGAAGCGATAGACCGTATTAATTTGTTATGTCGTAGATAATTACCAAAGTAATTGAACCTTTTTTGGAATTTTGAGTGTTATTCCCAAACCCTCTCATGTGCCATCAACTGGACGAACCTACCCTAACCGGGGTACATCACAGACCGTAGACACGATTGCGTGAAGACCGATCGAAAATCACTGGAACCAATAGACATATAGTTTTCTTCATTTCCTATTTAATTCACAATGAAAATAGAAACTAACAATTTCCTTAAATAATAAATATCACAATATCAAAAAATCAATGACAAACATCACCTTTCAATTTATCATAAACCTTTCCATACCGATGTGATAATACCCAAAAACTCACTCCACCCTCTATACAACATACAACACAAACTAGCTGCATATCATAGATGACACATAGATTACAAACAATACCATTATCTTCAGAAAATTTCAATCAAGAATTGAAATTAATACAACAAATTGCATTCAATAATGATTATTCACCATCACTAATAGACAAATGGTCACCATAGTATACAGGGTGTTTCATCATAGACTGATCAAACATATATAGCCGTATAGATGACATTGGGAAAATCATTTTTGCCTTATGACATATACCCCGTTTTCGAAGCATAAGCGAGATACAAGGTGTTTAATGTCAACTTTGAGCAACATTCTGATAACTGTGGTGACCTTTAAAATAGCGGTTTTGGGTCACATCTTAGTATTTTTTGGTGGTCAATGCAATTGTTGTGAGGATTCTGGAAAAAGTACTTCAAAATGCCGGAAAACCTACAAAGTTGAAATTTTTTTTTCGATTGCCAAATTGGATAGCATTATTTCGATGTGCTCAATTTTCTAAGATTTTCCGTGAAAAAAATTTTTCAAAATTCAAACTCAACTTTTTTTTTAAATGTCTACAGTGAAAAAAAAATTCACCCAAAGTTGAACTGATCTTCATTTTGAACACTGATGTGAAAACAGAATGAAAAAATATCCATTGGTTTTCATTTTATAGCCTTCCGAAGATTCCGCTCGGAGAACTATAATAATTTTAAAATTTAAGAAACTGGTGATCCTATGGATGCCAAAATTATGCTAATAGGCCTCCAGAATGACCTGGAAAGAAATATGAATTTATCAAGAAAAAAAATATTTTCTAAAAAACTTTTGTGGGAATCGAACTCTCTCCGCAATCGGAAAATAGGGTCAAATTCGATGAATTACCGTTGCTTGGTAACGAACATCATTATAATAAATCCAATTTATACTCGAACTATTGACCGTAAGTGGTGTGAGTCCGATTCTCATCAAAGTTTTTTTGAAAATATTTTTTTTTCTGATAAATCCATATTTCTATCCAGGTCATTCTGGGGGCCCAATAGCACAATTTTGGAAGGCTATCTTATGAAAACCAATAGATATTTTCTCATTCCGTTTTCACAGCAGTGTTCAGAATGAAACTTAGTTCAACCTCGAAAGATTTCAACAATTTTTAGTGGATTTTTTTTTCATTGTAGACATGTAAAAAAAAAAGTTGAGTTTGAATTTTGAAAAATTTTTTCACGGACTATCTTAGCAAATTGAGTACATCGAAATAATGCTATTCAATTTGGCAATCGAAAACAAAAAATTCCAACTCTCTAGGTTTTCCGCCATTTTGAAATATTTTTTCCAGAATTCTACAGAACAATCGAATTGAACACCAAGAAATACTAAGATATGACCAAAAACCGTTATTTCAAAAGTCACGCATAGCTCACTATCTCGCTAATGCTTCGAAAACGAGGTATATGTCATAAGGCAAAAATGACTTTCCCAATGTCATCTATATATAGCTATATAAGTTTGACCAGTTTATGATAAAACACCCTGTAACCTGGGATTCTAGTCCATTGATCATTGTCGTCTCAAAATTCGTAAATAACATACAGGGTGTTCAACCATAAACTGGTCTAACATATACCTTTAGTTGCGTGGATGACATTGGGAGAGTCACTTTTGCCTTATGACATAATATACCCTATTTTCTGAGCATAGGCGAGATACAGGGGTGTATATGTCATAAGGCAAAAGAGACTCTTCCAATGTAATCCACACGGCTGTACTTGTTTGTCCAATTTATGGTGATACACCCAGTATATTAAGGAAAACGATATCGCTCTTGCACCCATGAACAAGCTAGTATAAAATGTGTTCACTGTCCATAAACCTGATTCGAAGCGTTCCAAAAATCCCCCGTAGTCAGACGAACAACGTCTTTCCCTCAGCAAATGTTCGAATTAGATTACATCTTAACTTTGTTGATTGAGTGGTTGACGACGAATTTAAAAAGCCCTAACTAGTATTTTAAAAGTTACCGAATGTCATTTTAACAAATTACACTTCGTTTCTTTTCGTTTCTTTCCAAGTGCGCATTCAAGCAGATACATTAGGGGACTTACGTTGAACTCGTTCAAAGTTTCGTCCTTTTTATGTCCTTATTCGATCAGATGTATTAGCTCTCTAAAAATCCTTGGCTCTAAACGTAATTACTTCGAGGATAATAAGTCGCTTTCGGCCCCAGGCGGATTCAAATTACGAATAATGATGAAGATTCGCTAATGGACTGGTCGAGGAATTCGGGCGAAAAAAAAATTAAAATAGCTCCTTCTGTTTTCATTGGATATTTTGAGAGGTTATGTTCCTGTTGGAAATCTTAATGATCGGTGGATATTCGGAATTTTTTCGAAAAATATATGTAGGCGGCGTAGATTTATTGAGTTGCCGAAAGATTGCGCCACTGTCCGACACACACTAGCTACTTCGTTCTTATATAGCATAGGAGCGTCAATTTCGGTCGCTCTCAATAATCCGCTTCTGCGGTTGTCATAGGCAGATGCCAGAGGATTTAGCCTATCTGATGAGTCCACCTTTGGCACCGGGACGAAACAACTTTCACCAAGAGTCCTTCAAATAGCGCGAACTCAACAGAGCAGCCAAATATACCAGGTATCCTAATAGAGTATCGGGTTTTTAGTACTTGAATAAAATGAAAAATTTAAAGATTGTTTATGATTTTTTACCGACAATGAACTGTGGAATCATTCAGGAAGGGGGGATGAAAGGTTAGTTTTTGCATTATTGTTCAGGTGTTTTCTGGGTTTCCACTCCTAGTAACCGAAAAAGTTAAAAATTAAATAAAATTGTAATTTATAGAATACGCCCTTTCGGATCACAGGTTTGACAATAGATGACTTCTGTCGAAGTTGCTGACCCACAAATTTCGTCCAATTTTACTATAGTGGGTAAGGGGAAATTCAGAACAATTTCGACAGGATAACGTTCGCCTTATTCATAAATATTCGTAAACGGTGCCTCGGCTCCTCAAACAAGCTAGTTCCTTCCAAATATAGATTTTTTTCAAGATCATCTATGATTGGCTGAAATTCAAGTTTGGATTCCTGATTTCATGTCAATAGTGTCAAGTTTATATAGGATATATTCCGCAAATGCACTTTTTATTTTTATTTTATTATAAGTATGATCTATGGATCATAAGGTAAATATAGATTGTCCTATGCCATGGATATGTTACCATAGAACAATGACTGTCGTTCTGGTGACAGAAAGATTGCTTTTTCATCAATAAAATTCCGAAATTAACCTTTTTTTCACGAACCAACCGAATACTTCATATTCACAGAACGGAAAACCGGCAACCGAAATAACCAAGTTGATTTGTGAAACATATCATTTATAAACTTGACACTATTGACATGAAATCAGGAATACCTACTTAAATTTCAGCCAATCGGAGACGGTCTTAACAAAAACCTGGTAAACAATGTACTATTGTTTATGTAAACTAAATCGTTGATATCGTTGTCATAGCATACTTGAAGTATGGTCATTCTGTGGACAAAAAAGAAGTTCTCTAAGTTATTATACACTGAGTATAGTTAGGAGAAGGCGTGCATCCACCATTTTTCCCGATGCTACCTATGAGCTGACCTGTTTTCTGGAATTTTTTAAGTTCCCACTGCCTTCATTTCCACTAAGAACGTTAAAACGGTTTGATCTATATTCATTTTTCACCGTATGATAGAGTTATGGAGGGAAAACCACCCCAACTCAGCCCCCATGAATCAAAACAGTTGGCCGAGGGGCTAAAACTGGCGACTCATCCACCACAATGAGCTGCAAAGTTGAGAATAATGAAGTCTTTTAGACAATATGGGTAGGATCATAGTTTTAAAGGGTCCCAAACGTCGTAGTTGGCTCTGAAAACGCGAGGGAAATGTCTCACTATTTAAAAAACGCAAGTACCATGAAAAATAATTAATTGTGCTTCAAAACAGACTTTCGAGCTTAATCGTTGTGTATTCAGAAGTTTTCGTGAGTCATCGTCGTTTCTTTGTTGGGTGTATGGAGGGAATAAGCACCTATTGAATAGGTGTTAAAATGGTGATCATGAAGAGATATTAATGGTGTAGGTTAACATTAGGAAACAGAGGTGATGAATGTTGAATGTGGGCTTTGGGAATATATACAAGGTGTCCCATAATTAGACCGTAGACCGACAAGCTTCTTGTGGATGTTCTAGACATTATTTCAGACAGTTTTGACCCTAATCATACAATGCAATAATGCTCCGATAAGAAGCTGGAGCCCTCTGAAGATGACTTCCAGGCCACAATCTTTGGAGATAGCTCCAAAACGCCGTCACCTTAAGTGTTGAAATTTTATAAATTGGCTTATCTCAGGTCCAAGAAATTGATATTTTAATTACCTACTTCATTATAATTCTTTAGATAAAGAGCATTGAGAAGTGAATTAACGGAGAGAAAATATCACAAGAGCACTCTTTTAAAAAAAACTATCAGAGCTAATGAATTTGATGAATGCCTTGTGAAATAATGAGGTGGTAAAGTGATCACTAAAAATGTCCTGTGACCCTCCAAAACGATACGCTCAAGTTCGACATGAGAAAAATCCACCATTCGATGCGTTTTTTGCACGCATATTCTAGGAGAACATCGTGCTATCGTTTTGTCCAAATGTCTGTAATTCTCGGATTTTGAGCCGAAAATGGTCTCAAACGACTAGGTTGGACTCTCGACTTGAAACTTTCAGGGTAGATTGCATTCCAAAATGCAGTGGTTATATTCGTTAACGGGCAAAATCAGCCGAATGATTTCGGAGTTATAGCTATTTGAAATTTTGAGGATATTTCCTGATATTTCAGGAACTACTGAAGCGATTGAATTGACAATTGGCAGTTAGTTGAAGCATATACACACGCAACCTTTCGCTGAATTTCGTTGTGATCGTGCTGTCAGTAAATTTTAAAAAAATTATTTTTCAACATTTTTTGGAATTTTTTTTTTTTCTGAAACTGTTCATCATATTCGGAAAACAGTTTGCTCACACATTGAACTCTATATTTCACAGCAGTGTACCAAATTTCAATTCGATACTGTTATTATTTTCGGAGATATTGGGAAAAAAATCTGTATAAATTCGTGGTTTTTGTCCCGATATCGTTGTTTTTTTCGGAATAACTCAAAAACTAGTGATTCAATCATGATGAAACTTGGCAGTTAGTTATAAATGCTGATGGGCAACTTAATGCAGAATTTCGTGATGATCGTGTCATTATAACGATTCGAAAAAAAAAATTCTTTTTTCTTTTCAAATATTCAATATTCTGTGATCTTCTGATCATATTATCCTCGTGAAATTCTGTATGAACCTTCTTTCTGTCATTTTCGATAATGAACTGGATTTCAATTCGCTAATTCGTATTTTTGGAAATATTGGAAAAATATTTAAAATTTCTCACATTCACGAATTCGGCCTGCGTAATCAAGGTCCAAACCTACTCTACAAGTATCGAGTTTCTTAGTTGTTTCTTGCGAAAGTTATTGTGTTTACGCTCGGCTGTTAGGCGCATGTATTCGAGAATCGTGGTTCAGGGTTGTAGATATGTGGGTCCTACCCTCCATAACAACTGATTTCTTTTCATAAAAGCCTCAAAAACACAGGACACTCTCTTCTGGAATACCGCAATCGAATTTCATTGAGCAAGATGGAAACAGCACCACCGTGTTCAACCACATCCCCTGTCCCTTTGTATTCATCCCTTTGAGAGATACGTAATAGCAAGATTTATGAAGCGAGGTGTCGGTAATTTGGATAAAGTGCAAATTTTATCTGTAGCCAATTTGCCTAGTTGGAACCAGACACCCTCCCTCACTTAGCGCTGTTTGAAGTCTTTCAGTCTCGACTCTCTCTTCAATTTCTGACTGTTAAGAAAGCCATTTTAATATTTAATATACGTATGCATATTTATGGGATTTTTTTTAGTTCAGGCATGCTGGTAACGAGAAATGAGAGAAGTGATTTGAGATCTTGGAGATCTCGACTGACGATATGAATCAAGTCTGTCGATTAGTCGATTCTATTCGGTTTCACAGAACTTTTTATGTCCGATCAACTCATTGATTAACGTTTGCATTCGATGGTTGGGTTGAAAATGAACTGAAATCGAGCACAGAATTTACTGTTGACTGACAATCAAGCCCTTGATCAGGCAATCAAAGTTTTATGAAACCGACCGACATGATGGAAAACTTTCGAGAATCGATTTTCTCATCTTTGGCGTTTGGAGACTGTATAATATTTTATGGTTGTGTGATTCTTCGATCTCAAAGCCACGAATAAACAAAATAACTTACGAAAGGGAGGAGTTGAAGGAGTAGGTTCGTTTCAAAAAAACAACTAGGAATCTTCATTGACTAAAACCAAACATATCAACAAAGAATCTAGAAAAGCACTGAATTGAAGTCCGTAGCTTCTGCGGCCTGACAGCCAATCGTAAACACAATACCTTCTGAAAGAAACAACTTGGAAACTCGATATCTATAGAGTAGCTTTAAGGTTCATATAGAATTTCGAAAGTATAATATAATGAGAAAATCGCAGGATATTGAATATTTGAAATTGAAATTTTATTTTTTTTTTCAAATTGTTTGAATGTCATAGAGTTGTTCATCTATATTTCTAAACCAGCAATGAAGTTTCACCAGGTTTGAATCAGTATTTTTCGAGTTATTCCGGAAAAAACAACGATACCGAGGAAAAAAGCACGAAATTTTACATATTTTTTTCCAATATCTCCGGAAATTATGAAAGAAAATCATTGTTGTGAAGTCAACAGCTTCGTCGTGCATTTTTAAATTCGTTGCTAAAGCGGTCACCTATTCACGTATTGATCCCACCAAACGCAGCTCTACTTTCTGATGGAAATACTTTCTCACTTGTGTTCGCCATGAAATTCTGCATGAACCTTTAAGCTGTCATTATGCAAGAACGTACTGAATTTCAATTCTTTCCAATCTGTATTTTAGGAAATATGGGAAGAATAAAATTCTGAATTAGTATATCTGTAGAATTTTTCGGTGCATTTCACCCATTCACGAATTCGGCATTCATAATTGAGGTCCAAACCTACTCTACAAATGTCGAGTTTCTTAGTTGTTTCCCTCGGAATTTATTGTGTTCACGATCCGCTGTTAGTCGAAATTCAACTGAACTAGAGCCTATGTATGGAAGGTGCTTAGTCCTGAAGAAGTGTTGCAATTCATGCTGAAATTTCAACAAGTTAGAATAAACCCCCTCATTGGTTTAGATATCTTAATTGGAACGCACTGAATTAAATAAATGTCAAAATGTCAGACCGAGTTATCTCTATGAAATTAGCCTGCACATATGAGAGTTGAAAATCATGAGAGAACACAGAAAAGGCTACTTTATTCGCATAGTCAGCGTCCAGGGACTAATTATACAAATAGCATCTGGACGTTTTGTCTTTTGCTGTGGAAGTAACAAAATATAAAAAGTCCTCCTTTCTTGTATACGTAGTACGCTTTGTTACGAAATTACCCTTTGCACTCTATGTTCCTCCTTTGAGTTAATTACACTGCAACAAAGACCAGGGAATTTTAACAGTATATGAAGGTATGATTAGCAACTTTAAAGTATAACTCGAATTTTTCGAGGTATAAAATTTTAAATGAAGTCAAGCACCTGTGCTTTGTCTTGTTATGTAAATGGTTTATTAAATTTTTCAGAGAACTGTATAACGATGCCGACAGGTTTCATTGAATTTTGAAAAACTTTGGCTGAGATATTAGAGAACCTACTAGTGCAGACCTTCAGATCTACTTAATTATTGGTGCATTGCTAAATGGCGAAGGGGAAGGTTTCGATGTTAAATTCTCAGAAGCTTCAGAAACACATCTACAAAATTCCAATTTTCTCTTTCGAATTTTTCTATTGACACAATCATCACGAGGTTTGGCAGAAGAGTGTGAAACATTCTTCATGATCAGATTAAAATTTTACGTAGTTTTTCCGATCTATCTCAGAGAATTAAAATGGGACCAAATTGAAATTTGGTACACTGTTGAGAAGGATCAACAAGTTTCGTGCAAATTCCATTGAAATCTGGTGAAAAATTTCCGAACAGAAAAATTCAACAAAAATTCCAATAATTCTCGGAAAATTCTGTTGAATGTGCTAACAATACAGTTCTTACAAAATTAATATCAATATTATTAAGTTATTGATAAGTGCGTGAAACGTTTTTGTTTTAGCTTCGAAGAATTGTGTAGATTCTCAGATACTTTTAAATGGGTCCCTTGTGTATTTTGTTGGGACAGATATAAATGGAAATTAGAGTTCAAATGAAGAAAGAATCCTTTCAATAGAAAGTATAAACTTCATGGTACTAAGCAGCATATCATTCGTTTCATAATTGCCTTTCAATCATTTTCACTAATCGAGGATCGAGTTATCAACCCCAAACGAAGCATATTATTTTTACTATTGAATGTGTTGTATTTTTTTTTGATTCTTCATTGAAAAAACATGAATTGTTCAAGAATTTTCATTTACTTGAAATTTACTAATATATGCTACTATTAAGTGCTACTAGTGCTACTAGTGCTTAGTTTTCAAATCCGATATAAAACATGGTGTGCAATTCTGCTCATCTGTGATCGTATTTACCAATGATGACGTAACATTTTTCATCCAATTTCAAGGAAATATATATTCTGTGCTTTGAATTTGAATGGAAAAAGTGACGTCATCATTAGTAAATACGATCACAGATGAGCAGAAGAGCACACCATGTTTTACTTACATCATGATGAATTCGAACAAGCTGTCAAATGATATCGATGTATCAGTAGGTTCTGTGAAATCATTTCACATTGATTACCCAATAATTGCACTCATCGCTTACTATAATATAGGAAAACATAGAATGATAGTGTATTCGCCAAAAATGTATATCGAATTCTTAGAATATATTCCACTGAAAGTTATACAAAACATAATATGGTAGAAATTCACTCATCCAGATATTTTTCACCTTATATCTTGTCTGATGTCAATAGACGACTTCGGCCCAAGTTGCCAACCCACAATTTTCTTCACAAATTTACTATCACTGGGGAACGGAAATTTCAGGACAAATTCGACATGACAAGGTTCGCATTATTTATAAATATCCGTAAAAGATGCCTTGGCTCCTCAAACAAGATAATTCCTTCCAAATATAGGTTTTGTTAGACTGAAATTTAAGTTGAGATTCCTGATTTCATGTAAATAGTGTCAAGTTTATGAAGAATATGTTCCGCAAATCAACTTGGTTATTTCGGTTGCCGGTTTACCGTTCTGTAAATATGAAATATTCGGTTGGTTCCTGAGAAAGAGATTCATTACTGAATTTGATTGATGAAAAAGCAATCTTTCTGTCACGAGAACATATAAATATTAAGTCTAAGCACCAGAACGACAATCAATGTTTTATGGTAACATATGCATACCATAGAGCAATCTTTATTTACCTTTTGATCCATAGACCATACCGAGTAATTTTGCCATTGTTGATTGTTGTCTCTTCTATGTTCATTGGAGCATAAAGTAAATAAAGATTGTTCTATGCTATGGATATGATATCATAGAACATTGACTGTCGTTCTGGTGACAGAAAGAAAGTTTTTTCATCAATTAAATTCCGTAATTTACCTTTTTTTCAGAAACCAACCGAATATTTCATATTTACGGAATGGAAAACCGGCAACCGAAATAACCAAGTCGATTTGCGGAACATATCCTATATAAATTTGATACTATCAACATGAAATCAGGAATCCCAACATAAATTTCAACCAATCAGAGATGATCTTAACAAAATCCTATATTGGAAGGAATTATCTTGTTTGAGAAGCCGAGGCATCTTTTACGGACATTTATAAATAACGTGAACCTTATCATGTCGGATTTGTCCTGGAATTCCAGTTTCCCAGTGGTAGTAAATTTGTGAAGAAAATTGTGGGTTGGCAACTTGGGCCGAAGTCGTCTATTCAGTTCTGAATGACAGTTGCCTTGACGACCGGTCCTAATTTCCGAATAGCACCACCTTCAGTGGAAAAAACGAATTCTAGCGAATTCCTCAACATTGCGCCTTAACCTTATGATCCATAGAACATAGTAATTTTTTCATTTTTGACTTAACTTGTGCGTTGGCAACTTAGACCGAAGTCGTCTATTGAACGTTTAGAACCGAAAATATCTCTGTCATGTATCTCTCCGTTCAGTTCCAGAAGTGAATCGCAAGTTTTTCCTGGAAAACCCGGAAGGGATGAGGTAGGGTTAGGTGAATCAATCTCCCCAGACTTCCAGACAATGGCGCTCGTCCCTCAGTAGATTTATCGTACGAAACGGCAAAGCAGCAGGAACAAAAAGCGATACCTTATAAATATCGTCTGAAAGAGTTGATCGTAAAACGAAATCGACCCTTTGTAAATAGGAATCGACTCGGTAACAATTTGGACGGCACCCGAGCGCGTCTCTCGTAAATCAGGATGTAGTCAAACCATTTTCCCGTATTTTCGGGGGATTTATATGCGCGCATCGGGCATAAATCAGCGTATTTGAATAATGGACGACGAAAAATTGGATTTCCTCCAAATGGAAAATACGTTACGAAGTTTTCGGCATTGTGGACGGCCCCCACACCGCGCGGACCCTGCTAAATTTCGAAGGAAATGTTTCGCTGCGGAATTTTCGGCCGTAAAAATTGCTGGGTTTTGTGTGGATGCGGAAAGTTTTTAAGAATTGTGCTCGTGGAAACTTTCGTGTTATGCTGATGAGGATAATTTGGTGTATTTAAATGTTTCAAAATAGTAGAGGGTTGAAAAAATTCGGGAAATCTGTTATTGGGACCCAATATACAGGGTGGCACCAAATCGGAGAAATAAACGAAGAGGGGAAATTCGTTGCAACACATTAACATGGGACCGCGAAATTTTCGTTTTCGAGATACAGCGTGTTAAGTTTTTTTTCATAGTATCTGCATTTCACAAGATATTCAACTGAAATTTGTCATAGATATTACATTTTAGAGTTCAAGCCAATTTCGATCGCAAATCTACAGGGTGAAATTCTATCCGAAACCTAGTTATCGTCCGGAACGTTTTTTTGGTGCGCCTATGTTAGTTTGAAAAATTTTGAAAAGGAGCTTTGTTATACTGAACTTTATGACCCTTTGTAATTTTATCGTATCTGATTCCGATTTCGAGAAAAAAAATCGATTCCGAATTGTCATGAAATCCAGTTAATAAGCTTGATCGGTGAATAAATTCATGATTAGTTTTGATGGATATTTTCTGATCTGTAGCAATGATCCATGAAGATTCTATAAATTCGTAAAAATATCTTGTGAAGTACAGCACTATATAATGAGAAAACTTGAAGAAAACTCAACAGATTCAACGTTTAACACCCTGTATCTCGAAAACGAAACGTTTGCGATTTCATGTTTATGGGCCTTTTTTTCCTTAAATTTATGTGAGACATCTTCCCTTTTCGTTTGTGAATGCAATTTAGGAACACCCTGTATATATTTTTCACTCAAATTTATTGTATTGCAGTCAAGGTGGGCCTTTCGGTTTATTATTTGATAAAATTAAATAATAAACCTTGTGATCGACCAAAAAAAAAAATTACCCCTCCTGAAAATTTCACAGTTCACATTTTGGAGTATGTAGATTTGATTGAACTAATAAAAAAATCCGTCCGTCCACCGTCAGTTTTCCGGGGCTTTCCTCCGAAAGTACTGAATCGAAATCCGTGAAACTTGGTAGAAAAATCGTGTGTCTCTCGAGATTGATCTTTGAAGCTTTTCAGGAGGATCGGTGCATCCTAAGGGCTCAAACCTGGGGGTAGGAGGGAAAAAATGATTTCTCAAAAACTCACCACCGCATTTTCATGAAACTCTCAACGTTGATTACTGTTGCATAACTCAGCCTAAAAATTTTCACCCGGATAATTTGCGTCAAGTGGTCCATGAGTTATAAAGAAAAACGCTACAAATTGTGTTGTGAAAAACCAATAAGTTATGAATTAATATATTTTATTTTAGATATCAATGGTATTGGGTTATTTAACTGAGGAAATAATAAACCCTTGTGTAAAATTCGCAGTGTTTTTTGAAATACACTCAATACCTCTATACTATATGCTATTTTATTTTCAATTAATTAGGGAGTTCAGATTTCGATTATAAAACCCTCCAACATCTCCATGTACTTCCACTAAGTTTCTCATTTTATTTTCATGCTGAGCATTCTGTATGTAATAATTCCTGTTGGCCTAACGGCTGACCGTAAACATAATAACTTCTGAAAGAAACAACTTAGAAACTCGATATTTGTAGAGAAGGTTTGGATTACGAAGGCTGGATTCGTGAATGGGTGAAATTCACCCAATGATTCCGCAGACCCATTCAAAATTTTATTTCAACAATATTGCCAAAAATACAGATTAGATCGAATTGATATCCGATACTTCATCGAAAGATGACAGTTCGAAGGTTCCTACATAATTGCATGAGGATATATATATATTCTTTTGAGAACGAGCATTACAATTCTAAGATATATCACAGTGTTAGCAGAGGAAATGTAAACGGGGTACCATACTTATTTGCGTATGATACAAGAGCACAGATAAAAACCTCAGGAAAAATTCTGTCTCCCCGCATAAGTGTAGTAATTTGTTTATAGAAGATGGATGGCATCTTTTTCATTTGAAAATAATTTTTTCGTCATCTTGAATTCATTTCGACAAAATATCTTGACATAATATCTGAAACAGAAAGAGGGACAGAAAACCAGAAGGAAGCAGTAAATAATATTACCTACATTTGCTCATGACCGAGAGGGTCTTTCGACCAGGTTCGGTCCTCCAAGCGATGATTTTCAGATCCTCAGATAAACGAAGAACGCTACAGGCCCCTTTATTGGGGAATCATCTCCCATAGATCCATAATTGTTCATTTCGAACTAGAAATCTAATAAAATATCGGGAAAAAAGTGAAAAACTTGTGACATGTATTATGTCAGGATGAGGATAATATGATCAGAAGATCAAAAAATATTGAATATTTAAAAAAAAATCTAAATTTTTTTTCGTATTGTTCTGATGGCCCATCATCACGAAATTTCGCACAAAGTTGTCCATGAGCATTTTCAATCTAGCAACTGAGTTTCATCGTGATTGAACTAGTATGTTTCGAGTTATTCCGAAAAAAACGATGATGTCGAGAAAAAATCGACGGAATTTTTCATAATTTTTTCCAATATCTGCGAAAATAAAACCGTATCGAATTGAAATTTGGTACACTGCTGTGAAATTTAATAGTTTTCAAACAATTTTTTTTTCAATATACTGACAGCACGATCACAACTAAATTTTGCGAGAGATTGCGTGCCGTTATGCTCCAACTGATTGCCAAGTTTCGATCCAATCGCTCTAGTAGTTCCTAAAATATCAGCAAATAACCTCGAAATTTCGAATAGCTTCTTTTCATTACAAAGTTATCGGGGCAAAGGACGGACATTCTGAAAGAATCAAGTGAGTCCAACCTGGTCGTTTGAGACCATTTTCGGCTCAAAATTCGAAAATTACAGACATTTGGACAAAATGATAGCACGATGATCCCCTAGAACATGCACGAAAAAAACGTCAAAATCCGATAGCATTCCCAATCCGATCATCAGGTTACCAGATATTCCGCCAAGTTGATGCGCACGAAAAACCATTAGAGTCCGCAGAAACGTTCTCACCGAATATTAGCAGGATAATACATGTCGTATTATAGGACGCGTGCATCCACTCTTGCGGATTATTTGCGCCACATAAAGGCACTAAATTTACGAAACTTTGCCGTAGATAATCTTTACTGTTATGGCCTTTCTTATTATGTTCGTAAGACTGATAAATTGACCGCTTAAATAGACCACATAATAGCATTTGAGTTCTGGACGTGATCACTTTATAATGACACACGACAGCCGTGAAAATTTCGAAATATTACACCGGGGACCCATATTGTCCCTTGTTGCGGTGGTCTAAGCTCTAATGCCTTCGGATCCGGTGGAACGGCGTCTGAAATCCGAGGCGGAGGACCAAAAGAAATCAAGTTGGAAAAACAACACTGCTAGTCGTTACCTCAGAGTAACAAACAACATAGAGGGACTGTCACTGTACGCAGTTTTTGGGTGTCCGCAACATGCTTATGTCGACATTGTCAGATTGTGATATATTTGGAAATACGCAATGATATTATCTCATTGTAATTGTATATTAAATGAAATAAAAAATATTAATTTTAGTAACTCTCGGTTAAGTATGGAAATTTCATGATAGATATTTTTCTTCAGTTTCGAATTTATGGTAAGAAGAATACTTACCCTTTTCTACCTGCTGAAATCCAAGCTTTGGCAACGATGCCGCATTAACAGTATACCGCCGGTCAATCCGTCATACGTTGTTTTGGTGAGTTTCTAACGAGTTTTGAAATATTTCTAGCTGTTTACTTCAATATTTTTCGAATTATTACAATACTTTAATTCACTATGGGACTTAAGATGTGTGTTGTTTGTGGATAATCCCGTGAATTGAGTGAAATATCGTATCACAGGTTGGCAACTGGTTTGTTAACAAGTTTGTTTTGATTGCGGTCAAAGTGTCAAATTTTCTATCTCATGTTGCGAACAGCATTCGCCTTCTAAATATG
Source organism: Myrrha octodecimguttata (assembly GCA_958510865.1). NCBI lineage: Eukaryota > Metazoa > Arthropoda > Insecta > Coleoptera > Coccinellidae > Myrrha > Myrrha octodecimguttata. The sequence goes on along the minus strand of OY294063.1, from coordinate 14,629,504 downwards.
ACGTATGCTACCTCTATGTTGTTTGTTACTATGAGGTCGTTACCTTTCGGAATATTGTTATCCTTCTCTCTTTTTGCGCACTTATTCTATCGTTTTGTCCAAATTGTGTTGTTAGCAGCGTTGTTCCTGTGAGTACTTTTGTACTAGATCTAGTACTTTGTGATGCTTTGTAATACCAAAGAACAGTTTTGGGAAAACCTAGTGAAATCTAGTACTTTCTCTCCATTTTGGACAACATGACGAAACCAAACACCACAGAATATCTTTGATCGGTGATGGTACATACACATGAAGACGTATTTAAACTATATGAAAATTCAAAGCACAGAATATATGTTTCCTTGAATCTTCAACTTGCTGACGTCACTTTCTGCACATAAGCACTCCATGTTTTTTACATCATGATAGCCAGGTTTCTACGCTAGAAAGTGACAGTCATGGTCGTAGTCTATTAACCTTGAATTTTCGCCATAATTTTCCGATTGATAAGAAACTGTCAAAATGATGGTTAATGAATACACATACCGCAGCAAGCCCATGGTAAAAAGCGTTTTTTTCTGTTGCCTTCAAAACAGTTTCTTTTCTTGGATTATTTCATTCAAATCAAATGCGGTTTGAAAACAGGAACCAAAAACCTAGAAAAGCAATATTGATCGAATTTAAATCCAGTACTTTATCGAGAAACCTAGGAAATCACTGCTGTGAGGCAGCAGCTTTTGCGCGCATGTTCAATGGAAATGACCGCTTCTTTGGCAACGACTTTGAATATGCGCGCAAAAGCTGCTACCTTCACAGCAGTGATTTACTAGGTCTCTCAATAAAGTACTGGATTCGAATTCGATCTAATATGTATTTTTGAAAATTTTGGAAAAATAAAATTTTGAAGGGGTATATCTACGGAATCATTGCGCGGATTTTACCCATTCACGAATTCGACCTTCGTAATCAAGCCCCAAACCAACTCTACAAATATCGAGTTTCTAAGTCGTTTCTTCCGGAAGTTATTGTGTTTACGGACGGCCTGACGGAAGGAATCGATTTTGACAGCGGATTCGTGATCAGACGTACGAAATTTGGACAAAACGATCGAATGCTGTTTCCCTAGAACATGCGCGCAAAAATGCGGTCCTTCCACAGAAAAAATACCTCGAAATCACAGATAATAACTGCTCTGAATGACGTTTATGATCGACGTCATAGAGTAATAATAAATTTTCACAGAATAAGTCGAAGACATCTGCCAGTATTTATTAGTATTTTGTGGTCAGTACCTTTTACAGTAAATCCAGTACTATTCACGTAGTCAATTTTTGCATATCATGCAGGTACAAGGAACAAACCTATTGTGTATAATCTTATGATGGTAACAAATGGATATTGTATGCATGATGTTAATAAAACCTCTTGTGCTCATCTGCTTTTCTGTGATCGTTTTTACAAATGAAGACGTATGAAACTACAGACACATTCAAAGCACAGAATATATATTTTCTCGTATTTTAATCTTGCTGACGTCACTTTTTTGCAGATGAGCACACCTTTTTTTCACCTCATGTTCGTATGAATATCAATGGGGGTTTTTCCTTCAAACGAAAATGCAGTAATTTTCATGAAAAAACCTTCAGAACATCACATTTCAAACATATAATTTCAATATTATATTTTAAAAAAAATGTTTGATCACCTAAAACTGAAGAATAAAAATGGGGATTTGCATTTAAAGGGATTTGTCTTGAGTGCACGATATGGCAACGTCGAATTCAGCTTTCTCGGAAAGAAAAGGACGTCAAATGTGTCACTTTGCTAAGGAAAACAGAGATAGCTATACTTCGATCTGGTTAGAGTAGAAGACAACGACCAAGGAATAGAGAAAGAAGAGCACGGACTGTCATATTACTGACAAATCGCAAACGGAAATTGTTTGGTTATATTGACAAAGAACACGTGTATACCACAGAATAGGAATAAATATTTCATTATTCTATAGCAGAAAAAGCTATTCTACTAAACACCGTTGTCACTTCGTGCATGCCTGGCAAATCCCAAACCCCAATTTTGAAATCTGATTTTGAATACTTTCTGAAGGTAATTTGGGAAAATGATTAATCAAACCCATAATAATTATGTTCAAATTTGCATTTGCAGTTATAACACAAATTCAGGAAAAACCCCCATTGGAAGGTCATGGTTCCGAAATGGTCAAGTGTATTGAGATATATTCGTTACAATAATATCGCAAAAAAGCACCAAATCCTAAGAATTAGGTCAGTAATTGAGTGTATTAGCACATTGAGAATTATTTAAATGTTTATAACTTGGTACCTGCGCCGAAAAAATTTTTATTTGTCTAGAGGAATAAGTCTTTGTTTCGGAAAGTATTGTGTTTACGGCCAGCTTGCAATTATTTCAAATTCTGTATAATCTTCAAAATTTCCATTTCAAAGGATAAAAGAAGAAAATCTCGAGCCAACAAAGACCGTATATTCACAGTATCACCATAGCCCACTTGTATCAATCATTCCCCCTGCCAGCCAGAGTCGGCATCTCGTATTCGATAGGGGTACAAGGGCAAAAGGGCAGTCCTAATGGACCGCTAATGCGCTGCTAATTCCGCATCCATTCAGGCTCCACAAATTCGGAACACGATACCGATGTTTTAGGCTGGCACTCATCCATTGATTCACTGATATTTCCCCGTGAACACGTTTACTGGCAACTCTCTCGACTTTGCGTTAGATAATCCAGGTTTTCATCATTCAATGGGGGTTTTTCCTGAATTTGGGTTATTACTGCAAATGCTAATTTGAACATAATTATCATGAGTTTGATTCATCTTTTTCCCAAATTACCTTCTGAAAGTATTCAAAATTGGGGTTTTGGATTTGCCAGGCATGCACGAAGTGACAACGGTGTTTAGAACAGCTTTTTCTGCTATAGAATAATGAAATATTTATTCCTATTCTGTGGTACACACGTGTTCTTTGTCAATATAATCAAACAATTTCCGCTTGCGATTTGTCAGTAATATGACAGTATGTGCTCTTCTTTTTCTATTTCTTGGTTGTTGTCTTCTACTCTAACCAGATCGAAGTATAACTATCTCTGTTTTCCTAAGCAAAGTAACACATTTGACGTCCTTCTTTCCGAGAAAACTTAATTCGACGTTGCCATATCGTGCACTCAAGATAAATCCCTTTAAATGCAAATCCCCATTTTTATTTTTCAGTTTTAGGAGATCAAACATTTTTTTAAAAATATAATATTGAAATAGTATGTTTGAAATATAATGTTCTAAAGGTTTTCCATGAAAATTACTGCATTTTCGTTTGAAGGAAAAACCCCCATTATATGTATATGATAAGCAGCGTTGGAGGTGAGTGGTATCTGAATGATTGACCTCCCTGAAATAGCTATACAGAGTAGGGAATTCAAAAAGATACATGTCTAAGAACTCGAGACTGAAACAAATAGTTTCATCATGGTCGGATCAATATTTTTTGAGATATTCCAGAAATATTACCATATCGAGTAAAAACAGGTAATATGACAAAAAATGGCAAATAATTCCGGGAGTTATGATGTTAACCATCCGCAGTGAGGCTGAATTCCATAAAACTCTTGTCATCGATGTCTTATACAGGGTGTCCCATAATTAGACCAACCACCTTCTAGTGGATGTTCTAAACATTATTTTAGACACTTTCGAACCAAATAATCTTATGCAAAAATGCTTCTATTAGGAGCTAGAGCCGTCTGAAGATGACGTCTAGGCAACACCATACCTCAGTAGTTCTCCCAAAAATAAACTTCAAGTAGATTGAATTATTTCGTATTAATTGTTTTATTAGGTGAAGTTTTGATCGTGATTCCTTCGCTAACGTGCATTGAGTAGTGAAAGAGGAGAAAATTTCAAATCAATTTTACTGAAACCGGTGCAAAATGGCGATATCACCTTTTTTTAAATATCAAAGTTTATGAATTTGATGTTTCACTTTTAAAATAATGGAAGGTAAAAGAATTGTCTCTTAAAATACCTTCAACCCTCCAAAATGATACGCTTATGTTTGACATGAAACAAATGCACTCGAACGATTCCGTGCGTATTTTTTATGTTAATCAATGTGTAAAATCACAACACTTCAGGTGATATGTGAAAAAAGCCATCTTTGCATTACATGATGCAAAAAAATACCGGCATTTGGTAGTCATTGCAAGGTTTGACCATTTCACGTAATTGTATGCAACCCAAATTACATACTGAGATGCAAGAAAACTTTCTAAAAATCGAGGAATATAGATATTCTATGCTACTAAGCCATAGACATAGAGACTCTCTACAGTTATCTATGTCTATAACTCTCCATATCTATGGTATGGACGGATCGATGCATAGAATAAGATGTATTTATTCCATACATCTGATCTTTGATACTTCGATTCAACCATGAGTTTTGAGTATTAACTGATTCCCCACTGTTGTCATTGTTCTTTCTAAACAATACTTTTGCTATTAAAGTTTGAATTCAAATTTTTCCAGGTTCCTACTTCAATATATCGGTCATCAATAAACCGAAAACGCTTCAATCCAGGAAGAATTTTATACGACCACTTCCACGTCATAATATCATTGTATTCCCATTCATATGCAAATACAAGCGTTCCCACAAACTATACGAATCCGAAATAACGGAAGGAACTTAAAAGTTTGAAAGAAAACATATTATCATCCCATTTCCCATTTAAAATATTCAGATTTCCCATTCAGACAGACAACTTTAAAGAACGTCTATCCCATAAAATTCGTAATATTGTAAATGGAGTAGGGCTGATTCAACCGAAATGTTAAAGGGTGAATTCCATATCCATTTTCTTGAAAGCTTTCAGGCCCCCAACAAGACGAAAACTGTCGATATAACTGAATGATTTATCTCTCAACCGTTCTCATATTTTTGCAAAGGGAGTTTGTCTACATTTGCATTTACCAGTATTTTTTCATATGTAACCACTTGATAGTCAGATCACTGCGGTCATAAGTATTTAAACGAACTTTTTCTTAGAAAAATTCGAAATTTCGCAAAAAATACCTACGAATATAGATTCGCAGATTGAAAACTGAATACTGTAGTACCTATGTTTTTCAAACAATTCACCAAATTTGAGTTCAAGAAGGTTTCAGTTATTTTGAAAACATGCAGCATATTGACATATTTTTTTCCAAATATCTCAGAAAATAAAAATCGGACAAAAGTAAAACTTGGTGCCATATTTGAGTATCAACGAACACAATCGCCCATATTGACACGTAACCTACCCTGAAAGTTTCAAGTCGCTAGGGTTTTCTGTTCCCAAGTTATCATTCTTACGGCCGGCCGGCGCAGACATCGGATAATCGATTTTGACATCGGATTCTTAATCACTGAGTCCAACCTAGTCGTTTGAGACAATTTTCAGCCAAATTTCGAAAATTACAGATATTTGGGCAAAACGATAGCCTGCTGTTCCCTAGAGGCCCTAGAGCATATGCGCAAAAACGACGAAAATCTTTTCATAGTGCTAGACCAATGATCTAATTATAAGTACCTATTATATATGAATAGATCATTGTACCATTGTTTAAACAATGATTGTACTAAACAAAGTAAATTCATCATATATTTATTTCTATAACCAAACCACTTCTTCTTATTCTATGGTCTCATCCACGGCTCCACGTGAGATTTGACATTTCAACAAATAAACATAACCCTATTCCTTCTAACCTCCAAGTTCTAAGTGTAAAAGTAAAAGATTTAAAATACGTAAACGTGAAGAAACCACAAGATTTTTTAAGCGAAACATACAGAAAGCATAACTGAACGATCAGTTCATGAAAAACACGAATACATCATATCCAACATGGCCTCATTTGATCTTGAGTTCACGAAAAATCCAGCCTCTATTAAAGGTAGGGTTTTCGGTAAAAAGAAACGGGGTGATACAAAGGGACCAATCCAAACTACGAAGAAGAATTCTTTCACCATAAATACTGTCAATGAAAATATAAAAGTGGTGAAACCCAAAGTGGTAAAAGACAAATTGACCAAAGTTGTAACAGCTGAAAGTTTGAAGTCCAATGTTACACGAAAGGAGAAGCAGAGTACAATATTCAAAAACAAGGAACAAACCAAGGGGAATTCACCGAAACAGTCTAGTAAGACCTTTGAAGAACAAAGAGACAGGCAACAACATGCACAATCTTTCAGTAAAACTACTGAGGAGACGAACAAGCTTGTCAAACGTAAAGGTAAAAAGGATAAATTAGCCAATGCAGCTGCAGCTCGAGAGGGTTTAAAGTCAAGTGGTCACCAGAAACAGGACAAATCAGAACACAAACTCTTCTCAGAGAAACACAGAGCAAACAACATTCCCAACATTCGAGGAGTATCTGTAGTTGAAAAAGTATTCAGTAAGGCTGGGAAGTTCAGTGATTTATCCATCCATAAATATGTAGTTTCAAATTTGGAGAAACATGGTTTCAGTACGTTAACTAACGTACAAGAAAAGGCTATTCCGGTGATTTTGAAAGGTGGCGATGTGTTAGTACGTTCTCAGACTGGTTCTGGGAAAACGTTAGCTTATTCAATACCTATTATCGATGCCCTTCAGAGCATCACTCCAAGGTTAGATAGGAATCAAGGGCTTCAAGCCCTTATCATTGTACCGACAAGAGAATTGGCTTTACAGACAAATGAAATTATCACAAAAATATGCGTAAGTATTATATAACTTTGAGAGATTAGAAATCTCTGGATGAATTTTGAATCTGAACGGTTAAAGTCACATTCTTCTATTTTGCTAGGTTATTTTCTTGAAATTAGTGAATTCAGTATCTACATTTATACATTTTCCAGACATTTCAATGGATCGTTGTAGGCCATCTTTGCGGTGGAGAGAACAGGAATACAGAAAAAAATAGGTTGAGAAAGGGGGTCCACATTCTGGTAGCTACTCCGGGTCGTCTTCTAGATCATATATTGCACACTGCATCGTTTAAAACGAACAATGTAAGGTGTTTGGTCCTTGATGAAGCTGATAGACTTTTAGATATGGGTTTCAAAAAAGATATAATCAAGTAAGTGACTTTATTCAAGGCATTTTAGATTAAATGTCACTTATAGGCAAGAATAGGACCTCGATGTGAATGATTCTAATAGTATTTAAAATAATTTAACCAAACAGTGAAATTCCAGGATTTGAAACGATTTCAATGCAAATTAAGTGACATATCATCTAAGAGGTATTTTTGCGCGCATGTTCTAGGGGAACAGCGTGCTATCGTTTTGTCTAAATGTCTGTAATTTTGAATGATTGAGCCGAAAATGGTCTCAATCGACTAGGTTGGACTGACTCACTGATGACGAATCCGGTGTCAAAATTGATTCTGTCCGGCCGGCCGTCCGTAGACACGATAACTGTCGACAGAAGCAAGCTAGCTACTTGAAACTTTCAGGATTGGTTGCGCATCAGAATGCCGCGGTTAAGTTCGTTAATGGGCCAAATCGGTCGAATAGTTTCGGAGTTATAGGCACTTGAAGTTTTGAAGTTATTTATTTTTTATTTCAGAAACTACTCAAGCGATTGGATTCAAACTTGACAGTTTGGTGGAGTATATCGACGCGCAACTTTGAGCCAAATTTCGTCAGGATCATATTGTCAGTAAATTTAAAAAAAAAATTTTTTTCGGAAACCATTAATAATATCCAAAAAAAATCATACTCACACTTTGACCTTCTAATTTCACAGCAGTGTACTAAATTTCAGTTCGATACGATCATAAGTTTTGGAGATATCGGGAAAAAATATGTCAAATTTCGAGGTTTTCTTCTCGATATCGTTGATTTTTTCGGTATTACTCGAGAAATACTGATTCAGTCCTGATTAAACTTCACAGCTAGTTTTAAGATGCTGAAAGACAACTTTATGCAAAATTTCGTGATAATCGTGTTATTAGAACAATTTGAAAAAAAAAAATTCTATGATTTTCTCATCATATCATCCTCATTAAATTCTGTAGGAAACTTCGAACTGTTATTTTCGATGAAGTACTGGATTTCAATGCGATCTGATCTGTATTTTTGGAAATATTGGAAAAATAAAATTTTGATTGGGTATATCTACGGAATCATTGGGTGGATTTTACCCATTCACGAATTCGGCCTTCGTAATTAAGGTCCAAACCTTCTCTACAAATATCGAGTTTCTAAGTTGTTTCTTTCGGAAGTTATTGTGTTTACGCAGTCGGCCGTCAGGCTGACTGTAAACACAATAGCTTCCGGAAGAAACGACTTAGAAACTCGATATTTGTACAGTAGGTTTGGGGCTTAATTACGAAAGTCGAATTCGTGAATGGGTAAAATCCGACCAATGATTCCGTAGATATACCCATTCAAAATTTTATTTTTACAATATGTCCAAAAATACAGATACGATCGAATTGAAATCCAGTAATTTATCAGAAAAAATTTTCAAAAAGCACTGCCGTGAAGGCAGCAGCTTTTGCGCGCACGTTCAAATTCGTTGCTGAAGCGGTCATCTACATTGAACATGCGCGCAAAAGTTGCTGCCTTCACGGCAGTGCTTTTTGGACTTTTTTTTTTCCATGAAATGATATAAGATCGAGTTTTCCTAAGTGCAAGAGTTTTTCATAATAAAATACAGTATTACATTATCGAGCAACCCACATATATATTATTTTATCAACTTTTATAAATTCAGTTGTTAGGCCTTGGAATAGTTTTATTGAGTTTTTGTAACTAGAACTGAATGAGGTTCGCATTCATGAAACTTTTCTTTATTTAAGTGATTCTAGTATCCATGTTACAGTTTGATCTATGTCTTATTTCAATCTTTTAAATGCAACTCATTTTCTTTTCTAAACTTTCCTAAAGGATTGTAGAAGAACTTGACAAATCGAGAGAAAACAACGAATATGATCCGATGGCAATGTTGAAAGGGGAATCCCCAAAAGAGGCTGAACCTGCGGAAACTGAAACTGAATCCTACTGCCTCCGAGACCCCAAAAGCACGAAAAGACAGACAATTCTCCTATCTGCCACCCTCACCAAAGGCATCTCCGAACTAGCCGATTTCATATTGAAAGGACACACATATGTTGACGCATTAGACGAATCTTCCAAGCTGAACCCGGAGCATATGGTCATACCCAGCACCGTCAAACAGGAGTACATGATAACCTACGTCAAACATCGACTGTTCACCCTGTCCTCCATATTGGTGACTAAATCGAAGAAGAATTGCAAGATTCTGGTTTTTATGGCCACCAGTCAGATGGTCGATTTTCATCACGAGCTGTTCTCGAAGTACCTCAAGGTCATGCCGGTGAATAGAGGTAAGTTGAGGAACGGGAACGTGGTGCTGTTGAACGAAGCTGTGGATTCGGACGATGATGAAGAGGAGGTTATGGATGCAAATTTCTTCAAGCTTCACGGGTCTATGGAACAGGCTAAGAGGAAAGAGGAGTTTCTGGGATTCAAAAAGGCTAAGAGAGGCATATTGTTGTGTACGGTGAGTATATTGCGCGCATGTTCTAGGGGAACAGCGTGCTATCGTTTTGTCCAAATGTCTGTAATTTAGGATGATTGAGCCGAAAATGGTCTCAATCGACTAGGTTGGACTCACTGATGACGAATCCGGTGTCAAAATTGATTCTGTCCGGCCGGCCGGCCGTAGACACGATAACTGTCGACAGAAGCAAGCTAGCTACTTGAAACTTTCAGGATAGGTTGCGCATCAGAATGCCGCGGTTAAGTTCGTTAATGGGCCAAATCGGTCGAATAGTTTCGGAGTTATAGGCACTTGAAGTTTTGAAGTTATTTATTTTTTATTTCAGAAACTACTTAAGCGATTGGATTCAAACTTGGCAGTTTGGTGGAGTATAACGACGCGCAACTTTGAGCCAAATTTCGTCAAGATCATATTGTCAGTAAATTTAAAAAAAAAATTTTTCGAAATTTTTTTACAAAAAAATTTTTTTTTCGGAAACCATTCATCATATTCAAAAAAAAATATACTCACACTTTGACCTTCTAATTTCACAGCAGTGTACTAAATTTCAGTTCGATACGATCATAAGTTTTGGAGATATCGGGAATATGTCAAATTTCGAGGTTTTCTTCTCGATATCGTTGATTTTTTCGGTATTACTCGAGAAATACTGATTCAGTCCTGATTAAACTTCACAGCTAGTTTTAAGATGCTGAAAGACAACTTTATGCAAAATTTCGTGATAATCGTGTTATTAGAACAATTTGAAAAAAAAAATTTCTATGATTTTCTCATCATATCATCCTCATTTAATTCTGTATGAAACTTCGAACTGTTATTTTCGATGAAGTACTGGATTTCAATTCGATCTGATCTGTATTTTTGGAAATATTGGAAAAATAAAATTTTGATTGGGTATATTTACGGAATCATTGGGTGGATTTTACCCATTCACGAATTCGGCCTTCGTAATTAAGGTCCAAACCTTCTCTACAAATATCGAGTTTCTAAGTTGTTTCTTTCGGAAGTTATTGTGTTTACGCAGTCGGCCGTTAGGCTGACCGTAAACACAATAACTTCCGGAAGAAACGACTTAGAAACTCGATATTTGTAGAGTAGGTTTGGGGCTTAATTGCGAAGGTCGAATTCGTGAATGGGTAAAATCCGCCCAATGATTCCGTAGATATACCCATTCAAAATTTTATTTTTACAATATGTCCTAAAATACAGATATGATCGAATTGAAATCCAGTAATTCATCAGAAAAAAATTTCAAAAAGCACTGCCGTGAAGGCTTTTGCGCGCACGTTCAAATTCGTTGCTGAAGCGGTCATCTACATTGAACATGCGCGCAAAAGTTGCTGCCTTCACGGCAGTGCTTTTTGAAATTTTTTTTGACTAACATTTCCTTCAAATACCTTCATTTCATTCACAGATGATTGAATTAGAGTAACTGATGATTGATGAACAATTTAAAGTAGAATCAATTCCTTCCAGCTGTCTGCAAACACTATTACTTTCAGCAATTAAACATGTATCTATTTGCGAAATGCTATTTCCTCAAAATTTCAAAAAATGCAGGAATAAGCGAGTTGAAACTTAGTTGTTAAATGTAAATCAAACGAATGAATGTTCAGACAAAATTTATGTAAAATCATAATATTAGACGCATAAAAAAACAGAATTCTGGGATAATTTAGTTATCTCCACATTAATTTACTTTGCTTAAAGTTTCTTTATGCATACAGATAAATTATTGAAAAAAAATAACTTACTGAAGCAGCTTTATTTATAGAAGAGATATATCGGATTAGCTGGATATCCGTCGAGATAAAATAATTTTGTGTATTTCATGGCTTGAAAATTGAAGATGCTAAAAACTTATTATTTTATTCAACAGCTTTTCAGGAATTTTTTTTGAAAAGGTAAAATAGTTTACTAGGTTAGTCTGTATATTCCTTTCACTTTTATCATGTCCATCAGTGCGCTTGGAAAAGTTTTATAACTAGAACTTAGCCAGGGTTGGCACTCCCAATCTGTCAAGTTTGAAATATTTCTTACATATTTTTATCAATGACCTTTGTGTAGAAAGGACAACGCCGCGTAATTCTCTGATAGGAAAATGACTATATGCTAAAAAAAATCAATTATACAGAGTGGAAGTTGTCAAACTCTCATGGCCTATGGACAGACTTCATAAAATTGAATAGAGATAAATCATTCGATTAAAAGTGTGAATCATACATTGTTACTACAGTTATTTTTGCTACAAACGATTTACAATGTCAGTATATTCTTTGAAGTTCAAAATGATCATGTTTCGTTGTATAATCTTATGAATACAACTCTCGAAAATAGTGATGATATGAGCCTGAACAGAAAGTGTTATAATAAAGGGTTTTCCAATAACAGGTGTTATTTTGAATAGCCCGCTATTTTGGTAGATGTCACTTTTGAAGCTGTCATTTTTTGACATTTGACTAGTAGAAACTACGCCATTAATAAAAAATATAAAAATGGAACGATACACGCTTCAACAACGCATTGAAATTATTAAAATTCACTACAAAAATGGTGAAAATTTCGCAGAGACGGTTCATAAAACTCGAACATTTTTGGGTCGTCGTGAAGCACCTTGTCGGACCGCAATAAAGAAATTGGTGGAAAAATTCGAGCTGTTGAGACAAATTAGTGATGTGAAGAATAAAACCCGTGCACGTCGCTCAAGAACAGCCGAGAATATTGCTGCTGTAGCCGAAAGTGTTGAAAAAAACCCAGGTTTGTCCATTCCTCGTCGTTCTTTGGAATTAGGCATTCCACAAACGTCATTACACCGTATTTTGCATAAAGATTTGAGTCTTAAGGCTTATAAAGTTCATCTTGAGTGATGAGGTTCATTTCCACCTCGGTTGCTTCGTCAACAAGCAAAATTGTCGCATCTGGGGCTCGGAAAACCCGAGGGTTATTGTTGAAAAGCCTCTCTATCCTCAACGTGTGACTGTTAGGTGCAATTTATGGTCCGGCGGAGTCATTGGACCCTACTTTTTCGAAAATGAAGCTGGAGCAACAGTTACGGTGAATGGATTGCGCTATCGAGAGATGATTAATGATTTTGTATGGCAGGAATTGGATGGTATTGATCTGGACAACGTTTACTTTCAACAAGACGGCGCTACGTGCCACACAAGCAACGAAACCATTGATCTTTTGCGGGAAAAGTTTCCGGACCGTGTTATCTCTCGAAGAGGTGATCACAATGGGCCACCGAGATCTTGTGATTTAACACCTTACGACTTCTTCCTTTGGGGCCACGTGAAGGAGAAGGTCTACGCCAATAGCCCAGCGTCGATTCAAGACCTCAAAGATGGAATTCGTGAGGCTATCGAGGACATATGGCAGCCACTTTGCGATTTGGTTATGGAAAATTTCATTAAAAGGATATGGTCCTGTAAGCGTGCTCGTGGGGGTCATTTGCCTGATGTTATTTTCCACTATTAACGGCATAGCTTCTTCTCTATAATGAAATAAACATCCCATCATTTATATTGAAAAATGGCATTTTTCTTTGAATATCAAAATAACACCTCTTATTGGAAAACCCTTTAGATTTATTATTCCATCTCGTACTGAGTATTTCAACCACATGATTCCCCTTGTTTTTGTGTGTTTCAATTACATTTAGAATAGAAGTAGACTTAATATTTTAGTCATTTGGTCAAACTACAATAAGAATATCACAGAAAACTGATATGAATTTTCCAAAATATTTCTGATATCTAATAATGAAATAAGCATCGACTAAAAAAAACTGTAAAAATTCAATGTGACTAAACAAATATTAATTTTTTCCGTCCGTCCGCAAACATTTTGACTTTCCGCAAAAAAAATAGTAGTTGTTTTTTCGTGCGTTTTCTGCAGAGCGAAATCTTCATCATTAGGCCCAAACGTCTGTAATTTTCAAATTCTAGTCGAATATTCTACTTTGTCGGACCAGCCAGTGGTAAACACTCTAACTTACAAAAGAAAAGATTTACGGACTCTAAATGTTCAGGTAGGTTTTCACGCCGTAATTTTTTTTTCTAATACAAGATTTCAAGTCGACCCAACAAGGATTTTTGGATAAATAGTCGGAAAATAAAATTTTTAATGGGTATATCCTAGAAATCATAAGATTCATTTTACCTATTCACGAATACGACGTTCGTAATTAAGATCTAAATCGGCTGTGATGATATCGATTTTCTTAGTTGATTCTTCCAGAAGTTATTGTGTTTACGATCGGCCGATCGCAAAATCGTTGGGCGGGGTCAATACAAAAATGGGTGACAGCTTTGGCAACGAATTCGAACAAGCGCGTTGAAGCTCCTAAATTTCTAGATTGTTTTTCCATTTTTGGAAAAGGACTGATTGAAATCTGGTACTTGGTTGTAAACTAACGTCATCGACAATAACATGCAAAATTTCGTGAGAATCATAGGTTATATTAGCAGATTGGAAAATAGTTTTTATTTGAAAGACAAGCAACGCTGGGTTAGGCTAATGCCTGGATGGGCGAACCCCTCTTTAATCAATTCGGAGCGGCACAAGCGTTAAAGCTCCTGACTTCATCTCGGCTCCTCTGGTTTTTTTTGTTCTTATTTTACACTTTTCAGGCCTATTCGTTCCTGCTATTGTCCACATATATTTAACACTTTTATTATCCATCGGATCTCTTCTCTCAGCAGGACACAAACCTCGTCTTGAGTGTCAATAGAACACATGTTTACAACAATCAAAGCTATATCGGATGCCTGCGGTATCGTGTGGTGAAATTTCAGTTGATCTTTGATTGGAATATATTTAAGAGGTTGCCGATATGAGATGATGGTAATTTACACTTCGTAGGCTTCATCCGAAGCATTTATGTATACTCCATTCACTTTTATAAACTATCCCGGTTGGCCATGATTTAGGTCTATCAAGTTTTTTATTTAAAACTGACGCTGGTTGGCACTTGTGAAATATCGGCAATGTCAAAATAATTCTCAGTGACGTTGACAAATGCCAATGCCATTTTATACTCTCAATCTCAACATAATCATCATTCTTGGAAACTAAAAATGCCGAAGGTAGTTTTGAAGAAGCAGAGACAAAGTATCAGGAAGTGCTATGTAGAATTGAAATCTGCTTTTTCTGATAGAAACCCTGATAACTTGGAATCAATAATTTATCACAAGCTATCAAACATTTTCGACGTATGGGAGTGAAAACCCAGTGTATCGTTCACATAGATTCCCAAGAACTTTGTAAATTGAGTGAGTTCTTTTAAGGTGACACAGGTTTTGTAGTACTACTACATTTTCGTACTGGAGTATTTCAAGTTGTGCAACAAGGTGTTTAAATGTCTTCTGTAGACTTATTTCTTGAGAATTTCGAAAAGTAGGTAATTCCATAGGTTTGTCTGTTCGTTAAGAAATTTTACGGCAAGGTTATTAGAGTACTTTCATTTTTTTTTCGAATGAACTATCACAAAGTAACGGACTACTATATCCAATATTTTTCAGTAAAACTTCAACACTGGATTCTTGATTACCGTGCAAGAAAAAATCATAAGTGAATCTTCCAATCGTGTTTGTATACGTGAAATATTTCCAGTGTTAACAGAGAAAAAAGTTTCTTCAATATTCGTCAGGTCTTTGGTATTATTGGATTCACATAAATTTTCCCAAAGTAAATTCACATTTTGAAAAATACGTAATAACTTCGACCTCTTCTATGTAGAGAGGACTAAGTTGTGTAGTTATCTGACAGTAAAATGACTATATTGACTGTATTTTTTGAAATATTGAAGAATTAAAATTTTGAATAGGTCTATCTACGGGCGGATTTCACCCATTCACGAAATTAAATACGAAAAAACAGATAATATCGAATTAAAATTCTGCACTGCATAGGGAATTTCGTGAGGATATATATTTTTTTGAGAATGGGCAGAAAATTTGAAAAAAAATGGAAATTTGTATTTTTCAAATTGTTCTGAAGAAACAATCATCACGAAATTTTGCACAAAGTTGTTCACGAGCATTTTCGAACTTGTTATCAAGTTTCATTATAATCGAGTCAGTATTTTCGATTTATATCGCAAAAAAACACGAAATTTTACATATTTTTTCCAATATCTTCAAAAATAATAATCGTATCAAACTCAAATTTAATGCACTGCTGTGAAATATGAAGCTGAAACTCTGAACAAAATTTTCTTCCAAATATGATGAGTACTGTAGAAAAAAATTTTTGGAATAAAATATTGAAGTTTTTTTAAAGTGCTGACAGTACGAACTCGATAAAATTTTGCAGAATGTTGAGCGTCGTCTTACGCTTCAACTAACTCCCAAGTTTCAATTCAACCACTCCAGTATTTTCTGAAATATCGGGAAAATAACCTAAAAATTCAAAATATTATAACTCCAAAACCGATTGGCCGATTACGCCCGTTGACGAACCTAAATGTCGCTTTTTGCAACCTACCTTGAAAGTTTCAAGTCGATAGGATTTTACGTACGCCCGTAATCGTGCCTACTGACGGACTGAATCGATTTTGACACCGGATTCGTCACCAGTGAGCACAATCTAGTTGTTTGGGATCATTTTCGGGAAAAAATTAGAAAGCTACAGACATTTGGACAAAACGATAGCACGGTGTTCCCCGCAGCATGCGTGCAAAAAGGTTAAGTATGTCATTTTTGAAGGGGCACCGAAATTCTTTCAAAACTTGATGTCAATAAACCCCCCTTCCTATTCAAGATTTTAGGGGGTACTTTCATAACGCTCACAGGGTTGAAACAAATTGATTGAAACCAACCTTTTAAAATGCCTCCTAAAGACTGGTATTAAAAGCACCTAAGTTCATCATACTTTGAATCCCGAAAAAATCTCCGAAGTCATTCTCGAAAAACTTCTGAACTAAATCGGATCAACCGGTATTTTTCCATCAGATGGCGTACCATGGGAAATCGACGTATCTCATTCCTTAGCTCTTTTGTTGGAATAAAACGTGCGCCTATAGAACCAGTTGATTGTGGTAGCAAAACGTTCTTTTCCGATAAAGACCGGCCCGCGCTTCCCGCTGCTAATAGACGCTGCCTCCTGCGGTTCTCAATCACATTCGTTTAACATTTCGGACCATTTGAAATCCCATTTTAATTTTTTCAAGCTACCGGACTATAGCTAGAGGCCAAAGAGGGAATTCTTGGACGTGTAAACGATCGCAAGTTGCTCAAGTAGAGAAACTATCATGTTAATGAATCAGAAGTAAATTTAGTTCGGCCCCACGTTGGGCGCCAAATTGTTACAATAGCAGCCGAAGAATTAGTTACATGAATGAATTCAAATAGAAATTCCGTCAAACTTCGTATTGCCCCAGCTTAAAAATAAAACACTCTGTAGAATTCCTGGAATCTCTTTCAGGATGTGGCAGCTAGAGGTATAGACGTACCTGAAGCAGATTTCGTAATCCAATATACCGGACCTCAGACTGACGAAGATTATATCCATAGGGTTGGCAGAACTGGAAGAGTGAATAAAAGCGGTACAGCCCTGATGTTTTTGACTCACGACGAACAGGAATATGTGACCCATTTGCAAGGACACAAAGTATTGTAAGTTGATGAGTGTCATCTTAAATTGTATACTTCTTGTTTTGATTGTTTTCTTCTTCGGAAATATTGAATCTTTGTATGTTTCTAGTTTGAAAGAACGGGATCCTACGGAATTCTCCAGCCATTTATGCAATTTGATGGAAGAACCTGAATCTGAGAATGCGGCATCTTCGCTTCAGAAAAGATTCGAAGAAGCAGTCTCTAGCAATAAAGATTTGTACAAAATGGCATGTTTTGGTGAGTTTTTTCTATATTCAACACTTCATGTTTACCGAATCTTGTTGTAAATCGAGCTAGGAAATATACAGGGTTGCCCGAAAGTACTTGATAAAATTAATATATTTTAGTTCAGATACTCAAAAAAAAGCTGAAACACGTGAATTGATTTTGACCACTGTAGTCTGTTCTAATAGGCCCCATGTTGGGCGTCAATTTATTGTTGTGATGTATCTAGGGAAAAGTAAATCTTCACGACCAATTTCACCTTCTCTAACACCAGATTTTCCGGCGTCGCTCTCAATTTTTCCGAATTTTTCCCCCTCGTTCTACTGTAACCATTCATCAGAGCACACTTATGAAATTAATTAATCCACCCCGACGAAGCACAAGGTCCAATCGTAATTAATGGTGTTTACAGGCCGGTGAAAAGCGCGAACCGGACACGGAAAACCACTTCTGGATTGTCAGACGAAAGACGTAAATGGCCCGGACGTCATTCACGGTCAGGCGGTTTTCTTGCCGTCGGGACGCCTTCACGGACGGTCATTGTGCCGTCTAAACTCAGTTTTGTATGGGGTCGATGTTCCGTTTTGATACCATAATCGATCATTATTCGAATGGCGTCCGATAAGAAATCGGAAAGTCATCGAGGAAATGGCTTCAAAAAAAAAACAGAAAACGTAAAATTGACGGCCTTTGTTGGATCATAGTTAGGTGTAATATAAGACAATCATCCATTTAATTATTTTCCTTCCGATACTTCATACACTTCTTCATTTAATTTTGACAGTTTTCGGCTCAAAATAAAAAAAAAACATTTAGACCAAACGGTAACGCGCTGTTCCCCGGAACAAGTTCGTAAATAGATAGGAATGTCATTGTTGGCCTAAAATGATACTGGCCAAGAAGGTTCGCACTAATTTCATTTTGAATTTGTCGAAATTTGGGATTAATCTTTTTATGGAAATTTTTCTTTGTGTTCATTTAGTCTTCTACTATTGCAGCTTATTCGTCCTGGTCGAGATTCTACAACTCTTATCCGACGAAACTGAGGAAAATCTTCAATTTCCAGAAGGTCAATCTTGGTCATTACGTAACAAGTTTTGCAATTAAGGACACCCCCAGTGCTGTGGCTAATGTTGTGAGGAGACAAGTGTCGAATTTCGAACCGAAGAGACTCAATAAGAAACTGGCGACACATGAAGAGTGAGTACTTTATTTTTTATCATTCATTCCCAGCGCCAAAGATGTCTGGAAAACAAAAGAAGGTTGAAATCTCATCAAGCATGATTATCGTCAAATGCACTGACGAGCAGAAAAATCAACTGCATTTTTATACTTCACGATTGAAATGGCTCTAACAATTAACTAGAACAAAATTCATTATTATTGACCTTCCGTTAATAGAATTTATTTTGACCTTCGCAAAATTTTTCCGGTGCTATACTCCATTCACTTTCATAAACTATCCCGGTTGGCCATGATTTAGGTCTATCAAGTTTTTTTACTTAAAACTGACGCAGGTTGGCCCTCGTGAAATATCGGCAATGTCAAAATAATTCTCTGCGGCGTTGCCGAATGCAAATGTCAATTTCTACTCTCAATCTCAACATAAGCATCACGATTGGAAAATAAAAATGCCGAAGGTAGTTTTAAAGCAGCTCTATCCATTATTTATCAGTAAAATATCAACACTCGATTCTTGATTTCCGTACAAGAAAATAGCATAATTGAATCTTCCAACCATGTTTATATACGTGAAATATTTCCAGTGTTAACAGGGAAAAAAGGTTCTTCAACATTCGCTAGGTCCTTGGAATGATTGAATTCACATAATATTTTCCCAAAGTAAATTCACATTTTCAAAAATACGTAATTACTACGACCTATATGTAGAGAGGACAACGTTGTGAGTTATCTGACAGGAAAATGACTATAACCTAACACTTTCAAAATATACACGGTGAAATGTGTCAGAATGTTATGGCCAATCGGGATAGTTTATAAGAGTGAATGGAGTATACTTGGATAATTGTCTATACAGGGTGACTCTTTAAGTTGTACATTAATTTTATCCATAGATTCTTCTCATCGAATAAAATCGTTTTTCCAGGTTCTGTCCAGGTTAAAAGTTACAAGCATTTAAATATTTCTGAATGTGCTGATACACTCCTGCGATTTGTTTATTTATTATAAATCCATTGCTTGACATTCAAAGAAACATGTTCGAGAAAACTCATTTACTCACTTAATTGTTATGATTTGATTTTTCAGCGGTATTATTGCGAAGGAAATATTTCACTATGCTTGAATATTGAATCACAAATCTATCTATAGATATTGAAGCAATATCTAGTTTTCATCACAAGATTCACAATTTCATCCTTGCCTTTTCTCATAAGGGAAATTTCATAATTATCCTAATTTTCATCCAATTTATAAATGAGTTACACTGAATTACCGTGAACACATTAATTGAACTCGAAGAATTCTCTGGAAAGTCTTATCCATAGATATGGACACATATCCTCTATATCTGGAATCTGGTCACGAAATAGATACAAATTTCTCTGTATTCTGTGGCCTAGATAAACGAGAGCGGAACTTAACTCACGTCTTTTACTAGCCCAGAGGCTGGACCCGTATTCTGGACAGGTGAACTTGGATGCACATACGCAATGGGGGTTCTTCCTTCAAACGAAAATGCAGTAACTTTCATTAAAAACCTTTAGAACATCACATTTCAAACATAATTCCAATATTATATTTTTAAAAAAATGTTTGATCACCTAAAACTGAAAAATAAAAATGAGGATTTGCATTTAAAGGGATTTGTCTTGAGTGCACGATATGGCAACGTCGAATTCAGCTTTCTCGGAAAGAAGAGGACGTCAAATGTATTACTTTGCTTAGGAAAACAGAGATAGCTATACTTCGATCTGGTTAGAGTAGAAGACAACGAGCAAGAAATGGAAAAAGAAGAGTACAGACTGTCATACTGTCATGTTACTGACAAATCGCAAACGGAAATTGTTTGGTTATATTGACAAAGAACACGTGTGTACCACAGAATAGGAATAAATATTTCGTTATTCTATAGCAGAAAAAGCTATTCTACTAAACACCGTTGTCGCTTCGTGCATTCCTGGCAAATCCCAAACCCCAATTTTGAAACCTGATTTTGAATACTTTCTGAAGGTAATTTGGAAAAATGATGAATCAAACCCATAATGATTTTGTTCAAATTTGCATTTGCAGTAATAACCCAAACTCAGGAAAAAACCCCATTCGGTAGTAATTAGTTGGTAATTCGTATACACACACCGCAAGTATCGACTGTAGATTCGTTATCAGGGGACCATTTTAAATATACTGAAGAAGATATCTAATTAATATCTGCGCGTCGAAAAAATTTGCGGGTTCACCAAAAAAATAATTGACTCCCGCTGCATTTCTTTCTGAGTATCGCATCAATTTCACCATCCCCACCACCACCGAAAGCTCTCACCGCGATCCCTATCGGCATAAAGCCGCGTCCCGCGTGATCGCAAATTGTCCATGAAAAATGAGCTTAACAAAAGTTCATACACGATACGCCGCGTAAAAAATAGGACGTTATTTATGTGTTTAAGGTAGCGCTTTGTGTGCGCGCCATGTGGCGGCTGAAGGCATCAGCCGACCCGATTCGCTTTAACGCGATAATGACCCTCGCATTAATCAACGTACGGACGGAGAGCGAAGCGCCCCCACGACCTATCGCGGTCTAATTGCGTATCGCAATTTGCGGACCTTCGGCGGCCATTTGCGCGTCGCCGCGGATGCGCGCTTTTGCGAACCGACGGAAGATCGGGGGTTTCAGGTGTCGAAGGACCATTAAACGGAAAGAGCAGGATTCCTGCTACTTGGGTCGGTATGTTTGAGAGTGTCGAGGTACCAAATTGTTAGGATTCAACAGATTGACGTATGTTGGTAGGAACAACGTATTATAATTTTCGAATTATGTCTTGGAATTCGTAATTCTGCTTTAATATTTTCTATACGAACGGCACATATCTAGAGGATTTTTTCGGGCTCCAAGTTGGGCGCCAAATTGTGCAACCGATAAAATATATACTTTAGTGTCTTCAACGAACCATGTCTTCAATGACAAATTTAATCATTTTATTATCTGGCATACAATGATTGGAGTCAAAAACTTGAGAAAACGGTAAAACAAAAAGAATAGATTAATAATAGTAGACACAGACAACTTATATATTCCGATTTACAATTATCAATAGCATCTATCCTACATTATTTGTCAAAATGTTACACCGCTCTCACCAACCAAAACGAACAAGGTCAACAAACTTCATACATTCATTCATCTCTCATACTTATTGGGTTCAACCTGTGGTTATGTACAGTGCATCCCATTTTCGGTGAGACAGCCAGGTTTCTCGCTTGTTATTTAAGATAGAGCCTTGCGGTTTTCACTTTCCTGTCCTACTTTTTTGTGAAACTCAAGTTGGCCTAATCAATTTCGCATAACTGTTTCCGTTTATGAGATACGGGGCGATTTTGGAAATTGATACTTTTCGGACCCCTTTTTTATCTCCGAAGTTATTAGAAATAAAGCTCAGGTGAAAATTACGTCTGGGTCTGATACAGAATTCTGCGTAGAGTCCAGTGGTGTACTCGATTTTTTTTCCGGGGTATGGTTTTGAAGATACGACACAAACCTATATTTTTTTCAATGGAACACCCTGTATCTCATTACTTCGTTGAATTTGTAATTTTTTTCCCTTCAAATTGATGTATAATACTATATAGGTAGGATGTTCAGAAATGCTAAAAACACTAAAACATCCTTGTTGTTATTATAGCTACTTTATATTGGGAGTTTTATCAAGCAGGCATTGCAGGGAAAAAACAAATCTGATCTATCTGTCATCGCTTTGAATTATTATTGGGTCTCTTGATTCTCTTTATTATATACCTTGGGTCGAGGTTTTGAATATGCACCATAATTCAGTAAATTATACTTGAGTCTGAATATAGTTGCTCGACTAGGTTGATGCCTCTCAGGATATCTGAAAGTATTCAAGCACGATGTAAGAAAATGAAGGAAATGTCTTGTGGTGGAATTCTCGACGTCATACCTGTTCAGATAAAGTTCCAAAGCTTCACCAACATTTTCATTGGATTGATTGAAACATTGTATAATGTAATATTTCTCATTGTTTTGAAAAATCAAATCTCTTCCAGCCATTATCAGTTCTCATTAACAAATTCACAAACAATTTTTTCTACAATATTCAATATTCCTTCAAACTCAAACACGATGAGACCCAATAATAATTCAAAGCGATGATAGATAGATCAGATTTGTTTTTTCTCTCCAATGCCTGCTTGATAAAACTCCCAATACAAAGTAGCTATAATAACAACAAGGATGTTTTAGTGTTTTTAGCATTTCTGAACATCCTACCTATATAGTTTTATACATCAATTTGAAGGGAAAAAAATTACAAATTCAACGAAGTAATGAGATACAGGGTGTTCCATTGAAAAAAATATAGGTTTGTGTCGTATCTTCAAAACCATACCCCGAAAAAAAAATCGAGTACACCACTGGACTCTACGCAGAATTCTGTATCAGACATAGTTTTTATATGAGCATTATTTCTAATAACTTCGGAGATAAAGGAGGGGTCCGAAAAGTATGAATTTCCAAAATCGCCCTGTATCTCATAAACGGAAACAGTTACGCGAAATCTTATTAGGCCAACTTGAATTCCACAAAAAAGTAGGACAGGAAAGTGAAAACCGCAAGGCTCTATCTTAAATAACAAGCAAGAAACATGGGGGTCTCACCCAAAATGGGATGCACTGTACACAGTCACGATCATCAAGCTTGTAAAATTCTTGTACATATAACAATATTGTCATCAGTTTCACACCATATTCTTTCTTTAATAAATGCAATGATGTGAAGAACACTCTCAAAAATCTTTATAGCTTCAAGAATTAAATGAGAGGTGATAATGACTATAAAAATAAGTTTGTTTCATTTCAAACATTGAATTAAGACGAGTCTACTTAATGAAGATCATCTTTAAATTTAATAAAACAGAAGTAATCATGGTTCGTTTTTGATCAAGTGTAGTGCGAGCACGTGTTATATTTTGAAATATAATATACAGAGTGTAACAGCCAAATGGAATAAATTCGATAACGAATAAATGAGGGCGTGTTGGGAAAAACGCTCGGACACGTCGATTTGTAATTTTAAATGCGCATATTTTTCAAGAAAATAATATTATATAGGGTGTTCCATGTGACCGTGGCCAATACCAACTTTCTTATTTCAAATGCAACCCCCTGTATATTACTTATTTTTCGGATTCTTCAGATAATTCTATACACAATTCATGCACAATGTCCTATACCTATCTTTAACTATTTCGGAAATATTAAGTGTTTTCAGATTTAGTGCAAAAATCAACGTTTTAAATAAATATTATTTTATTACACAAATTCGGTACATTACACTTGAAACCTAATAAGTACTACTGATTATTTCTTAATAATTAAAAAAAAACAAAAAAAAAACATCAATGTCAATGTAGGAAATGTTCAAAATGCTCGGCGCGAACGTCTTGGCAACATGCTAATCTGGTGTAGAATTGTCTTCTAACGTTACTCAACATTTCAGGCGTGACTGATCTAATCTCAAGTGTGATTCGGTTTTTTAGGTCATCTAAGTTTGAGGTTTTTTTTTTTTTAATTTCTTTTCAGCAATGGTTTTTGCTTAATTTCTTCATATCAAGAGATAAATGGGAAATAAGTATTGAGTGTAATGTATCGAATTTGTGAAATAAAATAATTTTCATTTAAAATGTTAATTTTTTAAAAAATCTGAAAACACTTAATATTTCCGAAAAAGTTGAAGATAGGTATAGGACATTGTACATGAATTATGTCTAGAATTTTCTGAAGAATCTTAAAAATAAATAATATACAGGGGGTTACATTTGAAATAAGAAAGTTGGTATTGGCCACGGTCGCATGGAACACCCTATATAATTTTATTTTCTTGGAAACTATGCGCATTTAAAATTACAAATCGACGTGTCCGAACGTTTTTCCCAACACGCCCTCATTTATTCGTTATCGAATTTATTCTATTTGGCTGTTACACTCTGTAGAATCGCAGCTAGTGAGAATTCTAAATATAGAGATTTTTGGAAAATTATCGCGTTTACGATTGGCCGCTAGGTTAACCGTAACACAATAATTTCTATTAGGAATAACGCAGAATCTCGATATTTATAGACTAGCTTGATGAATGATTCAACCCCTTCGATGATTGTGTAGATATGATCCTCACGAATTTTGAATGAACCTTCAAGCCTTCATTTTTTTGACCAAGTACTACATTTCAATTCGAGCGGATATATCTGCGGAATCATTGGGTTGATTTCGCCCGTTCACGAATCAAATCTGCGTAACAAATTTTGAGCCTCTGAGTTGTTCCTTTCGGAAATGATTGCGTTTATGATATTCTTGGAAAGATTCGGGAAAATAAAATTTGGGGTGTGTATATCTCCGGAGTCATTGAACGGATTTTTGAGCGTGAAAAATTCACAAATTGAACTCTTCCGACCTCACCGATGCGTCTCACGCCTTCGTTGCGCCAACGGAGTCCCGTGTGCCCGCGAGCATTCGACGCATCCGCGGCAGAACAATTTCCATAGTAATTTATAATTCATTGTTTCGAGATCGAGATGGTACCCGGCTCGAAAAATGTAAAAAAATAATAAATCTAATAACGTCGGAGGTTGTTTTTCCCTTTTATCGTTCGCTCACAATTAATCATAAAGATCCATTAATTACATTTATCCCTGATTATAGCGCGGGGAGGGGGGTTTTAGTGCTTGAATGGGTTAAAAATGATGCTTAGGCGGAGGGTGAGACAAATATGAGTGAAATTAGATCTGCAAATTTGGCCGGTTGGATAATGTTGCTACTAGTCATTCATGGTGCGGACTCTCGTTGATATATTTTGGATCCGGAAAGCGGTCCAAATATTCAGGTCTATTCAGTTTTCATATTGCTATAAACTCTGCTGTGCAAGTCATTTTTTTATCTTCCTAATTTATCAAAATATGAGCATGATAATACGAATTCTGTTTTGAGAGTTATAGCAATGTTTGTTATGAATTTTGTCTTAGCAATATTGCTTTGCTATCAAAGACTTCCAGAATCGTCGATTATACAGCTGACAGCACTGTATTATATGATTCAATGGTCACGACGACGAAGAAAATAACCCTATTTCATAAACATTTTGTCCAGTTTTCTAAAGATTTTTCTGTTTTTCGCATACATAACTTTTATCTACGTTTTCGTTATTTATGTTAACATTAATTTTCATAGAAATTTCGAAAATTTTACGAAACAGAAAGTTTATATTTTCATGGAATAAACCTAATAAATTTTAATGCTTATGATAAAACGATTCTCTTTTTTTTCAGATCTGAAACGACGAAAAAAACGAATAAACCACAGAAGAGAAAGATTAAATCCATCTGCTTGACAACTTCTGAATTCGACAGTGGTATTGCATTCAAGAAGAAAAAGAAAAACTAACCTATATAACTCTTTGAATGAGTTCTTCTGATTTCATTGAATTAATGCTATTTTAATTTAAAGGTTTATATAGATTTTTATTATCTTATGAAAAAATGCTGTACATATGAAAAATCAATTGATAAGTTAATAAAGATATTTCTATACAACAATTTTGTAGTTGCATGTGGAGTAAACAACAGAATAAACTTCATAGTACCTTAATTTTGTGAGGATTATAATTAAAAATTTTCTTGTGACTTCGTACGCCAAAAATTCGAGAAAGTCACAGAAAATATGCTTTTAAAACTTTTTCTTTCAAATTTAATATAAACGATAGTGTCTCAATAGAGATATTGAGGAAATTGTCTGAAGAATTTCGAATGAGTATAACTCCTAAACCGTTCTGACTAGTTTCCGTAGAAGTTCCCGCCTGCCGGTCGAAATCAATTCGGACGTCGAATTCTTCAACTAGTCTCACTATTTTCGGAATTGAAGAAATTCGAAAATTAAAGACTTTTGATCAAAATTTCAGCACGCAGAAGTATTTCTTTCTCATGAAGGTATGTGCTATCTCCAGAAACCCATGATATATCGCCATGGATCGTATCGGTTCTTGTAAAACTCGTCAATTGTCTTCCAGATATTTTTAGCATACCAACAACAATGTTGCAATGCAAAAAAATGTCCGAACAATCTATTAAAACGTATTTCCGGTACCGGGAATCGAACCCGAGCCTCCTGGGTGAAAGCCAGGTATCCTAGCCACTAGACCATACCGGATTGTTGTATTGTCTAGTTTTTGAAGGCTCCATGAACAATTTTTTCGACCTTACATCATTTCTTTAAATTCTTTGGTGTAATTTAATTTATTCCATATTCATATCCATGATTCAAAATTATACACAATATATTTATTCACACATTCCACATCAATCAACTTCCTTTTATAGATTTATTAATCTTTCACGAGAATGAACTGATAACGTATCCCAACAAAAATAAACAATATGGCTATTAACTACATTCAAATCATGTTTTCTGCAGTGTAGAGTGTGGGGTCACCTACTGATAGTGAAATACGATATGAACACACTCCTCATGATGATCTGTGATATTAGTTAAGAGAAAACGATCAAATTTCAATTGATACATAAGTTTTCTGTGCATAAAATGGAACCAGAACTTTCCTATTTTTACGAAGCGTAAGTTATTCAAACCTTTATCTTAAATAAATCTTTATCTTGTGAAAACCGTCTTTAGAGTTCGAGATAAAAGTGGAACAAGATATATTTTCCAGACAAAACATCAAATATAGAACACATGGTACCTGTATACAATTATCATTGTAATCATCAAAGTACGAAGTATGAGTTTATTTTATGAATGAATTATATCGGTATTGAATATTATTTTACGTTACTATTCGATTCAACTCGATTCTCATATGAATTATTGCTAGCAATGTTCATCACGATTTTTTCTGTAATTTTTTATGACAAATGCAATAAGTGACATCTGTTTTATCTACTGACTATAAAAATGAAATAAACCAATCTTGGGCCCTTTCAGAAAAGGTGCATAAACAGTATTTCTGTAATTCTGAACAGAAAATAATCTTTCGAAATGTCATGTACCTAATCATTATAAACACTTTCTTTAATAGTTTATTATCAACTCTATGACAGATGAATGTAATTTGTTTTAAAATTCGTGTATGTTTCTTTTATCTTTTTACTTTAATTTTCGACAGCCCTGATTCTGGAAATATATACGTAGTTTATGATGTCAAAAATCTACCTGCTATTTTGAATGTTGCTTATTCCGAGGAACATATAGATATGACAGCACTAAAAGATTATATGTGGGGTAAGTTTGTTTTCACAATTCTTCAGAAAAATCAATTTTCTTGGTTTGAATCTTTTAAAGGTGACCCTATGGAAGAAGATCTAGACAAAGCACTCAATGAAGATGCAGCTCTTCAGAGGTTATCTTTGGCATACGAGTCCCTTCAAACATTTCCAGAAATAATATTAGAAAGGGTAGCTGCTAGTTTGAAAATCTTAGATATAAGTCATAACAATATAAGGTCAGTATTGAAACAATCAGGTATTCTTGACAAAAAGTGAACTCTTCAGTTTAGATCTCCACAAGTTGTAACATTTATTATCACTGTCTGTGTTTTAATATATCTTAATTTTTGAGGTAATGAAAAGTATAGTTTCTTTCTGGGGGAAAATAACAAGATACAAAATTGGTTTGCGTTAGCAATTAAAAATTGTTTTTAGTCCTATCTGCTGCTCCTAGAATATAAACTTGATTATTCTTTCAACAGGGACTTTTCATTTCTGAGTAAGATGACCAAACTCAGTTCTTTTATCTGTGATCATAATATTATATATCCTGATGTTGAATTGCCTTACATGCCTAAACTGGAATTATTTTGGATGAATCATTGTGAGGTGAGTATTGAGATTCGAATAGAAAAATGAATTGAGACCAACATAGTAGAAAAAAATGAATTTCGTCGTTCAGAAAGAATAAAATAATAACTTTTATTTTCCAAAATCAAAGTCTTTATCTATTGAAACTCTTGATGGATTTGTCTATTTAACTTCTTTTGCTTTTTTAATTTCTGCCAAAGCGTGCTATTATTCCGCAAAATATCTATAATTTTATAATTCATTCAAGTTCGACTTACTGTTGAAGAATTTGAGGAAAAAATCAACTTTATCCGTCCGTCTGTTGTAACAATAAATTACGAGGGATTGAGCTGGCAACTTGAAACTTTAAGGGTATGCGGTTCAGTTTACTAAAGGGCATAATCGACCAAAAGGTTCTGGAGTAATACCCATATGAATTATTTTCCTATATCCTCAATAACTCGAAAAATAATGACCCTGCAAAACTAAAATTAGTTTATAATCAATTAGTATAGTATAGAATTATTAAATACCGATGAGAATACTTGTATACGAAATTTCTTGAGAATAATTAAAATTTTCAATCTGTAACAGTTTTATTCGAAATTATGTTTTCGAAACTGAAAAAAAATGTAATTTCAGATTAAGAAATTTCACATGTGATCGCATTTGGGTAATCAACTGATATTTTATTCCAGTTGAGTGTATTATTTTTTAGTTTTGACCTAGTTGGTTTTTCAGTTGAAAGAATTATTGCCATTTTGTAAAAATCTACAAAATTCATTTCCAAATCTGAAGTATTTATCCCTCATGGGCAACAGAGCAGTTCCTTCACTTCTTAGGGGAGATAAAATATACGACTGTGAACAATACAGGTAAATAACATTCTTTGGAACGAATTTAAACTTTTTCAATCTCTTCTATTTCATGTAGGTGGAAATGTAAAGATTTTCAAATAAAATGGTATTTAATTTCAAACTAGAAACTAGATTAAAATCAGTAAACTGAATTATCTGAATAAATGTTATATTTGTCAACAATTTTAATATTTTATTTTCTCAGAGATTCACATCAACAAATAATGCCAAGAAAATCATTCAACTCAACTCTCTAATCATCAGTATTTTCACATTATAATCTAAAAAGAAAATATTGAAGAGTTCACTTGTATTTTGCTGAATGATGAAAACCTGAAAAAATTTAGTTTAATCTTACAAAGTAATCTGTTGAAACTACCGAGACTGTTTTATGCTGCGTTTTATCCCATTTATCAACCTAACAACCCCTGTATATTGTAACATTCATTCCCTAAAATTATATTTTTCAGGATATTCGTAATATCTCTATTTCCTCGATTGGTTCACCTCGATGAATCTGTAGTAACACCACAAGAGAGAGAGGAAGCGAATGAGATCAGACAGAAATCTTTGATGAACAAGTACCTTCCTCTAGCTGACAGCTACTTGAGATTGACAACGAGAAAAATTGAAGGATTGTTCCTAAATGCAACATCCGATTTGAGGATCAACAATATTGTTTAATTTATTAAAACGTAGGTTTTTATATTTACGAGAATAAAGCGAATTTAAGTTTTCGGTGTCTTGTTCAAATTTGCTAGGTCTATTTTCATATAGGGTGCATAAAAAGTTTCAATGGTTGCATGATGTAAGTAAAACATGGTGTGCTCATCTGTGATCGTATTTACAAATGATGACATCACTTCTTTCATTCAAATTCAAAGCATAGAATATATATTTCCTTGTATTTTAATCTTGCTGACGTCACTTTTTTTTCAGATGAGCACACCATGTTTTTTACATCATGGATGGTTGTAATCTTCAGTTTGACGGTTGAGATCAAAAACTGTGTGGACATTTCTGTTCAGTAAGGTTTGGAAATTTATCATGAGCCTTTTAACCCCAGAAAACGACTTGGGTCCAAGTTGCCAACCCACAAATTTCGCCAAATTTACTATCACTGGGGAAGGGGGATTTCAGAACAAATTCGACAATGCGGTTCGCGTTATTTACAAATATCCGTATACTTCTTCTCAAACTAGATAATTCTTTCCAAATATAGCATGATGATATAGATGATCTCTGATTTGCTGGAAATTAAGTTAAGATTCCTGATCTCTTGTCAATACTGTCAAGTTTTCATAGGATACGTTAGGAATATCCACTTATTGGTTATTTTGGTTTCCTATTTTCCTTTGCGTAAATATGAAATATTCGATTGGTTACTGAAAAAAGGGTTCATTACAGAATTCGATTGACGCAAAAGCGATCTTTCTGTCACCAGAACGACAGTCAATATTCTATGTTAGCATATCCATAGCATAGAACAATCTTTATTCACTTCTTGATCTATAGAACATGGACGAGAAAACAATCAACAATGAAAAAATTTCTAACTGGTCTATGGATTATAAGGTAAATAAATATTGTTCTATGCTACAGATGTGCTACCATAGAACATTTACTGTCGTTCTGGTCACAGAAATATTGCTTTTTCGTCAATCGAATTTCGTAATTAACCTTTTTTTCAGGAACCAACCGAATATTTCATATTTACGGAACGGAAAATCGGCAGACAAAAAATTTCAGTATTTCAGAAATCCCAACTTAATTTCCAGCCAATCAGAGATCATCTGAACAAAAACCTATATTTGGTAAGAATTATCTATTATGAAAAGCCGAGGCACAGTTTTAATAAACTGTCAATTTAAGGATATTTATAAATAATATTTATCATGTCGAATTTGTTCTGGAATGCCCCTTTCCTAGGCTAGTTAATTAAACGAAATTTTTGGGTAAGCAACTTGGACCAGTCTCCTATTGAAAACACCCTGTACAAAGTCTGATCTTCCAATATCACAGCGAAAACTTATCTACATTTCAGGGCTAGAGCCAGTGACAAAGGGGAGTAAAATTACCGGGCTGAAAAGACATGCAATTTCCATGAAGAAAATATTTTATCGGGGGGGTTTCAACTTAATTTGAATTTTTCTCGGTTCACTGACAGATGATTACTTTTTAACAAGGATTCTTTGATTTTTAATAACCTATCACGCTTCCCAAATGACTTCTACTTTTCACCGTTGACAGCACCTGATTGGCTGCCGGTTTTGTAGTGTAGAAGAGGGCTTTAGATCGAGTTTTCAGCGATGCGGCAAGTGCAGAATGAAAATTACATATTTTCTTTGCGAATTTTCAACAGTTCTGATTTTAAATCGTTAAAAAGTTAAATTTATGATTTCGGTCCCAGCCTTAGAGTTAAATTATTCAAAATAATTTGGAATGTACAGGGTGGGCAAAATTCGTTGTCTACTGAAGGGATCTCAAGAACTATAGCAGCTAGAAGAAAACTGATAACACATTCTCGAGCTTTTTTTTCCTGACTAATCTGAATCTGAATCATTTTCAATAATGCTGAATAACTCGCTTGTTTGAACTCGTATTCGAAATATGTTGATACATTCTACAGGCACTTTTTTAGGAGTAATTCAAATATAATATGACTGAATTTTTTAATCCAGCCATTTTCGAAAAAATGAAAAAAAAAAAAAGATTTTGGATTTTTCAAATGTAAACTATAGTCGAAAGATCTCTTATCTTGCTACAAAATTTTTGCTGATTTCAAAAATGTATCATATGTCGCTATTCACATGAATAATTCATGTGAAAATTGCTTTTCTTTTCACTGTTGAATTATGAGTACATGAGTAGGCTGACGTTGCCATATAGCGACGATTCAATATGCATTAACTTTGTGTGAACTTGCGCCTCTATGATTGGAATCAGCGATTGCTGAATAAATATTTCTATGGTTAATTTGTCATAGTTCTTATGATTAGCAATAGAAAATCTGTTTATTATCCCTAATGACCCGAAATATTGCTGATCTTAAGAACTATGGCAAATTAACCATAGAAATATTTATTCAGCAATCGCTGATTCCAATCATAGTTCACACAAAGTTAATGCATATTGAATCGTCGCTATGGTAACGTCAGCCCACTCATAATTCAACAGTGAAAAGAAAAGCAGGACAAAAGTAATGAATATTTTCTCATGTAATATTCATGTGAATAGCGACATATATGATACAGTTTTGAAATCAGCAAAAATTTTGTAGCAAGATAAGAGATCTTTTGACTATAGTTTACATTTAAAAAATCCAAAATCCTTCTCATTTCTCGAAAATGGCTGGATACTCCTAAAAAAGTGCCTGTAAAATGTATCAACAGATTTCCAATACGGGTTCCAACAAGTGAGTTATTCAGCATTATTGAAAATGGCAATTTCTCAATTTTTGCTCATAACTCAAGTTCTATGAACGATAAGCTGGATCTGTTTTCAGATTCAGATTAGTCAGGAAAAAAGAACTCGAGCATGTGTTGCTTTTATTTTTCATTTTTCCAGTTTCCACTCAATTTCAGTTTTATTTCCCCAAAAATACTTTAGAATGAAAAAGTGGCAACATTGCGACCATTTGCACCCGAAAGATTTTTTGACAAAAATGAATTATGACCTCCAAATGCTTCCTCATTATATTTGAATTACTGATATATGCGGATCTTTTATTACGTTGATATACAATGATGTTAAGTTCTCATTCAAACACCAAATCCATGGCAAAACTTCAATAATTACCGAAACCAGAAACACCACATCACGCTCGAGCTCAAAGTGAATTACAGCATATACTGTACGTAATTTCCTGATTGACATAAGGGTGTATCGCCAATAAAATCTAGATCGCATCTGCTTTGATTTCGCTGATATAAATGCATAGGCATTGTCGAGGGTAACTCGATTTGGTTTGAAGGGCTTACCCCCTTATTAGAATGTCGGGTGGATCATTTGGTAACACGGTTACGAGAACCTACACAGCAGGGGGTTCTAAGATAGGACTAACTAACCAAAATATCACATCAAAGCTGGTACATGTCTCAGACCGCCCTCGGATCTGCCGTAGGACTTTGTGAGGAGATAACCATGTTAATATGTTCATCCATTAGCTTCAAATAACACACATAACCTACTTGATTATGCCATAACAAAGCGTGCAGATCAGTATGCACCCTTAGAATTCATTTTGAGTTGAGGGTGCTGTCAGTTTTATCGAGAAGATACTCGTATATCGATTGAAGGATATTTCGAGAGGATTTTTCATTAATTTTCAGGTTTCTACGCTTACGTTTTGTCCAAATGTCTGTGATTTTCGAATTCTGAGCCTACTAACAGTACGACTAGATAGTACTGCTCGAGCTTAAACCCAACATTCAGAAATTTGATATTATAATATAATTTATTATTACAAATAAACATGTGCAAACTGATATCTTCCTTCCTTTCAGGTTCGGACTGAAGTTACAATCAATTCCTTTCAGAATAATTATTCGATGGAAGCACTGAAATAGACAAGAATAAGAATGTTTTGAGATAATTTTAAGACATTATTTGTACCAAATGATAGTAGACTTCACCGAACATCAAATATTCGGTGAATGTTAGGCTTCATGAAACGGAATTCTCATTTATTGAGTCTTTCAGACCTTTCAGACCCCCGAAAAGAGTTTAATTAGGCAACTCATCATAAGCTACGTAAATTTATGGATACTATTTTGTTTTCGGAAGGCAACTAATCATACAACTACCAAGAATAAAAAAGCATATTGGAGTTATGCAACCAATTATACGCTTATCATGTATAATGGGTGGTATTTTGATTTCGGCAACTTACAATACACTTTTAAAGAATTTTGGGTGGACTTACATCATCCAATAACCTTCAAAATTTGACAACATAAACATGACGTGTAAATAGGTAACCTTATGTCTAGAATTGTGTTCTTACCTCCAGTTCATCATAATTGTGAAAGTTGAGGAAACATAATATTGTCCTTTTTTTCCTGGATAGCAGCAAACCAATCAAGATGGTTTTGATGACAATGATAGCTAGGATAGCTGATGGGTTGCCTTTAGCAGCTACTATGCAAGAAGATGAACAGGTAAGAGGAATTTAAAATAAACATTCAAATCATAATCTGTGTCTAACATGTTTAATTTTCAGAGTGGTAGGAATATCCTGGACTACCAAAATCAAGCAAAAATGCTCTTTAGGAAATTGGGACCCCAATCACCTCCTCGATGCACAATAGAAACAGGGCCTTATTTATTCCAGTAAGAAATGACCTCTCAAAATTTGACGATATCTAATATTTTACCATTGCAGCTATCTGATAGAATATGATGTCTGCTACTTGGTCTTATGTGAAAAGAATTATTCAAAACGATTAGCATATTCTTATTTAGAAGATATTGCTCAGGAATTTCACTCCCAGTATGGCAAAAGGGTGAATACTGTAACAAGACCCTATTCATTTATAGAATTTGACAATTACATCCAGAAAGCTAAGAAAATTTTCACAGATTCCAGGTCTAGAAGGAACTTGAATGCTATTAATAATCAGTTACAAGATGTTCAACGGATTATGGTTCAAAACATTGATGATGTTCTACAAAGGGGTACTGTACTCTCAGGTAGGTTGATGTTGAATCTATTTCATCAAGATAACTGATTTATTTGTCGTTTCAGAGCTGGACACGAAAACACAAAATCTATCCATACTGAGCCAGAAATACAAAAAAGAAGCGACCTATCTTAACACCAAATCTTTCTATGTCAAGCTTGCCGCAGGCGGTATCGTGTTAATGGTATTCTTCCTATACTTTTGGGTCTTATAAACTGTGTAACCTGAATAGGAGTATTCAAATTATTTTCTGGATATATTGGGTTCTTAGGTTTACTTAGGAAATACATATATGAATAAAAGTAAGCTGAAACGATTATTTGCAAGACGATGGACTGAATTGAGTAGAGCGAGTTGTGTCTTTCAATCCCATTGGCTGATTTGGAATATTGCATTATATTGTGTAACGGAATTCAATCTTTTGATTTACATGTTAATTTATATCCTTATCTATCAAGAATGTACATACATTAAATTTTTATGAATCATCATAGCATATTCTATTAACCTTGTCATCTCGGAAAATTCAAATTTTTTTTAATCACCAAAATTTCTACATGAAATGAGAATGATAAAAACAGTCTTAGAAATTAAATATTAATTAGAAACTCGAACACGTAGGCAATTTTAGTGGTGCCATCTACTGAAAATGGCGAGAAGGCAAATAATTAAAAAAAATAAATGTCGATTTGAAGATGCAGACAACAAGCAATACACTTCGTCGTATTATGAGTTGTCTGTGATTCTGTACATTCTTCTTTGATTCAGCTGGTTTCTTCTTCTTGTAACGGACTCCGTATAAGATCCAAATCTCCAGAATAAAAGTAACTTTCAAAAAATTAATATTTTATCGACAACATTTTTCCTAATCAACAATTAATATCAGTATCTGATAACTTTGATGTACAACCAGGTAGTACAGATACTGACATTAGTTGTTCAGGTCTTTTCCATAGTCTTCTCTTGTGCCACCTTTGTATTTTCGAATCTTCCATCTGGGACAGACAGTTGATTTTTTCACTCCATCAACACTTCAAGTTAGCTGCCACTCTTGTTGATGTCAATAATCCCGAAATGAGATAAACTCTGAAGGAAGGGGTGATTGTGATTCATTCTTTGAATAAAGTAATAAAAGTATCCATCCATCTCAACTCTTTGTGGTTTCGTAGTGACTTCGTCTTTATCTTTCAAATAATTTATTCTCAGAGATGATTAATCCACGTTAGTAGTCTTATGAGAACTTTATTATCCAATTCATTCTATGCATATCACCATCATATCGTTAAAATAGCTATGTTATTCTAATTAATTCATATGAACCTGATTGATTTTCGAGTACTTTCAAGGGTCGAGTTTTATTTGAGGTAGGAAATGAAAGTCCTATCAGATTTATTAGTATTAACCTAAATCATACGTCACAAATAATATAGTTAGAGAACATAATTTCTGTTTGTTTATAGAATATCACCTTGAAATATGTAGTATTGTTTGGGTTTGTAAACATTTATTCCAGTTCTTTAGTAATCCTTTTGCTGGTAGTTGAACACCTCATTCATTTTGGTTTGCCACTGAGTGTTTTTAATTCACAGGTAGAGACTTCTGTGTCATCTTACGATGATAAAATCGTTGTCAGCCCTACGTAGATCTGCCTATGGAAACCTACCAGATGACAGGCCAGTAACTGCCATTACAGTAAGTCTGTTTGTCCTATTGATAACATTTTTTTAAAAACATTTAACATTTCAGATTGTTGAAAATATCCATAAGTGTCCACCAGGATTTTACCCAGTAAGCCGAACATACGATCAAGATCAAGACGCAGATCTAAGAGAAAGTTCAATTTTCAAGAGCTCTCAGTCCAGATATTTATGTTTATCAAAAAGTGAAGGTTCGCATTTAAGTTGACTACAATGATAAATTATTATCCGTCGATTTTTAGGCTTACCAAACTTTGTTATTAACGATCTTCAAGTTTCCACTGATAAAGATTTCCTGCCAGTTGGATACAGTTTATTGAACCGAACAACTGATAGTGAGCAGAAGGCTTGGAAGAAAAAACAGTTATTATACCGTTTAGTGAATTTGAAGAATACCAAAGTTGCTGTAACTGACATTATAGTTTGTAGTCGATTGAAAAAAGCGCCAGAAGGATTTGATTTTGCTGGGTATGTTGACGAAGTATTTTTTTTGTTGAATTCCTTCATTATTCATACTTAAACTTATTTTAGAGAGATAAACGGTGTTACAATCTGCTACAAAATGGGAAACGTACAGGACTCTCAACCGGCGACTCCAAATCAAAGTCAGCCAGTCCCTAATAGGCCCCCTCGGCCAGCTCCTCCTCCACCGATAGCAAACCCGTCATATCCAAATCTCCAAGACGATGACCATGACTACGAGATACTACTGCCATCATATCCTAGACCTAGTCAACCTGCTCCTTATCCACCATCTACTACATCACAGAATACCACAAATACGTTGAACGTATCCAATACTTACAGCGCTATGGAAGGGGTGCCTTTCGTCCTAAATCCTTCGTTTTTAACCAGCGCTAATGCAACTAAGGTGAGTGGAAATGTTTTTGCACGCATGTTCTAGGGAGTAGCTTATTACTGTTTTGCCCTAAATGTCTGTAATTTCTGAATTTATTCCTGAAAATGGATTATATCCGGCTGGCTGTCTGTTGTCTCAATAACTTGAGAATGAAAAGGGCTAGATACTTGAAACTTTTAGGGTAGGTAACCAATCAAAATAGGCCAAATCGGTCTGAAAATCTCGAACCATAGACTGAGATCATTTATATTTCAAACCACCCTGTATACTGAAATGAAGATGTGATTGAAAATATTTAATTTTTCTTCGTGTAGTTTCTAGGACTAGCCCTCTAGATGGTCTCTTGTGGATATTTCTTAATTTTCTGATGATTTTAAGTCTTGAAAATATACTCGAATATTTCAGGTGACTTTACCTACAATCAAGGCCAAGTCAATGCAACAAATACTGAAAGAGTACAGTTACCCCTTCTCCGTGGAAAGACAGACTTAGCTCTGGATCGCACCACTACAAAATGCCTTGAACAATGGACTGATGAGATATCTAATTGAAATTTGATTATTGTGTTAGAATTTTTAGAGTATAACAAAGTTTTTCCCACAAGACACTAATTTAGCTCGAGTGGAATGTACAATGTAACGGAGAGTTTGAAGAGTGAACTAATGTTACGAGATTATAAAGGTAATCTCCCAAATGATTGTCCAAAACTTTTGTGTTTAACACTAAAGGGATATTAGTTCATTTTCAGTCATCTGTGGATTTCAAAATTTTATCAAGGACTGTTTCATATTTATTAAACATAAATTTCGGAGCAAATAATCAGAGCTACTGCCTGTGGAAATTGTAAGTGATGTGGTTTGAACTGAACACAAATTTTTAATTTTTGGATCGTTCTAAAGTTATAGAAATTCTTTAGAATTGAAGAAGATAAACTCTCAGATTTATTTAACTTCAAGAAAAGTGCTAAGAGTTCTAAACAAATTATGCTAAATGTATAAAATGTAGAAAGTTCAAATCACATCGATCGTAATCCTCGCAGTTAGTTTTTAACTTTCACCAATTTTATAAATCTGATAGTTAGATTTAAGTGTTCTAGTTACCCCATCCATATCTTTGTATCACATTTGAATAATAGTAATAGTTCATTTACTCTTGTGTGTTTGAAAGAAAAGTAAAATCTGACTGTCTACAAATTATAAACTTTTTATATATTATATCTCGTGACCAAACTGCTGTTGCTCAATGTCGACTATTTTTTTCTTGTTTGATCGGACAGGAATGGAAATATTCTACCCTGAAGGATTATGGAGGGTGTAACTCGAGGGTGATGAGGTTTTCTGAAAGAACTATTTGTGATATGAATAGACTAGCTGAAAATCAAACTGAGAAATTCTAAATCAATTGAGTATTTATATTTCAGTATATTTACAATAATTTCTATTGAATTGAAGCTTCAAGTTGTATCTTATTTTTATTGATTATGAAATTGAACATCATCGTAAATTATTATATTTTTTGGAATTTAGTGCCAATACTAACATTGAACGAATCGATATTTGTTTTATTTTCCCAGATCCGATGGATAATTTTTCTGATACAAATAAGTGGTAATTCCTAGGTTGGAGGTTCGTGAGTAAAATAAGTGGGCAGATACTGACGTTTTGAGACAGTTTTTTTCTTATAATCTTAATGATTGGGAAGGTCCCTGCTAGAGATTTGTAGTTTATAAAGGTTTTCTATCATTGTTACATACTAATAAAAACCTAGAGAAGCACTGCGGCGAAGGCAGCAGTTTTTGCGCGCATGTTCAATGTAGATGACGAATTTGAGCATGCGCGAATTGAAATTTGGTACACTGCTGTGAAATATGAAGCTCAATGTCTGCGCTGAATTTTTCCCAATTTAAATAACAGTTTCCGAAAAAAAAGTATTTTCGAAATAAATTTTGAAAAAAATTTTTTTTTTTAATTTACCGACAGTGTGATCTCCACAAAATTTCTCGAAAAGTTGCGCGTCGGTATACTCCAACTAACTGCCAAATTTCGATCCAATCGTTCAAGTAGTTCCCGAATTATCAGGGAAATACCGTCAAAATTTCAAAAGGCTCTAAGTCTTAAACCATTCGGCCGATTTTGCCCATTAACGAACTTAACCGTCGTATTTCGAAATGCAACCATGGAAGTTTCAGGTCGATAGGATTCTCAGTACGACCGTAATCGTGCATACGGAGGGCCGGCCGGACTGAATCGAATTCGAAGCCGGATTTTGTCATCAGAAAGACCAACCTATTCGTTTGAGACCATTTTAGGCGCAAAAATCGAAAATTACAGACATTTGGACAAAACGATAGCACACTGTTCTACTAGAACATGCGCGCAAAAAGAGACGAATGATCCAAACGTAAAAAATATCAAAATAACTCATTGGTAAATTCAATTGTTCCTGTTTCGTATTCGAAAAAAAAATCAACACTCATTTTTGTGCGCATGTTCTGGTGAAAAGCGTGCTATCGTTTCGTCCAAATTTTTGTAATCTGACAATTGTTCTGAATTTCTCTTGAAAATTTTCTTTTTCGAAACTATCACATTTCGAATACATTTTGAACCGACTTCAAACGATAAACTATCAAAAATTAGTTTATCTGAATCCGTTATAATTCCAGCAGATACCGCTAGATGTACGTCTCAGCAATTTTCGGAATTTTGGCCAAAAAGATACACCTAGCGACATCTGCCGAAATCGCAATGAACTCAAATTAATCAAAAATGAGGATATCTGAATCTCCATCGTAATTTGAGCAGCTGTCACTAGGTGTATTGTTTTGACGAATTACCAACATATATCTGAACTCGTCGTGATTCAAGCAAGTGTGTATCATTTTGGCCATAATTTCGAAAATTGTCAAAACGATACACCTAGCGATACCTGCTGAAATTGGGCGACGGGTTCAGATATTATTTTCAATAGTGAATCGTGATTTCAATATATGTCACTATGTAGGTGTATTGTTGTCTTTTTCGTACCCCATAGTTTTGGCAATTTTCGAAATTTTGGCCAGAATTGTACACTCAGCACCATCTGTTGAAATAACGATGAACTATCGAGAATGGTATCTGAATTTGTACTAATTACAACAGATTTCAGCTAGGTGTATCGTTCAGTCCAAAATCTTGAAAATTGCCAAGACAACATAGTGATATCTGTTGTAATTACTACGCATTCAGATATCATTTTTTATAGTTTGTCGAATTTTCAGCAGATGTCACTAGGTGTACCGTTTCGGCCAAAATTTCGAAAATAATCCAATTCAATACACCTAGTGACATCTGTTGAAATTGCGATGTCATTAAAAGTGATATCTGAGTCCTTCTCAAATTCAGTAGATGTCGCTAGATGTGCTGTCTTAGCAATTTTCGAAATTTTGGACAGCACGTTACACTTATCGACATCTATTGAAATAACGATGAATTAAAAATGATATTTGAATTTCTGTGTTTGCAGCAGACGACGAACCATAAGAAATGGGGATATGTCTTTATACGATTATATCTGAATCCATCGTAATTTCAACAGATTTCATGAAATGTATTGTTTCTCGAAATTTTGTTTTTGGACAAAATGATGCACCTAGCAACATCTACTGAAATCACGACAAAACTTTCAAAAATGATGATATCTGAATCTAGATGGCAGAACCTACATCAACATGATTTCTCAATAGTTCATCAGATAACGCCGCAGGTATTGTTTTGGTCCAATTTAATAATAAAATAATATAATATACAATTTTTAATTTAAAATATCTTGTTGGCATGCATGTTTCGGGTTTTACCCCATTATCAAAACTGAAACGAAAATACAAGGGACTACACAAATATACATCACATTACAGATGTTAACACCGGAGATAAGCGGAACTCAATTGATCATTAACAATTGGTAGTTTTTGTTTATGTGCCGATGATATTTCTAAAATTTCTAGAAGGTCTAGTCTTTTTCCTTTCTCTCCTTCATGCAAGATTGTTGTTTTATTAAAATCTATAAAGTGGTTGCAAGTTATACAATGTGTGGAGAAGCCAGTTGTGGATTTGTTTTGAAGAATTGACTTCTTATGTTCTTCCACTCTGACTTGGAGAGAACGACCGGTCTGACCGATATAAAATGCAGGGCATTCGTTACAGAAAAGTTTATATACACCACTCTTTTCTGAATGATTCAGTCGATCCTTACCACTAGAAAACATTGATCTTAAGTTCTTCTTATTTGTACATATAATATCAATATTATTTTGTCTTAACCTATTACAAATTTTGTCGCTTACTTGCGGAATATAGTTTCTTACTTTTCTGTAACGAATGCCCTGCATTTTATATCGGTCAGACCGGTCGTTCTCTCCAAGTCAGAGTGGAAGAACATAAGAAGTCAATTCTTCAAAACAAATCCACAACTGGCTTCTCCACACATTGTATAACTTGCAACCACTTTATAGATTTTAATAAAACAACAATCTTGCATGAAGGAGAGAAAGGAAAAAGACTAGACCTTCTAGAAATTTTAGAAATATCATCGGCACATAAACAAAAACTACCAATTGTTAATGATCAATTGGAGTTCCGCTTATCTCCGGTGTTAACATCTGTAATGTGATGTATATTTGTGTAGTCCCTTGTATTTTCGTTTCAGTTTCGATAATGGGGTAAAACCCGAAACATGCATGTCAACAAGATATTTTAAATTAAAAATTGTGAACGAAGTCAAGTGTTTTTATTTGTTTTAATATTAATTACGATGTTTCACCAAGTGTTGAGCGAGCAATCAATTTCAGATATAATATACTCATGGGACCAACATACTCCTGGCGACATCTGCTGAAATTACAGTGAGCTATTGAATAATGTTGGCATCCTAGTCCACTAGATGGCCGGAAGACCTTGCATAGAGTACAGTGACTGACAAGTCACTGTAGCATAGAGTTACTGTAATAATTATTCATGTGTGTTCTGCTGTCTAGCGGATCCAGATATCATCATTTTTAGTTCGTTGTGATTGCAGTAGATGTCGCCAGGTGTATGGTTTTGGCCTAAATTTCGAAAACTGCCTTTATAAACCAAAAAAAGTGTCTACTGAAATGGTGACTTCGTTTGACCTACGTGACATCTAATATATTCAGGTAATACTCATAAGGTTTGAAGCTTTCAGGTAAGATTTGAATCAAGGCGAAAAAACACTATGCGAGAACAGGAGCTTGTTCAGATTTGCTGCCAAGCTTTGTTCGATATATTTATTTCCAATATCTCGTAGACTTGGGGCACAAGTTGACCTCTTTGGCAACAAATTTGAATATGTGGGCAAGGGCATGACTTCTTCAGGTCAGTGTGCTTTTAATATTTTACACAGTGGAATGTGTCCTACTTCGATGACTCTGAAAATTGAATGGTTTCTACTGAATAGTTGAAAGGAAATTAAGTCATCGTATAAATAATATTTAATTTGAAAATATCAATAACATTGCATCATACAGTTCAGAAAGATATTTTCTTTAAAATTTAATAACTGTTTGGTCATTAGTATCTTTTCTGTTCTGATTTAAAGATCCAATATATTTTACTAACCCTCAGGATGCAAACATATCATCGTTCCCAACATCTCTTATATTCTTAGTCTTCTCTGCTTGTTGCCACAAATATTGCAAGCCAGCTTCAATGGAAGCCTCAATATTCTTAGGCATTGAACTTCTGTCTTCATAAACTTCTTGTTCATATCTTCCAGTACCTTCTTCTTGTTTTGAACTTTCTGGCTGTTTTGTTCGAACAGTTGAACTATCCGATTCCTCCACGTTGTATTTTCTCCTCTTGAATACATTTTCAGGTAACTTATATTGGGAAAATGTCTTAGTTTCTTCATTATAAGGATCTTGAAGGTCATCAATACTATTTTTATAAGGATTGAGGTACCCTTTAGCTGTGTTTCTTATCGTTTCTTTCTTGGTGGTGAATT
Organism: Myrrha octodecimguttata; assembly: GCA_958510865.1. Classification (NCBI taxonomy): domain Eukaryota; kingdom Metazoa; phylum Arthropoda; class Insecta; order Coleoptera; family Coccinellidae; genus Myrrha; species Myrrha octodecimguttata. The sequence continues at coordinate 14,585,978 of OY294063.1, read as the reverse complement.
TCAGACTCGACTGAATTTCCGGAGGTTCATATTCTCTAGGTGCTGCACGAAAGTCTCTTCGACTTGTTGTAGGGGGTGCAAATTCGTTAATTCTTTCTTTTCGTTGCTTTTCCACCCATTCACTCTGACTGTATTCATAGAATTCTTCAGTTTTTTCTTTTCCCAAGTCCCAAGGCCTTACATGATTTCTTCTGGCTTCTTCTAATAATCGTTCTTTCAAAGCGTCTTCTTCATTGGTTTTTGATTCTTCTATGGTCGGAGGCACTGGTGGGCCAATTTCAGCATCTAGAATTAAAAAACATAAAATTCAAGATGTAATATATTCCAATACAAAAGCTTCTTGACTCTTCCAATGTCACTTGTCAAGTTGACAGAGTTAGGTTACCAATCCTTTATGATCTCACCTTCTTCATCGTCGTCCTCGATTGGTAATCCTAATCTTGCACGTTTTCTAATTTTTGCAGCTTTCACACGAGCAGCTAACTGTTTTTCTCTCATAGTTTTAAGTTCTTGGGATTTTTGTTGTTGTTGCTTTGTTTCCTCTCTCAGTTTCTCCAAGGATGCTTGTTGTTTTCTTCGTTCTTGTTCGTCTTTTGAAAAGCCATAATAACCCACACCGTGACTTCTAGCCTCTAAAACGAGAAAAAGGTTAAGATTTCTCGATATAGGAATTAAACTGAACATACCATTAAACAGTATATCCTGATAATGTATATCATCTTTATCTCTCAGTTCCATTTCTTCTTTTTCCCATTGTTGTCTAAGCAATTCTCGTCTCATATCATCAGAAAGCAATTGTTGTTCTTCTGTCATAACATTATTAGTTGTCTCTTCTGTTTTGTTATCCAGCTCTTTATGCTCGAGGTTGGAAGATTCTTCCCTTTCATATTCTTTATCTCTAGATTTGAAGTATTTTAAATCTTTTTTCAAACAAGTTCTGGTTCTTCCTAGACTATCAACATATTCTACCCTAAAATGGATGAATTAAGAATATATATACAATAACTATACACTATTTTCATCACTTACCATTCCTCATCAGAATTTTCAGGATCATCATATTTTTCCTGCAAACCTTCATCCTCTGAATTGTCTTCGACATATTCATCTCTTTCATTATCTTTATTCTTATCTTTGAAATTAACCAAAAATCTATTTTGAAAACTAGCTGGGTCATCATCAACTATCTTTGATTTTGACAACTTATCATAAAGCTTAGCTTTTTGTTCTAATGCTTTCCTGCAAAATGATACAATATAATAATAATATGAAGCTGATAATCTGAATAGACCTTATATAATATTATATTGGGTCTATGATATTCAGCCATTATTTTATAAAGTCGCAATTCACCTAGACTTTTCCAATTCCTGCAAATCCTCAAGAGAATCCTTTTCATTCCTCTGTTCAATACCCTTATTCTTTGTCAATGGTGCCTTTCTTTTTTCAGTTTTGTATACCTTATTCTTCAACTCCTCTTGTTTCCTTAGAATTTCGGCCTTCAAACTCAAGAGCTGTAAATTAATAAAATCAGATTTTGGTAAACAAATACGATTTCCATACTGACCGATGATTTGCTTATTTCATAATTACTCATTATTCTGATAGAATCACCAGATCCTTCTTATTACAAAAGAATGATTTGGATTTGAAATTTGGTTGCTCCAAAAGTCCAAAATATGTTTATGATGTTTATATTTTCACTTTTTGACGTTAGCTTTCGGAAAATATAACCTCTAAAGTGACAGCAGAGTATAGAATTTGATCCTTCTTTTCATCATTTTTCGCTCTCCTCCGAGGATGACATATTAATCAATATTATTATAAATTATGCATATAATTTGCATATTTTGAACACCAACAAGCTTCTGTTGATAATAGGTTCAGATAATGATGCTGCTGAAGAGAATATCGGAACGCTTTCAATTTATAATGCTGTTTGGCCTTTAAGAACTTTCTGTGGATTTGATTGGTAAATTGTCGTCATGTTTGTTGTCCTAGTCCACCTTGCAAAAGATTTCGTTCTTTATAATTAATGATTTATATGATACAATTATTGACGAATTCGTGTACATAAATATTAGTCTCCAATAATTTGTAACTATCATGAAAATTATTAACTGAAGGGACAGTATACGCCTTTTACTGTCATTTGTATATAATGGCGTCGGAGGCCGAAGCTTCTTGTGAAAGTGATGCGAACTTCGCTATAATTTGTGCTTTCATGGAAAAGTTCGGGGAATTGTGCGGTCTCGAGAGTATAGATTTTGTGGAGCTTCAACGTATGCTGGAAAACAATCAAGAAGGTACATTGTTGTTACTGTATGAATGATACTTTGCTTCCATGTAAAATGGATGGAGACTGCTCAATAACGCCGACTACGTTTTTATGGTTTTCATTACATTTGCTAGTTTCTATCTCATTTATTAACTGAGCTTAGTCTTTATTTCGTTAAAACCTTCCATTGTTTCATAACGACTTCGAAAAATAAATACACACCCACTACTTCAAATAAAGCAACATTGTAATATTGTTTATGGCAGTCAATTTCTTAAGTACAGGTACCTATATAGGTTCGGTTTTATATCATGGAAAACTTTCAACTGTTTTTTTTATAGAGATTAGGCATGAAGCAAGTGTAGTTCATCATAATTCAATAGTTCTTGAATTAAATGTAATGCAATTTCTATCACCCAATTGCTTTTACAATAAGAACCTACCAATTGTCAATTTTTCAGTTTCTTCGGAATTGATGAATTTACATATCAAACTCCTAAGAAAAACGAAGAAAAATGTCACAGTTGAAAGATGGGAAAGAGCACTTGTAAATATGTGTCATAAATATTCCTCCAAAGACGCATGGGAGATCGAGAGATTTGGGTATAAGAAAACCCGTTTGCAAGTGAAGTTGAGGGCTTTGAAGGTAATTTTGACGTGATGTATTTATTGAAAAAATGGTTACAATTGTGAATTATTTGAGAAGACTAGCTTTTGATTTTGTCTGTTAACTAATAAGTCTGCTCACTCATACATTTGTGCTGTACTTATGATCAAGTTGACATAGTTAGGTGTTATCTAGAACCTAACTACTCTATCCTGTTTACGCTTCAGATCCAACTTGCTACATTCACAGTGATGACACACATTCAGTTTGATTTCAAAGAATTACGTCTTTTTCAGTTGCTCATTTTGTCAAATTCAATTTTGAGGTTAAATAAAGTTATTAAATATCTCTTGTATTAACCATTCAACTGAACAATTATATCGCAAAAGCAATTTTAGCTTTCAAAAACAAATTTTGTTATCCTTTTTCCTAAACATCAGTTGCAGGACAAAATCCTTGGATTGGCATCCCTGCAGAGTTTTGGAAGTAAATAGACCCAGAAAAACAAATGTTGTTGAGACTTCTTAGATCAAGAATAATAAATTGAAAACAATTCATAGAACTCACTTGGCCCATAGTAAAACATGATTAAACCATAAAAATTCTTAAGAAATACTTTGAGTTAAGGTTGCTTTAGAGCTAGGGAGATTTGGGTAATCAGGGATTCATCCTATTGGTCGAGAGATTCACCCTATTGGTCGACGACGGTCACGTGATCGTCGTCGGCCAATGGGGAAGAATCTCTGATTACCCAAATACTCGAATCTCCCTCGCACAAAAGGTAGCTTTATGGTTCTATCATTGTTTTTGGCTAGTTTCGCTGTAAAGTTCTAATAATTACCTGAAATAATACTAATTACTCATTGTCACAGGAACTACTTGAGATGCAGTTTGATTACAATACAAAATTCAAGAATGAAGTCAATAAAATGAGTACAGATTCGTTGCGTGCCCAACCTTTAGGTAGAGACAAATTGGGTAGAGCGTATTGGTTCCAAACTGACAGCAATTATCAAATAAGGGTTTATAAAGAAGATCCCGATGAAGAAACATGGCATTTAGTTGCTAAGTAAGTTCCACCTCATAGATTTTATTTTGCAATATTTCTTTACGATTTTATTGATGAAAAATTTGGAATTTGCAGAGACAGAGATGGACTATTGTCATTGATAAATGAATTGGCGGATGGTGACTCAAAACTAAGTTCAGACTCGGCCTTGAACGAAGACAGCAATAGCCTCTCAGAAAAACCCTTCATTGACACTGGCCAATCTGACAACTCAAATGAAAGCAAGTCAGAAGGAAAAACAGACAACCCTGAAAAGACACCGGCAACCCCTCAACTGATCATTAGCGTAAAAAAAATAGAAACGATAGAAAATGACCAAGTTGCATCTACAGAAGAGAAAGATAAACATGTGAAGATGGAACGTACAGAGTTGAAGAATAAAACTTCAAACGTGGATGAGGAGAAGGAAGTACCTTCAACAGAAGTAGATGAAGAATCTTCAGAAGAGGAAGAAGAGCCTGAGAAAAAAGATGTCGAATCAGTAGAAGTCAAAAGACCTATGCTCCGGATAAAATCATTGAGCGAATTAATGGAGAAACCGAAGGAAACCAAAAAATCCAATTTTCTTCCAGTTCTTCCTGAATTGACTATCATCAAAAAGCCAAAGCTAGATTCCACTCAAATTACAATTACGCGGAAGACAAGGATGCCTCCTAAGGAGATTCAGGTATCCCCTGCTGTGGAGTCCCCAGTAATGATCATTAAAGGTAGTGGTTCAGGAAGTGATAACAAAAGTTGTAATGTAGTTGTGAGCGAGGCAATAGAAGAACCAGCTATGTATGTCTCAGGGGCCGGTTTAGGAAAAGACTGTGGAGCAGTCGACCAAAATAACGTCGAGGTAAGCGAAGAAATTGAAGAATCTGTGATGTATTTCTTCGGTGAGGGTTCCGGACAAGATTGTTACGCTGGAAATAATACCCCACAACAAAAAGAAGATGATGTCATTGTCAGTGAAGAAATCGAAGAAGAGGTTATGTACGTCTGGGGAGAAGGATCGGGCAAATGTTGCCAAACGGGAAATGAAAAGGAACAAAGTACAACACAACAATTGGATAATTCTAAAAGTACCGACGCAGGCGCGTTGCAAGCCTCAACATTGAACACCAGTGAATCGCCAACAAAAGTTCCTATTGATAGTGTTAATTTAGATACAATAATAGACTCGAAGACTGATAACGATATTAACTCTATCAAAGAATCCAATGATATCGATGAAAAGCAGGAAGAAGAATCTGCCTCACCTAAAAAGATGCAATTTTTTTTCGGCCCAGGTTCTTTAAACATCAAGCCAAGTCCGACAACAGGTTCGTCTGATGTTACACCTTCAAATCCTGAGGACATATGTGAGAATACCGTAGAGAGGGAAGAGAAGAAAGAGGAAAATGGCCAGGATGCTGTTCCTGAAAACAGTTCCACTGAAGATGATAAAGTGCCTTCATCAGAATGTTTGGAATCTAAAGGAGCTTATCACTTAGATGACGAACCTAAAGACCAAAGTAAAGCTGAATCTGATAAAGAAGAAATCGAAGAAGAGGATTCGTTGGTCAGAGAGAAAGATCAAGAAAAAGTTGACGAAACAAATTGTTTGGACGAAAATATAACAGATAATGCAGTCACTAAGACAGCTGAAATAGAAGAAGATATCGAAAAGAACAAAGAAACTGAAGTTGATGATGCAGTGTCCAACCAAGAGGATTCTGAAAAGAATGAATGCTCTATTGAAGAAGAAAATATATCTGTTCCTGAAGAAACTACGCTTGAAAACAGTGAAGAAAACCAATATGCAGAAACTGATTCGAAAGGAGAGGAAAACATAACTAATACAAAAGAAATTGAAGAAAATATAGAGGCTTCAAAAGAAGTAAAGGAAGATGATGAAGGAGACTCTACAACATTGCCTGAAACAGCTGAGGAAGACCATTCTGAAGAAATTGGGGAAAAATCTGATGCGCCAGAATCACAAAAAGACATCACTAAAACAGAAGATAATATTGAAACTGAAGTTGAAAGATCACAACCAAACGAAGAAGATAAAACTGAACAAAGCAAGGTTGAAGATACGGAAGACTCACCTGCAAACATAGAGGATAAACCTGAGAAAAGCAAAGTTGAAGAAGAAAAGGACACAACACCAGAAAAAGTGGACAAAATCGAGAAAAGCAAAGTTGATGAGAAAAATGATCTAACACCAAATGCTGATGTTGAAGTTGGACAGAAAAAAGGAGGAACTGCCGAAGAACAAGAAAGACACGAAGAATCCGTCACTGAGGATAACGAAGACACGACACCTGAGGAAGATACAAAAGCGAAAAGCTTGGTTAAAAAAAAGACAAAGAAAGAAATCGAAAAGGAAACGAGTAAAAAAGTTGAAGTTGCAGAAAAAACTGACGATAAAAATGTAGAAAAGAATGAAACAGTTGAAGAAGAAACAGGTAAAAACGCAGGAGATAATGAACCGAAAAAGCAAGAGAAGAAAAGAAAAAGAACAACCAGAAACACAGCTGCTTTGAATGAGTCTGTCGTCGAGGAAGAAATGAACCCTCGAAAAAAGGTTCCAGTAGAGAAGACAAAGACAAAGGGATCACAAAAGGCAACTAAAGTAAACAATGACAAGGAAGAGAAGAAAGAAGAGGTAGAAACTTCTTCAGTTGAAGCAACCGAGACTAGAAAAACTCGACAAACAAGACAGACCAGGGCTTCAGGAACAGCGGCAAAAGTTCCATCACCAGTTCCACCAAAACCAAAGGGAAAGCTGAAAAAGATAGTTTCTCAGACTTCCAAGAGCGACGATGCGGAATCACCTGCTCCGTTAGAGTCTGTTATAGTGGACACTGACAACAGCAGCACCGCTGTTGAAAACCCCGAAACAGACCCTTTGGCTGTATCGGAAGAAGAGGTTGGCGTCGTCAATCCATCGGCTGCTTCCATAACTGGCTTCTCTTTCGACTACGACCCTAACAGTCCAGCTCCTGAAGAATCGAAGAGAGGTTTGAGAAAACGGGGCAGGGACCATTCGGACGATAAACCGGAGCCTTCGGAGAAGGCTGTTAAGAGGCCGAAGATGAAGGGGAAGAGAGTTATGGATCAGAGTTTGAGGAAGAGCGTGGAAGAGAGAAGACAGCAGGTTGGGGATGGAAGTAGCGATGAGAACGAGCTGCCGAAGAAGGAGGTTAAGGCTAAGAGTGTTAAGAAAGTACCTGCGAAGAAGAAAGTGGATACTTCTTCTGTATCGGAGAGCGAGAATGCTTCGGTGAAGGCCCAGAAGAAGGGAAAGAGAGGGGCAGCTAAAAATGGTGAGTTTTTCCGTTGGTTGTGCTTATTTGGATATAGTTCGTTTCATTGTCCCGAAGGCTCGATAGTCCCGAGAAAAAATTTAACCTTTTAAATTTTCACAGTCCTTACCACCTTTCGAATTATGTAGATTCGATGTGATCAGATATATAATCAATGTAAAAATAAGGTACATAAATCACATTCATAATGTCAGGTTCCAAAATTAAATAACAAAAATAAAGGTCGATTTATACAACAAATAAAAATAAAATAAGAATTGAAGTGAAATAATAATAAAAGCGAAATACCTGATATATACAAATTGGTTTCGTGCGTTGTTTGACATTTGTCATACGTTGGAGGTAAAACAAACTCACTTTCCCGCTTTGTTTATGAAATGAAGCATTTTCAACAATTTCAGGATAAATTCACAAGTTAAAATGATTTATATTCATAGAATTGGTGAATTACCAGACACGTGAGGCCAAGTTATTGTGTCGTTGTGAAATGCAACATAAATACACCGAGAGACCAAGGAATACATTCGCTTTGTTTACATTGGCGAAGAGCGATTATTTGGAGATTTTAGTGATTTTATTAATTTTACAAGTGAAATTTTGTGATAATGGATCCGATTAACTGTTATTCAATCTCAGATGATAATCGTTCAAAACGATTTAAATGAAAATTGCAGTATTTATCCTTGTCTTCTAAAGCCTAGAGTATCCACATAAGAGATAGCATTTATTATAGGTATAACTATTGAAAATGAAACAGTAAAATGTTTGGCTCATTAATTCCTGAAAATAAACAGCAGAATGAAATCCAACAAATGTATGGAATGGAAAAAACATGGGATCCAGAGAACTTCTCAGTACTATTTCAAATAACATTCTATGTTGCAAATTATCAAATTACTACAATATTGGTCTACAGTTGCTATGTCAGTGCTATCATAATCTTCAATTATATATATTATACTAAATATATGTAATAAATAAAATAATTCATGTAAAATTTTTTCCTTGAACACCGATTTCGATTCATCCTCAAAAAATTCTTTACTATCCATATAAAATGCTTTTTTTTATGCAGATGCAACATTAGGGCTTTCATTATCTTTAATAATTGACAATAAGGTCAATTCGAAACATATTACAAACAACAAAATGTAAAAGTTCCATCCTTGAGTAGTCGAGCCACATTGGAACGTGTTCGGTTGAGAACAGAGAAAGTTATCTGGTTCATTATTATTAAAAAATGCATGCAATATTTTGACAAATCTATCACATAACGAATTGCCTTTATATATCATATGGAGATGCGAGTGGTAACCACTCAGGATGGGTTTGTCATTCATAACGCCAGCTATTGCAGTGTCGAGAAGATATAATTCTTGAAATGTGTATAACAAACACGAAATATTCTTATCATACTTATCTCATCATGAGTGAACTTATTAAACAGAACAAATTAAATAGATAGTCTAACATAAGTCCCTAGCCAGTGTGGAAATGCCTCCAACAAACTCTACCATAGTTTGTTACCCAGTTTTTTCAATTTATGGCGTGAATATAGGATGTTTGCCTTCTCTGGATTAGTTCACATAGTATTCTATTTCTTCCAATACCAGATAAAACTTAGGGGAATGGGTCAAAAATGCAAATATAACAATATATCTGAAAAATCGGATTCCTTCGTCTCTCGGTGTATTTATGTTGTATTTCACAACGAAACAATAACTAGGCCTAGTTATTCACCAATTCTATGAATATAAATCATTTTAACTTGTGAATTTATCCTGAAGTTGTTGAAAATGCTGTACTTCATAACATAAACAAAGCGGGTAAGTGAGGTTGTTTTACCTCCAACGTATGACAAATGTCAAACGACGCACGAAACCAATAGAATGAAATATTTTTTTAGGTTATAAATTAGGAACACGATGCAGAACGGAGGCATGCATTGTATCAATTTTCATCTTCTTATTTCATTTTATTGTGTTCTTATTTCATTTCTTTCTATCCACTCCATTACTATCTAAAATATAAATTTATGTGTTCAATACTAACCAATCAGTAAAATAAATCAATGAATGGTGCGTTTATTAAAAATTTAAATTAAAACAACCTGATGAATATCATGCAACAGGTTTGCAACAAGAAAACGACGCTAATAGTGCAGTGGTACAAATATGACTACTATACAAGATTAGTTAATGATCATCATTACGGTGGAAATTAAATTAAAGATTAATAACCTTAGGAAGTTTGGGGGTCAATAACTTCGAAACTAAGACGCCAATTTTTACTTTTTCAGATTTGTTTTCATTACAATACGACATAAAAGTAGAATTAACATCTGCAAACTTCTGAAACTCGGATTTATACATTTTATGAAAAAAAAAATTTTAAAGGCATAAAGCAATGACGTTCAAATTCGTGGGAGAAAAAAATTTTTTCATTGTTCTAATGACTTGAACATTAAGAAATTCTGCACAATATTGTTCGGCAGCATCCGCTTTTTCATTAGTCGAAAAATTCGGGAAATTCCTCAGATATAAGTTGCTAGAATCTTAAAAAGTTAAGCCCTCACATTTTAGTAAAGTTTGTTTTTTTTTTCCAGTGCGATTACTCAAGAATCTTGGTGTTAAGGAAGAGGACATATCGGCAATGGCAGATTCTCCTGCACCTGTGAGACAGTCCAGGCGTTTGGCCCAAATCAAGATTAAAGAGGAAGCAACAAGGAGAAGAGTTGATGACGATGATGATTTGTCAAAGAAGAAGAAAAAGAAGTCAGATGACAAGGTAAAGAAGGCGTAGTTAATTTTGGAATAAATTCTTATCTTATATTTTATGTTTTGTGTTGAAAAGAATTCATACTCTTTTATAAATTACTGATTATTTAGAAATAAAAGTTGTTTTTTGAAAAATTTTGGAGTTTCTTTGGAAGGGGAAAAGATATATAGTAATAAAAGTTTGCTTATTGTTAATTTTTTTCTTTTTAAAAGAATCAATCATGATTTTCAATCTTATATGAATCATAAGAAATTGTTAAAACATTAAAATATTCTTCATTGAATGAGTTCAAGTTTTAATAATTAAAAAAAGGATAATAATAATTCAAAATGATAATTTAAAAGTGTGAATCAAAAATGTACAATTAACTCTAAGTTACGACTGAATCGACCTTTAAGTTATGAAATGCACTGCTGGAAGTTTCGAAGAATTGCTGGTGTTGGTAGTACTTGGTGGGTAGGGGTTGGCTACACTTCTATTTTGTTTTAATCTATTTAGGAGTATCACAGATTTATAATTGTTCGTTACCTTTTGTACAGTAACACAACATTGTTGATTGTAGTTGGTATTCTTGTTTCTGTAATGCACTTTGTCATGTTAAAATTCCTTTTTTACACATCCTTTCTCAGTTTAAAACAAGATAAGCTTCGTTTTTCGAAAAAAAAATTAAACTGGATCATTCTATCCGTAGGATTTTAAAGTGGGCAAGAGAAAACGAATAGAAGAGGAAGTGAAGCCAGCTCCTACGCCTACTCCAATGGTCGAAAAAAAGAAAAAGAAGAAGACGAAACCGAAAAAGATATCGATAGGGTGGAGATCCAGTAGTGAGGATAGCGATAATTCTTGCCAAGAAGAAGAAGAGGTGAGTGAGTATGAGGAGCACCATGAAGAGGAACCGTTGCAGTTTAAATCAGATCACGAGTTTTCGCCGGAGAGCGACTTGGAGTGTGATGAACCCCTTCCTTTGAAGAGGGCAAGGACTGTTAGAAAAGGTAAAGTTTTGCTTTCTTAATAGCTTGGATTGTAATAAAGGCGATATTTCTTCCAAGAGATCGACTTTCTGCACTGCGATCAAATAAAAAGATATTGAGAATATCGTCTCAGCTATTTACCTAACAAGAATGAAAAAAAAGAAATCATCCAAAGTTTGCAGGTCAAATGACATGGCAATATAGCAATTTTTGCGGAAAGGGCACTTAAGTGAACATTTTTTGACAGTTCTCACAACCAATCAAATTTTGTCATTTTGTGTCATATGAAACAATTTCACCCAATCATGTCAACATTGAATTGATTTTTGCATCAATCACTATGACAACACGATTGAGTTTACAACTGTCAAATAACATAGACAAATGCCTCATAATTTTATGACAAATTTCTCAAGCTGGTTGCTTGGTAATAGTCTTCAGCTTTCTTGTTCCTGGTCTGTTACCAAGGAACGAGCTCTCAATTGTCATAAATTATCTTGTCCGTTTTAAATGATCTTGTCTATCAAACTGAAATTTGGTACACTGGAACTGTTGTGAAATATTCACTTCAAGGTGCGAGTAAAATTTATTAGCACTAAGATCCCAACAAAATTTTGTAATAAGTAGTTCCTGAGAAATTGAGGAGATAGCCCCAAAAATTTAAATGATTTTTACTGTACCACCATTTTCATCATAACATTCGAAAACTACAATCATTCGAGCAACATGATAGCACGCCGCTCTCTGTATTATTCGCGAAAAAACACAAAATCTCAAACCGACTTGAAAGAGATATCACAATGTTGCCAAGTTTATGGAAAATTTTAATTAAAAAGAATTTGAAAAGTACTAAATTTTCCAAAACTTCCAACAACATGGCCACAATGCAATTTTTTTGTATACAGGGTGAGTCTTTGACCTTGCAGAATATTTTAACAGAAGATTCTTGAAGCTGAAAGGAACACATTTGTCCTCTACCATTTTTTCCGATTCGGCCTAGATAATAAGATATAGGCATTATAAATTTTCATAATAGGCTAGCCGCCCCTGTAAACCTGAACACTGAAGTTTTTCAAAGCCTAAGATATACCATTCAAATCTTCGAAATAAGCAACTCTGTTATGAAAACAAGCGTCAACCTACTTTTTACATTCCAGTTGGTGAAAAAAATTGTATTTATAGTACAATAAACAAGTTAGGTATTCCAAATTTCGTGGGCGATAAAAGTTGAATATTCTTCTCTTGGTTTGATTTTCGATAATGAGGAATTCATCTAGCTATCACTCATATTAGCTTTGAGATTCATCTTCAATTTGTAATTATTAATTTTCTTTGTTTATTTCATTTTCTCCAAGAACGATCAGATTCAGACATAACCCATTCAAACTTTCATTTTCATAAATAAATAAAACAGATGTACCTAATTTATCTATGAACGTACAAACGTTGCCAAATTGACGAACAGAAAGAAAGAACTCTTCGAAATCAAACAACACACAATGCTAATTCTATGTATACACTTGTATAGTCTATGATTCTGAACTGAACTATAAATCTGTGATTCCATTCTCAACTTTTAGACGTGGCAACGCGGAAAAATTGAATTCTGTGAATTTTTTGAACAGAGTTGCAATCAGCCAAAGTACCCAATTCTCGGAATTTCACATATATTTTTTATTTTTGAATTTCAGATTACTCGAAAACGGCGCATCATACGAAAAAAAATAAAGAATACTTTTACTTTCCAAAATGGTCAAAAATTCGTTGAATAGCATTCAAATTATTTTTGGAAGTTGGAGTCTTTGAATTTCTGGTATTTTTATAAAATGTTATGGTCATATTAAAGAAACTGGAGGATGTGGATGAAATTTTGTAATCCAGGAACATTCATCGTATCAATAAAAAACTATATTCCAATAATCATCTCATTCGATGAGATCGTTCGCAAGATATAATCGAAAATTAAATTTTTTTATGGATTTTCAACAGTCTGTATCTTACGAACCAAGCCGAATCGGAAAAAATGGTAAGGGAAAAAAGTGTTTCTTTTAGCTTCAGGAATCCTCTGTTAAAATATTCTGCAAGGTCAAAGACTCACCCTGGGGTGAGTCTTTGACCTTGCAGAATATTTTAACAGAAGATTCTTGAAGCTGAAAGGAACACATTTGTCCTCTACCATTTTTTTCCGATTCGGCCTAGATAAAAAGATATAGGCATTATAAATTTTCATAATAGGCTAGCCGCCCCTGTAAACCTGAACACTGAAGTTTTTCAAAGCCTAAGATATACCATTCAAATCTTCGAAATAAGCAACTCTGTTATGAAAACAAGCGTCAACTTACTTTTTACATTCCAGTTGCTGAAAAAAGTTGTATTTACTGTACAATAAACAAGTTAGGTATTCCAAATTTCGTGGGCGATAAAAGTTGAATATTCTTCTCTTGGTTTCATTTTCGATCATGGGGAATTCATCTAGCCATCACTCATATCAGCTTCGAGATTCATCTTCAATTTGTAATTATTAATTTTCTTTGTTTTATTTCATTTTCTCCAAGAATTATCAGATTCAGACATAACCCATTCAAACTTTCATTTTCATAAATAAATAAAACAGATGTACCTCATTTATCTATGAACGTACAAACGTTGCCAGATTGACGAACAGAAAGAAAGAACTCTTCGAAATCAAACAACACACAATATGCTAATTCTATGTATACACTTGTAAAGTCTATGATTCTGAACTGAACTATAAATGTGTGGCTCCCTGGTTTTAAGGTTATGTCATGGTGGTTGTTATGTTATGAAAGCGCATTTGAAGACTACCTCAAAATAAATACTATCAAAGTTCTGTACATAATTTCAAGAAATATGGGTCAGCAGAAAGATTGCATTCAAATCAGTAAGAATCCCCATTATCATGGAAAAGTGAGAAGTTAATCAATTATACTACACAAATTAGCTCGAAATTGAAAAGGAAGCTTCTTGAATGGATAGTGGTGTGGAAATTTGCTTGAACATTAGGAGTATTTAAATTGTAGAAGTTGAGGTGAGCTTATTCATATTACTCCACTTTCGAACTAACAGCCAATTTACAATGGACATAACTCAACTGTAAATTTACTTATACATAAAATGTAAGAATTTAACAACAGGAATCATAAGGAATAAGAATAGAACTGCATTCGACTTATGGTCAATGTCAAAAGCAAAGTTGAACCTATTGTGAAGATTTTGGTACTTACGAATTTTGTAGTTTCCTCTTTGATTTTTACGCACGAGTTGCGGGATTCTTACGGTTACGTACATTGTGAATTGGCCAAAGTCGGCTACTCCGCTCACAAATCATTCCAAATAAAAAATGCTAGGATTCCATATTCAACTTTTAGACGTGGCAACGCGGAAAAATTGAATTCTGTGAATTTTTTTAACAGAGTTGCATTCAGCCAAAGTACCCAATTCTCGGAATTTCACAGATATTTTTTATTTTTGAATTTCAGATTACTCGAAAACGGCGCATCATACGAAAAAAAATAAGGAATACTTTTACTTTCCAAAATGGTCAAAAATTCGTTGAATGGCATTCGAATTATTTTTAAAAGTTGGATTCTTTGAATTTCTGGTATTTTTATGAAATGTTATGGTCATATCAAAGAAACTGGAGGATGTGGATGAAATTTTGTAATCCAGGAACATTCATCGTATCAATAAAAAACTATATTCCAAAAATCATCTCATTTGATGAGATCGTTCGCGAGATATAATCGAAAATTAAAATTTTTTATGGATTTTCAAGTCTGTATCTTACGAACCAAGCCGATTCGGAAAAAATGGTAAGGGAAAAAAGTGTTTCTTTTGGCTTCAGGAATCTTCTGTTGAAATATTCTGCAAGGTCAAAGACTCACCCTGTATATATTTTTTTTGATGAAGTTTATTTATTTTCATTAAATTTTTGTGTATTCAAATAATTTTTCAAGAAGAAATTCTCCAGTGGTATTACTTCTTATTTCTCAAATCCTTATACCTTCAGGAGGAACCCCCACCACAGGTAGAGAAGACACATACGTTGGGTCGTGGAAAGGACATTGCCACGATAGTTAACGCTGCCAAAGAAGAAGAGGAGAAGAATGGTTTCGAGGATTTACCACCGGTTGTCCCGAGAGATCCGGAGGAGAGTAGAAAGAAGGCCATGAGCTACAGGAGGAAGCCAAAGAGACTGAACAATTTGGAGGTTAATAGCGATGATGAAGCGGATGATTCCGATGAGGATTTCAAAGGATCTAGGTAGGTTTATTTTCTACTCACCTCGCATTTACATATCTTACTGGATCTCCATTTATTTTGAGAATATTCGATGTTTAATGAGAAATAATTTAATATATTGGACAACAATTTGTCTCTTATTTCTCCTCAACTGTCTTTATCTAACCTCACTTTGACAATTTCCAAGGCCTCCTTTGAATAACTTATTCTGCAAAATTAGTTTGTTGTTTTTCTCGTCATAAATATAGCATAACACATTTGAAGATGAATAAAGAATGTTAATCTTATTGCAGTGCCGACGAATCAGAAGAAGAAGAGTACACTGAGGACTCGGATGATAGTTTCGTTGGTAAAAAAAGATCACACCCGGTTAGAAGGTCGACCAGAGCAAGGACAACCAGATTTGACGCTGACTTCAGTGAGTAATTTCATAACATTTCTTGTTACCAGACTTCGTATTCAAGAAAAAAGAATTTCAAACTGTTGTCTTTGTCTTCAACACTTTCATCGAAATGTTTTTTTTTTGTAGTTAACGACGAAAGCGATGATGGCTCTTCAAGGAAGAAAAAGAAGAAGAGATACTTCTCAGACTCAGAGTCCTCTGTGAGTGACGATTGGAGAGGAAGGAAGAAAAGGTCAGATTTTCCTTGATTTGAGTTGACAAAACCTCATGAATTTATTCGTAATTTCAGGTCTAACAAGAGCCATAAAAAATCTAAAAAAAAGAAGAAGAAGGTTTTCGATGATTCAGATTTGGAGAATTACAGGAAGAAGAAACCAAAGATAAGATATGGCATGGATAGTGATGAGGAGGATGCAAAAGGTAGAAGAACAAGAGGGAAAAAGACTAGCTATTTGGATACTTTAGGATCAGATAGTGAAGAAGTGAGTAAAATTGTTAAAAATAACTCGTCGGCAATTCAGAAAAACAGGACGATTGAAAAAAAGTATGAACTTCAATTTATTTTCTGTGAGTTATATAGAATAGAATAGAATTATCAAATAAATAATAGTAATAAGATAGAATCTGAAGTGGTGATCCAAAGAATTTTACTTCACGATAGATTAATGGTGTAAGGATCAAGGATGCAGGAAACGATACTCTGTCAGTTCGCCGACGTTTCGGAAAAATTTATTTCCATCCTCAGGGCTCTACAAAATTTACGGAATACATGATTCGTAACATTGATGAAGTTGTTCACAATAGTAAAGGAAAAACGAGCAATACTATAAGTTATTGACTAGAAAAATATCACAGAAAAAGTGGTTTTGGAATAATTTCGACACACAAAGAAAAGTTACACAATTTAAAAGACAGCTTAGGATTAAAGTAAAGTTAACATACATATAAATATACAGATAAATATACAAACATAGATATAGTACTTACAGACTGGACAAGTGTATCTTCCCAAAATCATTTTGTTAAGAACCAAATCAATCCTCCAATATTTCTTGTAAAAATAAATCATAACCGATTAAAAAGCGGGGACAAACAAAGCAACCGATATGCAGACAGTACGCCGACAGACGGAGGTGAAATCAAAGGAACGGCGGACTCGAAACATATTAGGGTAAAATCCGCCGTTCCTTTGATTTCACCTCCGTCTGTCGGCGTACTGTCTGCATATCGGTTGCTTTGTTTGTCCCCGCTTTTTAATCGGTTATGATTTATTTTTACAAGAAATATTGGAGGATT
Source organism: Myrrha octodecimguttata (assembly GCA_958510865.1). Lineage (NCBI taxonomy): Eukaryota > Metazoa > Arthropoda > Insecta > Coleoptera > Coccinellidae > Myrrha > Myrrha octodecimguttata. The sequence goes on along the minus strand of OY294063.1, from coordinate 14,569,020 downwards.
GATTTGGTTCTTAACAAAATGATTTTGGGAAGATACACTTGTCCAGTCTGTAAGTACTATATCTATGTTTGTATATTTATCTGTATATTTATATGTATGTTAACTTTACTTTAATCCTAAGCTGTCTTTTAAATTGTGTAACTTTTCTTTGTGTGTCGAAATTATTCCAAAACCACTTTTTCTGTGATATTTTTCTAGTCAATAACTTATAGTATTGCTCGTTTTTCCTTTACTATTGTGAACAACTTCATCAATGTTACGAATCATGTATTCCGTAAATTTTGTAGAGCCCTGAGGATGGAAATAAATTTTTCCGAAACGTCGGCGAACTGACAGAGTATCGTTTCCTGCATCCTTGATCCTTACACCATTAATCTATCGTGAAGTATAATAAGATAGGTTGAATAGTTTACAACCTGACGAAGAAATTAGAAAATGTTTTAATGAAACAAATATCCTAATATCTCTTTATGGTCTCTCCTAATCTTTGTACATTTTTTTGTTGATGTGGGCGAACCTTTATTTTTCAAAGAAATTGAATTTCTTCAAGACCATTTGTGTATAAAAAATCTCGATATGAAGATATTTTATAAAGATAACATATCTTCAACTTCCGATATGCTTATTGCAATATTGTTGTATCACGAACATTTGATTTTCCTCAGGAAACTTTGAAGAAAAAAATAAAAGACAAAAGTGATGATGAATATGTAGCAGAGGATGATGAAGAAAAAGAAAGTGAAGAGGAGGAACCCGAGATTGAAAAACCTAGTAGCGATGAGGATGAAGATGAAAGTGAACCCAAAACCAAAAAACGAATCAGTGATGATTCCGACTCCGAAGAAGAAACTCTTGTGGTGAAAAAATTGAAACTTAAAAAGAAAAGGGCCATAATGGACAGTGAAGAAGAAGAAGAGGAAGAAGAACCAAAAGAGGAAGAAAAAGAAGAAAAGATTGAGAAACCAGTAAAACCTCCTAAACCTGTTCCTAAACAAAGCGCTATCGATGAAGAACTCAAGAAGGCAGCGGAAGAGTTCAGTAGAGTCGATGAGGACGTATTAGAAGAACCAAAAGTCGTACCAACACCGCCACTAGTGGTACCACAAGCATCACCCGTTGTACCACCACCGCCAGTCGCTCCACCGAAAGAACTAGAGAAACCAGCAGTTCTACCAGGCTTAAACGTCGACAAGTTGAAAGCGTGCGGGATCACTGTGACAAGAGTTGCTAAAGATAAAGCAGGAGTGCCCCCAAGCGTGGAAGACAAAGAATCCCCGACCAAGCTGATTGAAATCGGTGCCAAACCAATAATACCAGTTTTAAACCAAAGAAATACACTTACGATCCCTCCGATTACTCTGCAGAAACTGGAGAAGAACCTTGATGAGTTGGACGAAGACGAAGTCGAGGAAATGATGGAAAACGAGGAATTCGCCAATAGGCAACTAGAACTGGCAGCGATTCAGATAAGACAAGCTAAAAGACTGAAAGAACTCGAGGTGAAAGCAATTTCACATCCTCCTTCCACCATCTTAAGAAAACCAGTCGATATCATCCTAAAGAAACCAGGTGGCGGAAGATTCTTCAATATGAAGCCTCCTCAAGAGTCCATGTTGGGTAATACTTCCCTAGTGATGAACGACGACGACAACGATGAATTATCTGAACCCCCAGGTGCAACATTACCTTTATTCTCGGACCTCGGATCAATGAAAGTTCACAATCTCTCGAAATCGAACAGCTCAACTAGAAGTCCTTCGAATAACACTCCACCGCCCCCTTTGAGTCCCAGTAGGGCAGTTCCGGTGCCTTTACACAACATGCCTATGGGGGCTCCTCACCCAAACATTCCAATGATACCTCCGAATCCTTTCAATCCTCGATTGCCCGGAATGATGCATCAGATGCGCCAGACGCGTCCGATGGGGCACCGAGGTGGTAACATGGCTCCTATGATGGGGCCTAGGGGGCCTATGCCTCCAATGGATCCCAATCATACAAGTATGGTACCTCCGATGGGTGTGAGTCCTATGAGGAATATGAATATGCCCCCGATGAGTTCGAGTGCATCTGCGATGAGTAACAACATACCGATGGGTACCAGCGCGCCTCTTCCGATGACTTCAAGCGCTCCGACGACGGGTTCTAATCTACCGATGGGTCCTTTATCTTCGATGACCACTCCGGCCGGTCTCAACATGACGATGAGTTCGAATATGTCCATGGGTCCTAACTCTCATGTTGCGGCTGGTCCTGGGAATGGAAACGTAGGCCAGAACGCTGGTTTAGGTCCGAATTTAACGTCTTCGATGAATGAAAGCCCCGATGGTACCCCTAAGAAGCGTAGAGGAAGAGGTAATAAGATTTCCATAGGTAAATATAATGTTCGGAGAGCGGACTGAATATGTAAATTATTCGATTCGCACTGTTACGGCGCCATCTAGGTTAATATAAGCCATGATATGATGACTATTTTTCAATAGATCTATCAAGATTCAAGTCTATATGGTATAAACAATGAACTCTATATATACCTGGAAGGGACCCGTTTTGAGCGACAAGTGAAGCCAATTCGTTGCTTATGCAACCCGCGAAGTGGACGGGTATCTATCTCTTTCTTCCTCATTGCAGTAAATGGAACTCTGTCGCACTTATTCTAAATCTTTTTAATTTTTCATTTCAAATTAGGAGAACCTGAATTTTTTTCTGACTAATTCGTGAAGAAGGTAGGATTGTAGAAGATCGCACATGTTCAAGTGAAATTTCAACTTAGTGAGTGGTTTTTCTGGGGAACAGCGCGTTATCATCCTCCGTAAATTTGCGTTTTTTTCCGAAAATGGTTCTAAGCGACCAGGTTGGACTCACTGATGAAGAGTTTAATGTCAAATTGAATTATATTCAGCCGCCAGTTGCCACGATAACTTACTACCGAGAAAAGCTATAGCGACTTAAAAAATTCAAAATAAGTTCGTTAATGGGCAAAATTTACCTTATAATTTCGAAGTTATATCCATTTCAAATATATTATTTTATTTCCTCTATATCTCAAGAAGTACTGATGCGATCAGATAGAAACTTGTTAACTGATTGCATGAAGAATCGTTAAAAAAATAGTTTTTTCGGAAACTATCAATGAGATTTCAATGAAACTTGGCGCAGACCTTGAAGTCGAATCTGAACAGAAATGTTCGAAATTTCAGCTCGATTCGACACAAATTTCCAAAAATATCGGAAAAAAGTATGTCAAATTTCGCATTGGCAATGAATTTTAACCAGCGCTTAAATTTTCCTGACTTCAAGTCAGTGCTTTTCGAGAAGTATTTTCCCATGTTCCTATTATTTAAATTTATTGTAATAATGATGAAACTATCGTCAATCGTCAATGCACAGCTCACACCAACATAATTCTTCACTTTTTGAACCACCCGCGGTGAAGGCAGGGAAAGTAATGACATATCAGAGAAAAATAGATATTCATTTTCCAAAATATTGCACTTTTTAAACGATGTAATACCTAAACTACCTGATTTTCCAAGCAAAACCAAATTTGAGCCGTTAAACACCATTTACTTCAATGGGTGTGACAAGGAGAGGTTACCGTAATTAGCGCTATCTTTGTTTCGTTGCCCCTTGTTACGCTTTAAGCTTAGTTGAAGAAGGGTCGGGTCCTTTCCAGGTAGTAATATAGAGTTCTATGGGCATAAAACAGACAAGGCATGATTTTCTAGCATTGCAGAATTCCGAACAGACCGATATCTTTCTGTGTCGATTTTGGAATTTTTTTTAAAATACTAGGACATAGCGAAAAAAGAAGTTCTATATCCTCTTTCTTGGCCTCATTTTCCACTTAATGATACAAATATCGAAATTCTTTTCGTCTTTAAGATTTAGCTTCTTCAGATTTATACATTACTCAAATAGGTGGTATTCTGATGGCGTTCTACCCTGTGATGAACTATTGATTGCTCTTGGCTTTTGGAACAAGTGTGGAAAAGGGGAAAACAATCCTTATCAAAATTGCTTACGTTTTCGAAGTTTTCTTCATCTGTTCTATTTATTGGATCATGCAGTCCTTTTCGATAATAATGAAACATTGCAAGTGTGAAATACTTAATATTACATTGAGAAATTAACGAATGTTTCAATGGTACACTCATTGCGAACTTTTACGCACTTGTCATCTGATGTTTTCCAGGTTAGATTTCAGATAGATAGATATTGAGGTTATCAATTAATTCCTGCATTGATTCATTTAATATTTTCCTGAAAATTATAATTTATGATTGGATTTATGATAGAAAAGAGACCTGAAGATGCATATTTTCCATTCACTTTTATAAACTATCCCGGTTGGCCATGATTTAGGTCTATCAAGTTTTTTTACTTGAAACTGACGCAGGTTGGCACTCGTGAAATATCGGCAATGTCAAAATAATTATCAGGAACGTTGCCAAATGCCAATGCCAATTTCTACTCTCAATCTCAACATAATCATCACGCTTAAAAACTAAAAATGCCGAAGGTTGTTTTAAAGAAGCAGAGACAAAGTATCAGGAGTGCTATGTAGAATTGAAGTCTGCGTCTTCTGATAGTAACCCTGATAATTTGGAATCAATAATTTATCACCAGCTTGGTATCCAACATTTTCATACTGGGGTATTTCAAGTTGTGCAAAAAGGTATTTAAATGTCTTCTGCTTATTTCTTGAGAATTTCGAAAAGTGGGGAATTCCATAGGTCCGCCTGTTCGTTTCGAAGATTTAGTATTTTCATTTTTTCTTCAAAGGAACTATCACAAAGTAACGGACTACCCTATCCATTATTTTTCAGTAAAATTGCAACACTCGATTCTTGATTTCCGTACAAGAAAATAGCATAACTGAATCTTCCAACCATGTTTATATACGTGAAATATTTCCAGTATTAACAGACAAGAAAGTTCCTTCAACATTCGCCAGGTCTTTGGGAATTATTGAATTCACATAATATTTTCTCAAATTCATTAGTTTCCGAAAGTAAATTCACATTTTGAAAATTGCTACGACCCCTATGTAGAGAGGACGACGATGTATAGTTATCTGACAGGAAAATGACAATAACCTAACATTTTCAAAATATACACGGTGAAATGTGTCAGAATGTCATGGCCAACCGGCTTAGTTTATAAATGTTAATGGAGTATATTTAGTAATTTAGGGGCCCTTATCTTCCAAACTATGAGTGACCTCCTTGTTTTGACTGCAGAATTTTTATTTGGGAGAACATATTGTGTACATTGATGCAAATATATAATAAGTATCTTCACGACGGAAAAATTGGGTTTTACCCAAACTGCAACGATGTGCCATTTCTAATCGGGTTCCAAAGCTTAACGAACTGCTTCGATGAAAATAGTATAGCATCCACGCTATCTTTGTATTGTTCGCGAATCACTCTGAAATCTTAAATAAAACATAGTCATACAAATCAAAGGAATATCTCATGTTCTATTCCTATAGTTTACTGAGTGAACGCAGAAAACACACTTCGGTTAACCACGAACCGCCACTGGGTATACGCATTTATAATAATAATAATAATAATAGTACTTTATTTCAAGATAAGATGTATAAAAAAAATACTTCTGAAATTGAAATTGTGTCAAAACCCAGCATAACACTAATTAAAGTCACTATCCAGGAACTCTCATATAGTGTACTGTTCAAGCTAGATCGATAATCTGAAGATTTCACTTTCATAGATTTTTAGATTTGGTTCAGTTTTTATACTTGGTGGAATCTTGTTGAAGTATCTCATACTGCTGTATTCAGGTCCTTTTTCTGTAAGTGCTTTTCTGTGCCGAGGATATTTCAGAAGTGTTATGCGTGTCCCATAGTGTTTGTCTTTTCTTCAAACAGAAATCAAAATTCCTTAATGCCTATACTCCATTCACTTATATAAAGTAGCCCAGTTGGCCATGACATCCTGACAGATTTCACCGTGTATAGTTTGAAAATGTTAGGTTATAGTCATTTTCCTGTCAGATAACTACACAACGTTGTCCTCTCTACGAAGGGGTCGTAGTAATTACTTATTTTTCAAAATGTGAATCTACATTGGGAAAGTAATGAATTTGAGAAAATATTATGTGAATTCAATCATTCCAAAGACCTGGCGAATGTTGAAGAAACATTTTTCTCTGTTAATACTTCACGTATATAAACATGGTTGGAAGATTCAGTTATGCTTTTTTCTTGTACGGAAATCAAGAATCGAGTGTTTTGGAATTTTATTCAAAAATGATGGATAGAGCAGTCCGTTACTTTGCGATAGTTCATTCGAAAAAAAATAAAAGTACTCGAATAACCCGGCAGTAAAACTTCTAAACGAATGGACGGACCTATGGAATTCCCTACTTTTCTAAATTCTCAAGAAATAAGCCTACAGAAGTCATTTAAATACCTTGTTGCACAACTTGAAATATTCCAGTAAGAAAATGTAGTAGTACTACAAAACCTGTGTCACAATTAACCTCAAAAGAACTAACAGTTCTCGGGAATCTAGGTGAATGGTACATACACTGGATTGGATCAACATATTTCCAAACTGGGATACATACAGCTTAGCTTCAGTCTATTATCATTGGTTTTAATGACAAGATATCTGGATAAATTCTCCATGCAAACTAACTATCATTCAGTATTCGAGTCAAAAGCAACATATGGAATTATGTTTTATGGACATACTTTGAAGTCAACTCAAATATTCAATTTCCAGAAACAAGCAATTCCTAAAATATTAGAAGAAATAGAACTGAATGAGATATTGTATAATTCATGTTATTTTCATACGTAAAATTTCAATGTTCTGTCAAGATAGGATATACCAAGTTCATTTTCAGTGTACTACTTCCTATCGAAACAATTCCACGAAATATATAATTCTTGAAATTATTCGTTAAGGAATTTGTTCAATTCAAACATGACTACCTACTTAAGGCTCAATACAATACAATCAAAGCGAAATGTTAATTTATTAGTTTATTATGGCTGAGGCTGAATTGTTATTTGTTACTGAAAGAGAGTAGAAATTGGCAACCTCGCGTCGAATTATTTTGACATTGTCGATATTTCAAGAGCGCCAACCTGCCCTTGTTTCAGTTACAAAAACATGATAGACCTAAATCATGGCCAACTGGGCTACTTTATAAAAGTGAATGGAGTATATACTTTAAATCTCCCAGTAGAATTCTGCAAGCTAGATATAAATCAATAAAGACACTATTTTCAAGCGTCACATGGTTCACATTAACCTAAATGCTGGCTGCCGTAGCTCGTTCTATATCTCTAAATTAAGTGGCGCTCCTATCAGAAATTCCTATTTCAGGTAAAGGGAAGAAAACCTTGGCAGCAGAAGCAGCGGCGGCTGCAGCCGCAGCAGCCGGTTTACCGCCATCCGAACCGAATAAAACAGGCAACAATAAACCTCCGGTAGCTAACATCGAGATAGCAAGCCCTCCGCAGCCTTTCTCTCAGAGCCAACCAGCTCCGTCAGTCATAACAAGGATGCTCCAGACCACTCCTGGCAAGGGGGCTTTCCCCGTGGGTAGGATAAGGCCGAAACAATTCGCTATGATGCAAGACAACGACGATAACGACAGTCCTAGGTCTGCCGAATCCCAGGATAAGGACATGTCTGCACTTCCTCCTCCTGTATCACATCCACCGGTGGCAAGTTCTCATGGCGGTCATCCCCCGGGACACTACGGTAAGTTGAGTTCCTGGATTTTTGGGTGGTAAAAATGGGCAGTTTGTTCGGATAATGCACTCTAATTAGCGCCCATCAAGATATAGCGTAAATCCCGCGATGTTACCCTGGATATGAGTCCATTGCCGTAAATCCATAAACTGTGCCTCGGCACCTCAAACAAGATAATTCCCTCCAAATATAGGTTTTTGTTAAGATCATATCCGATTGGCTGAAATTTAAGTTGAGTGTTGATTTCATGTCGATAGTGTCAAGTTTACATAGGATATGTTCCGCAAATAGATAGATAGATAGATAGATAAATATCTTTATTTCAAAATATGTACAACATAGGGTGCAATAGCGTCAAAAGAATATACATTTACGATGGCATATTAAACCCAAAATTAAAATACTCTGACAATGAGTATGGTTCTAAATAAATTAACATCTCCTTTATCTTGCCTTTGGAAGATCTGAAATTATTAATATCCTTGAGACTATAGGGTAAATGATTATAAATCCTTATACAATTATAAGAGGGATGTTTCTCAGTTAAGCTCAATCTATGCTTTGGATAATGTAACTTCAGAGTTCTTGTCTGGTAATTATGAGCTGTCGTGTGTTGTAACATTGCATCCTTATTCTTGAAAAAAAATATTAAGCATTCAAATAAGTAAATGCCATACACTGTTAAAATCCTATGTTTCCTGAATATTCCCCTACATATCTAAAAATTTTAAAGCAAACATCACTCTTACAATTCTTTTTTGTACAACAAATATGTACAAATCTTGTACTCGCTCCCCAGAATAAAATACCATATCTTAAAAGTGAATCAAAATTTGCAAAATAAACCACCTTCATGCAAGGTTCACTCAAATAGTCACGGAGAGATCTTATTCCGTACCCTACTCTACTCAATTTCATCGACAGATATTCTTTGTGGGAAGTCCACTTCAAAACTTCATCTACGTATATCCCCAAAAATTTGGTAGAATTTTCTAGTTTTATGTTATTTCCTTCTAACTCGATGAACCCTTTTTCAATGCCCAATCTACTAGTCCTGAATAATTCTGCAGCTGTTTTTTTTTTATTTAAAATGAGTTTCTAGATGTTGCAGGTCACTAGCTTTTATAATAATGTTTACATCATCCGCAAAACCAGTTATGAAATCCGAAATCTCAGAGTACAAATCGTTAATAAAAATCAAAAAGAGGATAGGCCCCAAAATGCTGCCCTGTGGCACGCCAAATTTTGACTCCAATATTTCAGATTTAATTTCCTTTCCATCCTTTACTACACTAACTCTTTTTTAACCAATTTCCTGCTGTCTTCTTTATACCCAAACAATCTAATTTTGCTAATAGGAGTTCCCTAACTAGACAATCATAAGCACTCGACTGATCCAAAAACAACCCTAGAGCTAGTTCACGTCCCTCAAGTAACCTAATAATTTCTTCAGTGAATTGGTATACAGCCGACTGTGTAGATTTTCCTTTAAGATAGGCATGTTGAGAGCTACTTATGATGTTACATTCTTCAATGAATTTCAACAGTCTCTTACACATGGCTTGTTCAAAAATTTTAGAGAAGGAAGAAAACAAACTGATTGGTCTATGATTTTCCATAGATGTTACTTCCCCTTTTTTATAACTTGGTAATTTCGGTTGCCGGTTTTCTGTTCCGTAAATATGAAATATTCGGTAGGTTCTTGAAAAAAAGGTTAATTAAGGAATTTGATCGATGAAAAAGCTATCTTCCTGCCACCAGAACGAAAGTCAATGTTCTATAGTAACATATCCATAGCATAGAACAATCTTCTTATGATCCATAGAACATAGACAAGGCAACAATCCTTTATGAAGAAATTACCAAGTATGGTCTATGGATGATAAGGTAATAGACGACTTCGGCCCAAGTTGCCAACCCACAATTTACTTAGCAAGTTTACTTTCACTGGGGAACGGAAATTTCAAGACAAATTCGACATGATAAGGTTCGTGTTATTTATAAATACCCGTAAAACATGCCTCGGCTCTTCAAACCAGATAATTCCATCCAAATATAGGTTTTTGTTAAGATCGTCCCCGATTGGCTGAAATTTAAGTTGGGATTCCTGATTTCATGCAAACAGTGTCAATTTTCATAGGATACGTTCCGAAAATCAACTCTGTTGTTTCATTTGCCGATTTTCTGCTCCGTAAATATGAAATATTCGGATGGTTCCTGGAACAAGCGCGTGAAAAAGGTTATTTAAGGAATCTGGTTGATGAAAATGCGGTCGATTTACTGTCACCAGAACGATTTTCTATGGTAAATATCCATAGCATAGAACAATCTATGTTTACTTTAGGTTCCGAGTTCAGAACTGTACGGGACGGTTCTAGCACAGATCTATGTTCCATGCTAGAACCGTCCCGAACAGATCTGAACTCGGAACCAAAACAAACCTAAAGTAAACATAGATTGTTCTATGCTATGGATATTTACCATAGAAAATCGTTCTGGTGACAGTAAATCGACCGCATTTTCATCAACCAGATTCCATAAATAACCTTTTTCACGAGCTTGTTCCAGGAACCATCCGAATATTTCATATTTACGGAGCAGAAAATCGGCAAATGAAACAACAGAGTTGATTTTCGGAACGTATCCTATGAAAATTGACACTGTTTGCATGAAATCAGGAATCCCAACTTAAATTTCAGCCAATCAAGGACGATCTTAACAAAAACCTATATTTGGAAGGAATTATCTGGTTTGAAGAGCCGAGGTATGTTTTACGGTTATTTATAAATAATGCGAACCGTATCATGTCGAATTTGTCCTGGAATTCCCGTTCCCCAGTGAAAGTAAACTTGCTAAGTAAATTGTGGGTTGGCAACTTGGGCCGAAGTCGTCTATTATATATTGTTCTATGCCACGGATATGTTTCCATAGAACATTGACTGTCGTTCTGGTGACAGAAAGACTGCTTTTTCATCAATCATATTCTGTAATTAACCATTTTTTTCAGGAACCAACCGAATATTTCATATTTACGGAACGGAAAACTGGCAACCGAAATAACAAAGTTGATTTGCGGAACATATCCTATATAAACTTGACACTATTGATTGACATGAAATCAGGAATCCCAACTTAAATTTCAACCAATCGGAAATGATCTTAACAAAAACCTATATTTGGAAGGTATTATGTTTTTCGAGGGGCTGATTCACTGTTTACGGATATTTATAAATATCGCGAACCTTACCACGTCCAATTTGTTCTAAAATTTCCCTTCCTCAGTGATAGTAAATTTGGAAGAAACTTGTGGGTTGGCAACTCGGACCGAAATCGTCTATTGAATCCAAATGAAGTAGTGCACGAAACAATCCATACCCTGCATCGCTGCACCACCCCTTCAAGTCGTAAACACAAAAACAATACAGCTACCCCTTTTGTACATCCTGTACTTATGTTTGGTCATGTAGAAATTACAATATTTCCATGTGACGACTCAATATTTCCATTTTTCAGGACCACCACCAAGCCAATACCCGCCAAATTATTATCCCAAGGATGGCCAGCCTCAACCTCCCCATGGATTCCACCACCAGCGACCGACCCCGCCTCCAATGCATTCATATCCGCCTCATTCTTCCCAACCGCCGATGGACCAACCTCCCATGAACCCTCCCACAATAAATCAACCACCAATAAACATGTCGGAATCTCCCGCCATGGGGCAGTACTCTGCCCCTCCCCCTGCACCTAAACCTCCTTACGAAGGTATCCCATCCCATCGTCCTCCTTACCCCAACTCCAATCCGGTGTATAACTACGAGTACAATGTTCCACCATCTGTAATGGGAGGGGAAGAGGTACCGCCCACTTCTTACGATAACTCCTCCTCTTATCCGGATCAGTACGAAGCTGGAGCCTCCAATATTGACCACGGAGCGAAGAACGTTGAGGAGGAGAATAGTGGAGAGTTTGGAGGGTTGGTTTCTTATTTCTCCAGTCAGCATGAGGATGAAATGGAGCAATAGATGCGTTGGTGCAACAGTTTTTAAAATATCAATCAGTATTCAGATACATGATTGTACGTTCTGTGGAGGATTTGAGTTTCACAGTTGGAACGTATGGTTTCAATTTACCATTCTTGTCTCTTTCTGTGTGACTTTATAATTTTTCCCTGAGATATGCGGGTATGAGTTGTCGGTACTGAGTAGGCGGAGCTTTGATTTCAGCTGAGGAGCTAAATGCCATGTGGGCGGAGTTAAAGACGAGCATTCACGTTTCAACCATTTCTTTCTTTGTTTTTGTGACGCGTACATAAATTTTCAATATTTTATAAACTTGTAAAGACATTTTTTATTTAATACTTGTAAATATCTGTACATATAGAATATCTTATAATTTCAGATGAGTAATTGTATTGTGTTTTAAGATAATATAAAAAAGATAGATAGTTTTTGAAACCTTATAGATAATTCATATACTTATAATATTAGATCGAAATTGTATAGTGTAAAGTTATTTGTACAATAGAATTTGTGCAATTCCAAATTTTTGTATTTATTTAAAGTATATCTAAGAATTTTGTTAATCTGAAAGAAAATCGCAATTTATTATATTTTTTAGTGAATTGAAATTTTTTAAATGAGTGTCATTAAAGAAGTCTTATTTAACAGTACCAAGTACGTTGTTATTTTTTTTTCTCGTCTACAGATTTGAGTTTCTTGAATATACACAACGTCGTTTGTCCATTTTGAAGACTATTGGGTTATAATTTTCGCATAATATTCTGGAAAAAAATGTTTTATGTTCTTAAATTATTACATCTTTCGTTTTATAGTTCAATGATTAACGAAAAAACGTCTTACTTCTTGCAACATGACTAAGAAACGAAGTTCGAGATAAATTTAAGTAGATACCCATTTGCTGCAGTACTATCAATTATTTCTCTAGGAAACGGTAAAAAATTCAACTGCTCAGATATTTGTGAAATATATTCAAAATTGCCTCTCGTCAACTCGAGTAACCTCTGTAGCAGACTACGGAATATCCCGGCTTCGCCTAAAAGCTAAAGCCGGGTCCAGATGAGTGTAATGCGAACAGCGAATAGAATAAAACACGGAGTTTTATGGTTCGAGACAGCGCTCTTTCTGCTCCGTGGGGACACGGTTTTCAACTAGAACGATGCATTCGAATGTATTATTCGGGGCTGAGCTCGAGTGCCGTCCACACTATTCGCTGAATCGTTTGTCAAATTTTATTGCATTATATGTTCGGATTACACTCATCTGGACCGCGCTTAATACACCATGGCTTATGAAGATCTCCGCTGCAAGTTTAAACACAGTCTGTTTTTTTTTAGCTCAACTGAGCTAGTAGCTCTCCAAATGTGATTTGAGGTAGACCATATCGGTTGAAAATAAAGCAGATTATCCGTCAATCAAAATGTTTAGTGTAAAAGAAAAAATTCAAATGATAAAATGGTATTTTGTAGGTCGATCAATTCATGAGACAATAATGGGGGTTTTTCCTGAATTTGGTTTATTACTGCAAATGCAGATTTGAACATAATTATTATGGGTTTGATTCATCATTTTCCCAAATAACCGTCAGAAAGTATTAAAAATCAGATTTCAAAATTGGGGTTTGGGATTTGCACACGTGTTCTTTGTAAATATAACCAAACAATTTCTGTTTGCGATTTGTCAGTATTATGACAGTTTGATAGTCTGTGCTCTTCTTTTTCGATTCCTTGGTCGTTGTCTTCTACTCTAACCAGATCGAAGTATAGCTATATCTGTTTTCCTAAGCAAAGTAACACATTTGACGTCCTTTTCTTTCCGAGAAAGCTGAATTCGACCTTGCCATATCGTGCACTCAAGACAAATCCCCATTTTTATTTTTCAGTTTTAGGTGATTAAACATTTTTTTAAAAATATAATATTGGAATTATATGTTTGAAATGTGGTGTTCTGAAGGTTTTTCATGAAAATTACTGCATTTTCGTTTGAAGGAAAACCCCCATTGTTGTTTTTCAATTTCCTGCTTTCGTAGAATTCATTTTATTTTCCAACCAGATATGGCAAAAAAAACCTAATCACTCATTGTCACAGACAAAATTATTTGGGTCATTCCTTGTGGCAAATCACGATACAATACGATAAAATCAAAATTTTGTAAGCAGTTGCGCGTCAGTTTCCTGAAACTAGTTACCAAGTTTTAATCAGAGCGCATAAGTAGTTCCAGAGATATTGAAAAACCTCAGTTTCAAATAAAAACTTCAAAAACGTTTGGCTGATTTATAGCGGGTTTCACAAAGCTCTGATTAACGTGATTGTTCTGATTAAGACAATTCTGTGTTCAATTTCAGTTCATTTTTAGCAATACCATAGAATATCAAAGCGTTGATCGGGCGGTCAAGCTTTGTGAAACCCACGGTTAGCCTATTAAAGGACTCAACGGTAGCATTTCGATACGTGATATACCCGAAAGGTTCAAGTCACTATCTCTTTCCGTTCTCATGTAACCTTAGCAACGGACGGCCAGAGAGAATCGATTTTGACCTCGAATTCTTTATCAGTCAGTCCAGCCTAGTCTTTTACAACAGTTTTCGAAAAAATTCGAGAATTATAGACATTTGGGCAAATTATTCGCATTGTAGAGCTCTTCAAAAAAAACTCGGAAATGAAAAACGCGAAAGTTTCAAATTGAATTAGTTTCGAAAATATCAGAGTTACCGGGCAAGTTTGGTATGGAAATATATGTTTTCGGGTCGCTGAATATGACTGAGATATTATCTCATCGATATCACCTACCGTTTAGATTTTCACCTGTCAAATGGGAAATTTCCAAAATGTGAAATTTCAAAATCATTTATTTTCCCTCTCAACTGAAGGAATCAATTGGAAATTGCTGATTATCATTCAGCATCGAACCCTCTTCGATTATACCAATTTTGAAGGACATTTATTTTTTCAAATTTCCATCGAAATTTTACTAAGGGTCTAGACCCCCCAAAAACGCTATATTCGGCTTATTTTCAAGAATTCAGCAGGACCTACGTGTAGTTTTTTGCTGTGAAGTTCTTGAGCTCGTTGGTGTGAATGATAAAGAGCAATAATAGAATCGCACACTCATCAATTCTTCCTTGTAGAGCCCTTCAAACAAAACTCGGAAATGAAAAACGCCAAAGTTTCAAATCGAAATAGTTCGGGAAATACCAGAGTTACAGGGCAAGTTCGGTATGCAAAAATATGTTCTCAAGGTCGCTGAATATGACTAGGACATTATCCCATCGATATCCCCTACCGTTTAGATTTTCACCTGTCAAATGGGAATTTTCCAAAATATGAAATTTCAAAATCATTTATTTTCCTTCTCAACTGACGGAATCAATTGGGAATTGCAGATTATAATTCAGCATCGAACCCTCTTCGATTATACCAATTTTGAAGGAAATCTATTTTTCCAAATTTTCAGCGAAATTTTACCAAGTGTCTAGAATCCCCAAAAACGCTATATTTGGCTTATTTTTAAGAACTCAATGGAACCTACGTGTATTTTTTTGCTGTGAAGTCCTTGAGCTTGTTGGTGGGAATGATAAAAAGCAATAAAAGAATCGCACGCTCATCAATTATTCCTTGTAGAAGAGCCCTTCGAACAAAACACGAAAGTTTCAAATTGAAATAGTTTCGAAAATACCAGAGTTCCGGGCAAGTTTGGTATGCAAATATAGGTTTTCGAGGTCGCTGAATATAAATAAGACATTATCTCATCGATATCTCCTACCGTTTAGATTTTCAAAGATTAGAACTTCATTCCCCAGAAAAGCCGCGCAAAATAGTGTTGTTGCTTTATCTGGCCAATTAAAATCAAATCAATGGAAAACTTAGAATCTGTTTATTAAAATAAAAAGGACAGCAGGTGTATATATTACATTCTAAAAATGATTTTCACATTTTTTGGTCCTTAACAGATAAATTTAATCGAATCACGGCCACCAACCGTTTTACAAGGAGATAGAAAAGTTTTACCCTGTGCATTTCACAGTTTAAATGCAGGATTTTTGTGCATAGACATGGAGTAAAATATTAAGAAATTTTCAGTCGTTGATAGATGTGATACAACCTAAGGAAGAGCAACAAGTTTAATTGGGGGCCAACAATATGTACAGTAGGCCTAATCATCAACAACAGCAGGGTCTATTTGGCAATAGCCGTTTTCTAATACTAGTACAGTCACTAAGGCTAGTAGTTAATGTACTTCTACATGAAAAGAAAGATTCATCTGAAAACATAACATCTATCGGTTCATCCAACATGGATTTCACAATATACAAAATAAAAATCTTATAAAAACAAAACTGACTAGATTAAAGCTAGGTTAGTAACTTTGATACTTGTTAAACAAAGTTTCCCATAACAGTTTTTACTGGTGGTCAAAGCTATCATCGTGACTACAAAATATTCTTTCACCTCGATGAACAAGAGTATTCCGTTACATCTCGCAAATACAGATTTAACAAATATTCAAACTTGGCTCACCAACAAAGCATTACCCACTAGATTTAGTGTACCTAATTCAGTTCTTCACAATCGTATCAATCACTGTACAATATAATTATTAAATTATTTTCAACAACAACATCATAACAAAATATTACTGCAGTCTAACACATTGCAACAAGTCGCTTTTTGGCACTTCCAAGATCCTTCGTAAGAAATTAATTATTGACTAAGACTTGATATGAATATGTTTGATTACAGTAGAGTAGTTTTATCTCAAGAAGTCTCAACTGAATGCTGACGACTTTTTTTATTGCCTCCGAAGGTAAACCATGTACCCATTTTTCTGCCTAAGGAATGGGAGCTTTGCGTCCCTGTGTTCAATTGCAGCACTGATCCCATGTATGCTGAGTCATGTTTGAAATTTTTACTTGCTGAAAGAAAAAACTAACTTGAATACGATGATAATGAGAAAGCAAGGAATGGTCCACGAAGAATTTTTTTAACAACAATTAAATACAGATTTTTCTGTGTAACCTTTACATAATATCTTTCGATATTGATTTGATATCTTACGATATACTTTTATGTCTTCGACGTACTACGTCTTCAATGACAAAATTATTATATCAACTGGCATATAATGATCAAAGTAAAAAACTTGAGAAAAGTGTGAAAAAATGAAATACAACCTAAAAACAATACTAGACACAGTGTTTCATCTTCTATCTTTCGAGATGAAACACTGTGTCTAGTATTGTTTTTAGGTTGTATTTAATTTTTTCACACTTTTCTCAAGTTTTTTACTTTGATCATTATATGCCAGTTGATATAATAATTTTGTCATTGAAGACGTAGTACGTCGAAGACATAAAAGTATATCGTAAGATATCAAATCAATATCGAAAGATATTATGTAAAGGTTATACAGAAAAATCTGTATTTAATTGTTGTTTCAATAGCCTTTAACAAGTAGACTTTTTTGAATTTAATATTTGAATGAAAACTTATAGTTTTCAAGGGTCAATATCAACTGTCATTTAATTTTTGAGGTTATAAAGATTTTGGAAAATGTTTTTTACCGCATTTCATTTGTCAAGGAAAGAAGAAGGTGTAAGTAAAATCTGTGGCATTATTGTTTCTATGCACAATTCTAACAAGCATGCGTATGGACTTAAACCTGCTTATTTCCGTTATTGAAGTGAAGTGTACGTCGTAACAAAACACGTGGTGAGTTTTTGATGTATAATATAGAATAAATGCTACTGATGATTCTAAATCGAAAGATAGAAGATGAAACACTGTGTCTAGTATTGTTTTTAGGTTGTATTTCATTTTTTCACACTTTTCTCAAGTTTTTTACTTTGATCATTATATGTCAGTTGATATAATAATTTTGTCATTGAAGACGTAGTACGTCGAAGACATAAAAGTATATCGTAAGATATCAAATCAATATCGAAAGATATTATGTAAAGGTTATACAGAAAAATCTGTATTTAATTGTTGTTTCAATAGCCTTTAACAAGTAGACTTTTTTGAATTTAATATAAGAATTTTTTTGTGTGAAATCGACAATCGACAAACCTTGAAGCCGTGCAACTATTAAAACGAACACCCAGTATTTGTAGAGCTCTCCTATTAAATCATCAGAAAGATTATGTAGATTCTACTAACCTCTAGGTTTATGTGGAGGTCTTTTTCTCTTGCACTTGGCAGATAGCCTGGCAAGCTGTTTGGCTGTGGTGGTGAATTCTAGCCCTTCATCTTTGTCCTGAGCAACCAATTTCCTCTCATCAGAAAAAGCCTTCAGCCATTTTTGTTTATCACTTGAAGAACGGCAACAGAATAACAGCCACTTATCACGAATAACACTATACAATTTTATGGCGTGTCTTACTGTTACGCCGATATGAATATCTGAAAAGAAAAGAAGAATTAAGAAAATAAAAAGAAATAAAAGAAAGAACTGAGAAGAATTAAGAATTCACAACTTAGTTTTAGTTGGGGGAATATGAACAATAAAACAGAAATACAATAAAGTTTCTATAACTAGAAGTCCCTACTGTATTGGAACATATTTGACCGAAATTTTAAAGAAGAATTTTTTTTTATTTGTTGATTACCTTTGCCATCTGGAATATCAATCACCTCGCTTGTATCCAAATCTATCCTTCCTTTATAAATATAAGTATTTCTTTTTAGAATATCCTGCAAATAAAAAGAATGTGAACGAAAACTCATACAAATTAATTTATCTTTGTATGAATGTAACTTTAAAGACTCAAATCAACAAAAAACTCAATGAGAAAATTCAACCAGAACGACTCATCTACTTGCTTATGTAAGTAAGCAAGAGGAATACGATAAATTATAAAATTCAATTTCGAAGAAAAGAATAGGAAAAAATAAAAAACTACTGACCTTCTTACAATAAATAACTTGATGGTCGAAGAGAAAGAGGGTAATACTGCTGGACCAAATAGCTGATTTTATCCTTATCACATCACCTTGATAGATTAATTGTGAACTTATTTCTATCAAATCCTCACCCTAGAACGAAAAAAAAACTATTTGTGATTTTCAAATGAAATTGTATCAGGCTGGGCATCCTGAAGTACCACCGTACTCTATCTACGAGTACCACTGAAGAGTTTTTAGGTTATAAAACTTACTGAACCCGTAGATAGGGGAAAGAGAAGATGAAGTCAACAACACAGAAAAACGTGGCCATCTCTGTGTTTATATTTACATTTCTCCAAAACGTCAAAATTGTTTATTCAGTTATTTGTGATATTTAGACCGAAGTAGCTGAATATTTTCAGGTGTAATACAATTATATAGTATTAAGGATGCCATTAAAGTGTGTAGTGTGTGGTAAATATGCTGAAAAGGAAAATAATCGTTCCGTGCATAGGTTAGTATTTTGCTTTCCTCGCCATTGGCGTACGTCATCAATATTTTGGATGCAGATATTATTCGGACATCAATAATATAACTGTTTATTCTTGAACCATCTCTTATATATGATTTTTTTGCATTATATTTGTTATATTGATATGTACTATTCGTTTCCAATAAACAATTATTTCTACTATGACTGTATACATGAGAGAAAATTGTTAACATTATATTTAAGAACCTGCTCCTGAAATATACAATTTGATCCAATACAAAATGATACCAATATTTATTTATGATCCTTAATCAGCATATTATTTTGGATCAATAGGTCGTTTAGGAAGTGTTCCCAACAAGGTATGATATACGTAAGATTTGGCGCTATTAATGAGTTATTCAATAGGTCCTTGGATCATTTGTTCAAAAATAAAGCAAATCTTCTCATAGCACCAATATAATGGACTATTCTTGTGGCTTGATCTTCACCAGGAGAGGAGTTTCCTTTCAATTTTTCAATAATATTATGAATCTCTTCCGAATCTGTAGACTGAAAGGAAGTAGTTAGCATAGTCTCTTCCTCGGTGAATTGGACACTTGGTTTTTATTAAATATTGTATTGTCCAAGCGAGGAGTTCAATATTTAAAGGTATTCTTTATTACTTGGATATCAGCTCAGAGGATTTTCCGTATTCAATATACCTCTATATTAATACAAGAAACCACACAATTATCTCTTTTCAGAAATAAACAATATACGACCATGGAATTTATCTAGAAACCATTCAATTATTTGGATGCATTGATATAAGACGTTATCCAGCAATCTGAATATAGTTGCTTATTCGATCCACTCATTATAGACTCTTAGTTTTGTCTGAAATATTAACCTAAATCAGATTCTGAAGCTTAATTGAAGCATGTTTTAGTAATTTGCATGAGAAAAGCAAGTTTCTGGGTTGAATACCACCAAAGAACTGCTCAATATTATCACCGTATAAATCTCTTAATACAATTATATCATCATTTCGTTAACTAGTCCAATACCTTTCTACCTTATGATGCGTACGCCAATGATCGCTTTGGAGAAATGTAAACAAATATTTGACAACAAACACAGGAGATGTTGGCTGCAAACATTGAGTGAAGGATGAAGGGGAATGCGGTATCTTCTCTTTCCTCTATCTACGACTGAACCAGTCAACAAAAATAATCTGTTGTGCGGGCTGAAAATTTCTTATTTGCGAGAAAACATAATAGGAGCCCAACCATGGTCCAAAATCGAGGTATTGTCACATAAATTGTGTTTAGAAACTAGTGAACACTAAAATGAAGCTTTTAATATCCACTCAATTTCATGTTTTGTTGATATAAACTTTCATCAACCTGAATTTACAGATATTCAGATATTCTTGCATATCAATGTTTCAAATGAAAGCAAACAGTATTTTTATGACCTCACATATTATTGGAGACTACGTCGGTAACATACCTACCACGATTTTCACTAATATTATCAAGTGCCAAATTGAAAAAAAATTAGACCTAATCCAACTGAATGATTAGCCTACCTCCCAGTCATCGACTCTTTGTTGCCAGGTACACAATTTCTCCAAACTCTCCATCCGTCTCTTTCTCTCATTTATCAAAACGGCAACACCTCTCATGGCATCCAAGGCTTCTTTGATATTGTCATAATCGTCATGATCAGTCCTAGTATACTTCAGTAACTCAGCTAACTGTAAGGGATATTTACAAATTCTTTGTACAGGGGTAAGTAAATAACCGTCCAAGGGAATTTCAATGAGTCCTCTCATCAAACGACAAGCCTCAAAAAATTTACAATAATTATTGAATTGATACAATTCTTGCAGCAACACTGTAGCCATAGGATGGCTGTTACAGTAGTCAGAATATATTTCAAAGCCACTCTTGTACTTGAGAAAGCAGTCACCGACACAACTTTTATGGGGCGCCTCCCAGTTTACACAAGATTCAAGGTCTTTCAGGAAGGCTGATTGGAAGTTGAGAATATCCTCTAGGTTTATAAAGATTGTACTTATTTGTTCTTCGGTGAACATGTCAACGCGCTTACGACACTCTGCGATATAGCCTTCGGCGACGTCTTGAAGGGCCTTCACGAAGTCTTTTTCCGTTTGCACGAGCTCGCGCACCACACTAGTCCTCACTTGGTCATTGGACAACAGGGATATGCTCGTTCTTCTTCTGAGATGCGATGTGACTGATTGGCCAGAAGCCATCGCTGCCAGACAGTCCTCGACCGTGTCCTCCTGGCTAACCCTCAAACGGACGAATTCAGCGGGAAACCATCCAGTCTTTCCGTTGGTGGAGCCCCACCACCAGTCTTTGTTGGTAGTTTCGAGTACCTCTATCACGTCGCCCGCCCTAAACGCCAGTTCTTCGGCCTCGATGGCCACATGGTCGAAGACCGCTTCTGCCAGGACTATCATCTCCTCGTCCATGTTCAGCTCCAGGGACTTCTTGCGGTCGTTGAGGGACGCCACGGAAGACTCGGAGTCGGACATCATTTCGTCGTCTGATCCACCGAGTCTTCCGTCATGTTCGTCCTCACTTAAGACGTGACCTCCGAGCCGCAAACCTATGAAAAAGTATGAGCATGAAAATTAAGAAAGACATTTAGTTGAATTAGTTAATGGGGGGGAGGTTCTTGAGATTCAAAATCACACCTAAGCTATCACCAAACAATATTAGATAGATATTAAAAACCTTAGCTAGCCTTAAAGAATCTTAGTTGATATTATAACAGTATAGCTTTTATTCAAAAGCTTAGCAACCAGAAAGCATGCAGCCAATGACTGAAGGGGAGAAATGATCTTGAGAGAACAGAATAAATCTTAACTGGTTTCGAGTAACATGAGTTAACTTTCGAAAACCAAAGCTAG
Source organism: Myrrha octodecimguttata (assembly GCA_958510865.1). NCBI lineage: Eukaryota > Metazoa > Arthropoda > Insecta > Coleoptera > Coccinellidae > Myrrha > Myrrha octodecimguttata. The sequence goes on along the minus strand of OY294063.1, from coordinate 14,546,964 downwards.
AATGAAGGAAACCTAGCTATCTTTGAAAAACCATAGCTTCAAGTACTAAAACAAACAACTACCGGCAAATCATATAAAAAGTTGGAAATTTACTGGTAACTGGAAGAGGATTCAGAACAAACCTTAGCTAACACCAAACAATATCAGATGGATATTAAGAACCTTAGCTAGCTTTAAAGAACCTAAGCTGACTTTACAACATTAGAGCTAGCTTCTCGCCAAAAGTTTAGCTACCAGAAATTAAACTGATATCTGAGGGGGTGAAATGTTCTTGAGAATACGAAACAAATCGTAACTGATTTGGAGTAACATCATTTAGCTCTTAAAAACCAACGATAGAATGGAGAAAACTCAGCTAGCTTTGAAGATCGATAGCTTCAGATAGTATTAATCAAATAATTACCATCCAATAAGATTGGAAATATTGCTGGTAACTGGAAGAGTGAATTTTTTGAGAATACAGATGAACCCTTATTTAGCATGTAACAATACCAGCTAGTTCTCAAGAAACTTAGCTAGCATTAGAAAATCTTAACTGACTCTTTAACCTTACAGCCTCCTTCCTATAAAAATAATGAATGACTAGAAGAAAGAATGTTTTTGAGAATTTTAGAAAAATTCTAACTGGTTTCGAGTATCAACGTTAGCTCTTAGGGAACCACAGTTTTTAGGGGACCGTCCAACCATTCGCTGTTGGGTAAACAATTAACAGTGCTGTTCCTCACGTGGCGCAAGGAATTAGTAACAAAGCCTACACAGAACACACCCGGTATCCTAACTCGCACAAGCTTTAAGCTTCTGAGGGGTTTCGTTGAAGCCTAGGATATTCGGAAAAAATACAAAAAATACAAATACAGATAGAATGGAGAAACTGAGCTACCTTTGAAAAGCTTCACCTTGTACCGAATGAAATAACTATCATCCAATCAAATGAACAAGTGAAAAATAAAACTATTAATAACTGGATGAGTCAAAGGTTCCTGCGAATATAAAACGAAACTTAGCGAGCACCAGCAAACATCGGCACGACCTGGGGAACACAGACTAGATTGAGGTGACTTTCAGTAGCGCAAAAACAATCTCAGATGTTCTACGAAGCTTAATAATGTGGGTTGAAAGTTTTTAGAAAAAGCATAAAACCACTCTTAAAAGGTCAAACTAGATTTAGGGGAACTCAACTAGCCCTGAAGAACCTTAGCTGATACTAAATTGTACGAGATCAATCAATATGAAGAGAGAATAAAGGATCTAACCTGCAGTTTTTGTCCTCATCAACGGCGATAGCTTGTTGATGTCCAGGGGCTGACTCAAGGATCTCCTCAAGAGCCCTCTTCTTCTAGCGCCTGGTGGTCTCATTTCTGGCGCGTCTGGTGGTTTTCTTTGCGGGCTTTTCGGTCGGTTCCTGAGCGGGGACATGTTGCGCGTAAGTGTCCCTTTGGAATCCCAGTGCAGTATCCTGTGCCCACCCAAGTCGGACCGTGACCTTCTAACGCGTTCGTGCTTGTGCGCCCTTTGCTTCAGATCAGCCTGAAAAGAAGGTAAATATTATGTTGGTGAATGTTCAACGAGATTGAACGATAGGAGTTAAAACACCAAAGAGCATCTGTGAAAATCGGGCCATTTTTTATCGATCTTCAGAAAATCAAGTTATTCCTACAGTTTGGCAGCTACCAATTGATTTCGATAATGCCTGGTTTTAACAAGATGGCTGTCAAAGTCATAACGCGATAGTAGCCACACAATATCGGAGAACGACTTTTTCGGACCGCGTCATTTCTACAAATGACACGATCAAATAGCCCCCCAGATCACCAGATTTATCTCCAAATGATTTTTTTCTCTGGGGATATCTGAAATATTTGGTTTATGGGCGACGAATATTTATGAACTGAGGTTCAAAATAATCCAAGTTTGTGCCAAAATAGCAACTATGCCGAATCTGCCCAGAGATATGAGATTATCTCTTTATAATAGATTTGGCTACTGTTCAGCACAACAAGGTAGATTATTTGAACATTTGATTCAAATTTATGAACCTTTTCGCATTTTTGAGAATTTTTTTGCCAGTTATGGCAAAAAAGAACCCAAGTTTTCACAGAGGAAATTAATTGCCATTAATTGTGGCTAATAAATTCCTCTTCTTCAATGGAATAAAATTGTCGCATTTATTTACAACCGATATAGTCTAACAAACCTCACGTCTGAAGTGCGACTGGCATACTGGCAAATTCTTACTTTAATCAAGATCGCGTATCGAGGGACTGCGGACTGGAGACTCCCCACCAACCTGCAGAAGAACAGTCGTTTATTCTACATGCACCGCGATGAGGTTTTAACTATTCCACTGGCGGATTATATTCTCAACTCATCTAGATTAACGTATAGTTTCGCATAGTGCCGAGTGTCGACATTTTCACAGTCTAAAACAGTTAGTATACATTGACAGAATAAAGCCATGAAAAATGTTTGATGTAAATGTCACGCCAACTACAGAAGAACTAACGACAGCTGTTTCATATTCTCTTGTTTGCTTTGCATTTACGCTGAACCCCTAGGACTCTGATAAAAAGCCACTGGCTTAAATTATGTATTGCCCCAGGTATTATTCCTTGTTTCTTCTTCGTTCGTCTTGCAATCTCGGCATGAAGTCGATAAACTCACGGAGCTTGCATGACACTAAATCTCACTACGAGAAGAAGTTGAATAACTTCGAAGCATTTCCAGAGAATGAGCATTTCCTTGTTATCTAAATATAAATAACCTGATGGGACGATAAACCTGAAATTGCGTATAGAGGCGATGTGGATTCTTTTCGAAATTTTTTTTTAGGTAATTTTGTCCTTGTCGATATGGCTATCCCTGGTGGCGTTTAGTTAGCCTCTTTTGGAGCATGTGCTTGGAGACAGCGTGCTATCCTTTTGTCCAAATGTCTCCAATTTTCTGACTTCTTTCTCGAACGTAGTTTTGAATGATGGATTCACTGATATCAAATTCAATTCTGTCCGACAGGCTTTCCGGTTGTTGTCACAGTAACTTCCGAACGGAACGAGTTAGAGGCTTGAAACTTTCACGGTAGGTTGCTGATGAAAATACGACGGTACAAGTTCGTTAATTGACAAAATCGGCCGAACGGTTTTGGAGTTATATCCATTCGGAATGTTGAGATTATTTCCTGAATATCTCAAGAAGTACTGATGCAATAAGTTTGAAACTTTGTAATTAGACTACGAATACCGGGGCGAAGTTTATCGAAAAATTTCGCGACTATCGTATACCTAGTTCAAAAATTAAAAAAAAAAAAAATCGAAATTCTTCCCGATTTTTATTGAGAAAATGTTTCTGTTGACCATTCATCAGATTTATATGGAATTTGGCACATACCTTGAGGTCATCATGTAACAACAGTGTACCAAATTTCAGCTCGATCCGATATTTATTTTTGGAAGTATTGGTGAATATATCAAATTTGGTTGGTTCTTTCCCCAAATTTTTTTCGTCAATAACGTTTTGGTGGACAGAATTTGGTTTTGATAAGGCAAATAACGAAAATAATTGTACCAATCTTGAAAATTCATCGATCAGTTCTGAATTCGGTTATTTCTTCAGTCTTGAGCTATCAAAAATAGGTGGAATTCCAAATTTCAACGTTATAAGCATGATGTAAGTAAAACATGGTGTGCTCATCTGCTCATCTGTGATCGTATTTACCAATGGTGACGTTATTTTTTCATTAAAATTCGAAGCACAGAATATATATTTCCCTGTATTTTAATCTTGGGATAATTTTTTTTTCAGATGAGCACACCATGTTTTTTACATCATGGTTATAAGCATGAATTTTATTTCTATGATTTAGGCATAGAACTTCTCAGTTATATTTTGTAACCAGAACTAAAGCCGCGACTGGACTTTCAAGGCCTGATTCGATGTCAATAATTCTTGAATGAAGTATTTTATATCACAAAATCTGACCCCCATTGTGGGTAAACCGTGACCATCTACCTTGAAGATGTCTATTTCCAAATATTTATCCTTCCAAAATGAGGACACCACGGAACATCGGACAATATCGAATTATCCGATAAGATATTTGAATCTACATTATACTTGGCAGCGCTATACACATCATCGCAAATATTTGTGTTCTTTACCCTGGAGTTATAGCAGCCTAAAGCAATGGATCCTTTGTCTCTGTTGATTAATTTGTAAAATCACTCCATTTGAACAGGGGAAATAGTTAACATAGTCTGCGTAAACATCGCCGATATGATGTGAACTGAGGGATAAAACAACCAACTATAGGTTCCCTTTATTTATGACCAAATATCCCTTTGGCTCTTCATTTGGACATGTCGTCCACAGAGAGAACACTTTGAGGTTAACTTTGTCGGTCCGGTGAACATAAATAATATTGAGGCTTAAACAGAAGATCTCAGGGTGTTCGGTGTTGCCGTTTCATACAATTTTCGCTGGTAATTCATCGTTTTTCGGTCAATTTATTCAATTTCCACCTGACAGCACTGACCCAGGCTGTCATACCCGTGGGAACACAGATCGGACTCGATGGTTGTCGGAATTTTTCAGAGAATCAAGAAACGTCAAAAATTACCAACTTTCTTTCGTATTTTTCGTACATTTCCATTCGTTTGAGAGGAATGGGAAGACGCTTATATGTGTTTCCGGTCTTCGAAGATTCATTCCCGACCCTCGGTCTCGGCCGAAAAGCTTTGCCTTCAGAGGAGATAGCTTTTGGAGATCGGTCTATTCTACGGAATCGGTGAAAATTCGTCAAGTTTAAGAACTTTTTTCGGTTTCTTGGAAATATGGGACAGGGACGAATAAGGTATCTACGGAAAGAGCGTTCCTTCTTTTTTCGGATCGGGAAATCGAAATTGTTTTTGAGGTTACTTTGAAAATTTTTTAAAAGAAGCTTTGTTGTTATACCAAACTTTATGGACCCTTGTAATTTTATCGTATCTGATTCCGATTTCGAGAAAAATAATCGATTCCCTAGAAATCCTCAGGAAACTCTGTATTGAAATAAAATTATGCGAGGAATCTCGCCTTTTCATTTGTACACAATTCGGGAACACCTGTATCTTTCATATATTCTGACTGAATGAAATGATTAATCATAACTTGAATTTGTTGAAATGATTAATTCTAGAGAACTCTCGACAACACTGTATGATCCAACTTGGAAAAATATGTCACAGAGTGTCCGACCCATGTATCCTATGCATTGATGTTTATTTATCCATCATCGAATATCATGGACATTCAAACTAATTTATGGGAAATGCACCATTGCCTATACGGCCATTGAATGTTTATCAAAATAAAAATCTAATCACTATTTGCAAGATGACAAAACTTTAATAATTACGTTTTTTTGTATGATATTTTCAAGAGCACTCATCCGATCCCGTTGAAATCTGGCACTCCGACGTGAAATGACGGTTTGAAACTTTATGCAAAATTTCGTGGGATTGAAACGACCAGAAGGTAGCAAAATGGGTCAAGCATCGCCGGTCGGGACCAACACCCGGATGGATGGCGTTACTGTCCACAAACTCGAACAATCAAGTCGAATTAGAGAACTCAGCTCGAACTGCTTAGTTATTCAGGCTGCGCAAACAAAGATTTACATATCTTTTCGAAAAAATCAGAACCTACCTTACGCGAAGTAGTACCTTACGAAGTAGTAACCTGACCAACTTTCGATTCCTCAACCTACACGGTACAGGCGTGCTCTTGCATTCTTCGCGATACTTCGTCCGAAAAACAAGCATAAACCTCGAAAGCGAAGCTTTTCTTCAGTTCTCACGGCATCTCGAATTTAAAACTGAAACGTTTCGGCTTTAAAGTTTTTCGACGCGAAAAAGTATAAGCGAGCAGATGGCAGACGGAAACATACAAAACTACGGCACTAAACGAAGGTCTGCGATAGTTTTCAATCGATCCGATGCACCTGCTCTGTTCGCAACGAAGGTAAGACTCGAAATTGAGGAAATTACCTGAGTTTCCCGCCATTGGAGGTCGGAGAACTAGAGGGTAACACTGAAAAACGGTCGTCGACTCTTTTATGAGGGGGCCGAGGGGCTGGAATTGGAAGGAAGTGCTACTATAAGAAACATATCTGCTTGGTACAGCCGTCCCTTTTATAAGAACCGTAAAAATATCGAGAAATTGGTGTATAATTATAAATGTAAATTAATGCATCCGGCTTGAAGGACCAACATTTGCGATAGTTAGAACTTTTAAGACTTCGTGTGTAGTTTTCGAATGAATTTGAAGATTTTAGATTATTGTTCGATACGTTCTATTCTCATAAAATGTTTATATTTTATATTGATATTTTATAATGAGGTGCAGCTTGAGACAAAAGTGTGTTGGAAAACGTGTTTATTTTCCCGTAGATATATTTACTAGTTGCAGCAATATACTTTTTTGTGTGAAGGTATATTTTTTAGTCTTCGTTCTGACATAGGTACTTGTTTTCCACCAAAACATAATAATTCCAGAGTTCGGAGTTTCCAAACAATAACAAATGTTAAGATTCAATATACCTATTTATAAATTCGATCTATCTTACAACGTGAAGTGATATATTCAATATTATTTCTCAGACATTATTTCGAAAAATTGTTCCTGAAAAATAGTGTACTTAACAGATGCAGAAACAACTTCCATGAACAAATTTTTTCACCACTTCTGTTTCAGATATTGTTGAGAGTAAACCCACAAAAAAATCTAGAAGAGCATTCACGTGAGGTCAGGAAATTTTGCACCTAATTACGAAGTTTCACTCTACTTGCATTCGTACTTCTTCAGATATTACGGAAATAACGTTAAAAATCCAAATAAAAACGAAATTTGGCACATTTTTTTCCTTATATCTTCGAAAATAAATAAAGGATCGAATTGAAATTTGGAATATTGTTGTTGAATACTGACTCTAAGGTTTGTGCCAAATTCCATTAAAATCTAATAATTTTTTTCGAAGAAAAAAATTTTTCATCGAAAATTTAAAAAATTTTCGAATAAATTTCTTTGAAAATTTCCTAAATGGATCTACACGAAATTTTGCTCTAGGTTGTGCGTTGGTATTCCAAAACTGTCCACGAAGTTTCAATTTGATCGAGTCAATAACTCCATCTGACAATTTCGAGTCGCTAAGTCTTTTCGTTCGAAAGTTAGAGCACATACGGACGGACTGTTGGGCAGAATTGAATTTGATCACGGATTCTTCTCCAGGGAGCTCAACCCAATCGTTTAAGAACATTTTCGGCTCAAAATTCGAAAATTACAGACATCATGACGAAATGTTCCCTAGAACAAGAGCGTTAAAATGGTTTCGAATTGACAACGTTCCAAAATATTGTTTGTGATTTGGTTATAAGAAAGATATGGTGAAAGCAAGAACGAAACAGTAAATTTCGATAAGAAATAGAGGAAATTTGTGATCTAAACCCACGTAAAATTGTTATCAACATTAGAGGTGCACCGGATGTCATGGCAGAAGGAAATAAAACTTAACACAACTAACTCTCCCTCATCGAAATATACTTTTCTCTAAAGAGATTTAAACTCTAATAGGTATAAGGGAACTGAACTTTATTAAGGTCTTGCGGGATATCACTCAGAAAATACTCGATTTTCTTATTCAAATTCCAATATTTCAGAGAAATAAGTTCGGGCACACAAAATATACAGGATGTTTCGTAAAGAGCCCACTCTGCTTTTGAAAAAGACTTTTCCATGGAAGTTCTACTGATTCAAAGATACTCATTTTTCATTGGAAAAATATTAAATGTTTCCCCTCTCATTTCAGTTAATTGGAACAGGGCACAAATATAATAAAAGCACAGAAAGAACGACTAACAGAGTCAAACATTCAATATTCTCATAAACAAACGAATACCGCGAAAAAGGTGAGACTTTCATGGAAGGGGATTTTCACAGAAGATTAGATGTATTTTTTTCGACCGCTCTTCTAGGGACACCCTGTAGTTCGATTATTCTTGAGCTTCAAAAAAAAATTTCCGTTGAGTTTCTCTATGTCCATAAGTTTTTTTTATTGTTATTCCATTCAAAACATTAGTTGATTTAAATATTGGGATATCTTCGACATATTATTCTTCGTGTTGAAAATTTCCATTGAATATAGTCAGGATCTCCCCAATCACAAAGATTGAAGTCTAGACATTTCTTTCCCTCATTCAAAGAAAATTCACCTCACCTAAAACAGTCGAAACTGCTGCTATCCCTTCATTCTCCTCCCACAAAACTCCACTTTACAAATACCCAACAAACTCATAGGAGTCACAGTCCTGATTCATGCTGTACCACACACTCCCAATTTTCGCATTTCCCACAAGTCTAGATCGTTTCGAACGCACAAAAACACCGTCTAACGACAATTCGTAGTGACACTGGCACCAGACAACCGTCGAAAAGTCGGACTTAAAACGACCTTAAAATAGTCTTATGTCAACGTACTGAAAGCTTAAAACGAGGCGAAACAGATACGGATTGCAGCACTCTTATCTAATCACATAGTACGAGCACTCTCTGGTGCACCCGAAAAGGTTGCTTCTACTAGTTCCACTTCCTTCGATCGAATTAGCTCTACTGAGGTGAGGAGTTAGGCTATGTTGATAAGGGTTGAGTCATCTAAATGTTATGGGGCAATAAAAGTTGTAATTATTTAGCTCACGCAAACTAGTGCTACATATACAAAGTTTTCCCGTGAAGACGGAATTTAAGAGGTAATAAATCCGTGGAAATAATTCCGTTGAATGAATGGGAAACTAAATGTTTATAGAATAAAGCATTCGAACTATGTTATTCAAGGATTTAAAACCGTCAAAATTTTCCTGAGAATCTCTTATCAAGAAATCGGTATGTTACTTCATCGATTTACTAATGCATCCGGCTCGAAGGACCAACATGTCACGATGACTGAAATTTACAACACTCCACTTGAGGTATTCCAATAGATTTTAAATCAGTCTTGGAAATGTTCTATTCCCGAGGTATCTTCACTTCAGATTTTATAATCCCATTTATTCTTCTGATTCATTTATAGGCCAGAATCAACTATTATTTATGGTGAGTAGAGTTACCTCAACCCATGGAGATGTAGTATTTTAGCTTTGTTATATAATCAGTGTGTCAATTCGAAGAGGAATCACCCTTAATTATCTCAGTCCACATGCAATATCAGAAAAAACCCACCGACGTGAAGTCAGCAGGTTTTGCACTCATGTTCACTTTCGGTGATATCCTTCGAACATGCGCGCAGAAGCTGCTGACTTCACGTCAATGTTTTTCTATTTTTTTTTTCGTTAAAGTCATTGGGCGGATTTTACCCATTCACGACCCAAGTCGTTTCTTCTGAAAGTTATCGTGTTTATGGTCGCCCGTTGGGCTTCCGAATGGAACAACTTAGAAACTCGATATTTGTAGAGTAGGTTTGAAATTTGTTTTTGAATTTAGTGACAGTACGATCTCGACACAATTTATGCAAAAAGTTGCGCGTTGGTTTACTCTACCAAACTCCCAATTTTCAATATAATCGTTTCAGTAGTTTCCGAGTTATCACAAAAATAACAACAAAATTTCAGAGAGCTCTCACTCCGAAACCCCTTGGTCGATTTTGCCCATTAACGAACTTTACCGTCGCATTTTGATACGCAACCTACCTTAAAAGTTTCAAGTCGATAGGATTCTACGAACGCCCGTAATTGTGTATACGGACGGCCGGGCGGACAGAATGGATTTTGACACCGCATTCGTCATCAGTGAGTACCTAACCTAGTCGGTTGAGACCATTTTAGGCTCAAAATTCGAAAATTACAGACATTTGGACAAAATGATAGCACGCTGTTCCCCTAGAACAAAATTTAACTAAGGATTAATTTATGCTTGAAGTTTTTGAAAATATGATTTTTAGGCGTTCGTTCACGGAAATGAGTTTTACTTTCGCTTAAATGTCTATAATTTCCGGATATTGAGCCGAAATTGATTTCGAACGATTAGGTCGGACTCATTGTTGGAGAATTTGTACTCAAATAACATTCATCGTTTAGGGCCAATTGCACCGTATTACAAAACCATAGATTAAGACCATAACCAAGGCTTAGGTAAAAAATTATCTTGCACCGTCACGTAATCCACGTTCAATGGCCTTAACTGACTATTAAATTTAAACTCTGGAATTTGGGGGCTTAAAATAAGGATTAATGGTAAGCTTCGGAATCTAACCCTACTTTCGAGCGATTTCGTACAAGTTTGACATTTTTCTGGACGTAACCTCCAGTTTGTTTACGTTTTTTTTGTTTACATTGGACATTGATGGAGAACTCCTACGAGTTGATAATCAAATTTTGATTAAAAGTGGTTGAATTTCAGATGATATTTATGAAAAATGATATAGGGAGAAACTGGCATCAGTAGGCATTGATTCGTATGTTTTAAAGCATGAAGAATTAACACCAGTATTTCCATTGAGTTCGTAAACTTAATGGTATTTCTATAAGCCTTCAACTATTTGAAATGAAAAAGTTACAATGATATGCTCATTTATTTCCAAGAGCAAATAGCAGAATGAAATCGAAGACATATTTGGAATGAAAAAACATAGTTTCATGAAGATTCTTCAGTACTATTTCATTCAGTGATGTATTACGTGGAAAGCTATCATATACTACTTCATTATTGTGCAGGTGCTGTCTCCGTGCTATCATTATCCTCTATTATATATTAACTGGACTCAAAATATAACTACAAACGAATTAATGTGAAAGAAATTGCATTCTCGTGTTAGACAATCTTCAAACGTACACCTTTGTCAATACTTCAATATTTATAGAGAATACTTTTTATTCTGCGGATCCACATCAGAGTTTTCATTATCTTCGACCAAAAATTAACTCAATTCATAATATACTTATTACAAACAAAATAATTTAATAGAAAGTCTACTCTTAAGTGAGCCGTTCCTTATCGGAAAGTTGTTTCGGATATTACAAAATATAAGTTTACTTGAGTATATGACTATAAATTTGAATAATGTTTAAAGCCTGATGCAGAAGTAAGAGCACAGAGCCCCTATTCTTGAAACGGGAAAGGGAGAAAATAGGCGTGTCGACGCTGTTGCCAAGGAAACCCGGTGCATTTCTGATAGAACGATAGAGAAGGTTCATTCCATCACATTCAAGAATAGGGTCTCTGGTCTGTGGTAAGAGATCCCTAGTCTTAATGATAATAAACAAGTCAGGAACATTACATGCAATATTTTTATGGAAGCTATAAAGTCTGTCATATATATTTTTTCGTTGGGATTTTCAATAGATGCATCTTGATTTTTCATAACTTATGGAAGTATGGTAGTAGTAACCCATAATAATGGGTTTTATCTTTCGAATTAAAATATTTCTTCAATTAGGGTTAAAATAAACAACATGAAGCTAGTCACAAGTACCAATTCATGAGAAAGTAACCAGATTTGTAGATTAATTTTAATCTAGTTACATTCAGCCTCGGTGCAAGCCGAATATTTAAAGCAGAGTTTAATAAGTTTATCGTCGCTTAACTAACTGTAGCTTAAGACGAAAACGGTGCAATTGGCCCTTAATCTGTCATAAGAACTGTGAATTAAAATATCTTAAAAGGCTAAATACCCCAAAAGTTTCGAAAGAACAAAGCCATGCCAGTTTTTTGCTCGAATTTCTTACTGGCACAATTCTTTCATGAAACACAGGAATAATTTAAAATTTCTCCGATCTTTTCAGAGTGAATGTTTGCCCATTAGAGAATCCACAAGCCCAGTGGCATCAAGGAAATCTAATTTAATTGGTATATTATCCCTTATATCCGACAGTAGCGGCCCGTAATCACCTTTATTCGGATATTATCCGTTAGAATGCGCCCTGGTAATTGATGAAATTGGATATTAAGACAGATTAACAGCCTAATTGGCATGAATTATTGATCTGAACAATTAGGAGACACCGATACGGTAATATCGAAAATTGAGATGTTAACCCCAATGAAAAATTGCCAACATCATAGCTGATTTATTCTCAGGTGAATGCATATTAGCACCTAAAGGATGTTTCAAATTGCGCGGTTTTTCTAAGAATAAATAAAATATAGATGGCGCACTGAATTCGTCTGGGTATTTTGACATTTAAGAAGTGTGATGTATGACATTTATGAAAATGGCTTCGTACACGATACAACTACGCGTTCAAATTGTTGAATTATTTTATGGAAATCCGCGTTCTGTGAAAAGTGTTTTTAAAAATTTACGTGAATTTTATGGTTTACATAATCGTACGTCTCAAAGCACTATTGGTCGAATTTTTGATAAATTTCAAGAGACCGGTTCGGTGGAAGATCAAAAAAGTGAAAAATACAGTCGTAGCGGTCGTTCACAAGAAAATAGTGATTTGGTTCGTAAAAGTGTTGCTGGAGACCACGGAATGTCTTTTAGACGACGTTCACAAGAAGTTGGACTTAGTGGGTCCACAACATGGCGTATTTTACACAAGGATTTAGCTCTGAAGGCATATGAGATTCAAATAACACAGAACTAGTCATTCGATCATTTGAAACGTCGTTAATTTGTCAATTTCATCAATGAACAACCAGCTGATTCTTCTCTAAAAATCATGTTTTCCGATGAGGCACATTTGCAACTTGGTGACTTTGTTGATGAACAAAATTGTCGAATCTGGGGTTAGGAAAATCGACGAATTATTCACGAGAAACCTATGCATCCTAAATGAGTCACTGATTGGTGTGCATTATGGTCAGGTGGTGTAATTGGACCTTACTTCTTCGAAAATGTTGCTGGTGAAGCTGTAACTATCAATGGTGATCGATACCTTCGGATGATAATCGAATTTTTGTGGCCTGAATTGATGAATATTGACATTTGGTTTCAACAGAAAGGCGCTACACCTCACTTTGCAAATGACACAATTGATTTATTGAGAAGAAAATTTCCTGGACGAATAATCTCCAGAAACGGTGATGTCAATTGGCCACCAAAATCATGTGATTTGACACCGATGGACTATTTTCTTTGGGGTTATGTGAAAAGCCAGGTCTATAAGAATAATCCACAATCGATACCTGAACTACAGGATGAAATTATTCGTGTCATTAGTGAGATAGAGCCTCAATTATTTAAAAATTTCATTGAAAATTTCAACAATAGAGTGGACGTCTGTAGAGCTGTAAGAGGAGGCCGCGCTGTTCCCCAGAACAAGCGCGTAATAATGCAAAAATCCTCCCAAAATGAGCTTACATCGATATTATGCATCCTGATCAGAACCTATACTTCGTAGAGGTACGTGGCCTTCACGCCACCTCGACTTAACGTCGTTAGAACATTTATTCCCCCCGAAACTCACCTTGAATTTGTCGATTAGCACCTGGTTGAACAGCTCAGAATTGGGCCTGTGCAGTCTGCCGTGTGGTGGCCTCCTCCTGACTACAGGAGGACTGTCGTAATCGTCTGCGGGAACGTCGGTATCGTGAGACTCTGAGCTGTCTCCGCCAATGCCGCCGCAGCCTGGCACCATCTGAAAAAAGGCCTTATTAACAGCAATTCTTCGTCGTTTAGAGGCTCAACATCGAATTAAAGATGGCTGAGGGCAAGGTAACCGTTACAACGTGAATCATCTTCGGCGTCAATTGCATTTAAATGCAGATTTTTGCCGGTCTGCACCAGTAGCGTACAACGACTTTCCATATCTCTAATATCACATCGATCTTAATGAAGAATGTTGATTGAAATGATTCATTGAGGATTTAGCTGGAGTGATTCACGCTGCAGTTGATTTGTGGAGGGCAATAATAAGGTTAAATACAGCATTCAACATTTTGCATGTATAGCCTAGCTACTTATGAGTCGAGAATTACTGATGATTCTTCACAGGTGGTCCAAAAGTATGCCTGTAAATTTTTTTTTTAATAACTTCAACACTTTTTTTTTAGAAAATTTTATTTCGAATTGGCACTGTGATTATTGAACACTGAGAATAATCTGAATATACAAGGTGTTTGGTTTTAACTTTCTCATACAGGGTGTATCTGAATATCAAGGAAAATGCAAGGGGTGATTCTGTGGTGAAAATTAAGGTAGATATTTAGTTTGACATTTTTCGAAAAACCTCCCCCCAGAAATGTTACACCTCTTCAAAGATTAAATTTCTCTTTTATATTTTTCCTGTATATTGAGCTGAAGACACGAAACTTATTATTTGTTAATTAATCTTAGCATTTTGGAATTTTTCAACCCTGAAGTATGCTTAGAAGGGGTTGAAATAGTCAACCCCTAAGATGTTTTTTCTCAAAATTCTTTTTTGGATGAAAATTTGTCTTTTAAAAAAACATGGCTCAAAAGTCTCATTCACCAACTTTTTTATCACAACAAGTTTTTCCGAAAACCCAAGCATTTACGGAAAAACATAACTCATGTTAAATAGCATTTTATTGAACAACAGCTAACCAAATTATGATTCTACTAGGCCAAGACTTTTACAACAGAAACAATAGCGAAAAATGAACAAAAACCGGTAGAATATCGACAATACGATTAAAATAAATGTTGAAAATGACTACCTTCAGCTTCAATACAAGCATTTACCCCTTTTCTCATTGAAATGCGTATGCGGTCAAATATGCCTGCTGAATTTCTTATCGTTTCGCACCCTTCTATAATGCGGTTTCGCAGATCATCGTTATTAAATATCTTAGAGGTTTACTATTTCAATTTCAGGTTGGAATGAATTCCAAAATGCGTTATTGACAAATAATATTTACCAAGTTTCGTGTCATCAGCTCAATATATAGGGAAAATATAAAAGAGAAACTATTTTTTGTTTGTTATCTTCGGAAGTGTGTAGCTTTTCCGGTGGGAGGTTTTTCAAAAAACAACCCTTAATGTTTTTCGGAGTTATTCAGGTACACCCTGTATTTCGGGGGTGACTCTTGTGACCTCCAAAATCCCATGAATTTGCGTAGCCTTGTCAAAAATTGGCGAATTCGAATTAAATTTGGAACATGGGAGTTTTTGGAGGAACTGATTCGTCTGGTGATAAAAAAATCGACTGAATCTCATCAGTGGCGGAGGTAATAGAGGAGGCTTCCATGAAATTTTTTCTGATTTTCGAGTATGTGATCTAATTGCAATTTGAACCAAAAAAATTCACTCCTGGAATATTGATTCTGTGGTGATACCTCTGAATAAAGAACATAAGGAAGGAGCATAATGCCTCACAAAGTGGGTCCGGGATGGATGTTGCATATGGCCGACTTTCTGTTCACTTTGAAGAGAGAACGACTTGTTCCGAGACTTCTTTGTCTGAAGAAACGAACTAACATGAGTCATACTTGGAGATTTAATATGGGCGCCTATGTCCCACTTTTATACGAAGTAGAAAAGCGTTATGCTCCTTCCTGTTGTTCTTTATTCAAAGGGTGATACACATGCTAACTGAGCAGTGGCGTGTCGTTTTTCCTTGAAGATATTCAGGTCCAGGCATGGGCGCCAAAACCGTTTTCTTTGAACACATTTCAAGATTCTATCGACAATGGTACAATCAGGTGCGGAAAATTTTGGGTATTAGAAGAAAAACATAAGATTAGGCTTTCGTAGGCATTATGCACTTTTGAACCATCTGCTTATTGATATGATTAGCATTACTATAGCTTTTCGTGTATGAAAATATGAAATGGTTTATCATTTTCCTACGAAAAAAATAACACTGGACTAATACAATTTCGAGAATATAAGACATTTTTGTATAGAATAGGCAACAAACTCAATTGCGCCGCCGGCATTTAGGAGCAGTGATGAAATTACGCTGACACCAAACTTCAATCGTGATCAGAGTAAAATTCCTTGAAACAACAGGGGAAAAACTTGTGCGATGAAATCGATTTTTAATCAAATACATCTTGAGTATATACTGAAGAAAATAATTGTGAAAATGTTCAAGGATGATTTGTGAGCTAACTGAAAGTAATTTATTCTCAAAGAAGGAAACTAGTAAAGGTGAACAATTAATCTTAGGGATAGATTCAAAATTTTTGACGTATTGATTGGGATGACAGTGCAACAGAGCAAGAAGCGGACATTTTTCGCTGCAAAATTGTGCATTAGCAGGTATCCATCCCTTACTGTATTGTGAGAGTTCCTTCAAAAAAACTCGAAATCTTAAGCAAGATAATGTGTTAAAGTTCACTTGTTAGCTCTATCCCTCAACTAACTCCAAAAAAATGTCGGAATGAAAAGTCTATATTGGGTGTACAAAAACAAGAATCTAAATACTATTTGCATGATGCCAAAACTTGTATATTTGCCGAAGAGCTAAAAAAAGCTACACCCCAGCACTCTAGACGAATTTTATTCTGCGTTTTCTTTCTTAAATGAGCAATCACTGTCCCTAAAAGTTTGCAAAAAGTTCCGCTCGTACCACTTCCTTAAAGGACAAACCCTCGGACTTGCAACCAACGTGTTCAAACTCCCCAGGCCTCCTCCCAACTAATTCGAACAGGTGGCCTTCCAATATCCAACTTCCGCATCAGAAAAACACACTCCTTACTCGGCCAAACTCGGATAACTCCAACTCCATCTCTTGGCTAATTGAACTCCCGGGAACTCCAGAGTTTTCCCCTTTCGGAGCGGCATAATCAATTAGGCCGTTTTTGCATAATGCAGAATTAATGCGCTGCATTGGCGTTTTCAAACAGACAGTGACCTCTATCGGAACGTGCCGGTATCGGTGTACGTTACCAGGTTGGCCAGCTTGATAATTTGTGCATACATACGCGATGCTTATCTTCTATCTTGATTAGTGTAATAGATCATTTGATTGATATCTTGGGTGGATTATGATCTATTGGGTCTACTAAGCCTCCTGTTTCGAGGTGACTTAAATATCTAATGCCGGCCATATACGCTCCGGTCTACCAGAGAGGTTGGCCTGTGCAGGTTTTAGGCATGACGTCGTTACATGTATGGGATGGTCGGAGGTCTCTCACACATGCTCAGGTTCACCGTAGGGTAGTTCGAAAAAGAATCGAATTTCGCTTCTTCTCCGGTCGCCTGAGCAGGTCTGTTCCAATACGCGCACCGATTGACCCGTGCAGGTAGAACTGCGCAGTGCAACCTATCCGGTAGACCGCAACGTATGTGGCCGGCGTAAGTGTGTAGAATGACTTTCAGCTTAGGGGTGCCGGAAAATCTGACAACATCGCCATTGCCGCTGGCAATTGTCCACCATCGCTCCATGTATAGAGTGATCAAAATTGGCGATAGAAAAAATTGAATGGCACATTGCGGTGTTTTTTTCGAAAGGATCTCTATGCCGTTATTCTTCTGTTTTCGAGTTATAATTCAAAATTGACATTTGGCCAATTTTATCTTTAGTTAATATTTCGGTTTCTCTTTGTGTTATGAATTTAAAAAAGAATTATTTTACTGACATGAGCACAGAAATTTGTTAAATTTTTCGTGGTTGGATTCACTGACGAGGAATTCGAAATGAAATTTAATTTTGTCTGTCCTGCCGTGAACACTGTAACTTATGAAAGTGAAGACCGAAACTATTAAAATTTCAAGGTAGGTTGAGTTGAAATAATGGGAATATTAAATGGTTTCAGAGTTTTACACATTTCATGGTTATTTGATCGAACTGATAGCTGATAATTTAATTAATGATGTGAAATGCCGACGCCCAAGTTTTTGTCGAATTTGGTAAGGACATAATGTCTAGATATAATATCTAGAGGAAATGTAGATAAATGCTTTCGAATTTAGTGTTTCAGAATTGTACTTCAAATTCCGCTGATTTTTTGTATAAACTTCAAGGTCGAGACTCATCAGAATCAAGTTTGATCGTATTTTTTTTTGAAAACATTGGAAAAATTTCGGAGCGATAAACATACAAAATCATTATGGGCTCATGTTATCTTTTCCTAAATTTGGCCTTCGCATTTTGAGCTCTATTCCTGCTCCTCAAATATCGAGTATCTCAGTAGTTTCTTCCGGAAGTTATTGTGTTACTATCGGCCGTTAGGTCGATAGTGAGGAAAATTGATAAAATCTTGAATAGCTTCGATGTGAGGTCAGGAGTTTTGATGCGCTTTTTGAAATTCGGTGCCAATGCAGATTTTGTCCTATTTCCTCTAATAATTTTGAGAATGATTATTGAATTGTTGTCAAATATTTGCCCCGATCTGTATGCCAAATTTCAAAGAAATCTAATAAAGAGTTCCAGAGGGAAACGTATTTTTCAATAAACTCGAAAATTTTCTCTGAAATATATACCCAAGCAATCCTAGCGAAATTCTGCACAATGTTGAGGGTCGGTATTCTCCAAACAATTACGTAAATTTCAATCTGGTTGCATTCGTAATTCTTGACATATTGTGGAAATAACCTCAAAATTTCAAATGGGTATAATTCTGAAACCTTCGGGCCGATTCCGACCTTCGAGGGAATTAACCGAGATATTGAGGCACCTATTATGGAAATTTCAAGATTCTAGGTCTTTTCCTTCCAAAGTTAGAGCACATAAAGAGGGTCGTTTGAGACAATTTCCGGAAAATCGAAAATCCGAGACATTTGAGCAAAACCATAACAAACGTAAAGGAAATTCATCCACAGTTTTCTATCACAATCAGCTGGTTTATGGTTTCAGGAAGGCCAAAAATAAGAGCAAGGGAAATAAATAATATGGATCTTTTCTTGAAATATTGATTTCCGAAATAACCACCCAACGTGATAGACAATCAGAATTCCACTTTCAAGATAGCTGAAGAATAAATAAATAATACTGAACTGAAGCCACATTTGCCGATCTCGTGACCAACAGAGAAGTTGGAATTGAAGATTTTTCAAGGGATCAAATTCAACAAAAACACAAGATTGCATAATCTGCGATCTCTTCGTCATTTCCTAGAAACCCAACAAAAGGAACTCAACGGAAACATAAAAATGTAAACAAACTATGCAAATGGTACGATGCATCGTTAAAATCGGATTTAAAACAACTGTGCATATGTTTACTTACTCATTCAAACTGGGGCAATCGACACAAGTGAGAATAACAATCAAAAAATGTTCTGAACATGTGTGTGAAATAGGATGAGGAAAATGATCCAAACCAAGAAAAAAAATAGAGGAATATGTGTAAATGTAGTAGTTTCTTACCAAGCTATTCTAGCTGCCGTCTAGCAAAAATTTACAGAATTAGTGTGCAGTTTAGACAATATTTTGTGTTTAAAAGTGACGCCTTTATGATTTCAAGGCACTTGAGGTCATCAAGCTGAATTTACTGCAAAGTTGAAAGATTCGGACTTACCTCAATTTGAATGCCACTGTCTCCACTGTTACATTTGGCATTTCTGGCAGCTTTGTTCATGCGTTTCCTCTCCTTACTGGAACGCCATATCAGGGAGCCAAACCTGAAGAAGGGGAAAAATTGGAAAATATAAAAATGTAACCTTTGTGAATAAAAATGTAATATATATTAATATTTTCCATTTAATTTTTTTTGAGGTTTGAGCATGAAAGCAACTTTTTACCTTGGTTTCTGTTCTGGTTGCTCTTCCTTCTGTTCACTTTGTAAAGATGACGACGGGTTGAGGGTCTCGTCTTCCGAAGGTTCTTTGGATATCGAAGGCGCAATGGACAGTCCTTGATCTAAGCTGTCTTTGCTGCTCTTCTTTTGGAAACGGAGTGAAATGGACTTCTTGAACTTCTGTAGGACGCTCTCGGTCGAAGAAGCTGAAACAAAAAATTATTCAACTGAAATTATTGATCCATCTAACAGATATGTTTATCGGGATTCCAATCTCCATAATAATTTTCATTTCATATTCTTCACCAAATAATAAATTTTTTTACAGTACAGTTTTTTTAATATGTTTGAAGTACTTTTCAGCAGTTATTGGACACAAACGAGCTTCAGGAACGGATTCACACATAAAGATTCGATTTGATTTTCTTCAGCTCTCGTTTTTCATTTCTGTGCGCTAGATATGTCTTATTATTTTGTCCGAATGTCTGTAGAATTTTAATTTCAAGTCGTTTTATATTTTGAAAATACAGATACTATCGAATTGAAATCTGCTACTTGGTTGAAAAATGACGTCTTAAACGTTAATTAAAGATATCGTGGAAATCAAACGATTGGAATATTAAGAAATTGTTTTTGTAGGACAGTCAAGATTCGTTGGACGAGGTCATTACCTGGCGGGTGACCAATTTTTCTTCCAATTAAAAAAATGCGCAAAAGCTGCTAACGCCACATCGGTGCTAGTCCCGAATACAATATGAACAGTACAGTTCAAATGTCTGGTTAATATTAGGATCAAATTTCAATGTAATGGTATCCACAATGAAACTGCATCAAAACATTGTCATTGTCATTGGTTGTCATGAATGGTACATTGGAACTAACCCAGCAATAAAAAGTCCTTATCGCAGTTTCAATGAAAATATATCACGAATGCCTCTGAGAAAACAGTCACCTATCAGATATCTATGACTAAGGAAAAATAAGATAAGGTCATAACTATGTGCCATTACAATGAAAATTGCTTAGACGCGGACAATAAAAATCTATGGAATTCTCGTTTATAGGCTTTCGGATGAATTGGAAATTTCTATGGAATTATTTCCAATTATATCTGAATCTTTAAAAGGAGAAAACATAATATATTTGCCAGTTTTTATTGATTTAGATATCTTGTGTGTAATTTGATGTTCTAGATTTCATAATATTGTGTATTTTCTTATCAGCATTGTAGTTGTAGATGTAAAGATGTATGTCCTTAAGATCGAACGTCTTGTTATTCATTCATCTTCCCACTTCACAATGCATTTAATAGTAGTTATAATTTAGAGATTTCGACAACAAAAGAAATCTCACAATGATGTGGTTTAGTCGTTTATTGTTTGACTTCTGAAGTAATTGTTTAATTAGAAATATTGATTCGATAACATTTCTCTGTATTCATCCAATTTTGAAGTGAACCTTCCGATAAGCGTAAAATAAGTTTTTTGAGCATTCGTACGGTGATAATACGTTGTTCTTGAGATATTGAGGAAATTACCTCGAAAATTCAAATGACTATAACTCTGAAACCGTTTGGTCGATTTGGTCCATGCACGAATTTAACCGTCGCATTTCACGTGAGGGGGTTGAAAGGGGTTGAAATTTGTGCATGAACAAAACTGTAGTAGTCGACTTTCATTCGGTAACAAATTTCATCAGGTACCATCGCCTCAAAGTAAATGAGCCATGACAAAGTGCACATACTGAAAATCTCTTTGAAGTAACTAAATAAAAAAAAAAATTTTTCTTGAAAATTTCTGCAAGCCTGTGAAGAAGATACAAAGACCTTGCCAAAAGAGTACCACATGATCCACTTTCCCTATCCAAAAAACTTAGAAGGTTGATGGGGAAGGCACAGGGTGCAACAAAAATCCTTCAAAAATGCATAAAAATTTGGTACAAGTGAAACAAAAATTGACCTGTTTCAGGATTTTGTTGCCAAATATTTTTCTTCTGAGAAAATAAATTTGTTCCATAATTTTGACGCGCACTGTATATCTTTCAACCCAGAAGATTTCGAAGAAATATAGTACGACACAGATGAAGATCTCAAAAAGATATGTCAGATTCCTGGGGGCCGAGGCTCAAAATTAAAAACTGATTTTTTGTAAGTCCATTGTAATGATTTCTGGTAATTATGCCAAAAATCCATTACTTGAAAATAATTTGAATATCGACATTGATTGTTCGAAACATTTCCTCTGTCTTATGAAAACTTGAGGGTATAAGGAAGAGGTTGTTTTTTGAAATGCGACAAAAAATAATTATACGGGTATATGATCCTTCAAATCTAGATAATTTTTTCTTTGGTATTTGATTTGAAAATTCAGAAGTGTCCGAGACTGAAGGAAATCTGGAAAGATATAAATTTGTTCATCCTATCAGTATTTCGTATTTCTAAATCTGTGTTTCTTTTACTACGCGAACATCTTCAGGCAAATTCGTTAACCGATGATCAAACTTGACGGATTCGCCGTCCATTTCAATCTGAAGTTCAACTCACGTGATTTCGATCCGAAATAACCAGATCTCATCAAATTGAAACTTCTCGAAGTACTTCCACAGCCTGTCAACTTCCTGTCACACTTAACACTAATCTCCACCATTTTCAACCGTCACAAACCGAATCACAGCCGAATATCACTATAAAATCACAACAAAAACAAGTACTACCCGAACGAGTCTAACGTAAACACCCTGGCGATGACTCAAACTGACGAAACGTCGTGAATGCGATCTGTACCGGACGATGTGGCCGTTATGAACGATTCCATCGAAATTTTGGAGCCTGATGGGTACGTACCACCGTCGAGGGCCGATAAGGTCTGACTACGAACTAAGAACCAAAGTTAAGAGAACTTTGCCCAAGTCTTGATGACGACTCAAAACTGGTGGCAGAACAGGCTCAGGTAGAAACTGCGTGCCACGTGTTGCTTATTGAGTTTTTGTGTTAAATCAACGTTTATGGCCACCTGTCTGGGGCAGGGATGTGAGCGTTTAAGTGTGCCAATATACAGGCTGTTTCGAAGAGGTTTGCGAAGTATGGACGTTAACGTTGTCATCTTCAAAACCAAGTACTAAACAATGGGAGTTTTTTCTGAATTTGGGTTATTACTGCAAATGCAAATTTGAATATAATTATTAAGGGTTTGATTCATCATTTTACCAAATTACCTTCAGAAGGTATTCAAAATCAGATTTCAAAATTGGAGTTTGGGTTTTTCCAGGCATGCACGAAGTGATAACGGTGTTTAGTAGAATAGCTTTTTCTGCTATAGAATAATGAAATATTTATTCCTATTCTGTGGTACACACGTGTTCTTTGTAAATATAACCAAACAATTTCCGTTTGCGATTTGTCAGTAATATGACAGTTTGATAGTCTGTGCTTTTCTTTTTCTATTCCTTGGTCGTTGTCTTCTACTCTAACCAGATCGAAGTATAGCTATCTCTGCTTTCCTAAGCAAAGTAACACATTTGACGTCCTTTTCTTTCCGAGAAAGCTGAACTCGACGTTGCCATATCGTGCACTCAAGACAAATCCCTTTAAATGCAAATCCGCATTTTTATTTTGCAGTTTTAGGTGATCAAACATTTAAAAAAAAATAGAATATTGAAATTATATATATATAGCGGCGGTAGCTCAGTGGTTAGAGCGCAAGCCCCATGATCGTAAGGTCTGGGGTTCAAGCCCTTGGCCGGGAAATAACTTTTCCGGTTTTTAGGGGACCGTCCAACCATTCGCTGTTGGGTAAACAATTAACAGTGCTGTTCCTAACGTGGCGCAAGGAATTAGTAACAAAGCCTACACAGAACACACCCGGTATCCTAACTCGCACAAGCTTCAAGCTTCTGAGGGGTTTCGTTGAAGCCTAGGATATTCGGAAAAAATACAAAAAAAAAAAAATATGTTTGAAATGTGATGTTATAAAGGTTTTTCATGAAAATTACTGCATTTTTGTTAAAAAGAAAAAACCCCATTCGATTGAATATGTATTTTTGGCAGTATTTGGGAAATTAAATTTCGAATGAGTAACTCTTAGGAGACATAAGCCTGATTTTACCTATTCACGAATCAGATATTCGTGATTAAGCCCCAAACCTGCTGAATGAATATTGAGTCTCTAATTCATTTCTTTCGGAAGATATTGTGGAGAATTTCGGCTGTTGGTCAATCCGTAGGGCATCGATATTTGTAGAGTAGATTTGTAGCTCAAAAACGAAAGCCGAATTCGTGAATGAGTTGAAAAATAATGATAACAGTTCTTTATTGGAAAATCATTCCAAAAGGCCATCGACCGAAGTCCTTCAGTATGTTTATAACAAATGATTAAGAGTATGGATTGATACATGATAGAATGATAAACAATTGGAGATACACAATCATACAAAAAAAAAGAAAAAAAAAACACTTATATACATATTAACGATAATAATATTGGCTAAGTAGATAGTATTGAAATTATGAACATTTATTCTGCAACACTTCCCAAATGGTGTTTAGAGGAGTTGAATCTACCGCTGATTTCGCAGATATGCAGTATGTCAATTTGTAAAAACCCTGAGAGCGGGATTACTACAACCCCTAAAATCTTAAATGAAAATAACGCAACAACAAATCCAGTATTATTGTGGAAAAGATTTTTATCAGGGCATCTGGTAGTTCTGTTTATTTTCACACGTGTGATTCGCTGTTATTCTAGAAAATGCTGTTATTGGACCTATGAGTAAAAAAATATTCATCATTTTCATATTTCATTGCAAGTCTTGTTATTGTAACAATTCTACTTTTCTTATGACATTTATAAAAATGGCTTCGTACACGATACAACAACGCGTTCAAATTGTTGAATTATTTTATGAAAATCAGCGTTCTGTGAGGAGTGTTTTTAGAAAATTACGTGAATTTTACGGTTCACATAATCGTCCATCTCAAAGCACCATTGGTCGAATTATTGACAAATTTCGAAAGACCGGTTCGGTGGAAGATCAAAAAAGTGAAAAATACAGTCGTAGCGGTCGTTCACAAGAAAATATTGATTTGGTTCGAGAAGTGTTGATGAAGACCCTGGAATATCCATTTGACGACTTTCACAACAAGTTGGACTTAGTGGGTCCACAACATGGCGTATTTTACACAAGGATTTAGATCTGAAGGCATATAAGGTTCAAACAACACAGGAACTAAAGCCATTAGATCTTTTAAAACGTCGTTCATTTGTCAATTTCATCAATGATCAACCAGCTGATTTTTCTAAAAAAATAATGTTTTCCGATGGAGCACATTTTCAACTTGGTGGCTTTGTTAATTAACAAAATTGTTATATCTCGGGTGAGGAAAATACACGAATCATTCATGGTGATCGATACCGTCGGATGATAATCGAATTTTTGTGGCCTGAATGAATGAAAATTGATCCAGAGGACCTTGGGTTTCATTAAAATGGCGCTACACCTCACTTTGCAAATGACACAATTCGGAACACCCTTCAGCTTAATGCAATTTTATTCAGTGGAATTTATTCTATGTCAAATTGACAAAGCGATCTTAGCGCCATCAACGTTTACAGACAGAAATAGAACAATATTTGACAATAGACGACTTCGGCCCAAGTTGCCAACCCACAATTTACTTAGCAAGTTTACTTTCACTGGGGAACGGGAATTTCAGGACAAATTCGACATGATGAGGTTCGCATTATTTATAAATACCCGTAAAACATGCCTCGGCTCTTCAAATCAGATAATTCCTTCCAAATATAGGTTTTTGTTAAGATCGTCCCCGATTGGCTGAAATTTAAGTTGGGATTCCTGATTTCATGCAAACAGTGTCAATTTTCATAGGATACGTTCCGAAAATCAATTCTGTTGTTTCGGTTGCCGATTTTCCGCTCCGTAAATATGAAATATTCGGATGGTTCCTGGAACAAGCGCGTGAAAAAGGTTATTTACGGAATCTGGTTGATGAAAATGCGGTCGATTCACTGTCACCAGAACGATTTTCTATGGTAAATATCCATAGCATAGAACAATCTATGTTTACTTTAGGTTTGTTTTGGTTCGAGTTCAGAACTATACGGGACGGTTCTAGTTCGAAAATCATCGTCTGATTTGAATCTTGTGATTACTGAATCCCTGCAAATCCATTTAGGTATACATTTCGATTCAAGATATTCAAAAGAAGAGCTGTTTTGTTAAGCGGAAGAAATACGTGTGGTTATGTCCGTTATTTTTCTCAAGGTCAGAACGACTCGATTCCAGCAAAGGATGAAGTGATTTGTCTTGTTGGTCTATGCTAGAACCATCCCGTTCAGTTCTGAACTCGGAACCAAAACAAACCTAAAGTAAACATAGATTGTTCTATGCTATGGATATTTACCATAGAAAATCGTTCTGGTGACAGTAAATCGACCGCATTTTCATCAACCAGATTCTGTAAATAACCTTTTTCACGCGCTTGTTCCAGGAACCATCCGAATATTTCATATTTACGGAGCGGAAAATCGGCAACCGAAACAACAGAGTTGATTTTCGGAACGTATCCTATGAAAATTGACACTGTTTGCATGAAATCAGGAATCCCAACTTAAATTTCAGCCAATCGGGGACGATCTTAACAAAAACCTATATTTGGAAGGAATTATCTGGTTTGAAGAGCCGAGGCATGTTTTACGGATATTTATAAATAATGCGAACCTCATCATGTCGAATTTGTCCTGAAATTCCCGTTCCCCAGTGAAAGTAAACTTGCTAAGTAAATTGTGGGTTGGCAACTTGGGCCGAAGTCGTCTATTGTAGTTCCGTGTTAATGACCCAATATTTCATTGGGTAGTAGTGGGAAATAATCGACAACTGGCATTCCATGCATCTTCATCTCATCTTAACAACTTTTCATTAAAAAATACAGGCTTTTCTATAATATGTTATATGATATCTTTGGCTATTGATATCTTACAATATACTTCTATTGTCTTCAAAGTGTACTACGTCTATATCAACATGATAGTATACACCGTGTTTCATCTTTCATCTTTCGATTTAAAATTATCAATAGCATCTATTCTAATATATCGAAATCTTACACGTGCTTTCAGCAATACTTGATCTCAAACGAAAGAAGACTGACACGAAACTACCGATGAGGTTGTCAAATGCTTGCCGTGCATAGAACAAAATTGCCACCACCAATGAAATGCCGCAAAAGGCACTTTCAAAACTTCTTTTAATTTCTAGAATTACTTGACAGTTGATGACGACTGCATAAACTTTTGTCATCAAAGCAGTGTCCATAAACGAAGTGAACATGGATCTTATCCGGCGAGGGTGGACCAGAGGCTGATGCACTTGGCTTAAGCTAATGAGTATTCCGAGATTTACGAGTGCAGATGGCAGACGTTCTTAGAGGATCTGGCGTATGAACAGCTGCTGCCTATTTCGACCTTTTTCTTCTTCAGATTCGATATAAGTTAAAATGGGAGCGAAGAGGACGGAAAGAAACAGCTGTTACAATAAAGGGAACACTTTGCACACCTTGTGTATCATTCGATATCCTGGAAATCTGGCTGGATACGAAACGCCGGATGCTCCTCTAGAGCTACAGAATATTTAAAGGGATCACCTGGTGTTGTCTGAGGGATGAAGATGCAGCTTTCGAAACGAAGAAACGTGTACAATGGTCTTATGTTATTTATGTGCACGATGTTGTGCAGAAAATTCGAGAGAGCGCGACGACGTGTATACAGTGCGCGTCAAAATTATGAAACAAATTCATTTTCTCAGAAGAAAAATATTCGGCAACAAAATCCTGAAACAGGTCAATTTTTGTTTCACTTTTACCAAATTTATGCGGTTTTGTTGCACCCTGTGCTATCCCCATCAACCCTCTGAATTTTTTGAATAGGAAAAGTGGGTCATGTGGTACTTTTTTGGCAAGGTCTTTGTATCTTCTTTACAGGCGTGCAGAAATTTCCAAAAAAAAAATTTTTTTTTTTTTTTTTGAAAAATTTGTTAGTTTTAAGCGGTTTTCAGTATGTGCACTTTGTCATGGCTCATTTACTTTGACGCGATGGTACCTGATGAAATTTGTCACCGAATGGAAGTCGACCATTACAGTTTAGTTCATGCACAACTTTCAACCCCTACGAACCCTTTAATGGAGAAAAAATATTCACGTCAGGGGGTTGAAAGTTGATGAACAAAACTGTGAAGGTCGACTTTCATTCGGTGACAAATTTCATCAGGTACCATCGCGTCAAAGTAAATGAGCCATGACAAAGTGCACATACTGAAAACCGCTTTTTTTCTTGAAAATTTCTGCACGCCTGTAAAGAAGATACAAAGACCTTGCCAAAAAAGTACCACATGACCTTCTTTCCCTATTCGAAAAATTTAGAGGGTTGATGGGGATGGCACAGGGTGCAACAAAAATCCTTCAAAAAGACATAAAAATTTAGTAAAAGTGAAACAAAAATTGACCTGTTTCAGGATTTTGTTGCCAAATATTTTTCTTCTGAGAAAATGAATTTGTTCTATAATTTTGACGAGCACTGTATTAAGTCGAAATGTTATTCTCCTAATATTGATAAACAGATCCGATCAAATTAAAATCTGATATAAGGTTCAATAATATTTCAAAAAGCACTGCCGTGAAGGCAGCAGCTTTTGCACGCATGTTCAATGTAGATGACCGCTTCAGCAACGAATTTGAACATGCAAAAGCAGCTGCCTTCACGGCAGTGCTTTTTGAATTTTTTTTTTGATAAATTACTGGATTGCAATTCAATCTGATCTGTATTTTTGGAAATATTGGAAAAATGAAATTCTGAATGGGTATATCTACGGAATCATTGGGCGGATTTTACCCATTCACGAATTCGACCTTCGTAATTAAGGTCCAAACCTTCTCTACAAATATCGAGTTTCTAAGTTGTTTCTTTCGGAAGTTATTGTGTTTACGCAGTCGGCTGTTAGGCTGACCGTAAACACAATAACTTCCGGAAGGAACGACTTAGAAACTCGATATTTTTAGAGTAGGTTTGGGGCTTAATTACGAAGGTCGAATTCGTGAATGGGTAAAATCCACCTAATGATATACCCATTCAAAATTTTATTTTTCCAATATTTCCAAGAATACAGATCAGATCGAATTGAAATCCAGTACTTCATCGAAAAATTACAGTTCGAAGGTTCATACAGAATTTAATGAGGATGATATGATAAGAAAATCACAGAAATTTTTTTTTCAAATTGTTCTAATGACACGATTATCACGAAATCTCGCATAAAGTTGTCTTTCAGCATCTTCAAACTAGCTGCGAAGTTTTATCAGGACTGAATCAGTATTTCTCGAGTTATACCGAAAAAACAACGATATCGAGAAGAAAACCTCGAAATGTGACATATTTTTTCCGATATCTCCAAAACTTATAATCGTATCGAACTGAAATTTCGTATACTGCTGTGAAATATGAAGCTCAAAGTGTGGGTTTTTTGGATATGATGAATGGTTTTTTTGGAAAAAATTTTGGAGAAAAATTTTTTTCAAAATTTACTGACAATATGATTCTGACGAAATACAGCTCAAAGTTGCGCGTCGTTACACTCCACCCAACTGCCAAGTTTGAATTCAATCGCTCAAGTAGTTTCTGAAATAAAAAATAAAAAACTTCGAAATTTCAAGGTACTTATAACTCCGAAACTATTCGAACGATTTGGCCCATTAACGAACTTAACCGCGGCATTCTGATTTGCAACCTATACTGAAAGTTTCACGTTGCTAGCTTGCTTCTGTCGACAGTTATCGTGTCCTCGGCCGGAAGGACGGCCGGCCGGACAGAATCGATTTTCGGCTCAATCATCCATGTTCCCCTAGAACATGCGCGCAAAAATGACGGCGTGAAGGTTCATTTGAAATTTCGAGAGCATCATATGATTAGAAGATTGCAATATTGCTTCATCAGGTAGAGAGCGGTGTTGAAAAAACAATCAGATTCCTATAAAATTTTGCATTAACTTAAAAAGCCGTAATTCTCCAACCTACAACTTGATATCAATTCTATCAGATCTGTATTTTAGATAATGTGCAAATGAACTTTCGAAAGGTTTTTATACCTACGGAATCTTAACGTGAATGTTACCCATTCATGAATTATACTATACGTTCAAACTCATTTTCAACTCAGAATTTGAAAATTGCGGACATCAACAAAAGTAACAAGACTCTTGTTCCTCAGAATAATAGGCCAAGTTTTTTAATTCACCAAATTGGTGTGGTGGAAGAGTGATGGATCCACCAAATCGTTTTTTTATTGTTGTCTGAATGACGTAAATGTCAAATTGTCTAGTCCAACATCCACCATTTATGTTCTATGTCCACCATACTACACCACAACCACACCAATTTGGTGAATTAAAAAACGCGCCCATATCCATTAATTATGTCATCCTGACATAATATATGTCACAAGTTTTTCAATTTATTCCCGATATTTTGTTAGATTTCTAGAGTAAAATATCCAATTATGAATCTATGGGAGAAGATTCCCCAATATAAGGGGCCTATAGCGTTCTTCGTTCATCTGACGATCTGAAATATCACTTGGAGGGCCGGACCTGGTCGAAAGACTCTTCCGGTCAGAGAGCAAATGCGGGTAATTTTATTTACTGCTTCCTGCTGGTTTTCTGTCCCTTTTTCTGTTTCAGATAATATGTCAAGATATTTTGTCAAAATAAATTCAAGATGACGAAAAAATTATTTTTCAATGTAAAAGATGCCATCCATGTTCTTCAAACAAATAACAACACTTATAAAAGGCTGCAGAGTTTTTGCTGACGTTTTTATCTGTGCTCTTGTATCATACGGAAAAATGTATGATACCCCGTTTACATTTCCTCTGCTAATACTGTAATATACCAAAGAATGTAATGTTCGTTCGCAAAAGAAAGAGAGAATATTCATTAACAACTTACCTGGAATATTTCTCCGTCCCAGATCCTTACTCCCTGATCTACTGCTTACAACTTCATTGTCTTTCGAGTCTTGCTTATCCCAGTTTCTGAAAAATTGATATTCATCAATATTTCAATTCTTCCACACCATACAGAGATCTACAGATGCAAAGGGAACGACTATGGCTAAAAAATTCACATGACAAAATACACATAACTACTATCTTACCCAAATATTCCAATAGCCAACTGTGTAGGTACAGATTTTTTTTCAAGATGTGAGGGAGAGAAACAAATCACATTAGGAGACAGAAACAAGAAATGGAGAAATACTCGAAAAAGCTTTTCGACATCAGAAAAGATCGAAAAAATTTGAATATCATCATCTTATAAGCAATAATATGAAATAACTAGTGACGATACATATCAAGATCTGTTCTGATGATTTTCGATAAAAAAGGAGGTTGCAAATCCAAAAACAAACCTGGGTGCATTTCACAAATATAATTTGGAACTTGTTCTCTTTTAATCGCAAATAATAATTTTTTCTTACCTGGGGTTCGTATCAGATGATTCTAGCAGTTCAGGCGTTGAAGATGCTTTTGCACATCTATCTCCTGATCCCCTGATAGGAGATCTGCGAAGGCTGCCTTCGTGTAATGGCTGGAAAAAAAACATTTTTAAAATCAATGTACAATAGCATAATGCAGGGGGATTCAGTTTTCAATGTTGAAATTCACAGGGAAATTTCAGAATGACCAATTTTTCTAACGCATTCATCAGAAATGTTCTATTTCTATCGAAGAAAAGCCAACAAGTTGACTCTTTATTTCTTTTCAATTATCAGGCTCCGTCATCAGGATCTTTGTTTTATTGCAACCCATCATGTTATCTCCATTGGTTGAACATATACATAATCTGTTATTTTACATCCATGTCTTCAGTCTTCTTGTTCTTTCGTTTACGTTTTCTAACTTCTGACATTAGTGGTGTATCTATTATCAACCAATAAAAATCGCGTGATAAATGGAATAAAGAAAGAAATCCTGAAAACCGAAGTGGTCGACCTGTAAAACTGCTAATTGGATTTAGACAAAGAAATAAAGCAACATTTCCAAAATTCACTCTTTTCGAAAAAAACTGCTTCGTGTTTTACAGGTAATCAGCTGTGAAAAACAACGAATATTCGATGATCTAAAATTCTTGCCACTTCATATCATTTCCACAAGAACAACAGTGTCTGCATCTGATTAACTGACTATTAGGAACTAACTCTTTTAACTTTATATAGAGTTAACAAAGTACTAAATATTTCCAAACTGAACTGAAAACGAACTGAAAACTCATTTTGCATGGCTAATACACAGCATAAAACAAGCCAGCGTCCATCGAAAAAGTGATTTTGGTTGAAAAATGTCCAATACTTTCTGAAAGAACTGATTCATCCTCTTTTTACTTGACGTCAAGTTAGCAGAACATGAATTATTCCGGAAACCAAGACCAACCATATTATTTTCTTCGTGGTTGATAAACGATAAAA
The DNA here is from genome assembly GCA_958510865.1 of Myrrha octodecimguttata. Taxonomy (NCBI): domain Eukaryota; kingdom Metazoa; phylum Arthropoda; class Insecta; order Coleoptera; family Coccinellidae; genus Myrrha; species Myrrha octodecimguttata. The sequence goes on along the minus strand of OY294063.1, from coordinate 14,514,831 downwards.
ATCGAGACAGCACTTATCGAAAGAAGAATTGTTGGAAAAAACGATCTTCTAACTTGACGTCACGTTAGCAGAACCAAATATTTTCCGAAAACCAAGAACGACGAAACTAATTTTTTCGAGGTTGATAAACGGTAAAAGCCAGTACTTGCCGAAAGAATTGTTCACTGAAAATTGATTCTTTCCAACTTTCAATCAGCAAAATACAGCTCATCAATCATCTCAAAAATTCATGATAAAGGTAGTCTTCTAACTAAACGTAAAGTTAGCAGAACATCGATCATTTTCGGGAAACAATAAAAACAAGGTAACTTTCTTGGTGGTTGATAATCGGTAAGAAGCCAGTTTTTATCGAAAGAAATGTGTTTCAAACAAGTTACTCTTCTAACTTGACATAAAGTAAGCAGAATATCGAAAGATTTCCGAAAACCAAGAACAACAAAATTAATTTTTCGTGGTTGATAAATGGTGATAAGCCAGAATTAATCGGAAGAAGTGCTTATTGAAAAAGTTATTCTTCTAACTTGAAGTTAGCAGTACTTCAAATATATAATGATTTTTTTTGCGACTTAAAAACAGCAAAATGAAGCCCAGTAATTATCGCGAAAATTTATGATGAAGCTACTCTTCTAACTGAAAGTTAGAAGAACATCAAATATTCCCCAAAAGACACGTTCGATAAAATGAATTTCTTCAGTGGTGAAACACGGCAAAATAGCGCCAAAGTGAACGAAATCGAATCGAAATACATCGATTTTCCCCCGAACACCGTAGATATCGAAGCGACATAATGGTATTCAGCCCAAAGACGGGCAGGGTTAGGCCTGACTCGAATCTAGGAAACTGGGTTTCCGCAGCAAGACTTGCATATTAATATCTCTTCTAACTTTTACCGCCTGAAAATCCGAATTGTTCCCCACGTATTGAACGATAGAGAGCGTATGTAAAACCGTCGATCTAACAATGATTTAGTACCGGATACGTATTCCGTGTTCGTCTTCTATGGTTCGGTTCCTTGAAAGGGACACCAGGTGTAGACAGATCGTTCGTTTTTTTGTAGGGACATTTCGAGGACAAAGGAATGATTCGTACGAGAATTGGGTCGAGAACACCGAGGTTTTCATCATTGAGATTTATTTCCTGAAGAGCTTTGTGTAGTTCTTTTGAGGGTTATTGTGGAACACCGAGAAATATTATATTTACTTCTGTGGTTCACGACACGACTTCGTTCTAGACTATGTTGATTTAGTTTCGTTTTTTTGTTCATTTTATTTTATTTCTCATTTATCTTCATACAGGGTGATTCATCGCCATGGCCTATTAGACGTTTATGGAGAACTTATCATAATTTTATGCTGAAAATTTTCGTATGAGGGTTTTCAACAATGAAATTTCTCCATTAAATAATTTCAGATTTCTGCAATTTTCGGTTGAACCGAATAAAGCCTAACACTTTCTTATTCCAAATGACACATCAAGAATATTATTGCACTATTAGATAGCTCGATTGGCGGCAGTTAGAACAACATGACATACCTTGGGTGAAACACAACTGTTTCTGAATTTTTTGAATTCTTATAAAAATGATGTAGACGGGGACTTACACTTTTTTGAATAATTCTGCAGTTGAGGTGTTTTTCGAAGAAATATTTTTTATTTTCAATTTTGCCAAAATGTGATATTACAACAATATTGTCTGCCGTTCGTACCGAAAATGTCAACTTGGACTAATCATCAAAACTCAAGATTTTCAAATTGGAATCTTTCAGTCCATTATACGTGAAAGAAGAGGAGGTTACTTTAGCTGAGCCTATACCTAAAATGAGAGAAGAAACCTGTAAAGTTTCCATTTCAGGTATAGTATACCTCTTCTTTTGCACGTAGAATCCACTGAAAGAATGAAAATTATAGGTGCTTATTGAAACTCTTGAGTTTTGTTTAATTCGATTTGTTCAAGTTGATGAACTTCCCATGAACACCCTGTATATTTTCCATCCAAATAGCACACTTCGTTATAAAACTACATATTGGTTTAATTCAAAATGAAACAGATTTTTTGAAAAACACTTCTCCTGCAGGAATATCCTGCAAAAAGTCCCTGTCGACCCCATTTTCTTCATAAGAACTCAAATAACTCAGAAACCGTTGAGTTCAATCAATCTTCATTTTCCATTAGACAATAGTTATTTTGTGTCAGAAACGTCACAATACTTAAAATAACGATATATAAACAAAGTTAAAAACAGAAACCAAAAACAATATACAAAAAAGTTATATTATGTAGTGTACAGGACAGTTAAAACAATCTTGCACAGTATAAAACTAGTTAACATCAAAGGTATATTGTTGTAAATGTCACCAAACGAGCCATCAAATAATGCAACAATCTACTTGGTATGTCAATTGAAATAAGAAGGAAGGCTATCAAAAATGAAATTTTTTCATAAAAATTCAGCAATAGTTCAAAAGTTTGTATTTTTAAGAATTATGACATTGTTTATACGGAATGAACTCACAAATAATCCCCAGAAATATTGGTGTATAATTCAGACAAATCCTGTACAGTCCTTCGAATTTCCATTCCGAAATTTTCACCCTGAAACTAAACCCATTTCAGAGTAAGAAAAAGCATGAGGTTAATGCTCTCTTCAATACAGTAACTTCTATGTTCCGTATCCAAAAGACCACCACGAAAAGGACGATAAGTTCATATCTAAGGATATCAGCTGATGAAACTCCAATTAATTCTACCTGTCACATATCTTTTTGTGTTTTTCGTAGATATCAGAAGAAACAGGTTATTCTTTTATCAGTTAAGAGTTGTCTAATGTAATAAATGTCATGGTGGGTGGGCTCATCCAGTCTGACTTCACTGATAAACAGCGCTCTGTGATTCTTCACAGAAATGCTACAAATTTCACGTTCAGCTGAATTATTTACTGGTGTAAGAACGAGTATGTATTGAAAAATTATGAGCTACCTACAAAATCAAACAAAATTTAAGAGTGAAAATATTTCTTAATTTGATACATGTATTATAACGAACTGCAATGACTTTAGAACTTTCGACAATAATTTTCATATCTAGGAGAACAGGATAATCGATGAATCAATCAATGTATAATCTCAAAGTGCAGAAAAGTGGCTCGAACGAATTTATGTGGATATTCATAGAAACAATGAGCTAGAGATTCATTTATAAATAACAACAGAACAGAGCATGTTGGAATGGATATTTTTTATTATCTGGTAGATTATTTCATGGCAATAGATTTTTGACTCTCATTTTCGGCCACAATTGGAAGTATCCTCGTGGAGAAGTGGCCTTAGACCCGTTTCTCCATTATATTAAGTGTCTTGGTTCAGGTGGGTGGTCATCCCATCTCAATCTGGAAAATTCCCAGATCTCCTCGCTGTCTTTCACCTCTCCTGACAATGATTGACGTCTTGAACCTCTTAAAACGCAGTGGTGCTCCAACAAGGCGACTGTCACTCGAAAAACTACCCTTTTGTTAGATATAACGCGATGGCCTGATAAGAAAACCCCCACCGCGCATGCCACCACACATGTTCCTCCCACGACCAGATTCACCCGTTTTAACGAGAAGCGTTCAATTAAACTCGGTCGTATCTTTTTTTCATTTTTGACGTTTGTAAGTACCCTTATTTTATTTCAGCGTAATTAAAAGGATATTTTATCTCTTTATACCGCGTTATATCTCGTTAATGAACCCTTTGGGAATCGCGATTTTCCGCGATAAAGTTTCCTCTTTCCGTTTGAAAGGAAAAGTTCATTTGAAAGTTTGCTTGCTTTGAAGGATGAAACTAAATTGGAGTTCATTCTAAGAATTAATTTCTCCAAGTGCATTACAATAAACGAGAAAATCAGGTATTCCAATGTTCTGTATTCCCCATACAGAAGGATCCCCTCCTTCAAGGTTCAACCTTTGGACCTTTGACGTTCTTGATTAGTTCAATTTCGACGTGAAAACGAACATAAGTTTCCAATAATGATTCCCTAGTAATAACGTATGAATTCCAATGGAAATTTTCTGACCCAGATTGAAATTTTCAGTGCCTATAAAAGCCTCAAAACTACAGCATGTCGTAAATTGTCGATAATATCAATCATAACCGTAATGAATAATGAACTGAATTCTGAATATAACTATTGCAATATTCCGTAATTTATAAGCCATATTCATTCATGAACTTTTTCTTCTACAGTGAAAGTATGGAGGAATTCAACCAATATTGTGCACAATGTTCTGTCGATGCTGAATTGTTTCTCAGGTACTCGTAACAGGTCGGCAGATCATGCAATCTATTTAAGAGTTGCTCGAGAAATTAGAAAAATTTAATTCGAGAGAAGAAATGGTGTAGTGTACAGGCCAGCGATCGTTCAAATTCATAGACAAAGCGGTATTCTCCAATTCAGCGATATGAGAAGAACTATTTTGATAGCTCTTTCATTAGAAAATGTTCAGGATATAATATTTAAATGAAGATAACATTCATCCTCAATTTCAATTGTTACTTCAATTGAATGGATATAGCAAATTCATAAAACTTCTGTTGGTCAATTTGTTCAAATATCTGTATCTGATGCTATCCTAGTTCAATCATCTGCATGAAGAATATCGAAGAAATCATTTTCATTCATCTTTATTTTGAATGATCTCGAAGCTACTAAAATAAACAATTGTGTTATACCATTTTGCTTATCTCCAAAGCAACAATTCAATCAGCATGTACTTCGACTGATTGCTATGACTTGGTCACCAAATATTTATTGATATTTCTCATTCAGTAATATTTATTCACAGTATCTGACGGTCCTTCGGAATGTATTGGATTCTTATACTCTTAATCGATACAATCATAAGACTTTGTGATTCCAACTCATTCACTGAATTGTCTTTCTTAGTCCAGATATACAGTGCGCGTCAAAATTATGGAACAAATTCATTTTCTCAGAAGAAAAATATTTGGCAACAAAATCCCGAAACAGGTCAATTTTTGTTTCACTTTTACCAAATTTTTATGAATTTTTGAAGGAATTTTGTTACACCCTGTGCCATTCCCATCAACCCCTCAAAATTTTTTGAATTAGGAAAGTGGGTCATGTGTAAATTTTTTGGCAAGGTCTTTGTTTCTTCTTTACAGGCGTGCAGAAATTTTCAAAGAAAAAAATTTATTTTTTTTAAAAATTAGTTAGTTCAAAGAGGTTTTCAGTAACTGCACTTTATCATGGCTCATTTACTTTGAGACGATGGTACCTGATGAAATTTGTCACCGAATGGAAGTCGACCATCACAGTTTTGTTCATGCAGAACTTTCAACCCCTACGAACCCTTGAAGGGAGAAAAAAAATTTTTTCACGTGAAGGGGTTGAAAAGGGCATGATGTAATACAAAACATGGTGTGCTCATCTGCTCATCTGTGATCGTATTCACCAATGATGACGTCACTTTTTTCATTCAAATTCAAAGCACAGAATATATATTTCCTTGTATTTAAATCATGCTGAAGTCACTATTTTTTTCAGATGAGCACACCAGGTTTTTTACATCATGTGGTTACAGTATAGGAAAGTGTCGACACCTGTTATGCTATGCATCTCGGTCCAAACTCACGTCCATATATCTAATGATCGTTCATTATTTCTTCAGATGAATGTATTCTATCTAGTCTTCATTATAAATTTTTCCAACAGTTTTTTTGAGGACTGTATTTCTATCCAATTCCACGAGGTGAGTTTGGTCGAGTCATCTCATCCAAGCGTTCTATGAATTCGAAATGCGACTTGAGAGTGTATATATTGGAACCATTTTGCTGTTTTTATAGCCAAATCATTTTATGGCCATAACATTCTCGATTTTGTTACATCACATGGAATTCGATCCTTTTTCAACCATTTAAGCACATAGAAAAACTTCAAATTGGCTAGCATATCTTTATTGCGCATTCATCAACAATTTCTCATCCATAGAATTGAACTGAAGCGTGAACTTATACAGTTTTACATTGTTTTTCAATGAGCGTTAATGAAAAAAATCATTAGTTAAGGTCATGCCAAACTTTACATAACTAAATATCGATCATCGGAAAAAACATAGCCCTGAAAATGATGGATAAAAAGGTTGAACTTCTTCTACAAAATGTAAAATATGTTCATATCAGCATACAAAATTCATTCGATAATAATTGAGGATTGCAATTAACCAAATGATCAGAAAGTAGTTGAGCGAAACTAATTCAAAAATTCCAAGGTATATGGTTACTTTCGAAACATAAACGGTTTCGAAGTAAATGATGGGGAACTTATCGATGACGTGTGTTTTGTAATTTCGTGTAACTTGTACGATTTTCACGAGAGATTTTCGAACAGTTATTTATGGTAATTTTCCGATGAAGGTGTCGAGAACATATACTCCATTCACTTTTATAAACTATCTCTCCTAACGGCCGGACCGTAAACACAATAACTTCCGAAAGAAAAAACCCAGAAACTCGATATTTGTAGAGAAGGTTTGGACCTCAATTACGAAGGTCGAATTCGTGAATAGGTAAAATCCACCAAATGATTCCGCAGATAGAGCCATTCAAAATTTTATTTTCCTAATATTTCCAAGAATACAGATAAGATGAATTGAAATCCAGTACTTAAAATGACAGTTTGAAAGCCCATACAGAATTTAATGACGATAATAATATGATGAGAAGATCACAGAATATTAAATATTTGAAGTAAAAAATTGAAAATTTTTTTTCAAATTGTTCTAATGACACGATCATCACGAAATTTTGCACAATGTTGTCCCTAAACATCTTCGAACTACCGGCGAAGTTTCATCACGATTGAATCAGTATTTCTTGAGTCATACCGAAAAAAACAACGATTGAAAATTGGAACACTGCTGTGAAATATGAAGTTCAAGGCACAACTGAAATTTTTCTCGAATATGAATAACAGTTTCAGAAAAAAAAATTTTTTTCGAAAAAATTTTTTTTCAAATGGAGTAACCATGCTATTTCAACGAAATTTTGCTTTAACTTGCACGTCGTTATGCTCCAACTAACTGCCAAGTTTCAATCCAATAGTTTCAATAGTTTTCGAAATATGAGGAAATTAACCTTAAAATTTCAAATGACTATAACTCCGAAACTAATTGGCCGATTTGGCCCATTAACGAACTTAACCTTCGTATTTTGAAATGCATAATATGATGAGAAGATCACAGAATATTAAATATTTGAAGTAAAAAATTGAAATTTTTTTTTCAAATTGTTCTAATGACACGATCATCACGAAATTTTGCACAATGTTGTCCCTAAACATCTTCGAACTAGCGGTAAAGTTTCATCACGATTGAATCAGTATTTCTTGAGTTATACCGAGAAAAACAACGATATCGAGAAGAAAACCACAAAATTCTACATATTTTCTCCCAATATCTCCAAAACTAATATCCGTATCGAATTGAAATTTGAAACACTGCTGTGAAATATGAAGTTCAAGGCACAACTGAAATTTTTCTCGAATATGAATAACAGTTTCTGAAAAAAAAAATTTGTTCGAAAAAATTTTTTTTTCAAATGGAGTAACCATAATATTTCAACGAAATTTCGCTCTAACTTGCACGTCGTTATGCTCCAACTAACTGCCAAGTTTCAATCCAATAGTTTCAATAATTTTCGAAATATGAGGAAATTAACCTCAAAATTTCAACTGGCTATAACTCCGAAACTAATTGGCCAATTTGGCCCATTAACGAACTCAACCTTCGTATTGTGAAATGCAACCCTTCCTGAAATTTTCAAGTCGATAGAATTCTCCGTAAGCCATAAGTGAGTCCAACCTAGTCGTTTAAGACCATTTCAGGCTCAATCATCGAAAATTACAGACATTTGGACAAAACGATAGCACGCTGTTTTCCTAGAACATGCGCACAAAAATACCAGTAGTTCTTTAATCACCACCAAAACCAAAATTCCAAAAAATCAAAAACCAACATACACAATAAAAAACCACCATAGCTGCCTGCGATCAAGCACGCACCCATCACATAGCACACCCAAACGTCCACCACTTGCACCCACAAAATGCACAAAAACACTTCGCGATCAGTAGCACCGCGATAGAGAACAAACGCAGTCGATAGATCGATCGAGAATCTATTGTGTATCGGCGAGGTGTCCTAATGAGTATTACCGAATAGGTTGGGAGTACGAAAAGTGATTGACCGACTTTACCGGACCCCTCTCTCTACTGCAGTCGAGTATACAAGTCCGAATACCAAGAGTCAGACGAACAGGTATTCGTTACGGTTGATGAATGATAATGTACAGGGTTCATTCTTCAAGAACGGAAGGATGCAGAGGGGTCCCTTGGTCGAAAGTGAAGCCCACAGGATGTCTTCATGAGTAATTTGAGCTTTGGCTTGTGGGGATGTTGATTGATGTAGTTCAAGGTCAGTGACTCCAGTCTCGAACTATACGAGATTGCTGTTTGGTGAAGTGTTGAAACAGGGAAAGAAAAATGTCTTTTACCCTTTTGAAGTGTTGATATTGGTTTTGGGAGAAGATCTCATGTGTGCTTCCACTATTCTGAATTGCTATTTCGATGGAAACTGTCAAAGACTGTGATATGTGAATAGTGGAGACAGCTATCCTTCAAATTCCTTATATCCCTTTATATCTGAAAACACCGATCTATACAGCGATGAGATGGCAAGGAAGCCCTCTTACGACCAGGAGTGAAAGTTTGACGTGCTCTTTGACGTCAATAAAAAGGAAACTCAGACAATAGTTAAAGCACCAGATTTTATTCATGGTTAAAGAATGATACTGGTCGGGGTTCATCTTTCAAGAAAGGAAGCATTTAGGGGGGGTCCTTTGGTCGAAAGTGAAGCCCACAGGATGTTTTGATGTGTAATTTGAGCTTTGGCTTGTGAGGACGTTGATTGATGTAGTTCAAGGTCAGTGACTCCAGTCTCGAACTACACGAGATTGATGTTTGGTGAAGTGTTGAAACAAAGAAAGAAACATGTCTTTTACCCTTTTGAAGTGTTGATATTGGTTATGGGCGACGATCTCATGTGTGCTTCCACTATTCTGAATTGCTATTTCGATGGGAAACAGTCGAAGACTGTGGTATGTGAAGAGTTGGAGAAGGCTATCCTTCGAATACCTTATATTCTTTTATATCTGAAAACGCCGATCTATCAAGTGATGAGTTGGCAGGGGAGCCCTCTTAAGACCAGGAGTGAACGTTTAACCTGCTTTTCGACGCCAATGAAAAGAAAACTTATACAATAGTTGAAGCACCAGGTTTCATTTATGGTTGAAGAATGATACTGTTCGGGGTTCATCTTTCAAGTATGGAAGCATTTAGGGAAGTCCTCTAGTGGAAAATGAAGCCCACAGGATGTCTTGATGTGTAATTTGAGATTTGGCTTGTGGGGACGTTGATTGATGTAGTTTAAGGTCAGTGACTCCAGTCTCGAACTGCACGAGATTGATGTTGGGTGAAGTGTTGAAACAGAGAAAGAAACATGTCTTTTACCCTTTTGAAGTGTTGATATTGGTTATGGGAGAATATCTCATGTGTGCTTCCACTATTCTGAATTGCTATTTCGATGGAAACTGTCAAAGACTGTGATATGTGAATAGTGGAGACAGCTATCCTTCAAATTCTTTATATCCCTTTATATCTGAAAACACCGATCTATAAAGCGATGAGATGGCAAGGAAGCCCTCTTACGACCAGGAGTGAAAGTTTGACGTGCTCTTTGACGTAAATAAAAAGGAAACTCAGACAATAGTTAAAGCACCAGATTTTATTCATGGTTAAAGAATGATACTGGTTGGGGTTCATCTTTCAGGAACGGAAGCATTTAGGGGGGGTCCTTTGGTCGAAAGTGAAGCCCACGGGATGTCTTGATGCGTACTTCAGCGTTGGCTTGTGGGGATGTTGAATGACGTAGTTCAAGGTCGGTGACTCGAACTCCAAGGGATGTACGTTGGGTGAAGTGTTCAAACAGGGAGAATGACATGTCTCCATATCTTTTGGGGTGTTGATAATGGTCATGGTGCGACTACCTTTTGTGTACTCTCATTATTCTCAATTGCTACTTTGGTTACATGGGGGGACAACAGTCGAAGACTGTGAAAAATGGATAGTTGAAGACAGAAGTCCTTCGAATACCCTTCGTCACTTTATGTCTGAAAACATCGACCTAGAAAGTGATGAGTTGGCGAAGAAGCCCTCTTACGATCAGAAAAAAGTTTTACGTGCTGTATAACGTCACACGAACACTTAGACAATAGCAGGAGCTTATTCAAGGTCGATAATACGAAAGGTCCTCTTTTCTAGAACAAAGAGATGTGGAAAGGCTATGTTGGTAGTAAAGGAAGATCATAGGATGTCTTGATCTGTGGTGTGAACTTTGGCATGTGAAGACCCTTATGGATGTGGTTTTAAGTCACTGACTCGAACTCCACGTAATTGAAGAAGGAAAAATGGCATGTCTTCTAACCTTTTGGGGTTGATATTGGTCATGATGTGACCCCCTCATGTGTACTCTCACTATTCTGAATTGCTGCATTGGTTATACATATATGTGGGAAACTGTCGAAGACTGAAACGTGAAGATTTGAAGACACCAATCTCTTGATATCTGAAAAGACCGATGTACAAAGTAAAGAGCAGACAAGGAAGCCCTCTGACGAAAAGTTAAATGTATCCTCTGACGTCAATTAGGAGAATATTTAGACAACAGCCGAATCACAAGGTATTCGATACAGTTGATGAATGATTATGTTCAGGGTTCATCCTTCAAGAATTAATGGTTGTGAAGAGGTGTCCTTCGGCTGAAAGTAAACACCACACATTGTCTTGGATAGTGTATAATTCAATCTGTGGCATGTGGGGACTTTGATGAAAGTGGTTCAAAGTAAGTGACTCGAATTATACGCGACTGATGATGGAAGTGTTGAAATATTGAAATTACCATACCTTTTACCCTTTTCGAGCGTTTATTTTGGTTTTGCTAAGACGGCCTCTTGTGTACTCTCACAATTTTGAATTTTTACTTCAGTTACATGTGTGGGAAACAGCTGAAGACTTCGGAAAGTGACCAGAGCTATCCCTGGAATACCTTTTATCCCTTTGAATCTGGAATAACTGATATAAAAGTGATATCAAAGTCTTATTTTCAAGGATTTCAATATTACGAAAATGGCGAAAATCCCCAACAAGCATGTTTGGTTTCGAGGAAACCACCACCATTTTTGAAAAAAGGAACCAAACCTCAATCTGGGTGGCTCTCATTAAAATTTCACAACGCCCCCAGTAGCACATCTTTAGAAAACAACGCACCTAAACAATTCCTTGAAGGCAAATCACAATAAACGACTACGCCTGGTACAAAACACATTTTGAATACGTAATGAAATCAGACAACGATGATTGTAATTAGAAACTTTGTTCATTTGTCATGCTTCAAGCGTGAATAACAGCATATCGGAGCTATTCCACATAAAATGTGTTTGTTCAGTGACGCCTATTCAGATGTAAATGACTGACCATCGCGATCAGTGGCGCACGTAATGTCCATTAGAGATGTTTTGCCTACGCATGATACGTTGCATGAATGATTTCATTTTCGAAGCAGGTGTGGACAGCACTTCGGTTTGAATTTGGGTTGATTTTGAGGGTACCTACAGTTGGATTGTTCTCAGCGTGACCAATTTTGGTAGAAATCTTCTTTTTTGTTAGATTTTCGTTATAATTTCATCATTGTTAGTAGACAGAAATTGAGCAGTAGATTCTGGTAGTATTTCGAACTATCTTGGTAGAATTCTACTTTCAATTGTTGAAGCAGTAAAACGCTTCTGTCTGAATTGAGAAGTGGCACAACCTAACCTAACCTAACTATAATCGCATAAATTATGTGAAAAAATAGCACAACTCGTATAGATGACATTGGGGTATTTCTTTATCCCGTCTCACTCAATAAGTATATCACAGATTAAAAATGTTAGAATCTCTTTGTAATCTGTGAAGTATATCGTCTTTCCCATCATAGGTGCGTGTGTGCTCTACATTTTACCGCATTTTTATCGTTTCCATCCAGAAAGGAAGAGCTTTTCATTTAGGTGAATACATAAGCATATCTGTGGAATCATTGGGTGGATTTTACCCATTCACGAATTCGGCCTTCGTAATTAAGGTCCAAATCTTCCCCACAAATATCGAATTTTCAAGTTATTTCTTTCGGATGTTATTGTGTTTACGGTCGGCCGTTAACTTCTGGAAGAAACAACTTAGAAACTCGATATTTGTAGAGAAGATTAAGGGCTTAATTACGAAGGTCGAATTCGTGAATGGGTGAAATCCGCCCAATGATTCCGTAGATATACCCATTCAAAATTTTATTTTCTCAATATTTTGAAATATACAGATTAGACCGAATTGAAATCCAGTACACTATCGAAAAAAAACCTAGAAAAGCACTGCCGCGAAGGCAGCAGCTTTTGCGCACATGTTCAAATTCGTTGCCAAAGCTATAATCTCTATTGAACATTCTCAAAAGCTGCTGCCTTCACGACAGTGCTTCTGTAGCTTTTTTTGCTTAGCGAATGTTAATTACTGAGATATTTTTTTAAATTACTCGAAACATTAAATTTTTCTACTTTCCTTCCAACATAAAGTGCTAAAGACTGCTCTTAGGTAGCAGTAGATGCTTAGTAGATTTCTGCAATTGACTTTGGTAGAAAAAAGTAGATTTCTACAGAAGGCTTGGTAGATTCTGAAAAAAATAATTGGTCACGCTGATTGTTCTCTATGGACATACCAAATTCCAAGTTGTTCTAGCACGACGCACTTTGAAGCACAGTTCAGTCAGAGCAACGCAGAGTGATCAGTTCATAATGGTTCATCAGAATTTTTGCCAGAAAAGTTCAGAAAAATTATTGAAAAGCACTGAAGTTAGTTCAGCAGAATTTTTTCCAACTTTCAATGACATGATCATGATCGAATTGAAGTTGATGTTAAAGATACCTACAATTGGATTGTTCTTTATGGACATACCGAATTCAAAAAAGTTGTTCTGGCACGACGCATCTTGAAGCAAATGGTGATGTGTTTCGTGAAAATCACAGCACAGTTCCGTCAGAGAAATGCAGAGTGATCAATTATGAATGGTAAATCAGAATATTTGCCAGAAGTGTTCAGGAAAATTCCTGAAAAGCACTGAAATTAGTTGAGCAGCATTTTTTTTTCAACTTTCAATGACGTGATCATGATTGAATTGAAGTTGATGTTGATGATACCTACAGTTGGTTTGTTCTTTATGGACATACCGAATTCAATAGAAGTTGTTCTGGCAAGACGCATTTTGAAGCAAATGGGGATCTGTTTTTCGAAAAATCACAGCACAGTTCTGTCTTAGCAACACAGAGTGATAAATTCTGAATGGAACGTCAGAATACTTGCCAGAATTTCTAAGAAAAGTTCCTGAAAGCACTGAAGTTAGTTCAGCAGCAATTTATCTAACTCATAATCAGCATTTGCCAACTAGTAATTAAGTTTTATCGTGATTGAATCAGTATTTATTTCAGTTATTATAACCGATTAATCATACTTTTTTCCAATATCTCAAAAAATTTACACATGATCAAACTGATCTTTGGTATACTATTGTTTAATATCAACTTTAAGGTATGTGCATAATTTCAGCGAAATCTGAGGAAGTTTCCGTACAGAATGAATTTTCGGTAAGCCAGTACGAAACGTGATACCCCCAAAAAGGTTGAAGCTACCACGCGTACAATCGAACAGCTCCAGGGAAATATTTTGAAGCTAATCCTGATCACAAATATTGGTTTTTAATCGTTTGGTCTGGGAAACCGCACGTTATCTTTTCGTCACAATGGAAAAAACTGCTAGGTTGGACCCACTGATGAGGAATCCATGGTCAAATTTGACTCTGTCCGTCCGCCGTCCGGCCGTGTGCGCTCTAACTTTGAGAAGAAATAACTTAGAGTCTTGTAATTTTCAGGTTAGGTTTAGATCCCTAATATCTCGGTTGAGTTCTTTAATGGGCCAAATCTGCCGAATGGTTTTTGTGTTATATCCATTTGAAATTTCGATTTTTGAGTAACTCAGAAAATATTTATCTGATCAAAATTAAACTTGGTTGGTAGATCAACAGTATCAATAAGATTATCCTTATTCCTCACGAGATTCCGCATGCAACTTCAAGTTGTTATTTTCAATTGAAGAACTGGATTTTGATTCGATTCGATCTATGTTTTTGGAATTATCGGGAAAATTATTTTTTGAGAGGATATATCTTCGGAATCATTGGATGGTTCTCACAAATGCGCCATTCGGTCTTCGTAATTAAACTCCAAACTTACTCTAAAATTATCGAGCTCCTGAGTAGATTCTTTCGGCAGTTATTTCGTTCACTCTCAGTGGTAAGGAAGAGTCGACATAGGGAATATATTTGTAGAGAAGGTTTTCTAGTTTAATTAGGAAGGTCGAATGCTTAAATGGGTTGAATGCGCCAATTATTCCTTAGATAGTAGATAGTATAACTATACCATTAAAAATTTCCGATCGAATTGCAATCTTGTACCTGATCGAAAATAACAGCTTTATGTTCATGCAGAATTTCGTAGGGACCATATGAAAAGAAGATCTGCGTTTGGCAGGTTCAATACCCTTGTATATATGACCGCCTTGGCAACGGAACAAGCGCGTTAAAGCTCCTGACCTCACGTCAACGCTTTTTTAGGTTTTTCGTCTTCCCTCTGTAACAGTAGTTCGTTTAAAATTCGAAGAACTATTCATATAACTCATAAATTTACAACAATTTGATGTCAATCAAATTACCGACTGAAGATTCGAACAGCGATCTGTCAACCAAGTATTCCATAGGGCAATCAAACCTTTGTGAATTCCAGAATTAATCCAGCATTATCAGATAAATCTGCTGCATGTTTACCGATTCCACAGCCTCGTATCGACCATTTCATCCAACTTCAACAGCCCTCATAAACAGCCGTTTTCAGCCGTGGTTGATGTCATTTAGGCCCTCGACATTCTGCTATAACTTCCATATGTAACTTTATCATCTATGCAAAGCGATCAACGATGACAGTTATTTAGTAATCCGTTCTCTTGTGACATGTCGTACACGGCCATGTTGGATATGTGGAAGCGATGGGATTAATGAATTACAGACCAGAGGCGGGTTTGTGACAGGCAACCAGACTTGCACATAGATGACAGGTCAGGGTGGAAATTTGTTTATGAAGTACTGAAATATTCGTCCCTGGGCAGGGTCGATGTTTCCATCAAAAAACTAAAAAATTTCAAAAAGCACTGCCGTGAAGGCAGCAACTTTTGCGCGCATGTTCAATGTAGATGACCGCTACAGCAACGAATTTGAACACGCAAAAGCTGCTGCCTTCACGGCAGTACTTTTTGAAATTTTTACTGATAAATTACTGGATTTCAATTCGATCAAATCTGTATTTTTGGAAATATTTGAAAAATAAAATTTTCAATGGGTATATCTACGAAATCATTGGGCGGATTTTACCCATTCACGAATTCGGCCTTCGTAATTAAGCCCCAAACCTTCTCTACAAATATCGAGTTTCTAAGTCGTTTCTTCCGGAAGTTATTGTGTTTACGGTCAGCCTAACGGCCGACTGCGTAAACACAATAACTTCCGAAAGAAACAACTTAGGAACTCGATATTTGTAGAGAAGGTTTGGACCTAAATTACGAAGGCCGAATTCGTGAATGGGTAAAATCCACCCAATGATTCCGTAGATATACCCAATCAAAATTTTATTTTTTCAATATTTCCAAAAATACAGATCAGATTGAATTGAAATCCAGTACTTCATCGAAAAATAACAGTTCGAAGTTTCATACAGAATTTGATGAGGATGATATGATAAGAAAAATCATAGAAATTTTTTTTTTCAAATTGTTCTGATGACACGATTATCACGAAATTTTGCATGAAGTTGTCTTTCAGCATCTCAAAACTAGCTGTGAAATTTCATCAGGACTGAATCAGTATTTCTCGAGTTATACCGAAAAAATGAACGATATCGAGAAGAAAACCTCGAAATTTGACACATTTTTTTCGGATATCTCCGAAACTTATGATCGTATCGAACTGAAATTTGGTACACTGCTGTGAAATATGAAGTTCAAAGTGTGAGTGGACTTTTTTTTCGAATATGATAAATGGTTTCCGAGAAAAAAAATTTTTAGGAAAAAAATTTCGAAAAAAAATTTTTTTTAAATTCACTGAAAATCTGATCCTGACGAAATTTGGCTCAAAGTTGCGCGTTGTTATACTCCACCCAACTGCCAAGTTTGAATCTAATCTCTCAAGTAGTTTCTGAAATAAAAAATAAATAACTTCAAAACTTCAACTGCCTATAACTCCGAAACTATTCGACCGATTTGGCCCATTAACGAACTTAACCGCGGCATTCTGATGCGCAACCTATCCTGAAAGTTTCAAGTTGGTAGCTTGCTTCTGTCGACAGTTAGCGTGTCTACGGCCGGCCGGACAGAATCGATTTTGACACCGGATTCGTCATCAGTAAGTCCAACCTAGTCGATTGAGACCATTTTCGGCTCAATCATCCAAAATTACAGACATTTGGACAAAACGATAGCACGCTGTTCCCCTAGAACATGCGCGCAAAAAGCACTGACGTGAGGTCAGGAGCTTTTACGCGCTCGTTCAAATTCGTTGCCAACTATGCCAAAGCTGTACATATACTCCATTCACTTTCATGAACTATCCCGGTTGGCCATGACATTCTGACACATTCTACCGTGTATATTTTGAAAATGTTAGGTTACAGTCATTTTCCTGTCAGATAACTACACAACGTTGTCCTCTCTTCATAGAGGTCGTAGTAGATAAGTATTTTTCAAAATGTGAATTTACTTTGGGAAAATAATGAATGAGAAAATATTATGGGAATTCAATAACCCCAAAGACCTGGTGAATGTTGAAGAAAAATTTCCCTGTTATAACTGGAAATAGGAAATGGTTTCACGGAGAAGAAAGAGCTCCAGTAGTAATAAATAACATAATCACAAGGACGAATATCCGTCGATAAATCAACAAATATTCCCCCTTGATCAGAGCTAATCACCCAATCAACTAAAACACCTACACCGAAGAAGCGGAATGGACGTTTTCGTCTTGTGGGAATCCACATGAACCGAGTGTTTCCAATGTCGATCGGTTGTTTGTAAAGCTGCAATATCGCAGTTACAGCGACCTGATGCGACAAAAGGATGAACGTTACACACATCGATCAAAGTATTCTGCATTCGAAAGTGAGACTCGCAAGATGCTCCTGGCAGATGGCGCGCTGTAAGTTGTATACTGCAGCGGTCCTTCTGAAAGGTAACAAACCTGACGATCAATAACAATTGTGAAACAGCTGTAGTCATTCTACTTGGATCCGCTTTTTCGGTGTAGGTGTCTTGGTCGATTGGGTGATTAGCTCTGATCAAGGGGGAATATTTGTTGATTTATCGAAGGATATTCTTCCTTGTGATTATGTTATTTATTACTGGAAATATTTCACGTATAAAAACATGGTTGGAAGATTCAGTTATGCTATTTTCTTGTACGGAAATCAAGAATCGAGTGCTGAAATTATACTGAAAAATAATAGATAGGGTAGTCTGTTACTTTGTGATAGTTCATTCGAAAAAAATTAAAAGTACTCGAATTACCCTGTGCCCTGTAGTAAAACTTCTTAACGGACAGACGCACCTATGAAATTCCCCACTTTTTGGAATTCTCAAGAATTAAGCCTACAGAAGACATTTCAATACCCTTTTGCACAACTTGAAATACTCCAGTATGAAAATGTAGTAGTACTACAAAACCTATGTCACCTTCAAAGAACTAACTCAATTCAAAAAGTTCTTAGGAATCTATGTGAACGATACACTGAGTTTTCACTCACATACGTCGAAAATGTTGGATAGCTTGTTATAAATTATTGATTCCGAATTATCAGGGTTACTATCAGAAAAAGCAGATTTCAATTCTACATAGCCATTCCTGATACTTTGTCTCTGCTTCTTCGAAACTACCTTCGGCATTTTTAGTTTTCAAGCGTGATGATTATGTTGAGATTTGAGAGTAGAAATTGGCATTGGTATTTGGCAACGTCGCTGAGAATTATTTTGACATTGCCGATATTTCACGAGTGTCAACCTGCGTCAAAAATCGATTTTGACACCGGATTCGTCTTCAGTGAGTTCAACCCAGTCGGTTGTGACCAATTTCAGTTCGAAATTCGAAAATTACAGACATTGTGACGGAACGATAACGCGCTGTTCCGAAGAATAGGCGCGTAAAAATTGGAAAATTCATGAAACAAATTCTCTTGAGATATCGAGGAGATTTCCTAAAAATTTCAACTGTCGCATTTCAATACGCAACCTACCCCTTCAGATTAAATTCACTAACTTGTTCCGTTCAAGAGTTATCATGGCAACAACGACCAGACAGAATAGAATTCGACAGCGGTTTCTTCATCACTAAGATGATTTTCGGGAAATAATACGACAATTGTAGACATTTGGGCCAAATGATAACGCGTTGGTTTTCAGCGTGAAAAAATTGAACCAATCTAAGCTACAGTCCCTGATCGTTTGATGGAAAACATCTTCTTTCCAAAGTGTAATATGTAATGTTTTCAGAGAAATTTCAAGTGGCTCTGACAAACTTTTAATAATTCGGGTCCCCTTGAAAAAATATTCCTGAGGAGTATCTCTCAGAAGAAGGGTCTTTTGAAGTCGATTGCAAAAAGGAAAAGTCCTTCTACTTTCTTTAGAGGTTGTTTCTGCAGGAATTTCTCATTTAGATTCGCTGCATTTAACCCCTCGTAATAATGATACTGTAAGGAGTTTGTTTTACTAAAGCGAATTATGTGGAGAGTCTACTAAGGGATTTTTAGAATTTTTCTTCTTCATTGATGTTATCCGATCTTCAAGATGTGCCATCGCCGGCTTACACCATACAGAATCTAAGGACGCTAACACAGTAACAAATAACGAGAATTTTCCTGACAACAAAACTGATAAAATGTCCATTTCTGCATCATCATTTAATTAAATTATGTCAGTTCTGACAGAGATGCAAAGAATACATGGTGTCGACACTCTTTGGGTCCGAAATGAGGTCAAAATGTTTGTCAAAATTCACAAGTCTGAAACTCGATATTTTTGAATACCTGTTTATTACAAGAGGTTTTTATTATCTCATTATTTAGTTCATTGAAAGGAAGTCTTCCAGGGTTGCGTTTTAAAGAATACCGCAAGAAAACATTTGGAACGATAGATGCTACGATTAATTTGTCTGGTTTGAAATTGGTCAGAAGATGAACAGCAAAGTGAAAATTCATATGTCAATAATTATAAAATTGAACATTTCCTCGAAATATTTTCATAAGTATGCAAAAAAATTCATAACTTTTGAACTGAATATTTATTAATAGGTAAATACAAAATTCAGTCATATTGCTGCTTATTCCCTCATACATATTTCATTTTATAAATGAGTAGATGTTCCACATTTGTTAAACTCCTCTTATACAGTGCGCGTCAAAATTATGGAACAAATTCATTTTCTCAGAAGAAAAATATTCGGCAACGAAATCCTGAAGCAGGTCGATTTTTGTTTCAGTTTTACCAAACTTTTATGCATTTTTGAAGGATTTTTGTTGCACCCTGTGCCATCCCCATCAACCCTCTAAACTTTGTGAATAGGGAAAGTAGGTCATGTGGTACTTTTTTAGGAAGGTCTTTGTATCTTCTTAACAGGCGTGCAGAAATTTTCAAGAAAAAATTTTTTTTTGA
This sequence comes from Myrrha octodecimguttata, assembly GCA_958510865.1. Classification (NCBI taxonomy): domain Eukaryota; kingdom Metazoa; phylum Arthropoda; class Insecta; order Coleoptera; family Coccinellidae; genus Myrrha; species Myrrha octodecimguttata. The sequence continues at coordinate 14,494,898 of OY294063.1, read as the reverse complement.
AAAATTAGTTACTTCAAAGAGGTTTTCAGTATGTGCACTTTGTCATGGCTCCATTTTTTCTCCATTAAAAGGTTCGTAGGGGCTGAAAGTTGTGCATGAACAAAACTGTAATGGTCGACTTTCATTCGATGACAAATTTCATCAGGTACCATCGTCTCAAAGTAAATGAGCCATGACAAGGTGCACATCCTGAAACCCTCTTTGAAATAACTAAATTTTCAAAAAAAAATTTTTTTCTTGAAAATTTCTGCATGCCTGTGAAGAAGCTACAAAGACCTTGCCAAAAAAGTACCATATGACCTACTTTCCCTATTCAAAAAATTTAGAGGATTGATGGGGACGGGGATGGCACAGGGTGGAACAAAAATCCTCCAAAAACGCATAAATTTGGTAAAAGTGAAACAAAAATTGACCTGTTTCAGGATTTTGTTGCCAACTAGTTTTCTTCTGAGAAAATGAATTTGTTCCAAAATTTTGACGCGCACTGTATATCAGTAATAATCCATAATTTCAAATATCTGCTTCATTTTTCGAGAAATATTTTCATCAATCAGATTATAGCTCAGGTCATTTTTATTCCGAAGAATTAATTGTATGAACTTGGCAAAGCGACTTTAGCGCCATCATCGTTTACAGAGCCAAGTAGGACAATATTTGAACGCGTTTTGGACCCAAAATTTTAGTGGGTAATAGTAGGCATAAAGTTATTATTAGTATATATAGTATACTCATACTAGTATACTTATACTATATACTTATACTTATTATTAGTGTATATAGTATACTTGTTTTATTATAGTAGGAAAGTGTTGACACCTGATATGATAGGTTAGTTATAAATTTTTTTTCGCTGAGTAAATTACTTGCTTCAAAAACTTTTTTAAAGATTTCGAAGATCGGTGTACTGAATTTCAGTTTAATTCAATTTTTTTTCGGAGATGTTGAGAGGAATTTCGCGATGATCGTGATATTTGATTATATTGAAAAACTTTTTTTCAAATATCCTATTGAGAAATTTTTTTTTGTAAATTCTTTATCAGATTTCGAAGAAATTTCGCGTAGTTCTTGAACCATATAGTTCAAAACAGTGTGCCAAATATAAAGGAAAGAATGAGTCAAATTTCGAATATTTACGCGCATGATATCGTTTCGTCCAAATGTCCGTAATTTTCAAATCTTGATGGTCTCAAACGACTAGGTTCCGCTCACTGATGACGAATTCGATGTCAAAATTGGTTCTGTCCGACCAGCCGAATAACACGCAAATATTCATGCAGTGCGATGAATCTGGTAACACGAATGTATGTTCCCTAGGGATGTACCCAACATCCATTGACAACTCCACCCCTAAGGAGTTAATAATTGTCCAACAACGAATTCACCAAACAGAACAACCCCAAGTCATTATCCTAAATAGTAACAAATGGAAACCCCAATTCTGACCACCAATTAGTCAAAGCCAACTGAGATACACCGAAAAGTCCTTACCGTAACAGGAGCAGTGTGTGACGCTTCGACAGGAACCAGCTTCCTTCGGGAATTGGGCGAAGATCCCAGAATATCCGCTCCAGGATTGGTGCCGGGAAATTGTTCGCTGAAACAAAATGAGAGAATGAGTATCGTCGGAGTTTCCAGAGGAAAATTGATCGATTTGTATTATTCGGTTACGTTGGAAAAGTTTCGGTAAAATATGAAATTATGTTGGGCATGGATTTTGGGATCTGGGATTTTGGGGATTCGGGTGAGATGATGTGTTTTTTCAAGGACGAATGGGTGGTTCTGTGGAACTTTGCTGAATTGTTCGAAAATATCGATTTCCTGCAAATCACTGGAGAAAGCATTTCTAATTGTAATAAGGTTGTGACAGATACACCTGGCTTAAGTATCATAAAATTTATTTCATGTCGACATATACAGGGGAGTCTTCGAGTTGTACATTGTTATAGCTTTGACATGGTTCCTCCGAATGAAAAAAATTTTGATGTGAAATATTATCCTACTTCCGATTTACTGGTTACAGACTCGCAGGTTCATAAAGCTTTAAGAAATTAAAATGACGAATGCAGAATAAGAATCTGCATTCATTTTGAAATACTTAATTATTCTTTTCAATTTTTCCCAACACGCACCGTTGTCGAGATTTTCAACGTTGAACGTTATAAAATCTGATAAAAATTCGAGAAATTTACCTATTATTGTGGATGCGCCCTGAGCTAGTGAGGACTGTAGATCAAGGTCAGCCCATGTTTATCCGGACCACAGAATACACAGAAATATTCACAGATAACAGAATGGGTCTAGTTAGTGTGGTTCAATATGTTCTATGATGTTCACAGAATACAAATATATGATAGATGAATTTCGCATGATGTAAAAAACATGGTGTGCTAATCCGAAGAATGAGTGACGCCAGCAAGATTAAAATACACTTGACTTGTATATTCTGTGCTTTGAATTTGCATGCTAATTCAAAGCACAGAATATATATAAAACTCTTTATATTTTCTGCTAGCTGACGTCACTCATTTTTCGGATGAACACACCATGTTTTTTACATCATGAATTTACGTAAATCCAAGATGGCAGAATTCTATGCTTCTTTTGTTTTCGCCACTATTTCGAGGTGATTTTGATATGTCGTAAAGTTTTTCTTGAGTCGTCACGGAAAAAAGTCCATTTTGAACAACGATATGATGAAAATTAAGTTCGTCCAAAATAACCACATGAACACGTCCAACCAGGAACCAGAGAAAAAACAGATGTCTATGATTATGAATTATATTTAAGCATAACCATCACAGAAGATAATCTCATTCTATGCACAGCACACGTAATCGGTGACTACACTCCCAAACATGATGTAAGTAAAACATGGTGTGCTCATCTGCTCATCTGATCGTCAGTACAAATGATGACTTATAAAACTACATGCCAATTCAAAGCATAGATTAAATTAAAAAAAGTCTACTTGTTGAAGGCTTTTGATACAACAATTAAAAATACAGATTTTTCTGTATTACCTTTACATAATATCTTTCGATATTGATTTGATACATAAAAGTATATCGTAAGCTATCGAATCAAAGCATAGAATATATATTTCCTTGTGTTTTAATCTTGCTGATGTCACTTTTTGTGCAGATGAGCACACCTTGTTTTATATTCATGCTAATGTTGAGATTTCTTAAAATTAATCCATAACTTTGATGAAAATAAGGATAAATATTGAATTTCCAATATAAGAATGTGTGTAATCTTATGGTAGAAACAACCGGATTCCGCATGAACATCAAGTGGAAGATTAGTGTTTCAATGATCAATTCTAGAGGAATATTTTCTTTACAATAATAGGTACATCAAAAAATACCAATTCATAAGAATTAGGTGAGTAAATGAGTTTTTCCTATCATGTTTCTTCGAATTCCAAGCATTGGATAGGAAATTCTGCAATACTGATCACCGTTAGAGATATTTGTGTTCAACTTGCAAACAGAGTGCAGGAGTTTATTAGTACATTTAGAAATATTTAAATGCTTATAACTTTTGACCTGAGCCAGATCTGAAAAAAAGGTAGGTAGATGAAAAAGTGTTTTATTTGATTGAGAGGAAATTGAGGTTAAAATTAATGTACAATTTGAAGACTCGCCCAGTATGCTTCGGGTTTCACTCCATTTCCAAATATTTCATATTTATATTCGGAAGAATCTAGAAGGTCATAAAAATCGGACCTGCATTATATAAACACGAAGAACTGAGTTCGGAATTAGCGTTCTCAAAATGATAATTGAAATTAGCTTTGACCTTTCTTCGTTATCTGAAGAAATGGGGGTAATTGAGTTCAACTGTTAATGATGGTAATCAGTCTTTTCACTTGTCTCCTCTACTTCTGATTAATCCATTCGGCTAATGCCAGTATAATGATTGTAAACTTGTTCATCTCAAGAATTCAATACATAATAAAAATATTCACAATCATGATATCCAGATAATTGATTATGAGCGGTATGAAAGAGAGCGTTTGTACCAGAAAAGCTGCTTATTTCACAGGTCTATGAAATTCAATCCAGATTTATTTTAGTTGTACTACAAGATAAAATCAGGTATTTCTGAAACTAACTTCATCAAGTTTGTAATCTAATAGATGTTATCAAGATGCGTAGACAATCCTTTTCAATTCTAAAATGTGTGACAAAGCTGTAGCCTGATTTGAAATAAACACAAAAGACCGAAATCACCTAAAAATATTCGGATGTCGCTTTTCAAATATCGCGGGAAAGTTAGAATCGGTTTAAAGTTACGGATATCCGTATTGAAACTTTCAGAAGGTAGGAAAGCAATTTCCTGAAGGAGGGGAATACACCCTCTTCAAGTTCAAATCGGGCCACCCCTCAACAGGGAACATCTCAATAATTCAGAAACATCTGTCTGTCAATCATTGGTTATGTCTTTGTGAATACGAAAATGATCAAAAGATTCGTTAGGATGTACTCATTGGAAAATTCTCAATATTATGGAAACGAACATCTCACTCATCGATGAACAATTCAAAAGAGCTTGGAACACACTGAGTTTTCTTTCAGAAATAAACACTGTGATTGAAGTAACATCGAATAATTGGCAAACCTGGTCAACCAGAGCATAGAAAATCAATCACAATTTCCGGATGAAGGTGTCTAGAAGATAAGGTCAATTCAACGATGCGCTTTCGTTTCGCCAATACTGGTGAAATCAGTAGAATTCGTTTTTTCAATGAAGGTGGCGCTTCTGGAAATTACGACCGGTCGTCAGGAGAACAGTCTGTCTGAACTGAATTGACATCAGACAAGATTGAAGGTAAATAATATCTGGATGACTGAATTTCTACCATATTATGTTTTGTATAACTTTCAGTGGAATATATTCTTAGAATTCAATATACAATCTTTGGAGAATACATTATCATTCGATGTTTTTCTATATTATAGTAAGAGAAGCGTGAAATTATTAGGTAAGAAATGTGAAATTATTTAACAGAATCTGCTAATACACTGATATAATTTGATAGCTCGTTCAAATTCATTCATATTTTTCCAGATTGTGCACATATACAAAGGAATGTGGTAAAGCGGCGGGAATTTTAGGGAAGTTGATACAGAACTAGCATCGTCCTTACTTCAAGTCAGACCTATCAAGAGTTGGAGTTTCACAGGGAATAAACCCATTGAATAGGCGATATTATTGAATCAGTTCAATTCGAGTTATTTCCCATTTAAGTTCATGAGATTTCCAATTAGAAAACAAGTATCTAATTAAATGGTTTGATTTCATCGGATTTGAGAACTTAGGTTTTCTAGTAGTACTTGATTGTAGCATATATCAGTACATTTCAATTTCAGGTAAATGAAAATTGGTGAAAAATTCATGTATATTCAATAAGGAACCAAAAAAGTACAGCACATTATGTAATAAAAATAATATGCTCAGTTGGTGGTTGAAAACTCGATGCTCGATTAGTGAAAATGAGTGAAAGACAATTATGAAAAGAATTATATGCTTCCGAGTACCATGAATTTATTCTATAAATAGGATTCTTTCTTCATTTGAACTCTAATTTCCATATACATCTGCACTGTCCAAACAAAATACAAAAGAGACCCATTTAAAAGTATCTGAGGATCTACACAATTCTTCGAAGTTAACACAAAAAGGTTTCACGCAATCAATCAATAACTAAATAATAATCTGAGAAAACATGAATAAATTCAGAATGACAGTTCGCAACTACTGCTAAGCGATAGCCCTCTGGCGATCGAAATTCGAACACTTCCAAGCTAGTAGTTTTTCGACGTGCCTGTTATTCTAACGTAATTTGCTTACTTTTGGAGTTCATTTTCGAGCTTTTGTGTTGTTCTCAGAGTTGAGATTTTGGTATACCGAAAGTGTTTGTAATATTCATCAATCGATTCCTTTCTTTCCGATTAAAAATTTCGATCGTATTAATTCGAAATGGCATCCTCCCGAAATGACTATTGTTGTGTGCCTCAACTCAATGTTATTCATGGTCAAAGAAGAAAGGATCATCTAGTGCCTCTAGTTTCAATTTTTTCCAAAGCCAAATGGAAGTAAAGTTAATTTGGAAACAGCATTTGGCAGGGAACTCAATGATAGAAGAAAGGCCTAGCTTTAGAAATTGAAGATTGGAAAACATGTCACGAAATACATGAAAGTATGTTCACTGCATTTCTCTGAAGATGTTTATTTTCATAAAGGTAAATTACCTACAATGTATTCATTTCGAAACAACTTCATGTCATGATGTTTTCAGGTGTAAATGAAAAAAAGAGAATTTTGAAGAAAAATGCTGCAGAGAAACTACCGAGCACTTCTGCAGCTACCTAATTTACATACTACACAATATCATATTCTAAGAGAGTGATCTGTTTGGAAACCTGACAAAAACTAGATATACTGTTAGAGTTGATAATAGCTGAAGATATTCATATAAATACATTAATACTTTTCATTTATATAGGTAGGTTGAACCAGCTGTGACATTTTTCATTTTGTATGTGTATCTTGAGCTGCTGTAATATGAAAATGAAATCAATTATATGTCTATCTGTTTTCTTTTCTTTCGAAATACGATGCAAAAGAACTGAAGCAGAAAATATGTTCTCATTTTATTGATTCACTCGTTTGTAAACAAAGAACAAGTCATATCATTTGGACTGATTCTAGATTTACCACATAATATAGCCTGCTTTCAGCACTTCTTCACAAAAATAAGAGTCCTTATATTACTTATTGAGGTGCCTATTTTTCCAGAAATTCAAGTAAACTTAGATATTGGTTCATTTTGATCCACCAAGCAACATACACCAAAATTATCCACCAGGAACGATTCAAAGTACGATACTATATCCTGATCCAAACGAAAAGTTCCTTCTCAAGAAATCTTATACAAAATTATAATAATTTCTCTAAATATTCAAGCGCTGCTTGATAAATATTCGTTCTCCACCACATTTCAAAGGTTTGTTTACATAAAACTACTAGCTTGGACGGGTTCCAAATTTATCCGTTAGGGCGCTGGCATCTTCGCAGAAGTTCCCAATTGCCGACTCACCATTGTCATGCGCTCTGATTGGTGGCGAGAGTATGAAATACAATTAGTTTCCCCAGTTTGGTCTAATAATTTAGTAGGAAAACAAATGGAAATAAGAGTACCATTGTTCTATCATCATAATCCGGATGTACGAACATCTCACTCATAATAAATAACTCAAATGAGCTCGTGAGTTTTTTTTCAGAAAAAAATACTGTGAAGTGACATCGAACAATTGGCAACCCTGGTAAACCAGTGCATAGAAGAGCAATCACAATGTCCGGATGTATCATCAGGCCGTGATAAATTGGCTTTGAAAATTGTCTACTGATTGGAAAAGACGGAGAACATGAAACTGAGAAATTGGTATTTGCATAATGGATGAATTTGTAGAGGCAGCGGCTGCTTGCTGAGCATTTGGAGCATGTACGAATTTGTATGCAGCACAGGAGCTTTTTCAATCATTCTCGAGCTGTAGGAGCTGAACAGAAGCAGATTTTGCCATTTCGGAAATTGGAGTTTAGAAACTGTAATTACGAAGTGGCATATCAAAAGTTCTTAGAGGGGAATTGATGATATTCGAATAGCTTTTCGTCCTTGCGATGTTTCAATCAACACGAAATGAAGTTGGAAATTTCCCTCTTAAACGTAGAGAATATACCTTCACAGATATATTGAGATTCTTGTAAACTTTTGACATTATTGAACAGAGTCGTATTCGAAGTTTTTGTCGAACACTAGCAAAGTTTCGTGGAATTTCGTGGGGATCGTATCTATAGAACAAAACATCTAGAAAAGCACTAACGTGAAGAGCTTTTGCGAGCACGCTTAAATTGGTTGCCAAAGCGGTCACCCTTTCACGTACTAACCCCACCAAATGCATCTTTACTAACCAATGGAAAGATTTAGTGACCTCCTAATCTTATTATCCACTCCAAATTCTGCATGAACCTTCAAGCTGCCATTTATCAATCGAGCACTGGATTTCAATTAGATCAAATGACAATTAATTCCGGAAGATACGACTTAGAAACTCGAGATTTGTAGAGTAAGTTTGGACCTTAATTACAAAGCCGAATTCATGAATGGGTAAAATCCACACAATGCTTCTGCAGATATACCCATTTCAAAATTATATTTTCCCAATATTTCCAAAAATACAGGTGGAATCGAATTCTCCTGTACTTGAATGAATGATGACATCTTGAAGGTTCATACAGAATTTGGTGAGTGAAATATGATCACAAGATCGCAGAATATTGACTATTGAAAAAAAACTTAAATTATTTTCTAATTGTTCCAATGACACGATCATCACGAAATTTTGCACAGAGATGTTCATCAGCATTTCCAAACTAGTTACCAAGTTTCATCCCGGTTGAATCAGTATTTTTCGAGATATTTCGTGGAAAAATAACTATACTGAGGAAATATCTCCAAATATTGTAATCGTATAGAACTGAAATTTGGTACACTGCTGTGAAATATTGAGCCCAAGGTCTGAGCAAAATTTTTTTCGAATATAATGAATAGTTTGAATTTTTTTTTCAAATTACTGACAGTATCACCCCTTAAAAATTTTGGTTGAAGTTGAGCGGTTATTTTGCTTCAACTAACTGCCAAATTCCAATCCAATCTCCCCAGTATTTTCTGAAATATCAGGCAAATAACCTCAAAATTTCAAATGGCTATAACTGAAAGCAACAATGATAGGCATAATAAAATATATGTGTTCCTTACTTTCTCCAACTATTCCACTTTGCTAAACTCGAAGCGCCATATTCACCCAACCCCAAATTTCACTGAGAAATCCGATCCAACTAATCTAGTAACTCATTGTCCAGCATCCTTATAAACAATTCGCACAAATTGGCAACCTTGCTCTCTGTCCTACATTTCCTGCAGCATCAGTTCACAGACTTGACCCGAGACCCGAGACCGCAGCAGAACTAATGGCGGGTTTGTCAGGTCATTTATTCTCTCTGGTTTTCAACCATTCTTCCGATGGCCTTCGGAAGAGGAATGAGCCAGCGATTTTTAGCACAAGCCGGCGTTAAGCCACTGGAAAATCCAGCTTAGACGGCATCAGTTTGCAGACAGTTCTTTTGACCCCTTTTCCGCAAAAAATGGGACTAAATATCCTATTTTTAGGTAATAAAAGATGATGCTGTCTGTTGTGTGTGGATTCTGCTTCGTTCATAACAAATGGATTTACCAGAAATGTGATTTGGAAACATTTCTAGATATAAACACGATTGGGATTGAAGCATAGGCATAGATAGATGCACTGTACCATTCCTTCAAAAATGGACGAAATTTGGTATGATGTGAGTCAATCGAAACTCACCCCTCAGTTAGATAGGAAATTTTATTTATTTCTTAGCTTGAGCTGATTGTTTACCTCAAATAATATTTTCGAAGTATATCCAGAATTCATAGATAGGAAGGTTGGGTAGTAAACGAGCTTTCAGACCAGAGGGTATCTGAGGAGGCTGTTGGTGGAAAAGTACATTGGCAAGACTGTTCAGTAATTTTGGTTATTTCATTCGTTTTCTGTGAAACAACCTCAAGAAAGTGCGTTTAATCATTCTTATTTTACAGGATTTCTTCAGAATATGTAAATATTATAATTTTATTGTCTTAACTTTTGTTTATTCAAATCCTTTTTTTGAACACAATAACTTCCGAAAGGGAACAACTTAGGAAGACGATATTTGTTGAATAGGTTTGGACCTTGATTGCGAAGCCCAAATTCGTGTATGGGTGCAATCCACCCAATGATTCCGCAGATATACCCATTCAAAATTATATTTTCCCAATATTTCCGAAAATAAAGAAGAGATCGAATTGAACTCCAGTACACTATCGAAAAATGACAAGTTCGAAGGTTCATACAGGATTTAATGAGGGTAATATGATCAGGGGATCACAGAATATTTGAATAAAAATAAAAAAAAAGTTTTCTGATGACACGATCATCACGAAATTCGCACAGAGTTGCACATCAGCATTGTCAATCTAGTAACTAAGTAACATCATGACCGAATCAGAATTTTTTGAGTTGTTCCGGAAAATAACGGTATCGAGTATAAAATCACGAAATTTTACATATTTTTCCCTGATATCTGCGAAAATAATAACCTAATCGAATTGAAATTCGGTAAACTGCTGTAAAATATGAAGGTGCAGATATGCTTGAGTTTCTTTTCCAAATGTAATGAATGGTTTCCGAGAAAAAAAATGTCGAGAAAAATTTTGAAATTTTTTTTTTAATTTACTGACAGCACGATCTCAACAGAATTCTGCGAAAAGTTGCGAGTCCATATGTTTCAACTAAGTGCCAAGTTTCAATCAAATCGCTTCGGTAATTCTCGAAACATCAAGGAAATAACCTCGAAACTTCAAATAACCATAACTCCGAAACTATTCGACGATTTTGTACATTTACGAACTCAACCTTCGTATTTTGAAATGCAACCAACCCTGAAATTGTAAAGTTGATAGGATTATCCGTACGCCCGAAAAGTGCCTACGGACGGACGGCCGGCCGGACAGCCTGACAGAATTTGACACCGGATTCGTCATCAGTCAGTCCAACCTAGTCGTGTGAGACCATTTTTGGCTCAAAATTTGAAAATTACAGATATTTGGACAAAACGATAACACACTGTTCCCTTAAAACATGCGCGCAAAAACATTTTAATGTACATCATCAAGAAATTTCTGACTGTTTTTTGATCGAATCCAACCAAAAGTGACCCTTCCAACACTTCGCAAGTAATATCGAATGGTATTAAGTTTGTTCCTACACACTCTGGAACTAGTTCTGAATCAGGCGGAGTTTGCGCATATCGATATTAGCGTTCCAACAAATTTCGAACTGGTTAGGAATTGCAAACCAAGTGTTCCAACGTAAAAAGAATTTGTGTCAGACCAGTTCTAGAACGGTGAATTCAGTTCTTGGGTTTAGGCTAGAACTGAGAAGGAGGAATTGAATCGGTCAACTGTTACATGCCATTCGAATGCAGCAAGGGGCTATAAAACCACATCTGGCAGAGGCGGACTGCATTTTTCGGGTGGCAAACAGCCCTTAGGCTATGACAAGGGAATTTCTAAGAATGATTCGTTTCCAACACTTTCGAACTTCAGAATTAGTCCCGAACTAGAATGAGCGAAGACGTGTGAATTGATTCAGTTCTGAATGAGTTCAAGACGGTAACAGAACTGGGTGTTGGAACAAACCTATTGTTTACAACATTCAAATAAAGCGCGCCCACCAACGACATCACAACTTGGAGGACCCCCTATTCACGAAACCCGTGCGTTGGATAATTTTCATTTCATGGAGCAACGGTGTAAATACAGCCGAGTTTTCTATCACACTAATTGCAACCCTTTTCCAATTCAACATTATCCATCTCAACCAGCAAGAACAGATTCAACAAGACCAAATTATTTACCGAGATTATATCGTCAAACCAAAACCTTAACTAGATACACAAACAAAAGCCTGAAAATTTCAATTAACGCTGCTTTCAACGATGCAAACGGAAATTCTTTTCGTTGTCATTCTTGCGGAACGAAACAGCTAAACAATAGGGGAAATATATCTGTTTGGGGCAGAGCTAGTAGACCTGTTGTTGTGGATGCCTACGTCGAACTTTATAGAAGTTTGCTGAAAACAGGGAACTGTATATCGTGATGATATTCATCTGTTGTATTGATTAATTGGTTGTAATTTATCTGAAAGTGTGAGTAGTGAAGGATATCAGACAAAATATCGTGCCATTTCTAGGATTAGACTGTTGATAGATGGGGTAACTGAATATGATACTAGATTAGATGAGATGAGATGAAACACTGTACTAAAGGGAGTTTCAAATTGCGCGGTTCTTTTAAAAATAAATAAAATATCGAGGGCGCACAAAATTCGTCTGGGTATTGACATTTGAGAAGTGAGAAGTATGACATTTATAAAAATGGCTTCGTACACGATTCGAATGGTTGAATTATTTTATGAAAATCAGCGTTCTGTGAAAAGTATTTTCAGAAATTTACGTGAATTTTATGGTTCATATAATCGTCCATTTCAGAGCACTATTGGTCGAATTATTTAAAAATTTCAAGAGGCCGGTTCGGTGGAAGATCAAAAAAGTGAAAAATTCAGTCGTTGCGGTCGTTCACAAGAAAATAGTGATTTGGTTCGTGAAAGTGTTGCTGAAGACCCTGGAATGTCCCTTGGACGACGTTCATAACAAGTTGGACTTAGTGGGTCCACAATATGACGTATTTTAAACAAGGATATAGCTCTGAAGGCATATAAGGTTCAAATAACACAGGAACTAAAGCCATTAGATCGTTTAAAACGTCGTTCATTTGTAAATTTCATCAATGAACAACCAGCTGATTTTTCTCAAAAAATCATGTTTTCCGATGAGGCACATTTTCAAATTGGTGGCTTTGTTAATAAACAAAATTGTCGTATCTGGGTCGAGGAAAATCCACGAATTATTTATGACAAACCTATGCATTCTTAAAGAGTCACTGTTTGGTGTGCATTATGGTCAGGTGGTGTAATTGGAACTTACTTCGTTGAAAATGCTGCTAGTGAAGCTGTAACTGTCGATGGTGACCGTCGGATGATAATCGATTTTTTGTGGTCTGAATTAATGAATATTGATCTAGAGGACATTTGGTTTCAACAGGATGGCGCTACACCTCAGTCTGCAAATGACACAATTCATTTATGACAAAAATTTCCTGGACGAATAATCTCCAGAAACGGTGATGTCAATTGGCCACCAAGATCATGTGATTTGACACCGATGGACTATTTTGTTTGGGGTTATGTGAAAAGCCAGGTCTATAAGAATAATCCAAAATCGCTTTCTGAACTGAAGGATGAAATTATTCGTGTCATTATTGAGATAGAGCCTCAATTATGTCAAAATGTCATTAAAAATTTTAACTAAAGAGTGGACGTCTGTAGAGCTGCAAGAGAAGGCCATTTGAAGGATATTATTTTCCGTATATGAATGTCATAACGGATACTTCAATTACTAATAGAAAGTTTTCTAAAATGAATGCAAATTTTGTGTTATTCATTTTTAAAAAAAAAACGCGCAATTTGAAACACCCTTTATATCGTTTTCTAATTTGTTGAAATGTATGAGAAAATTGTAGAAAAGCATTGACGTGAGGTCAGGAGCTTTTACAAGCATGTTCGAATTGGTTATCAAAGTTTTATTTCTTGAGATGCTGAGGAGATAAAAATGAAGTTTGACTTACATCGAGATGATTTTTGAATCACTGTCGTTGTCTATTGAGTTGAAAGTCTGTGCCGAATTTTATGAAAATCTGATGGAAAGTTTCGGAAAAACGGAATTCCTGGAAAAAAGGTATTTCATGTTATTTCTTGAAGATGTAATCCTCACAGAATTTTGCTCCGAGTTGCTTGTCAGTATTTTACAATTAATTCGAAAGTCTCAATCCGATCGCATCAATGCTTCTTGGCAGATTGAGGAAATAACCACGGAATTTCCAATGAGAGTAACTCTGTTGAAGATTATATCAAGATTTTTCTCAATCTTATTTCAAAAGGATGAAGGACTTTGGTGCCAAAGTGAAAGATAAATATGTCTGCTTATTTTCCGAACAAACTCGAATTAAATACACATACAGGGTGACACAGTATTTCATCTGAGGTTTTCATTTCTATCCTCATGTATCACAAGTACAAATGTATGGTACCCAGCTTGCATTTGCTCTGCTAAAAATGTGATTTCTTTAGACCCATGCCATATTGATTGATATTCAAAATAGTCTAATGCTCTTTCCCGAAGGAGTATAAATCTCAGACATTCCTGGTACGACAAATGGATGAACTTCGTGCACATCTCTCAAGGTCTCTGCACTACAGAGCGTCCGTGTGTATCTTCCTAGGTGGCGCTGATAAGATCATCTCTACAGAACATCGCCACCAAAGGGTTTATGTTTTCTTTGACCTTTTCGTGTCATTCAGAGCTAGTTATCATCTTTCTATTGGCGTCTGAATTTAAGATTGCAGCGACATAGTGGCGAGTTTTAGAACCTTAGATACATACATACCTTTGTTTTGATAGTCGATTTTGTACTGTTTGTGAGTGTTTGGTTTCATAATTTTTGATTTCACGATTTATTCAAAGTCTTTTTAAACTTTTATAGTTGACGAGAGTATTACTGGGAATACATATTCCATTCTTATAAAGTAGGTATGTATCATTCTTCAATCTTATTGAGTGTAGCAACTCTAAAATTACGGGGATATCTCCAAGGTTAGACAGTATTTTAATAATATTTATTTTCAGATTCAAATGGCAAGACTGACTTCGGTAGATTTCTTAGGCTGTCTTGAGAGTTGAAAAACAGATAGTATTGTAAAACATACTTTTTGGAATAATAGACAAATACTCATAGCTTTACTATTTTTATAGCGGAGGACTAAATACTCAATATATTGTGAATAAAATGAATACATTCACATAAAACTAATGCTACTTGTATCGTAAGTCTTATTCATCATGGATTGACAAATAAATTTTCCAACACTCATATGATTGGTATTGAAAAAGCTTTAATAAATAAGCCTTGTACAACTTTGCTTTCATCTGCAGAAGCACTTTGAGCGAACAGTATTCATCACCAGATTGTTGAGACTCCTTTTTTCAATAGTCACTAATCACTAAAACATTTACGTTGTTCCTTAATGATCAGTTCAACAGGCAGATTTCTGGAAGGCAGAGCATTCCTCTTGAGTAAGTTTCTCTGCTTCGACTAGGGGCCTGGAAAAAAATTGTCTTCATGAATGTGATCTAATATTTCATGAGCAATTCGTGCTTACCTCTACAAAAATGATCATCATCGGTAAAATGCAGGTAACAGACTCTCATAAATCTTGTTTGTTGGTTTTTATCGATTCTTCAACACTTTCAGGCCCGACTTGTTAAAGGAAGTTTCTTTCACCCTAACTCGAAATTTTTCACCGGGCTGTGGAAATCTATGGGAAGGGACATTTGAGTTTGCTTTTCCTCAGTAGTAGCATTTGTAAAATCACACAAACGTCAAGAAAAATGCATAAACTTTCTCATTTTCGTAACATTACTTTCAACTTGTCAATGATAATGTCTGTACCTCGGGTTACTCGGATAGCCACCAGAGAGAGTAGCGCTTATCTTCATTCGCCAATTTGTAGATTCTTTGGCGATGACATAAGCCTAGATTAACGAAGGATAATTTTGATCTACCGATAATTACTTATTGTCCTTGTGTTCCTGTTGATTTTTATCAATCCCTAATAGATTCGTTTGAACGAGTCACAGAATTTCCAGTACTATCCAGACTTCCTTTACATGGTCCATAGATTTCATCTTCTTCTTGTGTTTTGGGAGTTCAAGATTCCATTTCAGAAGGCCCTGATTTTCTCTCATAGTCTATTGTGTTGGACAGCCTGTCCCAAATAACTTGTAAGTTTCCCATTAACCGGCAGAGCAAACGATAACTTAGAGAAAACGAGAAAAAATCACTTCCCATTCTCCAAGAGACTCTGCAGTACATTTTCTCTCGAAAAAGAAACAGGTGGAAGAGGTAAAAGCAACGACCATGTCGTTGTGAACGATGGATCTTTGTAATTGTCCGCATCTGGAGGCATCCTCTGGAAGATTTCATTATATTACCCCGGAAACGGTAAGACGTATCTGCTGTTTCGCGAATTTGGCCGCTGCATATTTCAAAAAGTTGTATATAACAACTACGGGGACATGAAAAAAGTTGTATTTTCCGCTTGCATAGCCTCGCTGCAATGTCAGATTTCATAAAAGTTGAACATAACGTGGTTGAATTCGGCTGCGATACATCATCGGAAATTTGCATCTGTCGAAAGTTTGTAGGTCGTGGTTTTTATGGATGTTGTATTTTATACAGGATATACAGGGTGGGCAACGGTCCAACGACTTTTACGACGAACGGGACGTACTAAAATTTGGTTTCTCTGGTTGGAACCATTACTCTATCATTCTAGATTCTTGAATATCATAAGCTCTGCAGTGTTACCACTTATATCAAAAAGTACTAACAACTCTGATATTCCAAATGAAACACCCTTCTTTAGATTCCCTGAAGACTCCTGATTATTTCTGTATCAACTTCCTCATACTTATACAGGGTGAGTTTTTAATTTGATCATTAGTTTCAACCGTAGGTTCCTCTCATCAAATAAAACACTTTTTTCATTTACCATTTTTCCAGATTCGGCTCCAGTAAAAAGATTCAAGCTGTTTAAATTTCCAAGAAAAATCAGTTTTTCTTTTTTAGCTTTGATATGGTAACTCTGAATGAGATGTATTTTGGTTTGAAGTTTTCTATAAATATGACACATATTCTTCAGGGATCACTTCCATCCTACTTCAAACAGTTTCCGAGTTATAGACTCAACGATTCATAAAACTATATGAAATTAGCAAGACGATTGCCAATATTTCCGGAGATACAGATCGGAATGAATCAATATCTATTACTTGGGTGAATAATGATAGTGTCAAGTTTCTGCAGACTTTCGTGGGGACAATTCATGAAAAGATCACCAAATCTTTCCATCAGGAAGTGCAGCTGCATTGGACGGGGTTGATACGTGAATGGGTGACCGATTCGACAGCGAGTAAAAGCTGCTGACCTTACGTCAATGTTTTTCAAGAATTTTTTGTTGATTATATCGAACAATGTTGATGATAAAATCGATATGTCATCGCAAAAGTTAGGAAAATTCTTAACACGAACTAAATTTGACCGCGCATTCTCAGCACCTTCGAAGGATGAAACCCACAAGAAATAGCTGTGGCGATCTTTGTTACTCTCGTCGAATATTTCCCAGAATACATCGCACCCAATACCGATTAAAATTTTCTCGTTTAAATTCTCATTTTCATCCATTACTACCCACAAAGTTGGTGAGTAAAACTTAATTATTCACAGTCCTGCTGAATTAATTATATACAATCCTGCCGGAATACCGACTAATCCAACGCCCAGGCTCAGTTTGTGGAATGAACTGCCCGCTTCCAACACGCCATCTCGTGACGGTGTTAGTAGATAGATCTAATTAATAAATATATTGGATCTCACATTTTCATACAAGGTGTTCCTAAGTTGCAGGTATGAACGAAGAACGGAGATACAAGGGGTTTCAATTTTTTTGTCATAGTATCTGCACTTTACAAGATGATCTTTATGAATCATTGCTTCAGATTAGAAAATATCCATAAAATCTTATGAATTTATTTTCAGCATGTCACTATCTGGATTCTATAATAGTTATTATTGATGTGAAGAATTGCTGAATGGAGGCCAAAGTAATTATACGATAAATCTAGAATCAGTCCGAATGTTTTCGGTGTTTACAAACGAGCTAACCAATAAAATAAAATCTGGAAAAGCACTGACGTGAGGTCAGTAGCTTTTACGCGCTTGTTCGAATTCTAACTATTAGATCCACACGATATTTTGCAACTAGTTGCTTGTTGGAAATCTCCCCCTGATTACAAAGCTTCAATCTGATTGCCTTTGTACTTCTTAAGATATTGCGGAAATAACGTTAAAATTCCAAATAACAACGAAATTTGGCCCATTTTTTCCCTTATATCTCTGAAAGTAAGGTATGTGCCAAATCCAATGAAATCTTATCAATATTTTAAGAGAAAAATCATTTTTCATCAAAAATTTTCGAATAAATTTTTTTTAAAAGTTTTCCAAGAACTGGATCTACACGAAATTTTGCCCTAAATTGCGCGTTGGTATTCTAAAACTGCCTACGAAACTTCAATTTGATCAAGTCAATACTTCATGAGATATCGAGGAATTAACCTCAAAATTTCAAATGGGCCTAACTCCGAAACTATCCATCCGATTCGGCCCATTAACGAACTTAAGCGAGATATTTAGAATCCAAACCTAATCTGACGATTTCAAGTCGCTAAGTCTTTTCCTTCGAAAGATAGAGCACATACAGCCGGCCAGACGAACGTACGGTACACTTCGGTATATCAAAATTTCAACTGAGAGAACACAAAAGCTCGAAAATTAACTCTAAAATTAAGCAAAACACGTAAGAATAACGGATACGTCGAAAAACTACTAACTTGGAAGGGTTCGTACTTCTATCGCCAGAGGGCGTATCGCTTCTCAGTAGTAGATGCGAATAACATGGATTTCTTCAGATGATAAATAACACTAATAGATGTCATCTTCATTCATTACCAGGCTGTTCTGTGGAGGTTTTTAAGCGTCTGGAGAATTTTCCCGATGGTTTTGTTGTCGAGCTCATTTCAGACATGCGGGGGTTGAAGTTTTTGCGGAATTCATTTCATTTCAAAATGAAAAATCTTCAGGGTACAATTCACCATTCAGAATTGTAATTCGACATGATTAATATAAACATCTGTTTTTCATTAGCGCACGATTTCGTGAAGAAATACTCTCGAGCAATGGTGAAACTTCTGTGCTAATTTTGGGATCAAGTTTCTCCATTATTTGGAGAGAGATAATAGATACTTGCCTCTCTTTTTCGATGAATTTCACAATTCCTAATCTTTACTTGAAAACTGAAATAACGAAATGTGAAAAAACGAAAACAAAATTTAAGTTCAATGATTGCCTATGAAGAAGATAAATTAATATATTATGAAGTGAATTCGCTTAAAGCATTAATTGTTATATTAAATTTCAGATTATAAGCAAATCAGTGTCTCATTCAGATGGTGATAGGATCCAATAGACTAATTTGACAAAAATCAGTTTCCTTTTACTGTTTGGAAGCTCCGTTCGATAATGATTGAACTTGAATAATTCGACTAGAAGTCTTTGACGTATGTTGAGACCAATTATCATTTGAATATTTCACTAACCTTCGTGAACGAACAAGATTCAATAGACGACTTCGGCCCAAGTTGCCAACCCACAATTTTCTTCACAGATTTACTATAACTGAGAAACGGGAATTTCAGGACAAATTCGACATGAAAAGGTTCGCGTTATTCATAAATATCCGTAAAAGATGCCTCGGCTCCCCAAGCAGGATAATTCCTTTCAAATATAGGTTTTTGATGATATGTTGGATGATGGATATGTTACCATAGAATATTGACTGTTGTTCTGGACAGAAACAAAGTTTTTTCATCAATCCAATTCAATAATTAACCTTTTTCTCAGGAACCAACCGAATATTTCATATTAACGGAATGGGAAACCAAGTGGCTTTGCGGAACATATCCTATATAAATTTGACACTATTAACATGAAATCAGGAATCCCAACTTGAATTTCAGCTAATCGTCCTAACTTGAATTTCAGCTAATCAGATATGATCTCAACAAAACCCTATATTTGGAAGGAATTATCTTGTTTGAGGAGCCGAGGCATCTTTTACGGATATTTATAAATAACACAAACCTTATCATGTCGAATTTGTCCTGAAATTCCGTTCCTCAGTGATAGTAAATTTGTGAAGAAAATTGTGGGTTGGCAACTTGGGCCGAAGTCGTCTATTGGATTGAAATTATTCGTGTAAAAAGGCTAGTTCCTTCTCAATTTTATAGCATCACGATATATTCATGTTTTCTTGAAAAAAAAACTGCAAATTTTATACAAGGGTTTATTATTTTCTTAGTTACATAACCCAATATACCATTGATATCTCAAACAACTTAGAACCGAATGCGATGATTCATTTGCGATATTATTGGAAATTTACAACGTTTTTTTTTCATATTTCAGGAACCACTGGTCAGAAATTTTTGAGGTAAAGTTATGCAATACTAATCAACGTTCAGAGTGTCATGAAAATTCGGTGGTAAGTTTTCGAGAAATAATTTTTTTTCCCCCTAACTTCCCATTTAGAGCCCTTAGGGTACACCGATCCTGCTGAAAAGCTTGGAGCATCAACCCTGAGTGACACACGATTTTTCTACCAAGTTTCAAGGATTTCCGTTCAGTACTTCCAGAAAAAAGCCCCGGACAACGGACGGCGGACGGACGGTTTTTTTTTATTCGTTCATTCAAATCTACATTCTCCAAAACGTTAACTCAAATTTTCAGGGGGGCTTAAAATTTTTTTTTGGTTGGTCGATCACTAAGGTTTATTATTTGATTTTATCAAAAAATAAACCAAAAACAGTTATTTCTGAACGGGTCGAATTACTGGCCAGTACTAGTTGAGAATGTCGAAACGAACAAATATGTTTTGTGATAACTGGACGTTTCAATTATTCAGCTTCATCCCCACGTAAAATTTATTCTTAATATCAATAGTTTTTGTAGCAAAATTGGCCATTAGCATTTGCCAATGATGTACTGTGTACTCAGCAAGTTTCATTATGATCGGATTAGTATTTTATGAATAATTCCGAAAATATCAACACGAAATTCGATATATTTTCACACGCTTTTTCTCTCGATATCTCTCATAATATCGAATCAAACTGAATTTGGTACACTGTTGTGGAATATCGACTTCAAGGTCTATGAAAAATTCATCGAAATCTGAAGAATAATTCGAATAAAAATTTTTACGACAAAAATTGAGAAAATTGGTTCTAAATTCACTACAGATATGATCCCAACAAAATTTTGAAATCAGTTGCTATTGGCATTCTACAACTGAGTACAAGTTTCCATCCGATCGCAAAGTTGGTTTCTGAGATATTTGGGAAATCACCTCAAAAATTCGATTGGAAATATCTCAGGAACCGTTTTTCCGATTTAGCTCATTACAGAACTTAACCCACCCCGAAAGTTTCAAATCTCTTGCTCTTTCCATTATCAAGTTATCATGGCAACAGCCGGACAGAATCGATTTTGACATCGGATTTTTCATCAGTGATTCCAACCTAAGTCGTTTAAGACAATGTTTTACAGAAATTTGGACAAAACAATAGCAAGCTGTTCCTTAGAACATACGCGCGAAAAATTGCAGGAATATAGATCATAGAGCAGGGATTATTTCTATATAAACAATAATTTTATATTTTCAATACATCTGTCTCAGATATTGAGGGAGAAAACAGATGTAAAGCTTTCAGTAAAATTTATGTTCCCTCCCAAAATATCGTTCAGTTAATATAATTGTAACTTTCATCATCAATGAGTTACCACAACCGTGTTTGATTTATTTTCTACTTTTAATCTGAGCAAGCGTAAAAAGTAAAAAACAGCTGAAATCGGGTAGGTCAAAACTGAAGAGAGGAAATATGCGCATCCGCCATTTAGCGAATTCAACTATTGACGAAGTGAAACCGCAAAGTTTAATTTGAAGCACCCAATTTTCCACCCATTTCAGCCAACCGCGTATGTGAGTCCCCATTTCAATCCCTTAAATACACATTGAGCGTGCAAGTTGCTCTCGGAGATAATTTCCGACGTTTTATGGCAATTTAGGTAATTTAGCAGGCATCTGCGCTTGATTAACTGTGTTTAACATCCAGTTATGCGATATGGCGTATGAAATTCCCGCAATTTCAGCCCAAAGATCTTCTCGCACACCGCATTTTCCGCAAATCATTGAAATTCACCAGTTGAAAGTTATATAGCGCATCCGCCATTTATATGCACATTATCTTCACACGTGTACTAACAATATTTCAAATTAAATCTATGATAAGAATCCTACAAAAAAATATCGTATTCGCAGCGGTCTCGAATCCTGGTACTGACTCCAACCAAAACAGATTCAGTTCATTTTGCATTCTTGTAGCCATGTGATTCTCGCAAAACTCTGCATGAACGATCAGGCCGTCATTATTCGAACAAGAACTGGAATTCAATTCGATCACATCTGTATTTTGATGAATGTGAGAAAGATAAACTTGCGAATGAGTATATCTGAGTAATCATTGGGTGGATTTTACCCATTTATAAATTCGACCCTAATTAAGCTCCTAAACTGCTCTAGAAATTCGTTTTTCTCAGGGATTATTAGGTTTAGGGCCCACCTATTTGTACCTTAAGGAATGTGTGAAATCAGAAAAAATGCATTGGAAATGTTCTAGGGAAACAGCGTGTCTTTTTATCCAAATGTCTCTGAATGAATTCTGAACCGATAACGGTCTCAAACGACTAGGTTGAACCCAATGATGACAAATCCGGTGGAAAAATTGATTCTGTCCGGCCGGCCGTTCGTATGCACGATTACGGGCGTACGGAGAATCCAATCGACCTGAAACTTCTGGGGTAGGCTGCATTTTGAAATTCGACGGTGAAGTTCGTTGATGGGCCAAATCGGCCAAGAGGTTTTGAAGGTAGAGAAATTTTGTGGTTAATTCCGTGATAACTTGGGAACTACTGAAACTGTTAGACTGATACTTGTCAGTTGGTTGGAGTATAACGACGCGCAACTTTTAGCGGAATCGTGTTGACATCATTCTGTCAATAAATTTGAAAAAAACATTTTTTCGAAGTTTTTTTCGAAAACTATTCTTCATATTCGAAGAAAAGATCTCTCACATCTTAAACTTCCCTCATACCTTAAGCTTCATATTTCACACTAGTGTACCAAATTTCAGTTTGATCCAATTATAATTTTTGGAGATATTTGGAGCAAATATGAAAAATTTCGTGGTTGTATTTTCGGAATAACTCGAAAAATACTGATTCATTCATTACAGAACTTGGCAGCTAGTTCGAAAATGTCAATGGACAATTTTTTGCAAAATTTCGTGAGGATCGTGCCACTAGAATAATTTTAAAAAAAAATTCAAATTTTTAATTTGAAATATTCAATATTCTGTGATCTTCTACTGCCGCGATTGGATTGAAAATCGGCATTTAGGTGGAGTTTAACGACGCGCAACTTTTAGCGGAATTTTGTCGAAATCAGTTTGTCAGTGAATCAGGAAAAAAAAAATTTTCCAAAGTTTTTTCGAAAATTTTTTTTCGGACACCGTTTATTATATTCACAAAAAAAGTTTCACTGCGACTTTGAGCTCCATATTTTACAGCTGTATACCAAATTTGAATTTGATTTGATCATAATTTTTGAAGATATTGGTAAAAAATATGTCAAATTTCGTGGTTTTTCTCTCGATATCGTTGCTTCTTTCGGTATAACTCAAGAAATACTGATTCAATCAGGATACTTAAATCTCTGGGGCTAGTTTGAAGATGCTGAAAGACAACCTCGTGCGAAATTTCGTGATGATCTAATCATCAGAACAATCTTTAAGAAAATTTAAAATTTTTTTATCAAATATTCAATATTCTTTGATCTTATCATATTATCCTCATGAAATTCTGTATGAACCTTCGAACTGAAACTTTTCGATGGAGTATTGAATTTCAATTTGATCTAATCTGTATCTTTGGAAATATTGCAAAAATAAAATTTTGAATGGGTATATCTGCGGAATCATTGGGCGGATTTTACCCATTCACGAATTCGGCGTTCGGGCTTAATTACGAAGGCCGAATCTGTGAATGGGTAAAATCCCCCTTTGCTTTCCCAATATTTCCAAAAAACAGATTAGATCGAATTGAAATCTAGTAAGTACTTTATCGGAAAAAACCTAGGAAAGCACAAACGCGAAGTCATCAGTTTTTGCGAGCATTCAAAGGATATCGCCAGAAGTGAACACGCGCGTAAAGGCTGCTGGCTTCACGTCAGTGCTTTTCTTGGTTTTTGCATTCTTTATGATTTCCACGAGGACCGAAATATGAGGGGTGGTCCCTTTTCATATTGTTACACTGTAGAAAATGATATTCCTAAAGATGTTAAATTCGGTTGTCTGAGTAATTCAAACATGTATTTACTTTTGACTCAAATTTAGTTTTAGACAACGGTTAGTTTTAAGTTTGTGTAGTAAATTTTCTGTTTTCTGATGCTTAGAATACAGATATTTTTCAGTTAGAGTTCAATTCTGTTAAGATTTTTGGTGTTCTCTTAGAGGTTAAGTGGAATTGCGTATGCTAGACTTCACCTCGATTTCGTTTTGTGCTGTATATGACGGTGGAAATAAAAGGCACTTCATTATTATTATTGTTATTCATATATCTCAGTCAATTTAGTCACAAGAAGAAATCCGACATACCATTTTGCAATAAATAGTTCAGCCTAGCCGTCAAATAAAAATCCGATTGAAATTTCCCTGGGAAAACCTTCCTAATTCACCCCTGAAAACTCCGCATTGCAAAATCGCAAAGAATCCCAATTATTCCAACGGATTACATAATATTACATAACCACTTCATGTTGCTTTTGTGTCTTTCATTACACCGGCCAGACACGAGAGCATTTTTTCAATGATTAAGTTAGCGAGTACCAACCCTCCCCGAAATATACGGCAACCTCGCCTGGTGCTAGAATTCGCGTGCAGATCCGAATGGGAATTCCAAAATGAAGTAGACGGACGGAGGGAATTTAAAACTACGTTTCAACTCCCACCTCAACAGCGGTCGGTTGGAAATTTAATGCCTCTGCATTTCCCTGGAAAAACCCCATTTACCCCGATTATAATGGAAGAGATGGAAACTTCGAATTGCGGGAATATATAAATCCACTTTATGCATTCGAAGGAAAATTGGTTCATTATCGAATTGTTCTCGAACTCCTCATGATGCAAAAACGCTGCAAATTTCATTCAAGGGTTTATTATTTTCTCAGTTAAATATAATAACCCATTACCACTGATATCTCAAATGAAACTTATACAGGGTGTATCTGAATAACATCGATAAAATTTGACGGGTGGTTCAGTGATAAAAATTAAGGTGGGTATTTGGTATAAAATTTTTTGAAAACCTCCCCCCCGAAAATGTTATACCCCTCCGAAGATTAACAAAAAAAATTGTTTCTCTTTTATATTTTACTGTATATTGAGCTAAAGACTCGAAACTTGGTGAATATTCTTCGTCAATAAAACTACACGTTTTGGAATTTTTTCAACCCAGAAGTATGCTTCGAAAAGCTTGAAATAGTCAACCCCTAAAATGTTTCCCCTTACAACTTTTTTTTGGATGAAAATCTTCCTTTTAAAAAAACATGGCTTAAAAGCCCAATTCACTAATTTTTTTGTCTCTACAAATTTCTTCGAGAATTCAAGCATTTACGAGAAAAAAAATATCGATGATCTGCGAAAAAGCATTGGAGCAGGGTGTGAAACGATAAGAAATTCAGCAGGCATATTTCATCGCATACGCATTTCAATGAGGAAAAGAGTAAATGCTTGTTTGAAGCTCAAAGCAATGTCATTTTCAACATTTATAATAATTGTATGGTCGATATTCGACCGGTTTTTGTTCATTGTTAGCTATTGTTTTAGTTGTAAAATTCTTAGCCTAGTAGAATCATAATTTGGTTGGCTTTTGTTCATTAAAATGCTATTTAACATGAGTTATGTTTTTCTCGTTAATGCTTGAGTTTTTGAAGAAACTTGTGGAAACAAAAAAGTGAGTGAATGAATTCGGCTTTTGAGCCATGTTTTTTCAAAAGGAGAATTTTTATCCAAAAAAAAGTTGTGGGAAAAAATATCTTAGGGGTTGACTATTTCAACCCCTTCAAAGCATACTTCAGCGTTCAAAAAATTTCAGAATGTGAAGTCTTCTTGAAAAATAATATTCACCAAGTTTCGTGTCTTTAGCTTAATATAAAGGAAAAATATAAAAGAGGAACAATTGTTTTTGTTAGTCTTTGGAGGGGTGTAACTTTTCCGGGGGACGTTTCAAAACATTTTTATGCCAAAGCCTCCGCTTCATTTTCATCACCGAATCACCCTTTGAATTCTTTCGGTGTTATTCAGATACACCCTGTATATTATTCATAACTCATTGGTTTTTCACAACACAATTATAGCAGCGTTTTTCTTTATAACTCAGGGACCACTGGTAGGACATCATCCGGGTGAAAGTTTAGGTTGAGTTATGCAACAGTAAACAACGTTGAGAGTTTCATGAAAATTCGGTGTTAAGTTTTCGAGAAACAATTTTTTCCCTCCTACCCCCAGTTTAGAGCCCTTGGGGTACACCGATCCTGCTGAAAAGCTTGGAGGATCAATCTCGAGAGAGACACACGATTTTTCTACCAAGTTTCACGGATTTCGGTTCGGTACTTTTAGAACGAAGTCCCGGACAACGGACGGCGGACGGACGGATTTTTTATCAGTTCATTCAAATCTACATACTTCAAAATTTAAACTGTGAAATTTTCAGGGGGGGTTATTTTTCGGTCGATCACTAAGATTTATTATTTGATTCTATCAAATAATAAACCAAAATGAATATGAACTAGGAAACCACATAAACTCCATTTACGTTCATGACCCTTTACGCTTATGTAGTCACTCGATTTGCCTTGGAATGAGTCTATCAAGTTTTTGCGCGCATGTTCTGGAGAACTATCGTTTCGTCCCAGCGTCTGTAATTTTAGAATTTCGAAAATGGTCTCAAACGTCTAGATTGGACTCAGAAGAATACAGTGTAAAAATCGATTCTGTCCGTCTGGTCGTGGACTTGATAACTTTCAAACGGGGCAGGCTAGCGACTTGAAACTTTCATAGTAGAATTTTTCTAGAACTGAACCAGGTTGGCACTCGTCGAAATTATTCTTGAGGACGTCGCCAATTCTTGAATATTTTCATCAATGACTGTATGTTTTGGTTTAGTTATGAACGTTATCGCTACAATCTTTAGGTAGAACAGACAAGTAATATAATATAGCCAACTATATTTCTTTTGATAACCAAATATTTTGAATTATTTAGAGTGGAATGTGTCAAACTGTGAATAAAGAATAGGTATTGAATCTGATATACTTGCAGTATGTTGCTGGAGTTTGTCAACAGTTGGGCAACAGTGTATTTCAATAGGTGATAAAGTATTTCAATTCACCAGATACACAGATTATATTCTCTGAACGAAATTCAGATTTTGAATCTTTTCCTGAGTATCTTCAGGGTACAACATGGCAATAGCGCAATTCCGCAAACTCGATATATCATATCAAGATCTCTATACTGCATAGAGCGATTTCACTAGGGACTGTTTCTATCATCAAATTCCAAGTATTATGTAGTGATTTACTTGGCAACACCGGATTTCCGCAAAACAGAATTTGATTCAGAAATTTGAAACAGAAATTGATACTTTCAAAAAGGGAAGAAAACGATTCACAATCACAATCCCAACATATTTAAGTAGCTGAATAGTGGGTTATTGGCTTCAGGACTGGGCAAATAAACTGATCAATTCTAGGCAGTCGACGTTTCGATCCTGATTTGGATCTTTCTCGAGACAACTTAGGTTGATCAACAAACGAAACTGCGTACTTTCACTAAAATTGTGGTCGTCATTTCTCCATCGAATATCATATCATCAAAGGTTCTAATTGTTTGTTGTTAATTCAACACTAGGGACGAATATTCGTACAACAAACAATTAGAACCTTTGATGATATGATATTCGATGGAGAAATGACGACCACAATTTTAGTGAAAGTACGCAGTTTCGTTTGTTGATCAACCTAAGTTGTCTCGAGAAAGATCCAAATCAGGATCGAAACGTCGACTGCCTAGAATTGATCAGTTTATTTGCCCAGTCCTGAAGCCAATAACCCACTATTAATTAACATAATAGGACGATAGAAGTCAAATATGATATTTAAGTAGCTTCATCAGTGAAAAATGCATAAACTGAAAAAAATACCAAAAAACAAATTCCTGTATAAATTTGCATTTTTAAAGCCTTCCGGAAAAAACAGAACAAACACTACCCCTGCATGTCGATTATCCTAAAACGAAATATCGTCACGAGAAAAGCTCCTTCCATAAACCCGTCTGAAGCACATCAAAATCGAATTCAATCTTACTTCTGGCACGCCCGGGAAAATGATTCAATTTTCCCGCTCTTATCCATCCTGTATCCAGGCATCGAATTCTGGAAACTGGAAACGTCTGACAAACAGTCATGATATTCATGAATTATTAATCGACGGAGTTGATGACGCTTTTCTGCCTGTCAATTATCTAATTCGTTAAGTCGTTTAGGTCGGCGTGTGGCTAGGTCAGTAGCTGAGACGGTAAGTGTGAATTAATTATTGGAGTCAAGCCAGGAGTAGTTCAAAGGGCAATTAATTCACACTGGAGCAATGAACTCATTTGATTTGAATTTGAAGTGTTATTATTTACTATAACGAAAGAAAGGGTTCATAAAGAAGATAGGGTAGCTTTTTTTGAGGACGATAGGATAGAACGTTCCACTATAGAGCATTCCCGATATCTCGTTTCTCCTCCCATTTTCCAAAACTACAAGTCCGTATTTTGACCATCAGAGAACTATCCAAATGACCGATTCGCAAAGAGTAATGTTTCCAAACGTTCCAACCATTCAGAAACCACTATTTTTCGACATAACCCCCAAAATTAGCGAAGAATATACACTGCCGGACAAAATTATCAGATCAATTTCTGTTCATAATTTTTTGCAGGTGAATTTTTTTTTTTTTTTAGTCTGCAATCATGTTTGTTATCTAAACTTCGTTTCGAGTTCCATATCGCAGATTCTTAACCTGTATTAAAAAATTATCAGTTTGCAGACTTTTTAGGTCAGTTCTCTTAAACGGGTAAACACTGATTTTGTTTTCACTGTTTTTCCTTAAAACTTGAGAATGAATGTGCATGGTCGGGTTAGAAATGCATTATCCTTAGAGAATTGTGTTAGAGTGGTAACTAGAGTTGGGAGTTCTAGTTCACTAAGAGGATCTAGTTCAATCGTTCTCGTTCACTGTTGGGAATAGTTCACCTGACTAGTTCTTTAGTTCACAATAGTTCACGGCTCACGCACATATACAGGCATCGTGCGAATAGGAATCGCGACGTGATTCTTCGAAAGACCATGAAACTATATGAACAGAAGTAAATAAACTTTGATTTGAAGATCTTTGTAATCTTTGCTCTGATTGATACTCTTAGGTTTCATGAGATACATAAGTGAAATTGCTCGTTATTTCGAGGAACGATTTTCGAAGGGTTCTGAGATATGACGAAAATAAGCGAAATATTCAATAAAATATAATATTAAATAAGTAAAAAATGTTTAATGCGAAATCAGGGTTCCTAGATCAGGGGATTTTCCCCGAAATTGGGGGGATTTTTTTCCTTTGGGGATTTTTTTGGGTATTTTTTTTCTTGGGGATTTCTTCTGGGGAAAAATTTGTTCATGGGGTATTATCAGGAGATTTCAGGTCTTGGACAATTTGACTCAAATCAATCAAACTATAAACGATCCAAACAAAAAAAGTTGCGCGTCGGTATGCTTTCAACTATCTACCAAGTTCCAACCCTAACGCTCACTGAGATATCAAGGAAAAGATTTAAAAAATTCAAATGACTGTAACTCCGAAACCATTGGGCCTAATTGGCTCATTAACAAACTTAACTGTCGCATTCTGATATGCGACTTCCTCTAAAAGTTTCAAGCCGCTAGCTTGTTTCTTTCGACAGTTATTGTGTCCTCTGCAAGACGACTGTCATGCAGAATTGATATTGAAATCGGATGCGTCAGCATTAAGTCCAATCTAGTCGTTTGAGACCATTTTCGAGAAAAAATTAAAAAATTACAGACATTTGTACAAAAAGAAACCACGAGTTCTCCAGAACATCGTTTCCTATTAAATCGAGGTCGTAGATCACGAATATGTCATTAGAAATCGTCCAGTGACAACCGTTTAGAAATTATGGCGGAAATAGTGAAAAAATTTCGAAATTTTGGTCAACTTTGAGACGTCGTGCCGACCAAAATAATGAAGCTGGGTGATGTCGATCCTTTATCTATGAATTAAAACAGATTTCATCGTCCTACTCTCATCGAGTCGGTAATAATGATTTTTTGAAAAAAGGTCCAAAATTTTGGAACTTCAAGGACCTCTCACGTCCAGGACGATTTTTTAAAAAAATATCTGACCTTATATTCTTGTTCTACGCCCTCGAATTAGTAAGTGTGCTAAATTTCACGGCGATAGGAGTCGGAAAATTATTTTTCGAAAATTGAGATTTTCTTAAGGGTAACCCCTTAAAATTTTAACAAAAATTGAAAGTTCTCCGATCGACCTGAAATTTGAAACATATACTAATTCGAGGGCGTAGATTAAGAAAATCCAATCAGAATGTTAGTGGAGAGTCTGGTTCGTTTTTTATGGCCAGAGGAAAATCGAAAAAATTGGACCTTTTTTAAAAAAATCATAATTTTTCAACCAGAAGACTTACGTCTATGCAATAAGTGGCTACGTACTCACAAAGGATCCAGATATAACCAAAAAAAAAAATTCGATATTGTCCAGCCTCACGCGTTTGATCTGTACGACGACCCAAATTTGACCCAAATTTCGAAATTTTGGTCAACTTTGAGACGTCGTGCCGACCAAAATAATGAAGCTGGGTGATGTCGAATTTTTTTACGTGCAGTTCGATCCTTTATCTATGAATTGAAACAGATTTCATCGTCATACTCTCATCGAGTCGGTAATAATGATTTTTTGAAAAAAGGTCCAAAATTTTGGAACTTCAAGGACCTCTCACGTCCAGGACGATTTTTTTAAAAAATATCTGACCTTATATTCTTGTTCTACGCCCTCGAATTAGTAAGTGTGCCAAATTTCACGGCGTTAGGAGTCGGAAAATTATTTTTCGAAAATCGAGATTTTCTTAAGGGTAGACCCTTAAAATTTTACCAAAAATCGAAAGTTCTCCGATCGACCTGAAATTTGAAACATATACTAATTCGAGGGCGTAGATAAAGAAAATCCAATCAGAATGTTAGTGGAGAGTCTGGTTCGTTTTTTATGGCCAGAAGAAAATCGAAAAAATTGGACCTTTTTTAAAAAAATCATAATTTTTCAACTAGAGGACCTTCGTCTATAAAATAATTGGCTACGTACTCACAAAGGACCCAGATATAACCAAAAAAATTCGATATTGTCCAGCCTTACGCGTTTGATCTGTACGACGGCCCAAAGTTGACCCAAATTTCGAAAATTTCTCACCAAATCCGGAATATTTTCCAAACCGAATCAGTTACGCAAAATCTAATTACAGATTCGTAATCTACGTGTTCGAATCCATAATATATGATGTGCATATTGTCATAGCTTCAAAAATAAAATTTCGCACGGAATCGCTAAATCTTACCCCCACCCCTCTGCGCTTTGATGTTTATTCGCGGTTCTTTATGAAAAATTTTCTAAGTCCCAAATAAATTTTTTTTTTCGAAAATCGTCGACCTTGTTATCGTTTCCTATTAAATCGAGGTCGTAGATCACGAATATGTCATTAGAAATCGTCCAGTGACAACCGTTTAGAAATTATGGCGGAAATAGTGAAAAAATTTCGAAATTTGGGTCAACTTTGGGTCGTCGTACAGATCAAACACGTGAGGCTGGACAATATCGAATTTTTTTGGTTATATCTGGATCCTTTGTGAGTACGTAGCCACTTATTTTATAGACGTTAGTCTTCTGGTTGAAAAATTATGATTTTTTTTAAAAAGGTCCAATTTTTTCGATTTTCCTCGGGCCATAAAAAACGAACCAGACTCTCCACTAACATTCTGATTGGATTTTCTTAATCTACGCCCTCGAATTAGTATATGTTTCAAATTTCAGGTCGATCGGAGAACTTTCGATTTTTGGTAAAATTTTGTTACCCTTAAGAAAATCTCAATTTTCGAAAAATAATTTTCCGACTCCTATCGCCGTGAAATTTGGCACACTTACTAATTCGAGGGCGTAGAACAAGAATATAAGGTCAGATATTTTTAAAAAAAATCGTCCTGGACGTGAGAGGTCCTTGAAGTTCCAAAATTTTGGACCTTTTTTCAAAAAATCATTATTACCGACTCGATGAGAGTAGGACGATGAAATCTGTTTTAATTCATAGATAAAGGATCGAACTGCACGTAAAAAAATTCGACATCACCCAGCTTCATTATTTTGGTCGGCACGACGTCTCAAAGTTGACCAAAATTTCGAAATTTTTTCATTATTTTCGCCATAATTTCTAAACGTTTCTCACTGGACAATTTCAAATGGAATATTCGTGATCTACGACCTCGATTTAATAGGAAAAGATACCAAGATCGACGATTTTCGAAAAAAAAAAATTATTTGGGACTTAGAAAATTTTTCATCACCGCAAGGTGACGTCGACTGGTAGAGGAGTGGGGGTAAGAGTTTGACAGTTCTGTGCGAAATTTTATTTTTGAAGCTATAACGATATGCACATCATGTATTATGGATTAGAACACGTAGATTACGAATCTGTAATTGGATTTTACGTAACTGGTTCGGTTTGGAAAATATTCCGGATTTGGTTAAAAATTTTATTATTTCTTTTTATTCATTAATGATGCGAATTTTTTTTTGTCTGATTTTTTTATTGGTGTTAACGAATTCATCTCATTTGATCAGATACATCAACGGTTTAATAATTGACCTTAATTAGTGACCTAATGATCTTTTTATACATTTCGAATCTGAAAAACAATCTACACCTCAATTTAATGACGTATTTCTATTCGAATAGAAATCAAAGTATAAATATGCTATTTCGGTATTAGAATGAGTTTGAAAGCTTATTTTTACTCTATATTGTGTATGACTTCTGGGAGCTTTTGATATTGAGAAAAAACAGAATTATCCTATCGATATTTTAGGCATATTTTCACATATTGAATTCATTACTCGATCAGTATAAAATTAAGGTACTAACAGTTATTACTGATTCACATAATGTCATAATATTACTTTTAAACATTTGATAACCTTTAACACTTGTTAGCAATTTCAAGTTTTTTTTTTATTGTGTGTGGATGCGAATTTTTTTTAAGCATGATTTCTGATTATAAATCACGAATTCATAATTTTTCAATTCATTCTTTCATTGGTTTCATAATTAACCTTAATTAGTGACCTATTGACCTTTTTAGATATTTCGAAACTGAGAAACAATCTGCACCTAAATTCTATGATATATTTTAATTCGAATAGCTCAGGTCCTTGCCCACATTCATAATTACTCGGTACGATACGATTCCACTTATATCAAGAATAGTTCACAGTGAACGAGTCAGATGGATCGTATTCGTTCATGTCTTCGATCCCGGTCTAGCGAATAAATTCATCTAGTTCGCTGTGAACTATTCTGTACATACTTCAGGAACTAGTTCGTTTCGTTCTTCATAAAGAATAGTTCATTTGAACTAGTTCGTTCACGAACTACCCACCTCTAGTGGTAACATTGGTGGAGGAAGGTCGTAGTCAGCGATATATCGCAGAAAGATCTGGTGTAACTCAATCTGCAGTTTCCTATGTTTTAAGAAGGCATAGGAAAAATGGGGATCATAAATGAAGACCAGGTCAGGGACGTAGACGCGTTACCAATGCTGTCCAGGATCGCTACATTGTCCAACAAGTCCTTCGAAACCGGACATTAACAGCTCCCGAGGTGCAAAATGTGGCTATAAGGACTTATGGAATCCAAATAAGCTCAAGAACCGTAAGGCTGGTCGTCCACTGCACGCGATTTCGAGAGGCGCGATAGGAGCGTAAATGAACGAATTTGCGCGACAGATCCAAATGAATGGAATTCTTGGTACCCTCGTCGACTGGCAGCGAGTTCATACGGGCGATTTCGAGAGGATTCGAGCGGCGCAATCGTATCCCGATCAGTTTGGATCTGCAGCGTCTAAACGCTCGAAAAGAGCAGATATCCGTCGGCAAGTGGAATGTATGGTTTGTGAACGGAATAT
The DNA here is from genome assembly GCA_958510865.1 of Myrrha octodecimguttata. Lineage (NCBI taxonomy): Eukaryota > Metazoa > Arthropoda > Insecta > Coleoptera > Coccinellidae > Myrrha > Myrrha octodecimguttata. The sequence goes on along the minus strand of OY294063.1, from coordinate 14,461,006 downwards.
TTGTTGAAGCTCGTTGTTTATTGTTGGTGAATTTTAGATGGATCAGATTGAAAGGTTAATGAATGTTGTATTTTTTCTTACATTAAACTCACATCCAGAAGTTGTAAAGTAGCCTAGCTGAAGTTGGACTCTTTGGCAATAATCGGCTGTATAGCATTCCAAATATAATTAATCCAGCGTGTTTCGCCATTATCTCGGGTTTCATAGCTCTTATTATCTCAATATCTATTATCAATTTGTTTTTTAGTCTCCGACCAATTTTATTCCGAACATTTTTCTATATGCTGAAGTGTTTTTTGCCCATACGTACTGTAATGATTCAACTAAGTTTCAATCAATCTCTTATGCAGAACGATCTTTTCGATCACAAAATAAACATAGTTTTTTCTTTATAAAACGCTACGGATTTTTACGAGTGACCTGTTTTCTTAAATACGCATGCACTTCTGCAAAATTTTAAGAATTTCTGAATATCTGTGTCACCATCATTTCTTTCGATGTTTGCAGTTTTTAAAGTTTTGAAGTCACGTTCTAGATACATTAATAACATATTTACCTTCTGAAGCTGACTATTCACAGATAAAATTCAAATCAGCCATAATTTCGAAGTTCCACATCCTTTGTTTTCGAAGTACCCAGGTCATCAACATTCACACTTCAACTTCCATTCCAGTATTATAAATGAGTATACGATAATAATCATTCATTATCAAGATGGTGAATTTTCCCGATAATTTCATTTTTTCTAAATTTGAATCTAACTTAGCTCAAAAATTTTCCCCATTCCGTAGCTAACATACGCCTGATCAAGTGAGATTTATCCTTGAAATGAATTATTAATTCTAAATCCATCCCGTATCACAATTTCTTCAATAAACACGGAAATCTGAATTAAAAATCCTCTGCTACGCAAGAACAAGAACGAACCGAAACCTCGCGAACTATCTGCCAGTGGACGACCCTGAAGCCTGAGACCGCTTGGGTCGTAAAAGCTCCTCGGCGTTCGTAAAACGCGTAGCTCATAAAAGCCCCAAATCGCTTCCAGTGGACGGTCAGGCTAAGAAGACGCTCAAGGAAAAGAAATCTGACCCCACGGATCCCAGCTAGAGGGCCGCGTTTGACCGTAGAGCACCGGAGAAACAGACTTCAATTTGCGAGAATGCAAGTTAATTGGGAATCGGCAGATTGGAGTCGAGTTTTGTTCACAGACGAGTCAAGATTTTTCCTTTACCATTCAGATAGACGCGTAAGAGTTTATCGAAGACCTGGAGAACGATACGCACAGTGCAACTTCGTTGAAAACATTCGTCATGGTGGTGGCAGTGTTATGTTTTGGGGAGGCATCTCTTTGGGGGGACGTACGGAGCTAGTGAGGCTTCGAAGGGGCAATGTAAATGCTGTTCGGTACATCACGGACATTCTTGAACCTCATGTAGTGCCATATGCTGAAAACTTTGGTGCTGATTTCGTTTTTATACAAGATATGGCACGGCCGCACACAGCTCAAGTGACACAAAATCTTCTCCGTCGTGAAAATATTGAGACTATGAATTGGCCAGCTAATAGTCCTGACCTTAACCCCATCGAGCATGTATGGGACATGATAGACAGACGCTTTAGAGCACTTCCAAATCCTCCGAACGACCTGAGATTTGAAACGACATCGATCAAGGAGACACAAGGGAGCTTATTTTAAGCATGAGGCGAAGATGTGAAGCTGTCATACGAACTAGGGGTGGAAACACTCGATTGGCGTCTGAATTTAAGATTGCAGCGCCACGGTGGCCAGTTTTAGAACCTTACATACAGACATAGATTTTGTTTTGATAGTCGATTTTGTACTGTTTGTTAGTGTTTGGTTTGATAATTTTTGATTTCACGATTTATTCAAAGACTTTTTAGACTTTTATAGTCGACGAGAGTATTACTGGGAGTACATATTCCATTCTTAAAAAGTAGGTATTCTTCGATCTAATTGAGTGTAGAAACTCTTAAATTACGGGGATATCTCCAAGGTTAGACAGTATTTTAATATTATTTATTTTCAGATCCAAATGACAAGATTGACTTTGGTGGATTTCTTAGGCTGTCTTGAAAGTTGGAAAACAGATAGTATTGTAGAACATACTTTTTGGACAAAATAGAGACAAATACTTATAACTTTACTATTTTTATAGCGAAGGACTAAATACTCAATATATTGTGAATAAAATGAATACATTCACATGAAACTAATGCTACTTGTACCGTAATCCTTATTCATTATGGATTGACAAATAAATTTTCCAACACTCATATGATTGGTCATGAAAAAGCTGTAATAAAAAAGCCTTGTACAACTTTGCTTTCATCGGCAGAAGCACTTTGAGCGAAAAGTATTCATCACCAGATATTTCCTTGTTGAGACTCTTTTTTTCAATAGTCAGTTCTATCACTAGAACATTTACGTTGTTCGTTAATAATCAGTTCAACAGGCAGATTCCTGGAAAGCATAGCATTCCCCTTAAGTAAATTTCTCTGCTTGGATTATGGGCCTGGAAAAAAATTGTCTTCATGAATGTGATCTAATATTTCATGAGCAATTCGTGCTTACCTTTATAAAAATGATCATCATCGGGAAAATGCAGGTAACAGATTCTCATATATCTTATTGTTTGTTGGTTTTTATCGATTCTTCAACACTTTCAGGCCCGACTTGTTAAAGGAAGTTTCTTTAACCATAACTCCAAATTTTTTACCGGGCTGTAGAAATCTATGGGAAGGGACATTTGAGTTTGCTTTTCCTCAGTAGAAGCACTTGTGAAAATCACACAAACGCCAAGAAAAATGCATAAACTTTCTCATTTTCTTAACATTTCTTTCAACTTGTCAATGATAATGTCTGTACCTCGGGTTACTCGGATAGCCACCAGAGGGAGTAGCGCTTATCTTCATTCGCCAACACTGACAATTTTCTTCATGGGTGTGTTAGAATTTAATTTTTGAGTTTATTTTTATTCTTTGAATTAAAGTTGATTTCATCATATTTTGCAATATAATGGCGTGTAATGAGATAATTGAAGTTTTTTTACGCTCCTTACGCAAAACCAACAAGATAACAAATTTTATAAAGAAATTCACTTAAAATTATTGTGTGATCTAATAATTTTGTCCAGCAGTTTATATCTGTGATATGAGTTCTGTGACATATAAGGTTTGTTCCGTGATGTAAAAAATATGGTGTGCTCATCTGGAAAATGAGTGACTTCAGCTAGCAGAAAATACAAAGAGTTGTATATTCTGTGCTTTGAATTTGCATGTTAATTCAAAGCACAGAATATACAACTCTTCGTATTTTCTGCTAGCTGACGTCAGTCATTTTTCAGATGAGCACAGAATGTTTTTTACATCATGGTTTGTTCGTTAGTTAGTGTAGTCACGGACTATGAGTGCAGTGCATAAAGTGAGGTGACCTTCTGTGATAGTTATGTAGTGGTAGTGCGTAAAGGTACCTTTTGTGCGAGGGAGATTCGGAGATATGGGTATTCGGAGATTCAAGCCTATTGGTCAATAGGGTGAATCTCCAATTCCCCAAATCTCCCTCGCACAAAAGGCTGCTTTATGCGTAAATCATGATCATAGACATATGTTGTCTCTGGTCCTATTCTGTTATCTATAGGTAGCAATAATTGGCTGCAAATTATTCACTTTCTTCCTACGTAGGAAGAAACTGGACAATTTCAAGCCAATGACTGTTACCTGGATAATAGAATAGGACCAGAGACAACAGATGTCTATGATCATGATTTACGAATAACGTACAACCATCGCGCATATCCATCACAGAAGGTGACATAACTCTATGCACTGTACTCGTTATCTGTGACTACACGAACTTCCAACATTTCCGCAACGAACAGAGTGCAAGTTTACAACAAAGAAACCAGAAGGCATCAGTGAAGTTAGCGTAGTTCATGAAGGTATAACGAACAAACTTATTACCAAATTTCAACATGAGATATGCATCATTCCGGATTTTGAAGGAGTGTGATTGACAGTTTGGAAAAATATTCAGGTGTTAAAAAGGCAAGAATTTGTATATGATTTATTTTCCGTATAATACCAATAGAAATCAGCTTCGATAATTGAATCGAATAAAACCTGTTAGTGCACCGATTAACGCTTATTTTGCGAGGATCATGCATCTTTTTGTAGATTTTTTCTGGGTTGTTTTCCCTCCTAATATATGAAACAGAACTATCAAAAGTTGAATAAAACTGTTATTGTAATTTTGTACTATGGAGAACGGCCTTGACAAAAGTCTCGAAAAACGAAGGTTGAAAAAAAAACTGCAAATTTTCTCGTTTATCTGATGAAAGAGTCAGATTTATACTCTGAAACGTTACAGTTGGCTTTGTTGATCGTTTGCATTGTTCCGGTAATGTTCGCAAGACGGTCTTTTTCCTAGAAACTGCCATTGACAAATGGTTCAATCCTGTTCTCCGCAAAGGCGTTTTCTATAACAAAAAACAATTTTTAAATACTCATAGGAGTGAAAAACCCAGAAAACCTACAAAATTATGCAAGTGCACTTCATCAAGAACTCATTTTTGACTGATTTTTGAACGGAATTTGCCAAAAAGAAATCCCTCAACAATTTGCATGTAATATCGAATAATATTAAAAAATAGCTCGCCCACCAATGACGTCACAACATGCATGAAAAAATTGATGACTGCGCAATCCCTCTGTTTACCCTGAATTACTCCTTACTATGAGTTGAATTCAACCGAGCATAGAGTTCAATCCAAACGATTTAGAACGAATGGTTCATCCTTTCAACCCGGAAAAATTTAATTTCAGCCCACTTGATCATCTCGCAATCCTGTTACTTCCAATGAAATGAATCTGACGTAGCTGACTGATAATCACGAAGTGAATGAGTAGGAGTGTCAGAAAGGATGAGCTTCATTTGAGCATAATTAAATTTTAATTAGAATTAAATGGCTCGAAGTAAATGAAGAGAAACTGTGGGGATTCTCTGCAGATAGCACATCCATCAGAAGAATACGTTTAAAACTGCGAAAAGTTCAAAAGAGTGTCTATCACTTTCTATTCCGAATGTGCCATACTTGAAAGATTGTTTTGCGGATGGTAGAACGGTAGAATATAATATTAGATAGGTGAAGATAGAATTCGTGGTCCAACTCACTTCTGTCAAAAACACAGTTACTAACTACAACTATGGGTAGTTGAAGTTAGTAGTTAATGTCTCTGGACGAAGGAAACGTGTTTTCCGAAACGTGCGTTAGACACAGAAAGTGTAAGTGGATTAGAGAGTAGTTACACACTGTTTTGTTGACAACATATAAAGTACAAATGTAACCAAATGAGCTTATTCTGCAACGATTCATTACCAAAGAACCAAAAACATAGAAATAGAGAAACTTAACCCCCGAAATGTTTTAAATAGACGCCTTCGGCCCTATTTGCCAACCCACAATTTCCTTCACAAATTTACTGGGGAACGGGAATTCCAGGACAAATTCGACATGATAAGGTTCGCCTTATTTATAAATATCCGTAAAAGATGCCCTGGCTCCTCGAACAAGATAATTCCTACCAAATATAGGTTTTATTATTCCGAAATTTGAGTTGGGATTCCTGATTTCATGTTAATAGTGTCAAGTTTATGAAGGATATGTTATTTCGGTTGTCGGTTTTCCGTTCTGTGAATATGAAATATTCGGTTGGTTCCTGAAAAAAAAAGGTTAATTACGGAATTTGATCGATGAAAAAGCAATCTTTCTGTCACCAGAACATAGACATATTAAGTCTATGCACCAGAACGACAATCAATATTTTATGGTAACATATCCATAGCATAGAACAATCTTCATTCACCTTATGATCCATAGACCATACCAAGTCATTTTTCCATTGTTGATTGTTGTCTCTTCTATGTTCTTTGGATCATAAAGTAAATAAAGATTTTTCTATGCTATGGATATGTTATCATAGAACATTGACTGTCGTTATGGTGACAGAAAGAACGTTTCTTCATCAATCAAATTCCGTAAATAAACTTTTTTTCAGGAACCAACCTAATATTTTATATTTACGGAATGGAAAATTGGCAACCGAAATAACCAAGTTGATTTGCGGAACATATCCCATATAAATTTGACACTATAAATATGAAATCAGGAATCCCAACTTAAATTTCAGCCAATCAGAGATGATCTTAGCAAAACCCTATATTTGGAAGAAATTATCTTGTTCGAAGAGCCGAGGCACCATTTACGCATATTTATAAAAAATATATGAAGAAAATTGTGGGTTGGCAACTTTGGCCGAAGTCGTCTATTGAATGCACAGAAACAAAATCACGACCATAGATTATTTCGAACGAAAACGATAAAATACATTAGTAACCTTCTGCAGAGCAATCCAAGCGAATTTCTGCATACGAAATCAATTGTATCTCGGCTTGTAGCACCCTGTTAGTCGAGAACATGGAGCCCTAGGCTCGTATTTCCTGCTGATTTTGACGGAAAATCGCATTACTACCATACGGTCTTGGCCCTGTGTGCATTCACAGATTGCGTTGTTGAACGTTCCGCTCTGCCCCCGATATCACTGGTAGTTGTAGTGGAATGGAAACTCTGCCAAATTTATGGGCGCATGCATACGCGCTAGCATCTCGAGAGGTCTCAAGTTGTTATGATTTTGATTCCGAATAGCGCCATATTTCACGGTATTAAGCGAAATCTGGATTTATGGGCTGGCTGAATGTTCCAGACGCCCGCGGCAAATCTGTTTCACTTCATGGAATATTAAATGGAAGTCTGTCTGTCGGGTTGTTTGAAGAAGGGCGCTGTAGGCGAGATGGACAACGGGCAATTAAGAGATGGCGGACTCTAGAAGAGGATGGACGGGCGTTTCAATTATTTCTGTTGTTCTGTTTTGTTTTCCAAAGGGGATGGAGTGTCTACGATGAACCTGCCTTATGGCCGACCGTAAACACAACTTCTGGAAGAAACAACTTAGAAACCCGATATTTGTAGAGTAGGTTTGGACATTAATAACGAAGGCGGAATTCGTGAACGTCTAAAATCCACCCAATGATTCCGCAGATATACCCATTCAAAATTTTATTTCCTCAATATTTCCAAAAATGAAAATTAGATCGAATTGAAATCCAGTACTTAAAATGACAGTTTGAAGGTTCATACAGAATTTAATGAATAAAATATGATGAGAAGATCACAGAATATTAAATATTTGAAAAAAAAAATTTGAAAGCTTTTTTCAAATTGTTCTAATGACACGATCATCACGAAATTTCGCACAATGTTATTCCTCAACATCTTGGAACTAGCTGCGAAGTTTCATCACGATTGAATCAGTATTTCTTGAGTTATACCGACAAAACAACGATATCGAGAAGAAAACCACGAAATTCTACATATTTTTTCCCAATATCTCCAAAACTAATAGCCGTATCGAATTGAAATTTGTTACACTGCTGTGAAATATGAAGTTCAAGGTATAACTGAAATCGTTCTCGAATATGAACTACAGTTTCAGGAAAAAAATGTTTTTCGAAAAAATTTTGAAAATTTTTTTTTTGACTTGAGTGAACATACGATTTCAACGAAATTTTGCTTGAAGTTGCACGTCATTATTCGCCAACTTACTGCCAAATTTCAATCCAATCGCTTCAGTAGTTTCTGAAATATGAGGAAATTAATCTCAAAATTTCCAATGGCTATAACTTCGAAACTTTTCGGCCGATTCGGCCCATTAACGAACTCAACCTTTGTATTTTGAAATGCAACCGTTCCTGAAATTTTCAAGTTGATAAAATCCTTCTTACGCCCTTAATCGTGGTAACGGCCGGCCGGACAGAATCGAATTCGACACCGGATTCGTCATCAGTGAGTCCAACCTAGTCGTTTGAGACCATTTTCGGCTCAATCATCGAAAATTACATACATTTGGACAAAACTATAGCACGCTGTTCCCCTAGAACATGCACGCAAAAATGAAATACGTATATACAGGATCACTTCTATTCAAACGGCTTTAACTTCATAACTGTTCTGCTGATTAACGGACTACGAACCCAACCGTCAAGTCGCTAGGACTTTCCGTTTCTCCGCAATCGTGTCCACGACGAGCCGGACAGAATTGAATAAAACAGAACTCAATCTCGAAACACGACGTCGAATTTCAATACTACAAAACCCTTTTACCGCCCTACACCGACGGCCCTAAGTGGCCGGCATCGATTTTCACTCGACCGACTGATGTTACCAGACGCGTTATCCATTTTTCATCGGATGTATACGGGGGACGTCTACCGGCGATACGACTACGAGCGCATCCGCGGTACAGAAAGCGTCGCACTCGAAAATCGATACGGATACATCAGTTTCGAAAGCTCATTAGCAAGTGTTTATCAATGTGATCAATCATCCGGTGGTTTTTCCACTGAAACGTATATCTGTTCGGGCGCTGACAGGCGACCCGGTCGAATTCCGGTCAAGCCGCGAGTTCGGCAACTAATTTAAGGGGGAGGGGTTATTTGGCATATTTGGTAATTAAGCATCATTTTCATGGAAGGCTGTTCTTGTGGAAAAACAGAAAAAAACGCCTCGAAAATTCAGTCAGGAGCTTTAATGCGCTTGTTCAGATTCGTTGACGAAGCGGTCACCCATTCGTGTATTGATCCCGCTCAAAGCAGCTTGACTTTCTGATGAAAGGATTCAGCAATCTTTTGAGCGTATGGTCTAGACGAAATATTGAAGCAAGCAATCTATATTTGAATTCGATCTGATCTGTATTTTTCGAACTATTGGGAAAATATAATTTTGAATGGGTATATCCGCGAAGTAATTCGGTGGATTGGACCCATTCACGAATTCAACCTTCATAAAAAAAGTCCAAACCAACTCCACAAATATAGAGTCTCTATGTTGTTCCCTTCAGACAGGGCTGGGCAAAATACATGCTTGGCTTAATTGAAATACAAATTACAAAATACTTTCTCGCAGGTATTTGAAATACAAAATACAAAATACTTTCAGGTCGGGTATTTGAAATATAAAATACAAAATACAGTATTTTAACTATTTGTATTTGAAATACAAATTACAAAATACATTCAGGTGTTACGTAAAATGTGAAAACAGTACAACTAATTCAACTCAGCTATTTTATCGCTAAATAAAGAATTTCCTTTCAGAAACACAAGATTTTTGAATGTAGTATCAGACAAACAGCCTCTTGTTGGGGAATGAATAAAACCTGCTAGAGAAAACAATCTTTCTACAGGTCCTGATGGGCAGAAACTGGTGTTATATTGTTTGAACACATTTTTACGCGCTTGTTCTGGGGAACAGCGCTTTATCATTTCATCACAATGTCTGTAATTTTCGAATTGTGAGCCGAAAAACAGTATGTGCTCTTCTTTTTCGGTTCTTTAGTAGTTGTCTTCTATTGTAACCAGACCGAAGTATAGCTATCTCTGTTTTCCTGAGCAAAGTAACACATTTGACATCCTTTTCTTTCCGAGAAAGCTGAATTCGACATTGCCATATCGTACACTCATGACAAATCCCTTTAAATGCAAATCCCCATTTTCAGTTTTAGGTGATCAAACGTTTTTTTAAAAATATAATATTGAAATTATATGTTTGAAATGTGATGTTCTGAAGGTTTTTCATGAAAATTACAGCATTTTCGTTTGAAGGAAAAACCCCAATTGAATTTGACATCGGAAGTGAAGTCCAACCTGGTCCTTTGAGACCATTTCGAGCACGAAAAATTCGCGAATAAAAGTCTCTAAGCATTAAGAACCGAACCACCAAGTAGAATTCCCATTATCATAGACATCTTAGTGTCAAATCTCACTCCTGAGAATTTTTAATTCCCACCAAGTGAACATCAAACCTTCCCAGCGAAGTTTCCACCAAGAAATGCTTCTTGGTAAATAACAATCTCTCCCTTGAGAGTAGAGGCATGATTGATGAATTATTAAGCGAGATTATGACGACATGAAATTTTCGTTTGATGGTAGGAGAGAACATTAATTATAAAGCCGAGAGTAAACACTGCGTTGGAAATTAGCGAAAGTGTGAAAATTGAAAATGAACGAGGAAGGAACTTGAAAAGTTCCAGATTAATTTGATCCTTATAGATTGAATTGCAGGGTGAAGGAAGTTATGAAATGTAAGTCAACGAAATTTCTTTACATAAAATGGAATTTATTCGCTGAATTATAATCAGAGCGTTTGTTCGTGAAACACCTATGTTTTTGATAAGAACAGTGGGGGTGTTCATCACATTCGAACAATACAAGCAGAGTTGCTTTTCAGAGGTCAGCACGTTCGTCAGATTTGACATGGTTGGAATTTTATTGGCGTCTGAAATTAAGATTGCAGCGCCACGGTGATCAGTTTGAGCACCTTATACAGGGTGAGTCTTTAAGTTGTACATTAATTTCAACCGTAGATTCCTCTCATCAAATAAAAGACTTTTTTCATTTACCATTTCTCCAGATTTGGCTCCAGTTAAAAGATACAGGCTGTTTAAATTTCCCCAAAAAATCAGTTTTTCTTTTTTAGCTTCGATATGGTAACTCCGAATGAGACGAATTTTGTTGTGAAGTTTTCTATAAATATGACATATATTCTTCAGTAATCACTTTCATTCTACTTCAAACAGTTTCCGAGTTATAGACTCAACGATTCATAAAACTATATGAAATTAGCATGAATATTGCAGATGAAGTTTATCTTATGTCATAATAAGAATCTTCAATCATTTTAGAATACTTAATTATTCATTATAATTATCAACGTTGAATGTTATAAAATCTGATAAAAGTTCCCTCATTGTTTTCGGATCCGTCCCTGAGCTAGTAAAGAGGGCAAATTAAGTTCCGTCTACGCTTATCCGAACCATAGAATACACTGAAATATTTATCTATTTCGCATAGAACTAATGTACTTATATTAGGTCTATGCTATTTCGTCATGATCAGACCACAGATATGGAGGCTAGGTCTTCATGCCTATGAACTTGACTTTGCGTAGAGTTCAATTAATATGTTTTAGGTAAGTTGATTGATTTCATATAATTCATGTATAAGTTTGATGAAAATAAGAATAATTATGTAGTTTTGAATATGAGAGTGGGTAAGGATGGAATTGTGTATAATTTGATAGTGGAATGAAATTGAATATCTCAAGAATGTCAAGTGGAAAATCACTGTTTCAATAGTCCAGTGTAGTGAAATGTTTACCTTGCGATAATATCGCAAAAAGCACCAAATCATAAGAATTAAGTGAGTAATTGAGTTTAACATTCATGTTTCTTTGAATTTCAAACATTGAATTGGATATTCTGCCAGAGAGATCACCGTAAGAGATATATGTGGCAAACTTGCAAAGAAAAAACAGGAGTGTAATAGCACATTGAGAAATATTTGAATGCCTATAACTTTTACCTAAGCCGAATCTGGAAAAATATCGAAGCAAAAAAGTTTTTGATTTGATTAGAGGAATCAATGGTTGAAATTAATGTACAACTTAAAGACTCATCAGATAGGAGCTTGGTTGAGTAGTGTTTGCTTGTAGGCTCTGGCTAATTAAACATAGAATTCCAAATATCGCTCTGAACCATGATCCAATAATTCATCGGCTATAAAAATTAACCTGGTTTCAACTAGCTAGCTCTTTCCGTTCTCCAGTTGTCGTGGAAACGGTTTGTCGGCCGGACAATCATTCTGACATCGGATTCTTCATCAATAAGTCCAATCTAGTCGTTTGAGACCATTTTCGGAAAATATCTATAAAATAACAGAGATTTGGGCGAAACGATATCAAGCTGTTCCCTTAAACATGCGAGTAAAATAAATCACATCAGTGCTTATCTAAATTGGTTCAACTCATTGACTTAATTACCCGACGAAATATTTAGTTTTTAGTTTGATAACCTCGATCTTGAACCTTAAAGAGGCCACTGTGTATACATCGAACAATCAGTCGTCAAGTATTCGTGGGTTGTTTGGGTTTCGCATCTATAAAGTCAATAAATACCGGAGAATTCCCATCTCAAAGATAGTCGAAATCCAGTTTGGAGGTCGGCTTGTTTAGGTGTATCAATCAACTTATTTATAGTAATTTCATTAGCTGATGTAACCCATCGGAGCACGTAACAAAGTCCCTCCTTCACTGAATACCAACAGTTTAGCGTGCTCGACCTGTTCGGATCGATTAGAAATTCGAATAGAGAATTTATTACCGAGTATCGATGGGGCAATAGGTCTCTTGCATGTAACACGAATTGTCATATTTTATGTTTTCGAGCTCATGTTCTGGAGAACAGCGTGCTATCGTTATGTCCGAAAATGGTCTCACACGACTTGGTTGGACTCATTGATGACGAATCCGGTGTCTTAATCGGTTCTGTCCAGCGGGCCCTCCGTCCGTAGGCACGATTACGGGCGTACCGAGGAACCTAACGAATTGGGAATTTCAGGGTTGGTTGCGTTTCGAAATGCGAAGGTTGAGTTCTTTAATGGGCAGAATCGGTCGAACGGTTTTGGGGTTATAGATATTTGAGGTTATTTCCCAGATACTTCGAGAACTACTGCAGCGATTGAATTGAAACTTCACTGTTAGTTGGAGCATAAGAACTTGTAACTTTTTGCGGAATATTTTTGAGATCGTACCGTCAGTAAATAAAAAAAAAAATTTTTTCGAACTTTTTTTCTTGGGAATTATTCATCACATTTGGAAAATATTATGGTCATATTTCACAGCAATGTACCAAATTTTAGATCGATACAGTTATAATTTTGGAAGATATCGTAAAAAGAATATGTGGAATTTCGTGTTTTTTTCCTCGATATTGTTTTTTCGGAATACCTCGAAAAATACTGATTGAATCAAGATGAAACCTAGCAGGTAGTTTGAGAATGCTGATGGGCAACTTTATGCAAAACTTCGTGATGATCAAGTCATCAAAACAATGCGAAAAAAATTTTTTTTTCGAATATTAAATATTCTGTGATCTTCTGATCATATTATCCTCATGAAATTCTGTGCGAACCAACGAACTGTCATTTGGGATTTCGAAAACTTACTCGATCATTTAAGTAACCCAGGTAAGCTAGCCGATCAGTTTCCGAAAACCACTATTTTTTGATAGAGTCCTGAATTTGAATTCGATCGTATCTGTATTTTCTAAAATTTCCAAAAATACAGATTAAATCGAATTGAAAACCAGTACTGTATCAAGAAATAACCCTGAAAAGCACTGACGTGAAGTCAGCAGTTTTTGCGCGCATGTTCAAAGGATATCACCAAAGGTCAACATTCGTGCAAAAGCTGCTGACTTCACGTCAGTGCTTTTTTAGGTTTCTTTTTATTCTATTTCTATACAAAACCATAATATATCTCGTAATCTATACTATCACATATTAAATTAATCGTTATCAAGTTATTCAATTTTGAAAATCTTTCTGCACACTAGATATTGTTTTTCAGATAATTTGCAGCACGAAGATACCTTCAATAGGTTAAATTTTAAAAAAACCTGAATTTCCTTCGACGAGAGCCGCAAAAGATGGGTCATCACTTGATTGGTCCGCTTGTATAAGATCGCTTCTGAGAAATTGACATTGATGGACATTAGTAAATCTAATTTTCCTTCCAATTCGAGATAATTTCCTAGTGAAGCAAAAAATCTGTCTCTATGATTCGACATAGAACTAGGCGTTCAGAACTTGAATTCAGACGTCAGATCTTAATTACTCAAGTTGGCAGAACTGGGAATGTGCAGAGCTAATCGGATTTGAGTTCAGAAACATTATTAGAAGTTTCGATGATCAGAAGGAAATTTCGCAACTATATACATAGAATCTTGCTACAAGTTCATAGAACCTGAAATAGAGATGGTAGATATTGATAATTTGAATTGAATATCGATTTTGAATTTATGAACAAAGAAAGCTGCAATGAAATTGAAACTTTCAACAAAATCAACTAGAAAGCACGTAAGTAGATGATTCATACGTTAATAATTTTATCAATTCAAATGGATAAGATCTGAAGTATGCAGGTAATCGATTTATCGAACTTTATCGGTTTCCATATTACTGTGATGAATAACTGATTGTTGTGTCCCGTATCCCGGACCCATCATTTTATGATATATTGTCTTTTCTTGATTTTTCAACGTCGCAGTCTGAATTCTTTGGTTTCCAGCAATATGCCCGAAATTCAATATTTTTTGTTTTAAATCAATTAACACCGGCTCTAAGAGCATCTTATCTCAAGCCAACAATAAAGTAATATTTTGCATGACAGAAAACACGCAGATGAAATTCAAGCTCTTAGTATTCCAGGAATCGTAGCTTTATGGCATATGACATTTTATAGAATTTATCGTCCCAGACCATTAGGGAAATTTCCTTCACACTTTTATGCTTTCTCTTTCGCACCAGCCAATCCGAGGTGTTTTTTCGGATCTTAGAAGGGCGTCGCTTAATTTAAAAATCCAATCAAAATTTATATTCTCCCTCTATAATGTGAAGAAGGGAATTTTCTTAATTTGGGTTTTAGTTAGTTTTAAACACTCTTCATTTGACCGTTGTACAGTAAACAACAATTCGCTTTCGAATTTACAAACAAGATTATACGTTAATTCTTGTGTTGTAAAAATCGTAACTTCTCATTTGAAAGTCGCTTCGACCTTGCTATCGAATAAGATATAGAAGGAAGATTCTAGTGTATAACTTGTATACCATTTCGGTTTTGTTATCTAATACAGATACAAGAAAATACATTTGTGTTGAGTGTTAAAAGTGCGTTTTTTAATACACCTCAACACCAGTTTCGGCTCATCAGTGCAACGATATTGAACAACTGGTCAATAAGTTCTTCAATTATCTGCTTATTTTAGAAGCATCTACATTTCTGATAAAGATCAGAAAATATTCATCGGTCGTATCTTTATCTGGACAATGACAGAATTAATCAAGTGCGATTAATTCAACCAAGCGGGGTCTCTACTATTGAAACCCCCCAAACACCTGAATAAACCAATTCAGGTCAAAACATTGGTCCTATCGAGCCGGATATCGCTCAGGTCAAAACATTGGTCCTAGCGAGCCAGATATCATTCACGGAAACTTTGGTCCCATCGAATATAATATCCAAGGAGCAATTGATCTCATCGAACCACGGATATTATTCACATACTATCATACAGTCCATCCTTCGAAGATCCTTGTCAACCCAGGTTCAACGGATCCCAAACCAACCCTTGGAGTGAAAGTTCGCTGATGAGTTTTGTGCCGCGATATAGAAAAGTTCGCTAATTGTGTTAAGTGCGAAATAATTGTGTTTCTGCATATTGTGAGGAATTGTCCAGCTTGTAAGTTGTAAGTCATTGACCCACCAAGTTATTTCCCTTTGTTCGGATTCCTCATTCTTGTATTCTTTATGTTGATTAATTGATTATTTGTATTGCTTTATCGAAAAAATGTCGTCAAACGAAATAAAGATATTGAAAATCAAACGCGAAAATGCCAGGACTAAACTCAAACAATTCGAAAAATTCCTGAACCAGTTCGATGCAACTAAGCATTATCCTCTCTTAGAAAAATATCTTAATGAAGTAGATGCCGCGCGCACTAACTCCGAAGAAATTCATTTAGAATTACAATTAATCTCAGATGAAACCGTCGAATTAGCCGAATTAGAAATTTATCAAAATAAATTTGTGGAAAAGTGGATAGAATTATATACGATAGCTATCAATCTGTTGAACCAACGCACTTCACTCAGTGCTCAATTTGAATCAAATTCATGCTCACAGAAATTAATCTGCCAAACCAAGAATATGCCTTGCATTAATAGCATGAATTCTAAATTCTCTGATGCAATTATTGAAGCATCAAATGAAACGCAGCTATCTGAAGAAACTCGGTGCGAAGATAATTTCGATAACCGAAATGAGCCTAATGACAGCCTTGTTGGTCGGCCACACTTGGGAGGCAATAAATCAAACTTCGAAGTGTGCGACCCTTTCGAAAGGAATCCGAATTTGTGTTCGGAACCTTTCAATTTCAAAGACCTCTCGAGTTTTGAAGAAACCGATGTTCATCAACAATTTTATTGCCCAGCTGCAATACAAGTAGATACTTTCGCTACCTCCTCGGTAATCTCCTTGAACGAGTCCCTAATAGCAGGTCAAAATATTCAAAATGAGTCGACCTCTTTCATCCCTCGTTTTCGTTCGCCTTTAGGAATTTCACCGCAGATATAGATCAAATGTCCGGTCGAAATCGTACAATTTGTAAACGTTCAAGAAAGGCTTCCTTAAATATCTATGTTTCGTTTAAATATCGCGACTCGTTTCACTGTTCCGCCGGCAAATACAGAGAGTGTCTCGAAAAGTGTAAGGCACTTCTTCACCTCAATAAAAAACGGAACGATCATAAAACTCATGCGCATGTTATCAACAGTGCTGTACTAAAATTCTCGGAGCCTGACCAATTATATTTATATATTTTAGTCATAGGTGTACATGAGTATGTTAATTCGAATTATCAGTTTATTCATCTGGTGATGATGGAAAAAGTCATAAATTATGCGAAATATGTATAATCCCGTATTTTGGCACTTATTGTTAAAACATACCATCATATCCGCGCACCTCCTGGACATGTATGTCATCAAATATTTTCGATTAGTAATAGCCGTACGAAGTATTATGCAGTTCCGGGCTCAATCAAAAATACATATTTCGCTTTTGTCATTCATGCTAGCCCGATCGATGTATCAAGAAACAAGGAGGGTTATTCTAAATCTGTTGTGTCTACCATGAAACATATTGTCTTGTCACTTTTGGAATCAGTCTATTATACTGTATATTACTGCTTGATGGCCTATGAAAACTACGTACCTTTACCAGGCATTCTAAGCGTTTCATCATTTTCGTTTAATATAAAACTTGAAAATAGCTCCACATATGATTATAATGTGGAGTTTAATGTTACGAATATTGTTTACTTTCATCGAAACGCTGTTACTAGCATTAGTAACCATATAGAACCGATTTTTTACCTCTCTATCCTATCATTCATGGCATCTGACGTAAATGAAGTAATTCCTTACACCTCTCATTTTCCTCATTGGTGGTACTATGGCAAGCGATCTCTTATAGGAAAAAAGGCTGTGTTTTTTCGATCGTATTACTTCAACACCTATTTCTTGTTTGGAATTTTGCACCTTGTTAAGGTTGTTCTTGCTAGTAGCTTGTTGACTCAATCATATTAGTTAATTCAGTTTACCTAGCAATATTTTGAAATGTAGTTCTACCAATTCGATTGTTTGCATGCTATGTATTCCAGATTTTTTTTATGATTGATGAGTCTATAAACATATTATTTATGGGTTGCAGTTCATGCGTATATATATTCGGTTCAGGTTTCATGATTGATGTATTTGTGAATATTACATTAATTCGTATCATATGCTATATTTGATCCAAATTTTTAATTTTTTCGTTTGTGAATATTATGTACTATTCACTTGTTGGAAGACATCATTCTAATTATAGTATTAGATCTATATTTTTAATTCTTTTGTTTGTGAATATTATGTTAACTATTCATTTGTTGGAAGACATCATCTAATTATAGTAACTGATCTATATTTTTAATTTTCTCGTTTGTGAATATTATGTACTATTAATTCATCCGTTAGAAGATATCATTCTAATCATAGTAATTGATCTAAATTTTCAATTCTTTCGTTTGTAAATATTCTGTTAACTATTCATTTGTTCGAAGATATCAATCCAATTATATTGAACCTGATGGTTCAAGGCGCGGGAGTATGTTGTGTCCCGTATCCCGGACCCATCATTTTATGATATATTGTCTTTTCTTGATTTTTCAACGTCGCAGTCTGAATTCTTTGGTTTCCAGCAATATGCCCGAAATTCAATATTTTTTGTTTTAAATCAATTAACACCGGCTCTAAGAGCATCTTATCTCAAGCCAACAATAAAGTAATATTTTGCATGACAGAAAACACGCAGATGAAATTCAAGCTCTCAGTATTCCAGGAATCGTAGCTTTATGGGTGGTACTCAAAGAATCCAGACATCACATATGACATTTTATAGAATTTATCGTCCCAGACCATTAGGGAAATTTCCTTCACACTTTTATGCTTTCTCTTTCGCACCAGCCAATCCGAGGTGTTTTTTCGGATCTTAGAAGGGCGTCGCTTAATTTAAAAATCCAATCAAAATTTATATTCTCCCTCTATAATGTGAAGAAGGGAATTTTCTTAATTTGGGTTTTAGTTAGTTTTAAACACTCTTCATTTGACCGTTGTACAGTAAACAACAATTCGCTTTCGAATTTACAAACAAGATTATACGTTAATTCTTGTGTTGTAAAAATCGTAACTTCTCATTTGAAAGTCGCTTCGACCTTGCTATCGAATAAGATATAGAAGGAAGATTCTAGTGTATAACTTGTATACCATTTCGGTCTTGTTATCTAATACAGATACAAGAAAATACATTTGTGTTGAGTGTTAAAAGTGCGTTTTTTAATACACCTCAACACCAGTTTCGGCTCATCAGTGCAACGATATTGAACAACTGGTCAATAAGTTCTTCAATTATCTGCTTATTTTAGAAGCATCTACATTTCTGATAAAGATCAGAAAATATTCATCGGTCGTATCTTTATCTGGACAATGACAGAATTAATCAAGTGCGATTAATTCAACCAAGCGGGGTCTCTACTATTGAAACCCCCCAAACACCTGAATAAACCAATTCAGGTCAAAACACTGATAACGATAAAAAAGGTCGAGACTAATAATGAAACACATTTCTTTCATGTGAAATCTGGAAATTCATGATGGTTCATTCAAGGCCCAGTATAGAATTTTGTGTCAACAGAGTACAGCCCCAATCAATATTTCGTATACTTTATTTCAAATTCTGTTTCATGTTTTTCCTTCCTTCAAAACGTGTTTGTTTATATTAGACTTTCTCCAGGTAGAACTGTTGATATGAAAATCAACAAAAGAAAAACAAACATTTGGAAATATTTCAACGATTAATGATTATCATGAAGTGATATTTACATCATTTACGAATCGAAAAATTCGATACTGTGCCCTCCACATTCTGAACGCTCAAACACGTTTCCTTCTCATCATAAAATATTTTCAAGAATTTAATCAATCTTTCATATTTCAATTTCATCTTCTACACTTATTCAAGAGCATCTCCAGATGATACAAGTTCTACCTTCGAACGAAATTTAATCCACAGAAGAATTCGTATTTCCTTCCAACATTAAACCGGTTGCAATGTAACTGTCGCTTGTTTTCGAACAGCTGACTGCCAGCGCCCCTCAGGGTCTAGAAGCTTGTTGAATCATTGATTGCGAGGGGAGAAAATGCTGGTGTACCCTGCTTTGACTTCTGCGGATATAAAGGTAGGACTTCAACAGAAATGTTCGATATAGAAGGAAACAAGCAGGTAAAATTATTCCATCCAAAATTGTTGATTTCATAGATATATGGTCGATTCAGAGGGTAAAAAATTAATTGAAGGTTAGTTTTGTTTCTATGATAATAAGTTATTACCATAGATGACGTACCAAGACACTTTATGGCCATAATTGTAACTGTGAAACATCAAGTGGCATTTCCATGAAACAAATCGATGTTTACGAAAGGAATTCAGCTAGTAAATCAAGAGAACACATATACTCCATTCACTTTTATAATGTAGCCCGGTTGGCCATGATTTAGGTTTATCAAGTTTTTTCCCTTAAAACTGACGCAGGTTGACACTCATGAAATATCGGCAATGTCAAAAGACGTTGCCAAATTTCAATTTCTACTATTATCAATATCAATCGATTCTAGATTTCTAAATCTCAGCATAATAACGCTTGCAAACTAATAAAAATGCCGAAGGAAGTTTTGAAGAAGCAGAGGCAAAGTATCAGGAAGTGCTATGTAGAATTGAAATCGGCTTTTTCTGATAGTAACCCTGATAATTCGGAATCAATAATTCAACACAAGCTCTGCAACATTTTCGACGTATGTAAGTGAAAACCAAGGAATTATATTTTATATGAATAGATATTTATTTTTTAGCTGCACATCAACACAATAAGGAAGATTTTAAGTGAAAGAGACGACAAAGAATATCCTTCTATTGGTGCACCCAAAAAGACTGAACTGAAGACTTTATTTTGAAAAACCCGATTCTTGATTTCCTTACAAGAAAATAGCATAACTAAATCTTTCAACCATGTTTATATACGTGAAATATTTCCAGTATTAACAGAGACAAAAGTTTCTTCAACATTCGCCAGGTCTTTGGAATTATCGAATTCAAATAATATTTTCTCAAATTCATTACTTTATCAATGTAGATTGACATTTGAAAAATAAGTAATTACTACGACCTCTATGTAGAGAGGACAACGTTGCATAGTTATCTGACAGGAAAATGACCATAACCTAACAATTTCAAAATATACACGGTGAAATCTGTCAGGATGTCATGGCCAACCGGGCTACATTATAAAAGTGAATGGAGTATATATGTATATATTTTCTTTATGGGTGAATCACGATTTTGGTGAAAAAAAGGGAATATAGCTTTTCTTTTTCAATATGGGAAGTGAATACGTACAAATTGTGTGTTCATTGCCCGGTAGATAATAAATTAAGGTTTCTTTCCTTGATTTAGTTCGAAGATACACTGTGGCTTAATTATCTTGAATCAAAGGCTGGTTTTTCACGAATGAAAACGATATTTGACATAAAAGTTGACGAATAACTTCGAATAGTAGTTAAGAGGCCAATGAAATTAATATTATTCTTACATCAATCGTTCTCGTAGGTTACTCCTATGTCTTCCCAGAGTTCCATGGCACGCCAACACAGTTTCCCAGGATTTGGAGGGTACACAGACCCTAAAACCCCCCAAGTCCTCGACCGATAGAAAATGCCAAGTGTGCCGTTTGTTTACCTTTCGTTTCAGCGACATCTTACGGTCACCGCGCAAACCTCGCACATTTCCGCGAACTGCTGGCGTTTCTGGCGGTAAAACTACGTGAAAATACGTCGAAAAATCCGTTTCCCTGATTCAATCTGGTGGTTCATAACCGATGGAGAAGATGCGTTTGTTTTATCTCCGACGAGGACGATTCTGTCAAACACGCGGTCGAGGTGAGACTGCGACAGCGTGATAGTAGGGGGCTACACCGTGCTTGCGATCGACCCCGGCGACCAGGGACGTACTGGCGTCGGGGGTATGGGGCGGCGCGACGCTTGAGGATGCGTGTTTCAGGGGTGGGGGTTGTTTTGACTGTAGCACAGCTGATGGTGAGATAAAATGGAGTTAGGATGATTATTTGGCATTGATTCACTTTCAAGACAGTATATTTACAGGGTGAGTCGTTAAGCTGTACATTAATTTTAACCTCAGATTGCTCTCATAAAATAAAACACTTTTTTCATTCACCATTATCCAGATTCGGTTATCGAAATTGTCAAAAAACAGAAATTGTCAAAAAATAAAATAAGTTACTCTTTTGTAGTGTTTACATTGGTATTCCCAATGAGATAAATCAGGAATCAATTTTAACCTATTTCTAATGGTTTCTTAGTCTTAGAGTCGCCGATTAAAAAAAATTAAGAGATTAACTCATCAGGAATAATGTTGATGAAGTTCATCCTAAGTCACCATTAGAATGTTCAATCATTTTAGAATACTTAATTATTTTTTATAATTTTTCCTCAAACTGCAAAACTGTCTTGAAGATATTCGACGATGAATTTCAATTATGCTCCGTGCACGTTCATCTGACCCACCAAGTACACAAGAATTCATCTTTTTTGTGACCAGAGCATAGAAAGATACTAGGTCCACCGATGTCTATGGACCAGACTTTCCATAGAGTTCACTTAATATGTTTTAAGGAGCTGGATGATTCCGAATAATTAATTTATGAATTTGTGGAAATGAGGATAATTATGGAATTTTCAATATAAAAATAGGTAAACATGAAATTCTGTGTAATCTTATGGTGGAAACAATTGGATATTGCTTGAATATTGAGTGGAAAATCAGTGTTCCAATAGGGAAGTGTAGTGAAATGTTTTCGTTACATTCATATCGCGAAAAGCAATAAATCATAAGAATTGAGTGAGTGAATGAGTTTTCTCAATCATGTTTCTTTGAACTTTAAGCGAAGTATTAGTATTCAGTACACAATTGTTAACTATAAATTTCCAGGCGTGTACGGAGTTTTTTCCAGACCTGATGGCTAGTTTTCAAAAAAAAACTATTTTCGGGAAAAATTTCAATTTTTTTCAATCTTCTATCCATAAGTTAATATATCTCAATTACCTATTAAGTTTCAGTCCGTTCGTTCTAGTAGTTTCTGAAATACTGAAGAAATAACCTCGGAAATTCAAAAGTCAATAACTCCGAAATCGTTTGGTCGATTTGGCCCATTAACGATCCCAACCGTCGAATCTCAAAATTCGACATACCCTGCAAGTTTCAAGTCGTTAGGATTATCCGTACTCACGTAATAGTTCTAAGGGCCGGCCTGTCTACATTCTCCCAAATTAAATTCATAGAAGTTCTACCAACTTCACACACGTAAAATATTCCCCGAACATTCACTACGTGTCTCTATTCCGTGCAACGAAACGGCCGAAATAACAGTAAATGTCGCGACTCTATTAGTCCGAACGATGGACTTAACGAACTTGAACGATCGAATTTTCGAAAAATTCGACAGTCAGCGCCGACTAACGAACTCTGAAAATCGCTTTACGGCCATTTTCAGCAGACTGCTTCCAGTTTTTCATCCAATTAATCCATGGCTAGCGTCGATCCATGGACGGCACGATAGGAATAATTCCGGGATAAATACGTCCTACAGACTTCGAACAAGCGGGATCGGGAATGTTGATTATCTCCAACATTGACGGATTTGCTGCGAAGTCTTTCGTAAATCCGCAAATTTTCCCGTCGCGGAAGATATTGATTCGATATTTGTTTCAATGAACGCAGCGTATTCTTTTCAACAAGGAATTCTAGAAAAGCACTGACGTGAAGTCAGCAGCTTCTGCGTCCATGTTCAAATTCATTTCCGAAGCGGTCATCTTTGCACGTATTGACCCCGCCAAACTCACCTTTACTTTCCGAATAAAAGATAGCAACTAGCCACTCGAAATTTCCAGGTGAGGTTTGGAGCTCGGATATCTCGGTTGAGTTAATTAATGAACAAAATCGATCAAACGGTTTATGAAATTTTGAGATGATGAATCTCTAGATTAACTCATGCGAACAGATTGAAACTTTGTAACTAGTATAGAAAACCACGGCACAACTGAGTCTCATCTTGAACTCCTGTAAACATAAGTTGAGGAACTAGGTTGGAGTAAATGGAAATTTTGGAAAAATATTATGGAAAACCTGTTTTGCTTAATCAGAGAATCTTTGTGACTGATACTTATAGGTCTCTAGGAAATCCCTCAAAAGCTTGTGAGAGTTTGGGTGTGTTCTATTTTATTGCAACCCTTTTCCTAACATGTGTGGATAAAATTAATGTATAATAAATGGAGAAAAATATTTGGCAAAAAAATCTTGAAACAGGTCAACTTTTCTTTCACTTTACCAGAATTATATGCATTTCTGAAGGAGATTTGTTGCACCCTGTGCCATCCCCATCAACCCTCTAAATTTTTTGAATAGGGAAAGTGGGTCATGCGGTACTTTCTTGGCAAGGTCTTTGTATCTTCTTCACAGGCGTGCAGAAATTTTCAAAAAAAATTTTTTTTTTTAAAAATTAGTTACTTCGAAGGGGTTCTCATATGTGCACTTTGTCATGGCTCATTTACTTTGAGACGATGGTACCTGCTGAAAGTTGTCACCGAATGAAAGTCGATCATTAGTTTTGTTCATGCACAACTTTCAACCCCCTCACGTGAAAAATTAAAATGTGTGAAACACTGCGGTGACAAATTCCTTCAGGTACCATCGTCTCAAAGTAAATGAGTGCACATACGGAAAACCTCTTTGAAGTAAATAATTTTTCAAAAAAAGTTTTTTTCTTGATATTTATGCACGCCTGTGAAGAAGATACAAAGACCTTGCCAAAAAAGCACCACATGACCCACTTTCCCTATTCAAAAAATTTAGAGGGTTGATGGGGATGGCACAGGGTGCAACAAAAATCCTTCAAAAATGCATATAAATTTGGTGAAAGTGAAACAAAAATTGACCTGTTTCAGGATATTGTTGCCAAATATTTTTCTTCTGAGAAAATGAATTTGTTCCATAATTTTGACGCGCACTGTATAATAAACGCCTTCTGCGTTTCGAGAAATACTCTAAATAAACGTAATCTTCTGATTTAAAAGTTTGCCGATACGGTTTATGATGAAATTCAGATAATTTTCAAATTTACCTTGACGTGTTTTACTATTTTCATTTTGAGAGGGTGAATCTGGGCGGTACTAAAGGTCATTTAAATTTTACAACCGGCTTCTGATTTCACGTCAGTGCTCTTCTAGAATTTTGACTGCAAATATTGAATATTATTGAACCAAAGCAACATAAAAAATTCTGCGAAGGTTAAGGAATGAATTTCAGATTTAATAAAAGTAGTGATAATTTTTATAGTGGAAAAAATAATCTGAAAATGGGCTCTTTGACAACTACCCAAGAAATTCGAAACTCCCGTTCATTTCTCGAGCCAATCATCATGAAACCATTCAGTGCAACTAAGCAAAACGAAACTAATAAGCAAAGCCAACCAAATAATCATATTTTTCATCCAGTTCATCATAAACTGGAAATTACCAAGTTCTATCTTCGGATTCCCTCTTGGGTAATTAAACAGGAGGAAATATTCAAATTTTCGATGATAAATCTCGCTGTTAAATGTTAAACATGTATTTATTCTGTCAAAAGTGGAGGGCATAGCTTTTCAGAGCCTGGTCTCGCATCCCCGCCTGGGATTAGTTTCGTGCAATTTCGCAAGGACGAAGAATTTTTTTTATTTTATTCCTTTACTTTGTGGAGAACTTTTCGTGTTTCAGAATGAGGGGGAAGTTTGGACCTGAATGGGTGAAGTTGCGCTATGCTGGACTTCTTTAATTTGTAATGTAAATTTGCTCGATGAAGGTAACTGCAAATGACTAAAATTTGGTAAATACAATTCCTTTCTTCGGTTGCAGTGTGCGTTTCCTGAATAAGTATAATCACTGCGCCACAGTCGACAGACAATTTCGATAAATAATCACTTTTGTCCTTGGAAATCCCTTCAATATTCAAATTCATAATACTATTTCTGCTCTCTGACCGGGAGGGTCTATTGAACCAGGTCCGGTTCTCCAAGCGATGATTTTCCATAACCTCAGGTGAACGAGGAATGCTACAGGCCTCTATTATTGGGGAATCATCTCCCAAAGTACTATTTTATCTTGAAGAATCGATTAATTTATAGAGTTGAATTCGAAAGCTTGTGACATTATATTATGACATACGTCATATATACAATTCCTGATAAATAAAAACTAGGATACACGCAGCAGTACTTCCTGAATACTTAATCTCTGTTGATTCATTCGGAAGTTATTGTGATTACGATCGGCCGTTAGGCAGACCGTAAATACAATCCCTTCGGGAAGAAACGACTCAGAAACTCGAAATTTGCAGACTAGGTTTGGGGCTTAATTACGAAGGTCCAATTCGTGAATGGGTAAAATCCGCCCTAACAGTCCATAGATAAACCCATTCAAAATTCCATTTTGTCAATATTTTCAAAAATACATATTAGATCGATTTGAAATCCAGTACTTTATCGAAAAAATCCTAAACCAGCAATGACGTGAAGTCAGCAGTTTTTGCGCGCATGTTAAAAGGATATCACCAAGAGTTAACATGTAGGCAAAAGCTTCTGACTTCACGTCAGTGCTTTTTTTCAACCGATCTAAGGCACCTCCCGTTCGGGGAGCTACTGTCTACTGGCATACTGGCAAGCGCTTCCTTCGATCGCGTATCGTGAACTGCAGAACCCATCACACATGTTCAACTTGTCATTGCAAGAGAACAGTGCTTTTATTCGATACGGCATCGCGCTGATATTTTGATTCTTCCACTGATCCATTTTATTCTGACCCACGTTAGATTTACGCTGAGTTTTGCGTCCTACCTACTGACATTTTCAAACCTGTCTACTAGGCGTCCCACGAATACCGTTCCTTAAAATAATTTTTGGAAGGAATTGAAATTCACGTTTGCAATCCCAGACTTGAGCTCGTGACTTGATAGATGACCTGTGAATTTTTCGAGATTCGTGGGATTTCCGGTTTCACCGGAAGTGATACCAACTTCAGTGAAAAAAAAAGACTCTTCTTGAAAGTCAGGCGCTTTTGTGACCTCCTGTATCAAGATTTTCAAATCTGGCTATTATAACAGAAGCCTTTTTCTTACTTCCCGCGAAATCCTAAAAACGACATTTTTCCTATGAAAAACCTTTAGGATATATAATTTCCAACAGAGAGCCATTTCCAATTCTTTTTCGCAATTTAACGTTGAAAAAAATTTCTGACGTAAATTCCAGACTTTGACATCGAGAAAATTCAGAATTTTATAAGGAATCTATTTCTATCATGAAGTATGGGTCTCCCCATAGTTTATACCTAGTTATAAGTTTGGTAAGGAGTTACATTCCATTGCTACCTCAAAATTTTGGTGCTCCCCCTCTCAGTCTCTGATAAGCCCATATTCTTCATATGCTTCCTTAGGTAACAGTGTCCTGTGAGGAAGCCAGTGAGGAGGCGTAACTTGTTCTTACTGAGATCCAAGTGATTTTTGGATTTTGCAATATCAAAGTTCTGAAGGAACTTTTTGGAATGATCCATTCCCGGAGAATTTCCCCAGAGTGCTTTTCTTTCATTTTCTTCCTTGTCCAAGAACTCTTTCTTATAGGTGCATTTGCTTATACCACAGAAAGGTTCTGGGCCAGTAGGTAGCGTTTGTGCTCCCTTACTGGCAAGAGTGATAGCCTCTCCATTTCCTTTGATTCCTGAGTGCCCAGGAACCCAGACTAAAGCGACCTTGTTGTTCTTGCCTACTTCATTGAGTTTCCTTCGACACTCCCATATAAGCTTTGAGTCGATGACATAGGAGTTCAATGCTTTGATAGCAGCCTGACTATCAAAATGAATCAATAGGTTTGTTCGTTGTACCTTCATGAACTACACTAATTACACTAACTCCGCTGATTCTGTTCGGTGTGTTTTGTTGTAAACTTGCAATCTATTCGTTGCTGAAATATTGGCAGTAAGTATAGTCACAGATGACGTGTGCAGTGCATAGAGTGAGGTTATCTTCTGTGATGGTTATGCGTAAATATAATTCATAATCATAGTAATCTGTGGTTGTCTCTGGATCTTGGTTGGACGAGTTTTGTTCTCTATGTGTGGTTATTTTGGACGAAATTAATTTTCATCATATCGTTATTTGAAATAGAATTTTTGTCTGTGACGACTGTTGAAAAACTTTACGACAAATCTACGTACCTCGAAGTGGTAGCGAAAACACGAGAAGCATAGAATTCTCTCATCTTGGGATTGCGTAAAATCATCTATCCTATATTTGTATTCTGTGAGAATCATAGAACAGATTGAACTATACTAAGTCCACTGATTCAGTTATCTGTGACTACACTCAGCTGCACTGAGAATTGAAAGTCAGTAGAGTTGGTGTAGTTCATGCAGGTACAACGAACAAACCTATTATGTCACACCCGTGATAGTTTTTCTCCAGGTCTATGTCCTCCCATATCAAAAACGAAAGTTGATGTCACTTCCGGTGAAACCGGATGAAAATTTACGAGGAGTTATCTCTTAAGTCGAAGCTTAAGTCCGAAATTGCAAACGTGAATTTCGATTCCTTCCCAAAAATATTTCAATGAACGGTATTCGTGGGACACCCGGTATATATATAACTGACACACGGAATATTTGCCACCCTATAGAATCGAATCAAATAATACCGTTCCCGACGCCGGATGAAAACTTATTTATACCACATCATTCAAACTTCCGCTCAAAATTAATCAAAACGGCACAAACAGGCTTATACGAACAGACACAATAAGCAACCCGCAACCGGCCAAGTGAAAACCGCATCTCCAACTCCGTACTATCGTCGTGTAGACCCTCCTTTCTCTGTCAAATGACAGCAACGTTCGCCTGTCCGAGCATCGCTATTATTCCGCCATTTTTTCCCTCCTGTCACTTCGCAGCTCGGACCATTGTCGAACAGAAATTTAACCATCAGCCGTTCACGGTCGGCCGGACGAATTGAATTCCTCGATGGCATTTTCGCCGGTTTTCCGACGCGTTTATGAATTTTGTTGGCCGATATTCAATTTGGATGAACTGGATTGTTAAAAGGCACAAATGGGAATGTCACGTTTTTCGACGTGATAAAAATTCGCGGAATGTTTAATTCTCACCTGATTGCAGCGACGGATTCAGTGGGGAGGGTCAAGGGGTTGTTTTGACTCCCTACCAATCAGACACACGAGAAATGAATGGGATGAAAAAATTTGGGAAAGTATCGATGGGGACTAATGAACTTTTAGGCCCGGTTTACAGATTCGGTTTTTCAAGTTTCGAAGCCGTTGTGTGACCGTACAGGGTGGGCCACTTTTGCTGGGGAAGTCATTTTTCTGTACTAGATATAGAAAAACAGATGTTGTTCGAGGTCCAATTTTCATGAGAAACTCATTGGCGAAAAGCGCATTTCCATACCTATCACCGTTACATAGTTACCGGGTGTTTTTTTCGAAAATGTTTATCTGTAACTTTTCTTTCTGTTGGAATTTTTTATTTTTGTAAAAAAATTCTCGTAGCAACTTTTCAATGAGGTTAACTGAATTATCTACGAACCGATATTTTATGAGATATCACTAGGAATTTTGTTTCTAATTGGGACACCCCATATATTTTTACATATTTCGATAGAGCTTCAAATTACCATTTCAAGAATATAGCGTTTTCGATATTTTTCTGGAATCATGTTCGAGATATTGAATTTTCAAATTTTATCTCCAGGGATAGGTAGCTTAGGAAGTATGATTCAAACAAATAGTGTGAAGAAAACCCGTAGTTTTTTCTCAAAACAATAAAAACCGGAACTTAATTTAAAAATAACAAGAACGAATAATTAAATCTAGAAGGTGTTCGAAGAGTCGGCCATTTTCGTTCAAGCTCGTAGGACAAATCCTCATAAAAAACGAGTTGATATTCTAGTGGTAATTTCAACAGCTCCTAAAACGACGACATCTTTTGAATATTCATTTTTAGGCTATTTCTTTTATCTCTATCCGATGCGAAGGACTATTCGTTCAAAGATCCGCATCTGTACACTTCGAAATCGATCGATCCCCCTGCTCAAGCCTGTTCAATATTTCATATTGTTATTTGCGCCCATCCGGCACAAAACTCTTGATTCGTATACACCTAAATGGCATTGGATCCCGGAAAAGTGACATAATTGGCACTTGATTGAGGAAATTCGGATATTTCGACATTTAGCGCGAGGGGTCTGATTTGGGTAGGTTCATACTGAACTAATCAGTTTATAAGTGTATTGTTCAAGGTCACAATTTCTCTTCGAAGCCTGGCAATGGCTTGTGTATAATGAATCATTTGAGTATAACGTAACATTTATTATTGTTATGTTGTGTTCATCCGAAAGTATATCGTTCAAAAATATCGATATTCCACAATGTTATGTGTAAATAGCAGAATCATCTTGAGGGTTGCAAAATGGTGAAGGATATGGTAACAATTGGTAGCCTTGAGTATTTTTTAAATACTCTGGAATGTCCGAAAAAGTTGTTCAGTTGCGTATTAGTTAGTCTTATCATTTGAGTTTCTCATATAATATTCAAAGTTTCGTTTTTCTTTCCAATATTGGTAAAGATCCAGTAAAAAAGCGACACCAGCTCACTTCCTATGGTTGCAAACTGGTGAATGCGCGGATATCGAATTCATACTAGGTCGAAACTATTCATTATTCATGGAGTCTCTGAATCAAAATTTCATCCAAACCTGTTGTTTAAGGGACGAACCTTGCCCGAATTTTTACCTAACTCAATAGTAACTAATACTTTTTCAGTAACTGCATCCGTACCCAATTCCAAAAAAGATGATAATTGAATAGATATTTACTCGTCCGCGTATAACTTCTTAGATCCCAGAACAGGTTAACTCACAGTTGCGATATGTTGAATTGAACACTTATCAACGTACTGAATTTTCACTCCTACCCTATTTTATCGAGTACATCCCACGTGATCCAATTTCCCAACACAAGAAACATAAAGTAAAACAAAACAACTCCGAAAACCATCTCCATAAAACCCAGACCCACTCGACCCCATTTTCCAAATGCCCCTCTGTAATCTCGACGATGTCAACGTTAAGGAAAACATATTTTAAGAGTCACTCACCTCGGCTGATATTCGACGGATTGGAAGGATCTCGGCAAGGACATCGACCTCTGCTGTGATTCTAAGAAACTCTCTTGTCTATCCTGCGACGGTGCGCTGCCTGGTCGGGTCAATATCATTTCCCTGACATGGTGCTCTTTCTCGGGTGGTAAATCCTCTAGAGGTGTCGAAGCTCCGGAGCTCTTTGCGTTCCTTGGACACTTGGTGACTGTGCGATCAGAGGCTAGCCAGATGTCGCTGCTGGAGGAGGAATTGCTCAAATTTTCCGAGGATCTGTTTGATAAATTCCTGGAACTAGCTGGTGATAACTTCCTCTCTTGGCTTTCGTTGGTGGTTCTTCCACAAGGGCTCAACCTGTCCATTATATCAGTCTTATCTTGTTGCTCAGTCCTACCTTCCCACAGGAAATCCTGAGGTGCTAAAGTGTTTCTCACACTGAATTGTGGAGGTAACATCCTCCTTTCAGTTATGACACCACCTGACCTCCGCTTGAAGTTGTCTGGTAAAACCCTGTCCATCCTGCTGTTGGCCGAATCTAAGGAGACATGGTGCTGTATCGGGTAGCTCTGCGAGGACCTCATAACAAACTGTGAATCCCTTGTTAAAGAAGAATCACGTTTGCCACAATGTGTCCAATAGTCACAGAAGTTTGCTCCATAAGAACTGTTATCTTGTCTTCCTTGCGGACTTATCCTACTTTGGTTCGGAGCAGGAGGTGGTGTTTTATCCCTCTGAAAGCTTCTAGGTTTCTCCATTCTTTGTTTTCCAATGTAATACACAGTAATACCTTCAGCTGTTGGTCTCCTAGCTTCCATAGTTTCCTCACTAGCTCCACCATTGTTAAGTCTGTGCATCAATAAGGCTTGAGCTGCTGCTCTGCTTCTATTTCCGTATATGTATTCCGTGACGACTTCAGCTTCTCTCCGGACATCTTCACTTATCATCCCTTCGAAAGACTGAGGTTTGGGTGGTGTTGAATTGTGATAATTCCTGTTCCTTTCATTGTTTCTTCCAGGAGGTTGGGGTGAGACTCTTCGACCACCACGGTCGATAACGTTACCAGGTTTCCTTTCTGGTAGCTGGAGGCTTTTAGAGCGTCTTACTTTCTGTGCTATTTCTTCTTGTGGTGACTTACTCTGAGCGTATCGATTAAGCGGACTCCTTCTGTTTTGAGGAGTTGCTGTTGCAGGGTTACGTGAGGGTATATCTATGCTTTCAGTAGAAGATGAACTGCAATTCAATTGTTTATTACATTCTGACCCTGCTGGCGACCTTCTTAAGGGATTTCTGTATTGAGTTTGCTTGAAATTTTGGATGTTCGCAAGCATTTTTTCCCGGTTCCTCAAGATTTCAAGGGAACCCTTTTGGTCTATGCCGGTCATGCTCATGTTGATGGAAGAACTATTGTTGTCTTCGTCGTCCGCATCTTCGTAAACGTCCAAAGAAGAATCCGTAATCTCTGAGAGACGTGGCATGGTCGGCCTGGATACACAGCTGTCCAAGCTCCTAAAACCCATGGATGACGCTGAGGAAGACGAAGAAGACTCGGCATGCTTCTGGAAAAACTTATACCGACGTGCTGCTGATGTTTCTTCCAAAGATTTCGCTTGTAAAATGTTCTTTGCCGGTTTCTTCTGTAGTTTCTCAGTGGAAGGCGAGGTTTTTGGAGAAACGTTCGGTTTTGGGATGATTGTCGCCATTGGTGCGCAAGTCTTGAAGGTTTCTTTTGGTGGTGAGGTAGGAGGACTTACGTCCCTATCTATTGCTTTCGAACGAGGTAAAAAATGGCCTTTGCCGAAGAATGTACGTTTCGGGGATGTCTTCGTAGACGCCTTATCTTGAAATGCAGGTGGTGGAGAGATGATTGGGGTATGAGGAGGTGGTGAAAATGAATCTGAAGCATTCTGCGGAGATCTCCTTTTGATTTCATCGAATTTAGGTTCCTTTATGGATAGATACAAGGGTTTTTGCGGTTGTAGGAGTTTATTGGGGGAATTTGGATACTGTACAGTGTCGAAGGATTTTTGAGTGTGTAGAAATTTGGTGGGTGAATTTGGAAACTGTCCAGGTTCACTTTTACAATGATAGTCGGCGAGCTTTATTGCCACTCTTTTGGAATCCTGAGCAGGGGTCATTTTGGCAGCCGTTCTGAAATTGCTCATCTTGCGATCGTCCAGAGATCTGTGTTGAACCTGCACCCAGCCAGATCTGCCAAGGTATACACCGTCCACCTCTCTGTTGCACCAACGTACAGGTGACAACTCCCTATTGTATTGATTGTCGAGAAAAATTTCTGTAGTGTTCATATCGCCGGTTTCGATGGATGAACCTGCCCACCTAAACTTGCTTTCGATGCCTCCTAGAGACTGGTGCTTCGTTAACGAATGCACGCCTGCTGGTTTCCGACTGCTTGGGTAGATCCTTGAGTTCGCAGTCGAGATCTTCGCGTTGTTCTCCCAGGTTTCAGTGGAGTTCCGTAGATGGAGTACAGACACGTTCGGGCCCCTGAAATAAAGAAATATTATAATAAGTTCTTGTGTTTGAAAGAACGCGAGAATGGACTGGTTACTATAAAAAGCGGAGGTGAAGGTTATTATCATACATTGTTGCTCTACCTGTTTCGCGTATTCTAACATTGAGCGGTCTAATTCATTGGTATTGATATTCAGACATCTCATGGGTTAATAGATCGCGAATCTTTCTTAATTTTATTTCCTTGTATACTGTTCGTATATTTACAAAAAAATCTAGAAAAGCACTGCCGTGAAGGCAGCAGCTTTTGTGCGCATGTTCAATGTAGATGACCGCTTCGGCAAAGTGTCTGCCTTCACGGCAGTGCTTTTCTAGATTTTTTTTCGATAAATTACTGGATCTGAAATTCGATCTGATGTGAATTTTTGGAAATATTGGAAAAATAAAATTTTGAATGGGTACGAAATCATTGGGCGGATTTTACCCATTCACGAATTCGGCCTTCGTTATTGAGGTCCAAACCTACTCTACAAATATCAAGTTTCTAAGTCGTTTCTTCAGGAAGTTATTGTGTTTACGGTCGGCGTAAAGGCCGACAGCGTAAACACAATAACTTCCGAAAGAAACAACTCAGAAACTCGATATTTGTAGAGAAGGTTTGGACCTTAATAACGAAGGCCGAATTCGTGAATGGGTAAAATCCACCCAATGATTCCGCAGATATAACCATTCAAAATTTTATTTTCCCAATATTTCCAAAAATATAGATCAGATCGAATTGAAATCCAGTACTTCATCGACAAATAACAGTTCGTAGGTTCATTCAGAATTTAATGAGGATGATTTTTTTTTCAAATTGTTCTAATGACACGATCATCACGAAATTTTGCCTAAAGTTGTCTTTCAGCATCTTTCGATATCTCCAAAACTTATGATCGTATCGAACTGAAGTCTGAGGGAAATTTTTTTTTGGATTGGATAAACGGTTTCCGAAAAAAAAATTTTTGGGAAATTTTTTTTTTTATTTACCGACAATATGATCCTGACAAAATTTGGCTCAAAGTTGTACGTTGTTATACCCCACCTAATTGCCATGTTTGAATCTAATCGCTCGGGTAGTTTCTGAAATAAAAATAAATAACTTCAAAATTTCAAGTGGTTATAACTCCGAAACTATTCGACCGATTTGGCCCGTTAACGAACTTAACGGCGGCATTCCAATGCGCGACCCACCCTGAAAGTTTCAAGTTGCTAGGTCACTTCGTTCGACAGTTATCGTCCGGACAGAATCGATTTTGACACCGGATTCGTCATCAGTGAGTCCAATCTAGGCGTTTGAGACCATTTTCGGCTCAATCATCGAAAATTACAGACATTTGGACAGAACGATAGCACGCTGTTCCCCTAGAACATGCGCGCAAAAAATCAGCGGAAATAATGCTTCTTATGGGAAATCCGATTGAAAAATTTTATATATGTATAACTACCTCAAATGAACAAAGAAAAACAACCTTCTATTTGACCAGTTGTCTTCTAGAATTTTTGTAGTCCTTTTCAATTTAGTTATCGAAACTCGAATACAGGAGCGACTGTATTGAAGGCTCCTGTAATAAAAGGTCCCTTTTTGTTGGTTCGACATTGGACTATCGAAAGGACTCAAACCTCAAATTTAAGATGACATTTCTTATGCGGTTCCCGTCATAGAGAAATAATAGAAGTAGTTTATCAATGGCTTTTGTTTGATATCAGATGTGGGAGTATCATGACTACATTTTATATTTTTTTTTGAAGAGTAATTAAACTATCCGATAAATTCATTAGTAATATGAATCGTCTGTATCGTAATTACCATTGTTCGCCAATCGCCAATGTTGAGGATATCAGAATTCCTTTTTTCCACTGAAGGTGGCGCTATTCTAGAATTACGACGGTCGTCAAGGCAACTATCTGTCTGAATTGACAGTTCATGTTTCATTAATAAGCAAAATGACAATTTCCGAACCACCATTGAAAGTGTTATGCGCTGTGATTGATCGATTGGTGGCGTCGGTGGCGACTGTATGAAATACAACTGGTATCCCCCAGTTTGGTCTGATAGACAACAAATGGAAGTGAATGCACCATTATTCTATTAATCTTAGTATCGACACGTAAAATTCGATGCATCTTACTTGAATGACTGTTTCTAAGAAAAAATAAGCTATAAAATAATTCACCAGGAGAAAATTTGCACGTTTCGATGAGGAACTAATGAATTGGCTCTGATTCATTTCTCGTTTCAATGGAACGAATATTTCGTGTAGGTATAATAATAACTGTAAAGTAATTCGATTGATCGAAAATATGTTATCTGATAGAAGACTCCGTGTTTTTGTTCATGATGTTAGTAGTAGGTTCAAAACTTTGAATGATGGACTCTCACAAGGAACAGTTTTAGCTCCCCTTCTATTTAATTTATATGTATGTGATATTCCAGCAACTTCTTCAGAGAAATTCATCTATGCAGATGATATTGCTCTGGCTTTTCCTCACTCTGATTTCAAAGTCATTGAAAACACTCCAAATACTGATTTAGAAATTTTGAAGAATCATTTTGTTGAGTGGCGTTTATGTCCAAATTCTAATAAAACAGAAGTGTCTTGTTTTCATGTGAATAATCAACAGAAGTTTAAAACTTTAAATGTTACTTTCAATAATGCCGTTCTGAAACATAATTTCACTCCTGAATATCTTGGAGTGAAATTAGATACTTCTTTAAATTTCAAGGCTCATTTGGAAAACTTACGCATGGAGTTGAAATCTAGGAATAATATTCTTCAAAAACTAGCTGGTTCTTCATGGGGGGCTGACCCTACAACTCTTCGTACCGCAGCTTTGGCTTTGGTTTTTTCTGCTGCTGAATATTGTTGTTCGGTTTGGTTTAATAGCGCTCATGTTAGTAAAATAGATACAGCTTAATGTTGCTATGAGAATCATTAGTGGGACCATAAGATCTACACCTTTACAGTGGTAACCAGTTCTCTCAAATATTGTACCGCCCCATATTCGTAGACAGGTTGCAGTGATAAAGTCTTGGGATAAATATCTTTCCTTTCCGAATTTATTCCCAATCATGTCTTATATTCCGGATTCTAAAATTGCTAGATTGAAATCTCGTAAACCTTTATGGATCAACGATTTTCTTTACACCAATAAAATTGAAAAAGAAGTTTGGCGTTCGGAATGGAATTCGTGTAATGTTTTCAACAAAGGTTTGATCAGCGATCCTTCAGAAAAAGTTCATAGTTTCAATCTTCCCAGGAAAATTTGGTGCATTTTGAATCGACTTAGAACCGGTCATGGTCGCTGTAATATTTTCCTCTTCAAATGGAATTCGGTCGAAAGTCCAAGGTGCGAGTGCGGAGAAGAAGTGGAAACAATAGAACATTTAGTTAATGGTTGTCCAATATATAAATTTTACGATGGTTTCGAGGCAATTCATTCGGTGTCTGATTCTTTTTTGAGATGGATCGTGAACTTCAAATTAATTTAATGAGTATTAAAACAAATAAAAACACTTGACTACGTTCATAATTTTCAATTTAAAATATCTTGTTGACATGCATGTTTCGGGTTTTATCCCATTATCAAAACTGAAACGAAAATACATGGGACTACACAAATATACATCACATTACAGATGTTAACACCGGAGATAAGCGGAACTCCAATTGATCATTAACAATTGGTAGTTTTTGTTTATGTGCCGATGATATTTCTAAAATTTCTTGAAGGTCTAGTCTTTTTCCTTTCTCTCCTTCATGCAAGATTGTTGTTTTATTAAAATCTATAAAGTGGTTGCAAGTTATACAATGTGTGGAGAAGCCAGTTGTGGATTTGTTTTGAAGAATTGACTTCTTATGTTCTTCCACTCTGACTTGGAGAGAACGACCGGTCTGACCGATGTAAAATGCAGGGCATTCGTTACAGAAAAGTTTATATACACCACTCTTTTCTGAATGATTCAGTCGATCCTTACCACTAGAAAACATTGATCTTAAGTTCTTCTTATTTGTACATATAATATCAATATTATTTTGTCTTAACCTATTACAAATTTTGTCGCTTACTTGCGGAATATAATTGACATATACAAATTTCTTTAATTGGTTTTCGAAAGGACTTGGGTAAATACTTCTTAACAGTCTATCGTATTGTTTTCTAAATATAAATTTATCTATTATGTCAGGGAAGAAGCCATTGTTCTTCGCTAATAATTTTAACACTCCAACTTCTTTTTTGAAATTATCATCTGACAATGGAGTTGAAATTAATCTATTTACAAGGGAATGAAACGCTGACATTTTAATTCGATATGGATGTGAACTACTGTTATGAATCAGAGTGTCAGAAAAAGTGGGTTTTCTGTATATATCAAATTCAAGATGGTCATCTACCCTTTTGATTTGACAGACGAATTAAAGACACTTAAAGTTCCCTCAAATGCTATATTAGTTTCATTCGATGTAGTGAATTTATTTCCATCAATACCAACTGCAGAAATCAAAGATTTGGTCAGCCAACAACTTCACGATAACCTTTCACTTACTACAGAAATAAAAGAAGAGACAATGAGACTGCTCGAAATATGCCTTGGACAAAGTTATTTTAAATTCAACAATAAATGCTATCAACAAGTGAATGGTCTATCAATGGGTTCTCCTTCATCACAATTACTCAGTGAGGTATTCATGACATCTTTGGAAAAGAAGATATTTTCCTCAGAATATATTGATCTGACTGTATTTGTACTATACTGGAAGCGATACGTAGATGACGTTTTTTGTATTTGGACTGGCTCAGCTTCTGAACTAAAATCTTTCCTACGATTGATCAATTCATTTTATAGTTCTGTTCAATTCACTTTGGAAATAGAGAATGACAATAAATCACTTAATTTTTTAGATATTCAAATCAAAAGGGTAGATGACCATCTTGAATTTGATATATACAGAAAACCCACTTTTTCTGACACTCTGATTCATAACAGTAGTTCACATCCATATCGAATTAAAATGTCAGCGTTTCATTCCCTTGTAAATAGATTAATTTCAACTCCATTGTCAGATGATAATTTCAAAAAAGAAGTTGGAGTGTTAAAATTATTAGCGAAGAACAATGGCTTCTTCCCTGACATAATAGATAAATTTATATTTAGAAAACAATACGATAGACTGTTAAGAAGTATTTACCCAAGTCCTTTCGAAAACCAATTAAAGAAATTTGTATATGTCAATTATATTCCGCAAGTAAGCGACAAAATTTGTAATAGGTTAAGACAAAATAATATTGATATTATATGTACAAATAAGAAGAACTTAAGATCAATGTTTTCTAGTGGTAAGGATCGACTGAATCATTCAGAAAAGAGTGGTGTATATAAACTTTTCTGTAACGAATGCCCTGCATTTTACATCGGTCAGACCGGTCGTTCTCTCCAAGTCAGAGTGGAAGAACATAAGAAGTCAATTCTTCAAAACAAATCCACAACTGGCTTCTCCACACATTGTATAACTTGCAACCACTTTATAGATTTTAATAAAACAACAATCTTGCATGAAGGAGAGAAAGGAAAAAGACTAGACCTTCTAGAAATTTTAGAAATATCATCGGCACATAAACAAAAACTACCAATTGTTAATGATCAATTGGAGTTCCGCTTATCTCCGGTGTTAACATCTGTAATGTGATGTATATTTGTGTAGTCCCATGTATTTTCGTTTCAGTTTTGATAATGGGATAAAACCCGAAACATGCATGTCAACAAGATATTTTAAATTAAAAATTGTGAACGTAGTCAAGTGTTTTTATTTGTTTTAATATTAATTACGATGTTTCACCAAGTGTTGAGCGAGCAATCAATTTCAGTTAATTTAATGAGTACTAAATCATTTACTAGTTCATATTAGTTTTTTCTTCTCCTTTTTTGTTTTCAGGTATGATACCAAGATTTCAACCTGCATCGCATAGGAAAGAAGAAATTTTGTCGATGAAAAAGAAGCCCTTCAATAAAAAACAACAATTTCATTACACTTATACGGGGAGAAAGAGTTTTTCCTGAGGTTTTTATCTGTGCTCTTGTATCATACGTAAAAATGTATGGTACCCCGTTTACATTTCCTCTGCTAATACTGTTATGACACAAATTGTTTGATATAAAAAAAATTTACTGCTCATCTCAAAAGAATATATATATATATATATATAATAACTGTTCATATTGGATGACCACTGTGAACGTGAAGTGTATCAGCGCAGCCTGTACATCTCACAACAAAATACGCAATATCTTCGAATTTCTCATAAAACGACACATGAAGCGCAACACCTCGTAAAACTAACAATAAACCATATCACACGCTAAAACTCGAAATCCTGTCTGGAATATCGCATGAATTCAACTCGGACTTTAGTTTCAGTCGTAAACTTCGCTTATACGCCGAGAATCGATGAATTCGAATGATTAGAATTTTCTCAATATAGAAAATTGCAATTTTCCACATTCGACAAAGTGCAGTTTTATTTCTCTCGATTGTAATTCGAACGCTGTCATTTATCAAAATTGCGCCAGACGAATTTCCTTCTGAAATTCTAGATCGAGAAGTGTTTTTTTCGTGGCAGCTGCTCGTAATGTTGTTTCGAAACATAGAAGGGAGTATCGGGTAGATCCATCACAGAACTGGCTAAATGACTTTCGTAGAGGTCGTGTTCCCTTTTTTTTCTGAAGTTTGTTGGATACATTATTGCTGGCTGAGTCTTGGGCTGTAGTTTATGGCGATATATTAAGTATTCGATGATCGAGTATACTCGGCCGAGGGACAGTTGATTAAATTCTGGGTTATTTTTGTGTTGAATAATGTTCGGAAGATGGCAGCATAAACAGTTTTTTCACCAACCATGCGTAATTCGCTAGTTTAACACAGCGTTGGGAAATTATGATTTCACAACACTAGTGCGGTGTAAAGCAAATAAGTACTAGAAGATTTAGAATCTTCTTGTGCGATAAATAGATACTCCATTCACTTTTATAAACTATACCGGTTGGCCATGATTTCGGTCTATCAAGTTTTTTCACTTGAGACTGACGCAGGTTGGCACTCGTGAAATATCGGCAATGTCAAAATAATTCTCAGAGACGTTGCAAAATGCCAATGCCAATTTCTACTATCAATCTCTACATAATCATCACGCTTGGAAACTAAAAATGCCGAAGGTAGTTTTGAAGAAGCAGAGACAAAGTATCAGGAAGTGCTATGTAGAATTGAAATCTGCTTCTTCTGATAGTAACCCTGATAATTTGGAATCAAAAATTCATCACAAGTTATCCAAAATTTTCGACGTATGTGAGTGAAACCAGGTGTATTGTTCACATAGATTCCCAAGAACTTTGTGAATTGAGTTAGTTCTTTTAAGGTGACACAGGTTTTGAAGTACTACTATATTGTCATACTGGGGTATTTCAACTTGTGCAACAAAGTATTTAAATGTCTTCTGTAGACGTATTTTTTGAGAAGTTCGAAAAGTAGGGAATTCCATAGGTTTGTCTATTCGTTAAGAAGTTGACTGCAGGGTTATTCGAGTAGGTAATTTTATTTTTTTTCGAATGAACTATCACGAAGTAACGGATTAGGTACTCTATCCATTATTTTTCACTAAAATTTCAACACTCAATTCTTGATTTCCGTACAAGAAAAAAGCATATCTGAATCTTCCAACCATGTTTAGAAAGTGGAATATTTCCAGTGTCAACAGAGAAAAAAGTTTCTTCAACATTCGCCAGGTCATTGGAATTGTTGAATTCACATATTTTCTATCAAATTCAATATTTTTCCAAAGTAAATTCACATTTTGAAAAATACGTAATTATACTACGGCCTCTATGTAGAGAGGACAACGTTGAGTAGTTATCTGACAGGAAAATGACTATAACCTATTATTTTCAAAATATACACGGTGAAATGTGTCAGAATGTCATTGAGAAGGT
The DNA here is from genome assembly GCA_958510865.1 of Myrrha octodecimguttata. Classification (NCBI taxonomy): domain Eukaryota; kingdom Metazoa; phylum Arthropoda; class Insecta; order Coleoptera; family Coccinellidae; genus Myrrha; species Myrrha octodecimguttata. The sequence goes on along the minus strand of OY294063.1, from coordinate 14,419,910 downwards.
AAGATTACGTGGAATTGGAACTGAAATCTGAAGATCCAAAGAAGTGATCGTCAAATACAAATATGAAAAGAAGAGTACAACAAGCAGAAGACTGGGCATTCGAACATCTGCTGATTTACGCCTTTAGTCTACTTCTAAAAGTTCAGGTCCCTCGGTAATTGTACTCAGTGAAATATGTAAAATATAGTGGGAGTCTCATTTGAAAAAAATATGCGATGTCTCATGAATTATCAGTTAGCAGAAATTTCAATTGACGTCATTAAATTCTACGTGAATTGAAGTTGCTACGAGAATGTGTTTACAGAAATGAAAAATTTTCAACATGGGAAAAGTTTCAGCAATATTTCTGAAATGAACATTTTCGAAAAACATCCGCTAACTATCTAACGGTGGTGGCTATAGAGTTGCGGTTTTCGCCAATAAGTATTTCATGAAAATTGGACCGCAGAGAACCACATCAGTTTTCATCTTTCTAGTACAGAAATGGAAACTCCCATTCAAAAGTGTCCAAATTGGCCCTCCCTATACACCAGATTAAAATGTGAAAGGAATAAGATTCTATAAAATCATTGATTAAGTCAGCAGCTCTTGCGCACATGTTCAAATTCATGGAATAAAAAATTCCATTCTCACCACTCGATCATACCAAAATTCTGCATATGTATTTGCCTAGTCACCAAGTTTCATTATGATCAGGTCAGTATTTCTTGTGTTATTGCAGAAATAATAACGATACCCATGAAACAGCCACGAAATTTGACATATTTTCAATTTTTAACACACGAGAATCCATCTGGTTTTTACGCTACAAAATTCAACCTCATGTCCATATATCATTTCATCTTCATATCTCGCTTGTCCAGCAACGGTATAAAATAGCAGATGGCCCTCATATAACAACTTTTATATCTTCCAGTGATGTGCAATATCTCTCTCAAGTTGGACATGTAGGTTGCAGGTCCAGTTGAAGAAATATTTTATTAGGCAACTCAAAACTTGCCGGAATTATTGATATTTGAGGCTTCAACAGCACGTTATTCATGAGGAAAATATCTCGTTCCATATGATATTTACATAATTTTAATGATATTCAGGGAAGGATATACATTATTTTGAAAGAATTCAGTTTTATGGAGCTTGAGAAGAAGTTTTTCGAATGAAACTTCTGATAAAACAATTTCCTAACCAATTACTAGATCCCAATCCAATCTGATCTGTATTTTCAGAGACATTGAGAAATTATTTCGACTAGATAGATATACGAGTGCGGAATCATTGGGTGGATACTACCCATTCAGGAATTCTGTCTTCGTAATTAATCTACAAACCTGCTGTACGGATATCTCTATTCGATCAAGTCTTGTTTTTCTCATAAACGCAACAACTTTCGAAAAAAATGACTTAGAGACTCGATATTTGTAAATAACTTTTGAGACCTAATTATATGAATGTCCAATCCGTGAAAAGGTAAAATCTAGCCAATGATTTCGCGGAAATATGAATTCGAAATATTATTTTTTAAATATTTCTATAAACACAGATTCGATCAGCGCGTATTGTATTTGTAAGCGCACCTTAAATCCATCCTGTATGTTCATCGAAAGTGAATGTAAATCGGAACAAATGTAGCCAATTAATTTACCATTTAGTCCTTCATTAATTTTCCAGAAATGTCGAATCAAACGATTCATCTGTCATTTAATTGCAATCCATAAACGATACGAATAATTGCGTGATCGATTCAATCCCATGAATTTTCGATTCAACCCCAAATTGCGGAGCAATATTAGGAGGGAAGCGTTTGTACAAAATTTCTCGTAAATCGGGATTGAGTATGGATAATTGTTTGCAATAATATCCGATGATTTATTTACATTTCATGGAATTGCAGCTTTTCATGGTTCGCGAGGTAGTTTCAACTTCCTTTGGGGTTTCGCGTTTCGTCCTGGGGAAACTCGTCAGGGCATGCGCAGAATAAAGCCCGCTAACGTGACTTATCTGTGATAAATAGCGATGAAGGTGCTCTGATGCCAAAGTTCCGAAATAGGATTCGAATATTTATTCAATATTCTCAATTGTTTTTCATCAACTATCGAGTTATCTCAAGAGATTAATATTTTCTCGAGGTAGACATATCTGAAAATACCCATCTTTATGCCCTTGTTCTGGAAAACCACGCGTTATCGTTTCGTCACAATGTCCGTAATTTTCGAATTTTGAGCCGACAATGGTCTTGCACGATTAGGTTAGACTCCCCGAAGAAGAATCTGTGGTCGGATTTAATTGTGTCCGTCCGTCCGTACCTATATATTCTAACTCTCGAAGGAAAGAACCTAGCGACTTGAAATTGTCCGATTAGGTTTGGAGTTCAAATACCTCGGTTAAGTTCGCTAATGGGCGATATCGTCTTAACGGTTTCGAAGTTAATTTTGAGCTAAGTTCTTCAATATCTGATGCGGTCAGTTCAAAACTTCGAAATTATTCGAAGAAAACCAGCGCACAACTGTTTGTAGGATTCTGTGTGGGGATTCAGTCGTGAAGAATTCAAGAAAAATAGTGTTCAATAATTTTTATTATTTTTACGCGCTTGTTCTGGGAAACAGCGTGCTATCATTTCGTCACGATGTCTGTAATTCTCAAATTTTGAGCCGAAATTGGTATCAAACGACTAGGTTGGACTCAACGATGAAGAATCCGTGGTCAAAATTGATTCCGTGCATCCGGCCGTCCGACCGGCCGTGTGCTCTGTAACTCTCGTTCGTTAATGGGCCAAATCTGCCGAATGGTTTTTGTGCTACAGCCATTTGAAATTTTGATTTTTCAATAACTCTAAAAATATTTATCTGATCGAAATGAAACTTGGTTGGAAGATGAACAGTGTCAATAAGTAGGATTATTCATGGAAAAATTCGAAAAATTTTTATATTTCATTAAAATTTCACCATTTCGCAATGTGAGCAAATGCGTAAAAGCTGCTGACTTCACGTCAGTGCTTTTCTAGGTTTTTGTTAGAAAACACGGGTTTTCGAAGACTTTTTGTCATATAACGATGAAATTCGGCACAAATCTTAAGGTTGATATTTAACAACAGTGTTTCGAATTTCAATCTCATCCGATGTTTATTTTCGCAGACATTAAAAAAAAAGTTAGAAATTTTCGAATTATTTACTCAATATTCCAGGAAACACTGAAGAAATTGGAATAAAATTTTGTATTTATTTGTAGAATACTGACACAAAATGATTCGTGATATTTCGTGAGAATAGTATCGGAGAAGAATTAAAAGAAAACTTGTTCTCGAAAATGTTTTTCAAATAACTATACATCAGATTTCGGTGAAATTCAGCAAATTTTTCAATCAGGTAGTTAACCTTCGTTTGGTGGGGTCAATACGTGTGAAGATGACCGCTTCGATAACGATTTTGAACAAGCGCGTAAAATCTCCTGACCTCACGTCAGTGCTTCTCTAGAATTTTTTATTTCAGGAGATTTAATCGAACCAGACAAGGTCCTTCAACTTGGAACAAACCTTAAAACCACAGAAATAACAAAATCCCCGTACTTCAGAAAATAAACAGAGCCCTCAGACCCCGAGAACCAACGCGGAGGATTGTAATGTCCCGATGTCTCGACACCGGGATCACCGTAGATAATATAATTTATCCCGCCTGGAAATATAATAGCGAAAACTGACACAGAAGGAAGGAATATGAAACGTAATTCTTTTCGAAGATGAAATAAATGGAAAGAAGGGGGCTGAAGTCCTTGCGAGACTGAAGGTTTTATAGCCAACTTGACAATAACAAGATTTGAAATCGCGAAAAGTTGAATGTCTCGACGGGAATTGTATGCAGTTGAATTTAAATTAAAAGTTTAGTGGGATAAAAGTGACAGAATGAGGGTGTGACCCCTAGAAAAGTTGAGACATAAACGGTCGTGACGGTAGATGGCGTTAAGTTCGTCATTATACCATAAAGTGACTATCAGTTTCGGTATAACCTACTGAGGTTGAATATTACATTCAGTGTCGGAATGAATTGTCATGAAGTGAGAATTCCGATGAAATATACAGGGTGTCACATGGTTGAGGAAACAGAGGTATTTTTTGCGCGCATGGTCTAGGGGAACAGCATGCTATCGTTCTGTCCAAATGTCTGTAATTTGGTTGATTGAGCCGAAAATGGTCTGAATCGACTAGGTTGGACTCACTGATGACGAATCCGGTGTCAAAATCGATTCTGTCCGGCCGACGACACGATAACTGTCGACAGAAGCAAGCTAGCAACTTGAAACTTTTAGGGTAGGTCGCGCATCAGAATGCCGCAGTCGAGTTCGTTAATGGGCCAAATCGGTCGTATAGTTTCGGAGTTATTGGCACTTGAAATTTTGAAGTTATTTATTTTTTATTTAAGAAACTACTTAAGCGATTGGATTCAAACTTGGCAGTTAGGTGAAGTGTAACGACGCGCAACTTTGAGCCAAATTCGTCAAAATCATATTGTCAGTGAATTTAAAAAAAATTCTTTTCGAAATTTTTTTCCAACAAATTTTTTTTGTCGGAAACCATTCATCATACCAAAAAAAAAATTCCACTCATACTTTGAACTTCATATTTCACAGCAGTGTACCAAATTTCAGTTCGATACGATCATAAGTTTTGGAGAAAAAATATGTCAAATTTCGAAGTTTTCTTCTTGATATCGTTGTTTCTTTCGGTATAACTCGAGAAATACTAATTCAGTCCTGATAAAACATCGCAGCTAGTTTGAAGGTGCTAAAAGACAACTTTTTGCAAAATTTCGTGATAATCGTGTCATTAGAACAATTTGAAAAAAAAAATTTCTGTGATTTTCTTATCATATTATCCTCATTAAATTCTGTATGAACCTTCGAACTGTAATTTCGGCCGACTGCGTTAACACAATAACTTCCGACAGAAACAACTTAGAAACTCGATATTTGTAGAGAAGGTTTGGACCTTAATTACGAAGGCCGAATTCGTGAATGGGTAAAATCCACCCAATAATTCCGTAGATACACCCATTCATAATTTTTTTTTTCCAATATTTCCAAAAATACAGATTAGATCGAATTGAAATCCAGTAATTTATCAAAAAAAAATTAAAAAAGCACTGCCGTGAAGGCAGCAGCTTTTGCGTGCATGTTCAAATTCGTTGCTGAAGCGGTCATCTACATTGAACATGCGCATTGAAGTTGATATTTCCATCATCAGATCATTTCCTTCTTTTTCGCGACAATCTCAAATTTGAATGGAGAGAATGGGTCGTCAGATTTGTTGTTGGAAAGCTATTTTCCTTCTGAATATGGCAGTTAATTTTTTTTGAGATTCAATCATTCGTTCATGTAGTACTCGACTTTGAAAATGAAATATCGCCCTAATTAGCTGAAGCTCAAGATGATAAAGAATTTCGACGAGCCAATGAAGCAAGAGAAAATTTGTTAATCGACTAAACATATCATCAAGATCCCAAATTGTGAACCATGTATATTCGACCATTGGAAATCACATGATAGATTGGGACGATACAAAAATACAGATGTCGGAACCAGATAATCTGATAAGAAAAATTAAAGAGTCCTCTATTTTTTTGTTGAATGAAGTGTTCTTTTATAGCAATGGACCAAATTTGGCTGAATTCACCTAAAAAAAAGAGGTTCATAAAACTTTCACACCAAGTGAATCTGTGTTGCTGTGTTCTTTACGTGTTTGTTCTGGGGAACAGCGCGTTATCATTTCGTCAAGAAGTCTGTAATTTTCGAATTTTGAGCCGAAATTGATCTCAAACGACAAGGTTGGATCAAAATTGATTATGTCTGTCCGGCCGTGTGCGCTGTAACTCTCGAAAGAAAAAACCTAGAGTCTTGAAATCTTCAGGTTAGATTAAGATCCTGAATATCTTAGTTAAGTTCGTTAATGGGCCTAATCTGCAGAATGGTTTTTGTGCTAGAGCCATTTGAAATTTTGATTTTTCAATAACTCGAAAAATATTTATCTGATCGAAATGAAACTTGGTTGGAAGATGAATAGTGTCAATAAGCAGAATTATCCATGGAAAAATTCGAAATTTTTTTTTATATTTCATTAAAATTTCACTGAAATATCCAAGTCACCATTTCGCAATGTGAACAAGCGAGTAAAAGCTGCTGACTTCACTTCAGTGCTTTTCTAGATTTTTTTGAAAATGTTAATTTGACAAAAGTCTTAAAAAACGAAAATTCAAAAAAAAAACAATTCTGCATAATTTCTCGTTTGTCTGATGAAGGAGTTTGTACTCTGAAACGTTACAGTTCGCTTTATTGATCGTTCGCATTGTTCCGGTATTGTTCTTCAGGCAACCTTTTTTCTAGAAAAGGCCATCGATAAATATTAAACCCTGCAATCTGCTAGGTTGTTTTCCATAGATAATTCTTGTTTAATTTTTAATAGTTCTATTTTAGATATTGGAAGTGAAAAACCCAGAAATACCTACGAAATGATGCAAAATCCCCCAAAATAAGTTTTAATCGAAAACATGTTGAAACATTTGTAGAATTAGGATAGTTCCAGATTCGAAATGTAAGGAGAATATAAAAGACATAACATTGCGATGTTAGAATCGTAAATATGTTTCTTGCCCACGCCAATAAAGAAATGAAGCCGCGACATCAAATTTTCAGTCTGGACCTTGATAACGATCCTAATTGCCAACCTACCGAACTCTTACGCGATTTTATTGAATATTTTTTTCAGATTCTTCCTTCCCACACAATAGAAGTTAGAACTACTGGCTGGTTTATGGACATTGAACTCGCCCAGGAAAATTAACGTGGGCCTGTAATCCGAATGAGCAAACTTTGCCCACGCGCGCGCGTTGTCCAAGGTTTATGCTAGATTTAAATTGTTTCAGATCTAATCTATATTTTCGGAAATATTGGAAAATATAAAATTCTGAATAGGTATATCTGTGGAATTATTGGGTGAATTTTATCCATTCACGAATTTGGCCTTCGTAATTGATGTCCAAACCTACTCTAGAAATATCAAGTTTCTAGGTTGTTCCCTACAGAGGTTTAGTAAATGGGTGAAAATTTCATTTTTCCAGTATTCCCAAAAATAAAGATAGTTGCGAATTGAAATCTATTACTTCATTGAAGAATGATACCAGAATTGCCAAAATTTATGAAAAGAGGATCGCCAAATCTTTTCTTTAGAAAGTAAGGTTGCGTTTGGCGGGGTCAGTACAAAAATAGGTGACCACTATGGCAACAAATTCGAAAAGCTCCTGACCTAACGTCAGTGCTTTTCTAAATTTTTTTCCGAATAATTTTTCAGTTCATTGTTTGTAAATAAATCATAAACAACCGTTTTGATAATCTACAGTGCAATTATGAAACAAATTCATTATCTCAGAAGAAAAATATTTGGCAACAAAATCCTGGTCCATTTTTGTTTCACTTTTATCAAATTTATATGCATTTTTAAAGGATTTTTGTTGCACCCCTATGTCATCCGCATCAACCCTCTGAATTTTTTGAATAGGCAGTGTAGCTCATGTGGTACTTTTTTGCAAGGTCTCTGTATCTTCTTCACAGGCTTGCAGAAATTTTCAAGAAAAAAAATTTTTTTTTTGAAAAATTAGTTAGTTCAAAGAGGTTTTCAGTATGTGCACTTTGTCATGGCTCATTTACTTTGAGACGATGGTACCTGATGAAATTTGTCACCGAATGAATGAAAGTCGACCATTACAGTTTTGTCCATGCACAACTTTCAACTCTTTTCAACCCCCTCACATGAAAAATTAGAATGTGTGAAACACTGAGCTTTTTTTTCTCCATTAAAGTGCACATACTGAAAACCTCTTCGAACTCATTTTTCGAAAACAAAATTTTTTCTTGAAAATTTCTGCACGCCTGTGAAGAAGATACAAAGACCTTGCCAAAAAAGTACCACATGACCCACTTTCCCTATCAATAAATTTAAAGGGTTGATGCGGATGGCACAGGGTGCAACAAAAATCCTTTAAAAATGCATATAAATTTGGTAAAAGTGAAACAAAAATTGACCTGTTTCAGGATTTTGTAGCCGAATATTTTTCTTCTGAGAAAATTAATTTGTTCCATAATTTTGACACGCACTGTATATTCTTTCATCTTGTTCAACTATAAACTTGATACCCTTTCCAGACACATTTTAGAAATCAGAAATAAAACCTGACTGTTTATATAGTTCAATTGCTTCACCAGATCGAAAACCAACGTGTAAACACACTGAAACAACATTATTTTGGCTAGATCTCGAAAATTCACGCATTTCAACTCCATTCACGTCACTCATAGCTCCTTTTCTTGGCACCTACATAATATCCACTTGCACCCATCTGGAAATCTGCAAGATCCTTTGCTATTCGCACGTTCCAGTTTGAAACAATTTTCCCTTTTCTACAGCGTATGACGTTTCTCTCGAGATGTGAATTGAGCAGGACGAGAGGAAAAGAGAGAACACAAAAGAAATTAAAACATTTTCGGAGTAAATTTTCACACGAGGCAGGTTTCGATAACATGTACGTATTTTTTTGACGCCTGGATCGTGTCTCAAGAGGGAAATTTCAATTTCCGCCTCAGTTCGAAAGGGCGTATTCGAAGATATTGGTTTTTCTCAAACACGAGGCTTCAGGGTATCGTGAATTTTCTATGGGGAGCTCAAGTGGGATTACGAATTCGACAAATTTGAATGAATATATTGAATGTGATAGATTTAATTGGTTTGAAATTAAATTATCTGACGTGGGGTAAATAGATTTTTGTCCATGACCATTAAGAGCAAACACTACCACGTGTTGATAAATTACGGTTCGGTAACACAGCCACATGCAAGTTCCATTGAACCTCGTTAATATGTCAAGGTCAGACACCTTCTCGCTGTCTGCCTAATTCAACGTTGCCAATAACCGCGAGAAATATTGGAAATGCATGAAATTTAGGAGAAAACCGAGTGTCGTCCTGCAGGCTTCAGTAATTATTTTTTGAAAATTTATTTTGCGGACGTACTTAATTCTTCAATGAGAATGCGTAATGTCAGTTATTTTTTCATTTTTTACTGCATTTCAGTTTCATCTTCCTAAAAATTCTGGAATATAAAAAAGTGGCAACAAGGCGCATTTTTACAATTTTTCTCAACCATTTGCACCCAAAAATTCTTTGAGAAAAATGAACTCTTGCCTCCAAAAGTCACCCCGTTCAATTCGAGGTATTGTTTGCCCTTAAGTGTATAATGCATATTATACACTCCATGCATAGATCAAGTGAAAGTTTTGACGTTTCTCATAATCTTGACAATTTCCAGCAATCACAGAGAATAAAGTTGACGATTCCTACAACTCTATTGTTGGTTGTTGTAAAATTTTGACTTCATGATCTGTGCCCAATTTCATTTAATCTGATGGATAGTTTCCAGAAAAATATGGAAAAGCACCGAAGTTTTGCTTCAAGTCCATGGGTGAAAAAAATAGAAAATTTTTTTGAAATTATTTTAATGACACAATCATAACAGAATTGCGAATTAACATTTCCACCTAAAGTAGCATTTATCTCGGTACCGCGAAAAAAACAGGAAATTTAATATATTTTTTTCCCACTCCCTCCGAAAGATAAAATCCAATCGAATTGAAGTTTGATACAATTTTCAAAAATTCTGACCTCAAGGTCTTTGCCAAATTCATTCAAAACCTGATGAATAGTGTTCGAGAAAATTTTTCCTTCAATATGCCAACGATGCCATCCGAACAAATTCCGCAAATAGTTGCACGTCGGTATTCTACAATCAAGTTTCAAACCAATCGTATGAGAAGTTGTTGAGATATTCAGGAAGTCACCTCAAAAATTCAGAGGTGTATTACTCCAAAACCGTTCGTCCCATTCAGCTGGCGCAATCTGATACTCAACCAACTCTAGAAGTTTCAAGTCGCTAGCTTTTTCTGTTCTCGAATTATCGTGGCAACGGCTGGGTGAACAGAATTGATTTCAACAAACGATTCGCATCAGTGAGTCCAACCAAGTCGTTTGAGACAATTTCAGTAAGATAAATCGATAATCAAAGACATTCAGGCAGAACTATAGCATGATGTTCCCTAGAAAAAGCGCGCAAAAATTTGGAAAATTTGCAGAGCCTACCCTGAATGTTATCGTGAAACCACCGGATGGACCGTCGTTAGTACAGAATTGGATTTGACATCGGATTCCACGTCAGTGAGTGTTTTGCCTAGTCGTTCTTGAGTTTTCTCGTCCAATAATTCGAAAATTACAGACGTATGGGCAGAAAAATAACACGCTGTTCCCAAACAAGCGAGTAGAAAGCACAAAATATTCTGTGCAACATAATTATTTTTATTATTCTTTTTTTTCCACATGGTTGCTTGCGTCTCTTCCATGGATTATTATCATTATCATTATCAGCATTATTATTATTATTATAACAAAACAATACAATCATTCATAGTTGAGGCTGTAAAACCTATAAACTGAAACTAATGAAACTAACAATAACATTCAAACATAATACAAGATAGTAAGAATATAAAAGATATAACAGAACAAAAAGAAGTAAACTTCAAATATGTTGTGATATAGACATTATACAAGAAATGCTGTACAGTGATTTAATTTTCAAGACAACAAGAGGGTCAAAGCTTCCAACAAATTCTGCGACAAGGTCATATAATGGACTACCCAACTACTTGAAGAAAGAAGAAAAATACCAAAAGTTTAAAAGAGAACTAAAAAAATATATCATGAGCGAAGAAATAGTTTGGTTAATAGTAGGACTCTGTGTTAACGAATTTGGTTTGATCTACAGTTTCATATTATTATAAATAAAAAAAAAATAAAATAAGCATTCTTTGAAGGCGTTGCTGCATTGATTACGCTTTCGGGTAGCCCGTTCGGAAGATAACACACCCCGTAATTAAGTGACCAATTTTTGCCTTTGGGATGTTCTGGATACCTCTCTCTTGAGCTTTCTTCGAAGCAATTGGACTTGTATTTCTGAATAACTGAATAGGTCTCCATACTTAGAGCAACGTAGAACGATCAATTCTAAATGGTTCGCAAGCATCCGTTCGGCAGAAATTTTTGAAGAAAATTCAGGAAAACCAATCTCAGAAAACATCATACTCCGTTATGACAAAACAAATTCTCACTCAACTGTATAGATCTGCCTGTGAATTACATCCAAACAGAACGAATTATCTTTCAAAAAGGTAAGGAGCAATTCTTAGCATTACCGGGAACCTCATTGTCTGAATTACATAATTTAAGTGGCGGGAATCTACTTCGTTACAACAAAGTTCCTGTGAGAGTTTTTATCAGAAAAATACAAGGCGGCCACTTGCCTAGATCCTCCAGAAACGAACATTTTTCCCGACAAAGCAGAGACTTTCATTAAGAGTTCACATTCTTTTGTCTTAATGCGGAAAAATATTGAAGTATTCTTGTGATGTGGAGTTCCGAGTTATAATTCTCCTATTTTCAGGATTTCTCATGAGATACTTGGGAATTTCTGTAGGAGAATGAATAAAGGGACACATATCAACCTGTGAAACAAAACCGCTGTTTTCGAGTTGATATGAAAAATCTAGAAAAGCATTGACGTGAGGTCAGGAGCTTTTACGCGCTACTTCAAATTCTGACTTTTAGATCAACAGGAAATTTTGCACCTAGTTCTGTGTTGGTAATCTCCACCTAATCACGAAGTTTCAATCTGATTGCATCTGTATTTCTTGAGATATTGCGAAAATAACGATAAAATTCCAAATAACAACGAAATTTGGCACATTTTTTTTCCTCATAACTCCGAAAGTAAATATCGGATCAAATTGGAATTTGGAACGTTGTTGTTGAATACTGACTCTAAGGTTTGTGTCGAATATCAAAAATTAAAAAAATTTTCGGACAAATTTTTTTTTAAATTTTCTAACGACTGGATCCACACGAAATTTTGTTCTAAGTTGCACGTTGGTATTCCAAAACTGTCCACGAAGTTTTAATTCGATGGATTTAATACTTCATGAGATATCGAGGAGTTAACCTCAAAATTTCAAATGAGCCCAACTCCCAAACTATCTAACCGATTCCACCAATTAACGAATTTCGCCGAGATATTGGGACTCCAAACCTAATCTGACATTTTCAAGTCGCTCGCTAAGTCTTTTCCTTCGAAAGTTAGAGCACATACGGATGGACGGCCGGAGGAGTGAACGGACGGACAGAATTGAATTTTACCACGGATTCTTTTTCAGGGAGTTCAACCAATAGTTTGAAGCCATTTTCGACTCAAAATTCAAAAGGTACAGACATCGTGACGAAATGTTAGCCAACTAGCAACTCAGTTTCATCATGATCACATCAGTTTTCTGATTTATTCACGATACAACAACGTGACCTGAGATAAATTCTAACGGCCAATCGTAAACACAATAACTTTCGGAAGGAACAACTGTACTATTCCACCCTTTTAGACCCCGTCAACCTACTCGCAAACCCACCAATACGCTGTGATCGTCTAGTAAAATGAAAAGGACTCTATGTTGTGTTCACAACCCAAAATACTTTTATATCCAGAGAATGAGAGAGAAGATTGATGGGGAGTTCAGGTTAGAATAAATAAAACAACAATTTGGCTATTCGGTGCGGTTCTCTTGCAGGAGGAAAAAGAATGCCTTAGAAAAACTCCCAACCGATATTTATTACAATTTTAACATTAGGAACAATTAGCAGTAGATGTAGAAGTCAATTAAGCTCAGGCAATCAGTGATAGCAAATCTCTAATGAATGAAGCAAAGAACCACGAAAGTTGTCCAACAGATAAGTTCCTCTCATAAGCCTCATTCATAGGAATACCTCCGCCATTTAGGCGCTAATAAATGACAAAGGTAGATATATAACAGGTTTATGGGAAGGCACTCAGCTGTCAATACTTCTAGGTTCTTATGTATGATACATAGAGTCAAATATACCTTTGTATAAGTAACCTCGATGAATAGGATATCTTAAACAGATACATAGTGGAAACAGTTACATTTCGGAATACCACCATCAGTGGAATAACAATATGCTGATTGACGGAGCTCAAAGGGGTTCTAGAGCTAAGGATCATCGGTCACCATTCCACATTCGGTTCATCACAATCTAAATACTCTATACTTGTTAGTTAGGGGTGATTTCTATTCTTTTCTGGAGCCGAGCCCTACGGCTAATGGTCTCTCGCCCTCACCCCTTTAGAATTTAGCTACAAGAGTCTCGAACCCGCCATACGGCGCAAACCCAAGACAGGAAAGTAGTTGGTGTCAAGCCAAAGCCTACACATTGTAGTAATTGATTATTTGAATATTTAGCAAAGAAACACAATTAAAAGGGGATGAATAACAGCTAAGTCGTAAATAATATTAGGGTAAATAAATGGTAGTCTATAGGTGAAAACGGAGCAACTCAAATATTGCCCGCTACTAGAGACTAACCAGACCTTGGATCGACACCGGGATGTTCAGTATTCTAGATAAAATGCACTGACCATTCACTCATAATGAAAACTGATGAAATCCTTAACGATCGTAGAAACACCTTGAACAGGATGATCTATATCAATTTAGATTATAACTTCGAAACGTACTGGGTCCACTAAATAATAGTTGAGATTTAATAATGGCAATCAGAATGAACAAGCTTGTAGTAATTTTAATAATGTAACAAAGACGTACGTGGTTAAAAGCGAATATTGAACAAGTACACTATGCCAAGATGGCTGTGATTAATTCCATCCTTTGTTCGTCGTAATTTCGAAGAGGGACTCTGTCGACTTACTTCTTCCATTGCGAATTTTCTAGGGAATCCCTAGTGTTTTTGGTTCTCCCTAGGTTAGTTTCTCGACCATTGAAAAATCAACGTTCCCTTCTATGATTGGGGAATGAATGAACCGTGAATAAACGAATGAATGAATCAATCAATCACGGTTTAGCACATAGGCGTAGTATTTAAATATAGGGAAATATTATGATTTAAAACTGGGTACAGTACACAACTCAATAATTCGATTTAGAAGAGGCTTGACCTTGATTACGAAGGCCGAGTTCGTGAATTGGTAAAATCCGCCCAATAATTCCGCAGATATTTCTGAAAAAACAGTTACGATCGAATTGAAATCCAGTACTTGATTCAAAAATTAAAGCTTGAAGGTTCATACAGAATTTCATGAGGAAAATATGATCAAAAGATCTGAGAATATTTAAAGTTTGAAAAAAAAATTTTTCAACATGTTCTGATGATGTGATCATCACGAAATTCTGCAATAATTTGTTCATCAACATTTTCAAAGTAGTCACTTAGTTTATTATTATTGAATCTGTATTTTTGTAGTTATTCCAGAAAAAAACAATGATACCGAAGAAAAACGACGGAATTTGATATATTTTTTTTCGATATCTCCAAATATATTGATAGTATAGAACTGAAATTTCGTGTACTGCTGTGAAATATGGAGCTCAAGGTATGAGCAGATTTTTTCAGTATGATGGGAAGTTACCGGAAAAAAAAATTGAAAACTATTTTTTCTGAATGTACGGACTGTAAGATCTCAACAAAATTTTGTTAGGAGTTGTGCGTTGTTATGTTCCAGCTTACTGCCAAATTTCAACTTAATCGTTCTCCTCGTTCCTGAAATATCAGGGAAATGACCTCGAAATATCAAATGGCTTTAACTCTGAAACCATTTTGCCGATTTCGCCCATTAACGAACTCAACCGTCTTATTTTGAAGAGCAAGCTATGCTGAAAGTTTCAAGTCGTTAGGATCTTCCGTACTCCCATAATTGTGCATACGGACGGCCGACCGTATAGAATAGATTTCGACACCGGATTCTTCATCAGAGAGTCCAACCTAGTCGAATTGAAAAATTACAGACCTTTGAATAAATCGATGGCACAAAAAAACTTACTAATAGGTAGGTACACACTTTTTCATTTCTCTTGATGTTTCAATCATGGAAAATTGTTTTGAAAACTGCCTACTTTATAGTTAAACTGAATCTGTGTTTATTCTCAATTCCTAGAGCAATTTTTTTTTTCGAAATTCAGCAGTTGATCCTCGGTTTTTTCATGAAACGTTACCAGTTCCAAAAAAAAATCGAATATATTCAAAACAAATTGTATCAACATTCACCATGAAATTCAAATTGAACGGAATGGAAATCCGTTGTTCTGAAAATTGGTACACAAATGTAAATAACCAATCAATCAATATACTATTTGGTCTCGTTACAACACATAGTGAAAATAAACTTTCCCGTTATAAAATATGGGCCTTGTGGGGAATATGATTCGATATAATCAATATAATATATTGTGTTCTGAATTTAGAATGAATATAATCCTAACGCCGTCAAAATACAGTTTATATTATAAACATACAGGATTAACTTGGATAATTAATGCAGACGGTTTCACTTGGGATATGATGGTGTATTACTCTCGGGAACAGCCCGCTATCGTTTTGTCACGATGTCTGTAATTTTCGAATTTTGAGCCGAAAATGGTCTTGAACGATTGGGTTGAAAACTCCCTGAAGAAGAATCTGTGGTCAAATTCAATTCTGTCTGTCCGTCCGGCCGTATGTGCTCTTACTTTCGAAGGAAAAGACTTGGCGACTTGAAATTGTCAGATTAGGTTTGGAGTCCAAATATCTCGGTTAAGTTCGTAAATGGGTGGAATCGGTTGTATAGTTTCCGAGTTTGGCCCATTTGAAATTTTGAGGTTAATTCCACGATATCTTATGAAGTTTAACTCGATCAAATTGAAATTTTTCGGACAGTTTTGGAATACCAACGTGCAACTCAGAGCAGAATTTCGTGTGGATTCAGTTGTTGGAAAATTTTAAAAAAATTATTCGAAAACTTTTGAAATTTTTTATGAAAATTTTTTTTTCTCTGAAAATATTGACAAAATTTCAATGGAATTCGGCACAAAACTCAGACTTAGTAATAAACAACAATGTTCCGAATCGAATTCGATCCGGTATTCACTTTCGGAGATGAAAGGAAAAAAAAATTGACAAATACTGTTGTAATTTGAAATTTTAACGTTATTTCCTCAATATCTCAAGAAGTAAAAATGCGATCAGATTGAAACTTGGTAATCAGGTGGAGATCACCAACACGCAACTAGGTGCGAAATTTCGTGTTGATCTGATATAATTTGAAAAAACGCGTAGAAGCTCCTGACCTCACGTCAGTGCTTTTCTAGATTTTTTTCCAATGTCTCCTGAAATTAGAATCGGATCAAACTTAAATCTGGTAAACTGATTTGAGCTGGTTACTTTAAGGTCTTTGAGAAATCTCATCAAAATCTTATGAAAATTCCCATAAAAAAATTTCATTCATGTACAATTTTTTAGAAAGATTGCAGGAGAGAATGAAGTCACTTTCTGAACACGAAAAAGTTGTTGGCACCTCATACTCACGATAACGGAGCCATTCATCTTAGAGAAGAGATATGAAATGGGGTATGAAATTGTTCCTAGCAACTTTTCCACTAAGTTGTCGTGGAATGTGCAATTTATATTCAGTACCCGGGTGTTTTATATCATCGTTTACAATTTAATGTAGCCATTACTATATCAAAACGATTCGCGAATGAAATAGATTCCGAAGTGTGGAACTGAAATATAGAGATTTGAAAGCTTCCAGGCAGAGACAGATCTAGTGCGTGGTGAAAAAGGCATTTGGCACGGGCGCAAGCTAACTAGTTTCGCAAAATTATAAATTTTTCTTGAAAATTATGAATTTTTACGCGTTTGTTCAAGGCAACAGCGCGTTGAAATTGGTCTCGAACGACTAGGTTGGACTCACTGATGAAGAATCCGTGGTCAAATTTGATTCTGTCCAGCCGTCCGTCCGTGTGTGTTATAACTTTAATGGCAAAAATAACCCAGCTTCCTTAAATCACTCAAAGTTACTCAAAAAAGGCTCGAAATTTGGAACTTCAGTTTTCAGTAGGATTCACCCAAACATTCAACATCAATTTAAAAATACAAAAAGGAGTTTTCATAGCTTCCGGCTGAGTTTAAAAACTTCGCATGGTCCTAAACTGCCAAAATCATAAGGCAAAAAAATATTACTTTATTGGACCTTTTGCTGTAATAGGCTTTCGAAGGCGGATAGGCTAAAAATCATTAAAACACGGGTAAGGTTATTTCTGTACTTTTTATCATTTTTATGGCGAATTAAACTAAAAAATGTGTGCCTAAAGTAATTTTGATTGGAATTCCTGTAAACAAACTGTAGCTCGTGTAGTTTTTACAATATAATTTTGGTCTCTCCACTGATTGAAAATGTGAGCATATTCCAAAATTATGGTAGTTGTCAAATCACTTGTTTTGGATGAGAAATGAAAGCACAGATTACTGAAAAATTACCATCTACTACAAAGAATCTTCGAAATCCCTTCCTCCATTCTGAACACATAAGCGTCAACGTTTTTAATTTTATTTTATTTCCGCTTCTGAAAGCTTTTGTCTTAGTTCTGCTTTGTTGTTGCTTTTCGTTGCTTACACCAGCTCTTTGTAAACTCCCTAAATAAAAAAATCGATGGGGTTCTATAAGTACTATTTTTTTCCTATGATTTTGGTAGTTTAGGAACATGCGAAGTTTTTAAACTCAACCAGAAGTTATGAAAACTCCTTTTCGTATTTTAAAATTGATGTTGAATATTAGGGTGAATCCTACTGAAAACTAAAGTTCTAACTTTGAAGCCTTTTTTGAGTAACTTCGAGTGATTTCAGAAAGTGAGTTATTTTTGTCACTAAGAAAACATCCAGGTTGATCATGTTAGAGAAAAAAAATCTGCAAAATACCCACTACATAAAAAGATATGAATTTTTGAAACCTCGCTGGCATAATAAATCGAAAAAACACAAAAAAAAATCATAACTCGAAAACTACAAAAAATCGCAAAAAATACATGGGGTATTTTTGGAAACCCCCAGGTGTGAGGAATCTAAAAAAAATTTATTAACGTCACCACTTGGATCACCCTGTATAACATTATCAAAACTTCAATTATACGAACCACATTAAATTTTGCATTGCAATTTTCGTCGGAATTTTACAACTCTTAACCTAGTTTTCATCCAGAGGCTTCAGTTTTTCGAGTTAATAATTAATAATGACAACAAAAAAATTCAGGTCGAAACCGCTGGACGGATTTTGCCAATGGATAAACTCAACGTATATATTCACGCTCCAGAGCTTCAAGACTCTAGGTTTTGTTCTTCGGATGTTACAGAATAGCTACATTCCCCTATGCAACAATCTTAATTTCCTCAGAGGAATGTTCACCTTCATGCTCTGAGAATTTCTCTCAGCTGTAACAGTTGGAACTAATAGTGAACCCCTGCCATTCCAAGCCGAGTATAGCTCAAACAATTCATTGAGACTCTTCGTGTTTTCAAGGCAGGTTTGGAATAAGCGCAGTTGCAATGCAACATGTACAGGGTGAGTCTTCGAGTTGTACATTAATTTTTACCCTAGATTACTTTAATCGAATAAAACACTTTTTGCGCGCATGTTCTAGGGGAACAGCGTGCTATCGTTTTGTCCAAATGCCTGTAATTTTGGATGATTGTGCCGAAAATGGCCTCAATCGACTACGTTGGACTCACTGATGACGAATCCGGTGTCAAAATCGATTCTGTCCGGCAGTAGACACGCTAACTGTCGACAGAAGCGAGATAGCAACTCGAAACTTTCAGGATAGGTTGAGCATCAGAATGCTGCGGTTAAGTTCGTTAATGGGCTAAATCGGTCGAATAGTTTCGGAGTTATAGGCACTTGAAGTTTTGAAGTTATTCATACATATTTTATTTCGGAAACTACTTGAGTGATTGGATTCAAACTTGGCAGCTGGGTGGAGTATAATGACGCGCAACTTTGAGCCAAATTTTGTCGAGATCATATCCTCAGTAAATTTAAAAAAAAAATTTTTTCGAAATTTTTTCCCAAGAAAATTTTTTTTTTCGGAAACCATTCATCATATACAAAAAAAATTCCACTCACACATTGAGCTTCATATTTTACAGCAGTGTACCAAATTTCAGTTCGATACGATCATGAGTTTTGGAGATATCGGGAAAAAATATGTTAAACTTCACAGCTAGTTTTGAGATACTGAAAGACAACTTTATGCGAAATTTCGTGAAAATCGTGTCATCAGAACAATTCGAAAAAAAAAATTTCTATGATATTCTTATCATATCATCCTCATTAAATTGTATATGAAACTTCGAACTGTTATTTTTCGATGAAGTACTGGATTTCAATTCGATCTGATCTGAAATTTTGGAAATATATATTGGAAAAATGAAATTTTGATTGGGTATATCTACGGAATCATTGGGTGGATTTTACCCATTCACGAATTCAGCCTTCGTAATTAAGGTCCAAACCTCCTCTACAAATATCGAGTTTCTAAGTTGTTTCTTTCGGAAGTTATTGTGTTTACGCAGTTGGCCGTTAGGCTGGTTATGGACTCGCCTATTCATGAAACTATAAGAATTCAGAATGAAGGATGCTGATAAAGTTCATCTTATGTCATGATAAGAATCTTCAAGAAGATTAGATTAGAATAATTAATTATTCCTTATAGTTTCTCCTTCAATTCAGCGTTTTGGAGATATTCAAAGCTGAATGTGATAAAATGTCATGAAAATTCGAGATATCAACTCATTTTTATGGATCTTCTTCATAATTAGTAAAAGCCGTAAATTAAGCTCCACCCACGTTCTCCCGGAACACAGAATACTCAAAAATATATATATATTTCGCATACACCAAATATTGGGTCTATGCTATTTCGTGAGCTCACCACAGATATAGGTAGTCCATGTCTATGAATCAGACTTTCCAGAGAATTCTAGAGTTCAATCAATGTTTTTAGGTTATTTGAGTGATTTCTATAATTCATTCAAAAATTTAATGAAAATTCAAATGTTTATAACTTTTTACCTGAGCCGAACCTGGAAAAATGGTATAGGAAAAAATCTAGAAAAGCACTGACGTGAGGTCAGGAGCTTTCAAGCGCTTGTTCAAATTCTAACTATTAAATCAACACCCAGTGACGTGTTGGTAATCTCCATCTGATAACGAAGTTTCAATCTGATTGCGTTTGTACTTTCTGAGATATTGCGGAAATAACGGTGAAATTCCAATTAACAACGAAATTTGGTACATTTTTCTCCTCATATCTCCGAAAATTAATATCCTATCGAATTGAAATTTGGAACATTGTTGTAAAATATTGACTCCAAGGTTTGTGCCAAATTCCATTGAAATCTAATCAATATTTCTAGTGAAAAAAATTTTGTCATCAAAAATTTCACAACAACCAGATCCACACGAAATCTTGCTCTGAGTTGCACGTTGGTATTCCAAAACTGTCCGCGAAGTTTCAATTTGTTCGAGTCGGTACTCAACGAGATATCGAGGAATTAACCTCAAAATTTCAAATGGGCCAAACTCGGAAACTATACAACCGATCCCACCCATTTACGAACTTAACCGAGATATTTGGACTCCAAATCTAATCTGAAAATTTCAAGTCGCTAAGTCTTTTCCTTCAAAAGTTAGAGCACAGACAGAATTGAATTTGCTACGGATTCTTATTCAGGGAATAACCCAATCGTTCGAGATCATTTTCGGCTAAAAATTCGAAAATACAGAAATCGTTACGAAATGATAACGCTCTATGCCCTAGAACAAGCGCGTTAATAGTGAATTTTCCGTTTTTATTCCGACTCGAAGGACCATACAATAGTGCTACTGGTGCCGATGATTTTTCTGTTAAATTTCAGTCTGTTGGCTGAATGAAAATGGCACGGCTTTGAATGAACCATTTCCTCATAAGAAAATGTTCTATTTTTCCACAGCAATTCCAGAATCAACCGAACTACTGTATCAACTAATTCCGCATACAAATCTACGCACAATCGAACACGGTTCCTGAATACCACCTTCGTCAATATAAATCACGATCAGAGTAACCTGTTGAAACCTCCCATCCCTCTAGACTAGACTTGTAGCATTTCCAGAAGAAAGAAGAACCGTAATACGCGTTGGGGGAGTTGAGCGCGTATGCGCTCCCCCATTTCAGTCGGCTCGTCAGCAGATCATAAATCATCTCGGTCGACCGGATGGAAAAGGACGACTTCCGGTCAAGGAGAGCCCGACCAAATATCGTTATTTCCAGGAATGTCAACACAGTATTATGTTCGTGAAAATCTGGGAATCGTTTTCCCGCAGTGGCGTCGACTGACAGACGGCCATATTGATTCAGTTCAGTTTGTCATATTGGGAAATTGGTATCTTGAATAGGTTGTTTTCAGGGTATTTTTGGAAATTGCTTGCAATCGTTTTGCCTAGGTTGGACTCACTGATGACAAAGCCGGTGTATATCGATTCTGTACGACTGCCCGTAGGCACAATCACTTATATTTCTATATAATATACAAATTTTATTCTTTTTCAAATATTCTTATTATGCGATCTTATACAGTGCGCGTCAAAATGATGGAAAAAATTAATTTTCCCAGAAGAAAAATATTTGGCAACAAAATCCTGAAACGGGTTAATTTTTGTTTCCCTTTCACCGAATTTTTATGCATTTTTGAAGGATTTTTGTTGCACCCTCGGCCATCCCCATCAACCCTCTAAATTTTTTGAATAGGGAAAATGGGTCATGTGGCACTTTTTTGTCAAGGGGTTTGTATTTCCTTTACAGGAGTGCAGAAATTTTCATGAAAAAATTTTTTTTTTGGAAAATTTGTTAGTTCATAGAGGTTTTCAGTATGTGCACTTTGTCATGGCTCATTTACTTTAAGACGATGGTACCTGATGAAATTTGTCACCGAATGAAAGTCGACCATTACAGTTTTGTTCATGCACAACTTTCAACCCCTACGAACCCTTAAATGGAAAAAAAGTTTTTTTCACGTGAGGGGGTTGAAAGGGGTTGAAAGTTGTGCATGAACAAAACTGTAATGGTCAACTTTCATTCGGTGACAAATTTCATCAGGTTCCATCGTCTCAAAGTAAATGAGCCATGACAAAATGCACATACTAAAAACCTCTTTGAAGTAACTAATTTTTCAAAAGAAAAATTTTTTCTTGAAAATTTCTGCACGCCTTTGAAGAAGATACAAAAAGCTTGCCAAAAAAAGTACCACATGACCCATTTTCCCTATTCAAAAAATTGGGATGGTTGATGAGGATGGCACAGGGTGCAACAAAAATCCTTCAAAAATGCATAAAAATTTGGTAAAAGAGAAACAAAAATTAACCTGTTTCAGGATTTTGTTGCCAAATATTTTTCTTCTGAGAAAATGAATTTGTACTCATACTATCCAAACAAATGTACCTGAAGTTGTTTTGAACTGAATACAATGCAATTTACGTTAATGAAAACAATCATCCTCAGAGAAATGTAGTGAACATACTCTAATATATTTCTTGACCTGTTTTCCAATATTCAATTTCAAAATCAAGGCCAATCTTCCATCAACGAGTTCTCTACTCGTTCCCTACTCGCTGCTTCCAAATTAACTTTTCTTTCATTTGGCTTAAGAAAAAATGAAAACTTGAGGCAGTTGATGATCCTGTCTTCTTTGACCATGAATTATATAGTGAGTTGAGGCGCACAACGATAGTGATTTCGGGAAGATGCCATTTCGAATTAGTACAATCGAAAAGAAACGAATTGATTATTCAATATTACAAACAAGTCGGTATGCCAAAATTTCAACTTGAGGACAGCATAAAAGCTCGAAAATAAACTCTCAAGGTAAGCGAAACTTGTGTTAATACGAGGTACATCGGAAAACTACTAGCTTGGAAGGGTTCGAATTTCTGTCTCCAGAGGGCGTATCGCTCCTCAATAGATGCGAATAGTATCTACTCAGTGAACATTATTGTGATTTATCTACATATGTTACATTGTTTCCAATGGAGATTCAAATGGATATAATGCTATATTCCAAAGGAATTTTATATATATTCTAAATTTGAATTTCATATTGTTATCTCATTTAACCTCTCATAGTTTTTTCCGATATTCATCCCCATCGGAAAAAAAAACAACTACGCCATTGTTTCTGCATTCTAAACATGTAGTTCTGGAAAAGGGGTGGTCGTACAAGAGGAAACCGAAATCCTTTTTTTTGCGAAGCCTGCAGATGAAGATACGAGACCGCTGTTTTAATTTGAACGCATATCGTGTATTACATTTGGCTCGGTTTCGGTTTCAGATGGTAGATCCTGGATTTAAGGGATGAAATATAGCCGGGGTAAATGTTCACATTTGTGTTTTACATGGAGCGCAAGCACAGGTCCGAAAAAAATGTACCGGAAAAGAATAAGTGCAGCGTGACTGTGAAATATGTGTTCTTAGGTTAAAAAGTTCTGGAGAGCCTGAGGTGAAGTTGAAATACAGGGTGTTTCTTGGTTGCAGGTACAAACGATATGATTTTTTGAGTTCATATAGTCTCTATGAGACATTGCTTGAGCTCAGAAAATATCTATGAAATTCAATAATGAATCTATTCACCGTAGTTTACTAATTAGAGTTTATGGTAATTATTGTCAGATATTCGTCCTTGTGGTTATGTAAGTTTATTATTACTGGAGCTCTCTTTTCTTCATGAACCAATTCCTATCTTTATTCTGTATAATATTCATTCCTGACATCATGTCAAAAGTTTTTCAGTTTATTCCCGATATTTTATTAGACTTGAGTGAAAAGTTATGAATTTATGGGAGATGATACCTCACTATAAAGGGCCTGTAGCATTTTTCGTTCACCTCAGGGTCTAAAATATAATCGCATGGAGGACCGGACCTGGACGAAAGACCCTCCCGGTCAGAAAGCACATGTAGGTAATATTATTTGATTCTTCCTGTTGGTTTTCTGTATCTTTTGCTGTTACAGATATTATTTCACGACACTTTTACAGGGACACAGAGTTTTTGCTGGAGTTTCTATCTGTGCTCTTGTAACATACATTGAAATGAATGGTACATTGAAATGAAATATATACCAGTGTTCGCTGTCATGTTCCAGTTCATTGCTGAAGCAAGCGGTCATCTTTTCACGTATTGACCCTGCAAAATGCATCTTTACTCCGTGATTGAAGGATTTGGCGATCTTATTTTCATATGGTCCTCATGAAATTCTGTATGAACCTTCAAGTAATCATTTCTCAATCAAGTACTAGATTCCAATTCGAGCCAATGTGAGTTTGAATGTGTACCCAGATCTACGGAAACTTTGGGCGAATTTTACCCCTTCACAAATCAAGTCTTAAATCTACTCAACAAATTATGAGTCTCTAAGTCGTTTATTTCTGCAGTTATGGTGTTTACGACCGTACACAATAACTAGGATCGCATAGACTTCTAGTGCTTGATTGAAAAATGATAGCTTGAAGGTCTATGCAGAATTTCATGAGGATCATATAAAAAGAAGATAACCAAATGTTTCCATCAGAATGTAAAGTTTGGCAGGGCCAATACGTGGAAAGATGACCGCTTTTTTTACGAATTCGAATGATGCAATCATCACGAAATTTTGCACCACAGAATTATACGCATTGCTTCAAAATCTCCAAAAACTACAATCGGATCAACTGAAATTCGGTACACTATTGTGAAATTTGACGGCCCATCGTAAGCACAATAACATCTAGAATAAACAACTTAGAAACTCGATATTTGCATAGTATGTTCAGACCTTAATTATGACACCCGAAGTCGTGAATGGTTAAAATCCACCCAAAGGTTTCGCAGCTATACCTATTCAAAATTTCATTTTCGTAATATTTCCGAGAATACTGATAATATTGAAATGAAATTAAGTACTTGATTGAAAAATGAGAGCTTGAAATTTCGTGAGGATAATGTGATTAGAAGATGACCATATCTTCCCTTCAGTAATTAAAGATGCGTTTGGCGTGGTCAATACGTGAAAAGATAACCGCTTTCGAAACGCATTACTGACTCAGTGTCAGTATTTTTCAAGAATTTTTTCTCCTGAATCATTCGAATATTGGATTTTAAACTAAGGAACGCAAAATCTACAACCTTCTCAATTTTAGAAGTCTACGATCCGCCTCGACGAAAAAATCTCGCTCCCCAAACACTCCAAAACTTTACCAGAGAAATCTAGTTACTCTCGGAGATTTTACTCGGTTGTTCGAGACACTTGATCAGGATTTGTGCCTCGGACTAACTCGGCCAACGAAGTTATTGGAAAAAGTTGGAATCTGGTCGAAAATCCCTCGTAAATAAATAAAGAAGACAGAAACATTGATTCTACTTAGAGACAATACCTGGAAAAGTTGAGGGATGTAATGCGGAGTGTTCCTGGTCTTGTTCGTTGGGGATTACGATGATTCAGGCATGAAATTAGGTCAGTGATTCAGTCCGGTTCGAAAAATCAGGAAAAATGTCTTTGTTATAATGCGTCCAGTTTTTTGATATTTCCGGAGATATGAACAATCAGAGTTCAATAAAACTACAAGTAACAATTTATTTCATACTGTACTGTAATGTGCCATTTCCTGGACTCATTTGAGTCCGGGAAACGATACATTACATCACTAGGCCGGTGAAGTAACTTTACTGGACTGGCATATTTCAACTAACACATGAAAGATTTTTATTACAATTTTAGCATAAAAAAATTAACTCTTACCGCATCCAAGAAGTAAGTCAACATTATGTTTTCATTTGGGATTTTCCCCACATTGTAGGTCCTGCGCCATTTACAGAATATCTCGTATTCCTTTTGATATCGTCCGGAAGACTTGGCCGGGATAAGTTTCGCCGTCGCTTCAGAACTTTTTTTCAAAATCTCTGCATCCATTTCATTTGAAATTATTCAAAACCAAAAAGTCAGAACGATGCTGAACTGACAGGCAGGACAATCAATAATAAAATCTTTGTTACTGTAAGCAACCGATTCTAAGCATACTACATTATCATTCTATATTAATGGATGGTTTCAAATCATGTACTGACACATTACTGACACCTTCAAACTACCTGCATAGACAGTTCAATTTTTGTACCAAAAATTTGAAAAAAATAATGAGCAGTATGAAATAAAACGTTGTGCGATACACGGCCGTGAAATGTCATTAAAATTCTCGTCTTGAAATTCCAGACTCGGCTCCTTCGTCGCCTCGTCCGTGAACATCTAGATTCGTACTTCAATAAGCCATTTCCCGGCCTTGTAACGTATATTACTATTACAGGCGTTTGTATTTTACGTAGCACAGTTCTTATTGCTTTGTTTCGAATTACGAATATCCTATTGGTTTCAGGATGTCATATTGTTGCCGATTCTTTCAAGTTTTCCTAGGAATCCTCCTCAGAAGCTTTATTTTTGTGCTAGTTATGAGACTTGTGAACTTTCTTAATTTTTACTTGTTGTTTTATTGAAAGGGCCCCTGATTGCAGCATAACGAATGTCACAGGAATAAGATAAACCCCCCCCCCCAAAAATTTTTTATTTATTTTCCATATACTTTCGTTTTCACGATATTTCATTCAAAATTCGACGTATAATTCAAATATACAAAAAAAGCACCAGTTCATAGAAGAATATCGAAAGTTCAGCCCATTTCCGGTTACAACTGAAGTCATAAATAAACATTTATTACTTCAATTGATGGAATACAATCTGTGGTAGTAATATCCAAAATTCCAATCTGATATCTTGAAAAATGAAGATTTGGGGGGGATGAATCTCATTCTTAGGGCACCCTGTATACAGGGTATTCCTAAATTGGGGGTATAAACGAAAACAGGAGATTCCTTACACGATTTCAAGTGAAAAAATTCCGTAAACATCAGACCGCAAATATTTCGTTTTCGAGATACAGGTTGTTAAAATTTGAATTTTTGTCATGCATTTTAATATTTTCGGTGATATCGGTAAAAAACATGTTAAAATTACGTGTTTTTTTCCTCGATATCTTAGTTTTTTTCGGTATAACTCAAGAAATACTGATTCAATCATGATAAAACTTTTTGAACTTGGCAGCTAGTTCGAAGATGCTGATTGGCAACTTTGTGCGGAATTCATGATGATCGTGTCATCAGAACAATTTGAAAAAAAATTTCAAACTTTTTTCTCAAATATTTAATATTCTGTGATCTACTTATCATATTATCCTCATTGAATTCTGTGTGAACCTTCGAACTATAATTTTTCGATATAGTACTGGATTCCAATTCGATCTAACCTGTATTCTTGGCTATATTGGGAAATAATATTTTTTAATGGGCGTAACGGCCGACCGTAAACGTAATAACTTCCGGAAGAAACGACTTAGAAACTCGATATTTGTACAGTAGGTTTCGGCTTAGTTACGAAGGTCGAATTCGTGAATGGGTAAAATCCGCCCTATGATTCCGTAGATATACCCATTCAAAATTTTATTCTCTCAATATTTCCAAAAATGCAGATAAGAACGAATTGAACTCCAGTACTTTGTCGAAAAAAACTTAGGAAAGCAATGACGTGAAATCAAAGCTTCTCTAGGTTTTTTCTCATTGTATTTGCATTTCACAGGATATTCGAATGAAATTTGACAAACATATTAAAATGAATAGTTCACACATTGTGACATTGTGCCAATTTCGATCACAAATCTAAAAGGGTAATAATGTTTCCCTCCAGATTTTTTTTTGGTGGCCCACTGTTAGTTATAAAATTGTAAACAGAAGCTTTTTTGTCATACTCAACTTTTTGTAGTTTTTTAGTCCTATCTGCCTCCGATTTCGAGAAAAAAATTTTGGCTGATCACTGGAAATGCTCAAAAAGTCCAAACGGTCATGAGAATCCAGTAGGTAAGCTGCAGTGAATTTATTCATTACAGAATTCCATTAATATTATCCTGATCTTCATCAATGATTCATAAAGTTTTAATAAACTCGTATAATTAATTATGAAGTGCAGACTATGAAAAAAACTTGAAAAGAAATCAAACTTCAACATCCAGTATCTCGAAAAAAAGGAGTTTGCAGCTCTATCATCATGTGATTTTTTTCTTAAAATAAGATAAAATAAATTTCCTGATATTAATATCATGAAAATTACAGTGTATTTGGAACATAAGAAAGAAAGCTTCCACCGAATTTCGCGAGAAATTTTTTTTGGGGAAAGATAAAATAGAGAACGAATAACTTGGTTATTTGAATTTTACTCATAAATTTTGGGGTTATGTAAAAATACTGTGAATTCAAAACTAGTAGATCTTTTTATTACCTATAACTTTGCCATTTAACTTTCTTCCTTAGGTCTTGTAGATTTACCGGAAATCGAAATATAAGCCGTGTTTCACCCTTAAACACTCATCCCCCTCCACTTCTCTACCTCAGATCGTCTCTAAATTATTTTTCGTTTAATTTCTGTTATATTCTCTTCATTTTCAAACGGGATCTATCTCACTTGTGTTTTTTTTCTGGTTCGAAAAATCATTGACTCTGGTCAAAATAACAACATAGGCGCTAAAGCTATCAACTCCACATCACGACTTTTCTTGAGTTTTATTCAATATCCATATGCATATTTTAAAGCTAGGAAATGTCCTTTCCCGATTCTATGCTTGCAAAAACGTAAACAGGTAATGTTCTTGATATATAATCATATAAGGTTCCCTTCCGCATTCGATTCTATTTCATTCAACTAGATATGCGGATATACCTACGATTTGTTATAAAGAACGTTGTTATTAGATATTGGGAAATATCGAAATAGTCTACGTCTACATGTGCAAGTATTGTTTACTGCTTGTTAAGCCTGCTTTGTGGTTTCGTCATTTCGAATAATGACATACAACTAGCTCGGAAATAATGAACCATAGCGAAAGAAACGAGATATTTAAATTGCCTACATTCTTTCAGGCATAATGGCCATTTATTCGAAACTTTCGAAGATTTTCGCGAACAATCAATACGACTTGTTGAGAAACTCAACTCACTCCTCTGCCTGGGAGGTTTCGATCGTTGTTGTCTATGGTTTGACAGTTTTGAGAAAAAGATGCATAGAATACATGGTGCGTACACTCTTTGACATATTTTGGGTCCGAAATGAGGTCAAAATGTTGTCAAAATACGGCTTTGTTGTCCTACTTCAGTTTTAGCCGATAGATGACGGCATCGAGAAATCTGCCATGTAAAATATGAAATATTACCGACATGTCATATCAAAACTAGTCGAATGAGAGCTTTTTTAGATTTTTCGAGTTGGACCATACATTATTCTCAAGAATTTCCGGAAGTAAGTTCATTTTGACAAATTTGAGTAATGAAAATATATATAAAAGTGTCTGAATACACAAGTCTGAAACTTGATTTTCTTGAATACCTATATTCAATACAGGGGTATACATTTATTTCAATATTAAGTTCATGCAGAAGAAGTCCTCTAGAGTTTCGTATGCCAAAATACCTATAGGAAACATTAGCAATGATAGTTGCTACGATTAATTTATCGGGTTTGAAATTCTACTGATTATACTATTTGGGATTTTTGTATGTCTCTATTCCTTAGGTTGTTTTTGTGCTCTCGTTTTCTGATATCTAACAGTCGAGATGTTTCCCCTGTATATGTCTTTCCACAAATACAGGGAATACTATAAATACATTTTTTTGATTTTTGTTTCTCGTTAATTGGTCTGGTTTCAGTTAGTATGGATCTCAAATCATTTTCGATTTGAAAAACGTTCTTATATTGAATTTAGCACCAATTCTTCTGATTTTTTCTGAAAATCCATAAACATAAAGGGTGAGTCTTTAAGTTGTACATTAATTTTAACCATAGATTCCTCAAATAAAAAACTTGTTTCCTTTGCCATTTTTCCAGATTCGGCATAGGTAAAAAGTTATAAGCATTTAAATATTTCTCAATGTGCTAATACACTCCTGCACTTTCTTCGCAAGTTCACCACAGATATCTATCACTGTGATCTCTTTGGCAGAATAACCAATCCAATGTTTGAAATTCGAAAAAAATGATTGAAAAACTCATTTCCTCGCTTAATTCTTATGATTTGGTGCTTTTTGCGATATTATCGCAAGGTAAACATTCCACTACACTGGACTATTGTAACAGTGATTTTCCACTTAATATTCTTGCGATATTCAATTTCATTTCACTATAAAATTATACACAATTCCATCCTCGCCCACTCTCATATTTAAAACTACATAATTATTCTTATTTTCATCAAACCTATACATGAATTATATGAAATCAATAAACTAACCTAAACACATTAATTGAACTCTATGGAAAGTCAGGTTCATAGACATGAAGACCAAGCCTCCATATCTGTGGACTGATCATGAAATAGCATAGACCTATTATAAGTACATTAGTTCTATGCGAAATATATAAATATTTTTATGTATTCTATGGTTCGGATAAGTGTGGACGGAACTAAATTTACCGCCTTTACTAGTTCAGGGACGGATCCATTAAAATGAGGTAATTTCTCTCATTTTTATCAGATTTTATGATATCCAACGTTGAATATCTCCTTTTAAGGAAAAATTACAAGGAATAATTAAGTATTCTAAAATGATTGAAGATTTTCATTAGGACAAGATGAATTTCATCTGCAATCTCCATGCTAATTTCATATAGTTTTATGAATCGTTGGGTATATAACTAGGAAACTGTTTGAAGTAGGATGAAAGTGATTACTGCAGAATTTGTGTCATCTTTATAGAAAACTTCAAACCAAAATTCATCTCATTCAGAGTGAACCATATCAAAGCTAAAAAAGAAAAGCTGATTTTTTTTTGAAAATTTCAACAGCCTGTATCTTTTTACTGGATTCGAATCTGGAAAAATGGTAAATGAAAAAAGTGTTTTATTTGATGAGAGGAATCTTCGGTTGAAATTAATGTACATCTTGAAGACTCACCCTGTATTTAGGGAATCACATTCAGTAAATTGGGTTGTTTATGATGATTGTTCTGTTGATTCAGTTGATAATTTATTAGAAGAAAAGTTTTCGTCTAAATTTTAAAAGGTTCTATTTATAAATTCTCTAGGATCATTTACTTCAATAAACGATTTGATGTAATTCAATAGACGACTTCGGCCCAAGTTGCCAACCCACAATTTTCTTCACAAATTTACTATCACTGGGGAACGGAAATTTCAGGACAAATTGGACATGATAAGATTCGCGATATTTATAAATCTCCGTAAAAAAAGCCTCGGCTCCTCAAACAAGATAATTCCTTCCGAATATAGGTTTTTGTTAGGCTGAAATTCAAGTTGGGATTCCTGATTTCATGTTGATAGTGTCAAATTTATAAAGGATATGTTCCGCAAATCAACTCGGTTATTTTGGTGGCCGGTTTTCCGTTCTGTAAATATGAAATATTCAGTTGGTTCCTCAAAAGTGAGGTTGATTACGGAATTCGATTGATGAAAAAGCAATCTTTCTATCACCAGAACATAGACATATTGAGTCTATGCACCAGAACGACAATCAATGTTTTATGGTAACATATCCATAGCATAGAACAATCTTTATTTACCTTATAATCCATAGACCATATCTAGTCATTTTTCCATTGTTGATTGTTGTCTCTTCTTTGTTCTATGGATCATAAAGTGAATAAAGATTGTTCTATGCTATGGATTTGTTACCATAGAATATTGACTTTCGTTCTGGTGATAGAAAGAACGTTTTTTCATCAATCAAATTCCGTAATTAACCTTTTTTTCAGGAACCAACCAAATATTTCATATTAACGGAATGGAAAATCGGCAACCGAAATAACCAAGTTGGTTTGCGAAGCATATCCTATATAAATTTGACACTATTAACAAGAAATCAGGAATCCCAACTTAAATTTCAGCCAATCAGAAATGATCTTAACAAAACCCTACATTTGGAAGGAATCTTGTTTGAGAAGCCGAGGCATATTTTACGGATATGAATAACGCAAACCTTATCATGTCGAATTTGTTCTGAAATTCCTGTTCCACAGTGATAGTAAATTTGTGAAGAAAATTGTGGGTTGGCAACTTGGGCCGAAGTCGTCTATTCACGTTGACGAATCTCATGGGTTGATGAGATTACATAAGCTCTATCGTATATTTTCTTGGATATTCATTTTCTTCCAGAGATGATTCGATATAATCCAATCAATTTCGATAAATAAAATTTATTTTTCGAAAGAAACCTGATGCACTTCTACACTATAAAATTCCAAAAAAATCTCACCCTGAAAAATCTTCCCAACCAACGCAACTAAATCCGAAAGGGCCACCACAGAAACCACAAAAAAAACTACCGAACAAGAACTACCTCGACTTCAACAGCGAACGTTCGGACCTCGATCTTACCTTGCGGCGGTCATGTCGGTATCCGCGCTTGGACTGATCCTCTGGCGGACCGGTTCTTCGGACTTTTGGTGTTGTTGCTGCAGCCACCTCCGTGGTTCTCCAGCTATGGTACCAGACCGCTGGGGCGGCCCTGGCGTAGCGCCACCGGCCTGACGACCTTCCAAGGCGCTGTCGATACTCCTCTGCAAAAAAAAAAGAGATCGAGAGTGAGATTTGGAGCGGTATAGGTAAATGTCCTGATGATAGTTTACAGGTGGTTCGCGAGTAACTCTACAGGGTGGACCAAGTTGGACACTTTTGAAGGGGAAGTCCTATTTCTGTACTAGATAGACGAACACTGATGTCGGTGACCATAGGTCAATTTTCAGGAGCAACTCATTGGCGAAAACCGCAACTTCAAAGCTGTCACCGTTACACAGTTATACTACATTCACTTTTATAAAATATACCGGTTGGCTATGATGTAAGTCAATCAAGTTTTTGCGCGCAATTTCTAGGGGGACAGCTTGCTATCGTTTCGTCCAAATGTCTGTAATTTTCGATGATTGAGCCGAAAATGGTCTCAAACGACTAGGTGGGACTCACTAATGACGAATCCGGTGTCAAAATCGATTCTGTCCGGCCGGCCGGCCGTGGACACGATAACTGTCGAAAAGAGTGAGCTAGCAACTTGAAACTTTCAGGCTAGGTCGCGCATTGGAATGCCGCGGTTAAGTTCGTTAAAGGGCCAAATCGGTCGAATAGTTTCGGAGTTATAGCCACTCGAAATTTTGAAGTTATTTATTTTTTATTTCAGAAACTACTCGAGCGATTGGATTCAAACTTAGGTGGAGTATAACGACGCGCAATCTTGAGCCAAATTTTGTCAGGATCATATTGTCAGTAAATTAAAAAAAAAATTATTCAATCCGCAAAATAGAGTTATAGCTCTTTGAAATTTTGAGGTTATTTCCCTCATATTTCAGGAACTACTGGAGCCTTTGGATTGAAGCTTGGCAGTTAGTTGGAGCATAACGACGCGCAATTTTAGTTGTCACTTGAACTTCATATTTCACAGCCGTTAACCAAATTTCAATTCGATACGGTTATTAGTTTTCGAGATATTGGGAAAAAATATGTGGAATTTCCTGGTTTTCTTCTCGATATCGTTGTTTGTTTTTCGGTATAACTCAAGAAATACTGATTTAATCGAGATGAAACTTCGCAGCCAGTTCGAAGATGTTGAAGGATAACATTGTGCAATATTTCGTGATGATCGTGTCATTAGAACAATTCGAAAAAAAAATTAAATTTTTTTTTTCAAATATTTAATATTCTGTGATCTTCTCATCATACAATCCCTATTGAATTCTGTGTGAACCTTCAAACTGCCATTTTTAGATAAAGTACTGTATTTCAATTCGATCTTATCTGTATTTTTGGAATATTGAGAAAATAAAATTTTGAATGGGTATATCTGCGGAATCATTGGGTAGATTTTTCCCATTCACGAATTCGGCCTTCATTATCAAGGTCCAAACCTTCTCTACAAATATCGAGTTTCTAAGTTGTTTCTTTCGGTAGTTAATGTGTTTACGACCGCAAACACAATAACTTCCGGAAGAAACGACTTAGAATCTGGAAATTTGTAGAAAAGTTTTGGGGCTTAATTACAAAGGTCGAATTCGTGAATGGGTAAAATCCGCCCAATAATTCCGTAGATATACCCATACAAAATTTTATTTTCCCAATATTTTCCAAAATACAAATTAGATCGAATTGAAATCCAGTACTTTATCGGAAAAAAACCTATAAAAACACTGCCGTGAAGGCAGCAGCTTTTGTGTGCATGTTCAAATTCATTGCCAAAGCGGTCATCTCCATTGAACATGCGCGCAAAAGCCGCTGCCTTCACGCTAGTGCTTTTCTAGGTTTTTTACTTAAAACTGACGCAGGTTGGCACTCGTGAAATATCGGCAAGGTCAAAATAATTCTCAGAGAAGTTGCCAAATGCCAATGCCAATTACTACTCTCAATCTCAACATCATCATGCTTGGAACCTAAATACCGAAGGTACTTTTGAAAAAGCATAGACAAAAAATCAGGAAATGCTTTGTTATATTGAAATCTGCTTACTCTGATAGTAACCCTTATGATTTGGAATCAATATTACAAGCTATCCAACATTTTCATACTGGAGTGTTTCAATTTGTGCAACAAGGTATTTAAATATCTTCTGTGTAGAAGAGAATTCCTAGGTTTGGATCCCAATATCGAAAGTCATTGATAATGAAGAAAATAATTGAATGATGAACCTTTGTATGAGTATCTGAAGGGTTTTCACATCAAAAAAATCAAATCAGAAACTCACTCATACTTCCTCGAGAAGATGTCGACGTCATGGAAACCATCTTTCCAATTTCCGCACAAAAAAAATTGGGCACGGGTCTCTTCTTACATCGGAATCGATAATGACCAACTTCGCAAATTAAAATATGGCATATTCGAGTTCACGACTAGGGGGAAAATTCGTATTTCCCTTGTAGCCGACTGCTGTTTATCAAAGGAACGAGGCGTTAACGAGGATCTGAAAAGGAGGTCCTACTTATTTCTGGATTGCCAAAGGGTAGGTACGATTATTGTGAAAAGGGGAAACCCCTATCGACTCGAAGCTTCCAGGGTAGAATGTATTTCAAATCGCAACGGTTCATTTCGTTAATGGTTTGAATCGTCATTTCGGTGTCATTTTGAGGTCTTTTCCCTAATATTTCAGGAACAACTGAATCGACTAGATTGTTGCTTTGCAGTTATACTCCATTCACTTTTATAAACTATCCCGGTTGGCCATGATTTAGGTCTATCAAGTTTTTCCGCTTAAAACTGACGCAGGTTGGCACTCGTGAAATATCGGCAATGTCAAAATAATTCTCAGAGACGTTGCCAAATGCTTATGCCTACTTCTCTCAATCTCAACATAATCATCACGCTTGGAACCTAAAAATGCCGAAGGTAGTTTTAAAGAAGCAGAGACAAAGTATCAGGAATAATATAATTTGATAATTGATACTTTGAAATCAATGATTTATCACTAGCTATCCAACATTTTCATACTGGACTATTTCGAGTTAAGCAACAAGGTATTTGAATGTCTTCTGTAGGCTTATTCCTTGAGAATTTCGAAAAGAAGGGAATTCTTCACGTTTGTCTGTACGTTTCGAAGTTCTACTGCAGGGTTATTCGAGTACTTTTATGTTTTTTCGAATGAACTATCACAAAGTAACGGACTACTCTATCCATTATTTTTCAGTAAAATTTCAACACTCATCGATTCATGATTTCCGTACCAGAAAATAGCATAACTGAATCTTCCAACCATGTTTATGTACGTGAAATATTTTCAGTGTTAACAGAGAAAAAAGTTTCTTCAACATTCGCCAGGTCTTTGGAATTATTGAATTCACATAACATTTTCTCAAATTCTTTATTTTCCCAAAGTAAATTCACACTTGAAAAATACGTAATTACTACGACGATGTAGAGAGGACCACGTTGTGTAGTTATCTGACAGGAAAATGATTATGACGAAACATCTTCAAAATACACACGGTGAAATGTGTCAGAATGTCATGGCCAACCGGGTTGGATGAAAGTGAATGGAGTATAGATGAAGCATGATGATTTGCAACTTCTTGCGCCATTTTGTTGAAAAAGTGGCGCTAGTTGAAAAAAATCGGAATATTTCGAAAAAAAAATTAATTCGAAATTTATTCCTTGAATTTCGAAACAAGTTTTCACAGGCCTTGGACTCCGTATTTTACAACTGTTCACCAAATGTTAGTTTGATATGAATATAATTTACGGAGGAGTTAGGAAAAATATCTCGAATTTCGTGGTTGTTTTTCAGGTATCGCTATTTCCAGAAAAACTCAATATAAGCTAGCCGATTCATGATAAAACTTGGTAACTAAGTTGGAAATGGTTAGGAACAACTTTGCGCTAAATTTCGTGACGATCGTGGTTTCAGATGGCTGAATTTCAAAAAAAGTTTTTTCAAATATTTTATATTCAGCGACTTTTTAATCATTGAATCCCCACGAAATTCTGCATGAACATTCCACCTATCGTTTTCAAATAAAAATTCGATTCGATTCGAATAAAACTGTATCTTTGGAAATATTGGGAAGATGCAATTTGCGGAATCATAGGGTGAATTTACCCATTTTCGGGGACGAATACGATCGGCCGTGTGGACGACCTCAAACACAATAACTTCCGAAAGAAACGATTTTGAATCTTTTTATTTGTAGGGTTGATTTTCGCATTCTCATCAAAGACTCTATGGTTTGATTTAGTTACATAGGTAACTACTCCTACTTTCAAACATTTTCCTAAGATACGGAGTGGAATGTTGAAAACTTCCATGGCCAACCGACTGACTTTATAAAAATGAATGGAATATAAATAAGCATTTTGCTCCTAATCAACAAATGCAAATCTCTATAAAGAACACGACGACGTCATGGAAATATCGTTCGAATTTCCGCTAAATAAAAATGGTCTTTTCTTACATCAGAATCGATAATGACCAACTTCACCAATTAAAATATGGCAAATTTGAGTTCATGCCTAGGGGGAAAATTAGTATTTCTCTTGTAGCCGACTACTGTTTATTACTCAAAGGAATAAGGCGTTAACAAGGATATGAAAAGGAGGTCCGACCAATTGCTCCAGGGTAGGAGAGGACTGATGTACCCCAAAGCGGGAAGATTAACTCTTGCCTAAATGTATAGAATTTGTCCGCTTTGAATTAAATGTTGGAATTCTGTAATATCTGGTGGGATTGGTGGTTAATTAAGCAGATCTATTGAAACTTAGTTTGCTTCATTTACGACTATTTGATCACATAATTGCAGAGAAGCATTACCATTATACCATTAATAATAATAAGTAGACATCGGATTATATGCATTAACAAATTGGCAAAATATGCATGCAAATATGCACTAAAAAAGGGTAAAATATGCACATAATATGCACTATAAAAATATTAGTTTCCATTACGTCTCCGATTAATTTTCAGTCATCAATCAATTATAATTTTGTGACTATACAAAATAAGACATTTTTCACGAGCTCGTTCTAGGACACAGCGCGTTATCGTTACGTCACAATGTCTGTAATTTTCGACTGTCATAGATTTCTCCAGGGTAAAGATTTTTAATCATTTTGTGAAGTTTAAAGACTTTTACTTTCATATGATGCATATTTCGAGTTTTGAGTTGAAATCGGTCTCAAACGACCAGGTTGGACACAGATGAATAATCCGTGGTCGAATTGTATTCTGTTTGGTTATGTTTTGATCCTAAATATCACGGTTGAGTTGGGCCAAATGATTTTTGTGTTACAGCCATTTAAAATTTGGATTTTTCAATAACTCGAAAAATATTCATCTGGTTGAAATGAAACTTGGAACATTAATAGTGTCAATGATAAGAATCATCCTTGGAAAAATTTGCATTAACTTTCCTCTTTAAATTTTCATATTTCATTTAATTTTCACTGAAATTTCCAAGTCGCCATTTCGCAATGTGAACAATCACGTAGAAGCTGCTGACATCACGTCAGTACTTTTCTAGGTTTTTTAGGTATACGAAAGAAAACTTGTTACGTCTGTCTCTTAATATCAGCTTATAGGACAAAAACGATTCCTCTACGACCATTAACGTAAAGAGACGGAACTAGAATTTTGCACCATTTCTGAAGATATCTTTGTAGACCAGGTTTTCCTTGTGGCCTTGACATACACTCCTATCTTCTTAATTGCTGCGAGCTTCGTGTTTTTAAATTTGTCATGGATCATTTCTGACAGGACATCTTTCTGTTCGATTATTTTTTCTAAACTTTCCGTGGATTTGAACAGAAGAAGATTTCCGGTATCCAATCCTGCTATAGCTCCGCACCCGTTCAACGTTTTCCGGTTGATTTATGCACCAGGATTACGTCCCACTATTGAAATATGCACTTTCGACAAAAAAGTACCAAAATATGCAATAATGCCTAGAATATCGCGTTTCATGCATTTGCATATGCAAATATGCAAATGCATATAATCCGATGTCTACTAATAAGTCATATTTATTCTTGACTCAATCAAAAATTTCATTGACATTTTTTTCAATAGTTCCAAAAATTAAAACCAGATCGAACTGATATTTGTTTCACTGTTGTAAACTCCATTCACTTTTATAAAGTATCCCTGGTTGCCAAGATTGAGGTTCATCAAGTTTTCTACTTAAAACTGACGCAGTTTGGCACCCGTGAAATATCGGCAATGTCAAAATAATGCTCAGAGACCTTGCTTATGCTAATTTCTACTTTCAGTAGTCTCAATCCCAATATAATGATCACGCTTGGAAACTAAAATGCCGAAGGTAGTTTTGAAGAAGCAGAGACAAAGTATCAGGAAGTACTATGTAGAATTGAAATCTGCTTTTCTGATAGTAACCCTGATGATTTGGACTCAATAATTTATCACAAGCTATCCAACATTTTCATACTAGAGTATTTCAAGTTGTGCAAAAGTATTTGAATGTCTTCTGTAAGCTTAAGTACTTCTTGAGAATTGCGAAAAGTGGAGAATTCCTTAGGTCCGTCTATTCGTTTGAAAGTTTTTCTGTCGGGATATTCGACTACTTTCATCCTTTTTCGAATGAACTATCACAAATAATTGGACTATTCCCTCTCTTATTTTTCAGTAAAATTTCAACACTCGATTTTCGATTTCCGTACAAGAAAATAGCACAACCGACTTTTCCAACCAGGTTCATGTACGTGAAATATTTCCAGTATTAACAGCAAAAAAACTTTCCTCAACATTCGCCATGTCTTTGTAATCATAATATTTTCTCAAATTCATCATTTGCCCAAAGTAAATAAACATTTCGATAAATACGTAATTACTACGACCTCTATGTAGAAAGGACAACGTTGCGTAGTTATCTGAAATTTTCAAAATATACACGGTGAAATATGTCAGAATGTCATGGCCAACCGGAATACTTTTCAAATTTATATTTGATAGTCATGCGATCCGAACGAAATTTTGCAATCAGTTGAGCGCCAGTATGCTACAACTAGATACCAAGAGCTTCAAATCGATTCATACAATAGTTCCTGAGATATCAAGGGAATAATCTCAAGCGTTCAAATGACTATAATTCCGAAACCATACGGCCGATTTGTCCCATTGACTAACCAAACAGCCGTATTTTGATAACTACCCTAAAAGTTTGCTCTTGCTTGCTCTGTTCGAATAGTATCGTGTCCTCGGCTTGACGGCCGGCTGACCAGACAGAATCGATTTTGACACCGGATTCGTCATCAGTGAGTCTAACCTAGACCAACGCCGTTCCCGAGAATATAATAAGACACTTCTCAGTGATACAGGTAATATCTCTAAATTGATAGTTTGATTTTCTCTGATATTGAGGTATGTCGCCAAGCTGAAATGAATCACTCAAAACTAATGTTTTTTCTCAAACAGAAAAAGGTTCTAGTTTTCACAGATGAAAAATCTAGATCCACCATTCTTTGAGTGAGCGAAGAATGATTCCAAATGGAAATGAGCAATCTCTAACACCACTCGTATAAGATATCATAAAATCCACCTTCACTTTCAATAAACATCGATCAGTATTCCTCCCTACAGTAATAACTGTTTTTCGATTAAATGGAAGTAAATCAGAGGAGGAATTCCAGTATTGACCTTCAAAAGGTGCGGCAGTAAACGCCTACAGAAGTCGATTGATATTCTCTAGCGCAAAATAGCGTGTACGATGACTTTTTCAAAACAAGGTCGTTGTCTCTCCTACATGATCGGAATAAAATCAGGGTAAAGCCACAAGTGGAAAACCCGAAGCTTTCTTTCGTATAAATACATAATATGAATTATATGGTTAAGAGAGAGAGTGAGAGGCCATATTCAGATGCCCATAGTTTATGAATAGACGACTTCTGCACAAGTTGCCAACCCACAATTTTCTTCACACATTTACTATCACTGGGAAACGAGAATTTCAGGACAAATTCGACATGATAAGGTTCGCGTTAATTATAAATATCCGTAAAAGATGCCTCGGCTCCCCAAACAAGATAATTCCTTCCAAATATAGGGTTTTGTTGAGATCATCTCTGATTGGCTGAAATTTAGGTTGGGATTCCTGATTTCATGTTAATAGTGTCAAATTTATATAGGATATGTTCCGCAAATCAGCTTGGTTACTTCGGTTGCCGGTTTTCCATTCAGTAAATATGAAATATTCGGTTGGTTCCTCAAAACAAGGTTAATTACGGAATTTGATTGATGAAAAAACGTTCTTTCTGTCACCAGAACGATAGTCAATGTTCTATTGTACTATGTCCATAGCATAAAACAATCTTTATTTACTCTATGATCCATAGAACATAGAAGAGACAACAATCAACACTAGAAAAAATCTAGATATGGTCTATGGATCATAAGGTAAATAAAGATTATTCTATGCTATGCATATGTTACCATAAAACAGTGATTGTCGTTCTGGTGCATAGACTTAATATGTCTATGTTAAGGTGACAGAAAGATTGCTTTTTCATCAATCAAATTCCGTAATGAACCTTTTTTTGAGGAACCAACCGAATATTTCATATTTATAGAACGGAAAACCGACAACCGAAGCAACCAAGTTGATTTGCGGAACATATCCTTTTTAAACTTGACACTATATTAACATGAAATCAGGAATCCCAACTTAAATTTCAGCCTAACAAAAACCTATGTTTGGAAGTAATTATCTTATTTGAGGAGCCGAGGCATCTTCTACGGATATTTATAAATAACGCGAACCATATCATGTCGAATTTGTCCTGAAATTCCCGTTCCCCAGTGTTGGTAAATTTGTGAAGAAAATTGTGGGTTGGCAACCTGGGCTGAAGTCGTCTATTGGATTACTGAATAATGTATAATGTATGTAGGGCATTCGATGGTTGCAGTTGATATACAAATAGATTATCGACATTCCGGTTGGCTGTGGAAAATCGAAATTGTTGGTAATAGCCAATTTGCAGAATTTAGGTTGGTATTGTGAATAACACTTCGGAATATGTTAGTATTCTGTCACATCAAACGAAGATATTTGGAATTTTGTTCTGTTTAATTATGTTATAAATTATATAAGTCAAATGTAAACAATGAGTGTATCGATTTTGAACACTTATCGAGTAGTGTGAGTATATTTCAGAGCACAGATTCCAAATATACAATTTATCCATTCTTGTGCCGGAATTCCATATTAACCGAATGAATTTCTAGGTAATATTTGTATATTTTATTTCTATGATAACAGCCACGAAATTTTCGGTGTTATTTTGTGACCAGTAATAAAGCTGCGTCTAGGCCATGATGTAAAAAAAAAGGGGGGCCCATCTGTTAAATGAGTAACGTCAGCTAATTGAAAATAAAATGATGTATATATTCTGTACTTTGAATCAACACGCAAATTTGAAGCACAGAATATATACCTCCTTCTATTTTCAAATAGTTGATTTCACTGAATTCACAGATGAGCGACGCCAGCAAGATTAAAATACAAAGAGTTGTATA
This sequence comes from Myrrha octodecimguttata, assembly GCA_958510865.1. NCBI lineage: Eukaryota > Metazoa > Arthropoda > Insecta > Coleoptera > Coccinellidae > Myrrha > Myrrha octodecimguttata. The sequence continues at coordinate 14,377,826 of OY294063.1, read as the reverse complement.
TTCTGTGCTTTGAATTCGCATATTAATTCGAAGCACAGAATATACAACTCTTTGTATTTTCTGCTAGCTGACGTCACTCCATGTTTTTACATCATGGTCTAGACGTATATAATTCATATACGTAATTCTGTGACTTCATCATTGGAGGGGATCATTTTCGTAAAGGGAATTCATCATTTTGTCTTTGTTACGACGAAATATGTTGTAAACATCCCTTATTACTGCATCTTTCAAACTACAACTATCCTAAAACATTCTACAAAAATCTAAATATACTCGTTAAAAAATTATTGACATCGAAGTATGACATGAAATCACAGACGCAGCTTTTTTTCTGGCCAACAACTTATAGCTGCGTTCGTTAATTGCATCCGAGAGGCGACGGATTTTTTGGTCACGTGACCAAAGATCTCATGGATTTTTCAGATTTAATCTGAAGTAAACGAAATTGTCGAATTTAAAATAATTGTATTCTGTGATATAAATCGCTCTGCTCTTTATCAAAATACTCCGACGAAAAAGATCGTCATCTACTCGCTCCATATTTGTTTGCCGAGCGGTTGAGATATGTGTACTCCTTTCCATCTGAAGGTAATTAACGAACGTTCCAGGAGCAATCTAAGGCCTGAGCAGTCTGAGGTAATACACGAACGCCCCTAATTTAAGATGCATAGAATAATATCCTCTATGCACCCTGAACTTATACTAAAAAATTCTGTGCTTTTATCATAGAATTAAAATATAACCTAGAAATTTGTTTGATTAGTTTTTCAGTTAGGAATCACATCACAAGAATGAAGAAATTCTCGAAATGATTCCTAAGTGATGAGGATTGACACAATCACTCTCGCAAACAGAACAAAATTCCTTCTATGAGTGTTATTTTCAATGCAAACCTGAATTCTGCAAATCAAAATATTACTGAATGTCTAATACCAACATAATCTCGATTTTCCACATATCCGTTCTAGGTTTCCGATTTCAAAATGAAAGATATGAAGTTCCCTCAAATGGTTTTCATCTGGCAATCGAACAATAGATCGCTCAAATGAGTTTGAACTCATGACTTATTCTCGAATTTTCAACGTCTTTCCTGTTACAACGTATGCCAGAAATTCATATTGCTCTCTAGCATTCAAAATGTCCAAAACATCCAATGAGAAATGGCGAAGCCATTCCAGAACCTTTTCATAATCGTTTCACTTCCGATCCAATTTTTTAAATTGCCTTTATCGATATTCTTCAGACGTTAAATTCCCAATCACGTAGTGCTAATATAAAGCGACACCTATCGTTTATTTGACAAATCTTCAAATTCAATTATTGGGAAATAGATCAAGCGACAGGCCTTCTAGTTCCCAAACGATAGATGGAGGAAACTTCTTAGAAAACGGAAATTCAATTTATTCTTCGAGGGCAGTTTTGTCCTTTTTATATCCATGAATCAGCGATTTCTCCTGGGTTTGTCGAGCTGGAAAGTTGGAGGAAGGGTTGAAATAATTTATTGAAGAGAGTAATCATCGACGGCGTGCAAATTCAGCGATCTGTCTGAGTGAATGAATTATTAAGATACGAGGGACTCGATTCTCGACGAGAATAATATAGAACAATCCTTCATTGAAGGGAAACGATTGATTTCATTTTTCCAAAACCGTATTCTTGAGTGACAGGTAGTTTACGTCATTTTTTCGAATTGTAATGTTAATAAATGTTCTAACCAATCAGAATCGACTATTTTTCGATAGATAACTCGATGCCAACTTCATACGTATAGCTAACTTCATATAAATACCTAAACTACATGCATGGAGTTAACTTGTGGAGAAAAGAGCATCGTTTCTCATAACTGATAGAACTTTTAGATTAACTCAACAATCCCATATTCATATCCCATAACTTTCATTTGTTTTACTACTGAATCACCAGACCAAACTGGGGGAAACCAATCAGAGCGCATTACACTTCTAATGTTAGTTCCCCAATAGACGATTTCGGCCCAAGTTGCCAACTCACAATTTTCTTCACAAATTTACTATCACTGGGGAACAAAAATTTCAGGACAAATTCGACATGACAAGGTTCGCGTTATTTATAAATAGAGAGATATTGCAGTGTCAAATTCGTGTGACGTTATTACCGCAAACGTTATTTTTGACGTCTAAGCATGCGCAGATTCAGTTTCAGGATAACGCGACGTTAATAGCGTTAGCGTCTAACGTTATATACGGATAATTGCGGGCCGCAATTTACGTTGCGCTATTCTATGTCGGAAGGATTCGTTAAGCTTCGGGTCCTTCCGGCTCCGATCACTGTCATAGAAAAGCTGTTTGGTAACACGTTTATTGGTGTTAATTAAACAACTTCTTCAGATTTTTTTGAATCTATTTTATAATACCTTTTACACACAACTGATATTAGACATTAAGATTTATTAGTGCTACCACAGCAAATTTTTTTCATGTATAGGTATAATTGTTACTTTTTCACGAATTAAGAAATACTATTGGAAGCAACATGAGGAGTTTGAAATTATGAATAGTTTGAACCATGCCAATTATATTGTGCAATATAACTAGTTCCACCTTCTTCTGCAATAGCACCAGCTGAAATTACTGCTTCCGATTCCTTTTTCATTTTGTCCAGAATCAAAAAACTAATGCAGAAATGCAAATGATTATTAAACTCAAGGAGTATAAACGTGAGTTTGTAACACAAAAATCTGACGTCTCACATAACCTAACCAAACAAATTGATAACTAACGCAACGGAAACAAAAACGTATAGCAATACGTCTACTTTTGGAACGACCGTTAAAACCAAAACGTAATATTTAGCGTAACCGTAATAACATAACGTTTGCGCTATTCGAAAGTTGCAATATCTCTCTAATATCCGTAAAAGATGCTTCGGCTCTTCAAACAAGATAATTTCTTCCAAATATAGGTTTTTGTTAGGCTGTAATTTAAGTTGGGATTCCTGATTTCATGTTGATATAGTGTCAAGTTTAAAAAGGTTATGTTCCGCAAATCAACTTGGTTACTTCGGTTGCCGGTTTTCCGTTCTGTAAATATGAAATATTCGGTTGGTTCCTGAAAAGAAGGTTAATCACGGAATTTGACTGATGAAAAAGCAATCTTTCTGTCACCAGAACATAGACCTATTAAGTCTATGCACCAGAACGACAATCAATGGTTTATGGTAACACATCCATAGCATAAAACAATCTTTATTAACCTTATGATCCATAGACCATACCTAGTAATTTTTCCATTGTTGATTGTTGTCTCTTCTATGTTCTCTGGATCATAAAGTAAACTAAGATTGTTCTATGCTATGGATATAGTACCATAGAACATTGACTATCGTTCTGTTGACAGAAAGAACTATTTTTCATCAATCAAATTCCGTAATTAACCTTTTTTTCAGGAACCAACCGAATATTTCATATTTACGGAATGGAAAACCGGCAACCGCAATATCCAAGTTGATATGCGGAACATTCTGTATAAATTTGACACTATTAACATTAAATCAGGAATCCCAACTTAAACTTCAGCCAATCAGAGATGATCTCAACAAATCCCCATATTTGGAAGGAATTATCTTGCTTGAGGAGCCGAGGCATCTTTTACGGATATTTATAAATAACGCGAACCTTATCATGTCGAATTTGTCCTGAAATTCTCGTTCCCCAGTGATAGTAAATTTGTGAAGATAATTGTGGGTTGGCAACTTGGGCCGAAGTCGTCTATTGTCATTTTGTTCATCAATAAAAAAATGTCAATTCGGGCATACAGTTGCCTTGACGACCGGTCGTATTTCCAAAAAGCGCCACCTGCAATTGAAAAATAGAATTCTAGTGATATCCTCAACATATAGGCGAAGCAAAAGCACTTCTTTGAATTCACTTAAATTCTATTCATATTCATCACAATCCTCGGTTTGCTTCTACTCACTTCGGAACTAGATATCTGTGTTCTTTAGCTTCAGTGGGCGATTGTGTCTATGTCTATGAACAATAACAAATTTTTCAACCACAACATGGAATAAAAAGTTATTATATGACCATTCTATTCAATCATTAAATAGCATGTTTTTCTTTGTCTATGGTCTACATAGAAGAGCGTGCTCTTCTATGAATAAGATTCTAAACGATCAGTAGGAACCACAGATAATTGGGAGATAACTTCATGAGTTCATTCAGAAACCTATGTGCAGAGACCTTACTTCATGTGTATTGCTATTATTGTTGCAGTTTTTTGAATGATAAGCAGAAAAGGAGATCTCTATCTGAAACTAATGAGACAAGAGCTCTGAGCTTAATTAAAAATACTAAGACTTGAAATAAATAAAGGGCGATTGAGAGCAGATTATATCAAAGCAAACATTAAAAGAAACTTTGTTGGAGTGGAATGCGAATAAACTTATTGCTAAATAATGTCTACAGTGAGATCCAAGGCAGTTCAAAGCGCTTTACATGATGTAAATAATATCAGAGAATTCGTTGAAAAATGTAAGTAATCAGACAGTTCAAAAGGATTTTGGTCGAGAAGCATATCGAATATTGATACAAAAATCATCGACTTCAGCGTCTTTATTCATCTATCTGAATACGTAAATTATTATCAGGATAGAATATCAACATTTCGATTTGATTCTCTTTCTTTCTTTCAAAACGAGAATTCTGTACTCTTTACGTCAGGGGAGGGAGCTATCCTGATTCCTCGAAGAGCAACAATACCAAAAATGTTCTAAACAATGAGAACTAATTACTTTTCGATAGATGACACCATGATGTAAGCAAAACATGGAGTGCTCATCTGTCATCATACGTACAAATGATGACGTCACTTTTTACATTCAAATTCAAAACATAGAATATATTTTTCCTTGTATTTTCAACTAGCTGACATCACTTTTTTTCAGATGAGCACACCATGTTTTGCTTACATCATGGATGACACGATGCTTAGCTACTCACTTCATACAAAAAGCTAGCTTCATACTGATACCTAACTTCATTCAATTAGCTAACTTCATGACACCTAACTTCATGTGTATTGTTATTACAACCGAAGTCTTATTTGAGCTCCAAAAATGGAGAATGTCGAGGAGAAAGAGAGCACTTGAATTAACTCAATAATCAGAAGTCTGTATTCTTAAGCTTCAGCTCTAACATTTGATGTAAGTGAAACATATGATAACAAAATATTCCATCCATTCATGACATAAAGATCAATGAATCTATCATAGAATAGCATGTTATTACTTGGTCTACATCACAGAATACTAACATATTTACTGTTGATAGATATCTATGATAGTAACATGGAAAAACATCGTATTCTATGTTTATGGTTCCAACCAATCAGAAAGAAATATTTGTTGGCATATGACTCGAGGATTACTTCATACAGATAGCTAACTTCATATGTATTTATTCCATTGTGACCTTTTGTGGAATGCATGAACGAGTGAAAACCACCCAAACATTTCGCACATCGAATTCAAATCTAGTACTTAACTATTTAGTTTTGTACTTGTCACGACACGAGTTAAATGCGAAATTTCATCGAAATATGACTTAGGGCCGTATTTATAGTTGCTCCTTGAGGCTTCCTTACTGAAGCCCGCCTTGAATTGCATAGAAAAGCAAATTCAAGGTGGCCTTCAGTAAGGAAGCCTCAAGGAGCAACTATAAATACGGCTCTTACATACTCTCAAGTACCTTCATTTTCGAGAAACTTCAAGCAGAATTTGGTCCATATCTGATTAACATTTTCTGAGAAAAACATCGATTTTTCATATTTCTATTCGTACGATTCTCACAAAAGTTTGGCACAAATTTTCGCGTTGGTATTAATTTGAAATTATTGGATTAGTGTATTATTGAATAAGGCTCTTTTGCACGGAACAAGCGCGTGAAAAGAAACCAAAAAATGTAAATTCCAATACCTTTAATGAAATTTAGGCCGCCTTGAATTTGTTTGCATGGAAAAGCAAATTCAAGGCGGCCTTCAGTAAGGAAGCCTCAAGGAGCAACTATAAATACGGCCCTGGCCCTTAATCCTTTGTGATCGAAGTTTCTCTTTTCAGGGTTTGTAGAAATTCTATTTTGCGATGTATGACATTCCGAAAAATGTGTCCAATTTTCCCTGACTTTATACGACGAGAAATATAATATGTTTACTACTTATATATCGTTCGAGAGTTCACTGAATTGAGAATATGAATTTAACATTCAAATTTCACCAGACTGAATTGATGACCCGAATGTCCCGAATTAATCCATTGCATAAAAGATACACATTATATTGACACTGTATTTTGACGGCAGCTGGATTATATTATATGCTTTTCAACGAGAATTCAGAACGAAACGCTTTTTGTTGTACATAAAATGCACGAAATCGATATATTCTCTCGATTATATTGGAATGGATTCATAGAATACCCATATTTTATGACAGGGAAAGTACATTTTTACTTTATGATGTAACAGGGTCAAATGAGTGAATTTATCGATTGGATATTCACAGTTGTGGAACAATTTTCGTAATAGAATATTTCTATTCTTCAATAGACGATCGTTAACACAATGTCATCCGAAATGAACAACTCGGAGACTCGATATTTGCAGAGTTCGTGAATGGGTAAAATACGCCCAATGTTCCACAGAAATACTCATTTAAAATTTTGTTTCCCCAATATTTCGAACAAATAGAGATCTGACTGAAATGAAATAAACGCCTCGATTGAAAAATGTTTAAATGCAGTAATAAATTCAAATTAATATTGACTTTTTTCCGTAGAGCTCCTCGAAGGCAAGTCGGAAATGAAAGATGTCAAAATTTAAATTTGATTTGTTTCGAATGATGATGTCGGTTTCTGGGTGAAAGTTCAGGTTTTTTAGGTGTGTGAAAACGATTTATATATTTCCGCATAGATACCTCATACCAGTCAGATTTTCACCTTTCAAATGACTAATTTCCAAAAATTAAATTTTCCAACCTCGATATAACCCCTCTCAATTGACAAAATCATATATAATTACAGATTACTTTTCAGTATGGAGGCATTCCTATGATTCTCCCAAGTTCTAAGAAACTCTGAATTTTTCAATTTTTTAACGTTGAAATTCCAAATAACAACGAAATAAGGCATATTTTTTCTTTATATCTCCGAAAGTAAATATCGGATAGGATTGAAATTTGAAACATTGTTGTTTAATACTAATTTCGAGGTTTGTGTCAAATTTTGTTGAAAACTAGTCAATATTCCCGGAAAAAAAAAATTTGCACAAAAATTCGAAGAAATTTTGAACTGAGTAGCGCGTTGGTATTTCAAAACTGGAAACAAAATCAGTGATTCATGAGATATCGAGGAATTAACCTCAAAATTTCAAATTGGCCTAACTCCGAAACTATTCGACCGATTCCACCCTTTAACGAACTTAACCGAGATATTCATACTCTAATCTGACAATTTCAAGTCACTATGGTCCTTTCCTTCGGAAGTTAGAAGACATACGGACGGACAGAATGGGGGGTTTTCCTGAATTTGGGTTATTACTGCAAATGCAAATTTGAACATAATTATTATGGTTTGATTCATCATTTTCCCAAATTACCTTCCGAAAGTATTCAAAATCAGATTTCAAAATTGGGGTTTGGGATTTGCCAGGCATGCACGAAGTGACAACGGTGTTTAGTAGAATAGCTTTTTCTGCTATAGAATAATGAAATATTTATTCCTATTCTGTGGTACAAACGTGTTCTTTGTCAATATAACCAAACAATTTCCGTTTGCGATTTGTCAGTACCTATGACAGTCTGTGCTCTTCTTTTTCTATTCCTTGGTCGTTGTCTTCTATTCTTACCAGATCGAAGTATAGCTATCTCTGTTTTCCAAAGCAAAGTAACACATTTGACGTCATTTTCTTTCCGAGAAAGCTGAATTCGACGTTGCCATATCGTGCACTCAAGACAAATCCCTTTAAATGCAAATCCCCATTTTTATTTTTCAGTTTTAGGTGATCAAACATTTTTTTTAAATATAATATTGAAATAATTTTTTTGAAATGTGATGTTTTAAAGGTTTTTCATGAAAATTACTGCATTTTCGTTCAAAGGAAAAACCCCCATTGTATTGGACTCTTTTAGGGTGTTCAACCTAATCTTTTAAGAGCATATTCGGCTCAAAATTCGAAACTTACAGACATTGTAAAAAGCGCGTAAAAAGCAAGAATATGTCCTTGAAAAGATTGATTATAAAAAAATTGCTGTGAGGAAAGTATTGAATGCATTCTAACGATAACTATTTTACGGAATGAAAAAGGAGGCAAATTATTTTGGCATAAATAAATTGCTTAGTTCAAAAGTTGCAGGCAACTATTGGAAATCACAAGAACTCAAATATTTCGTAAACTATTGATTTTCGGTCATACTAATACCTCCTCTAAGGTTCACGTCTGGTCAGGTGTATAACGTAAGTTCATGGTCAATTTATATATTCTGTTGAAATACTCTGTGATTTTCAAGTAATGATAATCAATAAACTCACCTCTCCCTTTTGAATACGAATCAACACCGTCATCACTAGGACAATCAAAAAATGAAACAAACTAAAAAAAATTTCCTCAAAAATTTAAATGACCAAACCATTCACAAACGAACACACGAATCGAAATATCCAACTCTTCAGCACGAGTTCTTCGATATCAAACGTGTTCAATCAAAGACACGAGTGAAATGCATTTCTTGATAACCAACAGCCCTCATTAACATCGAAAGAAAAAGAGGTACCGCAAAAAGTACTGTACGGCTTTATTGGTTCGATCGCTATTCTGTAAAAAATTGTCAATGTTAAGTTGCGAAATGTAGCAGTGCTTTCTTATCGGTATGTACATGGATTCGACCCATTAATATACTCTTAGGGAGGGCTCCAGGGTACCATAATTATATGCGTGTTGATATGCGCTTTCTGCGAATAATTCTACAGAAATGCGGTGTGCAATTTACCGTTCATGTCACTTTAAGTTATAATTTCCTATACACTTTTATAGACTATCGCGGTTGGCCATAATTTAGGTCTATCAAGTTTTTTTCACTTGAAACTGACGCAGGTTGGCACTCGTGAAATATCGGCAATGTCAAAATAATTCTCAGCGACGTTGCCAAATGCTTATGCCAGTTTTTACTCTCAATCTCAACATATTCATCACGCTTGGAAACTGAAAATGCAGAAGTTAGTTTTGAAGAAGCAGAGAAAAAGTATCAGGAAGTGCTATGTAGAATTGAAATTCGCTTTTTCTGATTGTAACTCTGATAATTTGGAATCAATAATTTATCACCAGCTATCCAACATTTTGGACGTATGTGAGTGAACACCAAGAAATCATATTTTATATGAATAGATATTTATTTTTTAGCTGCACATCACCACAATAAGAAAGATTACAAGTGAAAAAGACCACAGATAATTTCTTTCTATTGGTGCACCCAAAAAGACATTGGCTGAAGACTTTATTTTGAAAAACTGGATTCTTGATTTCCGTACAAAAAAATAACATGACTGAATCTTACTGAATGTTTATATACGTAAAATATTTCCAGTAGTAACAGAGAAAAAATTTTCTGCAACAGTCGCCAGGTCTTTGGGATTATTAAATTAAAATAATATTTTCTCAAACTCATTATTTTTCCGATGTAAATTTACATATCGAAAAAAACGTATTTCATGAACTAATGGAGCGATGAAGCTGAAACTCGACAGTTAGTTAAAGCATAACAGCGCGCAATTTTTTGCGGAATTTTGTTGATATCGTACTGTCAATATATTATATATTATTGTTCAGACCTTGAACTTTATATTTCACAGAAGTGCACCTTATTTTAGTTCAATACGATAGTAATGTTCGAAGATATGTAAAATTTGGTTTTCTCCTCGGTATCGTTGTTTTTTCCGGAATAACTCAAAATATACTTATTCAATCATAATGATACTTGCACACTATTTCGAAGTTGCTGGTGGAGAACCTTCTGCAAAATTGCGTGATAATCATGTTATTGAAAAAATTCGAAAAAAAATCAATATTTTTCCGAAATATCAATATTCTGCGATCTTCTGATCATATAATCCTCGTGAAATTCTGTATGAACCTTCAAGCTGTCATCTTTCATAGAGTACTTTTGGATTTCAATTCGATCTAATCTATACTTTTGCGAATATGGTAAAGATAAAGTTTGAATCGGAATATCAGCGGAATCATTTGGTAATCTACCAATAACCATTCACGAATTCGGCCTTCGGCGTTATTGAGGTCCAAACCTTCTCAACAAATATCGCGTTTCTAATTCGTTTCTTTCGGAAATTTCAATTATAATCATCATTCAGGTTATGATATCCAAAGTGAAAGGAATCTCAATTTCTTACGAAAAATCGGATGAACGGAAGCTCAGACAATAAAATTATATTTTGTTCAACTGTCGAAAAAATTTTACATTTCGGCATCCCAGTTGGCACGTAAATTCTCATTTTTCTTCACTGCCAAAATAATTCCTAAAATAAACATTACTTTTCAAAGGATTAATTTTTAACAGAGTCAGTTATTAGTTGACTATTCATCATAAAACAATTCCATTTATTGGAATAATATTTCATAGTGAAGTTTGAACAATAACTCTCAACTTGAATTCACTAAGATATTCCATATTGCTGCTGATCAGAAACGTTAGATATTTCGTGAAGAGTTGATTCCACAATTTTATCAGATATTTCAATTCGTTTTTTTTATATATGTACAACATAAATCACTAAACAGTTGGCACCACTACGGCCTACATACGTCTCATAAAGTTCGAAACATCGACTGCGAGCATCCATCTAGAACTTATCAATTGGTAATAGTGTTTACCGTAGCTACCGACGACCGACTATATGACGTAACGGAAATCCTTTCCTCGTCCCTCTCCAGACCCTACTCAAAGGGCAAATTTCCGGCAGACATTGTCTTCTCGCCTGGAGACGAAATTTCCATGGAGACTGGATCATTGTGTCGCATGAAAATCGTGATGAAAGTCGAACATCGAGTGGCTATGGAGTGGACTGCTTTTTCTATGCCATTCGCACTTTGCCGTCCTTCTTACGGTTCCCGAGGGACTGAACGAAGGTTCCTGGATGATTTATAGTGGGTCTCTTCTGGAGTTTTTGTTCTTTCCGACAGATTCCTCAAGATTCTCCGTCTTCAAGGAAATGCCCGTGAAGAATAGGCGTGTATGAAAAATTTAGTCTGGAATTTGGTTAAAGCTCCCTGAAGATGTTTGCGAGGTAACTCTACAATCTGCTAGCTTCTTTCACGTTTATTATTTATGTCTCTTTACACCTGTAAGGACCATTTTAGAGAGGGAAATGCTCCATTCACTAGGTTGAGCTGATTCGCCTTTTTATTGACCCTAAATTCATTAGTATTAGCCCAAACGAAAGTAACGCCTATGTAAAATCATAGAACTAGAGTAATGTCGAACAATACATATGTATTCTCTATTTTTCGATGGTTCAAAAATGACAATAAGGACTGCACGGGGACTACCAGGGGCCGGAAGCGGCACAGCGCCAGTTGAAGGAGATTTGTTAACTAGAGAGGTCCACCTGGGGTGTAACCATCAATGTTTGCAAGTATTTTTGGGATGCATTCGAGAACAATGATCGAATGATCGACATATTATGAAACTCACCGCCAATATAAATACAAATGGTAATATAAGAGAAGTACATAGTTGCTCAATGTTTCTACACCAATGGGGGTTTTTCCTTTACACAAAAATGCAGTAATTTTCATGAAAAACCTTCAGAATATCACAATTCAAACATATAATTTCAATATTATATTTTTAAAAAAGTGTTTGATCACCTAAAACTGAAAAATAAAAAATGGGGATTTGCATTTAAAGAGATTTGTCTTGAGTGCACGATATGGCAACGTCGAATTCAGCTTTCTCGGAAAGAAAAGGACGTCAAATGTGTTACTTTGCTTAGGAATACAGAGATAGCTATACTTCGATCTGGTAAGATTAGAAGACAACGACCAAGAAATAGAAAAAGAGGAGCACAGACTGACAAATCGCAAACGGAAATTGTTTGGTTATAAATACGTGTGTACCACAGAATAGGAATAAATATTTCATCATTCTATAGCAGAGGAAACTATTCTACTAAACACCGTTGTCACTTCGTGCATGCCTGGCAAATCCCAAAACCTGATTTTGAATACTTTCTGAAGGTAATTTGGGAGAATGATGAATCAAACTCATAATAATTATGTTCAAATTTGTATTTGCAGTAACAACCCAAATTCAGGAAAAAACATCATTGAAGACTGGTCATGATCGAGAATTTGATACCTAAACCATCGAAAGTGAAATATTATCGCTAAGCAAGTTGCAGAATGCACCAAGAATCCTATTGAGACATAATACACAAACATCTCCGTTCATTCAAATGTACAACTCAACATAAAAATAAGTAAAATTCTTATACATGATTTCCAGAATAGGAATGTCCTCGATACAGGTGGTAGATGGTTGAATTCTTGCAAATATCATCTCTAGCTTACAACGTTCAAGTTTCCATAAATCACCAAAGGACGATCGCTGAGTTTGCCAAAACACATCTTGTGAAAACCTGATATATCATTGTCAAATATAACAGCGTCCAAAATGGCGTCGATGAACAACGCTAACTAAGTAAAAATTTCAAAAAGCACTGCCATGAAGGCAGCAACTTTTGCGCGCATGTTCAATGTAGATGACCGCGACGAATTTGAACATGCACGCAAAAGCTGCTGCCTTCACGGCAGTGCTTTTTGAAAATTTTGACTGATGGATTACTGGATTTCAATTCGATCAAATCTTTATTTTTGGAAATATTGGAAAAATAAAATTTTGAATGGGTATATCTACGGGATCATTGGGCGGATTTTACCCATTCACGAATTCGACCTTCGTAATTAAGCCCCAAACCTACTCTACAAATATCGAGTTTCTAAGTCGTTTCTTCCGGAAGCTATTGTGTTTACGGTCAGCCTAACGGCCGACTGCGTAAACACAATAACTTCCGAAAGAAACAACTTAGGAACTCGATATTTGTAGAGAAGGTTTGGACCTAAATTACGAACGCCGAATTCGTGAATGGGTAAAATCCACCAAATGATTCCGTAGATATACCCAATCAAAATTTTATTTTTTCAATATTTCCAAAAATACATATCAGATCGAATTGAAATCCAGTAATTCATCGAAAAATAACAGTTCGAAGTTCCATACAGAATTTAATGAGGATGATATGATAAGAAAATCATAGAAATTTTTTTTTTCAAATTGTTCTAATGACACGATTATCACGAAATTTCGCATGAAGTTGTTTTTCAGCATCTCAAAACTAGCTGAAAAGTTTTATCAGGACTGAATCAGTATTTCTTGAGTTATACCGAAAAAATAAACGATATCGAGAAGAAAACCTCGAAATTTGACATATTTTTTCCCGATATCTCCGAAACTTATGATCGTATCGAACTGAAATTTGGTACACTGCTGTGAAATATGAAGCTCAAAGTGCGAATGGACTTTTTTTTTGGATATGATGAATGGTTTCCGCCAAAAAAAATTTTTTGGAAAAAAATTTCGAAAAAATGTTTTTTCAAAATTTACTGACAATATGATCCTGACGAAATTTGGCTCAAAGTTGCGCGTCGTTATACTCCACCCAAATGACATGTTTGAATCCAATCTCTCAAGTAGTTTCTGAAATAAAAAATAAATAACTTCAAAACTTCAACTGCCTATAACTCCGAAACTGTTCGACCGATTTGGCCCATTAACGAACTTAACCGCGGCATTCTGATGCGCAACCTATCCTGAAAGTTTCAAGTTGCTAGCTTGCTTCTGTCGATAGTTAGCGCGTCTACGGCCGGACGGGCGAACAGAATCGATTTTGACACCGGATTCGTCATCAGTGAGTCCAACCTAGTCGATTGAGACCATTTTCGGCTCAATCATCCAAAATTACAGACATTTGGACTGTGGGGTATCGGGCTTCTGTGAAATCAAACTCGCAATAAAGAAAACAGATTAGCCTGTTTATTTTTCTCTCGAGTGTTACAACAAAAGTGAATTCGAAAGGCAATAAAATTCTTTTTATTGAAAAGGCAGAGTTTAACAATTCTGGGTGTAGATCCCCTGGGGTGCTGATAGGTAGCTGGCGCCGGCTTGTGGTCAGTAAGGTCGAGAACTAGGGATGTGTAGGCGCCTGTCGGTACTGGAGGACTGACGCCGTGCCGCCACAGGCACCTGGTAAGTTCTCCTATGACATTTTTGAATCATCGAATAATAGAGAACACAGATACGTTTTGTTTGATTTTACGCTGTCAGTTCTATGATTTTTCATACGCGTAACTTTCGTTTGGGCTAGTACTATATGAATTGAGGGTTGATAAAAAGGCGGTTCGGCTCACATTCCTGATGGAATTTCCTTTTGTCTACCAACTGACAACTCCTATTGAAACCAAACCAGCCACAGATATATCCATAAATTTCGGAACAATTACGTGGTAGACGCTTCACCTGCCTTTACGTGATCCGACGCTCATGAATTTTGCGGTAACAATGAACGCCAGGAACCCAACATTATCCATTTTCGTATAGAGCCGACACGAACTGGAACATTCTCTGTTTTACGAACGATGCTCGTTGAAATGACGTGCTAATTGGTATTTCTTTGATAGTTCAACCTTTTCAAACATGCTGATTTGGTATCTCTTCCGCCCAGGCGCGTCTCTCAGTTGAAGCTGTTCAAAAATCGTACATTGTGAACATTGTAAAAAGTACGTTCACACGTGGCGTTCATTGTGAATTAGCCATAAAAAATTGAGGAGATATTTATGAACATATCGAAGTCGGCAGCTTTTGCGCGCATTTTCAAATTCTTTTCCAAAGCGGTCATCTCCTTTGATCATGTGCGGAAAGCCTGCAGTGCCTTTCTAGGGTTTTAGAGATATCTTCGATTAGGAGTACAAGGAGGTTCAGATATTTGCGTGAGCGGTCGCATATGAATCTAGCCCTAAAGTTGAACGCAAGGAAACCCTAATCATCAATTTTCATATCGGATTTCTGAGAGATATCTCCGAATCGAAGTTCAGTGATTTGAATGCTTTCTGAAATTCTCCGGCATTGTCAACGAATATTGAGAGATTTGCTTGGTCTATCGCTTATGAATCTCGACCAAACAGATAAAGCAAGAAAACCGATTTCTGAGATATATCTTCGAATTGAAATCGAGGCAGCAGAGTTATTTGGATGCTTTCTGATATTCTATGTAATTGTCGAAGAATATTGAGAGATTCGCATGATCTGTCGCTTATGAATCTCGACCAAATAGATCGAGCAGGAAAACGCACATTATCAATTTTCATATCGGATTTCTGAGAGATATCTTCGAATCGAGGTACAAGGCGGTTCAGTTATTTGGATGCTTTATGGAATTATCTGCCATTGTCAAAGAATATTGAGAGATTCGCTTGATCTGTCGCTCATAAGTCTCGAACAAATAGATGAAGGAGGAAAACCCACATTATACATTTTCATGTCGGATTTTTGAGAGATACATTCGAGTCGAAGTACGACGTGGTTCAGATATTCGGATTGTTTCTGAAATTCTCTGTCATTGTTACAAAATATTAAGAGATTTGCGTGTTCTGTCGCTTATAAATCTCGATCAAATAGATTGAGCAGGAAAACCCACATTATCAACTTTCATATCGGATTTCTAAGAGATATCTTCGAATCGAAATCAAGACGTTTCAGTTATTTGGATGCTTTCTGAAATTATGTGTCATTGTCAAAGAATATTGAGCGATTCACTTGATCTGTCGCTATAAGTCTCGACCAAATAGATAAAGCAGGAAAACCTGCTTCAATCAATTCGCATATCGGATTTCTGAGAGATACCTTCGAGTCGATGTACAAGGTGATCCAGATATTTGGATGCTTTTTGAAATAATCGTTCATTATCAGCGAATATTGAGAAATTTGCGTGATCTGTCGCTATTAAATCTGGCCCTAACAATGAACGACGGAGAAACCCACATTGTCTATTTTCATATCGAACCTACACAAACTCGAACATCCACTGTTTTACGATGCTCGCTGAACTGACGTGCTAATTGGTATTTCTTTGATAGTTCAACCTTTTCCAACAAGCTGAGCCAACATCTTTTCCGCTCTCAGTTAACGCTGTTCAAATATCGCTCTTCGTTCCGACCTTTAAACGTTCCTAGAAGGCCTAACGGCCCCAGAGCGATGGAGGGATTTCATTGTATTATAATAATGAGGGTTTGAAACTGCGGAGAAAATCTGGGCATTCTTGGAGACAGATGTTGATGTAAGAGGTTATCCAGTCGGGGCAGGGACTATTTAAATTTTCCTTCTTGGTTTTCTGCGAGATGTACGCGAAGAAGTTGAATTTTTTCCCCGCTGGCATGGCTTTGTTTCTCGGCTTCGTGAAATGAAGGGTGTTTACTTTATCGTTGAATATTTCGTATTCCTGCAAGATATTCTTCCATCATTGTCAGACAGGGTTAAGACTTATAGCAGTCCACCTCAAAATGTACACAGTGTGAATTATTATACCTTCGATGATATACTTGAGGCCTTGATTGTTACGAGGCAACTTTAAGACTTGATAAGGGCGGTATTTATAGTTTCTCCTTGAGGCTTCCTCATACAGGTTTTCTGTTTTATAGTCGTCTAAGGACGCCTCAAGTCCTCTTTGAATGCAAGGATGCTTGGAAGGTCCCTTGAGCGTTCCTTAGACATGGAAAAATCTCGTACTATTCTTACAATCATTTTATGTAATGAATATTGTGGTGGATTTCTTTGAAATTTTGTAGACGATGTGAATATGCAGGATATTCAATGGGGGTTTTTCCTTTGAACGAAAATGCAGTAATTTTCATGAAAAACCTTCAGAAAATCACATTGCAAACATATAATTTCAATATTATATTTTTAAAAAAATGTTTGATCACCCAAAACTGAAAAATAAAAATGGGGATTTGGTTTTAGAGGGATTTGTCATGAGTGCACGATATGGCCACGTCGAATTCAGCTTTCTCTGAAAGAAAAGGACGTCAAATGTGTTACTTTGCTTTGGAAAACAGAGATAGCTATACTTCGATCTGGACAGAGTAGAAGACAACGACCAAGGAATAGAAAAGGAAGAGCACATACTGTCATATTACTGACAAATCGCAAACGGAAATTGTTTGGTTATATTGACAAAGAACACGTGTGTACCACAGAATAGGAATAAATATTTCATTTTTCTATAGCAGAAAAAGCTATTCTACTAAACACCGTTGTCACTTCGTGCATGCCTGGCAAATCCCAAACCCCAATTTTGAAACCCGATTTTGAATACTTTCTGAAGGTAATTTGGAAAAATGATGAACCAAACCCATAATAATTATGTTCAAATTTGCATTTCCAGTATTAACCCAAATTCAGGAAAAACCCCCATTTCAAGAATCAATAGGATATATTGAGAATCCCTTTGAGTTTTACAGCTCATATCGAGATTGGGCTTGATATGGAGTATTGGATATTCATTCATGATAAATGTCAGTTAATAGGTCTCTCGGGTGAATTTTTTTTCATCATTGGAATCAAATATTCTATCCGTAAGACTACTGATAAACTTTAACCGCTGTCGAAAATTTCAATTTTCAACGAGAAAATGTTCTTTTAGATTTGGCTCCGAATATCTGCTATTCAAACGGACGAAACTTCGGGGCTTTCGTGACGTACCGGGCTATATCCACTCTCTCCCTCTTCTCGTGTGCTTTTCTCTCTAGCAAGCCAATAGACAGCGTCGGCTGTATTGATCGGTGAATCGTTCAATAACGAGTGACGTAGAGGGCGATCTGGCGCTTTTCTTCCGCTTCGACCTTGAGCCCCGATTTGACCATTTTCAAAACGGAATTATTCAAAATTCGCGAATTGTTTAAGTGTGTGATAGCATACATTCTGATTTTGTATCGATATAGAATGAGAAAAATACTGATTCAATCATGATGAAACTTCGAAGCTAGTTTGAAGATGCCGAGGGATAACTTTGTGCAAAATTTCGTGATGATCCTGTCGTTAGAACAATTAAAAAAAAAATAAAATTTTTTTTCGACTATTCGATATTCTGTGATCTTCTCATCATTTAATCCCCATTAAATTCTGCATGAACCTTCGAACTGTCATTTTTCGATGAAGTACTGAATTTAAATTCGATCTAATCTGTATTTTTGGAAAAATTGGGAAAATAAAATTTTGAATGGATATATCTGCGGAATCATTGGGTGGATTTTACCCATTCACGAATTCGGCCTCCGTAATCAAGTTCCAAACCTTTTCTACAAATATCGAGTTTCTAGGTTGTTCTTTTCGAAACGGCCGTAAGACCGACCGTAAACACTCCATTTGTACTTATAATTAAGGAACATCCTGTATATTGAGTGACAAGAATATGATATAATATTCAACACAAATATCTCTTTCATTAAGTGCTAGTAGAACCGACCCACCATCCAACCACGCGAAACAGCACGTGAAACAGTAACACAGCAGTGCAGTGTTGCAACAGGAAAAGAAAATGAAAAATTTACTCCTGTATTACCTTCTACGGAAAAAAATCTCTTCGCCACTACTTACCCGGACACCCTGTATAAAAATAATGTCACTTACATTGACTATAGGCACTCTATTCTTGGACTCCCTGTCAGCCGATCGCTGTTGAAGATGACGGCTGAGTGCAAACATCTCGGCTAGCCTTGACCGCGTCTTTTGGACAGGAGGATTGACAGGTGCGACTTGCTGGGGGTTCCGTTTTCTGGTAGGGAAGACGAGGTGTTCTATGTTCGGGGTATAGCCGGGATCCATCCTCACGAAGTCCTGCATCGTGAGTTTTGCCGAGCCCGTCCTGAAATGTTCAAATATTTGATGGATTCGGTCTTGACTTGATGGAAACTCATTTTTCAATGGGTATAGTAGGTAAATTCAATTTATACGAAGAAAGACAAATGAAATAACCATATGAGAAATGTGCGAAAGCAACATGAAATTCTGAAAAATAAAAATGAAACCATCTGTTCGTTATCTGACAAAATAACGAACCAATAGAAAATTCAATTACCGGTCTCTTACATCAGATCCCTCTCGAAATATTTCTCCAACGTTTCATACAGAGTTTTTCCAATTTTCCATTGGTCTCCTATTATTCTTTCTTAATTAGTTTCCATGGTGACGAACCAGCATCCAATTTGCCTTAAGCCAGGTACAGATAAAAAATCGCAGTGATCGGTTCGTTGTGTCAAATTAAGATGCGAAAAAATTAAATCGGCTGTAGAGCAGATTTGAATAAAATTCTAGAAAAGCACTGACGTTTAGTCAGGAGCTTCTGAACGCTTGTTCAAATTCATTTACAAAGTGATACCGATACCATCCCCACGAAATTTTTCATGGAATCGAGAAACGTAGGGCGGCCCACAAGTGTAAATATACCAACTGACAAAGAAACTGCAACACCCAGAAGGAACTGTTTAAATTAAATTTTTTTTTTTGGTGAAACATAGATAGAACAGCAAGGAGTAAATGATTAAAATTTGGAGAAATAAATCGTGAAGGTTTTTTCATTTTTTTCATTTTCTGCTACTTGAATATTGTATTCTTTGCAACTTTTTTAAATTTTACAACAAACCAGCTGTTCTAAGAGATCCAAAGTTGATTTTTAGTTCTTGTTAAAATGCCTATTTCACGTGTACGCGGAATTTATCGCTAGCCAAGTGAATTTGAAAGAGGTCGAATTATTGGTCTACTGGAGTCGGGGTTGTCATTTCGAGAAATCGCTAACCGTACGAACAGAATTCCAACTACTGTTATGAGATTTTGTCAAGCGTGGTTTGATAATGCCCAAAATCGAAGAAGAGTAGGCACCGGACGTCGAAGGGGCACAAATGAAGTTCAAGATCGACGTCTAAGACTTATGGCCATTAGAGACCGATTTTCGACAGATCGATTTTTGGCTGATGAGTGGTTAGGAGAACAAGGCCATCCTGTAACTGTCCGAACGGTTTACCGTCTTATGAGGTCTTTTGGACTGAAGCATTATCGACCCCAACGCCGGCAACGATTACAGTGGTGCAGAAAACGACAACGTCGGAATGTGGAATGGCATCAGGTCGTCTTTTCTCATGAATCTCGATTCTCCTTGGGTGCACATGATGGCCGAAGAAGGGTTAGACGACGACGGGTAGAAAGACGTGACACTCATTCTGATGTTGAACGTCATGTACACCGGACAGTAG
The DNA here is from genome assembly GCA_958510865.1 of Myrrha octodecimguttata. Taxonomy (NCBI): domain Eukaryota; kingdom Metazoa; phylum Arthropoda; class Insecta; order Coleoptera; family Coccinellidae; genus Myrrha; species Myrrha octodecimguttata. The sequence goes on along the minus strand of OY294063.1, from coordinate 14,357,422 downwards.
GCGTTACGCTATGGAATGCTATTGCACATGCAAGTAGGTCATCTTTAGTCTTTATTCGAGGTAATATGACAACGCTGCGTTACCTTCAAGAAAAAGTGGAGCCATACCTTAACCGGCTCGAGAATCCAATATTTCAGCAAGGTAATGCTCGACCCCATGATGCCAAAGTTAGTTTAAACTTTTTTGAAGCGACCCATGTGAATTTTTTGCCATGGGTACCCAGATCCCCCGATCTTTCGCCCATAGAGCATGTTTGAGATATCATGGGTAGAAGGCTTGAAAATTTACCCAAGCCCCCACGGACTTAGGCGGCTCTGAGACATGAAGTACAGGTAGCTTGGGATAGTATCCCTCAAGAAGAAAAAGACCATCTTCTTGCATCAATGCTAAGACGTGTTGGGTAGTGTATAGATAACCGCGGTGGACAAATATATCATTAACAAATTTAATAAAAAAATTGTGAACCTTTGGTTTTCTCTCTCCAAATTTCAATCATTTACTTCTTGCTATACTATCTAGGTTTTTCCAAAAAAAATTTAATTTTAACAGCTCTTTCTGGTTGTTGCAGTCTCTTCGTCAGTTAGTTTATTATTATCTGGGATTTTGAATGGTGATGGCAGGTCACTTCACATCGGAAAGAGGTTAATGTTCCACAGAACCAATCAGAAATAAAAGGTTTTCCAATAAGAGGTGTTATTTGGATATTCAAAGAAAAATGCCATTTTTCGATATAAATGATCGGATGTTTATTTCATTATAAAGAAGAAGCTATGCCGTTAATAGTGGAAAATAACATCAGGCAAATGATCACCACGACCACGCTTACTGGACCATATCCTTTTAATGAAATTTTCCATAACCAAATCCCAAAGCGGCTGCCCTATGTCCTCGATAGCCTCACGAATTCCATCTTTGAGGTCTTGAATCGACGCTGGGCTATTGGCGTAGACCTTCTCTTTCACGTGGTCCCAAAGGAAGAAGTCGCAAAGCGTTAAATCACAAGATCTCGGTGGCCAACTGTGACCATCCTTCGAGAGATAACACGGTCCGGAAACTTTTCCCGCAAGAGATCAATAGTTCCGTTGCTTGTGTAGCACGCAGCGCCGTCTTGTTGAAAGTGAACATTGTCCAGATCAGTACCATCCAATTCCAGTCATTAAAAATCATTAATCATCTCTCGATAGCGCAATCCATTCACCGTAACTGTTGCTCCAGCCTCATTTTCGAAAAAGTAAGGTTCAATGACTCCGCCGGACCATAAACCGCACCTAACAGTCACACGTTGAGGACAACAATAACTCTCGGGTTTTCCGAGCCCCAGATGCGACAATACAATACAAGCCACCGATGTGAAAATGGGCCATCACTCATCGCTCAAGATGATTTTTCGATGGAATTCCGGATCATTTTCATGCATTTCAACGACCTAATCAGCAAAGACACGACGTTGTTGATGATCGGACGGCTTTTGTTCTTATGTTAACTGAACTTTATAAGCCTTAAGACCCAAATCTTAATGCAAAATACGGTGTAATGACGTTTGTGGAATGCCTAATTCCAAAGAACGACGAGGAATGGACAAACCTGGGTTTTCTTCAACACTTTCGGCTACAGCAGCAATATTCTCGGCTGTTCTTGAGCGACGTGCACGGGTTTTATTCTTCACATCACTAAGTTGTCCCAACAGCTCGAATTTTTCCACCAATTTCTTTATTGCGGTCCGACAAGGTGCTTCACGACGACCCAAAAATGTTCGAGTTTTACGTGCGTTCAATGCGTTGTTGAAGCGTGTATCGTTCCATTTTTATCTATGGCGTAGTTTCTACTTGTCAAATATCAAAAAATTACAGCTTCAAAAGTCACATCTACCGAAATAACGGGCTATTCAAAATAACACCTCTTATTGGAAAACCCTTTACTAAAGCTGAACGTAGAAAAAGTAATCATTTTCAAGAAAATATCCATAATTCTACGCCCGTGGCAAATGCCTTTTTCGCTACGCCCTGGAACCGGCTCTGCCGACATGCATTCGTTCGTGAAATAGCAGGGATTAGTACTCCAGTAATGAATTAATCACACATTGCAGCGTGAAAAAGTTTTATTTGTTCCCCGGACTTTGAACGTTGTTCTGTTCCAACACCCTCGCTTTTTCAACAGCAATATTAGGCTGCAAAAAACAAAATTGCAGTCATACAGAGGACCGGTCGGCGGAAGTTTGACGGAATTATTCATTGGTGTTCGGCATACGAGGCATTTTCGCAATAATGTTATTTTTGCGGAAGAAAATTCTGACTTTTTCACTTTTTCTAGTCGGTTACGAGATATGAGTGAATGACATTTGTGTGAATCATAAACTAGTTCACTTTAGTGAAGTCCGTCAGATGGCCATGGAAGTTTGATTCATTTTCCTCTACAATGGTCGTCAAAATTATGAAACAAATTCATTTTCTTAGAAGAGAAATATTTGGCAACTAAATCCCCATCAACCCTCTTTTTTGAATAGGGAAAGTAGGTCATGTGGTACTTTTTTGGCAAGGTTTTTTGTATCTTCTTTACAGGTGTGCAGAAATTTTCAATTCAATTTTTCCGAAGAATTAGTCAGTTCAAAGAGGTTTTCAGTATGTGCACTTTGTCATGGCTCATTTACTTTGAGATGATGGTACCTGATGAATGTCGACCATTACAGTTTTGTTCATGCTCAACTTCTAACCCCTTCAACCCCCAAACTGTAATGGTTGACTTTCATTCGGTGACAAATTTCATCAGGTACCATCGTCTCAAAGTAAATGAGCATGACAAAGTGCACATACTGAAAATCTCTTTGAACTAACTAATTTTTCGGAAAAATTTAATTGAAAATTTCTGCACGCCTGTAAAGAAGATACAAAGACCTTGCCAGAAAAGTACCACATGACCTACTTTCCCTATTCAAAAAATTTAGAGGGTTGATGGGGATGTCACAGAATGCAACAAAAATCCTTCAAAAATGCACAAAAATTTGGTAAAATTGAAATCCTGATTCAGGATTTCGTTGCCAGATATCTTGTATCTTGTCTTTGTATCTTCTTCACAGGCGTGTAAAAATTTTCAATTAAATTTTTCCGAAAAACTAGTTAGTTCAAAGAGGTTTTCGGTCAGTGCACTTTGTCATGGCTCATTTACATTGAGACGATGGTACCTGATGAAATTTGTCACCGAATGAAAGTCGACCATTACAGTTTTGTTCATGCACAACTTTCAACCCCTTTTAACCCCCTGAAAATATTTTTTTCTCTCCATTAAAGGTTTCGTAGGGGTTGAAAGTTGTGCATGAACAAAACTGCATTGGTCGACTTTCATTCGGTGACAAATTTCTCTATTTAGGAAACAGATAGGAATCTATTTTTCTATGATGTTTAATTAATTCTCGAACTCGGCAAATTCAAAATGATTTCGGTTACACAGGATGTTCCATTTTTTCTGGGCGGGTTCCAACTCTGTTTTTTTGAATTTCGACCTGTATTTTTTATTACTCTTTCGGTTCTATATGGAAAATAAATTACACTTTATAAATATCTTTACCACAAAAATATCAACGGTTTTATAGATATTCTGACTGACATATCTTTTTTCCAATATTCGTCACTCAGAATATTTGAGGTTATTAAGTTGTGCCGAGTCCCACTGGAATTCATTTCAGGTCAAATGTGACACATTAGTTACTCTCTCACACTTTTTTTGATGCTTCTTATTGATCGATAATCATAGGGCGTTCCATTTGAAATAAAGGAGATTCAACTTGATGGTGAGTCGGAAAATGCTTACGTTCGATATATATATTTGCGATTTGATACAACATTAATGTCGTTTCTCGCATCTCAATCGCCAAAGACTTCTATCTTCCCAATCTCGGTCTTGCAAACCTCTCCTGTTCATCGCCTCCTGAACTCCTTCCCTCCACGTTCTTCTGGGTCTTCCTCTTCTTCTTCTTTGCGGAGGAGCCCAGTTGAGGACTTTGAGCGGCCATCTCTCGTCACTCATTCTTGACACATGCCCGAACCATTGCAGCGTCTTCGCTTCAATTGTGTCTATAATATCTGTCTCTACACCCACTCTAGCTCTTATCTCTTCATTCCTGACTCTATCCTGCAGTGTTAGTCCCGAGCAGCGCCTCCAATATCCCATCTCCATCGCTTTCATTTTGTTCTTGAGTTGCGTCGTCATTTCCCATGCCTCGGCTCCATATGTAGCGACATTCTCTATTAGGGTTTTATAGTTTTTTCTTTTAGTTTCCTTTTTTATTTGTGTACTCCACAGCACGCCATTCAGTTGTTTCGTGATTGTTCTTCCTTGGGCGATCCTTTTCTTTATTTCCCTTTCACTGGATCCGTCTGCTGTGAGAGTCACTCCGAGATAGGTGTATTCCTCTACTCCCTGTATTATTTCATCTCGCAGGATAAGGTCTCTTCTGTCGTTATTCACGACAATATATTTTGTTTTTGAGATATTTATGGTCATACCCCACTGTTTATATGCCTCATCTAATTTCCTCAGCATATAATAAATATCTTCCTCATCTTCGGCCATAATGACCTGGTCGTCTGCAAAATGTAGAGTGAAAAGTCTATCTTCTCCTATCGGAATTCCCATATTTCGACATTTTCTTCGCCAATGTTTCAGAGTGGAGGCAAGGTAGACCTTAAACAGAGTCGGGGCTATCGGACATCCCTGTCGGAGACCTTTTGATATACAAAACTCCTCTGATAGTTTTGTTCCCACCTTCACCCTCGCTGAAATATCTGTGTAGAGCTCCTTCACTGCCCTAATATATATCTGGCTTACGCCATTTTCTTCCAAGGTCTTCCACAATTTAGCGAGGGGTACACTATCATAAGCCTTCTGCAAGTCAACAAAAATCAGGTGTGTCTCCAAGTTTCTCTCTGTTCTTTTCTCCACGAGCTGCTTCAGGGAAAAAATGTTGTCCACGCATGATCTTCCTGCCCTGAACCCATTTTGTTCCTCTATGTCAACTATTTCATCCTCTATTCTACTCTTTATTATCCTAACATATAATCTGGACAAGGAATTGGTAACACTGAGTCCTCTGTAATTTGAACACACTTTACGATCACCCTTCTTATGTATGTTAGAAATATAAGCTGTCTTCCATTCCGGGGGTAACTCCTGTCCCATTACGAAGTTGCTAAATATGTACGCAAGGAGTTCGTGAAGTTCATTTGAGCCGTTCTTCAGTAGTTCTATTACGTTCGAGATTGTGCTAAATTTCTTGAGAATCGTCTAACTAAAAAAATAGAAGATATTCATACTCAAAAGTATGAATGCTTTCGTGCAGCTTCACCATGTTACATAAAGATTTCTAGTAGAATGATAAGGCGCGAAAATGCAGAACACCCACCTTGAAGGTTGTTTTGGAAGGGTTGATTTTCGTTTGACGTTGAAAGGTCGGTGAGGGCCGGTATTGTCAAGCATGATGGGACGGTCTCTAAGTCGCATTCCTTCCCTGTACATGTTATGTTCTTCGATCCATGCCTCCTTGCTGATCCAGCAGCTTCCACATCTATAACAAAAAAATTGAGAATCAACTAGATGCTAAAATCCAATGATGATTGTATAATGTAATGTAGATTCAGTTTGAACAACAAGTGCATACAAATTTTTGAAAGAGAACAGAACATATATATTTCGATTGGAGGATATATTGAGAGGATTTTTTAAAATTTGAAGGTGAAATAATATTCTACAAAAACTAGATGGTTTTAAAGACCTTCCGCTTTTCGTACGGCAGCTTTGACTTTGGTTTTTTCTGCTGCTGAATATTGTTGTTCGATTTGGTTCAACAGCGCTCTTGTTTTTCCTGTATTTGGGTTATTAGTGCAAATGCAAATTCGAACATAATTATTATAAATTTGATCCATCATTTCCCCAAATTACCTTCAGGAAGTATTCAAAATCAGATTTCAAAAGTGGGGTTTCGGATTTGCCAGGCATGCACGAAGTAACAACGGTGTATAGTAGAATTGCTTTTTCTGCCATAGAATAATGAAATATTTATTCCTATTCTGTGATACACACGTGTTCTTCGTCAATATAACCAAACAATTTCCGTTTGCGATTTGTCAGTAATATGACAGTATGACAGTCTGTGCTCTTCTTTTTATATTTTATATATTTACTTGGTCGTTGTCTTCTACTCTGATCAGATCGAAGTATAGCTATCTCTGTTTTCCTAAGCAAAGTAACACATTTGACGTCCTTTTCTTTCCGAAAAAGCTGAATTCAACGTTGCCATATCGTGCACTCAAGACAAATCCCTTTAAATGCAAATCCCCATTTTTATTTTTCAGTTTTAGGGGATCAAAAATTTTTTTCAAAAATATAATATTGAAATAATATGTTTGAAATGTGATGTTCTAAAGGTTTTTCATGAAAATTACTGCATTTTCGTTTAAAGGAAAAACCCCCATTGATGCACAGCTTCATATTGCCATTAGGTTCATTAGTGGGACTATAAGATCTACACCTCTACAGTACTTGCAAATATTGTACCACCCCATATTCGTAGTTGCAGTCAAAAAGTATTGAGATGAATATCATTCCTTTTCGAATTTACTCCCAATAATTTCTTATATTCCGGACTCTAAAATTGCTAGATTGAAATCTCGTAAACCTCTATGAATTAACTGTTTTCTTTATTATAATAAAACTAACAAAGGAATTTGTCGTTCGGAATGGAAAAGGTTTGGTCAGCAATCCTTCAGAAAAAGTTCGTGGTTTTAATCTTCCTAGGGCGAATTGGTGCATTTTGAATCGACTTAGAACAAGTCATTGTCGCTGTAATGATTTCCTCTTCAAATGGAATTCGGTTGAAAGTCCAAGGTGCGAATGCGGAGAAGAAAATGAAACAATAGGACTCTTAGTTAATAGTTCCAATATATAAACTTGACGATGGTTTCGAGGCAATTGATTCGGTGTCTGATTCTTTTTTGAAGTAGATCATGAACTTCAATTTCATTTAATGGGTAAAAAATCATTTACTAGTTCATATTTATTTTTTCGTCTTTCTTTTGTTTTCCGGTGGGATTTCGAGTTATCAACCTGCATCGAAAGGAGAAAAGCAATTTGGTTGATGAAAAAGAGCCCAATAACAAACAATAATTTCACTACACCCATATGGGGAGATAGAGTTCTTCCTGAGGTTTGTATCATACCTGAAAATGTATGGTGCCCCGTTTACATCTCCTCTGATACTACTGTGATAACACATATAGTTTGATATAGGTGAAAAAAAATCTACTGCTCTTTCTCAAAGAATATATATTCATGTTTTTTATAGATTTTGGCTTCCAGAAAAGGAAAACTGACAATTGAATATAGATATCTAAATCTCTATTCAAATCTTCGTCTTGGTATAAAGAAGAGTTTCCTTGAAACCCTTCAAGATAGAGATCCAATCTCATCCCTAGTTTTTCTTCAACTAATTCTTATATCATTTATTTCTTTGATTTCTAGGGTTTTGACAGCAAAGGATTTCTCGATCTCTAATGGCTAGTGATTCTGTTCCCTTAAGTCCCATATGACAATGTGAATTGCACAATACCAATTTTTATCGATTTTTGACGGAAGCCACACGTAGGGCTCCAAATTGCGTGTACTTCTTCGAGCAACCTGAAATGATACAAATCCCACATGCATCGAACAATTATTGGGTGAGTATGGAAAGTATCCCTCAAAGGTTATTTGGGAAGGGATTTGCTTTAATTTTGAAGTTTTTCATCTGGATATCTGAAAAAAATTATGCTCAAAATAAAAAAAAAATTATCATTCATAGTAAACGCCTTCGCGAATTGTATTCCACTAGGGTTCTTGGGATATTAGGAGTTAAAATTCAGAAGAAAACCTACAAAATAAAGTATGATAAGAACTTATTCTGTGGAAGAAAATAATTGAATAAAATCTGTGCTCTTAGTTTAATATATCTTTCAGATACCATCCGAATTCAAAAGGCACACGGTGTAAAAAATCGCATTAGTTGAAAAGAATATCGGGAGATATGGGAATTAATACAAGGAGAATTTTCGGTAAAAAAAATTAGCTGTCAGAACGTACATTAGCTTCTTTTGTGAGACACGAACCCAGAGACGTAAAGAAAAGGAGCCAGCGCGTTGTACTGGAAGTATGGAAAATTTTAGGGGTTGACGAGGGTCTATTGATAAAGAATGCGGATTGATGCCGATTAACCGATGATTTTACAGAGAGTGAGAATACAGACTCGCAGAGCGTTTAAAAGGATACAGCATGATATGAAATGTTTATTAATATCATTTTATTCCTTTTTTTGATCATAAACCACATTTAAAGTCAGAAGAAATAATTAACGTGCCAGGACATTTCTAATATATAATATATACACCGTGAATCCGGAGAAGACCGTGAGTTTTTGGATAAGTTCACACAGACAGTCTCGAAACAATGTTTGGATTATGGTTGGGGGTCTCTATTGAGAATATACAGGGTGATTTGTCCGATTCCACCGATTGCACTTTTATGATAACTTTGGTATGGCTCATTCGATTTTAATGAAATTTTCAGCGAAGTTCGATATTGATGAGTACATTCATTAATTCTAAATATTTTTTCAAAATAAGTGGTTGTTATTGTGATAATTACAGGTTAATTGTGCAGGTTGAAAAAATACCCTGTATATCGCGTTTCCAAAACTACGCTATCTGTTTACGATTCTACTACAATAAGTCATTATTTGATAGTTTCTAATTTTTTGGCACACTAGTTTTCCGAGAAAATGTTTTCAAAAAAAGACAATGTCGAAATTTCGCTCCAATCGATTCTACTTTTATTGATATCATTGGTATGGCTCATCCAATTTTGATGAAATTTGCAGTGTAAACAATATGAATGAGTACATTCAATATTTGTTGCAATCTTTCAAAATAAGGGTTGTAATTGTGATAATTCCAGAATTTCGGATTAATTGTGCAGTTGTAAATAAACACCCTGTACATTACTTTTCCAAAACTTTCTTATTCGTTTCAGATTCGACAATAATATGCCATCATTCAGAGGTTTTTAATTTCTTTGTCGCACCTCTGGTGTTCCGAGAAAAAATGTTTGAAGAAAAGCATAATCGAAATTTGGCGCAAAAGCAGTGAGAATATTCTGCACTAGGTAGTAAAGCTGTATATTCCAAGGATGCAAAGCAGTTCTTAGGTTCTGAAATATTCTTTTCAAATTTCAAATTCATATTTAATTGCTCATATTCTTTATTAAATAATTCAATTCAGAATATATTTCGAATTTGAAAAGAATATTGTAGAAGTGGCGAACAGCTTTGCATCCTTGGACAATACAGCTTTCCTACCTAGTGCGGAATACTCTCACTGCTTGTGAGCCAAATTTCGATTATGCTCTACTTCAAACATTTTTTGTAGGAAAACCGGAGGTATGCCTGAAAAATTGAAAACCTCTGAGCAATGACATATCATTGTAGAATCTGAAACGAATAAGAAAGTTTGTTCAACTGCACAATTAATCTGAAATTCTGGAATTATCACAATTACAACCCTGTATTTTGAGGGATTGTTGCGATTATTGAATGAACTCATTCAGATTGTTCTACACTGCAAAATTCATCAAAATTGGATGAGCCATACCAAAGTTATCAATAAAAGTAGAATCGATTTGAGCGAAATTTCTACATTATCTTTTTTTGAAGAAATTTTCTCGGAAAACTAGAAGTGTGCCAAAAAAATTAGAAACTCTCAAATAATGACTTATTATAGTAGAATCGTTAACAGATAGCGCAGTTTAGGAAACGCGATGTACAGGGTGTTTTCTCAACCTGCACAATTAATCTGGAATCATCACAATAACAACCGCTTATTTTGAGAAAAAATATTGAAATCAATGAATATGCTCATCTATATTGTACTTCGCTGAAAATTTCATCAAAATCGAAAAAGCCATACCAAAGTTATCAATAAAAGTAAAATCGGTCGAATCGGACAAATCGCCCTGTATATTCTCAACAGAGACCCCCAACCATAAACCAAACAATTTTCCGAGATTGTCTTGACTAGTGTAAACTTATCCCGAAATCTGACGTTCTCCTTCGGAATCACCTTGTAAATAATAAAAAATTCACTTTTTATCAGATTTCGAAGAAATTTAACCTTGATCCCTATATTTCTCAACAATGTAATACATTTCGATGATTGAAAGAGGTTTCGAAGGCGATTATGTTGGCAAACATGGCCCGATGAAGCATGAATTCATAACTCTGAGGGGCTATATCATCTGAACTATAAGAAACCGCCTATAGTTTCGACGATAGATTTTGTTCAGAAAGAAACACTGCGTAGATTCATGCAAATCTCTAACCAATATCTTCGCGACGAAAAAATTAAAGGTTTAACAGAGTTGGTTAGGAGGGAACTTTCTGAAAAATCCACCCGAAAAAAGTTGTAAATTTTGAAAGATGTGGAGCCAAGGTCGATCTGCAAGGGGTGGTACTTAGCACCATTTCCCTCATCAATCTCTCCTTGCCTTTCAATCTCCATTCAGAAAGACTCATTCGAATAAACTTCGCCTGCCCAATGATTTCTACCTGACCGTACAAATTTTCCGCTCCCAATCCAACGAAAAAAACCAGGAAATTTCCATCCGGACTGTCCGATAGGAAGAAAAACCCGAAGATAAGCTGCATCTCCCAATAAATCCTCCGGGATCAGGCCAAGAACGTGCCCCAATAAAAAAATAAGATTAAACATGAGATCATCCGGAAAATCCATAGTTCCTTCCAATTCAGGATCTATACACACCGGGGAATCGAGAAATGAAAATTTTCTCCCACTCATTTCGGCCAATATCGTAAATTGGCTAGGCGGGTGGCCCACGGGAGCTTCCAGGGCTTATCTTACATCTTCATTGTATTTATGGCTTGACGTCGATTTCTAACGAATCAATTTTTGATGCCCTCGGGCGTATTCGGTGAGAGCCTTGTCGACACGCGAGTACATCCGTTGTTTGTTTTGATGATAAACATGCTGCATATCCACTGTTATAAAATCAGTCGTTAGGCCATGGAGTTTAGACACATTCCACTGTGTATAATTTAAAAATGTTAGGTTATGGTAAGATTCCTGTCAGATAGCTACGCGCCGGGTAACATTGTTTCTGGTTTTTTCTGGGTTTTCACTCCCAATATTTGAGACAGAACTATTTAAATTAAATAAAATTGTTTCTCAATGAATCTTCCTTGCGGATTACAGGATTAAACTATTTGTCAAGGGAAGTCTCTTGAAAAAAATATTGCCTAAAGAACAATACAGGAACAATACAAACGATAAACAAAGCGAACTGTGAAGTTTGAGAGTACAGATCTCACTCTTTCATAAGAAAAAAGGATAAAATTTAAAGAATTATTTTCTTTCGATTTTTCGTTTTGAGTTATTTTCTGAAACGAACGATTGAAAAAGGCCTATACCTTTCCTTTAAATACCTGTCGGTTGAAGATTATTTTGGGAGGATTTTGTCCCATTTTTCAGTTTTTTTCTGGGTTTCCACTTCCAATAATTGAAACGTAACGGCCGAACCAGAAACACAATAACTTCTGAAAAACACAACTTAGCACCTCGATATTTGTAGAGTAGGTTTGGACCTTAATATCGAAGGCCGAATTCGTGAATGGGTAAAGTCCACCCAATAATTCCGCAGATATACCCATTCAAAATTTAATTTTCCCAATATTTCCAAAAATATAGATTGGATCGAATTGAAATCTAGTACTTAAAATGACAGTTTGAAGGTTCATACAGAATTTAATGAGGGTAATTTGATGAGAAAATCACAGAATATTAAATGTTTGAAGAAAAGCATAATCGAAATTTGGCGCAAAGCTCTCACTGCGAAGTTCGATGATGAGTACATTCATTAACTCTAAATATTTTTTCAAAATAAGTGGTTGTTATTGTGATAGTTACAGGTTAATTGTGCAGGTTGAAAAAACACCCTGTATATCGCGTTTCCAAAACTACGCTATCTGTTTACGATTCTACTATAATAAGTCATTATTTGATAGTTTCTAATTTTTTGGCACACTAGTTTTCCGAGAAAATTTTTTCAAAAAAAGACAATGTCGAAATTTCGCTCCAATCGATTCTACTTTTATTGATATCATTGGTATGGCTCATCCAATTTTGATGAAATTTGCAATGTAAAACAATATGAATGAGTACATTCAATATTTGTTGCAATCTCTCAAAATAAGGGTTGTAATTGTGATAATTCCAGAATTTTGGATTAATTGTGCAGTTGTAAATAAACACCCTGTACATTGCTTTTCCAAAACTTTCCTATTCGTTTCAGATTCGACAATAATATGTCATCATTCAGAGGTTTTTAATTCCTTTGGCGCACCTCCGGAGTTCCGAGAAAAAATGTTTGAAGAAAAGCATAATCGAAATTTGGCGCCAAAGCAGTGAGAATATTCTGCACTAGGTAGTAAAGCTGTATATTCCAAGGATGCAAAGCAGTTCTTAAGTTCTGAAATATTCTTTTCAAATTTCAAATTCATATTTAATTGCTCATCATATTCTTTATTAAATCATTCAATTCAGAATACATTTCGAATTTGAAAAGAATATTATAGAAGTGGCGAACAGCTTTGCATCCTTGGACAATACAGCTTTCCTACCTAGTGCGGAATACTCTCACTGCTTTTGCGCCAAATTTCGATTATGCTTTTCTTCAAACATTTAATATTCTGTGATTTTCTCAGGGTAATTTGATGAGAAAATCACAGAATATTAAATATTTGAAAAAAAAATTTTTTCAAATTGTTCTAATGAAACGATCCTAACAAATGGCACAATGTTGTCTCCCAACATCTTCGAACTGGCTGCGAAGTTTCATTTTGATTGAATCAGTATTTCTTGAGTTATACCGAAAAAACAACTATATCGAGAAGAAAACTAGGAAATTCTACATACTTTTTCTCAATATCTCCAAAACTAATAGCCGTATCGAATTGAAATTTGGTACACTGCTTTAAAATATGAAGTTCTAGGTATAACTGAAATTTTTCCTGAATATGAACGATAGTCTCGGAAAAAAAATTCTTTTAATTGAGTGACTATACGATTTCAACGAAACTTTGCTCGAAGCTGTGCGTTGTTATGCTCCAACTAACTGCCAAGTTTCAATCGAATCGCTTCAGTAGTTTCTGAAATATGAGGAGGTAAACCTTAAAATTTCAAATGGCTATTTCTCCGAAACTATTTGGCTGATTTGGTCCATTAACGAACTTGACCTTCGTATTTTGAAATAGAACCCTTCCTGAAATGTTCAAGTCGATAGAAACCTCCGTTCCCCGTTATCGTGGTGACAGCCGGCCGGACAGAATCGATTTTGACAACGGATTCGTCATCAGTGAGTGCAACCTAGTCGGTTGTGACCAATTCCAGTTCGGAATTCGAAAATTACAGACATTGTGACGGAACGATAACACGCTGTTCCCACTAGAACATGCGCGCAAAAAAGTTGCGCATTGTGCATTTTTTCAACCTGTTGCACCAAAAAAATTTTGGGAAATACAACTCTGAAAGAAGAATGTTATGCTCTATCTCAAAAGAATATAAATACATACTAAACCAAACCATAGACTGCTTCGAACAAATATGTAAAAATTCACACGAGATTCAACCTGACGTAGTTCCAGTATAAAAAAACTTGATAAACCTATTCCAAGGCTACCTACTGACTTAATAAAAGTGAATTTAGTACCTTTGAGTTGATCATTATTGAAAATGTCGAGCCCTTTAAAGGCAAGGGCATATTCATATCAGTGTTGCTATATATTTCAAAACTCTTGTAGCAATCCTCGTATCTCAAGATTTTCGCAGCTGCAAAACTTCACATTTTCTAACCGGAACAAAAGTATTCGAAATCATACTTTGTTGAATCATAGATATGTATGAAGACGATTGTCATAAAAGATCCTACAGTTCTTTTCTATTATGTGAATCCACGTCTGTTCCGTATCATTTAACTGGGTCATAAAAAAGCAGTATCGAGGAACGACCAATCAAAAACCACCAATATCCCACATTTCACACATTGTCCTCGCTAAAAGGTTCTTGACGTTTCCTGGACAAAGTGAACTCGATAAAATCGATTCCGAAGTGGGCTGTCTAGAACGGACAAGCCAAGAGTTTCGGAGAGGTCTCGATGAACTCCTTTTCGTAGCGGCGAACATCAAAGGTTGACGAGAAAATGATCTTTTCAATGGCGCTATTGAATATTCAGTAGGAATAGGTCAACTGTTAGAAAACCTCGTTAAATTAATAGACCAATGTAGGATAATTACTGAAAAAAAAAGTATAGTAGAATATAACAAAAATTAAAAGAAAAATAATTAAGAGACGATCTAAGGTCAGAAAGTGGAAGGGGTTCAGCTAACCTTCGAGTTCTATAGAAAAAAATATATGGCAAAGTTGTAGGTAATGGCAAGCTATAGGTACACTTTCGTATTTACACTGTTTCCACATAATTTCGAAATTTCCGTGTTTTGCTTTGGCTTTTCATTTTATCTGGTGAAAACTCGCTTTTATGTTCCAAATCCAGTATATTTCTTTCGATTTGAAAATTTTATTTTTCATGTTATTCTGACTAAATATCGATAAGGCACCCTAATTTTCAACCAAAATTCTAACGTCACAATATCTCTTTTTTTAAAATAGTTGGTCCTCAGGTAGTATATAGGGCCCAAAACCTCCGAGTACCTTCCCTACTTATCCAGGAAATACCTTTTAATGGGATAAATTTTCCAGGGGTAACTCAGGTGTGTATGGATTTTTTCAAAAAGGCAACTACACATATAATTTAAGGGAGATTTTACAACCAATCAAACTTTTGGATTAGTGTTCTTCTTTTTTTGCATTTTCTGAGAAACTACCGGCAGAAAGCTGAGATTTCAAGGAACAAAAAGCTTCTTCAAGAAAGTATATACTTTGATGTGAGACTTTTCGATCGAAAATAAGTGTGCTTTTACGATATTTAGTCAAAATAAGGTGAAAAAATTAATTTTTTTTGGAAAAGACTAAAACTAAAACCATACTGTTATTCCTAGATCGATAACAAACCCAACTCTACTTATGCCAAACATCTATCAGAAACAGAACATGAATTCCACCGCAATTTCAAAATTTTCCATACAGAAAACAAAACAAAGATTGAACCTTTGGAAGCACAAAAAATGAACAGGTACAAAAACAGATCATACTCAACGACCAAACTGACCTGATCCCCATTTCTGAATATCTCCGAATGAACTTTTGGAATTTCCATAAACTATATGATATTCTGTCACGTTTTCCAACATTCACTTAAAGACAACGATTTTGTAAAAGTTGTTAGTTACCATACTCACCTTATGAAGTCACAATATAAGTGACGAAACAATTGTCGTGAAGTTAATAAATATAAGCGGAAATGAAATGTTTCACTTTAATCTATATCAAGATGAATTTCCGTCAAAAGTAAAGTCCGAAACACTCAAATATTTGATCCACAAATTAACAGAAAAACAAATCAAAGTAACCAGTGTCCCAAAAAAACTCGTCACTCCTAGAATTGGAGAGAGATTAATGTTTGTACTCATCATTAATAACTGCCCCTAAAAAAATTTCCTTGTATACTTCATTCACTTTTATAAAGTATCCCGGTTTGCCATGGCATCCTGACAGATTTCACCGTGTATAGTTTGAAAATGTTAGGTTATAGTGATTTTCCTGTCAGATAACTACACAGCGTTGTCCTCTCTACAAAGAGGTAGTAGTAATTACTCATTTTTCAAAATGTGAATCTACATTGGGAAAGTAATGAATTTGAGAAAATATGTGAATTCTATAATTCTAAAGACCTGTCGAATGTTGAAGAAATTTTTTTCTCTGTTGATACTGGAAATATTTCACGTATATAAACATGGTTGGAAGATTCAGTTATGATTTTTTCCTGTACGGAAATCAAGAATCGAGTGTTTTGGAATTTCTATGAAAAATGATGGATAGAGTAGTCCGTTACTTTGTGATAGTTCATTCGAAAAAAAATAAAAGTACTCGAATAACCCGGCAGTAAAACTTCTAAAAGAACAGACGGACCTATGGAATTCCCTAATTTTCTAAATTCTCAAGAAATAAGCCTACAGAGGTCATTTAAATACCTTGTTGCACAACTTGAAATATTCCAGTATGAAAGTGTAGAAGTACTACGAAACCTGTGTCACAGTTAACCTCAAAAGAACTAACTCCATTTACACAGTTCTTGGGAATCTAGGTGAATGATACATATACTGGATTGGGATCAACATATTTCTAAACTGGGATGCAGCTTAGCTTCAGTCTATTATCTTTGGGTGTAATGACAAGATATCTGGATAAATTATCCATGAAAACTACATATCATGCAGTATTCAAGTCAAAAGCAAGACATGGAATTATGTTTTATGGGCATACTTTGAAGTCAACTCAAATATTAAATTTCCAGAAAAAGGCAATTCCTAAAATATTAGAAAAAATAGAACTGAATGAGATATGGTTCAATTCATGTTATTAAAAGAGAGTGGAAATTGGCATTTTGACATTGTCGATATTTCAGGAGCGCCAACCCGCCTTGGTTTTAGTTACAAAAACATGATAGACCTAAATCATGGCCAACCGGGATACTTTATAAAAGTGAATGGAGTATAGGTTAATAGGTTTAGAACAACTGAACTCTCGATAAAAGCCTCTGAATAAATAACATAAGGAAGGAGCATAATGCCACACAAAGTGGGTCCGGGATGGATGTTGCATATGGCCGACTTCCCTTTCACTTTGAAGAGAGAACAACTTGTTCCGAGACTTCTTTGTCTGAAGAAACTAACATGAGTCATACTTGGAGGTTCAATATGGGCGCCTATGTCCCACTTTTATACGAAGTAGAAAAGCGTTATGCTCCTTCCTGTTGTTCTTTATTCAAAGATAAAAGCCCTTCAAAGGTACGACAGGAATTTTTGTTGGTTGCCAACAATGTTGGCATTCCAGAAAAACGAAGCAGGAGATTTGGAATATCTCTGCGCCAAGGTAACTCGTTCCAGGGGTTGCGAAATATAACAATAAATTGCTTCATTCGATGGAGTGGAGACCGGAAAATTCTGGATTTCCCAGAGATGTTGATTTAATTATCGGCAATCTTTCGTTTCTAGATTCAATTAGCTTTGAATCGTTTTATAACAGTTATATTGCCGGGACTAGTCAATTACTTATTCTGACCTGTTTTACACTCAATAAGAAAGTGAGTATAATCAGGTACAATTATTTTAACCACAGATTTCTCTCATCAAATAAACTACTTTTTTCATTCACTATTTTCCAAGTATATGGATCATAAAGTAAATAAAGATTGTTCTATTCTATAGATATATCACCATAGAACATTGACTGTCGTTCTGGTGACAGAAAGATTGCTTTTTCATCAATCAAATCCCGTAATCAATCTTTTTGCGCGAATGTTCTAGGGGAACAGCGTGCTATCGTTTTGTCCAAATGTCTGTAATTTTCGATTATTGAGCCGAAAATGGTCTCAAACGACTAGATTGGACTCACTGATGACGAATCCGGTGTCAAAATCGATTCTGTCCGGCCGGCCGTGGACACGATAACTGTCGAACGGTGCGAGCTAGCAACTTGAAACTTTCAGGGTAGGTCGCGCATTAGAATGCCGCGGTTAAGTTCGTTAATGGGCCAAATTCAGAAACTATTTGAGCAATTAGGTGGAGTATAACAACTCGCAACTTTGAGCCAAATTTTGTCAGGATCATACTGTCAGTAAATTAAAAAAAAATTTTTTTCAAATTGTTTTTTTTTTCGAAAACCGGTTATCATATCCAGAAAAAAATTCCACCCGGACTCTGAGCTTCATATTTCACAGCAGTGTACCAAATTTCAGTTCGATACGATTATAAGTTTTGGAGTTATCGGGAAAAAATATGTCAAATTTCGAGTTTTTTTTCTCGATATCGTTGTTTTTTTTGGTATAACTCGAGAAAAACTGATTCCATCCTGATAAAACTTCGCAGGTAGTTTGAAGATGCTAAAAGATAACTTAATGCAAAATTTCGTGATGATCGTGTCATCAGAACAATTCGAAAAAAAAATGTTTGTGATTTTCTTATATCATCCTCATTAAACTCTGTATGAACCTTCGAACTGTAATTTTCCGATGAAGTACTGGATTTCAATTCGATCCGATCTGTATCTTTGGAAACATTGGGAAAATAAAATTTTCAATGGGTATATCTGCGGAATCATTGGGTGGATTTTACCCATTCACGAATTCGGCCTTCGTAATTAAGCTCCAAACCTTCTCTACAAATATCGAGTTTCTGAGTTGTTTCTTTCGGAAGTTATTGTGTTTGCGAGGTCGGCCGTTAGACCGACCGTAAACACAATAACTTCCGGAAGAAATGACTCAGAAACTCGATATTTGTAGAGTAGGTTTGGGGCTTAATTACGAAGGTCGAATTCGTGAATGGGTAAAATCCGCCCAATGATTCCGTAGATATACCCATTTAGAATTTTATTTTTCGAATATTTCAAAAAATACAGATTAGATCGAATTGAAGTCCAGTAATTTATCGAAAAAAATCTAGAAAAGCATTGCCGTGAAGGCAACAGCTTTCGCGCGCAAGTTCAAATTCGTTGCCGAAGCGGTCATCTACAATGAACATGCGCACAAAAGCTGCTGCCTTCACGGCAGTGCTTTTCTAGATTTTTTCAGGAACCAACCGAATATTTTATATTCAGGGAACGGAAAAACGGTAACCGAAATAACCAAGTTGATTTGCGGGACATATCCAATATAAACTTGAAACTATTAACATGAAATCAGGAATCCCAACTTAAATTTCAGCCAGTCGGAGATGATCTTTACAAGAACCTATATTTGGAAGGACTTGTCTTGTTTGAGGAGCCGAGGCATCGTTTACGGATATTTATAAATAACGTGAACCTTTTCATGTTGAATTTGTTCCAAAATTCCTCTTCCCCCAGTGATAGTAATTTTGTAGGTTGGCAACTTGGACCGAAGTCGTCTATTGAACATAAATTGTAAATTCAATTTCGTATTTCAATTTGACTTCTTGTGACATATCATTTCAGCTGACAGAAGTTAAAAGTGATATTTTTCCCCAACATTCTTCGTATGTTCCTCTATTCTCATTCTGGAATTTCAACAGTTCTAGGAAATAACATTACCAACACAAACAAGTAACAGTTTTCCAAATCTTGAAATACGAGCCTTTGAACTCAATGTTCGGGCGGGAATGGCTTCAGCCCATGATAAAATTCGAGTCGAGTTGAACTGAGTTAAACCTGACTAGAAACTTTCATTGAATTCAACAATAGCGGAAATGAGAGAACGTTATCAGTTTTGTTATCCTTCATCAGAGTTCGTGAATTAACTTTATGTGTTCATGAGAGGTATTTGCTGGTACAAATGAAGTAGGTAGTTTTGTTTTTCTGGAAAATTATTCGAATATTTTCGAGTTGTAAGAACGAGCAATTCATTCTTTTGTATATCACAGTGTTAGCAGAGGAAATGTAAACGAGGTACCATACATTTTTCCGTATGATACAAGAGCACAGATGAAATCCCCAGCAAAAACTCTGTCTCCTCGTACAAGTGTGATTTGTTTAAAGAACATGGATGGCATCTTTTTCATTGGAAAATAATTTCTGCATCATCTTGAATTTATTTTGACGAAATATCTTGACATAATATCTGAAACAGAAAGAGGACAGAAAACCAGCAGGAAGAAGTGAATAAAATTACCTACATTTGCTCTCTAACCGGGAGAGTCTTTCGACCAGGTCCGGTCCTCCAGATGATGGTTTTCAGATCCCCAGATAAACGAAGAACGCTACAGGTCCCTTATATTGGGGAATCATCTTCTTCTTCTTCCTCTGATTCCTATCCGTTCCGGATGTTGGCTATCATACATGCTATTTTGACTCTGTTGGCTGTTGCTCGAAAAAGCTCTGTGGTGTCCACATTATACCATGTTCTCTAATTTTTTAACCATGAAATCCGCCGTCTTCCAACACCTCGTTTTCCCATCACTTTTCCCTGCAATGTGGTCTGCAGCAGCTGGAATCTGCCCTCGTTTCTCATTATGTGTCCGAGATATTGGAGCTTCCGAACCTTCACAGTTTCCACCACTTCTTTGTCCTTACCCAGCCTTCTAAGTACTTCATTATTGGATATATGTTCTATCCATGATATTTTCAAAATTCTTCTATACAACCACATCTAGAGTTTTTTGGTTGTGGCTTGAGTAAGTGGCTTTTGAACAAACTTTTCATCTTATTGAACGCAGACCTGTCCTTCTCAATTCTACTGCGTATTTCTCGTGAATGATCCCAGTGTTCATTCACATTTGTTCCGAGGTAAGTGAAGCTGCTTACTTGTTCTATGGGTTTTTGGTTGATGTTAATCTGACATGCACTTATGTTTCCCTTACTGATGACCATTAGTTTTGTCTTACTGATGTTTATGTCTAGGCCATATAATTGGCTGGAAGCTGTTAATTTATCCATTAGTTGTTGTAGTGACTTCAAAGTGTCTGCAAAAATGACCGTATCGTCAGCGTAACGGATATTGTTTATTCTCTCTCCATTAAGAGGGATGCCAAATTCTGAGTCGTCTAAAACCTCTCTGAAAATATATTCCTAATATACATTGAATAACAGTGGAGAGAGAATGCAACCCTGTCTTAGACCTCCGAGTATATTCGCCTCTTCGGTTTTCTCATTACCAACTCTGACTGAAGCAGATTGATTCCAATACAGGTCCGCTATCACACGAATGTCCTTTCCATCCAGACCCACATCTTTCAGTATCTGCATCATCTTTTGGTGTCACTCTATCAAAGGCCTTCTTGTAGTCTACGAAACATGCATACACTGTACAGTTCATATCTCTGCATCGTTGGAATAAAACGTGTATGCTGAATATGGCCTCTCTTGTTCCTACTGCATTTCGGAATCCAAACTGAGTTTGCGATATCTGCTCCTCGCACTTGCGGTATATTCTCCCATGGATGACCTTTAGGAACAATTTCAGGAGGTGGCTCATGAGACTAATGGTTCTATAGTCCTCACATTTTTTAGTTCCTGTTTTTTTCGGTTTGAGCCACTCTCGTGGAATCTTACCACTCATGTATATTCCATTGAAAATTGATGTTATCCATCTAAGGCCATCTTCATCCAGAAGCTTCAAGAACTCTGAGTTGATGTCATCAGGACCAGGACATTTTCCTTCCTTCAATGTTTTTATTGCTGATCTAACTTCATCACGTAGTATGCATGGGCCTGTATCATCAACCATTTCTGGTTGGTCAGGTCGTGCATCGTGAAAGAGTTGTTCTATATATGTCTTCCAAGTGTCTTTGAGTTCAGCTTTGTCAATTATAATCTTTCCGTCTTTGTTTTTCAACGTTGTTATGTGTCTGCTTCTAAATGTCCCGGTCAACTGTCTTACTTTCCTGTTTACGTTAAAATTATCATGTTTTCTCTGTAATGTCTCAATCTCCATACAATTCTGCTTAATGTCTGTTTCTTTTGCCTCTCGGATCTTGCTTCTTATTATTCTATTTAATTTATTGTATGAGTTTGCATCGTCCTTATAGATCCATAATTGGATATTTTACACTAGAAATCTAACAATATATCAGGAATAAATTGAAAAACTTGTGACATATATTATGTCAGGATGAGTTATAAGGATGATGAATTCTTATGATTTTGCGAAAAAGGAAATACAAAATTTTGAATTTCGATTTCAATTAGTAATACCTATTTTGAGTATATTTGTAAGTAATAAGTGGCACTTGTTCCCGGCGTACATACAATAATCATATTATCAGTTTCGAATATCTACTCGATATTCCTGTTATAATGGATGCTACAAATTCATTGATTATATGATTCGTGCATTGTTGCTATTCAAAGCTTGTGGACTAATTGAACCATGTGTTCGTTCATTTGAAACCACCGAGCACGTCATCTAGCTAATTATTAACTGATAGATGATGATTAGTTGAGATGGCAAACGTTGATACTCCATCGATTTTGATGATGCACTGATCCATTCATCATTGTTCAATCACAGCCAAATGGTTGGCTCTCTACAGTGTGTTCAATGAGGAGGCGTCGGTTGGTAAGATAAGTGTAAGATGCATAGAACATCTTCTATGCACCTTAGATCAGTGAGATAAATTTTGTTTGTACGTTAAAATGTTGTGCTCCCCTCTAGCTTTCCTTTTCTTTATGTCATGAAAATAATTTGTCGAGATAATACAGAGAATCGGTTAATCAAATGAATGAAGGTGCTTCGATTTGGTAATATGGGTTTCAGAAAAAGCAGAAAAACTTGAATATTCTTCGATATACACACATCAAAATGGTCTATAGGAAACCTGGATATTCGGTTATTTGATATGTTTTTAAAGATAATCATCCCCTATACTGTTTGCAAATAGCATGATTTCCAGGAAAGAGATATTGCTTCCATAACAAGATCAGAAATTTCGGTATTCTGGTCATCGATTCTAAGCAATATGATCTGTCACTTCGGTAAGGATGTTACTATCAATATTGCTATCTTCGCAACCTCAAAAAAGTAATTGATATGCTTGATCACAAGATAAGATAGAAAGAGAACATTACAGAGATCCATTTTTTAATTTCTTCAAAGAATTTGAAAATATTGAAAATAGGGAAGTATGTGTTAATGGAATTGTGTTCAAGGTTCTCTAGAATATTTAATTTTAAGGAAAACTCTCAAACTGAAATACCAGCATAGTAGAGAACAGCTGAGATGAATATTCTAATCATCTCAACAACAGCAATCCCTTTGAGTTTCCAACAAAAAAGTTCATCGAATTTCGAATAATTTAGGCCTGGATAAAATTGCTGCATTTGATTTCTGGTAGGTAATCAATCTTTGGTATCCAGGAAATTGGTTAATGGTCAATTGGACTTTAAGTGATTTTTTGTTTCGTAATGAATTTAATGAGTCTACGTTTACATGAATAACGAAAAACGTTGCGTAGATGGGGGTTATGTATGCGAAATCATAGAAAACTCACGAAATGTTTATGAAATAGGGTGATGTTCTTCTTCCTTGTAGCTCTGATGTCACAAACTACAGTGTTGTCAGCTCTAAAATTACCGATTATGGAAGTCCATGATAGCAATATTGCTATGTCAAAATTCATAACAAACATTGCTATAACACTCGATACGGAATACGTAATACCATGGCCATCCTGCTATATAAATAAGAAAGATAGCAATATGACTTGAATAGCAAGGTTTATAGCAATACGCAAACATAATCGACCTGAATGAATCTGAGAATAGGAATTCGACACAGATGTTTCCTTTCAATATACAAAACACGTTTCTGGAGAAATTCGTTATTTTTCTGATTATGGAGTTGATAACGGAAAAAGGTTTTGAGAAGGTTCAACTGAATCCAGATTCCATTACTTCAAGCGTGGAGCAATTTTGCGTGAGCGATTGGTGTCATACAGGGTGTCATGAGTATGCGGAATCTTGCCCAAATGGTAAACTCCTCGAGAAGAGCACTTTAACACGAAAAATATTGTCCACAGATGAACCCAGATTTGACTTGAGACCAGATTCTAGAAGAAGAAGAAGGTTGTGGAGACTCCCTGGTTATGTCGCTTGTTTGAAAACTGTACATGAGGTGGATAGATACAAAGGCGGAACAGTTATGGTTTGAAGTGAAATTGCGATAGTCCAACCCTTTATTGACATACATCCACATAGATCTGCAGAGAATATGTCAAAGCAGATTATTATTCGTAAGATATTTTTATAATTCTAGAATCACAAAACAAACTTGTGGTGAACTGTCAGAATGAAGCACTGTAAACGAACTATATGACAAGTTTGCTGACAACCTTGGCAAATATGAAGTAAAGTTTTGACAACAGTCAAATTTATGAATGTTTGTTCATCAAATACAAGGGGAATAAAAGAATCATGTAGAAACATCGTCCCTAATCGTTTTCTACTTCAGATTTATGTCATACGAAAAATTTCCCTTATCGTTGAATGAACGCACAGAAGGTTTTAATTCCAGTCTGAAAGAGAACCACTGTGACATCTCCCATAGAAACGAAAATATTCTTCTTTTTCGCTCCGAACGATCTCTGCGGCGCTTACAAAGGGGCCCTCCGCACAAAAGCGTCCTTTTTGATCATTCTCGAAATATCCTTGTCTGCCCGCATTGAAACTGACCTAAACTGAGCACGGCAGAGGTGGAGCGAAGGTAATTTACAACTTTGAATTTTGCGAGAATATGGAATAAGAGGAAAACTTCTCCCCCATAAAGTTTTAGCAGATTTTTCTGCCAGATGCGGTAAATTGGATCGGTTCCATTTCCGGTATGATTAAAATTCAGGGTGACAGATGAATGTGTAAGTTCAGTGTCGATAATGGCATTCTTGAGGGATATTGATTATTTTGGCAGCATCGACATGACGTCAGTAGCTATATTGTAACAGGAAACTTCAGTTCAAGTCGACAATCCAAAAATTTCAAAAATTTTTTGATCCTGGGGAAGAGTAATTCCAGAGAGAATTCGATGATATCTTTGATCATAAATATAGTGTTGGGTATGACGTACAAGAGCCGGCTCATTTGTCCCGTACAAAACACAGAAATGTCAGATCGCCTCACCGTTTATAAATGTAAGACTTCAATCCAAATGTCATATCATAGATTAGTTACTCTGTGGTCACATTGTCATGAAAGATTATTCCTTTGATTTGATTGCCATGTCATTTCATTAGACGAGCCTACTCTTTTGATCGAGTCATCTAGTCGATATTACAGAATTCTGTGTTGATATTTACGTATGATGAGAATTCAACAATGTTAGGTTATGTTAAAGTTTATGTTGTAATTCAGATTTCAGGATCTCTAAGAATGAATTGAACCAATTCTGAATCTTGGCAGATAATACAAAGGTGTACAGTGCTTTAAACAATGGGGTTTCTCCCAAAGTTATCGCATCGTTCTAACCTTTGATTTAATCTATATCGAACACTCTTACGAATTCAATATGACCATTTAGGAAAAAAAGGCTAATTATTGGAATGAATATGAATTAATACTTCCGATTCCGAAATTTTAAGAGAATGTGTTTTCACCTTGATCATTCAATATTAATTATCATAAATTAAAAAAATCATCAATAATCTTTCAATATTCAAATCCTGTAATGTATTATTGTCATGTCATGATCTAAGATCCCAGTCAACCACACGCACGAATTAGTAGGACTGCATCTTCTGAATAGTTTGTAAGAGACCCACTGAAATGTAGGTGTCGCATCATTGAACAATCGGGTTAAAATTTGTCCGGTTCATTTGAACCGGCTCACTGTACCGGCTCAGTTCGAAAATTGAGCTACTCTTACAAAGTCATTTTGAAGTCATGTCATACCCAACACTACATAAATAGGAATTGATTCGTGGAGAAAAGAGACCTCCAGTTATATTAAAATAACATAATCACAAGAACAAATATATGTCGTTAAACCAACAAATTCAGAGCTAATAATCCAATCAACCTGAACATCTTCACCGAAGAAGCGGATCCAAGGAGAATGACCACAGCTGTTTCACAGTTATTACTGATCGTCAGGTCAACTTACCTCGGATAAAACCGTAGAAGGAATCTCGATACTTGTCACCTTTCAGATGGATCGCTGCAGTGTAACTACGTACAGCCATCTTCCAGGAGCATCTTGCGACTCCCAACTTCGAGTGCAGAATACATCGATACGGGGCAAGATTTTTCAAAATGTGAATTTACTTTGGGAAAATAATGAATTCGAGAAAATATTATGTGAATTTAATCATTCCAAAGACCTGGCGAATGTTGAAGAAACTTTTTTCTCTGTTAATACTGGAAATATTTCACGTATATAAATATGGTTGGAAGATTCGCAGCGGGTTTCACAAAGCTCTGATTAACTTGATTGTTCTGATCAAGACAATTCTATGCTCAATTTCAGTTCATTTTTAGCAATACCACAGAATATTAAGGCGTTGATCAGAGGATGAAGCTTTGTGAAACCCACGGTCAGTTATGCTACTTTCTTGTATGGAAATCAAGAATCGAATGTTGAAATTTTACCGAAAAATAATGAATAGAGTAGTCCGTCACACATACGACTAGAGACAGGGACATGAAGGTTGGAATCGGCCAATCAGAGGAAACATGAAATGGCGATAATTTTGAACTTCACAACGTGAATGATGACTATGTTCTATATGGTGTGCCTTCGGTTACATACAGTATTTCATCTCAAAATGATATTTTTCATTGATTTCGATGAAACCACGAATGTGTATTTCTTTATTTTACACAAAAAAATGGATATTTATGTAATAAGTATTTTATGTATATTGAAAAATTCGTAACATGAAGCCGGTTCTTTTTTTACGCGCTTGTTCTAAATGAACAATTAAAAGCATTATCATTTTACCAACAAATCTGCAATTTTCGAATTACGAACGACAAATGTCCTTGAACGAATAGGTTGGACTAACACAAATGAAACATCTATTTTGGTTTATTATTTGATGAAATCAAATAATAAACCTTAGTGATCGATCAACAAAAAAAAAATTTTAACCCCCCCTGAAAATTTCACAGTTTACGTTTTGGAGTATGTAGATTTGAATGAACGAATAAAAAAAAATCCGTCCGTCTGCCGTCCGTTGTCCAGATTGGTCCGATTGGTGTACCCTAAGGGCTTAAAATTGGGGGTTTGAGGGAAAAAAAAATTATTTCTCGGAAACTTTCCACCGAATTTTTGTGAAATTCTCAACGTTGATTACTGTTGCATAACTGAACCTAAAAATTTTTACCCGGATGATATCCGACCAGTAGTCTCTGAGTTATAAAGAAAAATGCTGCAAATTTCCAATAATCCCGAGAATGAATCATCGCATTCGGTTCTAAGATTGGAATTCAGTGAAATAATCAGTTAACTTTTCATCCAGAATCATATATCTGAAAGTAGATGAAAAGATTGTTACCAAATTTTCAACATATATTGAGAAATTTCGAACGGATTCGTTAATTATTTTATAAACACAATGTGCAAATGCCCTATCGATGTTCTCGACAATTTCATAATCGTTAGTAGTTCAAATTAAATATTTTTGGGGTTTCTCTCCTAATATCTGAAACATAACTACAAAAACTCGGATAACAATTATTATTTATAGATATCACCCTGCGAATTACGGGATGAAACATTAAATTTCTTCATGGAGCTCAATTATATCTTAAATAAAACTTATATATTATTCATAAGTCATTGGTTTTTCACAACCCGAAAACTGATTCCATGAAAAAATTCATTTGAAACATTGAAATCTCAATAAATACTCTTGTGTTATTGAATAACCCATTCACATGCAGAACGCGAATTAAGAAGCGTTATTTAAAATAAAGAATATTTCCAAAATATTCGGTCGATCGGAGGTTTCCATCAATTTTGGATTGCTTAGTACAATTATCGTCAACATGTGGATGTCGGCTACTGGTTTCAATCGAAATCCAATATTTTTCGTACTGAGACTTTGAAATAGGGGTGAATATAAAAGATAATGAGCATGTATATGATAAAACAAATTGGAGGATATATGCAAACAAATCAATTAACAAACCGGAAATCTCATCAATTGTCGAGAATCTAATACTAAGGGTACTGGGGACCGTGGACAAGAATACTCCGCATGTTTGAAGTAAATTCTGTCTGTCAGGCCATAAACACTCTGTGACTTTCGAAGGAGAAGAAGGGTAATGAAATTTTCAGGTGTAGATCATGAATATTTGGGTTGAGTGAATGAGCTAAATCCGCTGAATATTTTCGGGGATACGCAAATCTAAAATTATTATTGTTGTTTTCGTAAATAATAAATTCGAAAAAACCCTGCGTCTACAAAATTGAAACTTGATAATTAGTTATAATTTTATTCGAGATCGTATATCTATGTATATTTCAGCTCCATCGGATATGCTTAATATATTTCTAATAGATATATTATGTGTTTGAAACCTACAGGTGGATTTTACACCCATTCATGAGTCTTTACTTGAGCTCCAAACTCCTGGCTCTACAACTCTTAAGTCTTAGTTGTTTGTTCTCAAAGTTATTATGTTTACAATCGGCGGCAGTAGGTCTACGTGAACCGATATTTGTAGAGTAAAAGTTTTAGTGCACAAAGACCAATTCGTAACTGATTTAAATCATCAGGCGGATGATAAACCATCATTGCACCCATTCCAGATATATTTTACCCATTCACGAATTCGTCCTTTATTGATATTAGGCCCTAAACTTGCTCAACAAATATCGAATCTCTGAGCTTCATACAACTATATCATTACCAAGTTTCAATTTTGTGTACGCAGAGGATAGTTTTTGGGTTAATTATTTAGGAAAGCACCATAACTTCAGATTTGTAAATCCACGAAACTGTTTGGTGGATTTAGCTCTATATTGAGTTTGCTCAACCGGGATACTCAGTGAATACTCTTGTCTAGTCTTCTCCTTCGAAATAGAGTGTTTACGGCCTGACAAACAGAATTTAATTTCAAAATAAATTTTTCATCACTGTGTTAGTCCAATCTAGTCGTTCAAGGTCAATTGTTGGTAAAATCATAACGCTTCATCACATTGTTCCTTAGAACAAGCGCGTAAAAAAAGGACCGACTTTCATGTTACTAATTTTGCAATATACATACTATTACATAAATATCCAGTTTTTCATCTGAAATAGGGAAATACACAGTCTTGGTTTCATCAAAATCAATTAAGAATATACCAGTTCGAGAGTAAATACTGTATGGAACCAAAGACACACCTTATGAGAACAGTCATCATTCACGTTGTGAAGTTCAAAATTATCGCCATACCGCGTTCTCTCTGATTGGCCGATTCCAACCTTCATGTCCCTGTCTCTAGTCACATGTGTCCGTCCCTTTGTGATAGTTCATTCGAAAAAAAAAATAAAAGTACTCGAATAACCCTGCCGTGAAACTTCTAAACGAACAGACAAACCTACGGAATTCCCTACTCAAGAAATGAGTCTACAGAAGACATTTAAATATCTTGTTTCACAACTTGAAATACTCCAGTATGAAAATGTAGTAGTACTACAAAACCTGTGTCACCTTAGAAGAACTAACTCAAGTTATGAACTTCTTGGGAATCTACAGGGTGAGTCTTTGACCTTGCAGAATATTTTAACAGAAGATTCCTGAAGCCAAAAGAAACACTTTTTCCCCCTACCATTTTTTCCGATTCGGCTTGGTTCGTAAGATAGAGACTGTTGAAAATCCATAAAAAAATTTAATTTTCGATTATATCTCGTGAACGATCTCATCGAATGAGATGATTTTTGGAATATAGTTTTTTATTGATACGATGAATGTTCCTGGAATACAAAATTTCATCCACATCCTCTAGTTTCTTCAATATGACCATAACATTTCATAAAAATACCAGAAATTCAAAGAATCCAACTTTTAAAAATAATTTGAATGCTATTCAACGAATTTTTGACCATTTTGGAAAGTAAAAGTATTCTTTATTTTTTTTTCGTATGATCCGTTTTCGAGTAATCTGAAATTCAAAAATAAAAAATATCTGTGAAATTCCGAGAATTGGGTACTTTGGCTGAATGCAACTCTGTTAAAGAAATTCACAGAATTCAATTTTTCCGCGTTGCCACGTCTGAAAGTTGAGAATGGAATCCTAGCATTTTTTATTTGGAATGATTTGTAAGCGGAGTAGCCGACTTTGGCCAATTCACAATGGACGTTACCGTAAGAATCCCGCAACTCGTGCGTAAAAATCAAAGAGGAAACCACAAAATTCATAAGTACCAAAATCTTCACAAAAGGTTCAACTTTGCTTTTGACTTCCATAAGTCGAATGCAGTTCTATTATTATTCCTTATGATTTCTGTTGTTTAATTCTTACATTTTGATTAACTTCTCACTTCTCCATGATAATGGGGATCTTACTGGTTTGAATGCAATCTTTCTGCTGACCCAAGTTTCTTGAAATTATGTACAGAACTTTGATAGTATTTATTTTGAGGTATTCTTCAAATGTGCTTTCATAACATAACAACCCATGGTGGAAGAATGACATAACCTTAAAACCACGGAGCCACAGATTTATAGTTCGGTTCAGAATCATAGACTATACAAGTGTATACATAGAATTAGCATATTGTTGTTTGACCTCGAAGAGTTCTTTTTTTCTGTTCGTCAATTTGGCAACGTTTGTACGTTCATAGATAAATCAGGTACATCTGTCTTATTTATTTATGAAAATGAAAGTTTGAACGGGTTATGTCTGTATCTGATAATTCTTGGAGAAAATGAAATAAACAAAGAACATTAATAATTACAAATTGAAGATGAATCTCAAACCTAATATGAGTGATAGCTACATGAATTCCCCATTATCGAAAATGAAACCAAGAGAAGAATATTCAAATCTTATCGCCCACGAAATTTGGAATACCTTACTTGTTTATTGTACTATAAATACAACTTTTTCACCAACTGGAATGTAAAAAGTAAGTTGACGCTTGTTTTCATAACAGAGTTGCTTATTTCGAAGATTTGAATGGTATATCTTAGGCTTGGAAAAACTTCAGTGTTCAGGTTTCCAGGGGCGGCTAGCCTATTATGTAAATTTATAATGCCTATATCTTTTTATCTAGGCCGAATCGGAAAAAATGGTAGAGGACAAATGTGTTTCTTTCAGCTTCAAGAATCTTCTATTAAAATATTCTGCAAGGTCAAAGACTCACCCTGCATATGAACGATGCACGGGGTTTTTACTCACATACGTCGATAATGTTGGATAGCTTGTAATAAATTATTGATTCCAAATTATCTGGGTTACTATCAGAAAAAGCAGATTTGAATTCTACATAGCACTTCCTGATACTTTGTCTCTGCTTCTTGAAAACTACCTTCGGCATTTTAAGTTTCCAATCGTGATGATAATGTTAGGATTGAGAGTAGAAATTGGCATTTGGCAACGTCTCTAAGAATTATTTCGACATTGCCAATATTTCTCGAGTGCCAACCTGCGTCAACTTTAGGTAAAAACTTGATAGACCTAAGTCATGGCCAACCGGGATAGTTTACGAAAGTGAATGGAGTATAAGTCTCTAACCCCTAAGTTGTAAAATGACCTGAACTTTCCCATTCCAAGAAACCACTTACCGCCTCGCTGCGACATCCGTAACAAATTCCTGGACCTATCAACAACTATCGCTCAAGAACACTTGAATTTAAGCCCCGCAAAATTGCTCCTGCACAGAGCTATTATCCAATTACGGTTGCGCCACGAGCTCAACTCAATTCAGTTATTCCTGCGAATAGGCACGAATGGCAACTCAGCGAAGGATGAGCTCGGCAGATATGGACTAAACGGAAACCGAAGACTTCTCTCACCTTGATGGATTGCCTACGCTAGTTCCATTTGAAGTCACGTCCCAGATGTTCGCCAAATATTTGAGGACTTTCCAGTCGGTTGCTTATACAAAGACGAATTCGAGAATTCTTGAGAAGATGGAAAAATTCTAGAAAAACACTGACGTGAAGTCAGCAGCTTTTACGCGCTTCTTCACATTGCGAAATGGCGACTTGGAAATTTCAATGAAATTTTAATGAAATATGAAAATTTTCAGAAAAAAATTGATTTTTTTGCAAATGTTTTCATCGATAATACTTCTTATTGATACTGCCCATCTTCCAAGCAAGTTTCATCTCGATCAGATAAATATTTTTAATAACTATTGAAAAATCAAAATTTCAAATGGCTGTAAGACAAAAACCATTCGGAAGGTTTGGCCCATTAACGAACTTGACCGAGATACTCAGGATCAAAACCTAACCTGGAAATTTCAAGACTCTAGATCTTTTCTTTCGAAAGTTACAGCGCACACGACCGGACGGCCGGCCGGACGGACATATTTAAATTTGACCACTCTTCTTCAGGGATACCCAATCGTTTAAGACCATTTTCGGCTCAAAATTCAAAAATTTCAAAAAGCACTGCCGTGAAGGCAGCAACTTTTGCGCGCATGTTCAATGTAGATGACCGCTTCAGGAACGAATTTGAACATGCACGCAAAAGCTGCTGCCTTCACGGCAGTGCTTATTGAAATTTTTACTGATAAATTACTGGATTTCAATTCGATCAAATCTGTATTTTTGGAAATATTGGAAAAATCAAATTTTGAATGGGTATATCTACGGAATCATTGGGCGGATTTTACCCATTCACGAATTCGACCTTCGTAATTAAGCCCCAAACCTTCTCTACAAATATCGAGTTTCTAAGTCGTTTCTTCCGGAAGTTATTGTGTTTACGGTCAGCCTAACGGCCGACTGCGTAAACACAATAACTTCCGAAAGAAGCAACTTAGGAACTCAATATTTGTAGAGAAGGTTTGGACCTAAATTACGAAGGCCGAATTCGTGAATGGGTAAAATCCACCCAATGATTCCGTAGATATACCCAATCAAAATTTTATTTTTTCAATATTTCCAAAAATACAGATCAGATCGAATTTAAATCCAGTACTTCATCGAAAAATAACAGTTCGAAATTTCATACAGAATTTGATGAGGATGATATGATAAGAAAAATCATAGAATTTTTTTTTTCAAATTGTTCTAATGACACGATTATCACGAAATTTCGCATGAAGTTGTCTTTTAGCATCTCAAAACTAGCTGTAAAGTTTCATCAGGACTGAATCAGTATTTCTCGAGTTATACCAAAAAAATAAACGATATCGAGAAGAAAACCTCGAAATTTGACATATTTTTTCCCGATATCTCCGAAACTTATGATCGTATCGAACTGAAATTTGGTACACTGCTGTGAAATATGAAGTTCAAAGTATGAGTGGACTTTTTTTCGGATATGATAAATGGTTTCCCAAAAAAAAAATTTTTTGGAAAAAAATTTCGAAAAAAAATTCACTGACAATCTGATCCTGACGAAATTTGGCTCAAAGTTGCGCGTCGTTATAGTCCACCCAACTGCCAAGTTTGAACCCAATCTCTCAAGTAGTTTCTGAAATAAAAAATAAATAACTTTAAAAATTCAACTGCCTATAACTCCGAAACTGTTCGACCGATTTGGTCCATTAACGAACTTTACTGCGGCATTCTGATGCGCAACTTCTCCTGAAAGTTTCAAGTTGCTAGCTTGCTTCTGTCGACAGTTAGCGTGTCTACGGCCGGCCGGCCGGCCGGACAGAATCGATTTTGACACCAGACTCGTCATCAGTGAGTTCAACCTAGTCGATTGAGACCATTTTCGGCTCAATCATCCAAAATTACAGACATTTGGACAAAACGATAGCACGCTGTTCCCCTAGAAAATGCGCGCAAAAATTACAGACATCATGACGAAATGATAACGCGCTGTTCCCTAGAACAAGCGCGTAAAAATGGTGACTTAAGAATAATGTATGGTAGCTTGCGAACAAATTTCTCGATTTTTCGATGCACGTGGCAGCATTGCTTTATGTAGTTATTTATTTGGTTTTTAAGTGGTGCATTAATTAGCACCACTGAAACCTTAGCCTAACGGCCGACCGTAAACACAATAACTTCCGAAAGAAACAAATTAGAAACTCGATATTTGTAGAGTAGGTTTGGACCTTGATTACAAAGGCGGAATTCGTGAATGGGTGAAATCCACCCAATGATTACGCAGATATACCCTATCAAAATTATATTTTCCCAATATTTCCAAAAATACAGATTGAATCGGATTAAAATCCAATACTTTATCGAAAAATTCCAGTTCGAAGGTTTATTCAGAATTTCATGAAGATAATATGATCAGATGATCACAGAATATTGAGAATAGAGTTTTCTTGAATATGATGAACAGTTTCCCAGAAAAAAATTTTTGGAGAAAAATTTTGAAAAAAATTTTCCTAAATTTATTGACAGTACGATCTCAACAAAATCCTGCAAAAACTTGCGAATTGTTATACTTCAAATCACAGCCAAATTTCAATCTAATCGTTCCAGTAGTTCTCGAGTTAACACGGAAATAACCACAAAATTTCAAAGGGCTTTAACTCTGAAACCTCTTGACCGATTTCGCCCATTAACTAACTCAACCGTTTCATTCTGAAATGCAACCCACCCTAAAAGTTTCAGGTCGATAGGATTCTCCGTACGTCCGTAATCGTGCATACGGACAAACGGCCAGCCAGACATAATCGATTTTGACAGCGGATTCATCATCAGTGAGTCCAGCCTAGGCGGTTGAGACCATTTTCGACTCTTGATTCAAAAATTACAGACATTTAGACGAAACGATAGCACGCTGTTCCCCTAAAACATGCGCTCAAAAATTACACTATAATTTCGTATATTGAAAGATTCATGGAATATCTTCGAATCTTATTCACAAACCTGTTCCTCATTCTCTTCCAATCTCATTTCTTTAAACTTCAATCCTCTTCTCCTTAAGAGCAAATAATAACACGTGGTGTTGAATAACGACAAGGCAACACAGCCACATTCCATTTTCATTAAACCTCGTTAATATCTCAAGGTCAGGCACCTAAATCGCGGTGAACATATTTTAACGTTGTCAATGGCCGCGTGAAATCTTAGAATTCGGGGAAATTTCGACGTTCCTAGTAGATAACAGGGTGTCATTGTTTTTTTTTTGGGATGTATTATACTTACTTATTACTTATTTATTACTTATTTATTATTATTACTTTATTCTTTTGTGAGAATGCGCAATGTTAATTATTTTTCCATTTTTCACCTCATTTCAGTTTCTATTTCGCCGAAGATTTTTGAATATAAAAAATGGCAACATTGCGCATTCTTACGATTTTTTTCAACCATTTGCATCAAAAAAATTTCATGAAAAAAACCAACTGTGGTTTCCAAAAGTCACCACGTTATATTAGAGGTATTCTAAATTCGGTGTTACTAAATTGCGAATGCTTCGGTCTCATCGTCGATCTATAGGAAAGAATACACAACTTTCCCGAACTTTCCGAGAATAATAAAACAGATCCCTCCCTTATCGAAAATTCAGGAGCACCATCGAACACATAAGACTTTCAACTTTTAACCAGCCCTATATTTCAAACGGTCCGTGGATAATTTCTTCCGCTCTCCTGCTCAACTCAAGCAGGCCAGGATCGGTTCCTGTATCGGGCTTCGCTGTAGGTCATAATTTACTTATAAGCCCACTTCTGGGAAGCGCAATACGTCTCTAAGTAACGCAGTTCCGTTAGACTTTATGAATTATTTCCTAGATCTCTATTAGAATATTAATTGTGAAATTAAATGAGGCCCGTGTCGCCTTGGATCCTCCGGGATTTCGGTGTAACGTAAATGGGGGAATAAACGTGACCGGGGTAGTTTTGTAGATGGTAAAAATTACCGGAACTTCTTGTACAGGGTGGGCCATATTGGACACATGAAGGGGAAATCCCATTTCTGTAATAGATGGTATTTTGACCTGAATTGGTTTATTCAGGTGTTTGGGGGGTTTCAATAGTAGAGACCCCGCTCGGTTGAATTAATCGCACTGGATTAATTCTGTCGTTATCAAAATGAAGACACTACCGACGAATATTTTCTGATTTTTATCAGAAATGTTGATGCTTCTAAAATAAGCAGATAATTGAAGAACTTATTGACCAGTGGATCAATATCGTTGCACTTATGACACGAAGATGTTGTTAAGGTGTATTAAAAACGCACTTTTAACACGTAACAAAAATGTATTTTCTTGTATCTGTATTAGATAACAAGACCGAAATGGTATACAAGTGATTTGCACAATGGAATCTTCCTTCTATATCTTATTCGATAGCAAGGTCGAAGCGACTTTCAAATGAGAAATAACGATTTTTACAACACAACGTATAAGTCTTGTTTATAAATTCGAGAGCGAATGTTGTTTACTATACAACGGTCAAATGAAGAGTCTCTAAAAACTAACGAAACCCAAACTAAGAAAATTCCCTTCTTCACATTATAGAGGGAGAATATAAATTTTGATTGGATTTTTGAATTAAGCGACGCACTTCTAAGATCCGAAAAAACACCCCGGATTGGCTGGTGCAAAAGAGAGAGCACAAACGTGTGAAGAAAATTTCCCTAAATGGCCTAATAAGATAAATTACATAAACTGTCACATGTGATGTCTGGATTCTTTGAGTACCACCCACAAAGCTCCGATTCCTGGAATGCTAAGAGCTTGAATTTCATCTGCGTGTTTTCTGTCATGCAAAATATTACTTTATTGTTGGCTTGAGATAAAATGCTCTTAAAGCCGGTGTCAATTGATTTAAACCAAAAAATATTGAATTTCGGGCATATTTCCTGGGAACCAAAGAATTCAGACTACGACGTTGGCAAATCGAGAAAGGACAATATATCATAAAAGGCTGGGTCCAGGCTACGGGACACAACAGATGAATAAAATTTATGTCAGTGTCCTAGAGCAAATTTTCATAAAAAACTGTACCTCCATAGCTATCACCATTAAATAGTTACCGGGTGTTTTCCGAAAATGTTCATCTTAGAAATATAACTGTTGCTGTTCTTCTCTTGGAAATTTTCTATTTCTGTGAAAATATTCTCGTAGCAACTTCATACATAAAATGAAATGACGTTAATTGAATTTTTGCAAACTGATATTTTATGAGATAGGTATCGCAATGAAAATATTTCTTAAAATGGGACACCCCTTATTTTTTTCCATATTTCGATAAAGCTTGAAATTGCCGTTTCGAAAATATAACATACTTAATATTTTTCTGAAGTTATTTGCGTGATTTAGAATTTTCAACTTTCAGCTTTGAGTGGGTTTTGGATAATGCATACATCGATATCATTTGACAGCTTGTTCAATTCATATATTTCCAGATTGTGCACATTTGCAAAGGAATGTGGTAAAGCTGCGGGAAGTTCATGGAAGTTGATACAGAACTAGCATTATCCTTACTTTGAGCCAAACAGAGGCCTATCAAGAGTTGGAGTTTCACAGAGAATAAAACTCATTTAATAGGCCATATTATTAAACCAGTCCAATTTGAGTTCTTTCCCATTTAAATTCATAAGATTTCCAATAAGTTATTTTATCCAACCAAAATTGTATGATATCGTGGCTTCAACGAGACGGTACCACATGTCATGAACCCCATAAAACCATGCAATAATTATTACATGATCTCTACCGTTTCAGTGATCTGAACTGGCCCCCCAGTTCGCGTGGTTTAACACCAATAGATTTTTCAAGGGGATATTGAAGGTCAAATACTATGTCAACCCGTGCATCAACAACCAATGGAAATCGAAAGAAAGATTGGAATAATAATAGCTACGGTGGTCTAGTGGCCCCATAATCGTGAGGTCTAGTGTTCAAGCTCCAGGTCAGAGAAGAAATTTTCCAGTTATCAGGGAACCATACGCTGTTCGGTAAAAATTAACAGTGCTGTTCCTGTTGTATAGTATGAAAACGGTAACAAAACCTTCATATCTCAAGCTCGCACAAGCTTTAGGTTCTGAGGAGGATCGGCAATATTAACAATAGCAACACAAAAACACTGATGACGAAGCTGAACTATTTTTAAGTAAAACCAAGAAGTTAAGTTTCATCTCACTGAAAGGGGAAAAGATTATTTTCTACTGCTCGCTAGAAATGAAGATCATATTTTTGGCCATAGTATGAAGATATTAAAGGAAATTAACCTCTCGAGTTGGATTACTTCGATATAAAAACAGAAAGTTTGAGTACACTCCATTCACTTTTGTAAACTATTCCGGTTGGCCATGATTTAGGTCTATCAAGTTTTTTTACTCAAAACTGACGCAGGTTGGCACGCGTGCAATATCTACAATGCCAAAATAGTTCTCAGAGACGTAACCAAATGCCATTGCCAATTTCTACTCTCAATCTCAACATAATCATAGACAAGAAATACATAATCATCACGCTTGGAAACTAAAATGCCGAAGGTAGTTTTGAAGAAGCAGAGATAAAGTATCAGGAAGTGCTGTGTAAAATTGAAATCTGCTTTTTCTGATGGTAACTCTGACAATTTGGAATCAATAATTCATCACAAGCTATCCAACATTTTCGACGTATGTGAGTGAAAACCAAGGAATTATATTTTATATGAATAGATATTATTTTTGCTGCACATCACCACAATAAGAGAGATTTTCAGTGAAAGAGACGACAAAGAATTTCCGTCTATTGGTGCACCCAAAGAGACACTGACTGAAAAGTCTATTGTGAAAAATTCTATTCTTGTTTTCCGTACAAGAAAATAGCATAACTTAATCTTCCAACCCTGTTTATATACGTGAAATATTTCCGGTTTTAACAGAGAAAAAACTTTCTTCAACATTTGCGAGGTCTTTGGAATTATTGAATTCACATAATATTTCCTCAAATTCATTGTTTTCCCAAAGTAAATTCACATTTTGAAAAATACGTAATTATTACGATCTCTACGTAGAGAGGACAACGTTGTGTAGTTATCTGACAGGAAAATGACATAACCTAACATTTTCAAAATATACACGGTGAAATCTGTCAGGATGTCATGGCAAACCGGGATACTTTATAAAAGTGAATGGAGTATACTTTGTTTCTACAAGCTGAGGTCAAATGACACAAGGAAAATTTCTCCGAATTGAAGTTTCAGATTTTCTTCAAAATGTCGCGATTTTAGTTGAAGTAATTCCTCAGAATCATCTATACAAATGGTCCAATTAAAAATTGTGGTGAATCTAAAATAAAGGATTCATCAATCTTCATTATCAAATAACGAAATATATGTAATTCAATTCAAAGTCAGCATTCTAATTGGCGTAGAACAGCGCACTGTCTCGTATCCGCTGTTGAATATGCAATTCTTGTTATCTTGTACAATGTATCAATTCCGTGAGGATTATACCCAGGAATATATCCTAGATGGCGTATCTATTATCGGACCGTTTCGTATATGAGAGGGGATAAAGGAAATATAGGATCGAATTTATGCAATGCTGAGATGCCAAGAGGCGTGAGGTTCCCTTATCGGTCCATAAAAATCGGAGAGATGAAATTTTAGAGTGATGGACATGTGAAGATGATATGGAATTTTACGCATTAGTTCTAGGAAACAGAAACGATGTTATGTTGATAAATGTCTGTTATTTTCGAATTCTGAGCTGAAAATGTTCTTATATATAAATATCTGTAAACTGTGCATCGGCTCCTCAAATCAGATAATTGGACCCACATATAGGAACTCCCTACTCGAATTGCAGCCAATCAGAGATGATCTCATGAAATCCCTATATTTGGATCCAATTATCTGGTTAGGGCCGATTCACAGTGTACTGTTATTTCTAAATAACTCGAACATCGTCATATATCGAATTTATTCTGAAATTTCCCTTCCGAGGTGCTAACAAATTTGATGAAATTTTTGCGTTGTCAATTTGTACCGGAGTCGTGTATTGCAAACTACTATCCCCCAGCTGTAAACGCGAAAATCACGTTCACCGTGATTTACGTGATCCGATACCTTTGATCAGTGATTTTTAAGTCACAGTGATTGGATGATAGGTAGTGAAATGTCGCTCATTGCTCTATGCTCCCTTCTGTGAATAATCGGTCGAAAATTTCGATTGACCTACTGACAAACCTTCCTGACCTAATTTCGAACTCGTATCGGACCTGGCTGCCAAAGGCACGTCGAAATGACCCAGTTTTCGAAGCGGATTCGAAGTAACCTACAGAAGGAGGCATCCTCCACAAACGACCCTGAAGGGGGCATGCTCCTGTTTTTCAGGCTCCCTGTGATTTTCCCTAGCCTTTGTCGACAAGGCGATAACGTTGTAACCTTGTCGGAAATCACTAAATCGACGAGATGTAGGATTTCGGATGGCTTCGTGAAACACCCGGACTTTAGGGCCTTTGTTTCCGGAAGGGACAAGGATATAATTGAGTCGGCTTGAGTTTCCGGTTTATTTGCCTTCTTTGCCAGTTCGTGAATGAATAACTGCGATTTTGTAGTGTCCTGTACTTTTTTGGAAGATTATATTCAATAAATTTTCGTTGATTTATATTATATTATTATTTATATTATATTCATTAGATTTTCTTGAGAGTTGAATGAACAAGTGGTTGCTAATTGGTGTATGCGCAAGGCTTCAAATTAACATGGACATGGACAAAGAATCATTGAAATTATTGATGAAGAGAGATAGAATATGGATGCATGAAGGCAAGTTGGTCTACTTCTAGAAAATTTTGTGAGGTCCATGTCTGTAGCTTTTCCATCTTAATGCACGACAGCCACAGACATTGTGGACTACACTATATTGTTATCCTTCTAGTATGGGATCATAGACATAGACATTCCGCAAAATCGGTTCTCCCTAAAAATAGACAAACCTATCTTTCAAAGGATGCAGGAAGTAGTTATCAGTCATATACAACATTCACTCATATAAACTATCCCGGTTGGCCATGACATTCTGACACATTTCATCGCGTATATTTTGAAAATGTTATGAATTCCCCAACATTGGCGAAACAAAAGAGCATCTTTGAATACTTCTATGCATCTTAGATGTGATTCTCTGTATTCAATGGTTCATTTTGGGTTTTCTCTGATAATTCAGACATAAGAAATATACTCCATTCACTTTCATAAACTATCCCGGTTGGCCACGACATTCTGACACATTTCACCGTATATATTTTGAAAATGTTAGGTTTTAGTCATTTTCCTGTCAGATAACTACACAACGTTGTCCTCTCTCATAGAGGTCGTAGTAATTACGTATTTTTCAAAATGTGAATTTACCTTGGGAAAATAATGGATTTGAGAAGATATTATGTGAATTCAATAATTCCAAAGACCTGGCGAATGTTGAAGAAACTTTTTTCTCTGTTAATACTGGAAATATTTCACGTATATAAACATGGTTGGAAGATTCAGTTATGCTATTTTCTTGTACGGATATCAAGAATAAAGTGTTTCACTGAAAAATGATGGATATAGTAGCCCGTTACTTTGTGATAGTTCATTCGAAAAAAAAAGTACTCGAATAACCTTAAACTTGAAATATTCCAGTATGAAGTACTAGTAGTACTACGAAACCTGTGTCACCTTAAAAGAACTAACTCAATTCACAAAGTTCTTGGGATGCATCTCAGTTTTTCTTGAGAGTTGAATGAAGCAGTGGTTGCTAATTGGTGTATGCGCAAGGCTTCAAATTAACATGTGGACATTGGCGAAGAATCAGTGAAATTATTGATGAAAAAAGATAGAATATGGGTGCATGAAAGCAAGTTTGTCTACTCCTAGAGAATTTTGTGAGGTCCATGTCTGTAGCTCTTCCATCCTAATGCACGACAGCCATAGACATTGTGGACTACACTATATTGTTAGCCTCTAGTATGGGATCATAGACATAGACATACCACAGAACCGGTTCTCCCTAGAAATAGACAAACCTTTCTCCCTCGCTAATGGTCGCCGCTTTTTGTTTACGAATTCAAATCAAAGGATGAAGCCCTTGTCTTTACGTCGAAACTGTCTCCTATTGCAGACCAGGTATAGAGGAGAGAGATGTCATATTTTGTCTTCTTTTATCTTCTCTCCGATCTATCCTTGAAAAAGATAGTCCATATTTCTAGATCTATGGTTTCGGCGATCTCACGTTGGTAATCGTCCCATTGTTCATAGAGTATTGCGTCCCTCCATACCATAGGCATTAAGAGAATCTGTGTCTGTATCTATGTTTATGTTCCAGGCAAGGTTTGAAACAGTAATGTATTATTATTACATCGTAATCATGATGTAAGCAAAACATGGTGTGCTCATCTGCTCATCTGTGATCGTTTTACCAATGTTGACGTCACTTTTTTATTCGAATTCAAAGCACAGAATATATATTTCCTTGTATTTTAATCTTGCTGACGTCACTCCTTCTTCAGATGAGCACACCTGGTTTTTTACATCATGATCGTAATATCCTGGGTTACAGATTTTTAGGAACTATGGAAACTTTCAAGAAATACTCTAGAACTGCCAGACGTGAAGTTGTATGGCCTATTTGATAGTTTTATCCCTCTACTTTCATCCAGAAAAGTTGAAATGAGGTCCGAATAAAACCTCATTGAATCAATATACAGGGTAGGTCTTTGAATTTCA
Organism: Myrrha octodecimguttata; assembly: GCA_958510865.1. Lineage (NCBI taxonomy): Eukaryota > Metazoa > Arthropoda > Insecta > Coleoptera > Coccinellidae > Myrrha > Myrrha octodecimguttata. Next base: position 14,315,001 of record OY294063.1, on the reverse strand, counting down.
GATTGATATCAATTTTAGAATTACACACTTTCTTCATTTGCCATTTTTTCAATTTCGGCTCAGGTAAAAGGCGTAAATTATTTGAATATTCCTCAGTATGCTGATATACATTGCTACACATTGCTTATAAATGTTACATAAACAGCTCTCACTGTTATCTGTATTGTAGTATACCCCATTCATTGCTTGAAATTCGAAGAAACTTGGTTGGGACAACTCATTTACTCATTTGATTTTGATTGCATATACAGCATTACTGTTACGAAAATATTTCATTAATCTCAACCATTGAAAAACTGATCTCTCACTTGATATTCCTGCAACAATCATTTGTTTCCACCATGAGATTTTACACAATTTCATCATGGCCCATTCTCATATTGAAAATTCCATAAATATCATTAGTTTCATCGAATTTTTTAATGAATCATTTGAAATCACTCAATCGGTGTCCATGGATATGGAGACATATTTTTGTGTCTATGGTCTGGTCACAAAATATTGGAATAACTTTGTGTATTCTGTGGGCCAGATTGACGTTGAAGGAGCTTAATTGAAGGCCTTAACTAGCCCAGGAGCGAATTAAATTAGGAAAATTCTCGAATCTTCATCAGATTTTAACATTCAACGTTGGAAGTTCTGAAAACGCTGCATTCAAGGAGAAATTATGAGGAATAATTCAGTGTTCCTAAATGATTAAAATTCCTCATGATGACCTTTAATGAATATTATATGCATTTTTCAATTGGCGAATATATAAGAATTAAATATTTTCAAATAGGATAAAAGTGAATAATGAAGAATATGTGTCATATGGGGTATAGTAAAGTTTCTACCAAAATTAATTTCATTCGGAAAAACCAGGCCCAGCTACAAAAAAAATATGATCTTTGGGGAATTGCCGCAGCCTGTATCTTTCACTCAAGCCAAAATTTGCAAAATGATGAATACGAGGAAAGTGTTTCATTTAATCAGGGTTAAAATCAATATACAACTACAAGACTCACACTATATAGTATCACTAGTTAAGGAGAGTACAATGATAGTATGAATTAATTCCCACTCTACCGAATTAGCAGCCTAATTCGAACTAGGTTTTACTTTCTCCTTTCATCAAAACAACATTACCATCATCAAAGTTATCCATTAAACCGTTTCATAATAAAAGCTATTAGGAGCTAGTTCGAACTCCAAAACATTCATCGTTTGTTACTTCATACCCCCATGTAGTAAACACAACAACCTCTGACGAATGACCCCCTCAAAACTTTAGTTCTGTAGTCAGGAATTCATTGTAACCACTACCCTTCGCATAATATTGTTATTCGCGGCAGAACGAACAAAAGCGCCTATTCAGCTTTGTTCCAACGCTCGCGGCAAAATCTATCCTGTATCAAGAGTGCTATTTGGTAGTTCCAACGCGTGCTGCCGCGCATTATCCGGTTGGCAAAAGTGGATTTCCCGTCAGGGTTGCCAACCTGACTTGATTAAATCAACCAGATCGCTTGCGGTTGGGGTGCGGGGCGTGCGGTGTTTAGGCTTTCGGCGGTTCCGACAGTTTTGTCGAGGGAAATTTCATAAACATGAGGTGAGGGGGTGTGACTATTCTTGTCTCCCGCAACGGGACTGATTAGAATCTGCAAGAGTTTAGTTTTTATGAGTTGGAAACCCTTGATTGGAATGTGATTAAACGTGACGTCATTTTGACGTGATTATCGCGTCATGTTTGGTCCACTTCGTCTTCGACCACCAAAAAACATATAAGATAGTTCGAAAGGTGTCCGGTAAACCTTGTACGATATATGATCTGGCAATTTGATAAGGTCATGATAGTTCGTTCATTTTTGAGTCCAAAATCCAATTTTTTTCTGGATAATGCATTTTGAATATTGTTGGAAAATCGCAAGCTCGATGTTTTGGATGCCTATCCAAAAATTGGTATTTATTCAAAAACTCATCGAAATGAACTATGCTGCGTTCAGATATCTAAAAGATGTTTAATGAGACCATATTCAACCTATGGTTGTTGTCTATGTTTTGACAGTTGAGAATGAGAGACTATGTTTGGCAATTTCTTCATCTTCATGAATTTCTATCCATATTAGTTAATATCAACCTCCATTTTTTCTGATTTTCACTTATTCCACTAGGGAAGTGGGGCAATTTAATCGGTCGAAATTCTGTGAATTCATCGATGACAACTGGCAGGAAGTAGTTATCAGTCTTATAACACATTCACTCATATAAACTACCCCGGTTGGCCATGACATTCTGACACATTTCATCGCGTATATTTTGAAAATGTTAGGTTATAGTCATTTTCCTATCAGATAACTACACAACGTTGTCCTCTCTACATAGTGGTCGTAGTAATTACGTATTTTTCAAAATGTGAATTTACTTTGGGAAAATAATTAATTTGAGAAGGTATTATGTGAATTCCATAATTCCAAAGACCTGGCGAATGTTGGAGAAGCTTTTTTCTCTGTTAATACTGGAAATATTTCACGTATATAAACATGGTTGGAAGATTCTGTTATGCTATTTTCTTGTATGGATATCAAGAATAGAGTGTTTTACTGAAACATGATGGATATAGTAGTCCGTTATTTTGTAATAGTCGAAAAAAAAATAAAAGTACTCGAATAACCCTAAACTTGAAATACTCCAGTATGAAAACCTAGTAGTACTACGAAACCTGTGTCACCTTAAAAGAACTAACTCAATTCACAAAGTTCTTGGGATGCAGCTTATCTTCAGTCTGTTATCTTTGGGTGTTGGATGGCTTGTTATAAATTATTGATTCCAAATTATCTGGGTTACTATCAGAATAAACAGATTTCAATTTTACATAGCATTTCCTGATTCTTTGTCTCTGCTTGTTCAAAACTACTTTCGGCAGTTTTAGTTTCCAAGCGTGATGATTATATTGAGATTGGGAGTAGAAATTTGCATAGGCATTCGGCAACGTCGCTGAGAATTATTTTGACACTGCGATATTTCACTAGTGCCAACCTGCGTCAGTATTAAGTAAAAAACCTTGATAGACCTAAATCATGGCCAACCGGGATAGTTTATAAAAATGAATGGAGTGTATACGTTCGCCAGCCATGATAAGGCGTTGTTGCCAGACTTCACTTGAAGATTGATTTATGATGAAAAAGTAACCTTTAAATTCATCTTTCAGAACTTCCGAACAATTAAAGGTTTTTCATTCGGAAAAACAAACTGCGGACAAAATGCAAATATCCAATGTCTTCGTGACAACATTATTCTTTTTGTTTCAGCCAAATATCTTCGAGGGGGGAAAAATTTACAGGTTCATAAAAAAAATGCTTGTCCATATCTGAGACCTCTGACTGAGCAAATCCTATCTTCCCACAACAACGGCAATAATAGAAACTCCAAGCTTTATACCCAGTCCTCTGAGCAGTGTTGTCATCCGCAAACACCAAAGACGAACCAACGCTGCCAAACTAATCCCTAGTTTCGGCCTGTCTATACAAGTTCATCGCCAAGGCAAATTATCCATTCATTCGTAACAATAGCCCCAGGTGGTAGCTGCAATGTTGCTTGTCTGATGCCACATCGAGCCTGATGAGAACTTCCAGTGAGCATTCGAGCTGTCTGGAACAAACAGCCGAGGTGCCTGAAATTCTTACTGTGGTTGATGAAGAGAATAATGATATGTCGAAGTTGTTGGTGGATCTGGAACTGAATCAAATCGGGAATTCGACCAAGTTTCAGACAAGGAATTCGTGTTTGAGCAGGGTTGTGTGTCAATATTATGATGATTCATCAATAGTAAGGGTTATTTTCGGAACAATATATTTCTTATGTATGGATTCTCACCATAGACAAGATATTGGGAACTTCTGCGAAGATGCCAGCGACCTAACGGTTAAATTTGGAACCTGTCCAAGCTAGTAGTTTTATGTAAACAAACCGTAGAAATGTGGTGGAGAACGAATATTTATTGAGCAGAGCTTGAATATTTAAGGAAATTATTATAATTTTGTGTAAGATTTCTTGGGAAGGAACTTTTCGTGTGGGTCACGATATGAAATCGTGCTTTTAATAGTTCCTGGAGCATAATTTCAATGTTAGTGTCTGTTGGTTGGTGGATCAAAATGAACCAATATCTAAGTTTACTCGAATTTCTGGAAAAATAGGCACCTAAAAAAGTAATTTAAGAACTCTTATTAATGTGAAGAAGTGCTGAATGCAGAGGCTATATTATGTGATAAATCTAGAATCAGTCCAAATGATATGACTTATGTTCTCTTTGTTCACAAACGAGTAAATCAATTAAATGAAAAGACAGCTTTTCTGCTTTAGTTCTTTTGCATCGTATTTCTTAAGAAAAGGAAACAGATAGAAATATAATTGATTTTATTTTCATATCACAGCTGCTCAAGATACACATACAAAATTAAAAATCTCACAGCTGGTTCAACCTTATGTAGGAATGAAAAATATAAATGTTTATATATGAATAATTTCAGCTTTTATCAAATATAACTATAAAGATTAACTGACATAGTCAATTTGGAATTGCAGATTATTTTTCAGCATCGGACCCTCTCCGACTATCCCAATTATGATGGAAATCTAGTTTTTCAAATTTTCATCGAAATTTTACTAAGGGTCAAGACCCCCCAAAAATGCTATATTTGGCTCATTTTCAAGAATTCAGTGAAACCTACGTGTAGTTTTTCGCTGTCAAGCTCTTGAGCTCGTTGGTGTGAATGCTCAAAAGCAATAATAGAATCGCACACTCCGCAATTCTTTCTTGTAGAGCCCTTCAAACAAAACTCGGAAATGAAAAACGCGGAAGTTTCAAATTGAATTCGTTTCGAAAATATCAGAGTTATTGGGCAAGTTTGGTATGGAAATATAGATTTTCGGGGTCGCTGAATATGACTAAGATATTGTCTCATCGATATCTCCTACCGTTTAGATTTTTACCTGTCAAATGGGAAACTTCCAAAATTAGAAATTTCAAAATCATTTATTTTCCCTCTCAACTAACGAAATCAATTGGGAATTGCAGATTATATTTCAGCATCGAACCCTTTTCGACTCTACCAATTATGAAGGAAATCTAATATTCAAATTTTCATCGAAATTTTACTAAGGGTAAAAAACGCTATATTTGGCTCATTTTCAAGAACTCGGTGAAACCTACGAGTAGTTTTTTGCTGTGAAGCTCTTGAGCTCGTTGGTGTGAATGATCAAAAGTAATAATAGAATCGCACACTTATCAATTCTTCCTTGTGGAGCCCTTCAAACAAAACTCGGAAATGAAAAACGCGAAAGTTTCAAATTGAATTAGTTTCGAAAATATCAGAGTTGTCAGGCAAGTGTGGACTGGAAATATGGATTTTCGGGGTCACTGAATATGACTAAGATATTATATTATCTCATCGATATCTCATACCGTTCAGATTTTCACCTGTCAAATGGAAAATTTCGAAAATGTGCAATTTCGAAATCATTCATATTCCTTTTCAACTGACGGAATCAATTGGGAGTTGCAGATTATATTTCTGCATCGAACCCTCTTCGACTGTACCAATTATGAAGGAAAACTATTTTTTCAAATTTTCATCGAAATTTTACTAAGGGTCTAGACCCCCCCAAAAACGCATAATTGGCATATTTTCAAGAACGCAGTGAAACCTACGTGTACTTTTTTGCTGTCAAGTTCTTGAGCTAGGTGGTGTGAATGATCAAAAGCAATAATAGATTCGCACACTCATCAATTCTTCCTTGTAGAGTCCTTCAAACAAAACTCGGAAATGAAAAACGCCAAAGATTCAAATTGAATTAGTTTCGGAAATATCAGAGTGATCGGGCAAGTTCGGTATGGAAATATAGGTTTTCGGGGTCGCTGAATATGACTAAGATATTATCTTATCGATATCTCCTACCGTTTAGATTTTCACTTGTCAAATGGGAAATTTCCAAAATGTGAAATTTCAAAATCATTTATTTACCCTCTCAACTAACGGAATCAATCAGGAATTGCAAATTATAATTTGACATCGGACTCTCTTCGATTATAGCAATTTTAAAGGAAATATGTCTTTTCCAATTTCTATCGAAATTTCACTAAGGTTATAGAACACCCAAAAACGCTTTATTTGGCTTATTTTCAAGAATTCAGTGAAATCGTCGTGTAGTTTTTGCTGTGAAGTTCTTGAGCTCTTTGGTGTGAACATAAAAAGCAATAATAGAATCACACATCCATCAGTTCTTCCTTGTAAAGCGCTTCAAACCAAACGAAATAAAAAACGCAAAACTGTCAAATTGAAATCTTTCCGGAAATACGAGAGTTATCGGCAAATTTGGTATGAAAATATAGGTTTTCGAGGTTGCTGAATATGGCTAAGATATTATCCCATCGATTTCTCGTCGTGCCAACCTGCGTCAGTTTTAAGTAAAAAAACTTGATAGACCTTAATCATGGCCAACCGGGACAGTTCGTAAAAGAGAATGGAGTATACACTCATTCTGTTATCTGTGACTATGCTCATCTGCACTGAGAAGTAGAAGTCAGTGGAGTTTGTGTACAATAACATTATCATGCAGGTAGAACGGACAAATCTGTTTATAATCCAAATTCCCAGGCTAATGCATGATGAGAGTTGTTCTCTAATTGTCCTCAACGCAATGATCACCTCACAGCATAGCGCGCGAAATAAATATTCCAGATGCTGAAATGAGATAAATGCTCCTCTTCACCCTTAAAACTCTAATGTTTCCCTGGCGTACGTGTTCATAATGCATGACCTGCCCGCCAATTTTAGAATGCTCCACTCCAGTGGTTCCCAAACTGTGCGTCGCGCAAAATTATGAAAGATACATTTCTACTCGACTGTTATCATTTCGCACACATTCCTGTTGTTTTAGAATTTTTGGACGGTCGATATTTCATGTTCAAGATTATGCTCTCTTCTGTGCTTTCCAACATATTTTTTCAACAACCACCCTCATCTGATAGTTATAGCATTGTTTAAGAAAAAACAATGGTTATAGTTTGGCAGGGGGGTTATAATTTCACTGCGACCTCAAGGTCTGTTGTGCCCCACAATGAGAGCTCTTTTCGCAACTGCTAGAACTACAGTATCTACGAGGGCTTCAAGAAGACTAAGTCCTCATTCCTCCTACCTATGCAATGGCAAAGCATTCTGTAACCTAGTGAACAAGAGATTCCTCCTCTTCCCATCAGAGTCTACACTGATCAGTTTCTGATGAGCTCATTTTCATCGTATGTCTCCTTAGGCGACAACAAAACAGTGTGTGACTACTCTCTAATCCACTTACACTTTCTGCGTCCAACGCACGTTTCGGAAACCACGTTTCCTTCGTCCAGAGACATATCGTTACTAACTACAGGTACAAGTTCACATGCTGAACGAGTGGGGAGGGTAGTATACAGGACCAATGGGGATATGGTTGTTAGCTGTAGTTAGTAACGTTTTCGTGTGTTAGACGCAGAAAGAGTAAGTGGATTAGAGAGTAGTTACACACTGTTTTGTTATCAGTATTCTATCCACAGTGAACTCAAATAGTTATTCCTTAGGCGATAATGACTGTGGGAAAGCCAGCAAGGAGGCGTAACTTATTCTTACTGAGATCCACATAATTTTTAAACCTTTGAATTTTAAAGTTCCAAAAGAATATCTTGGCATGATTCATTCATGGAAGACATCCCCAGAGCCCTTCTCTTTCAGATTCTTGCTTCCCCAAGAACTCTTTCTTATAGGTGCATTTGCCTATACCTCGGAAAGGTTCTGGGTCACTAAGTGGCGCTTGTAGTCCCTATCTGGCTAGTGTGTTAGCGTCTTTGTTTCCTTGATTCCTGAGTGATCAGGAAACCAGACTAAAGAGACCTTGTGGCTCTTGCTCTTGTGGCTTCTTTTCATTGAGACACCCCGTATATACAGAAGAACTTAGTTCTGACTGATTCTCGGTAGAATTCATCCAAAAGGGAATCATTCAACAATTTCTGTGTAATATCGAATAGTGTTGTTTTGCTCATACAAATATTGCACTCCCAACAATGACATCACAAGACAACATTGTGAAATTAAATTAACTCCTGAATGTATCCCTAATCGTTAATCTGGTGGTAATGATGCAACCTCTTACTCCCTATCTATTTATTTCAACTTTACAATTAAAATTGCTATTTACAAACACAAATTTAGGTACAGTGAATCTGAGATCCGGGATTCGAAGAAGCACTTATCTTAAAAGTAAGGATCCGGTGGTATGATCCTTCAAAATGCAGGTATTATGCAGGTAGTCCAGTTCCAAGAGATTCCATCCAGAATAAAGTCCAGAATTAAGATATTCCAGTAATAATCAGCTTCGGTATAAAGGTATTTCAGTCATAATCAGCTCCAGTACTAAGATAATCCAGTAATAATTGCCTCCAGTACTAAGACGATCCAGTCAAACTTTGGGTCCGGTAGCAGGATATTCAAATGGGCGTTATCCCCGGTAAAAAGACAATCCAGCGGTCGGTAGCTCGGTGAAAAGATGATTCAGTGGGCGATAGCCCTGGTATAAAGATGATTCAGTGGGCGACAGCCCCGGTACAAAGATGTTTCAGTGGGCGATAGCCACGGTACAAAGACTGCAAATTTAAAAACTATAAGATAGTGCTTGTAGTAACACGTGATCTCATTCCCAACGACTCTAGACGTTATTGAAACAATTTACAAGTTAATAAATACGAGATGAAATATCTAGAACTCAGGAATAAGAGCACGTTATTCGATAATAAGAATGAGACAAGAAAACAAATGCACAATATCATACAAAGGAAAATGTTAACTTGTGTAACCTGCAAGGAATGAAATAAATCAGAAATCACAATTTGGCATTCACAAAAGCAAAAAATATTGGTCGGGATATACGTAGTACTTACCGCCTTTTGAATAGACGTCTTATGAGAAACAATAAAACTTCAGAATTCCACGATGTTAATGGATTACGAAGTTCGTTTATTCGTTAAACTCTAGCAAGGTGTTGAATCCTCAACTTCTTACGCACCAAAAAGAAAGAATTTTCCATCGGCTGGACGGAGTTGGAAGGGTCGCGCATGCGAAACACACACTCAACCGTCAAAGCGACGAGCGTTTTTTAGCGACCGATCATATAATTTCAGTAAGGCGTTTTTTCTTGCGATCGGAATTGAAATTATTAGTATGACGTATTTTCGCGATGGAAACTGAAATCGACAGTGGAGCGTTTTGTAACGTTACAATTGATGAATCGAAAAATTCACTACCGTTTCCAAAAAGTTCATTATTGAAGGGATAAACCCAAGCAAACTCAAAACGTGAAAACGTTGAAATCTGTCAGATTTAGCGTTTATCGCTATGAATGGAAACAGAGATGAACGACAAGTTCCGCCACATGACTCTTCGTACTCAAACAAAGCCTTGTTCCAATGTCGTTTAAAACAAACACGGAAAAATGTTTTCCAGCGGAAATCGAATGATTCATACGGTGCTTCAGTCGAAAAATGCTCTCGATTCTCTCTCTGGTGCCAGAACAAAGCTGCTAATTCACAGAGAATATTCGGATGACAAAAGATGAGAATTAGAGATTTAGAGCGTCATTCTGGTGCTCTGCCTTTGAGCCATTTTTTGACGTTGACTTCACGGATTGATGGAAAGTGAAATAGGAAGACTGAAAAGTCTGATTCCAAGTGGGAGGTTCAACTTGGATATTATTATTCAAACTGGCTATTTATATTGTGGATTCGTGAGATGTTTTTTATTCGGTGCCGTTTGTACGAAGGCGTAGAAGGGCCACTCTTTGTCGACAAAAATTTTTCCACCTAATTCCGACTTTAATCTCGGAATTAGACTAATTCCGACTTTGAACTCGGAATTATAGACTAATTCCGACTTCAAACTCGGAATTATACATAATTCCGACTTTGAAGTCGGAATTATAGACTAATTCCGACTTTAAACTCGGAATTATAGACTAATTCCGACTTTGAACTCGGAATTATAGACTATAATTCCGAGTTTAAAGTCGGAATTAGTCTATAATTCCGACTTCGAAGTCGGAATTAGTCTAATTCCGAGTTCAAAGTCGGAATTATGTATAATTCCGAGTTTGAAGTCGGAATTAGTCTATAATTCCGAGTTCATAGTCGGAATTAGTCTAATTCCGAGTTCAAAGTCGGAATTATGTATAGTTCCGAGTTTGAAGTCGGAATTAGTCTATAATTCCGAGTTCAAAGTCGGAATTAGTCTAATTCCGAGTTTAAACTCGGAGTTAGGTAGAACAATTTTTTTCGACAAAGAGTGGCCCTTCTACGCCTTCGTACGTTTGTGACAAAAGTTTGTTTGCAAATATTCAGAGTGGGCCTTTGAGTTGTATTTTGATGTTAAGCATGGATTCTCCTAATCAGATAAAACGTTTTTTTATTTGCCATTTTTACAAATTCAGCCCAGGTGAAATGTTATAAGCGTTGAAATATTTTCCAATGTGCTGATACGCTCCTGTACTTTCTTTGCAAGTTCACCATGGATATGTCTTACGGTGATCTGTGTTGAATAATAACCAATCCATTTCTGGAAATTCAGAGGTACATGGTTGAGCAAATTATTTAGTCGATTAATTCTTATAATTTGGCGATATTTGCAATATTATTAAAACAAAAACATTTCACTACACTTAACTATTGAAGCACTGATCTTCCACTTGATATTCATGCAATATCGAATTGTATCCATCGTGAGATTATACACAATTCCATCCTTGCCCATTCACATATTGAAAATTCCACAATTATCCTTATTTCCACCAAACTTATAAATGAATCATATGAAGTCATTCAGCTAACCTACAAACTATAAATACCTCTGAAAAAAGAAGACAAGGAAGGAGCATAATGCCTCACAAAGTGGGTCCGGGATAGATGTTACATATGGCCGACTTTCCTTTCACTTTGACGAGAGAACAACTTGTTCCGAGACTTCTTTGTCGGAAGAAACTAACTAATATGAGTCATACTTGGAGGTTCAATATGGGCGCCTATGTCCCACTTTTATACGAAGTAGAAAAGCGTTATGCTCCTCCCTGTTGTTCTTTATTCAAAGATAAATACATTGAGCGTAATCTTTGGAAAGTCTAATCTTTAGAGATTAAGACCTAGTCTGTATTTCTATGCTGTGGTCACGAAATGGATAAACAACTGTTTAATTTCCAACGTAGGATAAATAAATATATTTTCAGGAGAAAACTACGGGTATGTGAATTCGTCAGTTGAAAATTCCCAGTTTACCAGTTCCAATATTTACATTTCAAAGTACCAATCACGCTGTGAACCTGAAGTAATCATACAGGGAGGGTCCCGTGGGATCGGACATAAAAGTTTATCTACTTTATAAATACAGATGAAGAAAGATTCTCCTGAGAGCATTCTACATTGACTCAGAATCAAGTTGGATATTAGTACGTGTTTATAGAAAACCTAGGCATTGCCTGAAACTCAACTTGCACGGTGATTCATCGGAAAAGTTATTTGCTGAAACCAGATATCGAGAGTAAAAATTGCTGTAGTTCAATAAATACACCGCAATATATTTATTTTCTTCGAAGATACATTCATTTTCGTTCCGATATTTGAATTTATTTTCTACCAAAACAATATATTTACTAGTTGGGAGTTTCAAACACATAATAATAGTTTTGTTCGTTGTAATGTTGCACTCTGCTCGTTGCGGATGTTGATAGTTAATAGTGTAGGCATAGATAACATGTGCATTGCATAGAGTGAGGTTATCCTCTGTGATTTTGAATAAATATAATTCATAATCATAGACATCTGTTGTTGTATCTGTCCAACCAGAAGGTTGGACGTGGTTTGTTTTATGTTTGTGGTCATTTTCGGACTAAATTAATTTTCATCCTATCGATATTCAAAATTGAATTTTTTTCTTGATGACTTAAGAAAAACTTCACGGCTAATCAACATCATCTCGAAATGGTAGCGACAACAAAAGAAGCATAGAATTCTGTCATCTTGGATTTGCGTAAAATCATCTATTGGCGAATGAAGATAAACGCTACTCCCTCTGGTGGCTATCAGAGTAACCCGAGGTACAGAGATTATCATTGATAAGTTAAAAGAAATGTCAAGAAAAGGAGAAAGTTTATGCATTTTTCTTGGCGTTTGTGTGATTTTACAAGTGTTTACTGAGAAAAAGCAAACTCAAATATCCCTTTCCATAGATTTCCACAGCACGGTGAAAAATTTCGAGTTTGGGTGAAAGAAACTTCCTTCAACAAGGCAGGCCTGAAAGTGTTGAAAAATCGGTAAAAGTTGATTCATTTGGAAAAAAGCAAATAGGTTTTGAGGTATATTTTAAAGGGTTGGCCAGCATAAAGCACTTACTCCTTTATTGAAACAGAGTGCTGAAGAGATAATAAACATTTGTGTGACCCCGCATCGTTTTCAGAAACATGATCCTGTTTGGATATTCGATGCTTACATTTTGGGCCACGTAATCTCCAAAGAAAACTTCATGAAATTACACAAGGGTCGAATTTCCGAGTTCATTATAGGGTTAACAAAATTACTGAGTTCCCTTTTCAGGACCAGTAATTAAGATTGACGAAACTTTTGATTGAGTCCCGTTATGAGTTTAAAACATTATCATTAGAGGAAATGAAGAATACGGTCCATATTTTCAACACGAATGTTCCAAATTTCATCTGGGCTGAAAATATTTGCAAGTGTTTTAATAGGATTGGATCTTTCCTGAAAATGGGTAAATATAGGAATTATACATAAAACTTCAATTGGAAACACAATATATTCCCGAAAATAAACGCAGGAATATTTTCAGAGAAAAAAAAATTTCATCAAAAGTTTTGAAAATTTTCGATCTTTTTTCAATTTCCTAACGATTGAATCCATACAGAATTCTGCTCTAAGTTGCGAGTTGGTATTCCAAAACTGTCCACGAAGTTTCAATTTGATTGAGTCAATATTTCATGAGATATCGAGGAATTAACCTCAAAATCTCAAATAGATCTAACTCCGAAACTATCCAACCGATTCTATCCATTAACGAACTTAACCGAGATATTTGGACTCCAAACCTAATAATCTAATAATTTCAAGTCGCCAAATCTTTTCCTTCGAAAGTTAAAGCACCTAAGGACTGACGGACATAATTGAATTTGGCCACAGATTTTTCTTCAGGCAGTTCAACCCAATCGTTTAAGATCATTTTCGGTTTAAAATTCGAAAACTACATACATCGCGACGAAATTATAACGCGCTGTTTCCTAGAAAAACCTCGTAAAAAGCGAAAAAACTGAACAGAACAAAACAGAGACTAATATCACCTCCAAACCCTTCAGCATTATCATCCAACTCCAAATCTCGCATCGAATTGTTGAACGCGAATCAACATGTTAACAAGAACACAGCGAGGCTCTCCCGGTGCACGAGGGTGGAGTCAACCATGCAAGACTGATTTATGGAGCCCCCCAAGGCTGCTAATTCTGGAAGCTTGTACCCTTTTTCAAATGAACGGCCATAACGTCCCAAATTGTCCCGCCACTTCAATTTTATTCATCGTATATGGGTCAGAGGGCTTCTCCCTGCGGGCTGTAGTAATCATCCCCTACCAAAATGAGCTGGGAATTGGCCTCATATAACTTCGACATTTATCGCTTGCCAACCCTTGTAGGCACGATTTGATAGCGGATGAAATTTGGTGAAGATAAGTGAATATCACTTTAAGAGATATTCTACCGCGCATGCGTCGCGTTTCCGAAAATTCCATATTCAAACCAATTTCGGTGTGGAGGCTTTATTGGATGATGTGGTATGTTAGTGTATTACCATTTCCCTTGTTTCAGTAAATAGCATAGAACGTTCTTTATATAGAGCAATATTAGGTTCGTTTTCAAATTCCAGCTTGTTGGGATATTCGTCTTGGGAGATATTGGAGAAAAATATGTCTGATTGCCTGAGAATCATTGATATTTCCGAATAAACTCAAAAAATATTGATCCGATCATGACGAAACTCGGAATTTGATGCGCAAATTCCTGCAAAATTTCTCGATCATTTCATTGGAACAATTCAAAATTTAAAGATTTAGTTTATAAATAACTTATATCTTCTTATCATATGGTTCCTGGCAACAGCGTGATATCGTTCCATCACTATGTCTGTAATTATCGAATTTCAAACCGAAATTGGTCTTAAACATAGATATAACAAACCATGGATGAGGCCTGTCAGCTTGCACTGTGTAATCATACGTTGCCGAGAGAGATAGAGCTAGTGGTGGCAGAAAGCCCGCGTATTCCATTTGAAAAGCATTAAATGCGTATGAAAATTCTGTTTTTTATGCGTTTTTCCTGAGAATTTTCGGAGCAAATATTATATAAAAATAATGAGAGCTTAAATTGGCTAAAGGATTATTTGATTTTAAAGCTACAAAAATGGACTACTGAAAATAGCAGGAATTAGATAAAAATTATTGATGTAGGTACTTTTTTCTTATTAGCGCAAGCTTTCGAGATTTTATTATTCCTTCATCAGGAGAACTAAAAATTTACAATGCAGTAGGAACATTAAAATGAAAGATTATTTTTTGATATAGAAGTATTATATTTGACATCAATGATAATTAGTAGGTGAAAATATTGCTGAAAAATATTGACTTAAGTCGAAATGATATTCTATATTCATTTCTTGATTCAGGGATATTGATTAATCAGAATTTATAAAATCTAAATGAGTCTTATGAAAAAATGGAGTGGAGACCACCTATATCTCTTCTTGAATTCATTCTTTTTTCATTTCGTGCAATTCTATTTTTTTTAATATCTTCTTCGAACTCTATTATTTTCTAACGAATTATTCTCAAAATTTGGTTCATGTTGTTCTTTGTTCTGATATCACAAAAATGTACTAAGCAAGTACTTAGAATTTCAAGGACATCACGGAAGAAAAACAAGAAACCTATAGAAGCACTGACGTGAAGTCAGCAGCTTTTGCGCGCATGTTCAAAAAATAAAACACAAAAGGAAACACTCGCAAAAGCTGCTGACTTCACTTAATTGCTTTTCTAGGATTTTTCGAGTAATTCTGGAAATTATTCCGGAAAAACAACGATATCGAGGAAATAACCACGAAATTTGACATATTTCTTCCCAATATCTCAGAAAATTATAATCGTATTGAATTGAAAATTGGTACACACAGATGTGAAGTATGAAGGTCAAGGTCAGAGCACAGTTTTTTGGAATATGATGAAAATTTTTCGAAAAAATTTCGAAAAAATTTTTGTTATATCTACTTACAGTACGAACTGAAAAAAATTTCGTGAGAGTTGCGCGTTGTTTTGCTCCAACTAACTGTAAAGTTTCAACTCAATCGCTTCATCAGTTTTTGAAATATCAGGGAAATAACCTCAAAATTTCAAAAAGCTATAGCTTCGAAACCGTTCTACCGATTTAGCCCATTAACGAACTTAACCACGGCATTCTGATATACGGCCTACCCTGGAAGTTTCAAGTCGCCAGCTTGCTCTGTTCGATCGTTATCGTGTCCACCGTCGGACGGCAGAATCGATTTTTACACTGGATTCGGCATCAGCGAGTCCAACCTAGTAGTTTGAGACCATTTTCGGCACGAAATTCGAAAATTACAGACATGTGGATGAAACGATAGCACACTGTTCCCCTAATAAGAACATGCGCGCAAAATGCCGATTGATATCGCCGTGATGTTCAATTAAATAAACTTTCAATCAATCCAAAATCCAATGTTGGAAGAATTATTCAACATTTATTAACATTTGAGATTTGATAACTTGATTCATTTGAACAAAATTTCATTTATACCAATGTTAATAATAATTTTAAACAAAATGCTTGCTGCAAATTGAAATGGTGTCCGTGGGAACCAATTTTTTTCTTCGTACCGCCACTTACCATCTTTTCCTCAGGACATTGTCCTTTGAAAATCTGTAATATATAGTAAGTCTTATCTCTTATTCAGAAATTAGGAAAAAAATAAAATAAATCAGTTTTAATTAAATAAAAACCCCTTGTGAAATTTGATATTTTGGCCTTTTTACAACCTGTTTGTGCAGTTTACGGCTGATCAAGATTTAACCATGTTCTGTAACTATAATATACACACTTCAAAAAGAACACTCTTTGAAAAATCTTACAAAAAGCATGAAATAAGATGCTTTTGAATGCGATTTGGCGGCTTCTTGCCACTCCTAGCTCTATCTTTCTCTAGACAACACGTTTCTCTTTCCCTCACCGCTTCCATTGTAAGTTATAATTTCTATGGTCTTAAACTATCAAGTTGGACTTCTGTTCGACCGACCGTGTGTGCTCTAACTTTCTAAGGGGAAAACCTAGAGTCTTGAAATTTTTAGTTTATGTTCGGAGCCTGAAAATCTCAGTTGAGTGCGTTAATGGGCGAAATTGGCCAAAAGGTTTCGTAGTTATAACAATTTGAAATTAATTGGTGCGATCAGATTGGAGCTTCGTTATAAGTTGAAGAATACCAACGCGCAACCTTGTTCGCAATTTTGAGTTGATCTAACCGTTTAAAATTTCAAACAAATGTTTTTCGAAAACATTTTTTTTTCGAGAGTCTACTGATCAGATCCGGATGAAATTTGGCACATACCTCGAAATCAATATTTAACATCAATGTTCCACATTTCAACTGGATCAGAGATTTATTTCATTTTATAAAACATAATAGGTAAAATGAGAATTTCTTTCATTACGCGCTTGTTCTGAGGAACAAAAGCTTTATCGTTTTGTCCAGTGTCTATGATTTTCAAGTTTTGAGCCAAAAATGGTCTTTATCGTTAAAAAAAATTGCGATTTTTTTTCTGAAAAATATTCATCAGAATTCAATAAAAATTGTCACAGACTTTGAAGTCAAAATATAACAATAGTGCTCTAAATTTCTGTTTGAGCGAATATTTATCTGCAAAAAAATTGGAAAAAATATGTCGAATTTCTTGACTATTTCAATTTTTGAGAGATGATCTATCAATTTCTAGAAAAGAAGTGAGGTTGTCAAAATTGAACTTCTTCATAAGTAATTCCAACGCATAACTTTCGAGATTTCTGTTGAAAAAATTGTTTTTTTCTAAAACTATTCAAGAAAGACCTTGAGGTCACTATTTAATAACAGTACTCATATCGAATTTCGGAATCTGAACGGATATTCATTTCGGAAGATATCGAGAAAAAATATTTCCAATTTCGTGTTGTTTTCATCGATATCATTGTTAATTAATCTCAAAATAACTCAAAAAAATACCTATATATCCGATCATCTATCACAACAGTATGTATATTTGCGGGATCACAGGATGGATTTCAAGAATTTGGCGTTCGTAATGGAGGTTTTTCCTTTAAACGAAAATGCAGTAATTTTCATGAAAAACCTTCAGAACATCACATTTCAAACATATAATTTCAATATTATATTTAAAAAAAAAGGTTTGATCACCTACTACTGAAAAATAAAATGGGTATTTGCATTTAAAGGGGTTTGTCTTGAGTGCACTATATGGCAAAGTCGAATTCAGCTTTCTCGGAAAGAAAAGGACGTCAAATGTGTTACTTTGCTTAGGAAAACAGAGATAGCTATACTTCGATCTGGTTTGAGTAGAAGACAACGACCAAGGAATAGAAAAAGAAGAGCACAGACTGTCATACTGTCATATTACTGACAAATCGCAAACGGAAATTGTTTGGTTATATTGACAAAGAACACGTGTGTACCACAGAATAGGAATAAATATTTCATTATTCTATAGCAAAAAAAGCCATTCTACTAAACACCGTGGTCACTTCGTGCATGCCTGGCAAATCCCAAACCCTAAATTTGAAATCTGATTCTGAATACTTTCTGAAGGTAATTTGGGAAAATGATGAATCAAACCCATAATAATTATGTTCAAATTTGCATTTGCAGTAATAACCCAAATTCAGGAAAGACCTCCAATGGGGGGCAAACCTGCTCTACAATTATTAAGTCTCCAAGCATATTCGGTCGGTACTTATTGTGTTTACGATCAGCGGTTAGACCAGAAGTAAAGAGATTCATTATGGCAACCGAATTCGTGAAATTATGCAAGCGCTAAAAAGCTGCAATATATATGTTCTTTCAAACGAGCATTACATTCTTTGGTATATCACAGAGCTAGCAGAGGAAATGTACACGGGGTACCATTCATTTTTCCGTATGATACAAGAGCACAGATAAAAACCTCAGCAAAAACTCTGTCTCCCCGTCATCCTGTCATAATATATGTCACAAGTTTTTCAATTTATTCCTGAAATTTTGTTAGATTTTTAGTGTGAAATATCCAATTATGGATCTATGGGAGATGATTACCCAATATAAGGGGCCTGTAGCGTTCTTCGTTCATCTGTGGATCTGAAAATCATCACTTGGAGGACCGGAACTGGTCGAAAGACTCTCCCGGTCAGAGAGCAAATGTAGGTAATTTTATTTACTGCTTACTGCCGATTTTCTGTCCCTCTTTCTGTTTTCAGATATCATGTCCAGATTCTTTATCAAAATAAATTCAAGATGATGCAAAAATTATTTTCCATTGAAAAAGATGCCATCCATGTTCTTCGAACAAATAACAACACTTATACGGGGAGACAGAGTTTTTGCTGAGGTTTTTATCTGTGCTCTTGTAACATACGGAAAAATGTATGGTACCCCGTTTACATTTCCTCTGCTAACACTGTAATATACAAAAGAATGTAATGCTAGTTCTCAAAAGAATATATATAATAATAAAAGTAATTAATTGATCCTTTAAGACAAGTACATGTATAGGACAGGTCAGATAAACAAGAAAAATGTTACAAAAATACCCTAATGGAAAACAAGTGTAGTAAGTGTAGTTATTTGTTTAAACAACATGGATGGCATCTTTTGCATTGGAAAATAATTTTTTCGTCATCTTGTTTTTATTTTGACCAAATATCTTGACATAATATCTGAAAGAGAAAGAGGGAAAGAAAACCAACAGGAAGCAGTGAATAATATTACCTGCATTTGCTCTATGACTGGGAGGGTCTTTCGACCGGGCCGGTCCTCCAAGCGATGATATTTCAGAACCTCAAATGCAACAGGCTCCTCATATTGAGGAATCATCTCCCATAGATCCATAATTGGTTATTTTACACTAGAAATCTAATAAAATATCGGGAATAAATTGAAAAACTTGTGATATAAATTATGTCACGATGACATAATAAAGCTACTGACTTCATATCAGTGCTTTTCTAGGTTTTTTGATAGGCAACCCACCCTGAAGTTTGAAAAGCTATCGTGTCAACTGCAGGCAGATTCTTGATCAGCTCAAAACTCCAAAATAACAGTTATTTGAGCCGAATAATAACTCGCTGTTCTCCAGACCAAGTTCACCTTCCTCAATCGTTACCAATAAATCTTATTCAACCCGAAATTCGACAAGGAAATGCTAAACTTGCTGAACCCAGAAAGTAACGAATCGAAACAGGTGAATTCCCATTCCTTTGAGTTGGCCGCTGGCCCTGAAAAACGAATCGAATTCGTTTGTAAAGTGGGAACGCCGCTTCGGACTTGTCAAACGTTCAGTCAACAAAGCCCGCATTGAGTGAAACTTTATCTCCAAAAGTTGCGTTTGTTCAGAACTGGATAAATGGACACGAGCACCTAAGGATTATATTTGAAAGGTCCAATGAATTCCAATCTACCGTGACGACGTACCTTTCACAGCTCCGGGCTATTGTTTCCGGTTTGCGAGGGATGGAATGGAAGGATACTAAATCTGTGGTTTCATTAGGTCACGTGGAAGGTAGGTCAAATCGATAGAATCTCTGTTTATTAGAACCAAAGGGAAAATTACGAGTTGTTCGATCAATTTTAGCACGTCCTGTTGAAAATAATGGAAACCATTAAACTGATTCAATGTTAATTCATAGATAATTTTGTTTGTTTAATTGTCGATACAAATCATAGAACCTTATGAAGCTCGTTGGCATAGAGACGTGGACTATTCTTACCCTTTAAATATGTGATATCGATGTGGTCATAGAGACCTTATTTTTGACTGATTCTTGAGAAGGGAATCTTTCAAGAATTTGTAGGTAATATCAAGTAGTGTTGTTTACATTATTCAAAAAAAGAAAATGACTTTTTGCGACCACCCTTCTCACGAATCCTACATTGGTCGAAGATGTAGAAAGAAGAAGACTGAGGATGATGGATCATACATCTATTTTGGAAGTTTCGTTGTACCTACACTAACTATATTAACTCCACTGACTTCTAATTCTCAGTGCAGCTGACTTTATTTGAGCGTAGTCACAGATAATAGAATGGGTGGAGTTTGTGTAGTTCTGTTCTATGATTATCACAGAATACATATACATGATAGATGATTTCACGCAAATCCAAGATGACAGAAGTCTGTGCTTCTTTTGTTTTCGTTACCATTTCAAGATGATGTTGATTTATCGTAAAGTTTTTTTAGAGTCTTGATGGAAAAAAATTACATTTCGAATAACAATATGATGAAAATTAATCTCCTTCAAAAATAACCACACACAAAACAAAACACGTCCAACAATGATGTAAGCAAAACATGGTGTGCTCATCTGTGATGGTATTTACCAAGTCACTTCTTCTTCAGATGAGCACACCATATTTTTTTCATCATGCGTTCAACCAGAACAACAATGGATGTCTATGATGCAAATTCTTCTTGCAATTATCTCGTCAATATTTCGAAGCTATTAGGTGTTTCTCAAGAATCTAAGATTATTTCTATTTTTATTAGAAAAACCAAATGACGGTTCGATAAATTGCTACAAACTATTTGCAGCGTGATGTAAAATAAATAGTCGATTCTCTCGTTGGTAAGCAATAAAAAAACTTCCATTCTTTACTCCGGTTCAAGGAACTCAGGACGAATAAATCCATTCTGGCTCGATGCTGCAATACTGAGCTTAATTCAGAATAGTTCTTCCAAGATCCACTGCTCTATACGATGCTATTCCAAGTTTTCCGTTATGAAAACAAGGATAATTAACGAAGTAGTTGTATATTTAGAGTTCACCGCTCGAAATACAACTGTATTTAGGTCTTGTGGCTGCATCCAAGGATTTAAGATGTTCCTTCCAAGATTTATTGCTCACACTATCGGTAAACTTTGTTGTCACAGCAAATGAGAAATTATTGTTTGAATTCGTTTCATTTTAGCCTGGAAGGTTGATGGAGATGCCTTGGATGCCATATTGATCCAATTTAGAATATTGAGGGAAGAATTTCCGTATTTTCCTCGATGTTCCGGGTTGATTGAGCCGAGTTCAGTAATGAATTCAATCAGCGATTTTGATAATCAGTATAGAATACAAGCAATGTTGCCAAACTAGAAGCGAGTATTTTTCGACAGATGACCTTAAGCCAACTTCGTTCATGTAGCTTAATTCATATCTATCGCACAGAACATATCTGTGATATGACGTCTGTGACAAATTGTCATTATAGTTGTTACATTTCGTTAGTAAGTGAAAAAGCAAATGAGCTCTTAGCCGGATATATTTTCACAGACTGAAATGACTATGGGTTTGCGGACAGCGAATTATATGAGGAAAAAATTTAAATAAAATTGGATTGAAATCCCAAGCAATTTGGAAAACGTACTGAATGATCCAGAAAACATAGGATTTGTACAATTGTTATGAATTTTTGAGATATTTAGCTTGTGCCTTTCAAGGTAGGGCAATGGCATTGCCCTACCTTGCCGTACTATAGCTGCTGCCCTGTCATCCTGTTAGTTGGTGAAAGGTTTTAATGAAGTAGAGTCACAGATTATGAAGTTCTGATTTCAAACTCTGGGAGGTTGCATATCATCTAGGGAATAGTGACGGGTTGTGTGTGTTTACACATATAAATGTGAATGTCTCCCATCCTATAATGATTTTACTGGCGTGAGTAATTTCAAGCCACAATCACAGTAATATGATAATCTAGGAATCATAGGATTACAGCTAAAACGAAAGAAGTATAGAATAGTAATCTTTGATTTTCTAACAATCAGTGAACAGATTGAACAACACTACACCCATGATGTAAAAAACATGGTGTGCTCATCTGAAAAATGAGTGACGTCAGCTAGCAGAAAATACAAAGAGTTGTATATTCTGTGCTTTGAATTAACATGCAAATTCAAAGCACAGAAAATACAACTCTTTGTATTTAAATCTTTCTGACGTCACTCATTTTTCAGATGAGCACACCCATCAACAATGACAAGCGGAAGTCAATGGAGTGTAGTGTACAACGAACAAACCTTATGCCTATTTGATACAAAAATGCAAAGTCCATAGACACGTCCACTTACTCCCATTTGTTCTACTTCCAGATTTGCAAGAATATTGGACCTGGACGTTTCCAAAGGGTGTTTCAAATTGCGCGGGATTGTTTAAGAATAAATAAAATATGGAGGACGCACTGAATTCGTCTTGGTATTTTGACATTTGAGAAGTGTGATGAATGACATTTATGAAAATGGCTTCGTACACGATACAACAACGCGTTCAAATTGTTGAATTATTTTTTGAAAATCAGCGTTCTATGAAAAGTGTTTTCAGAAAATAACGTGAATTTATGGTTTACATAATCGTCCATCTCAAAGCACTATTGGTCGAATTATTGAAAAATTTCAAGAGACCGGTCCGATGAAAGATCAAAAAAGTGAAAAATACAGTCGTAGCAGTCGTTCACAAGAAAATATTGATTTGGTTCGTGAAAGTGTTGCTGAAAACCCTGGAATGTCCATTGGACGACTTCCACAACAAGTTGGACTTAGTGTATCCACAACATGGCGTATTTTACACAAGAATTTAACTCTGAAGGCATATAAGGTTCAAATAACACAGGAACTAAAGCCATTAGATCATTTAAAACGTCGTTCATTTGTCAATTTCATCAATGAACAACCAGCTTATTCTTCTCAAAAATCATGTTTTCCGATGAGGCACATTCTCAACTTGGTGGCTTTGTTAATAAACAGCCTAACGGCCGACTGCGTAAACACAATAACTTCCGAAAGAAACAACTTAGAAACTCGATATTTGTAGAGAAGGTTTGGACCTTAATTACGAAGGCCGAATTCGTGAATGGGTAAAATCCACCCAATGATTCCGTAGATATACCCAATCAAAATTTTATTTTTCCAATATTTCCAAAAATACAGATCAGATCGAATTGAAATCCAGTACTTCATCGAAAATAACAGTTCGAAGTTTCATACAGAATTTAATGAGGATGAGATTATGAGAAAATCATATAATTTTTTTTTTTCAAATTGTTCTAATAACACGATTATCACGAAATTTTGCATAAAGTTGTCTTTCAGCATCTTAAAACTAGCTGTGAAGTTTAATCAGGACTGAATCAGTATTTCTCGAGTAATACCGAAAAAATCAACGATATCGAGAAGAAAACCTCGAAATTTGACATATTTTTTCCCGATATCTCCAGAACTTATGATCGTATCGAACTTAAATTTGGTACACTGCTGTGAAATTAGAAGGTCAAAGTGTGAGTATAATTTTTTTTGGATATGATGAATGGTTTCCGAAAAAAAAAATTTTTTGGAAAAAAATTTCGAAAAAAATTTTTTTTTAAAATTACTGACAATATGATCCTGACGAAATTAGGCTCAAAGTTGCGCGTCGTTATACTCCACCTAACTGCCAAGTTTGAATCCAATCGCTCAGGTTGTTTCTGAAATAAAAAATAAATAACTTGGAAACTTCAAATGCCTATAACTCCGAAACTATTCGATCGATTTGGCCCATTAACGAACTTAACCGCGGCATTCTGATGCGCAACCTATCCTGAAAGTTTCAAGTTGCTAGCTTGCTCCTGTCGACAGTTATCGTGTCTACGGCCGGCCGGCCGGACAGAATCGATTTTGACACCGGATTCGTCATCAGGGAGTCCAACCTAGTCGATTGAGACTATTTTCGGCTCAATCATCCAAAATTACAGACATTTGGACAAAACGATAGCACGCAGTTCCCCTAGAACATGCGCGCAAAAACGCGCAATTTGAAACACCCTTTAGATGACAAGCCGAAGGTAAATTTCTCATTCCAAAACCGCCGACCTTCACTTCGCTGCTTTCCAGGCTTCACAGGGCGATAGGCTGAAACTTGAATCCAACATTTGGACCACTGAAACCCTTGAACGTAATCTGGAAAACTCTGTTTCTACCGGGACACTCACGTATTCAGATTACACCTCTCAAAGACCTAAGTTATAATCCGCAGGGTAAATAATGGATAGCAGACACATGGGGACAATAGCACACCTAGTGCATTAACGGTGAACTTGCGGTTATCTATGTAATCAATTCGTGTGGAGAAAGTTTGAATTGGCTAATCCCGAACTGTATACGTGTGATCTCCTGTAATAAATAGAAACGATGGGGTAGCATTCCCTGATTATGTGGTTCCCATACGCAGATAGCTCTAGATGGATCCGGTTTCCTGACGATGTGCCGGGGTATCACTGTGTGGATTTTAGATTAGAACGGAGCGTGAAAGGTAATCGATTCGTTGTATTCGAATAGGGAGACGTGGGAAGTTGAGCTTGAAAAAGTATCGGGTTTCAGATATTCATGGCGTCCTTCTATATTGCGGGGTATTACTGTGTGAGTTGTACAAACTTTCAAGAAAGTTTGTTTGTGCTCTATCACTCGCAGAAAGGGACTAGACAGCAATTCGTGACGGTGATAGTATAGATATAGAGCATTGCTCAGTTGTATATGTTTCTTGACGAAGGAAACGTTGTCTCCGAAACGTGCGTTAGATGCAAAAATATTTTTTATATGAGTGGGTAGTTTTGCACAGTGAACTTAAATAGTTTTAATCCTCGGTTGTTCCTCTTAACTTATTATATATTATGTCATCCTGACATAATATATGTCACAAGTTTTTCAATTTGTTCCCAATATTTTATTAAATTTCTAGTGTTAAATTATGGATCTATGATGATGATTCCCCAATATGAGGGGCCTGTAGCGTTCTTCGTTCATCCGAGGATCTGAAATAAAATCACTTGGAGGATCGGACCTGGTCGAAAGACCCTCCCGGTCAGAGAGCAAATGTAGGATATATTATTCACTGCTTCCTGTTGGTTTTCTGTTTTCTCTTTCTGTTTCATATATTAAGTCAAGGTATTTCGTCAAAATAAATACAAGATAAAGAAGAAAATATTTTCCAATGAAAAATATGTTCATTAAACAAATTACTTCACTTATTCCTGAGGTTTGATCTGTGCTTTTGTATCTTACGAAAAATGTATAGTACCCCATTAACATTTCCGTCTATATTTCCATAAAGTCAAGGAGATACGCTCATGAGAGCTTTCCCAAGAGCAATGTTGCCAAATGTAACCAATCAGGAACAACTATTTTACGACAGATCACTCCAAGCTAACTCCATACATCTGTCAAATATCTAACTTGCCTAAATTCATAATTATATACTCCATTCACTTCTATGATATAAGTCAGAAGGCCATGTGAGTTTGACACAGTTCACTCTGTTTCAGTCAAAAGTGACAGCAATATTCCCTTCAGATAGCTACAAGGTATTGTTTGTACTGTATAAAGGAATTAGTTCTTATGTATACAGGGTGGTCCGCCGTGAGTAACTGTACATCGTTTGGTGCTGAATACATGGTACCTTGTGAAGCCAGAAAACAACAACATTTAAATATGGGCTTACGCTATTTGTTTCTGAGATACATGATGATTTATTCATTTTGGCACCATTCAACGAATTAGCTTCAAATTTGAGAGGTATTGTCATCCCAGGCTATCGAACTGCTCATATGAACCATACCGAAATATTACAGACCCGGACTAGGTAATTCTGATTCCTAGTCCCAGGAATAACAAAACTTTGTGTACGTGGAATATGAAAAGTGTTTCCCACTTGTACACCAACCGTAAATATGTTATATTAGTAAATAATTGAACGAGTCTGATTTTTGAGAGCTCTTACGATGTTGACATCATTCAAATATAGCGCGCCCACCAATGACGCCACAACAAGGAGGATAAAGTTGATGACATTTCGAAACCCCTCTGGTATTCGTACTATTTTGGGGTATTATCACAGAAAACAAATAAAAAAAATCAAAATTACGAGACAGGCTTGCCAACTTTCTCTCGCACCAACCGCCCTCTTACCTCAGGTAGATATCCTCTGTTTTAAAGTTTTTTTTCAACAAGAACTGAGTCAGGTTACCACTCAGTTACACACGTTACTACTACTAACTTCGTGAAGCAAGTACAACGTTGCGTAGGTAATTGACGGAAACAGAGCTTACCAAAAAAATTTTCAATTATACAGAGTGATATGTGTCAAATTTCCATACGCAACCGACTGACTCCATAAAAGTAAATGGAGTATATGAACCCTGGTGTTTACTGTACGTGTTTTTGCCTGAGAAATAACCGTAGTTAATTAAGGATGAAAAACCAACGGACTCTCAAACTGACGATATTTTCGATCCTTCTAACAATGAAATCAGTATCGAACACTCGTAAAAAAAAGAGGAATTGACAGAGAGGCAATAATCAAAGCGGTAGCGTCGATGTTTTACCGATCGTAATTGAATTACTGGGCCAACAATGTTTTCATAATCCTCGCCATCGAAATCGACCATTTTGAGTCTTGATTTACTACTGTTTTGTTAATTAAACGATAAAGGACACACACGCTCAGGACCGGTGACCTGTATTCGGTTTTTGTTCATGTTGGTACCGCTGGACCAGAAATATTTATTGTATCTGTTTCGAAACAAAAGCTTGAGAATTAAAACTGTTTCTAATAGTGATTTTCGAATAAATATGTTCTTAAACGATTAGGTTGGATTCATTGATGAAGAATGTCAAATTCAATTCTGTCCAGACAGTTAATTTCGTGAATGGGCAAAATCAGACAAAGGTTTTGGGAGTTATACGAATTCGAGATGTTGAGGTTATTTCCTAGACTTCCTAGAACAAGCCTTACAGGCGTGCAGAAATTTTCAAGAAAAAAAAATTTTTTTTTTGAAAAATTAGTTAGTTCAGAGAGGTTTTCAGTATGTGCACTTTGTCATGGCTCATTTACTTTACGACGATGGTACCTGATGAAATTTGTCACCGAATGAAAGTCGACCATTACAGTTTTGTTCATGCACAACTTTCGACCCCTTTCAACCCCCTCACGTGAAAACTTAGAATGTGTCAAGCGCTATGATTATTGCATTCAGAACGATGGTGTTCATTTTGAGCATTTAATTCAAATTACCTTGTAATGCACAATCTCCGGGTGGTACTCCAATTCCGAAATAAATTTCCAATATCACCCCATTTTTCTCCATTAAAGGATTCGTAGGGGTTGAAAGTTGTGCATGAACAAAACTGTAATGGTCGACTTTCATTCGGTGACAAATTTCATCAATTACATTTTTTGAATAGGGAAAGTGGGTCATGTGGTACTTTTTTGGTAAGATCTTTGTATCTTCTTTACAGGCGTGCAGAAATTTTCAGTATGTGCACTTTGTCATGGCTCATTTACTTTGACGATGGTACCTGATGAAATTTGTCACCGAGTAAGTCGACCATTACAGTTTTGTTCATTCACAACTTTCAACCCCTACGAACCCTTTAATAGAGACAAAAAAAATTTTCACGTGAGGGGGTTGAAAGTTGTGCATGAACAAAACTGTAATGGTCGACTTATTCGGTGACAAATTTCATCAGGTACCATCGTCTCAAAGTAAATGAGCCATGACAAAGTGCACATACTGAAAACCTCTTCGAACTAACTAATTTTTCAAAAAAAAATTGTTTTCTTGAAAATTTCTGCACGCCTATAAAGAAGATACAAAGAGCTTGCCAAAAAAGTACCACATGACCCACTTTTCCCATTCAAAAAATTCAAAGAGTTGATGGGGATGGCACAGGACGCAACAAAAATCCTTCAAAAATGCATAAAAATTTGGTAAAACGCAAACAAAAATTGAACTGTTCCAGGATTTTGATGCCAAATATTTTTCTTCTGAGAAAATGAATTTGTTCCATAATTTTGACGCGCACTGTATATGAATAATACAAGACACAGTGTTTCATCTTATATATTTCAATTCAGAATCATCAGTAGCATTTATTCAACATTATAAGTCAAATTCTTACCACGTACGTTCACCAACACTCGATTACAAACGAACTAAGCCGACTTAGACCTATTGGCAAGCTTGTCAAATTGTGCATAGAACAACATTGTTCCACACCTTGGTCTTTCTCTGATGATTAAAATGCGGTAAAAAACACTTTCAAACATCTGTATATCTTCAAAAACTGAATGACTATGAAACCGTTTTCATTCCGTCATCATTCGCGGATTTTTCTATGTAATTGAACTATCACCTTATTCCCTTTTCGGAATCCCTGTTCAAACATTCGTATAATCAAATGTCTAAACGCGCCAACTATAATAGACTCCTCTCGGTAATGCTGATACACTTCATTATTCCCAGACGCCCTTACTTCTCATAATCGCCTCAGTTTCATTTCATAACATAAAGCCCTAACTTCACTAGTCACTAATCCATAATTTCCTGGCAAATTTTCGACCCAGAAACCACGGAATGGAGGGGTGGGTTTCATCAAAGGAAATTGCCGGCAACCCTAAGATATCCAGAATAAACAACTAACCCCTGTTTGGCATCCTTCAGCTCATTCCATATGATGTTGAGACAAGAGAATGAATCGAAGAAATTGAAATGAGGACCCTTAAAGAGATTAATCTCCCTTTTATAAGGCTGTCATTTTCTTTATGTGAAATGTCTGTGTCACTCAATCTTAGCGATTATCTGATGGACTTGAGTTGGAGTTGTTTATCTCTCTTATCTCCTTTCTTTTATTGATTTTGTTATCCCAAGTTTTTATTTCTTTTTTTTGTAGGATACTTTTATAAAACGCAATGAAACTCTTTTATATACAAAACATATTATGTTTGTTCTGGATGTCGTTGAACGTCTAGACTTCTTATCTTGAACAGAGCTTCTTCGGGTTTCATAGAATTCTTTGAGAGAGTGCTCACCCATTCCATGTTCTGACTCCAACTTTGCTATCTTTTCATCGTGTTATCATCACGAAATTTTGTAAGGGGCTTCAACGCGACGTTTTATAAGAGTGTACCAGATTTATTCTCTTTCAGGAATGTAAAATGAAAATAAAATGTTGATAGATTCGTCTATGGAATAATCTCATATATAGGGTGTATCTGAATAACAGTGAGAAAACTTGAGGGGTGATTCTGTGATGAAAATTGAGGTAGGTATTCGGTATAAAATTTTTGAAAAAACTTCCCCCGGAAAAGTTACACCCCTACAAAGATAAAAAAAATGATTTTTTTTTCTTTTTATTTTCCCTGTATATTAAGCTGAAAACACGAAAATTGGTGAATATTATTTGTCGATAAAACTACACATATTGTTATTTTTTCAACCCTGAAGTATGCTGGGAAGGGGTTGAAATAGTCAACTCCTAAGATATTTTTTCTTACAAATTTTTTTAGATAAAAGTTTTCCTTTAAAAAAACCAGCTCAAAATCCCAATTCATTCACTAACTCTTTATCTCTACAAATTTTTTCGAAAACTTGAGCATTCACGAGAAAAACATAACTCATGTTTAATAGCATTTTATTGAATAAAAGCCAACCAAATTATGATTCTACTAGGCTATGACTTTTACAACTAAAACAATAGCAAACAATGAACAAAAATCTTTTCGAATATCCATAATACATTTATAATAAATGTTGAACTCCAAAAAATTTTGTTTTGTTTGTGTTTGATTTTCATGACGTTGTCTCTATTTCAGTAATTGGGTATTTACCTGTTGGAAATAAAGAACTTAGTATTATTTTTATATTATTATTATTATTATTATTATTATTATTATTATTATTATGTCAGCCCTAAAGAAGCAAATATATATTTGCGAAACGTCAGCATTAGCTAAGGATTGTAAATCTTTCCTAATTTCTGTCAACTATTTCAAGTAACCAAATAGAGAATAATTTCCTTGCATTGAAAACCCTCGTGAAGAATTGTTAAAGTAATATTCCAGTTATGTACACGGCTGTTAACGTTCTTTGAAGCTGCGGACAACAGGTTTGAATTATTTATAGGCTCACCTTCGCTTTGGAGAGAATACATTTTCATATAGTCGGATTTTACTCTTCGCTGCGACTAAACATGGTTCGAACGCTGTAGAGGATTTACGTGGGCAGCAAAAAAGGTTGTTTATTATTCTGTCTAGATCCCTCGGAAAAAAGAATATTAGCTTTTTCACATCACCGCCTCCAATGGTCAGCATTTTCCATCAATGTTCGTAAAAATAATCTAGAAAAGCACTGACGTTGTGCGCATGTTCAAATTCGTATCCAAGGTGGTCATCATTTTACGTATTGGCCCCACTGAACTCCTAATGAGATACTACATTTTCGAGACGTGAAAAAGATGGAATTGACAATAAGCAATAAAACTTCACGGCAACAAAGTAGATTTAACATACTCGAAACTCAGATAAAAACTAGAAGAGAACAGAGAGTGACATTATGTAGGAAAAGAGCCCAGTAACGAAGAAACTACTCGAGCTTTTCATCCAAGTCTAGAAATGGTTTAGGAGTAAAACAAAATGGCACGATTCATCATCTATAAGAATCGAACAAGTGTTTCTCCAGTTCATTATAAATAGTTCAAAACAAACATCAAGGAAAAACTGATACCATCTTAATCTGATGGTGACTTAGCCCCATCTGGTTTTTTTCTCTATATGCTCCCTATGCAAAGGATCAAACAGTCAAGGTCGGTATTAGGGTGCTCCTTATCTAGTTCATCATATATGCATTTGGATTTCATTATGAAAATGGCAGTAAACAGGCCGATGTCAGAGCACTGAAGGAGAATATCCATTTCCAAGGTTCAGAAAGGGGGCAAGAAATGAATTGAAAGTAATAATACAGAGGAAACAACTAGCAGCGAGGAAACTCCCATCCCAAGGTTCTGAGCTCACAAAAACCTTTTAGTACCCATCTCAAAAGTTAACGTCTATTTAAAATTTAAAGATAGTTCATCAAGAACTTTTCCGAGCACCACTAAAATTAAGATCATGATTCGGGTCCAGATATGATCTAGATATGGACTATGTCATCTGGCAATTATTGATCATATTCATGTCTCTATTTCGGCAAATCGTTGTTGTCAAAAAAAGCAACAATGATGAAATATTACCCTTTCCTCTCTTAACCTGGTACAAGATCCAGAAAATCGTTTCTCTAGTTCATTCTAGAAGGACCATAGCAAATATTCTAAAGTCTACCAGAATGAGTATTTTCTCCCTGCAGTAGTAACAAAACTATATAATCATCTGGTGACTCCACCAATATCAATATAAAGATCTTGTGAACTAGGTCATGACATATATGCATTTCATCTGCCCTGTGGAAATGATAATACAAGGAGCAACACAAGCACAGCAACAAGAAGATTAAACATTTTTAAGACTCAGAAAGAAGATAAGAATATACCAGAAAGTAATATTGAGCAGAAAAACTCGAGGAACAAGGAAACTCCTACCTCAATCTGTTGAGCTAACGAAAACCTTTGATCTCAATAGTCAGTTCCTATACATAGCAAAGTAGATAAATTTCATCAAAAGAGTTAAACTTCTCCATCAAGCACCAAAAGGCATTGAGATCAGAGTTCGAGTAGAGATAGATAAGTAGTACATGGACCAGAACAGCAAAATGTCATCTGGCAAATATTTATTGCATTCATGTCCCAATTTAGGCAAAACATTGTTGCCCCATTGATGACAATTATAATTGAAATACAAACCATTTCTCTGTTCGCCAGGTGTAAGGATCATGAAATTGTTACTGCAGTTGATTAGAGGCAGTTCAAAAGGAAAATGATCTAGAGAAACCTATAGGAAGTATTCAATAGTTTATCAAAATTGAGAACTTGTTTCCCTGCGGTCACACAACTCAATCCTCATCTGGTAGCTAGTACCATTTTATTACTCCATATCTTCCTTTGCAGAGGGTCAAGATCGATTTGGTGATCTCACGAACTAGGTCATCACGTATGCATTTGGTCTCCACTGTGGAAATGATGATATATGGCAGATTCAGGAGCAACAAAGCAGATTGAACATTTTCAAGATTCAGAACGATGTTGAGAATTGTACAGAAAGTAAAATACACAGAAAAACTAGCGAAACTAAGGAATCTCTTCCTCCAAACTGTTGAGCTTACCGAATCCTTTGAGCTCCGTACTCAAAAGTGAACTCATATACATGGCAAAACCTAAATAGAGCTGATGAAAGGGTTGAACCTTTCCATCAAGCACCCCAAGAAATTGAGATCAAACTTCGCGTCGACAAATGATCTCGACATGGACTCGAAGAGCTCGACAATTATTGATCGTATTTATGTCCTAATTTAGGCGAAACATTGTTTCTCCAAAAATGACAATTATGATCGAAAAACACCTCTTCCTCTGTTCACCAGGTATGTGAATCGAGAAATTGTTTCTCCAGTTGATTCCACTCCCTTCGGCATGAAATTAATCTACCGAAACCCATCATAAGTATTTAAAAATTTACCAAAAATTGTACCTTTCTCTCAGAGGTTCTTCCAACTCCCACACAACTAAATCCTCATCTGGTAGCTAGTACCATTTTATTACTCCATCTCTTCCCTATACAAAGGGTCAAGGTCGATATGGTGATCTCTCGAACTAGGTCATCACGTATGCATTTGGTCTCCACTGTGAAAATGATGATATACTACAAATTCAAGAGCAACAAAGCAGATTGGACATTTTCAAGACACAAAACGAAGTCTAGAAGAGTACAGAAGTAAAATACACAGAAAAACTAGGAACAAGGAATCTCTTCATCCAAACTGTTGAGCTTGCCGAATCCTTTGAGCTCCGATCTCAAAAGTGAACTCCTATACATGGCAAAACCTAAATAGAGTTGATGAAAGTGTTGAACTTTTCCATCAGGCACCCCAAGATATTGAAATCAAACTTTGTGGCAAGAAATCATCTCGACATGGACTCGAAGAGCACTACAATTATTGATCGTATTTATGTCTCAATTTAGACAAAACATTGTTTCCCGAAAAATGACAATTATGGTCGAATAACACCCTTTCCTCTGTTCACCAGGTATGTGAATCGAGAAATTGTTTCTCCAGTTGGTTCCGCTCACTTAAGAATGAAATTCATCTACCGAAACCCATCGGAATTTTTTTTAAATTTAACAAAAATTGTACCTTTTTCCTAGAAGTTGTGCCAACTACCACATAACTGAACCCTCATATGGTAGCTAGTACCATTTTATTACTCCATCTCTTCCTTTGCAAAGGGTCAAGGTCGATATGGTGAGCTTTCGAACTAGGTCATCACGGATGCATTTGGTCTCCACTGTGGAAATGATGATATACGGCAAATTCAAGAGCAACAAAGCAGATTGAACATTTTCAAGACTCAAAACGAAGAATGGAGAATAGTACAGAAAGTAAAATAAAATACACAGAAAAACTAGGAACAAGGAATCTCTTCCTCCAAACTGTTGAGCTTGCCGAATCCTTCGAGCTCGTATCTCAAAAGTGAACTCCTCTACATGGCAAAACCTAGATAGAGTGGATGAAAAGGTCTGAGCTTTTTTCATCAGGCACCACAAGAAATTGGGTTCAAACTTTGTGTCGAGAAATGAACTCGAAGAGCACGACAATTATTGATCGTATTTATGTCCCAATTTAGACAAATCATTGTTTTCCCAAAAATGACAATTATGATCGAAAAACACCCTTTCCTCTGTTCACCAGGTATGTGAATCGAGAAATTGCTTCTCCAGTTGATTCCAGACACTTCGGAATAAAAATAACCTTGCAAAACCCATCGGAAATGTTTAAAAATTTACCAAAGATTGTACCTTTTTCCCAGAAGTTGTTTCAACTCCCACACAACTATATCCTCATCTGGTGACACCACAGAAACTCAACAACCATACCACACTTCCAAACACTCTACCATCAATCACAAAAATTTCCGGTGGGAAAATTTCAAGTTCAATTCACGAAATTAACAAATTTCGAATCCGAAAAAAACGCTTGTCCTCGTCCTGAGCCATAATACACCACGTCTTCAGATCACGTGGCGGCAGCACTAGGATATGACG
The DNA here is from genome assembly GCA_958510865.1 of Myrrha octodecimguttata. NCBI lineage: Eukaryota > Metazoa > Arthropoda > Insecta > Coleoptera > Coccinellidae > Myrrha > Myrrha octodecimguttata. The sequence goes on along the minus strand of OY294063.1, from coordinate 14,280,621 downwards.
CCGCTGGGTCTGCTGCCGCCGTACAACTGGCGGCTGGATTCCCTATCGTTCCCGTTTTCGTCCTTAGACGTCCTGATGCGCAAGCCAGGACTATCTCAAGAAGCGTTTCCGTTGGGACGTTCTGAATAATGACTTATTTCACTTAGTAGGCCGGGATGAGATGGCCTGATTAGAGAAGCGACACCAGTTGCTCTGTTTTTAAGCGTGATGGTGTGGATGGTTTTGGGAATGGTAAAGCTGATTCGCAATCTGAAGTTCCAAAGAACGTGTTTTATTTCCTCGACGAACAATTCAATTTTTACGCGCTTGTTCTGGGGAACCGCGCGTTATTATTTGGTAACAATGTCTGTAATTCTCGAATTTCGAGCCGAAAGTTGTCAATAATGATTAGGATGAACTGCTTGGAGAAGAATTCGTGGTGAAATTTACTTCCGTCCGAAGATTCCGCTCGGAGTACTTAAATAATTTTCATTTGAAAACTGGTGGCCTTGTGGACACCAAAATTGTACAGATGGGCCTCCAAAATGACCTGGATAGTAATATGAATTTATCAATAAAAAAAATTGAGAAAAAACTTTGGTGGGAATCGAACTCGCTCCACAATTATCAGAATACGGCTCAAAATTGACAATAAGCACCCAGTGTCTCACTCATGCTTAGAAAACGGGGATTATATCATATGGCAAAAATAACTTTCCCAATGTCATACACTTATCTATACAGGGTGGGCAAAATTCGTTGTCTGCTGAAGGGATCTCGAGAACTATAGCAGCTAGAAGAAAACTGATAACACATTCTCGAGCTCTTTTTTCCTGACTAATCCTAATCTGAAAACAGATCCAGCTTATCGCGCATAGAACTTGAGTTATAAACAAAAATTCAGAAATTGTCATTCTCAATAATGCTGAATAACTCGCTTGTTTGAACTCGTATTCGAAATCTGTTGATACATTCTACAGGCACTTTTTTAGGAGCAATTCAATTACAATATGACTGAATTTTTTAATCCAGCCATTTTCGACAAATGAGAAGGATTTTAGATTTTTCAAATGTAAAGTTCAATACTTTTTTCCCACTTTTCTATACACAGTTAAATTATTATAAGTAGGCTGGCGTTACCATAGTGACCATTGAATATGGGTATTTCTCGAAATAGACTTCCCTTGCAACTCAGCTATTCTCATTCGCTTGAATATAGCATACCAACATATCGAATTTTTCGTAATTTGGAATATTTCGGGCCATTAGGGATAATAAACAGATTTTCTATTGCTTATCCTAAGAACTATGACAAATCAACCATAGAAATATTTATTCAGCAATCGTTGATTCCAATCATAGAAGCGCAAGTTCACACAAAGATAATGCATATTCAATCGTCGCTATGGTAACGTCAGCCTACTCATAATTCAACGGTGAATAGAAAAGCAGGAAAAAAGTATTGAATTGTCTCATATAATATTCATGTAAATAGCGACATATGATACATTTTTGAAATCAGCAAAAAATTTTGTAACAAGATAAGAGAACTTTAGACTATAGTTTATATTTGAAAAATCCAAAATCTTTCTCATTTCTCGAAAATGGCTGGACTAAAAAATTCAGTCATATTGTATTTGAATTACTCCTAAAAAAGTGCCTGTAGAATGTATCAACAGATTTCGAATACGAGTTCAAACAAGCGAGTTATTCAGCATTATTGAAAATGACAATTTCTCAATTTTCGGTCATAACTCAAGTTCTATTTGCGATATGCTGGATCTGTTTCCAGATTCGGATTAGTCAGGAAAAAAGAGCTCGAGAATGTATTATCAGTTTTCTTCTAGCTGCTCTAGTTCTCGAGATCCCTTCAGTAGACAACGAATTTTGCCCACCCTGTACAGTGCGCGTCAAAATTATGGAACGAATTCATTTTCTCAGAAGAAAAATATTTGGCAACAGAATCCTGAAACAGGTCAATTTTGTTTCACTTTCATCAAATTTTATGCATTTTTGAAGGATTTTTGTTGCACCCTGTGCCATCCCCATCAACCCTCTAATTTTTTTGAACAGGGAAAGTAGGTCATGTAGTACTTTTATGGCAAGGTCTTTGTATCTTCTTAACAGACTTGCAGAAATTTTCAAGAATAATTTTTTTTTTTGAAAAAATTAGTAACTTCAAAGAGGTTTTCAGTGTGTACTTTGTCATGGCTCATTTACTTTGACGATGGTACCTGATGAAATTTGTCACCGAATAAGTCGACCATTACAGTTTTGTTCATGCACAACTTTCAACACCCTCACGTGAAAAAATTTTTTGTCTCTATTAAAGGGTTCGTAGGGGTTGAAAGTTGTGCATGAACAAAACTGTAATGGTCGACTTTTCGGTGACAAATTTCATCAGGTACCATCGTCAAAGTAAATGAGCCATGACAAAGTGCACATACTGAAAATTTCTGCACGCCTGTAAAGAAGATACAAAGACCTTACCAAAAAAGTACCACATGACCCACTTTCCCTATTCAAAAAATGTAAAGGGTTGATTTGAATGGCACAGGGTGCAACAAAAATCTATCAAAAATGCATACAAATTTGGTGAAAGTGAAACAAAAATTGACCTGTATTTTGTTGCCAAATATTTTTCTTCTGTGAAAATGAATTTTTTCCATAATTTTGACGCGCACTGTATATGTTTGTTCAATTCATGGTGAAACACCCTGTATATTCTATAATTCGCCCACACAGATTGCAGGGCTCAAACTATTCGTCAGGAGCAATTTCTTGACGAAATGTAGCATCCTGAAACCTAGAAAAGCAGCATGAAGTTAGCAGCTTTTGCGCTCATGTTCAAAGGAGATTACCGCTTTTAACCGAATTCACGTCAGTGCTTTTCTAGATTTTTCAAATTGTTCTAATGCCAGGGCTGGGCAGTATTTCAATTACTTGTAATTGAAATATGTATTTGAATACGTATTTTGTATTTGTATTTCAATTACTTCTTGAAAATGTATTTTGTAATTGGTATTTCAAATACCTGACACTGAAGTATTCTTTATTTTGTATTTCGATACTTTTGTCTTCGAAATACTTTTGAACAAATACATTTAGTGCTGAGCGCTCTACAGAAAATAGTCTCTGAATCTCCCTTCAGATGAACGTTTATTTGCTTCATCTAGTTCTTTTGCTAGAAATCATGTTTTCGGCAAATGGAAAGGAAGAAAAGGTGCTGCGCAATGGTCATTTCAACATGGAGTTAGTGTTGGTCAATTTCCAAAAACGATAAGAGCAAAGAGCTTACGATCTTTGAACATTATCCTAATATAAAAAATGTGTTCATAAAATATAACACAAGTTTGTGCTCATCAGGACCTGTAGAAAGATTGTTTTCATTAGCAGGTTTTATTCATTCCCCAAGAGGCTGTTTTTCTGATACTACATTTAAAAATCTTGTGTTTCTGAAAGGAAATTCTTTATTTAGCGATTAAATGGCTAAGCTGAATAAGTTGTCCTTTTTTCATATTTTACGTAACACCTGAATGTATTTTATAATTTTTATTTTGTATTTCAAATACAAATAGTCAAAATACTGTATTTTGTATTTTATATTTCAAATACCCAACTTGAAAGTATTTTGTATTTTGTATTTCAAATACCTGGCGAGAAAGTATTTTGTAATTTGTATTTCAATTAAGCCAAGCATGTGTTTTGCCCAGCCCTGTCTAATGCCATGATCATCTTAAAATTCTGCACAAACTTGCCCGTCGGCATTTTCAAGCTAGTTTCCAAGTTTCAAATGGATTGAATCAGTATTTTTTGAGTTATTTCGGAAAAAACAACGATATCGAGAAAGGACCACGAAATTCCACAAATTTTTTCCCAATATCCCCAGAAATCAAATTCGTATCAAAGTGAAATTTCGAACACTGCTGTAAAATATAAAGCTCAACGTACGAGCAGAAGATTTTCTCAAATATGATGAACAGCTTCCGAAAAAAAAATTTTTTTCGAGTAGAGTTTCGAAGAAAAATTTTTTCAAAATATATTGACACTACGATCTCAACAAAATTTCCCATCTTTGTCAGATGCTCGACGTTATCTTCAATTGGGAATCTACATGAACCGAGTGTTTCCAAAGTCGTGACGGACGTTGTAAACTGCAAAATCGCAGATGCAGCGAACTGATACGACAAAAGGATGAACGTAGTGCACATCGATCAAGGTATTCTGCACTCGAAGGTAGGATTCGCACGATGCTCTTGTACGTAGTTATACTGCAGTATTCCATTCCATCTGAAAGGTGACGATTATCTAGATTCCTATTCAGCGGTTTTATCCAAGGTAAGATAGCCTGACGATCAGTAATAACTGTGAAACAGCTGTAGTGATTCTCCTTGGATCCGCTTTTTCGGTGTAGATGTTTTGGTTGATTAGATGATTAGCTTTGATCAAGGTGGAATATTTGTTGATTTATCAACAGATATTCGTCCTTGTGATTATGTTAGTATTACTACTGGAGCTCTATTTTCTCCTTGAAACAATTCCTATCGTTAAAACTCAAGTAAACCATTAGATCCGTACCAATGAACAATTCGTCCTTTCATCCGACATTTTCTTCCAGCAATCGCAGTTTATTGCAGAGCAAAACTTTCATGTTGTACAAAGTAGCGGTAGAAGGAACGATGTCCCTAGTGCCAGGCAATGAAACTACATGTAGGTATATCCGACACGGAAACTCAATTTAAATTCACGGTTTCGATGCTACATGAAATTTTAATTAACTATCAAATGGTATCTTCGCCCAGAGACCCAGTCGGATCAACCACAGTGATGGATGTTGGATATTATTCAGCATATTGATCTGAGTTATCTTTTCTTTTTGCGCCCCTATTACCCATAACAGCGTATTATCGTTTTCTTCAAAAGTCTGTAATTTTCCAATTATGAGTCGGAAATAGTCTGAAATGAATAGGTGACTCACTGATGACGGATACGGTGTCAAAATTGATATTGTCCGACAGGCCGCCGGTAGGCACGATTGTGGGCGTAAGGGTGATCATATGGGCTTAAAACTTTCAGGGAACGATGCATTTGAAAATATGAAGTTTATGTTAGTTTATGCGCAAGATTTTCCAAACGGTTTCAGAGTTATAGTCATTTGAAATTTTGAGGTTATTTCTCTAATATTTCAGGAACTATGTGAGTGATTGGATTGAAACAGTTAGTTGAAACATGCTGACGTGCAAGTTAACGTGAAATTTTATTCAGATCGTACTGTCCGTAAATCGAAATTTTTTCTTTAATATTCATCATTATCGAAAAAGATTTGCTTGGATTTTGAACTTTTTATTTCTCAGCAATGTAATAGGTTTCCGTTTGATATAATTATGATTACTTCGAGTAGAATTTCGTGATGATTGTGTCATTAAAACAGTTTGAAAAAATTTCAAAATGTTTTTGAATATTCTGTATTCTCCAAATTTCTGATCATACTATCCTCACGAAATTCTGTGTGAACCTTCAAGCTTTCTCTACTGAATTCCAATTCGATCTTATCTGTGTTCCTGGAAATATAGGAATTTTCCAAATATACAGATCGAATCGAATTGAAATCCAGTACTCTATTGGAAAAAAGGCTTGAAGGTTGACCTTGAATGATTCATTATTTATCAAATAATAATCCAAAAACTCGAAATAAAATCGTTTGAGGTCTTTTTTTCTAGAAATCATCCAAGGAATCTACCATCTCCGTTTGTATATCCAATTTAGGAACACCCTGTGTTTCGATAGATATACAGGCTGAGTCTTTATAAGTTGTACATTAATTCTAAGCATAGATTCCTCTAATCAAATAATCTTCCTTTGCCATTTTTCCAGATTCGGCTGAGGTAAAAACGTTATAAGCATTTAAATATTTCTCAATGTGCTAATACACTCTTGTTCTTTCTTTGCAAAAGTTCATCACAGATTGGCGCGTTTTTAATTCACCAAAATGGTGGATGTTGGACTAGATAATTTGACATTTACGTCATTCAGACAACAATGAAAAAACGATTTGGTGGATCTACCACTCTTTCACCACACCAATTTGGTGAATTAAAAAACACGGCCGATATCTCTTACGATGATCTCTTTGGCAGGAATAACCAATCCAATGTTTGAAATTCAAAGGAACTTAATTCTTATGATTCAGTGCTTTTTGCGATAATATCGCAAGATGAACATTTCACTACACTGGACTATTGAAACGGTGATTTTCCACTGGATATTCTTGAGATATTGTATTTCATTCCACTATAAAATTATACACAATTTCATCCTAACCCACTCCCATATTTAAAACTACAGAATTATTCTCATTTTCATCAAATTTATACATGAATTATTGGCGTCTGAATTTAAGATTGCAGCGCCACGGTGGCCAGTTTTGGAACCTTAGATACATAGATTTTGTTTTGATAGTCGATTTTGTACTGTTTGTTAGTGTTCGGTTTGATAATTTTTGATTTCACGATTTATTCAAAGACTTTTTAGACTTTTATAGTTGACGTGAGTATTACGGGGAGTACATATTATATTCTTATAAAGTAGATATGTATCATTCTTCAATCTTATTGAATGTAGCAACTCTAAAATTACGAGGATATCTCCAAGGTTAGACAGTATTTTAATATTATTTATTTTCAGATCCGAATGGCAAGATTTGACTTAGGCTGTCTTGAAAGTTGAAAAACAGATAGTATTGTAAAACATACTTTTTGGAATAATAGACAAATACTCATAACAGTCATAACATTACTATTTTTATAGCGAAGGACTAAATACTCAATATATTGTGAATAAAATGAATACATTCACATAAAACTAATGCTCAGTCAGTTCTTTCACTGAATCATTTACGTTGTTACTTAATGATCAGTTCAACAGGCAGATTTCTGGAAGGCAGAGCATAACTTAAGTAAATTTCTCTGCTTGGATTATGGGCCTGTAAAAAAATTGTCTTCATGAATGTGATCTAATATTTCATGAGCAATTCGTGCTTTCCTGTATAAAAATGATCATCATCGGTAAAATCAAGGTAACAGACTCTCATAAATCTTGTTGGTTGGTTTTTATCGATTCTTCAACACTTTCAGGACCGACTCGTTAAAGGAAGTTTCTTTCACCCTAACTCGAAATTTTTCACCGGGCTGTGGAAATCTATGAGAAGAGACATTTGAGTTTGCTTTTCATCGGTAAAAGCACTTGCAAAATCACACAAACGCCATGAAAAATGCATAAACTTTCTCATTTTCTTAACATTTCTTTTAACTTGTCAATGATAATGTCTGTACCTCGGGTTACTCGGATGGCCACCAGAGGGAGCAGCGCTTATCTTCATTCGCCAATATGAAATCAATCAAATAACCTGAACACATCAATTGAACTGTATGGGAAGTCAGGTTCATAGACATGAAGACCTAGCCTCCATATCTGTGGACTTATCATGAAATAGTATAGACCTAATGTAAGTACATTAGTTCTATGCGAAATAGATAAAGATTTCTATGTATTCTATGGTTCGGATAAGCGTAGACGGAACTCAATTTACCTTTACTAACTCAGAGATGGATCCATGAAAACGAGGTAATTTCTCGAATTTTTATCAGATGTTAAAACATTCAACGTTGAATATCTCCAAAACGGTGAGTTTAAGGAGAAATTATCAGGCATAATTAATAATAAATAATAAAGTATTCTGAAATGATTGAAGATTCTTATTTCGACATAAGATAAACTTCATCTGCACTTTTCACGCTAATTTCATATGGTTTTATCAATCGTTGAGTTTATTGGCGTCTGAATTTAAGATTGCAGTGCCACGGTGGCCAGTTTTATAACCTTAGATACAGACATAGATTTTGTTTTGATAGTCGGTTTTGTACTGTTTGTTAGTGTTTGGTTTGATAATTTTTGATTTCACGATTTATTCAAAGACTTTTTAGACTTTTATAGTTGACGAAAGTATTACAGGGAGTACATATTCCATTCTTATAAAGTAGGAATGTATCATTCTTCAATCTTATCGAGTGTAGCAATTCTAAAATTACGGGGATATTTCCAAGGTTAGACAGTATTTTAATATTATTTATTTTCAGATCCAAATGACAAGATTGACTTTGGTGGATTTCTTAGGCTGTCTTGAAAGTTGAAAAACAGATAGTATTCTAGAACATACTTTTTGGAATAATAGACAAATACTTATAACTTTACTATTTTTATAGCGAAGTACTAAACACTCAATATATTGTGGATAAAATGAATACATTCCCATAAAACTAATGCTACTTGTATCGTAAGTCTTTTTCATTATGGATTTACAAATAAATATTCCAACACTCATATGATTGGTCTTGAAGAAGCTGTAATAAATAAGCCTTGTACAGCTTTGCTCTCATCGGCAGAAGCACTTTGAGCGAACAGTATTCATCACCAGATATTTCCTTGTTGAGACTCTTTTTTTTCAATAGTCAGTTCTATCACTAAAACATTTACGTTGTTCCTTAATGATCAGTTCAACAGGCCGATTTCTGGAAGGCAGAGCATTCCTCTTAAGTAAATTTCTCTGCTTGGGTTAGGAGCCTGGAAAAAAATTGTCTTCATAAATGTGATCTAACATTTCATGAGCAATTCGTGCTTACCTCTATAAAAATCATCATCGGTAAAAGGCAAGTAACAGACTCTCATAAATCTTGTTTGTTGGTTTTTATGGATTCTTTCACTTTCAGGCCCTACTTGTTAAAGGAAGTTTCTTTTACCCTAACACGAAATTTTTCACTAGGCTGTGGAAATCTATGGGAAGAGACATTTGAGTTTGCTTTTCCCCAGTAGAAGCACTTGTAAAATCACACAAACGCCAAGAAAAATGCATTAACTTTCTCATTTTCTTAACATTTCTTTCAACTTGTCAATGATAATGTCTGTGCCTCGGGTTACTCGGATAGCCCCCAGAGGGAGTAGCGCTTATCTTCATACGCCAATAACTCGGAAACTGATTGAAGTAGGATGAAAGTGAGTACTGAAAAGTATATGTCATATTTATAGAAAACTTCACACCAAAATTCATCTCGTTCGGAGTTACCATATCAAAGCTAAATAAAAACGTAAAACTGATTTTTTTTTGGAAATTTAAACAGCCTCTATCTTTTTACTGGAGCCGAATCTGGACAAATGGTAAATGAAAAAAGTGTTTTATTTGATGACAGCAATCTACGGTTGAAATTAATGTACAATTCAAAGACTCACCCTGTATACACGAATTCCCATTCGAGACTATCTTCAACAGACGCTTCGAAAACTGATATCTCCGACTCGACTCGTAGAAATTGATGTTATTGCAATTACTTCCGGAATAGCATTTGTTTCGAGAACGGTTTAATTGGAGAACCCGATTGTTTTTGAGAGGGTCGCTCTGACTCTCCATTGTTCTCTTAGTGGGATAGTTGAAGTAGAAGATTTAATTCCGAACTTTTGAAGGGGTACTTTCCCATTGCGTCCGATATGGGTAAAGCCAATTCGATTTTATAGTACAATTAAAGTTCGTGAATGCTACTTTTGATTTTTGTTTGCTTCTTCCCCAATACACGGTATTTTCACGGCGAGAGTGAGATAGGGAGAATCGGTTCACGAAGTTGGGGTGAGACAGATAATGACGGAATGAAATTGAATGAATAACAGAAAATTCTAGAAAAGCACTGTCGAGAAGTCAGCAGCTGTTCAATTTCGTTGACAACGCGGTCACATTCTTAAAGCCGATTTACATCAGACAAGCGAATGCTCATTTTAGGTTCGTTTTGGTTCCGAAATTCAGGACTGTCCTAGAACAGTTCTAGAACTGCGCAGAATCGTTGCGCTGTGGAAGCCCGATTCTGAACTATCCTAGAACAGTTCTAAAAGCGATGGAACCAAAACACGAATTAAGTTCGGGTTCCCATCGGGATCGTAGAGGAAAAAAAATTCCGTTTGAGTTGGCAGAAAAGAGGAATGTTAATCATGTGTGTGGTTTAATTAAAAATATGCGAAAGTCCTTGTCGCACCATGTAATATAAAAATATTTTTGGGGATACTTGCTTCCACTTAATTTTTTTTCTGAATTTTCTTCATTACTTCAATTATATTCCGAAATGAACCAACAAATTATTGGTTTATATAATAATGAATTTAATGACGAACGTATTTCAGATATGTGCTTTTTAGAGAAAAATCAATTCGAAACATTTTTATTTAATAGAGGAAGAGGACTCTTGTATTCATAGATTTATTTAAGAAGTTTACATTCCAGGTGTGAACAATAGAAATAAAAGCCATTAGATTATTCTAGTGGGTCGTACCGAAGGAATTATCCTCAATAACGAAAGTTCAAATTTAACAGTTAACCGTTTCCTCAACAAATAAAACAATTAAAAACCAAATCAACACGACGTCGAAAAAGTTACGTTAACCATTTAAATCGTTGACAGCCACTCTACGCTTGTGCAAACTACCCAATTCTGAAACAGTTCGGACTCTCACGTCCGAACTCCTTTCACAGTTCTATAACAGTTCGGAATCGATTCTGAAAATAACCAAAACAGGATTACTCAAATCCTGAACCGGTTCTGAAATGAACCAAAAACAAAATCGCAATCGCGCATTCGGAACCGTTCCAGAACAGTTCTGAAGTCGGAACCAAAACAAACCTTCTATCATAATCATTTAGTGTAAACAGACTTCTAGCATTCTTTCGTCGTTCTATCTGACAGACACGAGAGCTGAGCGGCTTTCGACGCAGTTGCGAGGCACTTGTGAGGCAGCCTCGCGTTGTTGAAATGGCTCGCGAGCCGCTCAAAACACCGTACACACTTGCGAGACTTCCCAATTAAACTGCAGCTCAGCTCGCGTGTCCGTACCCTGCTTAATGTGTAAACGCTGAAAACGTGTTTTCGTTAATAAAGGGTTTTTCAATAAGAGGTGTCATTTTGAATAGCCCGCTATTTCGGTAAATGTCACTTTTGCAGCTGTCATTTTTTGACATTTGACAGGTAGAAACTATGCCATTAATGAAAATGGAACGATACACGCTTCAACAACGCATTGAAATCATTAAAATTCACTATAAAAATGGTGAAAATTTGGCAGAGACGGTTCGTCAAACTCAAACATTTTTGGATCGTCGTGAAGCACCTTGTCGGACCGCAATAAAGAAATTGGTGGAAAAATTTGGGCTGTTGGGACAAGTTAGTGATGTGAAGAATAAATCCCGTGCACGTCGCTCAAGAACAGCCGAGAATATTGCTGCTGAAGCCGAAAGTGTTGAAGAAAACCCAGGTTTGTTAATTGCGCTATCGAGAGATGATTAAGGATGTTTTATGGCCAGAATTGGATGGTATTGATCTGGACAACGTTTACTCTCAACAAGACGGCACTACGTGCCACACAAGCAACGAAACCATTGATCTTTTGCGGGAAAAGTTTCTGGACCGTGTTATCTCTCGAAGAGGTGATCAAAATTGGCCACCGAGATCCTGTGATTTAACACCTTGCGACTTCTTCCTTTGGGGCCACGTGAAAGAGAAGGTCTACGCCAATAGCCCAGCGTCAATTCAAGACCTCAAAGATGGAATTCGTGAGGCTATCGAGGACAAAGGGCAGCCACTTTGCGATTTGGTTATGGAAAATTTCATTAAAAGGATATGGTCCTGTAAGCGTGGTCGTGGTGGTCATTTGCCTGATGTTATTTTCCACTATTAACGGCATAGCTTCTTCTTTATAATGAAATAAACATCCGGTCATTTATATCGAAAAATGGTATTTTTCTTTGAATATCAAAATAACACCTCTTATTGGAAAACCCTTCACTAAAAGATCAACAAAAATGTTTTTGTTTTAGCTCTTGCTCTTGAACCCACCTTTACGTATCGACCCGGTTAGACGCACTTTCAAAACATGATGAAAAATTTGGTGACCTAATCATATTATACTCTCGAAATTCTGCATGATCCTTCAAGCTGTCGTTTTTGCGCGCATGTTATAGGGGAACAACAAGCTATCGTTTTATCCAAATAACTGTTATTTTCGAATTTAGAGCCGAATATGGTCTCAAACGACTAGGATGGACCCACTGATGACGAATCCGGTGTCAAAATCGATTCTGTCTAGCCGCTCGGCCGTCCGTGTGCACGATTAGGGGCGTCCGGAGAATCCCATCGACCCGAAACTTTTAGGGTAGATTGCATTTTAAAATACGATGGTTAAGTTCGTTAATGGGCGAAATCGGCCAGGAGGTTTCAAAGTTAGAACTCTTTAAAATTTTGAGGTTATTTCCGTAATAACTCGGGACCTACTAGAACGATGAGATCGAAACTTGGCAGTTAGTGGGAATATAACAACGTGCAACTTTTTACAAAATTTTGTTGGGATCGTATTATCAGTAAACTCAAAAAAGAATTTTTTTTCGGAATTTTTTCAAAAAATATTTTCCTCTGGCCTTGATCTCCATATTCCACGATAGTGGACCAAGTTTCAATTTGATCCGATCATCATTTTGGAGATATTCAGGAAAAATATGTCAAATTTCGTGTTTTTTCCCGATATCGTTGTTTTTTCGGAATATCTCAAAAAATACTGATTCAATCATAATGAAGCTTAGCAGCTAGTTTTAAAATGCTGATGAACAACTTTGTGCCGAATTCCGTGATGATCGTGTCATCAGAACAATTTTAAAAAAAAAATAATTTTTTTTGAATATTTAATATTCTGTGATCTTCTAATCATATTATCCTCATAAAATTCTGTATGAACCTTCGAACTGTCACTTTTCGATACTTCTGGATTTCAATCCGATCTGATCTTTTTTTTTTTAAATATTGGGAAAATGAAATTTTGAATGGTTATATCTGCGGAATCATACGGTGGATTTTACCCATTCACGAATTTGGCTTTCGTAATTTAGGTCCCAACCTATTCTACAAATATAGACTTTCTAACTTGTTCCTTTCGGAAAATATTGTGTTGGTCGGCCGTTAGCCATGAAGATCCCCAATATAATATAAAATAATATTCTAAGTTGCAAATTTGCCAAATACATAGATATATGATCACGTTCTAGAACACCAAAGTCTCAAAAGTATAAATAGATTTGATGAGTAGAGTGATTAATTGAGCTAATTATTCCTCCCAATTTTTCCAACAATCTTCCTCTGATTATCTGTCAATTTTATTAATCAAAGTTCAGACAAACACTCTTGAAAACAAATCTCATAAAATAACAAGTAGGCAAATGCTCCCACACTCCAATGAAAAATTCTCTCGAATCTAAGTAAACGAATATCAAATCGAAATCTCACTTTCAGATAAGATATAGAATGATAAAATAATGAACTTTCGAAAAATGCATTGAAGAAAAATCTCATATCTACTGCTACTTCTTTCCTGTTTCTTTTATTCTCCACTACTGAAAATATAAATTCGAGAAAATTTTGCCTGACCTTGCATGGATTTTCAAGCTGCCATTTTTCAAACGAGTAGTATATTTCTTGAAAAACGAAACTTTGAATGAGTATTCCTACGATTTAATTGGGCAAATTTATCCTACTTCCGAGTCTCTGAGTAGATTCATTTGGAGGACATTGTGTTTACGGTCAGCCCTCATTCAAAAATACATTCGAACTAAATGAATCGTAAGTAAAATTGGTCAAAGAACATACCAAGATACTGGCAAACGTATCTTCATAATTCTGCTACTTTCTATATCTATATTTTCTTTTCGCCGACATTATTTTTTATAGAAAATCGAATTCCTGAAATCATCAGGTTGGATAAAAAATAAACCAGAACGAATTTGGTCCAATTTATACATCATTTTAACAGTTTTAGTCATGGTCACAACCATGAGCATACAAATTTTCTTCTTTCCTTTATCTATCCATATCTACGTGTTTCTCCGAAATAAACCCCAATAAAAACACCTTCCCAAAATTTTTTCCTGAGGTCCTTCATTTATCAACATCTGTGAATCTGAGTTTTCACTTTACTCATTTTATAGATGCCCTATTTGAAGACACAAAATTTCAGCAGTAAGTGGCATATAGTTTCTGAGATGTCGAATAATTTGAAAGAAATGTATTCTTATATTCTAGTGGTATATTCCTCACAAAATTTTACGTACATCTTGATACTGGTACTTTACAACTGCAAACCAAATAACAATGCCATCAAATCGATATTTTTCGAGTTATAGAGAAAACAACTTTTAAGCTGGGTATAACTCTGAAACCGTTGGGCGGATTCTGTCTAGTAAACAACTCAACCCAGATATTGAGACTGAAAATCCACCCTGAAATTTCAAGAAAAAAGTAGGGGCACATGAGGCCGGACTGAATTAATTTTGACCACGAATTATTCTAATCATTTAGTGCCATTTCTGGCTCAAAATTTAAATAAATAATCCATTTGACATCGATTAATTAATCAGAAACCTAGAAAAGCACTGATGTGAAGTCAGGAGCTTTTACGCGCTTGTTCCGTTACCAAATTGGATATCTACAGTGTGTCCACGGATTGGGTGCCGGTAAGGTGTAAATGACGAAAAATTTTCGAGTTAGTCTCTGATATTTTGGGAATCGCTCCTGCTTGGTCTCAAATTAAAATGTTGAGAGAATGAGCCAAATCAATTAATATACAGGGTGGTTTAGAACTGATTTAATGAAAATTGTTAAGGATAAAGTGTCTTTGTTTTAAAAGATATCGAGAAAGTTTATTGAGAAAAGTTGTTTAGAATCAAAAGAACGGCTAAATATCGATTCTCAGATAAATCGATCACATTTGATTTTGTAAATAGGTTATGAAAATATTTGATAATATCCATGGTTACAAATGCCATACGTGACTTGAAACGTAAATATTATTCGTCATAAACGAAAATTTTCCAGTTAAAAATATGTTGAGCATAGAACAAAGAGTGTTTATTGTTGAGTGCTACAGTTTAGGTGCAGACATTTCGTATCAGGGAGTAATAGGACAATTCCATGAACGCTGGCCAAATATTACGGTACCACGTAACCCTGTTAAAAAAAATAGTGTCAAAATTTAAATTTTTCTTAACAATTTTCATTAAATCAGTTCTAAACCACCCTGTATATTAATTGATTTGGCTCATTTTTTCAACATCTTAGTTTGAGACCAAGCAGGGGCGATTTCCAGAATATCAGAGTCTAACTCGATAATTTTTCGTCATTTACACCTTACCGGCACCCAATCCGTGGACACACTGTATACAAGACGCAGATTTTTTTTTCATACTGTCCTCTCGAAATTCTGCATGAACCTCAAGCTATAATTTTCGATCAAGTACTAGATTGCAATTCGATCCAAAATTTCGAATGGGTATAACTATCAAAAGAATAATTGGCGAATTCAACCCATTTAAGCATTCGACCTTCCTAATTAAACTAAAAACCTACTCTACAAATATATTCCCCATGTCGATTCTTCCTAGATTGTTTACGACCAGCCTAACCACTGATAGTGAACAAAATACCTTCCGGAAGAATCTACTCAGTAGCTTGATAATTGTAGAGTAAGTTAGGAGTTTAATTACGGAGGCCGAATTGGCAAATTAGTAAAAACTAGTTGAGATGTGGATCTACCTTGAGCCCAGATCTACCTTTCGTTCAGATTCGCCTTTTATGTGGTTTAATTCATTAGAAACAATGATGTGACGTCATCGAAAAAATTTTGTGGACACTCGCAAAAAAATGCTCTATACCCTCGCAAAAAAACGCTCTGTGACCTCTATAGAAATTTCAAGGTTACTTCAGGGTTATCAATTTTCAGATACATTTTCTAGAGAAACGGAAATGAATATCGTTGAAAGGGGATCGAAAATGAATAAAAGGATCTTTAATCTTCAAAAACTTACCAGAAAAAGTAACCTAGCTCGTACACAACGATAGGATTCCAGTAAGAAAAATCGTTCTGAACCGGCACAAATTATGCTGAAATTTTGGAAAAAACTCAAAGTTGATGGTGAAATACTTGAAAGGTATCAGAACCAACCTCTAATCGATCCATTTCAATATAATATATCCCATATTTCGGTCGATTTCGTCGGATTCCATGTTTAAATTCCATATAAGGAGCTCTCGGTCATCGGAAAGATTCACGGAATTTCCTTTGAAAATATCACCAATCGCTTCATTCTTCTGCTTGAAATCGAAGCCCCGTGCTTAGTTTTTGCCATTTCATACAATATTTACCAGTACCTATTTCGGCGTTTTTCGGTCAATTTTATTCAATTTCTACCTGACAGCACTGACCAAGGCTGTCAGACCCGAATGCAAACACAGATCAGACTCGATGGTCTGTCAGAATTTTTCCGAGAAATAAGAAAAATCAAAAAATTATAAACTTTTTTTTCTTCCATTTGAGAAGAATGGGAATATATTCATAGGTGTCTTCGGTCTTTAAAGGTTCATTCCCCCCCCCCCCCCCCCTCGGTCTCGGCCGAAAAACTTCGCCTTCGGAGGAGATAGCTCTTGGGGAACGGTCTATTTTACGAAATCAGTGAAGTTTGAGAATTTTTTTCGGTATCTTGGAAATTTCGTAGCGGAACGAATGATATATCGACGGAAAGAGCGTTCTTTCTTCTTTCAGATCGGGAAATCGCCTTTGGCGAGTTCCCTCTCTTTGTGGCTCGAGGTGCCGCTTCGCGGACTCCTCTCGCCATCAAAGTTCTGACAAAGTTTCAAAAATCGTCATTCGATGGTTCTCCTTACTTAGTATATTAACTATCGAATGATTCCGCAGATATACCCTTTCAAAATTTCAGTTTCCCGATATTTCCAAAAACATAGATCGAATCGCCCTTCAATGAAAAATGACACCTTGAAGTTTCAGCCAACTAGGGTCTACAGAAAAATGAGCAAAATAACTCTCTCCATTTAAAAAAATGCTGGAGGACGCCTTAATTTTTTTGCTCTTTGTTATGTAGACCCTAGATGGCTGAAACTTCGAGGTGGCATTTTTCATTGAAATTTTGAAAGGGTTTATCTGCAGAATCATTCGATAGTTATTACTTATTCGCCAATTCGGCTTTCGTAATTAAAATTCAAACTTACTCTACAATTATCAAGCTGCTGAGTAGAATCCAGAACAAGCGCGTAAAAATCACTAAAATTTTATGTTTTCTCTCATGGCCCAGAAATGGTAGATAACTCCTTCCTAAAGATATACTTTTCACTCAAAAAAGTGCATTGAAACAAGGAGCAAAAAAGGTTTCATTCTGAAATCAACCAAAACGACTTCGAGATAATAGGTAAAATATTTCTTCAGTATTCAGTATTAAAACTCTGTATCTTCCAGTTGAAGGGCCTTTAGAAGCGAATTATAGAAGAAAGTAGTTCTCATTTTATGAGAAGGATATTAATATTGAATTTGGCATCCTGAAATTCAGAATACTCCTTATAAAATTAAGAAAAACACCCACCTTATTCATACAACACCAATTCTTCAACCTTCTTGAAATGTCCAACTCAAATCACCCATAGGGACAAATATCCATGAAATAAACTTGAATAAAACCCTCAACACTCAATTTGACATAAAAAAACAACACTTGCAGAAAACTCGCCAGACTAGTCACAGACACAACGAACACAAACTGCATTTAAAAACAAAATTTCTCTATTCACAATTTCACCCGAGGCAACATGAAAAAACTCCTTCCTTAACACTCTTCTACCGTCCAGTTGTAAGCACTGATAAGAAGCTTGATGATTGCACTCTATGGTAATTACCCTCCTTGGGTCGCCATCTGCAAATGTAATTCTTGGGATTGCAAGATTGAGCACTTTGAATTAATAGCCTAATGGCTATTAGCCGAATTAAAAGTGAGAAATTGTAGTGATCGTTCAGTCGAGACGAAAGTTGGAAAGTGAAAAATGGTAATTCTGTTGGATCTTGCAACGTTGGAAATTTCGTATAGATTTAGTTTTTAGTTACTATTTTGTCAGTTTCATAACTATTTGCGACTACCGAGATGTGTAAACATTCCAAATGAATCATTCAACACTTAACTCATTCAGAAAAAAATTGAATAAACATTTCTGAGAAGCACTGACGTGAAAACAGCAGCTGTGCAAATTGGTTGCCGAAGCGGTCATTTTTTCACCTATTAACCCCAGAAAATGCACCTTTACTTTCTTATGGGAAGATGTGTTGATCTGCTAATCATATGATCCTCACGAAATTCTGGATGAACCTTCAAGCTGTCGTTTTTGCGCGTATGTTCTAGGGGAACAGCGTGCTATCGTTTTGTCCAAATGCCTGTAATTTTGGATGATTGAGCCGAAAATGGTCTCAATCGACTAGGTTGGACTCACTGATGACGAATCCGGTGTCAAAATCGATTCTGTCCGGCCGGCCGGCCGTCCGTCCGTCCGAGGACACGATAACTGTCGACAGAAGCAAGCTAGAAACTCGAAACTTTCAGGATTGGTTGCGCCTCGGAATGCCGTTGTTAAGTTCGTTAATGGGCCAAATCGGTTGAATAGTTTCTGAGTTAAAGGCACTTGAAATGTTGAACTTATTTATTTTTTATTTCAGAAACTACTCGTGCGATTGGATTCAAACTTGGCAGTTAGGTGGAGTATAACGACGCGCAACTTTGAGCCAAATTTCTTCAGGATCATATTGTCAGTAAATAAAAAAAAAAATTTTTTCCAAATTTTTTTTTCGGAAACCATTCATCATATCCGAAAAAATTTCCACTCACACTTTGAGCTTCATATTTCACAGCAGTGTACCAAATTTCAGTTCGATACGATTATAAGTTTTGGAGATATCGGGAAAAAATATGTCAAATTTCGAGGTTTTCTTCTCGATATCGTTGTTTTTTTCGGTATAACTCGAGAAATACTGATTCAGTCCTGATAAAACTTCGCAGCTAGTTTGAAGATACTGAAAGACAACTTTCTGCAAAATAAAGTGATAATCGTGTCATTAGAACAATTTGAAAAAAAAAATTTCTGTGATTTTCTTATCATATCATCCTCATTCAATTCTGTATGAACCTTCGAACTGTAATTTTTCGATGAAGTACTGGATTTCAATTCGATCTGATCTGTATTTTTGGAAATATTGTAAAAAAAATTTTGAATGGGTATATCTGAGGAATCATTGGGTGGCAGTCGGCCGTTAGGCTGGCCGTAAACACAATAACTTCCGGAAGAAACTACTTAGAAACTCGATATTTGTAGAGTAGGTTTGGGGCTTAATTACGAAGGTCGACTTCGTGAATGGGTAAAATCCGCCCAATGATTCTGTAGATATACGCATTCACAATTTTATTTTGAATATATTTTTAATATTTCCGAAAATACCGATGAGATCGAATTGAAACCCAGTAATTTCAAAGAGCACTGGCGTGAAGGCAGCAGCTTTTGCGTGCATGGTCAAATTCGTGAAAATTTTTTTCAATCGAGTACTGGATTTTAATTTGATCCAATCTGTGTTTATAAATATATTGGAGAAACTTAATTTTGAATGAAGTACATCTACGGAATCATTGGGCGGATTTCACCCACTCACGAATTCGATCTTCGCGACTAAGCCCATAACCTACTCTACAAATATCAAGTTTCCAAGTCATTTCTTTCGTTAGTTTAGTTAGGAACTCGATATTTCCACAGTAGGTTTGGACCTCGAATTCGTGAATGGGCAAAATCCACCTATATGCGGTAGTTGATTGGAATAAAAAAATCGACGTAACAAACCATCAGATAAAGTTATTTTCAATTGCAATCCGAATTGATGAAATGATAAGTTTTAGGAATAGAGAAAAATTGATTAATTTTGGGAAAACCATGAGTGTTCTCTAGAAATTACTGATTAGGCCGAATCGTATTCTGAAACTGGTCTATCAGAAACACTACAGATATCGTAGATAACTTCATTTGTACCATATATAAGTGTTTTTTCTGATTCCTAAGCATTCAGTTCAGCAAAAATGAAAGGGATCCTGTGTTTGAGTGCTCTGCTTGCCTTAGTGGCACAAGGCTTTTCAGGTTAGTGTTGATATGAATATTTAAAAAAATCTAGAAAAACACTGACGTGAGGTCAGGGAGTGTTTTTGCGCTTGTTCAAATTCTAACAATTAGGTCAACACGAAATTGCACCTAGTTGCGTGTTGGTAATCTCCACCTGATTAGGAAGTTTCAATCTGATTGCATTTGTACTTTTTGAGATATTTCGGAAATAACGTTGAAATTCCATATAACAACGAAATTTGGCACATTTTTTTCCTTATATCTCCGAGAATAAATATCGGATGGAATTGAAATTTGAAACATTGTTTTAAATAATATCTCTAAGATTTGTGCCAAATTCCACAGAAATCTAATCAATATTTTCGAAAAAAAATTTTCAAGAAAAATTTTCGAATAAAAATTTTTCAAATTTTTTAAACACTGGATCCACACGAAATCTTGCTCTAAGTTGTGTGTAGGTATTCCAAAACTGTCCACGAAGTTTAAATTTGACTGAGTCAATACTTCATGAGATATCGGGGAATTAACCTTCAAAATTTCAAATGGGCCTAACTCCGAAACTGTCTAACAGATTCCACCCACTAGCGAACTCAACCGAGATATTTGTACTCCAAACCTAAACAGTTCGACTCACTAAGTCTTTTCCTTCGAATGTTTCAGCACATACGGACGGACGGACAAAATTGAATTCGACCTTTAATTCTTCTTCAGGGAGTTCAACCCAATAGTTAAAGACCATTTTCGGCTCAGAATTAAAAAATTACAGACATCGTGACGAAATGATAACGCGCAGTTCCCTATAACAAGCGCGTAAAGAATACAAAAAGTTGAAGAACACTCATTGACATCTGAAATTCGGTACCTACTTTATCTAGTTGGAGAATGGTGACAAAATCAACAAAAACTGAGTATACTTTTCGAAATACAAAATTTAAAAATGTTGGAATGATGCTGTCCCCACGAAATTCTGCACAGGACTGCATGTCGACTTTCTTCAAATAATTAACATTAACTTTGGATTTTTGGGAAATAGCAACGAATTTTCAAAATTGTATAACTCCGAAGTCGTCAAGTGATGTATATATTTAGGCTCTAAAAGTACCCCGAAGTTTTGAAGGCCCTAGGTCTTATCCTTCAAAAGTTATAGTGTTCACGGCTATTCCGAAATGATTAAATTTTACGGCAAATTCTTAATTTTAGTGTGAGAATTCGAAAATTACAGACATTGGACAATAAACAGCTCTTGTTTCCATAGAACAAGCACATAAACACCATTCACTTCTATAAATTAGTCGTAGATATTGGAATGGGTTTATCCAATTTTAGTGATCAGTAAGGTTGGCACTTGTGAAATGTCGTTATAAGGTCAAATAATTTGGCGAAACATTGTCTACATTCTCAAGTATAATTATCAAAGACTCTTTAGTTCAGTTTATTCACAAATTAAAATACTACACGAGGTTTGTGTAGAATTGACAATGTCGCATAGTTATTAAACAGAGTTAATA
Source organism: Myrrha octodecimguttata (assembly GCA_958510865.1). Lineage (NCBI taxonomy): Eukaryota > Metazoa > Arthropoda > Insecta > Coleoptera > Coccinellidae > Myrrha > Myrrha octodecimguttata. Next base: position 14,259,074 of record OY294063.1, on the reverse strand, counting down.
TTACCTAACATTTTCGATTATACACAGTGGAATGTGTCAAAATTCCACAGCCTACCGACTGACTTCATAAATGTGAATGGAGTAAAAAACAAAGGTTAACTTCAACTGTGTATGAAAATTGTCATGAGGCAATTTTAGTCTATTTTCATTTCCACCATACAATCCATACAAAAATTGACGATTTGATGGTTCAAAAAAAGTTTCGTTATTCACAACTAAGCCATTTATGGAACCGTATAGGATCAAACCCTTAGAACATAAATTTTTCTTTGTTTCATGTCCTTTTTAACATCATAAATATTTTCTACAGCGAACGTTGTCTGCTACTTTAACAGCTGGACCGTCTACAGAAATGGCAACGGTAAATTCGTACCACAGAACGTCGACCCCAATCTATGCACACACGTACTCTTTGCATTTGTTGGTCTGAACACAGAGGGCAGTGTGCATATTCTTGATGAATGGGAGGCCATCAACTTAGGTGGTATAGGTGACTTGATCGGGCTCAAACAACAGAATAAAGACCTCAAAATCATCGCCAGCATGGGTGGATGGAACGAAGGATCTTCTAGATACTCAATTGTTGTCGGTAAGCAATAAATCATTTTTGTGCTCGAATTAACGGCATAGTTTATATCGGTTGTAAAAAGAGTACCTGCACCTCTTGGTGGTGTCACACTGTTGCCGCTCTATGCACCAGTTCAAACGTTGAAGACATTGGGCATCTCATCAAAAACGATTTCAATTCCGCAAAAGTTGTAATTAAATGTCTACTCCTTCTAGGCAATCCAACAATCAGAGCCAACTTCGTCAAAAATGTTGAAGTATTCGTGAAGCAATATGGCTTTGATGGTTTCGATTTAAGCTGGGAATACCCTAACGGAAGAGGTGGAGTACCCTCCGATGTCCAAAATCTAGTTGCTACACTTAAAGATCTGAAAGCAGCCTTAGGCGATCTCACCTTATCTGTTGCTGGTTCTGGACTGTTATCGCAGATAGACCTTTCATACGACGTTCCAAATGTTGCTGAGTAAGTACATCATTCCGTTAGACGGGTTGTTGCATATTTCAATGCGTTAACTCGTTATGTTTTGTGGCACAAAATTGAAAATGTTATCAGACATACAGCTTCTATTCAGTGACGGTTGCTCAATAAGGCCCCGGGGCCGCACGCCCTCCCGAAAAAATATATTGTCGTAGGACACAATTAATTCTTTTTAAAATAATTAATATTCTAGTATGAAACGATCACCGTTAGTTGATATTCGAACAAAACACATAAATATCAATTTTTTTCTAACGATCTATCAATCCGCCCCCAACAGAATACGTCGTTATTGACTGTGGGAATATCGAAAATGTACATCGGCCGCGAGAAATTCGCGGCCTTGGGGTCTGTCTGGCCGCAACGCTGCTCATATAGGAAAAACCACAGCGAATGCTGTCGAATGACTCCGATCAACTCCGAGCTATAAGTAAATCAAGGTCAGGGTTGCCAAGTTGGGGTATTTTTTCCCAAATTTGGGTGATTTTTGGACACTCTGGGGAAAATTTGGGGGACAACATTCCATAGCGTCAAAATTTCAAAAGGCTCTTACTCCGAAACCGTTTGGCCGATTTTGCCCATTAACGAACTTAACCGTCGCATTTTGAAATGCAACCTACCCTAAAAGTTTCAGGTCGATAGGATTCTCTCGTTTGAGACCATTTTCGGCTCAATCATCTAAAATTACAGACATTTGGACGCTCTGTTCCCCAGAACATATCTCAATATGTGGGTGTAAAATAAAAATTTGTTATATTGTTTTCGGTGTTTGTTATTTAACAAAGTTAACTCAAGAATAAATCCCAACTGGTCAAGAAAAGGAATCAGTGACTCACCCCCTCTTCTAGATAAAATGAGGAAACATGAATCGTCTCGTGACCACATCAATTCTTGAACCGCCTTTGCCTTACAAAGCAATGACGTTTCTTGTTAAAAATCCAATATAATAATTCTTACGTGTAACCCTTTGGGCTCATGTAAACAATCCACCCAGATCTAGAACAAAAGTACTCGCATAAAAAAACAATTCAGTTCCTTCAAAACTTTCAGCCCATAACCTCAAAGAATTTTGTGTGACAAACTTCCAAATAACGCCAAGTTCGACATTGTCGAACGTGATACAAACCAATCGATTTGGGGGCCCCTTGAGACCCATTCTAGAACTGAATTAGAGCGATAAGTGGGGAACTCTCGAAATTTAATAAACAGTTTGCACTCCAAAGTGGGCAGATCGCAAATCGAATACATAAACGTTGTTGTAAAGCAACATGGACACGCCATTCGGGCGTTATTGCCGGAAACGGACCCACGGGCGCTATATCGCCCGTTTTTTATTGATGTAGCCCGCCGTCGAATCTGAGAGGCACGATGAGTTTGTTTCAATATGTCTGCCTCGTGTTTTGTGGTCGACATCGCCAAACATGAATTTTGTACCTACTTGAAGGAGGACTCTCTGGAGTTTTCCGAGGCATGTTGTTCAATTTGAAGGTGCTTATTATTTCAGAAGATACAGTACATCGAATACTACGGGGAAACATTTGGTGGCCACAGTTTATTTTTGTCAACAATTTTTTGGGTGCATATAGTTGGGAAAACCTAGAAAAGCACTGGCGTGAAGTCAGCAGCTTTTGCGCGCATGTTCACTTTCGGTGATATCCTTTGAACATGCGTGCAAAAGCTGCTGACTTCACGTCAGTGCTCTTCAAGGTGTTTTCGATGAAGTACTAGATTTCAATTCGATATAATCTGTATTTTTGGAAATATTGGCAAAATTAAATTTAATTGGGAATCATTGCGCGGATTTTACCCATTCACGAATTTGACCTTCGTAATCAAGCCCCAAACCAACTCTACAACTATCGAGTTTCTAAGTCGTTTCTTCCAGAAGTTATTGTGCTGTTTCCTAGAACAAGCGCTTTAAACATCACAAAATTTGACAAATTTTTTCCCAATATCTGTGAAATTTAAATTCGGTTCGAACTGAAATTTGTTACACTGTTGTAATCCAATTAATTATTACCGATAGTCATCACTGAGTCCAACCTATTCGTTGAGATTTTGACGACGCAATGGCACGCCATTCTCCATGGAAACATGCGCGCAAAAATTGTTTGATGTGATCAGTGTTATTGATCGTAGAATGAGGTGGTGAATTATAGCGCGTATGTTCTGGGAACAGCGTGCTATCATTTTGTCCTAATGTCTTTAATTTTCGATGATTGAACCGAAAATGGTCTCAAACTGATGACGACTCCGGTGTCAAAATCGATTCTGCCCGGCCGGCCGGCCGTCTGTATGCACGATTACGGTCTTACGGAGAATCCTACAACCTGAAACTTCCAGGGTAGGTTGCATTCCGAAATACGACGGTTAAGTTCGTTAATGGGCAAAATCGGTCAAACGGTTTCGCCGTCAGAGAGAAGTTTTGACGTTATTTTGGCGATAATTCAAAAACTACTGGAACGATTGGATCGAAACTTGACAGTTGGTTGGAGTACAGCAACGCGCAACTTCTCGCGAAATTTTGTACTGATCATACTATCAGTAAATAAAAAAAAATTCAAAATTGTTTTCGAAAAATTTTTTTTTCGCGAACTGTTCATCACATTGGAAAAAAAATGCTGCTGCCTTCACGGCAGTGCTTTTCTAGATTTTTTTTAACTACTAATATTGAGACATCTTATAGTCTACATTGTGGACATTTAATAGTACTTTTGTGCCAAATGTGAAGATCACTGCAGTTGACGATAAAATGACTATAGTATCTGATGGTATTAAAATTTTCAGCGCTGTCGATATGATCAATATCATGTCATATGACTACCATGGTTCTTATGATGGTTTCGTTGGACACGCATCTGCTCTGTACCCATCATCCTTGGATGTCACCATTACAGCACGTGGTTTGAATGTGGTGAGTATATTTCTTTGAGTTTGAAACCACAGAAATGTTTCACAGGCAATATTCTGTATATACCTGTCAGTCTTCTGTATTCTTTTTGGTCTTAGCTAAGAGGAGGGACATAATGTTATATGAAATTTTCTTCGACAGAATTCTACCATAACTCATTGGCTTGAAAAGGGTGCACCTGCTTCCAAGCTCAACATGGGTATCGTTACCTACGGAAGAGGTTTTACACTGACAGACTCTGCTAGAGCTCAATTGTACGCACCAACACAAGGTCCTTCTGCTGCTGGCCCATACACTCAAGAACCTGGAATGATGGGATACAATGAGGTAAGCCTAAGAAGGTTCGTCAAAAGAAATTTTTCGCGAAACCTTATACCATATCTATTGAGTTCAAAATGGTGGAGGAGTCGGCATAGAAATGGAACAGAAAGAATCGGAATTTGTAGAAAATTACGTGTTTTGGCCTATGTTTGTTGCCTTGGTCCATAAACTATTGTGGACCAACAGGTCCACTTAGCGATAGATTCGTATCATCTACTAGATCACCTAAGAACCAGTAGGAATTGATATCTTCCTATGTGTACTTTGGGGATTTTTGAATGGAACTGGAAACGTATAGAAATATGATGATTCGTATAGTATTTGTTAGAACAATCTTTCCACTTCTACTCAAAATATCTTCTGAGATATTCGTTTTCAAGATTAGACTTGGCCTGGTTCTCATCTTATTCAATTATAGTATGAATTAGTAGTGTAGGCAGTCAAATCTACTTTTTCGACAGATTAATGTAGCTGGAAATAAAAAAACAGTAAAGGGGCCTTTTGTGCGAGGGAGATTCGGGTATTTGGATAATCGGGGATTCATCCTATTGGTCGAGAGATTCACCCTATTGGCTGAATAGCCAATAGGAAAGAATCTCCGATTACCCAAATACCCGAATCTCCCTAGCACAAAAGGTAGCTTAAGAGAACGATACCGCCACGCTTTTCGAACGTTGCAAATTGGCGCATGCGGAGGGACCTTCATGAAAATACTTTGAAATTTGTGCAATTGTGTTTTACTGCTCATTTATTAGATGTATTCCTTTATTTCTACAAATCCTAGAAAAGTGGAAATGTCCTATAAGCTTTTATTTTTGAAGGCAAATTATTCTTAGACAAAAATATTTTATATTAAATATATATACAGAGTGGGCCTCTATCAATGGTACCTTGGACTTTTGCAGGCTACGGAACACGGGACGTACAATTTTACTGAAAATTCGTTTTCTTGGGTGGAAACTACTGATAATCGATGTAGAAAATTTTCACCGCTGCGGTGTTGCCGCGTTTATATCAAATATTAATAACTCTGATTTTCAAAATGGGGTATCCTATATATTATTTGCCTTCTCGGACCTTCCTGTAGGGGTGTAAGAGTAATTGATGGATTTACTCCTTTTCGTGAATATCTAATACAAAATCTTCCTCAACTTTTTTTTTATTTTAAATAATTCGCCATTAAATGGTCAAATCGGAACGTAAGTTCGAATTGAGTTAAAAGTGGTAGATCACATAGCTCCCACGTCACTTGTTACTGCACGATTTTACTGTCGACACAGCCGTCGCCGTCCATTGGCTGGCTAAAAAAAAGGAAGGGTACACGGAAAGAGAGAAAGCGCGAAGTTTTTTTAACTTTTCTCATGGATAGAATATTCAATTCCATGAATGATGATGAAAATGTATGTGAGAGACCTTTTCCCTCTCAATTCATCTTCTATGATGTAAACATTACATTTGAGAAATTACTCTGTTTCTCAGTTCTTAGTTCCAATAAGTGCCGAAGTATTAAAATGTTCAAATCAAGAAATATTTTGCACAAAAAAAGAAATAAACCAATCAATCACTTGAAAGCCGCTAGAAATGGGAATGACAAAGATGGTTCATGAATAATCGAGAAGCCAATAAAAAAAAACAATAATATACAATTATTCCATTTTAAATATCAAAGTTTTTATAAATTTTCGATATATGCGGCAACAACGCAGCGGTAGAAAGTTCAGGAAAAATAGAGCAAAGGTTCCAAATCTTCAATAAAATCGCCCTTCCTGAGTACTGTCTAGTTCAGGCTACCGATAGATTTGATTTTTACAAAGATCAATTTGAGTCGAGACACAATATATAGTTAGATTATATAGTGTTGCTTATTCTACAAATGTTTTTCATCCCACATTTCTTTCAGATTTGCGAGTTCGACAGCCAATGGCAACAAGTAACCGACGCAGAAATAGGGGTGCCACATCTCTTGAATGGTAATCAATGGATAGGATACGAAGATGTGAACTCAGTTGCAGAAAAAGCTAGGTTGGCTAAAAGCTTGAATCTTGGTGGAGTTGCAGTTTGGTCCCTTGATACTGATGACTTCAATGGAATCTGTGGTGGAGGTCAATACCCCCTGATCAAACAAATCAAAGCTTCTCTTCAGTGAAATTAAATAAAGTTATTCCACTATTGAATATGCTTTTTCTTGATACAAAAATAGAGATGTTTCGTTTTAATGAGGTTGATTAAGTAATAGATGATTTTTTCCCGATATGGTAGACCTATAACGGCTAAAAACTTAAAAGTTTCTTCAGTGGTTTTCAGGAATTACTGTGCTGATGAGGTATAAGTATGGTGAAACTGATACTCATCAGTTGCCCTGATGGAAATTCCTTTTTTGAGATCATTTGGATTATACAATCCAATAATATTGGTTGATTTCTTTATGTTCATTTACTCTAGTAAATACTATAGATCTAAAGACATAATGATTTTTATTGAAATCTGTTCATCCTCAAATAAATTAGTGTACTCATAATCAACAAATTCGATCAAAAAAATTTGGATTCCATTTGTAGTAAGGTAACTTTGAGTTACAATTAGATATCTACATGAAACAAAAGTTAGATTTCACCATTCCTCATTGCAATAAATGAAATTCAAGTAGAAAAAGCACAAAACTAAAATAAATATTTATTTCTGAATACTTCACTCAATGAATGACAAATTGAAGTAACTATTAGACAAAAATAGATACTATATTATCTTCTACACAAGGGGCAGTGGTGAAAAGACTACCTGGAAAGAAAAAGAAAATTATCAAGAAATTATATAACATCCACTTATGGTTTATGCAATATGAAATTGGATACTTAAGCTTTTTGTTTTGGTTCCAAGCTTTTATTTTATGGTCAAGGGACAAAAGCATAAAATATCTTTACCTTGCCAGTTAATAACTTTAAGGTATTCTATTACAAAAATACCTGGTGATGACATTAGAATAATTTTTGTATTGATTTCAAATTGCAACATTTTGTGTATCTACCAGTTCTAACACTACCAACCAGCTAGTCATGATAGTTAATTGAAAAGCTATTCAAGTATAAAACGAATGAAAATAAATGTACCTATAAATCTTTTCCCATTGCCTTCTTGTTCATTTGAGATTATTTTGCACTGCTCTATCTCAAATATCTGGAAATCCAAACACCTAAATTTCTCGTCAGAGTCATAAAGTTTAGTATTGGTTATCCTATCTCGTGATAAGTAAGGTAAACCCGAGAAAGGATTGATAAAATCTGCCCAGTATCCAGCTTTCCTGATCTTATCGCAAATTGTTCTTGCTGCTATTATGAACTGTAGCGAAAATATGAATTAATAAATAACAATTATCAACTGAAATAGAGTACATACAGTTTGAGCCAACTTTTCAGTTTCCTCCTCTTTGTTTTGTCTCATATGTTTATGATTAGGTTTCAGAGAAATAGTGACAACAGACAAATCAGCTGTTTCAAAGTTACGAGAAGGAAATAAATCATATACGGTTTTTCTTAAAACTTTGGGGCATTCTTGAATGCTACACACTATATCATTTGTTAAGTCCTTCTGAAAGAAACTACACATTAGTTATTGTATTTAAAGGAAATGTTTTTGTGGAAATCATGAATGGTATAATTCTGAATCCTTTAACTCACTCCATTAACCTGCTTCATCACAAATTTGTGATGAGGGGTACGTAGGGTAGTTTGTTTGTCGAACCATGCTAAGCCAACATTCCCTGGTAGGTAAAATGGAAAGTCGACATAGGATGTAGAAGCTAATAATTCGAAATTCGGGTCTTTCCAAACTAAAGCTTCCCCTGAAATAAAGTGCTGATGTAATTATCAGCTCAGTTTCAAGATTTACAACTTGCCATTTCTGGATAGACGTTTTCGTTTTACATATTGATACGGGTCTTCCTTGTCATTATTTTTTTTAGAAAATTGCCTGATTAAATGAGGAATATTTTTCCTATTTGCCCTCGATAATTTTAGAATTGTCCCTACAACCTGTATAGACATCATAAATTTTGAATATTTTGAAGATAATGACGTACATTTTTAAGGTTAGATTGACATTGTTCTTCTTTTTTATAATCAACTCGATAATATAAATTTTTATGTCCATTCTTTAACATATTATCTTTGAATCTTTGAATGTATTGGAGAATACAAATTTGAAAATTTTCAGGTTTTTTTCCGAAAACTCTCATTTCAGAAAATGTTGCTTCGATCGAATCTGCATTATGAAAAAGCCGACGCCAGATTGTGAGACTTCATGATAATCTATTTTTTGTCAGAAATTTCATGTTTCAGAAACTATGTTCATTTATACGCCGCTGAAATTCTACCAGTACCTTTTGATGCCGAAATTTTACTACCGAGTATCGATTAATGCGTATTTGGGGAAATAAAATTTCGAATGGATACAAAAATCTGTCGGCATATCTACCCCTTCATGAATTCGATATTCGTAATTAAAGCTTTTAATTACTTCAAAACAGTTGAGCGGATTCAACCCATTAACGATAAACTCTACCGAGATTTTCAGAACTCCTCACAAAACTCAAAAGATTTCTCTCTAGATCTTCTCCTTAGGAGTTACAGTGTTGATAACGGTCGGCAAGACGGACGAATTGAGTTTGGACACAGATTCTCAAATGAAACTCTCGTTGTTTGTTTGTTATACGCAAAAATATTTCTAGAATGTTGCTTAATTGTGAATGTTTTATACGTGGTTTCAGAAGGAAATAAAAAGTTGAGAGTATCTGCCGGCTTTCTGACCATGAAGAAGAACGAGTTATTTATTCATTTCCAAAGACTCAAGGTATCCTAGTAAATGGAGGATGGATAGGTTTTTGACCAGAATAAATCTCCATTTGTGATTCGACTTGTATATTGGAAGTTTTAGTTCAAACGAACCATGCGTTGCAAGAACGGGTTAGTTTTTTATATATGCATATAATTCTAATACAATTTTAATTGGCTTAACATAGGAATGAGGAAACACGATAACAAAAATCTGAAGGTTCTCGAATTTTCGAGCATTTTTCAATGTCAAGGTAGCGTTCTAGCTAAACAAGGAAAATATCCAAGATAGATTAATTAGAAATTACAATCATCGCTGCAACGTAAAAGCAATAATTTGTTTTATTATTATTCTTCAGCCAGTTCTTGAGAGATTTCATTGCTTCTTTCGAGAAAGTAATACGCGAAAGTGGAACGTTAATGCATTATAGCTGTGGAAGATATTAGCTGTTCTCAGTGTTTATATATCTAAACATCGTTGAACACAGAGGTAGCGATTTAAGAAGGTATTCGGCGTACTTATAATAGATAAAGAAATCATGGTGAAGGAAGACGTTAAAATCTTGAGGGAATGGCTAACAAAACAACCTCATCTGCCTCAAAATATCCGTAAGTAATTTTGAATCCTATTGTAATCGTCAAATTTTAATTTGGTAAATTTTTTGGGCAAAATTTTGATTTCGTCAATGCCACCTTTCTTTATGGAGGCTTCCTTTGAAGAGAACGAACAAGAATTCAAGGAAAATTATCGAAAACTTATAACTTATTACATAAGGAAATTGGTGACCTGAAGATATTCGTCCATATCAAAAGGACTGGGGCAGAATTACTCCTTTTTGCGCGCATGTTCTCAAACGACTAGATTGGACTCACTGATGACGAATCCGGTGTCAAAAACGATTCTGTCCGGCAAGCCGTCCGTCATTAGGCACGATTACGGTCGTACGGAGAATCCTATCGACCTGAAACTTTCAGGATAGGTTACATTTCAGAATGCGACGGTTAAGTTTGTTAATGGGCAAAATCGGCCAAACGGTTTCGAAGTTAGAGCGTTTTAAATTTTTGACGTTGTTTTAGCGATAATTCGGGAACTACTGAAACGATTGGATCGAAACTTTGCATTTTGTTGGAGTATAGCAACGTGCAACTTTTCGCGAAATTTTGTTGAGATCATACCATCAGTAAATTTGAAAAAAAAATTTTTTCAACATTTTTTCGAAACAAATTTTTTCGTCGCGAACTGTTCATCACTTTCGGAAAAAAATTCAGCGTCTACTTGAACTTTATATTTCACAGCAGTGTACCAAATTTCAATTCGATATGGCTATTAGTTTTGGAGATATCGGAAAAAAATATGTGAAATTTCGTGGTTTTCTTCTCGATATCGTTGTTTTTTTCGGTATAACTCAAGAAATACTGATTCAGTCATGATGAAACTTCTCAGCTAGTTTGAAAATGCTGGATAACAACTTCGTGCGAAATTTCCTGATAATCGTGTCATATTAGAACAATTTGGAAAAAAAATTTCAAATTTTTTTGCGACTATTCAATATTCTGTGATCTTCTTGACATATATTATCCTCATTAAATTCTTTATGAACCTTCGTTCAAAGGTACTGGATTTTAATTCGATCTAATCTGTATATTTGGAAATATTGGGAAAATAAAATTTGAATTGGGCTGGTAACTTTTCGAGCACACCTGTATAAAAAATTAGGAAGGTCGATGATATCGTCCTTGAAAAAATCTTGTTTGGGACAGTTTTAATTTCATTATTTATTTCAAAAAAATTTCAAGAAGAGTTCGAGAAGAAATCATCAGAAAAAATTGCGCACTTATTGTTCGAATTAGTAGCTAGCGCGGTGACCCATCCAGGTATCAATCTCGTCCAACTTTGTGATGAATGATGAATACGTGAATATTGTGAACACAAAAGCTTCCGAAAGAAACAACATGTATACATGTTGTACATAGAGACTCGATATTTGTAAAGAATATTTATAAAGCTTTTTCACGAAGAACCATTTCATAATCATTTTTGAGGCAATATAAGAAAAGCTAAATGTATAGCGGTTCATCAGTCGAAACATTGGAAAGGAATTGATGCAAAAATTATGTTTCAAGTAATACCTAATTCTTTTTCAGACGATACAATGTTATTGAGATTCTTACATACTTGCAACTACAGCATAGAGCAGACGAAAAATCTCATGGATTTATTTTATACTATCCGTTCACAAGCACCTGAACTATTTGCAAATAGAGACCCAAATCAGAAATGTATCCAGGACTGTTTTAAAACAATGTGAGACTACCGTTTAGTTCGACTTCATTTTCATTACTTCTCTTTATGCTGTATCCAACTGAAAAAGTGATTATTTGAAAACAAATTTCGTTTCTTTCAGAGATATGATTCCTCTTCCAAAACTAACAGAGAAAAACTACAAATTACTCTTGTACAGAATGGCAGATACTGATCCAGAAAACTTCGCTTATGCGGACTCCGTAAAAACATTCTACATGGTTTCAGACGTCCGTATGTTGGTAGAAAAAGATTTTCCGGCAGGGGAAGTACCGATTTTCGATTGTGCAGGAATGAGCTGGAAGCACATGACCAAGATGCAACTCCCCATTGTCAAAAAATATATGGTTTATTCGCAAGTAAGTCGAATAAACATATGAATAAATTCCTTTTGCTCTCATGTATTTCTGTTTGTTTAAACAACGTTCATATACACTAACTTACGTGGGATGTATTAAATTATTACATTGCAGGAAGCCCACCCAATAAAACTTAAGGAAATTCATCTTGTGAATGCTCCAACATTCTTAGACAAATGCATGACTATGTTTAGGCCGTTTTTGAAGAGCGAAGTTTTATCTATGGTAAGCATCACAGAATCTAAGATAATATGTTTACATCATAGACTTGTTTGTCTAGTCTCTATGTCTATGGATCGTAACATGACATGAACCCATAGAACATTTATCTTCCACGCCCATTTGTCTTCTGCGGTCTTGGTCCTTGATTTGAAAACATTCTTGCTATTCTTTCATAAAGATTTTATTGATTTTTATGAAATAATATCCTTGTGTCTGCTTTCACCTCAAAATCTACAAATCTGCGTTTCTGTATACGCTATCTGCTTAAGACAATTGTTTCAGATTCATACTCACCTTCCCAACTCGAACACTCTTTTCGATTATGTCCCAAAAGAGCTGTTACCAGAGGAATATGGAGGGACCATAGGAAAATTGTCAGATTTGAAGGAAATGTGGGTAAAACGAGTGATGGAGAACAGGGAATACCTAACAGATGAATCAAGATGGACTTTGAATGAATGTAAACGACCTGCACAAAGTGGAACTAAAAAACCGTCATTTGGTATTGAGGGATCTTTTAGAACATTGAGTATAGATTGAAAGGAAAAAGATCGGTTCAAAGATTGTCGGAACTCAATTATACCAATTAAAATTAGGATGTGAATAAAATATGTGAAAAATATTAACTTCAAGTAATTAATAATCGCTTTAGTATTATCATGTGATAATACTTTTATACAGTACTGTATAAAGACAATGGTATTAAACATTAAAAATAAAAGAATTAAACATTTTCGGGAAGCCGTATTGACTCAATTGAGTTTGCCTTTATTGCTCTCCTTAACTTATTCACGAAACATTGGAAAGAAGAAGTGTCCTGAAATCAGGCACGTTTTGCGCTATTTGAATTCGCTGCCAGAATGGCCACCCTTTCATTTATTGACCCCAGCCAGGCTTCATAAATTCAATCTTCCAACTACACCTGCTATACAAATATAGACTATACATACATATCGATTCTAGAAATTAAAATGTAAAGAAAACTTCATATCAACTTGGATAATAAAAAATGTTTCAACCTTTGAATAAAGAACAACAACATGTTCTTTAATCAGAGGTTTCAACCATAGACCTATAAAACTATGTCTATGGTTTCAACTTTCACTTAACCTCAAAATTGAATGTGACAGAGTTATTTTACGATTCACGATGATGTCGCGCAATAAAAAACCATGGGGAAAGCAACTGAACAAGCGCCTATCTCTAAAAAAATATATGAATGCTTAAAGTACTAGATATTTCGCAAGTCAAGACGAAAGTTTTACGAGAAGAAGTCAACCCACCATATAGTTCTCTATAACTTACCTTGGAGACATCTACAGAATTCATCTTTGTTGTCAGCAGAATGAGATTTTTGGCTATCATTTCTTTGAATCCGGAGGAAAAACAATAAAACAAAAATTGCGATACTTATATTTAACATCGAATATTCGATAATCAATCTTTTAAGTCATCAAATATAAAAAAATCACACGCAAACATCGTCTTCTTCATAATCACAATACTTCATCAGAAAACTCCTAACTATAAATCACTTTTATCACTTTGTCAATACTCATCGTCAGATCCAATGCCATTATCAACATTCCTCACAAGCATATAATTATCCATATCGATGGATCTGCAGTTATTTATTGAATACAGAAGTCTCTCTGCCATTATTTCCTGAGAAGTGTAAGGCGGCAGTCTCAATTGGAAAAAGCAGGTCTGCGCAGTAGGCAACCCGTTGACGGCTTTATCAACTTTCATAATCTAAAAAAGAGATAAGAAGATAACTTTTATTTCCAATTTTTTTAGTTATTAGAATACCAATACAGATGAGAGATTTATTTCTTAAATATGTTTTTCGCGCTCATGTTCTTGGGGAACAGCGAACTATCGTTTTGTCCAAATGTCTGTAATTTTCGAATTCTGGGCCGAAAATGGTCTCAAACGACTAGGTTTAACTCACTGATGACGAATCCAGTGTCAAAATCGATTATGTCTTGCCGAACGTCCGTATACATAATTACGGGCGTACGTAGGTTGCATTTCAAAATGCGACGGTTAAGTTCGTTAACGGGCAAAATCGTCCGAATGGTTTAGGAGTTAATAGCCATTTGAAATTTTGGGGTTATTTCCTGAATATTCCAGGAATTACTGAAGCGATTGGATTGAAACTTGGCAGTTAGTTGGAGCATAACGACACCCAAATTCTCGCAGAATTTTGTTGTGATCGTGCTAACAGTAAACTTAAAAAAAAAATAGTTCTGGAAATTTTTTATCAAAGAAAAGAAAATAAGTAAACCTAAAATTTTTGAATGGGGGTTTTTCCTGAATTTGGGTTATTACTGCAAATGCAAATTTGAACATAATTATTATGGGTTTGATTCATCCTTTTCCCAAATTACCTTCAGAAAGTGTTCAAAATCAGATTTCAAAATTGGGTTTTGGGATTTGCCAGGCATGCACAAAGTGGTAACGGTGTTAAGTAGAATAGCCTTTTCTGCTATAGAATAATGAAATTTATTCCTATTCTGTGGTACACTTGTTCTTTGTCAATATAACAATATAATTTCCGTTTGCGATTTGTCAGTAATATAACAGTATGACAGTCTGTGCTCTTCTTTTTTTATTCCTTTGTCCTTGTCTTCTACTCTAACCAGATCGAAGTATAGCTATCTCTATTTTCCTAAGCGAAGTAACTCGACCTCCTTTTCTTTCCGAGAAAGCTGTATTCGACGTTGCCATATCGTGCACTCAGGACAAATCCCTTTAAATGCAAATCCCCATTTTTATTTCTCAGTTTTAGGTAATCAAACATTTTTTCAAAAATATTATATTGAAATTATATGTTTAAAATGTGATGTTCTAAAGGTTTTTCATGAAAATTATTGCATTTTCGTTTAAATGAAAATCCCCCGTTGGAATCTTGCAACATAGTTGAAATGTTCAAATTTGCCACATCAAATGGGAAAATCATAAATGTATCCTCTGTTATTCTAGTTATACGAAAAACCTACCTGAAAACGTTGTGAAAGATCGGCCAGATTTGCAGGTAATCTAGATCTACCTGAGACGAATCTCATAAAAAGAACCCTTTCGTTGTCTGAGAATCCTTCCAGAATATTCCACAACCACTGGACCAATTGGTGGGTCTCTTCCACCTCACGATATCTAAAAACAGTTATCATAAAAATTTCGGACTTTCCGATAAATCAATGAGGGAGACAAAGATCTGCTTCGGCATCATACGATTTCAAATTCCCCAGAAAAATTTAAATTTTTTTCAATAGGTTACGAGCAGTTTTGACAGTTGGGAGAGACTGGAGGACCAACAATAACCTTAAATGCATTGTTTACTATGGGAAAAAGCGATTGGGCTTGTGATTTTGTATGAATTTGGACATTTTGGACTGAAATATTCACTATTGCATTATCTAGGAACTATATCCAAAGTACTTGATATCTTGTAACAGTAACAGCTTGACTTAATTTATGGAATTTTTCGAATAAATACAATTCTTGCTGGTTGAATGTGTTGTTGCATGTTGCTTGGTTTAGTAAGGCAAGAAATACAATTTAAAACCTTTTTTTGAAGTAAATTCAGGTATTCAAGGTCGAATAATCAACATCAAATCGATGAAAACTACCAATGAGTTGTGGAGAGGAACTCAATGTATCCATTATAAAAGAGAGAAATAAGAATATTCTATCGGTTCTGAAGGAGAAAATCATATTTTCTGAATTAATTCAATAAAGAACTGCGCTCTAAAATGGAAATTCACAGAATAAATGTTACTTTGCAACTTGTCAGTTACCTCGGCAAAGAACATAGGTTGTATATTAGTCTGGACAATCAATAAAACTTGAATTAGATAGGATTGATTCATACCTCTGACATTCAGGTATGCAATGACATCGAAATTCAGCTGATTTTCATGTTTAGTCGAGTAATATCATGTAGGTTATTTTGGTAGGGCATACCGAACGATTCGGGTAATGGAATATTTGAAAATCATAAGTTCTTAATAAACATTTCTTTATTACTTGAACAAGACAGGATTCATAAAAGATATTTCCATTCAGATATTCAATGCAGGCAAATTTTTAGATGATTCTCATTTAAGGTGCAGTATTACTACTGCCAATGTTTTGTTTGGGTATGCCGATTGATACCAGGTAGGGAATTTTCGTAAAATCGTAAGTTTTTGATAAACATTCCGGATTGTTTTCACAAAAAAAGATCTAAATCACCCTTGAGTCGTATTTTAGGAACAAAAACCATCCACTGTGTCAATACACTGTTCCTATCTACTACACACAGAGAAATAACTGGCAGTATCTAGGAATGAAAAATGTATTAGCACTATGATATCACAAAATGTTTCCGCAATATTTTACCTCCATATGAAAGTAACAAGGTGCCTATGTAATTTACTACAACACACGAAAAGACTGTTGACTGAACTAACCAAAGGTCTGTTTATTTGCCTGTATATGAAGTCAGGGACTAATTTCATAATATGTATACCAAATTAATACTATACTTTTCAAAAAAAAGTGAATATATCAATCCAAAATTTCCAAATGAATACGAAATCACGAGAGAAATCGCTTTTTCTCATAGTAAACAATGCATTTTAGGTTATTGTTGGTCCTCCAATCTCTCCCAACTGCTCGTGACCTATAGTTCACGAGCAGTTTTGACAGTTGGGAGAGACTGGAGGACCAACAATAACCTAAAATGCATTGTTTACTATGGGAAAAAGCGATTTCTCTCGCGATTTCGTATTCATTTGGAAATTTTGGATTGATATATTCACTTTTTTTTGAAAAGGATAGTATAAATTTGGTGTACTTAATATGAAATTAGTCCCTGATTTCATAAACAGGCAAATAAACAGACCTTTCGTTAGTTCAGTCAACAGTCTTTTTGTGTGTTGTAGTAAAGTATATAGGCACCTTGTTACTTTCATATGGAGGTAAAATATTTCGTGATATCATAGTGCTAATAAATTTTTCATTCCTAGACACTGCCAATTATTCCTGGGTGTAGTAAATAGGAACAGTGTATTGACACAGTGGATGGTTTGTGTTTCTAAAATACGACTTAAGGGTGATCAAATTAGGCTAAAATTTATTAAAAACTGACGATTTTACGAAAGTTCCCTACCTGGTATCAATTGGCATACCCAAACAAAACATTGTCAGTAGTAATACTGCACCTTAAGTGAAAATCAGCTAAAAATTTTACTGACTTGAATAGAAATATCTTTTATAAATCCTGTCTTGTTCAAGTAATAAAGAAATGCTTATTAAGAACTTATGATTTTCAAATATTCTATACCTCGAATCGTTCGGTATGCCCTACCAAAATAACCTACATGATATTACTCGACTAAACATGAAAATCAGCTCAAAATTCGATGTCATTGCATACCTGAATGTCGATGGTATCTTATTCAAGTTTTATTGATTGCAGAGACTAATATACAACCTATGTTCTTTGCCAAGGTAACTGACAAGTTTCAAAGTAACATTTATTCTGTGAATTTCCATTTCAGAGCGCAGTTCTTTATTGAATTAATTCAGAAAATATGATTCTCCCTTTCAGAACCGATAGAATTTTCTTTTTTCTCTCTTTTATAATGGATAAATTGAGTTCCTCTCCATTCCGGAACCGGATGCGGTTAGTACCTACCATTCAAATGAAAATACTTCAACAACTCATTGGTAGTTTTCATCGATTTGATGTTGATTATTCGACCTTGAATACCTGAATTTACTTCAAAAAACTTAGGTTTTAAATTGTATTTCTTGCCTTACTAAACCAAGCAACATGCAACAACAGCATCAACCAGCAAGAATTGTATTTATTCGAATCGAAAAATTCCATAAGTTTAGTGAAGCTGTTACTGTTACAAGATATCAAGTACTTTGGATATAGTTCCTAGATAATGCAATAGTGAATATTTCACTCCAAAATGTCCAATTTCATACAAAATCACAAGCCAAATCGCTTTTTCCCATAGTAAACAATGCATTTTAGGTTTGTTGGTCCTCCAGTCTCTCAGTCCAAACTGCTCATGACCTATTTATCCTACAAACTATTCACCAAAGTAATAACCAGAAATTATCATGGTTGAATATACGCCAGTGGACTGGTCTGAATTATGAACAACTAACAAGAACAGCCGAAAACTGAGAGGAGTATGCCTTAGTGATATCCAACTTCAATAGACGACTTCGGCCCAAGTTGCCAACCCACAATTTACATAGCAAGTTTACTTTCACTGGGGAACGGGAATTTCAAGACAAATTCGACATGATAAGGTTCGCGTTATTTATAAATACCCGTAAAACATGCCTCGGCTCTTCAAACCAGATAATTCCTTCCAAATATAGGTTTTTGTTAAGATCGTCCCCGATTGGCTGAAATTTAAGTTGGTATTCCTGATTTCATGCAAACAGTGTCAATTTTCATAGGATACGTTCCGAAAATCAACTCTGTTGTTTCGGTTGCCGATTTTCCGCTCCGTAAATATGAAATATTCGGATGGTTCCTGTAACAAGCGCGTGAAAAAGGTTATTTACGGAATCTGGTTGATGAAAATGCGGTCGATTTACTGTCACCAGAACGATTTTCTATGGTAAATATCCATAGCATAGAACAATCTATGTTTACTTTAGGTTTGTTTTGGTTCCGAGTTCAGATCTGTTCGGGACGGTTCTAGCATAGACCAATAGACTTATAGACTTATAAACATAGACTAGAAGTGGTACAGAACAAGTTCTTAAGATGTTTGGACCATAAAGTCACGGGAAACTATGATAATATTGCAAGTACGATCAATCTTAGAAAAAACTATTGCTTCCGCTCATTGGAAAGTTGTAGGGAGCATAGTGATCTTATGTTTTTGTACAAGCTGTTGAATGACTATGTGGATTCACCAACATTGCTATCTCACATAAATGTGCATGTTCCGGCTCGGTCATTGAGGGGTTGCTCTGTTTTTGAGGTTGCCTTTCACAGAACAAATATGAGAAAACACTCTCCGATAAATAGAGCGGTGGGATTGTTCAATTTAAAGTATAGTGAACTAGATATATTTTTCATGCCGATAGGCCCATTTAAAAAAAGACTTAAGTTGCTTAGTTAATTTTCATTTCTGTATTCGTAATATTTTATTTCATGGTAACTAGCTTAAATGTTCTTGGGTGATATGTAGATCTAGGTTGTTGCACATATTGTTTTTAGTTGTATTTTTTTGTGGATGTTTTTTTGGGTGTATACCTGTTGACATCCTATTTGATCACAAAATAAATAAAATAAATAAATAAATAAATAAATAGTCTGTGGTTCTGAACTCGGAACCAAAACAAACCTAAAGTAAACGTAGATTGTTCTATGCTATAGATATTTACCATAGAAAATCGTTCTGATGACAGTAAATCGACCGCATTTTCATCAACCAGATTCCGTAAATAACCTTTTTCACGCGCTTGTTCCAGGAACCATCCGAATATTTCATATTTACGGAGCGGAAAATCGGCAACCGAAACAACAGAGTTGATTTTCGGAACGTATCCTATGAAAATTGACACTGTTTGCATGAAATCAGGAATCCCAACTTAAATTTCAGCCAATCGGGGACGATCTCAACAAAAACCTATATTTGGAAGGAATTATCTGGTTTGAAGAGCCGAGGCATGTTTTACGGGTATCTATAAATAACGCGAACCTTATCATGTCGAATTTGTCTTGAAATTCCCGTTCCCCAGTGAAAGTAAACTTGCTAAGTAAATTGTGGGTTGGGCCGAAGTCGTCTATTGACGAAGAAGACACACTAAGAAGAAGAAGAAGAAAGTAATAACGACCGACTATGGACATGATGACATCGAATCACTTACCTTACTATCTTTTTCAATAAGGGTATTGATATATGTGAGATGCCACAAACTAATTTTTCTAAATGTTCCGCGGTCATAAGAGACAATAAGGGCACTGGAATCACACCCGCCATGCCATCTCTGATCGCTACAATTTGAGCGTTGAACTCCTGAATCCTGAATTTAACAGCCTGTTCGAAATACTGGTTCCTATTCTCGAAAGTAAGGGGTATATTTCTACCTCCGTAAACTATAGGAACGGTCTGAAAAAAACAAATTTGATTTATGAGTAACCTCGGAAATCTAGCATGAAAATCAACGGAAATCAATCCTCATCTTACCTTCCCTGTACAACTAGTACCCTCGAAGTTTTCCAAGGGTATGACTTCATGGAAATTATCTGCTGTAACTCCCGACATGTGAATGTCTCTTATACTCCTCAAACTTTGCACGTACATGCAATCAACCTCTTCTAAATCCTCGATGGACACAGGTTCGCCGACTAACAATTTCCAAATGATCGGAGCTAAGGGTATTGCTAAAGGTTTTTTGGTCCTGATTGCTACACCGAATAATATACCTGGAATAAAATCCATAATATTTGTCAAGGTTCTAGCTAACACACGGAAAGGTAAGAAATGAAAAAATTGAAAATTTATGCATATCCGTGTATGCTAAAATTCAGGAAAATATATAATGCATTCACTGTTGAATAGAGTCAGTTGGTGACCATGACAGTTTGACACATTCCAGTCTGTATAATTAAAAAATGATAGGTTATAGAAATTTTCCTGTCAGATTACTACCTAAACTAAACCATAGAGTAATTGATAAAAATATTCACATCTACTGAATTATTTTGACTTTAATATTTCACATGTTCCAACCTGGTTCAGTTTTAGTCACAAAACCTTGATTAACCTATTACAAAGACTATCCACCGACTTAAAAGTGAATCAAGTATATGTATCAATTTTCACCAAAAAAAACTAACTTATGCAATGTTGAATTTTTTTTAAGCTTGAAGCGATTTAAACTTGAATTACTAATAGAAGGTACGTATTATCTCATTATAATCTGCAATGCTTATTAGAAAAATTCTAGAGATACACTAACGTGAATTAGGAACTATGGCGTGTGGCAGAAAATCTGATAAAACAAAAGAACAACAAATAAATACGGGTTCCAAAGAATCCAATATTTCGGAAGTATATTTTCCAGAAAATCGTAAGGACTCCAAGTAAAAGCATTTCTCACCTAAGAATTTGAACCACGTCATATGCTGGGGTGTGTTCAACTGCGGATTCAGTAAGTATTTGTCCCTCTGAAAACCGTCATCGTTTACAGCGTTAGGGGTGGGAATCAGCAGAGGAACAACACCGGTTGTTATCTCTTGACACATCTCGGTGATGGTGTCGTCGAAAACGCCTCCAGCGTCATCTGCACCTTCGCCGACAAGTTTCACCTTCCAGGCCCTAGATGGCAGTCTCACCTCGTGCGGTGGGAATTTTACTATCTGTTTGGCAATCTGCACGAAGATCGGCTTGCCTTTACGGTCTGAAAATTGCACAGTCTTAACAAACGGCGAAAATAATTCAAAAATGAATAACGTCTGAATTTTTATCCGAAGTCTACACTGATGAAAAAATTAGAGAATTGACAATTTTGCGAAATATTTGTTAGGTGAAAAATGGTCTAGTAGAAAATTTAAAAGAAGCTTTTTCCAGCATTAAGATTCTTGTTGGCCTATCTTCAGGTCCAAATTTTCTATTGAGTTACTGATGAAATGCTAAGAAATGTTTCAAATAAAAAACTTTTTACAATTTTTTTTTGTCCACCGACTCAGATCAGATGTTTAAGAGCCCTTCTTTGTTTCGAAAATTCTTACAAGAATTTCTTCCTTTACCAATTCACAAGCTGTTAGCACTACGAATGTAACATAACCTCAAAAAAATAGAGATAGTGTTTTAGCTCGAAAAACGCGATCCTCTATTTCTTTTCAAACAAAGAATCAATACATTACACTCCATTCCGTTCTATCGACACTCAGTCGCTAGGTCTTCAAATAGATTCATTAAGATTTTGTAACAAGAAGAGAGTGAAGAAACATTCAGTAAGAAGTTGTCAATTCCTAGTTATTTTCATAGCGGTTTGGTTTGTTACACACGTGATTAAAACTAGAATGGACAACGTCGCGCACAGAAAAATTACTTTCTTTTATCTCACATTTTTCAATAGTTCCAAACTTCCATAGCCTACCGCCTGGCTTAAGGAGAATGAATTTTTTATACTTCATTCATTTTTATAAAGTCAATCGGTAAGCCATGAACGTATGAATCATTCCACTCTGCATAATTAAGAAATTTTAGGTTAGGTTCATTTTCCTGTCAGTTAACTACGCGGCGTTTTCCGTTTTACACAAAGGTCATATTGTTTACGTATGTAACTAAAACAAAACCAAAGAGTCATAGATAAAAATATGTAAGAGTTGGCAACGTTCCGCTGAATTATTTTGACGTTGGCGACATTTCAGTGGTGCCAACCTGGCTCAGTTCTAGTTAAAAAACCTATCGACCGATTTTATAAAAGTGATTGGAGATGGATTGATATGCAGCCTTTACAACTGTTTTCTGAGTATATCAAGATGAAAATGTATCGCTTAAAAATAATGATTTCGTGGCTATTCAGTGATCACGATAACATTTTGAAGGAAATTCATTCTAATTTCCGAAACTGCGATTCAACTTTCTTTACGATCTGAAAATATGTTTCAAAATACTTCTTCCAAATTCTCCAACGACCATTTCTCACACGAACAAAGTGTTAATATCATTTTTACTAGTACCTATCCAAACCTTCAACTTACTTTCATTGGATATCCTCTTCACTACAATCAAAGGACCGTAATTCCTCCCTTGAACCATCGTCTTCCCTATACATCTCACAAACGGAAGCGTATACACCTTCGGAGCCAGCAACGGTCTCAGTTTCGCCGACACCAAACCCTCCAATGGTGGCACCTGCATCTCGCCCTGCTGGTCGCTCAGCGGCATGAACGTCCAACACGAATACAACTTGTCCGAGAAGTTGTACAAGAACTTCAGACGCGCCCTGACGTTCTGTATCTGCAGACCGACCAGATGATCGTATTGAGAAGGAATCTCCGAAGGCGTTCCGAAGGATAAGGATCTAGTAACACCTGGTTCTCTCTGCGGTAAAGGAGCCGCAGACCAAGCAGCACTGTGTGTACGTCCTGTTGATATCTGCCTGACTCCCCTGTTGCTCAACTCTTGAATTATTTCCGGTTCGCGCACCAGAGGTCCATAGGGCACTCCTAACTGCCCTTCGCTGTTCATACCCCATCCGAATACCTTCCCGCAAGCACTGAGGTACAAAACGTGTTCCGTACCTATGGCAAAGTCCTCTATGGTGTATTCGCTCAACGACATCAGTTGGTGAGGTTTAAAATCGGACCGTTCCCGAAAATGAGCCTGCCAAGGCACCCTATCCACACCGCACACAAACACTTTACCGTCTTTTGTCAGAAACACCGTTAGGTTCGTTCCACAGCCTACTTTCTTAACTCCTATATTGCACATAGATTCCACCCTTTGCGGTAAAGACTTTGCAGTGGTATGACCGAGACCAAGCTTGCCATAATCTCCTTCGCCAAAGGTCCATACGCTCATTCCGTCTTGGGAGACGCAAGCCGTGTGGTTGAGCCCGCAAGCCACCTGGCCTACTTTGAAGTTCTCGAGGGCTGTCACCCTCTCGGGTACTTTTTTATTCGACGTGGAACCCAATCCTAGTCTTCCGTAGTCTCCGTTGCCGAACATGAAGAGTTTACCATCAGCTGTTACGACTCCGCTGTGTTTGAAGCCACAGGCCACCTGGACAACTTCTTCTCTTTGCAGAGCTTCTATCTGTCTCGGTCTGCGTTGTCTATCGCTGTTGCCGTGTCCGAGTTTTCCGAAATCCCCGTCTCCCCATGAAAAGACTTCTCCGCTCTCTGCTAGAGCCAAACTGTGACCGTCGGAACCTACAGACGTCGCCAGATCCGTTATAACAAATCCTTGAAGGCACGAAATCACCGTTAGGCTATGCAAATCGTCAGAATTACCCTGACCTAACCTTCCGTAACTTCCTTCGCCACAGGCCAACACCGTTCCATTCCCCTGTATGACAAAGGTACAATTCTGACCACAGACAATCTTCCTGGCCGAAGAAAAAGACTCCACTAAAACTGGAGCAGATGCGTTGTACCCAACTTCAGCCAACTGACCGTGCCTGTCCGAACCCCATAGGTAAGCATCACACTTTCCACCAATTTGCCAGTCTTGGGGTCTCTGCGTCACCCACTGCATTATCTGTTCATCCTGCTTGATGGTCCAAAACATATTTTGCACAACCGAAGGTTTCACATCTCCGTCTACAACCTGAGCCTGCTTGATAATGTGAGAAGGTAGCTCGGTTCTCTTGATCAGACTGTCCGCCATCATGGCACCTAAACTGAACGTGTACAACCAATGGTACTTAGGCTCGAACTTGTCGTTCTTGTTGTTGAAAGGCGTCATGGGGTAGCACAGGACGCTGTCGATCTCCAGTAATATAGCTAAGGAAGACAGGGATTTCAAATACGCGGAATGCATCAGTTGGTAACCGGTTTGAACTAGCATTTTTTCTCTGTCGCTGTATTGGTCCAATATTATACTTGGTATCAAGATCACTAATTGCTTGAAGAAATCTACGTTCTTGAAATTTCTTATGCCTTTCTTCATCAAGGCACATCTCGCTGTGCTTAAAGCGGTTACGTTCTTGAGATTATCTCGGGAGAAGTCCACGAGACATATGGATTTACTTCTTCCAAACGACATCATTATTTTAAGACCAATCCATTGCAATCCTCTAGGGTTGACTCCTCCACTACCTAAGGTAGTGTGTACCAAGGTACCGTTATGCATGGACCAAATGTTAACAACACCGGTGGGGTCTTTCGAGCAGCCTGAAGCTAGTAGCAATCCGGTACTATCGAAGGAGAGAGTAGTCACAGGATTATAAGCATGACCTTGACAATGCATCGCCAACTGTGGTACTTTATCTTCGACGGAGAATGTCCAAACAGATACCGTACCGTAGGTACTACCGATGGCCAATAGATGAGGAGTATCGCTTTCTCCGATCAGAGACGACCACTTCAAGCATACCGGTTCGTGTGGTTGCAATATGTTCATCAATAGTTTCAATTCTTTGTCCTCGAAGATCCACACTTTGCAGATCGAATCTGCCGACGCTGTTGCCAACAGTTCACCCGAACTGTTCCATTCGACCCCGCATATACTCTTTTCGTGCGCTTTAATCGTGATGATGTTGAGATCTGGATCTATCCAACCTAGTTTTAAAGTACCGTCACGGTATCCAATCGCGAATGCTTCTTCTTCGTGGTGCCAATCGATGTGTGTCACCGCTGAAAAAAAGAGGCTTTAAATTACCTATTGTGTCTCGAATAAGTTTAATGAAAGCCTGAAATACTTTACCACTATTTTAAACGAATTAATGGATCATACTCACAGTGTGAAAGGGATAAATTCATCAAAGGTTCCGAAAACTTCCTGTTGTTGTTATTCGTTATCTTACACACAGAGCCATCTATCATTCCAACCAACAAATAATTTATGTCGCACTTGAAAGTGTCCTTGAACTTTGGCCACGTCAATGCTGTAATTACTTTCGCCTGTCGCTCTATCGCCCACTCGACATACATGGGCCTTCCTTCGATCTCTTCGTAACGTAGAATATTGATCACATGCTCTACACTTACAGCGATTAAATCACCAGTCGGTGACCATTTCAGGTTGTCTACGGGTTTACCCTGGAGCTCGTTCCTCTTGCAGGTGTCCAAAGAAGGCCTAAAAATCGCGAGAGACGCCAGAAGCAGCTGATTCGTCGGTTCCAAATGCCAAAATCTTATGCTACCATCGTAGGCTGCAGTCACAACTATCCTCTTACCTTCGTGCCAGTTGACACAAGATATCCTGTCGTTGTGACCATCTAAAGTGTGAGATATATTCTTGATGCGTAGAAAATATGACAGATCAGCGAAATTCACCTGCTCCAAATGGGGTCCCGACATCATCTGGATCTTGGTGGACAAACTCTTGAATAGTTTTTGAGCCGCCCATTCTTTATACGTCGAATCTATTCTTCTGGACATTATGTAGGCGGAAAGGGCGTTTACTAAGGTCAAAGGACCAACGGTGGGCGTGTCCAAACTGGCGTTCAGTGCGGTCTCATCTTTGGGTATGTCCAACAAGGAGCAACCTCCATGCGTTGATAGAATGTTGATCAGTGCTTGGGTCACAGGAAAAGCTGATGTTGGAATGTTTATACCGCTAGCCGATTCCAAGAGATCTTTAGTACACAGATTGACCACTAAATTGGAGGAATCCACGTCGTTTTGAGCCAGAGCCGCTATGATTACGCTCAAGTAATTCAAACAAGCCGTAGAGGCCGTTGGTAAATTACTAACCAACTGCAGAAAATCCTTTGGTAACTGGTAACTCGGGATTTCCCCTATCGTTGGCACATGCAACAACTCGACCCTGTTCATAGCAATCAGGGTCATCAACTGTATGAACTTCCTGATATCCGAAAGACCGATGTTCTCCAAACAACTCACCAGAGTGATGGAATTGGTGTTGATGGACAGGAGCGATAAGATATTAAGGATTATGGTCCTGGACAGCAATATGTGTATGCTCGTCGACATGTACTTCAAAGCTGTCATCCTATCTAAGGAGGTGTTCAAGAACATCGCTTGGTTCGTAACGAATCTAATCTGTTGATCAACTTCGGGTGCGTTCTCGAGACACACCGGTGGCACCGCAGCGCGACCTAGCGGATCGTGAGGAAGCATCGCTATGTTTTCCACTTCGAGATTCGTGGTTTGGAAACTAGATACGCTCACTCTTTCTACTTCTTTGTAATTTAGGATGTCTATCGTTCTCACGTTCGCTTCCGTTGTATCTGAAATCATAAAATATTCCAGACGTTTTGATGATGCCTATTGTTGGAATTTTGACATATTTTTCCCAACATTCCCGGAAATAAGCATAGAGCTCAAATTTTGTACACTGTTGTTAATTTCAATAGCTGTATACAGTGCGCGTCAAAATTATGGAACAAATTCATTTTCTCAGAAGAAAAATATTAGGCAACAAAATGCTGAAACAGGTCAATTTTTGTTTCAGTTTTACCAAATTTATATGCATTTTTGAAGGATTTTTGTTGCACCCTGTGCCATCCCCATCAACCCTCTAAATTTTTTGAATAGGGAAAGTAGGTTATGTGGTACTTTTTTGGCAAGGTCCTTGTATCTTCTTTACAGGCGTGCAGAAAAATTTTTTCTTTTGAAAAATTAGTAACTTCAAAGAGGTTTTCAGTATGTGCACTTAGTCATGGCTCATTTACTTTGAGACGATGGTACCTGATAAAATTTGTCACCGAATGAAAGTTGACCAGTACAGTTCTGTTCATGCACAACTTTCAACCCACTCACGTGAAATTTTTTCGAAAATGCGTGTCGGTATACTACAAACACGAAATTTCAATCTGATCGCTCCCGTACTCCTTGAGATATTTAGAAGTAACCTCAAAATTTCAAATGAGTATAATGGGGGTTTTTCCTTTAAACGAAAATGCAGTAATTTTCATGAAAAACCTTTAGAACATCACATTTGAAACATATAATTTCAATATTATATTTTTAAAAAAATGTTTGATCACCTTAAACTGAAAAACAAAAATGAGGATTTGACATTTAAAGGGGTTTGTCTTGAGTGCACGATATGGCAACGTCGAATTCAGCTTTCTCGGAAAGGAAAGGACGTCAAATGTGTTACTTTGCTTAGGAAAACAGAGATAGCTATACTTCGATCTCGTTAGAGTAGAAGACAACGACCAAGGAATATAAAAAGAAGAGCACAGACTGTCATATTACTGACAAATCGCGAACGGAAATTGTTTGGTTATATTGACAAATAACACGTGTGTACCACAGAATAGGAATAAATATTTCATTATTCTATAGCAGAAAAAGCTATTCTACTAAACACCGTTGTCACTTCGTGCATGCCTGGCAAATCCCAAACACTAATTTTGAAATCTGATTTTGAATACTTTCTGAAGGTAATTTGGAAAAATGATGAATCAAACCCATAATAATTATGTTCAAATTTGCATTTACAGCAATAACCCAATTTCAAGAAAAACCCCCATTCCCAAATAGTTGAGCGAATTTTGCCCATTAACGAAAATAACCGTCGCTTTTTGATACAGAACATACCCTGAATATTTCAAGTCGCAAGTTATTGTAATAACTGACAGCCGGACGGACAGAATTGATTTTAACCATGAGTTCTTCTTCGGGGAGTAAAAAAAGATATCAAAACTGTTACATTGTTTGGAAATTTTTTCCGAATACAAAGAAACTATGTAAAGAAATAACGTATTTTTGGAGATCCTGGTATATGAAATGAAAATATTCCTACTTACCATTCTCGTCGAATATTATATCCGGAGCTATCAATTTCAAATTCCTCCGTCTGCTTTTATACTTTTTGGTGAACCTCCTTTTGCACACCTTGCATAAGATGTAATAGTCACCTGAAACTAAACTTTGAAATATACTGCTTCACAATTTTCGATAAACTCTACCTAAAGTAGATCCGCAGAGCCCTCTACCAACAGGTACGCTGCATCCTGGATGATATCCTAACATATGGTCGAGAAGATTAGGTGACAGGGTGCCACAATAAGTACAGACAGCTAACGGTTTGTTAATCTGGAAAAAATGACCTACAGACATTTCTTTTTGATTTCACCAATATGCAGCTGGATAGACAGAATTCTTCTCCGGGAGACAATAATATACAGGGCGAGTCTCTAAGTTGTACATTCATTTCAACCATTAAATAAATCCCTTTTTGCGCGCATGTTCTAGGGGAACAGCGTGCTATCGTTTTTTCCAAATGTCTGTAATTTTGGATGATTGAGCCGAAAACGGTCCCAATCGACTAGGTTGGACTCACTGATGACGAATCCGGTGTCAAAATTGATTCTGTCCGGCCGGCCGGCCGGCCGTAGACACGATAACTGTCAACAGAAGCAAGCTAGCTACTTGAAACTTTCAGGATTATAGGCACTTGAAGTTTTGAAGTTATTTATTTTTTATTTCAAAAACTACTTGAGCGATTGGATTCAAATTTGGCAGTTAGGTGGAGTATCACGACGCGCAACTTTGAGCCAAATTTCGTCAGGATCATATTGTCAGTAAATTAAAAAAAAAAATTTTTTTTCTGGAAACCATTCATCATATCCAAAAAAAAATTTCACTATCACTTTGAGCTTCATATTTCACAGCAGTGTACCAAATTTCAGTTCGATACGATCATGAGTTTTGGAGATATCGGGAAAAAATATGTCAAATTTCGAAAATTTCTATGATTTTCTTATCATATCATCCTCATTAAATTCTGTATGAAACTTCGAACTATTGTTTTTCGATGAAGTACTGGATTTCGATTCGATCTGATCTGTATTTTTGGAAATATTGGAAAAATAAAATTTTGATTGGGTATATCTACGGAATCATTGGGTGGATTTTACCCATTCACGAATTCGGCCTTCGTAATTAAGGTCCAAACCTTCTCTACAAATATCGAGTTTCTAAGTTGTTTCTTTCGGAAGTTATTGTGTTTACGCAGTCGGCCGTTAGGCTGACTAATTATTAGAATCTTCAATCATGTTGGAACAATAAAGTATTTCTTCTGAAATACCGTTTTTGAGATATTCAACGTTGAAGGTTAAAAACATTCTAGAAATTTCCCCATTTCCATGGCTCCGTCTCTGAACTAGGTAAGGCCTTGAATTAAGGCTCCATCCATGTCATTCGGACCTCAGAATACACAAAGTTATTTCTCTACTTTGTGACCAGACCATGGACATAGAGACCATGTCTCCTTGTCTTTGGACCACAAATTCCAGAGTTTCATAATTAATATGTTTACACTGATGGTGTCATTTAATATAATTAATTTATAAATTTGATGAAAATTATGATATTTCTGGAAATCTCAATATGAGAATGGCGGTGATGTTAATATGTACAATATTGCAGAAATATCAGTGTTTCAATAGTCAGATATAGTGGAATATGTTCGTTACAATAATGCTGCAACAAGCACCAAACCATAAGAATTAAGTGAGTGAATAAAAGTTTTCTCTATCAAGTTCGATTGAATTTCAAGCAATGAATTTGATATTCAATAATACAGATAACAGTAAGAGTTGTTTGTGTTGAACTTGCAAACAATGTGCAGGAGTGTATTAGCAACAATGAGGGATATTCAAAAGCTTATAACTTCACCTGAACCGAAACTGAAAAATTTCAAAAAGCACTGCCGTGAAGGCAGCAACTTTTGCGCGCATGTTCAATGTAGATGACCGCTTCAGCAACGAATTTGAACGTGCGCGCAAAAGCTGCTGCCTTCACGGCAGTGCTTTTTGAAATTTTTTTCTGATAAATTACTGGATTTCAATTCGATCATATCTGTATTTTTGGACATATTGTAAAAATAAAATTTTTAATGGGTATATCTACGGAATCATTGGGCGGATTTTACCCATTCACGAATTCGACCTTCGTAATTAAGCCCCAAACCTACTCTACAAATATCGAGTTTCTAAGTCGTTTCTTCCGGAAGTTATTGTGTTTACGGTCAGCCTAACGGCCGACTGCGTAAACACAATAACTTCCGAAAGAAACAACTTAGAAACTCGATATTTGTAGATAAGGTTTGGACCTTAATTACGAAGGCCGAATTCGTGAATGGGTAAAATCCACCCAATGATTCCGTAGATATACCCAATCAAAATTATATTTCCAAAAATAGAGATCAGATCGAATTGAAATCCAGTACTTCATCGAAAATAACAGTTCGAAGTTTCATACAGAATTTAATGAGGATGATATGATGAGAAAATCATAGAAATTTTTTTTTTCAAACTGTTCTAATAACACGATTATCACGAAATTTTGCATAAAGTTGTCTTTCAGCATCTTAAAACTAGCTGTGAAGTTTAATCAGGACTGAATCAGTATTTCTCGAGTAATACCGAAAAAATCAACGATATCGAGAAGAAAACCTCGAAATTTGACATATTTTTTCCCGATATCTCCAAAACTTATGATCGTATCGAACTGAAATTTAGTACACTGCTGTGAAATTAGAAGGTCAAAGTGTGAGTATAATTTTTTTCGGATATGATGAATGGTTTCTGAAAAAAAATTTTTTTTGTAAAAAAATTTCGAAAAATATTTTTTTTTAAATTTACTGACAATATGATCTTGACGAAATTTGGCTCAAAGTTGCGCGTCGTTATACTCCACCAAACTTCCAAGTTTGAATCCAATCGTTCGAGTAGTTTCTGAAATAAAAAATAAATAACTTCAAAACTTCAAGTGCCTATAACTCCGAAACTATTCGACCGATTTGGCCCATTAACGAACTTAACCGCGGCATTCTGATGCGCAACCTATCCTGAAAGTTTCAAGTAGCTAGCTTGCTTCTGTCGACAGTTATCGTGTCTACGGCCGGCCGGACAGAATCAATTTTGACACCGGATTCGTCATCAGTGAGTCCAACCTAGTCGATTGGGACCATTTTCGGCTCAATCATCCAAAATTACAGACATTTGGACAAAACGATAGCACGCTGTTCCCCTAGAACATGCGCGCAAAAAGGGAAATAGAAAAAGGGATGAGAGAAATCCATGCTTAGAATTAATGCACACCTTCAGAACTTACCGCGTATAACGCTGATTTCACAGCAAAATTTCCAAAACATGATTAACTTATGAAAGTAAAATGACAGTTGAATTTGTCTGTTTTGCAAACTATGACATCATACACTCTAATTGGCCTTCGTGACTAACGAATGTAATTACAAGATTGTAGAATCGAAATTCATCAAATGAAAAAGTAATGCAAACTATTTTGAGTCCAAAATTTGTAGATTCATTCATCCAAAATTATAGCTTGCAAAAACAAAGAATACTTACATTGGTATATCCGGCGCTGAAGATAAAATCAACTGGCATCGTGCCATCTTCGTTATCATCGAACAGATCATTGTCGCTGAACAAAGGTTCCGCCTCACCTCTTACGTGTTCCCTTTCCAGCACAACTCTAAGCAGAGGATGAGCCTCTCCTCTTACGTGTAACCTCTCCCTCTCTGCCCTCTCTCTTCTCTCTTGCATATTGTTGCCGAACCTCTCGGCTATCAGATACCTCAGCTCGGAAAGAGCTCTTCTTCTAGGATTGAAGGTAGATGGTCTTCTGTTCAGGTTGTCAAAGTCGACGCTGCTGCTCTCGAGACTCTACAGATTGAACGATACATACGTCATCGATGGGCATTTCCAGAAAAAGTATACAGGGTGTCTATGTTGGTTAAAAACGCAACTTTCAGGGTGATCGACCCAGTAGATTTCATGCTAACAAAAAATTCTAGAAATGCGCTGACGTGAAGCAATCAGCTACTTGGCCCACCCTGTATATAGGTTAAAGTTGGCTGTCTGTATCTTGAAAACGAAGGATTACCTGACCTTTGGTTATATGAACTTTTCGTCTTAGAATCACTCAAAGAATCACCCCTTCGGGTTTGGCCACTTACTCACATCACACCCTGTGTATTATTCTAGACCCAGAGGAGATGTTTAATAGACTTTTTATAAGAATATTCAGGTGTTAGAGCGGCAAGAATGTTGACATGATTGATTTATACTCTGTAGGTGTACAGTTCAAGTAAGTTTAACTAATTGAATTACACTAAACATGTTAGAGCACATTTTCAAGAACTTATTTTTGAACGATTCTGGATTGAATGGGGGTTTTTCCTGAATTTGGGTTATTACTGCAAATGCAAATTTGAACATAATTATTATGGGTTTGATTCATCATTTTCCCAAATTACCTTCAGAAAGTATTCAAAATCAGATTTCAAAATTGGGGTTTGGGATTTGCCAGGCATGCACGAAGTGACAACGCCGTTCAATAGAATAGCTTTTTTTGCTATAGAATAATGAAATATTTATTTCTATTCTGTGGTACACACGTGTTCTTTGTCAATATAACCAAACAATTTCCGTTTACGATTTGTCAGTAATATGACAGTCTGTGCTCTTCTTTTTCTATTCCCTGGTCGTTGTCTTCTACTCTAACCAGATCGAAGTATAGCTATCTCTGTTTTCCTAAGCAAAGTAACACAATTAACGTCCTTTTCTTTCCGAGAAAGCTGAATTCGACGTTGCCATATCGTGCACTCAAGACCAATCCCTTTAGGGCCAATTGCACCGTATTACAAAACCATAGATTAGGTCCATAAGCAAGGTTTTGGTACAAAATTATCTTGCACCGTCACGTAATCCTCGTTAAATGGCCTTAACAGACTGTTATATTTAAGCCTACGAATTTGGGGGTTTAAAAGAAGGATTAATGGTAAGCTTCGGAATCTAACCCTACTTTCGAGCGATTTCGTACAAGTTTGACATTTTTCTGGACGTAACCTCCAGTTTGTTTACGTTCTTTTTGTTTACATTGGACATTGATGGAGAACTCCTACGAGTTGATAATCAAATTTTGATTAAAATAAGTTGATTTTCAGATGATATTTATGAAAAATGACATAGGGAGAAACTGGCATCAGTAGGCATTGATTCGTATGTTTTAAAGCATGAAGAATTAACACCAGTATTTCCATTGTGTTCGTAAACTTAATGGTATTTCTTTAAGCCTTCAACTATTTGAAATGAAAAAGTTACAATGATATGCTCATTTATTTCCAAGAGCGAATAGCAGAATGAAATAGAAGACATATTTGGAATGAGAAAACATAGTTTCATGAAGATTCTTCAGTACTATTTCATTCAGTGATATATTACGTGGAAAGCTATCATATACTACTTCATTATTGTGCAGGTGCTGTCTCTGTGCTATCGTTATCCTCTATTATATATTAATTGGACTCAAAATATAACTACAAACGAATTAATGTGAAAGAAATTGCATCCTTGTGTTAGACAATCTTCAAACGTACACCTTTGTCAATCCATCCATGATACTTCAATATTTATATAGAATACTTTTTAGTCTGCGGATCCACATCAGAGTTTTCATTATCTTCGACCAAAAATTAACTCAATTCATAATATACTTATTACAAACAAAATAATTTAATAGAAAGTCTACTCTTAGGTGAGCCGTTCCTTATCGGAAAGTTGTTTCGGATAAATCAATACTATTCATTTATTCATCTTACAAACGCCAGGATTGTAATTCCATGCAGAAACTTAAATCTTGAGATATTACAAAATATGAGTTTACTTGAGTATATGACTACAAATTTGAA
The DNA here is from genome assembly GCA_958510865.1 of Myrrha octodecimguttata. NCBI lineage: Eukaryota > Metazoa > Arthropoda > Insecta > Coleoptera > Coccinellidae > Myrrha > Myrrha octodecimguttata. The sequence goes on along the minus strand of OY294063.1, from coordinate 14,224,754 downwards.
TAAGGTTTAAAGCCTGATGCAGAGGTAAGAGCACAGGTCTGTGGTAAGAGATCCCTGTAATCTTAATGATAATAAACAAGTCAGGAACATTACATGCAATATTTTTATGGAAGCTATAAAGTCTGTCATATATATTTTTTCGTTGGGTTTTTCAATAGATGCATCTTGATTTTTCATAACTTATGGAAATATGGTAGTAGTAACCCATAATAATGGGTTTCATCTTTTGAATTAAAATATTTCTTCAATTAGGGTTAAAATAAACAACATGAAGCTAGTCACAAGTACCAATTCATGAGAAAGAAACCAGATTTGTAGATTAATTTTAATCTAGTTACATTCAGCCTCGGTGCAAGCCGAATATTTAAAGCAGAGTTTAATAAGTTTATCGTTGCTTAACTAACTGTAGCTTAAGTCGAAAACGGTGCAATTGGCCCTTAAATGCAAGTCCCCATTTTTATTTTTCAGGTTTAGGTGATCAAACATTTTTTTTAAAATAAAATATTGAAATTATATGTTTGAAATGTGATGTTCTAAAGGTTTTTATGAAAATTAGTGCATTTTCGTCTAAAGGAAAAAGCCCCATTCTGCCAGAAGGAATCGTTCAATACTTTGTATGTAATATCAAATAGTGCTGTTTACATCATTCATAGCGCTCTCACCAATTAAGTCAAAACATGTCGGACAAATTGATGACATTTCGCAAACCCTCTATTTACTAACCCTGGTTACTAAAGGGTGTTCTTTCAGAGGTATAGAACTTTAAGTTGGCAACACTGTTTTAACTGGCGGACATGTTGTCAGCTGTCAAGTGATTTGAGTTTAGTTTGGTCTGGCATTTCAACATGAATAACTGGCGCCTGAACAACGCTTCCAAATTGTGCAAATTTATTTTGAAAATAATTGTTCTGTTCGAAATACGTATCGCGCTCTACGTCCATTTTACGGTCCACATAATCGTCCATCAGAGCAATTAATTCGACTAACTATGGACCGTTTTCGCACCACGTTTGCTCTAACTGATAATACGCATCCACAGAGACGTCGTACAGTGATAATATAAGAAGCCACTGTTGCTGTAGAGCGTAGCGCAGAGGAAGACCCGAATCAGTCTATCCGCCATCTTGCACAGTTATAGAGCCATGATTACTGACTTTTTCGTTCTTCAATTGAACAACCATGAGGTGCAGCAGCTGTGGTTTCAACAAGACGGCTCAACAGATCACACAGCTCGTGCCACAATTGATTAACGGAAGGAAACGTTTGATAACCGCATAATTTCACGTTCCGGGCCCGTGAATTGGCCTCCGAGATCGTACGATTTAACGCCGCTAGACTATTTTCTGTGGAGGTATGTGAAGTCGCTAGTCTACGCCGAAAAGCCCGAAACGATCGACCACTTGGAGGACAACATTCGCCGCGTTATTGCCGATATGCGGCCACAAATGTTGGAAAAAGTTATTGAAAATTGGACCTCCAGATAAGATTACGTCCGAGCCAGCAGTGGCGGTTATTTGCCAGAAATTATATCAAAATTATAATGCCAAAAGATTATCTTTTGAACAAAGTCAATTTCATGTCAATTTTAAAAATGCATCCTTGTTTTATTCCATTTCAAAGATCTATACCTCTAAAAAAACGCCCTTACTTAGCTAGACAGTTGAACGCACCATGTAGTTCAAGACACTCACCTGCTGTCTTATCAACTCGTTCGCGTCAATTCTAGATCCGGACGGATTCAACAGGGTCAAATCGTCAACGCTTTCTGGATGCGGGTGTTCGAGCATCCAAGAAGCCAAGGTGTTTATCGTGTGCACCGCGTTCAATTCACTAGCGGTCCTTGTTTGAGACACCGCTCTGAAAATCTGCTCCTCCGTGAAACCCATCTCTAAAAGGTGAATAATGACTGGTGGAAAGGTGGAACCTCTTCTGCTCTGGAGCATGTTGTCAGAGTCTGTGGGTGAAGACCGAGGGATTTAATTAGTCACCAGACAAGAAATAATGTAATGCACAACCCTCGAGGATTTCTACGCTGGAAGGTTCGTGAAGCGTTCCTGCGATGGCGCTAGTGAATTTTCGTTCACAAGACCGCCATCCAACGGGTTTAAAGTATCTAGAACCTTTTTGGTATTCAGAAAGGAGAGTCGTACTGACGTTTGTTTATTGTCATTAAACTAAAGCTCTTTTAGCTCCAAGAAACATTCTTTCCCAAGAGTAGATGGATATGTTTCATAAAACTAAAAACAAAAATTTCGAAAAAAGCGTTGAAGGCCTTTGGAAAATATCACTTCTATTCAACCCATCTACTCTAGAGACGACTCTCCAGTCTGTTGACTATGTCTCATAGTCATTGACATTCAAAGGGGTCAGAGCACCAACTTTACAAGGTGTTCCTAAATTAGAGGTACAAACGAAGAGGGTAGATTCCTTGAGCAATTTTGAGGAAATAAGGCCCGTAGACATGGAACCGCAAAAGTTTCGTTTTCGAGATACAGGGTGTTAAAGATTGAATTTTTTTCAAGTATTTCATTCCACAAGATTCTCAACTGAAATTTGCCATAGATATTACATTTTAGAGTTCACACAATGTGACCCGCCAGTTTCGATTGCCAATCTACAGGGTAATAATAATTTTTTCGGAACACTGTTCTCCGTTAACCTCCAGAACTTTTTTTGATGAGCCACTGTGTAGTTTGAAAAATTTGAAAATGAAGCTTTGTTTCATGGCCCATCTGATTCCGATTTCCGTTCACTCGAAATCCTCAGAAAACTCCGAAGTGTCATGAAATCCATTTAGTAAGCTACGGTGGATAAATAATTAGTTTTTATGGATATGGAAACATCTGAGATCCCAAATTTATGGGAATTTTTCCTTAATATGATGCGAGGAATCTACCCTCCTCTCTTCGGTACAGGTCATAAGTATCTACAGTCTCATCGGCGGTTTACGAGGTAAGGCGGCCTGATGATCGGTAAGAACCGTGAAAATGCTGTAACCGTACTTATTGGACGTCCTTCTTCGGTGTAGATATTTTGGTTGAGTTGATTGAATATCAACAGATATTCATTCATCCTTGCCTCATGTTAGTTTATAATTGATAATGTAAACGTAGAGCCCTCACGTCAGTACCTTGTAACTGTTTTGAGGTATACAGGGTGAGTCTTTGACCTTGCAGAATATTTTAACAGAAGATTCTTGAAGCTGAAAGGAACACATTTGTCCTCTACCATTTTTTCCGATTCGGCCTAGATAAAAAGATATAGGCATTATAAATTTTCATAATAGGCTAGCCGCCCCTGTAAACCTGAACACTGAAAGTTTTCAAAGCCTAAGATATACCATTCAAATCTTCGAAATAAGCAACTCTGTTATGAAAACAAGCGTCAACCTACTTTTTACATTCCAGTTGGTGAAAAAAATTGTATTTATAGTACAATAAACAAGTTAGGTATTCCAAATTTCGTGGGCGATAAAAGTTGAATATTCTTCTCTTGGTTTCATTTTCGATAATGAGGAATTCATCTAGCTATCACTCATATTAGCTTTGAGATTCATCTTCGATTTGTAATTATTAATTTTCTTTGTTTATTTCATTTTCTCCAAGAACGATCAGATTCAGACATAACCCATTCAAACTTTCATTTTCATAAATAAATAAAACAGATGTACCTAATTTATCTATGAACGTACAAACGTTGCCAAATTGACGAACAGAAAGAAAAAACTCTTCGAAATCAAACAACACACAATGCTAATTCTATGTATACACTTGTATAGTCTATGATTCTGAACTGAACTATAAATCTGTGATTCCATTCTCAACTTTTAGACGTGGCAACGCGGAAAAATTGAATTCTGTGAATTTTTTGAACAGAGTTGCAATCAGCCAAAGTACCCAATTCTCGGAATTTCACATATATTTTTTATTTTTGAATTTCAGACTACTCGAAAACGGCGCATCATACGAAAAAAAATAAAGAATACTTTTACTTTCCAAAATGGTCAAAAATTCGTTGAATAGCATTCAAATTATTTTTGGAAGTTGGAGTCTTTGAATTTCTGGTATTTTTATAAAATGTTATGGTCATATTAAAGAAACCGGAGGATGTGGATGAAATTTTGTAATCCAGGAACATTCATCGTATCAATAAAAAACTATATTCCAATAATCATCTCATTCGATGAGATCGTTCGCAAGATATAATCGAAAATTAAATTTTTTTATGGATTTTCAACAGTCTGTATCTTAAGAACCAAGCCGAATCGGAAAAAATGGTAAGGGAAAAAAGTGTTTCTTTTGGCTTCAGGAATCCTCTGTTAAAATATTCTGCAAGGTCAAAGACTCACCCTGTATAATAAATAAGAGTTAAAAAAACAAATCGATATGTACTCACCAGATGGCATGATTCCGTAAGGCGAGAACAGAGAGTTGGATATATGCGGGGTACAATTATTCCTTGAACTGCCTGGCCCAGTATCAGTGTGCGCCGAAGAATCAACGTTTGCAGACTCATTCTCACTTGGAACATCTCCAGTTTCAACGGCAGACACATCGTTGTGATTGACCACCGACCTGCTCTTGACGAAACTCAAATGCAAGATGCTGGCCACCCTTTCCATCTCGCTGAGGCTCAAGATCTGCTTCAACTTGCACTTTTCCACGCTCTTCTCCGCCAAGAACTGTATGATACGTTTGATATCGTCCGTTTCGCACACCTTATCGTAAGAATCGTAATTTATTAAGAAAGTCTCCGAATACGTGCTTGAAGTCAACAAAACACCTAGCGTTTTCAGAGCTGCGAACTGTAACGATGCCAGTTTCAAGCATACACCTTCCATCTCCGACAGTCTCTTCTCCAACAGCTTCAACTGGAAACTGTTGCCGCCGGGACCGCTCTCTAGTTCGTTCATCTCCTTCAGAGTTGGATCACTGTGTGATCCCAGTATCTTCTCCGTGCTTAGACGAGTGACCTCCCCCATGATCCTGGTGACCATATCGTTGGTCAGGGATTCCATCGTTTTGGGGACGTGCTGTTCTTCGACGTTGCTCTGGTGGGGTATCTGAGAATCCGAACAGGAACGTAGCGAATCCGAGCTGGCGACATTTGTTTTTCTCTGGGGTTTCCTTCCTTTCGGTACCTCGTGGTTTAGTAGTAGTTCTTCGTCTTCTGTGAGATTGTGACTGGGGAACTTGATTTCATCAGTTATTCCTGATAGTCTGGTGATATGGAAGAGCATATTTGATGTGAGACCTAAAATAAATATTCTGAGTGATTTTAGAGTGAATATGAATTTTTATCTCCTACATGCTGTACAGCTGGCTAAGATACTATACTCCATTCCTTTTATAATCTATCCCGGTTGGCCATGATTTAGGTCCATCAAGTTTTTGGTAAACCCGCAAGATTTCCCGTCGCCGAGATATTAAAAAGATATTTACATCATTGCACGCAGTGTGTTTTTCTGAATAAAAAATGTGAAATCGAACATAGGCGGTCTCCCTTAATTTGGAAGATATGGGCCCCAAAATTTCCAAAATAAGTCGTTTTCAGGTCCCTTTTTCCACCATAAAAACGATCTCTCACTTCATCTGTATAGTTCACAAACCACCTTTGAACTTTCAACCAACGATAAACAACAATTTTTTTCAAGAATAATCAATATTTAATGAAAAAACAATGAAATTACTGGATAACCACTTAACCTCTATTCCTTCTGATTTCGACTCAGTCTAAAAGTGAAGTTTGGCAATGGCGCGAATTTCATCGGTCGGAATCGTGCCATCGTGCTTATTCGTGAATGAGATTATTGCTGGCGAGAAAAATGAAATATGTTCTTAGTTCTTACTGTTTACTGCTATACTCTTAATCTTCCAATAGGAGAATTCGTTTCTAATGAAATCCACAAGGTTGAAACACATAGTAATAGAATGAGAATACACCCTGATATATATTTCAACGTACATTTTTTTCATATGTGATAGGTCGCGCCCTTCCCAGATTTCCAATGAAATCGAGGTTATTACATAACGCATTTTATTGGAATACCCTGAATCTCATTCTAAACTGGGAGCATCTCGAAGACAACAAAAACCGAAGTAGTTAACAACCTCCCTATTTTGTAGAGGAAAGAAAGTTCAAACGAAAATACTGAGAGTGAAATCTTAAACAAATATTCTCCATGATTTTGTTTTGATGTTAGAATAACCACCTCTTCTTCAGTGGCAGAAGCATTTTCCTTACAATCATATCCTTCAACTGCCTTATCATTTCATATTTCCCGCCAGCAACAACTCTTTGGTCATAATACGTTGGCCAACGATGAAAAGACGCTGTTGCCAAGCTCCGCTTTAACATTGAGAAGTATTTCGTAGAAATATAGGTTAAGTGGTTGTCTAATATTTTCACTTTTCTTCCTTTAAATAATGAATATTCTTGAAAGAAAGTGTCGCTATTCGATGGTTGAAGGTTCAAAGATGATTTATGAAATAGATTTGAGAAGTGAGAGATCCTTTTTATGGCGGAAAAAAGGATCTGAAAATGCAACAATTTGGAAGCCCATATCTTCCAAACAAAGAGAGACCGCCTATGTTGGCCTGCATATTTTTTGTTCAGGAACTCACACTGCTTACAATGATGTGAATATCTTACTTATAGCTTCGCGACGGGAAATCTTGCGGGTTTACCAAGTTTTTTTACTTAAAACTGACGCAGGTTGGCACTCGTGAAATATCGGCAATGCCAAAATAATTCTCAGAGACGTTGCCAAATGCCAATGCTAATTTCTACTCTGAATCTCAACATAATCATCATGCTTCGAAACTTGAAATGCCAAAGGTAGTTTTGAAGAAGCAGAGACAAAGTATCAGGAAGTGCTATGTAGAATTGAAATCTGCTTTTCTGACAGCAAACCTGAATAATTTATCACAAGCTATCCAACATTTTCGACGTATGTGGGTGAAAACCCAATGTATCCTTCCCAAGAACTTTGTAAATTGAGTTAGTTCTTTTGAGGTGACACAGGTTTTGTAGTATTTCTACATTTTCATACTGGAGTATTTCAAGTTGGGCAACAAAAGGTATTTAAATGTCTTCTGCAGACTTATTTCTTGAGAATTTCGAAAAGAAGGGAATTCCAGAGGTTTGTCTGTTCCTTTAGAAGTTTTACTGCAGGATTTTTCGAATACTTATATTTTTTTTTTAACGAACTATCACAAAGTAACGGACTACTTTATCCATTATTTAACAGTTAAATTTCAACACTCGATTCTTGATTTCCGTACAAGAAAATAGCATAACTGAATCTTCCAACCATGTTTATTATATACGTGAAATATTTCCAGTATTAACAACAGAGAAAAGTTTCTTCAACATTCGCCAGGTCTTAGAAATTATTGAATTCACATAATATTTTCCCGAATTCAATATTTTCCCAGAGTAAATTCACATTTTGAAAAATACGTAATTACTACGACCTCTATGTAGAGAGGAGAACGTTGTGTAGTTATCTGACAGGAAAATGACTTTAACCTAACATTTTCAAAACATATACAGTGAAATGTGTATAGTTTATAAAAGTGAATGGAGTATATGTAAGTAAACAACTCAAAGCGCGACAAATTAATGTGATCCGATCTCGAACCGACTAATCGCGATTCAGAATTTTCGCAACTGGCCTTAGCAAGTGCAGCTGCTATTTTGATGAGGAGGAAAACATAACAATATTAAAAAACTATTGTAAAGTAATAATTTTATACAGGGTGATCACCTCTATGGCCTACAATACATATATAATTTTGTGCTGAAAATTTTCAGGTTTTTGGACAATGGACTTTCTCCTGAAAAGTTTTAGGAAATATGCAACTTCCGGTTATACCACAAACAGCCTACTACTCATTTATTTTAACTGGAGACTTTGGAGGCATTTACACAACAAACAAAACTATGATTGGTTTTCTTGAAGTGTTTCGACCATGAGCACATCGATCGCGATTCATGATTAACTGCCCTTCATTCATTTAATAAGCTTACCTATAAATTTGCTTGTATTAAATGGTTGGCACTCAAGATATTCCAGATTCGATATCGATACATCGCTTATTCCTCCTTCGGCTTCCCACTGAACGTTAACAGTGGTGATTCCTTTCTTCAGTATCCCCAAGACAACACCCTTCTTACCAGTAACTCTATGTCTGCAATGTCCGCCCATTTTCAAGCCTCGATCCAATCCTTAAAATGTTTAAATATTGTAGTAAGCGACATTTGTTTATCCCATATAACCTCAAACCTCCAATAACTATGAGTGCAGGCCAAACGTTCAAACACAATTCATCGGTGTCCATGATATTCTTTTCATTACAGATCTCCGTCTTTTCAAGGTTATCCGTCAAGTCATTATTGTGCGATAGCACAGTTGGAAACAGTGTTGGTATCTTCTGGAGTCGTTCGATTAGTGTCTCATTCACCTACAACGAAAATAATTAGAGGAACACTAAGCGAGTTGAAAAACAATAGGAAAATACTCACACAAAAAAGCAATAATATGTGTTAAGTCTAGGTATCTACTCTAAAGAGCTAATAATTACCTCGTAAGTCCAAGTGTCTGAATCGTGCAATTTTCTTATCAATGTGACATAAGCTTCACTTAATACTGCACCTAGTGGTGCCAAATTTGGTTCCCCAGGTAGAAGTTCTTTCTGTGTTCCATGTACCTATTGAATAAATCAGCATTCAATGAAACAATAGACATTTGGAATATTCACCCTGTTCGTTTTGACTTTTTTTCTGAAAAGTCAGTGGGTATGACTTGGAAGAGTTTTATTAAGTTTTTGTAACTAGAATCGAGACAGGTTGGCACTCTTGACATGTCCTCAAGGTCAAATAATTCTATGAGAAGTTGTTAATTCCTACCTATCTTTAGCAAGAACACTATGGTTTGGTTTGGTTACATACTTAACCACTACGATATTTATGATGTAGGACACCTTCGCGTAGTTATCTGACAGGAAAATTATTCTAATCTGAAATGTTTTTGACATTCATAGAGAACTGTATGAAACTTTCATAGACTACCGACTGGAGTATGCTATAAAGTCTATGCTCTGCCTCTCTGAAGGTCAAATTTCACGGCAATTCAAGTTCAATGGGGGTTTCCCTGAATTTGGGTTATTACTGCAAATGCAAACTTGAACATAAGTATTATGGGTTTGATTCATCATTTTCCCAAATTTCCTTCAGAAAGTATTCAAAATCAGATTTCAAAATTGGGGTTTGGGATTTGCCAGGCATGCACGAAGTGACAACGGTGTTTAGTAGAATAGCTTTTTCTGCTATAGAATAATTAAATATTTATTCCTATTCTGTGGTACACACGTGTTCTTTGTCAATATAACCAAACAATTTCCGTTTGCGATTTGTCGGTAATATGACAGTATGACAGTCTGTGCTCTTCTTTTTCTATTCCTTGGTCGTTGTCTTCTACTCCAACCAGATCGAAATATAGCTATCTCTGTTTTCCTGAGCAAAGTAACACATTTGACGTCCTTTTCTTTCCGAGAAAGCTGAATTCGACGTTACTATATCGTGCACTCAAGACAAATCCCTTTAAATGCAAATCCCCATTTTTATTTTTCAGTTTTAGGTGATCAAACATTTTTTTAAAAATATAATATTGAAATTGTATGTTTGAAATGTGATGTTCTAAAGGTTTTTCATGAATATTACTGCATGTTCGTTTGAAGGAAAAACCCCCATTGCAGTCAAATTTGATCTCCAGAAACTGCGGATTGAACAGAGTGAAGTTTTTGAGTGCTTCTAGTATGGAAGAAAACTAAATATGGATCAAAACTTTTACGAGAGGCATTTCCAGTTTCTTAAAATATGCAATACGTAACCGAAAGTGTTTTAAAACATAGTCCTACCCATAAGTCCACTCAAAATTTCGAAACAATTATATTTTATTTAATATTGAAAACGCGAAACAGAAAAAATCTGTCCTGCGTACGAATTCTCACACCTTTCGCAAATACCACAATAGAACAATAAATAAAACATAACCTACAATCTATCTCCAACCAATCAAATTCATTGACGCAGTGACGTCACGATTTCCCGCGATTTCCTAATACAAAATGGCGACGACCTTGTAAGACTAATATTCGACAAAATTTTATCTGTAGATGCTATTTCGAATTTCAAAATTGGAGGGGATATGAAATTGATCAAGATCGGAATAAGGATGTCTTCAAACGAGAGAATACTCACCTTTACATCAGTAATTTTAACTTTCTCCCCAGGATTCGTACTATAGAACATAACGCAAGGATAGAGTTCAGCGGCATCGATACCTTCAAAGGCAACTCTTGGATCTTCGCCATTTTTTCCAAAACTCAGGGTTTTGGCGTCCATATCGAGCACAACAGTTATGTAATCTCCTTGAGTATAACTTGGGAAACTCGGTATGTTTTCTCTTTCTCCATTATGGTATAAACTTCCGCTGTAAGCTCTGTACAACCACATGTCTTTCGTCGATCGATGGCTGAAATCTTTCACGGGATATTTGGAGACTCCTATGCATGTACCCTCGTTATTTCTGTTCTCTTTAACTATCAATATTTTCCACTGGTAACAACCGGATTTGATGGCTTGATTAGCTAACCCGTACCCTCTACCTCCTATCCCGTGGACCAAGGTCAAGTTACCTTCCACGACACAATTTAAACATTTCTCAGCATCGAAGCCCATGTCGTGGATAGGGATGTCACCTTCGCAAATCTTAATATCAATAATATCTCTTAATTTATCCGTTGTTTCCTTATTATCGTTGAAATTAAATTGGGGCAGCAACTCCACCGTGTTCGACATGTACCACACAGCTTTGCCAAGCTGCTCAAACAGCCTGTTGGATAGATGTTTTCTGAGCTCGTCGTCGATGTGGTGTGGTTTCAACTTGGGCAGTATCCCTTGGAGAATCTGCAACACCAACATCTTCGGCCTGAGAAGAGTCAACTGCGTCATAACGCTCAAGTTGGCATCGAAGGTGTCCATGACCGACAACAAAGTGAATATCCACTTCTTCGTAGCTATCAGCTTTTGTATAACCCGACTCGAAGATATGATCCTCAGAAGCAACAAGAAATCTCCTAGCACTCTTTCGGAATACGTGTAACAGTTGACTTGACATCCACCGTAACAATCGTTGTAGAACGTGGTCAGGTATAAGAGTCGCTCGTGTAACTTGTTCACCACGTTCTCCAACGTTGCCAAGTCGATTTTTTTCGCGTGCACGCAATAGGAGATTGAAAGTATATTGATTAATCTTGTGACTGATACGTTGAGTATATAGCTTTTGCCGCTGCCTCTGGGTAAGGTTCGCATCAAGGTCATCAGCATGGAGAAGATGTTGTTGTTGATCGCTAAACTTAAATCGCTGGGGCGATACTGTGTGGTCAGGGAGAAGATCGTAATAAGCAACAAAAGATGGTTTTCCGAGTTTACACTGATCTGTTTATGTAAAGACTTCGCTAAATGCTCCCTTATGTTATGCACCACGCTTCTAATCTTCTCCTGCAACTCGCAAGGTGAAGATTTGATGTTATCCAGGTAATGCTGAAGATGCGTGCTGTTATCCATACACTTCGTACTGAAGAAACCGAAACACCCAGCTAAGACCTGTTGGTGCATGCAGTTCAACAGCACTTCGCCGTTCTCCTTCTCGAGCAGAGCTAGCAAGTGTTGCAAGGCTTCGAGCCTGCTTTCCGCCCTTTTCTTCTGACTTTCCAAGGCCGCGTTTATGATCAGGGGCTCGGTGTACCATCCGTTCTTCAGACTGCCCTTGGTGAGGCCCGGAGCGCCGTCCGCGGATTCGTTACACACGAAATTCAGACACGCGTTTCCGATCTTTTTCAATTCGACGAATCTGGTGGACTGTTCGTTTTCGTAGGCGTCCACGTAGGCCTTTTCGTCTTCTATTTCTTCTTCGGAGTGGCAGTATTTCGATTCGTACATTTCTACGTCTATCTCTGGAAGAAAAATAAGTTTTTTAAAGTTGATTCGATTGTTTTTGTCTTGAAATCGGATAAAGACCTTTCTTTCTGGAAAAGAAAGATATCAAGTCTGTGTTTTTCAAATTTTATACTGTAATTGGTTGATGGACAAATGCTGAGATATTGAAACTTTTGAAACATTGTATGCAAAATTTCGGGAGAATCATACGATTGAAAAAACCTAAAATAGTCAAGATGACTGTTGTGTCCCGTATCCCGGACCCATCATTTTATGATATATTGTCTTTTCTTGATTTTTCAACGTCGAAGTCTGAATTCTTTGGTTTCCAGCAATATGCCCGAAATTCAATATTTTTTGGTTTAAATCAATTAACACCGGCTATAAGAGCATTTTATCTCAAGCCTACAATAAAGTATAATTTTGTATGACAGAAAACACCCAGATAGAATTCAAGCTCTTAGCGTTCCAGGAATCGAAGCGTGATGGATACATACTTCAGATACCACTTGTACTTGTGACAGCTTATAGAATTTATCGTCCCAGACCATTAGGGAAATTTCCTTCACACTTTTATGCTCTCTCTTTCGCACCAGCCAATCCGAGGTGTTTTTTCGGATCTTAGAAGGGCGTCGCTTAATTCAAAAAACCAATCAAAATGTATAGTCTTCCTCTAAAATGTGAAGAAGGGAATTTTCTTAATTTGGGTTTTAGTTAGTTTTAAACACTATTCATTTGACCGTTGTAAAGTAAACAACAATTCGCTTTCGAATTTACAAACAAGATTATACGTTAATTCTTGTATTGTAAAAATCGTAACTTCTCATTTGAAAGTCGCTTCGACCTTGCTATCGAATAAGATATAGAAGGAAGATTCTATTGTGGAAATCACTTGTACCATTTCGGTCTTGTTATCTAATGCAGATACAAGAAAATACATTTTGTTACGTGTTAAAAGTGCGTTTTTAATACACCTCAACACCAGTTTCGGCTCATCAGTGCAACGATATTGAACAACTGGTCAATAAGTTCTTCAATTATCTGCTTATTTTAAAAGCATCAACTTCTCTGATAAACATCAGAAAATATTCGTCGGTCGTATCTTTATCTGGACAACGACAGAATTAATCAAGTGCGATTAATTCAACCAAGCGGGGTCTCTACTATTGAAACCCCCCAATACACCTGAATAAACCAATTCAGGTCAAAACAATGACTGTTCTGGCTAAGAATTAAAACAAGAGCTCAGAAGCTCCTGACGTCACTAGAATTTTGAGCGATGTTCTAGAGAACAGCGTGTTATCCTTTTGCTTAAACGTCTGTAATTATCAAACTCAGAGGAGGAAAGTTTTAAACGGCTAGGTTGGACTCATCGATGAACAATCTGATGTCAAAATCGATTATCTCTGGATGACCGACCGTCCGTTTGTTGCCAAGATAACTTGAGAACTAAACGAGCTAGAGACTTGAAACTTTCAGGATACGTTACACATCGAAATGCTTCAGTTGAGTTCGTTAATGGGCCGAATCGGACAACCGGTTGTGGAGTTATATTCATTATTATTTCAGTTTTGAGGAAATCTTCTCATCAGCTATCAGGTGCATTTTGAATCTACTTAGAACGGGTCATGGTCGTTGTGATAGTTTCCTCTTCAAGTGGAATTCAGTCGAAAATCCACGGTGCGAATGCGGAGAAGAAGAATAATAATAAAAATAAATAGAACATTTAGTTAATAGGTGTCCAATGTTTAAATTCGACGATGGTTTCGAGGCAATTCATTGGGTGTCTGATTCTTTTTTGAGATGGATCATGAACTTCGAATTAATTTAATGAATAATAAAACATTTACTAGTTCATATTGCTTTTTTCGTCTTCTTTTCTTGTTTTCAGGTGTGATTTTGAGATATCAACCTACATCAAAAGGAAAGAAGAAATTTTGTTTCTTTGATGGATAAGAAGCCCTTCCATAACAAACAACAATTTCACTACACTACATACGGGGAGACAGTTTTTCCTGAGGTTTTTAGCTGTGCTCTTGTGTCATACGTGAAAATGTATGGTACCCCGTTTACATTTCCTCTGCTGAAACTGTGTTCAATTGAAATTATACTATTACAGTTAGTGAATTTGAAAAAAAAATATTTTCGAAAATTTTCCGAATTTTCATTGAATATTGTTTTTTTTTGGCACCTAATCATCAGATTTCAATGGAACTTGGCACAAACCTTGGGGTCGATATTTAACAACAGTGTGTCAAATTTCAGTTCGAAACGATTTTTATTTCAGGAGATAATGGAAAAAAATAAGTCAAATTCCTTGTTTTTTTCAAGGTATGGTTATTTCCCAAATAACTCAGGAAATACTCATCTGATCATGATTAAACTTGGTAACTAGTTGGCAAATGCTGATGCAAAATTTCGTGATGATCGTAACATTAGAACAATTAAAAAATCAGAATTTTGTTTTAAAATATTCCATTTTTTGCTATCTGTAATGATTTGATCCTTACGAAATTCTGAAGGAGACTTCAGGCTGTAATTTTTCATTCAATTTTCCCAACAGCTGCTGATTTCAAGTCAGTGCTTTTCACGAATTTCAATCTAATTAGATTCATGTGACAACAAAAAAACTTACCCTTCACAAACTCCATCAGGTAGAGACACCTCTGAGTGACCATCTCGCAACACTCCAAAAACTTATTCTCCTCGTTGGAATTGTTCAACAACCCAGATAAATCTTGAGGAGCCGAACCGGTGGTAGCCTTCGTCGTGTTCTCCAAGGTGTAACACATCAAATTGATCAACTTCCTCCTCAACCTATGCGCGCACTTGTAGAGTTCCTGCACCGCCTCGTGATTGGGGGACTTATTGATGTACCCCGTATGTTTCAAGATCGTTATAAGAAAGCACCTTACCACTCTTTCCACCAACTTGCCGTCTTCGCTGTCAAACTCCCAAACGTCACAGTTCATGGCCATCATGGTCTCGTAATAATCCGAATCTTGACTGGAGCAGGATTCGAAGGCGGCGCAGGCTTCTCCCAGTTGTTCTTGGATGTTGAACGCCATCTTGAACAGATTCAAGTTGTCTCTGGAGAAGCAGCTCTCTTCGATCGGATTTTTGAGCACGTTGGAACACACCACCATGGACGCCTGCATGAGACAGACTATCTCGGGTGTGTTGTCTTCTATGCCGTTGGAGAATAGTTCGTTAGACAGCCAGTATCGGGTGTATATTTCTTGGTGGGTAAGGGGATGACCGACTAACATTTCGCCTAAGCATTGACCGATGAGGAGAGAACAAGTTTTTTGTAATTCTATGAGCCAGATCCAGGAACGGTCGGCGAGTTCCGAAAACGTTGGTGTTTCTGATCCTGAAAGATGAACATGAACGAATATCGAAAAATTGTAGTTTCCCTTTTTATATGGAGTTATGAACGATAATTTAAAGCTTGCTATCTGTTCACTTTGAATTTCGAAAAAGGAGCTTTGAAGTCGGTTTTGACACAAATATTTTTCAGTCACCAGGGTTCATAGAAAGGAGGGGTTGCGGATAAAGTGAGACCAGAGAGTACCTACGGTAAGGGACCGGTTGGTGGAAATATGCGTTGGCAAACCTTCTTGGTAATTTTGGTTATTTTTGTTGTTTTCTGTAATATAACCCCAAAATAGTACGAGTCATCTTTCATATTTTATAGGATATGTGTGGAACATATAATTTCATTGTCTAAACTTTCCTTTATTCAATTGCCCTCTTAGGTAATCCGAAGTAATTAAGATTCCTTTAATTATTGATATCCTAACTTGAAGCGGTTTCATGTTAAACAAATAGGTCTCTTGCATTCAACACGAATTATCATATTTCATGTTTTTGCGCGCATGTTCTAGGGGAACAGCGTGCTATCGTTTTGTCCAAATGTCTGTAATTTTGGATGATTGAGCCGAAAATGGTCTCAATCGACTAGGTTGGACTCACTGATGACGAATCCGATGTCAAAATTGATTCTGTCCGGCCGGCCGTCCGTAGACACGATAACTGTCGACAGAAGCAAGCTAGCTACTTGAAACTTTCAGGATAGGTTGCGCATCAGAATGCCGCGGTTAAGTTCGTTAATGGGCCAAATCGGTCGAATAGTTTCGGAGTTATAGGCACTTGAAGTTTTGAAGTTATTTATTTTTTATTTCAGAAACTACTCAAGCGATTGGATTCAAACTTGGCAGTTTGGTGGAGTATAACGACGCGCAACTTTGAGCCAAATTTCGTCAAGATCATATTGTCAGTAAATTTAAAAAAAATTTTTTTTCGAAATTTTCTTACAAAAAATTTTTTTTTTCGGAAACCATTCATCATATCCAAAAAAAATTATACTCACACTTTAACCTTCTAATTTCACAGCAGTGTACTTAATTTGAGTTCGATACGATCATAAGTTTTGGAGATATCGGGAAAAAATATGTCAAATTTCGAGGTTTTCTTCTCGATATCGTTGATTTTTTCGGTATTACTCGGGAAATACTGATTCAGTCCTGATTAAACTTCACAGCTAGTTTTAAGATGCTGAAAGACAACTTTATGCAAAATTTCGTGATAATCGTGTTATTAGAACAATTTGAAAAAAAAAATTTCTATGATTTTCTCATTATATCATCCTCATTAAATTCTGTATGAAACTTCGAACTGTTATTTTCGATGAAGTACTGGATTTCAATTCGATCTGATCTGTATTTTTGGAAATATTGGAAAAATAAAATTTTGATTGGGTATATCTACGGAATCATTGGGTGGATTTTACCCATTCACGAATTCGGCCTTCGTAATTAAGGTCCAAACCTTCTCTACAAATATCGAGCTTCTAAGTTGTTTCTTTCGGAAGTTATTGTGTTTACGCAGTCGGTCGTTAGGCTGATCGTAAACACAATAACTTCCGGAAGAAACGAATTAGAAACTCGATATTTGTAGAGTAGGTTTGGGGCTTAATTACGAAGGTCGAATTCGTGAATGGGTAAAATCCGCCCAATGATTCCGTAGATATACCCATTCAAAATTTTATTTTTCCAATATGTCCAAAAATACAGATATGATCGAATTGAAATCCAGTAATTTATCAGAAAAAAATGTCAAAAAGCACTGCCGTGAAGGCAGCAGCTTTTGCGCGCACGTTCAAATTCGTTGCTGAAGCGGTCATCTACATTGAACATGCGCGCAAATGTTGCTGCCTTCACGGCAGTGCTTTTTGAAATTTCTTCTCATTCTATATCGATAAAAAATCATAATGGGTGCTATCGCACACTTCAACATTTCGCGAATTTTGATTAATTCGGTATTAAAAATGGTCAAATTCCGACTCAAGGTCGAAGCGGGAGAAACGCGTCAGATCTCCTTCTACGTCACTCGTTATTGTCACAGATCGATACAGCCGACGCTGTCTATTGGCTTGCTAGAGAGAAAAGTACCCGAGAAGAGGGAGAGAGTGGATATATCTCGGTACGTCACGGAAATCGCGAAGATTCGTCCGTTTAAACAGCCGACATGCGGAGCCAAATTCATTTTCACGTTGAAAATTGAAATTTTTGACGGCGGTCAAAGTTATTCAGTAGTCTTACGAATAGAATATTCGATTACAATGATGAAAAAAATCATACAAGAGACCTATTATGAAATTTGAGGAAGAGTGCCAAGATATTACACAAGCAGAAAGTTTTTCCAATTAAATTTACAGGTTAACTCTCACGATTTCGAAGAATTATTTGTCAGATAAATATTTCTAATTGAGGATTGCCGATTCAACCACTAGACTGTTGTTTGGATTACACCCACTTCAAGTAAATATACATTTCTACATGATTACCCTCTATTGACCAACCTTGACAGTTACCAAGTAAGATCAATATTCTATGACCAAATATAACCTCCAATTTTCCAACAATGGGTGTTATCATACGATAATTAGTCGAATTGGCGAATGAAGATAAGCGCTACTCCCTCAGGGTCATTATTCTTGACTGCAATGGTATGAACGTTCTCTATAGTTCCATCATGAATTCACCGCGTTTCCTTGCCAACAGCTTCGATACGCCCAATGAATTAGGTTTACAGTACCAGTTGAATTTGTTTTATTCAAATGTATAAAATTATAGCTTGGATAAATTGTAAAATCGAATTTTTATCAATCAAATATACAGTAAGGGTTTTTCTTGAATTGGGTTATTACTGCAAATGCAAATTTCAACATAATTATTATGGGTTTGATTCATCATTTTCCCAAATTACCTTCAGAAAGTATTCAAAATTGGGGATTTAAAATTTCAAGGGATTTGCCAGGCATGCACGAACTGGCAACGGTGTTTAGTAGGATAGCTTGTTCTACTACAGAATAATGAAATATTTATTCCTATTCTGTGGTACACACGTGTTATTTGCTTTGAATATAGAACTTTTCTTTATTCAGAGATTATTTGTCAATATAACCAAACAATTTGTTTTTCATTTCCGTTTGCAATTTGTCAGTAATATGACAGCGTGTGCTCTTCTTTTTCTATTCCTTGGTCGTTCTCTTCTACTCTAAGCAGATCAAAGTATAGCTATCCCTTTAAATTTCAAATCCCCATGTTCATTCTTCAGTTTTAGGTAATCAAACGGTAAACCCGCAAGATTTCCCGTCGCCGAGATATTAAAAAGATATTTACATCATTGTACGCAGTGTGTTTTTCTGAATAAAAAATGTGAAATCGAACATAGGCGGTCTCCCTTAATTTGGAAGATATGGGCCCGCAAAGTTCCAAAATGAGTCGTTTTCAGGTCCCTTTTTCCACCATAAAAACGATCTCTCACTTCATCTGTATAGTTCACAAACCACCTTTGAACCTTCAACCAACAATAAGCAACACTTTTTTTCAAGAATAATGAATATTTAATGAAAAAATAATGAAATTACTGGACAACCACTTAACCTCTATTTCTTCTGATTCCGACTCAGACTAAAAGTGAAGTTTGGCAATGGCGCAAATTTCATCGGTCGGAATCGTGCCATCGTGCGTATTCGTGAATGACAGGTTATTGCTGGCGAGAAAAATGAAATATGTTCTTAGTTCTTACTGTTTACTGCGAAACTCTAAATCTTCCAATAGAAGAATTCGTTTCTAATGAAATATTCAAGGTTGACACACATAGTAATGGAATGAGAATACACCCTGACATATATTTCAACGTACATTTTTTCATATGTGATAGGTCGCGCCCTTCCCAGATTTCCAATGAAATCGAGATTATTATATAACCCATTTCATTGGAATATCCTGAATCTCATTCTAAACTGGGACCATCTCGAAGACACAACAAAAAACGAAGTAGATAAAAACCTCCCTATTTTGAAGGGGATAGAAAGAAAATTCAAACGAAGATATTAGTGAAACCTTAAACAAATATTCTCAATGATTTTGTTTTGATTTTATAATAACCACCTCTTCTTCAGTGACAGAAGCATTTTCCTTACAATCATATCCTTCAACTGTCCATCATTTCATATTTCCCGCCAGCAACTACCCTTCGGTCATAATACGTTGGCCAGCGATGAAAAGACGCTGTTGCCAAGCTCCGCTTTAACATTGAGAAGTATTTCGTAGAAATATAGGTTAAGTTGTTGTCTAATATTTTCACTTTTCTTCCTTTAAATAATGAATATTCGTTGGTTGAAGGTTCAAAGATGATTTATGAACTAGATTTGAGAAGTGAGAGATCATTTTTATGGCGGAAAAAAGGATCTGAAAATGCAACAATTTGGGACTTTGAGGGCCCATATCTTCCAAACAAAGAGAGACCGCCTATGTTGGCCTTCATATTTTTTGTTCAGGAACTCACACTGCTTACAATGATGTGAATATCTTACTTATAGCTTCGCGACGGGAAATCTTGCGGGTTTACCAATCAAACATTTTTTAAAAATATAATATTGAAATTATATGTTTAAAATGTGATGGTCTAAAGGTGTAAAGGAACAACCCCCATTGGCTGAACCAATCAGAAAACAGAAATCTATGACATCATAATCTACTGTTCTCTTTGCTATCTTAACCTAACTATTATTCCACAATCATTTATTCATAAAATGTATTAAGTACTCACTGCTCGATTCCTTCTCGTTATCACGAATATCCAACGGTAAGAGCTTGTTGAAATCCTCCAAAGGATCCAGCAAATCCACCAAAAAAGGCAAAATATCCCTGACGAACTGCGAGGGCATCAGCAACAAAGAATTCAGTATCTTGAACAACATCGAACCGGTGGCCGATTCCAACATCACGTTGTAAAGCAGCTCCAAGCTGGACGGATGAGCCTCTACGACAGCCGAGCTCTTGTTCAGGATATCGACAGCCAGAGGGAACAACTGAACGAGGTGGTCCCTCAAGATAGTGTCGTTCTGATTCGATAAGGTTTCCTCTTGAGGGATCGCCAGGTGCGCCAATAGATGGTTTTGAAAAGAGGAGAGTAGCTTTCGAAGGTGTGTTATACGGGCATCATCGACGTTCTGCCATTTGGAGTCTTTCTGACTGCTCAGGTGGTCCGTTATGCTGTTTAAAGTTTCCTCCTACGATGATCACGAGGAATTTACTAATGATTACAGGATGAAGACCGTTTCAAAGGAGAGTTCGGCTGAGGTGTGCAAATTCATGTGCACTTCTTTATACCATTCATTTTTATCAAGTTAGTCGGTAGGCTATGGATTTATATTATTAAGTTTTTGCAACTAGAACTGAGTCAGGTTGGTACTAGTTTGTCGAAAAGGTAAACCCGCAAGATTTCCCGTCGCCGAGATATTGAAAAGATATTGTGATTTTCTGAATAAAAAATGTGAAATCGAACATAGGCGGTCTCCCTTAATTTGGAAGATATGGGCTCCCAAAGTTCCAAAATGAGTCGTTTTCAGGTCCCTTTTTCCACCATAAAAACGATCTCTCACTTCATCTGTATAGTTCACAAACCACCTTTGAACCTTAAACCAACAATAAGCAACACTTTTTTTCAAGAATAATCAATATTTAATGAAAAAACAATGAAATTACTGGACAACCACTTAACCTCTATTCCTTCTGATTTCGACTCAGACTATAAGTGAAGTTCGGCAATGGCGCGAATTTCATCGGTCGGAATCGTGCCATCGTGCGTATTCGCGAATGAGATTATTGCTGGCGAGAAAAATTAAATATGTTCTTAGTTCTTACTGTTTACTGCTATACTCTAAATCTTCCAATAGGAGAATTCGTTTCTAATGAAATCCACAAGGTTGAAACACATAGTAATAGAATGAGAATACACCCTGATATATATTTCAACGTAAATTTTTTTCATATGTGATAGGTCGCGCCCTTCCCAGATTTCCAATGAAATCGAGGATATTATACAACCCATTTTATTGGAATACTCTGAATCTCATTCTAAACAGGGACCATCTCGAAGACACAACAAAAAAAGAAATAGATAACAACCTCCCTATTTTAAAGGGGATAGAAAGAAAGTTCAAACGAAAATATTGAGAGTGAAACCTTAAACAATTATTCTCAATGATTTTGTTTTGATGTTAGAATAACCACCTCTTCTTCAGTGACAGAAGCATCTTCCTAACAATCATATCCTTCAACTGTCCATCATTTCATGTTTCCCGCCAGCAACTACTCTTCGGTCATAATACGTTGGCCAGCGATGAAAAGACGCTGTTGCCAAGCTCCGCTTTAACATTGAGAAGTATTTCGTAGAAATATAGGTTAAGTTGTTATCTAATTATTTCACTTTTCTTCCTTTAAATAATGAATATTCTTGGAAGAAAGTGTCTCTATTCGTTGGTTGAAGGTTCAAAGATGATTTATGAACTAGATTTGAGAAGTGGGAGATCATTTTTATGGCAGAAAAAAGGATCTGAAAATGCAATAATTTGGAACTTTGGGGGCCCATATCTTCCAAACAGAGAGAGACCGCCTATGTTGGCCTTTATATTTTTTGTTCAGGAACTCACACTGCGTACAATGATGTAAATATCTTTTCAATATCTCGGCGACGGGAAATCTTGCGGGTTTACCGTCGAAAATTATTCAGCGCCGCGTATTTATCTGACAGGAAAAATACCATAGGTAACCTAACATTTTCAATTATACAGAGTGAACTGTGTCAAACTTTCATGGCCTACCGACTTCATAAAAATGAAAGGAATATATTTCATTATTCATGATGCTACCAAAGCTGAATGAAGCTATTCCAAGGCCTTCTGACTGACTTTATAACTGACTTATTCAATTAGTATAGTACAAGAACTAGTGAGGAAAACTCTGAAGTATAAGTCAAAGAGACAGATGTACAACTTACCGTATGCTTTGTAAACGTGACTAACAAAGTATTCATCAGGCTTCCGGTGAGTTTCGGATCAGTAGAATTCGCTTTGTCTGGAAAAGTGTTATAACCTAGTAGAGACGCTATATGTATTGGATCCTCTAAACTGTTTAATATGATGCTCAAGAGCATCTGTTCTCCTTGAGTGAGATTCGCCCCTCTAGTTAGGTACAGATGAAGGAACTCCACACGTTCATGCAACTGGGGTAGCAGCAGACAAGCTCCAACGTTGATAAGTTCGCATACTGCCGAATGAATCTCTGGTGGAGATTCTATATCGACTAACCTAGAGTAAGACAAGACATAACGATTAAACCCAACCAAAGATATACCTGGGGGCACAATGATCCCCTACCACGTATCAAAATGTCTCAAGCTTCAATTACCTGAACAGTACAGTTCTCAGGGACTTGGCGTGTTTCCTCAACACGTTCTGACCCAAATTTCCGCTGAAACAAAGGCTTAAATGGTTGCAGAGTAGTCGAAGACACAACAGAACGAATCTATGATGATCCTGAGCAGTCTTGAAAGGTACAGGCGGCGATTCGTACTTAAAAGTACCCGTATACTTCTCCAAGAACTTGTTGAACAGCTCAAAGGTGTTTTCGTGAAGGTCCAAACAGAAGACCTTGTGCCTCATCACCATGGGGCTCTCGCTCGGGATGGAAGTCCATGCCATCGAATGGGAAGTACCTCAAGATTCGAAATCATCATTTAAAACGTGCATTCACAATGAATAAACGAGGTCCGAGTAAGCTTTCGTTGGTTGAACCTTTATGTATACAGGGTGAGTCTTTGACCTTGCAGAATATTTTAACAGAGGATTCCTGAAGCCAAAAGAAACACTTTTTTCCCTTACTATTTTTTCCGATTCGGCTTGGTTCTTAAGATACAGACTGTTGAAAATCCATAAAAAAATTTAATTTTCGATTATATCTTGCGAACGATCTCATCGAATGAGATGATTATTGGAATATAGTTTTTTATTGATACGATGAATGTTTCTGGATTACAAAATTTCATCCACATCCTCCAGTTTCTTTAATATGACCGTAACATTTTATAAAAATACCAGAAATTCAAAGACTCCAACTTCCAAAAATAATTTGAATGCTATTCAACGAATTTTTGACCATTTTGGAAAGTAAAAGTATTCTTTATTTTTTTTCGTATGATGCGCCGTTTTCGGGTAATCTGAAATTCAAAAATAAAAAATATATGTGAAATTCCCAGAATTGGGTACTTTGGCTGATTGCAACTCTGTTCAAAAAATTCACAGAATTCAATTTTTCCGCGTTGCCACGTCTAAAACTTGAGAATCATAGACTATACAAGTGTATACATAGAATTAGCATTGTGTGTTGTTTGATTTCGAAGAGTTCTTTCTTTCTGTTCGTCAATTTGGCAACGTTTGTACGTTCATAGATAAATTAGGTACATTTGTTTTATTTATTTATGAAAATGAAAGTTTGAATGGGTTATGTCTGAATCTGATCGTTCTTGGAGAAAATGAAATAAACAAAGAAAATTAATAATTACAAATCGAAGATGAATCTCAAAGCTAATATGAGTGATAGCTAGATGAATTCCTCATTATCGAAAATGAAACCAAGAGAAGAATATTCAACTTTTATCGCCCACGAAATTTGGAATACCTAACTTGTTTATTGTACTATAAATACAATTTTTTTCACCAACTGGAATGTAAAAAGTAGGTTGACGCTTGTTTTCATAACAGAGTTGCTTATTTCGAAGATTTGAATGGTATATCTTAGGCTTTGAAAAACTTCAGTGTTCAGGTTTACAGGGGCGGCTAGCCTATTATGAAAATTTATAATGCCTATATGTTTTTATCTAGGCCGAATCGGAAAAAATGGTAGAGGACAAATGTGTTCCTTTCAGCTTCAAGAATCTTCTGTTAAAATATTCTGCAAGGTCAAAGACTCACCCTGTATATGTAGACAATTAACATATCAATAACATCGAGGTTAGGTCTGCGTGCGAATAATAGATTCAGAGGTATGGACTTTACGGCAGATAGAACAGAATAAGACAGAGGGAAAAAGATTTAACATCGTTCCTTCATCTATAGAAAGAATTACCTATGTATTAATCTAGCTCAGTCCATTTCTCTATGTTTATAGAGGTTAATGTGGGTTTTTCCTGAATTTTGGTTATTACTGCAAATGCAAATTTGAACATAATTATTATGGGTTTGATTCATCATTTGCCCAAATCACCTTCAGAAAGTATTCAAAATCAGATTTCAAAATTGGGGTTTGGGATTTGCCAGGCATGCACGAAGTGACAACGGTGTTTAGTAGAATAGCTTTATCTGCTATAGAATAATGAAATATTTACTCCTATTCTGTGGTACACACGTGATATTTGTCAATATAACCAAACAATTTCCGTTTGCGATTTATCAATAATATGACAGTATGACAGTCTGTGCTCTTCTTTTTCTATTCCTTGGTCGTTGTCTTCTACTATAACCAGATCGAAGTATAGTTATCTCTGTTTTCCTAGCAAGGTAACACATTTGACGTCCTTTTCTTTCCGAGAAAGCTGAATTCGACGTTGCCATATCGTGCACTCCAGACAAATCCTTTTTAATGCAAATCCCCATTTTATTTTTCAGTTTTATGTGATCAAACATTTTTTAAATATATAATATTGACATTATATGTTTGAAATGTGATGTTCTAAAGGTTTTCCATGAAAATTACTGCATTTTCGTTTAAAGGAAAAACCCCCATTGTCAAATTTCACTAGTAATAGTTGATTAGAAAGATAAAAGAACCTGCATTTGACTGCCCTTGTTCAAACTGTTAAATCATTTGAATCCTCCAGAGGTTCAGGACTTCGTTTTTTCCACACTGGTAATAAAATTATTAATAACAAGGATTGCTACTCAAGTTATGAGGCAAGAAAAAATTGCATAATAGGAAATGGCTTGATTGTTCTGAAGACTTTTCCCCATTTGAATTAATCTACTTTTGTTTGTGCTCGCGATTAGAATCCTAGATTCTTCCGAATACTTTTGCCAAACTAATGTTGGTGTATCATTCAAAATGAACCTTTCTACATTTCTCTAAGGAAAGTGTTGCACAAGTCCTAATATTCATAAACACAAAAAACCATTTGCTCCAATGAGCTTCATGCACAAACAACTTTTGTTGGTTTTGGCTCAACTTGAAAGACCCATAATGTTAATTGTTGTTTGGTTTTGACTCCAAATGCATATACTCTATCCACTTTTATGTCAGTCGGTAGGCCATGAGACTTTGACACATTCCACACTGTATTATTAAAAAATGTTAGGTTATAGTGATTTCCTGTCAGATAACTATGCCACGTTGCCTGTTCTACACAAAGGTCTTAGTAGTTACTTATGTAACTAAACAAGAAATATGTAAGAATATAAAAGTGAATGGATTGTAAATCTATGATTTTCGCCTGTCACTGTCTTATAGAAGTCTTTTGGAGCCCCGCGATTGAATTCCAATCGACAAGAGCTTCGTTTTGAACGATTATCGAACTACGCAGAATCCAACACTAGAAAATCCTTTGACAGCCAAATGCAAATGGAATTAATGCCAACATATGCCCCAATCTATTTCGATACAAGAGATAATAATGTATGCTATCAAACACTTTCACAATTCGCGAATTTCGAATAATTCGGCGTTGAAATTGATAAAATCGAGACGCCAGTTCGAAATGGGTGAAACGCCGTAGACCACCCCCCAAGTCACATCAAGATTCTATGATCGATACAGCCGGCGATGTCCATTGGCTTGGTAGAGTGGAAGGTACACGCGAGGAGAAAAAGAGACAGATTGGATGTAGTAGCTTACGTTCAACATTAGAAATGTCATTGTCAATATCTCAAAACTTAAGTAGCAATCCTCGTATTATCTGGACCCGTTCTTCTCCCTTCATACCTGCACTTATCTGCCTGATTTTGACACCGTCAAGGCCAACGACCTTCAGAGGTCTAGTGATAGGGTTGGAGGCAGACAAACTCACACCGCATTGTCCCATGTTATTCGAACCCCACGCATAAACTTCGTAGTCTTCCGTGAGAGCCAAACAATGCGTTTCTCCAGCTGATATATCTATTATTCTGTGATTCGCCAGGTCCTCTATGAGTATAGGTTGGAGGTAGGTAGCATCTGCTGATCCGATGCCGAGTATGGGTCCACTGCCCCATGCGTACACCTAAGATTAAAAGATTATTAATGTATGTAAAATAAAATATTTGCTTTTTTTGCGCGCATGTTCTAGGGGAACAGCGTGCTATCGTTTTGTCCAAATGTCTGTAATTTTGGATGATTGAGCCGAAAATGGTCTCAATCGACTAGGTTGGACTCACTGATGACGAATCCGGTGTCAAAATTGATTCTGTCCGGCTGCCGGCCGGCCGGCCGGCCGTAAACACGATAACTGTCGACAGAAGCAAGCTAGCTACTTGAAACTTTCAGGATAGGTTGCGCATCAGAATGCCGCGGTTAAGTTCGTTAATGGGCCAAATCGGTCGAATAGTTTCGGAGTTATAGATAGGCACTTGAAGTTTTGAAGTTATTTATTTTTTATTTCAGAAACTACTCAAAAGATTGGATTCAAACTTGGCAGTTAGGTGGAGTAGAACGACGCGCAACTTTGAGCCAAATTTCGTCAGGATCAGATTGTCAGTGAATTTTAAAAAAATTTTTTTTCGAAATTTTTTTCCAAAAAATTTGTTTTTTCGGAAACCATTCATCATATCCGAAAAAAAAGTCCGCTCACACTTTGAACTTCATATTTCACAGCAGTGTACCAAATTTCAGTTCGATACGATCATAAGTTTTGGAGATATCGGGAAAAAATGTGTCTAAGTTCGAGGTTTTCTTCTCGATATCGTTTATTTTTTCGGTATAACTCTAGAAATACTGATTCAGTCCTGATGAAACTTTACAACTAGTTTTGAAATGCTGAAAGACAACTTCATGCGAAATTTCGTGATAATCATGTCATTAGAACAATTTGAAAAAAAAAATTTCTATGATTTTTCTTATCATATTATCCTCATCAAATTCTGTATGAAACTTCGAACTGTTATTTGTCGATGAAGTACTGGATTTCAATTCGATCTGATCTGTATTTTTGGGAATATTGAAAAAATAAAATTTTGATTGGGTATATCTACGGAATCATTGGGTGGTTTTACCCATTCACGAATTCGGCCTTCGTAATTTAGGTCCAAACCTTCTCTACAAATATCAAGTTCCTAAGTTGTTTCTTTCGGAAGTTATTGTGTTTACGCAGTCGGCCGTTAGGCTGACCGTAAACACAATAACTTCCGGAAGAAACGACTTAGAAACTCGATATTTGTAGAGAAGGTTTGGGGCTTAATTACGAAGGTCGAATTCGTGAATGGGTAAAATCCGCTCAATGATTCCGTAGATATACCCATTCAAAATTTTATTTTTCAATATTTCCAAAAATACAGATTTGATCGAATTGAAATCCAGTAATTTATCAGTAAAAATTTCAAAAAGCACTGCCGTGAAGGCAGCAGCTTTTGCGTGCATGTTCAAATTAGTTGCTGAAGCGGTCATCTACATTGAACATGCGCGCAAAAGTTGCTGCCTTCACGGCAGTGCTTTTTGAAATTTTTTTAAATGTCCGTTAATTGTTTACTGATTCGAGGGTGTAGATTTCGAATCTCGATTTGGATTTTCCAAATGTTTCATGGTTTTCATTTTGTGGACCCCAAAATAAATTGGAATCATTTCCACAATGTCGGAAACAGAAATTTCATCCAACCCAGAAGATTTTACATTTTACTTGTGAAAGATCGAATTTCCAATTATTTTTTGAATTGTATGTGAGCATTGATATATTTAATGTTTAAAGACTGAGGAAACTAGAGCAAATTAAACTAATATATTGTATTAATAAAAAAAAACTAAAAATCAATGTCATAATTACCCAACCTGACAAAATAATTTATTCAGGAATCAGTGAGCAAGAACTAATAAAGCACTTAATTCTCCAGTCAGCAAAGCTATAACCGAATACGATAAAATGCCAAATGCAATAGTTGAGCATAAAAATCTAAAAAAATTTCAAAAAGCACTGCCGTGAAGGCAGCAACTTTTGCGCGCATGTTCAATGTAGATGACCGCTTCAGCAACGAATTAGAACATGCACGCAAAAGCTGCTGCCTTCACGGCAGTACTTTTTGAAATTTTTACTGATAAATTACTGGATTTCAATTCGATCAAATCTGTATTTTTGGAAATATTGGAAAAATAAAATTTTGAATGGGTATATCTACGGAATCATTGGGCGGATTTTACCCATTCACGAATTCGACCTTCGTTATTAAGCCCCAAACCTTCTCTACAAATATCGAGTTTCTAAGTCGTTTCTTCCGGAAGTTATTGTGTTTACGGTCAGCCTAACGGCCGACTGCGTAAACACAATAACTTCCGAAAGAAACAACTTAGGAACTCGATATTTGTAGAGAAGGTTTGGACCTAAATTACGAAGGCCGAATTCGTGAATGGGTAAAATCCACCCAATGATTCCGTAGATATACCCAATAAAAATTTTATTTTTCCAATATTTCCAAAAATACAGATCAGATCGAATTGAAATCCAGTACTTCATCGAAAATAACAGTTCGAAGTTTCATACAGAATTTGATGAGGATGATATGATAAGAAAAATCATAGAAATTTTTTTTTTTCAAATTGTTCTGATGACACGATTATCACGAAATTTCGCATGAAGTTGTCTTTCAGCATCTCAAAACTAGCTGTGAAATTTCATCAGGACTGAATCAGTATTTCTCGAGTTATACCCAAAAAATAAACGATATCGAGAAGAAAACCTCGAAATTTGACACATTTTTTCCGGATATCTCCGAAACTTATGATCGTATCGAACTGAAATTTGGTACACTGCTGTGAAATATGAAGTTCAAAGTGTGAGTGGACTTTTTTTCGAATATGATAAATGGTTTCCGAAAAAAAAAATTTTTTGGAAAAAAATTTCGAAAAATTTTTTTTTTAAAATTCACTGAAAATCTGATCCTGACGAAATTTGACTCAAAGTTGCGCGTCGTTATACTCCACCCAACTGCCAAGTTTGAATCTAATCTCTCAAGTAGTTTCTGAAATAAAAAATAAATAACTTCAAAACTTCAAGTGCCTATAACTCCGAAACTATTCGACCGATTTGGCCCATTAACGAACTTAACCGCGGCATTCTGATGCGCAACCTATCCTGAAAGTTTCAAAATGCTAGCTTGCTTCTGTCGACAGTTAGCGTGTCTACGGCCGGCCGGCCGGACAGAATCAATTTTGACACCGGATTCGTCATCAGTGAGTCCAACCTAGTCGATCGAGACCATTTTCGGTTCAATCATCCAAAATTACAGACATTTGGACAATTTGGATAGCACGCTGTTCCCCTAGAACATGCGCGCAAAAAGCCGTAACCTTAAAGAATTTCTAAAGACTTGTAAAAAATTTGTATTTATTTGTATATTGGAAAAAAATTAAGTTTAAGTTGAATTTATGTAGTATAGGCTCTGTGGTTAGTATTTTTGTACTGATTTAGGGTCAGAAATAAATAAACGTTGTTGTTTTTGTTTTGCATGTCCTACAGAAGAGCTTGCTATCGTTTTTCCCAAATATCTGTAATTTTCGAATTTTGGACTCATTGATGAAAAATCCGATGTCAAAATAGAGTCTGTCCCATGGTTCGCACGATAACTTCAGAACGGAAAGACCTAGCGACTTGAAACTTTTAGGGAGGGTCCTGTACAGCACGTTAATGGCCCAAATCTGCCAAACGGTTTTGGAGTTATGCTCTATACTAAAAACATTAGTCGAATTTCGTATTATTTTTCAAATAACTCCAAAAATACTAAACCGATCATGATGAAACTTGGTAAATAGTTGACAAATGCTTAAAAACAAACTTGTGCGAAATTTCATCGATATCTTTTCATTTAAACTATTAAAAAACAATTTTAAAGTAACTTTTGTTGTATTGAAATCCACGAATTTTGTTCTAGGGAAATCCCAAATTTCTTCTATGTTCTTTTATGAAAACATTCCATTTAATTATAATGAATTTTTTTTTGAAAAACAAGAACTCCGAGAACTTCTTTTTACATAATAAAAATTTTTAAAGATCGAAACAGAAACATTACCACAGAAACCAGCTGCACTTACCCTACCGCTCGTCGTAAGAGCCATGGAAAAACTGGTGCCGGCGCACACTTTCTGAATCGTCAATCCCTGCAGCGCGTCAATCAGCTTCGGTTTGAACACTTTAGCTATCTCTCCATGCCCCAACTTTCCGTGCTCCCCAGATCCGAAAGACCAAACGTTCTTACCGTCCTGCGAGACGACTAAAGTGTGAGAGCTTCCACACGCTACAGATCCTACGTCCGTTAAACTATTGACTAAGGTTGGAATTTGTCTTCCGTTGCCATCTCCGTGTCCTAACCTGCCATGGTCACCCTCTCCCCAGGTGTAAAGTTTTCCGTCCTCCGTGATGGCAGCACTGTGTCTGTAACCTATATGGAATGATGTTAAGGTTGGAGAGTGTAACATTTGACAACACTGTACCTCTACAGTGTTGTCAAATGTCCATTTTACCTCCCTAGAAACCTAACCTAATATTATTTAAAATTTCAGATGTGCTTAGTGGCCTCATCATATAATCTAAAATTCAAGGATTAGATTTTGTAGTGGAAGGACTGAGATTGATACAATTTCTGATGAATTGCCAACCTTTCGATTCTATACAGTGCGCGTCAAAATAAAATTATGGAACAAATTCATTTTCTCAGAAGAAAAATATTTGGCAATAAAATCCTGAAACTTTGTTTCACTTTTTCTAAATTTTTATGCATTTTTGAAGGATTTTTGTTGCACCCTGTGCCATCCCCATCAACCCTCTAAATTTTTTGAATAGGGAAAGTGGGTCATGTGGTACTTTTTTGGCAAGATCTTTGTATCTTCTGTACAGGCGTGCAGAAATTTTCAAGAAAAAAATTTTTTGTTTGAAAAATTAGTTACTTCAAAGAGGTTTTCAGTATGTGCACTTTGTCATGGCTCATTTACTTTGAGACGATTGTACCTGATGAAATTTGTCACCGAATGAAAGTCGACCATTAAAGTTTCGTTCATGCACAACTTTCAACCCCTTCGAACCCTTTAAAGGAGAAAAAAATGGAGGGGGTTGAAATTTCATCATGATAAAGTGCACATACCTAATGAAAACCTCTTTGAACTAACAAATTTTTCAAAAAAAAAATTTTTTTCTTCAAAAATTTTCTGGATTTTCGATTTGTTTTTTTGGAGAACCCTCAAATGTTTCGCTCACTAATATATTTGTTTCAATGTACTGAGTGGGATCTGCAGTCCAAACTAGAAGTTCTCTCTTAGTTTGGAAAATGTGAGCCGCCAGAGTTCTAAAAACTTTCCTTCTAAACTAAAAATAAAACAGTCACCCCTTTTATTTGGTCCGAAAAGAATCTTTGAAGCTTTGCAAAATGATAAGCGTCCTTTTTCCAGCAATATCCAAAACTGTAACTATCTGACAGCCATGTTCTACTGAGTATAATTTCAGAACTTCTGAGGTCCAGATTGTCAAAAGTAAGATAGTCCGCCGAGTTTGGATATGGGATATGTGTTGTGGAGACCACATTTAGTACATCGAAACAAATATTTCATCAATAACTTGCCGCTTAGGAGATCAGAAAATTTTTCATCAGTTGAGACAAAAACATAACAATCAATCTTCAATCCTCCAACCAATCAAAATAATTGACGCAGTGACGTGACAGTTTTGCTTCCATCTTGATCTTTTTTATATTTGTTGATTCACCTATATGAATGGGGGTTTTTCCTGAATTTGGGTTATTACTGCAAATGCAAATTTGAACATAATCATTATGGGTTTGATTCATCATTTTCCCAAATAACCTTCAGAAAGTATTCAAAATCAGATTTCAAAATTGGGGTTTGGGATTGGCCAGGCATGCACGAAGTGACAACGGTGTTTAGTAGAATAGCTTTTTCTACTATAGAATAATAAAATATTTATTCCTATTCTGTGGTACACACGTGTTCTTTGTCAATATAACCAAACAATCTCCGTTTGCGATTTGTCAGTGATATGACAGTCTGTGCTCTTCTTTTTCTATTCCTTGGTCGTTGTCTTCTACTCTAACCAGATCGAAGTATAGCTATCTCTGAATTCCTGAGGAAAGTAACACATTTGACGTCCTTTTCTTTCCGAGAAAGCTGAATTCGACGTTGCCATATCGTACAGTCAAGACAAATCCCTTTAAATGCAATTCCCCATTTTTATTTTTCAGTTTTAGGTGATCAAACATTTTTTTAAAAATATAATATTGAAATTGTATGTTTGAAATGTAATGTTCTAAAGGTTATCCATGAAAATAACTGCATTTTCGTTTAAAGGAAAAACCCCCATTACTACGACCTCCATGTAGAGAGGGCAACGTGTAGTTGTCTGACAGGAAAATGTCATTTTTTTCAAAATCTACACGATGAAATATGTCAGAATGTCATGGCCAACCGCATTTTCGTTGAAAGGAAAACCCCCATTACATATCTGTCCTCACCTGCATTAACATATTTGATTTTTTTCCCCAGAAAAGGTCCATTAATTTTTTCTGGTTGTTGATGCGTAACGCAATTCCCATGTCCCAATTTGCCATAGTCCCCATCACCCCAGCTGTACACATCACCAGTTTCTGTCAAGGCCAAAGTATGTCCGTCGCTTCCTCTAGAACTGGATAGTTTTTTTATGTTTCCCTCTAACAGGATACGTTTTGGGGAACTTTGATTCGAGGATTCTCCAAGACCCAATCGGCCATAGGTGCCCTTACCACAGGCACTAACATGTCCGTCCCAATGTAT
This sequence comes from Myrrha octodecimguttata, assembly GCA_958510865.1. Taxonomy (NCBI): domain Eukaryota; kingdom Metazoa; phylum Arthropoda; class Insecta; order Coleoptera; family Coccinellidae; genus Myrrha; species Myrrha octodecimguttata. The sequence goes on along the minus strand of OY294063.1, from coordinate 14,191,416 downwards.
AACAAATGTACAGTATTGTCCTGCCTCTATCTGTGGGATATTCGTAAATTAAACATTTGTGGAAACGATGAAGCAGACATTGACAAGAAACAATGATTCATCTTGGCAACTGTGAATATATCCTATATTTATGTCAACTGATTGTTGCCACATCAGCAGGTATCTTGTCAGTAATATACATACTCTGGACCTACCTGTTTGACTTGGGTGAATACTTTTGACAATATCGGATGGAATAACTTCTCCTGATTTCTTGGCTCTGCAAGTTGATTTGCAGAGTTGCTACCCCACACATAAACATCTCCCTTTTGAAATACTCCAGTATCTGAATCAGACGAAGAAGATTCAATTAAGGAACAAGCTCCTCCGTAATCCACAGCCATTGACGACACCAGTTCCATCAAAAGTAAGGCAGTATCGTAAATATTCATATCATCTTCGCTTTTCTCTAACTTCATCCGAGTTTTACCAGTATCTAGCTGCCACATGACTTTTTTGAAATAACAACTAGTGATAATTTCGCCATCTCTTCCAGAACCTTCTAAAGCCATTTCGATCCAGTCTAGCAAATATCGTAAAGACCCCCTTTGCATGGCCATTCCTAATAGAAGTTCACAAGACAATTTCTTGGATCGTAAATCTGCATTTAATTCATTTAAAACTGCATCTTTAAGGAATACACAAGTTTGTTCAATTGATGAGATTCCTAAGTGAGTAAGCTGGTTGTCATTCGACAAACAGAGAGGTGGCAAACCTCTAATCAAATCAAAAGCAGTCTGTAACATTGTCTCAGATATTGAAGGCATTTTTAATAAATTACAAACCTGCCAATCTTGTCTAAGCAGAGAAAACACTAAACTCAATCCAGTTTTCAATCCAATTTCTAAAATAGCATTTGAAGCTGTAAAATTATCATCTTTAGGCAGTAGTCCTATAATTGGTTCACTTTTTTGAATATCTATACTATCATTATTATGATATTTCCTTGTAATTGCATGATAGATCCTCTTTAAAATTAGAACCCTCTGCTTCAGTGTAGTTGCAAAACTTGTCGATGAACATGTCTCCTTAGCTAGTTCTAGTTGCGAAGTTAACAAGCTTGTAATATACAGATTCAATTCTGGAATGGAAGGGCTTTCGTACTGAAAGCATGGAAGTGTTTGGAAATCATTGCATATAATTGTATTGTTAGGAATCAGCCGGACTTCTTTATTCTGTACCAATATATCAAACAGAAATTGAACGGAATCTCTACTTGCAATAGTATCACAGTCCTTCAAACACCAAGAAACGTTTGCATGTTCGGCCCATTCCAGTTCAAAATTTGTGTAGCATTTTTCCATTGTCAACAGATCAATCTAGTAGTAGATTCACCACAAAATATTCGAAACTCAATTTCATGGGTGTTCGGGTGACTGGTATTTGAATTAATTATGATGGTCTCGGTGAACTGGATGATGGAATGAAAAACCGGATCAATAATTGGAGTATTATTTTTCAACTGAAATTTTGTTTTTATTTATGTGATCTGTCACTTTGACGTTTGTGTGTAGTTTTTTATCCATAGAAACTTTGATTTCAAATTTAATGAGGAGTCGTGATTTACAAATCGCAGCTATTTCAAACTGCGACCAAAGACCAGTGCTGTGACTGTGATCTAATTTAGCTGAAACACAGAACGTATGAATAATGAAGTACATTTTTTTTCATCCATTTATTTTCCATTAGCACATTCTTCGAGCTAATTATATGTTTACAATATATAAAATGTATTGAAGGGTTTTCTACATTGAGCGAATCTCTCATTCTTGCGTCGGGTCTGCTGGTCGTTTTTCGTCTTGAATGGTTGTATTTTATGTTAAAAGTGGTTGCAGTAAAGTATTTGTGTGCCCAACCAATTTCGTTTGGTGGTTTTTACTCCTCTTGAACTAGAGGTATTTTAATATCTTCGTGCAATGTTTGATTATAGTCCCATACCATGGTGCATTGACCATAAATCTCAGTATCTTTGACTGACTTCTTGGTACATATTATATTTATGTTTGATTTGCTTGCGAATCCCCTAATTTCTATTAATTTATGTCCAAGTTGCAGTTATGACTGATTTGTATAATAAAATTTTAGTTTCTAGTGATAGTTTCGACTTCCCTCCCATTAGCCAGTGTTTTTGAGGTATATTTGTTTTCTTTTCTTTTTTATATATGATCCTACCATATTTGACTCGTATATAGTTGAAATCGTAAATATGTGTCAGTTTTTGCTTGTGGTATTATTTCACAGTTTAGGTGAATTGATGGGCACCGTTCTTTGTTCTTTCCTCAAGTGAAGTCCACTGTTTCGATTTTCCTGATGTATTTTGATTCTCCATTTGTTATAAAGTAAACAGATATAATAGTTCTATGTATAAACATTATTCATTCCACTAGAATAAGCGACTTTCTTAATTTTATACAAAATTTTTTCAAAAATCACGAGTTTCCTCTACAAAAAAATTTCGATCTATCATAGAATAAAGAAAATAAAGTTACTCAAACAGTTACAGATTTTTATTCATATTCATATTATAATACTGGAGAATTTAGAAATTTGCCTCAACCGTAAATCCCATTATTTAATGGAAATTTTCGTCATTAGATCGAATTCTCCATAGAAATCTGTGGAAATATGTTCTATGAAGAAATAATGACTCATTCATTTGCATTTCATTCAAGTTATAGGCGGGGAGTGGGGATTGTTGTTAATCAAATTAGATTATTTTTTTTCGCTTATCAAATTCCTTATTGACCAATTTCATCATCAAACTGATAACATTAATAAATCTAGAACAATAATCCCAGGATTTCAGGAAGGTCATAATATCTATTCCCTTACAACTAGTTGGTGTATCTGTTAGATAAAACAAGTCTTGACAAAAATGAGTTCCAAAGTTCCCAATGTTAAATTCAGTGATGGTCAAGAAATTCCTATTTTCGGTCTGGGAACATGGAAAGTAAGACATTTCATTGAAAAAATTCGTACATATCAATATTATATTATTTTTTATGTAGTCCAAACCAGGTGAAGTCACCCAAGCTGTTAAAGATGCTATAGACTTAGGATATAGACATATTGATTGTGCCCATGTTTATGGTAACGAGAAAGAAGTTGGAGAAGCTATTAAAACTAAAATAGCTGATGGTGTGGTGAAAAGGGAGGAACTGTTTATCACAAGCAAATTATGGAATACATTCCATAAACCTGAGCTAGTGGAAAGTGTCCTCAAGGAAACTTTGAAAAATTTGGGATTAACTTATATTAATTTGTACCTCATCCATTGGCCTCTGGGATACAAGGTGAGATAAAGAGTATCCATAACATGAAAGCCCCTGATGTTTGAATTTCATTTTAAGGAAGGCGGTCCTCTTTTCCCAACAGATGAGCAAGGGAAAATACAGTTTAGTAATGTTGATTACATCGATACCTGGAGAGCTTTGGAAGTAGTTTCCAAAAAAGGTCTAGCTAAATCAATAGGTCTGTCTAATTTTAATAAGGGACAAATTGAGAGAGTCTTAAAAATTGCAACTGTGAAACCAGTGAATCTTCAGGTAAATATGATAATAGAAATGATTTAGAATATAAAAAAATTTAAGGTATTTCAATATTATCCAGATCGAATGTCATCCTTACTTGAACCAGAAAAGGCTGATCGACTTCTGTAGCTCGAAAGGTATTACTGTGACTGCATATAGTCCTCTAGGATCACCTGATAGACCTTGGGCTAAGCCTGAAGATCCTCAATTATTGAATGATTCTAAATTATTGAAACTTGCGACCACCCATGTAAAGACTCCTGCTCAGATTCTATTAAGGTATCAGGTACAAAGAGGAGTGATAACTATACCGAAATCTGTGACAAAGTCCAGAATTGCACAGAACATCGATATCTGGGACTTCAAATTGAGTGAGGATAATATGAACTATATAGATTCATTTGATTGCAATGGACGGTTTTGTCCAATGTCAGCGTAAGTTCTTCTTGTATGAATTCATATCTCCATGAAAAATATTCTTCTTCCACTATCATGTTGATTTCATTAATTGAAAAATTTTAATTTTTTCGCAGAGGTCTTGGGCATCCATACCATCCATTTGAGAATGATGAGTTCTAGTAATCTACCCTCATGCACTCCAAAAATTTTGCATCTTTTATGTACATAATTTTGATATTTCAATACATTATATAATTAAACAGTGAAGATAATTAGCATTTACTTTCATCTTTTTTTTTGTTAATACCTGCCAAAGACAAGCAGGTTGCAGTAGAGCAAAGTTTCAGAAACTCCTTTCACTGGCCTAGGGTTCCCTTTATCTGGTGTTGGATCACTCAATATTTGGGTGTTTTCTATATGAAGGTGCCAACAACCTCAATTATTGATGCTCTTCATAATAAAGGTGATTGTACAAAAGCCACTTAACGTTTCTTGAATGTACTGAATTGCCATGGCAAAAACATGGATAGAAAATTTTTTTTTTCGAATTTTAATTCTTCATGCCTAAACTGATCAATTCTTGAATTATGCGAATCTTTTCAGTCTCCAACAGAAAATATCTTTCGTGTACATCTCATTTATTGAATTTTTCTACATATTGATTCTCTTCAGAATATTCAAATATTGTAATTAAAAATCAACGTGGAGATCCTTTCGTATGAAAGGATCCATTAATAAAAAACTACGAAAAAAAATTCGAAATTTTATTTTGAACTTTTTTCATTTAGTAATGAAGTTTTCTCTGAAAAATTCCTTGAGAAAAATGGACTCAGCCAAAAATTATGGATCCAGTTCCAAAAAACTTACATCATGGACATAATTTGGAATGTACAGCTAATTAATTGATTACATCAATTTTATTTTTTAAGGATTCCTTTAATTTATCAACGAATAAGATCAATATATTTATTATAAAACTGATTTGAAACCGTTATTATTAAAAAGAAGATGATGATCTATGGTGGAGAAATATCGAACACAGAATATATTGTCTATGGACGATATTTGTTGTTCTGTGGACAAGCCTATCACATGACATGTGAATTTAGGATGAGTTTTCAAAAACGCTCTAGTAATTTTTCAGGAATCCTTGTTAAAATGTGTTTTTAACAGGTACAAAATATATTACTCATTTGGGGACTGATTATTGAAAATACTAGAATCAACTACAAATAAAAAAAGGTTTCAAGTTCAGTTTAGATTACATTTGTATTATTTGAAATATTTCAGCGCAACGCATGCGCATTTCAGACTAAATGGTTAATCAATGACGTTTGTTGAAAATCACGTCGATTCCTAACACTTGAGCCTGTTAGAAAAATTGATACATTGTGAGAAGATTTTGGAATATTGTGCAATAAAAATTTGTTTAGAAGTTTTTCATGAAGAACTCAGGATATTTCAAGTGTTGGGTAAATTGGTCAGTGAAGATCCTAACTTGCAACACGGAAGCAGCCATTTTGGATTAGCTCGTTTATATGACGCATTGTTTACCAGGAATATTCCCTTTTTCCTGAACATTTCGACACTTCCATGTCAAAATAGTGAACTAGAACGAAGTTTCATCTAGGATATCACGTTTTTTCATAAGTGTGAGGAGTTTAAAACCAGGTTCTGGAATAGTGCTTGTTGAAATCGCCCGCAAGTCGTACGTGAAGTCGGCCATCATCACAAGATGCGCCTAGCTTGGCAAGCGGGTTTGTGTTAGGTGCAGTGTGTGTTGTGTTGATCCCAATTTTTTTACCGTTCTGGTGTGGATTAATCATCAAAATAATAAAGTAAGTTCTAAAATTTCACTTGAAACCCGGGAAATTCTTCAGAAATAAATTTTAGGACGTAGCTATGAAGTTTAATTCAAATAACTCGAACGAAATCTTGGCTTCACTAGCGAACCGATCAAGTATACCGCCATGTTGTAAAATAGGCGATTTATTCGATTTTACTGTAGTAGAAAGTTGTTAGATTCAGTATTTGCACTATTTTCTGCACCGAAATGATAGAAATACGTGTATTTTAGGTTATTCCATGGTTTTCCCGCGTTTAACCGTTGGATATATGTCCTGAGGCATTCCAAAGCGTTCGTTGTCTATCGTAATCGAGAAATAGTCCGCGGCTGCGAATAGAGTGGTCTCGTATTTTAGAGAATCTTTTAATCTACCTTGTGCAATAATTAGTAGTTATGACTGTCTGGAAACGATCAGGTGAAAATCGAAAACACGATTATATCGACTCATCACATTGACCTCCTTCGGTAAATATTGAGGCCAATTTAGGTCTGCCTCTATTGTAAGGGCGAAATTTCGTATTTTCCTTCATTAAACTATCCCAAAACACCCCGCATTTAAAATTTGAGGGTGTGGCGTAATTTTGCCGCTCATGAACACGGTCTTCACACATAAACAATCCATTTTCATCAAACTTACGTAGCTTGTATCTAAGGATACTTCTTCTTGTTGTAGATTGAGGAAACAATACGATGCGTTTTGTACTCTAAAATGGACTCCCAAATAATGGGATTCCATTTTCAAGACTGCTGTTTTTGGTCCAGCTGATTAGTAGGCCTGGGTCACATGAGATTTTTTCTCTACTGGTAAGAAAAAAACGTAAAGTTAATGTATGTTGAAACACTTACTGTAATATTTCGTAGGCTTAAGGGTGACTATGCAGCAAGGAGAAACCTCTGTCCAAAGTAAAACGGTATGCAATCTGCTAAGACAGTTTGCTTCGATTTGTTGACACAAATGCTTATCAGAGTTTTTTTGAGAGCATGGGGTGTGATTTGGCTTCTTTTATGCTATTATCTCGATTTTCCTGCTGCATTTGCTTTATTGGCCTTTAACTAGATGCTTGGGGATTTCTAAGTGTTTCATACTATCTTATACTTGAATTGTTAAGCATGTTGTGCATTTTTAAGCGAAATTAAGCATGAATCTATCCGGATGTATTCTTGATACTAGGTGACTATTGAAAATACTTAAACTAATTCTCATGTGCCGGACTTGTTGGTTGATGTCAGAGTGAATAAATGATGTGAAACAATGGTTATTTAGCAAAGACGATTATTAAAAGTAAGGACAGAAATACCAGATAGTTCTTTATTTATTTGTAATTTATATTATTAAAATCAAATGTGAATTCATTCAAATTAACTGCTTCATAGTTAATAAAACTTGTTGCCTTACTCGCACCTGTTTACTTTGATTAAAAAAAACTCAGATGTAATCATTTCGAAAACAAGAACTGAATTTCAAAGTCAGGTTATCATGTGATGAAAGAACTCTCCTGGTTAAATATCACCTATTTTCAGTATACACTTAATTCAGTCCGTTTTTCGTTAAGAAATGCTTGTTTTTCATTATGCAATAATTGAAAGTGTCCAATCCATCTGAATATCTCCTCTTTGCATTGTAGTCTGTGGACAGTAACCAAAAACCATCAAGAGAAGTGCCAATGGAGCCTATAAACGGAGTTGTGCAACCCCCAGTTCATCCGCCCCCAGACAAGCCTGGGCCGGTGACGAACCAACTGCAATTTTTGCAAAAGACAGTTTTCAAGGCAGTATGGAAGCATCGGTTCTCATGGCCCTTCCAGCATCCTGTCGATGCCAAAAAGCTCGGACTACCAGTGAGTAGAACATAATCTGAATGACCTTGAAACTCGCCTGATTTGAGTTCAATAGAATTTTTTCATAATTCATTCAATTCAGGGGTTCTTTGGATCATTATGTTAATTATGACCATTGAGGATGAATGAGCCGAAAAGTCTTTTATCTATATTGATGAATTCATCAGATAAACTATTTTTCATGTATCTCATAGAAGATACTAATTACTTTTGAATGTCTGTAATTATTTTGCAATTGTTTGGCAGACTTATTCAGATAAATTTTTATATTTTATTTATTGTTGATATCTTTTTCAGAATAAAAGTATTTCAGATACATTTTTAATATATTGTGTTTTAAGAAGTAATGAAAAAGCTATTACACAACTCTCAGAGAAAGGTAAACCATATTTTGAAGTAATAATTTTTACTTTAAATTTTATAGAAGTCAACGGGGCGGATTTTCAACTAGCATATTTAGTAGGGACTGATCATTTTAAGAATTTTGGGAGTCCGTATCTATGAAAATAAAAGAGATTGCCAATTTTTTACCTCTGAAGATTGAATTGATTGCAATAAAAAATAAGTCTCAAATTCATTCAATCCAATGTTCAATATTTAAGTGGTTTTATGGTACTTGCGAATATCATTCTGAAATATCCTAGAGAAATAGGTATTTGAAGAGAAAAAAATTTATTGAATACCAGTTTTAAAAAGTACACTTTTCTTGATTGAACATTTACCATAATCATTTTCTAATATATTTATCACATGTATCAATAAGTGAACAAAAATTTTTCCGAATTAACATAGATAAGAATGAAATAATTTGTTAAGAAGCTTTTGAGATTGATTAGGAAAGTTACTATATGTTCTAACAAGTTGAAATAATTTTCCTTCAGTCTTTTCAGAGAAAAACTTGGGAGGAATTTTAAATTCTGCGGATTTCAAAATATAATATAATAATATCGTATTTTTTAGATCATTTATTATTTATAAATAATTATAATGTTGATTTGGTACAAGAAAACATACTACATCAACAAATATAAACATTAAAATAATGAGTTAAAGAAATTGAGGCAATATCTAGTGCCTGTATTCTGCAACATGAAAATTTGGAATAATTTCCTCAAGGAATTAAATTCGAACATTTTCCCATTAGGACTATCACAAAATTATCAAAACCCCCATGGATTTGACCACAATAAAGAAAAGACTGGAAAACAACTATTATTTTTCGGGGAAAGAATGCATACAGGACTTCAATACGATGTTCACGAATTGCTACGTTTACAACAAGCCGGGGGAAGATGTAGTTCTGATGGCTCAGTCACTCGAGAAGGTGTTCTTAACAGAAGTAGCAAACATGCCCAAAGAAGAGATAGTTATAACGCCTACGGTTAAGGGTCCCAAAGGGAAGAAGAACGCTGTTGGTGCTACTGGGCAGGGTCGTGGTAGGCCCCCTGCAGCCGTTTCATCCACAGTTTCGACTCCTGTAGGGACAACTACTGGTAAGTTTTTTGCCTGAAGTCAGTAGACTGTTATTTTTGTTCTCTCGCGGATAAATTTAGATTAAAACTAGCTTGGGATGTGGATCTACCTTGCCCCAGATCTACCTTTCGTTTAAATTCGCCTTTTATGTAGTTAAATAATTTTGCACTCATATGACGTCATCGAAAAAATTTTGTGATCACTCGCAAAAAAATGCTCTGTACCCTCGCAAAAAAACGCTCTCTATGACCTGTCTAAACATATGTCAAGGTTATTTCGGAATAATAAACTTTCAGATACATTTTCTAGAGAAACGGAAATAAATATCGTTGAAAGGAGATCGGAAATGAATAAAAGGATATTTAATCTTCAAAAACATACCAGAAAAAGTAACCTAGCTCGTACACAACGGTAGGATTCCACTAAGAAAGATCGTTCTGAACCGGCACAAATTATGCTGAAATTTTGGAAAAAACTCAAAGTTGCTGGTAAAACACTTGAAAGGAATCAGTATCAACCTCTAATCGATCCATTTCAATATAATATATCCCATATTACAGTCGATTTGGTCGAATTTCATGTTGAAATTCCTTATAAGGAACTCTCATTCATAGGATAGATTTATGGAATTTCCTTTGTAATTATCACCAATCGCTTCATTCTTTTGCTTGAAATCGAAGCCCCGTGCTTAGTTTTTGCCTTTTCATACAATATTTGCCAGTATTTCGGCGTTTTTCGGTCAAATTTATTCAATTTCTATCTGACAGCACTGACATCGGCTTTCAAACCCCGAATGTAAACACAGATCGGACTCGATGGCCTGTCAGAATTTTTCCGAGAAAAAAGAAACGTCACGAAATAAACAAACTTCTTACGAATTTTTCGATCAATTTCGTTCGATTTCTAAGAAAAAGGAATGGCCTATTGGGGATTACGGTCTTTGAAGTTTCGTTTCTCACCATCGGTCTCGGCCGAAATGCCTTGCTTTCGGAGGAGACAGCTTTATCGAAACGGTCCATTTGACGAAATCGAGCAAATTCGTCAAGTTTAGGAATTTTTTTAGGTATCTTGGAAATTTCGTAGCGAAACGAACTTGGTATCGACGGAAAGAGCGTTCTTTCTTCTTTCGGATCGGGAAATCGCCTTCGGCGAGTTCCCTCTCTCGAGATGCCGCTTCGCGGCATCTCTCGCCACCGTCGAACTGTCAAAGTTTCGAATTTCGTAGTTCGATGATTTTTGCTTGTTCGTTTAGATATATAGAACATGGACAGTAATGAATGTAACAAAATAAACATACACGCATGTATTTTTTTTTCTAATTTTTCAAACAGGCTCTTCAGGACTACCGTTAAATCAGAACTCGACGGTCCCAGGAAGCACAGCGACACCAACAATACCATCCGTCAATCCTAGCTCTCTACAGTCACAGGCTCCGTCTACCGCTGCGCATCATGCTAATTTGCCGGTAACCAACCTAGATGGCAGTAATTCAGTGTTGCCCAATGTAGTTCCTCCCTCACAACCTGCAAAGGTGAATGTTGTTTAGACTGCTCTCGATATGCCTTGCTTTCTTTTTCACTTCTAGTTACGTTATCTTTAATTGGATAAAGGTGTCATTGTTGTCTGCTATTAACGTGAAAAGATCCATTGTTCTGAACTGTGGATCCAGTAATTTATTTTTATTATCAACACAGTCTTAGTCATTTCAGTAACGTTTTTCTTGATCCATTCTTTTTTTATAGGTAACTACTGTGTAATGAAAAATGGAAATTCGTGGATAGTTTCGAGTACCGAAATTACTGAGATAGTAGATATAATTTCTTGAATAATTATTGTAATTGATGCAGATATTGAAAGTGAGAAAATAATATTAAATGATTTGAAATTTTTTAATTCTTTATGATTAGAAAATTCATGTCAAACTAATCAATCGGCTTTGAAATGTATTAAATTAAATCAAAGAATAAATATATTTCATCTAATAATTGACTTGGTGGTTTTTCCACTGAATATTTCATTTATCCAATAAAGTAATTGTTAAAAATTTTCAACAATTTCATAGTCCAGAATTTGCGTTCTCAAGGTATATCGGAGATTTTTCAGTAGGAAAAAATAGTCGAGTAAGTTAGGAAGAACAAATAAACAAAAACAACTCTTTTTGGAATTTTACTTCACGATAGATTAATGGTGTAAGGATCAAGGATGCAGGAAACGATACTCTGTCAGTTCGCCGACGTTTCGGAAAAATTTATTTCCATCCTCAGGGCTCTACAAAATTTACGGAAAACATGATTCGTAACATTGATGAAGTTGTTCACAATAGTAAAGGAAAAACGAGCAATAATATAAGTTATTGACTAGAAAAATATCACAGAAAAAGTGGTTTTGGAATAATTTCGACACACAAAGAAAAGTTACACAATTTAAAAGACAGCTTAGGATTAAAGTAAAGTTAACAGAATGATTTTGAGAAGATACACTTGTTCAGTCTGTAAGTACTATATCTATGTTTGTATATTTATCTGTATGTTTACTTTAATCCTAAGCTGTCTTTTAAATTGTGTAACTTTTCTTTGTGTGTCGAAATTATTCCAAAACCACTTTTTCTGTGATATTTTTCTAGTCAATAACTTATATTATTGCTCGTTTTTCCTTTACTATTGTGAACAACTTCATCAATGTTACGAATCATGTTTTCCGTAAATTTTGTAGAGCCCTGAGGATGGAAATAAATTTTTCCGAAACGTCGGCGAACTGACAGAGTATCGTTTCGTGCATCCTTGATCCTTACACCATTAATCTATCGTGAAGTAAAATTCTTTGGATCACCACTTCAGATTTTGTCTTTTTGGAATGACCGAGTAGAACGTAAAATTTGAGTGTAAGTGTAGCTTCTGTTTAAACATTCTCAAATTTCCGGAAATTCTTTTTGAATATCCAGTTATCCTAAATCAAATAATATAGTTTTTATTCTCCCTTATTCACTAACACTTAAATACCATGAATTAAATTACTAACTTTTGTGACTAGGTGAAATATGAAGTGTACATTTGGTCATAGAAGCCAATTTCAAAAAAAAAAAATGTTCTCTACTAAAATATAAACGGTATTTGAATAGGTAAAAAAAGGAGTTAAAAGAAAGGCTGATACGACAACGCCCTCTGCAACAGCTTACGATTATAACCCTGCACTAGAGCCAACCCCGGCCAAGGTTGCCACCAGAAGAGAATCTGGTAGACAGATTAAAAAACCGAGCCGGCCTGAGTTGGACGGTTTGGTACCATATCACCAGACAACCATGGCCCCCATTATAACAAATGCTCAGCCACTTCCGCAACATGCCTCACACAAGTCCCGTGGGAAACTGACAGAATCCATGAAAGCGTGTAGTGAGATCCTTAAGGAATTGTTTTCGAAAAAACACTCTGTAAGTATTGGATGATATGCTATCATTTTTAAAAAATGTCCAAAAGATATCATTGATTTCACTTTTATTCAATAGACGACTTCGGCCCAAGTTGCCAACCCACAATTTACTTAGCAAGTTTACTTTCACTGGGGAACGGGAATTTCAGGACAAATTCGACATGATAAGGTTCGCATTATTTATAAATAACCGTAAAACATGCCTCGGCTCTTCAAACCAGATTATTCCTTCCAAATATAGGTTTTTGTTAAGATCGTCCCCGATTGGCTGAAATTTAAGTTTGGATTCCTGATTTCATGCAAACAGTGTCAATTTTCATAGGATACGTTCCGAAAACCAACTCTGTTGTTTCGGTTGCCGATTTTCCGCTCCGTAAATATGAAATATTCGGATGGTTCCTGGAACAAGCGCGTGAAAAAGGTTATTTACGGAATCTGCTTGATGAAAATGCGGTCGATTTACTGTCACCAGAACGATTTTCTATGGTAAATATCCATAGCATAGAACAATCTATGTTTACTCTAGGTTTTTTTTGGTTCCGAGTTCAAATCTGTTCGGGACGGTGTTAGCATAGACCATAGATCTGTGCTAGAACCGTCCCGTACAGTTCTGAACTCGGAACCAAAACAAACCTAAAGTAAACATAGATTGTTCTATGCTATGGATATTTACCATAGAAAATCGTTCTGGTGACAGTAAATCGACCGCATTTTCATCAACCAGATTCCGTAAATAACTTTTTTCACGCGCTTGTTCCAGGAACCATCCGAATATTTCATATTTACGGAGCGGAAAATCGGCAACCGAAACAACAGAGTTGATTTTCGGAACGTATCCTATGAAAATTGACACTGTTTGCATGAAATCAGGAATCCCAACTTAAATTTCAACCAATCGGGGACGATCTTAACAAAAACCTACATTTGGAAGGAATTATCTGGTTTGAAGAGCCGAGGCATGTTTTACGGTTATTTATAAATAATGCGAACCTTATCATGTCGAATTTGTCCTGAAATTCCCGTTCCCCAGTGAAAGCAAACTTGCTAAGTAAATTGTGGGTTGGCAACTTGGGCCGAAGTCGTCTATTGAACTAAAAAAATTTCATCCGATGTCTAGAATCTTCAAGAATGAGGGTTTCCAGCAAAGTAGCTTTACTTTTTATTGCATTGAATACGATATTGATAGCTAGATCGTACACTAGTGAAATACTTCATTATTGTTTTTCCCTTGAATAAAATAAATTTTCATTTCTTGCATACATTTTTAATGTCAAAAACACTGTCGTAATGATGAAATGTTAAATGTCCATATATTCAATGTTGGCAAACAACTAGAGCTTTTTAACTCTGAAGATACTCCCTGCACAACCCAAACTTTTTGGTCCAATCGTGAATGTTGAAATAGAGATTTCTCACTTTTTGCAGAGTTACGCATGGCCTTTTTACAAACCGGTGGACGCAGAACTGCTAGGCCTCCACGACTACCATGAAATTATCAAGAAACCCATGGACCTCGGTACGGTCAAACAGAAAATGGACAATAGGGAGTACAGGACGGCTCAGGAGTTTGCCGGCGACATCAGACTGATTTTTACGAATTGTTACAAATACAACCCTAAAGATCACGACGTTGTCGCAATGGCCAAGGTTTTGCAGGAGATATTCGAAACTAGGTAGGTCTTCAGGATTCTTACCAGAGTGTTGGTGTTTCATGCGTTTGTTTTTTTCCTAACCAGGTTTGCCAAAATACCAGACGAACCGGTCGGTAGGATGTTGACTAAGTCTGAATCGAGTTCTTCTGGGTCAGGTTCAGATTCTTCTAGCGATACGGACGACTCTGAGGAGGATAGGAGGAAAAAACTCAAGCTGTTGGAGAAACAGGTAGGAATATTTGATTTTTTCATGTTTTTTCAGCTTTCAATTTGTTTCCTCTAACGGCCATTGTGTTGGACGTTCAAGGGAAAGGATTTATTTATAATGGTGAACTTAGTTCAAAAGTGCTTTCTGCGCAGTTAAATTAAAATTAAATATTACTCATTTTCCACTGCCGCAAGCTGTCGCCACACATCAGCTCAAAGAAAACTCTTGGTAAACCCGCAAGATTTCCCGTCGCAGAGATATTAAAAAGATATTTACATCATTGTACGTAGTGTGTTTTTCTGAATAAAAAATGTGAAATCGAACATAGGCGGTCTCCCTTAATTTGGAAGATATGAGCCCCAAAAGTTCCAAATTGATGCATTTTCAGATCCTTTATTCCGCCATAAAAATGATCTCTCACTTCTCAAATCTAGTTCATAAATAATCTTTGAACCTTCAACCAACGAATAAAGACACTTTCTTTCAAGAAAATTCATTATTTAAAGGAAGAAAAGAGAAAATATTAGACAACCACTTAACCTATATTTCTACGAAATACTTCTCAATGTTAAAGCGGAGCTTGGCAACAGCGTCTTTTCATCGCTGGCCAACGTATTATGACCGAAGGGTAGTTGCTGGCGGGAAATATGAAATGATGGACAGTTGAAGGATATGATTGTAAGGAAAATGCTTCTGTCACTGAAGAAGAGGTGATTATTCTTACATCAAAACATAATCATTAAGAATATTTGTTTAAGGTTTCACTCTCAATATTTTCGTTTGAACTTTCTTTCTATCCCCTTCAAAATAGGGAGGTTGTTATCTACTTCGTTTTTTGTTGTCTTCGAGATGGTCCCAGTTTAGAATGAGATTCAGGGTATTCCAATAAAATGGGTTATATAATAACCTCGACTTCATTGGACATCTGGGAAGGGCGCGACCATTGTTTAAACAATGGCGCGACCTCTATCACATATGAAAAAAATGTACGTTGAAATATATGTCAGGGTGTATTCTCATTCCATTACTATGTGTTTCAACCTTGTAGATTTCATTAGAGACGAATTCTCCTATTGGAAGATTTAGAGTGTCGCAGTAAACAGTAAGAACTAAGAACATATTTCATGATATTTTTTCTCGCCAGCAATAATCTGTCATTCACGAATACGCACGATTCCCACCGATGAAATTCGCGCCATTGCCAAACTTCACTTTTAGACTGAGTCGAAATCAGAAGGAATAGAGGTTAAGTGGTTGTCCAGTAATTTCATTGTTTTTTCATTAAATATTGATTATTCTTGGAAAAAAGTGTTGCTTATTGTTGGTTGAAGGTTCAAAGGTGGTTTGCGAACTATACAGATGAAGTGAGAGAACGTTTTTATGGTGGAAAAAGGGACCTGAAAACGACGCATTTTGGAACTCTGGGGGCCCATATCTTCCAAATTAAGGGAGACCGCCTATGTTCGATTTCACATTTTTTATTCAGAAAAACACACTGCGTACAATGATGTAAATATCTTTTTAATATCTCTGCGACGGGAAATCCTGCAGGTTTTACTAAACTCTTTAACACGTTGACTGCCACGGCAATTTTCCGAATTCTGGTCTGAAAAGCCAAAATGAGTTAATCATATTATATTTTTCAAAACTCTTATTATAGTACAAAGTTATCACCAAAATTTATAGAAAATGTATTTTTTCGAAAAAAAAGGTCTCATGAATCATCTCGTAGTTGGCTTACGTAACAGGAATCTCTTCAGGGAGCCCAACTACGAGTTGATTCGTTCACAGGATTCGCACAAAATTTATCGATAAATGACTTCTTAAATAAAACTGATAAAGTTCAGAGGAGAATTCGTCATCGCGTTGGTTGGAGAAGAGAATGAAGAGATTCACCCAGCTCGGAAAAAAATTATCCGTCCGACGCAGCCATGTCGTATATGCACCCAAGAAAAAAACGCCGCGAAACCAGTTGTTTTTGTGCAATCTGTAAAGAAAAACCAGCCCTTTGTGTGGAAGACTGTTTTAGAAAGTTTAACGAACAATAAAAATATTCTCTTCTTGTTTTGAATTTTTTTTTTAGAATTATATTATCTGTTCCTTTATGGATAAATTTTCCGTTCATGTAAGCCAGCATTGATATCTTCATCTCTTCCCAGAAGCCATCTATCCATATTAACGCTGATATACTACGTGTTTGATCGTAGCTGCTCGATTATGGCAAGTGAACACAGTACGAGATGACTCGTAGTCGGCGTCCTGACAGAGATCGCAATCTACGAGTTATCTCGTAGTTGGCAGTCAACGTGTTAAAAACCAGAATGAATGAATCTTTTGAAGGAGGCATTTCTGATTATTGAAACCCCCGTAAATATGTCGCGAGTTCCTATTTTCAAGCAACGCGTTGGGCGCCATTTTTTCCAACGATTCGCGATTCGGGCACATGGTTCCAATGCCAGTAATTTCAATCTGGGTGTTAGATCACTGCTAAAACAGTTAAGATCAGAAGGTTATTACTGTAACTATGATGTTTTAACGTAACAATAGAGCAATTCCAGCTGACGTCACAACATGGCCGATGGGGGGACAGGTAAGTCACAGAATAGAGAAGTATATATTCTGTGACCTCACTTTCTCCTTTTGTTTATGTTAAGAAGTACAGCCTTTTCAACAATTTCAGGATAAATTCACAAGTTAAAATGATTTATATTAATAGAATTGGTGAATTACTAGGCCAAGTTAGTGTGTCGTTGTGAAATTCAACTTAAATACACCGAGAGACGAAGGAATACATTCGCTTTGTTCACATTGGCGAAGAGCGATTATTTGGAGATTTTAGTGATTTCACAAGTGAAATTTCGTGATAATGGATCTGTTTAACTTATATTCAATCTCAGATGATAATCATTCAAAACGATATAAATGAAAATTGCAGTATTTATTCTTGTCTTTTAAAGCCTAGAGTATCAACATCGGAGATAGCATTCATTATAGGTATAACTATTGAAACTGAAACAGTAAAATGTTTGGCTCATTTATTCCTGAAACTAAACAGCAGAATGAAAACCAACAAATGTATGGAATGGAAAAAACGTGGGTTCCAGAGAACTTCTCAGTACTATTTCAAATAACGTTATGTTGCAAATTATCAAATTACTACAATATTGGTCTGCAGTTGCTATGTCAGTGCTATCATAATATTCAATTATATATTTGTTATACTACATATATGTTACAAATAAAATAATTCATATGAAATTTTTTCCTTGAACTCCGATTTCGATTCATCCTCAAAAAATGCTTTACTATCCATAAAAAATGTTTTTTATTATGCAGATGCAACGTTAAGGCTTTCATAATCTTTAATTGACAATAAGTTCAATTTGAAACATATTACAAACAACAAAATGTAGAAGTTCCATCCTTGGGTAGTCGAGCCACGTCGGAATGTGTTCGGTGGAGAACAGATGGTTGTCTGGTTCATTATTATTTAAAATACATACAATATTTTGGGAAATCTATCACATAACGAATTGCCTTGATTGGCTTTATACAACATATAGAGATGTGAGTGGTAAACAATCAGGATGGGTTTGTCCATCATAACGCCAGCTATAGGTTGATATCATTCTTGAAATGTGTATAACAAACACGAAATATTCTTATCATGGTTATCTCATCATGATTTAACTTATTGAACAGAACAAATTGAATAGATAGTCTAACATAATTCATTCACCAGTGTGGAAATGTCTCCAACAAACTCTACCATAGTTTGTTACTTTGTCAGAACAGTTTTTTCAATTTGTGGCGAGAATATAGGATGTTTGCCTTCTCTGGGATAGTTCACATAGTATTCTGTTTCTTCCAATACCAGATAAAATTTAGGGGAATGGGTCAAAAATGCAAATATTCAAATATAAAGTCTACAGTACAATATATCTGAAACATCGGATTCTTTCGTCTCCAGGTGTATTTATGTTGTATTTCACAACGAAACAATAACTTGGCCTAGTTATTCACCAATTCCATTAATATAAATCATTTTAACTTGTGAATTTATCCTGAAATTGTTGAAAATATTGTACTTCCATAACATAAACAAAGCAAGAAAGTGAGGTTGTGTTGTTTTACTTTCAACGTTTGACAGGCTGTCCCCCCATCAGCTGATTCATCTCGATGAACCATAGATAGCTGGAACTGCTCTATTTTCGTGAAACTAATTTGACCTCTTTATGTTACATAGGTTCTCGCCATGCAAGAGCAGATAAAGAGTCTCGAAGAGGAGAGTCTAAAAAAGAAAAAGGAGAAGAAAAAGGCGAAAGAGAAACCCAAGAAAGTCCTGCCGAATAGCAGTAGCAGCGGGATGGGTAAGCCGTCGGCGCACGCCCTCAAGTCCAACTCTGTTATGTCGGATAGTGTGGACGACAGTATAGCCAGTGTTGTATCAGGGGCCGATCTCAAGATGGCAGGCGAGGTCCATCACACCGGTGGAAAATCGCTGAACATGCATCATAACGCCGCCCCTGCGGCCAACGCTAACGCCAAACCACCGAAGAGTAAAGGTAGGTGCAGAAAAATATAATGCATTATTGAACAATTTGATGATTTTTGTTTGATTCGTTTCGTATGCATTTTGACTACCATTTTTTCTTCCTTTGTAGGGTTGCGAGGTGCCAAACCAGCGGCTGCACCGAACGCACCAAATAAGAGAACTAAGGCTAATAACAAGACTGGTGCTGGACGAAAGAAGAATGCTGTTCCAGCAGCGGCCTTGCCCTTCGATTCGGAGGACGAAGATAATGCCAAGCCGATGTCCTATGATGAGAAACGTCAACTTTCGTTGGATATCAACAAATTGCCAGGTAGGTTCTCATTTTACTGCAAACTCTTCAGAAAGGAATCATAGGTTTTAATTTGGCATCGTAACTTGTTGCTAGATTGAATTTTCAAGTTTCTCCCCATTATAAATGAAGACTTACCATTGCATCTTTTTCAAGTTTGAATCCCTTTTTTCTTTTTTTATTATTTTCTTTATTGAAATATATATTTGACCGACAATCAGTTTATCTGGTGATGTGGCCTACAAAGTTTATTTTATTACAAAAATATAGCTATACTAAAATTCAAAGTTACAATACAAGAAAAAAAAAACAGAAATTATTCAAATGAGCAAAGAAATACTCACATAAATCATGGTTGATCTGATAATGTTCTACTTTGGTTCAGTTATTGATGGGAATTTGAATGTTGGAGTATAATATTTTCCAAGCTTTTTTTTTATTTTTGCAGCTCCAGTTTGAATTGTGAAACAACCTGTATAGGACATGTATATGACATTTTGTGTTGAAGATTCAAGTTTGAATTACCTTTTTCATTGTTCATTTTTTTTATCGAAATATATACTGACAATCTCAGTTTATCTGGTGATGTGGCAAACAAAGATAAAAAATTAAAAAAAAAAGATATATTAGAAAAAACACAACACAAATTATAGAAACGGAACATAGACAAAATTATATTAAAATCGATCTGATAAAGGTAATGGGGGTTTTTCCTGAATTTGGGTTATTACTACAAAAGCAAATTTGAACATAATTATTATGGTTTTGATTCATCATTTTTCCAAATTACCTTCAGAAAGTATTCAAAATCAGATTTTCAAAATTGGGGTTTGGTATTTGCCAGGCATGCACGAAGTGACAACAGTGTTTAGTAGAATAGCTTTTTCTACTATAGAATAATGAAATATTTATTCCTATTCTGTGGTGCACACGTGTTCTTTGTCAACATAACCAAACAATCTCCGTTTGCGATTTGTCAGTGATATGACAGTCTGTGCTCTTCTTTTTCTATTCCTTGGTCGTTGTCTTCTACTCTAACCAGATCGAAGTATAGCTATCTCTGTTTTCCTAAGCAAAGTAACACATAAGACGTCCTTTTCTTTCCGAGAAAGGTGAATTCGACGTTGCGTTATCGTGCACTCAAGACAAATCTCTTTAAATGCAAATCGCCAATTTTATTTTTCAGTTTTAGGTGATCAAACATTTTTTCAAAAATATAAGATTGAAATTATATGTTTGAAATGTGATGTCCTAAAGGTTTTTCGTGAAAATTACTGCATTTTCGTTTAAAGCATCAGCATCAGTTTTTGATTGAAATTTGAATGTGATATAATATTATTTTTTCAGGGCTATTCTTGCAACCCTTATTCGTGAAGCACCCTATATATATGCTATTTTGCGCTGAATGTATCATTTCGAGTTATACCTCTTGTTGAATATGAAGAATCTTCTTTTTAATTTTTCAACCATAGTTCGGGTACATGCTATTTTACGTTAATGTTTCACATCGAGCTCTACCTTCTGCTATTAATGACGACTCATTTGTGAATCTCCTTTCTCATTTCTTTTCAACCATATTTCGTGAAATGCCCTGTATACGACATTACATTACATTACACATGAACCGAGTGTTTCCAATGTCGTGTCGGTTTTTAGTAAAGCTGCAATATCGCAGTTACAGCGACCTGATGCGACAAAAGGATGAACGTCATACACATCGATCAAAGTATTCTGCACTCGAAGGTGAGACTCGCAAGATGCTCCTGGCAGATGGCGCGCTGTATGTTGTATACTGCAGCGGTCCTTCTGAAAGGTAACAAGTATCGAGAGGACTCTCTGCGGTTTATCCAAGTTAAGTTGACCTGACGATCAATAACAATTGTGAAACAGCTATAGTCATTCTACTTGGATCCGCTTCTTCGGTGTAGGTGTTTTGGTTGATTGGATGATTAGCTCTGATCAAGGGGGAATATTTGTTGATTTATCGACGGATATTCGTCCTTGTGATTATGTTACATATTACATGTTGTATGATTCATTTCGGGTTCAAACTCCTGTTGGAAATTAAGGCACACTTTTGAATCCCCTTTTTAATTTTTTTTTAAATTGAATTATCTTATTGACAAACAATCAGCGTTTATCCGGTGATGTGGCCTACAAGGTATATGTATTACAAAAATATAGCTGTACTAAAAACAAAGGTAAAATACAAGAGAAAAATAAACAGCAAAAATTATCCAAAATTTAATGAAGAAATAGAGACCAAATTAAACAGCAGTTGAAATGATGAGGGTTATTCTGTTTCCGTTTAGTTATTGACTGAAATTTGAATTTTTGAGTGAGTATAATTTTTCAAAGCTTTTTTTTTATTGCACAGCCCTATTTTAGGTTTAATGTATAATATCATTTTAAGTTTCACCTCCTGTTAAATACGAAGACTCCTTTGAATCTCCTTTTTCAATTTTTGCGCCTATAATTTTGTGAAACACCCTGTATATGCAATGTTACGTGAAATGTTCGGTAAACCCGCAAGATTTCCCGTCGCTAAGCTATAAGTAAGATATTCACATCATTGTAAGCAGTGTAAGTTCTTGAACAAAAAATATGAAGGCCAACATAGGCGGTCTCTCTTTGTTTGGAAGATATGGGCCCCCAAAGTTCCAAATTGTTGCATTTTCAGATCCTTTTTTCCGCCATAAAAATGATCTCTCACTTCTCAAATCTAGTTCATGAATCATCTTTGAACCTTCAACCAACGAATAGAGACACTTTCTTTCAAGAATATTCATTATTTAAAGGAAGAAAAGTGAAAATATTAGACAACAACTTAACCTATATTTCTACGAAATACTTCTCAATGTTAAAGCGGAGCTTGGCAACAGCGTCTTTTCATCGCTGGTCAACCTATTATGACCGAAGGGTAGTTGCTGGCGGGAAATATGAAATGATGGACAGTTGAAGGATATGATTGTAAGGAAAATGCTTCTGTCACTGAAGAAGAGGTGGTTATTCTAACATAAAAACAAAATCATTGAGAATATTTGTTTAAGGTTTCACTCTCAATATTTTCGTTTGAACTTTCTTTCTATCCCCTTCAAAATAGGGAGGTTTTTATCTACTTCGTTTTTTGTTGTGTCTTCGAGATGGTCCCAGTTTAGAATGAGATTCAGGGTATTCCAATGAAATGGGTTATATAATAACCTCGATTTCATTGGAAATCTGGGAAGGGCGCGACCTATCACATATGAAAAAAAATGTACGTTGAAATATATGTCAGGGTGTATCCTCATTCCATTTCTATGTGTGTCAACCTTGTAGATTTCATTAGAAACGAATTCTCCTATTGGAAGATTTAGAGTTTCGCAGTAAACAGTAAGAACCTCTGAATAAAGAACATGTGTTCTTTATTCAAAGGTAAGAACTAAGAACATATTTCATTTTTCTCGCCAGCAATAACCTGTCATTCACGAATACGCACGATGGCACGATTCCGACCGATGAAATTTGCGCCATTGCCAAACTTCACTTTTAGTCTGAGTCGAAATCAGAAGGAATAGAGGTTAAGTGGTTGTCCAGTAATCTCATTATTTTTTCATTAAATATTGATTATTCTTGAAAAAAGTGTTGCTTATTGTTGGTTGAAGGTTCAAAGGTGGTTTGCGAACTATACAGATGAAGTGAGTGATCGTTTTTATGGTGGAAAAAGGGACCTGAAAACGACTCATTTTGGAACTTTGGGGGCCCATATCTTCCAAATTAGGGGAGACCGCCTATGTTCGATTTCACATTTTTTATTCAGAAAATTACACTGCGTACAATGATGTGAATATCTTTTCAATATCTCGGTGACGGGAAATCTTGCGGGTTTACCAAATGTTCTATTTTGACCTATATGCCCTGCTATAAATGAAGATTCGTTTTGAAATCTTCCCTTCTAAAAATTTTATTTTTTGTTTTCAGGAGATAAGTTAGGTAGAGTCGTACACATTATCCAGTCAAGAGAACCCTCTCTGAGGGATTCGAACCCGGACGAAATAGAGATTGATTTTGAGACGTTGAAACCGTCTACCCTCAGGGAATTGGAGAGCTACGTCGCTTCGTGTCTACGTAAAAAGCCACGTAAGCCCTACTGTAAGTTCCGTTACTTAACGTCTAAACGGTTGGCAAGTGCACCAGACCACCGAAAAAGTAGCCGATCCCCCTTTGTATTTTGGATGATAAGGGGGCCAAGCTATGTGGCGTTTGTAATTGGAACTACACATATATTTTTTTTTTAAGCATGGTAGACGTTGCTGGTGTTGTTTATGGGTGGTATTATTTTCCAGTTTTGGTTTTTTTCAAAATGCTTTTCGGGGGGTGTTGGGAGTTCTTATTTTCTTTATAATTATTTTTTTTTAATTTTCTTATTAGGAATGCGCTTGATTTTTCGATGATTTGTAGGTGTGAGAAGTTTGGAAATATTCATTTTGCAAAATTAATTCAAAGAGATCAAGAGGTTGTTGATTTCAGTGAAGGCATTGTTTTGAACTACTTTTCGTGAAGTGATAACCTCCGTGTTTTTTTTTTTCGATTTCTGGCTGTCGAACCTAATTATACACATCGTACAGTGTTGTGCTTTTTTGAGTGGATCAAAACTATTGTTGAACTAATTTTTTTTTACTACCTACATTGGACGCCACTAAAGGTGCTCACGTGTTTGTGTCTAATTGGAGCATTACATTCCAAAAAGGTAGTTCGAAGGTGTTCCTGAAGTAAAAATAAAATCACTGAAACTGATGAAATCTCGTGAAATGTCTCAACCTTGATTCAGGAAAGACGTTGACCTTAGATGGCCGTCGATTGTGGCGGTGTTGCCAAGAGTAAGATAATTTGTGATATCCGCCTAAAATGTTCATAGAACCTGCTATTTATCCTCATATTCTGGAAGCCAATAATGATCTTTCATTTTCTGGATACGGACCAAAAAACTGAAACATTTTTTACGTTTTCAAAGCCTCTTTACTATCTATCATTTTTATTGCTATGGGGTTAATTATTTAGTTGTAATTAGCTCTGTATCCTTTTTTGCTAAGACATCTACAAACTCGAAGTTTTAACCTCCAATCACTAGAAAATTTATGATGAAACTTTAAATAGATCAACCCCTACAGAAAATTTTCAATTCGATCAAAACATATATGTGCTTAAAAACATTTGCATGATTAACCTCATCATTTGTAACATAACCTATAAACTAACACTCACTGTATAAATATACGCTAACTTTTCGGTGCTACATGCTACATCGAAATTTAAGTTTTGTTTCAAATCAAACTGCCTCGAATAAGCATAATTTGTCGCCACTCTAGAGCAGTGTAACAGTGGATCTCGCGTTTGAAACGTCTCCGCACATATTCAATGGGATTCAGGTCAGGAGATTGTGCTGGCCAAGGCAAAACCTCATTTTCTTGTTCAAACAAGTCTATTGTGTTGCTGATGGTTTTTTGTTTTTTATCAATCTTGCAATTACTTACTGCATGTTCGTGAACACCCATATTCCTCGAATTGTTTAATTATTTTGAACTTGAAGATATAGGCCTATCTTCAAAGGCAACAACAAATGAATTTATTTCACAAAATCTGAAGTGGTGATCCAAAGAATTTTACTTCACGATAGATTAATGGTGTAAGGATCAAGGATGCAGGAAACGATACTCTGTCAGTTCGCCGACGTTTCGGAAAAATTTATTTCCATCCTCAGGGCTCTACAAAATTTACGGAAAACATGATTCGTAACATTGATGAAGTTGTTCACAATAGTAAAGGAAAAACGAGCAATACTATAAGTTATTGACTAGAAAAATATCACAGAAAAAGTGGTTTTGGAATAATTTCGACACACAAAGAAAAGTTACACAATTTAAAAGACAGCTTAGGATTAAAGTAAAGTTAACATACATATAAATATACAGATAAATATACAAACATAGATATAGTACTTACAGACTGAACAAGTGTATCTTCCCAAAATCATTTTGTTAAGAACCAAATCAATCCTCCAATATTTCTTGTAAAAATAAATCATAACCGATTAAAAAGCGGGGACAAACAATGCAACCGATATGCAGACAGTACGCCGACAGACGGAGGTGAAATCAAAGGAACGGCGGACTCGAAACATATTAGGGTAAAAAACGTAAACGCATGTATGTGATATATTGAAGATCAAGTAGTGATGTCGATAGGGACTAGAAATTTCATCTTATTTTAATCGTTAATTTCGTAATTTTCTGCTTGTTTTCAATAAAGAAGAATAAAATCGGCTGAGTTTTTGAATATCAGCTCTAGAGTTTACCGAGTCATGGACGCTTATTTGTAACATTTCAAAAATTAAACGATTACTCAAGTATGGCTCCCCTTCTTTATTGAAAACAAGCAGAAAATTACGAAATTAACGATTAAAATAAGGTGAAATTTCTAGTCCCTCTCGACATCACTACTTGATCTTCAATATATCACATACATGCGTTTACGTTTTTTACCCTAATATGTTTCGAGTCCGCCGTTCCTTTGATTTCACCTCCGTCTGTCGGCGTACTGTCTGCATATCGGTTGCATTGTTTGTCCCCGCTTTTTAATCGGTTATGATTTATTTTTACAAGAAATATTGGAGGATTGATTTGGTTCTTAACAAAATGATTTTGGGAAGATACACTTGTTCAGTCTGTAAGTACTATATCTATGTTTGTATATTTATCTGTATATTTATATGTATGTTAACTTTACTTTAATCCTAAGCTGTCTTTTAAATTGTGTAACTTTTCTTTGTGTGTCGAAATTATTCCAAAACCACTTTTTCTGTGATATTTTTCTAGTCAATAACTTATAGTATTGCTCGTTTTTCCTTTACTATTGTGAACAACTTCATCAATGTTACGAATCATGTTTTCCGTAATTTTTGTAGAGCCCTGAAGATGGAAATAAATTTTTCCGAAACGTCGGCGAACTGACAGAGTATCGTTTCCTGCATCCTTGATCCTTACACCATTAATCTATCGTGAAATGAATTTATTGTCCCTTGAATTGAATGACCACCAAAATACCATTTTATGATTCGAATTTTTCTTTTACGCTAAACATTTCTATATACGAGGAATCTAGTTCATTTTCAATCGATATGGTCCAAAGCACCTCAAGTTTGTAGTGCGATTGGTAATTCTTACTTGGCTTGGATCGGACATCGAGTCTATAGATTCCCCACCGACATTCAAAAGAACAGTCGTTTATTCGAAATAGCATCGCGCTAACGTGGAGTTTCGCATAGTGCCGAGTGTCTTGGCCAGACCTGCATATCTACGGGGTTATTAAAATGTGGCCGCATCAACAGGCAGCTACCCTTATTTCCGGCTAGATTTACTCAAGCAAGTTTACGTCATCGTACACAGAAAATAATTAGCTTTATATTTGATACATAAATAATAAAGATGTAGGTTATGAACGTAAAAAATAACATGTAACATAATCACAAGGACGAATATCCGTCGATAAATCAACAAATATTCCCCCTTGATCAGAGCTAATCATCCAATCAACCAAAACACCTACACCGAAGAAGCGGATCCAAGTAGAATGACTACAGCTGTTTCACAATTGTTATTGATCGTCAGGTCAACTTAACTTGGATAAACTGCAGAGAGTTCTCTCGATACTTGTTACCTTTCAGAAGGACCGCTGCAGTATACAACATACAGCGCGCCATCTGCCAGGAGCATCTTGCGAGTCTCACCTTCGAGTGTAGAATACTTTGATCGATGTGTATGACGTTCATCCTTTTGTCGCATCAGGTCGCTGTAATTGCGATATTGCAGCTTTACAAAAAACCGACACGACATTGGAAACACTCGGTTCATGTGGACTCCCACCACAAGACGAAAACGTCCAACATCTAATAAAGATAGGAATTGGTTTCTCGGAGAAGAACAGAGCTCCAGCAATAATATGTAACATAATCACAAGGACGAATATCCGTCGATAAATCAACAAATATTCCGCCTTGATCAGAGCTAATCATCCAATCAACCCAAACACCTACACCGAAGAAGCAATAAAGCTGCAATATCGCAGTTAGAGCGACCTGATGCGACAAAAGGATGAACGTCATACACATCGATCAAAGTATTCTACACTTGAAGGTGAGAATCGCAAGATGCTCCTGGCAGATGGCGCGCTGTAAGTTGTTATACTGTAGCGGTCCTTCTGAAAGGTAACAAGTATCGAGAGAACTCTCTGCGGTTTATCCAAGTTAAGTTGACCTGACGATCAATAACAATTGTGAAACAGCTGTAGTCATTCTACTTGGATCCGCTTCTTCGGTGTAGGTGTTTGGGTTGATTGGATGATTAGCTCTGATCAAGGCGGAATATTTGTTGATTTATCGACGGATATTCCTCCTTGTGATAATGTTACATATTATTGCTGGAGCTCTGTTCTTCTCCGAGAAACCAATTCCTATCTTTGTAAAAAATAACATTAACATACTTGTTCTTACATGTCTGTGAATAGGTGCGGCCAAGTGCGCAACGGCAGGCGTGATTCTTCGAAATATATTGCTATGAAGTGGGTGATACCTTATCAAAAAAAATGTGGATGCAATTTCTTCCATGAAATCACTTAATGATAATTTTGGTTGTCAACCCTGTAGATGTATATTCTGCTATTAACTAATGTAGGTAAAAAATTGGTTTCGAGCAGTTACTCGATGAGCGCACTAATTTCTATCATGTAATTAATTCTTCGACTGCAATTATAATAATTTGGCGCCCAACGTGGGGAAACTGAATTTACTTCTGATTCATTAATGTGATAGTTTCTCTCTACTCAAGCAACTTGCGATCGTTTACACGTCCAAGAATTCCCTCTATGGCCTCTAGCTATAGTCCGTTAGCTTGAAAAAATTAAAATGGGATTTGAAATGGTCCGAAATGTTAAACAAGCGCTCTGATTCTGGAGCCGGATCTCGTACTATGAACTCCTTCAACCTACAAACAGCATGTTCTACCATCCAAGGTGTATTTCTAATGGTGACGCTTTTTGGTGGTAGGGTTAATTAAGTTAGATTTAAGGTAGAATATGTTCGTATTTTTAGTGTTTTTAGCCTTGTAAAATTATTTTCTTTGTTGTCAGAATTTAAATTGTTTTTGTCATATGCGACTTTCGCTGTAATATTCTGGCTTTTTAATCCAATTTTGGTATGTGGCATAATTATTGTAGGACAAAATTATTGGCTTCTATTCTATTCTGAACGCGATCTGAAACCTGAAGATATTTCTCTTACAGATAAAAAGATGCCGGGTAAGTCGAAAGATGAACAAATTGCTGAGAAGAAACAGGAACTAGAGAAAAGACTGCTAGACGTAAACGATAAGATTGGAAACTCCAAGAAAGGAGGTAAAAAAGGTGAGTTGTTCGTTTATATCGTCCTTGTTTTCTGCGAATTTTGTGATTTTCTTGAGGTTTTCAGTTTATGGTTATGGCTAATGCTAATGCACAATTTTGTTCAAAATTCCGTTGTGATCATGCAATTTGAAGAATTTGAAAAAAAAACTTTCGTTCAATTCGAACAAAATCTGGAATGTTTAAAACTTTTATGGGCAACCCATTGACTTCATAAATTATTTCGAAAAAAAAAATAGTATCAATTCAAAAATCATTTGTTTTACATAACCCTCAAGAAAAGATATACACGTCTGAAAACAACCTATGCAGGGTATTCCTAAATTGCGGAGATGGGAGAAGATTCCTTGCATAATTTTGAAGGAAAAAAGTCCCTTACACCTGAAACTGCAAAAGTTTAAATTCTTCTGATGATTTTGAAAGAATCGTTAAATTTTTTTCGAAATCAGAGCAGATACGTCGAAATCATAACCATAAAGTTTGGTATGACAACAAAGCTTCTCTCAAAAATGTTTCAAACTAACAGTGGCTCACCAAAAAAAGTTCTGGGAAAAAAATATCACCCTTCATCTGCAAATTGGCATATCGCATTGTGAAAACTCTAAGTGTAATATTTATGCCAAGTTTCAATAGACGACTTCGGCCCAAGTTGCCAACCCAAAATTTACTTAGCAAGATTACTTTCACTGGGGAACGGGAATTTCAGGACCAATTCGACATGATAAGGTTCGCATTATTTATAAATAACCGTAAAACATGCCTCCGCTCTTCAAACCAGATAATTCGTTCCAAATATAGGTTTTTGTTAAGATCGTCCCCGATTGGCTGAAATTTAAATTGGGATTCCTGATTTCATGCAAACAGTGTCTATTTTCATAGGATACGTTCCGAAAATCAACTCTGTTGTTTCGGTTGCCGATTTTCCGCTCCGTAAATATGAAATATTCGGATGGTTCCTGGAACAAGCGCGTGAAAAAGGTTATTTACGGTTGATGAAAATGCGATCGATTTACTGTCACCAGAACGATTTTCTATGGTAAATATCCATAGCATAGAACAATCTATGTTTACTTTAGGTTTGTTTTGGTTCCGACTTCAGAACCACAGACTATTGGTCTATGCTAGAACCGTCCCGAACAGATCTGAACTCGGAACCAAAACAAACCTAAAGTAAACATAGATTGCTCTATGCTATGGATATTTACCATAGAAAATCGTTCTGGTGACAGTAAATCGACCGCATTTTCATCAACCAGATTCCGTAAATAACATTTTTCACGCGCTTGTTCCAAGAACCATCCGAATATTTCATATTTACGGAGCGGAAAATCGGCAACCGAAACAACAGAGTTGATTTTCGGAATGTATCCTATGAAAATTGACACTGTTTGCATGAAATCAGGAATCCCAACTTAAATTTCAGCCAATCGGGGACGATCTTAACAAAAACCTATATTTGGAAGGAATTATCTGGTTTGAAGAGCCGAGGCATGTTTTACGGTTATTTATAAATAATGCGAACCTTATCATGTCGAATTTGTCCTGAAATTCCCGTTCCCCAGTGAAAGTAAACTTGCTAAGTAAATTGTGGGTTGGCAACTTGGGCCGAAGTCGTCTATTGAACATCTTGTGAAATGCAGATACCATGAGAATAAAAATTCAAGCTGTAACACCCTGTTCTCAAAAAGGAAACATTTACGGTGCCACGTTCACGGGAACTTTTTTCATCAAAATAAGGAATCTCCCCTTTTCGTTTGTTTCCCCAATTCAGGAACTCCCTGTACACCCAGTTAAATTTCATTAATTGATCCTAACCCAACTTTGTTCCAGAAGAAGCTGGAAAGATGGACGCTAGTGCCGGTGGTCCGTCGGGAAGGTTATCTTCAAGCTCCAGCAGCTCCGATTCCGACAGCAGCAGTTCCAGCCTGTCGAGCAGCTCTAGTGATTCAAGCGACAGCGAAGCAGGTTAGCTTTTTATTAAGTTCGAACCGCGCGGTTTAGTAAAAAAAAAATGTAAAAAAAATCAGAAGTCACGAACGTAGAAGCGATTCTGCGGGACGAAGTATCCGAGAATAACATGTTTATTCGGTCGAAAATCAGGTATAATTCTCGTTGCAAAGATCGCATCTTGCTTCGCCATAGCAGTACGTCGATGTGCCATGGCCGTGGGGGTATCGATATCTGTCCGATCTCGATCGAAAAAACCCCCCCAAGAAACGTGAGAAAAACTCGGAGATAATTTCGTTTTATCTTCATTAGTATTAAGAATGAGTTTCTTGTAAATATTGTGTAAACAGAAGTGCATTAATCGACAACGGATGGAGATTCCGTTTCTCACGATATCTGAATGGGTTGAGATTTTTTTTAAAATTATTTCCTAGACAAGATCTTCCATTCGAATTAAAATTATATATATACGAGAAATCTTTCATCGCTGAGAGATAGAAAGTTATAATTTGTATCACGACAGTCGATGTAAGGTATGCATATATCGTGAAGTGTTTTAAAGTGAAATTTTAGACGAGCAATGGACTCAGTATTCCGATTAAAGTTGAAGAATAAAAGATAGAAATTGTAAATAGTGAAATTACAGTTCAAAACGATTGTAATTTTTTTTTTTTTAGATTATTTATGAATAATTGTTTATGGTTCGTCTGTTCTTTTAGTTAAAGAACTAGAGAAATGTCTGAAGATATCTGCAGAAATATGTTGAAAACGTCGATCTAGCCGTATGTCCGAAATTTGTGCGAATTCCTTTTCTTAAACTTTTGAAATCAAAATACACTTTTTAAAAGAGCACCTCCGAATATTGGTCAATACCTTGACTCACTCTGATTTCGACAATTGGATGCATGACAATTCAATCGAAAAATTGACTAATCAATTCCACTGACAGAACGAATAGCATTATGGACGGAAAATTGATCTAATTTTGTCCTATAGAGATTTGACTGGCCCATCAATTTCTCTTTTTCAGATCAAATTCTATTCTTAAAAGTACAATTATTGTCAATTGAGTCTGAAAACAGAAATGAGGCGTTTTGCCAGTTATATCTTTGTTTGATCAGGTTTTCTGCTCGAGAAGAGAATTGAAGAGGTTTTGACAATCAGAGATTTGATTGATCAATTTCTGTTTTTCAGATCAAATTCGAGAAGAAAATTGTCAATTGAGTCTTTGAACAGAGAAATAATCGCGTTTAGCAAATTTTTGATTGATCAAGTCTGCATAAAAAGAGAATTGAACAGGGTTTGACAATGAGAGATTTGATTGACTGATCAATTCCTCTTTTTCAGATCAAATTCTATTCTTAAAAGTACAATTATTGTCAATTGAGTCTGAAAACAGAAATGAGGCGTTTTGCCAGTTATATCTTTGTTTGATCAGGTTTTCTGCTCGAGAAGAGAATTGAAGAGGTTTTGACAATCAGAGATTTGATTGATCAATTTCTGTTTTTCAGATCAAATTCAAGAAGAAAATTGTCAATTGAGTCTTTGAACAGAGAAATAATCGCGTTTCGCAAGTTTTTGATTGATCAAGTTATCTGCATAAAAAGAGAATTGAACAGGGTTTGACAATGAGAGATTTGATTGACTGATCAATTCCTCTTTTTCAGATCAAATTCTATTCTTGAAAAGAAAATCGATCTTATTTCAACAGTAACGTCTTTGTTTGATCTGTCAAGTTTTGAGCTTCGATAGGGAATTGATTAGGTTTTGACAAGGGTGTCTTTGATGAATCGAGCATTTTGATTGACTCAACTGATTGACTGGACTATCGAATTCGTCTTCTTCGAAGACAGTGGCGGTTCTAATTGCAGTAAATGTTTAAGAAAAATTATTTTGGTTTTGACGATTTGGTGCTTGATAGATTGGATATATTTTGATTGACTCATCAGTTCACCTTTTTCAGATCGAATTCAATGATTGAAATCAGAACTGATTCTATCTTGACTATTCAGACTTCGATAGGAAAATCAAACTTTGATTGATTCGATTTGAAGCTCAATAAACAATTATGCAATTAATTATTACGTTGACAACATACTTCAGCGTTTTTTTTTTTCAATGTGTCTCATTCACTGAGCGAAATCCAGCTTGTTTAGTCATTAATTTAAAATCAAATTCGAATATAGATTGATTTGATTTCGATTAATCATTCAGAATCTCGAGTGACTTCAATTATTCAAAATCGTTTTTATAAGGAATTCGCATCAAATTGGCTGAGCATTTTGTTGAAAAAAAAAGTGTACATTCTGGTCGACAGTTCAAAATCTGTTTGCCTTTATATTCAAGCTTTGTTGATGAAATAGAACAAGAAATCTTTGCTACTACATCTATGAGCGCCTAATCTTTCTTCTGTTTATTATTTACTTCCTATATTCCTTGAGGTCAAAAGACGATTGTCATTTGTCCTCCGGAATAAACAATCAGTATTTTAGCCTTGAGTGCAGTACTTTGTGTGGAGTCTGCCAGCTGCGGACAAACCATACATGGGGTCTTACCACACCAATAAATAATTGTTGTAATCGTTGGTTCTATAGCTTTAAATTTTTACGTTTTCGTTGATTTTTCTTCTCTACATGAGCGCTACTACATCTGATGCAGACAATGTGTGTGGTGGCTATTTTTCACCGTTTAAAAAATCGAAAGGCATCAGCTCTTAATTTTCCTTGGTCGGCTGATACCTTTCAATTTTTTTGTATTTAAGTTTCTAGCCTGGTATTTTTTACCAACATTAAATTGATCGGGTAGTTAGATTTTTAAACGAGTGGGTGCAAACAGTGTTGTGAGTTTTTCGACCTAACTTCAGAATATCTCATATTCCGGGGTAACAAAATTTTTCAAATTGTTCTAACTTGACTTGCTGGGGTAGTTATCTAGACTGAGTAACGTTTAGGATTGTTGATTTTTCGATGAAAAAAAATGAGTGATGATTCCCACCCTGCAAAAGTCTACAACATATGGATTAAAGTGGCAGATCTAAAAAAAAACAGTATGGCATTATTTATGGTATGGTAGTATTGTATGGTTTAAAATTGGTCATGTCGTCTTAGTTTTCTGTTTTGTTTTTTCGTGAATCTGCTGGTCTCCATTCACATTGTTTGCACTCAAGTGAAACAAATTTTTCCTATTTTCATTTTACGAGATATTTAGAAGCAAGTCAGGTTAGGTCTCATTGAGATTAAACACGTAGAAAATAAGTGCGTATTTAAACATTGTGATTAATTCCAGTGTACAAAGACATTTGATATTTTTCGAGAAATATATGGTTTTATCATTTTACTTGAAGACAAACCAGATTTTGCTATATGAAAGTGATAAGTTTAGTTATTTTTTTATGGTATGGTTGTACATACCACTGCACCTTATAAATAAAATTGTGCACTGTTTAACTTTTTTTGAGTTATATGATAGACCTATATTTTTGTTTTTTTTTTGTAATTGATATAATTTTAATAATATATATATATATTTTTTCGCATTTCAGTTTTATTTATTCATTGATGACACTACTTTGAAACGAAAAAGGGCATCTTAACTCTTAAGTTTGCTGAAAATGAAATTGAAAATATGTAAATAATCTTGCACAAAACGCTAAACTAACTTGTATATAGAAAGACACGATATATATTTTTTTCTGAAAAACTCACGAGGATGATGTCTTGCCTCTCTGTAGTTGGTGTCGCCTTGTTTTCCACTATCATTTTATTTTTCACATTTGCTGTAAAGTTTTGATCGAAGTATAATGAAATGATGTTAGTATAAATTTACTGATGTCAGAAATAAATTGAATATGAATTTATTGTATTTTGATTGTTTATTCATTTCGGTAAGACCTCTCCTACGTAAATGCACTCAAGGTTAAATCTTTAAGCGTCAATTTAGTTACTCAGCGTGAGAGTTTTTGTAGGTACACCTGGTCGACCTCCCAAAAAGAAAACTAAGAAATCTCCTAATCCATCTACTGGAAATAACGTAACAAACCCCATGGTGAGTACAGTTGATAAGTTAAAGAAGGGGTAGTTTTGATAGGTTCCGATGATGGACCATTAGCAGAAGATTGTTTATCGAGTTGTTATTGTTATGAGCGTTGAAAAAAATCGAAGTTTAAGGACTCTTCTGGCCGTTGAAAGTGTTTCGTAGATTATTGAATTTTTGAAAGAATTATGAGTATAGTATCGAAAGTATCAATTGTAACAAAGAAAGCTTATTTGGTAGGTCGTTCCAATGTTCTGATTATTGCAGAGATGGCAGATTCAGTGGCAACTTTGCAGTCGCGAAATCATTATTTGAAATTCGATTATGTCAAAAGTAGTCTAATTCTTCAATATACCAATTGAAGAAAAATTATGGTGTAAATTGGGCGAGCTTAAACTCGAAATAAAAACATTTTGGCTACATTTCGACTTCACTTGACAAAAGTTGAAACTAACAAAAAAAGTGCAATTTTGAGGTTAAATTAGTCAGAACAATGGCAACCTGAAAAAAAAATTTATTGAGTCTGCGAGTATCTCCCGTTGGCATTAGTGAGCACAACAGGGCTATTATTGTCATCTGTACAATGTTTGAACAATTCGTTGAACGAAAACCATTCAAATTTCATGATCGTTTTGTTTACAGAATTGAAGTATTCTCATCTGTACCAATACGATGTTAGATATAGTAACAATGGTAGGGAAGAGTTTCGATAGATTGGAGTTATGCAATACTTCTAACTTCCAGATAGTACTTTTTCTTCGTTTTTCTTTGATGCTCATTAAAATGAAAATCTATTCATGATGAATACCGGTAGACAATGATAGTCTATTTATTGGAGGTAGAACTCGTCCTAAAGAACCATAGATTATCTATTATAAGAAGTTGCAAAAATTATGAGGTCGACTCTATTTTCGAAAGAGCCCTTACAATTGTGAGAGTTTCTTCAGAATTTTGGTTTGATTTGATGATTCCTACGTTCTGTTGAAGAAGACTTACCTTTAGAAACACCTGTATTGTTGACGGCAACTGAAAAGGACACAGTTGTCTGAATAATTTTAAAAACTATAGTTTTTCCATAAATTTGTTTCGATAGATTTTTTGAAGTAACTAATTAAGTAGTGGAACTAATTTCATTTGATATTAAGAAATTGAACCCCCAAATTGGATAACTAGTCATACTAAACTTTGCAGTATTTAGATTGAATTATTTTTCATTATCAGGTCATCTTTGTCACAATTGTTCAAGAGTTTTTCAAAATTTATTGCAAAGAGTTCTAATGACTCTTGGATCATTTGGATTTTTTTCAAAATAATGTGTCGCTGAACATTTGAAATCGAATTTTTTGAACTTCATCAAAAGTGAAGTAGTTGGTAGATACACATGTAGTAATTATAATGGTAGATGTGTGAATATTTCAAAATAACAATTTCAAGTGATAGTTCTATAATATACAACTAGGAGACTCACGAGGACTAAGTATATAGTATTTAGTATATTCCTATTTTATTTCCAACCATCTGTTCAATCTCAAGAAATTCTTGTTTTCTTCAAATCAGAGCATACCGAAACTTCCTGTTGCACCAATCGTACAACCACCAACAGTCGAAAACCCTCCTACGGTTCAACCACCAGCAGTAGTGCCAACTCATACCAACGGCAAACAGAACCACGATTCAACGTCGAATCGTAATGGACAATCTCATATTTCTGCCGAAAAACCACCGGTTACTGTAACGAACGTGCCGGTGCAAAACACGATGATGACCGCGGCGCCACAGGGTCCCAAAACTGTCCCCATGCCGACACCTTCACCCGACAAGCCCAAGGCGGTTTTGGATCCGATACCTTTCACCGATCCGTTGGAGCAATCTCTGGCCAACCTGGAGCATGATATTATTGGCGGCAGTCAACCTGTGGCCAGTATGGCAGCTAGCGTCGCACAGATGCCACCCTCCCTTACCAATCCAATGATGAAACCAAATATCCCTCAAGTTCCTAACGCTCCTGTGTTGCCCCAGCAACAGATGGAACCTAAGGTCCACCCCCAGAACATGGCCAATGTGTTGTATCCCATGCACCATGACTCGCTCCAATCCGACCTACCTGCATCTATGATCCATCCGAACATCACGCAACCCAACATGATGCACGCAAGCAACAACGGTTACGGCATGAAGCACGACTACATGCAGACCAACAACAACGGTCTCGCCTCTATGAGCATGCCGATACCTTCGATGTTCGACCCACTACCTCAGCAGAATAACATTCCACCGAAGAAGGAGCAGGAACAGATGAAACACGAAGATTACGGAGGTATGTCGGGGTCCAATCCGGACAAGAAACCGATGGAGCTTAAGGCTCCCGTTTACGGGCAGTCCTTCAAGGCCAAACAGGACCAGAACATCAAGAACGCCAGCTCGTGGTGTAGTCTTGGAAAGGTGAATTCGCCGCATAACGCTGCAGGTAATAGCAAGCAGCAGTCGGCTGTGACGGATAGCTTCAAGGCGTTCCAGAACAAGGCCAAAGAGAAACAGCAGAGGTTAGAGAACTTGGAACTGAAGAAGCAGCAGAAGGAACAGGCCGAGAAGGAAAGACTCAGGGCCGAATTGGAGAGGAGGAAAGAGAGGGAAGAGGAGGACGCGTTGGAGAAAGCAAGGTAAAGTTTATTGACTTCAGAAACTCCGAATTGTGCCGATTTTGCTGAAATTAGCGGGATGTATACTCCATTCACTTCAAATTGGGCTTACAAATTGTGTTTCAGGGACTATTGTTTGGTTTGGTAACATGCGTAATAACTACGACTTTTATGTAGAGTGGGCAACGTCGCTTAGAGATCGGAAAATGACTAAGGTTTTTTAATATCACACGGTGGAGTTGGCCAAACTGGGACGTGACAATTTGACACATTTTTGGGTGCGAAACTCGCTCAGTTCAATCTTTCCTGGTTGATTGTGACATTAATAGTACAAATCAGTGTGTATGTTTGTTGGTTTATCGATGAATCTCCGTATGTTGATCATTATGGTCGTACAAGAAAATGTGTCAAAAATTTCAAGCGATCGCAGAAGCTTAGCTAGGTTTTACATAAGATTCATAGTATCATCGCACAGTATTTGATCCAAATCTGGGATCTTGTAATCTCCAATTTTTTTTCGTCTATTTAGGAAAGCGGTGGCTGAACAACCGATCGCTGTACCAAGGATCGAAGAGTTGAGGTCTTCCTCCTCCCCTGCAGATGGCAACTTATCACCGGCATCTCAAACATCGGTGTCGGGTAATTTGGACAGAGAAAGACTAAGACTATTGGAACAAGAGAGGAGGAGAAGAGAAGCGGTAAGTTGATCTATTCAAATTATAGACTACGCATTCACTACTACTACCACCTACTACGACCTACCACCTACTTCGAGGCCTACTAAGTAGGCCTCGAAATAAGATTTATCAAGTTTTGTAACTATACCTTTTCAATTTCAAACTAGGAGTTGTCATATTAAAATTGGGAATTAACAACTTGAAATGGGGACAATCAATTTCTAATTCGCAAAAATGATCAAATGAGAAATAATCGCATTCAGGGCCAATTGCACCGTATTACAAAACCATAGATTAAGACCATAACCAAGGTTTAGGTCAAAGATTATCTTGCACCGTCACGTAATCCACGTTCAATGGCCTTAACTGACTTAAATTTAAACCCTGGAATTTGGGGGCTTAAAAGAAGGATTAATGGTAAGCTTCGGAATCTAACCCTACTTTCGAGCGATTTCGTACAAGTTTGACATTTTTTGTTTACATTGGACATTGATGGAGAACTCCTACGAGTTGATAATCAAATTTTGATTAAAATTGGTTGAATTTCAGATGATATTTATGAAAAATGATATAGGGAGAAACTGGCATCAGTAGGCATTGATTCGTATGTTTTAAAGCATGAAGAATTAACACCAGTATTTCCATTGAGTTCGTAAACTTAATGGTATTTCTATAAGCCTTCAACTATTTGAAATGAAAAAGTTACAATGATATGCTCATTTATTTCCAAGAGCGAATAGCAGAATGAAATCGAAGACATATTTGGAATGAAAAAACATAGTTTCATGAAGATTCTTCAGTATTATTTCATTCAGTGATGTATTACGTGGAAAGCTATCATATACTACTTCATTATTGTGCAGGTGCTGTCTCTGTGCTATCATTATCCTCTATTATATATTAACTGGACTCAAAATATAACTACAAACGAATTAATGTGAAAGAAATTGCATTCTCGTGTTAGACAATCTTCAAACGTACACCTTTGTCAATCCATCCATGATACTTCAATATTTATATAGAATACTTTTTATTCTGCGGATCCACATCAGAGTTTTCATTATCTTCGACCAAAAATTAACTCAATTCATAATATACTTATTACAAACAAAATAATTTAATAGAAAGTCTACTCTTAGGTGAGCCGTTCCTTATCGGAAAGTTGTTTCGGATAAATCAATACTATTTATTTATTCATCTTACAAACGCCACGATTGTAATTCCATGCAGAAGCTTAAATCTTGAGATATTACAAAGTATAAGTTTACTTGAGTATATGACTATAAATTTGAATAATGTTTAAAGCCTGATGCAGAAGTAAGAGCACAGGTCTGTGGTAAGAGATCCCTAGTCTTAATGATAATAAACAAGTCAGGAACATTACATGCAATATTTTTATGGAAGCTATAAAGTCTGTCATATATATTTTTTCGTTGGGATTTTCAATAGATGCATCTTGATTTTTCATAACTTATGGAAATATGGTAGTAGTAACCCATAATAATGGGTTTCATCTTTTGAATTAAAATATTTCTTCAATTAGGGTTAAAATAAACAACATGAAGCTAGTCACAAGTACCAATTCATGAGAAAGTAACCAGATTTGTAGATTAACTTTAATCTAGTTACATTCAGCCTCGGTGCAAGCCGAATATTTAAACCAGAGCTTAATAAGTTTATCGTCGCTTAACTAACTGTAGCTTAAGACGAAAACGGTGCAATTGGCCCTCAAATTGACGAAACGGTTTAAGTTCAATCAAAACCGGTCTGAACAATTCCATATTCTAAATGAAAATTAATAACTTCGGATTATGGTCAACACGATCAATTTAAAAGTGATGATCCCCATTTTGAAGTTGTTTAATCCCAATTCGAATATGAAAATCCTCAATTTGAACTTAAAAAGGTATAGAACTGGCCCAGATGTAGAACGACAACGTCGCGTTGAAGGAACAGGAAAATTAACCTAACTTAACATTTTTTTTATAATACACAGTGATATTTTTCATACTTCCGTGGTCTAACGATTCGCTTTATTTGTTTATTTTGAATATATTGGAAATATTTGTTTCCAATATCTTGGGAAATTAAAATTGGATCGGAACAGAAATTTTGTACGCTGCTGTACATGATGAAAAAAACACCCAAATCATTTGACTTAAACTCCGTGTTCTCTCATGTTTCATATCAAAAATCGTTCAGACGAATTGATATTGTCTAGTTTTCCACTTCTGAAATACCTTTATAAAATGGAGAAACCTCCTGCATGCATTCTATCGTAATCTGTTCGTTTTTCCAAGTGTTCTCTCTCTTTTCAGATGGCAAATAAAATAGACATGAACATGCAAAGTGATTTAATGGCTGCATTTGAAGGTTCTTTATAATAAGAACTGTGTTGAAGAGGACTTAAAGTAAGAATTGTATAAAGAACTTGTATTAAATGTGTTGATATTCAGTTCCATCAAAAGAGAAAAACTATGAAGAAATTTCATCGCTCAAAAAAACATAACATTGACGCTTCCAGCACGTGACCTACCCACCATTGAGAAGTTGGAATATAACTGACTAGTAAATGTAATGTAGCTCATGTTTTTTGAGAGTTTTCTATAAAACTGTAGTTTCATCACTTTAAGTTTATGTATATAACTACTGTAGATTATGATTGTACATAGATATTCTCTGTAATAATATTATTTAGTTTCATTGGAAACTAATGAATTAGCAGATATTCTAAACTAAAAATTTGAAATAATGTTATCTCTGCATTAACTTCAGATTTTTCCATTTTCCTTTCTTGATTTTTCAAATAAGAAAATTCTTGAGCCCATTAAAGATAAAAGGAATTATTTTTCCTTCCTTTCGACATTTTTATTATCGACTAATTAAAAAATTTTATGACGATTTCTTTTCAATATTCAATCTTTTTTTCATTTAATTTGCCTTGAATTATTTACTGACTTGATTGAAATTTTGTTAGTATAAATATTGCAATAATCAAATAATTTAAATAGTAGAAAAAATTATTTTAAACTTTTAATTCTATTATTTATTTTTCCCCCTTTCGTTCGGAATGTCACGGCAATTATGGACGAATTGTTTCTGAATTTACTACAGTTCGAGATTTCTTCCAATGGAGCTGTAGAAATGAGGTAATCGTGCCAAGTTTTTTATCCTCATAATTAACAAAATTTGGATATTCGAAGAATTTGAGGTGTTTTTTGCTGTCAGCTCCTTTTTATAAATTGCTTTTCAAGATTTACTTTTTCATATTTTCGAAAATAATTGCCGGTCAAGGGTATGAGAAAGTAAATTCAAATTGGATAAACTTTAGTACTGTGCAAATCCATTGCCGTAAAAATGAATTACCAATTTTAGTGATATTTAAATTAATGTATATATAAATAGTTTTTGGGTATTAATAAAGAAGATCAAATTATTTCTACTTAGTAATAATTTTATACTGTCCACTTTTTACACAATACCCAACATCCAATGAGCTCCAAAAGTACTCAATTTTTTTAACAGTGAGATTCAATCTCTTGTCATCGGGACTAGTTCACGATAATTTTTAGTTTGATAATATGTTAATTATTGTAAATTATAATGTATAGATATTTATAAAAAAAAAATATATGAATTGTACAAAAAAGTTGTGTCTACTTCATGCAATGGAATAATTTTTATATTGAAGTAATTATTGTATAAACTTATTAAGTTTAATTGTTTTCAACAAAATAAATTGTATATTAATTAATCCGTTTTGAGTTTCTTTGAGGTTGTGTCCAAATTTCAAATCGGAAATTTTTAAGGGCACCACTTGAATTGTTTGATAAACAAGAGCTGTTCTAAGGGGTAAGATATAGCCGAATTTTGAGCTAAAATTAGGGAAAAAAGTTTTAAAAATCGTCATATCAACTGAAATGAAATATTTATATTCAAATAGGATGCGAAATGTCATATTCAATTAATTAAATGTCACTTTGACAGTGAGGGAATGAATATATGGAATCGTGAATTTTCCGCCGTGTTAAAGCTATTTGTTCACACTAAAGGATTCTGCAACGTTTTTAATTTAACAAAAATGTGTAAATACATGAAAACATATTTTTTACATAAATAACATTCATTCGTACGAAGGCGTAGAAGGGCCACTCTTTGTCGACAAAAATTTTTCCACCTAATTCCGACTTTAATCTCGGAATTAGACTAATTCCGACTTTGAACTCGGAATTATAGACTAATTCCGACTTTAAACTCGGAATTATAGTCTATAATTCCGAGTTTAAAGTCGGAATTAGTCTATAATGCCGACTTCAAACTCGGAATTAGTATAATTCCGAGTTCAAAGTCGGAATTATGTATAATTCCGAGTTTGAAGTCGGAATTAGTCTATAATTCCGAGTTCAAAGTCGGAATTAGTATAATTCCGTGTTCAAAGTCGGAATTATGTATAATTCCGAGATTAAAGTCGGAATTAGGCGGAAAAATTTTTGTCGACAAAGAGTGGCCCTTCTACGCCTTCGTAGGAATGCGATATAACTGTAAACAATGACATTTGACATAGTCGATCGTGAAATCAAATCATTTCAGGCAGAATTAATAACTATGTTTCACGTACGACTAAAACTGAAATAAATTCGATATTTGGGACTTGCAAAAACAAAGTTCAATAACTGAAATATTGCTTGGTTTGAGTAATAACTCTAACGAATCCAATTCTGTATTTTGGTCTACAAGTATGAAAATTTAATTATAAAACTAAACAGATTCGATAAAATATGTGATGCCTTCGATTTTTAAACCAACTGTGTCGAACAGCTCTTGGTTGATTTTTGCATTTTTTAATATTGGAAAGTGGAAGATAGAGAAACATCTGAATTTTCTTCGGAAAAAGTTGATTTAAATATAAATGAAAGTTGTAGTGGTATGAAACTGTTCATTTTTATAATCAATAAAAGTACCCCTTTGCGATTACATCGAGTATTCGTAAGAGTTTCAAATTTGAGAAGGAATGGGTCTTCCGCTTTCTGATTGAAGAATAAATTTTTTATGATTATTATCAATTGATATCAATACAAAAATTATTGAAAAATTTGTAGTGTAAAATTAAAAGCAACAAATCATTATTTTAAGCAATATTCTTATGAACGATGAATTTATATCCTGATATCTGTTTTATCAATTTTTTAAACGCATGTGATGCATTAGCTTGTGTAGAAATTTTATATTGAGGGATTCAAGTGTGTTTTAGGTTCTAGGATTAATGCCAAACTCACAGTTCATTGAGAATACATTTTATGATTTGAAAAATAAAGTCTTTAATTTTCTGACCATGTTTATTTTTTTAATGATGTTGTATACTAATACATGTATGATTTATATTTTCGAAGGGATTAATTGATTGAATGATAGAAATATTAGGAAATAAACTATTTTAAAGTGAAACTACTTTTTTTAACACCCTCCTATGGGCAAAATTAAAAAGGAAAGGGTACAGCGATTGTAATCTCAAATTTGCAAGTCAGCTCCTCGCTTCTGAAAAAACTGTTAACAGATATATGTATAGATTCAGCTCAAGACTAATCTTATTCATTCTACCTGCGCTATGAGCACCCCTAACCTTGCTCAACACGCCAAACGAATTTTCTGAAACTTACAATCCGACTCACAATCCCGCATACACTTTGGCTGAACCCTTATGAAGTGAGTAGAATACTATGGAATTTGTTGGAAGACATTGGACAGGACTTCACCTGATGATTTGACTTATGTGAGAACTGTTGCATAATCTCATCGTGAATAATGTTTTTCTGTTTTTTAAAACTTGTAAAAAAACAACATTTGATTAAAAAATGTATTTTATGTACAATATTCACAAGTGCA
The DNA here is from genome assembly GCA_958510865.1 of Myrrha octodecimguttata. Taxonomy (NCBI): domain Eukaryota; kingdom Metazoa; phylum Arthropoda; class Insecta; order Coleoptera; family Coccinellidae; genus Myrrha; species Myrrha octodecimguttata. Next base: position 14,147,551 of record OY294063.1, on the reverse strand, counting down.
GTCCATAAATCTTCAATGTACCCTCCAAGCATTCTCGAAGGCAAAGCAGAGCTTTGAACAAGTAAGGGCGGCAGATAGGGGATAATTACTTATCGAATATGTTTCTTCAACATAATCTAAATCAAGTTTTCCTCTAGCCATTGCTCCAATTACAAATACTATAGGTTCTTCATTAGATGGTACCAATTCGCTACAATGTTTTGCTTTTTCTGATGAAAATGACATACAAACTTTCTTCACTCCAATTGGTAAATGATCTGTGACAGGATTTTTTATTACTTTCAATAGTTTCTTTCCCTCTTTGGCTCTTACTGAGAATTTGTGTAATAACTGAACTAGAAATGAAAAATATATGTTAGTAAATCAAACATGTAAATCTATCAGAGGACCAACCTATCATTCCAGCAAACTGCTGAAAGTATTCCGGTATTCTTGTTTGAGGGTCAAATTCTATGAGCACATTTTTAGCTGTGTGGACATAAACTTGAAGTAACCCGGCTCGATTCAAAGGACTGTTAAATAACATTAGCAAACACTGATGTGCAATGTCTGGCCTACAAGTTCCTACATCTCTGCCATTTTTCCTCAAAATATTGGCATGATCTTCACAGTTCAAAAGTTGGAATTTCTCACCTACCTAAATTTGATAAATTGAATATATGAATAAAATTACAATTTGCATCCAAACTACGTACCTTAACAGTTTCTAATTGTGCATTCTCAAGTATAATTATCAGTCTTTTTTCCTGATTTTTCAAATGTGCATTGACCAAGTGCCTAGGTAAAGGGTCGAATTCAAATTCGTTACTTTTATCTTTGGAAAGTTTCTGTTTCTTGACCGCAGTGCCGTCGAACGACCCGTTCTTATTATTTGAAGATCTATTTCTTTTGCCCATCGTATTAAGAATCTAGTTTTTCCAATATATCGAAAACTAGAATCTTGTATACATCACAAAAGAACAAAGAAGCTTGCAGTGTAAATGAGGTTAAATCACAGAACATCAAATATAAGAAGTGCTACCTCCCTTGTAAACTGTGGGCAACATTTGTGACATTTCTCCTGCAAAAATCTAGTTGGGAATATTCCATTATGGTGCGAGGGGGTGTCCCCGCTTGCTGAATTATATGTCATTATTGTCATTTTACGATAGAATTCTGATGGTGTTGTGCTTAAATATTCTGTGGCAATATTGATTATTGCAGGATGCAAATATTTATATCGTGAATTCTTCAAGATTTTTATTATTCCGTGTTCTAAGCTCAATTATGATTCGAAAGGAAACGTGCTTCAAAAATGAAACAAAGCATTATAAACAATTATTTCTTTATTTACATCATTGTTAAAATTGCATGCAATTATAATATATTTTCCAACAAGTTATATGTACATAAATATTTACTTATAATTATCATAAAATAGGCTTCAGTATGCTCGTTTTTTTCACACCTACATGTGGAACATCTGCATGTGCAAAATTGGTAACCAAAATATATCTCAGCCAAAAAACTATACAAAATGTAGTTGAAAAAACTTCTTAAACATAAAATAATCTGAATTTCTTGAATAAATACTGATTACATTTTTCATATATTTCAAAGATTCCGTCGTAGAATGAATAAGAAAATATTTGTCTCACACCTTATCAAATGTGACTATAATTTAGGTGGCAGTTTTCTGAAACAAATAAGTAAAATTTGCTTCTAGAGAAAACAAAAACCATGACACACAACAAACAAAATTTTTGACCAACCACAGGTCTTACATTTTTGGAATTTGGTTTCGACTATTTCAAGTTCTTTGGGGTGTATCTACCAAATTCCAGAACAATTATTCAATAAAATGAGAATTACACTTTGATGTTCATGAGTTATGGATAAAAGGATGTTTATGGGGTCAACACTTATTCACGACAGTCTTTCAGTTATTATTACGATCAGAATTGTCACGTCACTGAAACACAATAACACTGTTTTGTCTAGGTAGGGGAAAAAGCATCCAGTCACAATAGGTAGACATAATCAAGTGGATTCCATCGATATAGATGATTACAGTCTGAAAAATGAAAAAAGTATCAATTTCACATATGAAATTATAGAAGATGAATATTGAAATATATTTCAAATATAAATAATGCTGATCAATCTTGCTGGGATAGACCATGATATGTTGATATACTGTGTGTATATCCCTTGTCGTTCCTAAAAAAAATACTCAGTAAAATATTCACGTGCTATAATCCATATCACAGTCAACAAACTATAGTAATAAAAATAAAATATCACAACACTCAATACAATCTTAGTGTTATCAGTCGGTGTATGTATCAGGTACAAATGTCTGGGTCTTTAGGGAAGCGAAAAAATCTTTTGTTATTACCAACAAGTGAATTGCTGATATAGGAATTTTTGCAAGAAAACTTAACATCTTTGTACAATGAAGCAGATGAAAGTAAAGCCATTTTCTTAATTCAATATAACGTTAGAGACAATAAGATTTATAGAATTGAACTTTGTATGAACATAAACATCAGATCTCACCTAGCGCCCTAATCTTCAACATCATGTAATACCTGAAAAAAACTCATTCAATCACCAACTAATCACCTGCAAAAATATCATATCATTAGCATAATCTGAATTCTGGAAAAAAAAGTTTCATTATATCACGAAGAGAGCACCTGAAAAGAGTTGAAATATTTTATCCCCGGCATCAGCTGAATCCTGAAAAGGAAATTTGGACCGGAAAGTTTTTTATTAAATTACCAAAAAAAAACTTATCTTCACATGGAGATCATATTAATACTAATTAATATCACAACAATTATTGCAACAGTCTAGAAAATATCACATATAACTTTTCAACAAACACATTTATGAAATTATGCTTAGTTATGCCAATTTCATTTATCAATGTCATTCGTCATTCCATAAATGTTCTGTCATTTATGTCATTCATCCATTTGAACATATCTACGACATACGTTTCCTACATCTCCTTTTCTAATCAAAGGACAGAACGAGCTCAGTTGGGGACGTATGTCCTTGTTTCCACTTTTCCTACTGTCGCTTCACCCCCCTGGGTTAAATGTTAAATACAAATAGGTTATAAACGTTCATAGAACCCACGGCATAGAACAAGTATAGATAGAATGGAAACTGCCATGCTATGATTCGGCACAGTTTTAAGCGACCTCATGCGGGTGATTAGGGAAGTATTTGGCCCTCTAGCGGTGTTTTTCGGAACGAATGCCCGCGAAAATTTAAAATGCTGCCCATTGTATACACAGATTTGATATCTTTGATTTCAAGAGGAAAACAAACGGCAATCGAATATATCGATAATGGAGCATTAATTATAAATCAATTTGATTACATTGAAGATACTAAATGCTATCGATATATTACGATCACCATTTGTTTCACAATCTTATGTCTTGGGGAGGATTTAATTTCGGAAAAAAAACACAAATGTTTACAAAATATCATTTTATTTTCGCATTGTTGGGTTTTCAGAAAAATCGATAAAATTTTTTGGACAATTGATGTGAAAAACTATTAAATTTTGAATCAGTGCCTTTCGTGATTGCATTCACACGTTCACAACAAAAAATTAACAAATAACTTACAGGCAGCAGTTCCTGATTCAGGATGTAAACTGCAGTGAATTGGTTTAAAGTTCTTACTTGAGAAATGTTGAAATCATAGGTAGGCTGAGGAACATCATCAATTTAACAATATTTGGAAAAGGATTAAGTTAATCTGCCTTTTCTAATCTTTCTTTGAATGAGGCCAACCAATTATTAGTCCTATACAATTTGCAACTTTAATCAATAACTTTCTTAGAAAGATATTTTTTACGGTCACTCAACCTTGCTTGTCCTCTCCAGTTAATTGCAGATTTCCTTGGTCCTCTTCAAGTCCAAGTTTTAGAAGGCCCTGCCAATTCGCTTGGGACAGCATCCAATGGAGCACCATGGACATGACTATCTATCATTGGATATGTATCTTCAGTTTGACCTGTAAATCATAATGAAATAATGGTTAAAAATGCTTGAAACACAAGTTTGACGTGAATTTATCTTCATCTCCATACTAATGAAAAATGTGTTGGTGAAATTATAAATAATGAATCTTACCAGTAAGAAATAAGACAGGTGTAGCTGTATTCCAAATACCTTTTCGACCTAATTTCACTTCATCTGTGGAATGTCTATCACAGACATACTACATTTTTCGTATTTGCTCCTCTGTTTTTACTTCGAACAACGGATTATTCACTTTTCAACCCAAAGTTTGAAAAGTTCAGGTTCCTTATCTGGTCCAGGAAAACGATGGCATTTACTATACCGATCTTCACAATTAGGGAAGCAACATTTGTCAATTTCAACAGGTCCAGACACCGACATATTTATAAATTTATAAAATTCGAAATCCACGAGCAATTAAGCCGACTGTTGACAAAAAAGAACGAGAACGAGGTTATGTTATTGTTATGGAAACATATAAGCAAACTTAAAATCAGAAATCGGCGATGTGAGCGGCTCCCCGCGGGTGATTATGGAACTAAACTATTGTTCCAAAGCTTAGTAGGCAAGTTTCCTCTCTATCTATATTTACTTTATGACCCACGGCTCAAATCTGTGGTCACAGAATAGAGAAGTATTACAGAAGCGACACTCTCCCTTTTCCAAAGTACCAAATTTTCATGCGCATGCTTCAATCCGCCATTTTTTTGTTGGTTACAAAGTGTTTATGTTTACGTTTAAATGACTTCGACGATTATGCTTCTTGATTCGTTTTGAATATTATTTACATTTACCATGAGTGGGAATAAAAAAGGTGGATGTCTGAGCCGACAAGAGACGGTAATTGCTCGTTATTCGATTTACCAAAAGAATCTGGAAGGTAGGAATAATTCGATATTAGGGACGATGTCGAAATCTTATGACTATTATTTTTTCAGAATAAACCATTGGTTAACAGTATGTGTTCGGGAAGATCTATTTGGAAAAACCCCCTCCCAGTTGAAAGCATATAGGATTTGTGCTGCACATTTCGAGGTGATGTACAGGAGGAATATGCCGAGACCGAATGTCGTTGGAAAACTCTTATTCACACAGGTTTCATGACATTCGAGATTTTCTTATTTATATTCCTTGTATCCATTAGATTAGAAATTCTAATATATTTGTTTATTTTGTAGCTCTAACTGTCGGTTTCACAAAACCTATGACGTACGATCAACTCCTTGATTATGGTTTGCATCCGATGGTTGGATTGAAAATGAAGTGAATTCACTGCTGACTGACAATCAAGCCCTTGATCTGGCAATCAAAGTTTTGGGAAACCGGCCGTAGGAAAAATTGTAATTATTTCAAAGATCAAATATTTGATCTGGAGATTAGGGAATACCCCTTGCTATACTTACATTAACGAATGGAAAACTTTAGAGTGTATATAAAATATATCACTTAAAACCAATTTTATCTTTTCAGATATGGTCATTGATGTTGATGTAGGTCTGTTGACTAGTGCCACCACAAGTGAACCAGTATAGTTTGTGCGACTCCTCCGGCAATATCAAGTAGGTATGAAAACATTGTTCCAGATGCTTTAATCTGTAATTTGTCATATAGAGCTTCTAATTTTAGGTTTGAATTACATGTATTTGTAACAACCCCTGATGAGATTTCCAGAATAGTGCCTTGAACATTATATTTGGTTTTTTTTCAGGTATTTACAGTACCCTAGCTTCAATCGAAGACAGATCATCAATTGGTGAGGAAATAGCCTCATCAGTAGGAACACAAATTGCTGCCTCTTTGAGTTCATACAGCCTAAGGAAGCAAAAACTCAAAGAAAAAGTGAGAGCCCTCAAAAGAAAAATGAGGAAAACATCTGAAGAAAGAGAGGAGGGGCTACTAATGTCTTTGGATCAATTCCACGAAATCTTCCTTAGGTTTCTGCCTCAGGAATTAGCAGATTTTGTGAGCATGCAAGCGGAATTGAACCTGCATAAGGCGAAAGGGTTGGAGATATAATGCAGAATATGAAGAAATTCGCTTATCTCTGTATATCCTGGGACCAAGCGCTCATAAATTTTTTGAGAACCTCTCCTATTTATCTTCTGTGAAGAGCCTTGAAAGAATCGCCAAAGAACTTCTGTTTAAACCAGGTCAACGTTTTCATACTTTCATCAAACTCATTGAACATTTCATCGTCCTAAAATTTCATCAAATAAATTGTTATATGCAAACTATGATAATATATGTATGTTGGAGTATATGATTTGAGTGGTTTTATTTGTTGAAATAAATATAAGAAATAAACAGGTAGTGTTTATTTTCTGGAAGATGCTGGGTTCCTCAAAGACTTCTGCAATCTTTCATTCACTATTAATTGAACATTACTTAAGTGGTATTAAAATTTAATAGGACTTTGTTTTGCGTAGATTATAAATTATCTCTTTTGAATAAAGAATGGCATAGTACTTTGAAATTAATGAATAATATATGGTGAGTATAGTTATAAAGTTCATTTGATTAATAGAAAAATGGAAAATCACCAGATAAATTAGGTTGCATTCGTCCTGAATTAAAATATTCACCTCCTGTCCAGAAAGCATGTCGTTCAAGCCAGATATTTTTTTTATGAAATGATTGAAGGCGTCTTCATTTCAAATAATAAACTGAGTCAGCGTTTGCCTTATTAGTACGATTTATAAAAGAATATTGTATAATACAATAAGGCGATGATGTTGTATTTCACGAAAGATAATTCAAATAATTTAATGAAATTAAAAATAAGGAGACAGTATTTAGTTCCCACGAAATATTTTGTGGAAACTATTTTTAATTGAAATGAGTTTCTACCGAGTAAAGACACAAACTATCAAACACAAGGTAATAAAAGTAACACGTAGCCCATTAACTATATCAATTCCACAAATTTTCGCCGAAAAAACGTAGAAATAAAACAACTGCATCCATAAAATTATTCAACGCAGTTATGTCTGAAATATCGGGCAGTAATAATACATATAACATACATAAGTATCCTTGTGTAATTTCAAATTCGCCGCCATCAGCCATTTGGTTAGTATTCAAGGTCACGAATTTTGGGTACATCGATAACAATGGAAATGTCAAAGAGTGTCGCTTCTGTAATACTTCTCTATTCTGTGCTGTGGTCAACGTATTAGGCAATCCAAACCACGTGACTTTTTAACCTCAAATATTGCGCTTGGCGGGCAAACAAAAGTTTTGTTGCATTTCGCGCTGAGGTTTCAAGCTACTTTTATTGTATTTATTGAGTATTTTGGATAATTATTCTTTCATCTTAAGTGTTAAATCGAATTGTTATGGTGTTTCAACATGCAGAGTACTTATTTAGAGAAGTTATTGCGGGAAAACCCAGACGTTGTTCAAAGGTGAATATGAAACTTTGATTGCTTTTTTTCCTTACGCAGTTAACTAGTGATATTCAATAAATCCTAATTTGTTTGCAGGTATATAAAGAAGTTAACAATTTGGATTTGGACACATTCATCTTTACAACTGGTGAATTAGACAAGTATCAATGGCATTCCACCACTTTCCACTTTCCCTGATATATTCTCGTATATTGTGTCAGCACACAGTTTCTAATCTCATGAACAGATGAAAGCCTACAAAACCCTTGATGCTCACAAGAATTCTTCAGCAGGTTTTGTCTTGAAAGTAGAAACAAGAATTCAAGATTTTCATGTCATTACGACATTAATATGTTGCCTTTGAAGAATATGAAAGGGACATGGAAGAAAAACATGAAGAATTTACCATTAATGATGTAGGTGTATTTGCTAGTGCAAAACCTCCACAATTCGGAGCATCTTCAGACAGATTACTGTGTTGTGAATTTTGTTTGGGAGGAGCGCTGGAGGCGAAGCTCCTCATGCCAATGGCACAAAAGACATCGAGGAGTGTGTAGTTTCGAGAGATAATAACATCACATTAAAACCTGATCACTCATATTACCAAGTGCAAATTTTTATTTCTGATTTAAAATTCTGTGATTTCGTACTCTGCCCTCAGTTACTTTTTCTACAGAACTTGTGATTTTTTTTTATAATGTAGGTGAAGTAGCACCTTGATGGTAATGTATTCATTAATTTATATTATATCTTTTTATAATAGTGAATAAATACAGAACAACATATTTTAGTTTCTTTCAAACATTCTTTTTATTACTGAAACATAGGTACTCCCATAACAAAATAAACATTATTAGTATTACAAACATATTACAAAACGAATAACTCACTTAAAAATAATTATGATTTATATGTGGATCACGATTTCCATGAAACTACAACGCTTAAAATGATGTATGAAGTATAGAAATATTCCCACTTAAATACAATTTTGAAATTCTCATCAGTCCCAGGGGAGTGTTTTTAGCTTTTTTTTCAAAATCTAATTTTCAACGAGGCAAAATTGAGCTGCTTGAGTTTTGTAGCTAACACGGTCATTGTAACGTCTGTTTATGTAGCACCATTCTTCCACTATGCCTGCTCAGTATCGCCCAAATCACTTTCTTCATTAAACTGAAAAATAGAGAATTTTTTCATTACGTATGTCTTATAAGACTAAAATTTGCAGATCACAACTTCTTCCTTAGGACATTACCTATTTGCTTGGTCCATATACTTCATGACTTAATTTCATTCTTTTGTCTGCCGCAAATTTAGATTTACATCACACTTGCGTTTAGAATGGACTAGATTGATGATCCAGGTGATGTGATGGGACCCAATCTGGATGATTTTCATCACTCAAAGCACTAGATTCTCCTACAAATTGAATCAATTATAAGTTTGTATTGGAAATAGGATGCTTTACATAAACTGAAATAGAGTACAACATTCACACATATGCTTTATCCATCAAGCTTGTATAAAACTGTAATATCAAACATCAGTTACACTCATATAGAAATACAGAAATATCTATTTTCTTCTTAGGTACCTACCTGTTGTGAAATGTCTGCTACAGACCCTTCAGTTTCTAATAATTGATTTAGTTAGATCTTCCCTCTTGATGGCTGCTAACCACATTTCCCTTAGTTTCCTTGAAAGATCGTTAATATATGTGGGTAATACCTCAGAGTAACAGTTACTCTGAGGGTAATGCAAAGAGCTTTTCACAGTAGGTACTCTTAAGGTCCCGATTTGAAGGGCTTCCACAATTGATCATTATACATGTTACAGGCATTTTTCTCACTTAGTTCTCACTATTCACTATATTTTTCAATAAAACTAAACGATATTATACACCAATCAGTGTGAAATACTCTGAAAAAGCTTCCAAAATAGAACTAGTTTACAAGGTAAACAAACTTGTTTGCCCTCCAAGCGCCACGTGGGATTATTTTGACAGGTCGTTGGATTCCCTAATTGTTGACCCATAGAGGCCATAGAATAACAAATTCGTTGACCACAGATTTCAGTTGATATTAGGGGCTTTCGAGCCAGGGGCTTCATTGATTAGATATTTTTAATCTTCTATGCTTGATGCACAATCACAGAATAGAGAAGTATTACAGAAGCGACACTCTTTGACATTTCCATTGTTATCGATGTACCCAAAATCCGTGACCTTGAGCACTAACCAAATGGCTAGTAGGCGGCGAATTTGAAATTACATATGGATATTTATGTATATATGTTATATTTGTTATTACTGGCCGATATTTCAGACATAACTGCGTTGAATAATTTTATGGATGCAGTTGTTTTATTTCTACGTTTTTTCGGCGAAAATTTGTTGAATTGATATAGTTAATGGGCTACGTGTTACTTTGATTACCTTGTGTTTGATAGTTTCTGTCTTTACTTGGTAGAAACTCATTTCAATTAAAAATAGTTTCCACAAAATATTTCGTGGAAACTAAATACTGTCTCCTTATTTTTAATTTCATTACCTTATTTGAATTATCTTTCGTGAAATACATCATCGCCTTACTGTATTATACAATATTCTTTTTTAAATCGTACTAATAAGGCAAACGCTGACTCAGTTTATTATTTGAAATGAAGAAGCCTTCAATCATTTCATAGAAAAAATATCTTGATTGAACGACATGCTTTCTGGACAAGAGGTGAATATTTTAATTCAGGACGAATGCAACCTAATTCATCTGGTGATTTTCCATTTCTCTATTAATCAAATGAACTTTATAACTATACTCACCGTATATTATTCATTAATTTCAACGTACTATGCCATTCTTTATTCAAAAGAGATAATTTATAAACTACGCAAAACAAAGTCCTAATAAATTTTAATTCCACTTTAGTAATGTTCAATTAATCGTTGTGAATGAAAGCGTGCAGAAGTCTTCGAGGAACCCAGCATCTTCCAGAAAATTAACACTACCTTTTTATTTCTTATATTTATTTCAACAAATAAAACCACTCAAATCATATACTCCAACATACATATAACAATTTATTTGATGAAATTTCAGGACAATGAAATGTTCAATTAGTTTGATGAAAATTATGAAAGCGTTAACCTGGTTTAAACAGAAGTTCTTTGGCGATTCTTTCAAGGCTCTTCACAGAAGATAAATAGAAGAGTTTCTCCAAAAATTTATAAGCGCTTGGTCCCAGGAAATACAGAGATAAAGCGAATTCCTTCATTTTCTGCATTATATCTCCAACCCTTCGCTTTATGCAGGTTCAACTCTGCTTGCATGCTCACAAAATCTGCTAATTCCTGAGGCAGAAACCTAAGGTAGATTTCGTGGAATTGATCCAAAGTCATTAGTAGCCCCTCCTCTCTTCCTTCAGATGTTTTCCTCATTTTTCTTTTGAGGGCTCTCACTTTTTCTTTAAGTTTTTGCTTCCTTGGGCTGTATGAACTCAAAGACGCAGCAATTTGTGTTCCTACTGATGAGGCTATTTCCTCACCAATTGATGGTCTGTCATCAATTGATGATCTGTCTTCGATTGAGGCTAGAGTACTGTAAATACCTGAAAAACAACCAAATATAATGTTCAAGGCACTATTCTGGAAATCTCATCAAGGGTTGTTACGAATATATGTAATTCAAACCTAAAATTAGAAGCTCTATATGACAAATTACAGATTAAAGCATCTGAAACAATGCTTTCATACCTACTTGATATTGCCGGAGGAGTCGCACAAACTATACTGGTTCCCTCGTGGTGGCACTACATCAACAGACCTACATCAACAACAATGACCATATCTGAAAAGATAAAATTGGTTTTAAGTGATATATTTTATATACACTCTAAAGTTTTCCATTCGTTAATGTGAGTATAGCAAGGGATATTCCCTAATCTCCAGATCACATATTTGATCTTTGAATCAAGAAGTCGAAGTTATTTAAACGTAAACATAAACACTTTGTGACGGATTGAAGCATGCGCATGAAAATTTGGGACTTTGGAAAAGGGAGAGTGTCGCTTCTGTAATACTTCTCTATTCTGTGGCATAATAATATTATTAGATCATTGATGATGCATGATAGTTGGAAATTCGTACACGCATAGCAAGTTCACTTATCCAGAATACGGGCCATGTTGTTTACTCAAAGATTCCCTTTGTTATCGGTGCCAAGGACGTTGCCTTGGAAACCTAAAGTAAACATCTGTGATGAATATGTTTCAAACATTTCAACATATTGATTACAGTTAATTATTTTCCATTTCAAAAATTATTTTCAAAAACATGGGGGATAGAGAAGCAGTAGAAGCTAGCGATGCTATATCAGTAGAGGGTACTGATCTCACCAAAGAAAATGGAACTGAAGAAATCGAAATATTCAAAGAACAAAGCTATGAATCAATACCGGCTCTTCATTCATATCAAATAAAGCCTAGTCTTTTGGAAAGATTCAAAGCGGCACCAGTGAAAGAAATAATACGAAATGTTCAAGCTGAAGTTTTGACGGGAAAGACATACACCCCGGAAAATGCTAAAAAGTGGAGCATTAAAATAGCCAACGAAGTTAATAAGAGATGTAAAGATATAAAAATGCGTCGTTACAAACATATAGCCCAGGTTATTCTGGGGGAACTGAAAGGAGCAGGAGTAAAATCTGTTGTAAGATGCGTTTGGGACTCGGAAACTGATGGATATACTAGTGATATTTTCATGAATGATACTATAGTGTGTGTAACAGTAGTTTTTGCACTTTTCCTCTACTAATCGCCTCGTCTATAAAGGAAATATCAATTATAATTTTCTTCCTTAAACAAGAAAATAGAATACATTTCAGAGTGATGCAAGTAAATTTAATGTTTTTGCTATGTCGGCTATGTCTTTTCACAAACAAAAACTATTGTAGAAAGACGTATTATTTGTTCGTATCACATGCATGAACTACAATCACAGACCAGATCTGTGCTACAATATTGAATACAACCAAGATATAAAAAACATGGAGTGCTCATCTGAAAAATGAGTGACGTCAGCTAGTTGAAAATATAAGGAGTTGTTCATTCTGTGCTTTGAATTAACATGCAAATTTATTCGGTCTGCCTCGGTGGTGCAGCTTACTTGTAAAACCGAAGGTACTGGGTTCGAATCCCGGTGAGCACATGGATGTTGTAAAGTGTCTAGGTGGTGGTGATTTCTGAAGAATCTTAAAAAAAATGATATGTTCAATGTGTCAATGGTTCATAGTGGCCAAGCACAGTAAAAGATAGAAAAAAGGAAAATTTATTTGTACTCTGTGGAATTAACACTTAACCACAGAATAAAGAATTCTACTTCTCTATTCTGTGACTTAACCTTACTTTTATTGTTTTTATTTTTGGATAAATACAATGAGTTTATATGATTTCAGACTGCAAAATTCGATAATTCTAAAATGAGCGAACAGGGTGAAATGAAAGCAGAAGAAACGTGCGTTAGTATATGCCAAGCTGCAGGTCTTGCTAATCAAAGTGCTCCTCTGAATTTTTTCGAAAAACCCTGTTATGAAAAAGTAAAAGATGTAATTAGGTCCGTACAGTCTGAAATACTCACAGGCAAAACTTATTCCTCAGAAGATGCCAAGAAATGGAGTACAGATATTGTGAACGAAGTGAATAGGAGGTTGCGTGATTTGAAAATGCGTAAATATAAGCACATTGTTCAAGTCATTTTGGCTGAATTGAAAGGAGCTGGACTAAAGACTGTTATAAAATCTGTTTGGGACGCCGAAACTGACGGTTTAACAAGCGAAAATTTCTTGAATGAAACTATAATGTGTTTCACTGTAGTGTTTACAATTTTGCTATACTGATCAACTTGAATTAATATATGTTAGTTTATTTCCTACAGTCAATTTTTGAACCACTGAATGACAATATATATTTCCAATTTTTTACTGGGGTTTTTTCTCAACCATTTGATGCTATTTTCCAGATTCAGCTGAAAACAATTTGTAGGAAAAGGTGGTTCAAGGAGACACCAACATATAAGCATTTATTTTAATAACGATTGAACATCATTTAAATATTCCACAAAATCACCTAAATAATTGAGCAACTCTAAGAATGCTAAATTGAGTGATCACAATTAAAGATTGGAATGTTCCATAATATCACTGTAGCCTTAAGAATAATATATGAAAATAGCATAAATATTGCAAAAGCTGATTAAGTACATAATACACTGCAATAAATTTTGAACAGAGATCATGATGTGCTTGGAAACAAGTTTAATAAAAAATTGGGTTCTTTTTATTTGATAGATTTGACTAGGTTAGTTAGTACCACTTTGAAAACTTCTCTAAAAAATATTCATATTTCCATCAAAAACTTCATCGTTTTACTTAATTCAATTTTTTCATGAAAATTTATCTCATTAATTGCTAAATTTATAGTAAGAATGGAAAAATTAACATAAAAATTACGTTCATGTTGAAATAATGAACATCATTGAAACCCTACAAAGACAAATTCGTTGAATAAAATAATATCTATCAAGAACCTAGAACAAGGCACATTAGGAACATGACAAGAGGACCAATTCCCTTTTTAATCAATGATTATATTAATAAGTACATCTGAAAAATATTCAATTTCTTAAATGCGTTTATGACATGAATTAACTTTTAAATGCATCAATGAACAGTTGAACACACAAAACATTACACGTTTTGTCAATATATATTTTATATGGCACATATACACCAAAGAACCTGTGGCATAATTCTTATACTTAGAATATTGCCAGAGTTTGAATTTAAAATTTTACATGTTTGTTCAAGAAAACCTGCCACATTGATACATTAAGCCCTGATTGTTTCCTTTCTCAAGCACCTAGAACTCAGTTTCAGCTTCACTTAAGCACCTCCCCGAATATACATTAAGGAGCCAACGATACAGGATAAACCTTCATTTCAACAAATTCGTCTATTATATTCTTAAATACCTGAGAAGAAGGTTTAGGATGCTTCAGTTCAAAACCTAAATTCTTTAATTTAGAACCATCAAGGTTCAAGTGCTTGTTGAGAAGCACCTCTGCATCCATGTGAGGAGACAAAGGTGTATTTTGGATGTCATCTTGACGACAGGCTTGTGCCCAAGGGTCTAGATGTTTGTCGTTTGCCTCATCTGCAGCATTGGCTAGATCTACCATTGCGCTCAACATAACTCCATAGTAATCTATTTTAATATCGAAAAGTTCTTGTAGTAGCTCTGAAATGGAGCCCTGAGTTGAACCAGCATCATCCACTATATTATAAATCTGTAAGAAGGTAATGGTATGGTTAAAACATAAGTTACCTGTTGTGAAACCTCAATAATGTTTTATTAGTACATTTTAATGCTAGAAGAAAGATTTTAACACTTACCTCTCCAGCTGTATCGTCCCTATTCAGCAAAAACCATATAGCTCGACAAACATCTTCAACATGGACAGTATTTAATTTCACATTTGAATTCCATAATAATTTCATTGTTTCCCCTAACTTCCTATAAACACCTGCTACCATGATTCTTTGTACTATTGATCCTCTATCACCAGAACCATAGACTATAGGAAGTCTGAGTACTGTAAACTTTAGGTCCGACATCTCTTTCAGTTCCACTTCAACCTAAAAAACCACCATAAAAATTTACACAATCACAAGATTATACATGACATTCACCTGTGTTTTGAATTTAGCCACGTTTGTCCAGGGCTCCATAGGTCCATCTTCTTTATGAGCAACCTTCTCTGAAGAACTCATATTACCACAAGACAACTCTATATAATGTTTAACCTTAGTTTGGGCCGCTTCCTTAGCACAATTCAGGCTCAATTTTAGTATCCCTTCGTTGTATATCGGATCACTCTGTGATCCTTTGGTTTCACCGGCACAGTTAACAACGAAATCCCAACCAGAATCACTTGAGAAAGCATTCTTACAAGAATCTAAAAATAGAATCTAAGTGAATTCGTTCCGATTACTAGGATTCAATGAAAAAAACCTGGATTAATTAAGTTAGCGCTTTTGAATTCAACTATGGGATTGTTGATGTAATCCTGGTGTATCTTATTCAGCCACGCGACTTGAGGAGGAACCTTATCAACTATTCTTATTGAAGAAGTTAGTTCATTTTTCACCAAATATGATACCAAATTCCGTCCAATAAAACCACATCCTGAAAATTGTATACGTGAGATTTCAGTATTATTTATAAAGGAAGCTTACCTCCAAGAATAAGAACCCTTGGTTTTTGCATTTTTGATAAAATCAACTTTAGAGATACCCTAAACGCCGGTTTTTAAACATTGAACTTCGGCTCGGCAACTCCTATCACTTATCAAAAGTCGTTAACCGACTGTACTTGTATTGCAGCTTGTAGCAAGGCCACAACCACAGGACAAAGATAAAAAAATATGCAGCCAGCGGAAGTCGGTATCTTTGATCTTCGAATGGTTTCTCAAATTTATGAATACTTCTTCAGAAACCTCTTGTTGCATTGTTTCATCATCTTATTCAAGAGGGTGTAAGATGATATATGATAAGTTGATTGAAATTTGCTCTTGTGAACTTTACGAACCACAATAAATTGATCGGCAATGTGCTATTTCATAATTAGTAATATTAAATGCGAAAGAAAAGACAATGGAATAAAATCATCAATTAATAATCTGAAATCTGACAAAATTTACATTGAAAATCACGGCCATTAGAGGTCCGAATAGTTAGAATTTTTTGACCCCTTACTTTACGATTCTATGAAATGACATGGAAGAGGTAAGAGCACAGAACATCAAATATAAGAGGGATAAGAGGTTAGAAATAATAGAAAGACAGAACAAAACATTAAACTACTACACTCTAAACTCTACTGAAACCAAAGAGAAACAACAAATTCTAAATTCAGAATTAAATTTCGCAATCGAAATGGAACAAGAAGAGAAAGAAACGAAACCTATCGTTGAAACAAAATCCTCGATGGAAATACTTTCTGAATTATTCAGCACATTCGATGCTGATCCTCCAATCATCATAGGAGATGAGTTATTATCGAACGGTAGCAAAAAATCCAAAAAGAAAAAGAAGAGCAAGGATAAGAAACACAAGAAAAAAAGTAAAAAAAGAAAGCGAAGTAGAGATCGAAGTGGTAGTAGTAGCAGCAGTTCCCATGAATTGGATTTCGACTTGTCTAAACTACTAGTAAAACATGAACAATCTGTAGAAAAGAAAATCAAGATAGAAGGAACTGACCTGTCCTTGAGCTTGGATAAAATAAATGAAAAAGATCCAGAGGAGGAAATTGATGTTAAGCCCAGCATCAGTTTGTTGGAAAAAGCGGTAGAGAATGAAGAAGGCGAAATATCTTCTGATGAGGAATTAAAATATAGTTCGAAACATAAGAAACACAAAAGCAAACACAAACATAAAAAGGATAAATCAAAGGAAAAGCCAGAAAAACATTCAGAAAACTTGTCAGACATCACTTCTAAATCAAAACATCGCCATAGGAGTTCATCCCCAAATCATCGACCAAAACAAAAGGATGATCGAGAAGATTTTTACAAGGTTAAAGGCGACTTTAAAGATAGGAATCGGTCTAGATCCCCTCATAAACATTTAGACTTACGGCACAAAATAAAGGATACCAAGCATTCTAGTTCCAGTCGAAAAGATGATGGAAACTCACCTTTCAGACATTCTGATTCCCGATATAGAGAAGATTATAAGGCAAATAGTAGATACCAAACACACGATGATTTTTATAAACCGCGCGATAGAGACAGAAGTTATGATAGGGGCAATAAAGAGGATTTTTATGGAAGCAGAAATATTGATAGAAATAGGGATGAGAAGTGGAGAAGGTGAGTTTTGATTATGTCTCAAATATAAGGTTGAAAATATAAGTTTATTTACCATCAACTTTGAATTGAATTCACATTGAATCCAATTTTACTTTCAGATCTAGAGATCACAGCAAAGATAACAAGTATAGAGACAGAAGATATACTCCAGACAAAGATTCTTCATATATAGACAAGAAGAAACTGTTGGAGATTGCAAGAAAGAATGCCATACAGATGATGAAATCTGGCAACTTGCCAGGAGCCCTGAGTTTGGGCCCTCAAGCGCAAGAGAAAGTTATTGCAGCTATCAGAGCTGGCGGTAAAACTATAGAGGAATTGACTGATTTTTGTAAAACTCTGGCAACCAAGGAAGATCTGGGTGAACTTTCCGATGTAGAAGACGAAAAATGTAGTGCTGATAGTGATAATGATAAACCTTTCAATCATCCTTTTCAAATTAAAGACAGACCAACCACAATTACAATGAATATAAAGGTAACTACTAGTTTTGAACTAGAGCTATCAATTCAAACAGATTTACTCAAGAATTGATGTACTGAGTACATTAAACGACTGGTCCAGATGATGTATTGCGTCCGTTGAACTAACTGATTTAACTTTCTTGTACTTTCCTTAAATCCAATCTATTTTCAGAATTCTGTCCCTTTGCCAGTGAAAAGTACCCAAGAACGAACGACGGAGCTGAGGATGCAATTTCCAGTCAGTAGTGGACAGCATCATCGAAAGAATGAAAATGAATGGATTCCCGTTGAACCAAAAAAAGATGTGCCTCCTGTGCCAAAGGCATCGATTATGCTAACCAAAGAAATTGTGCCGATTACACCACTGATTCCACCAACGAACTCTACACCTGTTTTGTCTACTGTACCAGCTCAAGTTCCTGCACCACTACCTGATGTAAGTGCACACCGTGTTTCTTGCTGCTTTCTTTGAACAAAGGGATGAAATTAAGATTATTCACATAAGTTACATTCATATTTTTTCTGTTTGAATTATTTGTCTCCCAAGAATTCCTCTATTTTTTGTTATTATTAGTGAATATCGATGCAATTTCATTTATAGACTGCTCAACAGCAAATAGATATTGGAGCAATCGTTTCTCAAAGGTTAACGGCAATGAGAAAACTTCAGGAAAATCCACACGATGTACAAGCTCTTTCTCAAATGTATCGGTCTACAAAAGAGGTAAAAAGTGCAAGTACCATGGACTTACATTCATTAAACTCTATTTTCCTTCAGGTTCAAACTTGGGCTGAGAGTAAACAACAACCAGGTCAGTTCACAGGTGCAATTGGTGGAAATTTTCTATCTCACTCTGAGCTTACGTCTGGGTACCAAGCGTGGGCGAAGAAGGTAATTTGTCTATTTTTCAAAAACTCCCCAACTAATGATATCATTTATTGGTCATACTAAAATTATGTTCACCCAATGAATGATGAAAAAGGGAAACAACATTTGAAATCTACATGCTACCTATTGTTGCAATGATTAGGAAACTGAAATTATTTTCAACCAACAATCACAAGGAATATTTCAGTAGTACTAACCAACAAAATTGGTTGTAAATCTGATAGTTTCGGAGTTTTTTCTTCTGTTTATTGTACTGAATTTAGTCTTTAAATCAACTCTCTTTCGAAGAAATTAGCTGCCAAACTACCAAAAATTATCTTCAGATAACATTTTCCACTAAGAATAATCTCAGATTACTTCGATATAGTTCACAATCTTTGTGTGACGATGAGCGTCGTTTTCAATATTTAATGTACAAAAAATATTCAACAAATATTTAACCTCTAATTTGAACGAATTTGCCCACTTTGGCATCAGCGCGGAAATTATTATTCTATGAAGCGCACTTTCATTGCTGGACTGGTGGTGATGACATAACGAAAGGTAGATTCTATGTATCTTGAGACCGATGAATGCTATTCCGATTTCCGACAAGAATTACGAAACAAATCACCTAATAAAAATACGGAAGTAAAATCAATCATCCCACGCCAATTTACAATATGGGTAGGTCAGGTTAGGTTGGCTAAAGTTGGGATAATGCCGTTGAATTTCATCTTATTTTGGTCCAGAAATGTCTTCCAAACTTGAAAAATACGATTATTCAAGGCCAGTGCCCTAATTGCCATTATCCTAACTATAGGAATATGCCTAGATTAGCAATAATTGAAAATTTATGTTGTGAAGATCTATTTCGTATTTCACACCAGCATTTAATTCATCTGTCAGATGAAATTGCGCCGATGCAAAACTTCACTTGAACAAGGATTCGATAAAATTTGAGGTTAAATGGTTGTCGGATATTTTCGTTGTTTTTTCATTGAATATCAATCAAACTGGAAAAGAGACGATTTTCGTTGTGGAAGGGATATCAATTATTTTCTATAAGAGTTCAGTTAGTGGGCCCGTAAGTGTTTATTTACATTCTAAACCAAATACAGAGTGATTTGTTGCCAGGAGACCAAACTCGGTACAATTAAATAGAAGGCGGATTACCATTTGCGAATCTCCGGATCTATATATATTAAATCTTATCCACATGACTTGTTCTATTTCAAACTTTGCAACAAGCTCAGTACTCAAGATCCTTGGTCAACATTATTTTTGAATTATTCTCGCCACGTTCATAACAGCAGGTCAGGTTTTGCCAATTATGGTAAATCTGGCATTTTGTCCGAATTTCATTTGATTTCCTACATAGGTTTGGCATGTAGATATCAAACATTTCACTCCATGCTTATGAACCAAATTTTCAGGTAAGATTCTAAGAATCTAGACAGGCACAGACCATTTCTGAGATTTCAGAGGTGGATTCTGTGTCTGTTGACAAACATGGTACCCTGAAGTCACTGATATCTTAGATTTTCAAGTTACAAAATTAGAGAAAAGCACTGGCATTAGTCAATCCCTGTATTACAATAAAGATCTCTCATAAATGATCTTTGACCAGTTGACCACTTCTTGAGACACTGCGTATATTCGAATTATTTCTCGATGGTTTTTTTGTTAGATATCTGTTGACAGTCTAGCATCAAGCAGTCGTCAGTTAAAGAAATAATTAACGAATCTTTAACTGATGACTCTGTCACCTGAGAATTTGTTTCAGGCATTCAGTGACAGTTTATTGAGCCAAGGTTTCAAGAAAAAGACGTTTACAATGGAAGTAGTTGGATTTGGTAAGTTCAGTGAAAGCGTTGAGTAAACTAACAACAAAATGGTGGGTAATTACATTATGAACGTTCAGTATGAAAAAAAATGAAATCCAAGCTTTGGGCACTTGAATAGGTCTACACAAGGTTTACATGTTTTATAAGTCTGTCAAGGGAGTTGAACACCATTTAAAAAAAAATTTTTATTCAATACAGTTGAAGAACTACACAGGGTACTTTCAAAGATTATTTGGCATATTAGGGGCCGTATTTATAGTTGTTCCTTGAGGCTTCCTTACTGAAGGCCGCCTTGAATTTGCTTTTCTATGGAAACAAATACAAGTTTGTTTGCATAGAAACATAGAAAAGCAAATTCAAGGCGGCCTTCAGTAAGGAAGCCTTAAGGAACAACTATAAATACGGCCCTAGGTTTTACTGGAGAACGGAATATGGCATTATTTTAACAATTTTGTTCCTTAGATAGTGTGATGCGCTGCTTTTAATTTCCGATTATGCAGAAATGGTGGTTCAACAGGTCTTTTTAGACATTGATACATCATTAGTTCAAATAAACCTGTATTGAAGTCACAGCCATGCCCAATTGATTTCGTTTATTTTTTATTTGAACGCTCGATACTAATAAATGATATAGGTATGTAACAAGATGAAAAATAGGATCATTGTAAATAAGTTATGTAAGAAACTGATGATAATGGTTGACCTCCAAGTTAAACTTCTTCATATTCCCGACTTGAAGCGAAAGCAAAATATACCGGGTGTCTCTGAAAGACGGAGACACGGTATATCTTTTGATTCGGACGTTTTAGAAACGGCTCGTACTCCCCCCTATTGGGTCGACAGATGCGGGGAAGGGGCCTTTGGATTGGTAGATCTTGATCTTAACATGTTTTTACCAGTTGAAATCATGGACCTGTGGACGGTGGAGCACCGCGTTTTTGCTTACGACAGATACGTCCGTAATAAGGAGTCCGTCACGGCCGTTCAGCGTGATTTTTGTCGCCATTTCAATATCCACCGAAATCGGGCTGTTCCCTCTCGAAACACCATTTTTCGTTGGGTTAAAGCACTTCGCACACGAGGTGAATTGATGGGGAAAAGGCCACCAGGAGCTCAACGAACAATTCGAATACCTGAGATCGTTGAAGGAGTACGAAAAGCAATTCTTCGCAGTCCGAGTCGATCTGCTCGCCAGCATGCTGCTGAACTTCGCCTCTGTGATCGTTCGGTAAGGCGTATTTTGCGTTTAGAACTGCGGTTTCTCTCCTATAAATGGGGGTTTTCCTGAATTAATTTGGGTTGTTAATGCAAATTTGAACATAATTATTATGGGTTTGATTCATCATTTTCCCAAATTACCTTCAGAAAGTTTTCAAAATTGGGGTTTGGGATTTGCCAGACATGCACGAAGTGACAACGGTGTTTAACTGTTTAGTAGAATAGCTCTTTCTGCTATAGAAGAATGAAATATTTATTCCTATTCTGTGGTACACACGTGTTTTTTGTCAATATAACCAAACAATTTCCGTTTGCGATTTGTCAGTTATATGACAGTCTATGCTCTTCTTTTTCTATTCCTTGATCGTTGTCTTCTACTCTAACCAGATCGAAGTATAGCTATCTCTGTTTTCCTAAGAAAAGTGACACATTTAACGTCCTTTTCTTTCCGAGAAAGCTGAATTCGACGTTGCCATATCGTGCACTCAAGACAAATCCCTTTAAATGCGAATCCCGATTTTTATTTTTCAGTTTTAGGTGATCAAACATTTTTAAAAAAATATAATATTGAAATTATATATTTGAAATGTGATGTTCTTAAGGTTTTTCATGAAAATTTCTACATTTTCGTTCGAAGGAAAAACCCCCATTCCCGTTGTGCAACAGTTACAGCCTGGGTATTAAGCACAACGAATGCACTTCGCCCGTGAGATGGAAGCACTTGTTGGGCAAAATGAGAACCTCGTTTTGTTCATGAGCGATGAGGCTCACTTTCACCTCAATGGCCACTTTAATCAGCAAAATTGCCGTTATTGGGCTGATGAAAATCCCCAACACAAGCCCCGAATATTGGAGGAATTGAAGGAAGCAATTCGCGCGGAAGTTGTCGCAGTTGAAAGAGCAACGTTGGAAACAGTTTTCGGAAACTTCCAAGAAAGACCGCAGGAGTGTATCGCGAAACAAGGACGCCACCTGACCTTTTTCGAGTAACAATTACCGGGGTTATGATTTTTTCGAAAACGTCATAGTCTTCTCTGCTGGACCATGTATATCAACGTTGCTCCATTTCGTTGAATAATTTTTGTGACTCCATTTCGTTTGTCACCCTTAGTTTAAATTAGAACTCATTTTCCTTATTTGAATTATACGAAGATTTTTTGAAGGGGAATCTGTATTTTCAACAGGTGTTGATATGTAAACTACGAGGAGCGTGAGAAAAGTAACTAGACTAATTCTTCACCCGCCATATTTTTCAAACTACCATATTGTCTCCTTCAGCCGTAATACATTGGCGAGTCATTTTCGCAGTTTTGAATAGAAATGTTCCCCATAAGCCTAATTCAACTTTTCAACATAAAATTTGATGGCTTAACGTCGCTCCAAATTTCGTTATTAATCTGGCAGGAATGAACAAGTAGAACAACATAGTGTTGCCAGATCGCTTGGGAGTTGCCAGTCCAATTACTGTTCTCACAAACCTCGTATGCTGAAGACTGCTCCTGAATGTAGTGCAAGAACTAAGCATGTTCTCAGTCGGTACGCCTAGGTTATAGTGTTTTTGCATCATGAACCAGTTAAATCCCTTCAATTTACATCCATAGTTTCTTAGGATCAACTCCAATCTGCTGCTCCTCTCTCTGGTGGCATGGGAATGCATTTATTACAAAAAATGGGTTGGAAACCTGGTGAAGGTTTGGGCAAAGAGAAAACAGGAGCCCTGGAGCCCCTATTGCTTGAGGTAAAACTAGATAAAAGAGGTCTAGTCGCCAATGAGGAATCTCAAAGAAAGAAAAAGACTAAGCAGGTGCAGAAAGCGCCTCAAAACCAAAATGGCAAGCATCCAGTGTCTCTATTGGGAGAATATGCTTGCAAGAATAAACTGGGGGCCCCCACGTATGATCTTTGTTTTGAATGCGGTCCTGATCATAAGAAAAACTTTTTATTTAAGGTGAGTAGTATACGTAACGATGAAAAAAATTAAACTAAATTGTGTTAATCTTCATCCAAATTTATTTATCTGGTTCAAGATATCATCTAAATATGAAATGGCACAAAATTACAATTTCCCGATGGTTTTTGATCATACCTTATTACTCCAGTCACGTTTTATAAAGCCAGCTGGTAGGCTATGGAAGTTTGACACCATCCACTCTACATAGTTGAAAAATGATAGGTTAAGTTCATTTTCCTGTCAGATAACTACGCGACGTCGTCCGTTCTACACAAAGATCGTAGTCGTTCCGTATGTAACCAAATCATTGGGTCCTTAATGAAAATATGTAAAAAATGGCAAGGCCTCGCTGAATTATTTGTGATAAACCAACTTGATACTCCAAGGCCTATCGACTGACTTATTTTTCCATCGCAACATCTGCATTCACTATTTCAATTATTGGATTATGTCGTTAATGAGAGCTTTTTTGTACCGTTGATTAAAAGAATATGTTATTTTAGGTCACACTGAATGGTATGGAGTTCAAACCTAACGTTGCCAGCCCCAATAAAAAAGAAGCAAAAGCGAGTGCTGCATTGTTATGTTTGCAAAAACTGGGTATTGTAACTCAATAAAGTATTGAAAAAAAATTTACTTCATATTTTATGGAAATCATTGCATTGTTGTGTCAGCAATGAAGAAGTGATAAAGGGTCATAAATGTCTGTTGAATAGTTATGAAGAAATATATATTATATACAGGGTGTTCGTAAATTGGAGGTACAACTAAAGGGGTGATTACGTGGATGATAGCAAGAATTAGAACCTTGTTAACTTTTCTTGTCAAACGATTTATTTTCGAGATTCAGGGTATTACGGTTTGAATTTTGTCATTATTTTTGCATTTCTGCAGATATATCACCCTGTAAATTTTCATGGGAAATTGGGATTTCTTACAATGTAATATTTTTGCCAAATTTCGGCTGAATATCTTGAGACATTCAGATCCTATGAGAAAACAATTTTGGAAAAAATTCAGATTTTAACACCCTCTATATTCCGAAAACGCAGCATTTGCCATCTTTATGTGACTTCATTGTTGATATCAGCCAAGTCATGGCCTATCTTTGGTTTTTCTTTAAATTGGTCACACCCTGTATGGTATAGATGAAAAAATTACAGGTGATTCTCGAAATGTAGAAAATTTATTATCACAATAACAATAATGAAACAACATTCAAACGAATATGTTCAAAAAAATTCAATATATTTTTATTCAATAATTATAAATCTAAATGCAACAATACTTTTATTTTCTTAACACATTCTAATGAGATGTATATTTTAGAGAACTTTTGTCAGGAAATTGGTGTTATGATAAGTTGTAACTTCAGTTCGTTATTATGAATTCCTATCAGATAGGAATTTTCATGCATATGCCGTTCATTGTTCAACATGTCGAAAGGTATTATATAATCAATGTTTATTTCTGCGTCTACTTCGTGGATGTAATGAATCTCGCTCTTAACCTTCATAATGTGCTCTACATTCTTCCTAACTCCATAAATTAAAATTGAAAATTTGAACTTCGCAGGTTCATAGAGTTTGACACAACAAATCTTTAATCGTACCGTTGAAACAACCTTCTGTGGTATTTCATAACGGCCTTGCCAAATGACCAGATAGCCAGGATCAAATAGAACTCCTTTCGCAAATAAATGTGCTATCCACTTGTTTCTATTTTGTTTGGAGGAATTCTCAGATTCAAACAGAGAGGAGTTTGTGTAAAATTCAAAAGAACTCTTGTGAAACTTTGGGAGCGACTTGAAGTTGGAGATATTTAGGGTGGCACAGTAAGTGTCGATTGTGTACAAACGAGGTTGAACCATTTCTTTATTCTCATCCCACCAAGAATCAGAAACGTTTTCATGGCTGCCAGAGTGCAACTCCATACTCGTTGACATTCTATCCCAAAAAAAATCCTTATTTTTTTTCACTAAAGGTGAACGAAGTAAATCTGCAATCTCTCTGGGTTTTATCATAGGAAACCGTATATGTTGCATCACTAATTCTGTTAAATATTTTATGTATTCTGCAATTTCATCAGCACCTTTCATTTCTGTAGTGTCATGTTCTAATTCATTTTTTAAACGTTCATTTTCTGCCTCCAATTTAACTTTTTGCAGATTTAACCATTTAACTACACAGTTGTAAAGCATGACTTCATTATAAATTACAAGGTCGTTCTGTTTGAGAATGAAAACCATTGTTTCAGGATCCATATTAAAAAAATCAGTGGTGTTAGAAACAGTTTCAAAATTCAACTTAATGAAGTCTTCGCAAACTGTCGCCATTTCTTTGGGGCCACAAGACTGTAAGTATTGTAGCCATGAAAACAACTGGTTGTGGGAAGAAGCATGGGGCACATGATCGAACATGTATTGCAAACACAACTTGGATAAACTCTGAAATTATTTTGGTGAAATCCACATGAAAAACTTTCGGTGTAACCTACCTTGACCATATACTTGTCAGCTAAGGAAAGAATTGGCTGAACGTTTGTGTGTGTAATCATCAATTCTCCAGTATAAAAATATTCTAGAAACGAATGGAAAACTTTTTCACATTGTGGAATCTCACAAAGAACTACTTGATTTTGACTGCATTCATTCCATTCAGGTTTCATTAGCATGACCTAAAGGAATGGAGAGATAAAGTGAACATTGTGGATGATCCCGAGTTCAATATTCGTTCAAAAATTTTAGTAACCTGAAACACGTCGCTAGAAGCGCTAAGAATCAGTCTGTGAGCCCCATATTCTTTATCTCCCACTTTGAGGAACACATCACACAGTTTCTTTTCCTTGTAAAGATCTTTCAGAATCTTTAGTATATGGTCCGAATTATCTACCTAGAATTTATGGGATTATCTATTGGAAATATTTTTCGTTGGGTGATTTACCAATAGTTGGCACGGAGTGGATGAAGATATTGTTGATGATTCATGCCGTTTTGCGGTTTTCCTATAAGGATTATCCATTTAACTAATAATTACGTTATTTTGTTTGAAATTGTAACATAACCCACAAATGCCAGCAAATTTTAACCTCAAATAAAATTTCAAAGATTTCTATGGATCCTTAGTTCACTGATTTTCTTTTAGCCAGAATGGACTCTGCCAATATGCATAGTTATATTATGCGTCTCGTCCTCTAGATCATTTAATGTAGTACACCCATTTCTGTACGAAGTGATCACATATTCAGAGTAAGAAAAACAAATTTCTGCATTTCTATGGTTATTTCTCACTCTGTGTTACAACCCTGCCGCTTCCAGGGTATCCCGCCATTATTCATTTATGTGCGAAAGTGTTGTGAAGCAAAAAAGTTTCACGAGAAAATGGGACGAAGGAAAAGACACTACTCCTCTACATCGAGTTCAAGCTCATCCAAAGACAAAGGGGCTCGTATTAGAAGACTGGAACATGAAGTGAAAAGACTCAAGAAGAAAAGCTTTCTAAGGAAATTTTAGTGCCACGTGGCTCACATTGGCCACATTACAGCAGTAACTTGATACGTTTCTGAGAGAAATTATATCATAGCCTTTTATGGTTGAGTTACTTGATATAGAAGTGTCCTGAGAGGATTGTATCTATATAACTTGATACATCCTGAGAGGATTTTTATCAAGCAACAGTTACAGTGGTAACTTGCTATATTTCTGAGAGAAATTACATAGCCTCCACAGATGAGTTGCATCTATAACTTGATAGATCCTGAGAGGATTTTTATCAAGCAACATTTACAGTGGTAACTAGCTATATTTCTGAGAGAAATTACATAGCCTTCACTGATGAGTTGCATCTATAACTCAGTAGGTCCTGAAAGGATTTTTTATCAAGCAATAATGGTTGTATTGTTGACTTATTTCTGTGAGAAATTACATAGCATTCACTGATGAGTTGCATCTATAACTTAGTAGGTCCTGAAAGGATTTTTTATCAAGCAATAATGGTTGTATTGTTGACTTATTTCTGTAAGAAATTACATAGCATTCACTGATGAGTTGTATCTATAACTTGATAGATCCTGAGAGGATTTTTATCAAGCAACATTTACAGTGGTAACTAACTATATTTCTGAGAGAAATTACATAGTCTTCACTGATGAGTTGCATCTATAACTTAGTAGGTCCTGAAAGGAATTTTTATTGAGCAATTATGGTTGTATTGTTAACTTATTTCTGTGAGAAATTACATAGCATTCACTGTTGAGTTGTAAACCATGAAACGTCCTGAGAGGACCATCATCAGAATCATTATTTTTGAATAATGTATTAATATATAATCTTGTTGCATAGGTCAATCACAAAATTATATTGAGTATATTATACTATAATACCTAAGGAGGACTACAAGG
Source organism: Myrrha octodecimguttata (assembly GCA_958510865.1). Taxonomy (NCBI): domain Eukaryota; kingdom Metazoa; phylum Arthropoda; class Insecta; order Coleoptera; family Coccinellidae; genus Myrrha; species Myrrha octodecimguttata. Next base: position 14,119,475 of record OY294063.1, on the reverse strand, counting down.
ATAACCCAAACCAGTTGAGTACCATCATCCTGGGAATTTTGGGACATAGACAAAAAAAAAAAACGGGATCTTAGAGTGCAAAAATCCCAGAACCAGATTGGAACCGCCATGACAGCAATTGCTCAGGATCTAACTGAGGCCATAAAAAGGGAAGACCCTAATACCACCCTCATTGAATGCATTAGTGATACATCACTTTTGGCAGTAGTTCATTTTGATGAATTGTCATTAAGAAGAGCACTAATATATCCAGCTATCAATGATGAATTGAATGAGACACTCAACTGCAGTTGATGGTTTCTTGTATGGAAATAACCTTGGGGAGAAAATCGAAGAGAACAAGGCCTTGGAAAGGGCTTCCAAAAATCTAAAGATTAGCAATAAACTAACAAAGCAGGCTACTACGAAGACTGGGAAACCTTTAAACTCAAAGGGCCAGCCCCCTGCTTTGTTAACCTATGCAAGAGGCAGATGGCCAGAGCCTCGGAAAAAGAGAGAGCAGAAGCAATTTCCACAACAACTCATCCTACCAGAAACAACGCTCAAGTTGGAAAAGACTAGAGATAAATTGTCATGCTGGTCGCTGAAGTTTTTGCCAATAGTTGGCTAGCATTTACCAGAGATTCATTAATTTCATCCTGGCTTGAGGGGTATAAGATTCCATTTGTGGAAAGTCATGTGCAGGTTAATGCTCCTAAAGAGCCTGTCTGGACTTTAAAGGAAAGGAGAGAGACAGAAGATCATATCTTCCAACTATTGAGGAAAGGGCTTATAAGCGAATGTTAACCAATCAAGGGACATTTTATCTCAAACATATTTGTTATTCCAAAATCAAACGTTTCCACTAGACTGATTCTTAATTTGAAAGCTCTGAATGAATTCATTTCAACTGAACACTTCAAGTTGAAGGACCACAAGGTGGTAACTGAATTAGTATTTTCCCATTGTTTTCTGGGGACAATGGATTTAACAGACGCATATCATATGGTACCTGTTCTTGTACAGGATCAGAAATGTTTACTTTTCACGTTTAATGGGGTTCTATACCCATATGTATGTTTGCCATTTGGCCTTAATACAGCACCCTGGGTTTTCACGAAGATAATGAAACCAGCACCTTCTTATGTACGTGGAATTAATTTCTTGTCAGTTCTATACTTGGATGATTTTCTGCTGATAGGAGATACTTTGAGAAAATGTTCTGAAAATATCAGATCCACAACTGCTTTTTTACAAAAAATTTGATTTATCATTAACTGGGAAAAAAGCAAATTGATTCCATCTCATGAAGTACAATATTTAGGGTTGATCTATAATTCTAGGAGTATGACTGTTAGGCTTCCTCAGGATAAACAAGAGAGGATTATAAGCTTGATTAATAAGAAAACGCTAAGCTAGTTGGGGCGTTGGTATCTACTTGTCCGGCTGTTAAGTATAGCTGGTTATACACCAAAGCTATGGAGAATGAAAAGTTCTTAGCTTTAAAAGCTTCCAACCAGTGTTATGATAATGAAGTGAGAATTCCGGATTCCATTGAAGCGGATTTAATGTGGTGGAAAGCTCATGTTTCTTGTTCAAATAGTTTGAGGCCCACCACTTACTTATTGGAAATCTTTAGTGATGAATCACAAAGTGGGTGGCGAGTATGTTGTAATGGCTCCAAGGCCAATGGGTTTTGGATAACACTGAGAGATTGCACCATATTAACTGCCTAGACCTTCTAGCAGCATTTTTTGAGCTGAAATGCTTTGCGGGAAAATTAATGAACTGCAATGTATTGTTGCGTATTGATAACACAACAGCGATTGCATATATTAACAGAATGGGGGGGGGGCACAATATATGCATTTGAATAAGCTTACAAGAAACATTTGTCAATGGTGCGAAAATAAGAATATTTTACTGCATGCATCTTATATTTCGTCAGGCGATAATAAAGAAGCAGATGAACAGTCACGCAGCATGATACCAGACACAAAATATGAACTAGCTGATTATGCATTTAAGACAATCCAAGAAAGATTAATGAATCCTGAGATAGATCTATTCGCCTATAGAAATAACAAGAAATGTTCGCTTTTTATATCCTGGCATTCAGATCCGGATGCTATGACGATAGATGCTTTCACGATTTCTTGGACCAATATTAAATTCTATGTTTCTCCGTTCTGTCTGATCCCTCGAGTCTTAAAGAAAATTATTATATAAAGGGCAGAAGGAATTGTAATGGTGCCAGAGTGGCCTACACAACCATGGTACCCTCTTTTTACCTCTCTACTAACGGGAAAACCCATGAGCTTCACTCCTTCTGCTGGGTTACTTGTTTCAATTGATAAGAAACCATATCCTCTTTGCAGGAAGGTTACCCTGGTGGCAGGACTGTTATCGGGGAGGGTTTAAAGAAGAATTAAGCCTTAAGTTATGGCGCAACTGGTGTAAATTACGTAAGATATCTTATTTGAGGAACTCAGTAACATATATTGGAATTTTTGACGGAGCAGTTTCATAAGGGTGCCTCTTACAGTGTACTGAATACAATAAGATCGGCTCTTTCTCTCCTGATCTCACCAAAGGTACGATCTGATTTTCGGATGAGAAGATTTTTAAGAGGAGTTTACAGGCTCAGGCCCTCCTTGCCAAAGTACAATACTACTTGGAATCCTACCATATCGTACTTGATTATTTGGCTCCGTTTTGTCCAGATGAAGAGACTAGTTTGCAGTCAGTAACTCTCAATTAGCTACCTTATTAGCAATTAAAATGACACATCGGGTTAAGACACTTGCTGCAATTGAGGTGGAAAATATAGAGATGGTAGACAGGTAGATCATTATAATGATACCTGCCAGGATCAAAACGTTAAGTGCCTAGAAAATTCCAGCGATCATTTTTAATCTCCTTTTTCGATGAAAAGCCCAGCATCTGTTCTGCCAGGACACTTGCATCTTACTTAAAAAGAATGAAGCTGCTAAGGCGTTCTACAAATAAGTTATTCATTTCGTTCAAAAGACCTTATGCAGCAGCCTCCAGCCAAACTTGGAGTAGATGGTAAAAAGCTACATTGAAGAAAAGTGGCCTTCAAACACCTGTAGTGCCCACAGTACTAGACATGCGAGTACATCGGCGGCATCACGAGAAGGGGTATATCCGTGGATATTATAAGGGAAACGGCAGAGTGGACATCTGCCTCAGATAACTTCAAAACGATTTTATAATAGATCCGTCTACTCCACTGACACTATGGTCAAAGTTGTATATTTAAGTTTCCTTATTCTGAATGGAACTGAAATTAAAACTTTAGTGAGAGTACTTGGTACTGTAGTGGTATTTGGTTGCAACCACTTTTTTGCTAATTCATGTTGTAATATAGTGGCTCTGAACATCTACATTAAATGATCTAGAGGACGAGACGCATAATATAATTTAAAGATTAAACGAACTTACCTTAAGTGAAGTTCAATCTTAATTATATGTAGCGTCTCGTCCGAATAGATCATTCCCTCCCACCCTAACCCAAGCATCAATTAATAATAAATTTAAAATTACAACATGAATAACAAATTCCAAGTGTTAATAAGGTAGCTCCTCGAATAAAGAACTAGTTCTCTATCCGAAGAGCTCCATATTCAAAAAATTAGCTTTAAAGATAATGGCGGGATACCCTGGAAGCGGCAGGGTTGTAACACAGAGTGAGAAATAACCATAGAAATGCAGAAATTTGTTTTTCTTACTCTGAATATGTGATCACTTCGTACAGAAATGGGTGTACTACATTAAATGATCTATTCGGACGAGACGCTACATATAATTAAGATTGAACTTCACTTAAGGTAAGTTCGTTTAATCTTTAAATAATTATGGCTTGCCATGAGTTGACTTCAATCGCAGATGAACCATTGCAACAAATATTGTTTGGAAAATTAAAAAAAATCAATTTGAGGAAATAAATCCTTCACTTTCAATTATATTTATTATCACAAGTACGTACATATTCCATTCAAAAATGCTGTAGTGCAAATTTGTGTCTTAAATTCTAAAGACTCATACTGACGGAAGCAACTGAAAATAAAATTCGAAGGAACTTCTGACTACTATTTGTTGAGATATCTATCACGGATTTGAAGAAGACGAGTGATTGTTGTCTTTCAGATGAAAATCGCCCCATTTCTCTGAAGTTGAAACTTTTCGATTACAACTAAAATAATTTCAGGTACGCGATAGTGCGAAATTCACGTGCATCAGTATGCGGCCTTATCATCTTCATATATGGAATTTGACATTTATAAAAATAAATGAACTATTAATTAGTATAAAATTTGTTTAGTTATCCTATGAGCTACATTATGAAATACATATTTACAAACTGTGAAAGAATTTGATTTCTAATAATATCGTGCTATATTCAGCGATATCATACACAATATTATTGAATGAGTTTAGATTTTGCCGTCATGGACAGTATACACAAGATTTATTTTCTGTGGAAATAATCGATCATAGAATACGCTAAAATTTTGAATTTCATGAATATATTTCAGGAAATTGTATAATAGCAGCTTGGATTTCACATTGCAGAGTTGTATTCGCCTTTGGGCAATGTGACTAACGAAATTTCTACAGTTTTTCCCGCTACATAACTATTTCTATCGATTTTATCTTCACTCTGACCAACTGGAATAACTAAGCACAACAGAGCTCCTAAGAGAACGATTACAGCAACGGCAAATATCGGTATTTCGCAATGTTCATCCATAAGCAAGCCAAACACCATGTTACTCATCATCGCCCCAGTTCTGCCAACAAACATCGCAAGGCATATTGCTGTGGCTCCAACACTTGTAGGAAATAGTTCCACAACAACACCGCTGAGTGACATATTAGCCACTATCATACTGGCTTGAAAAATACACGCCACGATCAAATTTTGAGTGGCTGATCTCAGCCAATATATGGAAGCTGAGGATAGACCTCCCAGAGCCATACAGACCAACGGAACCGTCCTTATGGAGACCTTGGTCGAAATATAGCCACAGAAAACGCTTGTAACCAGAGAAGTTAACCCCATAGCCACGGTATTTTGTATCACAGATAAGTCGAACGTTGCATCGCACGTCTTGTTCTCAGCTACAGATAATAATGCCAGTTTGTCGAGGGAAACAGTTTCGTTGGGATGGAGTACTGCGTACTGCTTGAAGCGGACAAAGAGTTCGGGCAGCCAGAGACCTAGTCCAAAGGCTCTGAAATCAAGAAAATTTAAATATAAAGGAGAATAGCTTGTTCTGATAGATGCTTTTTATATCTCGAAGTTTTATGTTTAGCATGAAACCATTGTATATCGACTTTATACAATGATGAAACTCAGTCAATTCAAGAAATGTGATGTCATCTTGAACAAATTTGATTGATGAAAAATTATAATCCGACATAAAAAAAGTTACTTTTCAGAAGATGCAGTTAAAATCATGATATAAAAACATGGTGTGCTCATCTGAAAAATGAGTGACGTCAGCAAGATTAAAATACAAAGAGTTGTATATTCTGTGCTTTGAATTAGCATGCAAATTGAAAGCACAGAATATACAACTCTTCGTATTTCAATCTTGCTGACGTCACTCATTTTTCAGATGAGCACACCATGTTTTTTAAGTCATGGTTAAAATCATAGACATGTTAAGTTTTAAAAGTCTATGCTTAAATTGCTTTTAGTTTCAACTCACCCGAACATATTTGTGAACATAATCGTACACGATAAAAACGTAACAAATAGAAGTGGTGGCTTGAAAAGACTTTTCATCTGCCCAATCATGTCACGTATCATCCTGAATGCTTTTCCCATACAACCAATTTTCATAGAAAGTCCGCCATTATTCTCACTTGAGCTATATAAACTCTTCACAGGGTAATCTTCAGGACTTTTCCCCTTGTTTATGGCAAACATTTTCTTCAGTATCTCAAGAGCCTCAGTCTTCTTTCCTATGGCCAGCAGATACTTTGGACTTTCTGGAAGTCTGAGAAACCATAGTCCCAGTACGCCTTCTGGTATTGCCACGAAGATTAGGTATAACCTCCATGGTGATATTATGAACCAAGATCCTATGGTTATGTGGATGTCCAACGGTAAAATAAGCCAAGCTAGAATTGGTAAAAGAAGCCAAGAAGAGGTGAAAAATAGACCTGCTCCACAGATAATTCCAGATCGCAGTTTGGGTGGTTGGAATTCGCCTAAATAGGATAGTAACACACTACCTGGGGCACCTGAAAATACAGAAGAAAAACTTTTGAGAAGACCCTATGTAATATTCTATGATAAAGATTAAATACCAAAATATACACAGAGTTCTACTGCTACGGTGGTGCAGTGGGTTGCTAGCCTGCTTATAAAACCGGAGGTACTGCATGGGTTCGAATCTCGGCGAGTTTATGGATGTTGTGTTGAGTTTGTGGTGTAAGTAAATGTTTGTGTGTCTATGAATAAAAGTCTCTAGTCGGTATGAATCTGAATGAATGTCAATGTATAAATGTAAAAGCTTGTCTAAATGGCCATAGTAGCCGAGGACACTTGAAGGAGTGAATGAATGAATGAATACCCAGAGTTAAAATTTGCCGAATACACCCTGAAACATGTTTATACATGTCAATTTAATATCACAATTCAAATTCATAGCATTTTAAGAGTTAATATATAATTGGGCAACCTTTCAACTTAAGCTTCAATTTGTTTATCTTTTATTTCCATTCACCAAAATCATTGGATAGTTACGATGCCTGTTGAGGTCAAACGTTCTAGGAAATGAAAGAAAATCACCCGATTCTATGAAAAGAGCTGCCTCTGTTCGAGCCAAAAACATAGACGTAGAGACACGAACGGCGCAATGGCCGCAATAACAGCACAACATTGGTTGCCGCTAGACAGAGGTAAACTAACTTAATTATTGCAACAGTGACACAACAATAGCAAAATTTTCAGTCATTACCTGCGAAAAATCCGTTCAAAAATCGGCAAATAGTCAGGCACAACACGTGATTCGACACTGTCAACACTATCATCACTACACAGTCCAAAAGTAGGCTCATGATTAGGACATATTTCCTCCCAAAGGCATCCGCCAAACTTCCCCATAAGAAACAGCTGGCCATACCTCCAACAAGGAAGGCCACATTCAGTAAGCCCAGATGGGATGATGGCAGATCTAGTTCGCATTGTGCTGCTGGAAAAATGTAACTTGCTATACCGTTTTGAAAACCTACAATTACGACCCCAAGGGCACAAGCTGCAAGCGACTCGAAGTGAAACCTTCCATAACCTGAAAATTCAATAACTTCTGTGATTCATGTGAATATTTATATAGCATGGAGGTAGGAGTGGAGGGGGCATAACGTTTAAAGAGTGTCACGCACTTTTGGGAAAGTTCTGTGGATTTACCCATACCATTGTTTTAAACAATGCCCATACCAATATGGCCCAGTTCGAACTATTTAAACGTTGAATATTTTCGCCTCATTTGCTGATAATTTCTGTACAATTTGTGTATAAGTCTCGTGGATAACTTGGCGAATCATAAAAAATCAAATACAACTAATAATCACTAATAATCCAACAAACAGTAGTAGGAACTTGCCTGTGAAATGTAACTGCAGGTTACCCAAATACCGAAAGAGGAACTTTTTTAAATAATTCTGTTTTGTCTTCACGATGCGTACAGAAATGATCAGAAAATGAGGCAAAAATATTCAACGTTGACGTTAGTCCGAAGTCGGCCATATTGGTATGGGACATGGGTAAGTCCACAGAACTTCTCAAAACTGTGTGACGCTTTTGGTATAAGGGAAATATAGAATATGCTCCCTCCCCCTCTTTTACTTCCATGTTATTTAGTTATATTTGGAGAAATTATATAGAGACTCGGAAACATGTACTTAGAATCTGAAAGAATTTAGTTTTTCACGGAAAAATGCGTTGGGCATATTTTTGATTATGCCTACGATGAAGTTCGTAAATCAACGCATTATTTCAGAGATATATTTTTTTAATATGCCTTGGATATAACATACCAAGAATAATTTCTGAGATTCATGTGAATATTGAATGTTGTTTTAATGAGGATGCTTATTCGATAATACAAAATTGTATCATATGTAATGCCACATTACCATGAAATCAAAATCTGATTCGATTTGAGAGAATAGTTTCAATTTGATCGAGTCAATACTTCATGGGATATCGAGGAAGTTACGTCAAAATTTCAAATGCGCCTAACTTCGAAACTATATCCAACAGATTCCACCCATTAAAGAACTAAACCGAGATATTTGAATTCCAAACCTAATTTGACAATTTCAAGTCGCCAAGTCTTTTCCTTCGAAAGATAGAGCATATACGGATGGACGGATATAAATGAATTTGACCACGGATTCTTCCCCAGGGAGTTCAACCCAATCCGTTTAATACTATTTTCGGCTCAAAATTCGAAAATTACAGACATCGTGACGAAATGATAATGCCATGTTTCCTTGAAAAAACTCGTAAAAAGTATTCTCTTAGACTTTGGCCCGATATTACTTCTTCCGTTATGTCTCAAGATTTTAGTTAATGCTAAAATAAGTTAATATTTGCTTCATATACCCGGGAGTGATTATATTCTCAATTATATGTGGAAAAAATTTATTTTATATTACGCTTATATTATTTAAATGCTCATACAATTACGATCGAATCGGTATGGTCCGTTATTATGCTTCATGGCGTTAATTTAATAATTTGAATAAAGAAAGATTTTTTTCATAAAATGTGTAGGCATCATTTGTGTCCCAAATTATGCCTTAGGTGAAAATGGCAATATGATTGAATATGATCTTACGACTCAGTAAAGTAGTAATAATGCCTAGAAAGAGGGCATAATTCTTGGTTTGTATATTCAAACTTAGTTATGCCGATTTATGTCTAGACAACGCATTGTGAATTAATCATGCCTAGTGGCATATTCACTCATATTTTAAGCATATGAATTCAATATAATTTTATGTTTACCCGCTGTCCTAGTACTGCAGTTCGAATCATATTTCATGCTTCATTTTTTTAACTTTTTTGATATTCTCTAAGATTTATGCAACTGAATAATTTTTCTAAAATGGAAATCCCAATGAATTTCGATAGTGAAACAGATAGGAGATTTGTTATCAAAATATATATAAATAATTAGTAATAACTAATACTTGCTTACATTGTCACATATTTATCAATATCTTTGAAAGGTCGAATATCAAAAATAAATAAAATAAAATTTAATAACTTATGAAACTCAGACCCATTTTTTTTTATTGAGTTTTATGAATAAAATATATTATAGTAAAAAGGTAGGTAAAGGATATACATTATCAGTAAAAGGTGATATTAAGCAGTGGGCCAATGCCAAAAATTTTGAGGACAGGAAGTTAGACTACGGTTTTTTCATTTAATGTGTAGGCATCCTATGTGTCCCAAATTATGCCTTAGGTGAAAATGGCAACATGATTGAATATGATCTTATGACTCAGTAAAGTAGTAATAATGCCTAGAAAGAGGGCATAATTCTTGGTTTGTATATTCAAACTTAGTTACGCCGATTTATGCATAGGCAACTCATTGTGAATTAATCATGCCTTGTCATATTCACTCATATTTTAAGCATATAAATTCAATATAATTTTATGTTTACCCGCTGTCCTAGTACTGCAGTTCGAATCATATTTCATGCTTCATTTTTTAAACTTTTTTGAAATTCTCTAAGATTTATGCAACTGAATATTTCTTCTCTAATGGAAATCCCAATAAATTTCGATAGTAAAACAGATGGAAGATTTGTTATCAAATTAAATATTAATGATGTAATAACTACTAATTCTGGTTTACATTGTCACATATTTATCAATGAATTTGAAAGATCGAATATGAAAAATAAATAAAAATAAAATTTAATAACTTATGAGACGCATTTTTTTCTGATTGAATTTTATGAATAAAATGTATTTTAGTATAAAGGTAGGCAGAGGATGTACATCTTAGACTCTTTCCTTTGTCTATGATATACATTATCAGTAATAGGTGATAAGCAGAAGTTGTGGGCCAATGCCAAAAATTTTTAGGATAGGAAGTTAGCAGACGCTGACTATTTCCTCTTGTGGAGACCACAATTTTCGAAGGATTACCCACGGTCGTTGTAATGAAGTGAATGTTTGAAGAGATAACCTCTTAGTGATAAGAACAGAAGTTATAGGGGTCCAGGGTTCGATTGAAACTGGTGATTCACATTCTGCCTCATTAGTATTCACGTCGATCGATATCCAAATGAAAATTTAAAAAATTCACGAAAAATAAAAAAAAAGCATTCTTCAATCGTGTTTCAAAAATTAATGAACAAAATTGAACGAGAATGAAGAATTTTTTCAAGTTTGTAAAGTGGGGACAGGAACTTTACATGTTTGTTCAATTTCGTACTTCGTGTGGTAACCCATCCATGTATTAGTACCGCCAAATGCGACTTTACTTCGTGATGAACTTATAATGCGATCCTCTAATCATATGATCCTAACGGCCGATCGGAAACACAATAACTTCCGAAGGAAACAACTTCGAAACTCAATATTGTAGAGAAGGTTTCGACCCCAATTACGAAGGCCAAATTCGCGAATTGGTGAAATCCACCCAATGATTCCGCAGATATACTCATTCAAAATTAATATGAATAGAAGATCGCCGAATATAGAATACTCAAAAAAAAAATGTTGATTTTCATCAAATTGTTCTATATCTCTGGAAATAAGAATGGGATCAAACTTAAATTCGGTAAACTGATATCAGATTCAACGTTTGTGCAAAATTTCGTCGAAATCTAATAAATATTTTTCAAAAAAGCAATTTTTTCAAGAAAAATTTTGAGTTCTTTTTTTCGAATTCACTAACCATACCATCCCAGCAAAATTCGATAAGCTACATACAAATCAGTAATTGCGGAGATATCGAGGAATAATCTCTAAAGTTCAAATAACTATAACTCCAAAACCATTCGGCCGATTTGGCCCATTAACAAACTCAACCACCGCATTTTGATGATTGACTTAACCTAAAAAAATCATGTCGCTAGTTCGCTTCGTTCGACAGTAATCGTAAAAATCACTTTTGTATAATATAAGTCATAGGTTGCCAGTGACGTACTGTAATTTTTACCAAGGAGTTTTCTTGTAATTCTATTTCGAATGAAGAGATTCTTCTGGTGTTTTCATTACAAAAAACACAACTTCAGGTTATAATATAGAAAGGAAATCCTTTTGGAAATATCAGAGTACGCCACGGGCAATGAATGAAATACTTCATATTTTTGAGACAGAAAAAATTCGGTGATTCTTCCCTAGTCAGAATAAACTATGGTAATGCCATCAGAAAAATTCGAGTAGGCCACTGGACTGCATAATGTTTTTATTTCCAGTTGATATCACAAACAGGATAGGTGATAAGGGCCAAAGTTAAAATTCACCAAATGTCAATTTTGTCTTGTAACTCAAAAAAAAGAGGGGATAAAATTGACGTCATTATGAATTCCTTAAAGAAACATTACCGCAATATGCCATTTTTTCGGGTCGAAAATTTGAATCACTTCATAATCAATATTGATTGAAAAATGAGGCAATGCACTTTCATGTTGCCGACACTTATTATCGGTAAACATTTTAAATGTGCACGAAAATCCTCGAACAAAAAATTTTACAATTCGTTCCTGATGCCATAAAATTGGAAAAAATTACACATATTCAAATTATTATTGATATTTAATAATATCATCATGAAAAATAAATATTGGGGAGAAATGTTCGAAAATTCACATTTGCTTTATTCTCAAAATAGTAGCCAGATGCTGTTGAATCCAGGATTTCGAAAAAAAGAGGACCTACCTGTTAGTACTATAGCGTCGTCGAAATCCACAGAATCTTCTGCACTGACCGATTTTCTATGTGTGTCACTGGTGCCCATCATTGATACTGAACAGATAGCAACATGAATGTTTTTCTGCCTTGGTGATATCCATAACTGAGTTTTGAAATAAGTTTACACTTGACCAACGATAACTAAAAACAAACTCTCTGCATTTATATTTAATTCTTATCAATAAATGTTTATGTATTACAGCAGAAATACTAAACATTCGAAATTCGTCTTAGGAATGATCCGATGGCTTTTCTCAGATTGGTAATGGAATTTTTAAACTGGTAATTTTTTTTTAATTTTTCGTGCTTTTTCATTTCGGGCAAATATCTGTAATTTTAGAATTTTGAGCTGTTAAAATGTCTGGACTTCTCAGGACTTCCTAAGGAAAAGACCGAAAGATGTAAACTTTGCAAAATTTCGTGAGGATCGTATCGTTGGAAATTGAATACAAATTTTCTAAATGTATAATCTTAGTTTCGTATGAAAATTGGCCATTAGACACCGACATGAGTTTTCGTCTATCATAAGTACAAAAACAGGACTTCCTCCTCGAAAGTGTCCAATTTGGCCAACCCAGGTATAAACAAATAGAGGATATTTTAGCAAGATTTCACATTATTTTTAATTTTTTTTTAACTGAAAAAAACTTGAAATTAAATGACAAAAATAAATTTATAGTTAACGCCCTTGCGGATTGCGTGTTGTTTCCTAATAAACAATATCGGAATAATGCAAACGATCAAGAGCGAACGATACCGTATCAAGTTTACATTTTTTCAAAAAAACGTCGATTTGTCTAAAGTCTCAAAATACGAAATATTGGATGAAAAAAATTCTATAAATTTTCTCGTTTATTGTCTGATGAAAGAGACAGGCAACGAAGGATACATTTCGAACTGTTGATCGTTATTTTATTCCGATATTATCATCAGGCAACATCTTTTCTAGAAACCACCCGCAAAACGCAAGGGTGTTTTCTATAAATAACAATTTTATTTAATTTCAGTAGCTCCTTTTCAGATATTGGAAAAGAAAACCTAGAAAACACTTGAAAAACAACCCAAGGCTCAATATCTACCTAATTTTGAAATATTTGAGAACAAGTTCTGCTTTGATTTTGACAATATTATGAAAACTAAATTATACCCTTAAATTATAATCTCATCCCAACTTGTTTTCTTCCAGACAACCATGAATTAATCAGAAAAAAACAAATATTTATTCTTACCAATAATTAATTCATCATGACTATGGAACTGAACTAAAGTTGAGCTTCACACATTTCTATCATTCTTGAAGAAATGCCACAAGAACATCTTACAAACTAATTTTTCGAATAATTCGAAACATATTTGATATTTAGAATTATATTGGAAAATTAACGACCGGATTTCTGCATTGTTCGTTATCAGGTGTTATATATAATAGCGTTTATTATTCAGATGACTTATTTCTTCGTCATTTCGTTAACACTATCACGTCAGGAAAGAACAGTTTATTTGATTCGTGAGCGATGGAAAATAATCTATTGCATATTTATCGTATTTCCACTTTCATAAAAAATTTCACCTTCAGAATACAATATTTTCGCGTAGCGCATCCGCCAAATATCGAATCAAAGTCGTATAACTTTGTTCTTGGGAAGAAAGTAGGAAAGTGTATTTGAAGAAAATAGTTTGCAGAGCTTCAAAACCAAATATATACTGGAAATATCGAAAAATGGAGTGAAATTTCTTCACATCTCATTGTTTCCATAAAGCTCATCCTCGAATTATTCGAAAAATATTCATGTATACTTTTTAGGAAAAAATAGGAAATCTGAACTTCAAAGATCAATTTCACGATGCATATTACGTAGTCGGAAATGAAAACATAAAAAGTATTAAATTACATTCATTATATCGTCTATTTTTATCAAGTCTTCAAGCATTCAATGTAGAATTTCTAGTTAAATATCCAATTAAGTATGTATGTACTTGTTCCGTCACTGAAAAACGCATCCACCATTTAGATAACCATACAACCCTCCAAATATTTATGTGATAACTATTCTATTTGGACAAAATGCGTATACAGGGGATATCAGAAACGTCAGCTTCTGTCGTGTAACGCGAAACTGAAGATACTGAGTTCCCATTCAATAAAAATAGCTGTTAAAGACAGGGATGGAGTTTTTCTAGATGATTTACAGTCTATCGAGATGGTAAATATTGAACGACGCAATTCAGCGAAGTGCAAAAAATGAAATTACTGCCCAAGAATAGAGGTGAGGAGGTAAAAAAAACAGAGAGCAAGGAGTGGTTGATAATAGGTTAAGAGGAATCGAGCTCAATCAATTTTAATGCTTTCTTCATGAAGGATTCGAAATGAAATAAGGAGTAACTAGAAGAGTGTGTTCAAATGATATTATCAATTTAAGAGCATGAGAGTATTTAACTCGAATATAACAGGGCAACATTTTGAGGCAACAGTTCATTTTTTTCAAGAATTATATGTTTGTAAATGGTTGGAAAAAATAGTTAAATGCGCAATGTTGCAACTTTTTCATTTTCAAGAATTTCGGGAAAATGCGAACTGAAATAGAGTGAAAATAGAAATATGGATAACATTGTGCATTCTCAAAACAGAATAAAGTACACACCAAAAAAAAAGTCCAAAAGGTAATTACTGAAGCCTGCATGCAAATCTGCACCCTGTTCAGTTCTACTCACGTCGAGATTTATGAAATCTCACGAATTCGAATATTTCTCGCTGCTATTGGCATCTTTGCAGTATGCAGACCATAGGAGGGTGTCTGACCTTGAGATGTTTATGAGGTTTTATGAACCTTGAATGTAGCTGTGTTGCCGAAATCCACGAAACCGCAATTTATAGGTCAATTTCTTAAGAAACACCTAAACTAGACTTTTTTTGATGACGCTTCACTGTTTGCTCTAAAGGTATTTTGTATGGACCTATAATCTATCGATTTTTGTGATTTACACCTGAATCGAGAATTCAAGGCCAACCATACAGATAGTGAGCTCGTACAACGCTGCCTGGTTCGCATCCGCTCGGCTGACTAAATCTTATCTTTCTAACCGCCGATAGTAAACAAGATAACTACCGAATAAAACAACTAGAGAGATGCGATATTTGTAGACCTGGTTCGGAGCTTAGTATAGAAAGTTGAAATCAGAAAAAATCAACCAAATATAACGCAGAATTTTCAGATTTAAATGAAGTACGTCGTTGAAATATAACCGTATAAAAATCGATGCAAAATTTTAGCGGATATTGACTGATATTTTAATTCCATCCATTTGTATTTATCAAATTATCGAGACTATAAAAAATTGAAAATCTTAACTGAGAATCGAACCCGGATAATCCTTGCCGACAGACTCCTTCCAAATTATATTTGCACGCAGAAATTCTAGAATACACGAGTTCCAATCTGGTAGCTGAGTGTTGAATACCGGCTCGGAGGTTTATGCAAAATTTTAGCAGAATCTGATGAATAGTTCGTGGAAAATTTTCAGATGAATAAAACTCCAAAGCCGTTCAGCGGATTTTGCCCATTAATGAACTATTTAGGCTATACAGCTACACGAAAAATGTCAAGGCTCTAGATTTCCCGCATTTGAAGTTACAGTGTTTGCTGCCAGCTGGACAGACAGAATTGAATTAGACTACGGAGTTTGAGATTCCTATTCCAGGAAAAAAATCGATAATTACAGACATTGGGGCGAAACCCTAACGCAATTTTCCTTCATAATAAGAACACGAACGTTGAAAATGCCTAAACTAGCAGTATTTTATTTCATTGAAACTTCAAGGTCATGCCTTCGATGATTCGTCATTATAAATGATGTCTTGAGGATGGGAATTTTGACTTCATCGACATTTCATGATAAAAACTTGGTGTCCATTGCAGTCAATAGGAATCTCTAAGGCTTCTAGCTCTTCGAGAGAATTAATCAACCAAAATACATATGACCCACCTGTTGCATATCAAATATCGATTTCCCACCCCTTTCGCGCATTTCCCCCACCACAGAGCCACCCCTAATCGATAACAACCACCTACGTCACAACGATACCTCCTTCGCCCTGGTTACTTTCCAAAATCAAACCCTTCACAGCCCTTCTTGAGGAAAAACAAAGGAAAACCACCCTCGCAATGCGAAGAACAGGAATTTTCCTCAACGTTAAGAGCAGAAGGGTTCTCGAGGTATCTTCCAGGGAAATTTTTAAAGCAGGATCCCAGCAGGCCGAGCAGGTCGTGGAAATTTTCATCCCCTCCCTGGGTTCGAACCTGATCGATAAAATGCCTATCAGTTAAATTGCTCGAAATGTTGTTATCAATTTGATAAGGTGGAAAATGTGAGGAAAATAATTGGATGTTTTTTGCGACGGTGTGAACGTTAATCCTTATATTCTATTTTTTTTTGCACTGTGGAAATTCATGGATCGTTGAAAAATGTAAATTATATGTTTCTATTGTGAATTAATTCATCGTTGGGTTTTTATTTCATTTTAATGTTGTTATAATTGGGGTTTGATGGCGGGTGGTATATTAACAAGGTAGTAAAACAACAATACATAGCTTTATATGGGATTTTAAACGTTCTTTCAGGAAGTGAGACAATAGCCTTGGGATGAGGGTAACAGAAAATGCAGGAAGTGAGGGAAAACACTCTTGAGTTTTCCACGGAATACCGGGGATATCTGAGAAAGAACTAGAGAAGCACTTTCCCGTCAAAAGAAATATAGGGAGGATTTTGCATTTTTGAGGGGGTATATTACGTTTTCACCCCCAAAAACTGAAAAAGAACTATTAAAAATTCTAGAAAACCACTGACTGATGTTCAGATTCGTTTCCAAAGCTGTCACTTTCTAACGTATTGACCCTGCCAAACTCATCTTCACTTCCTAATAGAAAGTTTAATTCTACTCAAACTGAATCAAGTTTATAGTTAAAAAATGGCAGCGAAAAAAATTTTGGAATATTAAAACGAAATCTGATGGGTAGTTTGTAGTTTCTAAGATTAAATGTTTTTAAATTAACATAATCATGATTATGATGACGGATATTTGTCCTTGTGCACAAGTACAAATATCCGTCGATAAGTCAACAAATATTTCCCCTTGATCAGAGCTAATCATCCAATCAACCGAAACATCTACACCGAAGAAGCGGATCCAAGGAGAATGACTACAGCTGTTACCAATCTTCAGGTCAACTTACCTTGGATAAAACCGCAGAGGGAATTCCGATACTTGTCATCTTTCAGATGGACCGCTGCAGTTTAACAACGAACAGAGCGCCATCTCCTGGGAGCATCTAGCGAATCCCAACTTCGAGTGCCGAATACCTTTTCAATTTTTCTTCGTATTTTTTGATGTGATACAATCGTCACAGCATTCTTCATATATAAAAACCAAGGTTCAACTCAATCAGATTGGTATGTTTTGAAAAGTACAGAAATATTTCGAATGCCAAATTCGACCGTAAACACAATAACTTCCGAAAACCCGACTAAGAGACACGAAATTTGTACAATTTGTTTGGGGCTTAGTAACGAATGTTGAATTCTTGAATGGGTAATATCCGTCCAATTTATCCGTAGATATACCAATTCGAAATATAATTTTCCCAGTATTAGTAGTAGAAACCTACACTTTTTTGAAAAACCGTTCCTCATATTCAAAAAACAGTTCCACTAAGACTTTGAGCTTCATATTTCACAGCAGTGTATCAAATTTCAGTTCGATGCCATCATAATTTTTGGAGATATTGGCAAAAATATGTCAAATTACATGGTTTTCTTCTCGATATCGTTGGTTTTTTCGGTATAAATCAAGAAATACTGATTCAATCATGATACAACTTCGCAGTTAGTTCGAAGATGCTGAAAGACAACCTTGTGCAATATTCCGTGATGATCGTGTTATTTGAACAATTTTAAAAATTTTTTTTTTCAAATATTCAATATTCTGTGATCTTATCATCATATTATCCTCATTAAATTCTGTATGAACATTCTAACTGTCATTTTTCGATAAAGTACTGTGTGATTGAGTATTGTGTTTTTGGTCGGCCGTAAGACCGTAAACACAATAACTTCCGGAAGAAACGACTTAGAAACTCCATATTTGTAGAGAAGGTTTCGGGCTTAATGACGAAGGTCGAATTCGTGAATGGGTAAAATCCGCCAAATGATTCCGTAGATATACCCATTCAAATTTTAATTTTCCCAATATTTCCAAAAATACAGATTAGATCGAGTTGAAATCCTGTAATTTATCGAAAAAAAAAACAAAAAAAGCACTGCCGTGAAGGCAGCAGCTTTTGTGCGCTTGTTCGAATTCGTTACCAACATGAACATGCGCGCAAAAGCTGCATTTTTCTTATGATTTCTGTAGTTTAGGGCCGTGTAAAGATTTAAACTCAGCCAGCAGGTATAAGTACTCATCTTTGTATTTTTAAATTGTTGAATGTTTGAGTGAATCCTACTGAAAACTGAAGTTTTAACTTTCAAGCCTTTTTAGACTACCCTTAAGTAATTTCAGGAAGCTTAGTTATTTTTGTTATTGAAACAACATTCAGGGAGATCATATTAAAACAAAAAAATCTGTAAAAAAGCAATCTAGAAAAGCACTGACGTGAAGTCAGCAGCTTTTACGCGCTTCATCACATTGCGAAATGGTGACTTGAAAATTTCAGTGAAATATAAAAATTTTCAAAAAAAAATTTTTTTTTCGAATTTTTCTTATTCACACAATTCATTTTCCAACCAAGTTTCATCTCGATCAGATAAATATTTTTTGTGTAATTGAAAAATCAAAATTTCAAATGGCTGTAGCACAAAAACCATTCGGCAAATTCGTCCCATTACCGAACCTAACCGAGATATTCAGGATCTTAACCTTACCTGAAAATTTAAACACTCTAGGTATTTTCTTTCGAAAGTTACAGTGCACACGGACGGCCGGACGGACAGAATCAATTTTGACCACGGATTCTTCATCAGTGAGTCCAACCTAGTCGTTTGAGACCAATTTCAGCTCAAAATTCGAAAATTACAGACATCGTGACGAAATGATAACGCTCTGTTCCCCAGAACAAGTGCGTAAAAAGATATGAATTTTTGAAGTCTCGCTCTCATAATAAATTGAAAAGACACAAAAAACATATAAATCGAAAACTACAAAAATCGCGTGACATACATGGGGTATTTTTGGATACCCCCACGTGTAAGGAATCTAAAAAAAAATATTGATGTCACTATTTGAACCACCCTTTAGATCTTCATTGGCAATAATTCCAGAAACAATAAAGCGATGTTCAATATTTGTTTTTGTTCTCTAATCCTGAAATATAGAAGGCAATCCTCGTACATATTCGATTCCCTGAGCCAATCACTTCATTCGATATCCTCTATTGGATCTATTTCAATTTCCCACTATCCAAGGAAACTAAAATGTCCAATTGAGCATTAAGTGTATTAGACTAGATAAAAGCGCGGTGAGGCAATGATAACTAACGCTGATGTATATACGCGAGCTGTCAACTAGCAGTCTAACCAAAACAAGCTAGTTCTTATTTATTACTTTCCGATATATTACCAAAAAACTACAGCCTTGCATCGATTTTTTTCGAGTATTGAATATTGCTATTTATCTCGATGACGCGTTTAGTGGTGGGGGTGAAATGTTGAACGCAGAAACTAAAAAAAATGACGCTGCACGAGTAGGCGCTATCTGAGATGATCCAAGTCAAACATTTGCTATGTACTCATTGTTTCAGGCCTTTTTAAATATTACATTATTGTGTCTGGTTCAACCTTGAAGGAACACGAACCGATTGAAATTTTAGTACAGTTGTTCTCTGATTTTGGAAACGCCCGGGCACTTGAAATTGACCATTATGGCTAAACTTTCAAGTGTTGCGAAAAAAAAGGAGAAATACAATTGGGATGACGCTCTAACGCTCACAGGTGAGTTGATGCACTTTTTCGAACTCCTCATTCATTTTTTGATTTTTACGCGCTTGTTTTGGGGAACAGAGCGCGTTATCATTTCGTCACGATGTCTGTAATTTTCGAATTTTGAGCCGAAAATGGTCTCAAACGACTAGATTAATTCTGTCCGTCCGGCTGTCCGTGTGCGCTGTAACTTTCGAAAGGAAGGACCTAGTGTCCTGGAATTTTCAGGTTAGTTTAAGATCCGGAATATCTCGGTTAAGTTCGTTAATGGGCCAAATCTGCCGAATGGTTTTTGTGCTACATAGCCATTTGAAATTTTGATTTTTCAATAACGCGAAAAATATTTATCTGATCGAGATGAAACTTAGTTGGAAAATGAACAGTGTCAATAAGAAGAATTGTCCATGGAAAAATTCGAAAAAAAATTTTTTTTTGAAAATTTTTTATACTTCATAGAAATTTCACTGAAATTTCCAAGTCACCATTTCGCAAAGTGAACAAGCGCGTAAAAGCTGCTGACTACACGTCAATGCTTCTTTCAATTTTTTTTCATTTAATTGAAATAGATTGAAAATTTCTTCAGTACCTGATATCCGGATTGAGATGTCTTGCCTTCTCATTTATCAACAATAGAACGTAATTTATTGACTAATTTCAATTAAATTGAATTGAGAAAGAACAAAAAACTATATCCTAACGGCTGATCATGAACACAATAATTTTCGAAAGAAACAACTCAAAGACTCGACATTGGAAGAGTAGGTTTGCGCCTTAATTACAAAGGCCAAATTCGTGAATGGGTGAAAACCACCCAATGAATCCGCAGATTTACCCTTTCAAAATTTAATTTTCCCAATATTTCCAAAAATACAGATTGGATCGAATTGAAATCTAGTGCTTGATTAAAAAATGACGACTTGAAGGTTCATGCAGAATTTCATCAGGACTATATGACAGGGCGATTCCCATAAGTTTCCATCACGAAATAAACATGCGTTCTCAGGGATCGATACGTGAAAAGATGACCGCTTTCGCAACGAATTTGAAAAATAAGATCATCACGAAATTTTGCACAATGTTGTGCATCAGAATCTTATGAGTTATTCCTGAAATAACATATATTTTCCCCTAATGTCTCCAGAAATCCAAATCAACTTGAACTGAATTTGGTTCACTGTTTTGAAGTTCACGGTTCAAGGTCAGTGCAAATTTTCTTTGATATCTGAAAGATCTTTTTGAAGAAGAAAATTTTTTTTGATAAATTTTCAAATTTTTTTAATTGTTCATATGACTCGGTTGGTGTAAGTACCTCTTTAAATTTAACACCCTATATATCGAAAACAAAGCGTTTCTACGTTTATGAAACTCTTATTCCTCGCATCATCCAAATAATATTTTTATACCACCAATTTAGGAATATCCTGTACTCTTGTATCATTGTAATAAAATGAAAATTGATCGTTTTGAGACTCCTCACAAAACACCCTGTACATAAAATAATCTTTTTATGTAATAGTAAGATTCTATCTGAAGTGAATCGATGAAATAATACGAAAATATGTCAGCATTGTCTCTGTGAATGACACAACTAAGTATGTTGATGAAGTACCTAGATATCAGAAAAACGTCATATTTTCATCAGAATCGATGCTGAAAAGAATGAATTTCAAACAATCAAGAAACAGACGGAGAGATCTTTTGATAAATCACTTTTTCCATATTCTTATTAATGTTATCTATCTGTATCAAGGAAGCAGACTACTTGAAATAGATACGCGTTCTAATCTATGTATGTGAAACAACGAAAATTCTATGAACTATTCTGTTATATAATGAAGAAATTCTAGCAGAGCACTGATGTTAAGTCTGCAGCTTTTTCGCGCCTGTTCAGATTCGTTGTTAAAACACCTTTACCTCCTGATAGAATTGCAGATATATTAGGAAATATTGCGAAATTTAAATTTTGAATAGGTATATCTACGGAATCATTGGGTAGATTTTACCCATTACCGAATTCGACCTTCGTATAAAAGGTTAAAAATCTACTCTACAAATATCGAATTTCGGAGTTGTTTCTTTCGAAAATGATTGTGTTTACGATCGGCCGTTGGATTTAAGCTTACAGGTTTGGTTATGCATATCAAGAAATACCGCTTTGTCAAGAAATACGAGCAACCGCGTAAAAACTTTTGAATCAGGTCAGTGCTTTTCTAGAATTTGTTTTTGTCTTTATTTCCATCCTCAAAACATCAGTATGCAACGTGCATCTGTCCGAAAATTAAAAATATCCAGCAATCTATTAAAGCACGTGAGATATATATTATTTCCGATTATTGTTTATGAAATGATGACCCTTGCAATTATGATCATCGTTCATTAAGCAAGTGTGTCCATATTTTGATCTAATGATTCATTAAGTATTGCAACAGTATCAGAACGTTATCAATTTTTCAAGTTTGAGGGTCGACAGGCAATCAAAACAACCGTTTCCTAATTGCGAATAAAAGTGTGAAGATACGGGATATTTTTGCGTTTGAAAAATGATTAAAATAATGATTCTTATGTAAAGCATGGGATTACGAACGAAATACTAAACAAAGAAACAAAGATTTCGGCAACAAATTATGATTAAAATTACAGAATGGAAGATTGCGTCAGAGCATGGTGTTTAAATCATCCATCAGGTTAAGCTGTAATGAGAATGACCTGGTATTTCGAACTGTACGCCTTTTTTATAGCGACCATAAAATAATAATACATTTGATATCTAGCATATGGAAAAATTGGGTTGAAGCATAGATAAACTTAGACATAGATATGCCAGGGTTCATAAATATTTCATATTTATGAACCCCGATAGAAAGTCTATGCACAGAACATAAAATATATGTCTGTGGATATTTGGGTGCACAGAGATTTCAAGCATGGGCATAGAGGGATCAGGGTTAGATAGATACTCTATCTATGAGCCCCATAGGCAAAGAGACATAGAATGCGCCTTTCCTTCGAAGCTGTAAAGAAAAGTTGGTGATGATGCGAGAGACGAAACCAAGTACACCCCAAGTTAATAGGAAAAGATCTTTGGGGGCAGATGGGTTTGTCTCTTTTAAGAGGAAACCTTTGTGGTACTGTTGGCGTCTGAATTGAAGGTTGCAGCGCCTCGGTGGCCAGTTTGAGAACCTTAGATAGACAGATAGGAGTTAGGTTTTCAAGTGTTTGCTTTTATATTTGATTGATTCAAATTCGATTTTGCAATTTGTTCGAAGACTTCTTCAGTTAATAGAAGTGATTCTGTGTATACATATCTCATTTTTATGAAAGAGTTATGTCATCTATTCTAATTCAGAGAAGCAATGATACAGTTACTTTTAGAAGTATTTTAATATCAACTCATCAGATATTTCATTGTTAAGACTCCTTTGTTTCAATCGGTCAGTTCTACCTATAAAACATCTGAATTGTTCCTTTATAAGTTCATCAGGGAGATTTCTGGAAGGCATAGCATTCCTCTTGAATAAATTTCACTGCTTGGATTAGGGGCCTGAAAACAATTGTCTTCATAAATGTGGGCTAATATTTCATGAGCAATCTCTATAAAAATGATCATCATCGGTAAAATGCAGGAAACAGACTCTCATTATTCTTGTTTGTTGGTTTACCGATTTTGAGTTACAAGTTACCAAGATTTTTATCGATTCTTCAACACTTTCAGGACCGACTTCTTGAATGAAGTTCCTTTTACCAAAATTCGGAATTCAAAACACTTTCAAAATCACAAACGCCGAGAAAAATGCATGAACTTTCTCATTTTCTTGACATTACTCTAACTTATCAATGATAATCTGTCTAAGTCAGGTTATTCTGATAGCGACCAGAGTGAGTAGCGATCAACTGAATTTAAAATGGCAGCGCCACGGTGGCCAGTTTTAGAACTTAACATACAGACATAGATTTTGTTTTGATAGTCGATTTTGTACTGTTTGTTAGTGTTTGGTTTGATAATTTTTGATTTCACGATTTATTCAAAAACGTTTTAGACTTTTATAGTTGACGAGAGTATTACTGGGAGTACATATTCCATTCTTATAAAGTAGGTATGTATCATCCTTCAATCTAATTGAGTGTAGCAACTCTAAAATTAAGGGGATATCTCCAAGGTTAGACAGTATTTTAATATTATTTATTTTCAGATCCAAATGGCAAGATTGACTTTGGTGGATTTCTTAGGTTGTCTTGAAAGTTGAAAAACAGATAGTATTGTAAAACATACTTTTTGGAATAAGAGACAAATACTCATAACTAAACTAAATAGTCAATATATTGTGAATAAAATGAATACATTCTAATGAAATTAATGCTACTTCTACCGTAAGCCTTATTCATTATGGATTGACAAATAAATTTTCCAACACTCATATGATTGGTCTTGAAAAAGCTGTAATAAATAAGCCTTGTACAACTTTGCTTCCATCGGCAGAAGCACTTTGAGCGAACAGTATTCATCACCAGATATTTCCTTGTTGAGACTTTTTTTTCAATATTCAGTTCTATCACTAGAACATTTACGTTGTTCCTTAATGATCAGTTCAACATTCAGATTTCTGGAAGGCACAGCATTCCTCTTAAGTAAATTTCTATGCTTGGATTATGGGCCCGGAAAAAAATTGTCTTCATGAATGTGATCTAATATTTCATGAGCAATTCGTGCTTACCTTCATAAAAATGATCATCATCGGTAAAATGCAGGTAACAGACTCTCATAAATCTTGTTTGTTGGTTTTATCGATTCTTCAACACTTTCAGGCCTGACTTCTTAAAGGAAGTTTCTTTCACCCTAACTCCAAATTTTTTACCGGGCTGTAGAAATCTATGGGAAGGGACATTTGAGTTTGCTTTTCCTCAGTAAAAGCACTTGTAAAATCATACAAACGCCAAGAAAAATGCATAAACTTTCTCATTTGCTTAACATTTCTTTTAACTTGTCAATGATAATGTCTGTACCTCGGGTTACTCGGATAGTCACCAGAGGGAGTAGCGCTTATCTTCATTCGCGACTAGTTTATGATATGAACCAAAGATTACGCTTCTTTCAAAGTGTGAGAATTAGCCATAGAAAAAAGGTCTATGTCTATGGAAGATCAGATACAAAGAGGCGCAGTTAAGATGTAAACCAATTCTTGATGCCTTTAGGCACAGCCATAGACATATAAATACATGGACGGCGCTTCTGATTTGAATTTGTGGACAAAAACTAGCCGCGAGAGAAGGAGGGAGAGACAGATACGAAGATATCTCCCCCTTAAGTAGATATAAAGATCTCTGGGGGGAGACAGGTTTGTTTCCTTCCAGGAGGACATTTTATGGTTCTGTTGTTGTGGTTCACCCTATAATGAGACAAGACTATCTTTCCTATCATGATGTAATAATATGGCATTTGAAAGTGACGCCAGCTGACTGAAACTATATGAAAATTCAAAGCACAAGATATTTATATTTCCTTGAATCTTCAAGTTGCCGATGCCGCTTTTGGATGCACATGAATGAGCAAACCATGTTAGTAACATCATGTTTCCCTATATATCTTTTTTCTATCTACTTGTCTCTATCTCGCCGCTTTTTGCCCACAAATTTGAATCGAAGACACAGTTCATATCTCTATGTCTATGGATATGAACTGCGCAATATACACACAACATTTGAAATTTTTCGAAAGGGGCAAATTTACCTTATCTTTCTAACACACTAGTACTGCTTCTTGTCTTCAGATCTAGAAGGACGCAGTCCAATGTGAAGATACATTTTATTCGATCTTATCCATATTACATTCCGGTTCGCAAACCTATATAGTAATATATTTTTATTGGGTTGCAGGATTTGGATTGTATAATGTGTACCTATTCATTACAATTGGAGGATTCATTATGTGCGTCATTATCGAGACAATGTCGATGATGTTCATAGTACCAGCAGCTAAATGCGATCTAGACCTGAGTTTGTTCCAACAGGGAATCCTGTCTTCCATTAGTTTTTTCGGAGTTGTATCATTTTCTTACATGTGGGGCTTTTTGGCTGATACTAGAGGAAGGAAGTCCATATTGGAAATAAGTCTGTTCTGTAGTTTTATCACCAGTATTCTCTGTAGTATAGTGGCAAACAGCTGGCTGTTTATCTTGGTGAGGTTCATCAATGGAGCGTTGTGAGTATATAGTACACAAGGAAAACTTTTTCTACTTTAATTCTTGGTTTCAGAATAGGTGGTGCTTCTGCCACAGTATACGCCTATTTAGGGGAGTTCTTTAACGATAGGCTACGCCCCAAGATTGTGTCAGGCGTGTGTACCTTTGTAGCTTTCGGCAACATGTACCTTCCAGGGATGGCATGGTTGATCTTGCCGCAACAGTGGAGAATGGACATAGAATTTCTGAATTTGGAATTCAGACCATGGAGACTTCTACTGATAGTATATGCACTGCCTAGTCTCTTCTTCTACCTCATGTTGTTGATCTTGCCTGAGAGTCCGAAATTTTCAATGACTCAAGGAAAATACAACGAGGTTCTAGAAATTTTAAAGACCATGTTTAAGGTGAACAAAGGTTTGGATAGAGATGATTACATGGTGTCGGAAATTATATGGGACGACATGAATGCAACTCAACCTAAGAGTTTCCTGAAGATGATTTGGAGACAAAGTGCTCCTATACTACGGGCACCACTTAGGATGAAAACGTTGGCTGTATGTCTTCTGCAATTTGGAATTTTTGCTTCGTAAGTGTAGAATTTTTCATATCAACAATGAAATATTTTGGAATATCGCCTTCCTTAAGATCTTATATGATAAACTAGTTTGGAGTTGGAGCCTAAGATTACAGCTTATTAGGAGGTTCAGAGAAGATATTTTCTGTGTTACAGTCTTTACTTTCTGTAGTGTTGTACACTGAAACGATTATCTTTTGAATGTCATATTCGACCCTTTATTTCAATTCTGTGTACGCATAGCTAAAGCCTCTGAATAAAGAACAACAGGAAGGAACATAAGGCCTCACATCGGGGGTCCGGAATGGAGTTTGCATGTGGCCGACTTCCCTTTCACTTTGCAGAGAGAATTACCTGTACAGAGACTTCTTTGTCTGAAGAAACTAACTAACATGAGTCATACTTGGAGGTTCAATATGGGCGCCTACGGTGATATACGAAGTAGAAAAGGTTTATGCTCCTTCCTGTTGTTCTTTATTCAAAGTCTATAGCCAAATTCCCTAGTCTACATTTAAAATGTAATTGAATTCTTTTTCAGAACTTCAGGAATGGTGATGTGGTACCCCACCATTTTGAACACGATGTCACATTTCTTCGAAAAACATCCAAATGAAGAGTTGACTTTTTGTAAATCAATCCGTTGGGAACAAGATATGAAGAAAAATACTACCTCTTTGGAACAGGTAAAACAGACCTTCCTTTTATGTATTTGCGCATTATTTTATGTTGATTATCGAGGGAGTTCCACAGGAGTCCATTCTTGTCTTCACAATGTTCTTCTATAGGGAAAATTGTAATCTTTAATGGTGCAAAATGATTTCAATTTAAAGGATTTTGTCGTGATTTGAGAATTTGTTGCAGAATATATTGAAAGTGTGCGACGACAATGTTAAGAAGGACGTATTCTTAGTGTCGCTAGTAATTGGAATGATGTACGCAGCAACTTACATCTGCGTTGGCCTCCTCATCAACGTCATCGGTAAAAAAAATCTTCTCTGCATCTTCATCACACTGGGCACAATATGTGGCCTCATTTCACAGTATATTGGGGGCTACCAGATAATACAAGCTCTCATGGGTATTTTCATCATAGGAGGCGTTGACGTCGCTATAGTCAATGCTATAGTTGTGGATTTGTTCCCTACACAAGTTAGAGCCATGGCTTTGGCCATGTCTTTGATGTTTGGAAGACTGGGAGCTATGCTAGGGACTAATATTGTTGGACCGATGATATATAACTATTGTGATTATTTATTTTATTTGTTCGCAGCTGATCATATAGGTGAGTAGGACCTCAAAATTTAACATATTTTCCATAGAGGGATTTGATTTTAGTTTTTAACAAACATAAATTCTCATAGTGAGGTCCAATAAGAAAAAAATCAAGTCAAACATGAGCATTTCAAGTTTGTCCGTTGTACCCGAAGGAAAATATTATTGTACAGTACACTCTACTGACTTCCATTTGTTAGTGTAGTGTAGTGTAGTGTAGTGTAGTGTATTTCAAGCACTTCACTGGTTCTTCGCAAATCAAAGATGGCTACTCTATGCTTGTCTCATTTTCGCAAAAATCGTTAATACTTCGAATTATAGGTTATCATATCACTGTATGTATTGTTGCTAAAAATTTCTGTACAATCCTCATGAGATGAGAGATAATATAAACCAATAACATTAGCCAACACTATTCCCCAGATTCTGTGCAACCTCATAGACTATACGAAGTCAGAACTTCATATTCTGTGACCACCCTCCATTATGATTTTCCAGCAACTAATAGACTTCAGTTTACAAGAAATATAACCGAACGTCATAAGTGCAACAAGATCTACCATATATATAACTATATACTTGAGCATAGTTAGTGGAGGCATAACGAAAAAATCGTGAATCGAAATATTTTCTTTGACATAATGTAAATTTCTCAATTTTTCATCATCTCTAACATAGTTTCCTCTTTTCAGTTCTTCTCATTACTGTATTTCTTTTGCCGTCCAATTCTCCTCTTCACAAAATGGTGGATGACGACTAAGTACAGATTAAACCATCACTAAAACTAGGAATCAATTAAATAATTATTTTATATGGAACAAAATGTGATTTTTGCATTGTTAGTGAGTGCTCTTAATGTGAATTAATAACATTTAGGAAGGAACTCTTATAGAGTGAAATAAATAATTAACTATAAAGACTTATAAGAAAAGAAATTATCAGTATACAAATATAATTTTAATAAATGTAATGAAAATTAAGTGAATAAATATCACAATTTTATATGTTATTATATAACATATTTGACATCAATAAATATAAAATCTAATATATACTTTGATTTATATTATAGTAGTTACCTTGTGAGTTCCGAACTATAAGTTTCTCGCCGACTGTTAACACGAAATTTACAAAGGAATACGTCAGAGACTCAAAATTTTCAGGCAGGTTTAAAGTTTAAACATGTACATCAAGTTCATGGGAAAATTGTAGAAATTGTTTGGCAAACGAAAATACAATAGGGGTAGAATCATTGAGGGTCAATGGATTTTTGGTGGGATTGAGAGGAAATCCAAGGGAGTACTCAAGGTTCCTGTTACCAATAGGAGTCAGGATACTTTGTTGGACCTGATAAAGCAGTAGATTCTTTCAGGAACCACTGTGATGTCAGATTGTTAAAGATCCTATGATTTTCAATCATGAGAGGTTTTCAACATGCAGACGGTCAATCACAGCAATTAGTCATTAGTGAAGTATATACACAGATAATTCACAGGATAATATTGAGTATTTTTTTCAGGCATTATTGAATCTGGTTCTTTCCTGGCAGAGACTGCCCACACTTCCCAGTGGTCTTTCCTGGATAACTTTGCTAACCATGTCATAAACTGCTCCACAAAAGTTAGGGATATCGTATTCATTCGTTTTTAAAAGTATGTAATCTTCGAGAAAATCGCTGTAAAATCATTTAAAACTCAATAACAACTTGAATCGATCCAATTAAAATCAGTATGAGACATTTCGTCAATCTGGTCGCCTTTTTTCTGAAGTTTGGTTCTTTGCATATGCTTCATATGAATGTTCTTATTTTGAAATGAAGTCAGTTTATCAACGGCTTCGATTTGAAACGAGTTTTCTGAAAATGCCAAGACGTAAATTAACAAATGCTGAGGCTAATAGGGCTACCGGAATGCTACAGGGTGGCCTAACTCAGGTTGTTGTAGCGGAAAGGCTCCAAGTCAGCCAAAGTGTGATATCTCGACTTTGGAATAGGTTCCGTGGAGACAGGTTCTGTGTTGGAAAGACCAAGGATTGGTAGGCGACGAAAAACAACACCTGCTCAGGATCGTTTCATCATCGTTTCGGCGAGAAGAAACCCTACATCTACGTGTAGAATGCTACGGAATTCTCTTCAAAATGCAGATGGGGTCCAAGTTTCCATCGAAACCATCAGACGACGTTAGAGAGAGTGAATCTAGGTTCTAGACGTCCATTAAAGAGGAGTTCCATTAACACGTGACCATAAGCGTCAAAGACTGGAATGGGCAAGGCAACATATCAATTGGAACGATCAATGGCGTAGTGTCCTTTTCACTCATGAATCCAGATATGGACGATTTCCAGATTCTCGAAGAATAAGGGTATGGACAATCCCACGCATACCCCGTAATCGTCGCTATGTCCAAGAAGTCCGTCCATTCCGAGGGGGTAGTGTTATGGTATGGGCCGGGATATGTTTCAACGGGCGCACAGATCTACACATTTGTCCTGCGAATATGACCGCCTTACCCTATAGGGAGCATGTCATTGACAATGTTGTGCCAAATTATCACGCTGCTATTAGTGAAACTTTTCAATTTATAAACGATGGTTGAGAATGCGCGCGAGGAGCTTGGTATTCCAGATTTACCAATACCTCCGCACTCACCAGATTTGAATTGCATAGAACATGCATGGGATATGCTCCAAAGAAGATTAGATAATCATCAACCTACCCCAGAATCCTTAAATGATCTAAGAGAGCTTCTGCCCCGTTTATGGAACCAAATTCCTCAAGAAATGTTCAACAACCTCGTGTGTAGTATGCAAAGAAGATGTCAAGCTGTTATTGATGCCCGTGAAGGCCATACATTGTATTGATAGAATTAAAATGCTCGAATTCTCTGGAAATCAAATTTCGTTATTTTACTCGATGCTTCTTAACCACCCTGTATACTCTGCAGACCTACAGGGTAAAATTAATTTGCAACTTGAAATCATATTAATATGAATTTTCATCACAAAAATCTTATTTTAACTATATTTTTCTGGAATTTAAGTCAATATCACTAACTCATGTGGAGCAGTTTATTTTGTACATAATAGAATAGAACCTGATGGAATGAGTTGGAACAAGTTAACTTAGTTGAGCCAAGGGAATTAAATCAACAAAACTCTCGTATTAGTCTGTAATCCGAAATATTTTCGAACCGGCAACAATGTAAAATACTACGATGGGAGTTGCTCTCAGATCTCAGATGTCGTTCTTCCGAACTTAAAAACCATCATGGTGGAATGGAATATATGTCGAAAATAAACAGAATGCAAATGAATGGATTTTTATAATACCTGACAATTTTTGAAGAGAAAGCTGCTTGAAATTTGTATATTGATGCATTTATGACCATTATCCAAGGGAATGGTTCGTTATAGAGTGTAATAGATGCATAACGCATAAGACAATCCTCTATCCGCCTTAGTAAGAGCCATGATACAAATGTATTTGTTTCATGGTAAGAGCGAAATTCAGCGTGAAAAGTTCAGTGTCCTCGAAGAATTTTTGGAAAAACTAGAAGCGAGCAACATTTTTGACACAACGATTCATGATTTTCATATGAAAATTAGTAAGTATACTAATGCTTTCATGAATTTTAGAGCGTTAAGCGATGTCCTTAACTACAAGTCTTATCTGTGAACACTCCTAACCTAACCTAACCTAACCCTCTCTTTCTCTATGACCTAACCTTAACAATGAATGATTCATAATTCATACCGTTTTCGGGCTTTCCGAATGGTTCCAGTTGTAGTTGCCAGCAGCGTGGCGTGGCTTTGTTCTTTCTCGCTCTCTCCAGCTGATATCGCATATAGCTCTCTTTCTAACCGTACATTGTAGGGTTACAATTGTGTTACATTTAAAAGAAAGTGTAACAATGTCACTTATTCTCTCGATTTTCGACATGTTGAAACGAAATCTATACATCTTCGTGAGAAAACTAAATGGTGTTACGAAAAGTGACAATCTTCG
The DNA here is from genome assembly GCA_958510865.1 of Myrrha octodecimguttata. NCBI lineage: Eukaryota > Metazoa > Arthropoda > Insecta > Coleoptera > Coccinellidae > Myrrha > Myrrha octodecimguttata. The sequence continues at coordinate 14,087,518 of OY294063.1, read as the reverse complement.
TAATGAAAATATATTTTTCATTCCACCATAATAAAACGATAATATCCAATCAATCAAATTTCTTTTGAACGATTCATTATAGTCAAATGCCGTATCCGCTTGGTATTTGTTAGTGGTGAAATGCATAATTAAATTTTAAGTAAGGAAGGTTTTAATGCAACTAATCAAATAGGTATTTGCAGCGATTATTATAGATGAAAAGAGTGATCAGGAAAATATTTCAACTGAATAAAAAAACTTTTTTCCAATATGATGTTATCTGAATTTTTCGAAAGATTGGGGAAATTGATGTTTAATCGGTATATTTGCGAAATCATTGGGTGGATTTTATCCATTCAAGAATTCAGCCTTCGTAATTAAGTTCCAAACCTTCTCTACAAATATCGAGTTTCTAAGTCGTGTCTTGCAGATATAAGAAAAAAGTTTACTCTATGAGTTTCTCGGCATTTCATATTATTTTTAAATTTGAATAAATTTTCATGTTTTTGTAGATAGGAATATTCTTTTGTATTTTGCACCTGATATACGTACTCCTTTTAAATTGTGTAGATTTCAATACATTCGTCACAAATATTTGATTGTTTCGGTCTTGACGGAAATTCATCTTGATATTGATTGAAGTAAAACACTTGATTTATTTTCACAGACTTAAATATAAGCGGAAATAAAGTGTTTTACTTTAATCAACATTTGTTACATTTCAATTGATGCCAATAAATTTGATCAATAAATGTTATTTTTGTGTTGAAAAAAATGAATTCTGATTGCCAAATTGTTTGGAAAGATAATGGAAAAGTAGAGGGGACCCCGGAAGTCTCCAAGCGTAGGGGGCTCCGGAAATTGTCGATACGCCACTGGGCTATACAGTAAATAGATTCCCTGAACCAATACTTCGTTTGCTATCCTTTATTAGATCTAATTCAAGTTTCTACCTATGCAAGGAGACTAACATGTTCAATTTATCATAAAAAGTACAAGATAAGAGCGCGCTAAAGCAACGAATAAGTATAGAAACAAAACAAGCTAGCTCCTATTTGATACTCTGCATTACCAAAAGACTATAGCCGTACAGAGATGGGGCGCATCGATTTTTTTTTTCGAGTACCTATTAAAGATTGTCATTTATCTCGATGAAGCGTCTGGTGGTGGGGGGTGAAATGTTGAAGGCAGAAACTAAAAAAATGTCACTGCTGGAGTTGGTGCTATCTGAGATGATCCACGTACGTCAAGCATTTTCGAAATAATCATTGTATCATGCCAATTTAAATATTATATTATTCTGGCTGGTTCAACAGGGAAGAAAACTATACCGATTGAAATTTTAGTATATTTCTACTATTGTGGGAAGACACAGGCACTTAAAATTCACCGTTATGACTGGACATTTAAGTATTTCAAGAAAGAATAAGGAATACACTTTGGATGATGCTTTAACGTTCACAGGTGAGTTGATGCAACGTTTTTAAGTATTCATCCAATCTTGTTTTTATTGAATTCCGAAACAAAGTTTTGTCACCTTGCAAATTCTGATTATATTTTTGATTATGTATACTGAATTTGGTCTCCTCAACATGAATCTGCGGTTGAAACTCAGCCGTCTATCTTAGTTTGGGAAATTTGGGTCCCCCAAAAAGTCCATTTTCAAACATTTTTTTTTCTTAAGTATCGATTAAAGCTTATGTTGGGAGGATTTTGCATAATTTTTTAGGTTTTTTCTGTATTTACACTCCCAATATATGGAACAGAACTATTAAAAATTAAATAAAAATTGTTGTTTATGGAAAACTTCCTTGCGGATTGCAGGATAGAGCTATATATGTCAAGGGCAGTTTCTAGGAAAACAGATTACTCAATGAACAATACAGGAATAATACAAACGATGAACAAAGCGAACTGTGACGTTTCAGAGTACAAATGTGACTCTATTATCAGACAAAGGGGAACATTTTTAGAATTATTTTCTTTAGAATTTTTCGTTAAAGAATTATTTTATTCTCGATATACTCCACCTCGTTTATATAGCAGTCTTGAACTTCCCCGGTTTTCATTTTGATGAATAACTTTTAAACATTTGAAACTTCTGAAGCCTCAAAAAACTCCCTGTATATGAAAAAAAAATTTTTTTATGTAAAGATTATATCTGATGTGAATAGATAAAATTAAAAATGGAATAATGCATGTCATCATAACTATGGATAACACATTTACGTATGTTGATAAACCTTTTCCTTATCAAAATCGCTGTCTGGAGAAAATCGATTCAAAACCATCAGGAAATCAACCTAGAGATTTTTTGACAAATCCCTACTTTCCGAAATTCTGATTGATTTTATCTATAAATATCAAGGGGGCAAACCACTTCAAAAAACCAGCAAAAATGGGGGTTTTTCCTTTAAACGAAAATGCAGTAATTTTCATGAAAAACCTTCAGAACATCGCATTTCAAAAATATAATTTCAATATTATTTTTTTAAAAAAAGGTTTGATCACCTAAAACTGAAAAATAAAAATGGGGATTTGCATTTAAAGGGAGTGCACGATATGGCAACGTCGAATTCAGCTTTCTCGGAAAGAAAAGGACGTCAAATGTGTTACTTCGCTTAGGAAAACAGAGATAGCTATACTTCGATCTGGTTAGAGTAGAAGACAACGACCAATGAATAGAGAAAGGAGAGCACAGACTGTCATATTACTGACAAATCGCAAACGGAAATTGTTTGGTTATATTCGCAACTACTGCTAAGCGATACGCCCTCTGGCGATAGAAATTCGAACACTTCCAAGCTAGTAGTTTTTCGACGTGCCTGTTATTCTAACGTATTTTACTTACTTTTGGAGTTCATTTTCGAGCTTTTGTGTTGTTTTCCGAGTTGAAATTTTGGTATACCGAAAGTGTTTGTAATATTCATCAATCGATTCCTTTCTTTCCGATTAAAATTTTTGATTGTATTAATTCGAAATGGCATCCTCCCGAAATGACTATTCTTGTGTGCCTTAACTCAATGTTATTCATGGCCAAAGAAGAAAGGATCATCTACTACCTCAAGTTTTCATTTTTTCCAAAGCCAAATGAAAGTAGAGTTAATTTGGAAACAGCATTTGGCAGGGAACTCAATGATAGAAGAAAGGCCTAGATTTAGGAATTGAAGATTGGAAAACAGGTCACGAAATACATGAAAGTATGTTCACGGCATTTCTCTGCAGATGTTAATTTTCATAAAGGTAAATTACAATGTATTCATTTCGAAACAACTTCATGTCATGATGTTTTTAGGTGTAAATGAAAATAAGAGAATTTTGATGAAAAATGCTGCAGAGAAACTACCGAGCACTTCTGCAGCTACCTAATTCACATACTACACAAAATCATATTCAAAAAGAGTGACCCGGTTTAAAACCTGACAAAAACTAGATATACTGTTTCAGTTGATAATAGCTGAAGTTATTCATATAAATACATTAAGATTTTTCATTTCGATGTAGGTAGGTTGAACCAGCTGTGACATTTTTAATTTTGTATGTGAATCTTGAGCTGCTGTAATATGAAAATAAAATCAATTATATGTCTATCTGTATCATTTTCTTTATAAATGCGATGCAGAAGAACTAAAGCAGAAAATCTGTTTTCATTTTATTGATTCACTCGTTTGTAAACAAAAAGAACAAGTCCTATCATTTGGACTGCTTCTAGATTTACCACATAATATAGCCTGCATTCAGCACTTCTCCACATAAATAAGATTCCTTAAATTAATTATTGAGGTGCCTATTTTTCCAGAAATTCAAGTAAACTTAGACATTGGTTCATTTTGATCCACCAAGCAACATACACTAAAAATAATACCGAAATTATCCTCCAGGAACGATTTTATATGGTGATCCAAACGAGAAGTTGCTTCTCAAGAAATCTTATACAAAATCATGATAATTTCTTTAAATATTCAAGCTCTGCATAATAAATATTCGTTCTCCACCACATTTCTAAGGTTTGTGTACATAAAACTACTAGCTTGGACAGGTTCCAAATTCAACCGTTAGGGAGCTGGCATCTTCGCAGAAGTTCCCAATTGACAAAGAACACGTGTGTATCACAGAATAGGAATAAATATTTCATTATTCTATAGCAGAAAAAGCTATTCTACCAAACACCGTTGTCACTTCGTGCATGCCTGACAAACCCCAAACCCCAATTTTGAATACTTTCTGAAGGTAATTTGGGAAAATGATGAATCAAACCCATAATAATTATGTTCAAATTTGCATTTCCAGTAATACCCCAAATTCAGGAAAAACCCCCATTTCATGAACTACTCTTATATAGAATGGAAAAATTCTAGGAAAGCAATAATTTATGGTAATAATAATAATAATTTATTTCATTCGCTACATAAAGATATAGGAAAACGTCAAATAATTTCAATAACATATATAAGTGTATATGACAGATACAACTATAGACAAAATTTATGCTATAGAAAGCAGTTCTCAATAGCATTTTCTTCATTTCTAAATTGAATCTCTTTGAATCCAGCCTCTTGAAAGAATTCGGGACTCTATTAAAAAGAACCGCGCCCTAATGGTCTACGAACTGTTGGGATGAGGTAAGTCGATGGTAAGGCATCTCCAAATCAGACTTGTTTCTTGTATTAAATGCATGTCTGTTCATATTTTTCGGAAACTGTTCAAGATTTTGGTGAACAACATTCAGATACGCTAGGATATACATACACGATATTGTAAGAATCCCCTTAAAAACAAACGAGCTTCTACAGCTGTCTCGGCCTTGAAGGCCGCAAAGTATTCTGATGGCCCTTTTTTGCAGCCTCAGCACTCTGGATGCCTCGGATGTTCCGCCCCAAAAACGTATTCCATATGAGGCTAAAGAATGAAAATTAGCGAAACACGCCAGCCTAGCGACACCTTCTGAGGTGCAAATCCTTATTCTTCGTATAGAAAAAACAGCTGCTGACAATTTCCGAGTTAAAACGTCTATATTGGTCCTCCAGCCCAATTAACTCTCAAGATGTAGACCTATATTGAGGATACTTGTTGATTCAGATGTGAAAGGGAATGTTGCTGTGTTTTCGAGTTATTTAGTTTAAACCCATTGGCTTTGAACCAATCATTCATCTGCCACATTATAACTTTTCACAAGTTTTTCATGGATCTCCTCCAGGTTCGAGCCTTTCACCAACACAGAGGTATCATCAGCATACAAAGTGATCCCATAACATTCCATACTGTCCAGGATATATGTCATTGATGAAAATAAGGAACAGTATTGGACCCAAGACAGAACCCTGCGGCACTCCCTTACTAATGTCTCTCATAGTTGACGTCCGATCCTTCGACGCAACCCGTTGTTTTATGTCTGCTAGAAACGAGGATATCAGATCGAGAGATGTAATTGTCAAGCCCATATCTTGATGTTTATGAGCATTGCATAAAGACAACTTGTCTTTATACAATAGTATGGGCACCACCATTGTTTAACATTGTTTGGTACCTCTCAAGTTCCATAGATTCAAAGCAAAGCATAAATGAATATCCCCGGAAAATTGGTTTTATTTGAATTTATCAGTATATTCTATATAAAACGGGTTGCAAACAATCTAGTAATAAATATTTAATTTGTTGCAGGATTCGGCTTGTATAATGTGTACTTATTCCTCACAACTGGTGGAATCGTTATGTGCGTCATTATCGAGACAATGTCGATGATGTTCATAGTACCAGCAGCTAAATGCGATCTAGACCTTAGTTTGTTCCAACAGGGAATCCTGTCTTCCATTAGTTTTTTCGGTGTCGTTTTATTTTCTTACGTGTGGGGATTTTTGGCGGACACTAGAGGAAGGAAATCCATGTTGAAAATAAGTCTGTTCTGCAGTTTTATCACCAGTATTCTCTGTAGTATAGTGGCAAACAACTGGCTGTTCATCTTGGTGAGGTTCATCAATGGAGCGTTGTGAGTATTCATATTCTATGAAAAATACTCGAGAAAAACATTACAGGGTGAGTCTTTAAGTTGTACATCAATTTCAACCACAGGTTCCTCTCATGAAATGAAACACTTTTATCATTCACCATTTTTCCACATTCGGCTCCGGTAATAAATAAATATCATTAATATTTATTCCTTTTGTGGTTATTTTTCGTTACAATATAAAACCGCAAAAAGCACGAATCATAAGAATTAAGTGAGTAAATATGATTTCTCAATCAAGTTTCTTTAAATTTCAAGCAATATATTGGTTATTCTGAAACACAGATCACCTTAAGACATATGGGTGTTGAACTTACAAACAGTTCAGGAGTGTATTAGCACATTGAGAGATATTTAACTGCGTAAAACTTTTTACTTGAGCCGAATCTGGAAAAATGGTACCTATATGAAAAAAAAAATTCTTTGATGAGAGGAATCAATGGTTAACATTAATGTACAACTTGAAGACTCGCCCTGTATATGCTCTAATTCTTGTTTTCAGCATAGGTGGCGCTTCTTCCACAGTCTACGCCTATTTGGGCGAGTTCTTCAATGACAGGCTACGTCCCAAGATCGTGTCAGGCGTGTGCACTTTTGTAGCTTTAGGCAATATTTACCTCCCAGGTATGGCATGGCTGATTTTGCCCCAAGACTGGAGAATTGATATAGAATTCCTCAACTTGGAATTCAGACCATGGAGACTTCTTCTGTTAATCTATGCACTTCCAAGTCTCTTCTTTTTCCTCATGTTGTTGATCTTGCCTGAGAGTCCGAAATTTTTGATGACACAAGGGAAATATTACGAGGCTCTAGAAATTTTGAAGACCATGTTCAAAGTGAACAAAGGTTTAGATAGACAAGATTTCATGAAATCCAAGATTATATGGGACGACATGGATAGGATTCGACCTACAAGTTTCCTGAAGATGATTTGGAGACAAAGTGCTCCTATACTGCAGGCACCACTTAGGGTCAAAACGTTGGCTGTATGCCTTCTGCAATTTGGGATTTTTGCTTCGTAAGTGAAGACATTGTTCATTTTCTATATCAACATTGAAATATTCCTAATGCACTTTTATTTACATATTCCATGATCAATTGATGTGAAGCATAGACATGAAGACAATGACCCCCATTTTATGTTCAGTGAAACTCCCGAAGCTGATAAAACGGGACAAATTATAACAGATCTTACATCTCTCTTTTTTTAACTATGAAGGGGAATAGGTTTCTCTCTTGCTAACAAAAAAAAACTATTACCCCTGTTATTAACAAAGGAGTAGGATGCCATTTAGATGTTTTGGCTTTTGCTCGCATTTTCGCATTCTTTGCCAAAGCTCATCTCCATTGAACATGCGCCCAAAAGCTGCTGAATTCACGACAGTGCTTTTTTACAAATCCAAATGAGCATCGAATCAGAAATATTTTTATGTTTGGACGCAAACAGAATACAAATATTGTTTTTCTGTGTTCTATTCTTCACCTTTGTACACTGAAAGAATGATAAGTTTTTTGCGCGCATGTTCTAGGGGAACAGCGTGCTATCGTTTTGTCCAAATGTCTGTAATTTTGGATGATTGAGCCGAAAATGGTCTCAATCGACTAGGTTGGACTCACTGATGACGAATCCGGTGTCAAAATTGATTCTGTCCGGCCGAGCGGCCGTCCGTAGACACGATAACTGTCGACAGAAGCAAGCTAGCTACTTGAAACTTTCAGGATTGGTTGCGCATCAGAATGCCGCGGTTGAGTTCGTTAATGGGCCAAATCGGTCGAATAGTTTCGGAGTTATAGGCACTTGAAGTTTTGAAGTTATTTATTTTTTATTTCAGAAACTACTCGAGCGGTTGGATTCAAACTTGGCAGTTTGGTGGAGTATAACGACGCGCAACTTTGAGCCAAATTTCGTCAAGATCATATTGTCAGTAAATTAAAAAAAACAAAAAAATTTTTTTTTCGGAAACCATTGATCATATCCAAAAAAAATTATACTCACACTTTGACCTTCTTATTTCACAGCAGTGTACCAAATTTCAGTTCGATACGATCATAAGTTTTGGAGATATCGGGAAAAAATATGTCAAATTTCGAGGTTTTCTTCTCGATATCGTTGATTTTTTCGGTATTACTCGAGAAATACTGATTCAGTCCTGATTAAACTTTACAGCTAGTTTTAAGATGCTGAAAGACAACTTTATGCGAAATTTCGTGATAATCGTGTTATTAGAACAATTTGAAAAAAAAAATTTCTATGATTTTCTCATCATATCATCCTCATTAAATTCTGTATGAAACTTCGAACTGTTATTTTCGATGAAGTACTGGATTTCAATTCGATCTGATCTGTATTTTTGGAAATATTGGAAAAATAAAATTTTGATTGGGTATATCTACGGAATCATTGGGTGGATTTTACCCATTCACGAATTCGACTTAGAAACTCGATATTTGTAGAGTAGGTTTGGGGCTTAATTACGAAGGTCGAATTCGTGAATGGGTAAAATCCGCCCAATGATTCCGTAGATATACCCATTCAAAATTTTATTTTTACAATATGTCCAAAAATACATATATGATCGAATTGAAATCCAGTAATTTATCAGAAAAAAATTTCAAAAAGCACTGCCGTGAAGGCAGCAGCTTTTGCGCGCACGATCAAATTCGTTGCTGAAGCGGTCATCTACATTGAACATGCGCGCAAAAGTTGCTGCCTTCACGGCAGTGCTTTTTGGACTTTTTCAGTGTCATATTTGGCTGCTTATTCGAATTATTTGTCTCCATACCTAGCGAAATTTCCAAAACTATCTTAAAAATGTAATTGAATTCTTTTTCAGAACATCTGGCTTGAAAATGTGGTACCCCACTATTTTAAACACTATGTCACATTTCTATGAAATACATCCAAATGAAGAGTTGACTGTTTGTAAATCAATCCGTTGGGAACAGGAAGGAAAATACTACTTCTTTGGAACAGGTAAAATATACTTTCGTTTTGTATCGAAGGAGTTCCCCAGGGGCCCATTTATGTCTTCACAATTTTCTGCTATAATAAAAATTGTAATCGTTAATGACAAAAAATTCACAATTCAAAGAATATTTTATCGTGATTGAGAATTTGTTTCAGAGCATATTGAAAGTGTGCGATGACAATGTTGAGAAGGACGTATTCTTAGTTTCACTGGTAATAGGAATCATGTATGCTGTAAGTTACATATGCATTGGTCTCCTCATCAATGCCATCGGCAAAAAAAACCTCCTCTGCATTTTTATCACAGTGGGCACAATATCTGGCCTTATTTCGCAATATATTGGGGGCTACCAGATAATACAGATCCTAATGGGTATTTTCATCATAGGAGCCGTAGAAGTGGCTATAGTCAATGCTATAGTTGTGGATTTGTTCCCTACCGAAGTTAGAGCAATGGCTTTAGCCATGTCATTGATGTTTGGAAGACTGGGCGCTATGCTTGGGACTAATATTCTTGAAACAGTGATTTATAGCTATTGTGATTATTTATTTTATCTGTTTGCAGCTGATCATATAGGTGAGTAGGGTCTCCAATTCTAATATTTTTCATATAAAGCATATTCATTTTGTCTTTAGCAAAAAAAAAATTCTATCACACTTAAATTTTTTTTCACATTAAGTGAATTTCCTGGCTTTTACTCAGCTCTAATGTATTTTTCTCTTTTCAGTTCTTCTCATCACAATATTTCTTTTACCATCTAACTCCCGGCCAAAAACTGGGAGATGACAACTGAAGGCAGTCTAAGTCATTACAAAAAACTAGGAATTTTTAACCAATTAACTTCTATAGAACTTAGGCCAGGTATCATAAAACTATTCTGATGAATAACTAGAAAATTAACTCATAAAGTCTGATTCAAAAATGGAAGTTAACGGCTTTCCATACCGAAAATAAGATTTATAGTTCCGGCCCTAAAGGTGATTTCTGGCAATGTTAATAAGTGATCTCATTTTGAATTTACAACATTCAGGAAAGAACCCTTATAATGTGTATTATATGATTTATGGAGACTAATAAGAAAATAAATTATCAGTATACAAATAAGAGTTTTAATGAATGTAATAAAAAATAAGTGAATAGCAAGTACTATCATTTTTCTGTTTTTATATAACAGTTATTACTTCATTAAATATACGATTTGAGTTGAAGGATAATACTACTAATACTAGTGATCAGTTCAAGAGACACAAGTGAATTAATTTGAATTACATGGAATAATAATTACAATGCATTATGTACCTATATGGAAAATGAAAGGCAAGAATATTTGGAGTCCATACATGTAATTTCTCAAAAATCAAGATTAAAATCTGTGAAATGAAACAATCTTATGGATTTTTCAGTGATTCTCGTAAGCAAGTTTGAAATATATCTGTCAAATTAATGGCTAGTTCAACAAACATTCTGAGAAGAAGGTAGATAATAATGTTACCTCGCAAACATCACGTGCCATCAATGTCCTTAATCACACTAGATATTTCAAGGATTTTTGAACAGCTTCAAACCTTTGAAATAATTTTTGACTTCATCTTTGGGATATGGTTTCACAACCAAGCAAGTAGGTATATTCTCAGGCTGTTCTATCCACATTTTATGCAATATATTATTCTTCTCTAGAGTTTCATGCAGAGATATTATCCCTTTCTCATTTGCTATTTCGAGAACAACTTTATGCATGTTATCCAAATCTTCCAAGTATTTTTTCATATGCTCATCATCGTGGAATAGATGTGTAACTGCAGTTACTGCGTGGCAAGCTTGTGCGATAACAGCACCAACAGGCCAATTAAGATCTTTGAGCAACAAATCTTTTCGTACTATAACATACTGGAGAATGATACTCATTTTATCTAGAAGAAATGATACATAATTAATGTAAACAAAACGTAACGATGGTAAAATTGTCTTGATATTACTTTTGTTGAAGGTAACTAATGGCAGGACTTATTGGCAATGATCTTGGAAAACACTCTGATATCGTGTTTTTATAATTCGCAAATTTAAAAACACGAAATTTATTTAGAATTTAGATTTGAGGTTAATTAAGATGCACAGAATATAATTAAAATTATATGTAGATCGGTGCCTTGTGATTTCATTTTTATTTTCAAATTCTTATATCTATGTTGGAAACTGTATAATAATATCTTATAATAATGTTCTAATATTATTCCGCCTAAAGCGTCTCAATTTTCACAAAGGCAAAGTAAAAATGATTTATTATAAAATGAAAGCTTGATCGAATTCCGTCATTCCGTGTGCCATCTGTCTTCTTTGCTTCTGTCCCTTCTGTCAATCGCAAATATTGAAAAATACAGGACATTAGTATTTAATTAAAATTTAATAGAATTTGCGATAATAAATTGAAAAACAACAATGGTAACTATAATTTATGTTTAAAAGAAGTTATTTCATTTGAAGAAAAAGCAAATGATCAGAGTTAACAATGTCTATTGCCATTTTTGTCATTCAGGTGTGACGATCCAAAACCGGGTGGTAGCACGTGCAACAAAGAAATATCGTTTAAAAAGCAACATAAATGGAGTTCGTACAGTGTTCCTTGTTTTATAATTATTTTTTTTGCGATTTGATGTATCACACACGGAATAACACCCATAGTATTCTTATGACATTATATCGGACCGATTTATTTGCTTGTTCATGAATGCTTTCCTCCTATGTTATTCGAATTTCAGACCCTTATTGTCTTACTCATGTTAAAGGTATCTCTCAATCCAGTAAGAATATTGAAACATGAGGCTGAGGAAGAACGTGCAGAATTAGCACGTCTTTCCAGTTTTGTAGGAGCTATAGCCATCGGAGACCTCGTTAAAAGCACATTAGGCCCCAAAGGAATGGATAAAATTCTAGTTTCCTCTGGAAGAAACGCAGGGGAAGTAGTAGTTACCAATGATGGAGCAACTATTTTAAAAAGTGTGGGTGTAGATAACCCTGCTGCTAAAGTATTAGTAAATATGTCCAAGGTACAAGATGATGAAGTTGGTGATGGAACCACTTCTGTCACCGTTTTAGGTCTGTAAAATGTAAATTTTTCTTTTTTTTTTTGCTTATGTTTCCTGTATTTCAGCTGCTGAACTTTTGAGGGAAGCTGAAAAACTTGTTGATCAGAAAATTCACCCACAAACTATTATTGCCGGATGGAGAAGAGCCACTGACATTGCCCGTAAAGCACTTTTGGATGCCTCAGTAGATAACAGTCTCGACACGGAGAAATTCCGTGAAGATTTGATGAATATAGCTCGTACAACCTTGAGTTCCAAGATTTTATCACAGCATAAAGAACACTTCGCTAGCCTTGCAGTCAATGCTGTTTTACGTCTTAAAGGTTAAGGAACTTTCAGTTTCCTTTAGTAGTATACATTGAATCATATTTTAATTCCTTCACATTTAAATCTCTTGAATTTTTAACTGGAGAAATTAGTTCCTCAGATCTGTTACTTCGATTGAACTACTTCACAATAGCTTTATTTCGAATTAATGTAGTTTTTGTTTTGGACCAATTTAGGATCTGGGAATTTGAGCGCCATTCAGTTGATAAAAAAGAGTGGTGGAACTTTAGAAGACTCCTTCTTAGACGAAGGTTTCCTCTTAGACAAGAAACCTGGAGTGCATCAACCAAAAACAGTTGAGAACGCCAGAATTCTTATCGCCAACACTCCAATGGACACAGACAAAATCAAAGTATTCGGTTCCCACATCAAAGTTGATTCCATGGCCAAAATTTCCGAGCTGGAGCTTGCCGAAAAGGAAAAGATGAAGGACAAAGTGAACAAAATCCTTAAACACAATGTCAACGTTTTCATCAACAGGCAGCTGATTTACAATTATCCCGAACAACTCTTTGCCGATGCAGGTGTCATGGCTATCGAGCACGCCGATTTTGATGGTATCGAGAGACTTGCTTTAGTTACAGGTTAGTAATTTTGAAATCCTAGTAACTAACATCCACCCAAATATTTCAAATTACTGTTTTAACTCCTCACTACTATCACTACCCTAAATCCTAAACTATAGTACATAACTATTTGGTGTTCCTCAATGAGCATTTTTTTTTCTTAAAAGTTTTCTTCGAAGTATGATATTGCTTTTATTGTACCACAAACCTTGGTTCATTTAATGTGAGGTTTGCATTAACTCAATTGGTTACCAACGGAAAATGTTGGTGTTCCACAGGGGACAGTCTTAGTCCCAACATTATTCATTTACAAAACAAGAAAAATTGTATATGAATCTGAGCAACATGTTGGGACTTCCCAATATAATCCAAATTCCCTTCATTAAAATAACCTTAATTTAATTCATATTATTCATACAGGTGGAGAAATCGTTTCAACGTTTGACCACCCAGAACTAGTCAAATTGGGAACGTGTGACCTGATCGAACAGGTCATGATCGGTGAAGACATATTATTGAGATTCAGTGGGGTACCGAAAGGCGAAGCTTGCACGATTGTCATTCGTGGGGCAACCCAACAGATCATCGATGAGGCCGATAGGTCTTTACACGATGCCCTTTGTGTTTTAACAGCTACTGTTAAGGAAACGAGAGTGGTATATGGAGGAGGTTGCAGTGAAGTCTTGATGGCTGTTGCTGTCAACAAAGAAGCTGTGAACGTACCTGGAAAAGAGGCTGTTGCCATGGAGGCCTTTGCCAGGGCTCTCCTTCAACTTCCCATCATTATTGCGGATAATGGAGGATACGATTCATCTCAGTTGGTCAGCGAGTTGAGGGCGGCTCATAATAAGGGTGAAAATAACATGGGTTTGGACATGTTGAGGGGAGAGATTGGAAATATGAAGACCTTAGGTATTACTGAATCATATGTTGTTAAGAGGCAGGTTTTGGTTTCTGCCGCAGAAGCAGCAGAGGTGATTCTTAGGGTAGACAATATTATCAAAGCCGCGCCAAGAAGGCGTGTTGAAGACAGGGGACATTGCTGAGATTATGTTCATTCGCTTTTTTCCCCTTATTTAATTATGTAATCAACCTCACATCTTTCTTTTTTATTTCATGATACTAATAAAAAAATGACCCCATTATGTTGTTTCCTTATTTATTCATCATTGTTTAGGGTGGGAAAAAATATCTTTCGAATGGTTTTCAAATAATTCAAGGTTAATTACTTCACTTATTCATGAAAATGAAATTTCCTTACATTAATTTGATATCATTTCTGATCAAGATATATTTACTTCTTATAGGATTAAAGACATGAAATCTAAATGCAGTACTACTTTATTTGAAAAAATAAATATTTAAGCTGTCAACATTTGTTTTAACTCTCCACTAGTTATCATTTCTTTCACAATATCTAAGCCTCCAATCAATTCCCCATTTATGTAAAGTTGTGGGTAAGTTGGCCAATCGGAGTATGTCTTAAGTCCTTGCCTAACTTCTTCATCAGTTAATATATCGAAAGTTTCATACTTAGCTCTGAAATTTAAACAAATACGTATTTAATTGATTAGGATCAACGTAAATAACTGCAACCTACCCAAGACTCTCCAAAATTTCGATAATTTGTCTGCTAAATCCACATCTAGGCTGTGTTCTAGAACCTTTCATAAATAGCATAACTTTGGAATGGTTTATCAAACTTTTCAGTCTTTCATCTAAAGATCCGAAGTCCTTATACTTCATTATTTTCTGAGTGATAGTCTTGGGATCGACTCCTTCTATTCTATCGACTTGTTGGTCATTACGGAAGAGTAGCACCGTAGGTACTGCAGTAACATTATGCTGTGCTGCCGCTTCAGGTATGTCCGTAGAAGAGAGCTTGAAAAATTTCACACTAGAATAGGCTTCTTGTTTCGAAAGCAAATCTAAAAGGTCGTCTACTTGCTTACATTGTTCGGCCCATTCTTCCGCAAAATGCACAACTGTGATATTTGCAGTACTACAAACAAAAATTTGACATTAATGTTTAAAATTATATGTGAGGAATATACCTGATGGCTTCTTCGAATTCAGCCAAATTTTTTAATGAAGGCGGCATATTTTTGTTTTGGCTATTATCAATTAGCTATGAGAAATAGGATATCGCTTTTTTGCAAAGTACAGGTTAGATCGTTAGATCACAGACCAACTGATCTGTGGTTAGATTTTAGATTTAGAATCACAGAATACAAAAATGTCGAATACATAGATAATAAAAAAAATGATTTTTTGACCCTCTGAGTGAAGAAGATTGAAAAATCTATGCTTGTCCATAGAATTCCTGATACCTTAATAACTTGAATCGTAGCCTACGTAATATATATTCACGTAGGCCTCGCTTGAATTCATTATTCATATGATAATAATAAGGCTTTATACTCATACAATTTTCTGAAAAAAAAAAATTTTTCATCCAAATCTCTGAAGTTGAGCCCTTTCATTCTCGACGAAATAAGAACTCCTTAAAAAATGTTATTATAATATTTGCATTTTTTCCAATTCAACTCTATTAAATTTTAACAAAAAAGCCATGGCGTTGAAGATTATTTGAACTTAATGAAACACTCATGAAATTATTTGCATTTATTGCAACTTACAGTCTTAATTATTTTGAATAACATGACATATACAGCCTAAAACGATACTATTGCTTTGCATTATTTGAATCAGAAATAGAAATTACATTCTCAGTTTTTGCATTATCTGTATCTTCCAATTTCTTTTGTTCTTCTTGCTTATCCGGGGTTGGATTTTCACTTTTATCTCCCGCTGGTAGATTTTGTACTACATCTACAGCTTTTTCTATTCCGACACTTTCTTTGGGTGTTTGGTCTGATTTGTCATCAATGCCCACCTCATCTTTTCCATTTGTTTCAGTTTTCTCTTCTTCTTTAATCTTATTTTCCTGTTTTTTCTCCTGTGATTCTGAAATATCAGTTTTATTCTCTGCTTCCAGAAGATTTTCATTCTTCTTTTCTGTATTTTCCAATGGTTTTTGTTGTTGTTGAGCTTTAGTATCTTCAGGTTTCACCACAACTGCATTATTTTGTTCAACTTCCTTTTGTTTATCGTCCTTAATCTCTGTTTTCAAGTTATCAACAACATCTTTAGCTAGCTCTCTCTCATTATATCTTTCTCTTAGAGCTTTAAACAGACACAATTGTGTCTCATATTCTCTTTTAAGATCTCCGTTGTGCCTTATCATCTGTTCCAATCTTTTATGCATCAAATCTTGTCTCTCTTTTTCTGCCTTGTATTTTTCCTCCATGCAATGAATCTTTATTTCCAACTGATCCACTTCCAAATTTCTTATTTCGAGTAGTTCCTTAGTTATTTTAACAACATCTCTCAGTGATTCAACCTGCTGATTCAAAGCTTCAATTTGTAGTTCTTGATTCTTTATCATTTTAGTATTCTCGAAAATTACGCTTTTTGCTTTTGTTAACGTATCTGCTGATTTCGATTTTAATATATCGACTTCGTTTGCTTCAAGAAGATGCTTGTGAATAAGTTTTTTCGCCTCTTCTAGTTGCGATTCTAACTCAGAGACTCTCTTGCGAAGGGAGAGAACCTCCAAATCTTTCACCTGAAAAAATTAATGTATTTTAACATGAGCGCATCCACCAAATATATATATTTCGAAAATAAAGTGATAATGACGTTTGTATAATGATCAGCATTGAATTTATCATTCAGGAATTCTTTATAGCATCTTCGTGCAAGTGAAAGTTCATTAATTCATTCTTACATTCACCTTTTCTTAATGAATGGAATGAATATAAATAAATAGATGACATTTCCATCTTGCATTTGCATCGTAAAACTGGAAGTGATCCAATTTGCATTATACAAGAAATAATTTGAAATATAAGGTATATAACAAAATAATACGAACCTCCTCATTTTGTTTCACCATATCAGTATTCATCTTTTATTTTTTTCCCTACCAACAGTAGTGAAAGAATTTGAAGTAAATCTATCGAACGTGTTACAGCGATGGGAACTTAAGACGAAAAGAGTTATAATTAGCAATGTAGGTGAGATTTCAAACATTAATCTATTATTAGAAAAACCATTCTGTTACCGAATGTAACATAATGAAATTTGAATTTGCCGCCATGAAACCCAAAACATCACAGAAAATAGTGAAAATACTGAGAAATAATTATTTCATTTATAAAGATCCTCAAACTTTCTTTCATTTCTAAGCCCATTATTACATGTTTCAGCTTTTCAAACATTTCCTGTTACTGAATTATATAGAATGAAAGAAATAATTCATTGAAAATCAAACAATCAAACCATGTATCTGAAATACCGAAATGACATTTCACCACGGTTCTTTTCCTTCTTCTATTTGTACGGTCCGTTTGTTTATCATTTCTGAATAGATCAATTAATTGAAATTATTGAATACATGTATAAAATTATTTAAAGGTAAGACGCTGCAAATTTATTCCTCCATTTCGAACACCCTATCAGGATATTGGAGTATTTCCATGAATTGTGTAATTTTATAGGTTAGAATTAGAAACCTTGAACATCAGATAACTTTTACCTAGAGCAAAAAATTATTTTAAATAAGTTAAAATGGAAGAATATACAAGAGAACCTTGCCCCTGGAGGATAGTTGATGATTGTGGGGGTGCGTTTACAATGGGATTGATTGGCGGTGGTGTATTCCAAAGTATAAAAGGTTTCAGGAACGCTCCTTCAGGATTTAACAGAAGACTTGTGAGTAGCACCATGCGATTTGTTTAAATGAGAGTGTGGTCTCAATAACAGTGGAGTCAAGAGTGCTTTTGTTGTAGGTTGGCAGTTTGATAGCAATAAAACAAAGGTCACCGATTATAGCAGGAAACTTTGCTGTGTGGGGTGGTATGTTCTCGACCATAGATTGTGCATTGATCACAATAAGAAAGAAAGAAGATCCATGGAATTCAATCATAAGTGGTGCAGCTACTGGTGGGATTTTAGCTGCCAGAAGTGGATTACCAGCTATGGCTGGAAGTGCATTGATAGGTAACTATATAGTAAAATGAAAAAATTCATTTCTTATTGTGATTTGAACTGTGAACTGAATTTTAACGTAGGTTGAAGCTTTTATATTTCGGATTGTCACAGTGATTTTTTTTTCTCAGGGGGTGTTCTCTTAGCTCTTATCGAAGGTGTAGGTATATTATTCACAAGATTACAGGCTGATCAGTTCCAACCTCAAGCTCCACCCTTGGACGATCCATCCATATTAGGACCAGGCGAACAGGCACAAATCTAGCACAATTCTTGAACGAAAATCACCATTAATTATAATATTTATAGATGTATTTTAATCTTTCAATAGATGAATGTACTGTTAGGTTGTTCTCATTGTATGAATAGTATGCAATTTGACTACCTCATAAGGAGCGTTGATACTGTGATCTCTCTTGAAATTTTTTCAATACTAAATGAAGTTTAGTTGAAATAGAATCTGTTGATTTAATTTATCTCTTGTTTTCTGCTTCCTATCTTCAGAATAATTTTATCCTGTCATCCGCATGGATCTTTTCACTGAGTTTAATAATTGTTGAAAAAGCCCTTGATATTCTTCATGTCTGTCCTACTTTTTTCGAATTTCGCCACATATAATTTATGTGTGAAAATATTTTGAATTACATTGAACAATTTTGCCTTTAATTGAAAATTGAAAGTCTTTTAGAAGCAGAGTCAGATTATTCTTGATTTTTATAGTGTAACAGTTTGTGACAAAAGCGTGTTTGAAAATATTTTTATTCTTGAGTCAATAATACATTTATTAGTTGCAGAAATATATAATTATTTTTTGTTATGTTATATTTATTTTTCGTTCCCATACATTTATTTCTCTTACTACGATGTATTTACGAGTTGGGAGTATCTAAAAATATGAGATTCATATTATTCATTAATTCGATCTATCTAACATCGTCAAGAGATGGCGCGAATACAGTTTTCAGCAATTTTCATCTGAAGCATAGTATTCTATTTATGACTGATCACTACCAATATTATTCACAATTCAAAATCATTACTGTTCATCAATATTTCTAGGCTCTTTTCAAATTGCGTACGTCAGATAGATCGAATTATTTTCGATATTGTATAACACATTTTATCAACCTTCTTGAAGTTCCCAACTGGTAGATAAAATTTGTTTGGTAAAAAATAAATATATCGGAACGAAAAATATATGTATTGTCACACAAAATCAATATATTTCTGCTAAAAAATAATAAATTGTCCCGAAAATGATTAATTTGTGTCAACAGCGCGTTAAAAGTAAGTTTTCTAAATTTTAAATGGACAATTTATTCGATATTCAATTTTTTATTCTTCAAAATGGAAATTTCAAGTAGGGTTCACGGAATAAGTTTGAAGGTTGTTTTTCTGAGAAATATGGGTTAATTTTTTGTGGCTTGACTTCAAAAACGGATCAATTTTTTTTATACAACAAGGACATAAAGTAATGTCATTTACCTTAAAATAACAGCAAATTATTGACCTGTAACACGAAACTTAAACTTGCTTTTTTATAGTCAGAGCGGTCAACCATTTATGTGCTGAACTTTCCCAATCCATATATGGGTATTCTTCAAGTTTTTGAGCAAGCAAGACTGCATTGAAGTTTTCCTATGTTGTTCATTTTAGAAATTTCATAAACATATTTGAAGTTCCTCACGAATTTTTAATCAGTGATGCGATAGGTATTCTTCATCGGCATCGTTTTCGTCTCAAAATTCGAAAATTACAGTCATTAAGTTGAGAGGACAACTTTATCATTCCATAGAACGATAGTATAGGTGCAAATTTCATTCTTGGATAAACAATCAAAAAAGTGCACCCTATATGTTGAAAGATTAAAAAGAATAACAGACAATAATCATTATTATGGATTTTATTCGAGGAGTTATTAGAACATAACCACAAAATAAATAAAATATAAATATACATAACAAAATTAAAATACATAAACAAAAACATTTCTGCTTCATTTTGAGGCACCATTCAAGCTGCAACAACATCGAATTAAATACAATGATAAATTACGATATAAAAAGTAGCAATCTGATATTGAAAATAAAAAAAATAAATACATATCAGTCATCGATGAAATTCTTCAAGAATAGAGTTAAACACGTCGTATCACATTAAAATAGATATGCATGACTAAAACTCTAATGCGTATACAAAACATTTCACTGTTATTTCATAATAGCTGCAGATAATTCTCGAGTAGCTAAACCGCGATTAATATGTAAGGCATTCGAGAATGTTGAAGTAACTTCCTTCCAATCTGAATGCATCACTTCAGTCGATTCGTATTTTTACAGTACTTGAGCATCTTGAGAAGCATTTAATATCAGACATAGCTCTCGTTCTGATTAGAATATGCCAGAAATGAATCCAGCAATTTTGGTTCAACAAGCTCTTGAGAATCTTCGGTGCTTATTACTTCTTTGCCACATGTTTCCACTATCTTTCGAAGTGAGGCCTGTAAAAATAAAAAAAAGGCATAAGAGGCATTAGGTTCATTGGTTGTAGTGGATTGTTCAAGTTTTACAAGGATATTTGTTGTGTTCGTTTTATACGAGTGTTGGCGAAGTTTATTTACAAAAAATCTAGAAAAGCACTGACTGAGGTCAGGAGTTTTTACGCGCTTGTTCAAATTCTAACAATTAGATCAACACGAAATTTTGCACCTAGTTGCGTGTTGATAATCTCCACCTGATTACGAAGTTTCAATCTGATTACATTTGTACTTCTTGAGATATTGCGGAAATAACGTTAAAATTTCCATATAGCAACGAAATTTGAAAGATTTTTTTTCCTTATATCTCCGAAAGTAAATATCGGATCGTATTGAATTTTGGAACATTGATGTTAAATACTGTCTCTAAGTTAAATTCCATTGAAATCTAATCGATATTTTCAGAGGAAAAAAAATTTTCATCAAAAGTTTTAAAAATTTTGCTTTGCCGATTATGCCCATTAACGAACTCAACCTTTGCATTTTGAAATGCAACCAACCCTGAAATTTCCAAGTCGATAGAATCCAACTTACTCCCGTAATCGTGCGTTCATCCGGCCGAACAAAATCGATGTTGACACCGGATTCTTCATCAGTGAGCCCAACCTATTCGTCTGAGACCATTTTCTACTCGAAATTTGAAAATTACAAACATATAGACGAAACCATAGCACATCGGTCCTCAGAACATGCGCGCAATCAAAAACTAATTATTTTTTAAAACTCCACCACCCCATATCTCGAAAGTTAAGGCTATTTTTTTTAATGAGCTCAAAAAAATATCGATGTTCAATTGAAGAACATCCTGTATATCTAATCAATAAGTCGAATACTCACCAGAGAAGCAACCAAGACTGCATCACTGTTGAACCTATCGTCTTTCTCCTTACACAATTTCACCAACTTATTAACGCCACCAACCTCAACAATTTGTTTGGCAGCTCTTTGATCACCGCAAAGCCTTGATAAGGCTATCATAACTTTCTGTTGCAGTCTTTTCTCGATGTTCTCATCCACATTTTTCACTTGTAAGAAACACAACAGAGCCACTGGAGCCCTTATGTCAATAAGAGCGTTTCTCGTACATTCTACAGCTGAAATATTCGCTATCAAAGAAGCTATTTGTTCTAAAATATACACAGAAACATCTTTTCTTCTTTGTATAGTCCTTAGAATCTCCTTGACACTGTTTTCGTTCATGATGTACTTGATGGTAGTAGAAGCGTCCATGGCACTGAGGTTCGCTAAAGCTGCTATGCACAAGAGGAGGTTCTGGCAACACCTGGTGATCTTCAAGAATTTGGTCAAGGATTTAACTAGTCTCTTGGTGTAATCTGGAAGGCCCCTGATGCTGTAATTGTCTTCAACCCATGGGGCAGTTATTTGGGCTAAGAGTGTTACAGCTTCGGAGTGTTCAGGCTCTGGTCTGGATTCCTCCTCAAGAATATCCGTTACCAATTGGATTCCTGAGAATTTCTCGAACTGTCTTACCGCTGGGGCTATACAGCATACTGTAGATAGAGCCCTCAAGATCAAACACCTAACTGAAGACCCTTCGCATTTCTCGCACTGGATGAGCAGCATTGGAACTGCGTCGTACTTGACGAATTCCTCCATTAGTCTCTCTCCAGTTAAGGCTACCATGGTTATTCCGCTAACTGTAGCCTTCAAGTCGATTTCGGAAACGGGGTACTCGAGTTTGGTCATGAGTTTCTTCACGGATTCGGTGCACAGGTCTTGTTGGAGAGAGTTCCAGATGTTGTAGAGTTGATTCAGGTTTTTGGCCAGGATGATTCTATCAGTTGTCTTGAAATCAGCCCGTCTTTTAGAGAGGTTAACGTAAAGGTCTATGTTGTAAGTCTTGAAGAAGTGCATAATGCTGTTGACCAAACCTTCCGTGTCACAACTGTCAAAGTCTCCACCGCTAAAAGATAAAAAAAGATTCAAATATACATCCCAACAATAATTTTTATTAAATATACTAACTGACAAAGAAACTGCAACACCCAGAAGGAGCTGTTTAAATTTTGAATACATAGATTGTAAGTATAGCAAGAGGTAAATGATTAAAATTTGGAGAAAAAAATCGTGAAGGTTTTTTCCTGTAAACATTTTTTGTTGCTTCAATATAGTAGTCGTTTTCTGCAAATTTTTTGAATTCTACAACAAACTAGCTGTTCGAAGAGATCCAAAGTCGATGTTTAGTTGTTGTTAAAGTGCCTAGAGGACGTGTACGCGGAATTTATCGCCAGGTAAGTGAATTTGAAAGAGTTCGAATTATTGGTCTAAGGGAGGCGGGGTTGTCATTTCGAGAAATCGCTAACCGTACGAACAGAAATCCAACTACTGTTATGAGATGTTGTCAAGCGTGGTTTGATGATGCCCAAAATCGAAGAAGAGTAGGCACCGGACGTCGAAGGGGCACAGATGAAGTTCAAGATCGACGTCTAAGACTTATGGCCATTAGGGACCGATTTGCTACACCTCGATCTTTGGCTGATGAGTGGTTAGGAGAATAAGGCCATGCTGTAACTGTCCGAACGGTTTACCGCCGTATAAGGTCTTTTGGACTGCAGCATTATCGACCCTATCTTGTGTTACCTTTTTCGGTTGAGCATCGCCGGCAACGATTACAGTGGTGCAGAGAATGACAACATTGAAATGTGGAATGGCATCAGGTCATCTTTTCTGATGAATCTCGATTCTCCTTGGGTGCACATGATGGCCGAAGAAGGGTTAGACGACGTCGGGGAGAAAGACGTGACACTCATTTTGATGATGAGCGTCATGTACACCGGACAGTAGGTGTTATGGTAGGGGATGCTACTGCACATGCAAGTAAGTTACCTTTAGTCTTTATTCGAGGTAAAATGCCAGCGCTGCGTTACCTTCAATAAATAGTGGAGCCATTTGTTCTTCCTTTCCTTAACCGGCTTGAGAATCCAATATTTCAGCAAGATAATGCTCGACCTCATGTTGCCAGAGTTAGTTTAAACTTTTTCGAAGCGACCCATGTGAGTCTTTTGCCATGGCCGCCCAGATCCCCCGATCTTTCGCCCATACAGCATGTTTGGGACATCATGAGTAGAAGGCTTCGAAATTTACCCCAGTCCCCACAGACTTTGGCGGCTCTCAGACAATAAATACAGGTGGCTTGGGATAATATCCTTCAAGAAGAAATATAAAATCTTCTTGCATCAATGCCAAGACGTGTTGGGGAGTGTAAAGATAACCGCGGTGGACAAACACATTATTAACAAGTTTAATAGAAAAAATTGTAAACCCTTCGTATTTTTCTCCAAATTTTAATCATTTGCTCGCAATACTATCTATGTTTTACCAAAAAAATGTATAATTTAAACAGCTTCCTCTGGGTGTTGCAGTTTCTTTGTCAGTTAGTATATTTTGGGTATGTCGAAAATCGCAGAATTTTTCTTACCTGTTTAGTGTTCTCCATTCATGTTCTATATGGTTTGAGAAGCGTAACATTTCCCTGAATTTAGCGGTTAAGGAGTTTGCTAGATAGGCTACTTTCTCGTTCAACTCAGCTGCGATACTTTTAGACTGAAGACTAATCATACATTCTGGGTCGTATCTTGATTTATTTTTTTGGAGCCACAACTTCACGGCGTTGTCGTCAGTTTCATCTTCGATATGTGTTGGCGGAACTCTGAAAATTGAGGAATTTGAGCTGAATTCATGTGTTTTTTGAGTTTGTAGACTAATTGACATGGAAGAAGAAATATACAGTGCGTTATTAATCGTTCATTTTGGAGTGGAAAATCTGTTGAATTTTGAGGTCACATCGAGACCTATTTGTTCCATAGAATCTAGTCAAGGTAGTATATCTGGTAAACTTATACAACCAGAAACGGCGTTCAAATCATGAGATTCGGAAGATCAGATATTTTCATTTATTTCATTTCATTTATCACCAGTTCCTATATTTTATGAGGTTAATTGCGAACACCCTGTATACATGATATTCCTTAATTGAAGATACTAACGAATTTATTCATCGCAGCTTACTGACTGGATTTTTATGAGAATTTGGTTTTTTTTGAGGAATTCGAGAGAATTTTTCAAGAATTTGTTCTCGAACTCGGTTGCAGATAAGACAAAACTACGAGGAACATAAAGTTTTGTATAAAAACATTGTTTCGAACTAACAAAGGCTCACCAAAAAAGTTCACCCTGTAGATTTCCAATCGAAATTGACTCATTGAGCGGATTTTACCCATTCAAGAAATCGACCTCCATAATTATGCCCCAAACCTACTCTACAAATATTCAATTCCTAAATTGTTTCTTCCGGAAGTTATTGTGTTTACGGCCGGACTAACGGCCGGTCGTGAACACAATAACTTGCGGGAGAACCAACTAAGAAACCCGATATTTTAGTGTAGGTTTGGCCTCTCTTACGAAGGGCGAATTCGTGAATGGGTGAAATCCGTCCAATGATTCCGCAGATATACCCATTAAAAATTTTATTTTCCCAATATTTTCAAAAATACAGATAAGGTAGAATTGAAATGAGGTAGTACTTGATTGGAAAATGTCAGCTTGAAGGTTCATACAGAATTTAGATAGGATAATGTGATCATAAGATAGCAGAATATTGAATGTTTGAAATAAAAATTTGAAAAGGTTTTTTTTTCGAATTGTTCTAATGACACGATAATCACGAAATTTCGCACCGAGTTGTTCATCGGTAATTTCAAACCAGTTACCAAGTTTCATCGTGATTGAGCCAGTAGTTTTTGAGTTATTCCGAAAAAAAACAAGAAAATCGAGGACAACACACGAAATTTGACATATTTGTTCCCAATATCTCCAAAAATTATAATCGTATCAAACTAAAATTTGGTAGAAGGCTGTGAAATATTAAGCTTAAGATCTGAGCAGGATTTCTCTTCTTGAATGTGATGAAAATTTTCCGAAAAATTTGGAATTTTTTTTTTGAATTACTGCCACTACGATCTCAACAGAATTGAGTGAAAAGTTGCTTGTTGTTATGCTTCAATTAACTGCCAAGTTCAAATCCAATCGCTCCAGTAGTGTTCCAAATATCCCGCCTAGTCGTTTGAGACCATTTTCGGAAAAAAATTCGCAAATTACAGACATTTGGACGCATTTCTCCAGAACAACCCGTATCTCGAGAACATTACCCTTTTCGTTCGTACCTCCAATTCTTGAACACTCTGTATATCAGAAAAATAAATAATTAAATATTTGAACTTTCGCGCATATAATAAATCGTATATATCACGTAAAAATAAAATGTCGAAATTATACGATATTTTCGGGAAAACCCTACCTTTCCTTTTGAAACTTCATCATCAGGTTCATGTGAAGGTTACCCCCCCTCACCCTCTCCATCCCTACACCTGTTTTCGGAGTAGAGGTATGTTTCGGCGACTCCAAACCATCGAACAACTTCTCCAACTCTCTCTCGCATTCACTGTCACTAAAATCCTCGTTGAACGCGGTCACCCCTTCGTCGTCACTATAAACCTCCAACAGGGGGGGAGCTGTCTTGTTCAGGAAACCCTCCAAACTGAACTCCTTTCCCAAACCGACCTCCTGTAAAGACCTGGCTTCGAGAGCCTCACCACTTTCGTCAGAATCGACCGAATTGTCGTACGACGTCGAACAATTACTTGTGTCATTGCTGGACTGTGATTCTAAAGAATGTTTCGTGTACTCGCTGTCGCTCTCTGAATACTGATTAGTCACCAGTTCGTTAGAATACGTTTTACGTACGAAAAGGCTCCTGCTAACTTTGGGAGAATGCTTTACGTAGCGATTCTTCCTCGTGGGTTCCGACAAGGAGGGTTCCTTGGGTTGCAGTTTTGGCTTGGACAAGATCGGAGACGATTTTGTCGGCGTGGTTTTCTCCTTGTAGTTGCTGGAGAGGTTGAGGACGTTCTTGGTGCTCGAAAGTTCCTTGAATATCTCCTTGGGGATCCTTTGGGCGAGGGATCCCTTAGGGGTGTGGTCTTGGACGCTGTTGTTGTGGAGTTCGCTGTCTGAGAAGCCTGAGTCTTGACTGCCTGGACTTGATGAGGTGTTTCTATGGTCTAGGTCGGAGTCATTGCCCCACCATACTTTGCTGGGGCTTCTTTTGAATTCTCCCATGTTGGTTGTCTGGAAAATAATTGGTTTATGTTAGGTTGTGTTTTATGACTACTTTTGTATTGCGATTTTGGAGATGGTCCAAATGAAGGTGTTTTCGAGAGGTAATAATGGTGTATTGTCCCATTGTTGAATTAATGAATGAAGAGTCAACATTGGTCATTTCATGGTTCATTCATGAAACATGAAGTAGGGTGGCGTCATTTCTTTAAATTAATGTGAAGGAAAATAGAATTCCTGAAGGGCCGATTACATCTCAAAGGAAATTTGTCATACTTTCTGAAACTTCGCTTCAATTATCTGTACGAACAATCGTCACTTAAAAGCCAGACATTTCCATGAACAATTGTGATATCAAGGTTTGAAAATTTCTTCGACTACCTCGGTAGCTAAGGGTATTGAAAGATTATCTAGGAAACTGAAGATACTGGGTTCGAATTCCGGCGAGGTCATGGATGGTGTGTGAAATTTAGGGTATGGGCATGATGTAAGTTAAACACGGTGTGCTCATCTGTGATCGATTTACCAATGATGACGTCACTTTTTTCATTTAAATTCAAAGCGCAGAATATACAGTGCGCGTCAAAATTATGGAACAAATTAATTTTCTCAGAAGAAAAATATTTGGCAACAAAATCCCGAAACGGGTCAACTTTTGTTTCACTTTCACGAAATTAATATGCATTTTTGAAGGATTTTTGTTGCACACTGTGCCATCCCCATCAACCCTCTAAATTTTTTGAATGAGGAAAGTGGGTCATGTGGTACTTTTTTGGCAAGGTCTTTGTATCTTTTTTACAGGCGTGCAGAAATTTTCAAGAAAAAAAATTATTTTTTTGAAATTTTTTGAATTAGTTCAAAGAGGTTTTCAGTATGTTCACTTTGTCATGGCTCATTTACTTTGGGACGATGGTACCTGATGAAGTTTGTCACCGAATGAAAGTCGACCATTACATTTTGTTCATGCACAACTTTCAACCTCTTTCAACCCCCTCACGTTAAAATTTTTTTTTCTTCATTAAAGGGTTCGTAGGGGTTGAAAGTTGTGCATGAACAAAATGTAATGATCGACTTTCATTCGGTGACAAATTTCATCAGGTACCATCGTCCCAAAGTAAATGAGCCATGACAAAGTGAACATACTGAAAACCTCTTTGAACTAACTAATTTTTCAAAAAAAAAATTTTTTTTCTTGAAAACTTCTGCATGCCTGTAAAGAAGATTCAAAGACCTTGCCAAAAAAGTACCACATGATCCACTCTCCCAATTCAAAAAATGTAGAGTGTTGATGGGGATGGCAACAAAAATCCTTTCAAAAATGCATATAAATTTGGTAAAAGTGAAACAAAAATTAACCTGTTTCAGGATTTTGTTGGCAAATATTTTTCTTCTGAGAAAATGGATTTGTTCCATAATTTTGACGCGCACTTTGTATTTTAATCTTGCTGACGTCACTTTTTTTTTCAGATGAGCACACCATATTTTTTACATCATGGGTATGGGTATATGTCTTTGTGTTTATGAACAAAAAGTCTCTAGTTTGGTATGAATCTGAGTGAATGTTCATGTATAAATATAATTTGAAAGCATGTCTGAATGGCTTCTTTGATTTGTTACCAAAGCTGTCATCTTTTCACATATTGACCCAATCAAACGCAACTGCAATTCCTGATCTTTCGAGCATATTATCCTCACGAAATTATGCATGAACCTTCAAGCTGCCATTTTTCAATCAATCATCGGATTTCAATTCGATCCAATCTGTATTTTTGGAAATATTGGTGAAATACAATTTTTAATGGGTATATCTGCGGAGACATTGGTTGGATTTTACCCATTTTCGGATCCGACCTTCGTAATCAAGCCCCAAAGCCAAACTACAAATATCGAAATCCTAAGTTGTTTCTTTCGGAAATTATTATGTTTACGATCGACTGTTAGGCTGATCCTAAAATACAGATTAGATCGTTAAAAATTTTGTTTCAAGAAAAATGCCGACAAAATTTATTTTGCAAATTTTACTGACCACATAATCAAGAAATTTTACACAACGTTGTGCATCAATATTTTTCTGAATTACTTGTTCAAATTCCTTTTGCTAGAAGTATATAATCAATTCGGACGAAAAAAACACATATTAATTCTCCGTTGTCAGAAAAAATCACTGAGTTTTCGCGCAATCTATACAATTTTTTGAGGGAAACCATTTTCTTATTTGGTGGAACTAGGATAATTCGAGAAGAATGGGCCTTGATAACGACGAATTTGGTGGATGCGCTTGGAAACCTTCAATAGACGATCCAAGTTGTCACCACAAATTCCGTTTACTATCACTAGGGAGGGAGAATTTCAGAATAAATTAGACATGATACTATTCGCGTTATTTATAAATATCCGTAAACGGTGCCTCGACTCCTCAAACAAGATGATTCCTTCCAAATATAGATTGTTGTTGAGTTCATCTCCGATTGGCTGAAATTTAAGTTGAGAGTCCTGATCTCTACTCAATAGTGTCAAGTTTACACGATATATCCCGCAAATCAACTCGGTAATTTCGGTTGCCAATTGTCTGCTCCGTAATAATAAAATATTCGGTTGGTTCCTGAAAAAACGTTTGGTTGATAAAAAAGCGATCTTTCTGTCACGTGAACAACAGTCAATGTTCTATGGTAACATATTCATAGCATAGAAAAATCTTTATTCACTTAATAATCCATAGAACCTAGCAGAGACAACAATCAAAAATGAAAAAATATCTAACTATAGTCTATGGATTACAAGGTATATATAGATTGTTCTATGTCATGGATATGCTACCACAGAAAATAGTCTTTCTGGTGACAGAAAGATTGCTTTTTCCTCAATCAAATTCCGTGATAAACTTTATTTTTTCAGGAACAACCCGAATATTTTATATTTCCGGAACAGGAAACCGAATATAGAAATTATATAGAAAAGTTGATTTGCGGAGCTTTACACTATTGACATGAGATCAGGAATCCCAACTTGAATTCCAGTCAATCAGAGATCATCACAACAAAAACCTATATTTAAAAGAATTATCTGGTTTGAGGAGCCGAGGCACCGTTTACGGATATTTGTAAAAAACGCGAACCTCATCATGTTGTTCTGAAATTCCCCTTCCCCAGTGTTAGTAAATTTGACGAAATTTGTGGGTTCGCAACTTGGAACGAAGTCGTCTATTGAGGTTTATGCGCTATTTTTTTTTATCAAGTGTCAATGAATATACCAAAACAACTTCAAAATATTTTAATTTTAGTTCTAACTGATTAGTCAAGAACTGCTCGAAATCAATATTTTGAGATTTTTTGTCTAATTAAGTTTGCGATTAATGGTTTGGAAGAGAAAGTGAATAAAATTTGAAATCTATTGAATACACGTGGATAATTGATGAAAAATATATTAATTTTCAAGGATGAAATGATTGATTTCCTCTTACCGGGTTTTCTAATGCATAAAGTCTGTTGCTTATGGCTTGAATAGTTTGTAACATGGAAATTTCAAAAAATTGTCGTCTTCATCTGGTTTAGGTTCAACTGGGATCCGATTCTGTGAGAAATAAATCTCAGAACACAATTGAAGAGTAAAATTTCCGTTACAACTTACGGGGTAATGTGAGAAAGTAAATCCAGGTGCTTTAAAGTCATAACAATTCCTGCATGGGGCTTTCTGAGGGTACCCTTGTGAACTTGGCAACCCCTATCTTCATGAAATATTCAATGCAAACACAGGTAGAGGTAATACAACGTTCACGATTGATTTCTTGTGACAGGATATTCATATTATGTATATCTTTGATTGCGAACGCAATTCTTCGAAAATACATTTTGCACAATTTGAAAAACAAGAACACAATAACAAAAGTTTAATATTGAAAATCTGAAGGACTTTGTACCTTATTAATCTTTTATATCGATAATCTCCTATGGCCTTGCAATAAAAATTTTCGTGTTTCATCAAATTTTTTTTTCTTGAACTGTACAAATATCAAGTTCAGGCCTACCGTAAACAATAATTTCAGAAGGAAACGCCCAATGGTTCCGTGGATATACCCATTCAAAATTTCATTTTCGTCATTAGTGAGTCCAACCTAGTAGTTTTAAACTATTTTCGGCTCAAAATTAAAAAAATGGAGACATTTGGACAAAACGATAGCACGCTGTTCCCCAGAATATGCGCTAAAAACCGTTCCAAGTAAACAATTTTATTCCTACTTCCATAACACAACAGTTAATAAGAATTTTGAGGAATATACAAAAATACCTTAAAATAACCTTCGATATTTTATTGACTTACTAAAGAAAACATTGCACATCGCGCATATATGAAATAACTATTTTAATTGATTCAATTATCTGATTGCTTATCAAAAGTTACGAAATGAATATACCACGAATGTTTATATTCGATATCTTAAATACACCGACAGATACAGACACAGGTGTTTATTGTTTTATATTTCAAGATTGTGAAAGAATTTGATGAGGTGTCATCAAGTATCAAAGGAATGTAGATAGATATATAATAAAATTACGTGCACAGTGATGTGGGACCGAAGTTGTAGGATGCCTACAAGTTTTCGAGAGAAAATTATGTGTTCTTGTAGACCTATTTTTGTCTGAGCTAACTGCTTCATGTTCAAACTTGAATTTATTGAAGATAGGCAGAATGAAAGAAACTGCTTTGTTTTCTGTGACTGTTTTATTAAAGGTTTTACAGTGACCCAAGTTTCGTAGTTTCTAATACCAAAGACCGAATTCTGTGCTAATACATTTTCAGTCTATTGGCGAATGAAGATAAGCGCTACTCCCTCTGGTGGCTTTCCGAGTAACCCGAGGTACAGACATTATCATTGACAAGTCAAAAGAAATGTTAAGAAAATGAGAAAGTTTATGCATTTTTCTTGGCGTTTGTGTGATTTTACCAGTGTTTCTACTGAGGAAAAGCAAACTCAAATGTCCCTTCCAATAAATTTCTACAGCCTGGTAAAAAATTTGGAGTTAGGGTGAAAGAAACTTCTCTTAACAAGTCAGGCCTGAAAGTGTTAAAGAATCGATAAAAACCAACAAACAAGATTTATGAGAGTCTGTTACCTGTATTTTACCGATGGTGATAATTTTTATAGAGGTAAGCACGAATTGCTCATGAAATATTAGATCACATTCATGAAGACAATTTTTTTCCAGCCCCCTAATCTAAGCAGAGAAATTTACTTAAGAGGAATGCTATGCCTTCCAGAAATCTGCCTGCTGAACTGATCATTAAGGAACAATGTGAATGTTCTAGTGATAGAACAGACTATTGAAAAAAAGAGTCTCAACAAGGAAATATCTGGTGATGAATACTCTTCCCTCAAAGTGCTTCTGTCGATGAAAGCAAAGTTGAACAAGGCTTATTTATTACAGCTTTTTCAAGACCAATCATATGAGTGTTGGAAAATTTATTTGTCAATCCATAATGAATAAGGCTTACGGTACAAGTAGCACTAGTATCATGTGAATATATTCATTTCATTCCCTATAAAAATAGTGTAGTTATGAGTATTTGTCTATTATTCCAAAAAGTATGTTTTACAATACTATCTGCTTTTCAACATTCAACACAGCCTGAGAAATCCACCAATGTCAATCTTGCCATTTGGATCTGAAAATAAATAATATTAAAATACTGTCTAACCTTGGAGATATCCCCGTAATTTTAGAGTAGCTACACTCAATAAGATTGAAGAATGATACATACCCACTTTATAAGAATGGAATATGTACTCCCAGTAATACTCTCGTCAACTATAAAAGTCTAAAAAGTCTTTGAATAAATCGTGAAATCAAAAATTATCAAACCAAACACTAACAAACAGTACAAAATCGACTATCAAAACAAAATCTATGTCTGTACGTAAAGTTGTAAAACTGGCCACCGTGGTGCTGCAACTTAAATTCAGACGCCAATTGTAAGTTGTGTCACAAGGTACCTATTTAAATGTGCTGTGAAGACTAATTTCTTGAGAATTTCGAAGAGAGGGGTTCGTCTGTCTGTTCGTTCAGAAGTTTTACAGTCAGGCTCTTGAAGTAAAATGGAGATATGTTTTCGGTATTTGAATCATACCCCAGAGCTGAATAATCTCGAAATTCTACATCTGAGCTCGGAAAGAAAAACATTTTGGGATCGGTGTAAATCTACATAAATACCTCATGAACCCGACTGAAATGCTTCTGAACGTACAGACAGACCTATGCAATTCCCCTCTCTTCGGAATTCTCAAGAAATAAGGCTCCACAACACATTTAAATAGGGACCTTATGGCACAACTTGCAATAGACCAGATCACAGACTACATAATCTGGGGTAAGTATAGTCTGTGGACTAGATTGAAAATGTATTAGCACAGAATTGGGTCTGTGGTGTTAGTAACTACGAAACTTGGGTCACTGTAAAACCTTTAATAAAACAGTGACAGAAAACAAAGTAATATCTTTGATTCTATCTTCAATAAATTCAAGTTTGAACATGCCGCAGTTAGCTCAGGCAAACATAGGACTACACGAACACATAATTACCAGTTTGGAATACATATACCCCATTCACTTATAAACTATCCCGGTTGGCCATAATTTGGGTCTATCAAGTTTTTTTACTTAAAACTGACGCAGGTTGGCACTCGTGAAATATCGGTAATGTCGAAATAATTCTCAGCGACTGTTGGTTTTTCAAGTCCCTGTTAAACGTTCAAAAATTAAGTCGCATTAGTTTATCATTGATACGTTTATTTGTGGTTCATTCCGAAATAATAAATTCTGAGATTAGGATTGTTATAGTTGACTTCGAGCAGAAATGCCTGTTCACAATGTTTACATTATACACGTGCATGAGCCGAGGGACCATGAAGAAAAGCTCACATTTCGCGTTTTAAGGAATGCTAGATTTTTTCTTGATTAATAGAGTTAGTTCTCATTTAACACTCCATGAGTGAAGAAACCTTCAAAGTGCATTTCTTGCTAATAAAGAAATTGCATAAGACAAACAAACCTTTCTTTCATTTCAACATAGCCTTTCCAACAGCGACGTTGCCAAATGCTAATGCTAATTTCTACTCTCAGTCTCAACATAATCATCACCA
Organism: Myrrha octodecimguttata; assembly: GCA_958510865.1. NCBI lineage: Eukaryota > Metazoa > Arthropoda > Insecta > Coleoptera > Coccinellidae > Myrrha > Myrrha octodecimguttata. The sequence goes on along the minus strand of OY294063.1, from coordinate 14,053,729 downwards.
CAGAATACAAATTTTGGAAACTAAAAATGCCGAAGGTAGTTTTGAAGAAGCAGAGACATAGGAAGTATCAGGAAGTGCTATGTAGAATTGAAAACTGCTTTTTCTGATAGTAACCCTGATGATTTGGAATCCATAATTTATCACAAGCTATCCAACAATTTCGACGTTTGTGAGTGAAAACCAAGGAATTATATTATATAAGAATAGATATTTATTTTTAACTGCACATCGCCACAATAAGAAAGATTTCAAGTGAAAGATTATCATTATTCAATATTTTCCCAGAGTAAATAAACATTTCGAAAAATACATAATTACTACGACCTCTATGTAGAGAGGACAATGTTGCGAAGTTATCTGACATGAAAATGATATTTTCAAAGTATACACGGTGAAATGTGTCAGAATGTCATGACCATAACCGGGATAGTTTATAAAAGTGAATGGAGTAAAAACGCTTTTGCATTCTTGACAATTTATAAATTCCTCTGCATTATCGGATTGATTGTTTTTATCTTTTTGTAGCGAGCGCCCTCCCTCAGCTCTTACGTAAGTCGCGCGCGCAGTACCATCCCTTGCGTCTTAAGTACCCTACCACAGATCAACCAGATAAACCACTCGCGTCATTTACTTAGGAAATCTATGTCAACGCAGATATGACCCTGAATCGAGCTAATCAGAATTTTAGCTGGCGTTTGGGGTGCTTTGGGGTGCCAATCAGATTGCAGGAATAGGATTACGTCACTCTCGCCGCTTTCGGACTCGCTTGAAGAGGTTATAAACATGTAAACAAACTGAAATGAATTTTTCATCCTATTTATTGATGAATAATTACGTAACTGTTCCATTTAAGAATATAATCCAAACAGTTCTTTACAACCAAATCAATTGTTTAGTCATCTTTGAGGTTCTATTTTATGATGACAGTCCTCATTATATGTTTTAATTATACAAGAATTGGAATCGAACTTAGGTGGACTCATTCATATAATGTTCATTTTATATAATATAAAGGAATCGCAACTGAAGTAAAAGCATTACAACCTCCATTATTCAATTAAAACGATGGGATGTCTAATAAAATTGTATATCATTGCACAAACACTAGGATTGGAATCGAACAAAGTTGGTTTATTCATAATTTGATTTTATATTGAAATGAATCTCATTTGATGTGAAACTACAAAGATTCTCTGATTAAGGTTCCATAACATTTTTCCAAAATTTTCATTTACTCCGACCGACTTCTTCTACAGGAGTTTTAGATGTGACAAAACACTCGCTTTGGTATTGGAAATTTTCTTTTCAAATTGTTTCATCGAAAAATCTTAGTCTGATTTTGTGATTCCTGAATCCCGACAAATCCGTTTTTACATTTCGATTTCAGATATTCCAAAATCAAGAATTCAATTTGACAGCTGTTTCGAGGAAGAAGAAAGTGTGGTTATGTCTGTTAAATTTCTCAAGGTCGTAGAGACGCGATTCCCGCAAACGATGAAGTGATTTGTCTTGTTGGTCTGTGACCCTACGTTACCTGCCTGTAACGCTTGGCCACATCATCGGTCAACGTACAGGGGGCGCTAGCGCGCACGCTGTCCCTGTAGATCCTCTCAAAATCTCGTAAGTACGTTCATCCCTAACGGTCTGGTACACTCCCTTGTGATCCGCACAAGGGGTGTCCGCTCACGTAGGCATGTAAACGACTTAGTTTGGTGCATGCCCTGAAGAGTTCCCCCAAACTAAACCGGGACGAAACGTGACACTCTCCCACTGAAGCTTTTGAAGGTTTGCGAGGTAGCTTCAACCTCTTTGGGAGAGTGTCACGTTTCGTCCCTGCTTAGTTTGAGGGAACTCGTCAGGGCATGCACCAAACTAAGCCGTTTACATGCCTACGTGAGCGTTGAAAGTTGAAAGCATTAGAGCTATTTGTTGTGAAATTGGGCCAAGATATGTCAGTTTTGCAAATTTTTCATTTTGTTTTCTATGTTGTAACTGGGGTATTTTTGTTGGGAAATAAGTTGTTTTTCTTGTTTATTTTTGCGGGAAATTATAGTTTTTTTCTTCGAAATGATCATCTTGGCTATTTCAACAATGGTTTTTCAATCGTATGACGAAATTGAAAAAGCTCTATGAATCATTGGTCTGAACGCAGCTAGTTTATGATATTTAGGATGAATTGAAAAACTGGGAATGGTTGAATCTCTCATAGGCCAATATTTGAATTTCTTATTTCGCTTTAAAATGGATAGTGAGTCCGACACAAAGGGTCAACAAACATTAGTAAAGTACTGATTTGGAGGTGGATGTATTTGAGAGCTTCTTCGAATTTCAAATCCGAGCGATCTCTCATTCAAGTATTGAAACCGTCCAAAACGGTTTGACTTCCTGTTAAAAACTAATTCTACAAATTTTGTAATTTTTCAATCGTCTTATTCTCAAGAAATGTGTGAACATTTGAGTTGTTTCAACTTACTACTAATTGATATGGATCGTATAGGTATTTTTCAAAAATTGCGAAAAAATATTTCATATAGGGGCTTCGAAAAAGCAGAACATATTCATATTTCGATATGTTTGTATCATCTGGTAGCAATTCAGAGTAGCATTCTTCTTCTGAAATCGCGTAGAGGTCAATCAAGTTGACTTACATGGTAAAATACCCAGTTAGTATTAAAACTTATGTATAGGCCTATTTGCAACAATTTTCAACCGATAAGTAGCGTTTTCGAACAGGAAAGTAGATCGTTTAAGATAATCACAACTAATTATCGTCGTTATATAAATTGAGAGGAAATATATTATTTCCGCAGTGTACATTGAAATACCCGAGATTTTCTTGAAAATATCGATTAATAGATATTTTAGGAGGATCTTGCAATATTTTTCAGGGGCTTTCTGGTGTTTCACTCCTTATTTCTGAAAAAAAAAACTATTCAAAGTTAAATTAATTATTAGTTATAGAAACCGAATTGCGAGATTCAAACTATTTGTACTGAGCAGATCGAATCTCAACCAGAGAGGATAGATTATAAATAATTCTATCCTCAGTGATCTCAACATGACAAATTCTATCAGAAATTTCGCTCCCCATTGGTAAAAAATAGGTTGGAACCTTGGAAAAAAGCCTGCTATTTGGGTTGAATAGACGACTTCGGCCCAAGTTGTCAACCCAAAATTTTCTTCACAAATTTACTATCGCTGGGGAACGGGAATATCAGGACAAATTCGACATGATAAGGTTCGCGTTATTTATAAATATCCATAAAAGATGCCTCGACTCCTCAAACAAGATAATTCCTTCTAAATATAGGTTTTTCTCAAGATCATATCCGATTGGCTGAAATTTAAGTTGGGATTCCTGATTTCATGTCGATAGTGTCAAGTTTACATAGGACATGTTCCGCAAATCAACTTAGGTATTTCGGTTACCGGTTTTCCATTCCGTAAATATGTAATATTCGGTTGGTTCCTGAAAAACAGGTTAACTACGGAATTTGATTGATGAAAAAACGTTCTTTCTGTCACCAGAACGACAGTGAATGTTCTATGGTAACATATCCATAGCATAGAACAATCTTTATTCACTTTATGATCCATAGAACATAGAAGAGACAACAATCAACAATGGAAAAATTACTAGATATGGTCTATTGATCATAAGGTAAATAAAGATTGTTCTGAGCCCATTTCCCCGGCTTTATCTGGGGACACAGAATGAAGAAGACGAAGAATGATTGTTCTATGCTATGGATATGTTACCTTTTGTGCGAGGGAGATTCGGGAATTTGGGTAATCGGAGATTCTTCCCTATTGGCCTACCACGATCACGTGATCGTCGTTAGCTAATAGGGTGAATCTCTCAGCCAAAAGGGTGAATCTCCGATTCCCCAAATACACAAATCTCCCTCGCATAAAAGGCCCCTTAAAACATTGATCCTGGTGCATAGACTCAATATGTCTATGTTCTGATGTCAGAAAGATTGCTTTTTCATCAATCAAATTCCGTAATTAACCTTTTTTTTTCAGGAACCAACCGGATATTTCATATTTACAGAAGGGAAAACCGGCAACCGAAATATCCTAGTAGATTTGCGGAACATATCCTTTATAAACTTGACACTATTAACATGAAATCAGGAATCCCAACTTAAATCTCAGCCTAACAAAAACCTATATTTTGAAGGAATTATCTTGTTTGAGGAGCCGAGGCATCTTTTACGGATGTTTATAAATAACGCGAACCTTATCATGTCGAATTTGTCCTGAAATTCCCGTTCCCCAGTAATAGTAAATTTGTGAAGAAAATTGTAGGTTGGCAACTTTGGCCGAAGTCGTCTATTGGAAAAAATTTCATCGCTGTTGTTTTTGCAGAATAGATTGCACATAAATACAACTCTATGATCCGTGACAGAACATAAATCCCAGAGGGGGTTCGATAATTGAAAAACGTCAACAATACCCCACAAAAGAATCCTTAATTCGATTTTGAAAGCCTTCATATCAAATTAGCGTTCTTCGAAGATTATATATGTACTAGGTGGTCGATATATCACAGAATACACGCTCGATTACATTCTATGACGTGGAACTAAAAGGATAATTGCTTTTTGTTATTAGACCGTATTGGAAATACGGAATTTAACCAGTCTATCTTCCTTATAAGCGAAATGATTAGGTATAGATACTTCCCTGGACAATAGATCTTCCTTATGGTCCTTATTACATATCTGAATAGGACTTATAGGACATATATTACACTCAAAATTCACCATGCAGCTTCATGGGTATCTATTAAATGGGAGATTAAACATGGCGATTTATAACTGAAGTATTCTGTAATATGGCCTTTCTTGCTATCCTATGTTTTCGAGCGATGCAATCTTTATGGGCATGTAGAAATCTTGTATGGTAATAATCAAGGGCCAAATCTTTATGAAAGTACTCGATGTATACCTGTTTTACAACTTATCTGGAATCTGGACGGTTTGGGAAGTGATATCGTCGTGTCAAGTTCGTGGAAATATCTGGGATTTTATATCATAAAGATAAAGTTTTTACATTGCATATGAATATAATGAGGAGTATTCAAGTGAAGCACTGATTTGAAGTATTCAGCTTTGGCACTTATATGCTCGTGTGTCTAGTCAAGCCTTACACTAGTTAGGATGCACAGAAGAATGGTGCTCTTATTTTCATTTGTTTTCCTACTAAATCGTTAGACCAAACTGGGGAAACTAATTTTATTTCATACTCTCGCCACCGACACAAACGCCACCAATCGACCAATCAAAGCGCATGACACTATTAATGAGAATTCGGCAATTGTCATTTTGATCTCATTTATGATTTCTCAGATTATTATTCAGTTATTGAAAAGTGCGTGAAATCTTTTTGTGTTAGCTTCGAAGAATTGTGTAGATCCTCAGATACTTTTAAATGGGTTCCTTTTGTATTTTGTTTGGACAGTGCATGTACAGGGTGGGCAAAATTCGTTGTCTACTGAAGGCATCTCGAGAACTATAGCAGCTAGAAGAAAACTGATAACATATTCTCTAGCTCTTTTTTCCTGACTAATCCGAATCTGAAAACAGATCCAGCAGATCGCTCATAGAACTTGAGTTATGAGCGAAAACTGAGAAATTGTCATTTTCAATAATGCTGAATAACTAGCTTGTTTGAACTCGTATTCGAAATCTGTTGATACATTCTACAGGCACTTTTTTAGGAGTAATTCAAATATAATATGACTGAATTTTTTAATCCAGCCATTTTCTAGAAATGAGAAAGATTTTGAATTTTTCAAATGTAAACTATAGTCGAAAAATCTCTAATCTTGCTGTAAAATTTTTGCTGATTTCACAAATCTGTCATATGTCGCTATTTACATGAATATAACATGAGAAAAAGTTCAATACTATTTTCCCGCTTTTCTATTCACCGTTGAATTATTATAAGTAGGCTGGCGTTTCCATAGCGACCATTGAATAAGCATTATATGTATTATTATATATGTTGTTCTGATATATAGACTTCCCCTTGCAACTCGGCTATTTCCATTCGCATGAATATAGCATACCAACATATCGAATTTTTCGTAATTGGGAATATTTCGGGCCATTAGGGATAATAAACAGATTTTCTGTTGCTAATCTTAAGAACTATGACAAATTAACCATAGAAATATTTATTAATAATTAATTAGATAATGCATATTCAATTGTCGCTATGGTAACGTCAGCCTACTCATAAATCAACAGTGAATAGAAAAGCAAGAAAAAAGTATTGAACTTTTTCTCATGTTATATTCATGTAAATAGCGACATATGATACATTTTTGAAATCAGCAAAAATTTTGTAGCAAGATAAGAGAACTTTCGACTATAGTTTACATTTGAAAAATTCAAAATCTCTCATTTCTAGAAAATGGCTGGATTAAAAAATTCAGTCATATTATATTTGAATTACTACTAAAAAAGTGCCTGTAGAATGTATCAACAGATTTCGAATACGAGTTCAAACAATTGAGTTATTCAGCATTATTGAAAATGACAATTTCTCAGTTTTCGCTCATAACTCAAGTTCTATGCGCGATAAGCTGGATCTGTTTTCAGATTCGTATTAGTCAGAAAAAAAGAGCTCGAGAATGTGTTATCAGTTTTCTTCTAGCTTCTATAGTTCTCGCGATCCCTTCAGTAGACAACGAATTTTGCCCACCCTGTATATGGAAATAAGAAAAGAAAGAATCCTATTTATATTCATACAACGTGTAAGGTATTAACTTCATAATACTCGGAAGCATATCATTTTTTTCATAATTGCCTTTCAATCATTTTCACTCTTGGAGGATCGAGTTATCAACCCCCAATAATTATGCATATTATTTTTAACATTGAATGTGTTTTATTTTTCTCGGTTCTTTATTGAATATACTTACATGAATTGTTTAACAATTTTAATTTACTTGAAATTGAAATTTAATACTATTTGCTACTTTCAAGTGCTACTTTACAAAAGCTCAGTTTTAAATTCCGATGAAATATAACTAACCATTGAATAAAAAAATTTCAAAAAGCACTGCCGTGAAGGCAGTAGTTTTTGCGCGCATGTTCAATGTAGATGACCGCTTCAGCAACGAATTTGAACATGCACGCAAAAGCTGCTGCCTTCGCTGCAGTGCTTTCTGAAATTTTTTTTTGATGAATTACTGGATTTCAATTCGACCTAATCTGTATCTTGGAAATATTGGAAAAACTAAATTTTGAATGGGTATATCTACGGAATCATTGGGCGGATTTTACCCATTCACGAATTCGACCTTCGTAATTAGGCTCCAAACCTTCTCTACAAATATCGAGGCGGTCAGCCTAACGGCTGACTCCGTAAACACAATAACTTCCGAAAGAAACAACAATTACGAGGGCCGAATTCGTGAATGGGTAAAATCCACCCAATGATTCCACAGATATATCCATTCGAAATTTTATTTTCCAGTACTTCATCGAAAAATTACAGTTCGAAGGTTCATACAGAACTTAATGAGGATGATATGATAAGAAAATCACAGAATTTTTTTTTTTTTAATTGTTCTAATGACACGATTATCACGAAATTTCGCATAAAGTTGTCTTTCAGCATCCTCAAATTAGCTGCGAAGTTTTATCAGGACTGAATCAGTATTTCTCGGGTTTTACCGAAAAAAACAACGATATCGAGAAGAAAACCTCGAAATTTGACATATTTTTTCCCTATATCTCCAAAACTTATGATCGTATCGAATTGAAATTTTGTACACTGCTGTGAAATATGAAGCTCAAAGTGTGAGAGGAAGTTTTTTTGGATATGATGAATTATTTCAGAAAAAAAAAATTTTTGGAAAAATTTTTTTTTTTAAATTTACTGACAATATGATCCTGACGAAATTTGGCTCAAAGTTGCGCGTCGTTATACTCCACCTAACTACCAAGTTTGAATCCAATTGCTCAAGTAGTTTCTGAAATAAAAAATAAACGCCCATTAACGAACTTAACCGCGGCGTTCTGATGCGCGACCTACCCTGAAAGTTTCAAGTTGCTAGCTTGCTTCTGTCGACAGTTATCGTGTCGCTGGCCGGACATAATCGATTTTAACACCAGATTCGTCATCAGTGAGTCCAACCTAGTCGATTGAGACCATTTTCGGCTCAATCATCCAAAATTACAGACATTTGGACAAAACGATAGCACGCTGTTCCCCTACAACATGCGCGCAATAAAACTCTTGCTTTCCAATTGTGAACCTTATGAATTTGAATGGGAAAGAACTCAAATTGAACTTGTTTTATAATATGTCCTGTTCAATGAGTTTTTATTCTCTGTGAAACTTCAACTCTTGATAGGTTTCAGTCTGACTTAAAGTAAGGATGATTCCTGTTCTGTATCAACTTTCATGAACTTAAATTGAATTCTTAAAATATATTCCACTGAAAGTTATGCAAAACATAATATGGTAGAAATTCATGTATCTATACTCCATTCACTTTTATAATGTAGCCCGGTTTGCCATGACATCGTGACATATTTCACCGTGTATATTTTGAAAATGTTAGGTTATAGTCATTTTCCTGTCAGATAACTATGCAACGTTGTCCTCTCTACAAAGAGGTCGTAGTAATTACTTATTTTTCAAATGTCAATCTACATTGATAAAGTAATGAAATTGAGAAAATATTATTTGAATTCAATAATTCCAAAGACCTGGCGAATGTAATGCTTTTTTCTTGTACGGAAATCAAGAATCGAGTGTTTTGGAATTTTACTGAATAATGATGGATAGAGTAATTCGTTACTTTGTGAGAGTTCATTAGAAAAAAAATAAAAGCACCCGAATAACCCTGCAGTAAAACTATATATAGTGTATTAATCGAAAAGTGTTCATTTCTCAAATTATAATTCCAAATTTGTCGTTGCAGATCTTTTTTCAAAATAAAGTCTGTAATCAGTGTCATTTTGGGTGCTCCAATAGAAGGAAATTCTTTGTCGTCTCTTTCACTTAAAATCTTCCTTATCGAGTTGATGTGCAGCTAAAAAATAAATATCTATTCATATAAAATATAATTCCTTGGTTTTCACTCACATACGTCGAAAATGTTGGATAGCTTGTGTTGATTTATTGATTCCAAGTTATCAGGGTCAGTATCAGAATAATAAGCAGATTTCAATTCGACATAGCACTTCCTGATACTTTGCCTCTGCTTCTTCAAAACTACCTTCGGCATTTTTAGTTTGCAAGCGTTATTATGCTGAGATTTAGAAATCTAGAATCGATTGATATTGATAATAGTAGAAATTGAAATTTGGCAACGTGTTTTGACATTGCCGATATTTCATGAGTGCCAACCTGCGTCAGTTTTAAGGGAAAAAACTTGATAAACCTAAATCATGGCCAACCGGGCTACATTATAAAAGTGAATGGAGTATAGATATTTTTTACCTTATATTTTGTATGATGTCCTGACAGACAGTTGCCTTGACGACCGATCGTAATTTCCAAATAGCGCCACCTTCAATGGAAAAAAACGAATTCTACCAAATTCCCCAACATTAGCGAAACAGAAGCGCATCTTTCAATTCACCTTATCTTCTGTGCACTAGTCATGCAGAGAATATATATAATATATTCTATGCATCTTGCACTAGTCAAACTGCAATCAACGAGTTGATTGGCCTTCATAAGATTTGTGAAACCATTGATTACAATTCAAATTCGATGGTTCGGTTACAAATGAACTAAAAATCGAGCACAGAATTCACTCTTGAGTCGTTGAGTGACAATCAAAGTTTTGTGGAACCGGCCATTTCAATCGAGAATGCGCATCTATCGAACTTGTAATTTTTTTCAATAATAATAAACGGTTTTCTCTCCTATAAAATCTCCGGTTGTTACAGCTATTCTGTAGGTGTCTTCAAGAGTAGAATTTTTCTGCCACATGCCAGGCATCGCATCATCTCTCGTTATCTGAATAATCTACCGGCAGAGACCGATCGAACTGGCATGAAATATAACCACGACATGTCGAACCGTTGCAATTCTTGCAATAATTCCATAACGTAGTTATAATAACGGAAAAAGGCAATGCAAACATCGCCAATGGATCGCTATGGGACGTCTAGAAGAGCTTAAGTCACTGCTGACTGCTGGGCTTCCTGAAAAACATTTATCCACTTTGCGTGCTTCTTCTATGGAACAAGAGCGACATTATTCGCCCCAATGTCTGTAAATGTTGAAGTTGAGCTGAAAATGGTAAACGACTAGGTAGATTTGACTCACTGATGAAGAATCCGATGTCAACATCGATTCTGTCATTTTCAACGATAACTATTAAATCGAAAGAGCTAGCGACTTGAAACCTTCAGGGATGAGTTTCATATCAAAATGCGACTGTTAAGTTTGTTGATAAGCTGAATCGGCCAAAGGGTTTCGTAGTTATATTCATTTGAATTTTTTAGGTTATTTCCCCAACATCTTAGCTTATAACTACTGATGCGATCGAATTGAACCTTGGATATTATTTATGAATTATATGAATATCTAAGATTGATTGGACTTGTTGGGGTCGAAGGAAATTTTTAAGGAAAAAAATTTCGAAAATTTTTCAATTTTTTTTTCCAAAATTGTTGGGAAAAATTATTTTATCCCGGAAACTATTCATCGGATTTCAATGAAATTTTTCTAGGATCATGAAGTAAATGTTTCACGACAGTTCACCAAATTTCAATTCGATCTGATTCCAATTTCCGGAAAAAATGGGAAAGACAATATGTCAAATATCGTGGTTTTTCCGCGGTATACTTGTTGTTTCCGGACTAACTCAAAAACTAATGATCCGATCCTAATGAAACTTGATAAGTAGTTTGCCAATACCGATGAACAATTTTGTGCAGAATTTCGTCATGGTCGTGTCATTAGAACAATTTAAAAATTAAAATTTCGCCTACGCAATAAGTCTCTTGCATGTAACACGAATTATCATATTTTTAAGTTTTTCTCATTCTATATCGATACAAAATCATAATGTATGCTGTCACGCACTTCAATAATTCGGTATTAAAAATGGTCAAATCGGGACTCAAGGTCGAAGCGGAAGAAACGCTTCAGATCTCCTTCAACGTCACTCGTTATTGTCACAGATCGATACAGCCAACGCTTTCTATTGGCTTGCTAGAGAGAAAAGTACACGAGAAGAGGGAGAGAGTGGATATATCTCGGTACGTCACGGGAGCCGCGAAATTTCTTCCGTTTAAACAGTCGATATATGTAGCCAAATTTAAAAGATCATTTTCTCGTTGAAAATTGAAATTTTTGACGTCAGTTAGAGTTTTTCACTAGTTTTACGGCTAGAACATTTGATTCCAATGATGAAAAAAATTCATGCAAGAGACCTATTGAACATGCGCGTAATAGTAACTACCTTCAGGTCAGTTCTTTTCCAGAATTTCTCGTCTTCGAGAAAGTACCATTGCAAAGTTCAATAAGTTTCGACATTTTTGAAAAGGAATAACTAGTGAAAACTGTAGAAAAGTGGACGCATTTTCAAAATGTTGTTCTCCGGACAATATAAGCCCATTTTCTCTAGAAAGTAATCGAACGTGTAATCAAATCAAGATCGTTTTATTCTTGGGAATTAACTGAATTTCCAACAAATAACGGTCCCAAGTATATGAAGAACCATATATCTTCCTCGTATCATCACGGTAACTAACGAAGATTATTCAAAACGTTTACAACGGTATTTGTAATGATTGGACGGATTAAAGGATTAAGATGTTCTGTAAGAATGTCATTAAGGGAATTGAATTTGTATTGGAGAATAATTGCATACGACATACCGACAGATTGAGATAACTGAACCGAATTGGAACACTTTCTCAACATACGTATTATATTCTTTTATCGGCTTTGTTTAAGAACTTCTTCCGTCGTGTATCGAAGATAATCCTTTTAATGGAAGTTTTGTCTTATTTCATCGGTTAACATACAAAAAACTGACCGAATAATGAAACATTTGGTTTGTTCGATGAACCTGCATACACTACACTAACTACACTATCTCCACTGATAAAGTCGGGTGTGTTTTGTTGTAAACTTGCACTCAGTTCGCTACGGAAATGTTGGGAGTTAGTGTAGTCACAGATTACGTGTGCAGTGCATAGACTCAGGTTATCTTCTGATTTGGTTATGCGTAAATTTAATTCATAATCATAGACATCTACTGTTGTCTCTGGTTCCTGATTGCACTTGTGTTTTGTTCTGTATGTGTGGTCATTTTTGGACGAAATTAATTTTCATTTTGATATTCAAAATTCATTTTTTTTTTCGCGACGACTCTAGAAAAACTTCACGACAAATCAACATCACCTCGAAATGCTGGCGAAAACAAAAGAAGCATAGAATGCTGTCATCTTGGGGTTACGTAAAATCATCTATCATATATTTGTATTCTGTGATAATCATAGAACATCTTGAACTACACTAACTCCACTCATTCTGTTATCTGTGACTACACTCAGCTGCACGGAGAATTGGAAGTCAGAGGAGTTAGTGTAGTTCCCTGATGACGAATCCTGTGTTTAAATCGATTCTGCTCGGTTGGCCGTAGTCACAATTACAGATGTAAGGATAATCCTATAGACTTGAAACTTCCAGGGTAGGTTGCATTTCGAAAGACAATAGTTGAGTTCGTTAAAATGGACGATATAGGCCAAACGATTTCGGAGTTAGAGCCCTTTGAAATTTCGAGGTTATTTCCATAATATTTCAGGAACTTCTGCAGATTGGATTGGAACTTGGCAATTACTTGGAACATAACGACGCACAACCTTTTGCACAATTTTGTTGAGATCATACTGTCATAGGAAATTCAGAAAAAAATCTGAAAACTATTCATTATATTCAAAAAACTTTTTCGTCATGCCTTGAACTTTATATTTCATAGCAGTGTGCCAAATTTCAGTTTCATTCAATAATAATTGACGGAAATAATTCGATGTTATCTGTATGATTGGAAATTTTGGGAAAATAAAATTTTCAATGAGCAAACAGACAGTGGCGTACCACAAATAAGTTCTTAACGGAAATAGAACCTCCCAGGAGTAACTCGGTCAATTTCTTAACATTTCCTGTAACTGTGAGTATGGCACACGTCAAATATTTACCAAACTTAAATATTTATGTACAGATAAGACGACTCCTTGCCTTCACATCTTTGAACGATAACGTATAAATTCAAGGAGAGAATTTTCCATGAAAAATAAGTGAATAGCTTGGCTATCTCTGCTTTGAAAATTCGAGCGAGGTTAATATATCACATAGAACAGCGAGTCTGTTAATATTTCGCATGCATTCAGATAAAGATACTTTTTTTTGACACATCCCACTCTGTGTGATGGAATTACGCGGCATTTTCCGCAAAAACATGTTAACACTTGGAACGTCACTCCGAATTACTTTGACATTTCACTAGTGCCAAACCTCTTACTCAGTTCTAGAAACAAAAACTTGATAAAACTTTTCCAAATTCTACCTCTGATTTTAAAAAAAGTGAATGGATCAATGAAGTATGCGTTTGAAAATCTATATGACAGTTTGAACTATCTGCAAGACAAGTTTCCGAAATAATTTTCATCAAACAAATTCTAACTCTAGGGAAAAGTTGATGCAATGAAAATTTGTAGGAAGGTTTTGATTTCGCGATCTTGAACCAAATTCGACGTGAACCTTGGAGAAGGTGTTAGTATGACATACTAACATCTTCTCTTAGGTTCAAATCTGATTTAGAATCACCCTTTATAATGAATAAACGATCGATGTTTCAGTAAAAAAAATATTTTTCAATAACACATGCTTTGCGAATCACTCTGTATAAATATTACCTACTTACTATCGTGCGAGTTCAAAACATTCGAATCAAATGTACTGTCAGCTTTCAATCGAATAAACATTACCAAATAATTGTGTAAACACCCTGTATCATTCAAAATTCAAATTAGTGAGCGAATTGGTTTCTCTAATCAATAAAAAATTTATTATAATACGCGAAAACAGTCTATTAAAAATTACAACCAATTAAAATCTATCGAATCCGGAGAGCGCGGAAAACATTGAATTTAATTTATTATCGGATTTAATGGTTTCATCATAGAAGTTCACAGAGAAAAAATTTGATGGTTGTTTATTTGACAGGAAATGGATTTAGAAATTCAGATTGTTCCGTTTTTTCTTGCGACGAGTCCCAGTGAACCAGTTCGTGAAGTTTTATTAGTTTTTCTACCATTTTCGGTTATCTGCCCAAACAAACCTCAACCGAAACAAATATGGTCATTATTTGTGTTGTCAACAGTCTAAAAGCTACTCAAACTACCAATATGTTTGATTAACATCTTAGCTTTCCTCTTCCTTCGTAGATTTGGTAAACCACTTTCGATATAGAGTGGAGGGTGTTAAGGCCAGGTGTACACGTGCCAAACACGAGCGTGCGTCCCATTCAAACAGACCCATATGGGCGACCAACAGTTGCAGCTGTCAATTTGCATTCAACCCCATATTTCACATACAAGGGATGAGTGAAAATGATTGGGGATTCCCGAAATAACGGTTATATTTGAACTTGAACATCTGACGAACAGTTGCTGTAGCATGGGCCAAATATATTTTGGAATTCTCATGGTCCAGATGTAGTCTTTTGATTTTAGTTCCATACAAAAGCCCATTGGGATATAAGGAGATTATAAAAAATACACGGTGTTCCTAAATTGTAGGTACAAACGAAGAGAGAAGATTCCTTTCGTAATTTGAAGTAAAATGTCCCATAAATAGGGAACCGCAGGAGTTTCGTTTTCTAGATACAGGGTGTTGAAGTTTGAATTTTTAAAAATTGATCGGACTGAAAATTTGTTGGACTGTTGTTGGGTATCATCTCAAAGTTTTTGCCGAGTTTCATTGAAATCTGACAGATAGATTCCGAGAAAATAATATTATTTTTCCCAATTTTTCCAACGTACGATCCTCCCGAAATTTTGCATAGACTTACGCGTCTACATTCTATAACTAATTCAATTTCACCGCATCAGTATTTCTTGAGATATTGAGGAAAAATACTGAAAATTTGAAATTATTGTCGTTCGACCAATAACCAACACATCCAGGTTCCAGACCTACCTTGAAGACTCTAGGTCTTTTTCATCGAAATTCAGAGCATATACGAAGAGACGGCCGTTGGAACAGACATTATTGAATATGACCATTGATATTTCATCAGTGAATCCAACTTTATCCATTGAGACAATTTTCGGCTCAAAATTCGTAATTAACAGATATTTTGACAGTACGATAACGATCCTGTTCCATTAAATCTTGATGCAGTTCTTCATAACTGATTATTATACATACTTTTTACTTCCTTCCTGCCTTGGTGTCCCATTTCGGGTAAACTAGAAATCAGATAGCATGAAGAACTATATGGACATCCTTCCGGCGTGCCCGAATACCATGACCTAGTAGCTTATGGAACGTCTGTCCGACACGAGCCAGCAGTGAACACGTCTTGGGTAATGTCGATCTTTATCGAATTGAAACCAACAATTAACTGAATGTCGTTTCAAGTAAAGTTCGTTACAATAATAAGTTATCCTAAAGATATCAAGGTGCTCGTGATTTTTCTCTATGTTTCAACCGCTATATCTATTCATAAAGCGATTTCAAGCGATGGACCAAGAGCTTCGGTTATAGTTAAGGTTATCTTCATTGACAGATTATACTTTGCCTTTATGTCAGTTTGTATAACCGTAACTATAACCAGAGTTTTTGGTCCATCGCTTGAAATTGATTATAGACATGATGTAAGTAAAACATGGTATGCTCATCTGCCCATCTGTGATCGATTTACCAATGATGACGTCACTTATTTCATTCACATTCAAAGCACAGAATACATATTTCCTTGTATTTCAATCTTGCTGACGTCACTTTTTTCAGATGAGCACACCATAATTTTTTATTACATCATGATTATACATAGACATAGACATAAAGACAAAGAGTCTCTATATCTATGGTTCTACTCAAGATGCATCTATGTTCTACTCATAGAATATGTCTTTGGTTCTATTCTTGAGCATAGAGACTTGGACGTCGCAAAAATCTTCTTTGTAAATTTGGTTATTTTTATTGTTTTCTGTGATCAATTCCTGGTAGTTTCTCGACAGTTCGATCGTTTGTAATATTCAGAGATTCTTCAGGGTTTTAAGAAATCTTTACGAGCTTTTTCAACCCTGGAATGAATGAACCTGAAATTTCATCCAAAGCATAACATTCGCTAAGAGCTAAAACGTTGACGGCAATGAAAGCATAGTGATCAGCTCCTGCCACTTCAATGGCCATCATCGCCATATTGCTCCAAACAATCGTTAAAAACATATGAATCTACAGCGATAACATGTTGTAGTCTCGTTTCTACCGCTAAGCAGATTCACTTCATTTCCTTCAAATCCAGTGCTCCAATCACCATTCATTTCGGAACAGTAATCGCGGTTCTCTTGTTTCTTAATTGGGTAGAATTAGGTTC
This sequence comes from Myrrha octodecimguttata, assembly GCA_958510865.1. Classification (NCBI taxonomy): domain Eukaryota; kingdom Metazoa; phylum Arthropoda; class Insecta; order Coleoptera; family Coccinellidae; genus Myrrha; species Myrrha octodecimguttata. The sequence goes on along the minus strand of OY294063.1, from coordinate 14,037,132 downwards.
GACCAATTCCTCCATTTACCTCGATTTCGCTAATAATGATTGTGTTGTTGTGTAACTGTAGCACTTTGACTAATGGCATTGTCGGGTAGATTTGATTGAGTGTGACAGTTATGTTTAGATGATGATCTGTACTATTTGTGATGGTGTTAAATTGGAATGATTACGAATATATACTCCATTCACTTTTATAAACTATCCCGGTTCGCAATGATTTAGGTCTATTAAGATTTTTACTTAAAACTGACGTATGTTGGTGCTCGTGAAATATCGGAAATGTCAAAATAATTCTTAGAGACGTTGCCAAATGCCTATGTCAATTTCTACTCTCAATCTCAACATAATCATCACGCTTGGAAACTAAAAATGCCGAAGGTAGTTTTGAAGAAACAGAGACAAAGTATCAGGAAGTGCTATGTAGAATTGAAATCTGCTTTTTCTGATAGTAGCCCTGATAATTTGTAATCAATAATTTATCACAATCTATGCAACATTTTTGACGTATGTGAGTGAAAATCCAGTGTATCGTTTCCGTAGATTCCCAAGAACTTTGTAAATTGAATTAGTTCTTTTAAGGTGACACAGGTTTTGTAGTACTACTACATTTTTATACTGGAGTATTTCAAGTTGTATTTAAATGTCTTCTGTAGACTTAGTTCTTCAGAATTTCGAAAAGTAGGGAATTCCATAGGTTTTCTGTTCGTTTAGAAGTTTTACTGCAGGGTTATACGAGTACTTTTATTTTTTTTTCGAATGGACTATCACAAAGTAACGGACTACTATATCCATTATTTTTCAGTAAAATTTCAACACTCGATTCTTGATTTCCGTACAAGAAAAAAGCATAACTGAATCTTTCAATCATGTTTATATACGTGAAATATTCCCAGTGTTAACAGAGAAAAAAGTTCCTTCAACATTCGCCAGATCTTTGGAATTATTGAATTCACATAATATTTTTTCCCGAAGTAAATACACAATCTGATGAATACGTAATTACTACGATCTTGTTGAGGGGACAACGTTGTGTAGTTATCTGACAGGAAAATGACAATAACCTAACATTTTCAAAATATACACGGTGAAATGTGTCAGAATGTCATGGCCAACCGGGATAGTTTATAAAAGTGAATGGAGTATATGCGATCGAGATGAAATCTGGAACTCAGTAGTTGTAAAATGAAGGCTTGAAGGATCATGCCAAATTTCGTGACGATAATTTCATCAGATAATCGTAATATTGTTTCATCTCAGTAAAGCTTATTCTACGGCGCCAAAAGTCCTAAATTACATGCATTTTCAGAGAAGGATTTTCTTGTAAAAGTGCATAAATTAACAACTCAGTTTCTGCCTGAGTAATGTCATAATTGGATGGAATTCCTGAGATTAACCACGTAAACCATACAGAGATTGTTCTCTCTAGATGTTAATGAGAGGTAATAATTTCCAGGAATTTCAAAAAATATTCGAAGCTTATGCGAATAACGATCCGGATTTGTCATCAAGCATACAACCACTGAATAATAATTGATGATCCACACCTTGATGTAATTAAACGTTCACATAATGATGAAGCGTTTGCATTTTTTATCAGTGACTAATATACCTTTATTATCAAAACAGTTATTATCATGCTGAATACTTGACTTTATCCAGTTAGCTATAGTTTGACGTCTGATTTCGAAAACATTTATTATCTTTTGTAGATCATCCAACTTTTTTGCGCGAATGTTCTAGGGGAACAGCGTGCTATCGTTTTGTCCAAATGTCTGTAATTTTGGATGATTGAGCCGAAAATGGCCTCAAACGACTAGGTTGGACTCACTGATGACGAATCCGTTGTCAAAATCGATTCTGTCCGGCCGAGGACACGATATCTGTCGACAGAAGCAAGCTAGCAACTTGAAACTTTCAGGGTAGGTCGCGCATCAGAATGTGGCGGTTAAGTTCGTTATTGGGCCAAATCGGTCTAATAGTTTCGAAGTTATAGCCACTTAAAATTTTGAAGTTATTTATTTTTTATTTCGGAAACTACTAGAGCGATTAGATTCAAACTTGGCAGTTAGGTGGAGTACAACGACGCACAACTTTGAGCCAAATTTCTTCAGGATCATATTGTCAGTAAATTGAAAAAATTTTTTTTTCGAAATTTCTTTCCAAAAATTTTTTTTTTCGAAAACCATTCATCACATCCAAAAAAAATTTCACTCACACTTTGACACTCTAATTTCACAGCAGTGTACCAAATTTCAGTTCGATACGATCGTAAGTTTTGGAGATATCAGGAAAAAAATATGTCAAATTTCGAGGATTTTTTCTCCGTATCGTTTTTTTTTTCAGTATTACTCGAGAAATACTGATTCAATCCTAATAAAACTTCACAGCTAGTTTTGAGATGCTGAAAGACAACTTTATGCGAAATTTCGTGATAATCGTGTCATTAGAATAATTTGAAAAAAAAAATTTCTATGATTTTCTTATCATATCCTCATTAAATTCTGTATGAAACTTCGAACTGTTATTTTTCGATGAAGAACTGGATTTCAATTCGATCTGATCTGTATTTTTGGAAATATTGGAAAAATAAAATTTTGATTGCGGCCTAACGGCCGACTGCGTAAACACAATAACTTCCGAGATAAACAACTTAGAAACTCGATATTTGTAGAGAAGGTTTGGACCTTAATTACGAAGGCCGAATTCGTGAATGGGTAAAATCCACCCAATGATTCCGTAGATATACCCATTCAAAATTTTATTTTTCCAATATTTCCAAAAATACAGATTTGATCGGATTGAAATCCAGTAATTTATCAGAAAAAAATTTCAAAAAGCACTGCCGTGAAGGCAGCAGCTTTTGCGTGCATGTTCAAATTCGTTGCTGAAGCGGTCATCTACATTGAACATGCGCGCAAAAGTTGCTGCCTTCACGGCAGTGCTTTTTGAAATTTTTTTTCATTCTACGACATAGGTTATATATATACAGGGTGTTCCTAAATTGTAGGTACAAACGGAGAGGAGAGATTCCTTTTTGAGGAAAAAATTTTTATAAATATAAGACCACAATAGTTGTTTTCTCGTAATTTCTGCACTTCACAAGATATTCAACTGAAAGCTGCAATCGATTTTACAATTTAGAGTTTACACCATGTGACATATGCTCCATTCACTTTTATAAACTATCCCGGTTGGCCATGACATTCTGACACATTTCACCGTGTATATTTTGAAAATGTCAGGTTATAGTCATTTTCCTGTCAGATAATTACGCAACATTGTCCTATCTACATAGAGATCGTAGTAATTACGTATTTTTCAAAATGTTGATGTACTTTGGGAACATAACGAATAATGATAATCTTTCACTCAAAACCTTTCTTATTGTGGCGATGTGCAGCGTAAAAATAAATATCTATTCCTATAAAATATAATTCCTTGGTTTTCACTCATATACGTCGAAAATTTTGGATAGTTTGTGATAACTTATTGATTCCAAATTATCAGGGTTACTATCAGAAAAAGCAGATTTCAATTCTTCATAGCACTTGTTGAGATTGAGAGTATAAATTGGCATTGGCATTTGGCAACGTCTTTTGACATTGCCGATATTTCACGAGTGTCAACCTGCGTCAGTTTTAAGTGAAAAAACTTGATAGACCTAAATCATCGCCAACCGGGATAGTTTATAAAAGTGAATGAAGTACAGTACCGTGGGAGACTGTATATCGGAAAACCAAACACTCTGTATAGACAAGGGAACTAAATCAAACTCCAATAATTAATCACACGTGAGGATGTTCCCATAATTCCATCTATTTACAGAGGATATACCCAATCATTTCTACGTTCTTCAGGGGGAAAAAAATGGCAAACAAAATAGATGTATCCGCCCGCAGCGAACCTGGCGTCTCATTCATGAAGTCAGAATTTCTCCTTGAGTAATCTACGTTCTCAGAATCTAAATCATTGAATGATTCACGGCTTCCTAGAGATGTAGAAGGCGTCATCCTCGTAGTGCAAGGAATCACCGGTGCGTCGATGGTCGGTCTTCAGCACCTGGTGATGGTTATTTCGAAGTATTTACGGGAAAAGGCGGAGGTCGTTGATGTTTGCAAGGAGTACCAGTCATTTTAGGATGTTTCCCAAGCTCTTGGAATTTTGTCGAAGATGATTTTTGGCTGAGTGAAGAATAAGAGAGCAGCCTCGTTCATCTGAAATGATTTTACACGCCTAAATGTCTGTAACTTGCGAGTTTTGAGCCGAAACAATATTTTCATACTGGAGTATTTCAAGTTGTGCAAAAAAGTATTTCAATGTCTTCTGTAGGCTTATGTCTTGAGAATTTCGAAAAGTAGGGAATTCCATAGGTCCGTCTGTTCGTTTAATAGAAGCTTTACCGCCGGGTTATTCGAGTAGTTTTATGTTTTTTTTCGAATGATCTATCATAAAATAATAGACTACTCTATCCATTATTTTTCAGTAAAATTTCAACACTTGATTCCTGATTCCCGTACAAGAAAATAGCATATGTTTATATACTTGAAATATTTTCAGTATTAACAGAGAAAAAGGTTTCTTCAACATTCGCAAGGCCTTTGGAATTATTGAATTCATATAATATTATCTCAAATTCATTATTTTCCCAAAGTAAATAAACATTTTGAAAAATACGTAATTACTAGGACCTCTATGTGGAGAGGACAACGTTGCAGTTATCTGACAGGAAAATGACTATAACCATTTTGAGTTCAATACTCAATGCTACCTTACATTCAAAATATACACGGTGAAAAATGTGTCAGGCCAACTGGGATAGTTTATAAAAGTGAATGGAATATTTAGACGTTTACGAAGAACGGATAATAATTTTGTGCTGAAAATTTTTACCGGAAACAACCTACTTCTTTCTTATTCTTTCTGAAATATTCTTTCCACAATAATACCGCAAAAAGTACCAAATCATAAGAATTAAGTGAGTAAATGAGATTTACCAATCATATTTCTTTGAATTTCAAACAATGGATTGATAATTCTGCAATACAAATCACCGTACGTCATATCTGTGTTGAACTTGCATACAAAATGCAGGAGTGCATTAGCAAATTAAGAAATATTTAAAACTTTTAACTCTTAACCAGAGCCGAATCTGGAAAAATAGTAAACGAAAAAAGTGCTCTATTGGATGGGAGGAATCTATGGTCGAAATTAATGTACAACTTAAATACCCACCTGTATGGTATTCAACTAAGAATCAAGTTTTAATCCGATAGCTCGATTAGTTCCTAAAGTATTGAAGGAAAACTTCAAAAATTCGAATGGTTATTACTCCGAAATCTTTTCTTTTCTGCTTTCGTAACGCAGGTAACAGAGAAAAGTTATCTGTCATCATCTGTGTTTTGACAGTTATCGTGTCCACGACCGGAAGAATCGATTGTGACATCGGATTCGTCATCACTGAGTGCAATCTGGTTTTTTGAGACCATTCAGTAGTTATTTTGATACTTTTCAAGTTTTTTGACCATACGTCAACACCAAAATAATGATTAATATACTTCTTCATCATTGAGTCCAATCCCCTCATTTTCAGTTCAACATTCGAAATTAACAGACATTTCCACAGAAAAAATTAAACGGTGAAAATTATTCCTATCGACGGAACATAATAATCAATGAAATTTTATTCGAACTTTCTATTCTATCCTCCTATCAACCCATAAATCCATAAATGAAAAACTTAACCTAATCTTCACCCATTGAAGAAATGAAAAGAATAATGCAACAAAGAACTAGATCCAATCGTACACTCCCAAAAACCCCATTGAAACTACTCATCCACAAAAGTGGACATTTCAAATCCGTTCAACTATGCATTACAAAACTGTTGATTCAATTATTTGATATGCTACACGTATAAAACAAACATGAGAAATACGGTATAAGTCACTCAAGATAACTGCATCACAAGCGAGGCTTATTGTATTTATCGATAAGTGGTTTGTTCTTCAACATCAGGTGCATGCATGAGTTGTTTAGAAAATATCGTTTGTCCCTTTTATACGCGATACAATCAGATGAATCACTGTGAGTCAGAAAATGGCGATTTAAAGGTTGATTTGTTTCCAAATATCGACCTAAGTCCATAATATGCGTTTTGTTGCGAATTCCTGAATCATTCTGAGAGAATTCATTTGAGTCAGAGAGGAAACAGAGAAGGACAAAACGTAAACTACAGAAAATAAATAAGAATACATGGTCCATAGAGTGGAGTGGAAAAATTAGTTGGCAAGCCTGTTTAGTAATTTTGATTATTTTATTGTTCTCTATAATATAACACTCGAAATATAACAAAAAATCTTTCATATGTGGGAAAATATAATTTCATTGACTAAACTTTTGTTTATTCATGATTACGTTACAGTATGATCAGAAGGAATTGAGATTCCTTCTACTATTGATATCGTATCCTGATTCCATTTTAATGCAGCAAATTTAGTTGTTTCATGTTATATGAAGGGAAGGTGCTATGACTTTACAGGCAGAACCCGCAGAACCACGATGTGAAAAGCATGGTGTGCTCATCTGCAAAATATGAGTGACGTGAGCCAGTTGAAAATACAAGGAATTATATATTCTGTGCTTTTGAATTAGCGTGCAGGTTCAAAGCACAGAATATATAATTCCATGTATTTTCAACTGGCTCACGTCACTCATTTTGGAGATGAGCACACCATGTTTTTTACATTATGGATTAGAACATTATGTAAGTATGAACATCATGGATTAGATCTACATCAGTCAGAAGGTACGTGTATTATATGAAAAAACATTCAAAATATTTAACCTTGCTGATTTTACACGGATACTTAATGAAAGCAAACTGCTGAAATAAATTTTACGTTCTTGTTAAATTATCTTAAATCACAGTGGTTATTGAAATCTTAATGACACAGCCCAGACGAAGCTAGAATTCCGATGAAAAATTGTTAATGTCTTTTTGGTTATGCACTTGTTCATTATTCTAATTTGTATTCTATTATTTACTAGTTGAAACGGCAAATTGGCCGAGCAGGTTTGAAATTTGCATTTGATGTCTTATTTTAACGACCAGGCAAAGTAGGTAAAGTTGTATTTTGGGGGTTTAGTTTAGTACCTGAACTTCGCTAACGGAACTTTAACAGCGATAAACGTGATTTATAATAATCAGTTCATACAATGAGAAAACACGTAACTGAAGTATGAAAAGGTCGGATAATCTAAATTTTCACTATACAGCCTGCTCCTTTATGATATGTATTCGTGTAGCATTTCAAGGAAAACACTTCACATACAAAGGTGTGTCGTAAACGTGATAACCTTCGAAATACAGGGTGGTACTTCACTTTATTTCATAAGAATCGGGATACATCTTTTAATGTACAAACAAGTTTATTATTTTGACCAGTGGTGTCTATTTGGGTTCTGCATTGCAGGGCATGCGGGACTAGGCTTTTCCCCAATTTAAAAATTATTTTTGGAATTCTCATTCATTTCCAAATGGCTCAAAGAATCGCCTACTTGAATATTGGAATATAATCAAGGAACACTTTGTATATGATGGTTTTCCATCAATTGAAAATTAATTTATTGATGACAAAAATATACAATCAAAAATACAATTTCACTACAATTATCTGTTCATTCGTTCACTAAAGTTTTTATGGTCGCGTTTTCTGATACAAAATCTTGTATGTGAGAGAGAGAAAGAGAGAGAGAGCAATCATATTCTGTGTGAAATTCAATTGTCTATTTTATTGCGATTCCACCAGGCATTTTATTGTTATCAAATATTGTTTATTAGTTATATTCATCGTGATGTAATTAAGAAATTATTGAAGGTGAACCAACAGTCAAGGTCAAGTCATTCCATGCATTTTAACATTTAACTCTATCAATAATTGTTTCAAATTCTGTTCTGATTCATTTGTAAGTTAATAGTTCATTGTGTTGAAGTGCGGTGAATATTAATGTGAAATGTGAATTACTCATTTGATTATTATATAAATGATTGCTATTAGAATCTTTGTCTTGCCATTTTTAGAAGAAATTGATACCTTATGAGATTGTACAGGGTGCTTCAATTTTTGGCTTATCTACCAGATTTAATCGAGATTAATCATGAACATTCGAACCACCTGTTTTCAACCTACTACTTCATTTCAATTCGATTCTCTCTGGATTTTTGGAAATAAAATGTTGAAAGTGTATATCTACTGAATCATTGGGTGGATTTTACCCATTCAAGAATTCGGCCTTCGGAATTAAATTACAAACCTACTCAACAAATATAGAGTTACTAAGTTGCTTCAGGCCGACAGTAAACAAAATAACTTCCGGAAGAAGTGATTTAAAAACTCGATATTTCCAGAGTAGGTTTAGGGCTTAATTTCGAAGATCGAATTCGTCAATATGGGTGAAATCCGCCTAATGATTCCATTGATATACACATACAAATTTTATTTTCATAATATCATTGAAAGTACAGGTTGGATCGAAATGAAACCTAATAACTGATTGAAAAATGATAGCTCCAAGGTATATGCAGAATTTCATGAGGATCTTATGAACAGAAGATCACCAAATCTATCAGTGAATCTGCTTTTACGAAAATCTGGATGATAAAAAAAATTCGAATGGGTAAGGCTGTGGAAATTGAGAGATTAAATGTCTTAATGAGTTCGACTCAATCTGGCCTGGGAATATCGAATATCTTAGTTGTATTCCTGGAAGTTATTGTGTTCACCTACGATGGACTTTTCTGAGGATTCTCAGAGATCATTTCTTGAAACCCCAGCATGAAGTTTACTAAAAAAACAAAGCTTTTCTCTAGATTTTTTTAAACTAACAGTGGCTAACCTAAAAAATCTAGAAAAGCACTGACGTGAGGCCAGAACCTTTTACGCGCTGGTTCAAATTCTTACAACTACTTAAACATGAAATTTTGCACCTAGTTGTGTGTTGGTAATCTTCACCTGATTACGAAGATTCAATCTGATTGCATTTTACTTCTTAAATTATTTCGGAAATAACGTTGAAATTCCAAATAACAACGAGATTTGGCACAATTTTTCCTTACATCTCCGAAAGTAAATATCGGATCGCATTGAAATTTGGAACAGTGTTGTCAAATACTGACTCTAAGGTTCGTGCAAAATTTCATTCGCAAAATTTTTCATCAAAAATTTTAAAAATTTTCGAATAACATTTTTTCGAAACTGGATCAGCACTAAATTTTGCTTGAAGTTGTGCGTTGGTAGTCTAAAACTGTCCTCGAAGTTTCAATTTAATCGATTTCATACTTCATGAGATATCGAGGAATTAACCTCAAAATTTCAAATGGGCCTAACTCCGAAACTATCCAACCGATTCCACCCATCAACAAACTTGACCGAGACATTTGGACTCCAAACCTAATCAGACAATTTCAAGTCGCTAAGTCATCTCATTTGAAATTTAAAGCACATGGGGACGTACGGACGGACAGAATTGAATTTGACCACGGATTCTTCTTCAGGGAGTTCAACCCAATCGGTCAAGACCATTTTCGGCTCAAAATTCGAAAATTACAGACATCGTGACGAAATGATAACGCGCTCTTCCCTAGAACAAGCAAGTTAAAAGTTCTGGAGGAAAACAGGGGATAGTCTTCCAGAAGAATATTTCCCTGTTTACTCTTAATTGTAATATCTATGCCAAATCTCAGTTGAATATCTTGATAAATGCAGAAAATGTGAGAAAAAAAACTTCAAAAAATTCAAACTTCAACACCCTGTATCTCCCTGTTTATGGGACTTTTTTTCTTTAAATTATATAAGAAATCTCCACTTTTAGTTTGTACTCCCAATACAGGAACGTCCTGTATAAAGAATGAAGCACTCTCAAAAATTTTAATCATGAAATATGCTCATAGATGAGTTTGCCGAAAAAAAACATTCCTCCGTTTGAATATAACATTCAGGAACATCTTGTATTCAACCCTAAATATGTACAATTCGCACTTACCTACTTTATTCTCGATTATATTCCACAAACACTTCGTTTTTAAACACGATATATTTATTCACAATAAGAGCGCGCGCGCGTTAACATCACTATACCTTGACGATGCGTTTCGAACGGAGACCACGATGCGAATAATAGCCAATAGGTTTGGGTTCCTTGATGGTACCAAACACAAACAGTAAAGCTCTTGATTGAAAGAAGAAGGGCGGGGCCCAATGGCACCGTGGTTCCCTCAGGAGCGTACCTATGATAAGAAGATAATGGTTGGCTTTTAGAGAGAAGTTTGAACGTTCAAATTGTACTCACGGTAATTCAATCGAGAACTCCGTAATATAGTTGTGAAATACCCATGGAATATTGTTTCAATAATATCAACAGAGCTGTCAGAAAAAACTATCTTAGTTCCTTTACGGTAACTTAGATATTGGGTGTTTTTTTAGAGTGATAGAACTTCAAATTGAAATAAAACGCATTTATATTAAGATTGAAGCCAAATTTTTCCACCAGGAAGAAATCGAAGCAAAGCTTCATTTGGCGAGGTCAATACATGGAGAGATGAACTTTTTGGCAAAGAATTTGAAGATGCATTCAAAGCTGCTAACTTCAAGCATTGTATAATATTTATACAATGCTTTAAGTCAGTGATTTTTCTGAAAAAATTTCAATTTTATTGTTGTATTTCAATTTCATCATCTATTGTCGATTTCTGTTTCTTTCAATTAAAATTATTATTTTTTGAAAATGTATTTGCTTATTTTGCTTGACAAGGATCCAATTTTGTCCTGATCAAATTAGAATTATCCTACACTCAACTCATTCATGGAAATATGTCTCTTGAAAATTTACCATTTTTCTCGTATATTTGAATATCTATAAGTAAAATTATCCTTTGTAGAGAAAATCTCTCGGTGAACAAGCTCACATCATTTTTGATTGACTTAAGAAAAGCCAGAATCCATATATCCTCAAAAAAAACCTTATTATATACCTTTGGGAAACTGGACAAAACACATAAAAGCACGCCACTGAGTATAATCTGCAGGGAGGTATCGGTTGAGATATCTGTCACCCTGGTTTTTCCCCTAGGTAAAGATTCCAAGGTAGGGGTAAGTCTTGGGTTTTGTGATATAATATGGGAAAATAAGACGACTACCCTGAAATATGGGGTCATTTCTTGGGAAGTTTTCGTTTGATGGGGTAGGCACAATTGATATGAGAAACGATTTTCTTTTGGGCTGAAATAAGCATCAATGGACAGGTGTATAAAAATCCCATAAATTTTCTACGAGAAGTCTACCATTCAAACCTGATTATGCTTCGTTTTTGAGATCATGTTTCATGAATTTTCAACTTTGCTTTGGTATACCTAGTTTACCAGAAAAAGACAAAATGAATGAACGTAATACGTAAATTCTTATCCTTAAAGCTCCATTATTGGATTAACTTTATGGTACAATAATTTCGATGTCATGATGGATAAAAACAATGAAAATAATTCTTCGAAATATTCAGTTTCTGTGAAATATACAATCTTCGAATTGGGTATTCAAAAATAAAAATACGCTGCGTCATCTCTGAAATATTTCAGATATCTCAGCTTACATAGAAATAATGATACAATGAATTCTGTATATGTTTAACCCACTGTGAAATGAAATATCGAGAACTTATTCTACTGTACGATAGAGGGCACATCGTGTAGTAATCCATTGATCAAGAGCTTACAGTTAACTGTACTTCTGAATAATTATTTCTCCAATTTGAGAATCTCAATATTCATTTGAAGATAAGTAATGAAAGAACAGCCAAGGAAAAATTCCTGATTCTTTCAAAGTTGAAATGATTGGTTAATGAAAAGAAAGTTGACACCATTGGATCAGAAGCAAACTTGAACATAGATTGATTTCAATATTATTCTATGAGATAGAGTCCTCACATGTCAATGTCATTCTTTTCTCCATCTTTCTTCGTTTGTTAATGTCGAAGTTCGATTAAATTTTCAAAATGCAGGCCAAGGTATGTTGAATTCAACGTTGTTTATTTCGGAGTATTGTGAATCCATAAGATTAATTATTTTTATTACTTATAGCAAAAGAAAGAACCCATCCACTCAGTCCAAGTCTTCGGCAGGAAGGTGAGCATTTTTCTAACCTGTACAATTTGTTTAACACGTGTGTTATATGAATATTATTTAAAGTATCCCATCTTGTCTTGTTTTGAAATATTGTTTCTGTAGTCACTATTCGTCTATTATAGAAATCCGCCACAGCAGTAGCATATTGCAAAAGAGGTCGCGGTCACCTCAGCGTTAATGGAAGACCCCTCAACCAAGTGGAGCCAAAAATGCTCCAAGACAAACTACAAGAACCCCTTCTACTGTTGGGAAAGGTAAGTTTCAATTCGACATTTTTGACTCTTTGATTTGGTTTTTCAATGATGTCTTATCCCGAACTTGAGTGTCTCGATGATTTTATTCATCATACTGACTTTGTTCCAATGAGTAATATAGATACAAACGATTTTTCTTGTGTGTAATATTTTTCGATTTTTAAGGACAAATTCTCAGCTGTTGACATAAGGGTGCGTGTAAATGGTGGTGGTCATGTGTCCCAGATCTACGCTATCAGACAAGCCATTTCTAAAGCCATAGTTGCCTACTATCAAAAGTGTAAGTATTCTTATGCTATTGAAATATTTTTTAATGTTGTTGGTCATTTCAACAAAACAATCAACTTCAGAATTTTTTTAATGCGTGTATTCTTATTCCAGATGTTGACGAAGCTTCAAAGAAAGAATTAAAAGACATTCTTATCCAATATGACAGGACACTGCTTGTTGCGGATCCCAGAAGATGCGAACCCAAGAAGTTTGGTGGTCCAGGTGCTCGTGCCCGCTACCAAAAATCTTATCGTTAAGATATTCATTTGTATTGTATTATGAAATAAAATTCTAAAAAATCTATAAGGCTTTAGTTTTCAGTTTATAGAAATTACAGCAGTACTCCAAAGTAAAATGATAAATTTCATTCTGAGTTAATTTATTCAATGAAAACTTTATCAGTTTATCACTTCAATGGTTTCAGTAGGGAACATGATTTAATCAATTGAAGACATGGTTATGTGAAAGTTTCTCAATGAAGTAAAGAAAGAAAAACAACTTTAATATTTACATTATTTACAATTCATATGTGTTAATATTTCAATCAGAATGTGGATAAAAAGAATTAGTATCGATTCATATTTTTAAAATGGAAGTTTGTATGAAAATACAATATATACAAATTATTCTAAATTAAATTAAGATCCAACTCTGCACCCATTCTTTTGAGAGCAACAATTGTATTGACTGCTTTCTTCCATCTTCTTCGTATTACATATCTTCTCAATTTGGTTCTGTCTATTTCCAATTCTGGTACCACCACGTTACTTAACCAAGGGTGATCCACGGCTTGAAGAGCTGATAGTCTTTGCCTGTAATATCAGAAAAATAAGTTTACTATACAAGACCCTCAAATAAAATCATTTTTAATATCTTCCTATAAAATGTATAGAATGTTTTAGACTATTAGGGCTACTTTGGGTAAATTTTATCACTAAATATAGAACAACTTTAGTAATGAGTGCAAAATAACATTGTGATTTTAAGTAAACGTTCTTCACCATAATTTTAAAATATATTGCTATATCTAACTACTATAGATGTCAACTGGAGTTGTAGAAATTAGTTGGGCCTTGGTAGTGGTGAATGAATTATGAGAAGATGATTTTTAAGCGGTTTGTCTTGAATTTGTTGCTTGAAAAAGCGAGAGCAGGAAGCCTAAGTTCAAAATTCAATGCCAAACTTACCTAATTCATTTTTCGCTCTGGGTTTCTTCTAAGTTTTGAATGAGGATATGCTCTTGAGTTCTGAATTTTATCGCAGATTTTCATATAGTGAGAATGAAACAAATTTATGAAAATTCAGCAATCTATATATTGAACTGCAGAAATAATTGAAATCCCATTTATTCAATTCGAAACCTTGTGCGTACTTTTGCAATAAAATAATAGTTCACTGAATTCTCAATTATCTTCAGGACATCTTCAATTAAACGCGTTGAATGATAAATTGTATATTAACTATAGTATTCAATACATAAAATGAAATTTTAAAAATGCCATATTTCGATCAGGTTATCAGAAAATGAAAGTTTCGGAATTTTGTGATATTCTCTAGGGGCTTATTCAAAGTAAGTTTGTATTTTATACAGAAGAACGAAGAATATGGTGAATTAAATTACTTAATGAATAGTTTTCACGCTTCGATGAAAATGAAATGAATGAACTGAAAACTATCGAATCTAATGGGGCTTTCCTTAAAGTATTAGTGTTACTAAAACCATTTATTAAGAGCGTGCAGACGCGTTTCTAAACGATTATTATTCGAAACATCCCTGAATTATCAATCAACTGTTAATAGTCTGAGAAATTCAACTAGTTTTTCCATATCTCTGATGATTTTTTGATCATCAAATGGTGCATAGATTATGACGCGTTTTCAAAAACGTGACTGCAAAATGGAAAGTCCAAATTCAAAAAATTGCTTATTGAAATTGATTGCTCGCTCAACACCTGGTGAAACATCGTATTTAATATTAAAACAAATAAAAACACTTGACTACGTTCACAATTTTTAATTCAAAATATCTTGTTGACATGCATGTTTCGGGTTTCACCCCATTATCAAAACTGCAACGAAAATACATGGGACTACACAAATATACATCACATTACAGATGTTAACACCGGAGATAAGCGGAACTCCAATTGATCATTAACAATTGGTACCTAGTTTTTGTTTATGTGCCGATGATATTTCTAAAATTTCTAGGTCTAGTCTTTTTCCTTTCTCTCCTTCATGCAAGATTGTTGTTTTATTAAAATCTATAAAGTGGTTGCAAGTTATACAATGTGTGGAGAAGCCAGTTGTAGATTTGTTTTGAAGAATTGACTTCTTATGTTCTTCCACTCTGACTTGGAGAGAACGACCTGTCTGACCAATATAAAATGCAGGGCATTCGTCACAGAAAAGTTTATATACACCACTCTTTTCTGAATGATTCAGTCGATCCTTACCACTAGCAAACATTGATCTTAAATTCTTCTTATTTGTACATATAATATCAATACTATTTTGTCTTAACCTATTACAAATTTTGTCGCTTACTTGCGGAATATAGTTGACATATACAAATTTCTTTAATTGGTTTTCGAAAGGACCTGGGTAAATACTTCTTAACAGTCGATCATATTATTTTCTAAATATAAATTTATCTATTATGTCAGGGGAGAAGCAATTGTTCTTCGCTAATAATTTCAACACTCCAACTTCTTTTTTGAAATTATTATCTGACAATGGAGTTGAAATTAATCTATTTACAAGGGAATGAAACGCTGACATTTTAATTCGATATGGATGTGAACTACTGTTATGAATCAGAGTGTCAGAAAAAGTGGGTTTTCTGTATATATCAAATTCAAGATGGTCATCTACCCTTTTGATTTGAATATCTAAAAATTGAGTGATTTATTGTCATTCTCTATTTCCAAAGTGAATTGAACAGAACTATAAAATGAATTGATCAATCGTAGGAAAGATTTTAGTTCAGAATCTGAGCCAGTCCAAATACAAAAAACGTCATCTACGTATCGCTTCCAGTATAGTACAAATACAGTCAGATCAATATACTCTGAGGAAAATATTTTCTTTTCCAAAGATGTCATGATATTTCACTGAGTAATTGTGATGAAGGAGAACCCATTTGTAGACCATTCACTTGTTGAGTATTTACCCAGGTCCTTTCGAAAAGCAATTAAAGAAATTTGTATGTCAACTATATTCCGCAAGTAAGCGACAAAATAGGTTAAGACAAAATAGTATTGATATTATATGTACGAATAAGAAGAACTTAAGATCAATGTTTTCTAGTGGTAAGGATCGACTGAATCATTCAGAAAAGAGTGGTGTATATAAACTTTTCTGTGACGAATGCCCTGCATTTTATATTGGTCAGACCGGTCGTTCTCTCAAAGTCAGAGTGGAAGAACATAAGAAGTTAATTCTTCAAAACAAATCCACATCTGGCTTCTCCACACATTGTATAACTTGCAACCACTTTATAGATTTTAATAAAACAACAATCTTGCATGAAGAGAGAAAGGAAAAAGACTAGACCTTCTAGAAATTTTAGAAATATCATCGGCACATAAACAAAAACTACCAATTGTTAATGATCAATTGGAGTTCCGCTTATCTCCGGTGTTAACATCTGTAATGTGATGTATATATTTGTGTAGTCCCATGTATTTTCGTTTCAGTTTCGATAATGGGGTAAAACCCGAAACATGCATGTCAACAAGATATTTTGAATTAAAAATTGTGAACGTATAGTCAAGTGTTTTTATTTGTTTTAATATTAAATGGCTTATTTGCCTACCAAATTCTCAAATTTCATCGTACTTGAATCGAAACATAGACAATATTATAAGTCTATGAATCGAAATCACAGTTCATAGTTCACTTTGAATATTCTATAACCTTCATAGAATATACACATATTTTTGTATTCTATGACCGTCATAGAATATACAAATATTCGTTTGGTGTTCACGACACTTAAATCCCCTAGCTCATGATGTAAGTAAAACACGGTGTGCTCATCTGCTTTCCTGTGATCGTATTTACCAATGATTACGTCACTTTTTTCATTCAAATTAAAGCATAAAATATATATTTCCTTGAATTTGAATGAAAAAAGTGACGTCATCATTGGTAAAATCGATCGCAGAAAAGCAGATGAGCACACCGTGTTTTGCTTACATCATGCCCTAGCATAGGATTGAGATAACAAACTAGATATCCGAGGTACCATTGTATGAAATATTCTCGCAATGCAACAAATGTTAATATAAACGACATTTATTTAAGCTATCTCAACTTCACTGGCATCAATACCACAAAATACTTTAGGGAAATCATCTCTTGGTGAAATGGTAAGATGAAACCATTTTTTCACTAGCCTGTAATATACTGATACAGATGCGCAAATTAAACCGCAGACTAACGAACATTACAGTTTTTTACATGTAATGTTGGTAGATCTTTCGAACTCTAATACTCAGGTGCATTCGAATATTTATTCATAAATAGCACAAAAATATTATTTGCAATATGAATGGAGTTTGCGATTGGCTCTAGGTGAAACATTGTAATATTTATATTTTCTGTATCTGTCGTTTTATTTCCGTATCTGCATGTTGAAATCCGCGATATGCGTATGTTAATTTTTAAATTGATGAAACGGAGTTATCTTTTTATTTGCTGCTCTGGACTGGAAAAAATTATTCAAAGAACTTATGGTTTTTTGACCCAAACTTTCATTCTCTGTCCATTCTGATGATATAGAACTATGCCTAGTATTTTGCCTCTTCACTCCATGGGGACCATCCCAGTGCTCCAAAAGGGTTAAAAGTAGATCTTTGGTGGTATTTGGCGTGGATTCACTATGTCCCTGCTTCACAGAGTTATATTTCACGGTTGCACTGAAGGTTTTGGTGCCATTCAGATGTTTAACTGCTAAAGGTACGTCACGACTAAAATGGTTAAGCTTGAACTTCGGTTTTCTCCAAGGAACTGCACTGTTGATTTGTGCATTCGGTATATCTTCATATTTCTTGTGCAGTATCTGAGTAGGAACACTTTTCACTACGTTTTCTGTATGGTCTATTTCCCCGTTCAATGTTGGTAACGTCGGGGATTCCCCGAAGGGACATTTTTCGTTATTTATAGTTGTCGGTATTTTAGACAGTTGAAACAATTTATCGGACAGTTTTCTTATTTCCTCCGCTAGGTTTATCCTCTCCGTTATATCCCTAGGCGGCTTCACACCGTGACTGTCCGAAGCTCTTCTTCTATCGAATTCTATGGGCTGGACGTCGTTCAAGGTGTATTCGTCCAAACCTGAAGATGACGCGATGGAACCACAAGGCGAAGGCGACAAACCGACCAGTGAATGTAGTGAATCTGTGAGTTTATGTCCACCAGAACATACCGGCATTAAAATCTGCGACGGTTTGTCGAAAATGTATGGGGAGTTTGGGTGTTCGTTCCATCGTTCGACGAATATTTTCAGGTTGTCTTTGGTTACTTCCATGGAGGGCGTACGGATAACTGCCCTCTTCTTTCTCCTCAACCATTCGTGATTAAGACACTCTTCGGCAGACATTCGTTCGCTGCAAACGGAGACAAAGACCCTGTTAGTGAATTAATGACAAAATGAAGCATGCTCAAATCCCAAATTAGTAGTCCAAGAATTAACAAAAACGGAACACAACCATATAATGTCAATAGGATACATAGAAAGAGATGAATAGAATATGCATCTTAACATAGAATCATCACACTTTGTTGGAAACCATAGATTCATCTCTAATGTCATAGAAGGGGGCGATTTGAACACAGAAAGCACCCCACACTGATTGATCATAGAGAAATTGAAGAAAGGGTTATATTGAAATATTTTGAAATGAAAAATCATTGGTATGGAATGTTCTGAGAAGTATGCATAGAATCCTTGGACTAGGCGTTAGTTAAGAACACAAACTTAACTAATCTGGGTCTTCGTCATGCATCTTGAATAGCTTGCTCCTCAATTCTCTTAAAACAGGAAAAGCTTTGAATAAGCTGAAAAGGTGACTTTGCTAGTTGAGATGAATGAGAAAGATGATATGATGAATGAAATTTGATGATGTAGTGACCTTCAATATTGCTTTTTCTCAATACGACTATAGAGTAACCAGAAATCGAATTGTCAAGAGGACAGGCAAATAATTCTTATAATGAATTAAAATTGACAGATGTTTCGTTACTATAACATCGAACAGAATTTACCTAGCAATAATTTCTACAAAATATAATAGAAATGGAGAATTTTACTCACGTCATATCTTTAACCAATAGTTTCCTTATGAAATCTTTGGCATTTTCTGAGATTTCATTGAAAGCTTCATCATCGAAGTCATATTTAGCTATTGTTACATTGGCCATGGTCTGGGGATCATTTGCACCCATGAATGGAGATAAACCAGACAACCTGTTGAAACTCGAATATGTTAGATTATCATATCTATTAAATACGAACAGAACCACTAAGATTCCGAAGGTATTTCTCATTCCTAGATATATTTCAACTAAAGAGGATGTAGGTATTCATGTTCAAATCCATAGACATATAATAATAATTATATGTCTATGCGTTCAACCATAGAAATAGGCATCATGTCTATGAAAATCATTGACGTTACTACTTCCCGCCAATTCTGAATGTTTAAATTGTGTAGATTTCATCAGAGTTTTCAATGGTTCTTCCTCTGGATGAACTGATGAATTAAACCAAGCATATTATAAAAGATGGAAGAAGAAGAACTGATGATTGGTTTTTATGGTTTTATGGCCTGAAGGTTCAAGACCTACTGACTTCTTTTCCGTATGCTGAAGAGTTTCATGAACTTACAAAACGTAACAAATAACACCAACAGACCACATGTCTGTACCGTAACCGATAGCGTCATAGTTGACAACTTCTGGAGCTACAAACTCAGGGGTACCAAACAGAACTTGTAGTTTTTTTTCTGGATCAAACCTCCTAGCCAAACCAAAGTCTATTATTTTCACCCTGTTTCCTGTTTTCGTTAGGCACAGGATATTTTCTGGCTGCAAAAAATAAATATGATATATTTGTAAGTACAAACATATTTTTCATGGTATAGTATACCTTTAGATCTAGATGCAGTATCCTTTGTTTGTGCATGAAATCCACACCTTCACAAATTTGTCGCATGAAAATAGTACAACTTTTTTCTGTGAGTACAAAATCATCATCTATGACTCTTTCGAATAGTTCTCCACCCTCAATCCTTGAAAAAAGGTAAATCAATAACGGAGAACAAAACCACAAAATACAAGAGAGAACAACTTTTGAAAATAAAACATCATGAAAACCTAAGCCCAAATATTCATATTCATTCCAAAAGATCCTGATTAAAGTGTAGAAGGTCATTCTACGACTATTAAACATAGAGTCATCTACTGAAACAGGCGTCATAGATAGACACTCTTTCTATGAACCCTAGACTGCACCTTTCTTTAAAAACCTATGCGTGAGCTTCTAAAAATCCCCAAGAGAAAAGAGTAAATGAGAAATTAACTCACAATTCTAATATGACACACATAATTTTCCCATTCTCGTAGGCGTCGTACAGCTGGATCAGTCTGGGGTGCTGCAGGGTTCTCATTATGTCCACTTCCCTTTCCACATTCCTTCTGTCTTCTTTCTTCGGACAGTTTATGAACTTTGCTGCCAGTGAGAGGCCGGAATTTTTCTCTGTGCAACGGTAAACAATACCAAATTTACCTCTGCAATAATGTACATTTTATCCTAAAAACCCAGCAATTTTTCAACTTTCCTAGATGAAAATTCGAGAGGCAAAAAGATGATACATTCTTTCTTATCGGATTACAATCGCTTAGTGGTTAGTCTTAAGGTGGAACTCAAGGGAATAAAACGATGTATCGAAATTATGGTCTTGAAAGATTTATGTAATGAAATAAGATGTAAAGCACCTATTACCTTCCTAGTTCTTCTTGTAGATCATATTCTTCTTTCGGGTCCACTCCCCGCTTGATTTGAACATCTCTATAGGGGAAACTTAGCTCAACCTCTACAAATAGAAAAAATCGTTTGTACTCCATTCACTTTTAGAAAATTCAGTTAGTAGACCTCAAAATAGTTTTATTATGTTTTTGTAACTATAGGTCTTAGTTAGGTTGGCAATCCTGAAATATCGTCAAGGCCAAAATTATTCGTCGCGACACGTCAATTACTAAATTTTTCATCAATGCCTCTATGGTTTGGCTTTCTAACCAGTGGTGCCAGATCTCCTGTTTTAACAGGAGATCTTCTGTTTTTAGACGCATTCTACTGTTCTCCGGTTCCAACTCTGAAATCTCCCGTTTTTTGTTTGTTTTTTTAATGTGAATAACATTTTATGAAAATTAAATCGATTATTGACTATTTTTCTATGCAATAGCTAAAAAATTTCGAAAATACGTGAATACATTTTTGTGACAAATCATTTGCATGATATGAAATAGTGTTAGTACAGAATAACCCCTTAATTTTTTCTGTGTTATTCAGATACACCCTGTAGATGTAAAAATCAGAGAATTTAAGAAAGGTTAATACTTTCTTAACTAGCTTCAGCACCTGGTACCTTTAAACTGGCCGCCTACACAATCTTGCAACTGTGCACAGAATGAAAATACGTACTAACACTATTTTATATCATACAAATAATTATTTGTGAGAAAATAAGTAACGTAATAAGTAACTAATGGGAGTTATTCCCATTCTGAAGTTTGTAAAACTTAAATATCGTATAATATCCATGTGGGAAGTGCAGAAAATGCTTTATTATTTTGAAGGTATCTGTCCCCGACTGTCTATTTGGCGCGTTGCCATCTGGATCAGCAAAAGTCTCCCAGTTGAATAAAATCATTAAATTAATTGGACATAGATCCGCTTCACATAGCTGTGTCCACTTCAAAAAATTAACAGATTCCGGATTAATCTGGCACTAAATTGAAACAAATATGAAGGTCAAGTCAGGGTAATGTGATGTAAAATTACTTGTTTTCGCCATATTTTCATTTTTTCGAATTTCAGATTCAGATGTTTTTGCCAACGTAAATACGAACAAATTATGTGATTATTGCAGGGTGATTGATTGACTAATAACGCGCTGTTGCCAAGTTCAAGCGGGTTGCTTTTTGCGCGCAAGTTGTAGGGAACAGCTAGCGTGCTAGCGTTTTGTCCAAATCTCTGTAATTTTCGTGTTTTATGGTCTCAAACTACTAGGTTGGACTCACTGATGAGGAATTCTTTCTCAAAATCGTCCCTTGCCACCATAACTTGAGAACGAAAAGAGTTAGGTACAATTAAAAGAAAGTTAAGTTTTTTTGCGCGCATGTTCTTGCACAAAGGTCTGTAATTTAGGCAGGTTGTGCTTTTTACTCACTGATGACGAATCCGGTGTCAAATTCGATTCTGTCTGGCCGGCCGGCCGTGGGCACGCCAAATGGTCGAAGCACTGACGTGAAGTCAGCAGCTCTTGCGCGCATGTTAAAATTCGTTTCCGAAGCGGTTATCTCCTTTGAACATGCGCACAAGAGGTGCTGACTTTAGGGTAGTCCATTCTAGGTTTTTTTCAGTCAAATACTGGATTTCAATTCGATCAAATCTGTATTTTTGGAAATATTGGGAAGATCCTATACACAATAACTTCCGAAAGAAACTACTCAGATACTCGATATTTGTAGAATATTTGGGGCTTAGTTACGAAAGTCGAATTCGTGAATGGGTAAATCCGCCCAATGGTTCCGTAGATATACCCATTTAAACTTTTATTTTCCCAAGTTTTCCAAAAGCGCAGATAAGATCGAATTGAAATCCAGTGATTAATTGAAAATGACGGTTGACGGTTAATGCAAAATTTCGTGAGGATGTTAGAGGGATTTCACCGAATTTTCCATCAGGTAGTAGAGGTGCGTTTGGTAGGGTCAATAGGCTTTGGCAAAGAATTTGAACAGGCGCGCAAAAGCTGCTGACTTCACGTCAGTGCTTTTCTAGACTTTTTTCATTGTTTTCGTCCCAGTTTAAAATCTCCCAGATCAAAGGAAACTTGACCTAGTTCCAAACATGAACATTCACCGGGCATCTCAAAAGCAATTCCGGTATTCTAACAGGCGCAATCCATAAAATGTATTATTAGTAACGCTTTTAAATAAATCTCTCTGGAATTTTATTCAGTTGGTCGTCAAAACGTCGGCCATTTGCTATCAATCGGATAATGTAATTGTGAGGCAACTTGGACTTGACTTCCACATGCTGTTTACAAATAACAATTGATTGCGTGGCCCAATCTAGTCCAAGTGCCAAACTGAGATAATAATTAGTTTCATTCCAGGGTTCATACATAGGTGGAGCTTTTGGACCAGGTTAACTCTTAGGTATGGGGGTGGTTGGTGGGAAGAATCCGTTGGCAAACCTGTTCAGTAATTTTGGTTATTTTATTATTTTCTGTGATATAACCTGAAAATAGTACGAAGAATCTATGGTAAGTACCTATTAAATATCGCCATAATGGCATCAACGTAAATTTTGTTTATTTGTCTTCTCCCAATGGTAATCAAAAGGAATTAAGATTCCTTTTATTTATATATGATATCCTAATCTGATTGAGCTGTTTCACTATAACTGAAGCATGTTTCAAGTCGTGGAATTTTCGGAATGGTGTCAAAACTTCACATACAGAACTTTTTTTGCGCGCATGTTCTAGGGGAACAGCGTGCTATCGTTTTGTCCAAATGTCTTTAATTTTCGATGATTGAGCCGAAAATGGTCTCAAACGACTAGATTGGACACACTGATTACGAATCCGGTATCAAAATCGATTCTGTCCGGCCGACCGTGGACACGATAGCTGTCGAACGGAGTGAGCTAGCAACTCGAACGTTTCAGGGTAGGTTGCGCATTGGAATGCCGCGGTTATGTTCGTTGGGCCAAATCGGTCGAACAGTTTCGGAGTTATAGCCACTTGAAATTTTGATGTTATTTATTTTTTATTTCAAAAGCTACTTGAGCGATTGAATTCAAACTTGGCAATTAGGTGAAGTACAACAACGCGCAACTTCGAGTCAAATTTTGTCAGGATCAAACTGGCGGAGAAATAAAAAAAAAAAATTTTTTCAAAATTTTTTTCCAAAAAATTTTTTTTTTGGGAACCGTTTATCAAACCAAAAAAAAATTCACTCGGACTTTGAGCTTCATATTTCACAGCAGTGTACCAAATTTCAGTTCGATACGATTATAAGTTTTGGAGTTATCGGGAAATAATATAACAAATTTCGAGTTTTTTTTCTCGATATAGTTGCTTTTTTCGGTATAACTCGAAAAATACTGATTCAATCCTGATAAAACTTCGCAGCTAGTTTGAAGATGCTGAAAGACAACTTTATGCAACGATTATGAACGATTTGAAAAAAAAAATTTATGTGATATTCCGATGAAGTACTGGATTTCAATTCGATCTGATCTGTATTTTTGGAAATATTGGAAAAATAAAATTTTGAATGGAATATCTGCGGAAGCATTAAGTGGATTTTACTCATTCGCTAATTCAGCCTTTGTTATCAAGGTCCAAACCTTCTGTATAAATAAGGAGTTTAAAAGTTCGTTCTCTCGGAAGTTATTGTGCTTACGATGGGTCGTATCGAATACAAAACTCAAAAACTTACTGTAATCTCTCATCTCACCAGTGGAGCCGTGAAAATATGATTTTTTCACTCAAACTTTGCTATAAAGTTCACTGAACCCCACACAAACCGTCTTTGGCGACAGCACGAACACAATTGGTACTAGAAAAAAAATGAGGATCCGACTGCTCAGCGCCAGGATTAAATAAGAGATCAACAAAGAAAGACTTGCCAAATCATTCGGTTTAGTGCTACATTCTTGAAAATGACCTCTGTCCATCCGTGCGAAGACTTGGCGAAGAAGTTTTTCGAAGCAATTTCAAGCATTTGAAGAATTTGAAACATTATGTATTTGGTTCGTATTTTTTGCGAGCATGTTATAGGGGAACAGCGTTCTATCGTTCTGCCCAATTGTCTGTAATTTACGAATTTTGTCGAGTCTGTCCGGCCGTCCGTATGCACGATTACGGGCGTACGGAGAATCCTATCGACATGAAACTTTCAGGGTGGGTTACATTTAAAAATGCAACAGTTATGTTTGTCGATGGGTGAAATCGGCCAAACGGTTTCGGAGTTGAAACCTTTTGAAATTTTGAGGCTGTTTCCCTGATATTTCAGGAACTACAGGAGCTGTTGGGTTGAAACTTGGCAGTTAGTTGTAGTATAACAACGAGCAGCTTCTTGCTGAATTTCGTTGAGATCGTATACTGTCAGTAAATAAAAGAAAATATAAAAGGTTTTTCGAAAAAATTTTTTTTTCGGAAACTGTTTATCATGCTTGAGAAATTTAGTTCGACTCAAAAAACCTAAAAAAGCATCGACTTGAAGTCAACAGCATTTTTACGCATATATTCTAGGTTTTTTGGTTTTTCGAGCCGAAAATGGTTCTGACTTATGTGTTAGCCATCGAATCTTCTAAGCGATAGATCGGCCTTTTTCACCAGACCAATAGACGACTTCGGCCCAAGTTGCCAACCCACAATTTTCTTCACAAATTTACTATCACTGGGGAACGGAAATTTCAGGACAAATTCGACATGATAATTAAGATTCGCGTTATTTATAAATATTCGTAAAAGATGCCCCGGCTCCTGAAACAAGATAATTCCTTCCAAATATAGGGTTTTGTTAAGATCATCTCTGATTGGCTGAAATTTAAGTTGGGATTCCCGATTTCATGTTAATAGTGTCAAGTTCATAAAGGATATGTTCCGCAAATAAACTTGGTTATTTCGGTTGCCCGTTTTCCATTTCGTGAATATGAAATAGTCGGTTGGTTCCCGAAAAAAAGATTAATTACGGAATTTGATTGATGAATAAACGTTCTTTGTGTCACCAGAATGACAGTAAATGTTCTATGGTAACATATCCATAGCATAGAACAATCTTTATTTACTTTATGATCCATAGAACATAGAAGAGACAATAATCAACAAAGGAAAAATTACTAGATATTCGCAACTACTGCTAAGCGATACGCCCTCTGGTGATAGAAATTTGAACACTTCCAAGCTAGTAGTTTTTCGACGTGCCCGTTATTCTAACGTATTTTGCTTACTTTCAGAGTCCATTTTAGAGCTTTTCTGTTATTCTCAGAGTTGAAATTTTGGTATACCGAAAGAGTTTAAAATATTCATCAATCGATTCCTTTCTTTCGGATAAAAATTTTCGATTGTATTAATTCGAAATGGCATCCTCCCGAAAAGACTACTGTTGTGTGCCTCAACTCAATGTTTTTCATGGTCAAAGAAGAAAGTATCATCTACTGCCTCAAGTTTTCATTTTTTCCAAAGCCAAATGAAAGTAAAGTTAATTTGGAAACAGCAGGAAACTCAATGATAGAAGAAAAGCCTGGATTTTGAAATTGAAGATTGGAAAACAGGTCACGAAATGCATGTACCTAAGTATGTTCACTGCATTTCTCTGAAGGTGTTTATTTTCATAAAGGTAAAATACAATTTATTCATTTCGAAACAACTTCATGTCCAGATATTTTAGGTGTAAATGAAAATAACGGAATTTTGATGAAAAATGCTGATCCTGCAGAGAAACTACCGAGCACTTCTGCAGCTACCTACTTCACATGCTACACAAATCCTATTCAAAGAGTGATCGGGTTGAAAACCTGAAAAAACTGAATATACTATTATAGTTGATAATAGCTAAAGTGATTCATATGAATACATCGATATTTTTCATTTCTATATAGGTAGGTAGGTTGAACCAGCATCTTGAGCTGCTGTGATATGAAAATAAAATCAATTGTATGTCTATCTGTTTCCTTTCTTTCAAAATACGATGCAAAAAAACTAATGCAGAAAAGCTGTCTTTTCATTTTATTGATTCACTCGTTTGTAAACAAAGAGAACGAGTCATATCATTTAGACTGATTCTAGATTTACCACATAGTAGCACTTCTTCGCATTGATAAGAGTCCTTGAATTACTTAATGAGGTACCTATTTTTCCAGAAATTCAAGTAAACTTGGATATAAGTTCATTTTGATCCACCAAGCAACATACACTAAAATAACATCGAAATTATCCTCCAGGAACGATTTGAAGCACGATTTTATAACGTCATCCAAAAGAAAAGGACATTCTCAAAAAATTTTACACAAAATTATGATAATTTCATTAAATATTCTAGCTCTGCTCAATGAATATTCGTTCGTCACCACATTTCTACGGTTTGTTTACATAAAACTACTAGCTTGGACAGGTTCCAAATTTATCCGTTAGGGCGCTGGCATCTTCGCAGAAGTTCCCAATGGTCTATGGATCATAAGGTAAATAAAGATTGTTCTATGATATGGATATGTTACCATAAAATATTGATTGTCATTCTGGTGCATAGACCATGCTTTTTCATCAATCACATTCCGTAATTAACTTTTTTTTCAGGAACCAACCGAATATTTCATATTTACAGTACGAAAAACCGGCGACCGAAATATCCAAGTTGATTTGCGGAACATATCCTTTATAAACTTGACACTATTAACATGAAATCAGGAATACCAACTTAAATTTCAACCTAACAAAAATCTATATTTGGAAGGAATTATCTTGTTTGAGGAGCCGAGGCATCTTTTACGGATATTTATGAATAACGCGAACCTTATCATGTCGAATTTGTCCTGAAATTCCCGTTCCCCAGTGATAGTAAATTTGTGAAGAAAATTTTGGATTGGCAACTTGGGCCGAAGTCGTCTATTGAACCAGCAGATCAAGGTTCAAATATGGGCAAAACCACCCAATGATTCAAAACTTTATTTTCCCAAAACTTCGAAAAATACAGATTGGATCGAATTGAAATCCAGTATTTGATAGAAAAATGACAGCTTGAAGGTTCATGCAGAATTTCATGGTGATAATATGATTAAAAGATCGCAGAATATTTTCAAAAAAAATTGAAATTTTGCACAAAGTTGTGCATCGCCATTCTCAAAATTATAACCAAGGTTAATTGTGATTGGATCAGTATATTTTGAGGTATTTCGGAAATAACAACGATACCAAGGAAGAAACATGAATATTTAGATATTTTTTTCGATATCTCAGAAAAGTAGAATCAGATCGAACTGAAATTCGGTACACTTTTGTGAGATATAGGGTTTTACGTATGTACATAATTTCTCCAGAATCTAATGAGTAGGTCCGAAAAAAACAATCTTTCCTGAAAAATTTCGATTTTTTTTTTAATCCAATAGCCATACTACCCCAACATTGTCGGTATTGTTTCAGTCCAATCGCTTTAGTAGTTCCTGGGTTATTGAGGAAAAAACTTTCAAAATTGAAATGACAATAAGTCAGAAACTATTCGGCTAATTTCGCCGATTAATGAACGTCAGTCGCAGTATTTTGATGCGCAATCCAACCTGAAAGTTTCAAAACGCTAGCGTGTAATCCGACAGTTATTGAGTCGGTCGACCAGACAGAATCAATTTTGAAATCGTATTGGTCATCTAATGCATTTTCGGATCAAATTTCGAAAACTACAGACATTTGGACGAAACAATAGCACGCTGTTCCCAAAAACATTCGCGCAAAAACGTAATAGTTTGATAATTTTCGATGGTTTTAAGAACATAGAGATCACATAAATCAAAGCTTCTCAATTAAAAACAATTTTATGATCGCCATATCTCTGAAATTCAGGTTTTCGAAAACAGAACATGTAACCGTAGTAACGACAAACAAATTATCATTCACTAAATTTCAGTTGCACCGTCACATCATCAAAATCTTTCGTTATTGAAAAAAATTTAAAAAAACACCTTTCTACTATAATGCATTCCTCAAAAGCCGATAAAGTCCAGGAGAAAACTGTAAAGAAGACCGCGGGAGGTAAGACATTTTCGAAAAAAATTTTTGTAGTGTAAAAAATTTTTTACACCTCTGTCGGAGTTTTCTTGTTATTGGTTTATGAGAATCTTAATTATTAAAAATGTTCGACAGGATGCGACCAATGCTTGAAATGCAAATGCAGCAATGACAGCACCGCCAAAGAATCCGCAGGAGGATGTGCCTGTCAACCATCAAAGAAAACAGCTGGTGTGAAAAAATACGATGACGAACTTTAAAGAAAATAATGAATAAATATGTAACTTAACCTCCAAGAATAAAACTCATCCATATATATTGAATTGTAAGTTGTAAGTTGAATTTCCAGAAGAGTCATTTAGCTTTAGCAAACAAGTTCGAATTCGTGGGCAGAAAACGAAATTTGATTCTTTGTTAATTGCTCAGTGACACGATCATCACGAAATTGTGCATATAATTATTGTAAATCAGCTTTTGCCAACTAGATAAAGATAAATCATGATCGGATCAATATTTTTTTGAGTTGATTCGAAGAAAAAAACACGAAATTTTACTTATTCTTTTCCCGATATCTTCAAAAATTGAAAACGGATGGAACCTAAATTTCATGCACAGTTGTAAAACGTAAAACATTTTCAGGAAAAAATTCCAACACGGGCATTCGGGTAAACGAAGCGCGTAAATACGTCTTTTGAAAATCGACAATGAAAAGTAATAAAATAATGATCGACTCAATCAAAAATTTCAAAAAGCACTGCCGTGAAGGCAGCAACTTTTGCGCGCATGTTCAATGTAGATGACCGCTTCAGCAACGAATTTGAACGTGCGCGCGTACCAAATTTCAGTTCGATACGATCATAAGTTCTGGAGATATCGGGAAAAAATATGTCAAATTTCGAGGTTTTCTTCTCGATATCGTTGATTTTTTCGGTATTACTCGAGAAATACTGATTCAGTCTTGATTAAACTTCACAGCTAGTTTTGAGATGCTGAAAGACAACTTTATGCAAAATTTCGTGATAATCGTGTAATTAGAACAATTTGAAAAAAAAAATTTATATGATTTTCTCATCATATCATCCTCATTAAATTCTGTATGAAACTTCGAACTGTTATTTTCGATGAAGTACTGGATTTCAATTCGATCTGATCTGTATTTTTGGAAATATTGGAAAAATAAAATTTTGATTGGGTATATCTACGGAATCATTGGGCGGATTTTACCCATTCACGAATTCGACCTTCGTAATTAAGCCCCAAACCTACTCTACAAATATCGAGTTTCTAAGTCGTTTCTTCCGGAAGTTATTGTGTTTACGGTCAGCCTAACGGCCGACTACGTAAACACAATAAAGAAACAACTTAGAAAGTCGATATTTGTAGAGAAGGTTTGGACCTTAATTACGAAGGCCGAATTCGTGAATGGGTAAAATCCACCCAATGATTCCGTAGATATACCCAATCAAAATTTTATTTTTCCAATATTTCCAAAAATACAGACCAGATCGAATTGAAATCCAGTACTTCATCGAAAATAACAGTTCGAAGTTTCATACAGAATTTAATGAGGATGATATGATGAAAAAATCATATAAATTTTTTTTTTCAAATTGTTCTTATAACACGATTATCACGAAATTTTGCATAAAGTTGTCTTTTAGCATCTTAAAACTAGCTGTGAAGTTTAATCAGGACTGAATCAGTATTTCTCGAGTTATACCGAAAAAATCAACGATATCGAGAAGAAAACCTCGAAATTTGACATATTTTTTCCCGATATCTCCAAAACTTATGATCGTATCGAACTGAAATTAGGTACACTGCTGTGAAATTAGAAGGTCAAAGTGTGAGTATAATTTTTTTTGGATATGATGAATGGTTTCCGAAAAAAAAATTTTTTTTTTTAAATTACTGACGATATGATCCTGACGAAATTTGGCTAAAAGTTGCGCGTCGTTGTACTTCAGCTAACTGCCAAGTTTGAATCCAATCGCTCAGATAGTTTCTGAAATAAAAAATAAATAACTTCAAAACTTCAAATGCCTATAACTCCGAAACTATTCGAACGATTTGGCCCATTAACGAACTTAACCGCGGCATTCCGATGCGCAACCTATGCTGAAAGTTTCAAGTTGCTAGCTTGCTTCTGTCGACAGTTATCGTGTCTACGGCCGGCCAACCGGTCGGCCGGCCGGACAGAATCAATTTTGACACCGGATTCGTCATCAGTGAGTCCAACCTAGTCGATTGAGACCATTTTCGGCTCAATCATCCAAAATTACAGACATTTGGACAAAACGATAGCACGCTGTTCCCCTAGAACATGCGCGCAAAAATGATATAATTCGAGACATAGAATACTATACTTCTGAACAGCAAGCTAATGAAAAGAAAACTTGCTATCAAAGTGAAGATCCTTATCCACAGAAACAATCTGGAAACGATAAATCTGTGATCTGTGTATTTATTCAAGAAACCGAAAGTGCATAATTTATTCTTAACATAGGGAGATGATATTGTCAATGAAATGTTTTTTCAGTTGTGTTGGAAGGCATCCAATAAATTTGACCTTGTATATTGTGGAGTCTTTCTAATTATTATCTGAGGAATTTTCACGAAGTTTGAAATGGGTCACAAAACGGACGTGGTATTACATAGAATGCAATAGTTAGTCATCAAGGAAACACTGAAATAATTCTCAGAAAGGACATTTTAGGTTTGCGCAGGTCTTTATTCACAAGTTTGACTTCATTTCACTGATATGAACTGGAAAATATATGAACAATTTTGTCATTTTTGATTAACATGGCACCATTATAGCTCATTTCAATATGTTTTCCCATAAAACAATGATTGAAAAACTCACCTCCAACAGGTTCATTTTCATCTACTCGTATCATATTATCCCTTTCCTGAAAAGTAATAAAAATCAGGAGAAAACAAACTTATGGAAATTTCTAATATTGTGAGGAAAAATCAAAAATCCATTTTCCTCGAGAGGGGACCATAAAGTTGATCATTAAATTTTACACAAACAACAGAAAATAATTCATTGCAACTAAAAATAAAAATGTGAGTCCTTGATACCACCGGTTTTGAGTTTGTTACAATATTTAATTGGGTGTGGATAATTTGCTGACCAAAATATAATCCTCTAAATCACGACCTTAAAGAATATTTAACTGAACCAAACTCTAAAACTGAGTTGTGTACATTGATATGTTCGTGCCACCACATTCAAATTTCAAATCCACCCCAAATTGGGGGTAGTTTATTCTTGTAATTTTTCAAAATAATTTGCTGACCGGAGGTTTCCAGTTGAGATATTTTATCGAAACGCTATATTATGATTGAATATAGCATACCTTTTGTGCCACCATAAAAAAAATTCAGATCCGCCCCCGTTTAAGGGTAGTTTATTCTTGTGATTTTCCAGGAATCCTTGCTGATCGGAAATTTCCCGTGAAGATATTTGATTGAAACGATGTATTATGACTAACCGTAGCATACCCTTTGTGCCACCATAAAAAATATTCAGATCCACCCCCTATTAAGGGTAGTTTATTCGTGTGATTTTTCGGAAATCCTTGCTGATCCATTATTTCCAGTAGAGATATTTCATTGAAACGAAGTATTATGACTAACCGTAGCATACCCTTTGTGCCACCGTAAAAAATATTCAGATCTACCCCCTATTAAGGGTAGTTTATTCTTCGGATTTTTCGGAAATCCTTGCTGATCCATATTTTCCAGTAGAGATATTTCATTGAAACGGAGTAAAATAATTGCAAATCAGATATTCTCTGTGCCACCATACAAAAATTTCAGGTCCGACTCGTTTAAGGGTAGTTTATCCTCGTAATTTCTCGGAATACTTTGCTGACCGAAAATTTTCAGTGGAGATATTTTATTGAAACAACGTATTATGACTAAACGTAGCATAAGCTTGGTGCCACCGTGAAAAAAATTCAGATCCGCCCCTGTTTAAGGATAGTTTATTCTTGTGATTTTTCAGGAATCCTTGCTGATCGGAAATTTCCCGTAGAGATATTTGATTGAAACGATGTATTATGACTAACCGTAGCACATTCTTGGTGCCACCGTAAAAAATATTCAGATCCACCCCCTATTAAGGGTAGTTTATTCCTCGGATTTTTCGGAAATCCTTGCTGATCCATTATTTCCAGTAGAGATATTTCATTGAAACGAAGTATTATGACTAACCGTAGCATACCCTTTGTGCCACCGTAAAAAATATTCAGATCTACCCCCTATTAAGGGTAGTTTATTCGTGTGATTTTTCGGAAATCCTTGCTGATCCATATTTTCCACTGGAGATATTTCATTGAAACAAAGTAAAATAATTGCAAATCGGATACCCTCTGTGCCAACATACAAAAGTTCCAGTTTGCAATTATTATGCTTTGTTTCCAAGAAATAACTCCATTGGAAAATATCGATCAGCAAGGATTTCCGAAAAATCACAAGAATAAACTACCCTTAATAGGGGGTGGATCTGAATATTTTTTGCGGTGGCACAAAGGGTATGCTACAGTTAGTCATAATACATCATTTCAATCAAATATTTTCACGGGAAATTTCCGATCAGCAAGGATTCCTGAAAAATCACAAGAATAAACTACCCTTAAACAGGGGCGGATCTGAATTTTTTTTACGGTGGCGCCAAGCTTATGCTACGTTTAGTCATAATACGTTGTTTCAATAAAATATATCCATTGAAAATTTTCGGTCAGCAAAGTATTCCGAGGAATTACGAGGATAAACTACCCTTAAACGAGTCGGACCTGAAATTTTTGTACGGTGGCACAGAGAATATCCGATTTGCAATTATTTTACTCCGTTTCAATGAAATATCTCTACTGGAAAATATGGATCGGCAAGGATTTCCGAAAAATCCGAAGAATAAACTACCCTTAATAGGGGGTAGATCTGAATATTTTTTACGGTGGCACAAAGGGTATGCTACGGTTAGTCATAATACTTCGTTTCAATGAAATATCTCTATGGAAATAATGGATCAGCAAGGATTTCCGAAAAATCCGAAGAATAAACTAACCTTAATAGGGGGTAGATCTGAATATTTTTTACGGTGGCACCAAGAATGTGCTACGGTTAGTCATAATACATCGTTTCAATCAAATATCTCTACGGGAAATTTCCGATCAGCAAGGATTCCTGAAAAATCACACGAATAAACTACCCTTAAACAGGGGCGGATCTGAATTTTTTTTACGGTGGCACCAAGCTTATGCTACGTTTAGTCATAATACGTTGTTTCAATAAAATATCTCCACTGAAAATTTTCGGTCAGCAAAGTATTCCGAGAAATTACAAGGATAAACTACCCTTAAACGAGTCGGACCTGAAATTTTTGTATGGTGGCACAGAGAATATCCGATTTGCAATTATTTTACTCCGTTTCAATGAAATATCTCTACTGGAAAATATGGATCAGCAAGGATTTCCGAAAAATCCGAAGAATAAACTACCCTTAATAGGGGGTAGATCTGAATATTTTTTACGGTGGCACCAAGAATGTGCTACGGTTAGTCATAATACATCGTTTCAATCAAATATCTCTACGGGAAATTTCCGATCAGCAAGGATTCCTGAAAAATCACAGGAATAAACTACCCTTAAACAGGGGCGGATCTGAATTTTTTTCATGGTGGCACCAAGCTTATGCTACGTTTAGTCATAATACGTTGTTTCAATAAAATATCTCCACTGAAAATTTTCGGTCAGCAAAGTATTCCGAGAAATTACGAGGATAAACTACCCTTAAACGAGTCGGACCTGAAATTTTTGTATGGTGGCACAGAGAATATCCGATTTGCAATTATTTTACTCCGTTTCAATGAAATATCTCTACTGGAAAATATGGATCAGCAAGGATTTCCGAAAAATCCGAAGAATAAACTACCCTTAATAGGGGGTAGATCTGAATATTTTTTACGGTGGCACAAAGGGTATGCTACGGTTAGTCATAATACTTCGTTTCAATGAAATATCTCTACTGGAAATAATGGATCAGCAAGGATTTCCGAAAAATCACACGAATAAACTACCCTTAATAGGGGGTGGATCTGAATATTTTTTATGGTGGCACAAAGGGTATGCTATGTTTAGTCATAATACATCGTTTCAATCAAATATCTTCACGGAAAATTTCCGATCAGCAAGGATTCCTGGAAAATCACAAGAATAAACTACCCTTAAACAGGGGCGGATCTGAATTTTTTTCACGGTGGCACCAAGCTTATGCTACGTTAAGTCATAATACATTGTTTCAATAAAATATCTCCACTGAAAATTTTCGGTCAGCAAAGTATTCCGAGAAATTACGAGGATAAACTACCCTTAAACGAGTCGGACCTGGAATTTTTGTATGGTGGCACAGAGGGTATCCGATTTGCAATTATTTTACTTTGTTCGAATGAAATATCTCCACTGGAAAATATCGATCAGCAAGGATTTCCGAAAAATCACACGAATAAACTACCCTCAATAGGGGGTGGATCTAAATATTTTTTACGGTGGCACAAAGGGTATGCTAAGGTTAGTCATAATACATCGTTTCAATCAAATATCTCCACGGGAAATTTCGGATCAGCAAGGATTCCTGAAAAATCACAAGAATAAACTACCCTTATTAGGGGGTGGATCTGAATATTTTTTATGGTGGCACAAAGAGTATGCTACAGTTAGTCATAATACGTCGTTTCAATAAAATATCTCCACGGGAAATTTCCGATCAGCAAGGATTCCTGAAAAATCACAAGAATAAACTACCCTCAAACGTGGGCGGATCTGAATTTTTTTTATGGTGGCACAAAAGGTATGCTATATTTAATCATAATATAGCGTTTCGATAAAATATCTCGACTGGAAACCTCCGGTCAGCAAATTATTTTGAAAAATTACAAGAATAAACTACCCCCAAATTGGGGTGGATTTTAATTTTGAATATGGTGGCAAGAAGGTGATCCTCGATAGATCTTAGGTTTGCATTATGAGTCTCATATTCCTACTAGAAGTCTGAAATTGACGGTATGATTCTATTTCGGTCAGCAAAGTATTTTTACCCTATTTAATTGTCTTGGATGGCCATCATCAAGCATAGTTCCCGGATTGGCACATTTATTTATGTCTTCTCTGTGTTTTTATTTCATTTCAAGTATCAATCGAATTTTTCATTAATTCATTAGGAACATGAATTGCATCATTTTCTCTTTAATATGAGCTTATTTGGTCAATGCTACTCGAATTATTTCTATGCTTTTTACGCGCTTGTTTATTTTTTCTACTATGAAAAAAACAATGTATTCATAGAAAAATTTTAGACAGAAATATCGCTTATTGCTTCAAAATCACGAAATCTTCTTGATTTTCCTTCAAAAAGGTTGGTTTTATGTTGAAAATCGCCATTTCTCGAATCCTATTTCTTACCTTTCCAAATAACTTCAGGCAATTAACAATGCAATGAACCCACAATACATCACTTCAATCAATTGCTTCCCGATACACCAAAATCCAAAACACCGATACTACCTACTTGGTTCTAAGATAAAAACAGTAGCGCATCATTCCGTCTGGAACTCTGAGTCGCGCCAAAATTAGATACACACATATCCTCCAACTCCAACAGGCATTTGGAGGTCACGTGATATTTGTTGGATATTCGGGAGCTAACATAATATTTATTAAACAATTTTTATCCGAAATATTTGAGATACACATTCCTTTACGCCAGTATGCCAAGTTCACCGCAATGCAAACACTTCTATAGGTAAAGGCGCCTACCAGATTTTTCCTTTAGTTCAGGATAAAATAGCTCTTGAAACATCTTGTTGAATGCGGAATATAAAAAAAATAAGCGGTTATAAGTCTGATGTAAAAATTATCATTTTATCGCCTAGTTGTTAATATTTATAGCATTACAGCCCATTACTCTGAATCAAGAAGAACACTGATGCACAGAAATAAGTAATCAATAAGGACACAGACAAACGTCAAATTTTGAATGAATTGTCAAATTTGACAATTTCAATTTTGATGTAAATCACCTCAATTAAATAACTTAATTAAAACAAAAGTTACTTAAAACATGATTTTGCATGCAAATGTTATGAAATAGTTCCCTCAGCGCCTTGAGGATCCCATCGCAGCCGTCAAAATTTTATCTTCCCAATGATATAATTTAAGGCACCGTGCAAAAGAGTCCGACTACTAGATGCCGCCTTCGCGGCAAAAATACCAAGGGCTGTGCAATGCTCACCCTGGGTCTAGAGAAAGAAGTAGGAGCTTGGGATTCAGTCCTTCTAGAACCACTCACAGAGGACAATTTCATCAGTAACTTATTACAAAGATTCAAAAGAGACCATATTTATACGTACATTGGGAATGTTTTGATTTCCATAAATCCTTATAAGAAATTGGCTTTATATTCTACTGATTTAGTTGAGACATACGTTAAACGAGGACCTTTTCAATTACCTCCCCACATGTATGTACTTTACAGCAATATCTGGTTTGAATTATATGTAATTTATTATCCTTTTAGATATGCTGTTGCAGCTTCAGCCTACAGATGGTTAACTGATAGAAATGAGGACCAATTTATTGTAGTAACAGGTAAAGTATCAGTGTGCTCAACCTTGCCCAAGTCTCTTATATTGCTAGAGAATTAAAAACTGCATGATGTTGGTAAATTTTCATTTCAACACGTTTTCTTCAGGAGAGAGTGGATCTGGAAAGACAGAGGCTGCAAGAATTGTGCTTCAATTCCTAGTACTCGTTTCTGGGGATACTCCAGAAGTGAAACTGATTAAAGACAGACTTGTTCAGGCAAATACGTTATTGGAAGCATTTGGTAATGCACGAACCATGAAAAATGATAATGCTTCTAGATTTGTGAGTAATGTAAATATGGTTCTATATTTAGTCTCCTAGAAAGACATAATTGCTGCTTTCTTTTTGACGAATTAAATTTCGAATACTTACTGTCATTATGATTTGAATTGATTTGTTTCAGGGTAAATTTTTGGATATTGAGTTTGATTACAAGGGCGACCCAGTGGGTGGATATTTAACTCATTGTAAGTCCCAAAATATAGTATATTTTGTATTTTAACTTCATTTATGTTTCACGCTGCTCAGATTACTTGGATAAGGTATTATCATTCAATTTGTTCTTTGAATTAGCAGAATCTTAGCATTGTTTGATTTTAGGCACGTGTTACAAATTTAAATGTAGGTGACAGGAATTTTCATATATTTTATCAGCTGCTGTCTGGATCAGACATTCATTTACTGAGTAAGTAGACCAAAAAAAAGAAATTTTTGTCTTGATTGAATGTGTTTCCTTATTTTGAAGAGAGACTGAAGTTACAAAGAAATGTGGAGCACTACAGCATTCTTCAGATCGAAGGCCATCAGTCCACTCAATCAGACGAGGAAGATAGAAACTTGTTTATATACACTAAAAGTGCATTAAATATTTTGGGCTTTTCCTATGAAAAAGCTGTAGATATATTTAGGATAATAGCAGTTGTTCTTAAGTTAGGAAATCTTCAATTTGTGCCTTGTAATAACATTGATGGTACTGATGGTTGTGTCATATCCAACGAGTATGGTGAGCAATTTTTCTTGCATTTATTCTGTCCAAACACCCTGAAAAATCAATCAATTCAAATTGTATTTAAACTACATGAGGGTTATGTTCACTTATATTCTCTGTTGTTTTGTCGAGAATATGTGTTTTTCCTTCTTTCAGAACTTTTCGATGTATGCGAGCTTCTGGGTGCGGAACACAGATGGCTGCACCGTGCGTTGACAACTCGACAGGTAGAAAATAGCATACTGACAGACTTGAATGCATTCGAGGCGTCAAAACTTAGAGATGTTTTATGTAGAACACTTTACAGTCGCACTTTCTCATGGCTTATAAATAAAATTAATGAGTTGTTCAAGGTAATTTTGAGTCAATTTGAGTATTTCTTTCCACTGTCACGCAATTTGTAGGTTAGGTGCTCCAAACGGAAGAATCTGGGAGTTCTAGACCTCTATGGCTTTGAATCGTTTGAAACGAACAGATTTGAGCAATTTATGATCAATTATTGTAATGAAAAAGTGCATCACTTTGTCATTTCAGCAACTTTAAAAGATGAGCAAGAAGAAATTATTAGAGAGGGTATAGAATGGTCCAGAATAGAGTATTTTAATAATATGTAAGTTTCAGTTACTGTATTTATATACAAAAAACAGAATAGGGAAATATCGCTAAAATGCTGTAATTTTTGCAGAGTAATATGTCAATTATTAGAAAACGAAAGTCATGGTATATTGGCTTTATTAGACGAACCAAATATTTCGAGTGACTCTGTATACCTCACTAGGGTGGAACAATGTAGTAGTGGACATTCTCACTGTTTGACATCGGACTCTTCACTGCCAATAGATAGTTTTCAGTAAGTAACCTATGCTCAAAAAATACATGGTATAGTATTTAATATACCATCAAATTTCACTTTCAGAATACGACATTTCGCAGGAACAGTAACGTACCATGTGCATAACTTCATGCAAAAGAACAGGGACTTCTTGCCCAGGGAACTATCTCGTGCAATGTTCCGATGTGAGCATCCATTGATGCCACATCTATTTCCGGAGGGTAATCCCAAACGTTGCAACATCAAACGCCCGCTGTCAAAATCGGCCCAGTTGAGGATAGCCTTGAATTCTTTACTGAAAAATTTATCATTGAGACAGATGCACTACATTCGTTGTCTTAAGCCCAATGAGCTGAAGATACCTAGAAAATTCGAGGTTGGGCTGATACAGCATCAGGTAGGCAAAACATAACATACAGGGCGTTTTATGGAAGATTATTTCTGTGCTACCATACTTTTAGTCGCTGTTCTTCGTGATATTTTTCTCAAGAGGTGATTATTGAGGATATGAAGCTTCCAACGCAGAAAATGGTCATGAATACTAAATTTTTCAAATGAGCCCTTTCTATCCCATCCAAGGAGTAGTACACAATTTTTGGGTATGGTTTATAATGGGGGTTTTTTCTGAATTTGGGTTATTACTGCAAATGCAAATTTGAACATTATTATTACGGGTTTGATTAATCATTTTCCCAAATTACCTTCAGAAAGTATTCAAAATTGGGGTTCGGGATTTGCCAGGCACGCACGAAGTTACAACGGTGTTTAGTAGAATAGCTTTTTCTGCTATAGAATAATGATATATTTATGCCTATTCTGTGGTACACACGTGTTCTCTGTCAATGCAACCAGACAATTTCCGTTTGCGATTTGTCAGTAATATGACAGTAAGACAGCCTGTGCTCTTCTTTTTCTATTCCTTGGTCGTTGTCTTCTACTCTAACCGATCGAAGTATAGCTATCTCTGTTTTCCTAAGCAAAGTAACACATTTGACGTCCTTTTCTTTCCGAGAAAGCTGCTGAATTCGACGTTGCCATATCGTGCACTCAAGACAAATCCCTTTAAATGCAAATCCCCATTTTTTTTTTCAGTTTTAGGTGATCAAACATTTTTTTAAAAATATAATATTGTAATAATATGTTCGAAATGTGATGGTCTAAAGGTTTCACATGAAAATTACTGCATTTTCGTTTAAAGGAAAAACCCCCATTCTTCGAACCTTCGAACATTTTTTTAAAAATATTATATAATATTGAAATTTTATGTTTGAAATGTGATGTTCTAAAGGTTTTTCATGAAAATTACTGCATTTTCGTTTAAAGGAAGAAACCCCATTCTTAAGGGCTATTTTAGCCAAAATGTTGATATTTCAGTGAAATTCCCCATTTTCACAAGATTTTGACATATCTTGTCAGAAAGCGTCAAACTGTCAAGGCTTGTCGATGACGTCACAGTTTGTAAAACAAATATTAACCATTAACTTAGTTAATCGAAATAGGTTTTCTACTTTCGAAGTCACAGTTTTTACGGCCAGACCTGGGTTCATAGTTAGGGGGGTTGCGTG
Organism: Myrrha octodecimguttata; assembly: GCA_958510865.1. Classification (NCBI taxonomy): domain Eukaryota; kingdom Metazoa; phylum Arthropoda; class Insecta; order Coleoptera; family Coccinellidae; genus Myrrha; species Myrrha octodecimguttata. The sequence goes on along the minus strand of OY294063.1, from coordinate 13,996,386 downwards.
AAAAGTGAGCTTTTAGATCAGAGGGTAGCTGAGGTATAGTGTTGGTTGGTGGGAAATCACGTTAACAAACCTGTTAAGTCATTTTCGATATTTTTATTTAACTCAGACCCGTGATATAATCTCAAAAAAGTACGAACAAACTCATATTTATTGGAAATATCGATTGAAATGTGAAATTTTGAGGTTAGTTTGTTCGTTTTCACTGAGTTTTCGTTTTTTTTGCAGGTTAGGTACTTGAACTTGGTAGCAACAGTACAAGTCTGGAGATCCGGTTACTGCTACAAGCTCTCCTACCCCCAGTTCCTCTGCCGATACAAGATGATATGCCCGAGTACCTGGCCAAGATGGCGCGGTTCACCAATCGAAGGAGTATCGATCATATTAAGATCTCTTCCTATACCAAGTGCAGAATTCACCTATGGCAGAACAAAACTGTTTGTTAGAAGTCCGAGAACTGTTTTCGAACTCGAGGACTTTCGTAGGGGCAGGTTGCACGATTTGGCAATGTTGGTTCAGAACTGTTGGAGAGGTTACAAGGCTTACAAGATGTTTCAGAAGATGAGGTATAGCCAAGTGGTCATCTCTTCTGCTTGGAGAAGTTGGAAAGTGAGTAATTTTGTGAAGTATTTGGGGTATTGGGTTAAATCAGTGCTAGCGTTGAAGGAATGATACAAATATTACTGATCAATCTGGCAAAAGTTCGTGACGTCAAATTGGTGTTTTTCTCAATTTTTCAAATTTAATTTTTATCTCGTATTTGCATATTACAGGAGTTGAAGTATGGCATACCATTCAAGGGACGTAAATTATGCTGTTTATACAGAGTGGTAGGTCCACTGAAATCCTAAGCAGAGCGGTAGTACGCTAGATGTCTCTGGAAGTAGCTTTGTTTAGACAATATTGATTCAATCATTTTGAGACTAAAAATTATTTCCGAGAGGCTTATGAAAAATTTGAAAAAACTTACAGAACACGATGCTCGTTAACTACATGATATTTGTAAAAAACTTGAATATTTATCTGAATTTGATGTGTTTATCGACAATTACTTTTGCAGGCGAGGAAACAATTAATATTATTAAAAGACCGTAAAGAAAGGGAGTGGGCCGCTACGTTGATCCAAAGGCATTACATACAATGGAAAGTAAGCAGATATCCGCAAATTATCATACTTCTTGGTTTGAATAACGTATAAATTGTTATAGAGGCGACAATATTTACTGTCTCTAGCCGCATCGCTGTCTCCAGAAGTTAATTCTCCAATATACTACGATTGGCCGTCCTGTCACCCCAAACTGGCAGAAACCGACGAACTCATGAAAAGGATGCACCATCGATGGAGATGCTACATGTTTCGTCTCAAGTTTGATCAGACTTCGAGAAATAGGATGAGAGAAAAGGTTACTGCTAGTTTCATTTTCGGAGAAAGGAAATGTTCGTACCCTAAAAGGTTGTTGAAATGTTCTTTAGAGGTTAACTAAATTTAATCTTGACTGTTTTTAAGTGTGTCTCATCCGTTCCTTGGGGATTACGTTAGGCTGAGGCAGAATATGCAGTGGAAGAAAATGAGCATTGAAAGCAACGATCAGTATGTTGTTTTTGCTGATCTAATAAACAAGATCACAAGAACTAGCGGAAAGGTGAGATATTTCTGTTATGTTTTGACATATGAGCTAACATAATTTTTTACAGGTGAGGTTAGGAAAAAATCCACTTTTGACAGCTCTACCCTCCTGTGTTGTCAGTTTGTTCTAAATTTTTCCATGGTATAAATGAGAAAAAAATATTAAGACTTTGCATACAAAACAATATACCAAATTCTTAGTTTGAGCTAGTTTGTTCGTTGTGTCTCCATGAAATACACTATTGTACATCAGTGGAGATAGTGTAGCACTGATATTGTTTGTCGTGTTGCATTGTAAACTTGCACTCTGTTCGTTGCGGAAATATTGGAAGTTGGTGCAGTCACAAAGCATGAAGTTCTGACTTCCTACTCTATGAGGTTGCACAGAATCTGCTCAGATTGCTCCCGAGTCGTTCGTTAATTACATCCAGATGGAGGGGAATATATTGAATTTGACAGTTTCTTTTTTTTCATAATTAATCTGAAAAATTCATAAGAACTGTGGTCATGTGACCAAGAAATCCGTCGCCTCTCGGATGCAATCAACGAACGCAGCTTATGATGACTTAGAAATCGTAGTATTACCGTTTTTTGCGAAAACGAAAGAAACATAGAATTCTGTCATCTTTGGTTTTGCACAGAATCATAGAACTTATTGAACTACACTGACATTACTCCATTCACTCTTATAAACTATCCCGGTTGGCCATGACTCAGGTTGGCACTCGTGAAATATCGACAATGTCAAAATAATTCTCAGAGACGTTGCCAAATGCAAATGCCAATTTCTACTCTCAATTTCAACATAATCATCAGGCTTGAAAACTAAAAATGTCGAAGGTAGTTTTGAAAAAGTAGAGACAAATTATCAGGAAGTGCTATGTAGAATTGAAATCTGCTTTTTCTGATAGTAACCCTGATAATTTGGAATCAATAATTTATCAAAAGCTATCCAACATTTTCGACTTAGGTGAGTGAAAACCCAATTCAGTGTATCGTTCCCAAGAACTTTGTAAATTGAGTTAGTTCTTTTAAGGTGACAAAGGTTTTGTAGTACTACTACATTTTCATACTGGAGTATTTCAAATTGTGCAACAAAAGGTAATTCATTGTCTTCTGTAGACTTATTTCTTGAAATTTAGAAAAGTAGGGAATTCCATAGGTTTGTCTGTTTGTTTAAAAGTTTTACTGTAGGGTTATTTGAGTACTTTTATTTTTTTTCGAATGAACTATCACATTGTAACGGACTACTCTATCCATTATTTTTTAGTAAAATTTCAACGCTCAATTCTTTATTTCCGTAAAAGAAAATAGCATAACTGAATCTTTCAACCATGTTTATATACGTGAAATATTTATAGTATTAACAGAAAAAAAGTTTCTTAAACATTCGCAAGGTCTTTGCAATTATTGAATTCATATATTTTCTCAAATTCATTATTTTCCCTAAGTAAATTCACATTTTGAAAAATACGTAATTACTACGACCTCTATGTAGATAGGACAACGTTGCGTAATTATCTGACAGGAAAATGACCATAACCTAACATTTTCAAAATATACACGTTGAAATGTGTCAGAATGTCATGGCCAACAGGGATAGTTAATAAATGTGAATGTAGTATACACCCATTCTGTTTTCTGTGACTACACTCATCTGCACTGACACCTTGACAAGTGGAAATCGGTGGAATTAGTGTATGCATAAAATCCATTAGATGAATGGAGGGAGAAGAAGTGGAGTTAGTGTACAATAAAATTTTCATGCAGGTGCAATCAACAAAATCTAATAATTGGGCCATTATTATGCAGCATTAATAAATAATATGAGTTTCTATACCATAGGATAAAAAGTAAATGTTAAATTGTCTTATATTTAATGCAAAAAAATTTGCAATTGAAGAATTTGATCTCTTGAGTAGCATGGCAAAGTTGTGGTAAGAAAAATTTATGGTTAATCTGGGACACTTTAATTTCAGTTTGTTCCAATTCTTCTTGTAATTTCTACAAGATCCATGCTAATCCTAGATCAGCGAACTCTACAAATAAAATATCGTGTACCTGCAACAGAAATCTACAAGATGTCTTTGTCTCCATATTCTGACGACATTGCTGTTGTCCATGTAAAATCGGTAATGAATTGATATTATTATTAGGTATTATAAAGAACATTATTCCATTAAATTCAATGATTTGAACTTGAGAACAAGTTTACTTTTTGGTTTATTACAGGCTATGGAAAGTTACGAAGAAGCCTGCAGTTCCATTTCAGATGCCACTGGTTGCCTTTTTCAGAGCGATCTGAAGAAAAAGGGTGATTTCGTTTTCTACTCTTCACACGTCATCGAAATCGTAACAAAACTATTTTTGGTTGTCCAAAACAATACTGGTAAACCACCTGAAGTCAATATAGCTGCAGAGTGAGTTGATATTAATTTATTTATGGCATTGTGATGAATTGTTCGTAATTCTGCAGGTTTGAAGCGAATTTCGGCTCGCAGCTGGTAACTTTTGCCTTCAAATGTGTAGGCCTACCTGAGGTTCAACCAGGACAAGTAAGGGTTAGTCGTAAAGCAAACAAAATGGAGATTTTGATATGACACATGCCAAACATATCTTCGAGTCTAGTGTATCGAGTACTGCCATTAGAAATATTTGTTGAATTGCACAATAATAATGAGGTATCCCATCAAACTTCTTCAGTTAATTTTAAATTGAGATTTTCATTCGAAAATTATATCCAACTGGTAATGTTTGATGTCATATAATGTTATGAATGAATTTGGAAGAATACATTTTTCACAGATTGTGTTATCCATATAATTTTCATAATAGTTAGTTTCTTTTCATACCATTTTCGATCTTATTTATTCTTGATTTCGTAAAAACCCATGCTTGAAGTGTAACACAGAAGAGGAACAACAGTCTAAAACTTCAAGTTTATTGGAACCTTCATGTAATTATCAGGGTGACATATTTCGGTGTTTGGCTATACTACCATTTTCAAACCAACAATCTGATAAATCATTCTTTTTGAAACATTTATGGAAATTCAGTTCAATCAAATTCTCAAAACATCAAAAATTTTAATATGTAGTTTGTTTAGTATTTATAGTTTTATCTTTGGACCTTTCAATTTCATTAACCTAACTAAATGATTTCATTTGCTATATGATTATGGAACCAGTAATTAGTAATTTTTGAATTATTTTTGTTTCTTGTTCACTCTTTCTTTATTTTCGCATAACCTCAAAATTATTATTATTCTTTCTTGGTAATCTCATCATCCCAGCTAGCAGCCCCTCTAAACTGGGAAGACGGCAATCTGGGCTCAGCTCATAAAGGCTATGCGCCCAATATCAGTGTAAATCTTCGTCGTTGAATTCCTGAGGTCCCGAGGAACTGCGGGAGTCTTGGATACTCCAATCCCCAGGAATTTTATTCTTCGTCGTTCACGAGGTTAACACATTATCACAATTAACAGTACGAATCACTTGACTTCCTCACAAAATAACATAGACACACAATTATTTAATCTTCGTCGTTGATTCAGTAATAATATTTCCTGAATTTACATAATTCTGGAGTTCCAAACTGGGACCCAAGGAAATGTACGTCTTCTCGGCGTGACGACCATTTTGGAACCCCAACCTCTAAATTCTTTAGAGTGTTTTTTTCCGTTTACCAGTTTCTAAGGTGTTTTGAGCATTTGATTGAACTTAATTTCCATAAATGTTTCAAAAAGAATGATTTTTCAGATGGTTGGTATGAAAATGGTAGAATAGCCAAACTACCGAAACATGTAACCCTGATAATTACATGAAGGTTCCGATAAACTTGAAGTTTTAAGACTGTTGTTCCTCTACTTATTTATTCCATTATCCTCGATGTTTTTGATTCAGTTTGTAATTAGTAGAATCTGTTTTCAATGCCACCTTGCGGCAAAAATAGCACCTTTCACTTGAGACGTTTATATTTTGTGAAAATAATGTAAAATAGTATTTTCAATCATATGTATATTTTTTATTGAAACACTACTATTGTCATGGGATTTATAGGGGAAATAGATTTAAAAATTGTTACATTTTTGACAATTTCATTTAGAAAAATCCATACTGTATTAATTCCCTCACATTCTGTGCGATTTTGCATGGAGCTGTTGCATTCCCCCTGAGCCTGTGTTCTAGTGAACTTTTGATGCGCATAGGCATCCTGAACTAATTACTACCAAAATGCGTATGTCCCAAATACGGGCCTAAGCCCCGTATTCTCGACCAGTGAACATTCTATGCGCATACCCATTTTGGTAGTAATTAGTTGGGGGATTCGTATTCGCTTTGAAAGTTCACTTGTCAAGAATACGGGCCTTGGTACAATGGTGAACATCTAGAACATTAATGGTGAAGTGTGATGAGATGCTCAACAAATATCGAATCCCTAAGATTTTTAATGAAATTCACAACTGATTACCAAGTTTCAGTTTTGTGTACGCAGAATTTAATTATTTGGGAAAGCATCATAATTTCGGATTTGTATATCTTCGAAACTATTTGGTGGATTTAGCTCATTATTGAGTTTGCTCAACCGTGATATTCAGTGAACACTCTGGGTCTAGATCTTCTCTTTCGAAATAAGTTACAGGTTTTATGGCCTCACAGACAGAATTTAAATTATAAATCATTGTTAGTCCAACCTAGTCGTTCAAAGCCATTTTCCGTACGTATTTCGGGAATTGCAGAATTGTTGATGAAATGATAACGCTTTGAATTGTTCCTAGAACAAGTGCGTAAAATATGGACAGACTTTCATGTTATAAATTATACTATCACATAAATAAGTTTTTCGTCTTATATAGAAAAATACACAGTCTTGGTTTCATCAAAATCAATGAAAAATATACCAGTTCGATATAAAATACTGTGTGGAACCAAAGACACGTCATATAGAACATTCACGTTGCGAAGTTCAAAATTACCGCCATTCCGCGTTTTCTCTGATTGGCCGATTCCAACCCTTCCTGTCACTACTCACATGTAGTTTATTGTTATTCTTTGTTGTACATGTATTATTTTTTTCTGTGGTTTGGTGACAACCGGTTTGAAGTTAGCTTCCAAAAGATAACTGACAGAATTCTCGAAGATACCCGACGCGGTTGAAAGGATCAGTGGCGTGCATCTATTCGGTAGCGCAGCAAAATATGGATTACGAACTACATTTTCGACACATGAATCTGAATAATGATTGAAAAGAGCATTCCTGAAGTGTTACTGACTGTACTGATATACAAATTATTATGTAATTTCCACATGTAATCATGAATAATGTGAATACCTGAGCATTAATAGTGCTGGAAAGTGGGTCATACCAAAATGACTTATGGGTTATTTTCAAGATTTACAAATGGTCTCGTTTTACAAACTTTTACATAATAGTTTTTGCAAAATATCAGTTGCGTGGGGGGAAATTTTATATGGTCAGCGGAGAAAATCTCTTTATATAATTCTATTATAATTGTATTATCTATCTAGGAAAATAATCGTCCGTGTTGAATCAATTCAATCCTTTTTTACTACTTTTTTATCAGGACTGCATTGATGAAACCTATAGGAAAATGTTGATTAACATGTTCAGATTCATGTATCGAAAATGTAGTTCATTACCCATATTTTGCTGCGCTACCGAAGAGATGCACGCCACTGATCCTCTCAACCGGTTCGGGTATCTTCGGCAATTCTGACAGCTATCTTTTGGAAGCTAACTTCACACTGCTGTGGTGACAGACCGTTTTATGTTCCGTGGTGACAGTCATAGATCATAGCCAAGATTTACTTAACTAAGGGCACCGTATTACAAAACCATAGATTAGGTCCATAAGCAAGGTTTTGGTACAAAATTATCTTGCACCGTCACGTTATCCTCGTTAAATGGCCTTAACAGACTGTTATATTTAAGCCTACGAATTTGGGGGTTTAAAAGAAGGATTAATGGTAAGCTTCGGAATCTAACCCTACTTTCGAGCGATTTCGTACAAGTTTGACATTTTTCTGGACGTAACCTCCAGTTTGTTTACGTTTTTTTTTGTTTTTGGACATGGAGAATTATATATTTGTATTCTGTGGAGAACTCCTACGAGTTGATAATCAAATTTTGATTAAAAGTGGTTGATTTTCACATGATATTTATGAAAAATGATTCGTATCTTTTAAAGCATGAAGAATTAACACCAGTATTTCCATTGAGTTCGTAAACTTAATGGTATTTCTATAAGCCTTCAACTATTTGAAATGAAAAAGTTACAATGATATGCTCATTTATTTCCAAGAGCGAATAGCAGAATGAAATCGAAGACATATTTGGAATGAGAAAACATAGTTTCATGAAGATTCTTCAGTACTATTTCATTCAGTGATATATTACGTGGAAAGCTATCATGTACTACTTCATTATTGTGCAGGTGCTGTCTCTGTGCTATCATTATCCTCTATTATATATTAATTGGACTCAAAATATAACTACAAACGAATTAATGTGAAAGAAATTGCATCCTCGTGTTATCCTCTTCAAACGTACACCTTTGTCAATCCATCCATGATACTTCAATATTTATATAGAATACTTTTTAGTCTGCGGATCCACATCAGAGTTTTCATTATCTTCGACCAAAAATTAACTCAATTCATAATATACTTATAATAATTTAATAGAAAGTCTACTCTTAGGTGAGCCGTTCCTTATCGGAAAGTTGTTTCGGATAAATCAATACTATTCATTTATTCATCTTACAAACGCCAGGATTGTAATTCCATGCAGAAACTTAAATCTTGAGATATTACAAAATATGAGTTTACTTGAGTATATGACTATAAATTTGAATAAGGTTTAAAGCCTGATGCAGAGGTAAGAGCACAGGTCTGTGGTAAGAGATCCCTATAGTCTTAATGATAATAAGCAAGTCAGGAACATTACATGCAATATTTTTATGAAAGCTATAAAGTCTGTCATATATATTTTTTCGTTGGGTTTTTCAATAGATGCATCTTGATTTTTCATAACTTATGGAAATATGGTAGTAGTAACCCATAATAATGGGTTTCATCTTTTGAATTAAAATATTTCTTCAATTAGGGTTAAAATAAACAACATGAAGCTAGTCACAAGTACCACAGAATAGAGAAGTATTACAGAAGCGACACTCTTTGACATTTCCATTGTTATCGATGTACCCAAAATTCGTGACCTTGAATACTAACCAAATGGCTGGTAGGCGGCGAATTTGAAATTACACAAGGATACTTATGTATGTTATATGTATTATTACTGCCCGATATTTCAGACATAACTGCGTTGAATAATTTTATGGATGCAGTTGTTTTATTTCTACGTTTTTTCGGCGAAAATTTGTGGAATTGATATATTTAATGGGCTACGTGTTACTTTTATTACCTTGTGTTTGATAGTTTGTGTCTTTACTCGGTAGAAACTCATTTCAATAAAAAATAGTTTCCACAAAATATTTCGTGGATACTAAATACTGTCTCCTTATTTTTAATTTCATTACCTTATTTGAATTATCTTGCGTGGAATACATCATCGCCTTATTGTATTATACAATATTCTTTTTTAAATCGTACTAATAAGGCAAACGCTGACTCAGTTTATTATTTGAAATGAAGAAGCCTTCAATCATTTCATAGAAAAAATATCTTGATTGAACGACATGCTTTCTGGACAGGAGGTGAATATTTTAATTCAGGACGAATGCAACCTAATTCATCTGGTGATTTTCCATTTCTCTATTAATCAAATGAACTTTATAACTATACTCACCGTATATTATTCATTAATTTCAACGTACTATGCCATTCTTTATTCAAAAGAGACAATTTATAAACTACGCAAAACAAAGTCCTAATAAATTTTAATTCCACTTTAGTAATGTTCAATTAATCGTTGTGAATGAAAGCGTGCAGAAGTCTTCGAGGAACCCAGCATCTTCCAGAAAATTAACACTACCTTTTTATTCCTTATATTTATTTCAACAAATAAAACCACTCAAATCATATACTCCAACATACATATATTATCATAGTGTGCATATAACAATTTATTTGATGAAATTTTAGGACAATGAAATGTTCAATTAGTTTGATGAAAATTATGAAAACATTAACCTGGTTTAAACAGAAGTTCTTTGGCGATTCTTTCAAGGCTCTTCACAGAAGATAAATAGAAGAGTTTCTCAAAAAATTTATAAGCGCTTGGTCCCAGGAAATACAGAGATAAAGCGAATTCCTTCATATTCTGCATTATATCTCCAACCCTTCGCTTTATGCAGGTTCAACTCTGCTTGCATGCTCACAAAATCAGCTTATTCCTGAGGCAGAAACCTAAGGTAGATTTCGTGGAATTGATCCAAAGTCATTAGTAGCCCCTCCTCTCTTCCTTCAGATGTTTTCCTCATTTTTCTTTTGAGGGCTCTCACTTTTTCTTTAAGTTTTTGCTTCCTTGGGCTGTATGAACTCAAAGACGCAGCAATTTGTGTTCCTACTGATGAGGCTATTTCTTCACCAATTGATGGTCCGTCATCAATTGATGATCTGTCTTCGATTGAGGCTAGGGTACTGTAAATACCTGAAAAACAACCAAATATAATGTTCAAGGCACTATTCTGGAAATCTCATCAAGGGTTGTTACGAATATATGTAATTCAAACCTAAAATTAGAAGCTCTATATGACAAATTACAGATTAAAGCATCTGAAACAATGCTTTCATACCTACTTGATATTGCCGTAGGAGTCGCACAAACTATACTGGTTCCCTCGTGGTGGCACTACATCAACATCAATGACCATATCTGAAAAGATAAAATTGGTTTTAAGTGATATATTTTATATACACTCTAAAGTTTTCCATTCGTTAATGTGAGTATAGCAAGGGATATTCCCTAATCTCCAGATCACATATTTGATCTTTGAAATAATTACAATTTTTCCTACGGCCGGTTTCCCAAAACTTTGATTGCCAGATCAAGGGCTTGATTGTCAGTCAGCAGTGAATTCTGTGCTTGATTCCACTTCATTTTCAATCCAACCATCGAATGCAAACCTTAATCAATGAGTTGATCAGACGTCAAAGGTTTTGTGAAACCGACAGTTAGAGCTACAAAATAAATAAATATAATTTCTAATCTAATGGGTATAAGGAATATAAATAAGAAAATCTCGAATGTCATGAAACCTGTGTGAATAAGAGTTTTCCTACGACATTCGGTCTGGGCATATTCCTCCTGTACATCAACTCGAAATGTACAGCACAAATCCTATATGCTTTCAACTGGGAGAGGGTTTTTCCAAATAGATCTTCCCGAACACATACTGTTAACCAATGGTTTATTCTGGAAAAATAATAGTCATAAGATTTCGACATCGTCCCTAGTATCGAATTATTCCTACCTTCCAGATTCTTTTGGTGAATCGAATAACGTGCAATTACCGTCTCTTGTAGGCTCAGACATCCATCTTTTTTATTCCCACTCATGGTAAATGCAAATAATAAAATAATATTCAAAACGAATCAAGAAGTCGAAGTTATTTAAACGTAAACATAAACACTTTGGAACTAACAAAAAAATGGCGGATTGAAGCATGCGCATGAAAATTTGGGACTTTGAAAAAGGGAGAGTGTCGCTTCTGTAATACTTCTCTATTCTGTGCAAGTACCAATTCATGAGAAAGTAACCAGATTTGTAGATTAATTTTAATCTAGTTACATTCAGCTTCGGTGCAAGCCGAATATTTAAAGCAGAGTTTAATAAGTTTATCGTTGCTTAACTAACTGTAGCTTAAGACGAAAACGGTGCAATTGGCCCTTACTAATATATTTGTATTCTGTGCTTACAAGTTTCCGTCTTTGTAGTCGGTGGTTCAGGGATGAGAAAAGTGAGAAAAAGGTAGGTTAGTTTTTAGGTTCATATTTATTTTCAAAAACCTTATGATATATCCTGTTACTAAACTCACGTTTACAACATTGAAGAAGTTACACGTCATGGCAAACAGCGTATTGTTTCCTAATGCAAACGTGAAAGGATTGAAGATTCTGGATAAAAATCTTTTCACTAAGAATGTTCAAGTACCATGTTTACAAATAGAAAAAGATATAATTCCTAAAGCTGTGCAGATTCTCAAAAAATACTATCTGAAATTAGAAAACTTCAAAGCTGTACAGTCAGTCGATTCTAACATACTTGTTTATCTGAATCCTGATGTAGTGAAAGAATGGACGTTAATATCTGCTGATGATATAAAAGCTTTGTCGTTACTAGGGATAAACCAAGAAAACCTCACAATGAAAGATTTAACTTTGAGATATGACAATTACTCTCATGAAACAGTATTCAAAGCAGTTCTTCCTGATGGCATAGATGGATTTTCTAGTTTTACAAAAGTGGGTCATATTCTACACGTCAACCTTAAGGATCATTTGATTCCGTATAAGAAATTGATTGGGGACGTACTTTTAGAGAAAGTAAAAAATTGCAAGAGTGTAGTGAACAAATTAGATATGATAGATAATACATACAGAAATTTTCAAATGGAATTACTTAGTGGCGAAGACAATATGCAAACATGTGTTAAAGAAAATAATTGCATGTTCGAATTTGATTTCTCAACAGTTTACTGGAATTCTAGACTCTCGACAGAACATGAAAGAATCGTGAAAAAACTGGATGGTGGTGATGTGTTCATTGACGTGTTTGCTGGAGTTGGACCTTTTTCTGTGCCTATTGCTAAAAAGAAATGCTTAGTGTATGCTAACGATTTGAATCCAGAATCTTTCGAATGGTTAAACCATAATATTGAAAAAAATAAGGTGAAAGAAGGATATATTAAAACTTATAATAAAGATGGAAAGGAATTCATAAGATCGGATGTTAAAACTGCTCTAGTAGAGCATTTAAACAAAAATAATATTCACATAGCAATGAATTTACCTGCATTAGCTGTTGAGTTTGTTAGTAGCTTCATAGGGCTTCTAGCAGATAATATAATGGATATATCGAACGGGCCTATCATATATGTATACTGTTTTGCTAAAGGATCAGAGACAAACACAGAGTATACCACAATAGCAAAGGATTTACTTCTGAAAAATGTTGAGCTAGATCTAAGTGACAAAATATTAGAAATTTCTGAAGTTCGAACTGTTAGTAATTTCAAAAAAATGATCAGAATTGATTTGAAATTAGATGGGGATGTTTTATTTGCCAATAACGGTAATTTAAAAAGGAAAATAGATTCAGAAGATTATCTATCAAAGAAAATTTCAAAATGTAATATATATTCATGGTTCGCATTAATTCACTAAATAATTTTATTTTAGTAAATAATGGGGAAGAAGAAGACTAAGAAGGTTTTCAAAGTAGCTGGTGCCAAAAGCTTGAAGGCCAAAGGTAAACCAGCTCAAGTGAAGGGACAATTAAAAAAGGTTTGTGATACATTTCTGATATCTGATAAATACAGTACAATATTTTTGTCACATAAAAATTTTCTGTTTCAGGATATCATGAAAAACAAGTCTAAAATTGATGAGCTCAACAAGCAATACAAGCTCTTGCAAAATAAAAAAAGGGAAAGCTGTTCGAAGCATAAGAAAGAGATTAAACACACTGATTTATCATCTGTCAATCCAAAGAAATCTCAAGAAAAAGTAGAAATGCCAAACTTTGAAGCCATGCAATTGTAAATTTGTACATACTCGCAATTTTAATAGATGGACTGTTTTAAAGATGCAATAAGTTGTTTGATTTAAAATTTGGTTTATGGCCATTTTCACAAATGCTGAAATGTCAATAGGCGGTTTCGGAAACTTGATCGGAGTAATACGGGTAACTTACCCGGATCACACAAATGACAGATATAGCGTTCAACATCTGTCATTTGAAAGACCCGGTAAGTTACCCCTTCAATCCGATCAAGTTTCTGATACCGCCTAATGTTGATCTTAAACCTAACCTTAGCTGTTAAAATATAATAACCAGACGGGAAAAAACAAAAACCGAAGACTTGATATTATATATTTCTGATAAATGTGCTCTTAACTTACAATTTATAATGTAGTCACCACAAATGGATGGATTGGATTTCAAAATATTTATTTCTTAATTATTGCTACAAAGGTAGCATAGTTAGTATCAGGATTATCTGATTTCCATAGACACAATATTGGAATAAGGAGTAAAAAAACTTTATAGTGCTACATTTGTAGCAAGTTGCATCGTTCACAAAGGGTATTAATTTGGTGAAAATATATTCAACTATAATAATAGAAAAATGAACTAAATTACTAAAAAAATAATTTCCAATTTAATATCAGAAGGAATGCTAAACAGAAATAATAGACCTTCAATATTAATATATATATAACATAGGTCTGAACATCAAACTTATGAGATCAAGTACGAATGAGATCACAGTAGTATGGCAAAAATAGTGAAACAAGTAAATAAAATAAAAAAATATCCAACAAAAGTCCAAACAGGAAATTAATAAAAAAAAATGAGATATTACTCTTCTGGCTTTGTAGCAGCTTCTTGCGGTTCATGATCTTCACCCTTTTCTTTCTGTTTCTCTTCAAGAGCAGCCTTCAAATTTTCAATTTCTGCCTCCATTTGATTGATTTGATCGTGTGCATCCTCTAGTTTTGTTTTAATTTGTTTATAGGTATCCAAGCCTGCATGGATAGCTAATTTATCTCTGATGAATCTGTTCAGAAAGTTCAGGAAAATATATGCAAAGCTAGTTTAAATGTGACCAAAAATAATATTGCCCTAACTATAAAATCAAAAATGTGGAAAAGTATAAAGTTTCTCAAAAGAATCATGTATTCTTTAAATACAATAAGCTACTACTTTCAAGAAATGAAGTTGAGGTAAACCTTAAAATTTCGAACTCCAGCAGATATTGATCCGGTTTTTGGCTTAATATATTCAATTCGGTCTCCTGAATTCAAATCTGCAATCAAAACTTGGCGCTCTCACTTAGTTTCAAAGATATGGCCCCCCAAAGTTCCAAAATGTCACCTCTTCAGTTCACATTTTGGAACCATATCTTCGAAAATAAGCTAGAGCGCCACATTTTGATTGCAGATTTGTATTCAGGAGAAGTTGAAAAGGATACTCTAGCGCATCATCTGGCTTGTCAGTTTCCTCATATAGATTAACTAAAACCTTCGTCAGGGCATCCATAACACCATTTTTCTCGAGGTATTTTCGAAATTCTTCACGTTTTCCTTCGGACGGCTATAAAAAAATAACAAAAAAAACTCAATCAAACTGGAAGTCCAAATAATGAAAATTTATCCTTGAAATGGTAATCGTACCTTGAATGTTTGATTTGTACTCATGGCTTATTAGTTGTAGTTGTTTAGTGGAGATTAATTGAAGTCCAATTGGTCAAATGATGAAAACAAATATTTCAGAAAAATTGAGAAAATTCCCTTATGACAAATTTATTTCATTTGTCATTTTGTCAACCAAATCATAGAAATGGGTTCATCAGTTGTTTTTTTGCTGTTTGAAATCGATTTATTGGAAAATGAACAAGATTAACGAAAATATTTTCAGCATTCTTCAATAAAAGAAAAGAGGTTTTGTTTGTGAAAATTTTCAGATTTTAGAAATACAATTTGGACCTAGATCTGTGGTTCAATTCATAACCATATTTGGCATTTTGTTTTTGAACTTCTTGTAGGTGTTGGTTAGATTGAGGTATTTGATTGCAGGTGTATTAAAAATCTGTAAATATTTATCTGAAATGGAGGCTACTGACAAAATAATCGAATTGGGTGATAGAAAATCGTATGCTGGCATTCCCGAAGCCGAATTTGTGGTTAGTTTTTATTTATGATATTTTTGTATCAAATTCTTTAAATAATTTTGTCTATTGCAGGAAGATGTAGATGCTTATATGGCAAGACCTGAAAATGTGGACGGAGTCGACGAAGTTTTGAAACGATTGGATAATCAACATGCCAAATATAAATTTATGGAATATAATTTAGCATCAAAAAAAAAACGTTTGCAAAACCAAGTACCAGAACTGAAAAGATCTCTCATAACTATCGAAGAGCTAGAGAAACAGAAAACAGAATTTGAAACTCAGTTTTTACTCAGTGAACAAGTTTTTGCCAAGGCTAAAGTACAACCTACAGAACATGTGTGCCTTTGGCTTGGAGCTAATGTTATGCTTGAGTACACCTTAGAAGATGCTAAAAAATTGCTTAGCCAAAATATAGCTGCGGCTACACGAAATTTGGGATATGTAGAACATGACTTAGACTTTCTAAGGTTAGTAATTGGTTTTCAACATGTTTTTTGAAACTTCAGAATATCCAACTCAATTACTTTATTTGACATGTCCCGAAAAATATCCACTAAATCTCGAAAAATGTCAGATCTCTTCTCTTGAACAAGCAATATTATAGTCCTAAGGAATTCTTTGATGATAACTTAGCTCATTTTTCATCACACATGTATTTTTGAAGAACTTTGACTTGTCTTTTACACAACCGTGTCTTTTGGGATCAATAAATTATTATTAAAATGTTTAACGATTTTTTCAGAGACCAATTCACAACTACCGAAGTAAATATGGCAAGAGTTTTCAATTGGGATGTGAAGAGAAAGCAAGCGGCTAAGGCTAAATGAAAATTGACATCTGTAATGCACTGAATAATGAACAAAATAGAGTTGTTACCTCAAATGTTTCTACAGGAGCTTTTTTCACGATTTAAATAACGTCTGATAAATATTATTGTCTACAATATGCATTCAGTTACAGATAGCAAAAGTTGTTGAACTCACATTTGTGAATGAATAAATTAGATTTTCGTATGCAACCGATAATTTTTATGTTTAATTGCCTGTCATTATAATGATCCATGTTCTTTTTGAAAAATTTCCAATGAATATAATGGCTCGCGATCCGATGAAGCACTGTGTTTTCCGCTTATTTATATATTATTTTTTAAAACATTAGTGCTTAGTGAGAATCATCATTAAGGAAAAAAAATTGTGAATATACTACGTGGAAACAAAACTCAGGGTTTCAATTATTTATCTAATTTTTCTTCATTGACATAGTTCATTATTAATTTGCATAAGAGCAGAGGCTAGAAATGAATTTATCAACGCTGAAATATTTTATTTCGAAGTTGACTTAAAAAAAGGTATAAAATTACAAATAGTTCTGAAAGTTTTTTTACTCCTAATTGAACTTAATAATAAAAAAATACAATTTTATTATAATACAAAACTGTCAAGTCTCAATTTTCCTTCGTTCTCAGTCAGATACAGAATATCCGCAAGAGTTTGCTCACAAATAGCCTCTTCTGCCTTTTCATGTATCTGAAACAAAAATCTCTAAATAGCCACAAATTTTCAGCATTTCCATGCATTAACCTCAATTTTTTTGACACATCTATAAATGTCAAATCTTTGACTTGTCAAACTCACCCCTCTCCAGTTGAGCTCTGTCGGTGGTGGATATTTGAAATTTGGCCCAAAATTAGCAGTAACTGTAACATTCCTAAACAATGATATCGTAGGATAGTAACTTCCTTGGTAAATATTCTCGAAAGCTACCCCTTGAGATGATCCATTCTTGAAATTTATAATCTTACTACCGGGTAGTTCTTGCAAGGTTTTCATACGACTTGGAATATTGTCTTTCTCTTCATGATACAAATGGCTCTTGAACTTCACTAGAGGCTGCGAAATAAACAACGTTAATAACATACTGAAACTGAAGAACTCTCTGAAGGTTAGGTAGATTTTCTGAAAGAAAATGTCAAGTACGACAGCCGAAACCAGCATAGATGGTGCTGATGTAGACTACATTCACTTTCATAAAGTCAGTCGGTAGACCTTACAATAGGTCTATCAAGTTTTGTAACCAGAACTGAGTCAGGTTGGCACTGGTAAAATGTCAAGGTCAAAATCATTCGGCGTGAATTTGTCAATTTCTAAATATTTTCATCAAAGGCTCAATGATATTTAATGACATACGTAACTTCCACTACGTACAACGTCGGGTTTTTAGCTGGCCGGAAAATTAAGCTATCAATTATACAGAATGAAATGTGTCAAACTTCCATGGCCAATCGACTGACTATAAAAATGAATGAAGTATAGTTATTTCCTGTGGCTTTTCACAGCACACTCGAGATTGTATCTTTAATTATTATATCAATGGAACACTTGTATTATTGTGTTTAAAGTTATTCAGAGACATTTTACCTTATCTTTAAAGGTATTGGGAACTAGCTGTGTTGTACTATTTTGAGGTAGAATGATCAAGAAACCAACAGTGTCTCCTTCTCCATAACCGTCAGAGTAATGTTTACCGTTAGACATATGAAACTTTGTGCCTTTCCTAGACCTCCAAGAATATCCGAAGTTATCATATCCGAGAGGTGCCTGCAAATTTGCGTAGTCCTGTCCCCATCCTATGCGAGTAGCTGCTCCTTCAGGCATTTCATCGATGTTCAATTCCCAGTACCAAACTCCTTGTGTAACACCTCATAAAAAATATGAATCGGGATAAATCTTACTTTCAAACATCGGCCTCGACAAACGCATCTTTATTTCCTGATGGAAATATTTGGTGATCTTCCAATCATAATTCTGCATGAACCTTCAAGCTGTCAATTTTCAATCAAGAACTGGATTTCGATTCTATCTAAACTGTATTTTTGGATATATCGTGACAAAAAATTGCATTGGCATTATGGGGGTTTTTCTTGAATTTGGGTTATTACTGCAAATGCAAATTTGAACATAATCATTATGGGTTTGATTCATCATTTTCCCAAATTACCTTTAGAAAGTACTCAAAATCAGGTTTCAAAATTGGGGTTTGGGATTTGTCATGCATGCACGAAGTGACAACGTTGTTTAGTAGAATTGCTTTTTCTGCTATAGAATAACGAAATATTTATTCCTATTCTGTGGTACACACGTGTTCTTTATCAATATAACCAAACAATTTCCGTTTGCGATTTGTCAGTAATATGACAGTCTGTGTTCTTTTTTTTCTATTCCTTGGTCGTTGTCTTCTACTTTAACCAGATCGAAGTATAGCTATCTCTGTTTTCCTAAGCAAAGTAACACATTTGACGTCCTTTTCTTTCCGAGAAAGCTGAATTCGACGTTGCCCTATCGTGCACTCATGACAAATCCCTTTAAATGCAAATCCCCATTTTTATTTTCAGTTTTAGGTGATCAAACATTTTTTTTAAAAATATAATATTGAAATTATATGTTTGAAATGTGATGTTCTGAAGGTTTTTCATGAAAATAACTGCATTTTCGTTTAAAGGAAAAACCCCCATTGTGTTTACGATCATCCCAATATTTCCAAAAATAAAGATAAGATCGAATTGAAATTCAGTATTCGATTGAAAAATGGCAGTTCGAAGGTTCATACAGAATTTTGTGAGGATAATGATATCAGAAGATCACAGAATATTGAATATTTGAAAAAAGAATTTTAATTTTTTTTCAAATTGTTCTAATTGCATATGTATTTTTTCCCAATATATCCAAAAGTTATAATCGAATCAAACTGGTATTTGGTTCACTGCTGTGAAATATAAACCTTGAGATATGAGCAAAATTTTTTTGGAACACGGTGAAGTTTCCGAAAAAAAAATTACCGACAGTATGATCTCGACAAAACTTTGAGCAAAAAGTAACGCGTTGTTGAGCTTTTACCAACTGCCAAGTTTCAATCCAATCGCTCAGGAAGTTTCTGAAATATATGTGAATAACCTCAAAATTTCAGATAGGTACAACTCTACAACTGTTCAACCTATTTCGTCCACTAATGAACTCCGTACGCGAATAATCGTGGCTAAGGCCGACCAGATTCCATTTTGACACGTCATCAGCGAGTCCAAACTAGTCGTTTCAGACCATATTCGGAAAAAACGTCGAAAATTACAGACATTTGGACAAAACGATAACGCGCTGTTCCCCAGAACATGCACGCAAAAATGTTTAAAATACTCACAGTGCGTTGCTCTAATTGTAGAATATCCCTTTTCGCCAGTTACAGAAAGTCTATCTTCTGAAACTTTAAGTTGAGGTGCTCTATCATGTAGAGCTAATAAAACAGTACTAGGTATCAATGTTCGGTACAACCATCCTGGTATTGGTTTTCCGGCCCAATCCGAACTCTCGTCAAACTCCTACAATATGAACATGCGATAATAAAACACTTTTCAGTTGAAAACAACACTCTTACTTGTCTGAATGGTGCATGGGGGTCAGGTTCAGCAAGAAGATATCTATAGCCATCCTTATTGAAAGGGTGGTCCAATGGGTAACCATGTGATGGCAATTTGACACTTCCTACATCTAAATTCCGGCCCTTTTTCCCAGATACATTAACGTCGGGTACTTTGCTCTTAGTCTTTCTGGATTTAACATTTCCAGCTGACGAACCTACCCGTTCAACATTCATTATATTATAGATTTTATTGAGCAAACATTGCCTGATTCATAATCTAATCTATTCTTTATCATCATTATTCATACATACCATTATCAACTTTCAATGTCATGCTTTGGCATTCAAACAGTTCTTTTGTGCATTCAGTATCAAATAAAAAAAAAACATGAAAACAACAATATTCATGAAAGTATTCTTGTAAACTTACCAATAAATTTAAACTCCTATTCATGAGAAACTTGATCCAGAGTTTCAAGAGATAAAATTACAGATAGGTATTATCTTTTAAAAAGTTTTCATTATTGAACTACTCCAAAAGTACTACTTTTTAACATAATATATATATATATATATAACATAATCACAAGGACGAATATCCGTCGATAAATCAACAAATATTCCCCCTTGATTAGAGCTAATCACCCAAACAACCAAAACACCTACACCGAAGAAGCGGATCCAAGCAGAATGACTACAGCTGTTTCACAATTGTTATTGATCGTCAGGTCAACTTAACTTGGATCTATAATATAATATATATATATATATATATATATATATATATATATATCAGATTTTTTAAAAAAAAGTTAAACTAATGCTCCTAGGGCCTTATTTATAGTTCCTCCTTGATGGTTTCTTACTTTGAATTTCATTACATATAAATACGGCCCTTTGTAATTCGAAATTACAGAGAATAATATAACACAGAAATGTCTCTCATAGAGATCAAAGCAAATAAAATATTTGCTCTTAGGGACGAGAAAGAAAAATGTGAACTAACAATAATTTGGAACATAACGAAAAGAATCATAGACAGGAAAACTAAGAAGAAATTTACCGTGTTGAACTCCTAATTCAGTAACTTTCAGCAGGCCTCCCTTGATCATTGCATCGTAATTTGGTCTGATACGGTTTAGATTCGAATCTATCAAACCATACATGTGTCCTTCTTCTGAATTCTCTTCAAATACAAACAGAATATGAATTTCTTTCATGAGAGCTTTTTGAACGGTCAAATGCCAAGACTGAGTTACTCTTCTTGAGGTAGTTGTCAGTGCTTCCCAGTGATGTTCTATGTAGGGAATAATCTCTTTTTCTTTACTGAACATAAATTTGTTGGAACCGTCTTTGGCACTAGCTTGTTGCAAGTTTGCAATTGCAGTAACACACATTTGAGTGATTTCTGAAATGAGTACAAGGTTTGTTTGTTGATATTAGCAGTTCAACATTGGCCTATATGTTACTCACGTGCTTGGGTTTTCCTGAAACTTTCCAGGTTAGAGGGTGAACAATTTTTACATAAAAAGACATAATTAGTGAGGAATGGTACCAATTTCCCCATTTGATATCCAATACATGATTCGTGGAACCATCTGTTGCAATTAGCACATAGTAACTCTGCAATATTCAGATTTCGTTCTTTACCACTGAAATTTCAAGATGGGACTCAATTTATCAATAAAAAATCATAAGCATAATCGTAGCAATTAGTGCTAATCTATTAAGATCAAAATTCTATGATGCATGAATATTCCCTATAAAATTGATGGTTTAATTCTTTCTTATTCTTGTAACTATGCTTAAGACGTACTAACCAATAACAGTTTCCTGTCGGATCGTTCTTCTTTCGTTCTACCTTTTCTTCGGTTGTTTTAGCTTCATTTTCATTGAGTTTTGGTGATGAATAAGAATCTTCAACATTTTTGCTGTGGAATTGCATTGATTATATTTCACTCAACAAGTTTAATAAGAATATTATTAGCTGAATATGCCAGCAGATATATTCACATGTAAAAAACTTGCCGATAGTTTCAAGAATGAAAAAAGATCTCCAAATGAAGAGTAAAATTCTAACCTAAGTTCTGATATCTCTTCTTCCATGTTAAAAAGAAATGGTTTATTTACAGTCCAAAAATTATTGATTTCCAAAGCTCAGTAATCGACAACCTTTTTAACTCAGATTTATCTTATTTGATTTATTGTTGAGTTGCGATTGTTGAGAAAGTTTATGTTTGTTTTTGTTGATATGCAACATAGAAGTAGAAAGTGTTATTCTAATGTCATTTTCCATAAATGTTCTGTCATTTTTGTCATTCATCCATTTGAACATATCTACGACATACGTTTCTGACATCTCCTTTTCTAATAAAGGACAGAACGAAACTAGTTGGGGACGTATGTCCTCGTTTCCACTTTTCCTACCGTCGCTTCACCCCCCTGGCTTCACCACCAGTCTCTCCCAACTGTCAAAACTGCTCGTAACCCAGGGGGGTGAAGCGACGGTAGGAAAAGTGGAAACAAGGACATACGTCCCCAACTAGTTTCGTTCTGTCCTTTATTAGAAAAGGAGATGTCAGAAACGTATGTCGTAGATATGTTCAAATGGATGAATGACAAAAATGACAGAACATTTATGGAAAATGACATTAGAATAACACTTTCTACTTCTATGTTGCATATCAACAAAAACAAACATAAACTTTCTCAACAATCGCAACTCAACAATAAATCAAATAAGATAAATCTGAGTTAAAAAGGTTGTCGATTACTGAGCTTTGGGAATCAATAATTTTTGGACTGTAAATAAACCATTTCTTTTTAACATGGAAGAAGAGATATCAGAACTTAGGTTAGAATTTTACTCTTCATTTGGAGATCTTTTTTCATTCTTGAAACTATCGGCAAGTTTCTTACATGTGAATATATCTGCTGGCATATTCAGCTAATAATATTCTTATTGAACTTGTTGAGTGAAATATAATCAATGCAATTCCACAGCAAAAATGTTGAAGATTCCCAACTATTTTTTTTGGCAGGAGAAATGTCACAAATGTTGCCCACAGTTTACAAGGGAGTACTTCTTATATTTGATGTTCTGTGTCCTAACCTATACAAATACACAGACACAGTTCATTCATCTTCTCTTTAATGTGCTCGGAATTAACCATGTGCACAGATAATCGTAACACGTTTTTATTGCATACTAATCATTCATACCCAACTATAGACAATTTTTGTTTTTACAACACCACAAACATCCATGACCTCGCCGGGATTCGAACCCAGTACCTTCAGCACCCTAGTCCGCCTCTTCAGCCAACTAGTCTACCGAGGTAGCCACACACACAGTTGAAGATGCTGATTTTCCATTTCCCAATGATGAAAACATAAAAATAAAAAAAATTATAGCTTCCTATGGAGTCCTTCGTGACATCTGGGATTTTCAGGAAATACTCAAAAAGGTTGTAGCTTCCTCGTAAACGTTGATTCATTGTGTAAAAAAGGGAAGTGATTTTAAGGTATTATTAAACAGTTGGCCAGAATGAATGGACTCCCCTATTCACTTTATTTCACAAAGCTTTCTCAAACACTGTATGACGAGATTTCACAGTCCAGACAAAAAAGTACCTGAGAACGATACAAGTGTTAAACAGGGTACAAGTGAATAACACTCATATTCCACAATATTTCGAAAACATCCGACACCAACGGCCTCGATGCTTGTTGCCGCTTCAACCTTTCATCACGGTTTGTGCTTTGGCAATTTAGACAAGCTTTCAAATTTTTTTTTTTATAGATTAACATTCATTCAGATTCATACCGAACTAGAGACCAGTGTTGAATCTAGACAATTTGCTCCGGGGGGGTATATGAACATCCAGGGGGTGGAGTAATTTTCATAATCAGGGAAAGTCTTTTGCTCAGGGGGTGTATCGGCCACGCTTAGGGAGGGTATGACCCTCCCGTGCCCTCCCCTGGATTCAACACTGCTAGAGACATATAACTTCACCCTAAATTTTACACAGCATCTATGACCTTGCCGGTATTAGAACCCAGTACCTTCAGCATCCTACTCGATTTCTCAATCAACTAGGCTACCAAGGAAGTCCTAAATCCTGCTGGGAAGATAGCAAAATTTTTTTCATGGAAAACGCCCTCGCAGATTTTCTTTCTCTAATAGCAAAACTAAACTTATTTTTGGTTGTTTGGCATCCATTACTTTGCAAAGGCAGTTTAATTCTTCAAAACTTTGGAATTAATTTATTATTTCATCTGCCTGTGAAAGTGAGACTGTGTGCGATAGTTTCTTATATAATTCTTCCAATTTTATGAAACGAACGGTAGAAAAAGTCGAGTACCGTTCTTTTAAGCATCGATTAAAGCTTATTTTGGGCGGATTTTGGATTGATTTTAGAGTTTTTTCTGGTGAAGCTTTTGAAGGTTCGCGAGGTAGCTTCAACCTCTTTGGGAAAGTGTCACGTTTCGTCCCGGCTTAGTTTGGGGGAACTCTTCAGGGCATGCACCAAACTAAGCCGTTTACATGCCTACGTGAGTGGACACCCCTTGTGAGGACCACAAGGGAGTGTACCAGACCGTTGGGGATGAGCGTATATCCGAGATCTTGAGAGGATCCAACCGGGACAGCGTGCACGCTAGCGCCCCCTACACGTTGACCGATGATGTGGCCAAGCGTTACAGGCAGGTAACGTAGGGTACTGTGCGCGCGACTTAAGTAAGAGCTGAGAGAGGGCGGTCGCTACAGGACTCCCCTTCCAGTGAAAGCGATACCAGAAAGATGCATCTGGAAGAATGGAACCGAGACCGAAAAGGTGTTCTCCTCTAAAACGCGGCTGTGAGCGAGCCGTTGTGCCTTTGATGCGCTGTTGAGCACGAGTGTACGGCGTTTGATGCACGGTTGACCAAACCGTTTTGTATTGAGCCGTATTGACTGTGTGCTAGAGCGCTCTGCCTCGTCGTTCGAGGAGTGTGGCCGATTTAGAGGAGGTCAGCTTTTGACTTAAGAAAGAGCTGAGAGAGGGCGCTCGCTACACTGGGTTTTTACTCCCCGATATCTGAAACAGAACTATTCAAAATTAAATAACATAAGCTTTAATCCATACTCAAAAGAAAGGTATATGCTTCTTCCTATCGTTTGTTTCAGAAAATTGGAAAAAGTATATAAGAAACTACTACACACTGAAAACAGTCTCACTTTCACGTACAGATGCAGAAATAATTTATTCATTTATTCATATGATGAATGCCAAAAAATCAAAAATAAGTTCAGTTTTGCTTTGATAAGAAAGAGATTCGCAAGGGCATTTTCCATTAAAAGAAAATTTATTTAATTTTTAAAAGTTCTGTTTCAGATAATGGGAGTGAAAAAACCTAAAAAAAATTTGCGAAAAAACCTCGCAAAAAGCTTAAATCGATACTTAATATTTCTAAAATAAACTTTTTGCGAAAAAAACCTACTAACTATGTAACGGTGATAGATATGGGGTTGCGGGTTTCGCCAATGAATTTCTAATGAAAATTGGCCCTCAGATACCGACATCAGTTTTCGTCTTTCTAGTACAGAAATAGGGCTTCCCATTGAATTTGGCCCACTCTGTACCTGTACAGAACCATTAAAACAAAACAAGTAACACAAACTTTCATGAGTAAATAAGATGGAAAATATCACAATACATAATAAATTGAGAAAAAGAAAATTACAATGGATAAAAGGTATTGTTTATAGTACATAATGATTTCTTATGTATTTTTGTTTCTTGTTAACTTCAAATGTATGACCCTGTTGATTTCACCAGGGTGAATAAACTCGTCACTTGTTCTCCACTTCCACCTTTCTATCCTCTCTCTCTTTCGTCTTCTATCCACATAATTGATTATACAACCTGCTGGAATCCACAAAATTGCAGTCACCAGAACTGTTGTACCTATTATGTTATCTCTGAGAAATAGGAGAACTTTATTGATATTGATATCTTCAATGATGTCCCAGAATCTCTCTACCACATCTTGGATAGTCTTTTCACAATGACCCTAAAATTAAAATTATGAATAAGAAAAAAATTTCAAAAAGCACTGCCGTGAAGGCAGCAACTTTTGCGCGCATGTTCAATGTAGATGACCGCTTCAGCAACGAATTTGAACATGCACGCAAAAGCTGCTGCCTTCACGGCAGTGCTTTTTGAAATTTTTTTCTGATAAATTACTGGATTTCAATTCGATCATATCTGTATTTTTGGACATATTGTAAAAATAAAATTTTGAATGGGTATATCTACGGAATCATTGGGCGGATTTTACCCATTCACGAATTCGACCTTCATAATTAAGCCCCAAACCTACTCTACAAATATCGAGTTTCTAAGTAGTTTCTTCCGGAAGTTATTGTGTTTACGGTCAGCCTAACGGCCGATTGCGTAAACACAATAACTTCCGAAAGAAACAACTTAGAAACTCGATATTTGTAGAGAAGGTTTGGACCTTAATTACGAAGGCCGAATTCGTGAATGGGTAAAATCCACCTAATGATTCCGTAGATATACAACAATCAAAATTTAATTTTTCCAATATTTCCAAAAATACAGATCAGATCGAATTGAAATCCAGCACTTCATCGAAAATAACAGTTCGAAGTTTCATACAGAATTTAATGAGGATGATATGATCAGAAAATCATAGACATTTTTTTTTTCAAATTGTTCTAATAATACGATTATCACGAAATTTTGCATAAAGTTGTCTTTCAGCATCTTAAAACTAGCTGTGAAGTTTAATCAGGACTGAATCAGTATTTCTCGAGTAATACCGAAAAAATCAACGATATCGAGAAGAAAACCTCGAAATTTGACATATTTTTTCCCGATATCTCCAAAACTTATGATCGTATCGAACTGAAATTTAGTACACTGCTGTAAAATTAGAAGGTCAAAGTGTGAGTATAATTTTTTTTGGATATGATGAATGGTTTCCGAAAAAAAAATTTTTTTGTAAAAAAATTTTGAAAACATTTTTTTTTTCAATTTACTGACAATATGATCTTGACGAAATTTGGCTCAAAGTTGCGCGTCGTTATACTCCACCAAACTGCCAAGTTTGAATCCAATCGCTTGAGTAGTTTCTGAAAAAAAAATTAAATAACTTCAAAACTTCAAGTGCCTATAACTCCGAAACTATTCGACCGATTTGGTCCATTAACGAACTTAACCGCGGCATTCTGATGCGCAACCTATCCTGAAAGTTTCAAGTAGCTAGCTTGCTTCTGTCGACAGTTATCGTGTCTACGGCCGGCCAACCGGCCGGCCGGACAGAATCAATTTTGACACCGGATTCGTCATCAGTGAGTCCAACCTAGTCGATTGAGACCGTTTTCGGCTCAATCATCCAAAATTACAGACATTTGGACAAAACGATAGCACGCTGTTCCCCTAGAACATGCGCGCAAAAAAAGACAATGGGAGATCTAAGCTGAAAACATAGATCAATACAACTGTCAAAACTAACACAATGCAATGTCAAAATTCATAATAAGACCCTCTATGAATTTCGACTGATTTGAAAAAAATTAGTGCTTATTTGAAAAAATATATGCCACACAATGAACTACCTATCATGAGTCCACTAATTTATCCCATCATAGGTTAGGTATTCGTACCAGATGTTAATTGTTTATGAAAGTGGCCACCCAAACAATAACTATTATTCTGCAAATGATACACTTGTAGAAGTACAAATAAATCCAGAAGATGCCATGCTTGCAGAAAACGGTAGAAAATAAAATTACAAATTAAATGTACTCTTTCCTGTCAGTGTTATTCGGTATAGTTGAGATAAAAAATGGCTAAAAAGTGTTTTTTGTGTGGCTCGGACGATTCTTTAGGTTTTACCGATGAAACTTCAAAAATTGTTTGTTAAAGCTAACTTTTCGTAAAAAATAGTGTAAATATCACGAAGCTGAACTAACTAAAACAGCACTCGATTTGTTGGTTACCACACCACATATTACAAAAAGTAACTATTTTAGAGAATAAATACAATGAATTTTGAAAATTCGCAAACCTCTTTTAGGACCGAATTTTTTTTGCACCAACGTGTTCGCAATAAAACAGCGCTTATGCTGATATAAACTTTTTCTATCACTCTATCAAGTGAAAGTAAGTGGAATCGACATACCTGTTTGTACCTGGCAACCCAGAAGTTTGTCTAGGTAATTAATAGATTCTTTAGAAAATAATGAAAAATACTCTGTCCAGGGTTTTTTTAGGCAACCCGTTTTTAATATATTTTCTTATATACCTACCGTCGGTTTCACAAAACTTTTGACGTCTGATCAACTCGTTGATTAAGGTTTGCATTCGATGACTGGGTTGAAAATGAACTGAAATCGAGCACAACATTTACTGTTGACTGACTATCAAGCCCTTGATCGGGCAATCAAAGTTTTGTGAAACCGGCTGTAAATTTAATATAAAATAAGTTTTATTCTATTATCAGCTAGGTGAAGGTCGAGTTAGGTTCGGATCTTCTAAAGGGTTTTTCAACAAGAACTTTGTTTTTTAAAACAAAATAAAACAAAGAATTTAGTGGAAAATGAATAAAATTTTTATTGTATTACAAAGAGAAAAGTGCGGCAATTATGAATGAAAAATGATATCTGACAAATGTCCACCACGACCACGCTGACAGACGTTGATTCTTTCATCAAAATTTTTAATCACTTTTTGGCAAGATGGAGGGTCTATTTCGTTAATGACATCATTGGTTTTGAGTTTTAAGGCTGCAATCGATTCGATTGGCTCCGTATAAACTCTGTCTTTCACATAGCCCCACAAAAAATAATCCAGTGGTGTTAAATCACACGATCTGGCCGGCCACTTAACAGCTGAATTTCGCGAAATTATGCGATCGGGAAATTTGGTTTGCAATAAATTGATCGTTTCATTGGCTGTGTGACATGTGGCACTTGAAGTTTTGAAGTTATTTATTTTTTATTTCAGAAACTACTCAAGTGATTGGATTCAAACTTGGCCGTTTGGTGGAGTATAACGACGCGCAACTTTGAGCCAAATTTCGTCAAGATCATATTGTCAGTAAATTTAAAAAAAATTTTTTTCGAAATTTTTGTACAAAAAAATTTTTTTTTCGGAAACCATTCATCATATCCAAAAAAACTCATACTCACAATTTGACCTTCTAATTTCACAGCAGTGTACTAAATTTCAGTTGGATACGATCATAAGTTTTGGAGATATCGGAAAAAAATATGTCAAATTTCGAGGTTTTCTTCTCGATATCGTTGATTTTTTCGGTATTACTCGAGAAATACTGATTCAGTCCTGATTAAACTTCACAGCTAATTTTAAGATGCTGAAAGACAACTTTATGCAAAATTTCGTGATAATCGTGTTATTAGAACAATTTGAAAAAAAAAATTTCTATGATTTTCTCATTATATCATCCTCATTAAATTCTTTATGAAACTTCGAACTGTTATTTTCGATGAAGTACTGGATTTCAATTCGATCTGATCTGTATTTTTGGAAATAATGGAAAAATAAAATTTTGATTGGGTATATCTACGGAATCATTGGGTGGATTTTACCCATTCACGAATTCGGCCTTCGTCATTAAGGTCCAAACATTCTCTACAAATATCGAGTTTCTAAGTTGTTTTTTTCGGAAGGTATTGTGTTTACGCAGTCGGCCGTTAGGCTGACCGTAAACACAATAACTTCCGGAAGAAACGACTTAGAAACTCGATATTTGTAGAGTAGGTTTGGGGCTTAATTACAAAGGTCGAATTCGTGAATGGGTAAAATCCGCCCAATGATTCCGTAGATATACCCATTCAAAATTTTATTTTTACAATATGTCCAAAAATACAGATATGATCGAATTGAAATCCAGTAATTTATCAGAAAAAAATTTCAAAAAGCACTGCTGTGAAGGCAGCAGCTTTTGCGCGCACGTTCAAATTCGTTGCTGAAGCGGTCATCTACATTGAACATGCGCGCAAAAGTTGCTGCCTTCACGGCAGTGCTTTTTTTTTATTAATATATTTTCGATCCCACATGTCTGTGTTGCTGTACATGCTGATGTGGGAAATTGCATTGTTCACAGGACAGACTTGTAGATACTTCGGAGAAACAACGAAAATCATAATTATAGGCATAGCTTCAGAACTCGTGAGGACCTAACCTAATTTTTGAAAACAGTTTTGTAATGATTGAAATATTCGAAGTCTACGAAATTAGCTTCTGTACAAGGGCAAGTCAAGAGATCCTAAACGACTGTCTTCACATATGGTTAGCTGCATGTTGTTTGTTACAGAGCATTGGAGCATTGGCCCCACAACAACAACACGCCAAGAGCTGCAGATTTTGTTTTTCCACTGTAGCAGAATACCTAGGCAGTTTATTCAAGTCAACATGATTATTTATAACCTCTCCTGATAGCGTTATCATCTGATACTATGTACTTGCATGATTTTTTTGGAAAGCAAGGACATTGGTTATGATCACTTACATTATTACAGAATCCTTGAATGCATGGTGAACCATCTGCTAAAATATCTGCACCATCTATTGGAGAGCATGTTTCATTAATATTAGAACGGCAGCATCTTTTGCAGGCATTTTCAACTGTAAGAATATATACTTCAATGACTGAATTACAATAAACAATTTTCAAACTGTTGAAGAAGGGGATTTATAATCAATTGAATAACATAATCTTGCCAAATTATTATTATAAGTATAAGCGGCGGTAGCTCAGTGGTTAGAGCTCATGCCTCATGATCATAAGGTCTGGGGTTCAAGCCCTTGGCCAGGAAATTACTTTTCCGGTTTTCAAGGGACCGTTCGACCATTCACTGTTGGGTAAACAATTAACAGTGCTGTTTCTAACGTGGCGCAAGGAATTAGTTACAAAGCCTACACAGAACACACCCGGTATGCTTAACTCGCACATGCTTTAAGCTTCTGAGGGGCCTAGGATAGTCGGAAAATACGAATACGAATTGATAATTATCATAAATAATAATAATTAATATTATCCCTAATAAAGTTAATGGCTAATACAGCATGAATATTAACTGCAGAGGCTCCTGTTATTATGAGAAAATATAAAAATAATGGGTTTCTTGCTTGAATTTTTCTTATCATTGGAATCAAATATTCTATCCGTAAGACTAATGAAAAACTTAATCACCTGTCAAAAATTTCAATTTTCAACGAGAAAACGATCTTTTAAATTTGGCTCCACATATTGAGTGTTTAAACGGACGAAACTTCGCGCCTTCTGTGACTTACTAGGATATATCCACTCTCTCTCTCTCTCTCTCTCTCTCTCTCTCTCTCTCTCTCTCTCTCTCTCTCTCTCTCTCTCTCTCTCTCTCTCTCTCTCTCTCTCTCTCTCTCTCTCTCTCTCAGCCTGACGGCCGACTGCGTAAACACAATAACTTCCCTTCCGAAAGAAACAACTTAGAAACTCGATATTTGTAGAGAAGGTTTGGATGTTAATTACGAAGGCCGAATTCGTGAATGGGTAAAATCCACCCAATGATTCCGTAGATATACCCAATCAAAATTTTATTTTTCCAATATTCGAATAGACGACTTCGGCCCAAGTTGCCAACCCACAATTTACTTAGCAAGTTTACTTTCCCTGGGGAACGGGAATTTCAAGACAAATTCAACATGATAAGGTTCGCGTTATTTATAAATACCCGTAAAACATGCCTCGGCTCTTCAAACCAGATAATTCCTTCCAAATATAGGTTTTTGTTAAGATCGTCCCCGATTGGCTGAAATTTAAGTTGGGATTCCTGATTTCATGCAAACAGTGTCAATTTTCATAGGATACGTTCCGAAAATCAACTCTGTTGTTTCGGTTGCCGATATTCCGCTCCGTAAATATGAAATATTCGGACGGTTCCTGGAACAAGCGCGTGAAAAAGGTTATTTACGGAATCTGGTTGATGAAAATGCGGTCGATTTACTGTCACCAGATCAATTTTGTATGGTAAATATCCATAGCACAAAACAATAATGTTTACTTTAGGTTTGTTTTGGTTCCGAGTTCAGAACCACAGACTATTGGTCTATGCTAGAACCGTCCCGAACCGATCTGAACTCGGAACCAAAACAAACCTATATTAAACATAGATTTTTCTATGCTATCGATATTTACCATAGAAAATCGTTCTGGTGACAGTAAATCGACCGCATTTTCATCAACCAGATTCCGTAAAAAACCTTTTTCACGCGCTTGTTCCAGGAACCATCCGAATATTTCATATTTACGGAGCGGAAAATCGGCAACCGAAACAACAGAGTTGATTTTCGGAACGTATCCTATGAAAATTGACACTGTTTGCATGAAATCAGGAATCCCAACTTAAATTTCAGCCAATCGGGGACGACCTTAACAAAAACCTATATTTGGAAGGAATTATCTGGTTTGAAGAGCCGAGGCATGTTTTACGGTTATTCATAAATAATGCGAACCTTATCATGTCGAATTTGTCCTGAAATTCTCGTTCCCCAGTGAAAGTAAACTTGCTAAGTAAATTGTGGGTTGGCAACTTGGGCCGAAGTCGTCTATTGAAATCCAGTACTTCATCGAAAATAACAGTTCGAAGTTTCATACAGAATTTAATGAGGATGATATGATGAGAAAATCATAGAAATTTTTTTTTTCAAATTGTTCTAATAACACGATTATCACGAATTTTGCATAAAGTTGTCTTTCAGCATCTTAAAACTAGCTGTGAAGTTTAATCAGGACTGAATCATTATTTCTCGAGTAATACCGAAAAAATCAACGATATCGAGAAGAAAACCTCGAAATTTGACATATTTTTTCCCGATATCTCCAAAACTTATGATCGTATCGAACTGAAATTTAGTACACTGCTGTAAAATTAGAAGGTCAAAGTGTGAGTACAATTTTTTTTGGATATGATTGATGGTTTCCGAAAAAAAAATTTTTTTGTAAAAAAATTTCGAAAAATTTTTTTTTTAAATTTACTGACAATATGATCTTGACGAAATTTGGCTCAAAGTTGCGCGTCGTTATACTCCACCAAACTGCCAAGTTTGAATCCAATCGCTTGAGTAGTTTCTGAAATAAAAAATAAATAACTTCAAAACTTCAAGTGCCTATAACTCCGAAACTATTCGACCGATTTGGCCCATTAACGAACTTAACCGCGGCATTCTGATGCGCAACGTATCCTGAAAGTTTCAAGTAGCTAGCTTGCTTCTGTCGACAGTTATCGTGTCTACGGCCGGCCAACCGGCCGGCCGGACAGAATCAATTTTGACACCGGATTCGTCATCAGTGAGTCCAACCAAGTCGATTGAGACAATTTTCGGCTCAATCATCCAAAATTACAGACATTTGGACAAAACGATAGCACGCTGTTCCCCTAGAACATGCGCGCAATAAAAAGTATAATCAGGAGAAAAACTTCTCAACTCACTTATATCACACATGCAACTCTGCAGTCCTTGTGTTTCGCAATATGGAATGCATTTGCCATCCTTGCATTTGCCTCTTTCTTGACAATCAGTATTGTCTGCCATTGGGGGACTCTTTGGACATTCTGCTTGATGTCCAGTACAAAGTGATTCCTGCTCACATGTAGCATATTGCGCTTCTCTGCATTTTGCACCAGCTCTCATATATTGACAATGTTGACAACATGGTGAATTTTTATCACTATAAGTATTGGAAATATTGACTTGAAAGTAAGATTATATCGTCTCATAAAATCTACCTGCATACAGCCCTAGGTCTCAGTTTACAGTCCTTATCGCAGCATTGATCGTTATCTTCTGTTCCGAGCAATCCAGCATCACATTCTTCATCTCCTTCTACTCTTAAATTGCCACAGAAACTCTCTTCTGGTTCTGAGAAACACTTACCCGATTTGGCTTGAAGGACTTTTCTAATTGATCTTAAACTACAAGGAGAAAATTTCTGAAAAGAGAAACAATTCAGAATTATTGTATTGAATCTCATGCTATGATCTTCAGTTTTATTATTTATTTCACTTATGAGTTTGTATTCAAACTTGTATTAAACTGGTATTTCAACCGGCATTAAAGTACTGTCAAAACGTGGCTGACTTCACAAACAACAACGATAAACTAGAAAAACATCTTCATTTTTTTATATTGGGTGTTTTCGAAGATGAGACTTTTCTTTCATCAGAGGATAAAATGAATTTGATGAAAAATCAAAGGGAACTAGATTTTACCTATCAGGAACCATTCATTACAATAAAGGCTTCTGCTCACAGAAAGCCTTCTATCGCGGTGGGAGACAATTCCGTAGTATCCAATATTGTTTTCTGAGCGAAAGAGTAGCATATTGTGACGAGTACGGCCCTGTCTATTCTAGAATGTTGCAGAACGCCCCAGACGTCTATGAGTCACCCGCCTCTTTCTCGAATCTTCTCGCAACTGCTGGAAATTCCACACGTGATAAAAGGGTAGGCGCGGAACAGCACAGGGACCAATTCAGCAGAGTGATTCGTAGCGGAAAGAGTTCAGTGAAGATAAATTAGTGTGGATATAAATTGTGAACAGACTTTGATAGAAATACTTGTTTAGTTATTGGAATAGTAGTGTGTAAATAGTGTAAATAAATAACATAATCACAAGGACGAATATCCGTCGATAAATCAACAAATATTCCCCCTTGATCAGAGCTAATCACCCAATCAACCAAAACACCTACACCGAAGAAGCGGATCCAAGTAGAATGACTACAGCTGTTTCACAATTGTTATTGATCGTCAGGTCAACTTAACTTGGATAAACCGCAGAGAGTTCTCTCGATACTTGTTTCCTTTCAGAAGGATCGCTGCAGTATACAACTTACAGCGCGCCATCTGCCAGGAACATCTTGCGAGTCTCACCTTCGAGTGCAGAATACTTCGATCGATGTGTGTGACGTTCATCCTTTTGTCGTACTACTGGAGCTCTTTCTTCTCCATGAAACCATTTCCTATCAGTGTAAATAAATAGTTTAAATATTCGGAACGTTTTGATAAAACCAGAAAACGTTACAATATGATATAACGTCATACAACCAGGGCACCTGATAACCTCAGTCAGATAACTTTGTTTGCAGGTGGATTAAATGAATAAGTTGATGCACTGGTGGCAGAGATAGCAAACCGATAATTATTCAAATTAATGAGAACTGTGATCTATAATGGGGGGCTGAAACGAACATAATTCAACTAATATGAAAAGTTACTAGTGGCGAATTATGTAGTCCACCATGCACCACTCATGCACCATACTCCATCTCTACCACACCAGTCTGGTGAATAAAAAAAAAGCGCCCTATTACCTATTACATCAAGCATACATATTCTTCCCTTTCTGTGTTGAATTTAGTCTCATCTATTGATTTTTTCAGAAATTAAAGTTTCCTCCCAAAACACTCATCAGACAGCTTCTTTAATATAATTGAGAATTCATCAAGTTGAATACTCAATGTTGATATTCAGCTCCATAATATTGGCGTTTGTATTTCTTAGATATAGGTCCAAATCAATAATTCGTCATGAATTTTGCTTTCAACCAAATATGATACTTCCAAATTATTAAAAAAAAAAATTCAAAAAGCACTGCCGTGAAGGCAGCAACTTTTGCGCGCATGTTCAATGTAGATGACCGCTTCAGCAACGAATTTGAACGTGCGCGCAAAAGTTGCTGCCTTCACGGCAGTGCTTTTTGAAATTTTCTTTTCTCAGAGAGATGCTTCCAGTCGGTTGACAGATCGATAGAACTTATTTCAGAAAAATAGCTAATTTCTCGAATCTCCAACTCGAAAACAATGTTATTTGCTTGTATTTTGCCATTTCCAACAATTTTCATCGGTAATTCGTCGATTTTTAACAGATTTTCATCATCTTCGAGAATTTCTCAACCGACAGCCGTGACAACAACAAACCCATATATATCTTGTCTATGAACGAACCGTACTCGATGGTTTGTCAGAATATTTCGGAGAAAAGCAAAAATATCGAGAAGAAAACCTCGAAATTTGACATATTTTTTCCCGATATCTCCAAAACTTATGATCGTATCGAATTGAAATTTGGTACACTGCTGTGAAATATGAAGCTCAAAGTGTGGGTGGAATTTTTTTTGGATATGATGAATGTTTTCCGGAAAAAAATTTTTTTTTAAAAAATTACTGACAATATGATCCTGACGAAATTTGGCTCAAAGTTGCGCGTCGTTATACTCCACCAAACTGCCAAGTTTGAATCCAATCGCTTGAGTAGTTTCTGAAATAAAAACTAAATAACTTCAAAACTTCAAGTGCCTATAACTCCGAAACTATTCGACCGATTTGGCCCATTAACGAACTTAACCGCGGCATTCTGATGCGCAACCTATCCTGAAAGTTTCAAGTAGCTAGCTTGCTTCTGTCGACAGTTATCGTGTCTACGGACGGCCGGCCGGACAGTATCAATTTTGACACCGGATTCGTCATCAGTGAGTCCAACCTAGTCGATTGAGACCATTTTCGGCTCAATCATCCAAAATTACAGACATTTGGACAAAACGATAGCACGCTGTTCCCCTAGAACATGCGAGCAAAAACACTTCCAATTGCGAAAATACTTCCACTCGGTCAAAATTCAAATATATTCCTTATAAAGGGTCAACATATATTGACTTGGCATTTAATTGTTCTTTTGTGCTCGTAACAAAGGCCCCTTAAATTTACATTAGTATATCCCAAAGTTTTCAGAGTGAGATTATGCATGTAAAGTATGAAGAAAATAAACTTTTTGGATAAATCGCAAAAGTGAACATAGGCATATGAAACAGTAAAATTAGAATATCTCAGA
Organism: Myrrha octodecimguttata; assembly: GCA_958510865.1. Classification (NCBI taxonomy): domain Eukaryota; kingdom Metazoa; phylum Arthropoda; class Insecta; order Coleoptera; family Coccinellidae; genus Myrrha; species Myrrha octodecimguttata. Next base: position 13,959,573 of record OY294063.1, on the reverse strand, counting down.
GCCAACTGTGATGCAACAATCATTTATAAAGGCCAATATTGATTCATAGTCTAGAACTTTGATGTCCTCACCTTGTTATTCACATCATAACCGCTCACCGAATACGTGTACATTAAATAAGAACCCCCTTGGCTAGCGCTAGGAGAGCATTCTGGAATATCAGGATCATGTTCGGAACCCCAATTATGGCCAAATTCATGAGCTGTCACTAGATCTGCTTCTCTTGTTATTACTCTTTGACCATAATGATTTCTGCTAGAGCTGAGACCAGAGTTCAGATATAAGGTATAGCCATTCTTGAAATATTCTGTGAAAAGAAAGTATGGGACTTTTGGTTTGCTGGCCTACATATGATTAGTTAATATCAAGGTAACATCTCATGCCAAACTTTATTCATCGAAATCTTGTTTTTCTGATATATTCTCATCCACATAAAAAAAAGAAATAAAATATATTCTACAGAAAGCATAAAAAGAAAATATACACAGAGCATCTTCTCGTAAGTCTATGATTTTCAGGAATAAGTGCACTCATAATAATATCTCCAAATATCTATCTAATATATACATTTCAATTAAACAAGCAATATTCGTACTTAACTAATAATAATAATAATAATAATAATAATAATAATAATGTTCATTGAAGCAAAATAAAAACACTTTCTAAATAACAATCATACACACACTCCAATAAACAAATTTTAAACCCACAAAAGTATAAAACTTGTTCGTGGGGGAATAAAACAGATAATTTCAGCATCTAAAACAACCGCCAATATTCTCAGAAAATGAATATGATTATTTACATCAAAAAATGTCTAGCACTTCAAACAAAATTGACTCTATTAAATATTCCACTCCAAAAATCCAAATCCCTCGACTTGATCCATTTCTTAGTTTTTCTGGAGAAAAGTGTTCTGGAACTTTCAGCCCTTAGTTCAGAAGGCATGATGCCATATAATACTGGTGCCAGGTAAGTAAAGGTACGCAATCCCAACGTTTTCTTAACTTGTGGTCTCCGAACTGGGTTTCTTCTCATCTCATAACGTGAATACTCAGGTACAATCTGTGGTTGTTCATACTGATACAACAGAAGCGATTTTCCATATAATTGCCGGATGCCGAAAACCTCCGACTCCCTGTACAAATCAACTGTAGGGTATGAAATATCTTTCTTAAATATTGTTTTCAAAATCCATTTCTGGGTAATTTCCAGGGATCTGCAATAGAAGTCGGCCAAGCCACCCCAACTCAATATGCCATAATTGAGATGTGGTTCTGCCAGTGCACAATAAACTCGTTTGAGCTCTCTGATGTCACATATGTCTCTCAACATTCGGAACTTAGGTAGCAAATATCTCAGTTTTTTTACGATGTTATCCGATTGTATGTCCCATCTTAAGTGACTATCAATGTGAACCCCCAAGTATTTAATGCTATCTGTCTTGAATATTTCAGCATTGCCCACAGTCAGACTGTCAAAGTTCGCAAAGTTCTTTTTTTTACTTGTGAATAGCACATACTTGGTTTTGTCATAATTCAAGGTTAGTTTATTCAATGTGAAATAGTCCAAAACAATCGCAATATTTCTATGCGACTTGGCCTTCAATGCTTCCCAAGTTTGGCCGTGTCATCAGCAAAACCTATTATCTCACCCTCTATTTGCACATCAAATAAACCATTTATATATAATATATAAGAAACAAAATGGGACCCAGCACTGTACCCTGGGGCACCCCACATTTTACTATTCTTTCTTCACTTACTACACCATCTATTATGACTACTTGTTTTCTATCTGAAAGATAACTCCTTAGCAAATTGCCAACCACTCCTCTGCATCCCACATCCTCTAATTTTTGCAATAGCAGTCTGTGATCAACTGTGTCGAAGGCTTTTTTTATATCTACAAAAATACACAATACAGGAACACTTCTATCAATTGCCTCAGTAATTTTAGAAACCAACTTAGCTATAGCATCTTGAGCCGATCTTCGCCTTTGGAATCCAAATTGGTTCTTCGAGAGTAGTTGATATTTATTTACAAAATCACAAAATCTTTTCTTCAGTATTTTCTCAAATATTTTTGCTAATGTTGAGGTTAGGGATATAGGCCTATAGTTTGTCAATTCAGTCCTATTTGACGACTTATACAAAGGAACCACAACAGAGACCTTCAAAATGTCCGGAAACTATAAATATACTTCGCGTATTTCGGAATCGGCTCAAACGAATACAATGAAATTTTGTATTTAGATAGGGTTTTGCTTTGTGATTTTGAACACATAGTTCCTGTATGTATGTATGTTCCTGTATTATGTCATATGAATATTGATGTAGCGATTTTACCGAAAAAAGTAAATATTCCAAATGAATACATATGCTCTTCTCGAACTTTATTCTCAGAAACTTGTATCTTATTAGTAGGAAATGTACCTCAACTAAGTCAGCTTAAAATGTGTGATAAATACAAAATAATAAATATACAAAGAAATACAATTCGAAGTGAGTAATTCAATGCCTGCTATGATTACAATATCAAACTGAAGGATATCGGATAGTTCCGAGTTCCAGGTTAATGTGTAGTGTATGGTTAGTTTTGGCTATAAGGCAGCAATGAGGTCTTTTCGACATTCTCCTCAGGAAAGAATATTCCTGTGAAACTTGACTCTATCTTTGGAAGTCAGACACATATTCACCACTAGAGTAAGTCTTATATTGGCAAAGTATGTGTTTGGTGCTTTCTGTTGCCAGTTCATATAGCTGTGGCTAAATGTTCTTTGGTGGTAGGTCTCACGGAGCAGTTGTCAGCGAGCAGACTGACTTTGACCTTTGGTAACGATAGTGCAAGTAGAGCCTACATTCTTGAAGGTTCAATATGCTCCTTGGCTTGTCATTGGCCTGGTTTAAGCCCAATGAAAGCTAATTTCCCATTCAGCTATCTGTTACCAGTGTGCTCGAGATCGTACAGGTGGATCCCGATCCAATCAAGGTGGTATGTGTTTTTTTTTGTAAGGTCATCCGCGTTCTCATTCCCCTTACTCTTGTGACATTTTACCCAAACTAATATCACTTTATTGCTCTTTGCCAGTTCTGCGTACGTTAGTTACAACTCCAACAACCTGTTAGAGGCCATACATTTTGGAACGGCAGACTTGTTTCTTCTTCCCTGAGGAATCCATCCATTCACCAGATGAGCTGACCTATTTATGTTTTCTTGGCATTTATTGCTGACTATCTCATAGATGGCATCTTAATCAAACTCGGACATTGTATCTAAAGGTAGCTTGTCATGCGTCTCATTTTAGGCCTCTAGGTTTCATTATATGGACAGTCTTCAAACTTATCTTTTTTCAGCAGTATATGCAGTAAAGTAAGAGCCAAACCACCACTGTTGCTGTGAAAGTAGTCTGGAATTTTTGCAACTGCTTAGTTTTAGCCCTCAGGACTAGAGAAGCATAGGCAGTACCGTACGACCACCACTGCACTGTGTATGAGTAGAAAACCATTTCAGGTTTCAGACCTCAAGTTTCACCAAAGCGTTTGAGGCATATCCAAAACACTGTTGTAGACTTGATAATGAATCTGTTCAAGTGTGAGTTCTAGATCATTTTTTGGTAATCTTTGGGTTTCGACAAGGGAAATCAAAACAAGCTCTGCGCATGCTCGAACAGTGTCATTTAGGGAGCAACGTTGCCAGACTGTAAAATAAATCCGATGCCACTGGATGTCATGTTATTTAAAATTCGGTTTCCTCTATATGGGTTGTATAAAATATGCGTTGAGAAGTACATTGAATGTAAAAGGAATATGTCTGAATAAGTAATTAAGGGCAATTCTACACTATTTTTATTTGAAGCAGAGATGAAGGTGGTATGTTTGTCAATTATGGGACGCCTTTATTTTACGATTTAGATTGATACTGTCCTAAATTCAACTAACCTCACCTAGGACCTAAACAAATCAGAAGACAAAATTCAAGTTCACCATCCCAAAATTAAATTTCTTCTGATTTGGACTGGCAATGTCATAAACTAAACTAACCTAACCCACGGCAGAATACATGACATTACTCGATCATTATTTTATGTACTTCATTTTCAAATCAAAATTAACCATCTCGAATGAATCAAGATACTAAGCTTCCACACAATCTGGCAACGATGGTCCCTAAATAACACTGTTTTGATTTCCACTTGTCGAAACCCAAAGATTACCGATTTTTTTTTATCCAGGGTGATACTTGACCCATTTGGAAGCATAGATATATGTTCCCTTCAATAAAGACGCCGTCAATTCAACTTTCCTGGGACTTCTGAAGGGTCAAAGACTTAAATTTACACTAATTCCTTCCTTCCAACAGTTAATCTCATCGAGTCAGGCCTGATACTGTTTCTTTTAACTTATCCCTAATTATGACACCTAGGTCATCGGCAGCAGCTGTAACCCTACAGAACCACAGAAGGGTGATAGGAATCCGTCTTATGGATCTCTCCTATCCATGGCAGACACTAGCAATAAAAAACTAGTGTTGTTTTTGAGCCAGAACTTCTGGAAGTTTTGCTGCTGCTACTGCCTCGATCATCTCCTAACATGAAGTTCTCAAAGTTTTTCTTTTAGATTTGCCAAATTCTCCAGTTTATTCGGTAGGTGCTCTAAAATTGGCATTCCAATCGGTTATTTCACTTCATTTTGTTGGGAAAATTTCCTTGTTTGTATCTTAAGTGTAATTGTTCCTCTAAGGGAAGGAAGTTTGCAAAGGAATATCCAAACTAATAACATCTCAAAACTACACCATGCAAAAAAAAATCTGAACTGTGCATCGGATAACAGGAATAATAAATTGGAAATGTCAAGCTCTAAATCCTCATTTAAGGTACCTGGGGTGCAGATACCACCCACGGAGTTCCTTCGAGGTGAGCCAACATAAGCCAGTCCCAAAATTCCACCTTCAAATTTTAAATCAGTAAACAGATGTGCGAGACAGAAGTCCTTATGAGTAAATTCTCTACTGAACACCTAAAATAAATGGGACTTCATGAAATAGATTCCATAAAGAACTCCAAGAATAGTAAAAGAATAACTGGCCCATTAATTCATTTAATAGGTAAGAGTTTTTCTGTCTTGGGTACTCTTATAGATCATCACTTGTAGTTTCATGTAATTTGAACTTCTTGAATGTTTTCCTGAATACCACCTATTTATTTTTCCAAGTATTTCCCCTACATGTAATTTCCTGAATTGTTACAATTGTTTAATGGAGTCTATAATATTGTATGTTACTTCACAAACAAAAGCAAAAAATGTGATGAATTGATCATAAAAAAAGAATAATTTATTTATGTTGAATTCGAAAGCTGTGATATTTGTATTGATTATATTAAAGCTAGTTATGATCAGTTTGTTAGATTACAGGAGTTCCTTTTTCTATTGTCTTTACTGCTCTCTAGTTCATATTGATATGAATATCGGTTGTTATAGGAATGGAGAAAAGAGAACTTCAGTGGTAATAAACTAACATAACCACAAGGACGAATATGTGTCGATTAATCAACTAACATTCCACCTTGATCAGAGCTAATCATCCCAACCTACACCGAAGAGCGTCCATTGTCCAAGAAGAAATGTTACAGGTTTTTCACATTTATTACTGATCGTCAGACCAACTTACATTGGATCAGCGTTGCCAACCTAGCTACTTGAAATTACCTTATCTGGTACGAAAAAATTACTGTATTCGGTGGACTTTTACCGTACACCGTACCAAAGAATGGAAAGCCAAACTAACCAATATTTATTATATATTTACATTTATTCAACGAAACAATACCATTTACATATAATTATATAACACTCATGCTTGATGAAAAGTAACCATATCTGGAATTTAAGTATCGAAATCAAATTGGTCATCCCCCAGTTCTAAACTAGTACTGGAAGAAGATTTTTCTACCTAATTAATTTAGGCGTGCATAGCTTGTGTAGGTGTGAAATTAACACAATTTTTTTTTAACTGATTCGTTAGAAGACAGCCGTTTATTGTCTTTGTGATCAGTTTATTCCTAGACTTTGTTTTAATCCTGTTGATTTTGATAAATCATTTCGCATTCAGCATTTCCATCCAATACTGAAATTTTAATTCACATCTGGTACCTGTTCAAACACTTGAGGTTATGTTATGATTCATGACAACGAACGAAATTTTTCCTTCTCTGATATAATTTTTGTGTCTTTATTCAACAGAATATATTCCAGGTATTCAGTTTCACGAGATAAATCGAAAAATGTGTTATATAATTTAGAAGTAGTAAAAATATATCTTGTTGAAATTACCGTATTTTGACGTACGGTAGCCCATTTGACCGTATACCGTATTTGGTGTCAATTTACCGTACAAATACGGTAATTACCGTACGGTTGGCAACGCTGCATTGGTTAAACCGCAGAATAGGAATATAGTTACTTATCACCTGTCAGATGGAATAAGGCAGTACAACTACGGACAGCGCGCCACCTCTCAGGAGAATCCTGCGAATACTACTTTCGAGTGCAGAATACTTTGATGAATGTACATGACGTTCATCGTTTTGTCATATCAGGTCGCTACAACGTCCGTCACGACTTGGAAATACTCGGTTGATGTGGTTTTCCCACAAGACGATATCGGTCAACATCTAACAAAGATAGGAATTGGTTCATGGTCTGACGATCAGTTAAAACTGTGAAACAGCTGTAACCATTCTTCTTGGACGCCGCTTCTTCAGTGTTGATATTTTGGTTGATTGGATGATTACCTCCGATCAAGGTGGAATGTTTTTGATTAATCGACAGATATTTGACTTTTTGGTTATGTTAGTTTATTAATGAATTTATTCGGATTTCAATATTGTTATTGTTACTTGAACTTTCGAGGAAAAGTCTGTTGTTACTAATATCATTTGAATGTCCATCAAAATTCAAGCGTAAATCTCGGCGTGAATTGTCCATGTTCATACAATGGGAGATGAGTGGGCATTGTATATATGGCCTTATGCTACCATATACCCTACACCAAATAGTGGCCTCTTCCTAAACTTCAATAGAAAATTTCTTTGGTAAACCCGCAAGATTTCCCGTCGCGAAGCTATAAGTGAGATATTCACATCATTGTAAGCAATGTGAGTTCCTGAAAAAAAAATATCAAGGCCAACATAGGCGGTCTCTCTTTGTTTGGAAGATATGGGCCCCCAAAGTTCCAAATTGTTGCATTTTCAGATCCTTTTTTCCGCCATAAAAATGATCTCTCACTTCTCAAATCTAGTTCATAAATCATCTTTGAACCTTCAACCAACGAACAGAGACACTTTCTTTCAAGAATATTCATTATTTAAAGGAAGAAAAGTGAAAATATTAGACAACAACTTAACCTATATTTCTACGAAATACTTCTCAATGTTAAAGCGGTGCTTGGCAACAGCATCTTTTCATCGCTGGCCAACGTATTATGACCGAAGGGTAGCTGCTGGCGGGAAATATGAAATGATGGACAGTTGAAGGATATGATTGTAAGGAAAATGCTTCTGTCACTGAAGAAGAGGTGGTTATTCTAACATCAAAACAAAATCATTGAGATTATTTGTTTAAGGTTTCACTCTCAATATTTTCGTTTGAACTTTCTTTCTATCCCCTTCAAAATAGGGAGGTTGTTATCTACTTCGTTTTTTGTTGTGTCTTCGAGATGGTCCCAGTTTAGAATAAGATTCAGGGTATTCCAGTGAAATGGGTTATATAATAACCTCGATTTCATTGGAAATCTGAGAAGGGCGCGACCTATCACATATAAAAAAAAATTTCCGTTGAAATATATATCAGGGTGTATTCTCATTCCATTACTATGTGTGTCAACCTTGTAGATTTCATTAGAAACGAATTCTCCTATTGGAAAATTAAGAGTTTCGCAGGAAACCTTAAGAACCTAAGAACTAAGAACATATTTCATTTTTCTCGCCAGCAATAATCTGTCATTCACGAATACGCACGATGGCACGATTCCGACCGATGAAATTTGCGCCATTGCCAAACTTCACTTTTAGTCTGAATCGAAATCAGAAGGAATAGAGGTTAAGTGATTGTCCAGTAATTCCATTATTTTTTCATTAAATATTGATCATTCTTGAAAAAAATTGTTGCTTATTGTTGGTTGAAGGTTCAAAGGTGTGTTGTGAACTATACAGATGAAGTGAGAGATCGTTTTTATGGTGGAAAAAGGGACCTGAAAACGACTCATTTCGGAACTTTGGGGGCCCATATCTTCCAAATTAGGGGAGACCGCCTATGTTCGATTTCACATTTTTTATTCAGAAAATCACAATGCGTACAATGATGTAAATATCTTTTTAATATCTCGGCGACGGGAAATCTTGCGGGTTTACCATTTCTTTCTCTCATTGTGGGATTCAGTTCAACATTTCGATTCCTAGGGCCTTATTTTCTAGTAATGCTATTCAATTCCAGATGTGAAAATACAACAGAGGTCAGTCCAGAATCGGTTAAATCGCAGCCTCCATAACCACAAGTTGAACAGTTTTCGTCTGGATTTCGATTTATTGTGAATTACTACAATGCAAATGTTTCATTTATTGAATTAGTGCGAATTCGGTAAATAAGGGTCACATACACTAGTTAGTAAGTTACTTGCTGTCCATCCAGAAAAATATTCAAAATTCCTAGTCGGTATTGTGCAAGAGTCTATCGAATTACTACTCTTTTATTCCTAGTAAAAACTGGAATAATTAAGCTGTTCATTTCATTTTCAAAAGACCAAAATCATTCGATATAATGAGTTAACACTAGAAGTGTGGAACAATTGGAAGCACTTCTAAGAATTTACAAAATTGAATAAACTTGTAATAGCATAAGTAATTTGAAATTTTGGTAAACCCGCAAGATTTGCCGTCGCCGAGATATTAAAAAGATATTTAAATCATTGTACGCAGTGTGATTTTCTGAATAAAAATGTGAAACCGAACATAGGCGGTCTCCCTTAATTTGGAAAATATGGGCCTCCAAAGTTCCAAAATGGGTCGTTTTCAGGTCCCTTTTTCCACCATAAAAACGATCTCTCACTTCATCTGTTTAGTTCACAAACCACCCTTGAATCTTAAACCAACAAAAATCAACACTTTTTTTCAAGAATAATCAATATTTAATGAAAAAACAATGAAATTACTGGACAATCACTTAACCTCTATTCCTTCTGATTTCGACTCAGTCTAAAAGTGAAGTTTGGCAATGGCGCGAATTTCATCGGTCGGAATCGTGCCATCGTGCGTATTCGTGAATGGCAGATTATTGCTGGCGAGAAAAATGAAATATGTTCTTACTGTTTACTGTGATACTTTAAATCTTCCAATAGGAGCATTCGTTTCTAATGAAATCTACAAGGTTGAAACACATAGTGATGGAATGAGAATACACCCTGATATATATTTCAACATACATTTTTTTCATATGTGATAGGTCGCGCCCTTCCCAGATTTCCAATTAAATCGAAGTTATTCTATAACGCATTTTATTGGAATACCCTGAATCTCATTCTAAACTGGGACCATCTCGAAGACACAACAAAAAACGAAGTAGATTACAACCTCCTTATTTAGAAGGGGATAGAAAGAAAGTTCAAACGAAAATATTGAGAGTGAAACCTTAAACAAATATTCTTAATGATTATGTTTTGATGTAAGAATAACCACCTCTTCTTCAGTGACAGAAGCATTTTCCTTACAATCATATCCTTCCACTGTCCATTATTTCATATTTCCCGCCAGCAACTACTCTTCGGTCATAATACCTTGGCTAGCGATGAAAAGACGCTGTTGCCAAGCTCCGCTTTAACATTGAGAAGTATTTCGTAGAAATATAGGTTAAGTTGTTGTCTAATATTTTCACTTTTCTGCCTTTAAATAATGAATATTCTTGAAAGAAAGTGTCTCTATTCGTTGGTTGAAGGTTCAAAGATGATTTATGACGTAGATTTGAGAAGTGAAAGATCATTTTTATGGCAGAAAAAAGGATCTGAAAATGCAACAATTTCGAACTTTGAGGGCCCATATCTTCCAAACAAAAAGAGACCGCCTATGTTGGCCTTCATATTTTTTGTTCAGGAACTCACACTGCTTACAATGATGTGAATATCTTACTTATAGCTCCGCGACGGGAAATCTTGCGGGTTTACCGAAATTTTCATAAGTGTCTTTTGAAACTCTGTTCTTTCAAGAAAAACTAGTTAAGAAAGATAAGTTCAGACAGCTGGTGTTTTTTAAAGGAAAGTTTTGGTGGAATTTCGATTTTTATTTGTAAGGCATATTTTGGGCTGCTGAGGTTTGCCAACAAAAATTCAGATCGGATATGAGATTTTTTCAGGAAGTCTTCGGTGAGAAGATGTCATATATAGAATTGAAGAAGATTAAATTTGATTCATTATAGACTTACTGGTTAGAATTAGGGATTAACTGAATCTTAACTGTATTCTATCAATGTTTCATTTGCACAATGAAAAGATCATCTTAAAAATTCTCTTCACCTAGCTGCAGGCACTACTTATCCTCCAACTCCATATTATAAAGAGTTTTTGATAAAACTGTCAATCAACACTAAATGTTGAAAAAATTAATATTGATTGTTTGCAATGATTAATAACAATTCCTACCTCAAGTAAATTTCTGACATCCCATTTATCTCTAACCATATTATAATGAGCCTCTCCTGCTTTAGTTCTAGTTGGTTCACTGTGAACAACAATCTTTTTTATAACGAACCCCATCCCTTTAAATCCATCCACTTCTTGGCGATCTTGCCAAATGGTATCATTATAGATTTTATGTACACGATCAATAAGACTAATCTGAAAAATTCACTTATTATCACCATAAATAAATTAAAATTAAAGATGTTACCAAATAATTTATTGTAGTCTTTGTGTTACTGCCGCCCATTTCCTGAAAAAATCTATAATCTGCCACTAACAAAAGTGGACATCTCGTTTTTCTAGGGGTATACTCATATCCATCAACTTGACGTTTTTCACGCTCTTCTCCATTTCCTTCCTTATCCATTACAGTACCTTCCTTAACATAGCCACACATTTTAGGTCCATTAGGAAAATCAATTGTAGGGTGAGTCCAGCTATATTTCACATCTGACTGTTTATAAGCAATCATTGATCTATTATCTGAATCTGGTAGATGGCGCCACAAAGGCTGGTAGGAAAGATAGTTAATATATATATATATTTGTATATATTCATTTCTGAATTGAGCAGTAACATTAAGTTTGCCAAAGAAATAATCACCTCAATGTGGTAAACTTCCTCTTCACCTGGTAAATGTATGGTTCCTGTCAGAACCCCATTGTCAATATGCATTCTAACATGGGATGATGTTTCGCCAAATACTCTGCCTTCATAAAATGATTCAGTATCTGTAATCATATATTTCACAATAGGTGAAGTGAATTTACCATCCAGACATGAAAATTTATATTACCTATATGTATGGTCTTCTCTTTTCCATCCCCATCTACTTCAAATGCTTTGAATTTAGAATGCAAAACTTCCTGCCTAGGACTCAGTATCAATCTGAATTTCCTTCCTAGGGTGTTGACATGGACTTCACGTATTTTATTGAATGGATGGTTAGTCTCTTTGAAACCTTTTTTTATGATTTCATGTTTCAAATCATCAGCATGGATTTTCTCGAAATACTCTAAATTCTTATTTAGGGATGCTGCAACATTATACAGATGATGATATATCACAAAAACGAAGACATTTTCAACTTGTACCTTCAATTTCATAGTATATCATCGGAAAACAAGCAAGGAGGAATATAAAATATTCATGAAAAGAGAACATTTTCTTCTATTACAATTTATTTATACCACAGTGAGGATCCAGTAACAACCATATTTTTCCTACATTGTAGACCACAGATTGTAGGCTGAATTAATTTATATTATTGATACATCAATGAATATTATTGATTCATTAATTATTATATTTTGATTATTTATTTATGTTTTGATTCTTCTCCACAAAACACAGAATACAAATCAATAAAGAAGAAGCGAAACAGAAAAAATGTTCCAAGAGACAAGTGGATGACCATAGACAAGATATATTAGATGGTAGATGACAGCCGTCGGACCCTCGTGAAGTTAGCTTTCAAAAAGTAGCTGAAGGAATTCTCGAAGGTACCCGAATCGGTAGATAGCACCAGTGGCGCGCATCTCTTCGGTAACGCAGCAGAAAATCGTCTACGAACCATATTTTCGACACATGGATCAGAAAAATGTCTCAAAACAGCACAACCACGTGGGAAATGTTGCGTAATTATATGAAAGGAAAATAAATCTATCCAAATTTTTTTTAATTATATAGAGTTGAATGTGTCAAACTTCCATGACCAACCGACTGACCTCATAAAAGGGAATGGAGATAGATAGATTATCGGCCGATTCGTATCAATTAAGTCCTTTGTCACGACTGCATTGATGAGACCTCTTTGGTAATATATTAATAACCATCTCAAGATTAACATCTATAAAAAAATTACTCTGCTTTCACGCACCCCCATTCACACCTGTTTTCGTACTTTCGAAATGTTTCAATCATTTGTAATTTTATTTTTCAGGACTGCGTGGATGAGACCTACATAGTAATGTAATTAACATCTCCAGATTGATATCCATGAAAAAATCCACTGGCTCTGGTTCCAGACACCCCTATTCTCGAAGTACCGAAATTGTGATCAGCTTTTTCTGAACTACATCGATGAGTACAGTGCATCCCATTTTCGGTGAGACTGCCAGGTTTCTCGCTTGTTGTTTGAGATAGAGCCTTGCGGTTTTCACGTTCCTGTCCTACTTTTTTGTGGAACTCAAGTTGGCCTAATCAGATTTCGCATAACTGTTTCCGTTCATGAGATACAGGGTGACTTTGGAAATTGATACTTTTCGGACCCCTCCTTTATCTCAGAAGTTATTAGAAATAATGATCAGGTAAAAATTACGTCTGATACAGAATTCTGCGTAGAGTCCAGTGGTGTACTCGATTTTTTTTTCCGGGGTATGGTTTTGCAGATACGACACTAACCTATATTTTTTTCAATGGAACACCGTGTATCTCATTACTTCGTTGAATTTGTAATTTTTTTCCCTTGAAATTGATGTATAATACTATATAGGTAGGATCTTCAGAAATGCTAAAAAATACTAAAACATCACATAATGATGATTTTTTGTTAGTGGGTCATGGATTTCACAAATAAAAAAAGAATCAATTGGATAATTTTCATTTGCGATTTTGATTTATAGGAGAGTAAGCAAACATAGATAATACACTCATCACTAACACATAAAACAAAAGTATTACCTACCTAATAGCAACAAATAAATAATACAAAAATTCATAATACAAATTAAATACAGAAGAAATACACAATAAAATATTCATCGTTGATCAAATTTTCAACACTGCATAATATCTTACGAATTAAATAACTGTTGGAATTGCTGTCCATTTTTCCTAATTCATAATCGACAAACCTTTTCAATACGTCTGAGTGCATTTAATATTATAAAAGGGTGGTTTTGTAAATCCTGGAAGGCTGCCTCTGTCGATGCACGAAGTTCTTCGGGACTGTTGTTTCTGTTACTGTATATTTTGTTTTTCAAATAACCCCACAAGAAAAAGTCTAATATATACAGATCAGGTGACCTTGGAGGCCACCTGATGGGTCTATGAGTTCCAATCCAACAACCCTGAAAATTATTATCTGAAAACCGCCCGATCAACCTTGAATTATGGGCAGGGGCCGTCCTGTTGGAAATGTATGTAATTCAGAAAGGCGAGGGGAACATCTTCCAGTAATTCCGGTAACACGTCTTCTAAAATTGTCAGGTACTTATTTGCGGTAAGAGATCCTTCAAAAATGCGGTATATGATTTTTGTCCCTAATATGAAACATGCCACATTAAAACCGAATCGACCCTGTTGTTGTCGTTCAAAAATTATTTGCTGGTTTTCATCATACCAGTGCTTTGTATTTTGCCTGTTGAATATACCAGCACTGCTTATATGTGATTCGTCTGACCAAATAACTTTTTTCGCAAAATCAATGTCTCTCTGAGTATGGTTCAAAAACAAAAACATGATGAAACCCAAAAATAACTCAAAGCGATGACAGATGGATCAGATTTGTTTTTTTTTCAATGCCTGCTTGATAAAACTCCCAATACAAAGTAGCTATAATAACAACAAGGATATTTCAGTGTTTTCAGCATTTCTGAACATCCTACCTATAAAGTATTATACATCAATTTGAAGGGAAAAAAATTAAAAATTCAACAAAGTAATGAGATACAGGGTGTTCCATTGAAAAAAATATAGGTTTGTGTCGTATCTTCAAAACCATACCCCAGAAAAAAAAATCGAGTACACCACTGGACTCTACGCAGAATTCTGTATCAGACGTAATTTTTACCTGATCATTATTTCTAATAACTTCGGAGATAAAGGAGGGGTCCGAAAAGTATCAATTTCCAAAATCACCCTGTATCTCATAAACGGAAACAGTTATGCGAAATCTGATTAGGCCAACTTGAGTTCCACAAAAAAGTAGGAAAGGAACGTGAAAACCGCAAGGCTCTATCTCAAATAACAAGCGAGAAACCTGGGTGTCTCACCCAAAATGGGATGCACTGTACAATATATGTTATTGTTATTGAACATCTCCTGATTGACATCTATACAAAGAATTCACTTTTGTTCTGCTTAAAGACAGCCCCATTCACGCCGTCTCTTCTCGATGTAGGAGGTATCCAAATTGTTAGCTATCTCAAGCAAATTGCTTGGGATAGCCAACAATTTAGATACTTCGAGAATAATGCTGGAGAATGCTGATCAAATAATAATTTCCCCAGCCCAACTGATTTTTTTTTGGAATTAATATTTCGTACGGGGTTGTGTAGACTATTTGTCAATCAGTAAAATGACAAGCTTTTCTATGATGTGTGGTATTTTCAAAATTATTCATGCTGAAATGTTTACATTACCCATGAATACATGGGTTATTATTTAACAATGTTTATGTCAATACAATACCGTTTTGAGATTGAGACGTCATTGCGACTCATGTGTAAAAATCTGGCTCGAGCCGATATTTGGCTGCGCTAAAGAATAGATGCACGCCGCTGATCCCATCTGCCGATTCGGGTATCTTCCGTCCATATTTTTGGAAGCTAACTTCACGCCAGTGGCCGTCGACAAGTGACATGCAGAACTGACACAAGCAGAAAGAGAACGCAGAAATCGATGCATCAGCAGGATCAGCATTTGTATTCTGTGGTGATCAGCAGCACGAGTGGATAATAAAAATAGTATAAGCGATAATGATTTTTTATACAATATCGAAAGCGAATAATAACTTACTGTCATCAGTATTTGTGAAGCTTGAAGAAGTATGTTAATACAAATTTCCAAAAGTGATATGAAAAATCAGTGCTGTTTCAAGAAATGACTCTTAAAAATTATTTGTTGTCATTGTTAAAATGGGAGGATGTGTAGGAACACGTAGCAGGGGTGGAGTGGTAGACGACTCTTCTGGTTCAGTTTCGAGACCAAACACAGGTATACATTGCATATTAACCAAGATACATAACTTCTTCCTTTACACAAAATATCAAATGGGGAAAGTGCGCACATTTTTAAAGTTCAAATCCATAAACTCAGAATAAACATGATAAGTAAATCTAATCACTCTTCTATGCAATTAGTTGCTTTAATCCCAATTATTTTGTTAGGATGGAAAACAATATGAAGTGTTTCACTTGATACTATTTTATGAGAACAAATTTATTAATTCTTTCACAATTTTACATCTTTAATTTCTGTAGGTAATACAAGAAAAAATCATCCTTTGTGCCATGACACTATTCGATGGAAGTCTGATGTGCCATTAACAGAAGGACAGTTAAGAAGTAAACGAGATGAGTTTTGGGACACAGCACCAGCATTTGAAGGTAGGAAAGAAATATGGGATGCTCTCAGAGCAGCAACAGTTGCGGCTGAAGCTAAGGATTATGAGTTAGCACAAGCAATATTAGATGGGGCCAGTATATCAGTTCCAAATGGATACTTGACAGAATGTTATGACGAACTTGGGTCTAGATATCAGGTACCAATTTATTGCCTTTCATATCCACTTAATATTGTTAAGGAAGACAGTGGACGCGATTCACCTGCTGAATGTTCAGAACCTGTTGATGGTGGGACAGAGACTTCACTAAAATTGAGGTTATCTCATACATGTACAGATGTTAAGTTAGTGGTGTACTCAACTGATACAATAAGCAGCTGTAAAAAGAAACTTCAGGTGAGCCTTAATAATTTATATATATATATATATATACATATATATTATTTATATAATATTTCTGAGTATTCATTATATTAATTTTCAAAGTATAATCCATTCACTTATATGAAGTCAGTCAGTTGAGCATGGCAACTTGACACATTCCACTCTGTATAATTGAAAAATGTAAGGTTAGGTTCATTATTTTGTCAGATAACTAATAGATGTTGTCCATTCTACATGAAGGTTGTTATAGTTACGTTTGTCACTAAATTAAACCTTTGAGTATCTGATAAAAAAATGTAGGAATTGAGGTCTCGCAGAATTATTTTGACCTTGCCAATATTTCATGAGTGCCACCGTAAATCATATGAATGGAGTAAAGTTGAAGTAATTTGTATATTTACAGTTGATTACTTCTGTTATACCCTTGAATATTTTTTTTTAGAGTCAAGAAAGTATAGAACCATCAAAGCAAAGGTGGTTCTATGGAGGAAAGCTATTGGGTGATAAGCTGCGTGTTGAAGACGCCAAGATTCCTTCAGGATATATTGTTCAAGTTATTGTAAATACTGAATCCATTTTAGATAAGCAAGCGTGACACTTGAGTTTGGTTATGCTATATTTTAACGAACCAAGCATTTACAGGGTGAGTTATTTTCAGATAATTTCCATGTTCATGAATAATCGAAAATGACGATCGCATTTTCTAATTTAAGGGGTATTTTCTGTTCGCATGTTCTCGGCAACAACGTGCTGTCGCTTTGTCCAAATGTCTGTAATTTTCGAAGTCTTTCCCGAAAATGTTCTCAAACGACTACGTTAGAACTGAAAACCTGATCGACTTGTAACTAGGTTGCGTTGGAAATGCAACATTTAAGTTCGTTAATGGACCAAATCGCCCTAACAATTTCGAAGTTATGGTCATTCGGAACTTTGAGCTTATTTCCCTAATATTTCAGAACTACTTGAGCCATTGGATTAAAACTTGAGAGTTACTTGAAGCAGACCGACGTGCAATTTGCGAGATTTGTTGGGATCGTATGGTTAGTAAATTGAAAAAAAAATTCGAAATTAAAATTTTTTATCAGATACGGAAAAAAAAGTTCGCACTGACATTGAACTCTATATTTCACAACTTTGTACCAAATTACATGTTGATCTGATTTCCATTTCCGAGATTATTGGGAAGAAATATATCAAATTTGTTAACGATGTTATTTCCGGAATAACTTGAAGGATGCTGATCCAATCATGATGAAATTTGAAAACGCTGATGCACAACTTTGTGCAGTATTTCGTGATGATCACGTCATTGAAAGAATTTGAAAAGAAATCTATTTTTTTTTCGAGTATGTATTCTATATTCGACGATCTTCTAATCATCTAATCCTCACTAAATTCCGCATGAACCTTCAAGTTGGCATTTTTCAATCTAATACTGGATTTCAATTCGATCCAATGGTTAATTTTGGAAATATTGGGAGAATAAAGTTTTGAATTCAGCCTTCGTAATGAGAGACCAAACCTACTGTACAAACATCGAAAGTCTGAAGTGTTTGTTCATTGTTGGCGCTGTTGTTTGCTATCGATCTTTTCTTGATCTAACAAATTTCTTTCCTGACTTTCCACACTGGAGTACTTTTGTTCTCAGATCGATCCACAGCTTCGTTATCTTCAATACGTTTCATATAGTAAATTTATTTCAATGTCTCCAAAATCCTTATTCTTTATTATTTGTTGTGGTGGATAACTTTCAGCTCGTGTGAACGAAGACAGTTTTGTTTTACACAAATGCTAAGACCTCAGAGTAACAAACAACATAGACGTAGCATACGTCATATTTAGAGGGCTATTGCCGTCCACAACATGTGATACAAAATTTGACACTTTGACCGCAATCAATATATATATATATATATATATTATCAAAAAAACCCAATTACCATATAATGGTGTAGGGTATTACACTTCAACTTAATTAAATTTCAGTATATACAAAATTAAAGTATTTCATTTCTATGTACAAATTTGGTCCACAGTTTCTTATCCCCAGCCATATTCCTTGCTTCATTCCATGTTTGTCCTCTCCTATTAATTATTTCAGTGATTGTTTCGTTCCACGTCAGCTCTGGTCTTCCTCTCTTTTTCCTCTTTTGAATTCTAGCTTCCCATATCTGTTTAACAGGTCTCTCCACATTTGCTCTGTTCAGATGTCCCCACCAGCTAAGTTGTCTTCTTTCTACGAAATCATGTATTGGTTCAATCTCTAGGTTTTCGCGTATTCTTTCGTTCCTTATCTTATTCATTCTGGTTACGCCCTTTACTCTTCTTAGGTATTTCATTTCTACTGCTTGGATTTTACTTTTCTGTTTATTGTTCAAGGCCCATGATTCGCATGAAAATGTCAGGGTAGGTCTATATATTGCTCTATACACGTTCATTTTTGTCCTTTGGGAAATTTCCTTTTTACCTATGAAACTCTTATTCATCGTATGGTACAATTTAACTGTGTTTTCTATTCTTTTATTAATTTCCACATCTTGTTTTCCCTCTTCATCTATTTCAACACCCAAGTATCTGAAATTTTTCACCTGTTCTATTGTTGTTTCGTCTAGCTCTATATTAAGTTCTTCTGAGTTTCCTATCACCATAACTTTTGTCTTGTCTTTATTTATTTCCATTCCATACTTTTTGACAACTTCATCCCATATCTTCATATTTCCTTGTAAATCGTCTCTTCGTCCAGTAATCACGATAATGTCATCTACAAAAGCACATTCTGATATTTCCACCCGCTGCATATTTTTGTGTCCTACGTGGAATTTTTTTGTTCTTCTTGGGCATTCCTTTAAAATCTCGTCCATGAAGATAATGAACAGTACCGGACTCAAACTTCCTCCTTGCCTTAGTCCTGTTTTTGTGTGGAATGTTTTTGATGTTCTATTGTGGCTTATAATCCGGTTTTTATTCAATCTATATATATTATAGATATTATATTATAGAATAGAATAGACCGCAATCAAAATAAACTTATTAACAAAGCAGTTGCCAACCTGTGATAAGATATTTCACTCAATTCACGGGATTCTCCACAAACACACTTCTTGCGTCCCATAGTGGGTAAACCCGCAAGATTTCCCGTCGCGAAGCTATAAGTGAGATATTCACATCATTGTGAGCAGTGTGAGCTCCTGAACAAAAAATATGAAGACCAACATAGGCGGTCTCTCTTTGTTTGGAAGATATGGGCCCCCAAAGTTCCAAATTGTTGCATTTTCAGATCCTTTTTTCCGCCATAAAAATCTAGTTCATAAATCATCTTTGAACCTTCAACCAACGAATAGATACACTTTCTTTCAAGAATATTCATTATTTAAAGGAAGCAAAGTGAAAATATTAGACAACAACTTAACCTATATTTCTACGAAATACTTCTCAATGTTAAAGCGGAGCTTGGCAACAGCGTCTTCTCATCGCTGGCCAACGTATTATGACCGAAGGGTAGTTGCTGGTGGGAAATATGAAATGATGGACAGTTGAAGGATATGATTGTAAGGAAAATGCTTCTGTCACTGAAGAAGAGGTGGTTATTCTAACATCAAAACAAAATAATTGAGAATATTTGTTTAAGGTTTCACTCTCAATATTTTCGTTTGAACTTTCTTTCTATCCCCTTCAAAATAGGGATGTTTTTATCTACTTCGTTTTTTGTTGTGTCTTCGAGATGGTCCCAGTTTAGAATGAGATTCAGGGTATTCCAATGAAATGGGGTATATAATAACCTCGATTTCATTGGAAATCTGGAAAGGGCGCGACCTATCACATATGAAAAAAATGTGCGTTGAAATATATGTCAGGGTGTATTCTCTTTCCATGACTATGTGTGACAACCTTGTAGATTTCAGTAGAAACGAATTCTCCTATCGGAAGATTTAGAGTTTCGCAGTAAACAGTAAGAACTAAGAACATATTTCATTTTTCTCGCCAGCAATAACCTGTCATTCACGAATACGCACGATGGCACGATTCCGACCGATGAAATTTGCGCCATTGCCAAACTTCACTTTTAGTCTGAGTCGAAATCAGAAGGAATAGAGGTTAAGTGGTTGTCCAGTAATTTCATTATTTTTTCATTAAATATTGGTTATTCTTGAAAAAAGTGTTGCTTATTGTTGGTTGAAGGTTCGAAGGTGATTTGTGAACTATACAGATGAAATGAGAGATCGTTTTTATGGTGGAAAAAGGGACCTGAAAACGACTCATTTTGGAACTTTGGGGGCCCATATCTTCCAAATTAAGGGAGACCGCCAATGGTCGATTTCAAATTTTTTATTCAGAAAATCACACTGCGTACAATGATGTAAATATCTTTTTAATGTCTCGGCGACGGGAAATCTTGCGGGTTTACCCCATAGTGAATAAAAGTATTCTAATAATTCAAAAAATATTGAAGTAAACAGCTAGAAATATCTAAAAACTCGTTAGAAACTCACCAAAACAACGGATGACAGATTGACCAGCAGTATACTGTTAATGCGGCATCGTTGCCAAAGCTCGGATTTCAGCAGGTAGATACTGAAAAGGGTAAGAATTCTTCTCACCACAAATTCGAAACTGAAGAAAAATGTCGATCATGAAATGTTTAAATTTCCATATTTAACCGAGGATTATTAAAATTAATATTTTTTATTTCATTTAATATACAATTACAATAAGATAATATCATTGCGCATTTCCAAATATATCACAATCTGACTACGTCGACAATAGGATGTTGCGGACACCCAAAAACTGCGTACAATCCCTCTATGTTGTTTGTTACTCTTAGGTTATGACTGACCCATCATATCAAATAATAATTATCGCACTCATATTATCCTCACGAAATTCTGCATGGACTTTCAAGTTGTAATTTTTCAATCAAGTACTGGATTTAAATTCGATCTAATCTTTATTTTTGGAAATATTGGGAAAATAAAATTTTGAATAGGAATATCCGCGAAATAATTCAGTGGATTTTAACGATTCAAGAATTCGGTCTTCGTAATTAAGGTGCAAACTTATTCTACATATATGGAGATTCTAAGTTATACATCATAACTTCGAAGAAAAAATTACTTTGAAACTCGATGTTTCTAGAGATGGTGTGGGACTTGATTACAAAGGTCGAAACCACCCAATTATTTCGTAGTATACCCATTCAAAATTTCAATTTCCCAGTATTTACAAAAATACATATTGGATCGAATTGAAATCCTGTACTTGTGAAAAAAATGGCAGCTTGTAGGATCCTGCAAAATTTTGTGAGGATAATACTTCTTGTCAGTGCTTTTCTAGATTCTTCTCATAAATATTCTTCAGTGCCAATTATATTTATACAAGCAGGTTCTAAAGCGTATGCCACATTCCGCATTTCGTTCGCCATCAAAGAAATGAATTATTTTCATACTCAGTCACTTCATTCATTTGATCGAAATATTATTTCAGGTGTTACTTATATCCACAATTTGATGAGATGATCAGCAGTGTGTTTAAAAAGTTGACTTCAACTGTTTTTAATTGATAATAAACTGAAAAATAATTGCAAAATAGACTTCAAGGTTGTGAATGAAATATTTTGTTAGTAACAATTGTTCCATCATTACAGTATCGTCAGTTGTTTTTCCAAATGGTTCTCAAACCTTGAACTGTTTTTCTACTTGAACATAGTTCATAATTTGTTTATGAATATTGATTTCTTCTCATATTAATGCTACCAAAAATTTGATTACTCTTGTACATTAACATTATTTTAATTTATTCATAGGAATTTATTTGAAAAAATAATTATGACCTCAAAATAAATTTCAAAGTTTTCACAATTGTGAATTTTAATTCAATGACATTTCGAATGTCTTCCATTTTTTTTTGCTAAATGCTTTATGTTTGAGAAGAGAATAATTGAGAGAACCATTCCTTTTATAAATCTCAGGATATTTATTTTTATAACATTCGATCAATAATAAAATGAAATATGTTCTGATTTTACTCACGTTTTCTACGAATTTCCTTGATGGGACACGAATATCTTAAACTATGGTGCATTTACTCTATTTAATAATGAAGATGTACTTAAGTTTAGTGGGATTAACATCATTTCAAAAGGTTCGAGTTTGGAACAATCAATGGATATTTGTTTATTGTATTGGTTGTTCAAAATGAGGATATTTTGAAAGGAAAAATAATGGAGTATATATTTCTGATGTCACTGAAACACAATATCGAATCAGCAAATACACCAGGGTTTCATACTTAAAATTCTAAGTCCCAGTTGCACAAAATCCTTGTACCTTTTTATTCAATCTATGTAAGTTACCATTTATATTGACCTCTTTTTTCTACTTGGTGTAGTATACTTCTGGTTAAATTGACTTTTATAGGATGCTCATGTCATTTTGTTCAATTTTCATGCCATTCATTATTTTAGTCAATAATGTTTATATTCTCTAAAGGACTGAATTTTTTGATTATTTCTATTCTTCAATGGAACTTGAATTTATTTAAACTTTTTGAGAGACTTTTTGAAGAATATATTATTATTAACTAAGTCATTAAGTATATATAGTAATTTATTTAATTTATCTTGTGCAATTCTGAGGGGTAAATTTCAAAAAGAAAATTCTATCGAAATTTGTTACTGAATAGCCTTTCCATTTGAAGTGTGTCATATTAGAAAAATTCATTTACCCCCTGCAATATTTTTGTATATCGATTAATATAAGCTGATATAACTCTTCAATATTATTATAATTCAGACCATTACTGATGAACATGTAAGGCACTATAATATGCTGACTATATTTTTATAAATTTTGTAATGTAACAGGAAAATTTCCTTTTGATTTTCGAAAAATTAAGTTGTTTTACATATTGCCTAAGATTTCTGGAGTTGTAGAGATTAATCAAAGTTGAAAATATGATGCTGCCATACAGGGATTCAAACATCAACATGCTCATCAGGTTCAGTTGAAAAATAGGTAAACCCGCAAGATTTCCCGTCGCGAAGCTGTAAGTAAGATATTCACACCATTGTAAGCAGTGTGAGTTCCTGAACAAAAAATATGTAGGTCAACATAGGCGGTCTCTCTTTGTTTGGAAGATATGGGCCCCCAAAGTTCCAAATTGTTGCTTTTTCAGATCCTTTTTTCCGCCATAAAAATGATCTCTCACTTCTCAAATCTAGTTCATAAATCATCTTTGAACCTTCAACCAACGAATAGAGACACTTTCTCTCAAGAATATTCATTATTTAAAGGAAGAAAAGTGAAAATATTAGACAACAACTTAACCTATATTTCTACGAAATACTTCTCAATGTTGTAGCGGAGCTTGGCAACAGCGTCTTTTCATCGCCGGCCAACGTATTATGACAGAAGAGTAGTTGCTGGCGGGAAATATGAAATGATGGACAGTTGAAGGATATGATTGTAAGGAAAATGCTTCTGTCACTGAAGAAGAGGTGGTTATTCTAACATCAAAACAAAATCATTGAGAATATTTCTTTAAGGTTTCACTCTCAATATTTTGGTTTGAACTTTCTTTCTATCCCCTTCAAAATAGGGAGGTTTTTATCTACTTCGTTTTTTGTTGTGTCTTCAAGATGGTCCCAGTTTAGAATGAGATTCAGGGTATTCCAATGGAATGGGTTATATAATAACCTCGATTTCATTGGAAATCTGGGAAGGGCGCGACCTATCACATATGAAGAAAATTTACGTTGAAATATATGTCAGGGTGTAACCTCATTCCATTACTATGTGTATCAACCTTGTAGATTTCATTCGAAACGAATTCTCCTATTGGAAGATTTAGAGTTTCGCAGTAAACAGTAATAACTAAGAACATATTTCATTTTTCTCGCCAGCAATAACCTGTCATTTACGAATACTCACGATTCCGACCGATGACATTTGCGCCATTGCCAAACTTCACTTTTAGTCTGAGTCGAAATCAGAAGGAATAGAGGTTAAGTGGTTGTCCAGTAATTTCATTATTTTTTCATTAAATATTGATTATTCTTGAAAAAAAGTGTTGCTTATTGTTGGTTGAAGGTTCGAAGGTGGTTTGTGGACTATACAGATGTAGTGAGAGATCGTTTTTATGGTGGAAAAAGGGACCTGAAAACGACTCATTTTGGAACTTTGGGGGCCCATATCTTCCAAATTAAGGGAGACCGCCTATGTTCGATTGCACATGTTTTATTCAGAAAATCACACTGCGTACAATGATGTAAATATCTTTTTAATATCTCTGCGACGGGAAATCTTGCGGGTTATATTGTCTTGTATCTCACCGAAAAATTAGTAGAGTTACATTCTTGTGAGGGACCAATATCGTGTGCTATGGTTCTCAAGATATTCTTCTAATAACTCCACTCATTATGATTGCAATTATAATATTCTGTTTCATTCTTTTCATGAATAATTCATTGAAATAGATATAACGATAAAATGAAAGTCAGTAATTGAAGGCAACATCACAGAGGCTGCTTCCAACTTCTATTTGTTTCTTTTACAATGAGACGTGAATCATCAATTGCAATTTTTATGCAGTGTGTATTCAACGAAGCACTTTGAAATAATTTGATTCACTCATGAAGGGCACATTGTCAAACTTTCAAATTGTATTAATCCATTCAAAGTTCAAGGTGAACTTATGAAACAATCAAGGTTTTGTTGAGCACCTTTCAAAGATTTTTTAATGTTTGTTATGCATTAGTGATAGAAAAATGATTGTTAATTTTTGAAGTTAGTGAATAAAAGCTCATTCAATATAAAGTTAATTTTATTCAATAAGTTACATAATGATAATAAATTCTTATTATATTCAACAAATGAGGCCTGCCAGCCAAGGTTTTCAATATCCAGTTCATATATTCGACAGATATGAGAATATTTTTCCAAATAATAATGAAAAAATAAAATATTTATTGTATGAATAATGAGAGGGTACTTTTTGGTCTGGATTAGAGAAAAACTCAATTTGACGGAATGCCGACGTTTCGATATATTTAATATCCTCTTCAGGGCTCTACAATAAATGACACAATAATTAGGGTGTGAACATGATAGAAAACAACATTATGATATTCTCGAGTGAAAAAAAAACTGTTAGGAACTCGGAAAAGCAACAAGTTAAACAGAGAACTGATCACAAACCTTGTAGGTATTAGCAAGGTCACAAAAATAACGGACAATGTATAAATAAAAATCGTCAATACAAAAACTATTAAAATAATTTTGAAACAATTAAAATAATTTTGAAAAATCGATTTCCATCGAAAAAAACAATAAGTTGTTGTTTCTCTGTTGTGAGTAACAACTTATTGTTTTTTTGGATTGAAATCGATTTTTCAAAATTATTTTAATTGTTTCAAAATTATTTTAATTGTTTTTGTATTGACGATTTTTATTTATACATTGTCCGTTATTTTTGTGACCTTGCTAATACCTACAAGGTTTGTGATCAGTTCTCTGTTTAACTCGTTGCTTTTCCGAGTTCCTAACAGTTTTTTTTTCACTCGAGAATATCATTATGTTGTTTTCTATCATGTTCACACCCTAATTATTGTGTCATTTATTGTAGAGCCCTGAAGAGGATATTAAATATATCGAAACGTCGGCATCCCGTCAAATTGAGTTTTTCTCTAATCCAGACCAAAAAGTACCCTCTCATTATTCATACAATAGTGTTACTTAGGTCGTTAAAGCATCATAAAATATTTAGATTTTTGGTAACCTCTTCAGTTCGTGTGACAACCAAATTGCAAAGGACAGGAGCATCAAAGAACCGCTCTGATGTAGGGCAGCAACAGAAACTGGTACATATGTTAATAAAGTTGTTATCCCCAAACCAACCTAGAACCAACAGGATTGCTTGATATTGAATCAATTATTCGACTGGCTATACACTTACCTGAAGCCAAGCCATGGTCACAAGACACTTAGCAGCTGTGTATGCCCTAGGTGGAAGTGTCCTCTTTCTGGACCACCACCAAAGTAATGTAATCAAAGAAAGTGTTGTAGTCCCTAAAATCCTATGATCAAACTGTACAGTTGTGGGATTTTCAGTTACATTCAAGAGTTTTGGAGAAAAAGCCATAATATCGTCTGGAATCCATTTGTCTGCCATTTTAGGAAAGGAATTATATACAAGGCCAGCATCTAAACCAGCAACAAAAGCACCTATAAATAATAAAAGTCAATATAATTTCATGCATAATCAATTTCATACTGAAATGAATCACCTGAAACAGCAGTTATAAACACTAATCCTTTACAACTATGAGCTAACATCCTAAACTTCCTTGCTGCTTTGATAATATTTTGTTGTGCTGTTTCTATTGTTTGGGCTGGCAAAAGATTATCTAACGCTGACCATAACAGAAGAGTGTAAAGAATAAATGCAAGTGATAAATGTGAAGCTAATCTGTACTGTGATACCCTTGGAATGTCACTTTGTCCATGAAAACGATCCTCTAGACCCGATTTCACCATATACCAACCCATCAGACCCTACAAAATTATAATTAATAGAAAAAATATAAATTGGATTTAAGTGGAATATAGAAACTAACTTGAGCTGCTATCAAAAGTCCAAACGCTGCAACTCGAATTTTCATACGTTTAGAAAGCATTCCCTTAAACCAGAAGTATGTAGCTGGCACAGCAAACACTGTTCCTATGGCTCTGCCCCACATCCTATGGCCAAACTCCATATACCATATCCATTTAAAGTCAGACAAACTGATTTCTTTGTTCTTTCTGTAAGATAAGTAAATTGTAAATGACAACTTGGGATATGAAGTGTACAATAATAGAAATAATCATGAACTAGGCTGTACTCTCAATATACAGGCTTGGAAAAGAGAGTCAGCAAGATTCAAAATTCACTATTATTCTAACTAGGGTCGGAATGCAATGGACAAGTGGAAGAATCAAAATGTCAGCTCGATACCATATGGAATATACGACAGTTCTCCTGCAATGGTAAAGTGGACGGGGCTCTAGGCTCTCAAATGCCTTTGAATCACTCAAATCAGTTCCACTCAAAACACGAGATGTGTTCTAGTAGATATGTTGAAAATGAATTCGATAATTTAATTCCATTATATACCAGGAATTCATTCATCACAATGAATGACTCAAAGAATGATTATTTAGGATCTTTTTCGCCCTAAATTTTTCTAGACCATGTCAAATTAATGAAATTTTGTAAAACCATGATAAAAATCTAAGCAATATCTTATTCACTCGTGAGTCATTGTTTTCCTTAACACTCCATTACACGCGCTCTGCGGTAGAACACCAATGCACGCGTCGTATCTGTGAGATACAAAATCAGTTAATTGAAGAAATACATGCTGTAACTGAATATTTCGCGTTTCCTTAGTGAAAAAATGCACAGAAAATTGAAGAAAGCTTTGAATAGAAAATACAATAATTTTTATCGTCAATCAAAGTATATAAATATATACAACAATGTGAACTCTGGTAACATACGCATAAAATTCAGTTGTTTGTGTTTGTAATGGCACAGGTATGTCAGTCCAAAAGTAAATAAAGATAAGTAACATCAAGTATACGGTCAATTATCCCTGTAATATAAGAAATTTAAAAAACATTTATGTATTAACGAACAAAACAAATATAGGACTCTATGAAAACGGGGTACTTATTTCATTACTAGTAAGGAGATAACAAAAATATCACAAAACATAAGAGAGGCCTCTTTTAACAACTACTTGCTTTTGGAGAAATTCAGTCTAAAAAATTTTCATTACTTTCTCGAACAACATTACAGCAACCAACACAAGAATATTCACAGTGGTGCAGGCCACATTCAAAGAAAGTATATTATTTGATCAGTCTTGTCGTTGTCGTTGCTCTCTTATGAATTCATTACCTAGTTCACGAAGAAAAACTCGGCGAGGTGGCACGTTTTGGCCATTTCCCAAAGAAATGACTTGGCCATTCATACCATCAACATTTAAAATGGTGGAAAAAACCACCATTGGCCATCTTCTCGTTCCTTCCTGGACATTTCATGCTGAACACATTTTGTCTACCATGTCTACACCAATTTATGTCGATTGTAATAGATAATTATTCCTGTTTTTTTTTCTCTCCACTTTTTTCATCAGTATCTCCATCCGTATGCATACTGGAGATCAAAAGCACATTTTTCAAACACTTCTTCATCAGAGTCGATGTCCTCTTCAGGAACCTCTGTAATGATTTTTGATTGTCCTGAAGCTGAAGAACGAGGGCGTTTTTCATCATCTCCTGAGTCTTGTTCAACATCACTCATGTGACAGTTATCTTTTTCTAGTAGAAGTTCGTGTATTACTTAGATGTTACGAGGATCATTGAGATCTGATGTCAAATGAGTAGTCATATGTGATATAACAGGAATACAAGCGTATAGTATCTGTGAGATACTGGAGCACCTATCTGTTACTAAATGCCGATTTCTTTAGCAATATTAATAATCAGAAGGCAACACTAGGTTCACATACTAAAACAAATGAACACTTATATTCGAAAATAATGTTTTTTGGAATACTTACATTTTTGCACGCGCCGTATCTATAAGATACACAGTGTCAAAAAACACCCCCAGCTGGACGCATTGGCAGTCAATGCTCAGCTAAAGTATTAAGTAACGCGAGCATGTGGAATAGGAGGAAGGGGGACGACGTCGACCTTCACGAGACCAACATTTGATGAAAAACTCTCAACTATGTATCTGCCAGATACATAGCGTGTAATGAAGTGTTAAACAACCTACAGTAGTGAGATATTGGTATAGGAAGAATAAGCTTGGAAGTATTCCTGTGTATACCCAGTACCCTAAAAAACCTTGGACAGGAATTGGGAACTTCTGCGAAGATGCCAGCGCCCTAACGGATAAATTTGGAACCTGTCCAAGCTAGTAGTTTTATCATTGTATAAAGACAACATATACAATGGTTTTATGTAAACAAACCTTAAAAATGTGGCGGAGATGTGGAGAACGAATATTTATTGAGCAGAGCTTGAATATTTAAAGAAATTATTATAATTTTGTGTAAGATTTCGTGAGAAGGAACTTTTCGTTTGGATGACGATATAAAATCGTACTTTAAATCGTTCCTGGGTGATAATTTCGGTGTTATATTAGTATATGTTGCTTGGTGGATCAAAATGAACCAATATCTGAGTTTACTTGAATTTCTGGAAAAAAAGGCACCTCAATAAGTAATTTAAGGACTCTTATTTATGTAAAGAAGTGTTGAATGAAGGCTGTATTATGTGGTTAATCTAGAATCAGTCCAAACGATATGACTTGTTCTTTGTTTACAAACGAGTGAATCAATAAAATGAAAACAGATTTTCTGCTTTAGTTCTTTCGCATCGTATTTCTAAAGAAAAGGAAACATATAGACATATAATTGATTTCACTTTCATATAACAGCAGCTCAAGATACACATACAAAATGAAAAATGTCACAGCTGGTTCAACCTACCTACATATAGAAATGGCAAGTATTGTATTTATATGAATAACTTCAGCTATCATCAACTCTAACAATATATCTAGTTTTTGTCAGGTTTTCAACCAGATCACTCTTTTAGAATATGATTTTGTGTAGTATGTGAATTAGGTAGCTGCAGAAGTGCTCGGTAGTTTCTCTGCAGCATTTTTCTTCAAAATTCTCTTATTTTCATTTACACCTGAAACCATCATGACATGAAGTTGTTTCGAAATGAATACATTGTAGGTAATTTACCTTTATGAAAATAAACATCTTCAGAGAAATGCAGTGACATACTTTCATATATTTTGTGACCTGTTTTCCAATCTTCAATTTTTAAAGCTAGGCCTTTCTTCTATCATTGAGTTCCCTGTCAAATGCTGTTTCCAAATTAACTTTAATTTCATTTGGCTTTGGAAAAAATGAAAACTAGAGGCACTAGATGATCCTTTCTTCTTTGACCATGAATAACATTGAGTTGAGGCACACAACAATAGTCATTTCGGCAGGATGCCATTTCGAATTAATACAATCGAAAATTTTAATCGGAAAGAAAGGAATCGATTGATGAATATTACAAACACTTTCGGTATACCAAAATTTCAACTCT
The DNA here is from genome assembly GCA_958510865.1 of Myrrha octodecimguttata. Taxonomy (NCBI): domain Eukaryota; kingdom Metazoa; phylum Arthropoda; class Insecta; order Coleoptera; family Coccinellidae; genus Myrrha; species Myrrha octodecimguttata. Next base: position 13,929,012 of record OY294063.1, on the reverse strand, counting down.
GAGAACAACACAAAAGCTCTAAAATGAACTCCAAAAGTAAGCAAATTATGTTAACAGGCACGTCGAAAAACTACTAGCTTGGAAGTGTTCGAATTTCTATCGCCAGAGGGCGTATCGCTTAGCAGTAGTTGCGAATACTTGGGAATTACGTCACATATTTCGTTATAATAGATTTGCTTACACTGTTTGACTCATGTTGAATTATCTGAACATTTAATTTAAATATGTCTACCGTCGATTGCACAATTTTTAGAATTTGTTATTGTTTTCCAATTTCGTACTCTCATTTATTTTATCTTCAAACCAGTTATGGCGAAAAAGAACCTAAGTACCTATTTTCACAGTCGTCTCTTCGATATGGTATCGTGCTGAGATTTTGAGTTTTCCACTGGTCAATTGGGTACTGAGTTTGGTTCACGCTGACTTTTGCATCTTGTCGACTGTGTTTTCCAAGCCTGTATACTAATTGAATGATAGGTGAGTGCGCCTTATTGCAACTCTAGAAAATCTAACTGATGAATCTCTTGTACGGGCGGCTCAATTGATTTATTGAAAAAGACTGTAGCGCACGTCCTCTCTCAGCCCTTACTATTGTCACTTGCGCCCTATACTTGTGTGTTAAGTACTCAACGTTACCTGCTAACGCTGGCCGCATCAGTAAACTAAGAGGGGCGCTAGTGCTTAAGCTACATTCAGAATCACTTCGCGGGCGGAGTGCGACTTCGACACGAAATTTACCGGACAAGCACGTCCGGTTTGATTAAATCACAGCCTTTCTTTAATACAAGCCAGGAAATCTGGCAACGCTGAGGAGGTGCCCCCCCGTCTATCTACGATATACCCCGAACCCTATGCATTTCACGGCAATTCTATTAGTTTTTACAGTAGCAGGTGGTGTTTAGTGTGTTTCGCGAACGCGTTTTGGTTTGACAAGTGGGTGAAATCAGTGCAATATATACATACCAGGTGATAGTAATAGTGTAAATAGTGAAATTCCCTTTGGATTACTTCTTTTTCTTGTGAGTATCGTTTTGACACCATAGGCTCAGGAAAAAAACATTGTTTTAAATGATGAAGTGGTCTTATCAAAATTTTGTAGTCGGGATCAAAAATATATTTTATGTGAACTCTCTGTTCATAGCATTGAATTGGACTGTTATTATTCAGAATTCAAAGAAACTTTTAGTTGGGTTTGAATTCTAACTTTATTCTAAATTAACTTTGTTCAATTTTCGCCAATTTACTTCTAAATAATTACGTCAAAAATAGAAATATTAACGTCATTGCTGAAAAAAATAAAAAGCGGAAAAATCTGGGAGATAGTAACAATTCACCACTGATAAAAACAAAAGGTTAGAAACTTTAATCTGATGATGTCAACATTCACCCTATTCGAACATATATCCATTATAATATAGTTTTATTTTGAGAATTTTATTTGAGTTCACAACAGAAGGAATGCGCATGTGCGACAGTCGGAACGAAATGCATGTCGAAGTCGAATTGAATTCATACAAGAAATTTTGTCGACCAACTTGCGTGCTGGCATGATTTTAATTCTGAATGACAGCATTGAAATCCATACGCTGAGTACGCCAAACCAGGGCGAAACATGATAACCCAAAAGAGGTTGAAGTTAACTCGCAAAAAATCAAAAATCTTTTAAGTGAATCTATTGCTGAGAAGATGGCCTGCATTATTCGCAACTACTGCTAAGCGATACGCCCTCTGGTGATAGAAATTCGAACACTTCCAAGCTAGTAGTTTTTCGACGTGCCTGTTAATCTAACGTAATTTGCTTACATTTGGAGTTCATTTTCGAGCTTTTGTATTGTTCTTCGAGTTGAAATTTTGGAATACCGAAAGTGTTTGTAACATTCATCAATCGATTCCTTTCTTTCCGATTAAAAATTTCGATCGTATTAATTCGAAATGGCATCTTCCCGAAATAACTATTGTTATGTGCCTCAACTCAATGTTATTCATGGTCAAAGAAGAAAGGATCATCTAGTGGCTCTAGTTTTCATTTTTTCCAAAGCCAAATGAAATTAAAGTTAATTTGGAAACAGCATTTGGCAGGCAACTCAATGACAGAAGAAAGGCCTAGCTTTAGAAATTGAAGATTGGAAAACAGGTCACGAAATACCTGAAAGTATGTTCACTGCATTTCTCTGAAGATGTTTATTTTCATAAAGGTAAATTACCTACAATGTATTCATTTCGAAACAACTTCATGTCATGATGTTTTCAGGTGTAAATAAAAATCAGAGAATTTCGAAGGAAAATGCTGCAGAGAAACTACCGAGCACTTCTGCAGCTACCTAATTCACATACTACACAAAATCATATTCTAAAAGAGTGATCTGGTTGAAAATCTGACAAAAACCAGATATACTGTTAGAGTTAATAATAGCTGAAGTTACTCATATAAATACATCAATACTTTTCATTTCTACATATAGGTAGGTTGAACCAGCTGTGACATTTTTCATTTTGTATGTGTATCTTGAGCTGCTGTAATATGAAAATGAAATCAATTATATGTCTATCTGTTTCCTTTTCTTTAGAAATACGATGCGAAAGAACTAAAGCAGAAAATCTTGTTTTCATTTTATTGATTCACTCGTTTGTAAACAAAGAACAAGTCATATCATTTGGACTGATTCTAGATTTACCACATAATATAGCCTGCATTCAGCACTTCTTCACATAAATAAGAGTCCTTAAATTACTTATTGAGATGCCTATTTTTCCAGAAATTCAAGGAAACTTAGATATTGGTTTATTTTGATCCACCAAGCAACATACACTGAAATAACACCGAAATTATCCTCCAGGAACGATTTGAAGTACGATTTCATATCGTTATCCAAACGAAAAATCCCTTCTCAAGAAATCTTACATAAAACTATAATAATTTCTTTAAATATTCAAGCTCTGCTTAATAAATATTCGTTCTCCACCACATTTCTAAGGTTTGTTGACATAAAACTACTAGCTTGGACAGGTTCCAAATTTATCCGTTAGGGCGCTGGCATCTTCGCAGAAAATCCCAATTGTTCTGAATCTGAGTAGCGTAACATTTGTACTTCTAGTATGGAAAACATTTCATGTTCCGAATAGAATAAGTTCAAACAATGATAAGTGTTAATTTTTCGTTATTACATCAATCATATATCAGGATTCTACAATTGACCCCATGACCCTAAAGGTGCAAACTGATTGACACTATTGTCACTTGAGCGATGACTGTTCATATTTGTCTGTCATGATTATAGGCACTTGTTAACAAAATGAGTACTTAGTTATATGAGGTCGTTGAGTACAAATGATTAGGAATTATAAATATATTGAAAAGCATTTTTGCGACTATTGTCTTGGAGAAATTATGTATTTATGTACTAAATTGCAATCATGTAGTGACGATAGGTGGCAGTTTGAAATACCACATTGACCACATGGAAATAAATTTTTATATATAATATAAAATGTGGTATTTCAGGAACTATCACGCGTTTTCATAATGACATATCAGCCATAACTTTCTGACATTCGGCAAAACAATTGCACGATTTCTATTTTTTGTCGGGTTCATGAGTACAAGCCTTTAATCTATGTCATACATTCTTACATTTTGAATTCTGGGTATTGTTGATAATTAGCAAACTCTGCTTGCCATTCTTCTTCTGTCCAAGGCATTTTCTCACCCAAAAGCTTCCATGTTACCATAGAGAGTCCAGATTCTGTCAGTCTAGTAACACCACCTTCATTTACATGGAAAAAACTATTATTTGTATGTCTTTAACTGTTTCTAGTTAGTACAATATTTCCAGCAATTCTGTTTGCATTTGAAATAAATTCGAGAACTCATCTGAATAATTTTTGTCCATCCAGAAATAATCTTGGCATGCTTTGATTAGAATTCAACGAAGCATAATGACTTAGGTACCATAATAATAATAATAGATACTTTGATTTTAAAAGTGAATAAAAAATTTGGAGACATCCTTTGATGATATCCCATATGCAATGTTCCAGAACAACTTCTTGTAACTTCCAAATCTTTTTCAAATCAGAATCAAGTAATATACTGAACGTTTTGACCAATATTTACTTATACTATTGGGTATGTAACAGAAAGGCACAATTTTATTACAATCCATAGCATGATGGTGTGAAAATTAAAAAATCATTTAAATAGACTTCAAAATTTTAATTACAAAGAGTATAACTATTCATTTTATTGCACAATATTGCAAGTGACATTTTTCCATGAAATTTAACACCCGCCCTTGCTACACTGGATTTAAAACCATTTATTTAATTATCTATTCTGATTCAGAAGTTATGCATATATCTGGTTGAGTTATTCAACGACTTGTTAATTTTATGATTTCCTCCAAAACTTTACATATTGATTTAAATAAGGCATTATATGAGATAATACTACCTAAAACTACTGCAACGAAAACCATTCCGCTGCATGTTAAAAGCCAGTATCCTACAGACTTCTTTCCATTATTATTTTGGGTAGACTTTTGAACAGAACCTCTAACAAGATTATTACTGATGAGAGATGTAGCCTACAATAACATATGTTAGAAATTTTTGTTTTGTTATGTATCATTAAATTCGGTATCACCTTCGATTTAGATAATAATTTATATTGTCCAGAGGAATTGAGGCTATTATAAGATCTTGGATTATTTTTTAATATGTTCACAGAATTCCTAGTATTCCTTAACACTAATTGGTTGAAACCATTTCGCGAATTTACAAGATTATTGACTAAACGAAAACAGGAATACATTTTTGTATTTTATGGTACTCGGTACTGCTAAAAAAACACAAATTTACGCTGTCTCCTTGTTTCTCCTGCCTCAAAATAAATAAACATAAAAACATAACCTTAATCTCAACTTAATGACACTGGCCATAACCATAGATGTATAAAAAAAGAATCAATGTAAGTTTTTTACATCATGAGTGGAATAATATCATTGTTTCAAACAATGATGATATATCATGGCGACAGTGTCTTCTGATTGCAGCTGATGTAGAAATGTTTCGAATTTGTTTCCTTTTTAATTGACCTGGAAACTGATACGTAAACGATAAATATCATTTTACATGGTATTCTGTGTTCTCAAAGTCATATGATTCTTTAAACTCATATGTCAAAAAAGCAGTCATATGATTTGTATTGATTGGGAGTACTAATAAAATAATTCAAGTTTTTTTCGAAAATGGGAGCAGCAGCATTACCTTTTATAGTATTTACTGTTCTTTGGGGTGCTGTTGGAGGTGTGGCCCCATTTTTTGTACCTAAAGGTCCAAACAAAGGGTAAATTTTATATGTAGTGATATATTTCAATCTAAAACGTTTGATTTTCAGAATTATTCAGGTTTTACTTATCCTAACTGGTGTTTGCTGTTGGTTGTTGTAAGTTGATTTATCGATGGTTAAACGAATGTTGATTATTAATATTTTAATAATTTCAGTTGGCTCTGTTGCTATGTCGTTCAAATGAATCCTCTTATTGGACCTAAACTGGAGAAAGAAACAGTTCTTATTATTGCCAAACAATGGGTGAGCTTTCTCAACACATCTTCTATTTGAAACCGTTTTTCTTTAAATGCTGAATGCGAATTTTTGTCTGAAGGTCGGTTGATGCAATATAACAATAGTCACACATAGGCCTAGTGTAGTGCCAATCTTTCATGGTTGCGACTGTGACTATTTTAAATGAATAGATCCCTAGCACATAATGGGATTACCTGTATGATTGGTGGTAAACATTAAATTGTATAAATTTTCCAAACTGAATGCAAATGTTCAATTTAGTGGATGGATCTAGCATAAAATCTGAAAAGGATGACAGGGTAATTTTTTTTTAGGATTGGAAAAATGGGAGTAGCATAGCATAGCATATTCCATGCCTCCACTAGCTCTGTCTCGATCATATTTCAGGGATTCCCAACCTTTCACCCTATCAGACTCCCTAACCTTATACTAGAAAATACTATGCCCCCTAGAGGCTGAAATGGGAAGTATACATTTCAATATTCAATACAAATTGTGGGTAAACTTTAAAATTTCGGAGGTTTGCAGACATTGATATTGGTTTTTATTATACCGAATTTTGCGCTCTCTCTTACTTTCGAAGTTGTACCTGCATGAACTACACTAACTCCGCTGACTTCCAATTCTCAGTGCAGCTGAGTGTAGTCACAGAATGAGTGTAGTTAGTGTAGTTTAATCTGTTCTCAAGATTCTCACAGAATACAAATATATCATAGATATCGTCACAGAAAAAAATTATATTTTGTGTTAACGTTATATGATGAAAATTAATTTCTTCCGAAAATAATCACACCTACAGAACAAAACACGTTCAACCAGGAACCATAGACAACAACAGAAGATACACGAATGCAGCCGGAGAAATCAGCGCCAATGCCAAACTTCACTTTTAGTATGAGATAAAGTCAGCAGAATTTAAGGTTAAAACGGCTGTTTTATATTGGCGATTTATTTCATTCTATATGGAATAATCTTGGGAAAAGCGGTAATGGCGATCGTGTGAGAAGTGAGCTAAAAATGTACCATATCTGAACTTTGGGGGCCCATTGGTTCGAATCTGAGAGAGCTCCAAATTTTTGTCTTCTGATTGGATTCCAGAAGACAAAAATAACGTAAGTGAACAAAAATCGTATCAAGATCTGCAAACCTCTGAAACTTTAATTACTACTAAAATTAGGAGTCATTATTCGGTTATGGAGATCAACTGACATCTCGATTTTACAAATCGTTCGTTCCCTTTGGAACACTATACGCCCCCCACCGAAGTGGGGTGCGCCTCAGTGGTTTGGAACTCCTGCTCTTTCTCTAAATCTGAAATGAAATGAGATGGGAACTAAGAATGAATCAATAAGATTGACTGATTTTAAAAAAGCTGCATTTTGTTTTGTTGATCTTGATTTCAACCTCATTTCAGTCAAACATTGTTCTAATTGTAAGATCTATCTTTGTTCTTTTTACACAATGCTAGCTTGGTGAAGTCATGCTAATTGAAGTATTTATTTTTTCAGGGTCAACCAGTTGAAGAGTAACTTAATCGAACGTTTTGCTCCTTCATTCAATTGAATGTAATTTGAATTTCCTGTTACAATCTTTAAATGTATTTATATATATATTGTTTTGAAAATAGTTTTGTTCACTTTTGTGAATTTGTATAGATGAAATTATCAAAATAAAATTTTCTTTTGAATTTCATTTTTCTGAAATATGTAAACTTCTCTACCTTTATTGAAATAAAAGAAATAAGTATATTACTCCATGTTCTGAGAGAGTTGATGAATCGTATATAAATTAGTCATATTCTCTTTTAAAAACTACTCATTCTCCATTACAATTTTTTTTCTCAGAAGTCAAGAATAGCCTACGATATGTACTATTAGCACATATGACACGGATGTTTCTCAAACATAAACTGATAAAACGACGAAAGTCATCTTTATAAATGGGGTGTCTTTTATTTTGAACGCCTAACGTGAACTCCAATTGTAATGTCAAGTTGATGAATCAAGCTCTCTAAACCCCTTGCAACCATAAGAGAACACTACTAAAAATTTTTTGAGTGTCTTCTCGCCCAATGATAACACTTAAGGGCCGGTATTATAAAACTTAACTGGAAGTTAACTTTAACTGAAATTTTGACAGTTATGTTAGGACATAACTGTCAAAACTGTCAGTTAAAGTTAAGTTTTATAATATCGGCCCTAAGCAGCTACGGATTAATTCAGCCTTTGATATCCCCATGCTCAACTCAATTGGATTCATCCCCAGAGTAACGAACAACATAGAGGGACTGTACGCAGTTTTTGTGTGTCCGCAACATTCTTTTCCGACGTAGTCAGATCGTGATTTATCTGGAAATGCGCAATGATATTATCTTATTGTAACTGTATATTATGAATCAGATAAAAACATTGATTTCATTAATTTTCGGTTGATTATGGAAATTTAAAGAGTACATGATCGATGTTTTTCTTCAGTTTCGAATTTGTGGTGAGTTTCTAGCGAGTGTTTGGATATTTCTAGCTATTTACTTCAATATTTTTTGAATTATTACAATACTTTGATTCACTATGAGACGTGAGAAGTGTTGTTGTTTGTGGAGAATTCCGTTGATTGAGTGAAATATCGTATCACAGGTTGGTAACTGCTTTGTTTTGATTGCGGTCAAAGTGTAAAATTTTGTATCCCATGTTGCAGAGACAGCAATTGCCTTCTAAATATGACGTATGCTACCTCTATGCTGTTTGTTACCCTGAGGATTTATCGTACTTGCACTACGACCACTGACTATATTCTGTGCCACTCAGGGCTGGGCAGTATTTCAATTACTTGTAATTGAAATACAAATACGTATTTTGTATTTGTATTTCAATTACTTCTTGAAAATGTATTTTGTAATTGGTATTTCAAATACCTGACGCTGAAGTATTTTGTATTTCGATACTTTTGTGTTCGAAATACTCTCGAACAAATACATCTAGCGCTGAGCGCTCTACAGAAAATAGTCCCTGAATCTCCCTTCAGATGGCGCGACGTTCATCTGCTTCATCTAGTTCTTTTGCTAGCAATCATATTTTCGGCAAATGAAAGGAAGAAAAGGTCCTGCGCAATGGTCATTTCATCATGGAGTTAGAGTTAGTCAACTTCTAAAAACGATAAGAGCAAAGAGCTTACCATCCATGAACATTATGCTAACATAAAAAATCTAGAAAAGCACTGACGTGAAGTTAGAAGCTTTTACGCGCTTGTTCACATTGCGAAATGGTGACTTGGAAATTTCAATGAAATAGGAAAATTAAAAAAAAAAAATTCAAAAAACATTTTCGAATTTTCCCATGGATAATTCTTCTTATTGACACTGTTCATATTCCAACCAAGTTTCATTCCGATCAGATGAATATTTTTCGAGTTATTGAAAAATCAAAATTTCAAATGGCTGTAGCACAAAAACCATTAGGCAGATTTGGCCCATCAACGAACATTACCGAGATATTTAGGATCTCAACCTAACCTGAAAATTTCAAGACTCTAGGTCCTTCCTTTCTAAAGTTACAGCGCACACGGTCAGACGGACAGAATCAATTTTGACCACGGATTCTTCATCAGTGAGCCCAACCCAGTCGTTTGAGACCAATTTCGGCTCAAAATTCGAAAATTACAGATATAGAGATGAAATGATAACGCGCTGTTTCCCAGAACAAACGCGTAAAAATGTGTTCAAACAATATAACACAAGTATCTGCCCATCAGGACCTGTAGAAAGATTGTTTTCTTTAGCAGGTTTTATTCATTCCCCAACAAGAGGCTGTTTGTCTGATACTAAATTCAAAATTCTTGTGTTTCTGAAAGGAAATTCTTTATTTAGCGATAAAATAGCTGAGCTGAATTAGTTGTACTCTTTTCACATTTTACGTAACACCTGAATGTATTTTGTAATTTGTATTTCAAATACAAATAGTTAAAATACTGTATTTTGTATTTTATATTTCAAATACCCGACTTGAAAGTATTTTGTATTTCAAATACCTGAGAAAAAGTATTTTGTAATTTGTATTTCAATTAAGCCAAGCATGTATTTGCCCAGCCCTGGTGCCACTGACCACGTTGAAGTTGCCTTAATATTCAAAACGAGTTTCTCGAAAGCGAGAAGCCGACTTGCGATGTCGCCTTTTCGCGGGCACTGTGGCACATAGAAAAATTTGCTTGATGGGCACCTTATTTATGCTGTGGTCGTGCTCATAGAGATATATACGTATTTGACACATACCATAATCATAATCTTTTAAAGTCAAAATGACGTTGTTGAGTTTCATTTATCAAAACTATTATGTTTCATAGCGAATTTTCCAATGGATACTGGTGCTGGGATGACCAAAGAAATGCTGTATTTTATAAGAAAACTTCAGAGTAAGTTTAAAGATTTTTGTAAATTTAAGGACCATAAATGATTACGTGGCCTTCTCCATTCCGCCATAGTTTTTGTTGAAAAATCTGAAATGCGTTCTAGCAAATTCTTCTCTACCCGTGCTGTGAAATATACTCATCGATAAAATACAACTATAATAAATTATTAGAAGAAATAACATTTTCAACTTAATTTTAGACAGACGAATAATTGAGTAGTTAAAGCCATAAGGTGGTCTCGGAAACTTGAACGGATTAACACGGTTAACTTACCTGGGTCACCCAAATGAGATAGATATGCGTTCAACATCTGCCATTTTAGTGATCCGGGTAAGTTACCCGCCTCAGATCGAGTTTCCGAAACCGCCTTTTGATATCTATCTACGGTTAAGAGTATGCTTCGGTATTAATTTTTGTATTTGTATTTTTCTGATTATCCTAGACGTCAAGGAAACCCCTCCATCAGGAGCTTGTGCGAGTTAGAATATAGGGTGTGTTTTGGGTAGGCTTTGTTACTGTGTCCTCCCGCCATCCTAGGAACAACACTGTTAATTAAATCATTTCATCTGTGATAAAATTTCGAACTTTTAGTTTTTCGTGATTAATCTGGTACAATAATTTTTCTAGAAAACATTGAAAAATTTAACTGCGTCGATATTGTTAAGATATTTTCAAGATCTTCTGTAAATCCAAAAAAACATCAGGTAAAGTGAACGATATTCGATATAACGGTACACTTAGGGATCGTCAATTAATTCGAGAACCAGTAATCTACGGAGCAACAAATCTTACGAAGTTTTGTCGCACATCCGATCCCGATCCCAAAGATTAAAGCTCTTTAATCTTTGACAGATCCAAATCAATACATGAAGTTGAACCAGATTACTTTATTTCTTGTTGGAGACAAAATCCAATTCCGAACATTTTTTGATAGAATCAAGTGTTTTGAAGTCATGCGTACTATAATAATGCTGGTCAAGTCATTCTCACATGATGGAGCTGTTTGGCCACAAAATTCATTTCTCCCCGAATTTGATAGTTTTCTAGTAAAAATGCTTCAATGGCTTAATCACTTTTTGAAGGTGACTTTCAACCAGTAAAACACAACTCAGTCATTATTTCCGAATTCCACATCAGTTTCCTTTTCCGAAGTTCCGCGCTCATCATCGAGATTCAACTTTTAACTTCCATTACAACAGTACTATGAATGAGTATAAGATTAAAAGATTGGAGGTTTTTCTCGATTGATCATCGAGATGGTGGAATTCTACCAAGCATTTACTCTTCTCCAAATTTGAATCCACCCTGAAAAATATACTCTATTTCGTAGCGAACCACCTCACCATCAAATAGGAATTATCCATGAAATAGCTTATTTACTCGAAATTCATCTCCAATCCCGATTGCTTCAAAAACACGATATCCTCTGCTACGCAATAACCAGAATGAACAGAAACCGAGTGAACTACCTGCCAATGGACGACCCCGAAGCCAGAGTTCGCTCGGGTGGTTGTTCCGCGTAGCCCATTAAAGCCTCAAATCGCTTTCAGTGAACGAAGAGGCTAAAGGTTTTGATTTGATGCTGTGGGATGCATTACTGCTTTTCCGTTAACCTACTTATCCAACAATGATATACAAAACTGCACACAGTCCGGCCAATTTAGACATAAAATTAGTGATCAAATAAAGAAAATTCCGACAGAGCCAAACCTTCGTAGAGACCTTAGGTTTACCACAAGGAATAAAGTGTCAAAAGTCCCAATCAGTCCCATGTGCGCTAAGGGACTAATTCGGGGCCCAAGGTCAAAATTTTAGGTTTTTTGGATTTTTCTCGAAAACGGTAAGTTTTATCGAAAAAGTACTTTTGAGCAAAGTTGTAGATCTTAAAATTCTCTATAAAAATGGTCCCGATGATTTTTTCTCTAAGACCCACTATTTCCCCGCAAAAACTGCCCTAGCACTCTCACGGCATATAAAAACCAGGAAATTGCTGAAGATATTTACAGTTTGTAGATGGATTTGAAGAAAATGTATGTTGTTGCTCTATACTGAAACATCATGGAAGAAGACTTCAAAGGAAATTTAGCAGACATTGGACAATCATTCTCAAAAAATTCTCAATCTCCATGGGATATAGTTAGGTTCATACAGCATTTAATGAGGATAATATAATAAGAAGATCACAGAATATTGACTATTTGGAAATTTTTTCAAATTGTTCTAATGACACGATCATCACGAAATTTTGCAAAAAGTTGTCTTTCAGCATCTTCAAACTAGCTGCGAAGTTTTATCATGATTGAATCAGTATGTCTTGAGTTGTAACGAAAAAAAGCAAAAAACTGAAATTTGGTACACTGCTGTGAAATATGAAGCTCAAAGTCAAAGTAGAACATTTTTTCGAATATGATGAATATTTCTGGAAAGATATTGCAGTTATGATGAAACAATAATTTTTTTCTCGAAACTTCTACATTCTGTGGCTCAAAAGTTAAAAGGTTCTCTCAACTTTTCTTCCTAAAATAACTTGCAGATTCACACCCTAGAGGGTCAGCATCATATTCGGAAATACCCTGTTAGTCTGGTCAATTTAGACAATTGAAATAAAGAAAATTCCGACATAGCCAAATCTTCGTAGAGACCTTAGGTTTACCACAAGGAATAAAGTGTCAAAAGTCCCAATCAGTCCCATGTGCGCTAAGGGACTTATTCGGGGCCCAAGGTCAAAATTTTAGGTTTTTCGGATTTTTCTCGAAAATGGTAAGTTTTATCGAAAAAGTACTCCTGAGCAAAGTTGTAGATCTTAAAATTCTCTATAAAAATGGTCCCGATGATTTTTTCTCTAAGACCCACTATTTCCCAGATATTGCGCTTGTAATAATCACGTTCTACATAATATGCACACATTTCCACACCACCTGTGAGGTAGTGTACTCGGCGCGTTTTTTTTTGATGTGATATCCCCGGTAGGCCTATTCCACGAAACTTTTTGACGTTATTTTCAGGAACAATAATTATTTAATAGTATGAAGATTATTTATATGGGTTACTGAGTTTAACTGTCGTTCTAACTTTTTTTTAATACTTTAATCTGACTCTTCATATTCAACTTCAACAATCATGTTTTCTTCAATTTCTTCTTGTTCTTCTTCTACTCTTTCCTGTTGATGAATGCTTATAAATCGTTCAAATGAAGATGAATCAGTTGTCTCTTCATCAAAATCACATGAATCTTCCTCTCTTGTATTTAATTGAACATTTGAGCAAGAGACACCTTAGCAATTGGTACACGCTGGCAAACACTACAACCCTACTTTTTTACAGCCACATTCGGCACTACAACCTTTCTTGCAATTGCAAAAAATAGCGTTAAGAAGTTTTTCTGGAGAAGGGGACAGTAAAGTTCGAATCGGTTCCAAAGTATTATTTATCAATTTCCAACCCCAGTCTTCAGGGTTCAGTTCATTGCCTTGCCATGTCTGAACTTGATAGTATACTCGAAACAAATGTTGAGTAGCAGATGCCGATGTTGGAGGAAGACAAGATAGTTGTACTTGCTTTTTGTTTCGTGTATTCTTTACAAATGTTAAATATCTGTACGTATCTATGCAATCAATTTTTTTTTTGAGCACCATAAACCGCAAGAAGAAACCGAATTCCTTTCGTAATTAGTATTTGAGGTGAAGAATTAATTTCTGTAAATACTTTTGCGCAGGCAATCAAATCTTTTTTTTCAAATAATTTTAATACTGAATTTTTGCCCCTTCTAAACATTGCTGACGTAGTATCACATCCGGTTATCGCATGTAAAAATAAAATATAGCATATGTGTGCATACTATGTAGAACATGATTCTTACAAGCGCAATATCTGGGAAATAGTGGGTCTTAGAGAAAAAATCATGAGGACCATTTTTATAGAGAATCTACAACTTTGCTCTGAGGTACTTTTTCGATAAAACTTACCGTTTTCGAGAAAAATCCAAAAAACCTAAAATTTTGACCTTGGGCCCCGAATAAGTCCCTTAGCGCACATGGGACTGATTGGTACTGTTGACACTTTATTCCTTGTGGTAAACCTAAGGTCTCTACGAAGATTTGGCTCTGTCGGAATTTTCTTTATTTCAATTGTCTAAATTAACCGGATTAACAGGGTATTTCCGAATATGATGCTGACCCTCTAGGGTGTGAATCCCCAAATTATTTTAGGAAGAAAAGCTCAGAGAACCTTTTAACTTTTGAGCCACAGAATGTAGAAGTTTCGAGAAAAAAGTTATTGTTTCATCATAACTGCAATACCTTTCCAGAAATATTCATCATATCCGAAAAAATGTTCCACTTTGACTTTGAGCTTCATATTTCACAGCGGTGTATTAAATTTCAGTTTTGTGGTTTTTTTCGTTATAACTCAAGAAATAATAATTCAATCATGATGAAACTTCGCAGCTAGTTTGAAGATGCTGAAAGACAACTTTTTGCAAAATACTGTGATGGTCGTGTCATTAGAACAATTTGAAAAAATTTTCAAATAGTCAATATTCTGTGATCTTCTTATTATATTATCCTCATTAAATGCTGTATGAACCTAACTATATCCCATAGATATTGAGAATTTTTTCAGAATGATTGTCCAATGTCTGCTAAATTTCCTTTGAAGTCTTCTTCCATGATTTCTCAGTATAGAGCAACAACATACATTTTCTTCAAATCCATCTACAAACTGTAAATATCTTCAGCAATTTCCTGGTTTTTACATGTTGTGAGAGTGCTAGGGCAGTTTTCGTGGGTAACATGTCTTCAAAGAGAAAGGTTAGTCGGCTGTATCCAACCCCCATTCCCTTCACACTATGTGAATTCTTATACTGCTTTTTTTTCAAAAGCATATAAGCTATTTTGTTCAGATATGCTCGTTGGTATTAGAGTAAGATGTTGCCATATGGAGGGTGACATAATATTGGTTTGCCGTTAAGAAGCATGAAGTTAGAGGACGATTGAAGTAATGGGTTGGGGGTTGTAATGGTAACCGTTGCTCTATTCAAGACCACAGATTAAATATTTGTTCAAGACATTGTGACTGCTGCGCGTTATGTTGATGATGCCCTAGGAGCCGATTTACTGCCATGTCTAGATGGTCGCTCTTATTTACTAAGACAACATATGTACCCCCGATTTGCAAGTTGAACTATGAATTTAATGTCTTATTGTTCCCGGGTTTGAATCCCAAAGATGGAACATGTGGGAGATATGAGCAGGCAGACTTCAACCATGTCGACGGTGCATGGTTGCTCAGACAACTACTTGATCAGTTTCATACAGCAGTGCAAAAAAATCAAGTAAAAAAATCCTTCTGGGCACGGAATGTAACAAGGAATATGTTGGTTTACTAGTGATCTAGTCAATGTTTTTCGGTATTTTTTCATTTTGTGGATGTGAAATAAACGAAGGCTTTTGATTTTATGTTTTATATTTCTCTTTTTTATACAGTACACCTAATTCCCATTTCCCAATAATGACATGACAACTGCTTTTTAAAGAAATAACGAAATCAGTGTAGCCAATATGAATGTAGTAACTTTAATATAGCCAACACATTTCCTAAAACTATAGTAATCTCAAACTTTCAATTGGCGTCTGAATTTAAGATTGCAGCGCCACGGTGGCTAGTTTTACAACCTTACGTACAGACATAGATTTTGTATTGATAGTCGATTTTGCACTGATTGTTAGTGTTTGGTTTGATAATTTTTGATTTCACGATTCATTATAATACTTTTCAGACTTTTATAGTTGACGAAAGTATTACTGGGAGTACATACATATTCCTTTCTTATAAAGTAGGTATGTATCATCCTTCAATCTAATTGAGTGTAGCAACTCTAAAATTACGGGGATATCTCCAAGGTTAGACAGTATTTTAATATTATTTATTTTGAGATCCAAATGGCAAGATTGACTTTGGTGGATTTCTTAGGCTGTCTTGAAAGTTGAAAAACAGATAGTATTGTAAAACATACTTTTTGGAATAATAGACAAATACTCATAACTTTACTATTTTTATAGGGAAGGACTAAATACTCAATACATTGTGAATAAAATGAATACATTCACATGAAACTAATACTACTTGTACCGTAAGCCTTATTCATTATGGATTGACAAATAAATTTTCCAACACTCATATGATTGGTCTTGAAAATGCTGTAATAAATAAGCCTTGTACAACTTTGATTTCATCGGCAGAAGCACTTTGAGCGAAGAGTATTCATCACCAGGTATTTCCTTGTTGAGACTCTTTTGTTTCAATCGGTCAGTTCTAACACTAAAACATTTACGTTGTTCCTTAATGATCAGCTCAACAGGCAGATTTCTGGAAGGCATAGCATTCCTCTTAAGTAAAATTCTCTGCTTGGATTATGGGCCTTGAAAAAAAATGTCTTCATGAATGTGATCTAATATTTCATGAGCAATTCGTGCTTACATCTACAAAAATTATCATCATCGGTAAAATACAGGTAACAGACTCTCATTAATCTTGTTTGTTGGTTTTTATCGAAAAAGGGAAGGGACATTTGAGTTTGCTTTTCCTAAGTAGAAGCACTTGTAAAATCACACAAACGCCAAAAAAAATGCATAAACTTTCTCATTTTCTTAACATGTCTTTTAACTTGTCAGTGATAATGTCTGTACCTCGGGTTACTCGGATAGCCACCAGAGGGAGTAGCGCTTATCTTCATTCGCCAATAAATACAAAAATCGTACTCCTATGCAATCTATGAGGTCCGAAATATAACTGGAACATATTTCGCAGTCGTGATGCCTCCAGGAATACAGCTCTTGCAATTTATTTCATATTATTTATATTGTGGTTTATATGATATTAATTGCTTCATTTACTGAACCCGTTTTTTAGGCCCGAAAAATTGCCAATATACAAGCATGAGAGTTTAGTATCGAGCTCCCAAGATGGAACCGTCGACACAACTTTAACTGCGGTTAAATTCACAGATCTAATAAACAGAGTTTCGCAGGTAATTATTCAACAATCAATAAATTCATGAAAACTATTTGTTGATAAATGAGAAGCAACGAGTCATTGTATTCTGGGTTTATCGATTATATTATTTCTTTTTTTCCTTCGCCCTGAAGATGAAACATTTCCAGAGAAGCACACGTGGTGTCAGAAGATTTTACCATAGTATGACGACCACTTAGTATAATTTTATTTATACAGGGTTGCTAGAAAGAAGCTGAAACAACTGAATCGATTTTGAATGAAACGTATTTTGTGGCAATAAAATGAAATATTTTTCTTCAACCTCTTAGCTGAAACCCTACCTAACTTTTTTTTTTGAATGCTAACATATTTCGTGTGTAGGCTTGTTGAAAAGCTCATGACAGAGGGAATCTCACCATACTATTTTTTTTATTCAACTTATGTGGTTATTAGTAAAAAAGACAGAACTCTTCGAAAACCAAAGAAAATATTAATTATATGATTTCTTAGTGCTATCAATTGTATAACGGCGTCCAATCCACCATCCTGCAAATATTTGATCTAGATATGCTATGACATTAATTCCAGAATGTGGGGGAGCGCCGTCCTGTTAAAACCAAATTGTTTCAATACGGATATCTGGATATACTTCATTAGGGAACAAACAGCTAGAGCAGGGACCAATTCAAACCTTAAAAAGTCTCAGTAGCGTTCGACTGTAAGGTTTCTTGGTAGAATTTATTATAATTATATCCGTTCGTCTGGACCGACAGTCTTTAACACCGCTTGTTCCGAAAGGAAATAAGTAGATTATTGTAGTTCTCAGGATAGCTTGAGGTACCAAATATTCGTAAATGGGCAAAATCTACCGTATGGTTTCAGAGTGATAGCCATTTGACATTTTAAACTCCACATCTAGAAAAATAATTTTATGATGAAATTTAAACATTTTGATTTGTCGAACAATTGAAAGACGCAGATTAATACAGAATTTTGTGAGTATCATGCCACTAGGAGTTTTTAAAATATCAAAAAACTGTATCTCAGAAATCATTCCCATATATGACGCTGCAAACAGTGTCAGTATGATATAGGTCAGCCAAGTATAGGATTTCATCTCGATTTGGTTTGTATTTCTGGAAATATTGAATAGGTTATTTTCATGGAAGCCACGCAGTTTTGAGCTGAAAAATACTACTGTAGGATCTGACTCCACGTCAGTACCTTTCTCAATTTTTTTCGTGCTTGTTCCCAGGAATATAAGTTTTCTCATGTTGCTCATCAAATGTCTATAATTTTGGAATTTTAAGCCGGGAATGATCATTCAGAATTCATGACTAAAGTTGTCCATGTTCGTGAAAAGAGTTGAGGACTTGAAAATTTCATGGTAGATTTGGAGCCGAAAATGTAGGATAAGTTATTTGATAGCAAAATCTGCTCAGTAGTTAATATACCTTTTTGAAAGTAGAAAATTCCTGGTAATTAGTTCCCAAACAAGCAACATGAAGCGAGTTAAGTTCCTGGATGAATAACCGCTCTGACTATGCCTTTGGCCAACAGCACTCAAATTCGTTACCCCATGTCAGCTTTCTCCCAGTTTTTAATAAAAAAGCTTCCATAAAAGTATCTGACATCGACATACATGGTGAGTCTTTAAGCTGTACATTTATTCCAACCGTAGATTCCTCTCATCAAGTAAAACCCTTTTTTCATTTAACATTTTTCAGATTCGGCTCTAGTAAAAAGATACAGGCTGTTTAAATTAAAAAAAAATCAGTTTTTTTTTAGCTTTGATATGGTAACCCCGAATGAGATGAATTTGGGTTCGAAGTTTTCTTTAACTATAGCATATATTCTTCAGTAATCAGTTTCATCCAACTGCAAAAAGTTCCCGAGTTATAGAATCAAAGATTCATGAAACTATACGAAATTAGCATGAAGATTGCAGATGAAGTTCATCTCATATCATAAGAAAAGCAATCATTTCAGAATACTTAATTATTCCTTATAATTTCTCATTTTTATGGATCCGTCCCTGAGCTAGTGAGGGCCACAGAACATCAAAATATGTGAGGGCGGTGTTTTGAATTAACTCTAGATGTAAGTGGAATATGTATAAAAATGATACGTAGGAAAACTGTTTATTTCGTTTAACTGTATTTAATAGATGAATGACGTATTTACAATAAGGTACTGTGTGTTTCTCGAGTCTCTGATCATAAGTGGTTGAAAAGTTCACAAAATTACACTTTTATGGTAACACGAACCATATGGGAACAGTTTGGGCGCGCACAGGGGTGTATTCACTGAATTCTGAACAGGCGGTAATCAAGTTCCGTCTGCGCTGATCCGAAACCATAGAACACAGAAATATTTATCTATTTCGCATAGAACTAATGTACTCATATTAGATCTTTGCTATTTCGTGATCAGACCACAGATATATAGAGGCTAGATGTTCATGTCTATGAACCTGACTTTCCATAGAGTTCAATTAATGTGTTTAGGATAGTTGATTGATTTCATATGATTCATGTATGAATTTGATGAAAATAAGAATAATTATGTAGTTTCAAATTTGAGAGTGGGCAAGGATGGAATTGTGTATAATTTTATAGAGAAATGAAATTGAAAATCTCAAGAATATCATGTGGAAAATCACTGTTTCAATAGTCCAGTGTGTAGTGAAATGTTTACCTTGCGATAATATCGCAAAAAGCACCAAATCATGAAAATTAAGTGAGTAAAAATGAGTATTCCAATCATGTTCCTTTGAATTTCATTGGATTGTTTATTCTGCCAAAGAGATCACAGTAAGAGATATCTATAGTGAACTTGCAAAGAAAGTGTAGTAGTGTATTATCACATTGAGAAATATTTAAATGCTTATAACGTTTTATCTGAGCTGAATCTGGAAAAATGGCAAAGGAAAAAAGTTTTTCATTTGATTAGAGAAAAAAGACTCACCTTGTATATAATCGGCTCCACAATTACTCAAGGGTAGATTTCATAGCTTTTAATTTACCAAGAAGTGGCCGATTTGCTTGCAGTACTTTGAAGCTACAGCGGTACTCAGGAGCACTCTAGTGGTTCGGAGTTCTTTGTAGTGCTGGGGAACACATTCTCGGATTACTAAGCACCAAAGCCCTCTCGAAAAAATTTCGAAGCAATGATATAGTGCTCCCAAGCACAGTGCTTGTTAGCACAAGAATGCTATGATTACATTAACTAGCACCAATCAAAGCGCTTTGGGCTGCTCTGGCATGTGATGCAGTTTTCATGAATTTTGTTTTTCAAAAATATAACTATTTTTCTGAAATTGGAAATATACATGACCGAGTTTTGCATAAAATCTTCCGAACCATCTAGTCAAAACAAATACTAATTAATCTCGTTAAAAAAATCAGGCTCAATTCAAAAGACTCTATAGGCGAAGAGTCAGACCAGGTGGTGCTGATGTAGTCATAATGCAGGATATCAAAGATGTGGTGCTATTTTCTGCGGAAGTGAAGGACTTGACATCAGAGTTCATCAGATTTTTTCACTTACCGACAATGGATGCCTTTTTGAGGGCTGCAATTGTGTATTTTCAGTACCTTTTCCAGGTTCGTATTCCGTTTATTATCTATGAATAACCTTGAAGGCTAACGCGCACTTGTCGGTTACGGGAGAGAACACGCCACACAGAAGAGGAACAGAATTTTATAACTTTCATATAATTGAACCAGATGGCGATCACTTCTCAGCTAGAGAACACTACAAATTTGCAGGGGAAAATATTCCTGTTTTGTCATGGCCCGTCCCGTTGCCGGTAAGTGAGCGTTGGCCTCAGTACAGTAAATTCTATCCTTAGGTTTGGGAGCATGTGGAACAAAGGCGAGAGGATGCTAAACGTAAACTAACACAACCGATCGTGAGGGTTCTTGAGGATGAAATCATGGAAAATATCGGAGATTTGAGAAGCATATTATCGAGGGAATATCACCGACTAACTTGTGGCATGGCTGATGCTAGGGAGTTTTATCATCTGAACAACAAGAATAATGTTTCCACCTCAGACAAGGATCGGCGTCTTTTCGAGTCTTTGATGTGCGTTGCTGTCAGAGTCATTTGGTGGGCGCTTCATAGAAAAAATTTTAGCCTCATAGGTTGGCACACTACAATAGTGGTTTTGTGATGACTATTCAGTTTCAAAAAATTCTTGAAAAGCACTGACCTGAAGTCAGAAGCTTTAACTCGCACACGGCTGACTTTCTGCGGTCCATCTCGACCACAGACGCAACGATTGGTCTTTTATTCCGCCTTCTTTGGTGGTGCAAAATGTAGTGCTTCGAAATTTAGCGTGAAACTATTTCGTGACATGTATCATACCTACTCACTCGTACTACTGCCTGAACTCTCATGACCCTCCAAGTCTGCATTTTCTAACCAAATTCTAGATTCAAATTCGATCCGATGATTTTTTCTGGATATTTTGGAAATAGTTTGAATCATTGAGCAGATTCTATCCATTCATGAATGGAATTAAGCCCCCCAATCTATTCTTCAATTACCAAGTCTTCAAGTCGTTTCTTAATAACGATAGAATAATTCATGATTGGGAAAAATTCACCCAATGATTCCACAAATATACACATTCAAAATTACATTTCACCAATCTTTTCGAAAATACAGATCGTGTATCGAATCAAAATCCAGTATTCCAAAAAAAATACAGTTTGAAGATTGAAAAATTCATTTTCGCAATATTTTCAAAAAAAGATCGTATCGAATTGAAATCTATATGGCACTTGCTTGAAAAGTAATGTAATGAGTGTAAGCAAAATTTCAGCGGAATCTGAAAGTTATTGTAATAACGGACGGCCTGCTGTCCTGGAGGACATAATTCATTCAAATTGCCCTCAAATTCTTGAACATAATCCTTGTAGATCATTTTCGGCTCAATATTCCGAAATGTTCGCATTTGACTTCTTAGCAAACTGATGGCAGGCTATTCTTCTGACAATACGAGCAAAAATTTGTTTATGGTAAATTTTCAAGAGTTTGGCGCCCCTAATGCAAGCTTCTAGGTTTTGGAGATACAAATGTTATTTTTCTACTATTAACTCCTATTTGTTGCATGGTATTTCGCAATCTCTGCAGTTACTTTTCATGAATAGTTACCTGAATGTTCAGTCTTTTATAATGTGATCCTTGTACGTATGAAGTTTGTTCGTTGTTCCTATCTGAACTACACTAACTTCATTCTCAGTACAGCTGAGTACAGTCACAGATAACAGAATGAGTGTAGCTATTGTAGTTCAATCTGTTGTATGATTTTCACAGAATACGAACATATGATTGATGCTTTTGTGCAAATTGAAGATGACAGTATTCTATGCTTCTATCGATCCTACCAAATCAGAGTCTTCTGCAAGCTCGAATCCCATTTTGAATCATGATATGATGGAAATTAATTTCGTCCAAAAATGACCACACATACGAAACACGTCTTATAATAGAACTAGAGACCACAACAGATGTCTACGATCACGATTTAAGAGAAGACCATATATACGCGATCACGATCACGATGGCGCTCAAGCTCTGCCCGGAACATATAAACGCGATCAGACCGCGGAATTTTGTCACATTGTCTAACGAGAGGTCCATAGCAACTCTCATTTTTTCCTCTAAAGTCCTGCCATGACTCAATAAACGCTGCCAAGTTGCAGATAGGGCGCGACAGCTGTGTATTGCTCCACTAGTTCGATATTATTATTCGAACGCCATCGTGGTCTTGAACGCGTATGTGTGGCCTCCACTTTACGCATAACGCACTACCATCACGCGTCACTACCACAGAAGAAATCCTCACTGCATTCGTTATATGTGACTTCAGTAAATTCCAACATTCCGAAACAAACAGAGTGCAAGTTTACAACAAAACACGCCGAATGGTATCAGTGGAGTTAGTGTACCTAGTCCATCCAGGTACAACGAACGAATGATTCCGCTGAACTCCGTCCGAGCGCCGACCGCGTAGCGCAGCGCCGTGCAACCGACCTAATGGACAGACCTAGTTCATTTTGGTTCAAACTTTCAGTGCAGCGCTTCCGTTGTATTGCGTGCAGCGCAGCGCCGCACACCGCTACCGACCTAATAGATGGCCAGCTTAAGAATCGTCATTGTTGGACAATATGAAACCTAATAATGAATCTTCCGGACATGAGATTATATCATAACATAGAATGATTTGCAGAAACTGAATTGAACAGATTACTTCGGACGAAAATTTTCAATCTCATTGAGCACAGACGCAAAAAAGTAGATTCTTTCAACCTAACTCCAAGTGAGAAGCGGTATGTTTGGGGTAAGGCTTGCAGGGATGAAAAAAAATTGAAGCACAGATCTCCAGCGGCTCAAGAATTGATGTTCGCCACCCATGACTACAAATTACTCGCCATTGGGATTACCCGTATTGAAACGTGAGCAAAATTTCAACCTAATAATAAAAATAGATAAGTGCGTTAATGGTAAATGTCAGCCTAAGGGAGAGCGTATAAGAGTGTATGCCGATGAGAAAAGGGTAATGGGGGTTTTTCCTTTAAACTAAAATGCAGTTATTCTCATGAAATACCTTCAGAACATCACATTTCAAACATATAATTTCAATATTATATTTTTAAAAAAATGTTTGATCATCTAAAACTGAAAAATAAAAATGGGGATTTGCATTTAAAGGGATTTGTCATGACTGCACGATATGACAACGTCGAATTCAGCTTTCTCGGAAAAAAAGGACGTCAAATGTGTTACTTTGCTCAGGAAAACAGAGATAGCTATACTTCGATCTGGTTAGAGTAGAAGACAACGACCAAGGAATAGAAAGAGAAGAGCACAGACTGTCAAGCTGTCATATTACTGACAAATCGCAAACGGAAATTGTTTGGTTATATTGACAAAGAACACGTGTGTACCATAGAATAGGAATAAATATTTCGTTATTCTATAGCAGAAGAAGCAATTCTACTAAACAACGTTGTCACTTCGTGCATGCATGCCAAATCCCAAACCCCAATTTCGAAACCTGATTTTGAATACTTTCTGAAGGTAATTTGGGAAAATGATGAATCAAACCCATAAAAAATATGTTCAAATTTTCATTTGCAGTAATAACCCAAATTCAGGAAAAACCCCCATTGTAAGGGTGAGAAAAGAGAAAAGCGTAAAGGTGAGTGTGAGCGAAAGAGTAGGTGCAAGCGAATGGGTAAGGTTAACTGTAACCGCAAGCCTAGGAGGAAGGGTGAGTGTGAGGCTAAAAGGTAACTGTGAGCTAAAGAGTAGTGGTAACTGTAAGGGTGTGGATGTTGAAGTTCCTTGAAACTGACTATTTATTTATTGCTCTGGAACCAGTAGTGATATCAAAAAAAATTTTGATAGATTTCAAGAGGTATAGTTTTCATACATTTTTGACATGAAATTGAGAATTTCATGTTCATCATTAGAGTGCATACTGGTTATGATCTCAATTTTTTTGAAGCAAAAATGATACGTCACTGAAAAAATTCAAATTAAAACCATCCTTTCGATTTGTGAGGAAAAATCCGTCCTACTTTTCTTCGTATGGGGCGCCGCGTATTTTTGATTTCTTGAATACATGAGGCAGACTTTTTTGTCACAAATTGAACGAGGAATACAAAAATGATTTAAGATTCGAAATATCTCAACAGCGTACCATTTATTCATTAAAAAAATTGAGATCATTACTCGTGCCACTAATGAATATAAAATTCTTAATTGCACCACAACGCAATGCAAGAAAAGCGCAATAAATTCCTCTCAAGCGCCACTCAATTTCATTTGCATACCTCGACCAATTTCAGAGGAATAATTACAGTCAGGTTTTACGAACAACTACAACATCCCGTATATCTCGGAAAACGAAGCATTTGCTGAAAAATGTTTATAGCAAACTATCGTTATTTTTCTAAGCAGAATAACCCCCTGAAGTTTGTCGAACCCATTCATTAACACCCTCTTTATCGTGAGAATAGGGCGTTTCTGAAGAATAGTGTAATATTCAAGAGGGCGACTCTTAGGTTGGTACTACGAAACATTCTCCTAATAATATGTCCGAAATTTGATATACGGATTGGTGAAGTTCCTATAAATTATCTTTGTGAGTAATTATGTTGCAAATAAGAACTATATAGTTTCTGATCCAACGACGGCATTCTAGTCATATCTGGCCGATGGAACACAATTCAGAATTCAGGTGCAAAAGGACATCGGAGAATTCAATGCTATATTGTCAACCAGTTCATTACTCCTCTGAGATGATTGTCAATAGGAGTCAGATCTGGAAATTTAACAGACTGTAATGGTGTATTTCTTCGAAGATGGATATGTCGGTACTCATTTAGCGGGTATTTTTTTCGATTTATCTCGTGCACCCTTCAACAGAAGTTTAATCTGGATAAAATGTACCAGGTAGGATTCAGAGGAGTGTTTCTTGAATGGATTCACAGTTGTTTAACGAATCGTAAAATATATGTCCGAATAGGTGGGTTCAGCTCTCGGGAATATGCCAGCAACTTGGGAGTTCCCCAAGGATCGGTGTTGGGGCCACCCAATTTTTGTTGTTTATAAACGATTTGACAGAGTACATAGTAGCCTGCATTCTCTTTCTTTTTGCTGACGATGCTTTTATCGCAGTCAAGGCTAGTAGTCTGCAGGAACTGAGGAATCTGGGTGAGTCCATCATTCAGCGTTTTTTTGACTAGTATCACCGAACTCCCTTATAGTAAATTTGAAAAAAACCAAATAATAAAATTTCAGAATCGTACTACTCAGCCTAGTGAAGCATTTTCCGTTCAACATCCTGAAGGGACATTAGTCTCAACAGAGTTTGTCAGGTTTTTCAGGCTGTATATGGATTGAAATTTGAAATGGCATTATTAGGTTGATCACGTGTGTAAAAAGTTAAATAATTCTTTTTAGACGTTATCGCGTCTCAGGGATTCACTTTCGATGGATTCCCTCCTCGGATATACTACAGTGTGGTGTATAGTCACCACTGCAATAACATGTGGGGGTGATCTGTAGACGCAGGGCGGGTATTTGTTTGTCAGAAGAAAAGAATAAGACTCGTATTTGGTATTAAATCTCGTGATTCTTGTGGTTCATTCTTCCATAAGTATAAAATGTTGACCTTTCCATGTATTTTTATTTTGAATTGTCTATTATATATCCATCGAAATAAGTCTTCTTTGAAAAAATGTTCTGATTTCCACAATTATAAGACTACGCATGTGGATGTTGTCTGTATCCCCAGACACCACACTGGAAAATATAAATCCACACCATCTTTCATAGAGAACAAACTATATAATCATTTGCCAAACATGTTCAAGTCAATGGAAGATATTCAATTTAAGGTTCATGTTAAGACCCTGTTGATATACAAGTGTTGGGTACTACAGTGTTGAGGAATGCCTCTCTGATAGATTTATTTAATTCCTAGTTATTTTTCACTTGATTTTTTTTCGTAATTCATTTCAAATGTTTCTTCTATCTTCTACATGACTAATCCTATACATTGTTGAATGTTTGAAAGGATCAATAAAATTATTATTATATTATATTATTATCATCGGATGAAGATTGGCTGATATTGTAGCCTTCTGGATGGCTGGAAATGACTCTAGTTGGCCATTATATTTGAGAAAAAATGAAGGAACTGGTTCACAATGAAAGAGTCCAAGATTGGGGTCACCAATACGAAGTACCCAATATTGAAGGAGTAATGAGTCTAGAAATAATCACCACAATAATTGGCATAATATTTTTTGAATAATATTTTTCCATGTTAAAGGAGCGATCCAAGACATAAATTCCTAGAGATAGCTTATACGGCACCAGAAGAAAAGCTGTTTTCTCTCGGAGTTGGAATTGGAATATTAGGATATCCAAGAGACAGACTCGATACTCTACTGAAACCTAGAGAAAGGACGAAAACTGATGTCCTAGGAGAGGAATTGGTCGTCCCTCCCTTCAATCTGCCACCAAAACAACAAACTGAGTAAGTGAAAATAATCCACCCATATATTGAATTATTTCTTCGAATTGTCGTTAACTGCGTGAAGGTTGGTTCATATTTCTTATCTCATTTTTTTGAAGGATGCGTATGCCATAATTTGAAGTTATGCCGCAACTTCAAGAATTGTTGGTCTCGATTCATAACCATACTGCATGTAATATTTTCATTGAATTGCGAAAACAGCTAAGGAAATTAGACAATTCGTCTAGGGTTAGCAGAAAAAAAATGATGAATCTGATTATACTCCATTCACTTTTATAAACTATCCCGGTTGGCCATGATTTAGGTCTATCAAGTTTTTTTACTTAAAACTGACGCAGGTTGGCACTCGTGAAACATCGGCAATGTCAAAATAAGTCGCAGCGACGTTGCCGAGGGCCAATGCCAATTTCTTCTCTCAATCTTAACATAATCTTCATATTTGTATTCTGTGCATCACGATTGGAAACTGAAAATGCCGAAGGTAATTTTGAAGAAGCAGAGACAAAGTATCAGGAAGTGCTATGTAGAATAGAAATCTGTTTTTTCTGATAGAAACCCTCATAATTTGGAATCAATAATTTATCACAAGCTATCCAACATTTTCGACGTTTGTGAGTGAAGATCCAATTCAGTGTATCGTTCAAATAGATTCCCAAGAACTTCGTAGATTGAGTTAGTTCTTTTAAAGAGATACAGGGTTTGTAGTACTACTACATGTTCATACTGGAGTATGTCAAGTTGTGCAACAAGGGTATTTAATGTCTTCTGTAGACTTATTTCTTGAGAATTTCGAACAGTAGGGAATTCCATAGGTATGTCTGTTCGTTTAGAAGCTTTACTGCAGGGTTATTTGAGTACTTTTATTTTTTTTCGAATGAACTATCACAAAGTATCGGACTACTCATCCATTATTTTTCAGTAAAGTTTCAACACTCGATTCTTAATTTTCGTACAAGAAAATTGCATAACTGTATCTTCCAACCATGTTTATATAGGTACGTGAAATATTTCCAGTGTTAACAGAGAAAAAAAATTTCTTGTGGACTGAACATTTATTTATTCTGACAATGTGAAGCAACAATGACAGGCGATTCGATCGCGTATATATGTGCCGGACAGAACGTGATAGCCATCGCGAAAGCTATCGGGAACGCCATCGTGATCGTGATCGCGTATATGTGGCCTTCACTTAATATTTACGGGTCTGAGCGCTTTTCCGATTATTTTAATTTTTCTACTAGTAAAGACCTCTGTTTCCTCCTCAATGTGACACAACATAGGGTCCTATCCACTAAATAATCACGTGTTTGGATTCAATACCATAAAAAGTCTTATGTAACTCAAGCAAATGTGCTGGAAAAAGACGATTTCAGTTCCTTGACCAAGAATCGCAGGGGTTTTCAATGATTTTTTTTAATCCCCGTTTTCTCTACAGGGAAATTGCGGTGAGTCAGTCTTTGCCACAAGTTAAACCAAGGTACACCGAGAGTTTCGGGAAAAAAATTAACCGTAAAGCTCAAATGAAGGTATGGCTGAGACACACAGAATGTTGTGGTAATATAGCACTTATGGTTGCGGATACAACAGCATCTTTGATGGGTTCTTCCTTACATGAACACGAGTCGAAGCCTTTCGATGTTGCTGAATTACTACATAATAATACATAATACCAAATATACATACTTATACTAATGCAGACTTTTTATTGCGCGGCTTATTCTTGTGAATAAGAATGCTCAAATGTTTGGAATTACGCGAAGATGCAGAAAAGAGAGATCTTTGGATCGTGGCAAAGAAGTCCCGAAGTCTTCTCAAAATACAGTGCGCGTCAAAATTTTGGAACAAATTCATTTTCTCAGAAGAAAAATATTTGGCAACAAAATCCTGAAACAGGTGAATTTTTGTTTCACTTTTACCAAATTTTATGTATTTTTGAAGGATTTTTGTTGCACCCTGTGCCATCCTTATCAACCCTGTAATTTTTTTTTGGCAGTGTCTTTGTATCTTCTTTACAGGCGTGCAGAAATTTTGAAGAAAAAATTTTTCTTGAAAAAGAAGGATACCGACGCGCAACAAGGTGCAAAATTTTGTGTTGATCTAATAATTCGAACAATCGCGTTGAAGGACCTGATCTCACGTCAGTGCTTAGCAAGAATTTCATGTTGTTTCTGAATTTATCAGTGTCAACCGATGCCGACTACAATATCTCGAAATAAGACAGTGACGTCAGTTTATCCTATTCCTCGTAATCTGACGGGGTGAACATCAACAACGCATGTAACGAATTCGACCATTACGTGAACGTGAACACACAATCTCTGTGCTGTGTTATAAGAATATATTAGAGTACCATAAAGACGGACAGTTTTCTAAGATATTGAGAAGATCTACGAGGTGCAGCGTGAGCGCTAGCGCCCCCTGCACGAGGCGGCCGTTTGTAGGGTACTCCCGACACAAGTGATAAAGTAGAGCGCGCGTGTCTTAAGAAAGAGCTGGGAGATCACGTTCGCTACAGAAGAATAAAAACGAGCAACTCAGAGCAGTATTTCTTGAGGATGCAACTGTTGTCGAACAGATTGTTTTCTTCGGAGATTATTGATTACATTTCCATGAGATTAATAACAGTTCTTTATGTCAATAGTTGACAACAGTGCAAAATTTAAATTCGATCAGTTATTTATTCTCGGAGATATTGAAAAAACAATATATCAAATTTCGGTTTTAAATGGAATTTCGAGATTATTTCCTTTATATTCCGATGAGTCCTGACGCGATCAGATTGGAACTAGTTAAAGTATACGGAGGGGCCACTTCATACACAATTTTGAGGAGTCTGTTTCGATAAATGAAAGTGAAAAAAAATAGATATACATATTCAAGTATTTCCAAAATACGGATCGGATCGAATTTAAATCTATCACTTAATTGAGAAATGATAGCTTGGAGGTTCATGCAGAAGTTCGTAGAACCATTGTATAAAGAGGGATAGTAGGCCAACCTTACGGAAATATCATTTGACGGCCCTGATACCACGGATAGATGGCGACACAAACGCTGGTATCAGTGACATGTCGATTCTTAG
This sequence comes from Myrrha octodecimguttata, assembly GCA_958510865.1. Lineage (NCBI taxonomy): Eukaryota > Metazoa > Arthropoda > Insecta > Coleoptera > Coccinellidae > Myrrha > Myrrha octodecimguttata. The sequence continues at coordinate 13,898,889 of OY294063.1, read as the reverse complement.
TTCGGGTTGTAGTATGTCGTAGCTTGAGTTACGTAGGCTCATAGCTACGTAGCCAACTCTACCCGATAAAAGATGGCGCAAATTCTTTCAATTAAGATGTCTCTGCGATCGTAGGTCATTTGGACGATGGAACATGGGCGGAACTAGAAGATGGGTATATTCATTTAAAGCTACAATAGCATCGTTAAAGAATACAATGACAACAGAAATATAAGTATTGGAAAAAAAAGTTGTAGAAATTGACTCGCGCATCGGGAACTTCGAATGATATGTAACGGATAAAATATTGGAAAACAGTTTCACCAAATTCGATTTTAATATTCAACTCTTTGATTAAAATACTTCAGAAACATTGTATCCTTATACACCAATGTTTAAGAAGGAATGCTGAATCTTAATAAAATTGTAAAAAGAATACAATGATCCTAATAATGCTTTTCGGATGATATGAATAACGATAACTTTTGATAATTTCCCACATAAAATAATTAGTAGTCAATTAAATCCCAAAAATCACAATATTATGTACCGATTACAGATTATTTTGGGAGGATTTTGCAATATTTTTTAGGTTTTTATGGGTTTTCACTCCCAATATCTGAAACAGAACTGTTAAAAATTAAATAAAATTGATTAATTAATTATTATTCATGTAGCAATCAATCCGATTTCTAATGAAAGAACTCAAATTCTATTCGAAAAGCTTACGAAAACATAAACAACACGGAAATTATATCTTCTATACACTATTTATAATCTAATTCAAAATAAGCTTTGAAAGTTTCCGAAAACACAAATATAACTTTCAAAACTTTCAAAAAATATATTTCAGAGATTGATTAATAGAGTTTAATATGTCTATGGTTTCAACCTGATCTGTCTTTTTTTGCCGTATTCTATGGTATTGCCCGAACTAATTTTATCCTTGTCCCACACCCCAGTTCCCCTCTCTCTAAGCCTTGTCCATTTAGTTTCATAAGTATGGTTTGCACAGTTGGGATGAATAAATCGAATAAATTATTCAGCTCCACAAAGTAGGCTATGTTTTCAACTTTAGGTTAGCTGCATAAGCACGGCTCAACTACATGGCTGAGGTATTTTTTGATTTACAAAAAAGCTCTCTCTCTCGAATTTTCTATTGTTCAAGCAAAACACACTAAACATTCGATGTTTCCTCAGAAATGCACAATAACCTGAGTGAAAAAATCTTTAACTCTTTATGCAATCAACGAAATACTCGGAAAGGGATGTTCGAATTGACTATTCGTTACAGCCATTGTATAAGGATTTCGGATAAAAAGCTTCAGCGCTATTCATCAAGAAATAATATCGTGGACCATACACGCCACTGTCTCGGTCTTTTTTTATATTTTAAAGTCTTGAGATTAGTCTGTTCGAGTTGATTACAGTTCTCTAGATAGACTAATATAGAAAACTTCATCCCTTTCTTCTATAACCGAGAGAAATAAAATAGTTCCTAAAAATAACTGCATTTTTTGCGGAGGTCGCCACTTCACAGACCATTTTTATTGCAGTACCACAACGTGACAACCAGATGGCTCTCGAAATCGCCTCAAATCAGTTTAACATAGGGACTGGCTTACTATCCCTCTTTATACATATATATATATACAGATCTCCAAATCAGTCTAGCAAAAAGTAAAACTGCCTTTGGAGGAATCAATAAGCAGGTGACACCTTTTGGAATTAATTTAAACAAGCGCGTAAAAGCTCCTGACCTCAAGTCAGTGATTTTCCGGATTTTTTCATTATGAATCTACAATCTTGCATTGCCTTACTTTTTTAATTCAACTCAAACGCATACTGATGAAAACAACGCTTTCAAATTGTTATCAGTGAGCAGTGAGGTACGTTGTGGATTGCAGGTAGTATAGATACTATTATCATATAGGGTAGAAAAAAGGCTTTGATAATCATAATACAGACTTAGTTAGGTCTCAATACAAGATTTATTTTTCTTAGAGATTCTTGTCATAAATTAATTTGTCAATCTCAAATGAAATAAAAAAAAACTATAAATAATTTTTAAACAACTAGAAAACAATAAACATACAATACATATACCTAAAAATATAATATTTTCTCATGATGAACCAATAATCTCAGTTCCATTCTATCTACTGAACTCTCCGAATACCGAGATGTTTCTTTGTCTCAACTCTAAGAAAACACCTAGTAAGAATAAAATCAGAGATATAAAAACAAGAGCATAGCCTATCCATTGACCAATAATTCCACCTTTGAGAGCCATTTTAATCAGGAACGAGTAACTATCCGGTATGGTAATGGCTATTTTAACGAAAAGGAATGGCACCATCGTATCTTTCACATTTTTGAGCCATCTGAAAATAGATTCATCAATTTATGTACAGGAAGAAATATATGAAATAAGAGAAAAAACAATAGCTTCTTTCAAGTAATATAAACTTAGCTAGTTTTGGAAATAGCAATCAAAGAACAGTTTTTTGATTCACTTAACCCCGTTTGACGGTACCTACCCAGCGTAAGTGTACTGTAGGAATTGTAAGGGAGGTGTGAAAGAGTTTAGGTGAAGGAATTTCGAATTATCGAATGCTGTGTAATTTTTCGATTCGCCGAGTATTTTTCATCAGAGACCTGTTACTTGGAGATTCCGAAGCGCGTATAATCGAAAGTAGCAATTTCCGCTCTCGATTTTTTCGAACTATTCACAAGGTGAAATCTTTCGATTTCTTATCATTGACAATATGCTTATAATAATATTCAATATTCATTTTTACGTGCTTGTTGCACATATATTACAGATAAGTAACACCCTATCTCTTCCCTTGACAGAACATGAAAAATACATGGAATATACTCTTTTCACTTTTCATGTAGGCTCCCACACACAATACGTGAATTCGAACCTGAAAGTGGGGTAGAAATATTTGTAGCTTTCAAAAATCCTACCCAATTTCTTCCACCTGATGTAACATTAAGTTCGCTTGAAAAGAAATATGGGCCTCTAGTGGTATCCCTAAAGTAGGTTCCATAACCATTTCAATCTTATGTTGTTCTGGATCTGGATTCATTCCACCTATGGCATCTCTATATGAGGGATCTGCTAAATGGAAATGTGGAAAAGAAAGGTATGCAGGAGCTTTATACCTGCAAAGAAAAAAAAATAAAATGAATTATATAGTATGTTCCTTAATTGTAGCTACAAACGAAGAGGGGACATTACTCGCAAAAATGGATGGTGAAAACGCTACAAATTTTATTATTTTGTCAATATACAGTGTGTCCACGGATTGGGTGCCGGTAAGGTGTAAATGACGAAAAATTTTCGAGTTAGACTCTGATATTCTGGGAATCGCTCCTGCTTGGTCTCAAATTAAGATGTTGAGAAAATGAGCCGAATCAATCAATATACAGGGTGGTTTAGAACTGATTTAAGGAAAATTGTTAAGAATAAAGCACCTTTGTTTTAAAAGATATCAAGAAAGTTTACTGAGAAAAGTTGTTAAGAATCAAAAGACACGACTGAATCTCGATTCTCAGATAAATCGATCAACTTTGATTTTGTAAGTAGGTTAGGAAAATATTTGATGATATCCATGGTTACAAATGCCAGACGTGACTTGAAACGTAAATTTTATTCGTCATGAACGAAAATTTTCTAGTTAAAAACATGCTGACCATAGAACAAAGAGTGTTTATTGTGCAGTGCTACGGCATCGGTGCAGACATCTCAGGGAGTAATAAGACAATTCCATGGACAATGGCCAAATGTTGCGGTATCACGTAACCCTGTTAAAAAAATAGTTTCGAAATTTAAATTTTTGGTCATGACAAAAATCTCACGTATACAAAATGTTCATGACGAACTTATTAAGTCAAGGTAGGCTGATTTATCTGAAACTTGAGTTCCTGCAGCAGTTCGACATTCCAAACAACTTTTTTCAATAAACTATCTCGATATCTTTTAAAAGAAAGGTACTTTATTCTTAACAATTTTCATTGAATCAGTTCTAAACCACCCTGTATATAAATTTATTTGGCTCATTTTCTCAACATCTCAGTTTGAGACCAAGCAGGAGCGATTCCCAGAATATCAGAGTCTAACTCGAAAATTTTTAATGCTGTCTGCACTGCACAATAAACACACTTTGTTCAATGGTCAGCATGTTTTTAACAGGAAAATTTTCGTTCATGACGAAAAAAATTTACGTTTCAAGTCACGTCTGGCATTTGCAACCATGGATATTATCAAATATTTTCATAACCTACTTACAGAATCAAAGTTGATCGATTTATCTCAAATTCGAGATTTAGCCGTGTCTTTTGATTCTAAACAACTTTTCTCAATAAACTTTCTCGATATCTTTCGAAACAAAGGTATTTTATTCTTAACAATTTTCCTTAAATCAGTTCTAAACCACCGTTAATTGATTTGGCTCATTTTCTCAACATCTTAATTTGAGACCAAGCAGGAGCGATTCCCAAAATATCAGAGTCTAACTCGAAAATTTTTAGTCATTTACACCTTACCGGCACCCAATCCGTGGACACACTGTATATCAAAACCATTGATATCTTAACTAAAACTTATTTACTATTCATAAATCATTAGTTTTTCGCCCCAAAATTTGCAGCATTATTCTTAATAACTCAAGGACCACTGGTCGAAAATTATTCGGGTGGAAATTTCTAGGTTGAGTTATGCAACAATAATCAACTTTGAGAGTTCCATGAAAATTCGGTGGTAAGTTTTCGAGAAATAATTTTTTTTCACTTCAACCCCCAATTTCATGCCCTTAGGGTACAATGATCCTGCTGAAAAGCTTGGAGGATCAATTTCGAGCGATACACGATTTTTCTACCAAGTTTCACTGATTTCGGTTCAGTACTTTCAGAGAAGAACACCGGACAACGGACGGAGGACGGATGGATTTTTTTATTAGTCAATTCAAATCTACATATACTTCAAAATGTAAATTGTAAAATTTCAGGAGGGGTATTTTTTTGTCGATCACTGAGGTTTATTATTTGATTTTATCAAATAATAAACCAAAAAGTCCCATTAACATGGAACCACAAACATTTCGTTTTCGAGATACAGGTTGTAAAATTTTGAATTTTCTTCAGTTTTTTTTTTCATAGAATCTGCACTACACAAGATGATTTTTCGAGTTTATGGAATCCTTATGAATCAATGCTACAGATCAGAAAATGACCATAAGACTTATAATGAATTTATTCACCTCATTTTATGATAATTCTGTGTTACTGAGGATTTCGAGAGAATCGAATTTTGTTCTCGATATCGAAATCAGATACGACGAAATTACAAGAAAAATAAAAACAAAGCTTCTCTTCAAAATTTTTCAAACTTACAGTGGCTCGCGAAAAAAAAGTTCCGGGGGATATCAGGACAAAGTGTTCCGCAATAATTGTCACCCTGTAGATTTACAATCGAAATTTGCAGGTCAGATTGCGTGAACTCTGAAATATTATACTATCTATGCCAAATTTTAGTAGAACATCCTGAGAAATGCAGATGCTATTAGAAAAAAACTTAAAAAATTTCAACACCCTGTATCTCGAGAACGAAGCATCTGCGGTCACATTTTTATGGGACGCTTTTCATTAAAATCCGAAAGAAATCTCCCCTCTTCGCTTATAGGTACCTCAAATTCAGGAGCAGCCTCTATATGGTGGATATTATTACATTTTTCATTTACAATTTACGAGGAAGAAAATGCCATCTTGTTATTGCATGTACCTGAATATAAGCAGATGATTGCCAATAGAAGATTATAACCTTTTCAAAACCGAGAAGTAAGTCAACTTCTACAGTCACGGATTGGGTGCCGGTAAGGTGTAAATGACGAAAAATTTTGGAGTTAGACTCTGATATTCAGGGAATCGCTCCTGCTTGGTCTGAAACTGAGATGTTGAGAAAATGAGCCAAATCAATTAATATACAGGGTGGTTTAGAACTGATTTGATGAAAATTGTTAAGAATATAGTACCTTTGTTTTAAAAGATATCGAGAAAGTTTATTGGCAAAAGTTGTTTAGAATGACGAGCTCCTACAGGAACTCAATTTTCAGATGAATCAGCCTACCTTGACCTTAAAAGTTAGTCATTAACATTTTTTTAAATCTGATACATGAGATATTTTGTTATTATCAAAAATGTTGCTGATTTCGAAATAAATCAGTGTCAATAATAATTTCTTATAACAATAAAATACGTTTAATGCTGAAAAAACATCATTACAGACAAAAATTAACAAAACTACTCAAATGTGGTGCCAACTGCTACACATAATTCAGCCCGTTGGGTGACTGCTTTATACGCAATCGCCCAATCCACCGTCCAGGAAATTCACGATTCAACTATTCTCGAACTGTTCGTGTTGAATGTGCTGGGTGGCCTGGTGGTCTTGCTGAAAATGTACTGTTTGTCGATCTCCTGATAGCATGTTATTCAAGAAGTTTTGAAGACAATTTTCCAGCATTTGATTCATCTGAAAATTGAGTTCCATTCTAAACAACATTTCCCAATGAACTTTCTCGATATCTTTTAAAACAAAGGTACTTCATTCTTGACAATTTTCGTGAAATCAGTTCTGAACCACCCTGTATATTAACTGATTTGACTCATTTTCTGAACATCTTAGTTTGAGACCAAGCAGAAGCGATTCCCAGAATATCAGAGTCCAACTCGAAAATTTTTCGTCATTCACACCTTACCGACACCCAATCCGTGGACACACTGTATATAGAATATCGATTGACTATAACTGGATGCTCTCAACGAATTTAATTGAAATATTATTGATTATTACGGTATTCTTACTTGCAAATTGATATATCCCTCACTCCACTTGGAAAAACTTCATTAGGGCTGAAACATGCTGTCTCTGGATATTTCGAGCCATTATCAAACAATTTGTCTGTTCCTACATATACATTTCCTGAAATCCCATTCACTGAGCGGCTCCCTTGTTTCTCCATGGTAAGTAAACTGCTCAAAAACGGTTGCATTAAAAATAACGATAATTCTTAGAAATCCATCGTGCAATTAAGTATATTAATAATAATATATTTATTCAGGTACTTCATACGTTTCGAATGAAGTCATCATGGTTTTTATGAAGATGGATAAATAAATACGACTGGTTCAAACAAGATATCAAGACTTTCCTTAATTAATTCAGAGGAATAGGTATTCTCCTTTTCGCGCGCTTGGTCTAGGGAACAGCGCGTTATCATTTCGTCACGATGTCTGTGATTTTCGAATTTTGAGCCGAAAATGGTTGTAAACGATTGGGTTGAATTGGGTCAGATTCAATAATGACCGTCCGTCTGTATGTGCTCTTACTTCCTAAAGGAAGGACCTAGATTCTTGAAATTTTTTTCAGGTCAGCTTTTGATCCTGAATATCTCGGTTAGATTCGTTAATGGGTAGAATCGGTTGGATAGTTTCAGAGTAAGGCCCATTTGAAATTTTCAGGTTAACTCCTCGATATCTCATGAAGTATTAACTCGATAAAATTGAAACTTCGTGGACAATTTTGGACAGAAATTTTTTTCCTCTGAAAATATTGATCAGATTCCAATGGAATTAGGCACAAACGTTGGAGTTAGTATTTAGAAATAATGTTTCAAATTTCAATTCGATCCGATATCAACTTCTGGAGATATAAGGAAAAAAATGTGCCAAATTTCGTTGTTGTTTGGAAATTTAACGTTATTTCCGCAATATCTCAAGAAGTACAAATGCGATCAGATTGAAACTTTGTAATCATGTGGAGATTACCAACACGCAACTAGGTTCGTGTTGATATAATAGTGAAAATTTGAACAAGCGCGTAAAAGCTCCTGACCCCACGTCAGTGCTTTTCTCGATTTTTTCATATACAGGGTGGGCAAAATTCGTTGTCTGCTGAAGGGATCTCGAGAACTATAGCAGCTAGAAGAAAACTGATAACACTTTCTCAAACTCTTTTTTCCTGACTAATCCGAATCTGAAATCAGATCCAGCTTATCGCGCATAGAACTTGAGTTATGAGCGAAAATTGAGAAATTGGCATATTCAATAATGCTGAATAACTCGCTTGTTTGAACTCATATTCGTAATCTGTTGATACATTCTACAGGCACTTTTTTAGGAGTAATTCAAATATAATATGACTGAATTTTTTAATTCAGCCATTTTCGAGAAATGAGGAGGATTTTGAATTTTTCAAATGTAAACTATAGTTGGGAGTTCTCTTATCTTGCTACAAAATTTTTGCTGATTTCAAAAATGTATCATATGTAGCTATTTAAATGAATATAACATGAGAAAAAGTTCAAAACTTTTTTCCCGGTTTTCTATTCACTATTGAATTATTATAAGTAGGTTGATGTTACCATAGCGACCATTGAATATGCATTATATATATTATTATATATGTCGTTCTGGATATTTCTCGAAATGGACTTCCCTTGCAACTCGGCTATTTCCATTCGCTTGAATATAGCATACCATCTCATATCGAAATTTTCGTAATTTGGAATATTTCGGGCCATTAGGGATAATAAAGAGATTTGCTATTGCTAATCTTAAGAACTATGACAAATTTACCATAGAAATATTTATTCAGCATTCGCTGATTCAAATCATAGAGGCGCAAGTTCACGCAAAGATAATGCATATTCAATCGTCGCTATGGTAACGTCAGCCTGCTCATAATTCAACAGTGAATAGAAAAGCAGGAAAAAAGTATTGAATTTTTTCCCATATAATATTCATGTGAAAAGCGACATATGATTAAAAAATTCAGTCATATTATATTCGAATTACTCCTAAAAAGTGCCTGTAGAATGTATCAACAGATTTCGAATACGAGTTCAAACAAGCGAGTTATTCAGCATTATTGAAAATGACAATTTCTCAATTTTTGCTCATAACTCAAGTTCTTTGAACGATAAGCTGGATCTGTTTTCAGATTCGGATTAGTCAGGAAAAAAGAGCTCGGGGATGTGTTATCAGTTCTCTTCTAGCTGCTATAGTTCTCGAGATTGATGAAATGATCAAAAATTATAACTTAATTAGGTCAACATAAATAAAATTGACCAAAAATGAACTAAGGTGATGAACCGTTTAAAAATCCTAAGAACTCACATATCTGGGTAACGTTATTTTCGGCTACCAGTAAATATGACTCAAGCGATAGTAAATGAGTTATACTGACGCCTCCAAAGTTCACGTCTTATTTGGAATCGCCCTGTATATCTCCAAAGAAAACCGAGAAAAAGTTCGGCATCAGTTGAGTTCATACCTGCACAAATCCGATATAAACATTGAAATTGTCTCGGAATTTTTAGTAGGGTACCATACTTCACCAGTACTTCCATCCAATCTGCCGCATTCTCCCTCGTAAGCCAGAGAAACGTTGCTACCATTCCATTCAGTCACTATACCAGTTTTCTGAATATCATCAGTTCCAGTCCACATTGTGTAGTTACCATCGTAAAACACTGAACCATTACGCTGAATAGAAATAATGTGTATGTAAGAGACATATTGTGTACCAAGTAAGCAAATCAACTTCTGCGAATCTAATCCGGAATAGTGCGAACTGTGCCACTGATTAGCCGCTAAACCGCGTATGGCTACGCAAGCTGTGCAGCTCTGAGCCAGTTTAATAAGTCTGCCGCACAGGTTTGTACAGTTTTTCGAGCGGCTCACTAGCTCTCTCAACATCGTCCACACATGCAAGGCAGCAGGATTAAACTGGCTCTAGAGCCGTTCGGATCACGCGTCTTTACGCGGCATCAGATGTACTGCTATTTTTATTGAAGAAAACATGGAAAATTTCCGACAAATAGGGGAGCAGGGGGTAATGGAAGCCTGAGGCTAATGGGAGCGATGCACCCCGAGACAAAACTATAGCTCAGATTCACTCGGTTACCAGTAGAGCACCTTCGGCACACTGCGGTCATATTCCGCACGCACAACTACGAAACCTTAGAAGATGCTGTCAAGAACTCTGGCGTTGCAATACATCCGTATACAATGTGTCAAAAGAGACTGTAATACCCTACAGTGCCTTGAAAAAGATATTCATTTCAGCTGAGACGAATAATGATAGCTACAAAATTCCTCTAAAGCTAGGAAGGCCCTAATCCATTTACTGAGCAACAAGAAGCCATTCTGGCTGATCATCTTAACAAGATGTCGAATAAATTCTGACTGACTAGTTCTCAGCTTTGTAAGACATATATGTTGTGCCATGGCTGAAAAATTTGGTGTCGCAGATCGATTCAACGAAGCCAAGAAGTCTGCAGGCATCAGATAACTGCTAGCTGGGTTTTATCACCTGCATCCATCTGACTTCCAGAAAGCCAGCAGTGACAAGCATCAATTTTGGGTTCAGTGAAGTCGAAGTTGGACGATTCTTAGAAAATCTGGAGAATGTGATGACCAAACACCATCTCATTTTCACGCCGTCTCAAATTCACAATTTCGATGAGACTGGCGTAACGACGGCCCAGGAAAGTGAAAAAATGATAGCGCCAAAGGGACAAAAACGAGTTAGAACAGTCACATGGGAAAGAGATAGAAATATCAAGGTAATCTGTGCTATGAGTGCTTTAGGATCTTTTATCTCAACTCTTTTCATTTTTCCTCGACAACGTCACTCACCACGGCATACATAAATAAATATTCAATAAATGGCTTCAACACTTCACTGACCACTCAAAACCCACTGCTGAACAACCTATTCTGCCGATTTTGGATAACCACAACAGCCATTGTGCTTTAGAAGCTTGGGAAATGGCTAAAGCAACCAATGTCGTAATTATTTCTATTCCACATTCATCACATCCCTTGAAGCCTCTGAATGTGACATTCTTCGGAACGCCTACAACAAGGAATGCCACCTGTTCATGTTATATGGAAAAAATTAAACCATTCGAGATTTCAGGATTGTTCAACGAAGCGTATGCTAGAGTAGCAAGCTTGGACAATTTTCCCCATCAATCCTGCTGTATTTCCCGAAGACGATTTTGTTGCCATGGATGAAGATTAGAACCAAGTTAATGAGCCAGCAAGTTCGGCTGCTATTGCTCAGTCTGAGAAACGTGTTTCTCAGATAGCTACTTGTTATTTTTGATCCCTTTCCGTCTACATCTTGTGGTATTCGACAGGAGCTGGAAATGGTTAGCTGTGTCCTGATCCAATTCACCAGGGATCACACTGTAAATTCTGGCACCATGTTCCGATCTACAGCAAATGTTTCGTAAGATCAGTTACCTGATATTGATCACGCTGCAAGTCCATCTGTCTCAAATGATCCACAAGAGGAGAAGTACAAAGCAAATAGTCTAGCAAAATTACATTTTGCGAATGTTCTATCAGTTTTGAGTCCACTTCCCAACATATCTAATAAGAATAAGACTTCGCGACAAAAACAACATTCAGAAATCTTATCTAGCAGACCAATGAAACAGTTTTCGAAGCAAAAAAGAAAAAACGTTCAGAGAAACAATGTAAACTAAAAATAATCCCAAGGAGAAAGGAGAAAACAACAACAAAGAAAAATAAATGTACCACAGAAATAGGGAAAACACGAAAAAAACAACCAACAGAAAGGAGAAAGTGTTCCTGCAGTATCCATAAATTTTTCTTTTAATGAACTTTTTCCTGAGTATGCTCCAATTCCCCCCTACTCCCTCACTCTTTGCCGAGTAAAATCTGGTTTTTCCAATTGAATCTCAATGAAATAAAATGAGTAGTTGTAGTTTTTTTGATGACTAACTTAAGATCCTAATTAAATTTTGGATGAAGTTGTGAGTCGGTTTTCTTCAACTAACTATCCAGTTTCAATCCGATCCTATCAGTTATTCCTGAGATATTGAATAAATAACCACTAAAGTTCAAATGAGTATAACCCCGAAACCGTTTGGTGGTTTCACCCTCTGAAAAAAAGGTAAACTTTTTTTCTTTTCGAGTTATCGTGCCTACGATCGGCCTGCGGAACGGAAAGAATCGTATTTGAAATTGGATTCTATCAGTATTTTAATAAGGAATGTATCCACAGTGAACTCCAGATTATGAATTTAAAATCTTAGTTTTCGTTTCTATTCTAACCTGAGGTACTCAATTCCTCGAAGAAAACCCATTGAGGTTGGTGGGATGAACATAAATCTTAACGGATGCAATAGCAAGCAAACTTAATTGGTACCTTCAAACTAAAAGGTGATCTCGCAAACAGAACTTACCGAATAGAACCATCCAAATTTGTCGAATGGAATTTCGAAATTTTTCAAATCCAACTTCAGAGCTATCTTCATCATCAAGTCATCGATGCCCTTGAATAGGAACTCTTCTGCTGTTTTTGTTTCTTCGAGTCCTGTTTCGTACTCAGTCAGAAAATAGTGCATTGCTCTTCTTATCACATAGTGTTTATTCCTAGCAACATTGCCCATTGCCTAAAACATATTAGAATTCAGATGAAAATCATTACTGTGTCCAGGCTTCGTATATCCTCTTTTTATACATTGATGCAGGTAAACATTCTGGTAGAAGAAATTCAGATCGGTTCATTATTTTCCCGAATAATAATAATACTTACAATAATAATAATGAATTACTTCTCAATATCTTAAAACTTGGGCGTTATCTGCAGAGCGGCAGATCCACAATTGTTTAATAAGGATATAGTAAAAATTCATTTGCGACGATATTGTTGAAATATTTTCAAAGTCGCTTTTAAATCCTCTCTGTACGTGAACAAATTCTGTCGTATACTTAATTCATAATTAATAAAGAATTCGCGCGAAGCTCGCAAATTAAGAAAGCGGGAAGCAATTTCGCTCAAATGAATACTTTAAAGGTGAGAATTTATTTGAGCAGATGTGCGGTCAAGCTGTTCGTGCACGCACGGATAGCGTGCGTGAATGCTCAGTGTCCGTGTAAATACTCTAAATGTGGAAGTATGTCAACATGACAAATCCTTAAATTTCTGCCGCACAGCTATTCGTGCCCGCTCATTCACTCAAATGTATATCAACGTTCACGGTTAGGACTGAAGTAAAACGCGAATGCAACGTAAATTTATTGATATTCCAAGGGTATTTGAAGCTGAACAGTTATCTTCATTATTCTTAACTTTTGTTCATAGAATATATTCTTGTTTACGCCTGGTGTACCCGTGCGGTTTTTCCAGCTCTGGCGATCTATTCAATGCACACTACTCCCTGTGTCATTGCGGTGCTGGATCAATTAAATGAACATTCGTTCTTAAAATACCGCCAGTGTTCCGATCGCCGTCATGATCTGTGAACGGCTACATATGCTACAGTGAGCTGAGAGAACTAGGAGACCTTAGTACCACAGATCAGTGGTCTGTGTTAGTACCACAGACCAGTTGATCTGTGAAAGTACCTTTGGCGGCGCCTTCCGGCTAGAGGAAAGTACTAGGCGAAATCGACCGTTTTGGTGTCGCAACTAGCTGGTTGCATGTGTGTATTGTCCCATCTGAGACAGTACGTACCGTAAGTACAGCACCGTAACGGCGCCGGAACTTGAAGAACCGGAGCTGTACACCCGACCCAATGATTCCAACCATCTATAAACCCATGGTGGGGTTCCCTCTCAAATAGATTCGATTTTCAATTTATTTATTAATCCTTTTACATTCAACGGGATTTCCAATCAGAGCCGGATCTAGGGCGTGGAAAAGGATGCATTTACCACAGACGCAAGCTAACTAGGGGCCTAAAATTAAGCTTCTTTCTTGTAAATGATGAATTTTTTCTTCAAGCTGTATACAAATTTCGAATCGGTGCTGCGGTGCATGAACCTGTAGTACTATGTGAGGCGACAAAAAGTTAGTAAACAAAATCCCAGAAAATAATCTTTACACTTGTCGGCAGCCCTACGATTCTCGATCTACTCTATGGGATCCGTTCTCTAAGATCATAAATTACGAAGACGTTCACGACGAGTGCAAGGGGCTAGATTAGCACACCTTAGTAGTAATAATGAGGGAAGTGCATCACAATTTATATCGCATCAAATTAAAAATAGGAAAATATTATATAATATTTGCAATAAGGATCGTCCAAGCGGTCTTGGAACTTATTCTTGCTGAAAAAGAGTTCCCGAATTTCGATCAGGTATATCGGACTTGTTTAATGAATCTCGGGGCAACTATACTGCATATTTTTTGCGCCTTGTCATAATACTCACCAAGAGCGCTATCATTTTATTTAGACTAAGAACAGATGTCTGTTTTTTTAAAATTCATGCTGGAAGTGGTCTTAAATGTCTAATCAAGAATTCTTAGTAGATACTTTAAATGTTCAAGGTAGGTTTGGGGTGTGCATATTTTGGCAGAGTTCATTAATTGTCAGAACTATGGGTTCGGTGATATTAGTTATTCGAAATATAATCAATACTTTCAATTATGAAAATTATGTAGTTATCGAAAAATAAATTTCCACAAGGGCGCATTTTGGTAATTTGCCACAGGTGCAGAAATCCTAGATCCGGCTCTGTGTCCAATTATAGGTGTAAATAGGTTACAGGTATACATATACACACATGTATGATAATGCCTCAATCCGTTGCCAGTCGAGGTTAAACCAAAACCAGAGAAAAATTAGTTTCTTACTAATACAAATATTTCCTAAGCTGGCCAATAATCATATCAATTGAGGGTAAACCATTCAAGCTTCTGCAGATGGATGCTGAAGGACTATTGTGCAAAATGACACCCAAAGACCAATTGGCTTCACACTCACATCAGATAATCTTACCGATGTGGAGGTAGAAGGATATCGATAATACCTTACAATTGTTTACCCTCTCCAGGATATTTTTTTCAACACTATAATTGAATCCTCCGGTGGTTAGTTTTCTTGAATAACTGAGAATTCTACAGTTACCGATATTCAAAGGCAGTTCACAATGCACCATTCATAAAAATCTAATATCTTCAGCAGCATACAAAAATCATGTATACCGTGAGTCACTCTGTGAATTTTGAAATCGTCCGAAAACAAGAGTTTCTTCGAATTAATCACATTGCATACATCATCAATACAAATTATGAATTAGGACGGCCCCAAACTGGGACCCTGATGTACCCCTGAGCTGGCAATGAAATATCATGACTTGACGCCTTTCAACTCCGCATATAATTATCTCTTTAATTTGTGAGTGTGATCCTCGAACGCATGAAACTTTGTTGACATTTAGATAGTTTTTTGGATATCTGTGAATAAATCAAGCCAGAAAGGAAAATCTCAAATAACTTGGAAAAACGAAAAATAAGGGTATAATAGGTGTGTAATTTCTAATTCCCTAGTTTTTGTTTGGCATGGACGCAACATTCCTAGCACTAATTCAAGGATTTCCCAGACGACTTAAGAAAATGAAATGAATGACTTTAATCGAAACTACCTAACCTAACTTAGCACCTAAGGGTCGCTCCAGAGTGGAGCGGAGAGCGAAGATGAGAGAGCAAAGAACCACGGGCAAATCGCTATGGAACAATAGATAGTTCTTTGCTCACTCATATTTGCTCTCCACTCCACTCTGTTCGTACCCTAAGGGCCGGTAATATAAAACTTAACTAGAAGTTATCTCTAACTTCAACTGACAGTTAAACTTTTGCTAAAAAATGTCGGAATTATAAAAGTATCATTCCTATCATAGACAAGAAATACTGTGATGATTTCTATGAAAAGGAGAAGGAAATAATTTAAGATTCTGTAATAAATCTAACCACCAATTTCTGGGTTGTAAAAGCTGGACTGTGGAAAAATACCCCCTTTCAAAATATGATACGAATAAACAAATCATTTAGTGACAAATATTCGCACTATCTATCAGGGAGCTTAATAATAATAATAATAATAATAATAGGCCTTTATTGATAATTATAATAAACAATTAACAAATAAATGAAACAAAAACTTGATAAATTCAATCACAGGGCGGAGTTCAGTTGGGTGCGAACCCTCTGTTCTACCACTCAAACCCTGAAAAAAAAGATCATTCGATTGGCCATCATTGTGCCTTGATATACAAATAGCTTTTGAATACAAATATAAGTATCAAACCACTGATGCACACTGTTCTCTGAAGAGAGAATCCCAGACACGATTTCTAAATGCACAAAGTGAAAGTGACCTGAGGTTTATGTACTTATTATACAGGGTCTTTCACGAGGAACCTCACCCATATTTATACGGGAAACTACTGAACGTATTTTCATGAAATTCAGCACTTATAAGTATTTCACGATGCTGATGAAATCTAAAATATTTTCAAGGCATGAGCACCTCCGGTTTTTCCGGAAATGATGTCAACTTCCGTTTTTCAAATGAGAACACCATTTTTTTATTGCAGAAATAGATTCCTTAGAAAATTTCAATTCATTTTGATGTAACATTTTTCAGTTTTGGTTGGAAAATTCTCTCTGAGCGGGAAAATTCGAAAAAAAATCGAAAATAGAGCTCCGCTGAAACAAGAATAACTTCGAGGTTTTTGGATGGAAAATTTTCATTTTTGGGATTTTTTAAGATGTAAGATTGATGTATCCACTTCAAATATCGAAATCACGATTCATGATACAGGGGGTGAAAAAATCGCTTTCAAAGTTAGGGATGACAAAATCGTGAAAAATCAATTTTTTCAAATTAGAACCCCATTTTTTTATGGCAGATATTGAATCTACTTTAAAAAATAATGTGAGTGTATGCATCACACCCTTGCCCTAAAGTGGATATTTTCTGAGTTATTCACAAAAAACTGTTTTTCGTCTTGAATTTTCAGCTATTTCTTTTCCCTTCACGCCAAAAAGATGACATTTTCAGGAACTGTTATTTGAACCATGCTCTAGATTTTTGACCCCTTCTTGAAACCGACTTCAAGTTACTATTAGGAGAACCATGGCAAACTCTCGCAGTTATAACTAGAGAAGATGCTCAAAGTTTTGACCGTTAATTTCTAGACATTTATTTATACGTCTCAGGAATGCTTCGTGCATTGCTCTTCTTATTTCATCGGGAGGAAGAGATCTGCAAAAGTGTTTAAAAACCAAATTGAGTTTCAAAACTATGAATCTAAAAATCTAAACAAACCTGAACGCATTTCTGACTCGTTCTATGCAGTCCTCTTTATCAGTCAGGGGAGTTGAGTAGACAATATTTTTTATCCCACCCCAAACATAATAGTCTAAAGGAGTTAAATCGGGAGAACGTGGTGGAAAAGATGTGGACCATTGTTCGCCAACCATCGATCTTCAAATAGCCTGTAGAGGATATTTGACACATTGAGTGAATTGTGTGAAGGCGCGCCATCTTGTTGATACCATAAGTCATTATGGTTCTGTACTAGTGGCTCAATTATTTGAGTCAATATGTCAGAATATCTATCTCCTAAGGGAGAACATTCTTTAAATAATGCAAACATGTGTAGTGTTCTATCTTACCAGTTAAAGTCCCATCATAAATGTGAACATCGAGAATTGCATTATTTTTGATGGCGCAAAAAACATTGAAACTACAGGTCTCTTGAAAGTTCCATTGTCTGAAGTGGTGGTTGTTCTCTTCATCCCAATAATGACTGTTATGCCTTTTGAAAGAACCATTCTTTGTGAATTTAGATTCATCTGTCCAAATTATACAGACCAAAAAGTTTTCATTCTCTTGAAATCGAATCATCATAGCTTCGTAAAACTCTGTTTTCCTGACGAAATCAGTTTCCTTCAAATGCTGTCCCTGAAAATGTCATCTTTTTGGCGTGAAGGGAAAAGAAATAGCTGAAAATTCAAGACGAAAAACAGTTTTTTGTGAATAACTCAGAAAATATTCACTTTAGGGCAAGGGTCTGATGCATACACTCACATTATTTTTTAACGTAGATTCAATATCTGCCATAAAAAAATGGGGTTCTAATTCGAAAGAATTGATTTTTCACGATTTTGTCATCCCTAACTTTGAAAGCGATTTTTTCACCCCCTGTATCATGAATCGCGATTTCGATTTTTGAAGTGGATACATCAATCTTACATCTTGAAAAATCCCAAAAATGAAAATTTTCCATCCAAAAACCTCGAAGTTATTCTTGTTTCAGCGGAGCTCTATTTTCGATTTTTTTTTCGAATTTTCCCGCTCAGAGAGAATTTTCCAACCAAAACTGAAAAATGTTACATCAAAATAAATTGAAATTTTCTAAGGAATCTATTTCTGCAATAAAAAAATGGTGTTCTAATTTGAAAAACGGAAGTTGACGTCATTTCCGGAAAAACCGGAGGTGCTCATGCCTTGAAAATATTTTAGATTTCATCAGCATCGTGAAATACTTATAAGTGCTGAATTTCATGAAAATACGTTCAGTAGTTTCCCGTATAAATATGGGTGAGGTTCCTCGTGAAAGACCCTGTATAGTTTATAGATGCTGAACGTGAAAGATCTTTCAAAGAGCAGGGGCTGATATAAGTCCACGATTTCGGATGTTTAAACTATGAATATCAGATCTATATCTTATTTTCCTCTGAAGGTATGAAGGTACTCCAGTGGACACTATGCGATGGTAAAGAGTCAATGCTGAAAGTTTGAACCTGTTCATCATATTAAGCCATTTAGTTTCAGCCAGCTTGTGACTTATTCTATCGAATTTCCTCACACCATAGATAAATCTCAGACAGGAATTCTGAATCTTTTGTACCTTCCTGGTTGTTTCATGATCCAAACAAGCGAAAAAGACCGGCGAACAATAATTGGAGTTAGACAGCACCAACGAGTTGCAGAGCGCTGTTTTTAATTTTTCGGGAAGAGAAGATCTGTGAGGATAAAGCATACGCAAGTTCATGAGTGATTTCCGCACACAAGACGCAATGTGCTCCCTGAAGCGAAAAGTGTTATCCATGAGAATTCCCAGATTCTTCACGATGCGCACTATTGGAACCACATCGCTCCCGATCTTAAATTGAGCACTTTCACTTAACATTTTTCAAACATCCTTGTTCCCAAAAAAAATTGCCTGTGATTTAGTTGGATTCAGTGTAAGTTGATAATGGATTGTGGTTTCCATAAAAATAGAATTACTGATTGAGGGGAGCAATGATCAATTTTGAATTCTTATACTTTTTGCAATATGCCAGGGATGTTCGGGTATTTATTCGGTAACCTAACTAAAAAAACTACTTGCACTAATGAATATATTGGAAATAAAAGCTCAAAAGGAAAAACTTTGGCAATACTGAGATACATTCAATTCAGGAATTATTGAACAATTACAATAAAATTTGTTCAAATCCAATTAGGTACAGAATTTTTTTTACAAATACTTCACTATTCACCAACGGACAAGTACTTTCAACTGACACTGGGAGTGGTAATAATCTCAACAATAAATTTGCAAAAATTGTCATTCAATTAAAAAATATGGTAATGTTTTGTGTGGCTCCGGGTTATCGAGCTCTGATTTCTAGAATTTGTATACGGCTACCAGTTTGGCCATTATTATAAGAAAAGTATCCATTGCAATTGTGATGGTTTCCTTTCATCTTAAAAGTTAAATAATGTGTATAAATTATTATGCTTCATTACGCCTTTACAACTTTTATCTGTTATATTAGGCACCGAAAAGAATAAATGCCAATGATTTTTTTTCATTTACATCTTATAATAGTTGAACAGAAAGAGTAACTGATATCTTCATTACAATAATATGCCATGATGAACTCTCGAGATTGGATTCTTACTCGAGTGAGGTTCTAGCAGGCATTTAGATGTAAGTAGACAATAAGTATGCAATTTTCCATGGAATATTTCTGATAATACAGTCAGTATAGTTGATTTGCGAAAACCCCAAAAAAATCTCCAGCAACTATCAAGAAAGAACAAGATGCATAAACTCTGCTTGTAGCAATACATTTGCATCACTATGAATATGTATTCCATTACAGGCGTACAGATAAGCGAAATCGGATTTTGAATTCCGTTTCTTACCATAAGTTCAAATGGTTCAGCCGATTTCTAAATATCCTTTCTCAACAAGGATATTCAACAATTTTCATGGCATCATCGTCATAGTCACTTAAAAGTTCTTCAAAAATGAAGTGAATATCTCTCAACGAGGATGTTCAACAATATTCATGTCATCTTCCTCTTCCTTCGTGAATTAAAGAGTCCTTTGAAAATGAAGTGAATATATCTTGCTAACATGTTTCCGAAAATATCATAACAACAAACAAATCGAGGTTATATTCCCCTTAGGTTTGCCGAAAAGACAGAGAATCAGTGGAAAAAAACGATTTAACTTTAACTGTAATTGATACCCAAACCACCAGATAAAGATAACCCTGCAAATCTAACTTTAACTGGAAATTACTGCTTAATTTTCAGTTAAAGTTAAAGATAACTTCCAGTTAAGTTTTATAATACCGGCCCTAAGAAGATTTATCTGCATTGATTGATTATTTGCGTCGATGCCAAACTTTACTAGTGATCGAAGTCGAATTCCACAAAAAGACACGAACCGTGTTCGTTCGCTTAGTTCGATGTTTTTCAATCAAATATTGCAGATATTTGACCGAAGATACCGCGAATCTTTTTGAAAAGTTTCAAGGATGACTTGTGATATTATTTATAGTAAGCAATTGTTCTGATAGTATACAAAAAGTGATCAGACAAGAGACTTTTCCGGAACTTTGTGTGCATACTACCTGAGAAGGAATATAAAATGAGAAATCCTATTCTCATTTGTAAGATTACCTAATTTTAATATTTAACTGATTTTTTCCGTCTTTCCATAGAAACACAATAAAGTTTTTCACTTTATTCCCGATATTTTATTAGATTTCTAGTTCGAAATGAACAATTATGGATCTATGGGAGATGATTCCCCAATAAAGGGGCCTGTAGCGTTCTTCGTTTATCTGAGGATCTGAAAATCATCGCTTGGAGGACTGAACCTGGTCGAAAGACCCTCTCGGTCATGAGCAAATGTAGGTAATATTATTTACTGCTTCCTTCTGGTTTTCTGTCCCTCTTTCTGTTTCAGATATTATGTCAAGATATTTTGTCGAAATGAATTCAAATGACGAAAAAATTATTTTCAAATGAAAAAGATGACATCCATCTTCTATAAACAAATTACTACACTTATGCGGGGAGACAGAATTTTTCCTGAGGTTTTTATCTGTGCTCTTGTATCATACGCAAATATGTATGGTACCCCGTTTACATTTCCTCTGCTAACACTGTGATATATCTTAGAATTGTAATGCTCGTTCTCAAAAGAATATATATATATAACACAATAAATAGGTACTCACCAAAATTATTGGATTCATTATCGTTATCGAATCACTCAATGAACCGTTGGACTTTTCAGGTAGATATCTCCAATTCCTTATGCTATTGAAGCTCACTGTCTTGTTATCATTAAAAACTACATTAGCACGTTTATGTCTCTCTGCGTATACATAAGGCCCCAACTGTTGGAAATTTGGTTTCGCTCCTTTTTTGAACTCATCACTATTAGTCCAGTTGAAAAGATACACTTCTAAATTAATATCGAATGGAGTCTCCAGCCAGTATTTATACTGATATGTATCTTCAGCTAATGTCATTTGCTGAAAAATCAGGAACTAAAATTATGAGGGAAGAATCTTTCATGTTAAATGTTGAAATCATTTCTCGATTTTTTTTGATGAAGGTCATCATATTGGTCAGTTCGTCAGAAACGAATATTTTCGCAAAATGATTATTTCAGAGTCAACATGAAATATGATTATGAAAATATTAAAATTACTGGATTTCAATTCGATCTAATCTGTATTTTTGGAAATATTGGAAAAATAAAATTTTGAATGGGTATATCTGCGGAATCATTGAGCGGATTTTACCCATTCACGAATTCGACCTTCGTAATTAAGCCCCAAACTTTCTCTACAAATATCGAGTCTATAAGAAGAAGAAACTTGATATTTGTAGAGAAGGTTTCGACCTAAATTACGAAGGCCGAATTAGCGAATGGGTAAAATGATTCTTCAGATATACCCATTCAAAATTTTATTTTTTTCAATATTTCCAAAAATACAGATAAGATCGAATAGAAATCCAGTACTTCATCGAAAAATGACAGTTTGAAGGTTCACACATACATACACGTGAATTTTTTTTTGGAATCGTTCCAAAGACACGATCGTCACGTTTGCACAATATCGTCCTTCAGCATCTTCGAACTAGCTGCGAAGTTTCATCACGATTGAATCAGTATTTCAGTTATACCGAAAAAAACAACGATATCGAGTAAAAAACCTCGAAATTCTACATATTTTTTCCCAATATCTCCAAAATTAATAGCCGTATCGAACCAAAATTTTGAACACTACTGTTGAATATGAAGCTCAAGGTATGACTGAAATTATTCTCGAATATGAACAATAGTTTCAGGAAAAAAAATTTTTCGAAAAAAATTTTGAATCAACATTTGTTTAAAATTTAGTGACCACAAGATTTCAACGAAATTTTGCGCTCCGTTATGCTCCAACTAACTGCCAAGTTTTAATCCAATCGCTTCAGTAGTTTCTGAAATATGAGGGAAATAATCTCAAAATTTCAAATTGCTATAACTCCGAAACCATTTGGCCGATTTGGCCCATTAACGAACATAACCGCGGCATTCGTATGCGCAACCTACGCTGGAAGTTTCAGGTCGGTAGGATTTTCCGTACGACCGTTATCGTGCATACGGACGGCCGGCCGGACAGAATTGATTTTGACGCCGGATTCGCCATCAGTGAGTCCAACCTAGTCGTTTGAAACTATTTTTCGGCTCAAGATTCGAAAATTACAGACATTTGGACAAAAGGATGGCACGATGTTCCCCTAGAACATGCGCGCAAAAAAGTGTCGACACCTGACATATTCTATCCACCTTGGTCAAGTCTTCACAATTAAATCCGCTGAAGAAAAATGAATTGAGCTGTAGTCTGATTGATCTGATGAGAGTATTTCCTAAAAGAATCAATCATACAGGGTTTTTCAACAAGAACTTTGTTTTTCAATGTGGTAACACCGGCACCACATGACAGTTTTGACATTTAGTTTTTTGACGTATTCGCAGTATATGCTTTGGCAATTGTTACAATGAATTCAATTTCCCTCGAAAATCGCATTAAAATAATTCAAATCCACTATGAAAATGGTCGTTCTGTTAAAGTTACATTTCGTAAAATTCGTGATATTTTCGGACAACATAAACGTCCTTCTGAGACCGCTATCAAGAATTTGGTCGCGAAATTTGAGTCGACAGGCTCGGTACAAAATGTGCCAACACCAACACGTGTTCGACCGGGTCGTTCAACAGAAAACATCGCTGCCGTGAGCCACAGTGTTGAAGAAGATCAAAATTTATCAATTTCACGACGTTCTCAACAATTGGGGTTATCCAAAAGCATGGCGAATTTTGCGAAAGGATTTGGCTTTGAAGCCTTACAAGATTCAACTGGTGCAGGAATTGAAGCTGACCGACCATTCAAATCGCCGTAGATTCGCTCAGTTCATTCAGGAACAACCTGCTGGTTTTTCTCAAAAAATCATTTTTTCAGACGAAGCACATTTTCATTTGTCAGGGTACGTCAACAAGCAAAATTGCCGCATTTGGGCTTCTGAAAATCCTAAAGCAATTATTGAGAAGCCTTTGCATGCTCAACGTGTCACTGTGTGGTGTGCTATGTGGTCTGGACGTGTGATTGGGCCGATTTTTTTCGAAGATGAGGCTGGAAATGCGGTAACAGTCAATGGATCACGCTATCGCGAGATGTTAACAACTGAATTTTGGCCTATTATTGATGACATGGATGTCACTGAAATGTGGTTTCAACAAGACGGTGCCACATGTCACACAGCCAATGAAACGATCAATTTATTGCAAACCAAATTTCCCGATCGCATAATTTCGCGAAATTCAGCTGTTAAGTGGCCGGCCAGATCGTGTGATTTAACACCACTGGATTATTTTTTGTGGGGCTATGTTGAAGACAGAGTTTATACGGAGCCAATCGAATCGATTGCAGCCTTAAAACTCAAAATCCGTGATGTCATTAACGAAATAGACCCTCCAACTTGCCAAAAATTGATTAAAAATTTTGATGAAAGAATCAACGTCTGTCAGCGTGGTCGTGGTGGACATTAGTCAGATATCATTTTTCATTCATAATTGCCGAACTTTTCTCTTTGTAATACAATAAAAATTTCATTCATTTTCCACTAAATTCTTTGTTTTATTTTGTTTTAAAAAACAAAGTTCTTGTTGAAAAACCCTTTATATTTGAATTTATGGATCTGTCTAGATTCTTGATCAATCTGTATATCGCTCCGATATTGGATTCTTGCTTCTATACAGATAAGGTGAGTTTAACAAATGTGGAATATCTACTGATTCACGATATAACATTTGTATATGGGCAGAAGCAATACAGGATTGTTTGTGAGAAGACTTTTATGAGTCCAAGAAATAAATTCGAGAACAGAATTACAGACATTACGGAATAGGCGATTGATATATTATAGGTACTCATGACTTTTAATGCATATTAGATAAAATCTCCTGAGAAAATTTTATGAAAATGTTTTTTTATGAATTGTTTATGTATTAATAATTATTGAATTCGAACGAAATACACTTTTTACATACTCCTGAAAATATTCCGAGGAAATGTGAACTATGAATTATTCTATTTGTCTTCAAATGTTTATCATAGGAATTCGTAACCAGATAAATTAATCGTATTCAACGTTGCAATGACTTCCTACATGTTTTTTCTGAATTTAAAGCTCTGGAATTCTTCTTTTCCATGAACTAAATAATAAATACCTTCATCTGCAAGAAATATTCGAAAATATCAAATTATATAGATACTGTACGGTACAACTCGGAAATGAAAAAAAGCTCTGATTTGACTGTGTTGATATGACATTTCGGTAATTTCCGTGAATATTTCATATATTCCCAATCTCCCGATGCATCTTTGGGCGAAAACTAAAGTAGAACAATTTCGCTGTATTTTTACAAGTTTTGGACCGCATTTCGCACCCAAAATATGTCAGAAAGTATCCGCACCTTGTATTCCACGCATCTTAGATTATTGTATGAATCCCCTCAACGCTCCGTACTTTCGAACACAAATGAAGTTTTCGTTGAAATTATTACTCGTAAGAATGACAGTTTACTGATTATAACTTACCCCACTAATGATTGAATTAAAAACATTCTCCCATAAGAAAACCAGCATCAATCCAAAGACAAACAAAACAAAAGAAAAACCAAAAGTAGTCCATTTCTGAACTTTGGGAGAGCATACCATCCTTGGACTGTTCACTCAATTCACTTATTCACAATGATAGGTCGGAATTAAAAGACCCTCAAAAAATATAGTGAATTCTTATCAGATATCGGAATTTCATTTTGACCGGAATATACAGCAAAAGTTATTATGACAGAGATGAAATAGTATTTAAATCTCATTTCTCAAATATTGCGAAATGATTCCAGATGTTCACCTGGAGTATGTATAGCACTCGACTGCATATTGGGTACTCCAAACCTGATCGCCCATTGAATTTTTTTGTGTGCAGGAATATTTCGATAATAAGTATTCTTAATAGTGTCTACTCCATATTAAAAAGTGGCAACAATGACTATGTTGCTTCAAATGAGAAATCACATATCTTTATAAATTTTTATCCATATGCTTTGAACTGCTTCTTGATTTTACAGGAACAGCGCTTTGATGTAGATGTAGGTAAAGAAGATCCGTACGAGTTGTAAAATGGTATTGTAACATATTCTTGACTTATCAAAACATTCTGAATAATTTGACTATTTTTTACACTTATTTATACTAATAACAAAGAACTCAAAAACTAATTGTATCAAAATCTATGCATAATTTATTTCCACACTGTTTATTTTCACTGACCACTTTCCGAAATAACTTCTACGAGAAATCCGCTGAATGAATCCCTGTCCTGCTCCGCCCCCCTCTTTATATACTTCGTGGAACTTCTAGCGATTGCAAGAATTCATTCAGATAGTTCACCAGGCGAAGGCCGCACAGATGCCCGGAGATTTCTAAAACAGTCAGGGCCGTATTCGTCACATTGTCCCCTGCTTAAGCCTGTTCTGTCCCAGAACAGATTCCATGAATTCCTCGGAGGGCCGTGGAGAAATCTACAATCGTCGCCATTTCTACAGTACCCCTTCTGATGGAAGTAATACTGTACGGTTTTGCTGTAGGATTTTCGATATACTTTGGGTTGAAATTGCATACCAAAATGTGTCTTCTGGAGACTACTTCAAGTATGCTTCGCACAACACGCCAATTCAGTTGATCTAATCCACAACCGAGCTTAGGGGCAGCTAATTTCCTAACCCTGGTAGGTGGGAGGAATACTGCTTGGTGATTATGTCATAAATGAACCGAACCTCTGACTTCAATCTCAGGCATTTCGATTCTGGGCTGCTGTCTCCTCAGTTCCTCTTGACGTCCAGATTTATTTCTAAACACTCTTGCTATTTCCCTACTCATAGTTATATCGGCTGCAACACAATGAGCAAGAGGGCATTCCTCGGGAACTGTAAACAAGTCTGTGAACTTCCTGTGTGACCCCAGAGCAACTCGTCTTCCACCATAGCTATTCATAAATTGTTAGAAATTGTCATTTTCTTTCGCCGGAACCCCGATGAGACATACTTCTTCTTCGTCACCCTGTGTTGACGCGTACGAGCCAATTGATTGAAATGAATGACCTTCAGTTTTCCCTGGGGAGCTTCCGTATCCGGTAAACTACATCATTTATCCTTCTCACTACTTCATACGGTCCTTTCCACTATCTCTGCAGTTGCGGTGAACATTTCCTTCCACTTTGCGGGTTATACAACCACACCAGATGTCCTGCGGTGAACCCTCCTTTAAAGGCCTATGTCATAGCGCATTTTCATCCGATTACTTGCTTGCTGCGTTTAATTGAGCACCTTGTCGTGGTAGTCCAATTTCTTGGCCGAGTATTATATTAACTGAAGTTTCCTAGGTAGATTCTTGAACCGAAGATCTATTTGCCATCGTGAATAGATGCGAATATTCATCCCAGTCCAGCTGGTGATTGGAGACAACTTTGGCTAGATTTGTTCCCATGGTCCTATTCATTCGTTCAACCATGCCATCTGAGGATTGGGGATGCAGAGGTTCCAGCTTCTTGGAATAACATCGACTTTGGCCTTGATCACAATGCAGCTCTAGAGGTATTCCAAATCTGCATAAAAATTTTTTGGCCAATTCATTAGCAACCGTTCTTCTTGATTAGGGATTCCGTACGCTTCCACCCATTTGGGGAAATGGTCCATCGCTACCAATATGTACTTGTTTCCGTGGTCTGTTTCGAGAAAGGGACCCGCACTGTCAATCGCTACTCTTTATATCCAGTTGTCATCGAAGTTTCTTAACAAGGTCCAATCCCAGGATAACTCCTTCCGTGATTTCAGCTACTAGAACTTCGTGCCTCGCTGTTGTGTTCCCCAATTTCATAGTAGAGACGACCGATCCATAAGTTGGTATTTCCTGTCCAGACGCAGTTCGAAGTTTGATCATAATTTCAAATCCTTCAGCTATTTCTGGACGCACGATGGTTCTGGTTGACCCAGTTTCTACCATTTCGATCATTTATATTTACGGAAACAACTACGCTTGATGAATCCGAGGACATGATTCCTCGGATTTCCAGGGGCATTTTCAGCTTGATTTATGCTCCTTATCACCGAACTTTTCAGTTTTCCTGCTGATGTAGCTAGATGAAGAAGATCCGGACGAGTTGTAAAATGGTATTGTAACATTTTCTATTACCCCCTTTACCACCCCCGAAATCATAGCTCATCACATTCTGGATCAAGAATTTGGTTCCAATCATTTAGTAAAATTAATGAGTGATTCTAACTAAATACTTTGACATAAGATTGCGATATGCTGCAAAGTGTACAAGCGATCTAATGAATTTGAAGAAAATGGCAATTGCTGACACATACAATATTATTTTAGGGACAATGATTGTTTTATCGTTTTGGGATATTTTATATATTTTGCGAATATACTGTTGTACATTTTTGTAAATTACTCATGTATACAAGGTAAATAAATAGTTGCGAAAAAATAAAGATGTGATTTCTTGTCAAAAAAATAGAGCGGGTCTTTCATATAACTTTTTTTTCTTGAGCAGCCCCTACTTAGATACAGCCTCCTGAAGATGTCTTCAGAAAATCAATTTTGAATCTTTTTCTCAAAAACCAAATATCTTAAAAAAATTAAACTATGCAGACATTTTATATTTCCTTTTTGCTGTTTTTCAGAAAAAATAATTTATTAACAGATACGTAGCATGACTCGTATGGCTGGGAATCATTTTCGAACTAAGTAGTAAGCGAACATCATGTTGAATTCTAGGGTTGATTTTTTCTACCCCTTGAAATAATGGAGCAACACTTTAAAGAATCTTTTCGGGTGCCTTTTCCATTCGCCTAAAATGTCTACTTAGTTTCATTTTTGTTAGATATTTTGTTTTTGAAAAAAAATTAAAATTTCTCATCTGGCGACATCTTAAGAGGGCTGTATCTAAGCAGCGGCTGCTCATCTTTTCTTTGACAAGGAGGATCCCCTCTTATTTTTTTCGCAACTGTTTATTTTCACCCTGTATATCTTGTAGGTATAATTTTAATTAATATTGATTTTAGAATCTTTCTCATTGCATTATTCATGCAGTTTACAGGTGAATGGAAGTCAAATCCATAAGAGACACAATAATAATATAACATTCTTTGGTATATCAAACAATACAGGGTCTTTCACGAGGAACCTCACCCATATTTATACGGGAAACTACTGAACGTATTTTCATGAAATTCAGCACTTATAAGTATTTCACGATGCTGATGAAATCTAAAATATTTTCAAGGCATGAGCACTTCCGGTTTTTCCGGAAATGACGTCAACTTCCGTTTTTCAAATTAGAACACCATTTTTTTATTGCAGAAATAGATTCCTTAAAAAATTTCAATTCATTTTGATGTAACATTTTTCAGTTTTGGTTGGAAAATTCTCTCTGAGCGGGAAAATTCGAAAAAAAAATCGATAATAGAGCTCCGCTGAAACAAGAATAACTTCGAGGTTATTGAATGGAAAATTTTCATTTTTGGGATTTTTCAAGATGTAAGATTGATGTATCCACTTTAAAAATCGAAATCGCGATTCATGATACAGGGGGTGAAAAAATCGCTTTCAAAGTTAGGGATGACAAAATCGTGAAAAATAAATTTTTTCAAATTAGAACCCCATTTTTTTATGGCAGATATTGAATCTACGTCAAAAAATAATGTGAGTGTATGCATCACACCCTTGCCCTAAAATGGATATTTTCTGAGTTATTCACAAAAAACTGTTTTTCGTCTTGAATTTTCAGCTATTTCTTTTCCCTTCACGCCAAAAAGATGAAATTTTCAGAAACTGTTATTTGAACCATGCTGTAGATTTTTCACCCTTTCTTGAAACCGACTTCAAGTTACTATTAGGAGAACCATGGCAAACTCTCGCAGTTATAACTAGAGAAGATGCTCAAAGTTTTGACCGTTAATTTCTAGACATTTATTTATACGTCTCAGGAATGCTTCGTGCGTTGCTCTTCTTATTTCATCGGGAGGAAGAGATCTGCAAAAGCGTTTAAAAACCAAATTGAGTTTCAAAACTATGAATCTAAAAATCTAAACAAACCTGAACGCATTTCTGACTCGTTCTATGCAGTCCTCTTTATCAGTCAGGGGAGTTGAGTAGACAATATTTTTTATCCTACCCCAAACATAATAGTCTAAAGGAGTTAAATCGGGAGAACGTGGTGGCCAAAGATGTGGACCATTGTTCGCCAACCATCGATCTTCAAATAGCCTGTAGAGGATATTTGACACATTGAGTGAATTGTGTGGAGGCGCGCCATCTTGTTGATACCATAAGTCATTATGGTTCTGTACTAGCGGCTCAATTATTTGAGTCAATATGTCAGAATATCTATCTCCTAAGGGAGAACATTCTTTAAATAATGCAAACATGTGTAGTGTTCTATCTTACCAGTTAAAGTCCCATCATAAATGTGAACATCGAGAATTGCATTATTTTTGATGGCGCAAAAAACATTGAAACTCCAGGTCTCTTGAAAGTTCCATTGTCTGAAGTGGTGGTTGTTCTCTTCATCCCAATAATGACTGTTATGCCTATTGGAAGAACCATTCTTTGTGAATTTAGATTCATCTGTCCAAATTATACAGTCCAAAAAGTTTTCATTCTCTTGAAATCGAATCATCATAGCTTCGCAAAACTCTGTTCTCCTGACGAAATCAGTTTCCTTCAAATGCTGTACCCTATTGAATTTATATGGGTGCATTTTATGTTTTTTTAATATTCTCCAAACACTCGATTGAGATAATCCCAGATCAATCTCGGCATCTTTGAGAGAATTTTGAGGATTCACACGAAAATATGCAAGAACTGTAATTTCGTTGTTCTCATCTTCTACTACACTTTTTTCTCTGTGTGTAGTTTTCTTAACGAAAGATCCGACATTTCTCAAGTTTGTCATGGTTCTGTTAATGGTATCTCTCGTTGGTCTGGGTCGGTCAGGAAACCTCTCAATGAACAGTCGAATCGTTCTATCTACAACTTTATTACATTTTCCATGAAGTAGAATGAGATTTAAATAATCTTCATTGGTAAAATTAGGCATAGTGATCGATTTTATAACTTAATACGATTTATCACCAAATTAATAGTAAACACAAAATGCTACTGAATAAAGAGGAATTCGGCAGATGTAATTAATGATATCTATCATTAAAAAAAAATAATGTAAAACATGGTAAGTTTTTGCATATGGTTCATAAGGAATTATTTATTTATCACTGGAGAGAAAACCGATGGCCGATTCGTTGAAATAAAGAGGTTTCCGATACAAATTCGAATCCAAATTCGCCATCTATTTAGGAACAACCTGTAACTTTTTTCGCTTGCATATTAGGGTAGTAAAATCTAAAACATGGTTTAAGTAACAGTTCCTGAAAATGTCATCTTTTTGGCGTGAAGGGAAAAGAAATAGCTGAAAATTCAAGACGAAAAACAGTTTTTTGTGAATAACTCAGAAAATATCCACTTTAGGGCAAGGGTGTGATGCATACACTCACATTATTCTTTAACGTAGATTCAATATCTGCCATGAAAAAATGGGGTTCTAATTTGAAAAAATTGATTTTTCAGGATTTTGTCATCCCTAACTTTGAAAGCGATTTTTCACCCCCTGTATCATGAATCGCGATTTCGATTTTCAAAGTGGATACATCAATCTTACATCTTGAAAAATCCCAAAAATGAAAATTTTCCATCCAAAAACCTCGAAGTTATTCTTGTTTCAGCGGAGCTCTATTTTCGATTTTTTTTTCGAATTTTCCCGCTCAGAGAGAATTTTCCAACCAAAACTGAAAAATGTTACATCGAAATAAATTGAAATTTTCTAAGGAATCTATTTCTGCAATAAAAAAATGGTGTTCTAATTTGAAAAACGGAAGTTGACGTGCTCATGCCTTGAAAATATTTTAGATTTCATCAGCATCGTGAAATACTTATAAGTGCTGAATTTCATGAAAATACGTTCAGTAGTTTCCCGTATAAATATGGGTGAGGTTCCTCGTGAAAGACCCTGTATAGCATGTGTAAAGAAAAGAAATCACAGTATTAACGGAGGAAATTTAGATGGTATGGTCTATGGATCATAAGGTAAATAAAGATTGTTCTATGCTATGGATATGTTACCATAAAACATTGATTGTCGTTCTGATGCATAGACTTAATATGTCTATGTTCAGGTGACAGAAAGATTGCTTTTCCATCAATCAAATTCCGTAATGAACCTTTTTTTTCAGGAACCAACCGAATATTTCATATATCCTGAACGGAAAACCGACAACCGAAGTATCCAAGTTGATTTGCGGAACATATCCTTTTCAAACTTGACAAAAATCAGGAATCCCAACTTAAATTTCAGCCAATCAGAGATGATCTCAACAAAACCCTATATTTGGAAGGAATTCTCTTGTTTGAGGAGCCGAGGCATCTTTTGCGGATATTTATAAATAACGCGAACCTTATCATGTCGAATTTGTCCTGAAATTCTCGTTCCCCAGTGATAGTAAATTCGTGAAGAAAATTGTGGGTTGGCAACTTGGGCCGAAGTCGTCTATTGGAATCTAGTGGGTATACTCGCTTGAGAAATGATGTTGTGAAGTTTCAAACAAAATTTCGTGAAGAAGTACCCCCAATTTGAGCACACGCAACAGCTCGAGACTTTTCTCGTCAGATATTGCTTAGAATATTTAGTTTTCCCCTCTGCCAATGAAATAAGCAGTTGAACCTTTATCTGCTTGTTGAAGATTGTTCCAAATCATTTTTTACCTCGAATTTTCAAGAAATCCTCAGATATTATGTTACTATGATGAATCAATCCAGTATTTGAATAAATCTCTAAGAATTCAACAAACATCATTCAATTTGTTGATAATAGTGCTTCGGCCAACAGAAGTATCCATTTTGAGTTCTGCAGTAGATATAATTATAATAATAATAATAATATGAGTTTATTTTCCAAATTATTATCAGTACAGACAATAAAGAGAAAACAGGTCTACTTTTTACTGTAAACAATTCATGAAACAAAATTACAAGACAGCACAGTAATTTTGAAATTCTAAAATAGTATAAGGCTCGGTATTTACAATGAGAGAAAAAATGGCTTTGCGAAATGGCATTAATTCTTTGAAATTTCTGATGTACAATGGAAGCAGGTTGTAGAACTTTATTGCAAAATACATTGGATTATGTTCAGTAAGTGATAATCTGGGTGAAGGAAAGAAGTACTCAATTCGTCTTCTAGTATTGTTAGAATTTCTATATTGCCCAAAATAATGTGGGTTTATGCGAAAAAATAATAAAATTCTGTAAATGAAAAGTCCTGTATATGATCTCGTAATGGCGCTGCATGATCATGCATCAAATTGAATAGATTTTCACAATACATTTTATTGAAAATTAAACGCAGGAATGATAACCTCCATGAATGCGTTCATCAATAAAAGCTTTCAACTTTAAAAATCAGGTACCTACTCGCAATATAATACAGATGACGGAACTTGAGTATTGATGGTATCCTTGAAACGGAAACAAGTGGATGATACCAGATAAACAATAGCGGAATCATTTATTATCATCAGGAAGATGACATTTTATCAGTTTGTACTAGCTTCTTGAAAATATAAATAAGATATAATAAAGAAAACTTATCATGTAAATGTGGGATGTCTATTGTTAAGTCTAAGGTGCATGATAATATAAGTATGACTCGATTTTATGCAAAGGTGTATGTCATATGCATATAAAGTTTCATCATTTTGCTTTTCCAGAGCGGTTTGATACTCACAAAACAATAATAATAATAACACTGCTTTTATCTTTTTCTTTCGGAAGTTATTGTGTTTACTCAGTCGGCCGTTATGCTGACCGTAAACACAATAACTTCCGGAAGAAACGACTTAGAAACTCGATATTTGTAGAGTAGGTTTGGGGCTTAATTACGAAGGTCGAATTCGAGAATGGGTAAAATCCGCCCATTGATTCCGTAGATATACCCATTCAAAATTTTTCTAATATTTTCAAAAATACAGATTAGATCGAATTGAAATCCAGTAATTTATCAAAAAAAAAATTCGAAAAGCACTGCCGTGAAAGCAGCAGCTTTTGCGTGCATGTTCAAATTCGTTGCTGAAGCGGTCATCTACTTTGAACATGCGCGCAAAAGCTGCTGCCTTCACGGCAGTGCTTTTTGAAATTTTTGGTTTATAAATCTTTATGTTCATTGTTCACAGTATAGAAACTTATATTGTTTCAAGTATATATTGCATTTTAAGTATATATATATATTCTTTTGAGAACGAGCATTACAATTCTAAGATATATCACAGTGTTAGCAGAGGAAATGTAAACGGGGTACCATACATATTTGCGTATGATACAAGAGCACAGATAAAAACCTCAGGAAAAATTCTGTCTCCCCGCATAAGTGTAGTAATTTGTTTATAGAAGATGGATGGCATCTTTTTCATTTGAAAATAATTTTTTCGTCATCTTGAATTCATTTCGACAAAATATCTTGACATAATATCTGAAACAGAAAGAGGGACAGAAAACCAGAAGGAAGCAGTAAATAATATTACCTACATTTGCTCATGACCGAGAGGGTCTTTCGACCAGGTTCAGTCCTCCAAGCGATGATTTTCAGATCCTCAGATAAACGAAGAACGCTACAGGCCCCTTTATTGGGGAATCATCTCCCATAGATCCATAATTGTTCATTTCGAACTAGAAATCTAATAAAATATCGGGAATAAAGTGAAAAACTTGTGACATGTATTATTATTTTAAGTATGAGCCATATATTCTGTGTAATTTCCTGTAACCGGGTTTTCTGCCAGTTGGAAATAAATAATTATTATTATAAAGACACATTCTACGCTCGGGCAAAAGCTGCTCTTCATCTTTTCGATGAATTGTGCCAGGGTCAGTGCTTGGTGTTCCGTTGTAGACTCTCACTTAGTTAATTTGTGGACTTTATTGTAGAACAGTTTTAATGCCTTCAACGAGTCGCAAGCAGGAAAATGGAGCAGGCGAGTAAGGAATTCTTCAATTCGTCTAAGATGGTACACTTACTTTACATTTCGTACCCGATTATTAAATTACCTTGTTCAAGGACGCATATTTTGATTGAATAGACGACTTCGGCCCAAGTTGTCAACCCACAATTTACTTAGCAAGTTTACTTTCACTGGGGAACGGGAATTTCAGGACAAATTCGACATGATAAGGTTCGCATTATTCATAAATAACCGTAAAACATGCCTCGGCTCTTCAAACCAGATAATTCCTTCCAAATATAGGTTTTTGTTAAGATCGTCCCCGATTGGCTGAAATTTAAGTTGGGATTCCTGATTTCATGCAAACAGTGTCAATTTTCATATGATACGTTCCGAAAATCAACTCTGTTGTTTCGGTTGCCGATTTTCCGCTCCGTAAATATGAAATATTCGGATGGTTCCTGGAACAAGCGCGTGAAAAAGGTTATTTACGGAATCTGGTTGATGAAAATGCGGTCGATTTACTGTCACCAGAACGATTTTCTATGGTAAATATCCATAGCATAGAACAATCTATATTTACTTTAGGTTCCGAGTTCAGAAGTATCCGTCCCGAACAGATCTGAACTCGGAACGAAAACAAACCTAAAGTAAACATAGATTGTTCTATGCTATGGATATTTACCATAGAAAATCGTTCTGATGACAGTAAATCGACCGCATTTTCAATTTTCATCAACCAGATTCCGTAAATAACCTTATTCACGCGCTTGTTCCAGGAACCATCCGAATATTTTATATTTAGGGAGCGGAAAATCGGCAAATGAAACAACAGAGTTGATTTTCGGAACGTATCCTATGAAAATTGACACTGTTTGCATGAAATCAGGAATCCCAACTTAAATTTCAGCCAATCGGGGACGATCTTAACAAAAACCTATATTTGGAAGGAATTATCTGGTTTGAAGAGCCGAGGCATGTTTTACGGTTATTTATAAATAAGGCGAACCTTATCATGTCGAATTTGTCCTGAACTTCCCGTTCCCCAGTGAAAGTAAACTTGCTAAGTAAATTGTGGGTTGGCAACTTGGGCCGAAGTCGTCTATTGTCTCTCAGCAGAGTACTGCATTTTCCTACTTACATATTTCAACTGTTATGATGTGATTGTCCTTGGTAATGCATTTTGATGGCTGTCTATTCGAAGTTAATGTTTTGCCTGCTCACTACGTAAAGAATGTAATTGTTGAGTGAAGGTTGGTTTGATTTCAAGGCCAACGCTCATTTATCGGCAACACCCCGAATCACGGCAAAACGGAAACTTATTTGCCTACTTATATGCCGGGATACGTAACGGGCAAGTTCCATTATATAGAAAGAATAAAATTCCGGTGTGCCGTGGGCTGGCCTGTTGCCGATAAGTGAGCGTTGGCGTTTAATGGAAACAAACGATTTGAATTTACTTTTATATATTTTATATTTATCAAGGAATATAATTAAGATCATTCCTCTTGCTCCTTCAACTTCTTCAAGTAAGAAGCCTTCTTCTGTGCTACACGGTTCTTCCTTTCTGCCAAGGTCAGCTTCTTCCTGTTCCACCTCTTCTGTGTCTCAGCCTTCTTTCCTTCTTTCTTTTCAGAGGTTGGATCGGCTCTGATAGCAGCATGAGCATTTTTGTAGATGTTTTCCACCTATGAAGAAAAAACGTGTTTGAAGAATTCACATTTTTTCTTTCACTTTTTATGGATATAACGTTCAGTAGTGACATTTACATTCCAAAAAATTTTAAAGCTTACTATGAATTTAATAATATATTCAAATGTTTCCAACATATGTTTGAAGAAATGAGAGAATATCAAATCTTATAAAGAACATACAATGGAAATTTACTGTAGTCCAGCAGCGACACCCCATGCCAAATTATGCTATGAAGTAATTTCAAGCTGGACGTAAATAAAAATTTTAACTTTTGTTAGTGATAGTTACATGATTTGGAGTGCAGATATTAATGAAAGGTTTAACCTGTAAGAATGGTTTCAATGTAGAACTTAACCTGAAGTAATTTACCAATTTCTGTGAGCTGATTCCATAACATTTTTATTTGTATTTTTGCGCGCATGTTCTAGGGGAACAGCGTGCTATCGTTTTGTCCAAATGTCTGTAATTTTGGATGATTGAGCCGAAAATGGTCTCAATCGACTAGGTTGGACTCACTGATGACGAATCCGGTGTCGAAATCGATTCTGTCCGGCCGTAGACACGCTAACTGTCGACAGAAGCGAGCTAGCAACTTGAAACTTTTAGGATAGGTTGCGCATCAGAATGCCGCGGTTGAGTTCGTTAATGGGCCAAATCGGTCGAATAGTTTCGGAGTAATAGGCACTTGAAGTTATTTATTTTTTATTTCAGAAACTACTCAAGCGATTGGATTCAAACTTGGCAGTTTGGTGGAGTATAACGACGCGCAACTTTGAGCCAAATTTCGTCAAGATCATATTGTCAGTAAATTTAAAAAAAAAATTTTTTCGAAATTTTTTACAAAAAAATTTTTTTTTCGGAAACCATTCATCATATCCAAAAAAAATTATACTCACACTTTGACCTTCTGATTTCACAGCAGTGTACTAAATTTCAGTTCGATACGATCATAAGTTTTGGAGATATCGGGAAAAAATATGTCAAATTTCGAGGTTTTCTTCTCGATATCGTTGATTTTTTCGTTATTACTCGAGAAATACTGATTCAGTCCTGATTAAACTTCACAGCTAGTTTCAAGATGCTGAAAGACAACTTTATGCAAAATTTCGTGATAATCGTGTTATTAGAACAATTTGAAAAAAAAAATTTCTATGATTTTCTCATCATATCATCCTCATTAAATTCTGTATGAAACTTCTAACTGTTATTTTCGATGAAGTACTGGATTTCAATTCGATCTGATCTGTATTTTTGGAAATATTGGAAAAATAAAATTTTGATTGTTATTGTGTTTACGGTCAGCCTAACGGCCGACTGCGTAAACACAATAACTTCCGAAAGAAACAACTTAGAAACTCGATATTTGTAGAGAAGGTTTGGACCTTAATTACGAAGGCCGCATTCGTGAATGGGTAAAATCCGCCCAATGATTCCGTAGATATACCCATTCAAAATTTTATTTTTACAATATGTCCAAAAATACAGATATGATCGAATTGAAATCCAGTAATTTATCAGAAAAAAATTTCAAAAAGCACTGCCGTGAAGGCAGCAGCTTTCGAGCGCACGTTCAAATCCGTTGCTGAAGCGGTCATCTACATTGAACATGCGCGCAAAAGTTGCTGCCTTCACGGCAGTGCTTTTTGAATTTTTTTTTGGATGTCTGTGATATTGCGATTATGATCGATGCAATTGGCGCCAATGACACTTTTCGGTTTAAAATTAGTAGACGTGGAGGTGAAATGGTTGTCAGACACATTATCTCTCATCAAAAACTTATGACAAGAAATTGAGTGGTCAATTTTATTGAAAGTATGATAAAAATAAATTGAATCGATGGAAGCTATCGAAAAGTAGTTTTTATGGATTTTCGAATCAAGAATGAAAACATCTATTAAAAAACTAGACGTGAAGTCAGTGCGTTTCAGTTTTTTTTTGGG
Source organism: Myrrha octodecimguttata (assembly GCA_958510865.1). NCBI lineage: Eukaryota > Metazoa > Arthropoda > Insecta > Coleoptera > Coccinellidae > Myrrha > Myrrha octodecimguttata. Next base: position 13,860,475 of record OY294063.1, on the reverse strand, counting down.
TTATTTCGATTTTCCCGATATCTCCAAAACTTATGATCGTATCTAACTGAAATTTGGCACACTGCTGTGAAATATGAAAGTATAAAGTCTGAGCAAAACGTTTATTCAAATATGATGAAATTACCGAAAAAATGTTTATTTTCGCTAAAAAAATGTTTATTTTCGCTACGACCTCAACAAAATTATGCAAAAAGTTGCGCGTTGCTTTACTCTAAGTAACTGCCACGTTTCAATCAAACCGTTTCGCCCATTACCCCATTTCAGGTCGATAGGATTCTCCGTACACAATTAATCATGCATACTGCAGAACAGAATAGATTTGAAATAATACAGACAGTTGGACAAAACGATAGCACGCTGTTCCCCTAAACCATGTGCGCAAAAACAGGTGTAATGATAGATTGCCTTCTTGGTGAAGAAAATATTGAACTTTGTTCTGAATGAGAATCCATAGGAAAGAAAATGGTCCTTGAATTCATACATATATCAAGTCTTACAAGAATTAAAACTAAAAACATTCCAGTAAAATGATAGTTGTTAAGGGAGAAAAATATAAATTATTAACATAATATTAAATAAAATGAATATATGAATAATTTTCTGAAGAAATCACAACACAACACAATTCGATACCATAAAAATGAAAAAACTACAAACTACTAACCTGATCTGCAACTATGCCTAATTCAATGTATTTGCTGAATTGTTTTTTGAAAGCTACGGGGTCTTCTTCTTCTAAGGAAGCCATATAATCAGCTACATGTTTGCCCATTATATGGTTTCTGTGAACCTCAGCATTGAAGGTTTTTGATTCACTGTCATAGCCAGGGAATCTCTTTGTGGAATGAGGAATGTTCAGACCACCATCAACTGCTCCTTTCATGGCGGCAAATACTCTAGCACCAGTGGTGGTGCGGTTAAGACCAACATCGAGGTAGCATCTTCATCAAAATAAAAAAAAATTAAAATCTATTTACTCAATAGAATGTCAATTTAAATTACATAAACTCTAATCAGAGACACTTTAAAATCATAAATTATAGTTTCCCTTGTGCAATCTTAGTTTGAATCAGCATAAAACATGACAATTCAACATCAGATAGTTAGGTTACACCAAGTCATATGACGCGCATGTGTCTTAAATTCATCATAAAATTTTGTTCCAAGATTTGATTATAACAGCTGTGAAAACAGATATATTTTTGAGAAGTTTACAGACTTCCTATCAAATATCACAAGAAATTTACATTAACAAATTGTGGGTTGAATAATGGGAAGAATTTTTAATGAAATTCCAGAGAATGGATTGATTATTTGGATGGAGAGAACATTTTTCGGACCATTCAAAAATGTTACCCAAAATGGTACATCAGATTATACAGAGACAGCAGCATCAGGTCATTTCTTCAAAACAAAAAACAAGCTTCAGATTACTGAATTACTGAAATTATTTTTATCTGAAGTTTATTGAAAACTGTCTACCTTTGAAGGGCAACAAACTTGTATATATTATGATCGTAATATTCATTCAATGTTAGTTACATAATCAATATGAATGATATGTTGACAAAAAAATTTGGTAATAAATCATAACACTATAATTTTGAAATGTTATCAATCTTATTATGCATGTGATATAATTATACTGAAACTTCGGTAAATGTCTAGGAAATCGCATAACGCTCTAAATTTCATGAAAAAATCAGTACTTACTAATTTTGGTATGAAAATCACAAATCCGAAGTCAAAAAATGTCGCTCGCTTCTAGTTAAAAAAAAAAAAAAATCACAAAATTCTTCGGGGCCACTGAACTTTGCTATTACACTCTATCAGGAACCATTCCCTTGATAGATATTGATTTTAAAAGCTTCAATATAAAGAATTCAAGCAATTTTCGCCACAAAAATTGCTAGGAAATGTTAAAATAAATTGATATTCTCATTGTTTAAAATTTCCCTTCTTGACGTAAGAGCAATACGCGGGAACGCGTACAGCACTATATCCTGCAGGGTTGCCAGTGCCAGTCAATTTCCTGAATGCCTGAATCTGTTATGCCGAAGAAATTTTGAAGGATATGGAAAGAACGAATATGTCCGAACGGTAAACGAATCGCGATATTTCTTCTAAATTCTGTCTCTCTTCTAAAATTGTTCCATTATTCCATTTCGTTGACCCTGACACAGGGGCTCATACTCAGAATGTGGAACGACTGTGGAGGGATATACGAGGTGATATTCCCCGGTTTGGAAGGCGAGAAAACCATTTCGTGTTCCATCTGGTTGAATATTATTTCCACCGAAAATACCTCGACCATACCGAAAGATTCCATCAATTCATCAAATACATAAGTGAAGTATATCCCCCCCACAGATAATTTGCAGGAAGAGGATGAGTATTGTTTTAGAAATTATTAAATCTGTTCTTTTTCAAAATTGGGTTTTAGTCAATATTAATTGTTGAATTGTAGTTTTCTTTAAGTATTATATTTCAAATTTCCATTTCCGAGTTCAGGTTATCCTTGCTTGGTTCGAAATTTCCAAACTTCTCTCCATAACCCAAACTTTCCTCTTTTCCATTCTCCTTTCCTGGCAGAGATGGCCCACACATCCCCGTGGTCTTTGCTGGATAACTTTTCTAACCATGTCATAAATTATACCTAATATAATGAAACAATTGCATGATGGAATGTGTTGGCACAAGTTAACTAAGTTGGGCCTAGGGAATTTTTCCAATAAAACTCTCTTATTCAGTCTAATCCGGAATGTTTTTGATTCGGCAACACTGAAAAGTAGTAGACTGAAGTTGCTGTCAGATGTCGTTCTTCCGAACTTCAAAACCATCATGGCTGAATATATGCCAAAAATAAACAATAAGCAAATGAACATATTTTCACAAGTCCTGACAATTTATGTAGCGAAAATTGCTTGAAATCTTGATATTGATGCATTAATAACCAATATCCATCAAGGGAATAGTTCGAGATAGAGTGTAATAGCAAAATTCAGCAAGATAAAATCAATGACCTCAAAGAATTCTGGGAATTTTGGAAAAACTAGAAGCGAGCGACATTTTTTGATTTCGGATTCGTGATTTCTATACCAAAATTAGTGAGTACTGATTTTTTCATAAAATTTAAAGCGTTGTGAGATTTCCTAGACATTTACCGAAACTTCTCTTAAACTTACTCCAAATGGGGAGGAATGAGTACTAGAAAGTGTGCGGCTGAGTGAATTGATATTGTTGAATTTATGTTATTTAAATCGATTTCAAGCGATGGACCAAAATCTCTGGTTATAGTTGCGGTTATCCAAATTGACATATAGGCAAAGGATTATCTGTCAATGTGAATAACCGTAACTTTAACCGGAGCTTTAGGTCCATCGCTTGAAATTGATTTTAGTTTAATACTGAGTATCCTGAGGAGATAAACATTGTGTATGAGGTCAGAGACACTTTAAAATCAAAAGTGATAGTTCGCCTTGTGCAGTCTTCTACAGATAAGAGTATAAAACATACTCAAACTATATCAGAGAGTTAGGAGAAGCTATTTCATATGACGCGCATGTGTCTATAGTTCATCATTCCACAACACAATGCTGATAAAATTTAATAGAAATTAAATGATAATTAAAATTCCAAAGAAATTCACCTGAATGCACCTGGACCATCCTCTACTCCTTCAACGTTGTATTCGTCCCCATCAACATTCAAATTGCCTTCGTACAGTGTGTCCAATCCTAATTGTTTCAACAAACGACGTGCTAGTAATAAACCTGTGCAATATGCTGCAGCATAGTTTGTTAGACCAACTTTTACACCATATTTAGGTAATTCGTGGGAGTATGCAGCACATACAACTTTGTCCCCTTCAATACGAGAGTAGGCAATTTGGCAGGTTATGTCACGATTTGAAATTCGGACAATCAGACGGTACTTTGGAGTGTTGTATTTATTCTTATCCTGTACGATCAATCGTTTACGGGCATAGTAATCAGTTTTACCCTCACGACGCCTCTTGAATTTAACTTGGTATCTTTTGAAGTATTGTTTACTTTTAATAAGTTTAACGAACTGAAAAAAAAATTAGAATTAGCACATGTGAAGGAATTCAAGGTAAAATATAAGGTGTTGAAGATGACATGGGGTCTTTTAGATCGACATTCCCTCCACTAACCTACAATTAATCTGAAATCATCTCAAAAACTCATGTTTGTATTTTACGAGAAGTTGATGGAAAGAATAATATGTTCAACAAAGGATGGAGTGAAAACGATATTTTCAAAATCAATATGAAATTCTTACCATTTTCGAGCAAACAAAGGGAAGTTCCTCCCCACAGCCACTTACTCAACGCAGCAGACGCGATGTTTCTTAGAGAAAGGAAATAAATTCCAAATTTCATTTCTATGGTCTACAATGTTATATTTATTTTCTCTATGATGACGATGGCGATGATTTTGTGATTCTATGGAATAACCCATAGAATAAAAATAAAAAAATATCCTCAACCTCGTAACCACAGAATACAAATATAACTGTCATTTGTATTCTGTGCTGTCATAATGACAGTGTCATTCATCATTCGCAACTACTGCTAAGCGATACGCCCTCTGGCGATAGAAATCCGAACACTTCCAAGCTAGTAGTTTTTCGACGTGCCTGTTATTCTAACGTAATTTGCTTACTTTTGGAGTTCATTTTCGAGCTTTTGTATTGTTCTCAGAGTTGGAATTTTGGTATACCGAGAGTGTTTGTGATATTGATCAATCGATTCCTTTCTTTCCGATTAAAATTTTCGATTGTATTAATTCGAAATGGCATCCTCCCGAAATGACTATTTTGTTGTGTGCCTCAACTCAATGTTATTCATGGTCAAAGAAAAAAGGATCGTTTAGTGCCTCTAGTTTTCATTTTTTCCAAAGCCAAATGAAAGTAAAGTTAATTTGGAAATAGCATTTGGCAGGGAACTCAATGATAGAAGAAAGGCATAGCTTTAGAAATTGAAGATTGGAAAACAGGTCACGAAATACATGGAAGTATGCTCACTGCATTTATCTGAAGATGTTTATTTTCATAAAGGTAAATTACCTACAATGTATTCATTTCGAAACAACTTCATGTCCTGATGTTTTTAGGTGTAAATGAAAATAAGAGAATTTTGAAGAAAAATGCTGCAGAGAAACTACCGAGCACTTCTGCAGCTACCTAATTCACATACTACACAAAATCATGTTCTAAAAGAGTGATCTGGTTGAAAACCTGACAAAAACTAGATATACTGTTAGAGTTGATAATAGCTGAAGTTATTCATATAAATACATTAATTCTTTTCATTTCTATTTAAAGGTAGGTTGAACCAGCTGTGACATTTTTCATTTTGTATGTGTATATTGAGCTGCTGTAATATGAAAATGAAATCAATTATATGTCAATCTGTTTCCTTTTCTTCAGAAATACGATGCAAAAGAACTTGAGCAGAAAATCTGTTTTCATTTTATTGATTCACTCGTTTGTAAACAAACAACAAGTCATATCATTTGGACTGATTCTAGATTTACCACATAATATAGCCTGCATTCAGCACTTCTTCACATAAATAAGAGTCCTTAAATTACTTATTGAGGTGCCTATTTTTCCAGAAATTCAAGTAAACTTAGATATTGGTTCATTTTGATCCACCAAGCAACATACACTAAAATAACAACGAAATTATCCTCCAGGAACGATTCAAAGTACGATTCTATATCGTGATCCAAACGAGAAGTTCCTTCTCAAGAAATCTTACACAAAATTATAATAATTTCTTTAAATATTCAAGCTCTGCTTAATAAATATTCGTTCTCCACCACATTTCTAAGGTTTGTTTACATAAAACTACTAGCTTGGACAGGTTCCAAATTTATCCGTTAGGGCGCTGACATCTTCGCAGAAGTTCCCAATAGGAATTTTATGTTTTATCTATTTGTATTCTGTGGTTTTATCAAACATACAACAAAAACTTATCAAAATACACGTTTTGAATTATTTTAACTGCATTGCAATTAATTATACCGAAGAAAGTGATCTTCAGGAAACACCAATATTATGTCAGGAAAAAACAAATCGAAGAAAAGAAGCGATGGCAAAACACATAAACCCAGATACCGAGATGAATCATCAGATAGTAGCGGTCCAAGTTCTTCTAGTTCTAGTAGTTCTGAGGACAATTCTGAGGTGATTCTTCTCATGAAGTTAGAAAAAGAAAGGAAGAAAGCTTTGGAGATACGCAGAAAACAAAAGGAACTCCTAAAAGCCAAGGAGACCCCAGAAGAAAAACGATTAAGACGTTTAAGGAGGAAACAGGAAAAAGAAAAAAAAATCAAAGAAAAAATGGGGTGGGATAACGATTACCTACATTACACCAATGCTGATAATCCCTTTGGGGATGGTGATTTATTATCCACCTTTGTATGGAAGAAAAAACTCAATAAAGAGGGATTAGTTGGAATAAGCAAAGGGGAACTAGAAATGCGTAATAAATTCAAACAAGTGGAAAACAAAAGAGAACTTGAAAAGGTAAAACAAAGGAGGGTTGAAAGAGATCTTGAGAAACAAAGAAAAGAAGAGGAAACATTGATTACTCAAAGAAGTAAAGAGGCAGCACAATTTGAAGAATGGGAGAGGCAGGAAGATACATTTCATTTAGAACAAGCTAGGCTAAGGTCACATATAAGAATTCAAGATGGAAGAGCTAAACCTATAGATTTATTAGCCAAATACATCAGTGCAGAGGAGGAGGTAGATGCGGTAGAAATGCATGAGCCATATACTTACCTCAATGGTTTACTCACTAAAGATTTAGAGGACCTTGTTGAAGATATTAAAGTATATAAGGAACTAGAAAAAGGGAAAAATATTGAATATTGGAACGATATCACAATTATAGTAGAGGATGAACTGCAGAAGTTAAGAAAGATAGAACATCAGAATGAGATGGATATTGCCCTCAATAGAAGGGAGGGTATACATCAGTCAGTTGCTTCAGATGTAACTAGTGTTTTTAAAGGTAAAACATCCAGTCAATTGGCAGCCCTCCAGAAACAGATAGAAACTAAAATAAGCAGAAAGGCTGATGGCATTGATATTGGGTACTGGGAATCATTATTATCCCAATTGAAAGCTCATATGGCAAGAGCTAGATTACAGGATAGACACAAAGAGAGTCTACATAGGAAGTTACAAGTTCTGAAAGCTGAACAAGCTGTTTCCTCAAGTAATGTAACAACTAATCTCAAGAATGCTCCTGAACAGAGTACTAGCAAAATAGATACAGAAAGTGAAGAATACACAGATAATGAAGACAATTTCTGCTCTCCCTTAGATGAATGTTTCAAAGCTTATGAAGCTGGTGGATACAGTCCTAAATTGTTGAATGTAGATGATGTTGAATTGGGAACCATAGTTTTTGCGGAAGAAGACGATTTGAAAAGATTGGAATTCTCTCGACAGCAAGTTTTAGACATTGGCAAAAAAGTTGATAATACAGCAACTAAAGAGGAAAAACTGCTTCAAATAGAAGCAAGAAAAGGAATGGGTGAAGATGAAGCACAGTTTTCTGTGGAAGCATCACTGGATAATCAAGTGTATTTGTGGTCTGATAAATACAGACCTAGAAAACCAAGATATTTCAACAGAGTACATACTGGTTTCGAATGGAATAAATACAATCAGACACATTATGATATGGATAATCCACCCCCAAAAATCGTACAAGGTTATAAATTTAATATTTTCTACCCAGACTTGATTGATAAGAGTGCAACTCCAGAGTATTTCTTGACAACCTGTCCTGATAAAGAATTCACTATTTTGAGGTTTCATGCTGGTCCACCCTATGAAGATATAGCATTTAAAATTGTTAACAGAGAGTGGGAATATTCCTACAAGAGAGGTTTTAGATGTCAATTTCACAATAACATTTTTCAGTTATGGTTCCACTTCAAAAGATATAGATACAGAAGATAATCATTTCATTTCTTATGCATCATCATGCAAACAAAATTTGATTGTAGTGACTATTGAATTTTATAAATATTTGTACATATTAAAGATCACAAAAGTTAACAGTTGTTTGAATGTGACGAGTTGATTTTGTAGTTGCAGTAATGTATAATGGAATGTGGTGTACTTTTTGCGTGGACATAACATTTCAGTGTAATATTAATATAAAGGCTTCAACATTACCACTGAACACTTGTGAAAAACGATAACATAATAAAATACAATCCCGAAATTTTATTATGTTACCGTTTTTCTCAAGTTTTTCACTTCAATCATTGTGTGCCAGTTGATATAATGATTTTTCATCGAATACAAAGTACGTTGAAGACAATAAAAGTATATCAAAAGATATTATGTAAAGGTATTGCAGAGAAATCTGTATTTTATAATTATTGTATTAAAAGCCTTTGTCAAGTAGATCTGTTTTAATTTAATGTGAGAACATATTGAAAGATTAATGTCTCACAATTCAAGTAAAAGTAATTCAATTGATCGAAAATATGTTATCTGACAGAAGACTCCGTGTTTTTGTTGATGATGTTAGTAGTAGGTTCAAAACTTTGAATAATGGACTCCCACAAGGATCAGTTTTAGCTCCCCTTCTATTTAATTTATATTTATGTGATATTCCAGCAACTTCTTCAGAGAAATTCATCTATGCAGATGATATTGCTCTGGCTTTTCCTCACTCTGATTTCAAAGTCATTGAAAACACTCTAAATACTGATTTAGAAATTTTGAAGAATTATTTTGTTGAGTGGCGTTTATGTCCAAATTCTAATAAAACAGAAGTTTCTTGTTTTCATTTGAATAATCAACAGAAGTTTAAAACTTTGAATGTTACTTTCAATAATGCCGTTCTGAAACATAATTTCACTCCTAAATATCTTGGAGTGAAATTAGATACCTCTTTAAATTTCAAGGCCCATTTGGAAAACTTACGCATGAAGTTGAAATCTAGGAATAATATTCTTCAAAAACTAGCTGGTTCTTCATGGGGGGCTGACCCTACAACTCTTCGTACCGCAGCTTTGGCTTTGGTTTTTTCTGCTGCTGAATATTGTTGTTCGGTTTGGTTTAATAGCGCTCATGTTAGTAAAATAGATGTACAGCTTAATGTTGCTATGAGAATCATTAGTGGGACCATAAGATCTACACCTTTACAGTGGTTACCAGTTCTCTCAAATATTGTACCGCCCCATATTCGTAGACAGGTTGCAGTGATAAAGTCTTGGGATAAATATCGTTCCTTTCCGAATTTATTCCCAATCATGTCTTATATTCCGGATTCTAAAATTGCTAGATTGAAATCTCGTAAACCTTTATGGATCAACGATTTTCTTTACACCAATAAAAGTGACAAAGAAATTTGGCGTTCGGAATGGAATTCGTGTAATGTTTTTAACAAAGGTTTGATCAGCGATCAGACAAAGTTCATGGTTTCAATCTTCCTAGGAAAATTTGGTGCATTTTGAATCGACTTAGAACCGGTCATGGTCGCTGTAATAGTTTCCTCTTCAAATGGAATTCCGTCGAAAGTCCAAGGTGCGAGTGCGGAGAAGAAGAGGAAACAATAGAACATTTAGTAAATACTTGTCCAATATATAAATTTGACGATGGTTTCGAGGCAATTCATTCGGTTTCTGATTCTTTTTTGAGATGGATTGCGAACTTCAAATTAATTTAATGAGTACTACTAGTTCATATTAGTTTTTTCGTCTCCTTTTTTGTTTTCAGGTAAGTTTCCAAGATTTCATCAACCTGCATCGCATAGGAAGGAGGAAATTTTGTCGATGAAAAAGAAGCCCTTCAATAAAAAACAACAATTTCATTACACTTATACGGGGAGACAGAGTTTTTCCTGAGGTTTTTATCTGTGCTCTTGAATCATACGTAAAAATGTATGGTACCCCGTTGACATTTTCCTCTGCTAATACTGTTATGACACAAATTGTTTGATATAAAAAAAAATGTAATGCTCATCTCAAAAGAATATATATAGTACTCCCAATGGTATAGAAACAGTGGCTCAAGAGCGAGTGCTCAACTCAAACCTTGTACCGGTTATAATTCAAACCAGTAATGTCTCTTGGTATCTTACTGTATAAATTTAAGTTGAATGAATTCCGAGCTGATATACCTATTTGATAGAGGTGAGGTCTTAGTTGTGCACCTCTTTGAGTTGGGTTATCATGAAAGTCAGGATTTGAGAGGTACTTAGTTTTATTCCTATGAGAATAGAGTATAAATTGTAAAGAATGAAAATACGTGGCAAGGGTAGAATTTCCTGAAATAAAGGACGACAGTGTTCTCTGTGAGAAACATTGGCTATGGTGGTATATTAGGTGGCTGTAAAGAAGAGAACAGTATGTCTATAATACCATATATTGACTTAGGCGACGTCCGCATAGGCAGGCTGGCTGCTTAGCGCCTAGAGCCGGTCGCGGAAGTTCTAGAATGTTCGTTTTACTATGCTAGGTTCTAGGCGCTAAGCAAGCCGCCTGCCTATGCGGACGTGGCCTTAGACACATTTTCAGCTGTCCTATTATTAGGTAGTTATGTAGAGTTTTTTGCACAGACCAGCAATGTGTGCCTCCCAATTTAACATGTCATCAGTTTTAAATGCCAATAAATCTACATGTTGCCTCGTTGTTACTTGTCGATTAGAAGATATTATAATCTTCTGTCGTATCCCTATTTAGTTTGAGATAATTCGTATTTAACCAAGTTTCTGCATTATTATCTGTTCTACAACACAGGCCCATTAATTCAAGATGAGCGTGGAAGCAAGAAAATGTCATTAATCGATATCACAAAAAGAGTTGGTCCCAGTATGGAACCTTGTGGTACACCGTGCGAAATAGACCTACATGTGCCAGAATTTCCAGATGTATAAACAAGTTGCTTTATCCAACATATAGGTTTTCATAAGTGGTGCTTTGTATACCATAATATTCCAGTTGTATCATCCAAGCAAGCAGAGTTTGTTAATTCAGTTATTGCTCGTTTAACCTCAGTAACTGGACTAAGAAATATAGAAGTGCTGTGTTTGGGAAGTGTAAAAAGGTAGGTTAGAGGATTGTGGAAATATTACATAGGTATATTTTTACCACGGGTTAGAGCATTAATGTTGCAGGACAGCAATTTCAAAATTTGTTCAGCTACATTTGTGAAAAAGATAATATGGAATACCAGTCTGACCCCATTCTCCCCTAAGTTGTTGGGTCACAATTTTACTATTTGGAAGTTCAATCCAAATGGATACTTCTTTTTTGATCGCTTGTATTGTTACTCTAGGGAATAAGATATTTTCAATTTTGTTGCAATGTCTGTCTCGAATTTTGTTCTAAATATGGTCTTCAACAGTAAGATTGAATTCACTGATGAAAATTTCTACTCAACTTGCCGCCGTGAATACTTCCGTAGGTAGGGAAAAACCACCTGAAAACATTTGTCTCAATAATAGGAAAGCTGATTAGAATGGAACTTTTCAGGATGCGCTGTATAAGTTCTTTATAAAAGGGCGAATGGAATTTCAATTCCATAGAATCTGTATTTTTGGCAAGATAGCAAAAATGAAATTTCCGGTGATATCTATGGAATGATAGGGTGGATTTCATTATTTCTATCCTCGAAATTAAGCTACGAATTTGACTAGGCCCTTGAAAGATTTCAAACCAGTGCCTCTCTAGAGTTCTTAATATAAAATTAAATTTTCCCACGCTGACTTTCAACATCTTGAGGACTTCCGCTGCATTCCTTAGGTTGCATGATTTGTCAAAAATGTATCATTCATTCTCTAAATGTAGGGGGCATGAAACAGCAAATTAATTTCATTAATTTAAAATTTCAAAAAGCACTGCCGTGAAGGCAGCAACTTTTGCGCGCATGTTCAATGTAGATGACCGCTTCAGCAATGAATTTGAACGTGCGCGCAAAAGCTGCTGCCTTCACGGCAGTGCTTTTTGAAATTTTTTTCTGATAAATTACTGGATTTCAATTCGATCATATCTGTATTCTTGGACATATTGTAAAAATAAAATTTTGAATGGGTATATCTACGGAATCATTGGGCGGATTTTACCCATTCACGAATTCGACCTTTGTAATTAAGCCCCAAACCTACTCTACAAATATCGAGTTTCTAAGTCGTTTCTTCCGAAAGAAACAACTTAGAAACTCGATATTTGTAGATAAGGTTTGGACCTTAATTACGAAGGCCGAATTCGTGAATGGGTAAAATCCACCCAATGATTCCGTAGATACACCCAATCAAAATTTTATTTTTCCAATATTTCCAAAAATACAGATCAGATCGAATTGAAATCCAGTACTTCATCGAAAATAACAGTTCGAAGTTTCATACACAATTTAATGAGGATGATATGATGAGAAAATCATAGAAATTTTTTTTTCAAATTGTTCTAATAACACGATTATCACGAAATCTTGCATAAAGTTGTCTTTCAGCATCTCAAAACTAGCTGTGAAGTTTTATCAGGACTGAATCAGTATTTCTCGAGTTATACCGAAAGAATCAACGATATCGAGAAGAAAACCTCGAAATTTGACATATTTTTTCCCGATATCTCCAAAACTTATAATCGTATCGAACTGAAATTTGGTACACTGCTGTGAAATTAGAAGGTCACAGTGTGAGTATAATTTTTTTTGGATATGATGAATGGTTTCCGAAAAAAGAATTTTTTTGGAAAAAAATTTTTTTTAGAAATTACTGACGATATGATCCTGACGAAATTTGGCTCAAAGTTGCGCGTCGTTGTACTCCACCCAACTGCCAAGTTTGAATCCAATCATTCAGGTTGTTTCTGAAATAAAAAATAAATAACTTCAAAACTCCGAAACTATTCGATCGATTTGGCCCATTAACGAACTTAACCGCGGCATTCTGATGCGCAACCTATCCTGAAAGTTTCAAGTTGCTAGCTTGCTTCTGTCGACAGTTATCGTGTCTACGGCCGGCCGGCCGGACAGAATCGATTTTGACACCGGATTCGTCATCAGTGAGTCCAACCTAGTCGATTGAGACCATTTTCGGCTCAATCATCCAAAATTACAGACATTTGGACAAAACGATAGCACGCTCTTCCCCTAGAACATGCGCGCAAAAATTATCATTTCTATTATGATAGATTTATTGCATTACTGATACATGGATATTAAAATCAACTTTAAAGTAAATGAAGGAAATTATATTATCACCTCCATATCTATGAACAAATTTTATTCGCACTAATATAGAAACAAAATCAATATTAATGTACAAAACAACTACAAATATGAAATTCTCTCAACCAAGTAAATGATTACCATTTATTATCTATTATCAGACAATTTGTGGTAATATGATCAAGGTGCTAATCTCTGCCAATACCAGCCATCTTCAACAATATGAGATATACTTTCATCAAGTATCTCTCCCTCTTTCAATTTACTAAACCGAATCCTATCATGTATTCGATCAGTTTGACCTTGCCAAAATTCCATCATATGGGGTTTTATAAGGTAACCTCCCCTGAAAAGTGTTCATAGTTAGCTTTCCATATGAATGAGGGTATTATTCTTCTAGGTTACAATCTATTTTCATTGCGATTTAGGTTTCACAAAAAACAACAGGATAAGCATATATCCAAAAACAAAAAGGGTTTATTTATTGATGCATCAAAAACAAGTACTCTAGAAATGGTACCAAGAGAATAATGCGTTTGAATATGTATCAACAAAGAACTATGTTTGTGTTATTTTTTCATTACCTACACTGTAATGAAATATTCTTAATTCATTTAATATTACGGTTCCAATAGTTGTGTACCAATTACATTCTATCTTACTTTCCTTCGAAGATCAAGGTAGGTTTGTGTATGGTAACACCCATTTTCCCAAAAAATATATATATCTTATCAAATAGATTCAAAGGTGGAATAATTCGGCGAAAATAACTAGAAATAAGAATTTACTTATCTACATTGTGTTTCATTGGTTACATAGGGTAACCTGAAGTAGAGCTACCCTAGACGAGTCCAAAAAACCTATATATGGGAGATTTAATCAGTTCCGTAACCAAGATACAGGGTGTTTCTTGTATTCACCAACATTTTCAACTGGAACCACCCAGTATTATCTATTGATTTTCAGTCCCTATATTCACTTATACAGGTCAATGGAATTATATTCGAAAAAATGAAAAATTCCAGCTCTGCATCCGAGAAATATGGGACTTCTGTCAAGCTCAAATTCAACACCCTGTATATTGAAATTTGAATTGTATTGAAATAATTAAGAAGAGCAGACATTTTTCAATCAGAATCATTTGATTTTTTCATCCTGCACGTCGAATTGCTTATCAAAAATTTTACAGAAAGATTTGATTCGATAGTGGAATTCCACTAAATTCTCAGAAAAATCGTACTTAGTGATGGAATTGAAAAGATTTCTTATCCTACCAATTGGAAATTAGTCTTTTGGTCGACTCGTAAAAGTGAATCATATGGACTGAAAATCAATAGATTATACTGTGTGGTTCCAAAGTTATGAGCAATTGAAAATATTGGTGACTACAAGAAACAGCTTGTATCTTGGTTACGGAATTGATAAGATCTACATAGGTTTTTTGGACTCATCTAGGAAAGCTTCATTTCAGATTACTGTATGTTCATTTACCAATGAAATATCCTGAATAGCTGAAAATATAAAAGAGGAATCAGCAAAATTACCATTGTGGTGGTCTAGGTACTTCACTTGTATTGGGGTACCTTGCTTTCAATTCTTTCTCCCTATTCATCAACTCATCTCTACTTTTTATGGGCTGACTTTGATTACTACACAAAGCTCCAATCTTACTGTCATAGGGTCGTTTCTTGAAATATTCATCAGCTACTGATAAGGGTAGCTTTTCAGCTATACCTTCAATTCGTATCTGAAATACCATATGTATGTATATATCACAATTAACAGGATGTGTTGAGACTCACTGATCGGTTAAAAGGTTCCCAATAATACGTTAGCGCACAATTTGGATTTTCCTCCTGAAAAGTTTGGATGAAATTATAAACAATATAGGTATTTGATTCTTTGGTTTGTATATTATCAAAATGAACAAACCAAATCCTGTCCTTTCCTACTGGTATAGTGGGTAAAGATTGTAAATCCTTCTTTACTGTGACTTTTACACAGGACAAATCTAGCTGATGGTAATCCATTCCTACAATAAGTTAATTAAATGATGTATTGAATGTTTGAATTTTTTTACTTCGATGCAGTTGCCAGACAAACTGCATGGGGTTCCAATATGGTAGGATGATTTTTGGCTAGTTGGAACCATTCATCAAGCAGTTGTAGCGGTTCTTTTATTCCTGATAATTTTTCGTCTGTGATTACATTTTCTCTACTTTGGTAAGCAGCTCTAACATCTGAAATTAAAGAAAAAAGATGACCTTCTCTGCTATTGTAACATACGTAATTATGAGGAAAAATTCTTTGGATATACCATCACAATTGAAATTTAAAAACCTGGAAAATTCTTTTTTATGTTGACTTGTATGTCTCAATAGTTTCTTGAAAAATAACGACATAGTTTTGAAAAAATAAGTAGCATGTAATGTTGAAAAATGTACCAGTAATGGACATGATCCACTGGAAGAATTTGTGCCTTCTAGAAAAATGATTTTGAATGACCTTGATAGTAACTCAAACAAAATGTAATTTTTCAGATGATGTGTACATGAACTAAAATTAAGGTTATAGCCAGAGATGAGCGCCTCTGTATCTCCAGCAGGGGTGCGTTCAGATGCTACGCCGTGTGACGCCGGGCGCGTCCCAAAGCGTTCAGATGATTACGTCTGGCAAATGGTTGGGTCGTTCAGATGCTTGGGAGAAACTTTACCGGGCGTCCAACTTTCCAACCCAGCCCGTACATGGGTAGAAATTAACCCGCATGCGCTTTGCAGTTTATAATGACAGGAGTGAGAAGTTTTGGTTATGTTTACAATTTCAAAATCAGATTTAATAGTTGTTAACTCTCGAACTGGTTGTATCTCGGAGGAAGAAATATATATTTCTTCCTCTGAGACTTGTATATGCATTTTTGCCTTGCCAAAGAGGGCGATATCAAAAATATTATTTTTTTGGGGTTAAGTAAGATAAGATGAAATTTGACATTTACACCACATCGTTCAGATGAATCTTCTAGTCAACGGCTACAACCAAGCACAACCAAGAAAAATCCTACCGTGCGATTTTTGTCTACCGGGTAAAGCATCTGAACGCACTCCAGTTATTACTTTATATACTTATTATTATTTTTCGACTTGAAGGTCAATAATGAATTGACCATTATTTTTACTAATCATTGAAGTTAAATACGATTCAATCAATTCACTTTTTGGATCTTCAACTCTTCATATGAATTAATGGTGTTTCTTTATCCTTCATAATTTTGAGTTTGCAATCTACTTTCCTTTACTTCAAAATATTCACTATCCTCGTGTCATACATATTAAAATTATTTACTACTTTGAAAAATTAGTCTGAATTCAGGGATTAATTATTAAAAGTATTACCAAAATACCCAGACCTGAAAAATTTAATTGATATTATAACTTTAATTGTTGGTAGATTCAACTCAGAGAAATTTTCCATATAAAATAAATGATATGAAAGAAACATTTCCTTGAAACTAAGTAATTTTGGTATAATTATTAGGTGCGCAACTAAGTTCTCGCTGTTTGTCAGTAGATGGCTCTAGCAGTAAGAGCTAGTCGATTTTGACATATCCAAAACGTCATGAACCAAGCTTAGACATATGGTAAACAAACCGCCGCGACACATAAGTGATTTTGTTTTCGCATTATATACTTCTGGTTAAGTGAAAATGTCGAATTTCGTGCCAAACAATCGTCATTTGCGGGAAGTGTTGATTTTCTTTTTTCATTCGAAAAAAACGGCAGCTCAAGCGTATCGAGAGCTCCAAAAAGTGTACGGAAACGCTGCTCTAAGCGAAACAACATGCCGTGATTGGTTCCGTCGCTTCAAAGACGGTGATTTCGATGTTGACGACCGTCCACGTGAAGGAAGACCCAAAACCTTCGAAGACGCTGAATTGGAGGCATTGCTCGATGAGGATTCGTGCCAAACTCAAGAAGAGCTTGCTGCAGAATTAGGAGTTACCCGTCAAGCCATTTCCAAGCGATTGCATGCATTGGGGATGATTCAGAAGCAAGGAACTTGGGTTCCTTATGAGTTGAAGCCAAGAGACGTTGAGCGTCGTTTTTTCGCCTGTGAACAACTGCTCCAGCGGCAAGAAAGGAAGGGTTTTCTTCATCGCATCGTGACGGGTGATGAAAAATGGATTCATTACAGCAACCCAAAGAGGAGAAAATCTTTGGGACTACCCGGGCATGCTTCTACGTCGTCGGCTCGGCCGAACATTCACGCTGCGAAGGTTATGCTGTGCATTTGGTGGGACCAGGTCGGTGTTATTTATTATGAGCTGTTGAAACCGAGCGAAACCATCACTGGGGAACGTTATCGAACTCAATTGATGAGATTGAGCCGAGCACTGCGCGAAAAACGGCCACAATACGAGCAAAGGCACGAAAAAGTGATTTTACTGCATGACAACGCTCGGCCTCACGTTGCCAAACCTGTTAAAACCTACTTGGGCACGCTCAAATGGGAAGTTCTACCCCACCCGCCATATTCCCCAGATATTGCGCCGTCCGATTTTTACTTGTTCCGTTCGATGGCACATGGCCTGGCTGATCAACAGTTCCACTCATATGAAGACATCAAAAAATGGCTTGATTCGTGGATAGCCTCAAAAGACGAACACTTCTGGCGTCAAGGTATTCGAGCTCTACCAGAAAGATGGGAAAAAGTTGTGTCTAGCGATGGGCAATACTTTGAATGATTCATTTGTAACCATTTTTTTATAATAAAGTTATATTTTCATCGAAAAAACAGCGAGAACTTAGTTGCGCACCTAATATTATCAATTGACGAGAATAAGTTTCTAAAATTCAACTTTATTTATCTAGACTTAAAAAACATATCGTATTTCACCAATCTTAATATTCTTAATCTTATCTAATAAATACATCACAAGTTTCAAATATATTTCAAAAAATTAATGAAAATATGAAAATCAATAAGTTTTTGCTCATCAAAATCTGATTCTTCAGTTTTAAGTTGGAATTCTTATTTTCAATACTTTGGGAACATTTCTGATAGTTACAGAAATCCTTGTTTGCCTTTCTAACTTGTCTCCAATGTTATATTCTTCACAACAATATTGCAAGTTAACACAGTCATCATTCAGAATGTCACATTTTTTCTCTTCGATGGAATGTAGGTATTTTGTATACATATCATTTTTAACAATGATAAGACTACGCCTCTCCAATAATAAATCACAGATTTTCTTTCTTTTTACATTATTTTCTAGGAAGTTCAAGATAGTGTGCGAACCACAACTAATGGTTGTAATAATCGGACAAAATAATGGACCATCTGAATGAGGCATTATACCTTGTCCAGACAAATACTCATTAATAAGGACCTGATTTGGTGCCTTGTTTTCAAATATCCCCAAATCCTGTATTCGATTCATATATTGATGCAACCAATGAGGTATTTCTTCTGGTATCATTCCTCTTTTATGTGGGACTCCCCCATAGTCTTGTAAACGTCTGTTGGATAAACATGTCCACTTTGGTTTTGGAGCACCATATACATTTTTCATTAATTCAGCTTCTTCATCAGTCGAAACGAAATTTGGTATATAATAAACATCGGAAGGTGCTTCGGTTACTTTATAATTATTTATGTTAATTATTTCCATTGAATAAATTGAAGCTAAAGCTAAAGAATTCAATGAGTCTGTGGAATGTAATGATTAATTTATTTGTTATTTGTTTTCATGTCGTGAAGGAGGATCCGCAGTAACCACAGAACATTAAAATCAGGAACCGCAGTAACTGTCACTGCAGTGTTTCCAACATCTCTCGCCAGAATTACGGTGTTGCCAACCTTAAATTGCGGTAGATCCATGATGTACAAAAAATGGTGTGCTCATCTGAAAAAAGAGTAACGTCAGCAAGATTAAAATACAAAGAGTTGAATATTTTGGCTTTGAATTTGCATGTTAATTCCACAGTATAGAAACTAGTAGTAGTTTCTATACACAGTACAGAACTAGTAGTAGTTTCCCAATATGGGAACTTCTGCGAAGATGCCAGCGCCCTAACGGATAAATTTGGAACCTGTCCAAGCTAGTAGTTTTATGTAAACAAACCTTTGAAATGTGGTGGAGAACGAATATTTATTAAGCAGAGCATGAATATTTAAAGAAATTATTATAGTTTTGTGTAAGATTTTTTGAGAAAGAACTTTTTGTTTGGATCACGATATAAAATCGTTCCTGGAGGATAATTTCGGTGTTATTTTAGTGTATGTTGCTTGGTGAATCAAAATAAACCAATATCTAAGTTTACTTGAATTTCTGGAAAAATAGGCACCTCAATAAGTAATTTAAGGACTCTTATTTATGTGAAGAAGTGCTCAATGCAGTCTATGTTATGTGGTAAATCTAGAATCAGTCCAAATGATATGACTTGTTCTTTGTTTACAAACGAGTGAATCAATAAAATGGAAACAGATTTTCTGCTTTAGTTCTTTCGCATCGTTTTTCTAAAGAAAAGGAAACAGAAAGACATATAATTGATTTCATTTTCATATTACAGCAGCTCAAGATACACATACAAAATGAAAAATGTCACAACCGGTTCAACCTACCTATATAAGGAAATGACAAGTATTGATGTATTTATATGAGTAACTTCAGCTATTATCAACTCTAACAGTATATCTAGCTGTTATCAGATTTTCAACCAGATCACTCTTTGAATATGATTTTTTGTATTATGTGAATTAGGTAGCTGCAGAAGTACTTGGTAGTTTCTCTGCAGCATTTTCCTTCAAAATTCTCTCATTTTTATTTACACCTGAAAACATCATGACATGAAGTTGTTTCGAAATAAATACATTGTAGGTAATTTACCTTTATGAAAATAAACATCTTCAGAGAAATGCAGTGAACATACTTTCATGTATTTCGTGACCTGTTTTCCAATCTTCAATTTCTAAAGCTAGGCCTTTCTTCTATCATTGAGTTCCCTGCCAAATGCTGTTTCCAAATTAACTTTAATTTCATTTGGCTTTGGAAAAAATGAAAACTAGAGGCACTAGATGATCCTTTCTTCTTTGACCATGAGTAACATTGAGTTGAGGCACACAACAATAGTGATTTCAGAGGGATGCCATTTCGAATTAATACGATCGAAATTTTTAATCGGAAAGAAAGAAATCGATTGATGAATATTACAAACACTTTCGGTATTCCAAAATTTCAACTCGAAGAACAACACAAAAGCTCGAAAATGAACTCCAAAAGTAAGCAAATTACGTTAGAATAACAGGCACGTCGAAAAACTACTAGCTTGGAAGTGTTCGAATTTTTACCACCAGAGGGCGTATCGCTTAGCAGTAGTTGCGAATACTCTGTTAATTCAAAGCACAGAATATACAACTCTTTGTATTTTCTGCTTGCTGACGTCACTCATTTTTCAAATGAGCACACCATGTTTTTTACATCATTGGTAGATCCCATGATGTAAGCAAAACATGGTGTGCTCACCTGAAAAAAAAGTGACGTCAGCTAGTTGAAAATATAAGGAAAAATATATTCTGCTTTGAATTAAAAAAGTGACGTCATCATTTGTACTTACCTTGTATATGGTACTTACAATCGCACCATGTTCTCATTCAAATAGTTCATCATTACTTCTATAAAGCTACCTTTTGTGCGAGAGAGATTCGGGTAATCGGAGATTCTTCCCATAGACAAGATGTTGCCCAATGAGTAACTAGATCCTGAAGGGAGTATGCTAAACCTGGTCTTATGAGTAATATACATATCGTAAGACTAATGTTTTTGAACTTAAGCATAAAACTGTCAAGTCTATTTAGAAATCTTCCTATGCATAATAAAGCCGTTTCCGAAAACATTGTTTAATCCATGTTCATGGAAAATAATATTATATTTCGATTGAGAACTGTAAAATTCAAATCGCTAGTCAACATTCCAAAAAAATGTTTTATTTGTAAACTGAAATGTAAAATGACCGTTTTTTCTACACAAAAGAGAAAGACTAGATGATTGAGAAATCCTAATGAATAGAATTACTTTCTATAAATATAGGATTATCAAGGGAATTATAAAATATCATGTGAACTTATATAATTTTTATTGAATTCTTAAGCAGCATTTGAGTTTGGTCCTCTCCTGCGGCCAAAGGTGGCAACTACATTAACAAAACGTCTATTGTATTGGATTCGCCTCTTAGCTCTTCCAGTCCTCTTCTTTTTCTTTTCTTGTTTGTCGACTTTTGGTGTTTGTCCCTTGACCTTTCCTGTAAAATGAATATTTTCAGTTAGTTGTTTACTTCAATCTCAGGAAGATTATACATCTGAATATTATCCATCATGGTATCGACTTCCGGTTTTATCAAATACAATGTTGACTGTCAATCATCTTTAGTATCGTGAATCTCATTTAGGCAGTAAATAAATATGAGTTCAAAAATCTTGGTTTCAGTGAAATAAATTTAGCCTGCATTAGTTAAGTAATAGGGTGCATTTTAATTGACATGGAACTGATTTATCAGTGTATCTCCCCATCTTATGGAAAGAAGAATATTAAAAGGCACCCATATTCTCGCCTTTCATTTAAAGGTGCATTAAGATAGAGATACTTCTATTGGATACATGTTGTTAATTCAGGAGCTAAACCTGTGAACTAATCACTCAATTTCAATTATTTCGGAAAGAGAAATGTTGGCAAAGAATCATGGTAGGACTCTCAACATTTCAAACAACCTATTAATAAAGGACAGTTCATCGTTAAATTCAGAAGGATTAAACATATATCATTGGGACGCAATGAGAAAATATTAATTAATAAATCTTACCTGCACGAGCCAATGAACCGTGGACTTTACCTCCCAAAAGACCAACAGTTATTTCAATATCAGTGTTGGCGAATTGATCTACGGTGTCATCATCAGACACTGGTTTACCTGCGGCATATAAGGAGACTTCGGAAGCATTAAGATGTTCCAAAACAGCGATTTTTTCCTGAAAAAATAAAGATGGTTCAACAAATAAAAGGAGATACATAGAAGATGGTTGGCTAGATCGAACGTGACTAGTCCTAAATTGGTAAAAAAATAAAAATTACCTTGATTTGTGCAACACTTTCTGTCCCTTCACACTCAAGGATATGAGTGGATTGCCCACGGAAGCACAATTGCATTTTGAAATCTGAAAAAATAGGTAAGACTTAGTTACTAGTTTCATGGAATACTGTTAAAAATCAGGACTTTATCGATTATTTTGATTACTCACGTTATAGTTGCGATGTAAGACGTGAAAACAAAATCTCTAGCAAATTTTGCACCAAACCACGTTGTAAAAGAGAGCTATTTCACGGAAATGGATGCTTCAATTCACTTCATTTTATTCTGTGGGTATTCTTTTCTATGCTCAGAACTTTTTTTTTTGAATTGTCCATAGTAAAATACGTCAAACACAATTTTAAATGAAAGTAATTAAATGACTATTGTTATGAGTGAAGTAACCTTTACAATGGGAGTATTTATTCTATGAAAACTAATAATAATCTTCCAAAATGATTGAGAAATCTCCTGAATTCCTTACGTAAATTGCAATGACCATAGAGAATAGTGAAATTGAAAATATTTCTTTTCTCTGTCCCTGTCTGTGGTGGATATTCACAAACAATCAAATATCAACAAAAGTAAAAATTTATATTAAAATAGTTAAACAATCATGAAAAAAATCGATTGAAAAATCAAATTAGTAATAGTGCATTAATATTTAATCATATAATAATATACTAGTCCAAAATGGTAAGGTTCATTCTGTTTTATCATGTAGTTATTTAATATTTTTTCCTGAATTTTTTTAGGATGTCTTTTTAAT
This sequence comes from Myrrha octodecimguttata, assembly GCA_958510865.1. NCBI lineage: Eukaryota > Metazoa > Arthropoda > Insecta > Coleoptera > Coccinellidae > Myrrha > Myrrha octodecimguttata. The sequence goes on along the minus strand of OY294063.1, from coordinate 13,837,357 downwards.
GATACGTAGGAAAAAACTAACAATATTTACTGATGCGAAAGATACCACTACAGTGTTGGAACTGAAAAAAATCATTGAAGGTAAATAGAAGATCATTATCCCATTTGTTCAACAATTCGCAGTTTATCGATGTTACATTGTTTCCATGCATATACCTTAGTGATAGCTGGGCATTCAGAATCGTTTGAAAGTTAAGTATTTGAACTAAATGGGAACAGTGCGTGTTCTGAAAAGGGAACAGCAATTATCTGTATGATGAAACAAATATCAGGAGTAAACTTTTATTTACTCTTTAATATTTTCGTCGGTCAACGTTTCGGTGACAAGATTGTCCCTCTCTCAAGTCTTCATTTGCGAATGAAATTGTCAAGGAGAGAATTAAAGTCTGATTACATATTTTTGTGTTAGATAACAATGGATTATATGGATAATCAGAATTTTTTGTGTTGAATGTATAATATATCGTTTGTTGAATTATATACATGTGTCCTTTTTCACCTGAGGTCTCAATAAATTTCTGCTTTAAGGTATCCTGAAAGTACCTACTAGAAATCAAAAACTTTTCAATAGGGAAAACAATGTAATGGAAGATGAAAAGCAGCTACAAGATTATGGTCTTACTTCTAATACAGCTAAAGCTCAGAATCCGGCAACAATTGGTTTAGCAGTAAGGTAACGATTTTACTGTATTCAACATATTGTATCATAGTAAATATAGTTTTTGGCAGATAATGTTGAAAAGCTACAACAGTTTACAAAGATATAAGGTCACATGTTTTGTCCAGAGAGAATAGAATCTACTAGAGTGGCCCCCGTGTTATGAACTGCTAGCAAATATGTGCTCTTATTTCCCCAATCTCTGGTGACTTACCGTCTCTTCAACTGCTATATCATGGTTTCTACCGCTCTCGCAGGTGCTTTTTGCTCTTACTTTTATTTTTTCCAAGTTTTTAGATTGATGGATGGATGACAATTGATTAAACAATGTGGTTACAACAAATTGATGGAAATGCAAAGAAGTAAATGAATTGAATTGATTGAAAGAGAACGAAATATGAGAGGAACATAATAATTGTTATAAATATTAATGATGATGTTATCCACATTAAGTAGAAAACATGCGGGGTTGACTCTGTACAACCAACTGGTGTTACAGTCCAAACAATAATTCATTCATTCATTCTAGATCTGGTCACAGATGTATTTTTTCAATTCTTATGGTGAACTAAGCTTTCCCCATACTTTCAATCAACCAGTTCTTATAGTCATCTTCTCCATCAATTGAAAATGATTTGATTAAAAGAAAAAGTTTATACTTGAAAAGTCGGAAAGAAAAGTATTGGTGATGTTGCTATTGATTTTGTTTGTCTGAATTGATGCGTTGATCATTTTTCATAGATTTCACAGATCCACCTATCATCTGATGACGGTATCTGTCCTCTAAGGTTTTTGAATGGCAAAATTTCGTTAACGATTATGATATAATTTCCGCATCTTAGGATAATAATGATATCTATTCATTCAATTAAACACACATAAAGTGTATAGGACAAGTCTTAATTAATCAAACACATCACTATATTCAGTTATCGTTTATATATTCTACATCACTTCAAGAACATTTGCTCAATTAAATACTTTTGGAAAAGCTTGACATATTCAAAGATTTTACCACAGCAGGTTTATGATTGAACCAGCTCTGATAAGTTGCTGATGTTTCATACTTAGCTGTTCTACGTTCTGGAATGAGATGAATGGGTATTTTCTTGAGATTCCCTTTTGATAAGGCAGAAAGAATTTTTGAAATGTTTTTCTGTAAACAATCATGTTCTGATAGAGTACAATACTGTTTCTGTAATGTTTTAACAATGCCTTTTGAATTAGCAACTTTTGATTTCAATCTCCTCTGCTTCAAGGTTCTTCCCCGTTTCAACTAGTTTCTGTTATGTATTTTCGTTGTTCTGAGGTTATTTGTTATTTCTATAGATAAGTTTTAGCTATTTTTTTTTTGCTAATGGAGGTATATTCGGTGGGGCTTTGCTGAATTTGCTCATTGGGGGTTTGGAAGATGTTGATGGCTGTAGGTAAATGAAGCTGAAATGCAGATGAAACCATATTCAAGTATATATGGAAAGGAGATGAATAGGTGTCTTGCATGAATTTTTTTTGTCTTTGGAATCAAATATTCTATGCGTAAAACTACTTAAAAACCTGAACCGCCGTCAAAAATTTCAATTTTCAACGAGAAAATGATCTTTTAAATTTGGCTCCGCATGCGACTGTTTAAACGGACGAAACTTCGCGGTTTCCGTGACGTACAGGTATAATCCACTCTCTTCCTCTTCTCATGTACTTTTCTCTCTAGCAAGCCAATATGACAGCGTCGGCTGTATCGATCGGTGAATCGTAGAATAACGAGTGACGTAGAAGGCGATCTGACGCGTTTCTCCCGCTTCGACCTTGAATCCCGATTTGACCATTTTCAATAACGAATTATTCAAAATTCGCGAATTGTTGAAGTGTGCCATAGCACACATTTTCATTTCGTATCGATATAGAATGAGAAAAACATGAATAAATGATAATTCGTCGTACATGCATGAGACCTATTATAATATCATTATAATTTTCTTCAAAATGGACTCTAGAAACACGCCCACGGTTGGTTGAATCCATTTTGTTTGAATTCGCGATCTTCAGGGAAACGATCAAAACAAAAATTTTACCTCGGTTCTAGTAATATTCTTCTTTATTTTCTCCCTGCTACTACATCCGAAAGCGATACGTATACCCTTTCTTTCTATTGAAAACAATCAAAACAAATTTACTGAATTACACTGAGAAGTATCCACTACTTACACGAGCCCGCCTAGTACAAGTCAGCTAGAAGGGCATCAGAGTGGGGGAAGCTGGACATATAACGAGAATCTGGGCGGCCGCTCTAGTTAATTCTATTCTCGGTGATTTTGTCACATGCAAAAGCGTCCAACTTGAAATGACACCAAGCAAAAAGTTACTAATCCCAAATATATTTATATTATTATATTATAATTTCATTTTACGTTGATATTTCATATGATAGTTGCTTCATCCTTTCCAAACTGAGTTGTGGTGATTTTGAAGCAGGTTATCTTTTTAATACATTCTGTATTTTTGTCTAATCAGTACATTTCTATCTTACTGTTTGGTTCAGGGATGATAATGGACCCTTCGAACCTCTTGAATTGACTCCTTATTCTGCACCACCCGATCTACCTGATGTCATGAAGACCCCAGAGACAAATGGACAGGAGCAGGCGGCTTGAATACTTTGATAATTTAAATTTGCATCGCGTTCCGTTTATATCATTCATAATGTACATTTATTTATTGTTCAGGAAAACAAGTTACCAAATAAATTACATTCTTCAATATCTTTCATTGTTATTCAAATTATAACTTTTATTTGCATCTTGTTGTTTCATCAAAAACAGATATGAGTTATCAGTTTAATTCAGACAAATTCTAGAAAAACACTGATGTCATTCATTTCATTTTTCTGAAGAATTTTTGTGAGAAAAAAGTCTTACAGGGATGAACTGCAGGATTTCCATTATTTCAGTAATTCAAAAAATACAATTTCGATCAATCTAAAACTTGGTATAGTCTGTGAATTGGGCAAGCCAAATTTTGGAGCAATATGGCAAAATTTAAAATATCTGAAAAAATTTCAGATTTCTTGTTTTGATATTTCTAACAAAACGACCATCACGGAATTTGGCATAAAAGTGGCGCGTCTATTTTTCATTTCGCTTCCAAGTCGATAGGATGCAAGTTTTTCGAGTTATCGAGAAAATAAATATAACATTTCTGTTCTACCGATTTTACTCATTAACTTACTCAAATGCCACATCCCAATGTGCCACCTATTTTGAGAAGCTGGCTCATTCAATGCGGAAGTGATGGTGGCAATTCCCAACCACACATAATTAATTCAATTTGACATTGGAATTTTTCAGCAGCAAGTAGGACCTTGTTAATTTTCGGCAAAACTTTCGAAAATTAACAGATATTTGGTCAAATGAAAGCACGCCATAATTCAGAAAAAACGTAGAAAAGTAGTGTTTTTCATTTAAGAATTGAAATTCGGCGATTTCATATTATTTGAACAGAAACTTCCTCTTTTATAATCATTGAAATGAAAGGGAAATTTGCATGCTAATGGCACAGACCTTCCGTGCTAATGCTTCAAATAACCTCAACCTATGACGCCATTCCATCAGAAGAGATTTCCGGATATTGATGAACTGATGAAGAATTACATGTCAAAATCGATTCTGTCCGGACGGTATTGTAATATTACCGTAGAGGGTGGGTTGGATTTCGAGGTGTTGCTGATGTTACTTTATGTTGATGATACTTTAGTCTTGATCCCGTCCAACAGAAGTCAGGCGGTTGTGGACTTATTCAATGCATACCATCAGAATTTGTCTATCCATGGTTTCAGTGGGTTTTCCCTGATCGTCTTGGTTCGCTCGTTGGCAGCTACAGCTTTACGCGTGATATCCAGAAATATCCTCCACATGGAGTCAATATCGCAGACACCGGAGAATACACCCCCCCAGTTGACCTCATTGAGGTATTGGGATACTTTTTCGTAGTCAACAAACTGGAGAGTTCTTTCGTGCTTCTGAACATCCTGGATCTGAATCTCTGTAGTAAGTACTAGGTGGTCGGACTTTCCAAAGGGAGACATATAGTTCAGGTCAGATATCAAGTTAGGGTCAGCCGTTATGCAGAGATCCAGAAGAGAAGGGGCTTGACCAGTTCTGTACCTTGTGGGACGAGTGAAAAGTTGATGACAAACTGAATTGCCAATAAACTCTGCATAGGGGCCGGATATGGTGAAAACTGTGAGACCAAGTGCGGCTGGGACCAATCAACATCAGGGCAGTTGAAGTCTCCCGTGATCAAAACATCTTTATGGCGCGCGACAACATCCGTAAGGTATTGGACACATTTTGAGTCAGTGGAACATGGACGAGGTCTGAATATGCATCCTACCAAAATGGAAGTATGTTTGTTTGAGATGTTAGTGAATAAGTTGTCTATTCGCAACTACTGCTAAGCGATACGCCCTCTGGCGATAGAAATTCGAACACTTCCAAGCTAGTAGTTTTTCGACGTGCCTGTTATTCTAACGTATTTTGCTTACTTTTGGAGTTCATTTTCGAGCTTTTGTGTTGTTCTCCGAGTTGAAATGTTGGTATACCGAAAGTGTTTGTGATATTCATCAATCGATTCCTTTCTTTCCGATTGAAATTTTCGATTGTATTAATTCGATATGGCATCCTACCGAAATGACTGATGTAGTGTGCCTCAACTCAAAGTTATTCATGGTCAAAGAAGAAAGGATCATCTTGTGCTTCTAGTTTTCAGTTCAAATGAAAGTAAAGTTAATTTGGAAACAGCAATTGGCAGGGAACTCAATGATAGAAGAAAGGCCTAGCTTTAGAAATTGAAGATTGGAAAACAGGTCACGAAATACATGAAAGTATGTAACTGCATTTCTCTGAAGATGTTTATTTTCATAAAGGTAAATTACCTACAATGTATTCATTTCGAAACAACTTCATGTCATGATGTTTTCAGGTATAAATGAAAATAAGAGAATTTTGAAGAAAAAGGCTGCAGAGAATCTACCGAGCACTTCTGCAGTTAATTCACATACTATACAAAATCATATTCTAAAAGAGTGATCTGATTGAGAACCTGACAAAAACTAGATATACTATTAGAGTTGATAATAACTATTCATATAAATACATTAATACTTTTCATTTCTATACAATATAGGTAGGTTGAACCAGCTGTGACATTTTTCATTTTGTATGTGTATCTTGAGCTGCTGTAATATGAAAATGAAATCAATTATATCTCTATCTGTTTCCTTTACCTTAGAAATACGATGCAAAAGAACTAAAGTAGAAAATCTGTTTTCATTTTATTGATTCACTCGTTTGTAAACAAAGAACAAGTCATATCATTTGGACTGATTCTAGATTTACCACATAATATAACCTGCATTCAGCACTTCTTCACATAAATAAGAGTCCTTAAATTACTATTTTCCAGAAATTCAAGTAAACTTAGATATTGGTTCATTTTGATCCACCAAAATTATCCTCCAGGAACGATTTAAAGTACGATTTTATATCGTGATCCAAACGAAAAGTTACTTCACAAGAAATCTTACAAAAAATTATAATAATTTCTTCAAATATTCAAGCTCTGCTTAATAAATATTCGTTCTTTACCACATTTCTAAGGTTTGTTTACATAAAACTACTAGCTTGGACAGGTTCCAAATTTATCCGTTAGGGCGCTGGCATCTTCGCAGAAGTTCCCAATATCCGGCCATTCTGGATGCTCAACATGCAAGTTGAAATTTTCTGTGATCTCGTCACTTATATAAACACAGACACCCCGATGACCCAAAGTCTCAAAACTGTCGTGACGAAAAAGTGAATAGTCCGGGATAGAAATGATTGAGTCACTTATGGTTGGACTGAACCATGTTTCTGTGATGAATAAAATATATGGTACCTGTATTTTTACAAAGGTTAATAGTTCCGAGAATTTGGATGAGATTGATTGTATGTTCGTGTACAGAATGGGTCTTATACTCAGATTAGTCAGTTTTTTGGTGGGTTGGGAGAATGATTATCACTGCATACAATCGTTGGAACTTGCTTGATAAATTTAATGATAAGGTTCTACTCTTCCCGCTCCCGCCTCACCTGTAGCTCCTCTCTAAGAGCCCTGGACTAGGCGATTTGGTCTCTTGTCCTATCCTCCCGGATGTCTATGTCTCGATAAAGTGGATGACCTCGAAGAGAAGATTTGTGGCGTAGGATACTTGCAGCAATTTCGGGATTAGAAAAAGAGAACTTCATCCATTTTGGACGGGTTGTGTCTTTGGCTGGAAGTCTCGTGACATTTAGAAGCGATTTGTTATTCTGGCTAGGTTATTTGCCTGAGTTTTCTATTCTTCGATCGTATATAATGTTGTTTTTATTGATCCATATCGTCCTGTACGTATTGTTATCGGTTTTGATAATTGCTTGAAGTTCAGTTGTTGAATTTCGGTTACAGTGTCTTCTTTTTGTCCCTACCTTTTATGATGAAGCGTTTTTCGTAACGTAAAAATTCCGTTATGAATTCATTTTCGTAAATTTCCGTATCCGGAATTAATTAAGGAATCATGATGAAATTCCACCTATAATTAAGTCATTCTCATTCCTTTGAGACCTCTGGAACTTCATATAGGCTTATCGAATGATTTCACTTAGGTCTAAGAGCGTCCGCACACGGGTCGATCCGATGTGCTTGACGCGTTTCCAGTATCGTCTCTCAATTCAAGGTAACGCCGTACACGGGTCGTTTTGAAAAGTACGATTGGTTTGCACGATTCACGCGTCAGGTGTCCGCACACGGGTCGATCTGATGTACTCGATGCGATCCAGTCTCGTCTCTCGAATCGGCTTTCCAAGCAACGCAGGCTGGCACCCTACACACGGGTCGTTTCAAAACTTACGTTTGAGTTTCGATCGCTTGCATCGTTTCACACGACTAGCATGGAAGCAGAAAGTTCGAGAGGTTCTTACGTCACTGGATTTTCACTATAACGAAACGATAAATATAATTACTTATAATTTTCAACATCATTTGGAATGCATCATCTGTCTTGACATTAGTCTTATAATTCCAGCTAGTTATTGAATCCTTCTGTTTACTTCCCGATTCCGTCCCACACAAGGAAAATATTTTGTAGGATAATACTGGCTTCATAATTAAAATTGTGAATTCTTATTATCTTTACTTCCTTGAATTGATTGAACTCTTTCTATAATATTCTCAGGTCACTATTCAACAATAGTGTTTCAAACTTCGATTTTATTGGATATATTCATATTCGGAGATGGGAAAAAACTATGTTATTTTAAGTGTCGTTCTTATATGAAATCAATTATGATTAAACTTTCCTTCAAAATAATTGGCATATTTTACTATATATCTACTTAAATATGGAATTCGTATGTATTTATTTATATTAAGCTTTTTTTGTTATACGGAAAACGCTATCTTTTTCTGTTTGTTTTTCATCATTTTAGCGATATGGCTTGGGCTGAAACCATTGTTGACTGCTACAAACATATAGTATTCATTAATGGTCTCAATCCAAGCTTTATAGATGAAATAAAAAAAAACCTAGAACAGCACTGAAGTGAGGTCAGGAGCTTTTGCCCGCTTGTTCCGTTGCCAAAGCGGTCAACTATACAAGTATTGACCCTGCCAAACGCAGATTTTTTCTTTCATATGGTCCTCCTCACAAAATTCTGCATCAATTGCAATTTGATCCAAATTTTGAATGGGTATAACCATTAACCTTAAATTAATGGTATTACTATCCTTAAACCTTAAACAATGGTATAACTATCTAAAAAATAATTGGCGAATTCAACCCATTTAAGCATTCGACCATCTTAATTAAACTGAAAACCTACTCTACAAATATTCATATGTCGATTCTTCCTGAAGTTAATGTGTTTACGTCCGGCCTAACCACTGATAGTGAACAAAATAACTTCTAATAAGTATGGAAATGAAATTATCATTAGGTATCCGACCTTTTAGATAACTAAAATAAAATATTTCTGAATCGTATATTTTGGTAGAAATTTGTCTAAATAAAGAACACTCAACGTAGATGAAGATGAACGGAAAAATTTTTTTTGCCAGTTTTTGGAAAATGTCCCCCACCACTTTCTGCACACAACGATTTTTTGAAGACATGTTGATTTTGCATTGTAAGGATGTAGTGAATGATACTCAGTGGTTTAACCATTTTAGCAATGAAGTTCACACGAAAATCAGTTTTAGAGCTCTTTTCATGCCTTGTGAACTCCTACTATATTGTCACTGTAGGATCCAGTAAATACTTCTACATTCACCAGTAGATGCCGTGAAAGGTCGATGGGAAAAAATATTTTGAAATTATTATTAGGAAAATTCAAAGAATGCATATTCGATTGGACTGAAACAGAGTCTTCGAGTTTTCGGTGTCGATTAGAATAAAATTCAAACGGAATCGGAGATTTTTGAAATATATAAATTTCTGAAATAAATACATTGAATTTTCTCTTGATTTGTACCTCAGAAGATCAGGGAATCTGAATGGGCTGGAATAAAGTAGGTACTCGGTTATGAAGTGGCGGTTCGGAGATTTCAGTTTAATTTAAAAGAAATATGAACATTTTCGAAAAAAAGTTTTTTTTTCAAATTTTTCCATGGAGAATTCTTCATATGGCTTCTGTAAATCTACCAACTAAGTTCCACTTCGATCAGATAAATATTTTTCGAGTTATTGAAACATCAAAATTTCAAATGACTGTAGCACAAAACCATTTTGAAGATTTGGCCCATAAACGAACTTAACCGGGATATTCAGGATTTAACCTAACCTGAGAATTTGAAGACTCTATTAGGTTCTTCCTTTCAAAAGTTACAGCGCACACAGCCGGCGGACGGACAGAATCAATTTTGAACACGGATTCTTCATCAGTAAGTCCAACCTAGTAGTTTGAGACCAATTTCGGCTCCAAATTCCCCAGAACAATCGCGCATAAACAAACAGAAAACAGGATAATCCAATATTTATTATGGAGAAGTAATCTTTTTTTTTAGAATAATGGGAGATATAGGAGTGGATACTACTTATAATTTGATTAACTATAAATTTTTTTTCCTTTTTGAAATGTGATCATTGGGTCACCTGAAATTATTCTTAGGAATAATGAAACACCAAATCTCCAAAATATAAATTTACTGAAAAAAAACAGAAATTTTCGCTTCGAAATAGAACAATTATAACGTTTCCCGAATTTGAAATGATTTTCAAAGTATACAACATTCTCATGAACAACATTGAATTGAACATATATCCATTATTTGTGTATATACCTATATATATTTTTATATACAAAGTGTACATTTAAAAAATAATTATATATTTACGACATGAAATATCAAGAGCACTTGTTTCGCATTCTTAGTTCTTACTTTTTACATTGAGCTGTCTTCACTGAAATAAACTTTGAGACATCACAAAAATATGTAGGTACACTCAAGAATTTGGTACAATTGGTAATCTTTCGTTTCGAGAAACTCCCACAACATCAGATACTATTTACATTCTCTCACATTTCTATTCATTACACCATTTGATAGGAATACGTAGTAGTAGATAGAGATAATAATTTCAAGCTATAATGAGTTGAACAGTCATTACTTAATATCTTATCATAGGTAACACAGGCAATGAAGACAGTTAAGTCAATAATTTTATGTACACACACCTAGCGTGAATAATTTATCAACATGCAGTCCTCCCAGGTTTTGATTTAATTAAGTTTCGGCCCTCTGAACTATCAGTGTCACTAGAATCCCCATCACTCACTGCTACCACATTATAGTTGCAAGTAACTCTAGGCTTTTTTATTGATACTTTGCTGAACCTCTGTTGCGGTGGCGATGGCATGTTGTTTCTCTGGAAAAAATCGGTCAAAATTAAGAAATGGAATTCATAACGACCAGATAGAGTACAGGAATAAAGCAATTAAAATCTGGGTAAACCCGCAAGATTTCCCGTCGCGGAGATATTAAAAATATATTTACATCATTGTACGCAGTGTGTTTTTCTGAATAAAAAATGTGAAATCGAACATAGGCGGTCTCCCTTAATTTGGAAGATATCGACCCCCAAAGTTCCAAAATGAGTCGTTTTCAGGTCCCTTTTTTCAGCATAAAAGGATCTCTCACTTCATCTGTATAGTTCACAAACCACCTTTGAACCTTCAACCAACAATAAGCAACACTTTTTTTCAAGAAGAATTAATACTTAATGAAAAAATAATTAAATTACTGGACAATCACTTAACCTCTATTCCTTCTGATTTCGACTCAGACTAAAAGTGAAGTTTGGCAATGGCGCAAATTTCATTGGTCGAAATCGTGTCATCGTGCGTATTCGTGAATGACAGATTATTGCTGGCCTTGAAAATGAAATATGTTCTTAGTTCTTACTGTTTACTGCGAAACTCTAAATCTTCCAATAGGAGAATTCGTTTCTAATAAAATCTACAAGGTTGACACACATTAGTAATGGAATGAGAATACACCCTGACATACATTTCAACGTACATTTTTTTCATATGTGATAGGTCGCGCCCTTCACAGATTTCCAATGAGATCGAGGTTATTATATAACCCATTTCATTGGAATACCCTGAATCTCATTCTAAACTGGGACCATCTCGAAGACACAACAAAAAACGAAGTAGTTAACAACCTCCCTATTTTGAAGGGGATAGAAAGAAAGTTCAAACGGAAATATTGAAAGTGAAACCTTGAAGAAATATTCTCAATGATTTTTGTTTTGATGTTAGAATAACCACCTCTTCTTCAGTGACAGAAGCATTTTCCTTACAAACATATCCTTCAACTGTCCATCATTTCATATTTCCCGCCAGCAACTACTCTTCGGTCATAATACGTTGACCAGCGATGAAATGATGCTGTTGCCAAGCTCCGCTTCAACATTGAGAAGTATTTCGTAGAAATATAGGTTAAGTTATTGTCTAATATTTTCACTTTTCTTCCTTTAAATAATGAATATTCTTGAAAGAAAGTGTATCTATTCGTTGGTTGAAGGTTCAAAGATGATTTATGAACTAGATTTGAGAAGTGAGAGATCATTTTTATGGCGGAAAAAAGGACCTGAAAATGCAACAATTTGGAACTTTGGGGGCCCATATCTTCCAAACAAAGAGAGACCGCCTATGTTGGCCTTCATATTTTTTGTTCAGGAACTCACACTGCTTACAATGATGTGAATATCTTACTTATAGCTTCGCGACGGGAAATCTTGCGGGTTTACCGAAAATAGTTGAGTTGTGTTGCACCATTGAGTACGTAATTAGTACAGGTAGTTCAATACTCAATGGTTGCACGTAACACTAGTCTAGCAATCGAGTAACTTGAGCCGAATATTCATGAATCATATATGGGTTAATAATTAAATCTGGCTCCTTAGCCACTGTACTGACCAAGCTGCGGCAACTAAGGGCTGACGAGCTACTATTGGTAGCTGCGTTGAGTGGCTCGTTCCAACCGCTAGAGACCCGAATCAGGTCAGTAGTGGCAGTGTGACCTGGCTCTTCCACCATATCCCAAAAATATGTTCGTTGAAAACAAGGTTGGGTAAATAGAGAGACAAGTCAAACACTTTGAAAATATTCCTTTCATTTTGGCGTATTTGACTACGAGACTATTAGATAATTTGTCGAAACGATGGATTGTGGATTATTTTTTTATTTATCACATAACTATCCGGTAAAAATAATCCGTAAGCTGCCGTTGTGGAAACTAACTTTTAGGAAACGACTCGTGTGAAGATAACGATGTGGACGATAGAAATTGGTAAAATGTCTCATTTTCGGATGAATAGGTCTCTTGCATGTAACACGAATTATCATATTTGCATGTTTTTCTCATTCTATATCGATTCAAAATCATAATGTATGCTATCACACACTTCAACAGTTCAAGAATTTTGAATAAGTCGGTATTAAAAATGGTCAAATCGGGACCCAAGATCGAAGCGGGAAAAACGCGTCAGATCGCCTCTACGTCACTCGTTATTGTACGATTCACCGATCGATACAGTCCGACGCTGTCTATTGGCTTGCTAGAGGGAAAAATATACGAAAAGACGGAGAGAGTGGATATATCCCCATACGTCACGGAAACCGTGAAGTTTCGACCGTTTAAACAACCGACACGCGGAGCCAAATTTAAAAGAGCATTTTCTCGTTAAAAATTGAAATTTTTGATGGCGGTTAAAGTTGTTCAGTGGTCTTACGGATAGAATATTTGATTCCAATAATAAAAAAAATTCACGCAAGAGACCTATTCAGGATTGATTTTACATTGAAGACCACCGAACCCTGTTTTAACAATCTGTTGAAGACAAGCCTAATGCTGTCCAACTTTGCGTTTGGAAAAGACATGATAGTAATACTTTTGGATGGTAAAAGAACTCGCTCTGGCTTAACTCACACGTAACACATCCCAACCAGAATACTGTGGTCGATCTCTGACAGGTATCGACCACTAGCTAACCACAACTCTGCTACAGTTTTGCCCTCAGGCAGTGCTACGTGTGGTAGACATTCCACATGCCACGAAAAAGTTGCATGCTTAATTTGGAAGAGGAAGCACTGCTGTGGATTTCACTCCATTGAAGAATAAATGCGCAAGAGTTGCGTCTGCGCCAGTGTTGCCAGAACGTTTGGTACGATTTCCCTAATGGAAATGCAATGGACTGCGCGAAGAATCTCCAAAATTTTTTCTATTATTATAATTTCAATTTATAGAATTTATTTAATATGAGTTGCCTAAATATCTTCAGGGCGTCTCAAAATGCCCCAAAAATGAACTAGTTCATTTTTGTGTGTTCCTAATGGTGGGAGGTAATAAACTGTGTAGCAAACCTATTGAAGGATGGTAAACTTTTATTGGTTAACTGTTATGAACAAGGGAAACATCGGTACAAATAATCCAAAAATCGGAGTTTTTCTATTCCCTTCCCAGGAAAGGAAGAATTTACACTAGTCACTAGTCAGGAACTGAGACATTTGAGTCGACTAGTGCCAACATCTTCATCCTCGTCATTTCTCAATATTGTAATTTATCTATCATAACCACAAGGACGAATACCTGTAGACAAATTAACAAATATTCGACTTTAACCAGAGCTAATCGTCCAAGCAACAAAGGCTGAACGTGTCATGCACATCGATCTCAATGTTCTGCACTCGAATTCGCTAGATGCTCCTGAGAGATGGCAGTGTTCCATCTAACAGGTGATAAGTATCTATAGTCTTATTCTGCGGTTCACCAAGGTATGGGGGTCTGAGGATCGGTAAAAATCGTGAAACAGCTGTAACCATTCTGCTTGGACACCGCTTCTTCGGTGTAGATGTTTTGGTTGAATGGATACTTATCTCTGATAAAGGTGGAATATTTGTTGATATATTGACAGACATTCGTCCTTGTGGTTACGAAAGTTAATTATTACAGGAGTTAATTTTCCCCCACGAACCAATTTCAATCATTGTAAATTATATTTCTCAGGACTTACTTGTAATATAAGGAAAAGAATGATGAAAAGCATGATGATGCAGAAGCAAGCCGCGATGGTGATACCCGTGATTAAGTTGAAGGAGTTCATGATTTGAAGAGTTGAAACAGGTTGTGCTGATAAAAGAAGTGCTTCAACATCTATTTTCCTCTTATCTCCTTCCAATGGGCATCCTGAAACCAAATTGGATTCAGCTTTAAACTACCTTTACTAAATGGTTTCGATTTGAATTTGATGTTAGTTAAATATCATAGACACAGAACTATGGACTACGCACTACTCTCACAAAGATGGTCCCTCTAGAAAGAGACAATGAACCTATCTTTCCCTTTCACATAGAACATAGATAAAAAAGAGGGATGCAATCAATGATTTAATAATAAATCGTTAGATAAATGATCCAATAATATACTATATTATCAGATCATTGGAAGCAATATCTAACAATCTCTTCTTTCTTTCGGCTTGAGAGAGGATAGTACCGTCTCTGTTTAACAGGGAACCACTATCTTTCCACAGGTTTCGAGAAAATCTTTAGTTTATATCTGAATGTATATGGCTAGCTCCAAATTAGTGGATATAATGGTCATGAATATGGGCGCAGTTAGATGATCATATTGAATATGGTTAGCAGTATAGAGTAGGTACCTTAAAGTTGCATTGTATACTAACTGACAAAGAAACTGTAACACCCAGAAGGAGCTGTTTAAATTTGAATTTTTGTTGGCAAAACATAGATAGTATAGCAAGGAGTAAATGATTGAAATTTGAAGAAAAAAATCGTGAATATGTATTCATGTGAACATTTTTTGTTACTCAAATATTGTAGTCATTTTTTGCTGATTTTTTGAATTTTACAACAAACCAGCTGTTCGAGGAGATCCAAATTCGATGCGTATTTGCTGTTAAAATGCCCAGGGCACGTGTACGCGGAATTTATCGCCAGCCAAGTGAATTTGACCCCTGACCCCAAAATATTTTTTAATACGACCTGCAATTTTCTCGAATTTTTTTTCTTCAGCTGATGAGAAACGCGCATGGTAACAAGCTTGTAAAATATCAGCGAAAACCTTGCGATATTAACGAAGGTGAGTTCATAATTTTAACATTTTTCATAAATCACCCTGTATCTCTGAAACCAATATCCTTATGGGACATTTAGGATCATTGAAACCCCTAATTTTCATTCAGTTTTAGGTCCTCTATTTTTACTGAGCTCTTGCCCGTTACGTCTCCAGTCACCCTGTATATTGTCTGGAGGAGCATGTAATCGAGTCTTTCTAACCTACCTGGGTACACCAGGTACTGCGCGTAAAAAAAAGTTGCGAAGAAATCTTGGCCAAAACAAGGACAACAAGAACAAATCGACAATTTAATTTCTGTAGAGTGGAAAATCAACGAGGGAGACCATTTTGAAGGAGGTAACAAGGAACAATATTACCACAAAGTTCAATTTTTGCGCGCATGTTCTAGAGAAACAGCGTGCCATCGTTTTGTCGAAATGTCTGTAATTTTCGATTTTTCCCCGAAAATAGTTTGAAAAGACTGGGTTGTACTCACTGACGACGAATCCGAAGTCAAAATCGATTCTGTTCAGAACTGAATCTGAAAACTGAGAAAACATGTAGAAATAATACAATTTACTCCCAAATATGCTCTAATCGATACTTCCATTTAGTGCGAACTGAAACACGATTTTTCTTATGTTCGGCAGTTTCAAGTCTGAGAAGAAATTTCGCATTAAAATACTCTGCACAGAAGAGCCGTAGGACATTAAATTTATTGGACACCCTCTAGAATAGTTACTCGTCTGTATGAACAAACGATTTTTTTCATAATTTGAGCGTTTTTGGGGTGGATGGACGTCTAAACTTTTCCCGTCTCGAATTACTCATTTATGATTGTAAAGCGCTCATTCCTCTTGGTATTTTACAGTTACCGAATTATCGCCATATGGAGATATCACATGTTTCTTTGGCACTTTTTGCGCGCATGTTCTAGGGGAACAGCGTGCTATCGTTTTGATCAAATGTCTGTAATTTTGGATGATTGAGCCGAAAATGGTCTCAATCGACTAGGTTGGACTCACTGATGATGAATCCGGTGTCAAAATCGATTCTGTCCGGCCGGCCGGCCGGTTGGCCGGCCGTAGACACGATAACTGTCGAACGAAGTGAGCTAGCGACTTGAAACTTTCAGGGTAGGTCGCGCATTGGAATGCCGCGGTTAAGTCCGTTAATGGGCCAAATCGATCGAATAGTTTCGGAGTTATAGGCATTTGAAGTTTTGAAGTTATTTATTTTTTATTTCAGAAACTACTTGAGCGATTGGATTCAAACTTGGCAGTTTGGTGGAGTATAACGACGCACAACTCTGAGCCAAATTTCGTCAAGATCATATTGTCAATAAATAAAAAAAAAAATTTTTTTCGAAATTTTTTTACAAAAAAATTTCACAGCAGTGTACCAAATTTCAGCTCGATACGATCATAAGTTTTGGAGATATCGGGAAAAAATATGTCAAATTTCGAGGTTTTCTTCTCGATATCGTTGATTTTTTCGGTATTACTCGAGAAATACTGATTCAGTCCTGATTAAACTTCACAGCTACTTTTAAGATGCTGAAAGACAACTTTATGCAAAATTTCGTGATAATCGTGTTATTAGAACAATTTGAAAAAAAAAATTCTATGATTTTCTCATCATATCATCCTCATTAAATTCTGTATGAAACTTCGAACTGTTATTTTCGATGAAGTACTGGATTTCAATTCGATCTGATCTGTATTTTTGGAAATATTGGAAAAATAAAATTTTGATTGGGTATCTCAACGGAATCATTGGGTGGATTTTACCCATTCACGAATTCGGCCTTCGTAATTAAGGTCCAAACCTTCTCTACAAATATCGAGTTTCTAAGTTATTGTGTTTACGCAGTCGGCCGTTAGGCTGACAGTAAACACAATAACTTCCGGAAGAAATGACTTAGAAGCTCGATATTTGTAGAGTAGGTTTGGGGCTTAATTACGAAGGTCGAATTCGTGAATGGGTAAAATCCGCCCAATGATTCCGTAGATATACCCATTCAAAATATTATTTTTACAATATGTCCAAAAATACAGATATGATCGAATTGAAATCCAGTAATTCATCAGAAAAAAATTTCAAAAAGCACTGCTGTGAAGGCAGCAGCTTTTGCGCGCACGTTGAAATTCGTTGCTTAAGCGGTCATCTACATTGAACATGCGCGCAAAAGTTGCTGCCTTCACGGCAGTGCTTTTTGAATTTTTCAACTAGTGCTTATTTCGTGAATGGTAACACTTAGCTCATGTCTGATTTGACAGATAATTAGTTTTATCCTTCCGCTAAACGAATATGGTTGTGTATACGCTTGAACAACGCTGGGAAATATTGCGACATTACTTTGAAAATCATGGTAATGCTGCAGAATGTGTGCGAAAATTGCGTACGGATTTTGGAAGAAGAGAAGCACCGTCACCTCCGTATGTTCGTTATCTTGTGAAAAAAGTGAAAGAAACTGATATCCTCATCGATAAACCAAAGCTTGAAAAGCCAAAAACAGTGCGTACACCCGAGAATATTGCTGCTGTGGCAGAAAGTGTGCGTGAAGCGCAATCAACATCAATTCACCGTCGTTCTCAAGAATTGAACATTTCAGAGACATCATTGAGACGAATTTTGCATAAAGACCTTGGTATGATGCCATACAAAGTCCAATTGGTTCAGGAGTTGAAGCCAACTGACCATCCAATGCGTTTTCGCTTAGCTAAGTGGGCCTGCGATCTAGTTACAGAAGATGCCGATTTTGCCAAAAAAATCATCTTTTCAGATGAAGCTCATTTTGATCTTGGCGGGTATGTAAACAAGCAAAATTGTCGCATTTCGGGCACAGAAAACCCGCACGCAGACATTGAAAAGCCGATACACCCAAAACGAGTCACTGTTTGGTGCGGATTTTGGTCCAGAGGCATAATTGGGCCATTTTTCTTCTAAAATGATCAAGGAGTGGCCGTTACAATCAATGGCGATCGTTATCGGGTCATATTAAACGAATTTTTGTTCACAAAAATTGAAGAGGAGGATATTGGCAACATTTGGTTTCAACAGGACGGCGCTACGTGCCACACAGCCGAAGCTACACTCGATGTTTTGCGCCCTGTTTTTGAAGATCGCATTATCAGCCGCATGTCGTTTGGCCACCTCGGAGCTGCGATTTGACACCGTTGGACTATTATTTATGAGGTGCCGTCAAAGATAAGTGTTACGCCGACAAGCCAGAGGCAATTGACGCTTTAAAGGACAATATTCGTGAAGCCATTGGTGAAATACAGTCGCGCACAATCGATGATGAGCTTAAAAATTGGTCCGATCGTGTAGGCTACTGCATGGCCAGCCGAGGCAGCCATTTGAATGAAATTATTTTTCATTATTAACCGGAAGGATTGTACTTTCAAATAAAAAAAGAAATTTGAGAAAATATTCAGTAGTTTTTCTTTATTGCATTTTAAAAAAAAAAGTTATTTGGCGGACCCTTTAGTACTCTCCATTCAAGTACAGGTGACAGGTACAAGTACAAGGATATAATTGTGACAGGTATATAATTGATCTATTAGTGTTATCAGCACCAATAAATAGAGCTTGAAGTTCTATGAATTGTTTTTTTAAACCATTATGCAAGATTATTGAAACAAAAATTGTTCATTGGGCTACCTACTCTAGTGGCTCTGAAGACTGACTCAACTGACGAGTCAGAACTTGTTCAATTTCAAACTTGACACAGAATATCTAAACGTACCAAGCTATCGAACGATATGATGATATGAAATGCGACTCTAAAAACTATTTCACTAAATATTTTCATCCGACTTTTCATGTTAATGAATATGAAAGTTATATTAATCGCAGTTATACGAGAGAACGTCTGTTGAAATGACCCAAACCACTGATAGAATCATACATGTAATTTTAATTTTTTATAATCAATATATATACCTGAATATTATGCATTCTTGAATGAACAATAATATTTACTTGAAAAGGGTTTAGGAAGAATGTCATCAACATATGAATATGTGAAATACGTATACACACAGGAAGCATTATGAAAGTAATGCGCATGAATATATTGTGGCGCAACTATCTATCTGAGGGCGAATGGACTGGTCGGATAACGTGAAGTCTGCACTTCCAAGCGCACTTGATTTCTGTACACTCTGTGCAGTTGGAGGATAAGAATTAAATACCTTGACACGATGTGCATTTTCCGATTTTGTTACGGTACGACATCAAGTATTGTGTGCATTTTGGGAAGAATAATGCAGGATTGAGGATTTAAAGAGGAATGCAGTATGATATCACAATGTAGGAAAGGGAAACAAGGCCTTCAAGATTGGCCGAGAGGAGGTCAGCGACGAGCCCTTTCCCGAACCAATGAAAACATCCAGCGAGTGCGCGAATTTTTCAGTTCAGACCGTTCCTAAGCATTCAGGCAATGCATGAAAACCTACCTGAACTGGTCAAAACTTGAGATACCGAATGACCTGGAGGAAAATATACATTTAAGAAATAAAAAACAATATTAATTGTTAATTAATCAAGATACTATTTATTTAACTTAAGTTACATAATAGTGGGTATACGCCATTTACTTCACGTAGATTGAATGATGTCAGTAAGGTGACGTCCTTCTTCCCTGGGGCAATTTTATATTTTGTCCAGGAAGCCCCTCCACGCTCTTTCCAGTGTATCTTTAGTGATCAACGCCACCCCAGTGCGTATCGCCGCTTCTTCTTCATTATGTTGCCCGTAGTTCGAACATTTTCTACCCAATTTGTAATTTGGCTAGGGACTGCCACATGACGATTACCACTGAGTCACCGTTTCTAACATACAGCACGCGTTGCTCTACCAACCACTGCTCCATTGTGATTGAGAATCAAAAAAGACCGTTCTTCGGAAGGCGAATGAGGGCTCCCCCACGCCTTGACTCTCCACTTCTTAGTACAGTATCAAAATTCTTCCCGCAAGTCTGTTGATTCACGATTTGTACTGATCGTATCAATCGATCTATTCTTCCGAGGAATTGCGCAGTACTTTCCTAATGTACCACGGTATTCATAGGTATATATGGTGAATATAGTTAACAGGTTGAAGGTCAGGTTATTGAAATGGAAAACCACTTCTCAAAATATCGCCTACCTCGTTAATAAAATCTGAAATAATCTTGAGTGTTTTGAGATCGAACGCCAACTATATTTTGTTCCGTAGATATAAATGTACCACATATTCAGAATAAAACTATTCAATTGTGTTGTCAAATTCTCCCCATCGTTTCTGATGTAATGTTGTTTGAGGTGTATTTATTCAAGATATTCCATGTTTCTGACATTAAAACCACGATTAAAATTGTGAGTTACTCCCGGAATCTATTTGATAAAATAGTTGTTTTCCCTTTTTAAAAATAGTCAGGCATATTTTGGTTTTGTTTTTATATTTCTTGTGATCCTTTTCTCATTGCTCAATTTTAACTTTGTATTGTGAGTTGTAATCCACTCTCTGTTTGTGTAATTTCTTATTGTTTGATCCTTCTGCCTCCTTATTTACTTTCTGGTGCATCTAAGTAAAATTTCTGTATCTCATTTTAGAGCCCTGAAGAAGATTTTCGAATAAAATCGAAGCATGTCGGCGTTATTTTGAGAAGTAATTTTTCATTTCAATAACCAGACCTTCAACCTGTCAACTATGTTTACCATTTAGCCAAAAAAGATCTCATATCTAAAACTGTTCTAGTAGGTATATATATTTCAGAAATACTCCAAAATTTGCCAGAAATATCTGGTTTCAGGATGGGTAAAGTTTCAAATTGGTATGTGGGAGATATATCATCCAACATCTCTGTCGACCTTAAGTTAGCGCTTACGCTCAATGAAATTTAGCCATCTCCATAAATTATTCCGATACTAGAAAACAAAAGACTAAGTAATCGATACTTACCGACGCAATCCCTGCATGAATAATAGCATTTCTGACAGCCGAAATCCGTTTTGTAATATCCCTCGGGGCAGTTGGGCCTGCACTGACCGTTCATCAATTGCCACCCATCAGGGCATGTAACGCACTCGTTTTGCAGCGGACCGCTGCATGTCTTGCAACTCATGTAGCATCGCTGACACTGCTCTTTGTCGCTGTAATAACCTGCCGCACATGTCGACTGACACTCGCTGCCCTGGAGCTGTGAACATAATTCATGTTTAGATATGATGCATAGCGATTGTTTCGGGTGATAGCGAAGTGCCCTTGAAGGCTGTGGAGGGTAATTAATATGCGGAGCAGGTGTCGGACGGTCCGAGATCTATAAATTCGAACGTTAAGTTTGGGAATTAGGTATAACTGATGGTGTTCCTTACTGCTCCAAGTTATCAAACAAAAAAGCATGCGGAGCAAAGTTATAATGAGTTAAACAAGATGATTTTGCCAGCATAGTCTAGTATAGGAGAACAGCGTGCTTTCGTTTGGTCCAAATATCTGTTATTTTCGAATTTTTAGCCGAAGATGGTGTCAAACGGCTAGATAGAGAGTAAGTTCTATTTTTAAATTCGACGGTCAAGTTCGTTCATTGGCAAAATCGGCCGAACGGTTCCGGTTATAGCATTTAAAATGTTAAGGTTATTTTCCTGATATTTCGGAAACTACAAGAACTGTTGGATTGAATCTTCGCCGTTAGTTGGAGTAAAGCAACGCGCAATTTTTCACAAAATGTTTTTGCTTTCGTTCTAACAGTAAATTTGAAAAAAAATTTCGAAATTTTGTTCGAAAAAATATTTTTCGAAAAATATTTATCATATTCGAGAAAAATTCTGCTCAGACCTTGAACTTCATATTTTATAGCTGTGTGTCAAATTCATTTCAGTTTGATAGGAACATAATTTTCCTAGATATATACAGGGTGAGTCTTTAAGTTGTACATTAATTCTAACCGTAGATTCCTCTCACCAAATAAAACATTTTTTTCATTTGCCATTTTTCCAGATTCGGCTCAGGTAAAAAGGTGTAAGCATTCAAATATTCCTGGAAGTGCTAATCC
This sequence comes from Myrrha octodecimguttata, assembly GCA_958510865.1. Taxonomy (NCBI): domain Eukaryota; kingdom Metazoa; phylum Arthropoda; class Insecta; order Coleoptera; family Coccinellidae; genus Myrrha; species Myrrha octodecimguttata. Next base: position 13,815,012 of record OY294063.1, on the reverse strand, counting down.
CCTCCTGCTTGTAAGTTCACCACCAATATCTCTTTGAACTCTTTGGCAATCCAATGTTTGAAATTCAAAGAAAAAATATTGAAAAACTCATTTACTCACTTAATTCGTATGATTCGGTGCTTTTTGCGATATAATCGCAAAGTAAACATTTCACTACACTGGACGGTTGAAACAGTGATTTTCCACTTGATATTCGATTTCATTCCACTATAAAATTATACACAATTCCATCCTCGCCCACTCTCATATTTAACACTACATGTTCATTCTATTTTCATCAAACTTATACATGAATTATATGAAATCAATCAACAAACCCAAACACATTAATTGAACTCTATGGAAAGTCAATTTCATAGACATGTCACCTAGCCTCCATATCTGTGGTCTGATCTCGAAACAGCATAGAAGTACATTAGTTCTATGCCAAATAGATAAATATTTCTGTGTATTCTATGGTTCGGATAAGTGTAGACCTCACTTAATTCACCGCCTTTACTAGATCAGGGACGGATCCATAAAAATGAGGTAATTTGTCTAATTTTCATCAGATTTTATATTATTCAACGTTGAATATCTCCAAATCGGTGAGTTTAAGGAGAAATTATAAAGAATAATTAAGTATTCTAAAACGATTGGAGATTCTTGATATGACATAAGATAAACTTCATCTGCAATATTCATGCTAATTTCATATAGTTTTATGAATCGTTGGGTCTATAACTCGGAAACTGTTTGAAGTAGGATGAAAGTGATTACTGTAGAATTTTTGTCATATTTATAGAAAACTTCACACCAAAATTCATCTCATTCAGAGTCACTATATCGAAGCTAAAATAGAAAAACTGATTTTTTTGGGAAATTTTAACAGCCTGTATCTCTTTACTGGAGCCGAATCTGGAAAAATGGTACATGGAAAAAGCGTTTTATTTGATGAGAGGAATCTACGGTTGAAATTAATGTACAACTCAAAGACTCACCCTGTATATAGCTTCGCGTTCTCCTGCAAAGGAATATCATGGATCTTCGAGTGTATGTTCTATACAAATTTGAAGACTGGACAAAGTGCGCATATTTTTGTAGTGATTATGCTCACAATCATGTGGTTATTATTTGTCAAATTTGCGAGAATTAAAAAAGGTAGAATTTAAGTCTGTCATTCCATCCTCACTTTAGGCAGAATTATTTCAGTTTTTAAATATTGTTTCTTACATCCAAAATGCAGCAATGTTCAGTCGAAAAAGTTTCCGAATTAGTACCAATTTAGAGACAGGGTATCCAAAGCATTGAGGAAAGGTAAAGATTTTTCAAGAATTTCCAAAATGCCCATTATCACGAAATCGGTGAAATTCTAACCTAATAATTGTTGTCGTGACCTAGTCTATCACCAAATCAAATATGGTTAAAGGTTTACCGGGTACCCTGTATGTACGTGTGGTCCAAATTTAAATTGCATAAGGATATCTTGAACATAAAGTAAAGCCGGTTCCAGATGAGTGTAATGCGAACAGCGAATGCAATAAATCTCAAGAAGTTTTATGGTTCGAGGCAGCGCTGTTTCTGCTCTGTCGAGACTCGGTTTTCAACTCGAACGCTGCATTCGAAATTATCATTCGAGGCTGAGCTCGAGTGCCGTCCACACTGTTCGCCGAATCGTTTATCAAATTTAATTGCGTTCGCTCTTCGGATTACAATCATCTGGACTCGGCTCAAATGTATATCTTACTTTTCCGACACCAAAACAAATTGGATAAGGGCCATTTTCTTCGAATCCTCATAAGTGAAAAAATTGTGATTTCGCCGTGAAAAATTTGAACAAAGTTTATTAAGGGCCGTATTTATAGTTGCTCCTTTAGGCTTCCCCACTGAAGGCCGCCTTGAATTCGCTTTTCTATGCAAACAAACTTGTATTTGTTTGCATAGAAAAGCAACTTCATGGCGGCCTTCAGTAAGGAAGCCTAAAGGAGCAACTATCGAAAAATGAAGGCTGAAGAAGGAAAACAATGAATTATTATTCATACTTACCCGCAAACCGCTAGCGCACTCTGTGCAATTTGTTTTAGAGTAGCAGTTGGCGCAGGTATGAAGACATGGTTGACAGGATCTACTGCCTTCATCCTGGAAAGTACCTTTACGACAGGCAGCCACGCATTTGGTACCTTGAAGCATAAGGGGACTAGCACATGATAAACAAGCATGCTCAGTTGGTCCGTCGCATGATTCGCATGTGGAATGACACGGTTTACAATTACCGCCGTCAAGGTATTGATCTGTAAATTGAAGTGATTGATATTCAAATGAATTATTTCTGAAGTAATGTATAGGCTATTGCCAAATTATATAGGTTTCTGGTATGTTCTAGTGCACAACTGCTTATTCCATGAAGTAGATTCATTGAAGAAGATTAGTTTTGGAGATATTTATTTATAGAAGGTACCTAAAGAGCTTTTTGTATTAGAGTTGAAGGGATTTCCCTATAAAAATTATGTAATGTCAAATATGAAGCTTCTTCGGATATCCCATTTTTTCTGTTGGACTGTTTTTTCTGGACGAGATACAAGGCCTCTGATAAGAATTTAACTTTTTGGCATGGAACGAAGCTTTTAGAAAGGTTGAATTTCCTGGGAAAAGTAAGTGATATTCGGTCTGGGATGAAGATTTTTGAAAATCGTTGTAGTATTTCGAAAGAGAACCTTCTTGGATATGGAACTGACTTTCTGGAGGAAAAAAACCATTTTTTGGATGATTCAATACTAATCAGAACCTAGAAAATACTCGAAAAACTTCGAAAACTTCTGCTTTCTTTTGTTAGGAGTAACACAACCTGTTCACTACAAAATTTAAACGATGTGTTATATGTATTCTGTTGGAATTAGCAATTGTTAAGTCTCAACATTATCGATATAATAAATTTAAAATAACCATAATGCTTGAGTCTTAAATTCCTGCTGTTTACTTTAAACGAAATTTTTCGAATAAATCTGGGTAATCATTTATATGCAAAGATTTTAATGCTTAACATCAAAATTGATTGCAGGCTATACTCGTGAGCAGTGGCGACTCGCAGTCTGCTGGATAGGAATTCTGGAGACCATTTTTTTTCACAGTAGAAACGTTTTCCCAATAAACTTCGGAAATATAATTTTTGGGAAGATCAACAACCAGATTCAGATGTTTGCAAGGTATTCTTAAACTCAATAGCTTTTCCGAAGCACAAAACGATTGATGATAACTTTGGTGTTACATCATTTACATGCATTTACTTTTTTGCCCCTACATAAAACAGTGTGTAACTTATCTCTAATCCACTTAAACTTTCTGCGTCTAACGCAATTTTCGAAAACCAAGTTTCCTTTGTCGAAGACATATCGTTACTAACTACAGTTATAATCATCTCACCATCCTCCCACTCGTTCAACATGTACGCTTGTTCCTGTAGCTGGAAACGATATGTCTTTGACAAAGTAAACTTGGTTTCTGAAAAGTGCTTTAGACGCAGAATGTGTAAGTGGATTAGAGAGACACACTGTATTGTTAAAACATAGGAATGTCAAAAAGAAAGAGCGTTGCTGACGCTTGCCTTAGTCCACCCCAATATTCTGAATTCTTCATTTATTTATTTTTTGCATGCTAGTTCAATATTTTCTATTATCAGACCGTTCAATTCGAATTGCCATTGGTCTATTTGGGGTCAGCTGACATCACGATGTATTACTGCACTCTGTTCATGCGTACTTAGTCTGCTTTTAGCCGACTACAGAGCATGTGGAAGGTGAGTGTAATATTCAATATAAGACTACAGAAATTCATCCTCAGGTTGAACTCACTGATGACGAATCCGGTGTCACAATCGAGTCTGGCCGTCCGTACGTAGGATTACAGGCTTAGGTAGAATATTATCGACTTGAAAATTTCACGGTTGCTTGCATATCGAAATGCGAAGATTAAGTTCGTTAATGGGCAAAATTGGCCAAACAGCCATTTGAAGTTTTGACGTTATTTCCTTGATATTTTGAGAACTACTGAAGCGACTGAATTCAAACTTGGTAGTTAGTTGGAGCATAATGACTTGCAGCTTTTGCGGAATTTCGTTGAAATAGTGTTGTCAGTTGATAAAAAAATTGTTCTCAAAATTTTCTCAAAAAAATTTTTTTTTCTCGGAAAATATTTCGGTCATACCCTGAGCTCCTTATTTCACAGCAGTGTACCAAATTTCAATTCGATACGATTATAATTTTTGAAGATATTGAGAAAAAATATGTCAAATTTCTAGGTTCTTTCCTCGGTTTCGAAGTTTTTTCCCGAATTTAAAAAAAACCTCGAAATGCACTGACGTGAATTCATCAGCTTTGGTCGCATGTTCAAGGATAACACCAAAAGTGAACATGTGCTCAAAAGCTACTGACTTCACGTCAGTGCTTTTCTAGGTTCTAAGCACTGACGTGAAGTCATCAGCTTTTGCTCGCATGTTCAAAGGATAACACCAAAAGTGAACATGCGCTCAAAAGCTGCTGACTTCACGTCAGTGCTTTTCTAGGTTTTTGCTTATAAAATAATATGAAATCATAACCTTCTGTGACAAAGATTTGAAATATTTTCTCGTTTTTCTTATGATCGATGCACCAATGGTTGTCTAAAGTCGTATTCACACTTCCTGAGACATAACCATGTAATATGATCAATTCACCGATATTTTCTCTTACCTATTTCACAACGTTCACTGCCGTGTGGAACGCAACGTCCCTTAGAGTTAATCTGCCAATCCTCCAGACACAGTATACACGTCGTCCTGTTACATTCTGAACATCCTGGGGGACATTCGATGCATTCCCTTTGGTGAGGATCGGAATAGTGGTGTGCGGGGCAGTCCTTGATACAGGCGCCTTCGTGCCAAAAGCGACCAGCGCTGCACGAGATGCACTGGGAGCTGTTGGATCCCCTGCACGTTTCGCAGTTGTTGTGACAAGGTTCACATCTGGAATAATTATAATCCTGTTAATCGAACTTCCTTCTGACAACACCTGTATGGATATAGTAGAGTAATATCGTTTCAGGCTTGGCAAATGGGTGTTTTTGCGCGCACATTCCAGGCAAACAGCGTGCTATCGTTTTGTCCGAATGTCTGTAATTGTATCCGGTGTCAAAATCGATTCTGTCCGGCCGACGACACGATAACTGTCGAACGGAGCCAGCTAACGTCGTGATACTTTCAGATTATGTCACTCATGCCGAATCTGCCGAATGGTTTCAGAGTTATAGCCATCTGAAGTTTTGAGGTTTTTCCTTGATATTTCAGGAACTAATGGAGCAATTGGATTGGAACTTGGCAGTTAGTTGGAGGAGAATAAATACAGATTCGATCACCATGAAACGTGGCAGCTAGTTTGAGGATGCTGCAGGACATTTTCGTGTGAAATTTCATGATAATCGTGTCATTAGAAGGATTCGAAAAAAAATCATGTTCAAATTCGTTGCCAAAGTGGTCATCTTCATATTGAACATGCGCACAAAAGCTCCTGCCTACACGGCAGTGCTTTTCCAGGTTTTTTTTCAGTATTATTATTAGTAAGAAGTATGGTCTATAAGAAAACCTAGAGGGCACGGACTAACTGCAAGCAAGATTGCGATATCGAGAGTCAGCTTCTCACTATTTAGAGCAATTTAATTCGAAAATGTATGCAAACTCAACGCGAAAAGTAGTATTGGCGCATGTAGAAAAGATCCGATCAGTCTTGAGCCTAGAAATTTCCCAGAAAGACTTAATTTGTTCAACTTTCTGCTAACAGTTTGATCACTTATAGTCCATTCACTTTTATAAAGTATCCCGGTTTGCCATGACATCCTGACAGATTTCACCGTGTATATTTTGAAAATGTTAGGTTATAGTCATTTTCCTGTCAGATAACTACACAACGTTGTCCTCTCTACAAAGAGGTCGCAGTAATTACTTTTTTTTACAAAATGTCAATCTATATTTGGAAAGTAATATGAATTTGAGTAAATACTATGTGAATTCAATAATTCCAAAGACCTGGCGAATGTTGAAGAATTTTTTTTCTCTGTTAATATTGGAAATATTTTACGTATGTAAACATGGTTGGAAGATTCATTAATGCTTTTTTCTTGTACGGAAATCAGGAATCGAGTGTTTTGGAATTTTACTGAAAAATTATGGATAGAGTAGTCCGTTACTTCGAATTACCCACTTTTACCCAATTCCCAAGAAATAAGCCTACAGAAGTCATTTAAATACCTTGTTGCACAACTTGAAATATTCCAGTATGAAAATGTAGTAGTACTTCGAAACCTGTGTCACAGTTAACCTCAAAAGAACTAACTCCATTTACAAAGTTCTTAGGAATCTACGTGAATGATACATACACTGGTTTGGGATCAACATATTTCTAAACTGGGATGCAGTTTAGCTTCAGTCTGTTATCTTTGGGTCTAATGACAAGATATCTGGATAAATTCTCCATGAAAACTACCTATCATGCAGTACTCGAGTCAAAAGCAAGATATGGAATTATGCTTTATGGACATACTACAATATTCAATTCCCAAAAAAAGCAATTCCTAAAATATTACAAAAAATAGCATTTAATGAGATATTGTATAATTCATGATATTTTTGTGCATAAAAATTCAATGTTCTGCCAACATAGGATATACCAAGTTCATTTTCAAGTTTTCAAGTTTCATTTCCCATCGAAACAATTCCACGAAATATATAACTTTTGAAATTATTCGCTAAGGAATTTGTTCAATTCAAACATGACTACCTACTTAAGGCTCAATACAATACAATCAAAGCGAAATGTTAATTTATTAGTTTATTATGGCTGAAGCTGAATTGTTATTGAAAGAGAGTAAAAATTGGCAACCTCGCGTCGAATTATTTTGACATTGTCGATATTTCAGGAGCGCCAACCTGTCTTGGTTTTAGTTACAAAAACATGATAGACCTAAATCATGGTCAACCGGGATACTTCATAAAAGTGAATGGAGTATAGGGTCCGGCTAGTGTGCGAGCGAGATTGCGATATCGTGAGTCTGACTCTTCTTCACAAGGAACTTGATTTGCAATTTGAATTTGGGCAATGCTAACGAAAGAGATGGTCATAGTGCAGGTAAAATAATTCTGATTAAATTTGAGCAGGGATATATTCGAGGAAGACTTTATTCGTTCAACTCCAACTGCTCAAAGATCATTCTGAGAGTCTGAAGCCGACACGTTATCGCAATTCTCGCCTGCTATCTGGCCGTTCTCTGAGCGAGAAGCTGACCCACGGTATCGCAATTTAGTGTGCACTCTGGCCGTACCCATAGGCTGAATATTAGAGAGATATTGCAACTTTTGAATAGCGCAAGCGTTATGTTATTACGGTGCGCTATATATAACGTTTTGGTGGTTAACGTGGATTTAACGGTCGTTCCAGAAGTAGACGTATTGCTACACGTTTTTGTTACCGTTACGTTAGTTATCAGTTTGTTTGGTTAGGTTATGTGAGACGTCGGATTTTTGTGTTAAACTTACGTTTAATGCGTTTCCGCATTAGTTTTTTGATTCTGGACAAAATGAAAATGGAATCGGAAGCGGTAATTTCACGTGGTGCTAATGCAGAAGAAGTGGAACTAGTTATATTACACAATGTTATTGGCATGGTTCAAACTATTCCTAATTTCCAACCCCTCATGTTGCTTCCAAAAGTATTTTTTGATTCGTGAGAAAGTATCGAATACCTAAGCATGAAAAAAAAATGCTTAGGTAGCACTAATAAATCTTGTCTAATATCAGTTGTATGAAAGAGGTATTGTAAAATAGATTTGATAAATCTGAGGAAGTTGTGTAATTATAATTTCGAAAAACATATTAACAAACAACTTTTTTCTATGACAGTGATCGGAGCCGTTAGAGCCCGAAGCTTAACGATTCCTTCCGATATGGAATAGCGCAACGTAAATTGCGGCTCGCAATTTTCCGTAAATAACGTTAGACGCTAACGCTATTAACGTCGCGTTATTCTGAAACTGAATCTGCGCATGCTTAGATGTCAAAAATAACGTTTGCGTTAATAACGTCACACAAATTTGACACTGCAATATCTCTCTAATATCTTCCGATTGGCTTTCGCGAAAGTATGCGCTCTTTGAAGTCCAACCACTTTCAGAAATTTCAGTTGAACCCGAGGGTTTGTCAACGGTTCATGTTTTTTTTCCACGCTCTTTTGTTTTTCTGTGATTTATATTGTTCTTATCAGTTCTCTTACCATAAACGCGACCTCATTCAGATGAAACGGGATGTAATAAAATATTTAAAATCAATCTGGAAATGCTTTTTCGGGGTGAATTTTGAAGGCCAGAGTTCGTTTTTTTCAAACAATGTTTTTGGCGCAATGTTGCTACTTTTTATATTCAAGAATTTTAGGGAAAATAAAAGCTGAAAGGGAGTGAAAAAGGGAAAAATAACTAACATTGTGCATTGTCACGAAAGAATTAATAACATCACAAAAAAAATTTCAAAAAATACTCACTGTCGCTTGCAGAACGACACCCCGTTTGCTCTAATAAACGTCGAAATTTCTCCGAATTCTAATATTTCACGCGGCTATTGGCAACGTTAAAGCATGTAGATCGCTTGCAGGTGCCTGAACTTGAGATATTAACCAGGTTTAATGAATCTTGAATGTGGCTGTGTTGCCTAGCCGTAATTCAATAACACGTGGTATTGTTTGCTCTAAATATTCAAGGTTTTCGTGGAGGAGAGCTGCCATATGAATCCACCTTTCTGTTGCATTAGCTCTGTTATATAGGAAGCGATAACTATATAATAATAATAACAAAATAATGTGTAACTACTCTCTTATCCACTTACACTTTCTGCGTCTAACGCACGTTTCGGAAACCAAGTTTCCTTTGTCAAATACATATCGTTACTAACTACATTACAAGCAAACCTGTTGCACTAGTGAGAGGATGGTATACAGGACCAATGGGAAAGGGTTGTTAAGGTCATTATTGTAGTGCTGGGCTATCAAGGATGAGTCAGGTAAATATTTGGAATAATGGGTTACTAATGGGGGTGAGATCATTGTTTAGCAATCTGTCCTTTCTCCTGAACATATGTATACCTTCAAGAGTGTTTAGGTAAATTTTGCCCAAGCTTTTTAATAGCTTTACCGATTTTTCTGAAATTAAATGACCGGTTGTTAAAACGTGATTCGCGACCGCCGATTTGTCAGCGATATGTCGAAGAGACACATTTTTTGTTTGAGTGTTTTGTTTCCTTCGTCATGTCTCCATTATTCAAATTGTAGTTCATGTTGATTTGTTAAATTTAGTTTTGTAGGTATAATTTTCATTTGTTGACATTTCAGTTCATCTGATTTGTTTGTTATGGAGGACATTTCAAAGATCTGCTATTTTTTGCGCGCATATATTGTCTAGGGAGCAACGCAATATCATTCCATACAATTTTTTTGGAATCTTAGAGCCAGAAAATCTCTCAAACAATTTGGTTTGGATGACTGATGGAGAACTCGAGGTCAAATTCCATTTGGTGTGACCGGACGTCAGTCATACCGGAAGACAAGTTTAAGTTCGTTAATAGGCAGACTCGTTAGAATTGTTCAAAAGTTATTGATGGTGTAAGGGCAAAGCGCGCTAACAGAGTTGGTCACATAAAAGTAATTTTCAGTTAAATGTAAGGCTTGAATTGTCGATATATAATAAGATATCTCTCGGAAACAAATTCCATAGCGGTCGTCCATACAGGTATTAATTCCACTCAACGATGCTTGGACGACGGATGAAAAATTCTCATCTTCTAATCATACATTCCCCGATAAATTTCGCACAATCATTCGTGTCGATATTTTAAAATCCACTGACAGTATCCAATCGATTAGAACTGAATTTTTCGAACTACCCAAAAACGAATTCGGAAACCCATTTATTCGGGAACATTAGTTTTTGGTAAGTTTCTTCACGAAGTTATTTCGTTTACGGACAGTCAGACGAATCAACACTAACTTCGGTCACGAATTCATGTTTGGGGTAATTTTTTGCAGAAAATTGCAAGGGTGCAAAAACTCCCCACTAACAATTCCACAGAATAGAGAAGGACTAAAGAAGCGACACTCCTTGACATTTCTAAGGTTTTCTATGTAGCCAAATTTCCTTGAGAAACCATCAGAAAACTGGTAATAGAACCTAGCCACAGATATCATATAATTATCGCAGATAAGTAGGTATACTCCATTCACTTTTATAAAGTAGCCCAGTTGGCCATGATTTAGGTCTATCATGTTTTTGTAACTAAAACCAAGGCAGGTTGGCGCTCCTGAAATATCGACAATGTCAAAATAATTCGGCACGACGTTGCCAATTTCTACTCTCTTTCAATAACAAATAAACAATTCTGCCCCAGCCATAATAAACTAATAAATTAATATTTCGCTTTGATTCGAAATTGAAAGTACATAAAGTGATCTGAAGAAGCAAGGACAGAGTATCAGGAAGTGCTATATGGAATTGCGCTCATTCCGATAGTAACTGATATTTTGGAAACGATTATTCATCAGAAGCTATCTTACATCGAGATGTATGTGAGTAAAAATCAAAATATCATATTTCATAAGAAATAATATTTCTTTTTTAGCTACACGTCACCACGATCAGAAAGATTTATAATGAAAAGGAAGCCAAAGAGTTTCTGGTATTACAGTTTTCTTCTATTGGTGCACCAAAAAGAAACTCACTGAAGATTTTATTTTGGAAAACTGATCTGCAACGTACCGTTTGGAATCATAATTTGAAAAATTACCATTTTTCGATTGACACACTGCCTAGCACCCTACTCTTTTAGTGAAGGAACATTTGGAATATAATCAAGGAAACACAAACACAAAATCAATCGTTTGCTAATACAAAATGGGTAAAACACAAAATTTTATGTGAACAAAAACATGTTATTGCAAAGATTCTTCATTATTCGGGGCATGTAGGATTCTCGGGATACAGTGACGATCTGAAAAATCATTGCTTGGCGAGCCAGATCTGGTCGAAAGACCTTCCAAGTCAGGTCACAAATGTAAGTAAAACTATTTTCAATTTTCTGCTGATTTTCTATCTCCTGTTCTGTTGCAGATATGATTTCAAGATATTTTGTCAGTTTTAATCTCAAAAGAAAGAAGAAATTCTGTCTTGGAAATCAGGGCCTTATGAATATGTCAGCCTATTTCTCTACACTTATGCAAGGGGACACTATATTTTCTTTAGGTTTATATATTTATGCTCTTGTATCATAGTTAGCAACGTATGGTGCCCTATTCATTCCCTCTTGCTTTTACCGTGATGCTATATTGTTGAATGTATCAAAGAACCTGCTCTTTTTCAATAAAAATGTAAATATCTACTGATATTAGAAAGTCATATCTCCTACTTGCATATTATTGATATTTTATGTATCGAAAACGAGTTTTTTCTATTGTCTTAATGGTTTCTCAAGTTTTTGACTTCAATCATTATTTGTCAGTTGATATAATAATCAAATTAGTAATTCAAGACTCGATAGGTACTTTGAATTTGATGGAAGTATATCGTAATATATCAATCTCAACAGATATGATGAGAAGGAATCACAGAAAAATCTATTTATTATTCAAAGATTGTATTGAGACTTAAGTAAGTAGGTAATCATGTTTGAATTGATCGAATTCCTTAATGAAGAATTTCAAACATTATATATATTTCGTGGAATTGTTTCAATAGGAAGTAGTACACTGAAAATGAACTTGGTATATCCTATCTTGGCAGAACATTGAAATTTTACGTATGAAAATAACATGAATTATACAATATCTCATTTAGTACTATTTTTTCTAATATTTTAGAAATTGCTTTTTTCTGGAAATTGAATATTTGAGTTGACTTCGAAGTATGTCCATAAAACATAATTCCATATCTTGCTTTTGACTCGAAGACTGAATGAAAAGTAGTTTACATGGAGAATTTATCCAGATATCTTGTCATTACAACCAATGACAATAGACTGAAGCTAAGCTGTATGTACCCCAGTTTAGAAATATGTTGATCCAATCCAGTGTATGTATCATTCACCTAGATTCCCAAGAACTGTTAGTTTTAGTTAGTTCTTTTGAGGTTATTTGTGACACAGGTTTCGTAGTACTACTACATTCTCTTACTGGAATATTTCAAGTTGTGCAACAAGGTATTTAAATGACTTCTGTAGGCTTATTTCTTGAGAATTTAGAAAAGTAGAGAATTCCATAGGTCCGTCCATTCGTTTAGAAGTTTTACTGCCGGGTTATTCGAGTACTTTTATTTTTTTTCGAATGAACTATCGCAAAGTAACGGACTGCTCTATCCATCATTTTTCAGTAAAATTCCAAAACACTCGATTCTTGATTTCCGTACAAGAAAAAAGCATAACTGAATCTTACAACCATGTTTATATACGTGAAGTATTAACAGAGAAAAATGTTTCTTCAACGTTCGCCAGGTCTTTGGAATGATTGAATTCACATAATATTTCCTCAACTTCATTACTTTCCCAATGTAGATTCACATTTTGAAAAATAAGTAATTACTACGACCTCTTCGTAGAGAGGACAACGTTGTGTAGTTATCTGACAGGAAAATGACTATAACCTAACATTTTCAAACTATACACGGTGAAATCTGTCAGGATGTCATGGCCAACTGGGCTACTTTATAAAAGTGAATGGAGTATATAATATATTATATACTTCTCTATTCTATGTTGGAATTGTATAAAAATTATATCAAAACGAATCAAAAACACAATCGAAACAGTCACTGCATAAAGAAATGAAAGTACAATGAAACTTGAAAAAGTAAGTAAACAAAGGCACGGTTACATTGATTAGGGAACAAAGAAGTTTTAATTGATATTCTTTATCCGTGTGTTGACAAAAAACCAATAAAATGGCGGAATTGGGACGATGGATAAGGGAGAGCGTCGCTTCTGTAATGCTTCTCTATTCTGCGACAATTCGAGCTGAAGTATTCAACAAAAGCCGGTTCTGCCTCAGCCTTTGTCAGCATCTGGGATAAACACCCTATGGTATTATTAATCTCTATCGTAGTAGGGGCAATCAAACATTCAGGAATTGGCGAGATTCGTAAACAAATAGCACAGAACGGCACCTCGTGTGCGAAATAACGAAGACGCATAGTTGGTGTTTGTCTATGAAGTTACCCCGCAAGGGTAGAATCCTAACCGAATACAATAATAACATTCTCAATGTAAACGCGGATGTTCGAATTCGGAATCAGAATTTTGCTACGTAACAACGAATCAACATTCAACTATTTTCAGGATTGGTACGCCGCAAAATTATACCCCAGCCACGTGCAAGAAAGTTTTGAGTCATCACGCTGCACACATGGACCGAAAACTAGATGATCTACTACTGTGGTCGATGTAGAAATAGTCTCAGATTTTGGCAATATACAAGGTTGCTTGTGAATAAATATGAAGAACTTTGAGAGTTGATTACTCGACGGAAATTAGCAAAGGTACTTCAAATCATTTTTTAAATAAAATAACATAATCACAAGGACGAATCTCTGTCGATAAATCAGTTAATATTCCAACTTGATTACTTAATCAGAGCTAATCATCCAAGCAACCGAATATACTAATCTAGTTCAACTTTTTTTCGGAGGAGTTCTCTAATTTAACCTCATGTATTGTGCGGTTGTTTTTTCGTGAAATGATAACATATTTTGTAACGGTTTAAAAGTACATTTTAACAATAATATAAACGAAGTAGTAGTTGAACACTTCAGTAGGTCAATTTTTACTTGACACATATCGAACTCTGTGTTTTCGATACTGTTGCGCAATCGCGTCTGACGAGGTGGCGCCTCAGAGCTCCTTCGTTCGGCTTCTTTCTTTTTCTGGCAGAGTTTTCAAGGTGCAAATATCGATTTTATATTAACGATCAATATAGATTAATTGAGTTTAGTATTCTCATTGATTTTGAGAAATTGTTACCTGTGTGCTCTAATAATAGTATTAGGGGTAAGTACTTTTAGTTTAACTGTTCTGAATGATCTAATATATCAATTTTATTTGCTTTTTCCGATATTGAGTCACATGTAGGAACGCCATTTTGAGAGATTGTAGCCAGGAGGTTTTGCGACTCAAATAGTTTATCTGTTCATATCTTATTAATCTTCAAGTGGATTTTTTTCCAGTCTATATATTTTTCTTAGTTGAATTTTGTCATTGTTCATTCTTTTAAAAAATTCGAAAGATAGACTGGAGGGTAAAGCCAACACAAATGAACATGTGGTAATTTTCTTCGAATTTTCTAGCACTTCCCGGAACCTGACTTTTCCTGGAATCTAACTTCCTGGAGATTGACTTCCTGGAATCTAACTTTTTGGAACCTTACTTCCTGGGTTCTTATCTTTTGGATACCGAGTACCTATTTACCTGATTTATTACGTACTTTTGGGACTTGTCTGGCATTATCTGAGTACTTCCTCATACCTACCTGATAACCAGTACCTGCTAAGGACAAACCAGTTTGCCTAACTACCTGCAATTCCACCTGTGGACACAGAGCAATTCAAGAGCACAAGCCAACGATAGCCAAAATCGGATTAAAAGGGCTCATGACTTGAGATTTTCGACCATTAGCACACATGCTCTAGCCGATTGTTAGATAAGTGTTATTTTTCTTGTGTTTCCATAATCTGAGCTCAGAAATTGTTTGTAAAAATATGTAGATATTTGTGAAAGATTAATATATTGGATTGGTTAGTAATCCAGTCTTCCAGTTTCCTCTCCATGCAATAGGTTGGGTGAGTTCAAGGCATAAATATGACAATTCATTACCTTACCTTTTCATTGTAATGAAAATTGTTTTATTGTATCTTTTTATTGTTATAATTTTGTTCTATTCCATGAACGTTTCATATTTCAGGTAGAAGGGGGGTGATTATCCCCTTGAACACCACCTTAAACGGCCCTTGCAACCTGCTCTATAAATATCGAGTATCTAAGTAGTAACTTTCGGAATTTATTGTTTTTAAGATCGACCGATCGTAGACACAATGATTCTCTTAAGAATCAACTGAGAGACTCAATATTTGCAGATATGGTTTGAACCTTGATTACGAAGGCCGCATACAACTTCTTGTTGGTGCTTCACATCCACAAACCAAGTTGCAATTCGACGAAATGAATATTTTTTGAAACTTAAGACGACTATAACAAAGAAATCATTGGGCGTATTCAGCCCAGTTATGTCCAGCCGAGAACATACCAATAACTATAGAAATACATGACCTTGAAATTTGAGAGTAGATTTTGAGGTCCCTATCTTGAATTGACAAGATCATCCATAATGACTTGAGGTCGTAATGAGCACGTTTATCTATCCAAGTGTAAAAGGTAAGCTATCCGAAATTTATTTCCTCAATAACTAAATAATATACCGTTCTGATCGAATTGAATTAATTATTCTGCACCCAGGTACTTTAATGCCAACTCAAAATGATGCAAATTTGTTGAAATTTTATTACTTATATATTCGAAGAGATGAAGCTTCGATCTAGTAGCAAATTAGTAAGAAGTTATAAAATATCGGCCGAGTTTTTTAATTCACCAAATTGGTGTGGTGAAAGAGTGATGGATCCAACAAATCGTTTTTTTATTGTTGTTTGAATGACGTAAATGTCAAAAAATCTAGTCCAACATCCACCATTTATGTTCTATGTCCACCATACTCCACCACAACCACACCAGTTTGGTGAATTAAAAAACGCGCCCATCGGTAGGTACTTAAGGTTTGTCAGAAAGTTCGTGGTTGTCATACTTTCTCTTGATTTTTGCATGATTCTCAGAATGTTTACTCGATAATTCGTGGAATATCAATTTTGACACAGAATATTCTAATCCCGTGCTTCAAACACTCACCGTCGATTCCACAAAACTTTTGACTTCCGATCAACTCGTGGATTAAGGTTTTCACTCGATGGTTGGGTTGAAAATGAACTGAAATCGAGCACAGAATTTTCTGTTGACTGACAATCAAGCCCTTGATCAAGCAATCAAAGTTTTGTGAAACCGGCCGTTATAGTTTTAAAATGAGTATAAAAAGCTTTTCAACTCACGTATAATACTCAGTTTCATAGGTTCCGACAGGGCAAGCAGCTAGACATTTATTCTGATATAAAAGAAGGTGATGATCACAGCTTGTACAGTGATCGGGTCTCTCTTGGCATGCCAAACAGTTGGGTTGGCATGGTATGCAGGTTTTATGGAGATAATCTGTAACAAAAAAAAACGAAAATAAGTTTTAATCGAATTGCATGTCTCGTTGTAGGAATAAGTTTTTTTCAAACAGGCAGAAAAATAGACACGGAAAGACATGGCGTTCCAGTAAGTTACTAACAGTTTAGATCTTCCAGAAAAATATTCGAAATGTCTTCTTGCTGTTGGTTAATAGGTTGTGAATCACAACTCACAAAACGTGCATGTGTCAATTTTTAAATATCTGCCAGACCATGATACAGAACCTAGAAAAACACTGACGTGAAGACAGCAGCTTTTGAGCGCAACTTAAAGGATTTCACCAAAAGTGAACATGCGCGCAAAAGCTGCTGATTTCACGTCAGAGCTTTTTTAGGTTTTTTGAATGGGTACATCTACGGAATCATAGGGCGGATTTTACCCATTCAAGAATTCGACCTTCGTAATTAGGACCCAAACCTTCTCAACAAATATCAAGTGTTTAAGTCGTTTCATTAGGAAGTTGTTGTGGTTAGCCGTTAGGCCGACCCTAAACACAATAACTTCCAAGAAAAAAACAACTTAGAAACTCGATATCTCTAGAGTAGGTTTGGACCTTGATTCCGAAAGCAGGATTCGTGAATGAGTAAAGTTCACCCAATGATTCCATAGATATACCCATTGAAAATTTTATTTTCCCAATATTTCCCGAGAAAAAACTAGAAAAGCAATGCCGTGAAGGCAGCAGCTTTTGCGAGCATGTTCAATGTAGATGACCGCTTCGGCAACGAATTTAAACATGCGCGCAAAAGCTGCTGCCTTCACGGCGGTGCTTTTCTAGATTTTTTTTTCGATAAATTACTGGATTTCAATTCGATCTAATCTGTATTTTTGGAAATATTGGAAAAATAAAATTTTGAATGGGTAAATCTACGGAATCATTGGGCGGATTTTACCCATTCACGAATGCGACCATCGTAATTAAGCCCCAAACCGGGCCGCTCTACAAATATCGAGTTTCTAAGTGGTGTCTTCCGGAAGTTATTGTGTTTACGGTCGGCCTAACGGCCGACTGCGTAAACACAATAACTTACAAAAGGCCGAATTCGTGAATGGGTAAAATCCACCCAATGATTTCGCAGATATACCGATTCAAAATTTTATTTTATTTCCAAAAATACAGATCAGATCGAATTGGAATCCAGTACTTCATCGAAAAATTACAGTTCGAAGGTTCATACAGAATTTAATGAGGATGGTATGATAAGAAAACCACAGAATTTTTGTTTTCAAATTGTTCTGATGACACGATCATCACGAAATTTTGCAAAAAATTGTCTTTCAGCATCTTCCAACTAGCTGCGAAGTTTCATTAGGATTGAAGCAGTATTTCTTAAGTTATACCGCAAAAACAACGATATCGAGAAGAAAATCTCGAAATTTGACAAATTTTTTCCCAATATCTCCAAAACTTATGATCGTATCGATTTGAAATTTGGTGCACTGCTGTGAAATATGGAGCTCAAAGTCCGAGTTGAATTTTTTTTGGATATGATGAGCGGTTTCCGAAAAAAAAGTTTCGCGTTGTTATACTCCACCTAATTGCCAAGTTTAAATCCAATCGCTCAAGTAGTTTCTGAAATAAAAATAAATAACTTCAAAATTTCAAGTGGCTATAACTCCGAAACTGTTCGACCGATTTGGCTCATTAACGAAGTCAGCTGCGGCATTCCAATGCGCGACCCACCCTGAAAGTTTCAAGTCGCTAGCTTGCTTCTGTCGTAAGTAAGCGTGTCTACGGCCGGCCGGCCGGACAGAATCGATTTTGACACCGGATTCGTCATCAGTGAGTCCAACCTAGTCGATTGAGACCATTTTCGGCTCAATCATCCAAAATTACAGACATTTGGACAAAACGATAGCACGCTGTTCCCCTAGAACATGCGCGCAAAAACAGATAAGATCGAATTGAAAACTATTACTACTTTTAAACTTTTTTAAAGAGTTTCCTTGTTTCAGACTCGCCGATTGATGAAATCATAAGAAATTGGCATAAATAATGGAGATAATGTTTATTCATCTTAAGGGAAAACAATACCTCCAATAGGTTTAACGGGGTGTCGTCTGGAAGGCGGAGTTCGTTTCTTTCAAAAAATTTTTTTGGTGCAAATGATTGAAAAAAATTGTGAGAATGCGCAATGTTGCCACTTCTTCATATTCCAGAATTTTCGGGACAATAAAACTGAAATGGAGCGAAAAATGGAAAAATAACTCATATTGCGCAATCCCAAAAAAAAAAAAATTCCATAACCACTCACTGACGCCTGCAGAACGACACCCAGTTTTCTCCTATGAACGTTGACATTTCTCCGAATTCTAATATTTCACGCGGCTATTGACAACGTTTACACATGTACACCGCGATTCAGGTGCTATATTCGTTAACAGGAGAATATTCATCTACAAGGGTTGCTCATAGAAATGTGGCCGCATCATATTCTACAGACAGCAACCCTTACATTCGGCTAGTCTTCTCAAGCAACCCCCGTCATCGTCCGAATCGAATAAGCTTCAATTTGATAAAAAATAGATGTACGTCATGAACGTGAAAAGTAACAAGATCATACCTGTTTATACCTGGCTGCGAAGAGATGCGACCAAGTGCGCAACTGCAGTCGTGATTTTTCGAATTCTTCACACATATTGCAATGAAGTGAATGATATTTCATGTAAAAATTCCAGTGAATGCAATTTCACCAAAAAAATCACTTAATAATTATTTATTGAAAAATACTTGCGTGCATATTTCAACAGGTAACCCTGTAGAAATGTATTCTCCTATTAACGAATGTATGTAAAATATTAGTTTCAAGTAAATACTCGATGAGATTCTGCAGCCGGATCTAGTCATTTTAGAATACTCAACAATTACTTCTTGCGATTTTTCCTGAACTTTTCGAGGCATTCAACGTTGAATGGTAAATAAAATCTGATGAAAATTCGTTAAATTCTCCAATTCTTTTGGATTCGCCTCTGAACTAGCGAAGACCTCGAATAAAACTCCGGTTGATGAAATCGTGTGGAGAGAAATGGGTATTGCAGGAATTATGGAAAAGAATTTAACGGACATATCTATCAGGTGAAGTAACCGTAGACACGTGTTTCTGGCTTGAGGCCTTCGTCAGTACGGTGAGAAAAGTGTAAAAGATGAGCAACACTTGGTGGAAAACAACAAACAAACGGAGTCAACAACAGAAGCCAGCCGCACATTTGTGGTTTCAGTCAGGAGACTCTGTATTCCAGAGTGTGGCTGGCTCCTGTTGTTGACTCCGTTTGTTTGTTGTTTTCCACCGAGTGTTGCTAATCTTTTACATTTTCTCACCGTACTGACGAAGGCCTTAAGCCAGAAACACGTGTCTACGGTTACTTCACCTGAGAGATATGTCCGTTAAATTCTTCCCCATTAAACAGTTCCCTCATTATCCTTTTTTTCATATTGCAGGAATATCATGTGGAAGATCAGCGTTTCAATAGTCAAGTTGAGTGACATATTATCGTTACAATAATGCGGCGTTGAGCACTGATACAAAAGAATTAAGTGAGTGAATGAGTTTTCGCAAATAAGTCTCATTGAATTCCATACAATGTATGAGATATTCCATGATACACATGATAGTAAGAGTATTGAATGCTTTTAAAAAAATTGCAAGAGTGAATTAGCACATTGAGAAATATTCGAATGTTTGTTATTCTTTACCTGAGCCGAATCAGGAACAGTGGTAAATGAAAAAATGGTTAGAATAAATCTACAACTGAAAGACTCACTTTGTATATATGAATTTCTGGTTTTTGTATTGATACGTCTGAATAACATTAAAACATTTCATTCCGCTAATTTTTCAAGATTCACTTCCATCCAAATGTCACATGCACCATTTGTACCAGGGACGCTAAATCCTGGAAGTCAAGGCTGTAGAATGCTCGAAAAACATAACCCATTTCCGAACAATTGGTTTCGTGCGTCGTTAGACATTTGTCATACGTTGGAGGTAAAACAACCTCACTTACCCGCTTTGTTTATGTTATGAAGTACAGCATTTTCAACAATTTCAAGATAAATTCACAAGTTGAAATGATTTTTATTAATAGAATTGGTGAATAACTAGGCCTAGTTATTGTTTCGTTGTGAAATACGACATAAATACACCCAGAGACTAAGGAATCCGATTTTTCAGATATATTGTAGTGTAGACTTTATATTTGAATATTTGCATTTTTGACCCATTCTCCTAAGTTTTATCTGGTATTCGAAGAAATAGAATACTATGTGAACTATCCCAGAGAAGGCAAACATCCTATATTCACGCCATAAATTGAAAAAACTGTTCTGACAAAGTAACAAACTATGGTAGAGTTTGTTGGAGGCATTTCCACACTGGTTAAGGAAATATATTAGACTATCTATTTAATTTGTTCTGTTTAATAACTTGACTCATGATGAGATAAGCATGATAAGAATATTTCGTGTTTGTTATACACATTTCAAGAATTATATCTTCTCGACACTATTATAGCTGGCGTTATGAATGACAAACCCATCCTGAATGGTAACCACTCACATCTCCATATGATATATAAAGGCAATTCGTTATGTGATAGATTTGTCAAAATACTGCATGCATTTTATAATAATAATGAACCAGATAACTTTCTCTGTTCTCAACCGAACACGTTCCGATATGGCTCGACTACTCAAGGATGGAACTTCTACATTTTGTTGTTTGTAATATGTTTCGAATTGACCTTATTGTCAATTATTAAAGATTATGAAAGCCCTTATGTTGCATCTGCATAATAAAAAAGCATTTTATATGGATAGTAAAGAATTTTTTGAGGATGAATCGAAATCGGTTTTCAAGGAGAAAATTTCATATGAATTATTTTATTTGTAACATATATTTAGTATGAAAAATATATAATTGAAGATTATGATAGCACTGACATAGCAACTGTAGACCAATATTGTAGTAATTTGATAATTTGCAACACAGACGTTATTTGAAATAGTACTGAGAAGTTCTCTGGAACCCATGTTTTTTCCATTCCATACATTTGTTGGATTTCATTCTGCTGTTTATTTTCAGGAATCAATGAGCCAAACATTTTACTGTTTCATTTTCAATAGTTATACCTATAATAAATGCTATGTCTGATGTGGACACTCTAGGCTTTAGAAGACAAGGATAAATACTGCAATTTTCATTTATATCGTTTTGAACGATTATCATCTGACATTGAATATCAGTTAATCAGATCCATTATCACAAAATTTCACTTGTAAAATTGATAAAATCACTAAAATCTCCAAATAATCGCTCTTCGCCAATGTAAACAAAGCGAATGTATTCCTTGGTCTCTCGGTGTATTTATGTTGCATTTCACAACGACACAATAACTTGACCTCACGTGTCTGGTAATTCACCAATTCTATGAATATAAATCATTTTAACTTGTGAATTTATCCTGAAATTGTTGAAAATGCTGTATTTCATAACATAAACAAAGCGGGAAAGTGAGTTTGTTTTACCTCCAACGTATGACAAATGTCAAAGGACGCACGAAACCAATAAGGTGAAAGAAGCGAATATATCCTATTTAAACCCCCATCGTCAGCATGCCACCATGAAATCATTCTCTAATCTACGAAAACGTTCACTCACCTTCGAAATAGCCCTCAGGACACTGCTGTAGACATATGCCGAGATCCAGGACGCGTACATATCCAGGCGAACAAGTCAGGCAGCTGTTCTGATCGGGACCGGTGCATGTCTCGCACGCCTCGTGACACATTTGACATACACCTTTGGGGTCGCCGAAGCTCCTGGGAGGGCAAGCTCTCACGCAGTTCCTACAAGGAAAAATAAGTTATTTATCAAAAGAAGTGGCGTGGATGTAAACTTTTGTTCATCTCGATAGGTTTCCGAAAAATGTAACACTAGGATAGATGTAACACGAGACTAATGATTTCTGTAATACATCAATTCTTTGCGTGTTCTGGAGGGATTAGGTAAAAATATTCGTATTATTCATTTGAGTCACTTCAGGCTCGTCGATAAGGAATTTATATGGTTGAATCTGATTCAAATGGTCTGCCACTGAGTTTTATAATTTTCGGATGGAATTATTTGGAGCCCTAAAGTTTTGACATTTGAATATAGAAGTATTTTTTTTGTATTTTCCGAGTATTCTAGGCTTCAACGAAACCCCTCAGAAGCTTGAAGCATGTGCGAGTGATGATACCGGGTTTGTTCTGTGTAGGCTATGTTACTAATTCCTTGCGACACGTTAGAAACAGCACTGTTAATTGTTTACCCAACAGCGAATGGTTGGACGGTTCCCTGAAAACCAGAAAAGTTATTTCCCGGCCAAGGGCTTGAACCCCAGACCTTACGATCATGAGGCATGAGCTCTAACCACTGAGCTATCGCAGCAAGTGGAGGGGAAGATAAAATACAATACTGAAATAATTTTCGATATTTTATTTTCATGTTGAGAATAAGTAACTCGAATTTTTATACCGATAATTTATGATCAGACAGCTAAAAATTCTAGAGAAGCACTGACGATAAGCTAGCAGCTCTTTCGGCTTGGTTCCACTACCTTTTATAGAGGACTTTCTCGTAACTAACCTCGCATATGGACTGCTTGACTTAAGATTTCTTGAACAATTTACTGATCTTCAGATTGTGTCACCCTCACCAAACTTTGCAAAAAGCTTAAAGCTGTTATTACACCAGATTTCCATACTTAAACTTCGTCGAATTTCCGGAAACATTCGAAAATTTGAACTATTCACGAATTCGAACTTCGGAAATGCTATAAAGTCGGTCAGTAGGCATTGGTATAGTTCTATCAAGTTTTTGAAACCAGGAGTACAGTAGGTTGGCAATCACTATTGCCATTTCACTGAATATCATCAATATCAAATGTGAAAATAAATCGTAGGTAGGACGTTAACAATTCTGATATATTTTTATCAATGACTCTACGGTTTGTTTTAGTAACACAAGTGATTAATTCGACTTCAATGTGGAGTGGACAACGCCGCGAAGTTTTCTGACAGGAAAATTACTATACTTCCACTTTCTTATCATACAAATTGGGGTGTACCAAACAATCATAGCCCATCGACTGACTATAAATGAAGCGAATGAAATATATGCAATCATTTAAAAATACAGATTTTTCTGTGATATCTTCACATAATATCTTTTGATATTGATATTTTGAAATATACTTTCATTGTCTTCGTACTACGTACTACGTATAAATGACAAATTAATTATGATATCAACTGACATACCATGATTGGGGTGAGGGACTTGAGAAAACGGTAACATAATAAAATACAATACATAAATTATAATAATTCTAGACACAGTGTTTTATCTTTATCTTTATTTACTTCAGTTCTCTACTCCAATAATTGTATGTCAGTTGATATAATAATTAATTTTGTCATTCCTACGTAGTACGTTGGGGACAATAAAAGTATATCGTAAGATCTCTATATCGAAAGATATTACGTAAAGATATTACCGAAAAATCTGTATTTTTAAAAATTGTGTTGATAGGCTTCATCAAGTAGACTCGTTTTAATTCAATGTTTGAAATATATACAGTCGAAATTTTTGAATTTTGCGAAAAATCAATTCATGTAAATAAATATGTTTATGTTGTTAGTATGTTTCGTTTGAAGTTCGAGGCGTTATGAAGAAATTAATTTGAGGGAATATTTTTTCCAACGATTATCCTAAATGTCGAGGACGAACCCATTGACTTCACATTCATCAACAAGTTCAAGATCAGTGTTTTGTAAAATTATTGAAAAAACATATTCTTTCTGCAAAGAAGTTGTGAGTAAAGCGTGAATAGGAATGAACCTACTCTCATGAAGACATTTTAGGAAGGAATACACGGCATTATGGCATTTCTAGTGGCATTATGACGTCAGTACAAAGGCATTCCTGAATTGAATTTCAGTGGATGTCATAACTTCATATAGGAAACCAAACAATAATGAAAAGGAAATCTATTCTTTCGGTAACGTTTCAGCCCCTTATTGGACCTTCTTCAGGCGTCACGGCATGAGAACAATAAAAATTTGAAAACCTTCATATGGAGAAAGTAGTCCATGATGGAAAAAAACACTATGCTTTAAAAGACCTAGAAAAGCACTGCAGTGAAAGCAGCAGCTTTTGCGCGCATGTTCAATGGAGATGATCGCTTTGGCAACGAATTTGAACATGCGCGCTAAAGCTACTGCCTTCACGGCAGTGCTTTTCTAGTTTTTTTCGATAAAGTACTGTATTTCAATTCGATCTAATCTGAATTTTTGAAAATATTGAGAAAATAAAATTTTGAATGGGTAAATCTACGGAAATATTGGACGGATTTTACCCATTCACGAATTCGACCTTCGTAATTAAGGTCCAAACCTTCTCTACAAATATCGAGTTTCTTTCGGGAGTTATTGTGTTTACGGTAGAACGTTTAAATCCAGTACTCTATCGAAAAATGATAGTTTGAAGGTTCATTGAAAATTCAATAAGGTTAATATGATGAGAAGATCGAGCATATTGAATATTTGAAAAATGAAAATTTGAAATTTTTTTCAAATCGTTCTAATGATACGATCATCACGAATGTTTTCCTTCGGCATCTTTGAACTAGCTACAAAGTTTCATCACGATTGAATCAGTATTTCTTAACTTATACCGAAAAAAACTACGATATCGAGAAGAAAACCACGAAATTCTACATATTTTTTCCCAATATCCCCAAAACCAATAGCCGTATCGAATTGAAAACTGGTACACTGCTGTGAAATACAAAGGTCAAGGTTCAACTGAAATTGTTCTCGGATATGAACAATAGTTTCAGGAAAAACATTTTTTTCGAAAAAAATTTGGAATTTTTTTTTTTTCAGAATTGAGTAACCATACGATTTCAACGAAATTTTGCTCTAAGTTGCGCGTCGTTATGCTCCAACTAACTGCTAAGGTTCAATCCAATCGCTCCAGTAGTTTCTGAAATATGAGGGAAATTACCTCAAAATTTCAAATAGCTATAACTCCGAAACTATTTCGCAGAATCGATTTTGACACCGGATTCGTCATCAGTGAGTCCAACCTAGTCGTTTGAGACCATTTTCAGCTCAATCCTCGAAAATTACAGACATTTGGACAAAACGATAGCACGATGTTTCCCTATAACATGCGCGCAAAATGGGGAACATCTGCACATCGATGTACACTTCTGAATGTTTGAAAACTTCATATTCGTCAAAAAAGAATCATAATAGTGTCATCTTTAATCTTAGTATTCTGAAAAAACTTATGAGTTTGTAAAGTGAAATATCGACTCGAATATTCATATAGAATTTCGTGAGGTTTTAATTTTTAAAAATGTTGGCTGATTTTTTTACTACAGGAAATGATAGCGTTATCTCTCTCTCTCCATCTCTTTCCCCTTCTGTCTCTCCTCTTCTCTCCCTTCTTCTCTCTATCTTTACGGAACCACTTTGTCCAAAGATTTGCAAGAAGGTACAGTCTTAATCTTTATGTCTATGGTATGAACATAGTGGAAGGACCTATGATGACGCCACAATTTAACCTAAAAACTTGTTTCGCTATGCTTGTTATGAAACATGTGATCTAAAAAATAAAAAGTATGAATTAGCTACTAGTGAACAGACTCCGCGTCAGTGTTTTACTCGAAATTTTTCATATTCAGTAAACTGCAGTTCAGTGCCTAATTAAAAAAGCACTGCCGTGAAGGTAGCAACTTTTGCGCGCATGTTCAATGTAGATGACCGCTTCAGCAACTAATTTGAACATGCACGCAAAAGCTGCTGCCTTCACGACAGTGCGGTCAGCCTAACGGCCGACTGCGTAAACACTATAACTTCCGAAAGAAACAACTTAGAAACTCGATATTTGTAGAGAAGGTTTGGACCTTATTCACGAAGGCCGAATTTGTGAATGGGTAAAATCCACCCAATGATTCCGTAGATATACCCAATCAAAATTTCATTTTTCCAATATTTCCAAAAATACAGATCAGATCGAATTGAAATCCGGTACTTCATCGAAGAATAACAGTTCGAAGTTTCATACAGAATTTAATGAGGATGATATGATAAGAAAATCATAGAAATTTTTTTTTTCAAATTGTTCTAATGACACGATTATCACGAACTGAGTCAGTATTTCTCGAGTTATACCGAAAAAATTAACGATATCGAGAAGAAAACCTCGAAATTTGACGTATTTTTTCCCGATATCTCCAAAACATATGATCGTATCGAATTGAAATTTGGTACACTGCTGTGAAATATGAAGCTCAAAGTGTGAGTGGAATTTTTTTTTGGATATGATGAATGGTTTCCGAAAAAAAAAATTGTATGGAAAATTTTTTTTAAATTTACTGACAATATGATCCTGACGAAATTTGGCTCAGAGTTGCGCGTCGTTATACTCCACCTAAATGCCAAGTTTGAATCCGATCGCTCAAGTAGTTTCTGAAATAAAAAATAAATAACTTCAAAACTTCAAGTGCCTATAACTCCGAAACTATTCGACCGAATTGGCCCATTAACGAACTTAACCGCGGCATTCTGATGCGCAACCTATCCTGAAAGTTTCAAGTTGCTAGCTTGCTTCTGTCGACAGTTATCGTGTCTACGGCCGGACAGAATCGATTTTGACACCGGATTCGTCATCAGTGAGTCCAACCTAGTCGTTTGAGACCATTTTCGGCTCAATCATCCAAAATTACAGACATTTGGACAAAACGATAGCACGCTGTTCTCCTAGAACATGCGCGCAAAAAGCCAACGGCTACTAACCTTGTTGAATCTGTTATATTGCAAGACCTATTTTCGACTAATGAATATTCGGAAATGCAAAAATAACAATTTTCATATCTCCTATTCGAGATTCCAGTCTCACTGAATAAAAGAAAGAAAAAGTGGAAAAACTGATTATCGAAAGAATGTTCTTTAGACAGGAATAATTCCAGACGCGAATTAATCAGGTCACCGCATTAATTAGGGTTCGTTCAATTATGAAATGTTTACCAGCATAATCCGTTCATCCCTAATTTATATTCGGGAAAGAATGGAAAAGATAACTTCAGAAATACTTTGCTCGATTCAATTTCCGAACAAAGTTTGTCGGAACAAGGTAAACGAGAATATTTTGTCGAATATAAGCTCTCTTCGTTACCGTTACCGAATATTTCCCGTTTTTTTTCTAAAGTTTTTAACTATGAAGCCTTCTGCAGATTTAATTATTTCTCGAAAGATTTCAACAAATGATATTATCCCGTCAAGCTTAAAATACCTTGATACGAAAGTGGAATATTTTCAATTAAAAATTATCAGGTATCGAGAACGGTAAGGGAATTTCACCGATGGAAGACAATAGTATATTGTTGTGTATAGTAATTGTCTGAGATGAGAGAGAGAGTTTATTGGTGTTCTTCATTATTACAAAAATTTTACTCACGAGTCAAATCAATGGAAAATTGATGCCATACTAATATACGTTCAAGGATTCACTTGAAACAAGACAATCAAAACGACAGAAAATATGGGAAGGTCCGGTATAAGGAGCACTGAATACTTAAAATAATGAGTTTATAATGTTGAATAATGTACAACTGAAATAGTATTTAAAAATTAAAAAAAATTAATAAATAAATATTTCCACACATAAAATGTATAGATGAAACAAATAAATACGTCAAAATATGAAATGTATAGATAAAATATATCGGTAGTTCTTAACATTCGAGATACTTATAGCGTTTTTTGCACGATACACACACTTTTTACTCAAACTACAAAGTACTTACCAAAAAAATTGAAATATTCATTTGTCAATGTGTAGTAATATAAGGCAAACCGTTATCTTGGCGATGGAAACTTATTGATTGTAGATTGTCATAGATAGCGGAATTCAAATTATATGTGTATTACTTCGTTATTTCAAGGAATATTTTTAGTCATTCTCACTTACCGTTCGCTGAACGAAAAGTGATTCACTTATCCTTCTATTTAACTCAGCAACCAGTTAAAATGATCCACCGATCTAGCAGAAAATAGCAACTAACAAAGTCGCTGTATCGTGCAAAAAAAAATTTAACAGTCTGATGATGGTTCACTTCTTTCTGGTATCATATTCATAATGGATAACAGGCATTAGGAATTCAGTGGAATAAATCAACAAACCATAGCTAATGTGCCAACATTTCGCAAAATATATTTGCTTCTTCAGGGCAGAACCATAATTATGTTTTTCACAAGTTATAGACAGTGTTCACGAAGAAACAACGATACATCGAAAACTGGAGAACTCAGCTCAGACCATTCCAAATTGAACAGCTTCTCGACAGTGCGATATCGAGTTCTCGATGTATCGTTGTTTATTTGTGAACACTATTTATAACATCAGGTTTGTTCGTTGTACCTGCATGAGCTACACTAATCACACTAATTGCACTGATACTGTTCGGTGTGTTTTGTTGTAAACTTACACTCCGTTTGTTGTGGAAATTCTGGCAGTTAGTGGAGTCACAGATTACTAGTACAGTGAGCTTTTGTTCTGTGATAGTTATGCGTGATGATAGTGCGTTATGCGTAAATTATGATCATAGACATCTATCTATTGTTGTCTCTGGTCTTATTTTACTATCTAGCTAGCAATAGCTGACTTGAAATTGTCAACATTTTTCCCACGTTCATTTGCTTTAATTAAACGATCAGAATTTTTACGGCAAATCAACAAAACCATTCAACCTCGAAATGGAAGCGAAAACAGAGAAGCATAGAATTCGGTCATCATAGATTTGCGTAAAATCATGATGTAAGCAAAACATTTTTTTTACATGATGCATAAAATCATCTATCATATATTCGTATTCTGTGAAAATCATAGAATATTTCGAACTTAACTAACTACTCTTATTATTTTATCTGTGTCTACACTCAACTACACTCAGCTGCCTTAGGAATTGAAAGTCAGTGGAGTTGGTGTAGTAAGTGTAGTTCATGTAGGTGCAACGAACAAACCTATTATTTATGTAAACAATTTCACTTTACTGCACGATTAATTTTCCTGATTCTACATGTTTCTCGAACACTGCCTTTTGTTGTTTCTATGGTTTCGACATGGTTTCACGATAGTTGTTAATTGACAGTAACTGAAGCATTCTTATCTTGTTCAGACTAATTAATTTGTTCTTGAATTTTTAGGATATGTGTTTTGAAAACCTGCATATTTTATTTCACTATTGTTGTTTGTCTCCGTAATTTTAAAGTTTCGAACGGTATGTTATGTGGCTATGTTAAGTAAGGTCTTGCCTTGTATTGTGTTCAACTGCCTTCTTTGTATTTTAGCCTTGAAAAAGGAACAGCTCTGTTTGAAACGTTAGCAGGAAGAAATTATTGAAGAAGAATTATATTGTCCCATTCCTGAAACTTGTTTTATTACTATTTATAACTTGTGGAAAACATAATTATGGCTCTGCCCTGAAGAAGCAAATATATTTTGCGAAACATTGGCATATTAGCTATGGTTTGTTGATCTATACCACTGAATTCTTGATTCTTGTTATCCAATATGAAGAAGAATGGAAGTATTCAAAAGTGTTCTGCAGGCTCATTTTTTCAGAATTTCGAAGAGTGGGGAATTCCATATTTCTGGCTGTTCCTTAAAAAGTTTTACTACTGGGTTATTGAGGTATATGTGGATTTCCAACGATTCCAAAATTTCCAATTTGTTGCCCTTTGGCACCAGTAGTAGAATTTCGTAGGTGCTTTTTCTTTGACGCTATTGCATTCTTGACACTTTCCTTTATACACTCCTGCATAACCGAATTTGTTGTTTGATGCTTCTATATTGGTCCAATATGAAAAAACTTCGTTGAAAGGTTCAAAGAGCAAAAGACATAATTCAACCTCCGGAAAGATAACTGCAATTTCGCGAACTTTCACTTCGAAACGAATCATACCTTCCCAGACCTAAATATGCATGAAATTTCACAATTAAAACAAGATATTGTATATTTTGGAAACGTAAGAAATCCAAAGATATACTAATAACCCGGCAGTAAAACTTCTGAAAGAGAAGTACCTATGGAATTCCCTACATTTAAAAATTCTCAAGAAATTCGCTAACAGAACATATTTAAATAGCTTGTTACACAGTTTGAAATACACCTGTTTGAAAATGTAGTAGTACTACGAAACTCGGATCACTATAAAGCCTCGAAAAATAGTGATAAAAAACGAAGTGACTTGTTATTCTATTTTTAAATGAATTATCACGAAGTATCGGACTACTTCATCCAATATTTGAGACGGAAGTGCAAAAATTCAAATGAAATCAAAGCAGCTTCGGGTGAGATCAATCCATAGAATATAACGGGGTGACTTTTTGAGTCCAGAGTTCGCTTTTTTTTTGAAAGAATTTTCAGGGGCAAATGGTTGAAAAAAATTGTAAGAATGCGCAATATTGCCAATATTTTGTATTCAGGAATTTTCGGGATAATAAAAACTGAAATGGAGTGAGAATAACTGACATTACGCATTTCCACAAAAGAATTGAGTACATCCTAAATAAAATAAAAATAAAAAATCACTGAAGCATGCAGAACGACACTCGATATCCTAACTCGAACAAGCTCTAAGCTTCTGTGGGGTTTCGTTGAAGCCTAGGATAGTCGGAAAGAATACAAATACAAATGGTGCCTGTTGGCTTATTAAGCCATCTCAATTAAACCAATCTGTTCATAGGCCCTTGACTCAGTTCTGTAAGTTCTCTAGACTGCTGGTGACCTTGAAATGGAATTCAAAAACCTACAATTTTTTGCATATTGAACAAGTCTTTTGAGGCAATTTACATGGCAAGATGACCAAGAGTGGACTCGAACCGATGCTGCCTATGTACTGAAGTCATTTTGAATGAATAGATCATTTTCGGGATAGTCGATATTATGCGAATGAAAAAGTTTGGCGTTTTGAATCGTGGAGAATATTTCAATATTCAATATTCGAAGTGTCTGGTCGGCTTTAGCTAATAAAAATAGGGGGCAACCTTCTCTCAACTAGACACCATTCAAGAAACTTCTTCGGGCTTTCTTCGAAACGGCAATTCCGTTTTTAGAATGAAAAATGCACCCATTATTATCAGCCTGGGCTGCCGCTTCTTCATTTTGCTAGAGTCTTACGTATGAACTTCCTTTCTCTTCGTTGTCTCATTTTCCGCAGAAATGCGTCCTGCACTTCAGATCCAAGCCGAAAGTTCTCCGGAGTTGTCGTTTCAAAGAGTAACTTTTTTTGATCATTTCTCTGAAGGGGAATAAATCAGCATTAGGTCGAAGGGAATCTAAGGAATATCACTCAGGAAAGAAAGAAGAGAAAATATGAATGCGCCTACGCCATCATGTTCTTTTATGAATTATATAAATGGAAAATGAGATTTCTATTCTTCTTCAAGTATGACCTAATGATAACCTGATACTATTTCGAAAAAAAAATGCCATTGGGCTCCTTTATACCTTCAATGTTTGAGGTGCTAATTTAAGGTTCTCAACTGAAGGAAGGATCTGATAGAAAATTTTCCAAGGTTCAAATATGAATGTAATTTATGAAATAAATGGTCGAATAATTTCTGTTTCTCAAAAATCATAATTTGAGTAACCAGAAACACGATCTGATCAAATCGATAACATGATCTTTCTCGTGCAGTAAAATTTGTATAAAAACTACAGCCACAAATACTCAATTCAGTGGAAAATGTTTTCGAAGAAATTTAAATCGGTAAAATTCTGACAATAAGAATCGAATGATGTTTCGGGAGGATTTTGCATTATTTTTCAGATTTTTAAAAGTTTTCACTCCCTATACCCGATAGAAAACTATTAAAAATTTAATGAAAATTACTGTTTATAGAGAACATACTTACGGATTGAAACTATTTCAGTGCAGAAGAAATGTTGCCTAATGAACATCAGAATCATGTGAACGATCAACGAAGTCAACTGTAATATTCCAGAGTCTATATCTGACTCCTTCATCAGTCAATAAACAGAAAATTCGCATGATTATTTTCTCTTAATACTCTCGTATTTCAAGACCTTGGTCAAATTACATTTTTGAAAATCACTTGATTTACTTGATATGAAGATTTTTCACTTCTTCTCTTTTGTGAATTTAGCCGAATATGCTGAATGAAGAAAATAATTTAAATGGGAATGAACCATATTTGGGTGAATGCTCTAGAAAAGCACTAACGTGAGGTCAGAAGCTTTTACGCGCTTGTTCGAATTCTAACTATTAGATCAACACGAAATTTTGCACCTAGTTGCGCGTTGGTAATCTCCACCTAACTACAAAGTTTCAATCTGATTGAATTCGTACTTCTTGAGATAATGCGGAAATAACGTCAAAATTCCAAATAAATTTAATATATTTTTTTTCCTCATATCTCCGAAAGTAAATATCACATCGAATCACATTGAAATTTGGAACATTGTTGTTGAATACTGATTCTAAGGTTTGTGCTAAATTCCATTGAAATCTAATCAATATCCCCAGAGAAAAAAATTTTTCATCAAAAATTTTCGAATTATTTTTTTTTATTTTTCTAACTGGATCCACACGGAATTTTGATCCAGGTTGCGCGTTGGTAGTCAATACTTGATGATATATCGAGGAATTAACCTCGAAATTTCAAATGGGCCTAACTCCGAAACTATCCAACCGATTCTACCCATTAAAAAACCTACCGAGATATTTGTACTGCAAAACCACGTACGGACGGACACAGTTGAATTTGACCACGGATTATTGTTCAAGGAGTTCAACCAAATCGTTAAAGACCATTTTCGGCTCGAAATTCGAAAATTACAGACATCGTGACAAAATGATAACACGCTGTTCCCTAGAACAAGCACGTTAAAATGAAAGAATCGAAAGAAACTAATTGTGCCAATTTTCACTCAATTCTCTGATGAAGGGTCAGATATACACTCTGAAACGTTACAGTTCCCTCCTTTGATCATTATTTCAATATCGCTCATAAGGCAAAATTTTTTCTGCCTTTGACAAATAGTTTGAACCCACAATTCGCAAGAGCGATATCCTCAAATAATTGGTTCAACTTAATTTCTACTAGTTCTTTTTCAAATATTGGGAGTGAAAACCTAAAAAAAAATATGTTCAAATTATAGTTTCAAAATATCACAATAAGTGTGTCAATGGTTCGAAAAGGAGCTGGATTGAAGTATATTCAGAATATAACCTCGAAAATACGAGACAATTTATGTGACAGAAATAATCTACTAACTCACCCATCCATACTCTTGCTTTTGCAAGCGATACACTTAGTAGGACCTGTTCCAAAGCATCCTTGATAATCACATTGTTCGTCACATCCGTCCTTGGTTTCCTCATCATTATCGCCGTTATTCTCGACGTTCTGCCTCACGCTAGTCTTTTTGCCATCTAATGACGTCACGCTTTGTTCGGGGTCTGAACCAGAAAACGTATAGACATTGGGGAAATTATTGAAATTCTTGAAGATGTCTGGACCGAAAAAGTTATCTGTGACTTGCGTTACTGGTTCCGAAGGGGAGGGCGAGAAAAAAGAACCCAGGGGCAGTTTCCACGTACTCTTAACGTTTGGTACACCTTGTTGACGTAGGCGCACAGGATTCACTTTCGTTCCGTAAAACACCAGCTGCCACTTCTTCAGGACGCCAGGTTGGTTAACCCGTCTCTCACCCGCGTTTATAACTTGCAAGGTCCAACGTCCTGCTGCTCTTTCACCCCAGAAGTGGACGCTCAGGAACGGCCAGTCATCGAAGTTTGAGCTCAGTACGTCTCTGGGTCTTTCGAATAGAAGAGTTGATTGAGTACCCATTGGTGAAGTAAGAAGTATCCGAAGATTGCCTCTGGGGAAGAAACGCAGGGTCACCTTACACTGTACGTGCTCTAGATACCTCACTTCGTTAAGAGTGTTCGCGCATGCGTCAACGTCCATATAGAGGTTAAGAGCATCTCCGTACTTGGAACCGATTTCTCTATCCTCTACGATCTCTCGCGACTTGCAAATATGCTGAGGAGGCACTGTTGTCCATTTCTCCGCCAGACCAACAAGTGCTGACGCGTCCATCAGACCATAACCGAATTTGTGAGATACTTTCCTCTTCATTCCGTTCGTGATCCAACCTGTTTCACGTTCCAAAGGACCTGCTCTCGACGTAAGCACGACCAAATACTGCATGTCCCTCCAAGTTAAGCTGGGGTTTGCTTCTAAAGCAAGGGCGCATATACCTGCGGCTAAGGGTGCGGATGCCGATGTTCCAGTGTGCTCTACTGTGCAGATGTGGTCGGGTCTTAATCTGGCGTCCATGTCCACCGTCGCGACGCTCTTATCATGTCCTGGTGTACCGGAACTATAGGTTGTAGCTAATGTTGAGGAGCATTCCTCTAGATACCAAGGTTTATAACTGAAATAAAAAGTTACGGAATATTTCATAATTGATATATTAGATCCACAATTTTGTAATATAAAATAGGGTGGTTATCTTAATGATGAGTTTCCTCTCCTATTCGACGAGCTGGACCAAAAAGGATACCTCATTAAGGGCCGTATTTATAGTTGTTCCTTGAGGCTTCCTTATACTGAAGGCCGCCTTGAATTTGCTTTTCTATGGAAACAAATAAAAGTTTGTTTGCATAGAAACATAGAAAAGCAATTTCAAGGCGGTCTTCAGTATAAGGAAGCCTCAAGGAACAACTATAAATACGGCCCTAAGTAAATTAGAACTGAGCTCAGGTGTAGTTCTCTAGACAGGTGCACTAAAGGGATACTGTCCTGTGAATTATCATGTACGGAAAACAGAAGTGGTTCTCGATGGTACCTGACGCTTCTGACAAAAAACTGGCGAAACATCTGCTTTGCGATTGTTGAGCTGTCGATAGGAAAAGTCTCCAACACCCTGGGTTGAGGTTTCTTAAACCGGAGCAATAAATGGAAGTAGTAGTGCATGACAGCGAGGGGTTGTACAATAGGTCTGTCAGTCAGAGTGCTTGCGTGATCTGCAAGGCCTCATAAGCCATCCAATAAACTAATCTAACCAAATGTTGATTTTCAGGTTCAAATTTCTTTTTTATTTCGAGAACTTAAATATCGGTTGTTCAGTAGAACTTGTCAATATTACTTAGAAGAGGTATTGACATGATGAGTTAGCTGAAGGTCTAGAAACAAATGTTCTTCGACCGGGGATTGTGTAGAAGTATGGTACCTGAAAGGAGACCGAAGAAGTATCGTTCGAAAAATGCAGAATGCCTAAGGAATGGAAATATGTCGGAGTGACCTGAGTAGGATGACTCATACAGAGGCACAGAGATCACGTAGTGAGCTGCATCTGTTAGTACTTCTGGGTCAGCAGCCTACTGCTACATGAGAGTGGAGAGGCCATCAGAAAACTTATCGTTATTTCCGCAGATAGTTTGATACCATTATTGGGAAGCATAAAAAGCTAGAAATACGGACATGATCTTATCGGAAATGCGTGGAGGCAGGATATGTCTCAGGGTAGACTGATGTGGCATAAAGCAATATACGGAGTCTTAGCGCGTGATTTTATAGGCGTGAGAGCATACTTGCTGAAGAAGATACACAGAGAGAGCAATCAACATCGATAACAGATAGATGATGGGATTTCTCGATTCAAGACTCCACCTGCCAGCTTTCTCACAAAATAACAGATTTCTGGATCTTTAGAATCCACACAATGGCAAAACAGTGGTTTTAGTTCGTCGTAAGCAAATATGATTAGCATTAATCAGAGGGAAAACTTTGAGTCGCCTGATTTCAGGAAAATGAGACCACTGTCCAAATATACCACATTTCTAATTCCAGCAAACTCTGCAGATATATTATTTTTCACAGTTCTTCTAGATTTGGGTATTTCAACTATAAATTGATCCAATATACTGATTCATTCGATTGGAGTAAAATATCGAGGCTGTCAATCCATTTGAATTAAAACGCGCACGTATTGGAATTCGTATCTCTGTGAAAAAACCTCGACGAATTTCAATCTGCCTCAAAAATATGTTATATTTCAGAATGTGGAAAGTTTCTTCGAATTTGCATATAGATTGGCCCATAGCAACAAATTTTCAGGCTCAAGTGTTAAGGTTCGCTTAATGAGGGACGGTGGCCGAGAAATCGGTGCCTATCGAGACGTGGAATATAACAAACATACAAGTGAATTTTATGCATTTTGTGAGATCATTTCAAATCGTTGAATTCCCAACTGTTATATTCTTGAATATGAATACTAAAGATTCAAACAGAACACAAATATTAAAACTCATTGAGTAACATGTCATTTAGTGTAAAGGCTGCAGAAGTTAATTGAATAGGTTCATCAGAAAAAGTGTTGGGTAAAACCCGCAAGATTTCCCGTCGCCGAGATGTTAAAAAGATATTTACATCATTGTACGCAGTGTGATTTTCTGAATAAAAAATGTGAAATCGATCATAGGCGGTCTCCGTTAATTTGGAAGATATGGGCCCCCAAAGTTCCAAAATGAGTCGTTTTCAGGTCCCTTTTTCCACCATAAAAACGATCTCTCAGTTCATCTGTATGGTTCACACACCACCTTTGAACCTTCAACCAACAAGGAGCAACACTTGTTTTCAAGAATAATCAATATTTAATGAAAAAATAATGAAATTACTGGACAACCACTTAACCTCTATTCCTTCTGATTTCGACTCAGACTAAAAATGAAGTTTGACAATGGCGCAAATTTCATCGGTCGGAATCGTGCCATCGTGCGTATTCGTGAATGACAGGTTATTGCTGGCCAGAAAAATGAAATATGTTCTTAGTTCTTACTGTTTACTGCGAAACTCTAAATCTTCCAATAGGAGAATTCGTTTCTAATGAAATCTACAAGGTTGAAACATATAGTAATGGAATGAGAATACACCCTGACATATATTTCAACGTACATTTTTTTCAAATGTGATAGGTCGCGCCCTTCCCAGATTTCCAATGAAATCGAGGTTATTATATAACCCATTTCATTGGAATACCCTGAATCTCATTCTAAACTGGGACCATCTCGAAGACACAATAAAAAACAAAGTAGATAAAAACCTCCCTATTTTGAAGGGGATAGAAAGAAAGTTCAAACGAAAATATTGAGAGTGAAACCTTAAACAAATATTCTCAATGATTTTGTTTTGATGTTAGAATAACCACCTCTTCTTCAGTGACAGAAGCATTTTCCTTACAATCATATCCTTCAACTGTTCATATTTCCCGCCAGCAGCTACCCTTCGGTCATAATACGTTGGCCAGCGATGAAAAGACGCTGTTGCCAAGCTCCGCTTTAACATTGAGAAGTATTTCGTAGAAATATAGGTTATGTTGTTGTCTAATATTTTCACTTTTCTTCCTTTAAATAATGAATATTCTTGAAAGAAAGTGTCTCTATTCGTTGGTTGAAGGTTCAAAGATGATTTATGAACTAGATTTGAGAAGTGAGGAATCATTTTTATGGCGGAAAAAAGGATCTGAAAATGCAACAATTTGGAACTTTGGGGGCCAATATCTTCCAAACAAAGAGAGACCGCCTATGTTGGCCTTCATATTTTTTGTTCAGGAACTCACACTGCTTACAATGATGTGAATATCTTACTTATAGCTTCGCGACGGGTGATCTTGCGGGTTTACCAAGTGTTGAATTTTAATCCACTCAATTCAGTGATGAAAGCGAACGAATCACTTCAGGTCTAACAGATCTTTGGTAACACATCTTTCAAATTTTCTCCATAACCCTTTAGTCAGAATTACATTTCTATTCAACTTCTGCGAACCAACTACCAATTTCAGAATGTTATCTTATTGGGGAAGTTCACCATAATAATTCGATATTATTTGAAAACTGGGAAGAGCAACCATGACGTGGATAAATATCTTACCCTCCTTGAGTGGCACTCGAGATACTGAGTGTGAAGATGCTGTTCGTATATCCGTCGCAGTTACAGGAATCGGTATGTCTTCCGCCATTTCCTGAAGCCCACACGAAAATCGAACCTTTTCCTTTACGTCCACTCGTGACTCCATAAATGAAGGCCCTTCTGGCAAGCGGCCCGGGACCATCCACTGTTTTCCCATCGTCCTCGGGACCCCAGGAAGCACTGTAGATGTCAATGTGTTCGGGGTTCAACCCCAAAGCTCTGGCCTCTACCGCGTCATTGACGACTCCATCCAACATTCTGACACCTAAAATGAAAAAAATTGTATGATTTCAAGGGAACCAATTTGGATGAGAAACTCTTTTTTATTTCGAATATCCTTAGATGGCTAAGATAGATCTGGTGAAAACATGGCAAAAGGTTCATGTTCTTGGTTCCTAAGGTTCATGTCAATGGAGGGTGATGAGTTTTTTGCTTAAAAGTTCAAGTCGCATTTTTAATTTTGCAGAACTTTTTGAACTACTCCATTTAATACCTCAGAATTCCAGTAAATATTATGAGAAAATGCAAGTTTCAATACTTGAACCGATTAAAAAAAAACCAAAATGAATAAATAAGAACTGTCAGCATATTTTACCGATCGGAAACTGCATATTTGTAAATACCTACATTCCTCGAATTTTTCAATTATTTTGGAAATAGCGGAAATTGAAAGTATAGGTCCATTTTCAAAGGCAACAATAAATGAATTTATTGTCTCTTGAATTGAATGACCACCAAAATACCATTTATGCGTAGAATGTTTTCTTTCACACTAAACATTTCGATTTACGAGGAATTTACTTCATTTTCAACCGATATGGTCTGACGCATCTCACGTTTGGAACGTGACTGACAAATTCTCACATTGATCGAGTATCGGGGAACTGGCGACTTCCCACCAACATGTAAAAGAACAGTCGTTTATTCGATATGGCGTCGCGCTGAGGTTTCAGTTCTTCCACAGGCAGATTATATTCTCAACTGATTTAGATTAACGTGGAGTTTCGCATAGTGCCGAGTGTCTTAGCCAGACCTGTATGGTACTCAAGATCCAAGGGATCAGTAGATAGCCTGACTAGAGTGAGGGAAGAGAGGGCACACTCTACTGTATCGATAAAACAATGGGGGTTTTTCCTGAATATGGGTTATTACTGTATGCAAATTCGAATATAATTATTATGGGTTTGATTCATTATTTTCCCAAATAACCTTCAGAAAGTATTCAAAATCAGGTTTCAAAATTGGGGTTTGGGATTTGCCAGGCATACACGATGTGACAACGGTGTTTGGTAGAATAGCTTTTTCTGCTATAGAATAATGAAATATTCATTCCTATTCTGTGGTACACACGTGTTCTTTGTCAATATAACCAAACAATTTCCGTTTGCGATTTGTCAGTAATATGACAGTCTGCTCTTCTTTTTCTGTTCCTTGGTCGTTGTCTTCTACTCTAACCAGATCGAAGTATAGCTATCTCTGTTTTCCTGAGCAAAGTAACACATTTGACGTCCTTTCTTTCCGAGAAAGCCGAATTCGACGTTGCCATATCGTGCACTCATGACAAATCCCTTTAAATGCCAATCCCCATTTTTATTTTTCAGTTTTAGGTGATCAAACATTTCTTTAAAAATATAATATTGAAATTATATGTTTGAAATATGATGTTCTGAAGGTTTTTCATGAAAATTACTGCATTTTCGTTTGAAGGAAAAACCCCCATTCCGTCACGAAATCAGTAATTTCGAGGGAAAAAAGATTCTTTCCTTAAGAACTATATGAATAAGGAAACCTAAAGATGAATCGTTGTCATTCTAAGGAGGATAGGTTAACAAGATTGTTCTGTGTACACCTCAATTGACTTCAGCGATACAGTGAGCACCAGAAAAAAAGAAAAAT
This sequence comes from Myrrha octodecimguttata, assembly GCA_958510865.1. Lineage (NCBI taxonomy): Eukaryota > Metazoa > Arthropoda > Insecta > Coleoptera > Coccinellidae > Myrrha > Myrrha octodecimguttata. The sequence continues at coordinate 13,774,710 of OY294063.1, read as the reverse complement.
GATTTTAAATTATTACAATGAACGAGCGCTCTGAAGCATGAACGCAATATCAGTCCTTTTTAGTTTTTTCTAATGGAGTATATCGTACCCTGCTCATTTCCCCTGAATATCGTAATAATGTTTCATTATTTTGCAGCATTTCCAGTACCAATTACTCCCGAAGGAGCTATTACGAGAATCAATTGCTACACTCCGTCTTAATTTTTCCAGGAAATTAAAGAAAATTGCGGGGAAAGTATCTCGAATCTACAGTTATATATGTATCGCGGAGATACAGCAAGGGAACCTAAATAAAATGAATCTGGAACTTCCATATTCATTCCATTCCAACATTGTATCCATAGCCATTTCCGTTGGACGTTAAACATCCCGGGGGACTATTATATTCTGAACCACGTTATCAATAATATCCTCTGGATACGGAAAGAAGTGCGGATTCTCCAGCAGCTAGGGGCGGAATTGGCCCCTAGACATAGTTAACATAAAAATATTACTTCTTCAGACGTTAATAATAATTTGTCGACTATCATATAAAGTTCTGCTATTTTCATTCGGGTAAGAAATTGTTTACTGTGCCAAATGTGAATTCTTGTACCTACAACGTTTCACTTTTCGTTTCGGGCACCTTATTTCGGTACAAAAAAACGGAATAATTCATATTGCTTGTGGAAATCTGGAAATTTTGCATGCTTTTTCGGCTACCTATACTCCATTCACTTTTATAAAGTCAGGCGGTAGGCCTTGGAATAAGTTATCAAGTTTTTGTAACTAGAACTAAGTGAGGCTGGCTCCGCTGAATTGTCGTCAATGTCAAATCAATTCTTAGATATTGTAATCAATTGCTCTTTGGCATGGTTGGTACCATACAAATTTTCCACCTTGATCTCGAGCTTATCATCCAATCCACCTAAATATCTACACCGAAAAAGCAATGTCCACGAGGTTCAGTCACAGCATTTTCACTCACCTTGGAACCACATATTAGATTCTAGATACTTATAACATGTTTAATTTTCGTCAAATATTAGTCCGTCTTTGTGTTTATTTTAGTTTATAATTACAGGAGCTCTTCATTCTTGGCGAACCAATTCCTTCGTATAATCGTTCGAGACCAGAATAACTACCCAATAATTCAATATCGTACACCAGAGATTCAATTCAATTCAAGATATTATTATTTCCCAACCAAGTACATAATGTCATGTTCTTAAGATCGAAAAATACATTGGGAACACATTCAGGCAACTGTTCTCACATGGTGATCTTTTATCGACATGGACTGAGAAAAGCATACCAATATAATATTTTGTGTTATATGCAAGAGACTCAAAAAATTATCCGCGGATTCTTTTTCAGGGAGTTCAACCGAATCTTTCAAGAAGCATAAACACAAAGACGAAGATCTGTAGATAAGTCAACAAATTTTCCACCTTGATCTTGAGCTCATCGTCCAATCTACCGAAACATATACACCGAAGGAGCAATGTCCACGAAGTTCAATCATAGCATTTTCACGGTAATTACTGACCATCAGACCGACTCATCTTCGAACCACAGATTAGATTCTAGATACTTATAACATGTTGAATTTTCGTTAAATATTCGTCCGTCCATGTGTTCATGTTAGTTTATAATTACCGGAGCTGTTTCTTCTCCGCGAACCAATTACTTTGTCTAATCGTTTGAGTCGAGAACAACGACTTGAAAATTAAATATCGTATACCTGAAATTGAATTCAATTCAAGATATTATTACTTCCTAACGAAGTACCGAATTTCATGTTCTTAAGGTCGAAAAATACATTTTGAAACACATTCAGGCTACTGTTCTCACATGATGTTCTTGTTATTGGCATGGATCGAGAAAAGCGTCCCAATATAATAAATATAAATATAATAAAGCTGATAAAAATTATTATTTTATTCAGGGATTTTAACCAAATCGTTCGAGTAATACTAACACAAGGATGAATGAGTCGATAAGTCAATAATTTATCCACCTTGATCTTGTGCTTATCATCCAATCCACCGAATTATCTAGACCGAAGAAGCAATATCCACGAAGTTCAGTCACAGCAGTTTCACGGTAATTACCGATCATCAGACCGACTCACCTTGGAACCACAGATTAGGTTCTAGATACTTATCACATGTTGACTTTTCGTCAAATATTCGTCCATCTTTGTGTTTATGTTAGTTCATCATTACCGGACCTATTACTTCTCCGCGATCCAATTCCTTTGTCTAATCGTTCTAGACCAGAACAATCGCGTGAAAATTCAATATAGTATACCTGAAATTCCGTCGTCATTAAAGAAACAACTTACCGCCAATGCTAGCGTTGTACGCCACCCCGACCCCGCAAAACTGATTGTAAGCTACTGCTGCTACTTCCCCAGCGCACCGAGTGCCGTGCTTGTTATCGCCGTTGTCCTGAGGCATGGGATCGTCATCGTTGCCGTTGATGTCCGTGCTAGCCAGGGGGTCCTGAAAAATAAATGAGCCATATCTGTATCTCCGTCGTAATTTGCGGTTTGAAACGGACGTATCCGTCCCGACGCTGATTAGCAGCAGCGGCGCACTTGATGAGCGTCCCTCTGCGATTTCAACGAACAAAGCGGTAGCAGATTTACACGTTGCCGATGTAAATCGGGATTTGATGCGAAGAGGTTTTTTTTTCCAGTGAATGTTTGAAAGGGAGAGATATGAGTTAATTGAGTACTTTCCGATTGCAGGGTTCCGCAGAATGAGGGAAATCGAACTTGGGCTTTTATATTTTGCATTGAAAACGTGAACCTAAGTAGCTTATTGGAATTTTAGGACGTATGTTCAGTTGCTAATGCATTGTGGTGTGCAGACTTTTTTTTTGGTTGCATGGAAATTATTCGATAGAATCCATTTTGTTCAGAGTAGGAATTAAATTCGAGTATTCCTCATTGATTCCTATAACGTAGTGTTATTCCAGGAAATATGTTGTTATAGAATTTAAAAAAATATAAACGAAAATCCGGGAACTTTCAATGGCAAAAAATGAACTCCATTGTTATGTGAAAAAATTAAGTGATGAAAATGATGAAATACTTTTCCAATATTATTGTACACAATGCTGAATAAGAAATTAATTATGATACAAAACATTTTTTCTAGTTTCTTCTTGTTGAAGTGAACTTTCCAAAACAAATCTAATCTATGACTGCCGTGGATATTTGCAATATTTGATATCGACTTTTCGAATTTCGGCGATCTTATAAAAATAATATGCTAAGTGATATAAAAAGTGTTGCACCCAGAATAATAATAATGTGTTTGACTACCCTGCAGCTGAATACATTCTTGTACACGTCCAGATATTGACCATAGAAGATGGTCGATGTCTGCTTGTGACAACTCGTTTCAAGCAACTCTAACGCCAGACTCTGTGGAGGTTCGTGCACATTTGACAGTCTCCTCCCTATCATATCCCGCACATGATCAATGGGATATAAATCCGTTGATTGGAGTGGCCACGGCAGAACATTTACGTCAGCTTTTTGAAGAGTGTCCATAGTTCGACGAGAAAAACGAGGGCCTGATTTGTCTTACTGAAAAGTAGGCCTGAACGGCCATTCAAATAAAGCAGAATAGTGGTTTGAAGGACTTCGTCGACATAATGCGAAGCTGTCATGCTGTCTCCAATGAAAAGGCGTGGCGATCGGCTACCATAAAGAATAGCTATCTGAAGTATAACTCGAACAGTCCTGTGTGCATGCCTCTAACAGCAAACGAGATATCAAATCGCTCTCCACAACGGCGTCTTACCCTTTCACGGCCATTGTGCATACCTAGTTAGAAAAGCTATTCGTCGCTGACTACGACATTATGCCATTCTGCCTTCCACTGCTGCCGTTCTCTGCACCACTTCAAACGTTGATGATAGCGGTCCCTAGTTAAAAGAAACAGTAATCGTGGACGGCATGAGAAGCATTCAAAGACTTGAATACAGCGATATAACGTTAGTATTTTTACAGGTGTACCATCTTCTTTGAACCATTGATCAGTGATTTGACGCGTAGTAACAAAACGGTCTAGTAGAGCCAGCTGCCTGAAACACCAATCTTGACGTTCGGTGGTACGCCTGTGTTGGCCAGTTGGTCTTCTTCGTGCATTACGGTCATTGGAGTACAACTAACACGTCGGTTCATTTCACTAAAGGAAAAACCCAACATCCTGATTGGCCACAATTTCAGTCCTGTCAAAATCGCTAAAGTGATGATGATTTTGACGTCTTTGAACTCGCTGAATTTTGTTACCCCTAAGTCGACTGCAGGGTAAAATCCAGCAATAAATGTAGGTGCCATTAAGGCTTCATGAACCGCTTTCATCACAAATAAAATAACATCAAAAACTTTGTTTATGCAAAATAAAACGTTGATATAGTTCGCAAAGATATTCATTCTGGATGTGAAGCTTTCAATGTCACTAAGTATATTAACAAAAATTATTGTCCTCCATACGATGAAATAAAAGAGAATAGAAAACACTTTTGAAAACTCAAGTAGATTCAGAAATATACCCATTTTACTCATATACAGGCTTTGGCAAAAAAGGGCGCAGTCAATATTTTCCTCAAGGAAACAGAATTTCTTATAATGCTTCCTTAGAGTTTGGGCTCTGTGAAAGTGAATTTGCCACTTTTATAGCCTGCTATGTTTAATCATGAAGGACTGCAATTTGTTTTCCCCATCAGAAACTTTTGTTTTGAGGTTGATTTCAAGATTTCTTCACAAGAGAATCTCAATATTTGTTCGAAATCTATTGTCGGTTATTCTTGTGAAATTCTTGTAGAACGGGTAGAAATTGAATGGAGGAAATATCTGAATAAAATGAAAACATTACTTTCCATTTGATAAAATAGATTGCACAGGATTAAATCTTGATTGTTCAAGGTAAACGAAATGAACGTTCATAATTGAAACAATATATGTTTTACAAATTCTTATTGGTCGTGTGGAAAATTACGTCATACAATAGTAAATACAAAGAAACCGCAATTTTTCGAATAAATTTTCTTCAGGAAAACCATTATTCTTAACCACGAAAAAACTGGATAGAATTTTTTTAGCATTGAAATTTTACCGCACATAAAAAGTGAATTTGAATTATACTAACTCGTTAGAAACTTAATCTTCCATTTCACTCGTCACAGGAAGAGGACGATTCATGATGTTTTTTCTGCAATTTGTTGATTCCTTTCTACTTGTCTTTTCGACTTTATCCACTGAATCCTATGTGTAAGTGAAATTACAAGGTCAAATGATAATTGAAATGTACAACTGAAGAATTTCGAGCCGGGACCAAACGCGCTCATGGTATTGCATCAGCATTGTATCTTATATGTTAACTATTTTTCAAATTTGTTGATTTCATTTATTGTTTATCAGCCGCTACAATCTCAATTATGTGATTTATGAGAAAATGTTTCTAGAAGAAAGTTGATTATTGGAAGATACAAATTTTGACGAATATTTTAACAACTTAATTCCTTAATTATTTAAGACAGTATAAAATTTCGAAAAATCAAGGATATCACGAACCTACAATGCTGATACGTTCCTGTTCTTGTACATAAAATATTATCACTTACATAGTTTTGAGCTAAATCTGGATGATTTGTTTGAATGCCATCGTCCAGAATAGAAACCACAACACCTTTACCAGTATAACCCTTTTGCCAAGCTGGTCCCACGTTCATGTCTAATCCATCTTTGGCACCTCCATTCTGTGGAAAATGAATTATAGCTCAAATATGGTATATAAATCACACAGCTGAATATATAACAGAATAATATTTGAGTTCATTTTGCCTACTTCGATTAAATTGAAAAACTAATCAATAATTTAGGCCAAATTCTAGAATTTGAGGTTTTCTTCACTTTGATAACTGTGACAAATAATGAAACAATCAAGTTGGTTGTATTGTCTTTTGTTGGAGTCATATTGACCTGAAATCGATATAAAAATTCGATCACAATGCATCAGCATTGTGTGCCTCAACATGACATCTCGAGAATCATCCTAAAATATGGAGGGGATATGTGAATAATATTCATAGGATGATGGCACAATATCTATCTTTTTTGAAAATCTGATGAAGAGTTCATGGTCAAATTCAATTCAGTTCTGCATTACTACCCGTAATGAAAGATTCACGGAGATTACTCAAAGGCTTTGATTCAACTTTGCGAATCTGTTTTTTTTTCAATTTTTATTAAATTTTTTCCTGGTTAAATACAGGAAAACAGCAATGATCGTATTCAAATGATGTGGTTAGTCGTGGAAAACCCACTCAAATGACAATTCAAAATAAAAAAAAAATTAATTTATTCGTATCAGCTACTGTTTTTGCGCGCATATTCTAGGGAAACAGCGTGCTATCGTTTTGTCTAAATGTCTGTAATTCTCGAATTTTCTCCCGAAATTGGTCTCAAACGACCAAATTGGACCCACTGATGACAAATACAGTGTCAAAATCCATTCCGTTCGTCCGCCTGGCTGGCCGTAAACACGATCGATAACTGTAGAACGGAGTCAGCTAGCGACTTGAAACTTTCAGGGTAGGTCACGCATTGGAATGCCGCGGTTTAGTTCGTTAATGCGCTAAATCGGTCCCACAGTTTCGGAGTTATATCAGTTTGAAATTTTGAAGTTATTCTCCTCATATTTCAAAAACTACCGGAGCGATTGGATTGAAACTTGGCAGTTACTTGGAGTATAACGACGCGAAATTTCAGTGAAATTTTGTTGAGATCATACATTCAGTGAATTCAGACGAATTTTTTTTTCGAAATTTTTTCAAAAATATTTTTTTTTCAGAAACTGTCTATCATATTTGAAAAAAAAAATCCACTCAGATTTTGAGCTCCATATTTCATGGCAGTGTACCAAATTTGAGTTCGCTACGATAAAAATTTCCGGAGATATTGGAAAAAAATATGTAAAATTTCGTAGTTCTTTCCTGAAGCTCATTTTTTTTTCAGGAATAACTCAAAATATACCAACTCAATCATGATGATCCTTGGCAGCTAGTTCGAAAATGCTGATGGAAAACTCTATGCAAAATTTTGTGATGATCATGTCGTTATAACAGTTTGAAAAAAAATTCAAATTTCAATATTCTGTGATCTTCTGATCACATTATCCTCATGAAACTGTATGAAACTTTGAAAGGTCATTTTTCGATGAAGTACTGGATTTCAATTCGATCTAATCTGTATTTTTGGAGATATGGGGAACATTTTGAATAAATATATCTACGGAATCATTGAGCGAATTTTACCTATTCACGAATTCTACCTTCGTAATTAAGCCCCAAACCTACTCTCAAAATAATGAGGTTCTCAGTTATTTCTTTGGAAAGTTATTGTATTTACGGTCGAAGATACACCCATTCAAAACTTTATTTTCCCAATATTTCCAAAAATACAGATTATATCGAATTGAAATTCAGTACTTTATCGAAAAATAACCGAAAAGCATTGACGTAAAGTCAGCAGTTTTGCACGCATGTTCAAAGAATATCACCAAAAGTGAACATGCGCGCAAACGCTGTTGACTTCACATCAGTGCTTGTCTAGGTTTTTGGAAAAAAATGTTTTATCCAGGCAAATTCAGAATTATTGAAACCATGAGATAATTCATCCAGATATGCCAGAACCTATTGAATCTGTTGAAAAATTCCAATTATTTGGACGACTTGGATAGAATTTTTCAACCTGAAGGACTATTTTAAACATAATAAATTCCAAAAGAAACAAGTTAGGAAATCGTTATTCGTAGAGTAGGTTTGGATTTTAATTACGAAGGCCAAATTCGTTAATGCGCAGATATACCTACTCAAAATTTTATTTTCCCAATAATTCCAAAAATACAGATTGATTCGAATTAAAATCTAATACTCGATTGAAAAATTATATCTTGAAGGTTAATTTCGAATTTCATGAGACCCTTATGAAAATAAGATCGCCAAATCTTTCCATCAGGAGTTGAAGGTGCGTTTTGTGGGGCCAATCCGTGAAGAGATGTGAAGAGATGACCACCCTGGAAACGAAATTGAATGACACGATCATAACCAATTACTGTACAAAGTGCCTCAGCATTTTTCAATTAAGTAGCAAGTCTCATCATGCTTTCCCTTAATATATCAGAAAATTATGATCGGATCGAACTGAAATTCGGTAGACTGTTTTGAAATATAGGGTTCCAGAGCTGTGCAGAACTAATTAATTTAATATTCAGGTTGTTCTGATAACACGATACTCACGATATTCAGCACAAACTTGAGTATTAGCATTTTGCGAATATCGATTGGTTGATAGTTTGTTATTTTGTAACTTAGTTTCATCATGATTGGGTATGCAATTCTCGAGTTATTCTGAAAAAAAACGATACCGAAGACAAATCCATGAAATTTCACAATATCTTCATGAATTAAAATCGGATTGAACTGAATCTTGGTACATTGTTATAAATATACGATGTGAGGTAAGTGCAAATTCCCTTCGAATTCTGATGACTAGTTTCCGAAAAAAACTTTTTACAAAAAAATTTTTGTTCTGATTTTGCACGACTGTGGATAAAAAAATTTCAACTATCTGCTAAGTTTTATCATGATTGGATTAGAAATTCCTTAGTCATTCAAGAAATAACAACGATACCGGGGAAAAACCTACGAAATGTTACTTATTTTTCCCAATACCTCCAAAAATTTAAATCAAATCAAGCTGAAATTGGATCCGTTGTTAAATGAGAAATTTGACATATTTTGTCCAAATACCTGCAAAAGTTTAATCCAGATTAAATTTAGTTCGTGCAGAATTTCGACACAACCTGATGAATAGTTCATGAAAAGAATTTTTTTTTTGAGAAAAAATTCGATTTTTTTCAATTTACTAGCTATACGATCACAACAGAGTTTTGCTATTAGTTGCTGGTCAGTACGATACATTTTGTGTATATTCTTTGTATATGATAAAAACGAAGCACGGGGATCAATTATTCTATTTCATCCAAGGAAAAAGAATGTTCATATAATTATATTTCATAGGTAAGAAAGTTTTTAACTGTACCTACAAGTCAAATATATTCGATGGAGATAACTTCGTCGCCACTATATTCATAGGATGGAGAATAAACAGCAAAGTAAAACACATGCGGCTGAAAACGTTGGTGAAACTTTTTGGTTTAATGAAAATTGTTTACGGGCCGCATATCTCCTGAAAAATATTATGGTTTATATCGAAGTTTTCGAGTAATGCATATATTTATTAGTTGCTTACTTTGGCATACGTTATATGGTTTCCTGAACATCAATGTTATCTCACTGAATATGGAATATAATGGGTACAATCGCTGTGAATAGTTGTGCTAAGGTTCAAGGATGTTAATGATAATTCTTTCAGGCCCGGTACATTCATCTACGAATAACTCAATTTATTCTATGAATGAATTTTAATCTCCGAATAAGTCAAAATGACGTCTACCAGATAATAAGCGATTTCAAGCGATGGACCAAAAGCTTCGGTTATAGTTACGGTTATCCAAATTGACAGATTATCCTTTGCCTATATGTCAGTTTGGATAACCGTAACTATAACCGGAGCTTTTGTTCCATCGCTTGAAATCGATTCATGATATCCTTCATGTAAATAGCCCTAGTCCTCCAAATAAATTATTCATTTTTCGAACCCGTGAATAAGGTTAAATTTGGCAGGTATAAATGTCAGTAGGACACTTTCGTATGTATTGTATCAATATTGGATGATTTGTATTGTGCTTTTATCGAAAAGGAATACACTGGATCTGAAAATGGATTACATTTGAGCCACTGAATGATCCTCATATTTATTTATTTATTTCAATGGAATACATGACAGGACGGACCCAGATTATGTACTCACTAATGAACTATTAATACAATAGTGCTTAATATTAAAAAAATACATATCCAACATACAAACCAAAATGCGGAAAAGTTTTTATTTTTTCTCAACAATGGCCTCTAAAGAACCGTCTCAAAACACCAGAAAATGCAAGCAAGGAATCCGAAAAAGGGTCGAGCACAACAAGGTTAGAGAGCGAGTTGTACGATCTACAACATCTACTTAAAGGGGAATTCAGAAGATAATTTGTTGAACTTTGATTCATATGAAGTAGAAATTTATTTCTTGTTCAGTATGATGGCACATTGAAGGTAATCATATTCACCAGTTCACAGCAATCAAAGGTATTTATAATTTTGTAAACAAATTTTATATCTCTCATCATTCGTTGGTCAGCCAAATTTGTTAAATACAATTCTTTTATTATTCGACGTGGATCACTAATGGTATTCTGGTAACATTTTCTATTTACGTGCTTGATGAATTTGACTTGGACACTTTCCAATCGATTAATATAAATATTGTAACTGGGGTTCCAGATTACGGATCCGAAACTAAGAATGCTCTGTACATATGCAACGTATAGAGTCCTCAGGGATTGATGCTGACAAAAATGTTTACAAACCCTGGTTATGAATCCTAGCATTTTATTAGCCTTCTGAGAAATGTGATTGATATGGTGGTCGAAAATGAGCTTTGAGTCATAAAAAATACCCAAGTCCTTCACCACAGTTGCTTTGGTCAAAATACTCTTGTTGATGGAATATTGAGCGCTTATAATGTTTTTGCTACGGGAGAAAGTGATGAAGTGACATTTACCGAGATTAAGAAAGAGGGAGTTTTTTTGGCAGTACTCGGTGAATCTATCTCAATCCTCCTGCAACCTTATCACGTCAAGCAAGAAGGAAATGAAGAAAAAGATTTTCTAGTCATCGGCGTACATAAGAAATCTGGCATATTTAAAGCAACTCGCAATATTATTGATGTATATATTGAAAAGCAGGGGCCCCAAGTGGGATCCCTGGGGAACTCCAGAGGTGAGATTTTTAGGTGTGGAATAGCATCCACCGATGACAACTGATTGACGTCTGTCATCTATATACGAAGTAAACCACCTCAGCAGACTTCCATGAACACCGACCCCAGCAAGCCTCCGAATCAAGAGACCATGATCAATTTTATCGAACGCCTTGCTGAAGTCGGTGTGAACAGATTCAATAAATACCATAATTCCTGATTGAACATTGGAGAGATATATTCAAAGTCAGAAGTCGGCCACATTGGAAATGATGATTAATTCCGCAAAAATCGGAACAAATCTTCATAATTGGATTGGATGGTACGACAGAATACCATAGTGTATCAGAATTTATGCATAATGTTTGGAATTACTGCTTCATTGGAGATGAGATCACAAAACTAGGAAACTAGAGATTATGTCACAGCAACTGAACGATGCTTAGCCATGAATCCTTGTGTCTTACTCCATATTTATTCCCAAACCAATGTGTAGACTTGTACGATGAAGCGGATATTTGTATTTCATCAATACTGCCCTAGATTTCAATCAGATGGCAAAGCTTGAATAAGAATTAATTTCGAAGGTCTGTTTGGAACATGGAAAAGATTTTCGAAATGAGATTCGATTTGAAGTTAACCCAAAATATGATAATAGCAACTAGTACCGTGTTAGATGATATAGCAGTTGAACAAAATAAAAGAAATTTCTTTTGAGATTAGTTTGAAGATTTCCGAAAGATTGACATAAATAAAATGATGATGGATTAGTTTGCTGCATTATTTTCACAACTTTTTGAATCAAATCGAAATCAAAATATAAGTATTCTTCAACCATATGTATTGAACTAACCACATGTTAAATTGACAATCGAAAGTATTTTCGCCAATTCCTCTTGAATGAGTTTCCAGGTTTTCGTTTCCGATTTCCATACGCACCTCTGAGCCCACTTTTCTTTAACTTTCCCAAATAGATGTTCCTTTACGACCAACTGAACTAACCAATGATCCTCTTCAGAAATAAAATCAGCATAATTCTTTTTTTACCATTACAATGATCAAATGATGCAAAGGAAGAAACAGGCAACATTCGATATCAATAGAGAAATTAAATCAGTTTTATTCGACATTTGCTATGAAAAACCAACATTAGTTCTATTCTTGACTGAAAAATAGGATTTCTGAGAAAACTGTACAATTTTCCTAATATTTGTATACTCCATTCACTTTAATAAACTATCCCAGTTGGCCATGATTTAGGTCTATCATGTTTTTGTAACTAAAACCAAGGCAGGTTGGCGCTCCTGAAATATCGACAACGTCAAAATAATTCGACGCGACGTTGCCAATTTCTACTCTCTTTCAATAACAAATAACAATTCAGTTCCAGCCATAAGAATATAACATTTCGCTTTGATTCTAAATCGAAAGTAATTTGAAGGAGCAAGGACAGAGCATCAGGAAGTGCTATATAGAATTACGCTCATTCCGATAGTCACTGTTATTTTGGAAACAATCATTCATCAGAAGCTGTCTTATATCATCGACGTATGTGAGTAAAAATCAAAATATATGTTATAAGAAAAAACTATTACTTTTTTAGCTACACCTCGCCACGATCAGAAAGATTTAGAATGAAAATAAAGCCAAAGAGTTTCTTGTATTACAGAGTTTCCTTCTATTGATGCACCCAAAAAGAAACTCACTGAAGATTTTATTTTGGAAAACTGATATGCAAGGACCAGTTTGGAATCATAATTTGAAATATTACCATTTTTCGGTTGACACACTGCCGAGCACACTACTTTTTTTTGTGGAGGAACATTTGGAATATAATCAAGGACGTACATAACTTTTCCGAAACACAAAATCAATGGGTTGCTAAAACAAAATGGGCAAATGAACACAATATTTTATGTGAACAAAAAAATTTTATTGCAAAGATTCTTCAATATTGGGGGCATGTAGAATTCTCCGCATACAGTGAGGATCTGAAAAATCATTGCTTGGAGAGCCAGATCTGGTCGAAAGACCCTCCAAGTCAGGTACCAAATGTAGGTGAAACTATTTTCAATTTTCTGCGAATCTTCTATCTCCTGTTCTGTTGCAGATATGATTTCAAGATATTTAGTCAGTTTTAATCTCAAAAGAAAGAAGAAATTTTATCCTGGAAAACGAGACCGTCTATTATGAATATGTCAGCCTATTTCTCTACACTTAGGCAAGGAGACACTCTATTTTTTTTAGGTTTATATGTTGGTGCTCTTGTAGCATAGTTAGCAACGTTTGGTGCCTTCTTGCTTATAGAGGGTGTCGCAGTAAGAACTTGAACTTTAAAAACAAAAAATTTCATATTCATTTAATATTTTATTGAAATTTTTTTCTACATATGTATGGAGGTAGTGATGACATTCACACATGAAACAAAATAACGGTTAAATAGCCACCGTTGCTCTGTTGGCAGGTATGAACTCTTTTGATGAAATTTTGCACATTTTGCAGTAGGGGCTGTTGAGTTTGACGAGAAATTTCTTCTTCGAGTTCCTCAGTTGTCTCAGCATGGTTCGCATAAACCTAACTTTCCAAAAAACCGAAAGAAAATAGCCCAAACAAGTTAAATCACAATATGGCGGCCTGTTTTGGTTTCCGAAAGGAGAACTTACGCGACCTTTAAACTTGGTTGGTAACAAAGCCTACCTACCAACAGAGCAACGGTAGCCATCCAACGGATATTTTGTTTTATGTGTAAATGTCATCACTACCTCCATACATATGTAGAAAAAAATCGCAATAAAATATTAAATAAATATATATTTTTTAATTTTTAAAATTCAAGTTCTTGCTGAGACACCCTTTATTATGATGCTATATTGTTGAATGTATAAAAGAACTTGCTCTTTTCAAATGAAAATGTAAATATGTAATGATGTTAGAAAGTTATATCTCCTATTTCCATATTATTGATATTTTATGTATCGAAAAACAGTTTTTTCTATCGTCTCAATGGTTTCTCTAGTTTTTGACTTCAATGATCCTTCATTATTCCGAACTTGATTATATGTAAAACTTGGTAACCTTTTTTGAATATGTATAATGAATTTGAACTAGAATTTTTGATCCGTGGTTCGAATGCATTGTTCAGGAAATAAACTCAAATATAATAAGTACATTTTTTCATCTAGTTAGCTATGGTAGGAGTGGCCAAAATTACAAGGCATTATGAACAAATTGATTCGATATAAAAGTTTTTTTCATGCGAAATAATTCATTGATGCGATCAGTATTAAGTTTCACATTCCCATGAAATTCGAGTCAGTTTACCTTCATCCGGGTTGCCAAAGCATAAACGAAAATTTTATGCAAATAGTTCGAAATTCGTGGAAATTAGTTTACTTCTCCCAGCATGAATGCAGCTATTTCCGACTGGGCACTAATGAACACATTCCATCGGTTCTGTCTAATTGAGCCAGAAAATATTGAATTTTTATCGGAATTCTGTATGTTCTGTGCGATGAAATGAAAAATAATAGAATTTAATAATTCAGTAAACTCGAGTTTGTTTATTTTAGATATCTATAAATCCCACTAGCAAAAATCAATTGTGCACATCCGTAAGAGTTATCTGACAGGCTTGAAATTTATTTCACGAAATATTTTTCTTCATTTATTGGGGAAACAAACCTCTAGAAGGCACTAAGGTGCAGTCAGTAGATTTTGCATGCGTATGCTCAAATTGGTTGCCGAGGCGGTATTTCCTGAGTAAACATAAATGAAAATGATAATAGTGGAATTTAACATATTTTCTTCCAAATATTTTCTGAACAAAACATCGGATCGAGCACAATTTCGACACACAACTGAAACTTCTTGCGCGCATGTTCTAGGGGAACAGCGTGCTATCGTTTGGTCCAAATGTCTGTAATTTTGGATGATTGAGCCGAAAATGGTCTCAATCGACTAGGTTGGACTCACTGATGAGGAATCCGGTGTCAAAATCGATTCTGTCCGGCCGGCCGTCCGTCCGGCCGTAGACACAATAACTGTCGACAAGGCAAGCTAGCAACCTGAAACTTTCAGGATGGGTTGCGCATCAGAATGCCGCGGTTAAGTTCGTTAATGGGCCAAATCGGGCAAAAAGTTTCGGAGTTATAGGCACTTGAAGTTATTTATTTTTTATTTCAGAAACTACCAGAGCGATTGGATTCAAATCTGACAGTTAGGTGGAGTATGACGACGCGCAACTTTAAGCCAAATTTTGTCAGGATCATATCGTCAGTAAATTAAAAAAAAAAATTTTTTTCGAAATTTTTTTCCACAAAATTTTTTTTTTCCAAAAAATTTTTTTTTTCGGAAACCATTCATCATACCAGAAAAAATTCCACTTACACTTCGATCTTCATATTTCACAGCAGTGTACCAAATTTCAGTTCGATACGATCATAAGATTCGGAGTTATCGGGAAAAAATATGTCAAATTTCGAGGTTTTCTTCTCGATATCGTTGATTTTTTCGGTATAACTCGAAAAATACTTATTCGGTCCTGATAAAACTTCACAGCTAGTTTTGAGATGCTGAAAGATATTTTTATGCGAAATTTCGTGATAATCGTGTCGTTAGAACAATTTGAAAAAAAAAAATTTATATGATTTTCTTATCATATCATCCTCATTAAATTCTGTATGAAACTTTGAACTGTTATTTTTCGATGAAGTACTGGATTTCAATTCGATCTGATCCGTTAGGCTGACCGTAAACACAATAACTTCCGGAAGAAACGACTCAGAAACTCGATATTTGTAGAGTAGGTTTGGGGCTTAATTACGAAGGTCGAATTCGTGAATGGGTAAAATCCGCCCAATGATTCCGTAGATATACCCATTCAAAATTTTATTTTTCCAATATTTCCGAAAATACAGATGTGATCGAATTGAAATCCAGTAATTTATCAGTAAAAATTTCAAAAAGCACTGCAGTGAAGCCAGCAGCTTTTGAGTGCATGTTCGAATTCGTTGCTGAAGCGGTCATCTACATTGAACATGCGCGCAAAAGTTGCTGCCTTCACGGCAGTGCTTTTTGAAATTTTAACTTCAAGGTTTGTGCTAAATTTCAAAGAAATCTGCTGGGAAGTTTCAAGAATAAATAAGATGTTATAATTATTTTGAAAAATAAAGATCCTGTTGAAAATTTGCATACAGTGACGCGTCGGTACTCTACTACTATACAGAATAAAATTTGCAATTCGAACCTTTATCGGTGTGTCCCACCTAGTCGTTAGAGCCATTTTAGGAAAAATTAATTTCTAAAATTATGGACATTTGTGCAGAAAGATAGGATGCTGTTCCCAAGAACATGCGCGCAAAAATGAGTACACTCACTTCAGCAAGGAGGCCTGTTTAGACAACATGACGCTGATTCCAAATATTCTAAGAATTTTTGAATTCGTCGCAAAAATCGACGACGCAACTCATTCGCCATTTTGCAACTTAAGATATGTAGCATGCTGATGTCTTTATTTCCACTACCATCTCAATCGATCGGTCAAAAAACACATATCTAGAGCTAGGATGACTTAAATAGTCTTCGCTAGTATCTTGAAACTATTTTTCTTTATTGCTTTCACGTCAGAGTACCAACCATAAACTTTTGCTAATTAACAAGAATTCAAACTATCGTAATGGTGATATGGTACAGAAATACGAAAAAAAGTTTGCAGGAAATTCGTCGTTCGAAATTAAATCTCGGACAAGCGCGCGTTGAAATTGTGACACGCGACACTGCTATTGTTTAAGTCATTAGATGAGACCTGATTTACAGGCTGGTCCGTGTGTAACTGAACATCATTTGATAGTAAATAGATGGTAATTCTAGGTCTAACAAAACATTATGTACATGAAATATCAATTTGTCGTAACTATTATCTGATTCTGCATAGTTTTTTCTTTCGAATGCGTTCTCCCACGTGAACGGCAGATTAACCGTTAATTTTTTTCAATTGAAAATGATTGAACGCTTATCATATTTGAGATTAATTGATTTTAGCACAACTTTTGGACCGTTCAACTGATTCACTTCGAATTTGCCGAGTTTTGTCATCTCAGTCATCGAACTGTTCATATGAACTATACTGAAATAGTTCTAACCATTTCACCCCCAGGTTTCATAGAACACCGTACAAAGAAACCAATTTGTTGTTAATATTGTTGATTCTGCATAGATTTTTCTTTCAAATACCGTTTTCCATGTAACTGCACACCAAGCGTTTTTTTTTCCGAAAATTATTAAAAGCTTATGATTTTTGAGAGCAGAGAACGGGCGATATCATAGAATATTTGGTGGTTTGGAACTGCTCTATCACGATATCTTCCTCAAGATTCTCCTACCGTTGCTCGTCCGTTCGAATTTTTGAAACCATAAACAAGTACCACATAGTAATACTAAAGTTCCAAAGGAATATCTCGAAATGTAATAAAACCAACCAAATTTAATTGACAGAAATATTAAATGAAAAAATTTCATTATTTCGAGCAATTACTCATTAAAAAAAAGTGATAAGTATGCCATTGTTCACTGGATATTGCAACTCCATTTGCACTTCTAAAAGTAAAATAAGACAAGCATTGAATTCAATGAGTTTAATATCAGGAACATCTTTTCACATTATGCGGGGCGGCAGATGTCTCAAAAATCATAAGCGTTCAATTATTTTCGATGAAAAAAAAAATGAACGATTGGAGTGCTGTTCACGTGGGAAACAGTATTCGAAAGGAAAATCTATTCAGAATCAGATGACAGATACGACAAAGTTATAGCCATCGGAAAGGTCTGCCAAAAACGGTAAATCTCAAAAATTATCGTTTCATTATTTTGAATCGAGAAGATAGGAACATTTGGTGTGCCATTCATGAAGAGAACTGTATTAAAAAAAAACTCTATGCAGAATCAGATATGATAGTTAGAAAAAATTTGAATTCTATGTACAGAGTGTTTCATTACACTTGGAACTAAAAATTGAAAGGTTCATAAGTTACAGCCATCTGAAGGTACTGCCGAAATCAATAAACCACCCAGCATCTAAGAAACGAATAGCCTTTGCCTATATTCTGTTATTTTCTGGCTTTTCAAGGTCACATCTTTTCACCATCAAACGATTGACAGTTAGTCAAGGACTACCTTCAAATACTTTTATTTTGATAATCCATTTCCATGGAATTTGCTCTTCCGAAACTGTTCTTCAATTTTCTCTATTATTTATTCTTGTACCATCTTCACAAGTAAAAAAAAAACTGTATGTTATTTCCATGTGATTAGCCTTACTTAGCGTATTCTATAAGGTTCATTAAAATGAGATACATATTCCGATTTCTCAACAAGTATCATCTTGCTACTAGTATAATTATTGCAATAATGTATAACAATTTTTCAATTTTTCTGATAAAAAGTTCACACCCTCTATCTAGTTGAGTAACAACAGTTGTAAGAGGCAAGCTCAGCTCAAGAGCAACCTTGTGGTGCTGAATTACGACTAGGCAACACAGCCTCATTCAAGTTTCGTTAAATCTCGTGAATATCTCAAGGTCGAGCACCTGAATCGCAGTGTACATGATTAAACTGGCAATAGCCGAGTGAAATCTTTTAATTCGGAAAAATTTCGACGTTTTTGGGAAAAAAAACGGGGTGTCGTTGTGCAGGCAGTATTTTTTGAAAATTCTTTTCTCGGATATACTTAATTCTTTTGTGAGAATGCGCAATGTTAGCTATTTTCCTATTTTTCACTCCATTTCAGTTTTTATTTTCCCGAAAATTCTTGAATATGAAAGTGGTAACATTGCGCATTCTTACAATTTTTTCCAACCATTTGCACCAAAAAATTTTCTCGAAAAAAACGAACTCCGGCCTCCAAAAGTCACCCCGTTATATTCGAGGTATTGTTTGTTCGGTAAACCCGCAAGATTTCCCGTCGCCGAGATATTAAAAAGATATTTACATCATTGTACGCAGTGTGTTTTTCTGAATAAAAAATGTGAAATCGAACATAGGCGGTCTCCCTTAATTTGGAAGATATGGGCCTCCAAATTTCCAAAATGATTCGTTTTCAGGTTCCTTTTTCCACCATAAAAACGATCTCTCACTTCATCTGTATAGTTCACAAACCCCCTTTGAACCTTCAACCAACAATAAGCAACACTTTTTTTCAAGAATAATCAATATTTAATGAAAAAACAATGAAATTACTGGATAACCACTTAACCTCTATTCCTTCTGATTTCGACTCAGTCTAAAAGTGAAGTTTGGCAATGGCGCGAATTCCATCGGTCGGAATCGTGCGTATTCGTGAATGAGATTATTGCTGGCGAGAAAAATGAAATATGTTCTTAGTTCTTACTGTGTTTACTGCTATACTCTAAACCTTCCAATAGGAGAATTCGTTTCTAATGAAATCCACAAGGTTGAAACATATAGTAATAGAATGAGAATACACCCTGATATATATTTCAACGTACAATTTTTTCAAGTGATAGGTCGCGCCCTTCCCAGATTTCCCATGAAATCGAGGTTATTATATAACCCATTTTATTGGAACACCCTGAATCTCATTCTTAACTGGGATCATCTCGAAGACAACAAAAAACGAAGTAGATAAAAACCTCCCTATTTTGAAGGGGAAAGAAAGTTCAAACGAAAATATTGAGAGTGAAACCTTAAACAAATATTCTCAATGATTTTGTTTTGATTTTAGAATAACCACCTCTTCTTCAGTGACAGAAGCATTTTCCTTACAATCATATCCTTCAACTGCCCATCATTTCATATTTCCCGCCAACAACTACTCTTCGGTCATAATACGTTGGTCAGCGATGAAGAGACGCTGTTTCGTAGAAATATAGGTTAAGTGGTTGTCTAATATTTTCTTTTTTCTTCCTTTAAATAATGAATATTTTTGAAAGAAAGTGTCGCTATTCGTTGGTTGAAGGTTCAAAGATGATTTATGAACTAGATTTGAGAAGTGAGAGATCCTTTTTATGGCGGAAAAAAGGATCTGAAAATGCAACAATTTGGAACTTTGGGGGCCCATATCTTCCAAACAAAGAGAGACCGCCTATGTTGGTCTTCATATTTTTTGTTCAGGAACTCACACTGCTGCAATGGTGTGAATATCTTACTTATAGCTTCGCGACGGGAAATCTTGCGGGTTTACCTAAGAACAAACGGTAAACCCGCAAGATTACATAATATGAAAGGTCTTTGCTTGTTATTTTTTCATCATTGAAATCGAACATAAATCCATAGGAATACTGAAAAAAACCAGAAAACAATCTTTTGAATTGGGCTCTACATATTGGTTTTCAAACGGTCAAAACTTCGCGCCTTCCGTGACGTACTGGGTTGTTTTCTCTTTCCTCGTGTACATTTTTCTCTAGCAAGCCGAAAACGATGATGACGAGTGACGTTCAAAATTCGCGATTTGTTAAAGTGTGTGTGATAAAATTGTTGAAGTGATAGCATGCATTTTGAAATCGTATATTCAAAAACATAAAAATATGATAATTGGTGTTACATGCAAGAGACCTATTTTCTGGATTTCCTTTTCATTTTGAAAAACCCCGTATAATACCCGTTCGAGTAACCGCGGAGAATATCAATTTATTTTGGTGTTTTTCTTAAAATTGATTATAATGTACAGGGTGGGCAAAATTCGTTGTCTACTGAAGGGATCTCGAGAACTATAGCAGCTAGAAGAAAACTGATAACACATTCTCGAACTCTTTATTTCTGACCAATCCGAATCTGAAAACAGATCCAGCTTATCGTTCATAGAACTTTAGTTATGAGCTAAAATTGAGAAATTGTCATTTTCAATAATGCTGAATAACTTGCTTGTTTGAATTCGTATTGGAAATCTGTTGATACATTCTACAGACACTTTTTTAGGAGTAATTCAAATATAATATGACTGAATTTTTCAATCCAGCCATTTTCGAGAAATGAGAAGGATTTTGGATTTTTTAAATGTAAACTATGGTCAAAAGATCTCTTATCTTGCTACAAAATTGTTGCTGATTTCAAAAATGTATCATATGTCGCTATTCACATGAATATTATATGAGCAAATATTCATTACTTTTTTCCTGCGTATCTATTCACTGCTGAATTATGAGTCGGCTGACGTTACCATAGCGACGACTCAATATGCATTAACTTTGTGTGAACTTGCACCTCTATGATTGGAATCAGCGATTGCTGAATAAATATTTCTATGGTTAATTTGTCATAGTTCTTAAGATCAGCAATATTTTGGGTCATTGGAAATAATAAACAGATTTTCTATTGCTAATCTTAAGAACTATGACAAATTAACCATAGAAATATTTATTCAGCAATCGCTGATTCCAATCATAGAGGCGCAAGTTCACACAAAGATAATGCATATTGAATCGTCGCTATGGCAACGTCAGCCTACTCATAATTCAACAGTGAAAAGAAAAGCAGGAAAAAAGTATTGACAATTTTCTAATGTAATATTCATGTAAATAGTGACATATGATACATTTTTGAAATCAGCAAAAATTTGGCAGCAAGATAAGAGATCTTTCGACTATAGTTTACATTTGAAAAATCCAAAATCTTTCTCATTTCTCGAAAATCGCTGGATTAAAAAATTCAGTCATCTTATATTTGAATTACTCCTGAAAAACTGCATGTAGAATGTATCAACAGATTTTGAATACGAATTCAAACAAGTGAGTTATTCAGCATTATTGAAAATGACAATTTCTCAATTTTCGCTCATAACTCAAGTTCTATGAACGATAAGCTGGAGCTGTTTTCAGATTCGGATTAGTCAGGAGGAAAGAGCTCAAGAATGTGTTATCAGTTTTCTTCTAGCTGCTATAATTCTCGAGATCCCTTAAGTAGACAACGAATTTTGCCCACCCTGTAGAGGGTTCACTGAATATTCTGTATTATTCATTCGAAAAATGTATGTTCCAACTACTGCAATGATCAATTCAACTGCGGCACGAGTTGAGCAACCTGCCAGTTTCAGGCCTCATCTCAATTTGTCTTGAAGCATCATAAATTGATTTGAAAAAAAGTGCCGTCCTGTGCCACTCATTACGGAGAGGAATCGCCAATGAATTCAGCTCTTGCGACCGGAAGCGTCCGTACCGGTAGTTTGAACGGTGACGCTTATGCAATCAGAGCGCAAAAAATTCAAAGCCCTTGAATACACATTATTCCATCTCAAGCGCCCATATTCCGGGCGAGAACGTAAAGCCCGGGCGCGATACGAGCGCACCATGAAGGATCGCTGCGCCCGACAAAGGACAACCTTTTTCCATTAGTGTGAGGGCCACAAATTTATGCATGAAATATTTGAATTTCATTCGTTCATAACGTCCGGATTTGCATGATAATAATTATTATACGTTGCAGAGCATTCGCCCGATCCGTGGACCGTACACACCATTATTTCGTAATTTTGATTCATTATACGTATATTTCGATTTCGGTTTAATTGCCATTGTGAATGGTTTTGCAGAAGCGACTGTTACACTGGAAGGATCCATAACTGAACACGAAAATCATCAAATTCAACATAAATCGACCGATTATTACACGGTATAAATTAGCCCATTCACCGATTTGATAATGATAAATATATTCAAATACTAAATTCGGTCAGTCGGTAAGGCATTGAAGTTTGACGCAAAGGTCGAGGTTATTACTTATGTAACTAAAGCAATTCCTAGAGTCATTGACGATAATATGTAAGGATCGACAACTCCTCTTAAATAATTTTATGTCCATAAAGTTAGCAGAGCCACTTGCACGGAAGTCAATGAAAACCATCTTAGAAACTGTCGAATACTTATCGAAAATTTGTCGTGAAAGAAAAAAAATTGTCGCGCTGACTTAATATTAAGTTAGCAGGGCCACCTCTTGGGAAAAAAATTAAAAGCGCGACAAATTTCTTCCTTTCACGACAAATCGTTCCTTCCATCGTTCAGCTCATTTCCGGAAGAAAAAACGGTCATCTAATTAACTTTCTTGTATCACAAAGTTACATCGATGTTTATCCGTGAGAATGGAAATTTCCATTATTCAGCATTGAAACGAAAATTGTTCATTTTGAGAAATAGGAGATTTAACATACAACCCAATATTGACTGATATTGCAATATCAGTCAATAATGATACGAAAAATAAACCTGAAATATCAAACCAATGCAGTGTTGCCGAATCTGACAAATATCCTAAGAAACCAGAAAATTATATTAAAACCAAAAAAAGGTATGGAAATGATTTTTCCTGTTTTTTTCACGTTAGATGGTCAACGACAAATACTCGACAATTATTCATAACTTTTTTTATCGAATTCGATGCATATTTTAAAATGGCCCAGCTAACTTAATATCAACTTAGCAGAGCCACCCCTTTTAAAAAAACAAGAAGCGCGACAAATTTTTTTCTTTCACAACAAATAATTTCTGGTGGCCCTTCAATCGTTCAGCTAATTTCCGGAAGAAAAAACGTTCATCTAATTAACTTTCTTGTATCACAAATATACGTCAATGTATATCCGTGAGAATTGAATATTTCCATTATCCAGCATCGAAACGAAAATTGTTCATTTTGAGAAATAGGAGGTTCAATATACAACCCAATATCAGTCAACGATGATACGAAAAACTAAGCTGAAATATCAATTTACCAATTGATGAATTCGACAGATATCCTGAGAAGTATGAACATTATATTGAAACCTAAAACGAAGCTATAAAATATTATTTTATCTGTCTTTTTCATGTTAGATGGTCTACAACAAATACTCGACAATCATTATTTTTGATCGATTTTGATGCATATTTCAGAATGGCCCTGCTAACTTGATATTAAGTTAGCAGAGCCACTCTTAAAAAAAAACAAAAAGCGCGACAAATTTTCTCCTTTCCAGACAAATATGTTTTGGTCATCCTTCACTCTTCAAGCTCATTTTCGAAAGAAAAACGGTCATCTAATCAACTTTTCGTATCACAAAGTAACGTCGATGTATATCCGTGAGAATGGAATATTTCCCTTATTCAGCAGTGCAACGAAAACTATTCATTTCGGAAAATAGAAGAATTAAAATACAACCCAATATCAGTCAATAATGATATGAAAAACAATCCTGAAATGTCAATATACCGACTTGCCGACTTTGCGAAATAACCAGAAGATGGTCTACGACAAATACTCGACAATTATTCATAACATTTTCCATCGAATTCGATGCATATTTTAGAATAGCCCTGCTAACTTAATATTAAGATAGCAGAATCACCCCTTACAAAAAAACCAAAAGCGCGACAAATTTTTTTCTTTCACTATAAATTCTCGACAAATATTCGACAATTACTGAAGTGGTTTTCATTGACTTCCGTGCAAGTGGCTCTGCTAACTTTATGGACATAATAATTTTGGCCTTCACTAGTGACAATTTGAATCAGTTTTAGTTGCAAAAACTCGATAAACCTATTCCAAGGTCAACTGACTGACTTTGTGAAATTCAATGAATACAATGGGCCTTGGGTCTATCAAGATTCTGTGACTAGAACTGGTCCAGGTTGGCACTAGTGTATTATCGTCAAGATCGAAATATTTCGGCAAGACCTTGTCAATTCCTGCATATTCTTAACAATGACTTGATGGTTTGGCTAAGTTACATATGTAATCACTGCGACCTTTGTGTAGAACATACAACATTGTGTATATATCTGACAGTAAAATTACTATAACCTAACATTTTCAAATTAACCAGAGTGAAATAGGTGAAATTTTCATGGCTTACTGTTCGACTTAATAAAAGTGAATGTGAAACAAACATTCAGTACTCGTTAGAACTACGATTGAATATTGAAAGAAAAGAGGAAACTCTATTTATTGATTTTCTGGAGAAGTAACAGTTGAAAAAAATCAGGATAGTATCGATGGAAAAATTAGACCTCAATTCATTCAATGGATGAAACACATTTTTCTCGGAACACGAACTCGAATTATTCAATGACATATTATTCTAGAGGTATCTTTTGAGATTATACAGGGTGTATCTGAATAACACCGAAAAAATGTAAGGGATGATTCTGTGATGAACATTGAGATAGGTATTTGTTATAACATTTCTTGAAAAAACCTCATTCCGAAAAAGATACACCCCCCGAAGGTCAACAAAAAAAAATGTTTTTCTTTTTTATTTTCTCCGTATATTTAGCTTAAGACACGAAACTTGGTAAATATTATTTGTCAATGAAACTACACATTTTAAAATTTTTCCACCCTGAAGTGTGCTTAGAAGGTGTTGGAGCAGTCAACCCCTAAGATATTTTTTCAAACAATTTTTTTTGGATCGAAATTTTCCTTCTGAAAAAACATGACTTGGAAGCCTAATTCATCCCTACAATTTTTTCGAAAACTTGAGCATTCACGAGAAAAATATAACTCATGGTAAAATGCATTTGAACAAAAGCCAATCAAGTTATGATTTTACTACGCTAAGACTTTCAAAAATTAAACAATAGCCAACAATGAACAAAAACCGGTCAAAAATCGACAATACAATTAGGTATGATAAATGTTGAGAATGACCGTCTTCAGTTTAAATACAAGCATTTACTCTTTTTCTCATTGAAATATGCCTGCTGAATTTCTTATCGTTTCACAACCTGCTACAATGCGGTTTCGCAGATCATCGATATTTTTTTCTCGTAATTCTCAAGTCGAAGAACTTGTAGAAATAAAAAAGTTAGTGAATGAATTGGGCTTTTCAGGCATGTGGACTTAAGGTAAATGTGTATCCAAAATGAAGTTGTAAGAAAAAATATCTTAGGGGTTGATTATCCCAACCCTTTGCATATGCATACCTCAGGATTGAAAAAATTCCAAAATGTGTAGTTTTATTGAGAAATAATATTTACGAAGTTTCGTGTCTTCAGCTCAATATACAGGGAAAATAAAAAGAGAAACGTTTTTTTTTTGTTAATATTCGGAGGGGTGTAACCTTTCCAGGGAGTGGTTTTTCAAAAAATGTTATACCAAATACCCACTTTAATTTTCATCACAGAATCACCCCTTGGATTTTATCGGTGTTGTTCACACCCTGTATTTACTCTTGAAATGGTACATGTGACAAATCAAAAATCTTAGGTTTGATAGAATTAACTATCATGACTTTTTGTACACGAAAATGAACCGAATTATAATGCAGAACTGTACCGGATGAAATAGGTTTACGATAAATATCAGCTCCGTCTTTGTCTTCTCTTTTCTTGTACAGTGTATTTCAGAGTCTTGCTAAATATTCACCAATATTGTAATTTTTATATAGTGCTGGGTTGTATTTTGGTTGCTTTCAGGTTCGATTTATTGTCATTTTTCATTTAATTTTGTATTATGTTTGTTGAATTTCGATGTGTCACTTCTTATTATATTTTTTAGCCTGAAGGCCTTATTAAGGGCCGGAACGTTGTGAAGTAGTAGGCAACATAGTGCAAACTTTTGTGTGGATTCAGTATTCAAAATTTTAAAAACTGCTCATTAAAAAATTTTACTCTGTAAATATTGTTTACATTTCAACGAAACTTGGTACAAACCTTGGAGTCAGTATTTAAAAACAATGTTCCAAATTTCAATTCGATCCGGTATTTATTTCTACAGATATAAGGAGAACGGTATGCCAAATTTTGTTTTTATTTGGAATTTTAACGATATTTCCGCAATATCTCAGGAAGTACAAATTCGCAATCAGATTAAAACTTCGTAATCAGGGAAATAATACAAACGCGCAACTAGGTGGAAAATTTCGTGTTGATCTAATAGTTAACATTTGAATAAGAGCATAAAAGCTCCTGCCTCACGTCACTGCTTCTTCAGAATTTTTTACTACATTTTGTAATAAATTTCAGTATTTGAATTCGTTCCAAATTTCGCTAATCACTTATTTTTATGTTGTTGTCAGTCTTTTTCAATAAACATTAAAATGATAACATTCCTCAATAGAGAATGATGCGACCTTTGAAACGATGTATCCCAAGCCCACACTTCCTCTTTGGAAAATTGGGAGTCGTACTTGTCTTTCTTTAGGACTACTTTGAAATTTGAATCCGACGTGTTTCGGGATTATTTATGAATATTTACAGTAACCGAGATGATGAATTCATTTCATTTGGCTTCCCCACACTGTAAATTTATTCTTGTTATCCACAAATATTGACGCCCACTTGTGAAATCGTTAAAAATTAACAAATCTATCAAACCATTCGAAATACTTCATTCTCTCCATTCATCATCCTGACAATTATAGAAAATATTTATTTTCCAAAGAAGGGGAAAAAATTCTTTTGATCTGAAATATAATGCCGGTTTCAACTGACGAAATAATAAGCTCTCAAAAATTTTAAGCAGTAACAATAAAGTATTTTACTCTTGGCAACACCACCTATGTCGATGGCCAGTTTCCTTTGTGTTTCGTTTTGGTTGGAAGACCAGAATCGTGAAAAAAACTAAACAGACCACAGTTTCTTTCACTTCCTTTGCTTCAAAACATCTCTTTTTATCCTGCACCGGGGCATATATCTATGGTTCTTAAATAGTTTGAGGCAAAAACAAATCATCATCGAAGACCATCGTTGTCGATCGCACTTCCCTACTGATCGCTTACGCAAATCTATGTCTTCTGGTAGGATTTATGTTATGCCTTGAATCACTCAAAATGCTAAACCACAATCGCTCATATCCTATAAGGAAATATCCGCAACCGATGTGGATAACTAATTAAAATACGCGACAGGGATTTCCATAGACACATATATATGATACATATTTCGGGCCACAGCTCATCAGTAATACGAAATGTACATCACTTCGGTTAATTTATACAACAACAAAGCACGCCGATGTGCATATAGTCGAGAAGATAACATCAACAACGGAATAACTATTCCAAATATAAATTGCTACAAGCGTGTCCGCTATTGTTATTCTTCGCCCCACGTATTTCTCATGCTGGAATTCGGGGCGTCGCGTAACATTCGAACATCCGCATTAATCTCATCAAGTGAAATTCATTTCTGTGGTCGAATTCAACGCTCGTCGAAACATCGACATGAAATTGTATCTAGATCTGAATGAGAGCAAATTTCAGCCGACTTGACTACATGCATGTTTTATGGGGACATCTCGCTAGGGTATATTCATAAAACACCATAACGAAGGGTTATGACAAACTAGAAAACAAAGAATTTCTGTCATTTTGTTCGTTTGTCGGTTGGTTGGTTTGTACGGAGATGAGTTAATCAAGTCGTCAGTTAGTCATTTGATTTGTTGTTCAGTCTAATACATAGCTCATTTTGGCACCGATAATAAAGTAATATCATGAGGGCATCTAATTTTTTCATAAAATGAGTAACAGATTATTCTGCATGCATTATGTATAGATATTAATTTGAAAACTGAAAAACAGGTACCTAATTATGTTTGTTTTCAAAGGTATTTTAATTTTTGGTGACAACAACTGTCAAGTTTTGCCGCGGGTAAACTCGAATAAACTGCTGACACCTAGAAACCATTTTTACTTCGAAATTGCTCGATTCTCCTTGATGGAAATTACTACGAGGGTAATAGTCGCAAATATAAATTAGCATGATCGTGTATGACATAATTAAATTTCTAGTGTGAAAAATGGCGAATGAGCCAGGAACCATTTTGGATCTTTATTATAACCGATTCACGTCAGAGAAGCGAATGCTAATTCGATAATTCGAAATTTCGTAGGATCGTTTCGACAATGAGATCAAGCCCTGCCTCATTTAATCCTTACTCAAGTTAGTATACATTATGGTTCTTTAAGTTGTACATAAACTTGAATCATAGATTTCTCGCTCAAAGCCCTTCTTCATTATACAGATACGGCTCAGGTGGAAAAATACAGGCTGTTGAAATTTACGAAATAATTAGTTCTTTTTTTGCAGGGTTATTCCGAATGGAATTGATTTTGATTTGAGATTATTAATAGCTATGAATAATCCCTTAGCACACTAATCTCACTGAAACCAGATTTAGTGGAACTAAAGATATCAGCATGAAGATGCAGATGAAGTTCATCCTAATAAACACCTCCAGTCAGTTTAGCAAATTCATTTATTCCTTATAATTTTTGCTGAGATTATATATTGAGAGACTGAACGTTGAATTTTATAAAATCGGATAAATTTTCGGAATATTCTCCTACGTTCATCCGGACTACAGAATACACCGAGATATTTCGCTATTTTGTGATCACACAATAGACAAAGAGACTATTCCCCCCATGTTTATGGACCAGAATGTCCAGAGAATCCAAGAGTTCAATTTATATACATTACATACACTGATAGAGTGATTTAATATAATCCATCTTTAAATTTGATGAAAGTTAGGTATTCATTAAATTTTCAACATAAGAATGCTCGATGATGAAAATATTCAGTAGAAGATCAGTTCAATAGTCATGTATATTGGAATATTTTCAATACAATAATGATGCAATAAGCACTGAATCATATAACAATTAAATGAGTTTCCCTTCGCGCAATGAATTACATATATCTTTGTTGCAGTTGGAAATGAAGTGCAGGAGTGTAGAAGTACATGGAGAAATATTGAAATCCTTATATGATTTCACCTGAGTCGTATTTGGAAGAATGGCAAATGGAAAAACTTTTTTATTTTATGAGAGGAATCTATGGTTGAAATTAATGAGGAGCGAAGAAAAAAGAGTAATCAAGTAGGTCACCGACAAAAAATAACCAGCTCCGTGTTATCCCTTCATTTTTACGCGCCCATTCTGGGAAAGAGCGTTTAAGATTCTTCACAATGTCTGTAATTTTAGAATTTTGAGAAAGAAAAAAAATTCAAAAATTTCTAAAAATTTTCCAACTCGTAGATCCACACCAAATTTTGCAATAAGCTGCGCGTTGCTTTTCTCCAACTAATTACATAGTTTAAATTTGATCCTTCCAGTTCTTCTTCAAATATAGAGGAACTGATCCCAAAATTTCAAACGACGCTAATTCCGAAACCGTTTGGCTGATATCGCCCATTAACGAACTCAACCAAGATATTCTGGCTACAAAACCAACCTGGAAACTAGAGTAAATACGGACGGACGGCCGGACGGACATAATTGAATTTGATCACGGATTCTTCTTCGGAGAGTCCAATATAATCTTTTACAACCATTTTCGGCTCAAAATTCGAAAATATCAGACACTAAGACTAGAAAATATCGCGCTGTTCTCCACAACAATCGCGTGAAATCCAGCTCCTATTAGACTATCCAAAGGTACAAACAGAACAAGTGGGTCGTGGTCGAGGTGGAGAACGAGGTAGATGCTACTAGTCAACTCTTCTCTTATGTAGACAGCATAAAACAAGAAGGTCGAGCTAGAAATGTATTTGATTTACACGTCGACATCGACAACCACCTCGACAGCGATCCATTTGTTCTATTCGTACCCTAATGGTCGTTTGCACCGTTTGTCTAAGCAAGGATTATATTCTTGAACAATGTTTTACTCTCTCAACTGAGTTGCACCGTTCTAATCGAGCTCTCTCACGTTGGTCACTAGTCAGAATGATTTATATCAATATAATTGGAGAAGCACTAGTCCAGGTTATTGTGTCAATTTGAAATGCAACATAAATAAGATTGTTCAGATATATTGTAGTGTATATTTTATATTTGAATATTTGCACCTTCGAACCATTCTTCAAAATTTTATCTGTTTTTGGAAGAAATAAAATACTATGTGAACTAAACTACAGAAGGCAAACATTCTAGCTTCACTCCATAAATTGAGGAAACTGTCCTGACAAATCAACAAAATATTGAGTTCATTCGAGACATTTTCACACTGGTGAAGGAATTATGTTGGACCATCTATTTGATTCGTTCTGTTTAATAACTTGAATCATGATTAAATAACTATGATAACAATAATTTGTCTTTGTTATACACAGTTCAAGTATTATATTTTCGCGACACTATGATAGCTAGCGTTAAGAAGATCAAAACTCATCCTGATTGGGTACCTCTAACATCTCTCTATATGATATATAAAGCCAATAGAGGCAATTCATTATAGTTAATCAAACATCATGAAAGTTCTAATGTTGCATCCACATAATAAAAAAACATTTTATGACTAGTAAAGTATTTTGTGAGGATGAATGGAAACCGGTGTTCATTCGAAGATCGGCTAACACAAGGAAGAAATTTCATATCAATTATTTTATTTGTAACTTATATTTAGTATGATGAATATATAATTGAAGATTATTATGATATCACTGTCATAGCACCTGCAGACTTATATGGTAGTGATTTGATAATTTGCAGCATATACCACTATTCGATATAGTACTGAGAAGTTTTCAGAAACCTATGCTTTTTCCATTCTATACATTGGCTGGATTTCATTCTGCTGAATATCTGAATATACCTCAAAAATTTTTTGACGTGCTTCGTATATGTGTATTCTGTGGTTGAAACCTCGATATTGTTATTCTATGTCGAATTCATCATGCAGTATGCGGTGTCGCCAAACCTACTGATGATTTAACTAAACAACAATTATGATTCTACGGAGCAACCGACAGTGCCCTAAACAATGTTTAAATATCTAACATTGATTAGTTTAACCATGATTGGCAGCGAAACGGTGCAAACGGCTGTGAGGGTTCGAACTGACCAAGCTTCAACCTGAGCGCAGACGCCAATTCTTTGCTCGTAGTAGTGCTCATAATGCAAACCACATTAACACGTAAAATTCGAATATCTCAATCAATTTCATCGAGTGAAATTGTAACTAGATCTGAATGATATTGAACTAAAGCCTATTAAACTACAGACATATTTCATTTGGATATTCCGTTCGGGCATATTCAGAAAACAGCCATGGGGGATTATGGAAATGTCACATTTGTAATGATCAGAACACAATCTAATTTTGCGTCATTTTGTCTGACCGCTAGTTCAACCTTTGTTGAGTTTGTCGAATTGTCAGTTGTTAATTAGGTTGGCTGTTCAGTTCAGCTGATATGCATTTAGTCGAAAAGATGTTACCAACAACACAATAACTTTTTCAATATGAACCGAACGAAGTACATCAAGTGAAATACATATTTATGATCCTTTGCAACTGAATCTGGATAAGAAATACAGCGTTTCGAGTCACAAACACAGTTCATTTGGATTGAGCATATCCAGGAAGAAGAATTATGGAGAAGCCACAGTTATTATGATCGTAATACAACACTTGCCTCAATTTTCATCCTCAGAGGTTTGGTTCATGCGAAAGAGAATGAAAAACTTGCTGAAATTATCTATTTTCCATGTCTATAGTACTAAAAATAAACAAACATTCCCCCATTTATCAGTCTATTAAATTATTCAATCATCTTCCTAATTGTGTTGAATCGGCCAACTTAATTAGATATAAGAAGTTAGTAAAAGAATTGTTATTGTCTGAGTATTATTATAGCGTTTAAGATTATTTTCTTGATACTTTGTAATTCATTAATTTTTTTACTTGACTTATCCTATATATTTTTTGTAATGTTTAGAAGGATTAATAAAGTTATTATTATTATTATTATTATTAATGAAATTTTTGAAACATTCCTCCGATTTTCCAGTTTTTTCGTGGGTGAGTTTGTCGAATGGCTATCAGGTCGTTTCGTTGGTTGTTCAGATCGTTAGTTCATTCAGTTAGCTGCAGATAAGAATATAGTCAAGAAGCCAATAACAACCGAAGAACTAGTTGAAATATAAAATATTAATTTTATCAATTGAAATAGACTTTTATGATCAAATTTAACGCCTGTTGAAACAACATCGTGAACTCGTTAAGACCAAAAAATACCTCGAATGAAACTGTGAGTTTTGAAGGCCAGAGATCTCTTTTTCAAAAAATTTTTTGGGTGCCATAAATTACCAACACGTGGTAATGTTTGCTTTTGATAGGCAAAGTGTGTCCGACTGAAGCGTAGTCATAGATTGGACATTTTACATCTCTTTATATGCTTGAATTGATTTCTGACTTGAAAAATTTTCAAGAAGATATCATTATATCGTACTCTTGTGTGGACATGTGAACCAAGTACGGTCAGTCTCCGTAAATTATCATTATGGCGACATCACAGTAAATAATTTCGATACATATTTCCCCATTCTTGCTCTCCTCTACTCATCCAGTAGCTTCTATTCTTAACAATCGTGAATTCGTGAATTCGAAAACGTGATGGCTAAGAAAACACTGACGGGTAAAGAGAGTCAAGACATTAGTAGCATTTAGGAACTATAGCATAAATGATACAGAACGCAATGAACACATCGGGGTCCCTATTCTTGAATCGGGGAATGGAGAAAATGAGCGATAGAGAACGTTCATTTCATCACATTCAAGAATAGGGTCCCAGCTGTATGGATGTCTTTAGTTAACTGAAAATAACGACGGACAGATCACCAGTGGACGCCGAAGTGTTGGATGACCTCAACAATAATATAGTAGCAAGATTCACTGAAAAAACTATAATCAACAACCCCTCCTACGATTTTGCTATTTGGCCATATTGCGTAGAAATCGCGCATTTCAGTTAGGGGTAGTTAGTCTCGAGAGCAGCCTAGAGCTTTCCTAGATAGCATGCATATCGAGAGCACATGAATCTGACTGTTGTTTGATTTTGATTAATTTTGAATTTTGAATTTTCAACAGGATCCAATAACAAAAATATGAATTTTGATTTGAATTTTGCGCGGCTTTCCGTCTCTTTCTCAGGTGGATTCTATGGTATGAAATAATAGTTTATATAATTTCGAATAATACAATTTAATGAAATAATCTTAAGGAAATTGACTCAAATGCTGAACTTATTAATAACCTAACTCAAATAATCAAATTAAATCTAAAAACTTATAATAATATCCTTTTTGCTCTCACCCACGGTGTTTCTATTCTATGTCACTTTGTTGCTTTTTTCTTCTGTGGTTCGGATTTTCTGTATAACCTCCAAAGTTCCTCTTGATTGTTTACTGCGTAAAGTGCAAGTTCCAGGGGTTGACTCTTGAAATTAAATTCATCTGGCTCGAATTTTACTTGTTAGGATTTTCAAATTGCTGGATTTTCTTTTCTGGTAAGTGTTCATCTTTGATTTTGTTTAATATTCCATGTATTATATTCTGTTATTCTTCCAAGATGCCAGTCACTTTGGTTTAATTTTGGTTTGCTTTCAGTTTCTGACTGAAATATTACGATGTTTCGAGAATTTTTTCGAGGAGCTGCTACAGTCTTGACGATGGTTAAAAATGGACTAAATTCTCTGTGCTCGAGCTTCGGTATTTATACCTTTTCGGAATTTTTCTTCACATCCTAGTATGTTTTGCTTTTAAAAATGTCTTCCAAAAATGATGCTTTCGCAGTTTTCTCTTCAGAGGTAAGTTTTCCTTCTTCGAACCTGGTCTAGAAAATTCGGCCGTATTTTTCTCCGTATTTTGCTGTGCCTCTTGCCTATATTCTCAATCTCTAATATATAAAATTCTTCAAGTTTTATGCCTAAATGTTACAATTTTCTAAGTTAACAATTTCATTTGCCTAGTATTCTTAAATTTCTACTTAGAATCGCCAAAAAATGCTTTCATTATATTAAATAAACCCTATTTCTAAAATATAGCTGCAATTTTGTTCCTTCGGAAACCTGATAATTGCCTAATGTGCAACTTATGGGTCGAGACATAACTTCTATCCTAAATTTACATTTTCTTTGAAATTCTACATCTAATTCTACTTATGATTGCTAGTTCTGTTCAATTCAAACCTATTTATAATAATAATTTTCAACAAAATATCACTTAAGTTCCTCATAATTTCCTACTTTTTGATTAGATAAGGCAATTTTATAAAATTCAAGGTATTGATACAAATTCTTATACTTTCAGATCATGAGAAGCCTGTTGAGAAAGATAATTTGGAAGGATTATGTGCTCTGAATAAACTATTGAAATATTGGAATGCATTCTCTGGATTTGTTACTGGATCGTGATTGATTTGGACATTTCTTATATCTTATGATAGAATTTACTGTTTGAGGCCTGGAATTAACTTGATTATATATTATGATAATAAATGATTGAATATATGCATTTGTGTTCATTGGTAAGTTATTTTTTCCTGTTTCTTAAAGACCGATTTAGAAAAACCATAACAATACGTTCTGTCTCAGAGAGTAATCTCGAGACTTCTAGTCTCAGGTGAACACTCAGCATTACCAACGAGAGAATAGAATGAACATATCAGCCGCATTGCAGACGCTAGTTGCCTTGCTTCGTCAAAATCGTTCTGGTCTATTTGATAAAATCAAATAATAAACCTCAGTTATCGACCAACAAAAAAAAATTTTTGACCCCCCCTGAAAATTTCACAGTTTACGTTTTGGAGTATGTAGATTTGAATAAACTAATAAAAAAAAATCCGTCCGTCCGTCGTCCGTTGTTCGGGGCTTTTCTCAGAAAGTACTGAACCGAAATCAGTGAAACTTGGTAGAAAAATCATGTGTCGCTCGGGATTGATCCTCCAAGCTTTTCAGCAGAATCGGGCTCGAAATGGGGGGTTGGCAGGAAAAA
Organism: Myrrha octodecimguttata; assembly: GCA_958510865.1. Taxonomy (NCBI): domain Eukaryota; kingdom Metazoa; phylum Arthropoda; class Insecta; order Coleoptera; family Coccinellidae; genus Myrrha; species Myrrha octodecimguttata. Next base: position 13,739,083 of record OY294063.1, on the reverse strand, counting down.
AAAAATATTTCTCGAAAACTTACCACCGAATTTTCATGAAACTCTGAACGTTGATTACTGTTGCAAAACTAAACCAAAAAAATTTCATCCGGATGATTTCCGACCAGTGGTTCCTGAGTTATAAAGACAAACACTGCAAATTTCCAATAATGTCGAAAATGACATCATCGCATTCGGTTCTAAGATTGGAATTCACTGGAATAATCGGTTTACTTTTCTTCCAGAATCATACATATAAAAGTAGATGAAAATATTGATTACCAAATTTTCAACACATATCGAGAAATTTTTAATGGATGCGTTATTATTCTATAAACACAATTTGCAAATGCCCCTTAGATGTTCTTGACAATTTCATAATCGTAAGTAGTTCCGATTAATAATTTTTGGGTTTTCTCTCCCAATATCTTAAACCTCAAAGTTCAATGAAATTTTGTACAGGTTTCAGAGTCAACATTTAAAAACAGTGTTTCAAATTTCAGTTTCGACCGATATTTATTTGTGCAGATATTGGCAAAAAATTTCGTGACCATTTTGAATATTGAGGTTATTTCCCTAATATCTCAAAAAGGGCAAACCCTATCTGATTTGAAGTTCATTTTCAGTTGTAGAATACCGACACGAAATTTAATAATTGTGGAAAATAGTTAGATTTTCAAAGAGGTGAAACGACTGTGGAACGTCTCTTCTCATTCAAAATATTATTTTAAATTTTGCTACTCAGTTAGCGTTCTGCATGTGGAAATGTTATTCAATTATACAAGTGTATTTATTGAGATTTCAATGTTCACATGAATCATTTCATGGAATTGGTTTCTCTGTTGTGAGAAACCAATGAGTTATGCATAATATTTACGTTTTTTAAGATATCAATGGTATATTGGGTTATTTAACTGAGAAAATAATAAACCCTTTGCAGCGTTTTTTAGTTACGAATACGACGTCGACGGTTGCGAGAATAGGTCCAATAGGTGCGTCTTCTGGTTCACAATTCTCTACGCATTTATTTGTGAATCGAGATTCATGGATTATGTACGAAGGCACAGCTTTCACGACCCTCGGGAAGATCTTAGTGAGTTTGGAAACTGGATATTATCAATGATTAGGTACAACAGATAAGATGATAATGCAATGAACACACGAGTCACATGGTTGAGAATAGATACTTCAAAATCAAGACGGACAGATAATCAGTGGAGCACAGAAGTGTTGAAAGCCTTCATAAACGATGGGGCGCCAATCTTCATCGAAAATAGGTCAAGAAAAGATGAGAAACATGCAATTTTCTTGCGTGTTGGATGGAAGAATAATCTCATCTTTCCAAAGACAATTGTTAAGCTTTCTGAAAAAAGTACTGCGCCATGATTTCAGAAAGCAAATAAATATTTGCTATTTGATCTTCCTCTTGAGGTTCCATTCCTTTGATTATCTTGAATAAGTTTCTGATGCCTGCTTCAATTATCTTTGTTTTTTTGGGCGTATTGTGTTTCTTGAAAAATAACTCATTAAATCTTCCAGCGTGGCCGCCAACATTCTTCATCCCTTAGTGTCATCATCCTTGTGGAAATCAAAGAAACGCGTAAAATTCGGATGACCTCGGTAATCTAATCAATCTTAATTCATTTCCGTAGTCGAATTCGACGCTCGTCAAAAAACACGACGTAAAATCGTTATTGGATGAGAGCAAACTTCAGTCGGCTGAACTACAAACACATCTCATCCGGATCTATCGCTTGGGCATATTCAGAAAAGAGTAACGAGGGTTTATGGAAATGCCACATTTAGGCACACCGGAAACAATGTTTTCCTCGCGTTACTGACCGTAATTGGCTGGTTGTCCTGTTGGAATAGCAGGATTGCTCTGTTTGATTGAGGGGGATCGAGCAAGGAGATTATCTTTATTTCGAGCTTGTTCGAGAATGTCCTTATTTCGTCCAAATGTTCCTTTTTTGTGAAATTTGGGTATGGCAAAGGATAACCTTAAATTAAATAATTGACACCCTCAGATGAAATTCCAGTCGCGATCATAATGAATTTGGAAATTGGAATTAGAGGTTTGAATATGCAGGTTACGTTCCTGGTGCTTCCAGAAATTTTCCTGGTGTGATCGAGTTATTGTGTTTGGACTGAGCGTAATATAACCGGTCGATTGTTGAGCGAAGGAAATTTGAGTGAATTCTTATAACAAAACACAATGGTTCGCTAACAATAAATATTCCTACATAATTTCGCGACAATCATTTTATTTCAAAAGTAATGCTGCGGAAAACTCGATATCTCTTTTATCGTAAGAATGGGTTATTCGAAAAACCAGCTACAAGTTCAGAGTATTCCACGAGAAGAAAAAAATGATATTTTTCAATAACGTATGGTCCGCAAATTGGGAAAAATTTAAGGAACTAATAACTCTAAAAAAATGGTTTTATATTTTCATCAAATCTTTGAACAATCATTCCAAGCTAATATTTCTATGAAACAAAAACTCATTTGATAAATAAAGGGCATTATTTGCCCAGGTTTTCCCCTAATGCGTTGCATCATTTTTTGAACGACCCCAGCGTCGATTTCTATAATTTTTCTGGATATGCGGCATCGCAGTTGTTCTTTGTTAAGTGCTTCCCATACGATTTCATAGATTTTATAGCCCAATATTGCTCAGAACTCTTCATTTGGGCGAGGCTGAGATAGGTTAGGGGTATTGTCTACTTACGCTACAAAGTTGTGGTTATTGACTTCATATCAGTTCATATTTATTCTTGCGTTATAGCATGAAGCAAGGCCAGAACATTATTTCGTAATCTGCATGATATGTGTTCGAAAACTGGGGCCCTATTCTTGAATGTAATGCTGTGAACGTTCTCTATCGTTGAATCAAAAATGAACCGCGTTTCCTTGACAACAGCGCCGACACGCCTATTTTCTCCAATCCCCAACTCAAGAATAGGGACCCTGAAGCGTAATCTTTCAAAAATTGAATCTCATGGCCAGTTTTTGCTGTGAGATTTCAAGTCGTATTTAGCTACTTCAATCAGTCTTCCTTCTCTCAATTGGTTCAAAAGGCGCGGTCGACCGCATTAAGTCAAGTTAACACACGGTATCCTTCTTTATGCGCTTGTTTTAGGGAACAGCGCGTTATTTGTTCGTCACGATGTCTGTAATTTTCGAATTTTGAGCTGAAATTGGTCACAAACGACTAGATTGAACTCACTGTTGAAGAATTCGTGGTCAAATTTGATTCTGTCTGGCCGACCGTCAAGCCGGCCGTGTGTGTTGTAACTATCGAAAGAAACCACCTAGAGTCTTGAAATTCCCAGGTTATGTGAAAATCCTGAATATCTCAGTTAAGTTTGTTAATGGGTCAAATCTGCCGAATGGTTTTAGATTTACAACCATTTGGAATTTTGATTGTTCATCAACTCGAAAATTATTTATCTGATCCAAATGAAACTTGGTGGATAGATAGATGAACAGGTTTGATAAAAAGAATTATCCATCGAAAAATTTGAAAAAAAATTTTTTTTGAAAATTTTCATATTTCATTCACATTTCATTGAAATCTCCAAATTGTTTCTAATAGAAACAAGAGACACAATTTCAGTCCAATCAGATATGTATTCTTTGAATTATCCTAAGAAAAAACATAAATATCTAGAGTTTATCTGCATCAACCTTTCACGACATCTACTGATGAATAGTCGAAACATTTACTGGATCCTACAGTAACTCTATACAGGACATTGGCTTCAATAGATCGTCAATCGACGTATTACAGTCTTCTGTTCACACTCTATGCTTCATGAGGTGATCCGCTAAAAGTTTAGTCGGTTCCTACCCGTTGAGCATGAGCAGTGTAGCGAAATAATCTATGATACTGAGCAACTTTTTGCGGAATTTTTTTGATGATCGTTCAATTAGATTAATGAAAAAATTCAAAATTTTTTTTTCAAGTATATATGTGATATTTGGCGATCATCTTCCTCACAAGATTCCGTATGAAACATCAAAATGGCATTTTTCATTGAAGGGAGATTCGTTTCATGTTTTTGGAAATATCGGGAAAATTAAATTTTGAAAGTGTATATCTGCGGAATCATTCGATAGTTTTCACTAATTCGCCAATTCGGCCTTCGTAATTAAACTTCAAACCTACTCAACAATTATCAAGCTACTGGGTAGATTCTTCCGGAACTTATTTTGTTCACTATCAGTGTTTAAGCCGGACGTAAACACATTAACTTCAGGAAGAATCGACAAAGGGAATAATTTGTAGAGTAGGTATTCAGTTTGATTAAGAAGGTCGAATGCTTAAATGGGTTGAATTCGCCGATTGATTATTCTTTAGATAGTTATACCCATTCAAAATTTTGGATCGAATTACAGTCTACTTGATTGAAAATTATAGCTTGATGTTCATACCGAATTTCGTGAGGACCATAAGAAAAGAAGATCCGCATTTGGCAGGGTCAATACTTGAAGAGATGACCGCTTTGGCAACGGAACAAGCGCGTTAAAGCTTCTGACCATACGTCAGTACTCTTATTGGGTTTTAACATTGTTTGATTGTGCGATAACATGTGGATTCATTTATGTTTCGTTCTCGACAATAATGGAAAACAATAATTATTTTCCTAAATAAAGCGTTATCGTTTGTATTTCATTCTACCATCGTTATGTCGTAACATGGAACGAAATATTCTTCATCTTCTCAAAGACTAGCTTATCTGAGAATCACAAAAGCTGCAAATGCACAGGTGAAAACTTCTTCTAAAAAAGCAATTGAGACTTTACATAACCCCACTCTGTTGCATACACAGGATAAAAACTAGAGTTTGAAGAGTGCCTTCAAAAGTGAACATGGAGAGAGGTAAATAAACCGTTGAATCAGCACCTCTTGAAGGATTGGAAGCCAATATTCAGGGCACCGCTGACCAGATCGATTGAAAGAAGTAGAGTGAAAAATTGACCTAGAATGGATTATCTAGGAACAGTATTCAGAAAATAAATGCGACGCAATTAACTATATGATTATAATACTGAAATTTTCAAGCTCTTGAAAAAATACTCTTTAGTACTCAAGACCGCGGCACGGATCTCGTAAAAAATGTGTTCGTATCAAAGTTTAATGGCTTCCTGGCCATTATCTACGTGTATTCGTTGAATTGAACGAGATGTATACTGCGGGGATATCTGGTTCGGGATAACTCGGATATTCATATGTATGGTATGATAATGCTAAATGCTACGTTATGTGAGGGGGAACAAGCCCATTTAACAAATAACATGAATAAAAGAAACTGTGCGGTTCTCACATATACGTACACACATATTCGGGAATGATATGATGATTGCGGTCCGGCAGTGCGGGGTGTTTTATCGGTGTCAGTGGCGTAACTAGAGCTAGGGGCTCTGGTGCAAATAATAGGTGAAGCCCCCTAACAAATTGTTCAGTTTTTTGAAGTCGAAATATAAATACTTCTCAGAAGAAAAGTTACTTCATTAAAATTTCTTCATCTTGCACCAAAACCAGGGCTGGGCAAAATACATGCTTGGCTCAATCGAAATACAAGTTACAAAATATTTTCTCGCAGGTATTTTAAATATTAATATTAATACAAAATACAATATATTTTCAAGTGGGGTATTTGAAATATAAAATACAAAATACAGTGTAAAATACAAATTACAAAATACATTCAGGTGTTACGTAAAATGTGAGAAGAGTAAAACAAATTCAGCTCAGCCAATTAATCGCTAAAAGAAGAATTTCCTCTCAGAAAGGAACACAAGATTTTTGAATGTAGTATCAGACAAACAGCCTCTTGTTGGGAAATGAATAAAACCGGCTAAAGAAAGAAATCTTTCTATAGGTCCTGATGAGCACAAACTTGTTTTATATTGTATGAACATATTTTTTATATCAGGATAGTGTTCAAGGATGGTAAGCTCTTTGTTCTTATCGGTTTTGGAAGCTGACTAATGACTGTCCCTGTTCGCAAAAACAATAAATCCGTCTTCTTCCTCACTGCTACTATTGCTTTTCCCAGGCATTGATGAATCTTTTTTGTAATTTGCGTCTAAGGCATGAATAGCCAGACTTTTAATTCTCTGACTCTCATCTGTTGTGATGATTCTGGCAACCAACGCATTTTATAGCTAGGATGATGAAATGACGCCAAAATGGCTCCATTCACTTCAGGTGACATTTGAAAAAACTCGTCGAAGCTTCGTTCTGAACTCTCTTTCAGTCAAGATATAATAACTGTGAAATATCTCAAATTGAAATCCTGCAGCTGATCTAATCTAGTTTTAATGGACATTAAAATAGGTAGAAGTTTGCCGTAGTAACAATTGTCGCCATGGAGATAATCTGAAGCCTGTACATTATCATTGTTGGATTTGTTGGTACTATTATAGCTATTGATCACTGTGAAATACTTTTCATTTAAGATAAGCGGATACGTCCCCGCATTCACTCCGTCTCCATCGCTGCCGTCGCCCGGGACCGAGGAAGGAATTTGATCATCCATCGTTAAATTCTCATTTATAAATTCGTCAAATACACAGAACTCAAACAATTTTGATGAAGATAACCGTTTAAGTATTTCGAAAATGACCATTGCGCACGACCTTTTCTTCTTTTTCATTTGCCGAAAATATGATTGCTAGCAGATGAACATTGCGCCATCTGAAGAAAGGTTCAAGGACTATTTTCTGTAGAGCGCTAAATGTATTTGTTCGAAAGTATTTCGGAGATGAAAGTATCGAATTACAAAATACAAATTACTTCAGCGTCCGGTATTTGAAATACCAATTATATAATACATTATCAAGAAGTAATTGAAACAAAAACACAAAATAGATATTTGTATTTCAAATACGTATTTCAATTACAATTACTGTAAGGAGATAAGCACGAGTGTCTTACCTGCACATAGTTCTACAGTTAAGGAGTTCTGAAATATACTTGAATAAATAATAGCGTTACAAGGTAATGGAACGAAATGATTCGAAAGATTAATTGATGTAAAATATAAAATACACATTTGTGGATAAGAATGAAACAATGTTTACATATTATTCATCAACAAAGGTAACTTATTTTTGAAGAAAAATTTACCTTTTTTGACAACATTTATCAAACCTTATAACCCATGGAGCATCAATAACTTTAGTCAGATATAGACTAGATACAGCTTTGTTTTCGAATGCTATTTTCCTGCTTGTCCTATAGGATTTCTCGCATATTTTTAGTCTACTAAATGACCTTTCAGCTTCTGCAGATGTGACAGGAATTGTGACATTCATTTATTTATTCAAGCGGTAAATGCCATTTTACATTGAAATAAGTATTCGCCATGTATATTGAAGAGGGATGGCATTACAAAAATTCTTCAATGAGCAAACCCCGATTATTTTTCAGTTTTCTACTTATCCTAGAGTCGGGGTAATTTTTTTTGAACCAACCTGTATATTATTCCTTATAATTGTTTCAGCGCCGATGTATACAGGGTGAGTCTTTGAGTTGTACATTAATTTCAACCATAGATTCCTCTCATCAAATAAAACACATTTTTCATTTACCATTTTTTCAGATTCGGCTCCAATAAAAAGATACAGGCTGTTGAAATTTCCAAAAAAATTAATTTTTTTTTAGCTTTGATATGGTGACTCTGAATGAGATGAATTTTGGTGTGAAGTTTTCTATAAATATGACGCGAATTCAGCAGTAATTACTGTCATCCTGCTTCAAACAGTTTCAGAGTTATAGACACAACGATTCATAAAACTATATGAAATTAGCATGAAGATTGCAGATGAAGTTCATCATATGTCAAAACAAGAATCTTCAATCATTTTAGAATACTTAATTATTCTTTATAATTTCTCCTTAAACGCACCGTTTTGGAGATATTCAACGTTGAATGTAATAAAATCTGATAAAAATTCGAGAAATTGCCTCATTTTTATGGATCCGTCCCTGAGCTAGCGAGGGCGGTAAATTAAGTTCCGCTACGCTAATCCGAACCATAGAATACACAGATATATTTATCAAGTTCGCATAGAACTAATGTACTCATGTTAGGTCTATGCTATTCGCAACTACTGCTAAGCGATACGCCCTCTGGCAATAGAAATTCGAACACTTCCAAGCTAGTAGTTTTTCGACGTGCCTGCTATTCTAACGTGATTTGTTTACTTTTGGAGTTCATTTTCGAGCTTTTGTGTTGTTCTCCGAGTTGAAATTTTGGTATACCGAAAGTGTTTGGAATATTCATTAATCGATTCCTTTCTTTCCGATTGAAATTTTCGATTGTATTAATTCGAAATGGCATCCTCCCGAAAGTATTATTGTTGTGTACCTCAACTCAATATTATTCATGGTCAAAGAAGAAAGGATCATCTAGTGCTTCCAGTTTTAATTTTTTCCAAAGCCAAATGAAAGTGAAGTTAATTTGGAAACAGCATTTGGCAGGAAATTCAATGAGAAGAAAGGCCTAGCTTTAGAAATTGAAGATTGGTAAACAGATCACGAAATACATGAAAGTATGTTCACTGCATTTCTCTGAAGATGTTTATTTTCATAAAGGTAAATTACCTACAATGTATTCATTTCGAAACAACTTCATGTCATGATGTTTTCAGGTGTATATGAAAATAAGGAAATTTTGAAGAAAAATGCTGCAGAGAAACTACCGAGCACTTCTGCAGCTACCTAATTCACATAATACACAAAATCATATTCTAAAAGAGTGATCTGGTTGAAAACCTGACAAAAACTAGATATATTGTTAGAGTTGATAATAGCTGAAGTTATTCATAAAAATACATTAATACTTTTCATTTCTATATAAAGGTAGGTTGAACCAGCTGTGACATTTTTCATTTTGTATGCGTATCTTGAGCTGCTGTAATATGTAAATGAAATCAATTATATGTCTATCTGTTTCCTTTTCTTCAGTAATACGATGCAAAAGAACTAAAGCAGAAAATCTGTTTTCATTTTATTGATTCACTCGTTTGTAAAAAAAAAGGCATATCATTTGGACTGATTCTAGATTTACCACATAATAGAGTTTCAAAATGATGAATAAGAAAAAACTGAAGAATGAGATGAAAAAAATTTTGTTCAAAAAATCTTACTATACTATGGATGAATTTTGGTTAAGCCATTTTGAATAGTTTGTCCTTAAAAGTTAATGTTTGTGATATACTTAAGTGTTAATTTATTGAATTGAATTTTACGATATTTTTTTAACACATTTTAAATTCTTAACTTCTTTTGGACGCCCCATGTAAAATTTTGATGGGTTAAAATTATTTCACATCTGTATTTCTTCTGTGAATAAAGATTATTATTATTATTATTATTACCACATAATATAGCCTGCATTCAGCCCTTCTTCGCATAAATAAGTGTCCTTAAATTACTTACTGATGTGCCTATTTTTCTAGAAATTCAAGTAAACTTAGATATTGGTTCATTTTGATCCACCAAGCAACATACACTTAAATTATCCTCCAGGAACGATTTAAAGTACGATTTTATATCGTGATCCATACGAAAAGTTCCTTCTCAAGAAATCTTATACACAATTATAATAATTTCTTCAAATATTCAAGCTATGCTTAATAAATATTCGTTCTCCACCGCATTTCTAAGGTTTGTTTACATAAAACTACTAGCTTGGACAGGTTCCAAATTTATCCGTCAGGGCGCTGGCATCTTCGCAGAAGTTCCCAATTTCGTGATCAGACCACAGATATGGAGATATAGGTTTTCATATTTTCATAGTCTATGAACCTATGACTTTCCATAGAGTTCAATTAATGTGTTTAGGTTATAGTTTATTGATTTCATATAATTCATGTATAAATTTGACGGAATTAAGAATAATCATGTAGTTTTAAATATGAGAGTGGACGAGGATGAAATTGTGTATAATTCAATAGTGGAATGAAATCAAATATCTCAAGAATATCGAGTGGAAAATCACTGTTTCAATAGTCCAGTGTGTAGTGAAATGCTTACCTTGCGATAATATCGCAAAAAGCACCAAATCATAAGAATTAAGTGAGTAAATGAGTTTTCAATAATTTTTTTACAATTTCAAACATTGGATTGGTTATTCTGCCAAAGAGATCATAGAAAGAGATATCTGTGATGAACTTTCAAAGAAAGTGCAGGAGTGTATTAACACATTGAGAAATATTCAAATGCTTATAACTTTTTACCTAAGCCGAATCTGGAAAAATGGCAAAGTAAAAAAGTTTTTATCTGAATTTTTGGTTAAAATTAATGTACAATTCAAAATGTAGACTCGCCCTGTATATTATTTTATTTCATATAAATAACATATAGTATATCGAAAAAATTTTTTCAGCTAGTTGAAACGGGATTTACTGGTCAGCACTTTGGGGGCACTGCAACGGTCTGAAGGTGCTAACCGGTTTGCACCTGTGTAGTAACGCCGCTGATTGGTGTGTTTTTCATCCAATTTGCGAAATGGATGGATCAGAAGAAACGGAGCAGCACGGTTGATCAGGTGGCGTTGTTAACAACCATCGGGATTAATGAGGATCCCTTTGAATTGGCCGGTATTAATTAGTGACCGACTTCTGTCGGTTAGCCTGGAACTTGCAATAAGGGTTTGTGTATAAAGGAAACACACAACCAGCTTTCCGATCCCAGGTGTGATATTGTAGGGACACGCGAATGGCGCACTAATTCCCATTTCCATCAAGCCAAAGGTCGGACGATAGTGGAAATGAAGAAATTGAGAATATCAGTGAAGACAGCAGTTCTTGTTGATCCACCGCAGATTTTCCGATATTTTGTATGATATTCGAAATTTCGCAAGAACCCTCAGGCCTTCATTTTACAGGCGAGCACTAATATTGCGAACATAAAATTTCAAACGGTCATAAAACAGGGCGAGAGTTTTAGTTGTGCTTTAATTTTAACCATAGATTCCTCTCATTAAATAAAATATATTTTTATTTCCTTTTTTTCCAGATTCGGCAAAAAGATACCGAGTCCGATAAAAAGATAGAGGCTGTTAAAATTTCCAGATGAAACCAGTCTTTCCTTCGTAGTTTTGACATGGTTATTCTTATTGGAATTAATTTGAGTGTTAGTTTTCGATGTCTGAACGACACATATTCTTCATTAATGACTCGTCGATTTATAAATTTATAGAAAACCAGCACGAAGAATGCAGATAAAGTCCATCTCGAATCAATATAAGAATCTTCAATCATTTCAGAAAACTTAATTTTTCCGTATAATTCCCCACTTTCAAAATATTAATCGTCGCATGTTATTGAATCTGATAAAAAGCAATAAATTTCACGATTTCTGTGGATGCACCCACGTTAATCCAGATCATAGAATTAGAATTTTCTCTATATTGTGACCTCGTCACTGATATAGAGAGGGACATCTCTATGTCTATGGAACAGACTTGCTATACAATTCATAGAGTTTTATGAATGTGTTTACAATGTCTGAGTGATTTCATATAATTCAATCATACATTTATGAAAATATTCGGATAATTACGGAATTTTTAATATGAGAATGGGCGAAGATGAAATTGTATATCATTTCATGATGGAAAAAATTGGATATTGCATGAATATCAAGTACAAGATGATTGTTTCAATGGTGATGTACAGAGCTAAGTATTAAGCACATTGCTAAATGATGACTTGGAAATTTCAGTGAAATTTCAATGAAATATAAAAATGTTCAGGAAGAATTTCCGACGAAAAAAAATTTTTTTTTCGAATTTTTCCATGGATAATTCTTCTTATTCACGCTGTTCATATTGCAACCAAGTTTCATTTCGATCAGATAAATGTTTTCCGAGTTATCGAAAAATTTAAATTTCAAATGGCTGTAGCACAAAAACCATTAAGCAGATTTGGCCCATTAACGAACTCAACCGAGATATTCAGGATCTTAACCTAACCCGAAAATTTCAATACTCTAGGTCCTTTCTTTCGAAAGTTGTTCCCCAGAACAAGCGCGTAAAAGATATTTAAAACTTATAAATTTCTACTTGCACTAGAAAAATGGCAAAAAAAAGAGAATTCTTTTTAATAACAGGAATTTACGATTAAAACTTATGTATAACAAAAAATTTCAGAAATGCACTGACGTGAGGTTTAGAAATTGAGCAAATAGTAACGATACTTAGGAAATAACAATGAAATTTGACATATATTTCCAGAAATGAATATTGCATCGAGCCGAAATTTCCACACTCCAAGATCCACGTCGAATTCAATAAGTATATAATGAATAGTTAGGAAAGTTAAAAAAAAACAAAAATTTGTTGTTGAGAATTTGTAAGTCAGTAAGTTGTCGGTATTCTTCAACTGATTACGAAGTCTCAATAGGGCATACGTAGTGTAGTTCCTTGAGATTGATAAATTAAATTACCTCAAACATTCAAATGAGTATGATGAGTCCAAAACTATTTGGCTGATTTCATCCATTATTCGACTTATCATTTGTCATTTTACCAGATCGCCTCAGTCAGATGACTATTAAAAGATATATGAAGAAAATCTTTCGACAGAGATTCTTGGGAATGAAGCCTAATAGGTTTCGGAGTTAGAGGCCTTTGAGATTTTGTGGTTATTTCCGTGATGACTCGTAAACCACGGAAACGATTAGATTAAAATTTGGCAGTTAGTTGGAGTATAACAGCGCGCAGTTGTTTAGAGAATTTTGTCCCGATCATACTCTCAGTAAATTCAAAAAAATATTTCGCGAACGTTTTTCTTTCTGAAAACTGTTCATTATATCCGAAAAAGAGTTTTGCTTTAGTTCAGTAGTGAAACAAATTTTAGTTTGAACCGATATTAAGTTTTGGAGATATTTCAGAGAACTTGCAATAAGGGTTTGTGTATAAAGGAAACACACAACCAGCTTTCCGATCCCAGGTGTGATATTGTAGGGACACGCGAAGGGCGCACTAATTCCAATTTCCATCACGCCAAAGGTCGGACCATAGTGGAAATGAAGAAATTAAGAAAATCAGTGAAGACAGCAGTTCTTGTTGATCCACCGCAGATTTTCCGATATTTCGGTTGTATGATATTCGAAATTTCGCAAGAACCCTCAGGCCTTCATTTTAAAATAAATATGTAAATGTAAATGTAATATGTAAAATTTTATGTTTCTTTTTCCTGGATATCGTTGTTTTTTTCAAAATAACTCAAAAATTACTGACTCAATGATGATGAAACTTGGCAGCTAGTTTGAAAATGCTGATTGACAACTTTGTGCAAAATTTCATGATGATCGTGTCGTTAGAAATATTGAATTATCGAAAAAACAAATTTTTAATCTTTTTTTCCGAAATGTCCTAACGACACGATCAGTTGACTCTATATTTTACGGTTTTTTCGAAAAGGAGGTCCTGAATTTTCTTCTTGCCTATATAACCATCTGATCGCACCTGTACAAAGTGCCCCCAGAAAGAGCCGAAAAAATCCACTGCCTTTGTTTGAACTGGTGTAGAGAACCGTAGCTGCGGGAGGCAGAATGACATAATGTCGTATCCAGCGACAAATCGCGATTCTGTCTAGGTATGCACGATGACCGCAGAAGGGCAAGACGCTACCGTGTAGATCAACTTGATATTGCGTTTGCTGTTGAGAAGCATGTGCACAGAACTGTTATGGTTTGGAGACTTTTGCTCATGGTTGCCGATTACCATTTCTGTTTATTCGAGGCAGTATGAGAGCAGCGCGTTATGTTGATGATGTTCTAAAAACCAATATAATCTCTATCTAAATGGCCGCTGGGCCCATTTCAGCTATAAACGCCAAGTCCAAATATTGCTCCTTGAACTATGGATTCTCTTCAACAAGAATCTGGCATCTAAGTTCTGCCTTGGCAACCTCGTTTACCGGATGTAAATTCCTTGAATCAAGCGAATGATATAATGGGTAGGGGGGTATTCAGCTATGGAGTCACCGAACACATTATTGTTTTTTTTTGCTCTTTCTAGAGATGACATAGTTTCATTCTTGATGTGAAAGTACCACACAGCCGAAGTTCATAAAGTAATTTTTTTTGGATTTAACTCTGATATCGCTGAAGATAGATGCTGTCCAGATGAGACAATCGGGACCAACTGATCGTACAGACCCTGACGCCAGTGCATGAGGCATCTAGAGAATGCGAAAGAAAGGTTATTGTAATTTTAAAGCAGACATCCGTGCAGGGTTCAACATCCCTCCAAATTATTGAACACAATATTTAGGGTCATTCCGAAGGGCATCCTATCTCTTCCCCGTCCTGAATTATTCCCCAACGTCAGCCTTGAAAAAAATTCATTCACCAAGCTCATAAAATTTTATCAATTTTTTCCTCTTTTCATTATAAATTTGGACCTGTTGAGAATAAAACGTTGTACCGAAATTGCCCCAGAGATTGGACAATGATGGAACGGGCACTAAATCACATTTTACGGTCGAAAATTTAATGGCGTCCCATTTTTGCGAGTGTATCACACCAGAACAACCGCCCATCGCATACTTCACCCCGATAGCTGTTCATTTGAATATTTAAATAATTGAGTCGGGGAGAGAGAGCGGAGCAGCGCGTTGCGATAGAACTGAAATTCCGGTATGTTTACTGTGCGGCTTCCTTGGGGGGCATAAAATTTCGCAACGCCAGTATGCGAGCCGCCTTTATAACGCGACCGCGGTGTAACTTTAAAGATATTCTATCAGGAAATAGGGATTTTTCAAGCTGTTCGCTTGTAAAACGACATCCCGGTAAGATTCAGTATATCTGCAGACTTGTTGTCACCGAAAAGGCAACATTTAACTCGCAATTTATTTATTTTTCATTCAGCTTCGTGATTATATATGTAGTCGTTCTAATCTGAAAAAACTTCGGTGTAACACAATCATTAAGATGTTTTATGTGATACTAGAATTTTTGCGCGCATGTTCTAGGGGAACAGCGTGCTATCGTTTTGATCAAATGTCTGTAATTTTGGATGATTGAGCCGAAAATGGTCTCAATCGACTAGGTTGGACTCACTGATGACGAATCCGGTGTCAAAATCGATTCTGTCCGGCCGGCCGGCCGGTTGGCCGGCCGTAGACACGATAACTGTCGAACGAAGTGAGCTAGCAACTTGAAACTTTCAGGGTAGGTCGCGCATTGGAATGCCGCGGTTAAGTTCGTTAATGGGCCAAATCGATCGAATAGTTTCGGAGTTATAGGCATTTGAAGTTTTGAAGTTATTTATTTTTTATTTCAGAAACTACCTGAGCGATTGGATTCAAACTTGGCGGTTAGGTGAAGTACAACGACGCGCAACTTTGAGCCAAATTTCGTCAGGATTATTTTGTTGGTTATTTTTAAAAAAAATTTTTTTCGAAATTTTTTTCCAAAAAAATTTTTTTTTCGGAAACCATTTATCATATCCAAGAAAAATTATACTCACGCTTTGACCTTCTAATTTCACAGCAATGCACCAAATTTCAGTTCGATACGATCAAAAGTTTTGGAGATATCGGGAAAAAATATGTCAAATTTCGAGGTTTCCTTCTCGATATCGTTGATTTTTTCGGTATAACTCGAGAAATACTGATTCAAGCCTGATTAAACTTCACAGCTAGTTTTAAGACGCTGAAAGACAACTTTATGCAAAATTTCGTAATAATCGGGTAATTAGAACAATTTGAAAAAAAAATTTATATGATTTTCTCATCATATCATCCTCATTAAATTCTGTATGAAACTTCGAACTGTTATTTTCGATGAAGTACTGGATTTCAATTCGATCTGATCTGTATTTTTGGAAATATTGGAAAAATAAAATTTTGATTGGGTATATCTACGGAATCATTGGGTGGATTTTACCCATTCACGAATTCGGCCTTCGTAATTAAGGTCCAAACCTTCTCTACAAATATCGAGTTTCTAAGTTGTTTCTTTCGGAAGTTATTGTGTTTACGCAGTCGGCCGTTAGGCTGCAAAAGTTGCTGCTTTCACGGCAGTGCTTTTTGAAATTTTTTTCAATTTTAATTTTGAAGCTCAAAGCGATAGAATATGAATGTGAAACTAACAGGGACAGAATATAGAAACATAATGCAAATATAATAGAAGTAGAAGAGAAATAGAATAAAAACAGAAAAAATAGAACAGAAATAGCAGGTTTCTTTTCCACCTGAGCATTTGACATGAATATGTACTAAAAATGATTATATTGAAGTAAAACACTTTATTTCCGCTTAGATATACAGGGTGAGTCTTTGAGTTGTACAATAATTTTAACCGTAGAATCCTCTCATCAAATAAAACACTTTCTCATTTATTATTTTTCCAGATTCGGCTGTAGTAAAAATTTACAGGCTGTTTAAATTTCAAAAAAAAATTAGTTTTTCTTTTTTAGCTTTGATATGGTAACTCCGAATGAGATGAATTTTGGTGTGAAGATTTCTATACATACGACACATATTCTTCAGTAATCACTTTCATCCTTCTTCAAAGAGTTTCCGAGTTATTGACTCAACGATTCATAAAACTATATGAAATAAGCATGAAGATTG
This sequence comes from Myrrha octodecimguttata, assembly GCA_958510865.1. Taxonomy (NCBI): domain Eukaryota; kingdom Metazoa; phylum Arthropoda; class Insecta; order Coleoptera; family Coccinellidae; genus Myrrha; species Myrrha octodecimguttata. The sequence goes on along the minus strand of OY294063.1, from coordinate 13,722,499 downwards.
CAGATTAAGTTTATCTTATGTCATAGTTTTAATCTTCAATTATTTTAGAATTCTCAATTATTCTTTATAATTTCTCCTCAAACGCACCGTTTTGGAGATATTCAACTTTGAATGTTATAAAATCTGATAAAAATCACCTCATTTTTATGGATCCGTCCCTGAGCTAGTGAGGGCGATAAATTAAGTTCCTACTACGCTAATCCGAACCATAGAATACACAGATATATTTATCTATTCGCATAGAACTAATGTACTTATATTAGGTCTATGCTATTTCGTGATCAGACCACAGACATATAGAGGCTAGATGTTCATGTCTATGAACCTGACTTTCCATAGAGTTCAATTAATGTGTTTAGGTTAGTTGATTCATTTCATATGATTCTTGTATAAATTTGATGAAAAGATGAATTTTTTTCTTCGGAAACCGTTTATCATATTCGAAAAAAAGTTCCACAAAGACTTTGAGCTTCATATTTTACAGCAGTCAGGGCTGGGCAAAATACATGCTTGGCTTAATTGAAATACAAATTACAAAATACTTACTCGCAGGTATTTGAAATACAAAATAGAAAATACTTTCAAGTCGGGTATTTGAAATATAAAATACAAAATACAGTATCTTAACTATTTGTATTTGAAATACAAATCACAAAATATATTCAGGTGTTACGTAAAATGTGAAAAGAGTACAACTAATTCATCTCAGCTATTTTATCGCTAAATAAAGAATTTCCTTTCAGAAACACAAGATTTTTGAATATAGTATCAGACAAACATCCTCTTGTTGGGGAATGAATAAAACCTGCTAAAGAAAACAATCTTTCTACAGGTCCTGATGGGCAGAAAATTGTGTTATATTGTCTGAACACATTTTAACGCGCTTGTTCTGGGCGTTATCATTTCATCACGATGTCTGTAATTTTCGAATTTTGAGCCGTTGGTCTCAAACGACTAGGTTGGACTCACTGATGAAGAATCCGTAGTCAAAATTGATTCTGTCCATCCAGCCGTGTGCGCTGTAACTTTCGAAAGGAAGGACCTAGAGTCTTGAAATTTTCAGGTTAGGTTACGATCCTGTATATCTCGGTTAAGTTCGTTAATGGGCTAAATCTGCCGAACGGTTTTTGTGCTACAGCCATTTGAAATTTTTATTTTTCAATAACTCGAAAAATATTCATCTGATCTAAATGAAATTTGGTTTGAGTATGAACAGTGTCAATAAGGAGAATTATCCATGAAAAAATTCGAAAAAAAATATTTTTTTCTGAAATTTTTTTTTTTAATTTTCCTATTTCATTGAAATTTCCAAGTCACCAGTTCGCAATGTGAACAATTACGTAAAAGCTGCTGACTTCACGTGGAAGCACGTCAGTGCTTTTCTAGATTTTTCATGTTAGGATAATGTTCAAGGATGGTAAGCTCTTTGCTCTTATCGTTTTTAGAAGTTGACTAACTCTAACTCCATGATGAAATAACCATTGCGCAGGACCTTTTCTTCCTTTCCATTTGCCGAAAATATGATTGCTAGCAAAAGAACTAGATGTAGCAGATGAACGTCGCGCCATCTGAAGGGGGATTCAGGGATTATTTTCTGTAGAGCGCTCAGCGCTAGATGTATTTGTTCGAAAGTATTTCGAAGACAAAAGTATCGAAATACAAAATACAAAATACTTCAGCGTCAGGTATTTGAAATACCAATTACAAAATACATTTTCAAGAAGTAATTGAAATACAAATACAAAATACGTATTTGTATTTCAAATACGTATTTCAATTACAAGTAATTGAAATACTGCCCAGCCCTGACAGCAGTATACTAAATTTTAGTTCGATACGATCATAATTTTTGGAGATATTGGAAAAGAATATGTCAAATTTCTTGGTTTTCTTCTCGATATCGTTGTATTTTTCGGTATTTCTCGAAAAATACTGATTCAATCATGATAAAACTTCGCAGCTAGTTTGAAGATGCTGAAAGACAACCATGTGCAAAACTTCATGATGATCGTGGCATTAAAACCATTCCAAAAAAAAATTAAATTTTTGGAAATATTGGGAAAATAAAATTTCGAATGGGTATATCTGCGGAATCATAGGGTGGATTTTACCCATTCACGAATATTCGTTGTTTCTTCTGTTTGGGGCTTAACTACGAAGGTCGAATTTGTGAATGGTTAAAATCCGCCCAATGACTCCGTAGATATTCCTATCCCAAATTTCATTTTCCCAATATTTCCAAAAATACAGATTAGATCAAATTGAAATCTAGTACGTCATCGAAAAAAACCTAGAAAAGCACTGCCGTGAAGGCAGCAGCTTTTGCGCGCTTGTTCAAATTCGTTACCAAAGCGGTCATCTCCATTGAACATGCGAGCGAAAGCTGCTGCCTTCACGGCAGAGCTTTTCTAAGTTTTTTAGTTTATCCTTCAGAATGAAGTCGAATAGCTGATATTTGTTTCCAATCACCTCTGCAACGATCAGCTCCTTTTTTTAATCGATATCACCCTCTAGACCATATTTCGATAAATTTAATTATCAATTATTGATGGAACAATTACTATTTCCCCTTTTAACGAGACGTGCTCAGATTCGATTCACAATAAGAAATCCGCTTAACAGCAGTTTTCTGGAACGGAACGAAGTAGAATTAGGAGCAACGATGAAGAAAGTCTCCTTAGGCTAAGAATTTACGAAGTATTTCGAACGGTCCCTAGAGAGAAAAGAGAATTATAATTGACCGGGTTTCAGAAATCATTACGAGCGCGTCAGAAAGTTAAAACATTTAATTTTCTTCAGGGTGTTTTCTGTTTCGGTGGGTAACCTTACAATTCGAAAGATCTCATCTTTTCACCGATCGATAGTTCTTCTATGAATAGAATTATTCAAGGAAATTCCAATTCGACAAAGTATTCCATTGATGTATACCAACTGACAAAAAAACTGCAGCACCCAGAAGGAGCTGTTTAAATTAATTTTTTTTTTGGAGGAGATGCATGTTGAAATATGCGGTATAAAATTTCAGTTGGAAATACGCGTTTTGGTATTTTTTGTGTATGCACACCATGCTCCGGTCATATTTATCTCTTTTTCGAAAAATATCTTGTGCTTTGAAATTATGTTCAGATAGTATTTCGTTTTTGTATGTGGTAATTTGATATTAATATTGTTGCCGATTCTCCTAGGTTCCGCTATGGAACACCTCAGAGGATTAAATTTTTGTTCTGTATAGGCTTTGCTACTGATTCCTTACGCCACATCAGAAACAGCACCCTTAATTGTTTACTCAACAGCGTATGGTCCCAGTGCATCAGGAGAAAAAATTTGAATGAAGTGTTGGACTGCCTCAGTCTCAATGTCACGTCTGAATTTCCTAATAAAGTTTTCACTGATGTGAATGGTATCACTTCAGTTTCTAAGATAGATTACACCATTTCAAGCTGAAATCTCCATAATCATTGAGCTACAGTGTTTGAGTCCCATATAGGGGAGCAAAAGGAAAATTTTCTGGAATTGGATTTGGAAGCATCATGTTTACCTGCGAAAACAGGTAAAACATGAATATTTTGGTGACCAACAAGTCTGTGTGTAATTTTGACGAGCTCTATTCAGAGTTCGATGTTGATTTGTACTGTAAGTCCTTCAACAATTCATTCCTTGAATTGGTCGAATTATGTTGTTCTTCGAAAAGATTGACTTAGGTAATGCTCAGAAAAACTGGATTACACAGCAATGAGAATCTTAATAATGTATATTGGTTCCATTAAATTTTCGTTCGGCATACACTTTCGAATTATATGAAAAATCAAAACATCAACATTATCAGTTAACGAAAACAATCAAACTGAACGATTACAGGTAATTCATTGAAATTTTCCACAATAAGAATAGAGCACTCCGGAATATTGTGAATATATCTAGTGGAAGGAAGCAGAACCACTATCCTACTGTTATTAGCGAAATATGCTTATCCGACTCAATTAGTCAACCGTTTTGCCGAATATTCGGAGGTATATTTATTGATTGGTTGTGGAGTTATCTCCATGGAAGAATTTCGCGAGTGAAAGTTGGGGAATACTATTCAGAAGGATTTCATAGAGGTACTGGTGTGCCACAGAGTTCCGTGTTAGGACCACTATTGTTTTAATTATTTATCAACAATTTGCCTGATCATCTGGAAGGTTCTTTGGTGATACTTTTTGCCGATGATACCTCGGTGATTGTCCATGCGCGGAATCGTGAGGGGCTTTAGATGATATTTGCGAGATCGAATAACTTCATGAGCAAGTTATTGTTTGGCGACTTGAATATGATATGGAAAAATCAACAAAGTAAGCATTCAATTGCTCCATGAAGTTGGCAAATGCCTTTTAAAAATTACTCAAGAAAGTCCCAGATAGGATGCTACCTATTGCTATGAATTATACAATAATTCTATACTATACTAATAGGTCTCTTGCATGATTTTTTTTATCATTGGAATCAAATATTCTATCCGTAAGACCACTGAAAAACTTTAACCGCCATCAAAAATTTCAATTTTTAACGAGAAAATGCTCTTTTAAATTTGGCTCCACATGTCGGTTGTTTAAACGGACGAAGCTTCGCGGTTTCCGTGACGTATGGGGATATATCCACTCTCTCCCTCTTCTCGTATACTTTTCTGTCTAGCAAGCCAATAGACAGCATCGAGCTGTATCGATCGGGGCATCGTGAAATAACGAGTGACGTAGGAGGCAATCTACCGCGTTTCACCCACTTTTGTTTTTCGTCCCGATTTGACGATTTTTAATACCGAATTATTCGAAATTCGCGAATTGTTGGAGTGTGAGATAGCATACATTATGAGTTTGTATCGATATAGGATGAGAAAAACGTAAAAATGTGATAATTCCTGTTACATGCAAGAGACCTATTGAATGAGGAGTGCGTTCGCCATTTTGCAACATTAGACAATCTAAACGCCAGGTCTTTTACAATGCTTTCTCTGACATTAAAAAATAGGCGAATCTATCACTGAGGAGATTTGATGATCCACACAAGTTTTCATTCTAATTGAATTATGAAAATTTCTTGTTCAGAACTTTGAACATACCATATCTTGTTTTCGATTGGATAACGCCAACTCAAAATTTTATTATAGCCTATAGCTGTTCTGGTATCGAAACGAATCCACAGACATATCAAAAGTAGAAATCCGTCAGGACTTTTAAAATTTCGTTCAGCCTGTAGAGCGTCCTACAGTCATATACATACACTAAAAAAACATAACCCTCCTTCCGCAGTCGAGTGAACACACCTGCTTCGGCCTGCTTCCATACTGAAAATGATTCATCTAGCCCAAAATTGCATTATGTTGGAGCATTCTGGAGTAGATCTCAAATTATCTTTCACAATCAATTTCTAGCATTACCGATCTGATAAGATCTTGGCCTGAACTGAATTCACGCCGAACATTTGAGTCAGAATTCGAATCAATATACAGCCTTACCGCAAGGACTAGTGCACTGACATAATATTTGCCATTGAAATTAGAAATTCCAACCATTTTGTGGTTTCTACCGAGTGAGTTGGGTAAGGAGCTAGAATCAGAAATCAACGAAATTTTGACCGTTCGTGCAAATAGGAGAATTAACTCATCAGTAGGCTACATAAGGTCGTTGCTCGACATTTCTGACTATCAAGAGAAATCCATGATCGAATATAGACGAGAAAACAAGCCCGGCGTACCCACCATTTCGCAACCTAGCAACGATATAAAACCGAGCTTTCAATAGTCGGGCACGGAAAGCTGTATACAATACTTTTGTAAGAGCTTTAATTCTTCAAACCCTTTACGCGTTATCTCAACAATCATTCTTTCAGTAATTTTTAGAAGTTAACTATCTGTCAGGCGCTATTTTTGTGTTGCACAATTAGTGTACTTATATAAACTTTTGTATATTGGAGCAACGAGAAAATACTCGAGAGGAAACTCATATCCGCATATGATTTATGACGATATTGATTCGATCTGATTACATATGTTCTGCGATTGATACGAGAACAGTTTTGAAAACCGGAAATTATTTTAGACCTTATATAACTAACTGAAACCAAACACATTAAGGAAATCTTCAAATCAAAAAAATATATCAGCCTGATATTGCTTGTTTTTGTGGAATGACAATATGTACAGGAGGAGCGCATGTTATCGCAATAGACGACTTCGGCCCGAGTTGCCAATCCACAATTTTCCTTACAAATTTACTATCACTGGGGAACTGAAATTTCAGGACAAAATTCGACATGATAAGGTTCGCTTTATTTGAAAATAACCGTAAAAGATACCTCGGCTCTTCAAACAATATAATTCCTTCCAAATATAGGGTTCTGTTAAGATCATTACTGATTTGCTGAAATTTAAGTTGGGATTCCTGATTTCATGTTGAAAGTGTCAAATTTATATAGGATATGTTCCGCAAATCAACTTGGTTATTTCGGTTGCCAGTTTTCCATTCCGTGAATATGAAATATTCGGTTGGTTCCTGAAAAAAAAAGGTTAATTACGGAATTTGATTGATGAAAGAATGTTCTTTCTGTCACTAGAACGACAGTCGATGTTCTATGGTAACATATCCATAGCATAGAAAAATCTTCATTTACTTTATGATCCATAGAACATAGAAGAAACAACAATCAACAACTAGGTATGGTTTATGGATCATAAGGTAAATAAAGATTGTTCTATGCTATGGATATGTTACCATAAAACATTGATTGTCATTCTGGTGCATACGCCTAATATGTCTATGTTCTGGTGACAGAAAGATTGCTTTTTCATCAATCAAATTCCGTAATTAACCTTTTTTTCAGGAACCAATTTTCATGTTTACAGAACGCAAAACCGGCAACCGAAATATCCAAGTTGATTCGCGGAACATATCCTTCATAAACTTGACACTATTAACATGAAATCAGGAATCCCAACTTGAATTTCAGCCTGACAAAAACCTATATTTGGAAGGAATTATCTTGTATGAGGAGCCGAGGCATCTTTTACGGATAAATATAAATAACGCGAAACTTGTCATGTCGAATTTTTCCTGAAATTCCCGTTCCCCAGTGACAGTAAATTTGTGAAGAAAATTGTGGGTTCGCAACTTGGACCGAAATCGTGAACAAGGAAACAACATAGACATATACATATATTGTTTCAACCAATGGAAAATAAATACCAGATTACAGTAATACTTACAGTAATCTTGATGTCGGAGAGTGATAATTGAAAGAATTACTATTGTATTACATTGAATAGGCAAGATTATCTGCCCACTGTTCGATCAAAAGAGAAATTGGACGAATGTTCACCAGAAAAAGAGGTAGAAACTGAATATTAGCTTGAGAGGGGAATCTTTGATTTACATGGTTGGAGCTCTTCGTTTCGTGAATGTCGAAAATGATAGTTTGATAAAGAATTATTGAGAAAGAAAAGAGAACGTGAACGTTTTTATGGTCAGACGGAAGGACCGACTGTGGGTCGAACCTTATAATCATATCCTATATATATTACGTCATCCTGACATAATACATGTCACAAGTTTTTCCCGATATTTTATTAGTTTTCTAGTTCGAAATGAACAATTATGGATCTATGGGAGATGATTCACCAATAAAGGGGCCTGTAGCGTTCTTCGTTTATCTGAGGATCTGAAAATCATCGCTTGGAGGACTGAACCTGGTCGAAAGACCCTCTCGGTCATGAGCAAATGTAGGTGATATTATTTACTGCTTCCTTCTGGTTTCCTGTCCCCCTTTCTGTTTCAGATATTTTGTCGAAGTGAATTCAAGATGACGAAAAAATTATTTTCCAATGAAAATGATGCCATCCATCCATCTTCTATAAACAAATTACTACACTTATACGGGGAGACAGAATTTTTCCTGAGGTTTTTATCTGTGCTCTTGTATCATACGCAAATAAGTATGGTACCCCGTTTACATTTCCTCTGCTAACACTGTGATATATCTTAGAATGTAATGCTCGTTCTCAAAAGAATTTATTTATATCCTATATATTAAGAATCAAGATTGAAAAATTCATAGACACTATGAAGGTCATCAATTGATCCTAGCGAAACGTAATTTTCTTAGAACCAAATAAGTAATTTTCAAAATACAATTACAAAATGGCGCAGGATCCGAGATCGATCCCTTATAGTGTCTGGAACTTTTTTCGAAAATACCCGAAATTGTTAATCAATTTCTTGAGTTTTATAATAAGCCCTATCTTGCAAATTTCCCAGAAGAAGTCGTTATGTCGTTCAAATTTTCCATTTTGAGTTAGAGTTCTCCACTTATTCACCTTATTCAATCAGAATATTATAGAATGACGAAATGATTATGCGCTTGTTCCCTCGACAAACTACACCCCAACAGTATCAACCCAAATAAATACACATATATTTGCTTAATCCCTTGAAAACCCATGAAATCCAACGGCCTAATATTCAAAGAATCCTACGTTTAAATCCAATCATCATCGATGACCACCGACCCCAAAATCAATAATTCTATTCGGATGTGTATAGAAGTCCAATTTCGATCTTTTTTTCAACGAGCGTCGGATATCGACGTTCCGGTCGAGATATTTTTCCAATTGGCGAGAAAACTGAACCGGATTCGACAAATCCAATTAAACCGGATAGATCAACGATAACGCCAGTTTTATCCTCGTCCTTTGTTATTTTGAGTGTCCAATTTCGGTTGATTAACATTTTTCAGTATCAAATATACTCACTAGATACCATTGTTCTTTGAACAGGGGATCCGGAAAATTGATGCTTGGTATGGCCCTGTACTGAAGGCGGCTGTGCGGTGCAAATTCTCTGATCTCCTCGTTGGGATAGGTGTCGAATGTGGTGGGAAGGGCGTAATCTCGTTTATTTCGCCTTTTCTCGTGCTGCTGCTCTACCCAGAGAACCTGAAAGACATGAATTTTGATACTGAATATGGAAAAACTTTGGAATATTCGAATTGTTTTTCTAGGCAGTCGATTTTATTTCAATAATATTTTCAAACATAGAATATAATGATAGGAATTGGTTTCACGGAGAAGAAAGAGCCCCAGTAATAATAAATAACATAATCACAAGGACGAATATCCGTCGATAAATCAACAAATATTCCCCCCTGATCAAAGCAAATCATCCAATCAACCAAAACACCTACACCGAAGAAGCGGATCCAAGTAGGATGACTACAGCTGTTTCACAATTATTATTGATCATCAGGTCAACTTAACTTGGATAAACCGCAGAGAGTTCTCTCGATACTTGTTACCTTTCAGAAGGACCGCTGCAGTATAACAACTACAGCGCGCCATCTGCCAGGAGCATCTTGCGGGTCTCACTCGCATTACTGGAGCTCTTTCTTCTCCGTGAAACCAATTCCTATATTTGTTAGATGTTGGACGTTTTCGTCTTGTGGGAATCCACATGAACCGAGTGTTTCCAATGTCGTGACGGTTTTTTGTAATGCTGCAATATCGCAGTTACAGCTACCTGATACGACAAAAGGATGAACGTCATACACATCGATCAAGGTATTCTGCACTCGAAGGTGACCCTCGCAAGATGCTCCTGGAGATGGCGCGCTGTAGTTGTTATACTGAACCGACATACGAATTCTTTGGACAATGCTTCTTCGGTGTAGAAGCTTTGACTCATCGTATGATTATATCAGATCAAGATGGAGAATTTGTTGACCAAATATTCGTCCTTGTGTTTATCGATCAACATTATGTTCCAGTTAGTGATAACCACGAATTAAGACTCCCCTCAAGTAAATATGATGAAATCAGTCTTCAGTCAGACTCTAGCTGTATCGTAATGTTTTATGTTATTTCAGTGTAAAGTCTTAACTGACTTGCTTTAACGTAAAAAACGTATCAGGACCTTTTACGCATCAGTTTGTTATTTTGCGAAAATACTATGATTGGACATTATAATCTCAATGTGATGATTAAGCCTATTAACAAAGTCGATCTTCGTAATCGAGCACCAAACCTGCTCAACAATTATTGAGTCTTTCAGTAATTTCTTTCAGTAATTATTGTAAAATCTCAGTTCTAATCAGGCGGTTGTATGTAGATGAAAAATAAGGTGAATAACCGGAACAGTTTTAAATAAACCAATTCAGGTACAGAGATATTTCCAACAGGTAAATCATGGAAATACCAAACCGGGCTCCTAGCTGAATAGGTTTAACAATGGTAAATTTGACAGTTCCGTCTGGTCGTTTAATAAATTCACAGAATTTCTTAAACGGTTTATCTCTAGAGCCTCCAATAAATTTAACTTCCGCCCTTTGTTCTCTATGTGTAGAATCTTGAAGTTTTCGTCTAATTCATATTTTTCTATTATTAAATGTTCGGAGTACGTGGAGTTTAATTTATTTTTCAAAAAAGAACTTCTGTGTTCTTCCATTCTGGTGTTGAATGATCTGCCCGTTCAACACCAGAATGAAAGAACACAGAAGTTTTTTTTGGAAAATAAATTGAACTCCACGTACACCGAACATTTAATAATAAAAAAACACGAATTCGACGAAAATTTCAAGATTCTACACATAGAGAACAAAGGGCGGAAGTTAAATTTATTGGAGGCTCTAGAGATAAACCGTTTAGGAAATTCTGGGAATTTATTAAACGACCAGACGGAACTGTCAAATTCACCATTGTTGAACCTATTCAGCTAGGAGCCCGGTTTGGTATTTCCACGATTTACCCGTTGGAAATATGGTTTATGTAAAACTGTAACACACTTTTTGAGACAGTTGCAACTCAGCATCTGATGAAACTACAATGAAGTGAAACGCGTCATGTATTTATAATAAAGTAGAAATCAACTACACTTGTGTCTCTTAATTGAGTTTACAATGGATTTCTATCAAGTTAAGGCCACCACAATACGAAGACTACAGATTTTGGATTCTTTTCAACCCTGAACTATTTTTAGCAGGGATTGAAATAGTCAACTCCTAAGATATTATAACTTTTTTTGGATTCAAATTTTCCTCTTAAAACCACATTCCTGAAAAGCCCAATTCATTTACTAACTTTTAAACCCTACAAGTTTTTTTGAAAACTTAATCATTCACGAGGAAAAATATCGATGATCTGTGAAACCGCATTGTAGCAGGGTGTGAAGCGATAGGAAATTCAGCAGGCATATTTCATCGTATACGAATTTCAAAGGGGAGAAGAGTTAAATGCTTGTATTGAAGGTGAAGGCGGCATTTTCAACATTAACTATAATTGTATTGTCGATATTCGATAGGTTTTTCATCATTGTTCGCTATTGTTTTAGTTCTTAAAGTATTAGCCTAGTAGAATTATAATTTGATTGGCTGTTGTTCAATGAAATGCCTTTTAATATGAGCTATATTTTTCTCGTTAATGCTTAAGTTTTTCGAAAATATTGTAGTGATAAAAAAGTTACTGAATAAGTTTCATGGCTTTCAAGTCATGTTTTTTCAGAAGAAAATTTCAACCCAAAAAAAGTTGTATGAAAAAATATCTTAAGGGTTGACTGTTCAACCCCTTCCAAGCATACTTCAGGGATGAAAAAATTCTAAAATATGTAGTTTCATTGACAAAAAATATTCACCAAGTTTCTTGTCTTAATAATAAAAAAGAAAAACAAATTTTTCTCAAACCTTCGGAGGGGTGTATCTTTTACGGGAGGAGGTTTTTTGAAAAATTTCATACCTGATACCTACCTTAATTTTCATCACAGAATCACCCATTAAATTTTTTCGGTGTTATTCAGATACACCCTGTATGTCTGTGGCAAAAATATCCTGACAGTTATATTCATTCCAATCATCCTTAGATACACAGGTTTTTTTCCCTAACGAAAATATCAATCTAGAAAGAAATAGAATTCACTGCAAGTTTGCTGGGTAAATATTGACCAGGATATTCCCGCAAAATTGAATGTTTCTTATCCATATTTGAAATGGCTATATTCATCATAACTCGATAGTGATTTTACTCCTTCAAGGCCTCAGAAAAATAGCATTGGACATTTTCACATATTCTTTTTCTTTCTTGAGTATGTAGGTAGAATAATTGAAAAATCCGGTTAGGTTGAAAAGAAGATTAGAGTTGAATGCACACAAAAGAAATTGAAGAGTGGAAGGAATATATCTGGAATATGTAGAAACGAGTTGCATTTGTGAAAGAAAATTGAATGAGACCGTTCACTTAGAATGAGAATGATATACTTTTCTGGTGAGTTTGTTATTGAGCTGTTTCTGTTCGATTGAAATCTCAGAAAATTGTATACAATATAATGGTTATTTGAACATGAAAGGTATAGTATATTAAACCATCAGAAATGTTATGGCTCAATGAAATTCGATTTTGATGAATTCCTTACTGACTGTGTACACACTACATTCACTTTTATTGAGTGAGTCGGTAAGCTAAGGAATAGGTTTATCAAGTTTTTACGCGCTTGTTCTATGAAACAGCGCGTTATCATTTCGTAACGATGTCTGTAATTTTCCAATTTTGAGCCGAAAATGGTCTTAAACAATTGAGTTGAACTCCCTGAAAAAGAAACCGTGGTCAAATTTGATTATGTCAGTCCGGCCGTGTGTGCAGTTACTTTTGATCCTAAATATCTCGTTAATGGGCCAAATCTGCAGAAAGGTGATTGGGTTACAGCCATTTGAAATTTTGATTTTTCAATAACTCGAAAAATAATCATCTGATCGAAATGGAACTTGGTTGGAAGATGGACAGTATCAATGAGAAGAATTATCCATGGAAAATTTGAAAAAAGTTTTTTTTTTGAAAATTGTCATATTTCATTCAAATTTCATTGAAATTTCCAAGTTACCATTTTGCAATGTAAACAACCTCGTAAAAGCTGCTAACGTCTCGTCAGTGCTTTTCTAGGTTTTTTGTAAATAGAGCTGAATCAGGTTGGCACAAGTGAAATGGTATCAAGGTAACAAAATTTGGTGAGTGTCGCTGTGAATCCGTAAATTGACATCTCTGCCAATTAACACAACTAATCTGTCAATTCGCACATGCATTCTGTCAGTTATTACCGATTGACAGCGGATTTCACAAAGTTCATATTGTGGGGGTTTTCTTGATCAAGACTCAATTTCCGTTCGATTTTAGCGACATCTTAGAAAATTGACACGTTGATCGGACGATGAAGTTTTGTGAAACCCGCTGTCGATATGTAAATATTGGATCATCTAATCTGCCAACTGTGGAATTCAATCTATAAAATGATAAATTCAAGTTGTTCAATCATAAATTTAATTTGGACATTCACATAAATTGATTTTGTCAATTGACAGATTAAATCGATCAATTGTTGGGGTTACACGGAAATCCATTCAAGAATGACCCTAGTCTTCTTGAAGCTGAAAGAAACACATTTGTCCTCTACCATTTTTTCCGATTCAGCCTAGATAAAAAGATAAAGGCATTATAAATTTTTTCCATAGGCTAGCTGCCCCTGGAAACCTGAACACTGAAGTTTCTCCAAGCCTAAGATAAGCGTCAACTTACTTTTTACATTCCAGTTGGTGAAAAAAGTTGTATTTATAGTACAATAAACAAGTTATAGTTAGATATTCCAAATTTCGTGGGCGATAAAAGTTGAATATTCTTCTCTTGGTTTCATTTTAGATAATGAGGAATTCATCTAGCTATCACTCATATTAGCTTTGAGATTCATCCTCAATTTGTAATTATTAATTTTCTTTGTTTATTTCAATTTCTCCAAGAATTATCAGATTCAGACATAACCCATTCAAACATTCATTTTCATAAATAATTAAAACAGATGTACCTTATTTATCTATGAACGTACAAACGTTGCCAAATTGACGAACAGAAAGAAAGAACTCTTCGAAATCAAACAACACACAATATGCTAATTCTATGTATACACTCGTATAGTCTATGATTCTGAACTGAACTATAAATCTGTGATTCCATTCTCAACTTTTAGACGTGGCAACGCGGAAAAATTGAATTCTGTGAATTTTTTGCACAGAGTTGCATTCAGCCAAAGTACCTAATTCTCGGAATTTCACAGATATTTTTTATTTTTGAATTTCAGATTACTCGAAAACGGCGCATCATACGAAAAAAAATAAGGAATACTTTTACTTTCCAAAATGGTCAAAAATTTGTTGAATAGCACTCAAATTATTTTTAAAAGTTGGATTCTTAGAATTTCTGGTATTTTTATGAAATGTTATGATCATATTAAGGAAACTGGAGGATGTGGATGAAATTTTGTAATCCAGGAACATTCATCGTATCAATAGAAAACTATATCCCAATAATCATCTCATTCGATGAGATCGTTCGCGAGATATAATCGAAAATTAAATTTTTTTATGGATTTTTAAGTCTCTATCTTACGAACCAAGCCGAATCGGAAAAAATGGTCAGGGAAACAAGTGTTTCTTTTAGCTTCAGGAATCTTCTGTTAAAATATTCTGCAAGGTCAAAGACTCACCCTGTATATATTTCAGTCGAATTGTTCTGAAATTGAACTATCCAAAAACCATCCTTCACAGCCGAAATCTTTTAGGTTCATGATTTCCGCATTCTCTTCAGGACACCCGGTGTATCCAGTTTGTTCTGCATTATTTGAAGAATAACGATCTGATCGAATTAAAACTTATAACATTCTCAATGAGTATCCATTCTAGCTTCAAAGTTGAACGAGATTTAAAACCGTATTATAAGAAATCGTGAACAGTTTCAGCAAACTCTTCTTTTATATAATTTAGTCAGGCTTGAGCGAATAAAATCGAAAGACCTCCTGACCCACTTCTCTTCACTGATCCAGCTGCAATCACTGTACAAACACGTAACAAGTTTCGAAACAACAAATTGCACTACCTTACTATTCAACCTTTAGCTTTTTCACGCGATTAAGTTGTTCGTTCGTATCTTAGATCGTATCTATTCGGGGATATATACTCTGAGGTTCGTATCATGAGAATTTTAAGACTTCGATATTTCATTCTCAAAAATTTTTCCACTTGGTTTTCCGAGGAAAAATCTCGGATATGTCGCTTATTTCAGATGTAACCAACTATACACGCCAAGAACATATCTTGGTTAAGGAAGCAGATAGAAAAAATTTCAAAAAGCACTGCCGTGAACGCAGCAACTTTTGCGCGCATGTTCAATGTAGATGACCGCTTCAGTAATGAATTTGAACATGCACGCAAAAGCTGCTGCCTTCACGGCAGTGCTTTTTGAAATTTTCTACTGATGAATTACTGAATTTCAATTCGATCAAATCTGTATTTTTGGAAATATTGGAAAAATAAAATTTTGAATGGGTATATCTACGGAATCATTGGGCGGATTTTACCCATTCACGAATTCGAGCTTCGTAATTAAGCCCCAAACCTACTCTACAAATATCGAGTTTCTAAGTCGTTTCTTCCGGAAGTTATTGCGTTTACGGTCAGCCTAACGGCCGACTGCGTAAACACAATAACTTCCGAAAGAAACAACTAAGAAACTTAATATTTGTAGAGAAGGTTTGGACCTTAATTACGAAGGCCGAATTCGTGAATGGGTAAAATCCACCCAATGATTCCGTAGATATACCCAATCAAAATTTTATTTTTCCAATATTTCCAAAAATACAGATCAGATCGAATTGAAATCCAGTACTTCATCGAAAAATAGTAGTTCGAAGTTTCATACAGAATTTAATGAGGATCATATGATAAGAAAATCAAAGAAATTTTTTTTTTCAAATTGTTCTAATGACACGATTATCACGAAATTTCGCATAAAGTTGTCTTTTAGCATCTCAGAACTAGCTGTGAAGTTTTATCAGGACTGAATCAGTATTTCTCGAGTTATACCGAAAAAATCAACGATATCGAGAAGAAAACTTCGAAATTTGACATATTTTTTCCCGATATCTCCAAAACTTATGATCGTATCGAACTGAAATTTGGTACACTGCTGTGAAATATGAAGCTCAAAGTGTGAGTGGAATGTTTTTTTGTATGTGATGGATGGTTTCCGAAAAAAAAAATTCGAAAAAAAATTTTTTTTTAATTCACTGACAATATGATCCTGACAAAATTTGTCTCAAATTTGCGCGTCGTTATACTCCACCCAACTTCCAAGTTTGAATCCAATCGCTCGAGTAGTTTCCGAAATAAAAAATAAACAACTTCAAAACTTCAAGTGCCTATAACTCCGAAACTATTCGACCGATTTGACCCATTAACGAACTTAACCGCGGCATTCTAATGCGCAACCTATCCTGAAAGTTTCAAGTTGCTAGCTCGCTTCTGTCGACAGTTAGCGTGTCTACGGCCGGACAGAATTGATTTTGACACCGGATTCGTCATCAGTGAGTCCAACCTAGTCGATTGAGACCATTTTCGGCTCAAACATCCAAAATTACAGACATTTGGACAAAACGATAGCACGCTGTTCCCCTAGAACATGCGCGCAATAAATTCACTCATAATATTACCTAGATACTTAAGCAGATACCTAATGATATCATTTTCGCTCAAACCGGGTGTCAAATAAAAACCCAGAAAAATCTACGTTGCTCAAAATATCCAATTCGTAACTCTTGTTCTTCTCATATGAACTGATATATTTTTTGCATTTTTGCGCGCATGTTGAAGGGGAGCAGCGTGCTATCGTTTCATCCAAATATCTTTAATTTTCGACTAGGTCGGACTCACTGATGACGAATCCGGTGTCAAAATCGATTCTGTCCGGCCGAACGTGGACACGATAACTGTCGAACGGAGCCAGTTAGCGCCTTGAAACTTGTAGGGTAGTTCGCGCATCCGAATGGCGCTCTCAGTTTCGTAAATGGGCCAAATCTTCCGAATGGATTCGGAGTTATAGCCGTTTGAAACTTTCAGGTTGTTTCCCTCATATTTCAGGAACTATTGATAGTTTCGGAGTTATAGCAATTTGAAATGTTGAGGTTATTTCCATCATATTTCAGAAACTACTGAAGCGATTGGATTGAAACTTGGCAGTTAGTTGGAATATAACGACGCACAACTTTGAGCAGAATTTCGTTGAAATCTTAAGATCGCTGAATTTGAAAAAAATTCTTTCAAAATTTTTTCTCGAAAATTTTATTTTTTCTGAAACCATGGTACATATTCGAGAACAATTCCAGTCATACCTCGAGTTCCATATTTCACAGCAGTGCATCAAATTTTAGTTCGATACGGCTATTAGCTTTGGAGATATTGGGAAAAAATATGTAGAATTTCGTGGTTTTCTTCACGATATCGTTGTTTTTTTCGGTATAACTCAATAAATACCGATTAAACCGTGATGAAATGTTGCAGCTAGTTCAAAGATGCTGAAGGAAAACATTGTGCAAAATTTCGTAATGATCGTGTCATAAGAACGATTTGAAAAAAAAATTTTTTCGAATATTCAATATTCTGTGAACTTCTCACCATATTATCCTCATTGAATTCTGTATAAACCTTCGAACTGTCATTTTTCTGTACTGGAGTTCAATTCGATCTCATCTGTATTTTTCGAAATATTGGGAAAATAAAATTTGAATGGGTATATCTACGGAATCATTGGGTGGATTTCACCCATTCACGAATTCGGCCTTCGTAATCAAGGTCCAAACCTTCTCGATAAATATCGAGTTTCTAAGTCGTTTCTTTCGGAAGTTATTGGGTTTACGGTCCTGCCGTAAGGCGGATTGGCTTCCCTGAAGAAGAATCCGTGGTCAAATTTGATTCTTTACGTTCGTCCGTCCGTTCGTCCGTATGTGCTCTAACTTTTGGAGGAAAGACTTACCGACTTGAAATTGTCAGATTAGTTTTGGAGTCCAAATACATCGGTTAAGTTCGTTAATGGATGATATCGGTTGGATAGTTCGAGTCGGAGTTGGGCCCATTTGAAATTTCGAGGTTAATTCCTCGAGATCTTAAGAAGTATTGACTCGATCAAATTGAAACTTCGTGGACAGTTTTGCAATACTAACGCGCAACTTGGGGAAAATTTCGTGTGGATCTAGTTGTTAAAAAAAACTCACACGAAAATTTTGAAACCGTTCGATGAAAAAATTTTTTTTCGAATATTGATTACATTCCAATGGGATTTGGTACAAACCTTAAAGTCAGTATTCAACAACAATGTTTTATATCTCAATTCGATTTCGTAGTTATTTGGAATTAACGTTATTTCCGCAATATCTCAAGAAGTACAAATACAATCGGATTGAGACTCTGTTATCAAGTTGAGATTACCAACACGCAACTAGCTGCAAAATTTCGTGTTGATCTTATAGTTAGAATTTGAACAAGCGCCCACAAGCTCCTGACCTCACATCAGTGCTTTTCTAGATTTTTTTCTTCAGATTTTCTAGAACCACTAGCTTCAGGACGGTATCCTTCACAATTTTGAACATGCAATGGTCTCTAACGATCAGAATATACCTGATAGTGAAGAATTATACGTCAAGTTCGTTTCCTTGGCAGATCTATGGCTGTTGATAAATACATACATTCATTCAGTTTTCTGGGCTCTTTTCAAAAGGTGTAATTGCGCGAATGACTCCAAAATAATTTAATTAGACTTACTGATGACGCTTGTTTTCGAATTTAAATCTACTCGTTTCCCAGCTGTAATATGATTGGTAAATATAAAGATACAGAGTGTAACAGCCAAATGGAATAAATTCGATAACGAATAAGTGTGTTGGAAAAAACGCTCGGACACGTCGATTTGTAATTTTAAATGCGCATATTTTTCAAGAAAGTAATATTATATAGGGTGTTCCATGTGACCGTGGCCAATACCAACTTTCTTATTTCAAATACAACCCCCTGTATATTATTTCTTTTTTGGATTCTTCAGAGAATTCTGGACACAATTCATGCACAATGTCCTATACCTATCTTTAACTTTTTCGGTAATATTAAGTGATTTCAGATTCAGTGCAACAATCAACGTTTTAAATAAAAATTATTTTATTTCACAAATTCGGTACATTACACTTAAAACCTAATAAGTAATACTGATTATTTCTTAATAATTAAAAAAAACATTAATGTCAATGAAGGAAATGTTCAAAATGCTCGCCGCGAACGTCTTGGCAACATGCTTATCTGGTGTAGAATTGTCTTTTAACGTTACTCAACATTTCTGAAAACACTTAATATTTCCGAAAAAGTTGAAAATAGGTATTGGACATTGTACATGAATTATGTCTACAATTTTCTGAGGAATCCAAAAAATAAATAATATACAAGGGGTAACATTTGAAATAAGAAAGTTGGTATTGGCCACGGTCGCATGGAACACCCTATATAATTTTATTTTCTTGAAAACTATGCGCATTTAAAATTACAAATCGACGTGTCCGAGCGTTTTTCTTAACACCCCCTCATTTATTCGTTATCGAATTTATTCCATTTTGCTGTTACACTCTGTATATTTAATCATATTGAGAATTAAATACATCGTCTGATACAGCAAAGAATCAGCGAAATGGGAGGGGGGTCTTCCGATTAAAATTAGTAATCTCTAAGCCCAATTCGGCATTTCGATAGCTTGAATGACGATTCTAAACACCTCAAAGTAGCCACGAATAGAGTCAAGCCATCCAAAAATCCCTTTATAGGCTGAAAAAGTTGTTTTCAATATTCTTGTTGGGGGCTCGTATTGATCTTTCTCTAGTATGTCGTCATACGTTCGGCCGACGAAAATGAGCATATACCGGCTATTTGAATCGTGGTCAGGATCTTCATTTCCGGAAATATTGAAAAAATAAAATTCTGAATGGATATATCTGCGGAATAATTGTATGGGTGTCTTCTTCTTCAATAATTTGGCCTTCGTAATTGTGCTCCAAATCATCTGTGAAAATATCTAGTCTCTGAGTTGTGTTTTTCGGAAGTTATCGTTTTCACAATCGGCCACCTCCAAAAATCGTCCTGATAGTACTGCAAAAGTAGCTCTTTTCAATCCACCTCTGCACCAATAAAAATTAAATTTCCGTCGATTGATTTTTTCGAATTTGAACCTCCCGAGAAGTTGCTTAGCACTCGAAAATACGAAAGAGCAACCGCTCTAGTTATTAAGGCCTGGGACCTGTACTCTATTAAGATAAAAGCTTTTCCAAATTTATAGTATAATCTCGCTAATATCCCTATTATGTGAAATGGAAAAGGGAAAATTCAATTTCCAGTCTGCAACAGCATGCATTCTGTTGGTCCGGGACGTTATAAACGATATTTCGAGATTGAATTATGTCATTGTTCCAGTAGACGTTCTGCATTCTGAGTAATTAAAATTTACAATTTGAATCATTCTCTAGCCCGTGAAATGGGAATAACAGCACGAGCGGATGACGACGGGGTCAAATTCTTTCGCGCCTCATTATGCGGCGCTCTTTCTTCGCGATTTGTTACGGGAGCCGTCGGCAACGTTAAACGTATTGAATGGGAACGGATCTGTAAGATTGTCCTGTCATCGACCCTTCTCGCGCAGTCCTAAGGGAGCAGAGGAGAATCGAAACATTCCTCGGATGCAAATGACCGGCAAAAAATTTACTTGGATATAATTGAATAAGCGAATAGAGCGAGCAATGTTAACCTCGTGAAAAGCTTCAACTCCAATTCAGTGCCAGATTTAAATTTTTTAAATGAAGGAGAGCTGAAGAAATCCCCCGTCCCTAGCTGCGACTTGAAGCAATTGACGAATCTAGTACTGCTCCAATTACAGAATTATTATCTGTCATTATATCACTAATGACAAATAATTAAGGGTGTTCTTTTTAGAGGTATAGAATTTCGAAATGAAATAAAACAAGGATGAATTTTTAAAATTGACATGAAATTGACTTTATTCAAAAGATAATCTTTTGGCATTATAATTTAAAAACATTTCTGGTATATGACCGCCACGGCTGGCTCGTACGTAACAGCGTTGCCAACCGTACGGTAATTACCGTATTTGTACGGTAAATTGACACCAAATACGGTATACGGTCCAAAGGGGCTACCGTACGTCAAAATACGGTAATTTCAACAAGATTTATTTTTACTACTTCTAAATATTATAACAACACATTTTCCAATTTATCTCATGAAACTGAATACCCGGAATATATTCTGTTGAATAAACTCACAAAAATTATATTAGAGAAGGAAAAATTTCGTTCGTTATCATGAGTCATAACATAACCTCAAGTGTTTGAATAGGCAGCGGATGTGAATTAGAATTTTAATGTTGGATGGAAATGCTGAATGCGAAAGAGTATTTATTGAAATCAACAGGATTAAAACAAAGTCTAGGAATAAACCGATCACAAAGACGATAAACGGCTGTCTTCTAACGAGTCAGTGTGAAAAAAAGTGTAAACTGTGTTAATTTCACACCTACACAACACAGAATACAAATATGCTATGCACGCCTGAATGAATTAGGTGGAAAAATTTTCTTTCAGTACTAGTTTAGAACTGGGGCACAGGGGATGACCAATTTGATTTCGATACATAAATTTCAGATATGGTTACTTCTCATCAAGCATGAGTGTTATATAATTATATATAAATTGTATTGTTTTGTTGAATAAATGTTAATATATAATATATGTATATAACAAATATTGATTAGTTTGGCTTTCCATTCTTTGGTACAGTGTACGGTAAAAGTCCACCGAATACGGTAATTTTTTCGTACCAGATACGGTAATTTCAAGTAGCTAGGTTGGCAACGCTGGTACGTAATCTAAATTGGATGTCAAATTTTCCATCACTTTTTCCAACATTTGTGGCCGTATATAGGCAATGACGCGGCAAATGTTGCCTCCAAGTGGTTGATCGTTTTGGGCTCATCGGCGTAGACTAGCGACTCCACATATTCCTACAGAAAATAGTCTAGCGACGTTAAATCGCACGAGACTAATTCACGGGCCCGGAACGTGAAATTATGCGGTTATCAGTACATAAATTTTGGCACAAGCTGTGTGACATGTTGCGCCGTCTTGTTGAAACCACAGCTGCTGCACGTCATCGTTGTTCAATTGAGGAACAGAAAAGTCAGTAATCATGGTTCTATAGCGGTCACCATTGACTGTAACGTTCTGGTCAGCATCGTCTTCAAAGAAGTACGGACTAGTGATTCCATCAGCCAATAAAGCACACCAGCGTCAGTTTTTCTGGATGTAGCGGTGTCTCAACATACACTTGAGGATTATCTTCACTCCAAATGCGACAGTTTTGTTTATTGTTTATGTTATTTATGATTATGTTAACCGTAACATGGAAGTAGAGCGCGATACGTATTTCGAACAAAACCATTATTTCCAAATTAAATTTGCACAATTTGGAAGCGTTGTTCAGGCGTCAGTCTATTCATGTTGAAATGTCAGACCAAACTAAACATAAATCACTTGACAGCTGACGAAATGGCTGCCAGTTTGAATATTAGGCGCTTTCTTTTTGGCGTTTGAAGCCCCAGGGTAGCTGAGTGTTTGTTGCACTTGAGCTACTCTCAAATCGAACGCAAATTAGTGGTTTGGTGCAATGAAAACTCACAGCACATGCGCGGTTATTTATTTTGATTGATCAGCTGTGATTTACACTACACTTGCAGACGAATATTCTAAATAGTTTCTGACTATTCTGTATTTTCATTATTTTTGTACGTATTTTTTACTCCAATAGTGGAGGGATTTTTTAATTCACTAATTTTGTTAAGAATGTCTGATTCTGAGGACGAGCATGTTATAAATGCTGAAATTCCTTTGATTGTCTGAATCATTTATTAGCAATTCCTTGTTTCTACTCATTTTGCAAAATTTGCCTTGATTTATAGCCAATATATATTAGATTATCTATATTAGATAATCACAGACTGTAGTGGTTTGATCAACAAATGTTATTGTAAATATAAACAAATGATATGACGTAACCCAAAAGAGCTTGCTGTCCCTTGTCAGAGGTTGATGCATGAGGGGGCAGGGGAAGGTAGTTGGAGGAGCTCAGATGCACGAAGCTCCAATCAAAAAGAACGCGTCAACGTTAGGGTTTCATGCGCTCGGGCAGCTCCGAGCTCCCCAAATCGTCAAATAGAACGCTCGTAGTGTTGCCAACTTAAAGTTCTATACCCAAAAAGAATAATTTCTTGAACTTCTTTCATTAGGAATGGAACGACAAACTTTTCTGGGAATTTTATGGAACTATTATCTTCATTGAATTCTGTATGAAACTCCAAACTATCATTTTTCGATAGAGTACTTGATTTCAATTCGATCTAATCTGTATTTTTGGAAATATTGGGATAATAAAATTTTGAAGGGGCATATCTGCGGAATCGTTGGGTGGATTTTACCTATTCACGAATTCGGCCTTCGTAGTTAAGTTCCAAACCTAGAAAAGCACTGCCGTGAAGGCAGCATCTTTTGCGCGCATGTTAAATGGAGATGACCGCTTTGGGAACGAATCTGAACATCCGTGCAAAAGCTGCTTCCTTCACGGCAGTGCTTTTCTAGGTTTTTTTCGATGAAGTACTGGATTTCAATTAGATCTAATATGTATTTTTGAAAATATTGAGGAAATGAAATTTTGAATGGGTATATGTATAAAATCATTGTGTCCCAGCGGCCGACCGTAAACACAATAACTTTCGAAAGAAACAACTTAGAAACTCTATATTTCTAGAGAAGGTTTGGACCTTGATTACGAAGGCCGAATTTGTGAATGGGTAAAATCCACCCAACGATTCCGCAGATATCAATATTTCCAAAATTATCCAAAAGATTAGATCGAAATGAAATTAAGTACTCTATCGAAAAATGATAGTTTGAAGGTTCATACAGAATTCAATGAAGATAATATGATAAGAAGATCATAGAATATTGAATGTTTGAAAAAAAAATTTATTTCTTTCTTCGAATTGTTCTAATGACGACATTTTGCACGAGGTTGTCTTTCAGCATCTTTGAACTAGCTACGAAGTGTCTTCACGATTGAATCAGTATTTCTTGAGTTATGCCGAAAAAAACAACGATTTCGAAAAGAAAACCATGAAATTTTACATGTTTTCTTACAATATCTCCGAAACTGATACCCGTATCGGATTGAAATTTGGTACACTGCTCTCAAATGTGAAGTTCGAAGTATCTGCTGAATTGTTTCCGAATATTGTCAATAGTTTCGAAAAAAAAATTTTTTTCAAAATTGAGTGACCATACGATCATGAGGAAATTTGGATCAAAGTTGCGCGTCGTTATGCTTCAACTAACTACCAAGTTTCAATCCAATAGTTTCAATCGTTCCTGAAATATGAGGGAAACAAACTGAAAGTTTCAAACGTCTATAACTCCGAAGCCATTTGACAGATTTGGCCCATTAACGAAATTACCCGCGGCATTCCGATGCGCGAACTACCCTTGAAGGTTCAAGTCGATTGCTGGCTCAGTTCGACAGTTATCGTGTCCACGGCCGGCCGGTCGGACAGAATCGATTTTGACACCGGATTCGTCATCAGTGAGTCCAACCTAATCGTTTGAGACCATTTTCGCCTCAAAATTCGAAAATTACAGACATTTGGACAAAAAGATAGCACGCTGTTCCCCAAGAACATGCGCGCAAAAAATGGTCAGGCATACTATACTCTTGTACACGTTTAGGCATCGATGAAATAACATGGTCGATGTCTGCTTTTCAGAACTTATTCCGACCTACTCAAACATCGTGAATTAATGGGTTTGTTCTGGTTCCCAGTTCAGAACTGTTCGGGACGGTTCGAGTATGCGCGATTACGATTTTTCAGACTCAAAATGGCAATTGCGCATACTCGAACCGTCCCGAACAGTCCAAAGCTGATAACAGAAGCTTTGTTTTGGTTCCGACTTCAGAACAGTGTCTCCATTGTCGCCGTAATTACGGTAGACTCACCGTAATTTATGCGAAGGAGCCCAAAATCTACCGTCTACCGGAGAAGGGCAATTACGGTGACATATTCTACCGTAATTCCAATTTTACCGATTTTCTGGAAAATACTATAGAGAAAAACATGAATTCATTTCATTTCGTGGTGAAAATTAGAAATTAAAAACCGGCAGTTACTGAATGCCAATTTCATTAATCAAATATTCAGCCCAATTCAATTAATGTTCAATTTAATTCAATATTTTCGGAATTATCCTAAAATTTCTCGCAATTCTTGTATCACTTGGTGAATAGATAGATTGGCTGTCCTTAGGAATTAGGACATATATATTTCTTTTCTTGTTTCCTTAACAAGAAACCCTCGAATTTCGAGTATTTGAAAAATATCCGTTATATTCGGAAAGAGAAATCCACTTTGTCAAAATAATTCGCAGTATTAGGAAAAAGCTCACAGATCTTTGGCCTTTTTGCATAACTACCAGATATTTTTGAAGGGCTCGTGTTGGACGTATATTTATTATATCTCTTCAGGGTAAGTAAGGTGATAAACATCCAACCAGGTTTATTCTATTTTTCGTTTTAATCTAATGACTCTCCTTGTGAGGGCGTCATGAAACTGATATCGCAGTGTCAGTGTTAACTACAAAAATATCGTCGATCGATAATCGAACTCGAATCAGTTTGGATCGGATCTCCGTGAGGATTTGAATATAACGAGATTGAAGGGATGATGTTTTGATTGGAAAGCTGATATTTAGACCAATACAGGTTGTTCCTGAATTGGGAATACAAACGAAAAGGGGAGATTCCTTCAAAAAAAAGTCCAAAAAACATGAGAAACAATTCCCATATTATTGAAAAAATCTGATGTATCATTTCCTACCAAGTTCGTCAGTAAAATAGATTTTCACAGAATCAAGGAAAGTAGTTTTAAGTTTTGAAAAAACTTAATTCAACTGATAACGATGTTTCGCGGAAATATTTCCACTTCTTCAGGGCAATCATATATATCCGCGACACGTCGGCATCGGTTGAATTGAGTTTGTTCCAAAAAACCACTTTCCTTCATCCTGTGAAAATCTACTTTAATGTTGAACTAAGTAGGATATGAATTATCAGATTCTAATACCCATATTTTTGCATTTCATAGTCAAAATATGAAAATATAATGAGTGAAATTAATAACCGAATTCTTTCCAACCCAGTTAAGTAATGGGGAAAATCTTCAGACGTACAGATTTGTCACAATAGTATGAATTTATTCATCCAAATCATCATCACGAATAATGAAGGGAAAACGATTAAACAGCATCACAATTGATTAGGTTGAACAACTAAATTTAATGATTACGATCATTCCTTTTAATATGTTTCTCGATTTACAAGTGCTTCGAAATAGAAACCGCAATAAACATTTTCGCCAAAAGATACAAGCTCTCTTTTTGCGCGCATGTTCTAGGGGAACAGCGTGCTATCGTTTTGATCAAATGTCTGTAATTTTGGATGATTGAGCCGAAAATGGTCTCAATCGACTAGGTTGGACTCACTGATGATGAGTCCGGTGTCAAAATCGATTCTGTCCGGCCGGCCGGCCGGCCGTAGACACGATAACTGTCGAACGAAGTGAGCTAGCGACTTGAAACTTTCAGGGTAGGTCGCGCATTGGAATGCCGCGGTTAAGTTCGTTAATGGGCCAAATCGATCGAATAGTTTCGGAGTTATAGGCATTTGAAATTTTGAAGTTATTTATTTTTTATTTCAGAAACTACTTGAGCGATTGGATTCAAACTTGGCAGTTTGGTGGAGTATAACGACGCGCAACTTTGAGTCAAATTTCGTCAAGATCATATTGTCAATAAATTAAAAAAAAAATTTTTTTCGAAATTTTTTTACAAAAAAATTTTTTTTTCGGAAACCATTCATCATATCCAAAAAAAATTATACTCACACTTTGACCTTCTAATTTCACAGCAGTGTACCAAATTTCAGCTCGATACGATCATAAGTTTTGGAGATATCGGGAAAAAATATGTCAAATTTCGAGGTTTTCTTCTCGATATCGTTGATTTTTTTGGTATTACTCGAGAAATACTGATTCAGTCCTGATTAAACTTCACAGCTAGTTTTAAGATGCTGAAAGACAACTCTGTGCAAAATTTCGTGATAATCGGGTTATTAGAACAATTTGAAAAAAAAAATGTATATGATTTTTCCATCATATCATCCTCATTAAATTCTGTATGAAACTTCGAACTGTTATTTTCGATGAAGTACTGGATTTCAATTCGATCTGGTCTGTATTTTTGGAAATATAAGAAAAATAAAATTTTGATTGGGTACGCAGTCGGCCGTTAGGCCGACCGTAAACACAATAACTTCCGGAAGAAACGACTTAGAAACTCGATATTTGTAGAGTAGGTTTGGGGCTTAATTACGAAGGTCGAATTCGTGAATGGGTAAAATCCGCCCAATGATTCCGTAGATATACCCAATCAAAATTTTATTTTTCCAATGTTTCCAAAAATACAGATCAGATCGAATTGAAATTCATTACTCCATCGAAAATAACAGTTCGAAGTTTCATACAGAATTTAATGAGGATGATATGATGAGAAAATCATATAAATTTTTTTTTTCAAATTGTTCTAATAACACGATTATCACGAAATTTTGCATAAAGTTGTCTTTTAGCATCTTAAAACTAGCTGTGAAGTTTAATCAGGACTGAATCAGTATTTCTCGAGTAATACCGAAAAAATCAACGATATCGAGAAGAAAACCTCGAAATTTGACATATTTTTTCCCGATATCTCCAGAACTTATGATCGTATCGAACTGAAATTTGGTACGCGCGCACGTTCAAATTCGTTGCTGAAGCGGTCATCTACATTGAACATGCGCGCAAAAGTTGCTGCCTTCACGGCAGTGCTTTTTGAAATTTTTTGATCAAATAATGATTGAAAATTGGTCACCGTATTTCTACCGTACATTTCATTTTTGGTTTTCTCGAATCTACAGTAAAATACCGTAATTTGGAAGTGGCAACGCCGTAATTCCGCCCAGAGATGTTGGAGACACTGCTTCAGAACATCAGAACCAATTCAGGACTGTTTGGGACGGTTCGAGTATGCGCAATTGCCATTTTGGGTCTGAAAAATCGCAATCGCGCATACTCGAACCGTCCCGAACAGTTCTGAATTTGGAACCAAAACAAACCCTGTGCCAGAGCCTGTAGGATTGGTGCGGATTGAACAGTCTCCTCCGATCATTCCCCACATCTCTTCGGTGGTATTAAAATCCGTTGAACGAGTTGGCAACAGCACAACGTTAACATTAGCTTTTTGGAGAAAGTCCATGGTTCGACGAGCAAAATGAGTATTTTTCAAACTATATTTTCAGATTGAATAAAACCTTTGTTCCAGTAGACGTTTTACATTCTAAGGGCTAATTGCACCGTATTACAAAACCATAGATTAGGTCCATAAGCAAGGTTTTGGTACAAAATTATCTTGCACCGTCACGTAATCCTCGTTAAAAGGCCTTAACAGACTGTTATATTTAAGCCTACAAATTTGGGGGTTTAAAAGAAGGATTAATGGTAAGCTTCGGAATCTAACCCTACTTTCGAGCGATTTCGTACAAGTTTGACATTTTTCTGGACGTAACCTCCAGTTTGTTTACGTTTTTTTTTGTTTACATTGGACATTGATGGAGAACTCCTACGAGTTGATAATCAAATTTGGATTAAAAGTGGTTGATTTTCAGATGATATTTATGAAAAATGATATAGGGAGAAACTGGCATCAGTAGGCATTGATTCGTATGTTTTAAAGCATGAAGAATTAAAACCAGTATTTCCATTGAGTTCGTAAACTTAATGGTATTTCTATAAGCCTTCAACTATTTGAAATGAAAAAGTTACAATGATATGCTCATTTATTTCCAATAGCGAATAGCAGAATGAAATCGAAGACATATTTGGAATGAGAAAACATAGTTTCATGAAGATTCTTCAGTACTATTTCATTCAGTGATATATAACGTGGAAAGCTATCATGTACTACTTCATTATTGTGCAGGTGCTGTCTCTGTGCTATCATTATCCTCTATTATATACTAATTGGACTCAAAATATAACTACAAACGAATTAATGTGAAAGAAATTGCATCCTGGTGTTAGACAATCTTCAAACGTACACCTTTGTCAATCCATCCATGATACTTCAATATTTATATAGAATACTTTTTAGTCTGCGGATCCACATCAGAGTTTTCCTATCTTCGACCAAAAATTAACTCAATTCATAATATACTTATAATAATTTAATAGAAAGTCTACTCTTAGGTGAGCCGTTCCTTATCGGAAAGTTGTTTCGGATAAATCAATACTATTCATCTTATAAACGCCAGGATTGTAATTCCATGCAGAAACTTAAATCTTGAGATATTACAAACTATGAGTTTACTTGAGTATATGACTATAAATTTGAATAAGGTTTAAAGCCTGATGCAGAGGTAAGAGCACAGGTCTGTGGTAAGAGATCCCTATAATCTTAATGATAATAAACAAGTCAGGAACATTACATGCAATATTTTTATGGAAGCTATAAAGTCTGTCATATATATTTTTTCGTTGGGTTTTTCAATAGATGCATCTTGATTTTTCATAACTTATGGAAATATGGTGGTAGTAACCCATAATAATGGGTTTCATCTTTTGAATTAAAATATTTCTCCAATTAGGGTTAAAATAAACAACATGAAGCTAGTCACAAGTATCAATTCATGAGAAAGTAACCAGATTTGTAGATTAATTTTAATCTAGTTACATTCAGCCTCGGTGCAAGCCGAATATTTAAAGCAGAGTTTAATAAGTTTATCGTTGCTTAACTAACTGTAGCTTAAGACGAAAACGGTGCAATTGGCCCTGAGTAATTAAAATTTACTATTTGATCATGTTGAATCCCCGGCTGAGAGAATGATGAATTCTTCCGTGCTTCATTATGCGGTCCATTTTCTTCGCGATTTATTACGGGGATCGTCTGGAACGTTGAAAATATTGAATGGGAACAGAATCGGCCAGATTGTCCTGTCATCGACCCTTCTCGCGCAGTCCAATGGGAGCGAAGGAGAATGGAAACATTTCTCTGATGCAAATGACCGGGAAAAGATTTAGTTGGATAAAATTGAATAAGCGAATGAGGCGCGCAATGTTTACCTCGTAAAGAGCTTGAATTCCTTCCCCAGATTTATTATTTATCCTACTCAGTGACATCAGAAGTGTTGCACCCAGATTGAATAACTTCGTGAACGTTGTAGTAGTTTTACATCAAGAATGAAACTATAAAATGAAGGTGACCGCTTTGGCAATGAAATTGAACGTTCGCGCAAAAGCTGAATATTTTCCTTATATTACCGAAATCCAGTTCTCTATCGAAAAATTTTAGTTCGAAGGGTCATACAGAATTGAATGCGGATAATATGATTAGAATATCACAGAATATCGAATATCTGAAAAAAAAATTTTTTTTTTGATTGTTCGGATGATACGAATATCACGAAATTTCGTACGAAATTGTCCTTCAGCATCTTCAAATCAGATGCGAAGTTTCATCATGATTGAATCAGTATCTCTTGAGTTATACCGAAAAAACTACGATATCGAGAAGAAAACCTCGAAATTTTACAGATTTTTTTTCAATACCTCCAAAACTTATAGCCGTATCGAATTGAAATTTGGTACACTACTGAGGAATATGAAGCTCAAAGGATAAGCAGAAATTGTTCTCGAAAATGATTGATGGTTTCTGACAAAAATTCTTTTTTCTGGAAAAATTTCGGATTTTTTTCAAATCAAGTGGCCCTACGATCCCAACAAAATTTAGTTTGAAATAAGTTTCGTTATGCTTCAACTAACTGCCAAGTTTCAATCCAATCGCTTCAGTAGTTCCTTGAATATCAGTGAAATAACCTCAAAATTTCAAATGCCTATAACTTCGAAACCATTCGGCCGATTTGTCCCATAAAGTATATTTAAATTATATTTATATTATTATTATAGTAATTATATTCAACTTATAAAGCCAAAAGATAAACTTTTGAATAAAATCAATTTCATGTCAATTTTAAAAGTTCATTCTTGTTTTATTCCATTTCAAAGTTCTATATCTCTAAATAAACACCCTTAAGATACAGTTGCCTTAAGAGCCTGTGGTCCTCTCTGTGTTTCTTTACCATCATTTGTATATACACGCACCGTAGATAGAGGAAAGAGAAGATACCGCATTCCCCTTCATCCTTCACTCAATGTTTGCAGCCAACATCTCTTGTGTTTGTTGTCAAATATTTGTTTACATTTCTCCAAAGCGATCATTGGCGTACGCATCATAAGGTAGAAAGGGATTGGACTAGTTAACGAAATGATGATATAATTGTATAAAGAGATTTATACGGTGATAATATTGAGCAGTTCTTTGGTGGTATTCAACCCAGAAACATGCTTTTCTCATGCATATTACAAAAAATGCTTCAAGTAAGCTTCAGAATCTGATTTAGGTTAATGTTAGACAAAACTAAGAGTCTAATGAGTTTCTCTCCTGAAACCAAAATATTTTCATTGCTATGAATAAAATTCAGGAAGTGGATCGAATAAGCAACTATATTCAGATTGCTGGATGCTGGATAACGTCTTATATCAATGCATCCAAATAATTGAATGGTTTCTAGATAAATTTCATGGTCGTATATTGTTTATTTTTGAAAAGAGATAATTGTGTGGTTCCTTGAATTAATATAGGTATATTGAATACGGAGAATCCTCTGAGCTGATATCCAAGTAATAAAGAATACCTTTAAATATTGAACTCCTCTCTTGGACAATACAATATTTAATAAAAACAAAGTGTCCAATTCACCAAGGAAGAGACTATGCTTACTACTTCCTTTCAGTCTACAGATTCATAATATTATTGAAAAATTGAAAGGAAACTCCTCTCCTGGTAAAGATCAAGCCACGGGAATAGTCCATTATATTGTTGCTATGAGAAGATTTGCTTTATTTTCGAACAAAAGATCCAAGGACCTATTGAATAACTCATTAATAGCGCCAAATCTTACGTATATCATACCTTGTTGGGAAAACTTCCTAAACGACCTATTGATCCAAAATAATATGCTGATTAAGGATCATAAATAAATCTTTGAATAAATAAATATTGGTATCATTTTGTATTGGATCAAATTGTATATTTCAGGAGCAGGTTCTTAAATAATGTTAACAATTTTCTGTCATGTATACAGTCATAGTAGATATAATTGTTTATTGGAAACGAATAGTATATATCAATATAACAAATATAATGCAAAAAATCATATATAAGAGATGGTTTAAGAATAAATAGTTATATTATTGATGTCCGAATAATATCTGCATCCAAAATATTGACGACGTACGCCAATGGCGAGGAAAGCAAAATACTAACCTATGCACGGAACGATTATTTTCCTTTTCAGCATATTTACCACACACTACACACTTTACTGGCATCCTTAATAGTATATAATTGTATTACACTTGAAAATATTCAGCTACTTCGGTCTAAATATCACAAATAACTGAATATACAATTTTGACGTTTTGGAGAAATGTAAATATAAACACAGAGATGTTGGCCACGTTTTTCTGTGTTGTTTACTTCATCTTCTCTTTCCTCTATCTACGACACGCACACGAATTTCTGTCACTGACCACTGCCATTGCAGTACAACTAGTACATATATTGTATGTAATACTGCGAAAGATATTCAAAACGAATTTAAGATATTTCGAGACGGAGACGTATTCAATTGAATTATTTCAATAAATTATGATAACAGACTCCGAGCAGATACTTTTTAAATATTGAATTACATCATTTAATGAGCAGAGCCTTTTTCTTTTCGAATCCAATTGCCAATTTCTATTACTAAGCAACACAAAGCAACTGCGACCAAATTCATCGATCACTCAAGATAGAGGACGAACGAAATAATCAGAAATAACGGAAAATTTTCCCGCTTTTTCTCTGCCACTATAGTTGCCGACCAAATAAAATTTCACGATTATAATGGCCATGGTTTCATCGAGATAAGAGCCTCTAGGAAATTCATTACGGAATGATTCGATTCATCAAGAGCCAATTCAATTATTGGAGTTGGTGTTGGCAGTATTCTCTTCCCAATCGGGGAAAACGAAAAATGATTATTTTTCTTCTGCTCCGTGTAATATAGCAACTCATACATCACTCCGAACTTTGGGGCGCATCCCGCAAAAACAGAAACCAGATCCGTCCTGACCGCCCACTGTTGAATGAAAGAGAAATAATCGCATTTCTGAAAAATATGGTGAACCAGAACGGTATAAATCGATGGGTTTGAAAGAGAACACTAAATCAAAGTGACTTCGCAACAGAATGAAGCGAAATCCATTTTCATCTCCGAATAGCTGAACTGTTCGAGCAAAGCCCTTCTAACGCACTTGTTCAAGGGAGCAAGAGCTTCAACATTTAGCCGAAATGTCTGGATTATTCCAAATATAACCTGAAAATATTCTTTCAAGTTTAGTTCCTTTCGTCGCTCTGTAAATAGGAGAACTGAAGACCTGAAGGGCCTGAATATCCCATTCAGGGCGATGGTCCATTGGACGCGATTCGAGAGGCGGGATAGAAGACTAATCGAACGAACTTGCGCGACAATTCCAAATGAATTGAATAATAAGGTTTGTTTTGGTTGCGAAATTCAGAACTGTCCTAGAACAGTTCTAGAACTGCGTAGAATCGATACGCTGTTGGAGCCCGATTCTGAACTATCCTAGAACAGTTCTGAAAGCGATGAAACCAAAACACGATTTAAGTTCGGGTACTCATCCGGATTGTAGAGAAAGAAAAGCTTCCGTTTATGTTGACAGAAAAGAGGGATGTTAATCAGGTCTTATATATTGGCTGTGGTTCAACTAAAAATATGCGAAAGCCCTTGTCGCACTATGTTGATAATATATGAATATTTTTGGGGATACTTCCGCTAATTTAATTTTTTTTTTATAAAAATCGTTTTTCTGAACTTTCTTCATCACTTCAATTATATTTCAAAATGAACCAACAAATTATTGATTGATATAATAATGAATTTAATGATGAATGTATTTCAGATATGTGGAAGGAAGAGGGCTCTTGCATTCATAGATTTATTCAAGAAATAGACATCCCACCATCGTTGAAATGAAACACATCGGAAAGTCACCACTGAAGCTTTTGAAGGTTTGCGAGGTGGCTTCAACCTCTTTGGGAGAGTTTCATGTTTCGTCCCGGCTTAGTTTGGGGGAACTCGTCAGGGCATGCACCAAACTGAGCCGTTTACATGCCTTGTGCGGATCACAAGGAAGTGTACCAGACCGTTAGGGATGAGTGTACTTCCGAGATCTTGAGAGAATCTACCAGGGACAGCGTGCGCGCTAGCGCCCTCTGTACGTTGACCGATGATGTGGCCAAGCGTTACAAGCAGGAAACGTAGGGTACTTAAGACGCAAGGGATGGTACTGCGCGCGCGACTTAAGAAAGAGCTGAGGGAGGGCGCTCGCTACACACAGTTCTGGAACAGTTCGGAATCGATTCTGAAAATAACCAAAACAGGATTACTCAAGTCCTGAACCGGTCCTGAAATGAACCAAAACACAAAATCGCAATCGCGCATGCGGAACCGTTCCAGAACAGTTCTGAGCTCGGAACCAAAATAAACCTATAGGTTCCCTCGTCCACTGGAAGCGAGATTAGAAAAGAGTACCCAAAAGTATTCGATCAGCGCAATCGAATTCCGATCAGTTTGGATTTGTCACGCTTGCATGCTCATATGAAGAAGTATCCGACGCGGGAACGTTGTGAATAAACACATTTGTTGTAGTTGTTTATTGTTGGTGAGTTTGGGATAGATCAGATTCAAGTGTCAGTGGATGTTGTTTTTCACCTCAAACTCACAACACTCAGATCGCGACGTCGTGTAGGTGTGAAAGCCTCCCTGAAATTGGATTCTTCACCAATAATCGGCTGTATAGCATTCGAAAGATATTTAATCCTGCGTGTTTTGCTATTACCTCGGTTTTATAGCTCTGAGTAACTCAAAAAATATAATTAAATTTATTTTAGTTCCGAATTTTTATTATATGCTCATGAATATTATCTGTCACGCTTGAATACTCATCTGGAGAAGTATCCGACGGAAAACAGGACGTTGTGAATAAACAAACAAGTTGTCTCGAGAAAGATCCAAATTAGGATCAAAACGTCGACTGCCTAGAATTGATCAGTTCATTTGCATATTGCTAACATAATAGGACGATAAAGAAGTCAAATGTGGTAGTTATTCACATTTCACATTCACAATTTTCGAGGTTGAGTTCTCAATATCTCTCAGAGTCGGCCTGAATAATTGAGATATCATTCAGAGATACATCATCAGGTTTGAAGATTGAATATGAAGATCAATTTCAAAATGCACAAAATCCCCTAAACGTATTTGAAGTTTGGTCATCCAAATTTTCACAAAAGTACATGTACGATTGAGTTGAAATTCAGCACGATAGTGATGAGCTCTCATTCAAGCATCAAAATCATGGCTCATATGAAAACACTGAGTACCTATAATCGACACTCCAAATGTATAGTTCATTTCAAAATTATTGACATCAGAGCAGGCCATGAAAGTCTAGTCGCGGCTTTATTTCTAGTTACAAAAAGTAACTAACATTTTCTGTGTGTTGATCATAGATTGAAATATACAAATATAACCTATAAAATTATTTCTGAGGCAAATTTGATTTGAAATTGTTGAGAATATTTATAATACCCTGATGCTCTAAACCTGAACAGCGGCAGTATATTATTTTCATCATTGTTGCATTGACAAATTTTCAAACTTAGTTTCAAATGCCAAAAGGCATACAGCTAAACTGACGACTGAAAATACACAGCCACATCATTTCACAGCAGATTAATCATGGAAATTCAGGATTGTTGATGAAAATAGCGTGGAATGCTTCAACATAAAATCATTCAGGCTTTCGAGAAGCTCCAATTTTGAGATATCATTCATTAAATAATGAAAACTTAGATAATCAAAGATCACTTGAAGTTCCTGCTCAATAAAGATTTCACTCTTCAGCAATCTTTGTATTTCTGATGACTATTAGAAATTCATCCGAGTTCTAGCCCTGTGCTATTTTTTCCTCAGAATAAAAAATATAAAATAAAAATTATATCCAAACTGATATATTCATTGCTTTTTTGATTTTTGAATAAATAACGTCGTTTATGGTCTCTTTGAAGGTATAATCAGGTGGAATAGGTTTCCTTCCACTGCTAACTCCTGGCTGTACTGACTTGCCTTCTTTTTTCTTCAAAATTCTTTGGACAGTACTTGGAGAAATCTAAAATTTTAAGACTTATTTATTTATCAGAAAACACCTTGCTTGAATAGGCAAATGATTGGTTACCTGATAAACTAGCAAAACGCGATTCACTCT
Source organism: Myrrha octodecimguttata (assembly GCA_958510865.1). NCBI lineage: Eukaryota > Metazoa > Arthropoda > Insecta > Coleoptera > Coccinellidae > Myrrha > Myrrha octodecimguttata. Next base: position 13,685,985 of record OY294063.1, on the reverse strand, counting down.
AGCAGAAATATCTAATGAATCCGTGAAAAACTCGCATGAACACCGGTACACTGCCCCATGTTCTCTTGTAGTTAGGCGAGAGGTATCTTGATGATTTCCAGCCATTTTCAATTTGGTAAGGTTTAGGAAATACTAAAATCCAAAACTTATTTGTCGATTGAATCAACAACATACACAATCAGAAATAAATTCCAAATATTTTCCATAGAATACAAATATTTTCAGTAAGTTCACTCAAATTTGAAAAAGTCAGTATTATTCTCAATACCAACATGAATCCTGCAAGATAAATGTTACTCACTGGTCTATTACCAACATAATTTCGAGTTTCCACAGCCACCCGAGATGTCAATCATTCTGAAACGGACTATATGTAACAAATACACTAACAAAGCCATTATACTTAAGAGATACTCCTAAAAGAAACATCCAAATCCTGTGCAACAATTCTGAACATGCGCCTTTTTCCAAAATTTTTCAATATATTCGTGACTAAGCATTTTCTAACATCTCATTTGGAAGTGATGAAAAAATAGAATTGCTATGAAAACAATCATAAAGGTAGAATTGCGGTAAGACGATCACGAAAACTTTCGAGGAAATGAACCTTAAGTCCATTCCTGAACTTACAGAAAACTTTGAAATTACGATCTGAAAGAGCCCTGGAAGTGCCTTCGGAATAGTTCTTCTCTTCTTTTTGTTATTTGTCACATCACATTGTTTAATATTGTCTTTAATCTGATTAGAACAATCATATAATGTTCGCAGCAGTTGGGGAATTAGGAAGTTATAACGAGTTTATACCCGCAGTGTTCGGCCGAGTCAAAATTTACTGTCGCAATTTCCCAATTGGAAAGAACTTTACCCCGATATGACAGCTTGACACGATAGGACATTCCATTATTCATTACAGTGTTATCTAGACAGTCTACTTTGAATTGTCTGCGAAAACAGGGATTTCATTATTTCATCGTCTTTTTATGTTTTCGTCTTTCCTTCATAAAATACGCCCTTTGAAAATTTATGGTAGGTACATAATCGAATTTGTTTCCTATGATTCGCATTTTTGAGAACCGAGAATCGGTAACCTTGTCAGGAGCTTCGGACATGATGAATTCTGTGTTTGTTTACTCACGGGATTCGATCTGTTTTTTCTTATTTCCCGAATTTTTGCGTGCTCGTTTCTAGAAACAAATTAGGTAAGGATACATCTGGACACTCAGTATCGACACAAATGTATACATCAGTTACAATGGTGTAAACGCGTCTGAATGAAAAATAGTGTCTAGAACGATATCGCGATTACAGTCTAGGACAATAGACGACTTCGGCCCAAGTTGTCAACCCACAATTTTCTTCACAAATTCACGATCACTGGGAAACGGGAATTTCAGGACAAATTTGACATGATAAGGTTCGCGTTATTTATAAATATCCGCGAAAGATGCCTCGGCTTCTCAAACAAGATAATTCTCTCCAAATATAGGTTTTTGTTAGGCTGAAATTCAAGTTGGGATTCCTGATTTCATGTTAATAGTATCAAGTTTATAAAGGATATGTTCCGCATATAAACTTGGTTATTTCCGTTGCCGGTTTTCCGTTCTGTAAATATGAAATATTCGGTTGGTTCCCGAAAAAAAAGGTTAATTACGGAATATGATTGATGAAAAAGCAATCTTTCTGTCACAAGAACATAGACATATTAAGTCCATGATGTAGGTAAGTGTGCTCATCTGCTCATCTGTGATCATTTTCCCAATGATGACGTCACATTTTTCATTCAAATTCAAAGCACAGAATATATATTTCCTTGTATTTCAATCTTGCTGACAACACTTTTTTTTCAGATGAGCACACGATGTTTCGCTTACATCATGATTAAGTCTATGCGCCAGAACGATAGCAGTGGGTTGATTACCTGCTTGTAAAACCGGAGGTACTGGGTTCGAATCTCGGCGAGATTATGGATGTTGTGTTAAGTTCTTGGTGTAGGTAAATATTTGTGTGTCTATAAATAAAAAGTCTCTAGTTGGTATGAATCTGAATGAATGTCAATGTATTGGCGTCTGAATTCAAGATTGCAGCGACACGGTGGCCAGTTTTAGAACCTTGGATACAGACATAGATTTTGTTATGATAGTCGATTTTGTACTGTTTGTTAGTGTTTAGTTTGATAATTTTTGATTTCACGATTTATTTAAAGACTTTTATATAGGGTCTTTCAATAGGGACGGGTCGATGTTGGCAGCCTGTGGCGGCCATGTTGTTTTAACGTCGTCTTTCTAACCTATATTTTTTTATTCAGTTAGTAATGCCAAATCACCATGGCAATCACCTAACCGCCAAGTTTGAATCCAATCGCTCAGGTAGTTTCTGAAATAAAAAATAAATAACTTCAAAACTTCAAATGCCTATAACTCCGAAACTATTTGATCGATTTGGCCCATTAACGAACTTAACCGCGGCATTCCAATGCGCGACCTACCCTGAAAGTTTCAAGTTGCTAGCTCACTTCGTTCGACAGTTATCGTGTCTACGGCCGGCCAACCGGCCGGCCGGCCGGCCGGGCGGACAGAATCGATTTTGACACCGGATTCGTCATCAGTGAGTCCAACCTAGTCGATTGAGACCATTTTCGGCTCAATCATCCAAAATTACAGACATTTGATTTATTTCATGTCAAAATCGACCCGTCCTTATTGCAAGACCCTATAGTTGACGAGAGTATTACTGGGAGTACATATTACATTCTTATAAAGTAGGTATGTATCATTCTTAAATTTTATTGAGTGTAGCAACTCTGAAATTAGGGGGATATCTCCAAGGTTAAACAGTATTTTGATATTATTCATTTTCAGATCCAAATGGCAAGATTGACTTTGGTGGATTTTTTAGGCTGTCTTGAAAGTTGAAAAACAGATAGTATTGTAAAACATACTTTTTGGAATAATAGACAAATACTCATAACTTTACTATTTTTATAGGGAAGGACTAAATACTCAATATATTGTGAGTAAAATGAATACATTCACATGAAACTAATGCTACTTGTACCGTTAGCCTTATTCATTATGGATTGACAAATAAATTTTCCAACACTCATATGATTGGTCTTGAAAAAGCTGTAATAAATAAGCCTTGTACAACTTTGCTTTCATCGGCAGAAGCACTTTGAGCGAACAGTATTCATCACCATATATTTCCTTGTGGAGACTCTTTTTTTTCAATAGTCAGTTCTATCACTAAAACATTTACGTTGTTCCGTAATGATCAGTTCAACAGTTTTCAGATTTCTGGAAGGCATAGCATTTCTCTTAAATAAATTTCTCTGCTTTGATTATGGGCCTGGAAAAAATTTTCTTCATGAAAGTGATCTAATATTCCATGAGCAATTCGTGCTTACCTCTATAAAAATGATCATCATCGCTAAAATGCAGGTAACAGACTCTCATTAATAATGTTTGTTGGTTTTTATCGATTTTTCAACACTTTCAGGCCCGACTTCGAAGTCGGAATGTAGGAATCTATGGGAAGGGACATTTGAGTTTGCTTTTCCTCAGTAGGAGCACTTGTAAAATCATACAAACGCCAAGAAAAATGCATAAACTTTTTTCTGAACATTTCTTCTAACTTGTCAATGATAATGTCTGTACCTCGGGTCACTCGGATAGCTACCAGAGGGAGTGGCGCTTATCTTCATTCGCCAATAGATGTAAAAAATTTAAAGCTTGTCTAAATGGCCATAGTAGCCACGGACACTTAAAGGAATGAATGAATAATGAATTGATGGTAACATATCCATAGCATAGAACAATCTTTATTTACCTTATGATTCATAGACCATACCTAGTAATTTTTCCAGTATTGATTGTTGTCTCTTCTATGTTCTATGGATCATAAAGTGAATAAAGATAGTTCAATGCCATGGATATGTTACCAAAGAACATTGACTGCCGTTCTGGCGACAGAAAGAACGTTTTTTCATCAATCAAATTCCGTTATTAACCTTCTTTTCAGGAACCAACCGAATATTTCATATTTACGGAATGGAAAACCGGCAACCGAAATAACCAAGTGGATTTGCTGAACATAACCTATAAAAATTTGACACAATCAACATAAAATCAGGAATCCCAACTTGAATTTCAGCCAATCAGAGATGATCCTAACAAAACCCTATATTCGGAAGAAATTATCTTGTTTGAGGAGCCTATTAGGCATCTTTTACGGATATTTTTAAATAACGCGAACCTTATCATGTCGAATTTGTCCTGCAATTCCCGTCCCGCAGTGATAGTTAAGTTGTGAAGAAAATTGTGGGTTGGCAACTTGGACTGAAGTCGTCTATTAAGGTCAGAGGTGTCCCAATAAACCTTTCCAGACATAACCTGCGACACTTGTATGATACGTAAAAATGTATGGTACCCCGTTCACATTTCCTCTGCTAATACATACTGTGATAACACATATTGTTTGATTTAAAAAAAATGTACTGCCCATTCTCAGAAGAATACACATGCGAATTCGATTCTTCAGTGTAGTGAGAAGACCCCAACCAATAGCATCTGAATCCTCTCCTGGCTTCATCCGGCCCTGGCGTCAAGCCATCACAGTTCAACCGGAATCGAAATATAAAGTCTTGAAGATAATGAAAAGCGGTACGTATTAAGCAATAGCAAATAAGACGAAATAAGCTCAAAGTCGTTTCGCGAAACCGCATTTTCATTTCGGCCATCATAATTTACCCCATCTGAAATTCCCCCATTACACACAGCAACAGCGCAATTCTCCAGTTTTCCGTTTCCCTTTTATCGAATGGTTTCTTTGCCTTTCTGCAATATGCAATTCCTGTTGGCTGTTTCCGATTCGAATTGTTTCACGGTTATTGCGAACACAAGGTTGCTTGTTGAAAAGTGGATGGAATAAAGCAATCACTATTTCGCGAAAGTTTTCCGAAATGCTTTCAGTAAAATGGAAATTGGCTCAATCTCAAACAACGTGGTTTAACTGGCAGAAAGCGGTACAAAGAGGATTTGTTCATTTTCATATGCATTGCGAAGAGTTCTGTTTCATTTTGATATAGGAGTTCGGAAATCGAATAAAAAGTGTCTCGGTCGTTCAGAGGAACTGAAGGATTGGTGGGGAAAATGACGTTTAAATATCAAACAACGGTTTCGTGCAGATTTGTTTATTCCAGCAGTAAAATTACAGCAGAGTGAAGTTTAAATGATTTCATATAGCTCCAAGGAAAGCAATTATGAACAGGAATATTGACTATGGATGTAAAATTTCCAACATAGGCATTTTTAACAAGACGAACTCAACAAAAATTGAAGATTTCAATAAATATTATTTATTGGATAGAGTGGTCCGTCACATTGTGATATTTTATTTAAGAATAAAATGAAGGAAACTTTCTTGTTTCGTATCATTGAATTTTTCTACTATTTCTCAAGTTTTGTATCAAGATATTTAAATGTGTTCTGCAGACTCATTTTTTAGGAATTTCGAAAAGTGAGAAATAGGCGTGCCGAAACATTTTGAAATTTATTATATGCGAAAAAAACTTTATTTCGGTAATAAACTTGAATTGAGCGAAACTTAAAGCCATTTTTCTAATAGTATGCGAAACAGCACAAAGGTGTCATGGTGTCGGCTCTGACGCCAAGTAAACATTTCAATGTGTCTGTGCGTATCGAAGAATGTAAATAAAACATTAAATTGATTCGTGTGATAAAAATGAAATTTTGCATAAATGTTTGAGCAGATTCCAAACAAAAAAATAATAAGAGATAAGTGGTTAAGCTCGCATGACAACACCCGAACAACGTAGCCACGAATTCGCCACTTTATATTTGTGAAGAACACTTTGATGTGAGTATGTTGTCCTATATTGATAGGTCTTAAACTTGATTGACAACCTTGTGCAAAATTTCGAGATGATCGTGTCCACAGAACAAATTGAAAAAAAATTCAAATTATTATTTCCTAGAATATTCAATATTCTGTGATAATCTGATCATATAAATCTCATGAAATTCTGTATGAACCTTCGAACTATCATTTTTCGATGAAATATTGGATTTCAATTCGATCTTATATGTATTTTTGGAAATATTGGGAAAATAATATGGGTATATCTGAGGAATCACTGGGTGGATTTTCACCATTCACGAATTCAGCCATCGTAATTAAGGTCCGAACCTACTCTTCAAATATCGAGTTTCTAAGTTGTTTCGTCCGGAAGTTATTGGGTTTACGTTCGGCCATTAGGCCTCGACTCGATATTTGTAGAGCAGGTTTGGGGCTTGATTACGAAGGTCGAATTCGTTAATAGGTAAAATCCACCCAATGATTCCGTAGATATACTCACTAAAATTTTGTTTTCCCAATACTTCCAAAAATACAGATAAGATCGAATTGAAATCCAGTACTTTATCGGAAAACCCTAGAAAAGCACTGACGTGGAGTCAGCAGCTTTTGCGCATATGTTCAAAGGATATCACCAAAAGTGAACATGCGCAAAAGCTGCTTACTTCACGGCAGTGATTTTCTACGTTTTCATAAATATTTCTTAGCAATGAATTCATTACTTTTAAACATTACTTCATCATTTCACCACGATAAATTCAAGGAAGAAAATGTTTTCCGTCCAAATCGTGAAAGTTATGGATCAACCAGAATATTTCCGCAATCTTATTCAAATATCACCCCTTCCAAAAATAATCAGAGTTTGTTATTACAATTTTCGAGACTGAGCAAAGGGCGCATATTTCTGGAGTGAATGTTCACATATAAGTGGTCATAATTTTTTCTTGAAAATCAGGTCGTAGTTACGAAAATAAAATAAAAATAAAATAAAAATGTACAATTCAAATCTGATATTTCATACCCATTTTTCGTAGAATTACATCAGTTTTAGAAAATTTTTTCATACATCCAAGAAGCAGAACTCATCAGCAATGTTCAGTGAAAATCATTTCATTCCGAATCAGTACCAATACAAAGACATGTTATCCAAAAGATATTTTTCGCGAATTTACAAAATACCCATGATCTCAAAAACGATGAAAATCTTACCTAGAAAATTTTCGATATACTGAATGGTCATGACCTAGTGTATCACCATTTCAAATATTGTTTAAGGTTTACCGGACACCTTGTATATATCAATAGGGTATAAAGGAGCTTAATCAACAACAGACCTCAGTTCTATCGAATTCCAATAGGTCTCTTGCATGATTTTTTTTTATTTTGGGAATCAAATATTCTATTCGTAAGACTACTGAAAAACTTTAACGGCCGACAAAAATGTCAATTTTCAACGAGAAAATGCTCTTTTAAATTTGGTTCCACATATCGGCTGTTTAAACGGACAGCGTCGGCTGTATCGGCTGAATCATGGAATAACGAGTGACGTAGAAAGCGATCTGACGCGTTTTTTCTGCTTCAACCTTCAGTCCCAATTTAGCCATTTTCAATACCGAATTATTCAAAATTCGCGAGTTGTTGAAATGTTTGATAGCATACATTATGATTTTGAATCGATATAGAATGAGAAAAACATAAAAAAACGCTGCAAATTTTACACAAGGGTTTATTATTTTCTCAGTTAAATAACCCAATATACCATTGATATCTTAAAAAACTTATATATTATGCATAAATCATTGGTTTCTCACAGCACAGAAACCAATTCCATAAAATAATTCATGCGAACATAGAAATCTCAATAAATACACTAGTATAATTGAATAACATTTCCACATGCAGAACGCTAACTGAGTAGCAAAATTTAAAAAAATATTTTGAATGAGAAGAGAAGTTCCACAGTCGTTTCACTTCTTTGAAAATAAAACTATTTTCCACAATTATTAAATTTCGTGTCGGTATTCTACAACTAAAAATGAACTTCAAATCAGATAGGGTTTGCCCTTTTTGAGATATTAGGGAAATAACCTCAGTATTCAAAATGGTCACGAAATTTTTTGCCAATATCTGCACAAATGAATATCGATCAAAACTGAAATTTGAAACACTGTTTCTAAATGTTGACTCTGAAACCTGTACCAAATTTCATTGAACTTTGATGAATATGTATTCGAAAAAAAAAATGTCGATTTTTCCACTATACAATTCTCACGAAATTTTGCATTAAATCGAGTGTCTATATTTCACAATTAGTCATGATGTTTCAATCCGAACGCGTTCGTTTTTCTTGACACTGAGGAAATAAACTCAATCTTTCAAACTAACACCAATACGTAAAACAAAAATCAAGACTTTTCGCTAATATCAAATGTGTAGATGTGATTTCTACTAGGATTCAACTTTGTTCTAAAAAATATTAATGAAATGAAAAGAAACTCAATCTTCCTGTGCAATTGATCTGAAAAAATACATTTTTCCACAGCAGATATCCGATTCACTTGATTCACAAAGTATTCACCACACAAACTGAAAAACTAAAGTTATTTTCAATAACATTTCTGCATTAATTAAATATATAGTGAACCTCATCAGGTTGAATTCGAAAGAATAATTCTAGATTATAAATTTCGTTCGTTGTTATCGTTGTCAGATACACTCAACCAAGAAGGTGTCAAATCCGAAAGTCTGTTTGATGTAAAGACGTGAAATTCAAACAAGTAGTTTGCCGACAACCAGATGACGATACATGCGGTATATTTTTGTCTACGATCCCTTGTCTTAGGTCTAGACCCGGCACAGTCCCCATTCAGAACAGGTAGACAGATGATCGGCTCCTAACTTCAGTCTAATGCTCCAACCCTCAGTATTAGATTCTCGATAATCGACAATTGATGAGATTTGCGGTTTGTTATTGATTTTTTTGCATATTATATCCTCCAATTTGATTTATCATATGAATACCCATTATTTTTTATTTTCACGCTTATTTCAAACTATCAGTACGAAAGATTTTGGATTTCGATTGAAACCAGTAACGGATATCCACATGTTGACGATAATCGTACTACGCAAACCGAAATTGATGGAAACCTCCGATCAACCGAATTTTTTGGAAATCTGCATTATTTTGAATTACGCTACTTAATTCGCGTTCTGCATGCAAAAGTGTTATTCAGTTATAGAAGAGTATTTATTGAGATATCAATGTTTCAAATGAATTTTTTCATGGAATTGGTTTTTGTGTTCTGAAAAACCAATGATTTATGAATAAAATAAAAGTTTTATTCAAGATATGGATGAGCTTCATGGAGAAATTTAATCTTAAATCCCGTAATCCGCGGGGTGATTTCTATAAATAATAATTTGACCCGATTTTCACTAGTTATGATTAAGATATTGGAAGAGAAAACCCAAAAATATTCATTCTGAACTACTTACGATTATGAAATTGTCAAGAACATCGATGGGGCATTTGCAAATTGTGTTTATAAAATAATAACGCATCCATTGAAAATTTCTCGATATGTGTTGAAAATTTGGTAATCAATATTTTCATCTACTTTTAGATGTATGACTCTGGATCAAAGGTAAACCGATTATTTCAGTGAATTCCAATCTTAGAACCGAATGCGATGATGTCATTTTCGACATTATTGGAAATTTGTACCGTTTTTCTTTATAACTCAGGAACCACTGGTCGGAAATCATCCGGATGAAACTTTTTTGGTTTAGTTTTGCAACAGTAATCAACTTTCAGAGTTTCATGAAAATTCGGTGGTAAGTTTCCGAGAAATAATTTTTTTTCCCCCCATCCCCCCATTTTGAGCCCTTAGGGTACACCGATTCTGCTAAAAAGCTTGGAGGATCAATCCCGAGCGACACACGATTTTTCCACCAAGTTTCACTGATTTCGGTTCAGTACTTTCTGAGAAAAGCCCCGGACAACGGACGGCGGACGGACGGATTTTTTTTTATTAGTTTATTCAAATCTACATACTCCAAAACGTAAACTGTGAAATTTTCAGGGGGGGTTAAAAATTTTTTTTTTTGGTCGATCACTAAGGTTTATTATTTGATTTTATCAAATAATAATCCAATATGATAATTCGTGTTACATGCAAGAGAGCTATTATTGCACGTTGAAACCAGTGAAGTCAACAGTTACTCATCCATTCGCTAACAAAAGTCGGAAAAATGTTCATACCGACCAGGTCAATCGGAAAACAATGTGCGAAGATTATTCTGCCATTTTTAACGACACGTCGGCCGTACCGACATGTCTGGGGGAAGCAATCATTCGAAAAATTCGCGGAAAACTGTATTTTCCCCCGATACGGCCGATGAAACGTACGGGGGCGAACGCTGTTTATCACGGAATAAACGGGACGAACTATGGCCATTTCGCATCTGCATGCCCAACAGCCGACAGCCTGCAATATAAATCTGTATCTTTTACGGTCGGCAAAGTCCGAAAGGGGAACCAGATTGTGGCCCCTAGATTTTTGAGTGCGGTAAGATGCGAAAATAATGTACACGTCAATCATAAAACTGATATGAAATGTTGTCGGATGGTTTCCCCGGCACGGAGCATCCCAGTTCACACGTACTTTTTTTGGCGATATATAAGGTTCTTTACGACCTTTACACTGTATTACGAGGGTGTTCTGGAAATGTTATCGCCCTTAACGGGCATTTATGTATCGGATTATGTTCGCGATCTTCCCCACTTTTCATCGAACAGATAGCTGCTGTTTCCCTCGGAATTCATTGGGCTATGTTCCTGTCTTTTTTATATCGCGGCTCAGGGATCCGGCACGGAAGGTTTTTAAATTTATTGTGAAGTCCCCATATCTACACATACCGGGAGTCACAGGAATCAGGCTCAACCCCGAAAGGATCGAAATGGAATTTCGGACATGAATACTATAGATTGTTTCCAACTTTTCAAGAACAATTAATTTGGAAACGATCCCTCTGATTTCAATGGAAAATCTTACAGACCTTAGAGTCAGTGTTCAATCATTGTTTGAATACTGTGTTCAATTTCAGTTTGATCCGATATTTAATTTCGAAAACATTAGGAAAAAATATGTCAAATTATTTGGTTTTCTCCTCGATAACGCTCTCATTTATGGAAGGACTCAAAAAATACTGATCCGGTCATAATGAAATTGAGTAAGTAGTTGGAAACTAATGATGTACTTCTGCCTTACGGTTGAACAATGACTGTGTAACATCAGCGCAACTATGGTCAATTTAGGGTGCGACTGTATTTTAATGGATCATAATATTGGAAAAGAATGGAGAATCAACATTTCCAATCCATTTGATTTCAAATAATAGAATATACAGGGTGAGTCTTTATGTTGTACATTAATTTCAACCGTAGATTCCTCTCATCAAATGGAACACTTTTTTCATTTACTATTCTTCCAGATTCGGCTCCAGTAAAAAGATACAGGTTGTTTAAATTAAAAAAAAAACAGTTTTTCTTTTCTAGCTTTGATATGGTAACTCCGAATGAGATGAATTTTGGTGTGAAGTTTTCTATAAATATGACACATATTCTTCAATAATCACTTTCATCCTAATTCAAATAGTTTCCGAGTTATAGACTCAATGATACATGAAACTATATGAAAATGGCATGAAGATTGCAGATGAAGTTTATCTTATGTCTTAATAAGAATTTTCAATCATTTTAGAATACTTAATTATTTCTTATTATTTCTCCTTAAACACACCGTTTTGGAGATATTCAACGTTTAATGTTATAAGATCTGCTAAAAATTCGAAAAATTACCTCATTTTCATGGATCCCTCACTGAGCTAGTAAAGGCGGTAAATAAAGTACTGTCTACGCTTATCCGGACCATAGAATACACAGAAATATTTATCGATTTCGCATAGAAATAATGTACTTATATTAGGTCAATGCTTTTTCGTGATCAGGCCACAGATACGGAGGATTGGTCTCCATGGCTATTACCTTGACTTTCCATAGAGTTCAATTAATGTGTTTAGATTAGTTGCTTGATTTCAAATAATTATGTATGAATTTTATGAAATTAAGAATAATTATGTAGTTTTGAATATGAGAGTGGGCGAGGATGGAATTGTATATAATTTTGCAGTGAAATGATATTGAATATCTCAAGAATATCAATTGGAAAATCACAATCACAATCTCAAGTGGTGAATAGCTAGAAATTGTTGAAAGTGGGGTTCAGAACACAGTTCAATTCTTCGAGATGACATAAAGGAGCGATTTCAAATGAAACGTTCAAAGATTCGTGGTAACAAGAATCGACATTTTTCAATTCATCAAATAACTGAGATCAAAATTACGTAATGAAACGAACCGGTACAATACGGAGCAATACAGAATTATAATAAATCTTCCTCATCTTGAAAGCTGGAATACGATCCTTCATGGATATCGGAACTAATCGAGCTTCAACATTTGCGTGGATCTATTGTAGGATCCACGGGAAATGCGCATTGAAACACATTGAATTATGAGAAAATCAAAACTACGCTGTTCATCCTCTGGTGATTTATGGGTTTTCAACGGGAGACGGCGAATCGATTCGGATCTCCTCAAACGGGCGGTATGAATTTCCCAATTTGTCAGTCATGCTCCAATTTTGCCGGGATGAAGTTGGCCAAATTGATTTTCGTTAATCATAAACATGACAGGCTTCATACAATTTGAATAAATATTGTTCAGCATGCAGAGCCTTAATTTCATCCAGATCCGGTGGCAGCATTCGCGCCCTCATAACAAATGATAGATAACTGAACGATCAGTAGCGTCACATAGATTATTCACCCAGAATATCGAGGAAAACATTAAAAAAAGACAATGAGGGGATAAAATTCACAAAAGCAGCTTTTGAAAAGGAAGGATCTAGAGTCTTGAAATTTTCAGGTTAGGTTTTGATCCTGAATATATCGGCTAAGTTAATGGACCAAATCTGCTGAGTGATTTTTATGTAACAGAGATTTGAGAATTTGATTTTTCAATAACTCGAAAAATATTTATCTGATCGAAATGAAACTTGGTTGGAAGATGAAAAGTGTCAATAAGAAGAATTATCCATGGAAAAATTAAACTGACTGACTTCACGTCAGTGATTTTCAAGGGTTTTTTTCTTCTGAACATTACCCATTTCACGAATACCGTTATAAATACTTGAGAACCAATTTTTCTACTTCATTGATTTCCATTGCAGCGCTTACGTTTTCAAATTCCTACTCGATTTTTTCATGAGACTTGAGGAAAGTTCTCACAATTATGAAATCGATACCTTTTCTAGGAAATTTCTCGAAAAAACTGCGGGTGGAATTAGATGTTGATTTCTTTTTTCCCACTTAAACTATGATTTTTCGATTTCTGATGAATTTGCTAGAGTGAAACTGAATGAAAAATCGTATTCTCTTTGGATAAAGGTTACATTTATCGCTATACGTTCTGTCGTCCCAGAGATTTGCTCTCTTGTCTTGTCTTGAGTGATATCTGAGAACCATGGGGTTTTAGAAAAAAAATCTATTACATTTCTTGTTTGGAATCATTATGAAAAGAAATCACATATATTACATATGTGATCTTCGGTATATTCGTATTCCTTTGGATATCGTGAAATCGTATAAATGTCATCTTAGTAGGGTTCAAGTAGTGTGCATGATCAGAAAATAAACCCTTGATATTTTCAATACGATTTTCACATATATTTTCGACAGAATTATGAGAAGTCCCGAAAATCAGAGATGCAATGTCATCGGAGAAAATGGAGCAATGAAGCCCATGGGTCAATATCGTCGAACTGATTAAAATAAATAAATTAAAATGAAAGTTCATCTGCACACCAAAGGTTCGTTGACCTTTCGTTGGAAAAAAAATCTCGACTTTCGAATGATTTTCCGTTTGAAGAAAGAAACAAGAGTCGAAGGCAGGGTCAGCCGAGTAGGTGTTCGGGCATTTTTCAAGTGATTCACGTATTGGTTTCATTGCAATGTATAAATTGTGTGCAGCTGTATTCTGCCTAAACAAAATAGTAACCTTATCTGGAGATAATTTTTTGTTGCTGAGAGGTTAGTAGGGTAGAATAGTAAGTAATAAGTAAAAGCTTATCTTAAGCGAGATAATCTATTAGGACTAATCAATCAAATTAAAAAAAAAACTTAAACAAGAACTTCTCCAGTATATATTTGAACACAAAACTTGTGAGACCCTGGGAAAACTAAGTGTTTTTATTTTAGAGTAGCAGCCTTGTTGCTGATTGCAGACATTCATGCGAGTTTCTTTCAGTATTGATTTTCCACAAAATCTGCACGGATCGATAGCCACTCTTCCATACACTTCGAATCAACATTCGAATATATTCCTCTCTCATTTCCAAATCGATTCGAACTATATGCAGACCCTTCCATATGAAATATAAAGTGCCTCAGATATTCGTTTTAGTCGTATTTGAAATAATGATAAAATCCTGTCACGAACTGGAAAATTTACCTCTTTTGAAGGCTCTAATCCAATCTTTGACGGTCGCATACGGAGAAAATTGATCGCCAAGGGTAATGAGTACAGTTCGGTAAACCAACTATCCTTTCAACCCCTTCAAACAAAGGTACTTGATAATGGCGCGATATTCCAATTCTTGGATTTTCCCAATTCTGGCAGACACTTCTTTGTCTGGATCCATTTCGTAGGTTCGGGGCAAGACATTTTCAGAGGAATTACTTGGAAACTCGCAAATTATGAGGTATGTTGCCGAATGGTTTCGGGGACACAAGCATTGGAAATTTTACTTTTCCGTTATTTCTAGACGAATCATTGTCATGTATTCATACAATGAATGAAAGAAGTGGGTCATTGGATAGGAATTCAAAGTTTATCCAAGTACCGAATATTTACTAGATTGAATCTTTACTCTTGAGAATATTGCGTTCATTTTCAAAACCTGTAGGTGTCTATAAACAAGTTAGTTTTTCAGTGGAGTAACCGAAATATGAAAATATATGATTTCTCCTCTTGACATACAAAATATTGTCCAATTCACTTTGAGTACTTCAGTGATTCCCAAAATAGAAGAAGCATCAATCGCACCCGGTTCCTTCGCCATTTTGCACCCCTGAACTCTTCGGCCGGACAAGAAATTTATCACTACGATGGTCAACAGTAGGTTTCTTAATTCCATAACATAGTCCATTCTATTCCCAAATCGAATTTCGCGACAATCTAGCTGTGGGGTCTTCGTTCAATAGATTTCTTGATAGAGACCTCTATCGCTAATAGACCTATTGAGTAAGGAGTGAATCAGAGCAGTCCTGACCTAGGAAACTAAAAGGCCGGACGCTAATAGGACTTACCTGAGTAAAAATCAAAATATGAAACTACGGCTATATGGACCGTCAGAAGTTTGCAAGTTTGCGAGTATTTTCATAGCGGGTGATTTGAATATGGAAATGGTGGACAACAACAATGTCAAAACGAGGCTATTCTTGTTATTGAATCATTTTTCTGTAAAAGCATAAATTTGTGAATACACAAGGGTCAACTGATCATTCAAAGAGTGGTTCGGACAATATATTCACTAATTATAATGTCTTATCACCTGTATCAAAAAAAAATATACTTTAAAAATCGAAAAGAATAAAATGAGCCGTTTATCGAAAAAATATTTATTAATTAATAAAATACACTCTTTTGGAATTTATTTCTTGAGAATAATGTTGTCTAAATGTTTTTCCTCGCGTTCGCTACATTTATTTAATCTATCATTAAAATTTCTGATGAAAGATTGGCAGATAGACTCCGTGATGGCTCCCATTTCGTGGCTAATAATTTGGTTTAAATTGGTCCAGGAAAGTTGGTTCATTAATGTAGACTTTAGATTTGAAGAAACACCAAAAGAAAAATCCATAGGAGTCAAATCAGGACGGCGTGGCGGCCAATTTATGACACCTCTTCTTGATATTAATTTGCCTGGAAACATTTCACGAGCACGTGGCAGAAACCTATTGGACGTAGGTGACGTTGCTCCATCCTGCTGGAACCATGTTCTTTGATTACAGCCAGGAAAAGTTTGCAGTTCAGGCAACAAAACTCATTTAAAATCCTAACATAACACTCTGTATTCACTGTAAAAGCACTTCCCCTTTCATCTTCAAAAAAGTAAGGATCGATGACCGATGACATTGCAACCCATTCGGTCACTTTTGGCGAATGAAGGGGTTTCTGATGCTGATGCTTACATTTGATTGCACTGCAATAGCAACAGTTATGGTTGTTTACGAGCCTATTAAGATGAAAATGAGCTTCATCGGAGAATAAGATGTTGAATGTTTGTAAGCGCTCCATTGCTTGGTTTACGAATTCTAGCCTCTGAATGGCATCCTGGGGTTTTTGGTCTTGCACCAATTGAATTTTATAGGGGTGCAACTTAAGATCTTTGTGCAAAATGCTGTGTAGCAATGATCTATTTACTTACAAAGTGCTTGCACGCTTCCGAATGGAGAGGTAGGGATCATCACGAACAGACTGATTAGTCCGTTCCACGTTTTCTTCCGTTCGCGATAGTTTTAGTCGTGCGGATTTTGGTTCACCTAGTCTTGAACCGGTCTCCTCAAACTTTTTAAAACAAATCCGAATGATTGGAATGCTTGGTGCATCATTTAAGTGACGTAAACCTCGAACATTAAAGAAATTTCTTCACGCAAGAGTCGCAGAAATACCGTTGTTGTAAAATTTGGGCACGCGCAACGCGCAGTCCGCTCTCGCGAAAGGCTCCATAGCAACTAAATTCCCAAAAGCGAGACTACCGATTAACATAAACCTCGCGCCCCTCAGATGCTTTGCGTGGACACAGTAAGCTAAACTAATATAATATTCGTTTTGAGACACCTTGTATTACAGTACCATTACGATGAGAAGACAACACTCGGTTCACGTAGCTATCTCACAAGACGGTAACGTACTACAACAATATACTCACATAACACAAAGACGAATATCTGTCGATAAATCTGTACAAACCTCAGAATACCTCTGAACGCCATTCATATCGCTCGAGTTTCTGTTCATTCGAAGGTTGAGGTTCGTGAGGTGCTTCTGTGATGGCGCTGTATAATTTTTATACTCGAGGCAAGTGATTCACCCGGTAATAAGTTTCTAGAAACCTCTCTACGTTTTTCAAGGTCGTTCGAATGATCTGTAAAAGTGTGAAACTGTAGTTAACGAAGCCTTGGACAGCGCTTCTTAAGTGTAGTGCCTTTGATTAATTGGATGATTAATACAAATCAAGGGGGAATATTTAGTGATTTGTAGTCAGATATTCGTCCTTGCGTAATGTAAGTATAACATATATTAACACTAGACGTCTTTATTCTTCATGAACCATATAAAACTCAATAAAAGTTTTTTTCGACCTTAATCGATTCATCAAAATGCCCTCAAGGACATGCATGCCTACGCCCCTGAAAAAGGGCGTCGAACATGTTCGCTGGTCGGAGTGATTCGACTCCAGTATTCCATTTTATCTTGGTACCTCAAGGATTGGCGAAAGAAGAAGGGCGATACTCCCTTTGGTGGCCATCCGAGTAACCCGAGGTACAGACATTATCATTGACAAGTCAAAAGAAATGTTAAGAAAATGAGAAAGTTTGTGCATTTTTCTTGGCGTTTGTGTGATTTTACAAGTGCTTCTACTGAGGAAAAGCAAACTCAAATGTCCCTTCCCATTGATTTCCAAAACCCGGTGAAAAATTTCGAGTTGGGGTGAAAGAAACTTCCTTTAACAAGTCGGGCCTGAAAGTGTTGAAGAATCGATAAAAACCAACAAACAAGATTTATGAGAATCTGTTACCTGCATTTAACCGATGATGATCATTTTTATAGAGGTAAGCACGAATTGTTCATGAAATATTAGATCACATTCATGAACACAATTTTTTTCCAGGCCCCTAATCCAAGCAGAGAAATTTACTTAAGAGGAATGCTCTGCCTTCCAGAAATCTGCCTATTGAACTGATCATTAGGGAGCAACGTCAATGTTTTAGTGATAGAACTGACTATTGAAAAAAAAAGAGTATCAACAAGGAAATATCTGGTGATGAATACTCTTCGCTCAAAGTGCTTTTGCCGATGAAAGCAAACTTGTACAAGGCTCATTTATTACAGCTTTTTCAAGACCAATCATATAAGTGTTGAAAAATTTATTTGTCAATGTATAATGAATAAGACTTACGATGCAAGTAGCATTCGTTTTACGTGAATGAATTCATTTTATTCACAATATATTGAGTATTTAGTCCTTCGCTATAAAAATAGTAAAGTTATGAGTATTTGTCTATTATTCTAAAAGGTATGATTTACAATACTATCTGTTTTTCAACTTTCAAGACAGCCTAAGAAATCCACCAAAGTCAATCTTGCCATTTGGATCTGAAAATGAATAATATTGAAATCCTGTCTAACCTTGCAGATATCCCCGTAATTTTAGAGTGGCTACACTCAATAAGATTGAAGAATGATACATACCTACTTTATAAGAATGGAATATATACTCCCAGTAATACTGTCGTAAACTATAAAAGTCTAAAAAGTCTTTGAATAAATCGTGAAATCAAAAATTATCAAACCAAACAGTACAAAATCGACTATCGAAACAAAATCTATGTCTGTATCTAAGGTTCTAAAACTGGCCGCCGTAGCGCTGTAATCTTAAATTCAGACGCCAATAGTTGATTCAAGTATTTGAGCGCTTAATTCTGAACCGTCTCCGATAAATTAAACTCCGTGAACAAGAGATTTTGGAGGGGGACACCTAATTTCAATATTGATATTTCAGCTTCGTCAGTTCAATTAATGGCGCGTCTTGAATTATGCTGGATATTGCCGAAACTCTGAGAGGAAGAAGAATTTTCTTTAGACGGGAACAATGGGATCGGAGAAGAAATGTCAGGGAGGAAAGGTGTTAATTAATTTTGTTTCCGTGCTTGTGTTACGGATCTTTTTGCGTTTACTTAAATGGAAGAATATTCGAGGGAGTCGTTATGAGTACCAGATGGTGGATTCAGCCAGTGTCTTTATACAAGAGGAATGTCATTATAACTGAAGTTATTTCGATCATCAAGTAAGAAGAATTTCAGCGAATCGGACAATGAATATTGGATCGAGCTTATATTTGATGGAATGTTGTTGAATATTGACGTTATAATCTTTACCGACTACAGTGGATGTTTTTGATGGATAGTTTTAGAGAAAATGGGCTTCAGAAAAAAATTGGCAGCATTTTGAAACTCTCAGTTAAAAAAAATTTCAGAAAGCACTGCCGTGAAGGCAGCAACTTTTGCGCGCATGTTCAATGTAGATGACCGCTTCAGCAATGAATTTGAACATGCACGCAAAAGCTATTGCCTTCACGGCAGTGCTTTTTGAAATTTTTACTGATAAATTACTGGATTTCAATTCGATCAAATCTGTATGTTTGGAAATATTGGAAAAATAAAATTTTGAATGGGTATATCTACGGAATCATTGGGCGGAATTTACCCATTCACGAATTCGACCTTCGTAATTAAGCCCCAAACCTACTCTACAAAAATCGAGATTCTAAGTCGTTTCTCCCGGAAGTTATTGTGTTTACGGTCAGCCTAACGGCCGACTGCGGATACACAATAACTTCCGAAAGAAACAACTCAGAAACTCGATATTTGTAGAGAAGATTTGGACCTTAATTACGAAGGCCGAATTCGTGAATGGGTAAAATCCACCCAATGATTCCGTAGATATACCCAATCAAAATTTCATTTTTTCAATATTTCCAAAAATTCAGATCAGATCGAATTGAAATCAAGTACTTCATCGAAAAATAACAGTTCGAAGTTTCATACAGAATTTAATGAGGATGATATGATAAGAAAATCATAGAATTCTTTTTTTCAAATTGTTCTAATGAAACGATTATCACGAAATTTCGCATCAAATTGTCTTTCAGCATCTCAAAACTAGCTGTGAAGTTTTATCAGGACTGAATAAGTATTTCTCGAGATATACCGAAAAAATTAATGATATCGAGAGGAAAACCTCGAAATTTGACATATTTTTTCCCGATATCTCCAAAACTTATGATCGTATCCAACTGAAATTTGGTACACTGCTGTGAAATATGAAGCTCAAAGTGTGAGTGGAATTTTTTTTGGATATGATAAATGGTTTCCGAAAAAAAAAATGTTGGAAAAAAATGTCGAAAAAAATTTTTTTCTTAATTTACTGACGATATGATCCCGACAAAATTTTGCTCAAAGTTGCGCGTCGTTGTACTCCACCTAACTGCCAAGTTTGAATCCAATCGCTCGAGTAGTTTCTGAAATAAAAAATAAATAACTTCAAAAGTTCAAGTGCCTATAACTCCGAAACTATTTGACCGATTTGGCCCATTAATGAAATTAACCGCGGCATTCTGATGCGCAACGTATCCTGAAAGTTTCAAGTTGCTAGCTCACTTCTGTCGACAGTTGTCGTGTCTACGGCCGGCCGGACAGAATCGATTTTGACACCGGATTCGTCATCAGTGAGTCCAACCTAGTCGATTGAGACCATTTTCGGCTCAATCATCCAAAATTACAGACATTTGGACAAAACGATAGCACGCTGTTCCCCTAGAACATGCGCGCAAAAAACGTTCACATTCATAGCAATAATATCTATGAAAAGTGATTGATAATTCGATGATTTATGGCGAATTACCAACACCACATCAAGAACTTAACTGCTACGAGAATTTTTTATCGGCTGAACTTCACGCCAAAAGAACAAACTCATAGAGACCCCATTTTGCGGTTGCCATATATCGAAAAATCCAAAAAATTTTCTGAAAAGAGTGTGAAAATCGACGATATTGTTACATGGCAGGGAATATGAGCTATGAGTGTTTCAACTGAAACACTCGTTTCAAATATTCTTCTCTACATCGAGCTGAAGCGGGTTTTTTTGGAAAATGAAAACAAAAATAGATCATTATGTTGATACCTTACAATATTCTTCTTCCAATATTTTGGGCTAGCAGGCTAGCATAATGACAGGGTACTTTAGATATTGGCAATATATTGTTCATTGGTATTACCAGAGGCATGCGGTAGGGATATTCTCTATTAACGACACTGGAGCAATATTTTTTCACAAATGCAATAAATTAGTAATTTCACAAAAATCAATCGTCAGAACCGTGAAAACTTCTAACACTCATCAAAAACAGTCCTTGTTTTCAAATAAGAGGAGTCGAGGGGCAATTTTGAATTCCATTTTCAAACCAGTACGGACGTCTGCCATCTTCAGCAAGCGCTAAGCCAATGACCACCGGACACGCTTAATCACTAGCATAATCAGGATATTATTGTTCAAGTCAACTTTCAAATGATAATTTTTGGGATACGAGTGCTTTCAGCCAACTCAATACATGCCTGATCTTCACAAAAAAATTTGAAGATATAGCAGACCTCATCAAGCTATAAAAGACTGTATCAGAAACTTCTACGATTCGAATAAGTCTTTTGTAGCGTGAAGTCATTCGTTTTGAGACACCTTGTATTACAGTACCATCACGATGAGAAGACAACACTCGGTTCACGTAGCTATCTCATAAGACGGTTATGTCCTACAATAATATACTCACATAACACAAGGAAGAATATCTGTCGATAAATCTGTACAAACTTCAGAATCGTAAACAGATCTACGATCTGAACCGAAAATAGCCTGAACGCCATTCATATCGCTCGAATTTCTGTTCATTCGAAGGTTGAGGTTCGTGAGGTGCTTCTGTGATGGCGCTGTATAATTTTCATACTCGAGGCAAGTAATTCACCCGGTAATAAGTTTCTAGAAACCTCTCTACGTTTTTCAAGGTCGTTCGAATGATATGTAAAAGCGTGAAACTGCAGTTAACGAATTCTTGGACAACGCTTCTTAAGAGTAGTGCCTTTGATTAATCGGATGGTTAACACAGATCTAGGCGGAATATTTGTTGATTTGTAGTCAGATATTCGTCATGTAAGTATAAGATATATTAAAACTGGACGTCTTTAATCTCCATGAACCATATAAAACTGAATAAATGTTTTTGTTGACCTTAATCGATTCATCAAAATGCCCTCAAGGACATGCATGCCTACGCCCCTGAAAAAGGGCGTCGAACATGTTCGCTGGTCGGAGTGATTCGACTCCAGTATTCCATTTTATCTCGGTACCTCAAGGATTGGCGAATGAAGAAGGGCGATACTCCCTTTGGTGGCCATCCGAGTAACCCGAGGTACAGACATTATCATTGACAAGTCAAAAGAAATGTTAAGAATATGAGAAAGTTTGTGCATTTTTCTTGGCGTTTGTGTGATTTTACAAGTACTTCTACTGAGGAAAAGCAAGCTCAAATGTCCCTTCCCAATGATTTCCACAACCCGGTGAAAAATTTCGAGTTGGGGTGAAAGAAACTTCCTTCAACAAGTCGGGCCTGAAAGTGTTGAAGAATCGATAAAAACCACAAAATGAGAGTCTGTTACATGCATTTAACCGATGACGATAATTTTTATAGAGGTAAGCACGAATTGCTCATGAAATATTAGATCACATTCATGAACACAATTTTTTTCCAGGCCCCTAATCCAAGCAGTGAAATTTACTCAAGAGGAATGCTCTGCCTTCCAGAAATCTGCCTATTGAGCTGATCATTAGGGAACAACATAAATGTTTTAGTGATAGAACTGACTATTGAAAAAAAAAGAGTCTCAACAAGGAAATATCTGGTGATGAATACTGTTCGCTCAAAGTGCTTTTGCCGATGAAAGCAAAGTTGTACAAGGCTCATTTATTACAGCTTTTTCAAGACCAATCATATAAGTGTTGAAAAATGTATTTGTCAATGTATAATGAATAAGACTTACGATGCAAGTAGCATTAGTTTTACGTGAATGAATTCATTTTATTCACAATATATTGAGTATTTAGTCCTTCGCTATAAAAATAAAGTTATGAGTATTTGTCTATTATTCTAAAAGGTATGATTTACAATACTATCTGTTTTTCAACTTTCAAGACAGCCTAAGAAATCCACCAAAGTCAATCTTGCCATTTGGATCTGAAAATAAATAATATTGAAATCCTGTCTAACCTTGTAGATATCCCCGTAATTTTAGAGTTGCTACACTCAATAAGATTGAAGAATGATACATACCTACTTTATAAGAATGGAATATATACTCCCAGTAATACTGTCGTTAACTATAAAAGTCTAAAAAGTCTTTGAATACATCGAGCTGAAGCGGGTTTTTTTGGAAAATGAAAACAAAAATAGATCATTATGTTGATACCTTACAATATTCTTCTTCCAATATTTTGGGCTAGCAGTTAACATAATGACAGGGTACTTTAGATATTGGCAATATATTGTTCATTGGTATTACCAGAGGCATGCGGTAGGGATATTCTCTATTAACGACACTGGAGCAATATTTTTTCACAAATGCAATAAATTAGTAATTTCACAAAAATCAATCGTCAGAACCGTGAAAACTTCTAACACTCATCAAAAACAGTACTTGTTTTCAAATAAGAGGAGTCGAGGGGCAATTTTAATTCCATTTTCAAACCAGTACGGACGTCTGCCATCTTCAGCAAGCGCTAAGCCAATGACCACCGGACACGCTTAATCACTAGCATAATCAGGATATTATTGTTCAAGTCAACTTTCAAATGATAATTTTTGGGATACGAGTGCTTTCAGCCAACTCAATACATGCCTGATCTTCACAAAAAAATTTGAAGATATAGCAGACCTCATCAAGCTATAAAAGACTGTATCAGAAACTTCTACGATTCGAATAAGTCTTTTGTAGCGTGAAGTCATTCTGATTTTTAGCGCTTAAGCGATGCGCAGGTACCTCGAAAAAATCTTGTACACTTATATTTTGTTTTGAAATTTTTGTTTAAAATATCTTCAGATGCAGTGATCTCCATATGGGTTTTGTTGGATTTAACTCCATATGACTATGTGAATTGTAAGAAATATATTTTTGAGAATTAATGAATGGCTTCATGTGAAATATCTCGTTGTATCTTTCCTAACCCTCATTTCTTTTAAGTACAAAACCTCAATACGTATTATAGAAAATTTGATTTGATTTTTGAATTAGTTGAATTTAAGATATTGAAAGAATTTGAGGAATTTCGAAAGTACATGCATAAAGAGATTTCGTTCCTCTTTGTGATTATATTTGTGAAATAATGCAAGAGATGCCAGCAGAAATATTATGGGAACAGGTTCATGGAGAGAAGGGAGCTTCAGTAGTAATAAACTAACATAACCGCAAGGACAAATATCTGTCGATTAGTCGACAAATATTCAGCAGCGACCTGATACTACAAAAGGATGAACGTAATGCACATCGATCGAAGGATTCTGCAGTCGAAGGTAGAAATCGCCAGATGCTCCTGGGAGATGGCGCGCTGTACGTTGTTATACTTCAGTATTCCATCTGTCAGGTTATAAGTATCTAGATTCCTATGCGGTTTATCCAAGCTAAGATGGTTTGACCAGTAAGAACTGTGAAAGAGCTGTTACCATTCTACTTGGATGCCGCTTCTTCCGTGTAGATGTTTTGGTTGATTGGATGATTAGCTCTGATTAAGGTGGAATATTTGGTGATTAATCGACAGCTATTCGTCCTTGTGGTTATGTCAGTGTATTATGTTATGTTTCAATTTTTGTTTTCAGTTTGAGAGCAGTAATTCTGGAGGAGCTTAGTGCCACAAGTTACTAATAATCCGTGATCCATAATATGGTTTCCTCAGGGCCCAAACAGTTCCCTAAGTGCGATATTCTGGACTGAAGAAAAGTGTAGGGCCTGCCTAATTCAGGGAAAAAACTCAAATGGACTCTTTTCAGCTCAACTTTATACCGATGAATAGGGAGGTTTTCAATCTTATTTCTGGTTGTTTTATATCCCACCGATACTTCGGTTCGTACTTTCATCAAGATGATCTGAATCAAATACCGAAAGTATGAATTAACGATTTGTATCTCATGCATTTTCACAATACAATTTTATATGAGATTCGTTTAAGCACTAGAGCACCAACTTTTTTTTCCTCTGATTACATGGGAATATAATAAGATTAACTCGATTAAAACTTATACCTTAACTTCGGCAGCGGCTACAAAGCTCTCAATCTATAGTATCGAGAATTTCATTGAACGTTCATAATACGGAGCCAAAACGTAGTTTTCGATTGGGCACGAGTTCAGAAACAAAGTTTCGTCGACTTTAATTGTAAAAATTCAGGTATCGGAATTCAATTAGGGTTTTGTCAAAATAAATATCGACCTTCATAATCTGATACTCCAACTTTCTGGCTGTAGTTGGAAATTTGCTCACCTCCGGCATTATTGTGGTTACTCTTGAATGAACCCAATGAAATATTAACAGTGTAGCTTAGTGTGGGTATGGTTAGCCGCAATATTAGGATCATCTAAGAGGAGTGCCCAAAATTCAGGTACATAAGGTCGTACAGACTTACCAACTTTCAACGTAGTATAACGGATGTTAACATACCTGAAAAGAAAAATGCTAATTATAATACTGCCGATTAATGTATGGTATTTTGAAATTGGTAAGAATTAAAGCAGGTT
Organism: Myrrha octodecimguttata; assembly: GCA_958510865.1. Taxonomy (NCBI): domain Eukaryota; kingdom Metazoa; phylum Arthropoda; class Insecta; order Coleoptera; family Coccinellidae; genus Myrrha; species Myrrha octodecimguttata. The sequence goes on along the minus strand of OY294063.1, from coordinate 13,660,369 downwards.
GTTTTGATAATGATATGTGCTATGATATTGAAAGATATCAAGAACAATTTCAAATCACTTTACCATCCAATAACAGGTATGTCTACTTGAAATTGGACGAAAAAATTATGGAATGAAGTAGGTAATCTTTTATATTTCATCATTTATATTTACACAACAAGGTATATTATCAATGATTAGGAGCTTTCAGAATATTTTGGGATGAAGATAATGCAAAAGAATGGGCTTCCAAAGAGATAAATGAATTTGAGAAATTTGTCTGCCCTATTTCCATGGCCAATCGACTGACTTAATAGAAGTGAAGGTAATTTAGCCTCCAATAAAGTAATTTCAACAATCAGTGAAAAAATTCCTCTTGTCAGAAAAACATCTGCATGTGCATCGAACAAATGAATTGCAGGTGAACGGGTGTGACACATTTCATCTTTCGAATCGAATCGATTTTTGCTATGTTCACAAGCCAACCGAACAGATATGCTCAGTCTGGGGTCCAACTCAGTATTTTCCAAACATTACTTGTTTCTGTCGTACGTGGAATGGGAACAAATTACTCATTAGGTCATAAGGTCGGCCGTTCGACATATTTCCATCGATGACTCTATGGTTTCGTTCAGTAACCATTACGAACGTTTTGTTAACTGACAAAGCCGCGTAGTTATCTGGCAGGAAGAATACTATAACCTAACATCCTTCAAATACGTGTGAAATAGGTCAAACTTTCATGGCCTACCGACCGACTTTATAGAAATGAATAGAGTTGAGTCATCATAAAAGTGAATATGATTATAAAACTCATGTTTCAATGAGCCAATAGAAAACGTGAATTTGCATAGTTTCCGTGTTTTGATGAGTGAATATACCCTTGACGACGTTGTATAATCGTTTTGGTGTTTCGCCTCCTGCTTGGATCTGAATGTTACCATGTTGAAGGCCGATTTATATTATCCGACCCGCTCAGTTCAGCTCCGCCGTTCCACAGAATTTTTCAGTGGGTTTTATATGGACTAATTCATATTATTCCTTTACGACCTTCGGCCCATATGGCGCGGTGGAACTGAACTAAGACAGTCAGATAATATGAAATGGGCTTGATTTTCTCTGACGTTAGCAGAAAAATTAGAGTACAGCTCGGTGAAATTTCGTTGAAATATTTCAAAATATAGCGCGTTGGTGATACTAATAGCGGTGAAAAGATCAAGATACCGAAAATTCGACACTAGAGAATAAGAAAAACACATAAATATTCAGAAAATCAGAATTACAAATTTTGTGCTGATATTTCGAATGAAAAACTGGCAGATACACTGGAAGATGGGGCATTTAACACGAAATGTGAAAACTGCAAAGAATATGCAGAAAGTAGAGTATAATCCTACAATTTCAATATTAAGTCCTAACATGAAAAATATTATTCGTTATACAAGATGTTTCCAAATAAGTGTATCAACGGTCAACTGTAAATTTCTCATGAAAAAATAACATTTTTTTTCTCTTCCATTTTTTCCTTCGGGTCTTCGTTTCAGGGATAGAGGTTGTCAAAAATCTATATATTTTTTAGTTTTTTGCTAGTATCTCAGGAACCGTTTGAATTACAAAATTGAGTTTTTGTACGCACATTGTCACTAATAAAAGCTACTATTTTGCACTATACCCGGTTTCGTTAGACGTGCCATTGGCGGAGATATTGAAATTGCACAAAGGTTTTACCACCCAACTTTTACAACACAGGACAAATTTGTATTCGCATAGCAAATTCTGATGCACCAATGTGTTTTACATAACAAAGGTACTACTTGTTATTTGCTCTAAAGTGAACCGTTTTCGAGAAAATTGGCATTTTTTGATCAAAAACAATTTGCTAACGCATTTCTCGCAATTGGTAAAATCAGTAGTGATAATTAACAAGTTTATTAATCTCAACAGAATTTGACAACTAGGATTTTGAGTTTAAATTTCAAAGCTATTCTTCATTATTTTTAACGACCATAGTTAACAAGATTACAAGAATTGCTCAAAATTACGCCCGTTGGCTAGAATGCACGCATTACAACGCCTGATCATGTTCTTATGAACGTTGTTCATGATCTGGGGCGTATTTTTAATTTGCTCTGCTGCGGCCTCAAGAACTTTGGCTCTGACAACTCTAAACAGTCAAAAATTAACTTGAAGCAGTATGACAATTATCCACGTTGGTACTCTCAACTTGACAGTTCAGCCGTCATTTATTTCAATGGTAACTGTGTTAATTGTCATGCTGCTTCAATTTGATTTGTGATCATAAAATGCATGTTTTCTTGAATTAGGTTCACTCAAGAGAAATGAACCAGAAGTACCTTTTTTGTGTGAAACACATTGGCGCATCAGTATTCGCTGTGCAAATGCAATTTTGCCCAGTGGTGTAAAAGTTGCGGGGTAAAACCATTGGTCAAATATCTACGCCACTGGCACGTCTAATAAAACCGACTAAAGTGCAAAAAAGTAGCTATCATTAGTGACAATGTGTGTGAAGAACTCAATTCTATAATTCAAACGGTCCCCGAGATATTAGCAAAAAACTAAAAATATAAATTATTGACACCCTGTTAACGGAGACCCGGAGGAAAATATGGAAGAGGAAAAATACCATTTTTGCATGAGAAATCTACAGAAGACCCTTGACACACTTATTTAGGAACACATTGTATAATCGTAACGAATGCCAAATCGAGCATAGACAATATATTTCGATTATACTAACCTCTGCACCTGCGCTCTCGTGATGTTTCGCTAAATACTTCTCGTGACGGTCAGGAAAAGTCCTTTCCCGTACTCAAAATCCCGCAGGTGACCGAGGGAGACACAGTTCACCCTTCGAATCGAATCGTATGTTCACAAGCAGAAGAATAGATATCATCGTAAGGGGTCTGACCCCCTTTCTTCCAAACATTGCTTGTTTCTGTCGTACGTGGAACGGGACCAAATTACCGTCATGAGGTCGGCCGTTCGACCCGAATATCCTCGCAATACTCCCCCGACGGTTTTATAATAGTTATTTGTAACCGCACGATGGTTTCCCCTTATAGATCTAAATAACCATCTCTAATTGTAGTTTGTGTGCTCGTATTGTCATCTGGGGGTCCGGCAGGCACTGCAAATATTTATTTATATATGGCCGCGCTCCGATACGATTACCAAAAGCCGCTTTTGTTTGTTGTTCAGTGTTATGTACATTGAGCAGCGGCAATCTCGTTAATAGGATTGGCTTTGGCGTTTTTTGGTACAAGGTAAAAACGTTGGATCATAATGAACGTTTTTTTTTCATAGGAATTAGCAGAAAGCCTCCAGGTGTCTCTTAGTTTATTATAAATTTTTCGCGAAATTGTACATGTCAGCTATAAGTGTTGAATACTTGGTTTCATTAGGTTTGTTCCCCAGTTCTGTTACTGTCTTGAACTTATTCAGAACTGAATCAATTCACACGTCTACGCTCATCCTAGTTGGAGACCAATTCTGAATAAATAGTTCGAAAGTGTTCTTAGAAATTGCCTTGTTATAGCGTAAGGGCTATTTGTCATGAAGCTTTTGACGATTTGCGAGGTTGCTTCAACCTCTTTGGGACAGTGTCACGTTTCGTCCCGGCTTAGTTTGGGAGAACTCGTCAGGGCATGCACCAAACTAGGCCGTTTACATGCCTACGTGAGTGGACACCCCTTACGAGGATCACAAGGGAATGTACGAGACCGTTGGGGATGAGCGTGCTTCCGAGATCTTGAAAGGATCTACCAGGGACAGCGTGCGCGCTAGCGCCCCCTGTACGTTGACCGATGATGTGGCCAAGCGTTACAAGCAGGTAACGTAGGGTACTTAAGACGCAAGAGATGGTACTGCGCGCGCGACTTAAGAAAGAGCTGAGAGAGGGCGCTCGCTACAGGACTCCCCTTCCAGTGAAAGCGATACCAGAAAGATGCATCTGGAGGAGTGTGACCGAGACCGAAAAGGTGTTCTCCTCTAAAACGCAGCTGTGAGCGAGCCGTTGTGCCTTTGATGCGCTGTTGAGTACGAGTGTACGGCGTTTGATGCATGGTTGACCAGACCGTTTTGTGTTGAGCCGTGTTGACTGTGTTCTAGAGCACTCTGCCTCGTCGTTCGAGGAGTGTGACCGATTTAGAGGAGGTCAGTTTTTGACGGAATGTAGTCATGGACGTATTGACCAGAAGATTTCCCACAAGTGCGGCGGTGATGCGGAGCAGTTGGGTTCCTTTGAAATGTGAGAAACCCGGATTGAGAAACGCTGCGCCACTTGTGAGTTCCTATACCACTCGATATCGTGCAGTGAGCTAGGTGCATTAGTGAGCACATCTTTGAGCAGCGAGCTGCAGCACGAGAGCGAAGTGGCGGTGTCAAACCTCCTCGGGATGGTTGTCGAACTATCGCCGAGAGAGGAACGGATAGGATTACACAGTGGCAAGCGAGGTTTTCACTGGAAGCGAAGATGAAGATGATCGCGAAGGGACAGAAACTGTGACACCGTCGTTGAAATAAATCACGTCGGAAAGTCACCACTGAAGCTTTTGAAGATTTTGCGAGGTAGCTTCAACCTCTTTAGGACAGTGTCACGTTTCGTCCCGGCTTAGTTTGGGGGAACTCGTCAGGGCTTGCACCAAACTAGGCCGTTTACATGCCTACGTGAGTGGACACCCCTGGCGAGGATCACAAGGGAGTGTACCAGACCGTTGGGGATGAGCGTACTTCCGAGATCTTGAGAGAATCTACCAGGGACAGCGTGCAAGAGATGGTACTGCGCGCGCGACTTAAGAAAGAGCTGAGAGAGGGCGCTCGCTACAGTCACATGAAAAAAGGAATCCGTCCGATGTGATTTTATTGCCCCTTGCTGCATTCGAATGACATGTAATAGCTGACCGTTTCAATTCGTCCCTCACAGTTCTTGCCTATAACCAAGAACTGAATTCACCGTTCTAGTACCGGTCTGACCACAATTAATTTTACGTTGGAACACTTGGTTCGGAAATTCAGAATCAGTTCGAACGTCGTTGGAACGCTAATATCGATATGCGCACACTCCGTCTGATTCAGAACTGGTTCCAGAGTGTGTGTGAACAAACTTATAGATGATCAGTGCCGCCAGTTTTGATTCGACCCACATCGATTTTGAATGAGATTAGAATGACTTTTCACTTCAGTTCGATGTTGCAATGATCAATCGAATACGTTCACTTCGTAGCCATACGAAGAAATAATACTCATCACATTAGAACCTAAAAGCCCACTGTGAACACTATAACTTCTGAAATGAACAACTCAGAACCTCGAAATTCATAGAATAACATTTGACCTCGATTACGAAAGACGGATTCGTGACTGAGTAAAATCCACCAAATGATTTCGCAGATATATCCACTCCTAATGTTATTTGCCAAATCTTTCCAAAAATAAAGATTGAATCAAATTGAACTTAAGTACTCGATTGAAAAATTATTAGTTGAAATTTTATGAGGACCACACACAAAGAATATTGCTAAATCTTTCCATCAGGAGTTAATGGTGCATTTGGTAGGTTCGAAAGGTGAAGGGATGACCGTTATGGCACCGGATTTGAATGACACGATGATCGATAATTTTTTCATAAAATTGTGTATTAGCATTTTCCAACTAATCGAAGTTTCATCCTGATGAAATCAGTATTTTTAAGTCATTCCGGAAATAACAACGATACCGACGAAACAACAACGAAAAGTGATGTATCTTCATTCGACAAAAGTCTCAAGTCAAAACGAAGAATCGAAAGAAAATAATTCTTGAAATTTTCTGCTTTCTCTGATGAAACAGTCAGATTTGTACTCTGAAACGTCCCAGTTTGCTTTATTTATCATTTATATTGTTCCTGTATTGTTCATTAGGCAATCTGTTTTCCAAGAAACTGCCCTTGACAAATAGTTCATTCTTGCAAACCCCAAGGGCGTGTTTGCTAAGTTATATCATAAGGGCATCTAATTTTTCCGAAAAAAATCGAAAAAACACGTAATACTCTAACAAGAAGCACGAGTGCTGGCGGCGACAAAAATCCGAGTCGAAGACGAGGATTTTTGCACCTGCACGAATGCTTTTCGTTAAAAAATATTACTTTGTAATGTGTTTTTTCGTTTTTTTTTTCACAGGAAAAATTAGATGCCCGAATGGTTATTGACAAGACTTTTTCATGACTAAACAGCATAATAATTACGTTTTTTTCAAATTGTATTGTAATTTTTGGTGACAACAACTGTGAAGTTTTGCCGCGGGTAAACTCGAATAAACTGCTGACAGCACCTGCCGAACAGTTTTTCCACCTAGAAACCATTTGTAATTTAAAATGCTCTTTCTGATTGGTGGAAATTACGACGAGGGAAATAGTCATGAACGAACAATTTTATTTAACTTTTAATTGTTCTGTTTCAGATATTGGGAGTGAAATCTCAGGAAAAAACCTAAAAGAATAATATCACTCTATTATCTCCCACAATTGGAATCAGATCCAGCTGAAATTTGGTTTATTGCTGTAAGATATGAAAATCAAGGTCAGTGCAGAATCCATCCGATATCTGATGAATATTTTCCGAGAAAACTATTTTCAGGAAAAATTCCCGATAGTTTTCATAGTTTTGTTCTGTATATAGGGAAGTTCATCACGAAATTTTGCACGAATAAGTGTATCAGCATTTTCACTTAGTTACTAAGATTTATCATGAATAGATCAATATTTTCATTATGAAATATCAACGATACCGAGAGGAAAACCATGAAATTCGACATATTTTTCCGAATATCCCTAAAAATTGGAATCAGATTATAGTGAAATTTGGGACACTGTCGTGAAATATAGGTTTCACAGTCAGTTCAGATTTTACTGGAATCTGATGAATAGTTTCCGAAGAAAATCGAAAACAAAAGTTTGAAATTTTTCTTCAAGTATTCTAAATGATACGATAACCACAAAATTCTGCAAAAGTTGTTGCCTCGGTATTTTCCAACCAGTTACCAAGTTTTATTTTTAATTATGATTTTTACACTGTGCGGAAATTGGTCAGAATCTTATGAATATTTTTTGAAGGAAAATTCCGCATAAAAAAATATTTTGATATTCACTAACCAGACGAACCATTACTAGTAGTTGCGCGTCGGTTTGCTTCCGTAACTCAAGTAATTCTTGAGTTATTGAGAAAATGGAACCCTAAAAAAGTAAAATGACTATAACTCTGAAACCATCAGGCCGATTCGACTCATTCATCAACTGAACCGTCGCATTCTTAAGCGCAACCTACTCTGAAAGTTTCAAATCGCTGGCATCCCTATCGACATTCATCGTATCGTTTCAGTTTCTGTTCAAAATTAGAAAATTACAGACATTTGGACGAAATTATAGCACGCGTTCAATAAACGGATTTCAACTCAGCCTCCTATTTGCCATTTGAATTTCGTTAGACAACAAGAACACAAAATTCATTTTCTAACCACGATTTGTATCACCCCCTTGACTAATGAAGAACGGCCGATAAATGATAATTTCCGACTCGCAAATTGAAAAACAAATAAGGAATTGTCCTCTCTCAGTTCAGATTCCCCACGCCCCCGTGAATTGCGACAACACTAGTTTCGGTCCTTTCGTCAAGAACAGAATTAAATCCCCCCAAAGAAGACACAAATAAGTGAGGGGGTGAGCGAGTAAGTCGTTAGGAGTTCGGCCAACTTCCGTCTGCGGAATATACCGCGTTAAATGTTTCCCATTTTCGCCCATTATTAAAATAACTCTATGTGTATGCGGTTAGGAAGTTCGCTACAAGTGATTTCGAAATAACTTTAGGGAAACGTCCAACTTTCGAATTTATGTCTCGAGTTATCGCGGCTAATCTGCATTTATTTGGGAACATCGGGACGCATTTCCCGAAGGATCTCCGAGCCCGTTCGAACGCTCTGCACTTCCAAAATACATTGAATTATTTCCAACTCCACCGCGCGACAATAAAATTCCGTCTTATTTTTATTGCGGAGTCCCAGCACGGTGCCGGTGGGAGCCACTAACGTGTGAAGGTTCACAATTTATTTGTTAAGGACATTGGCGTAGACACGAACTTTCATGCTTGTTCGTTGTGTCTCCATGAACTACACTATTGTACAGGGTGGGAAAAATTCGTTGTCTACTGAAGGGATCTCGAGAACTATAGCAGCTAGAAGAAAATTGATAACACATTCTCGAGCTTTTTTTTCCTGACTAATCTGAATCTGAAAACAGATCCAGCTTATCGTTCATAGAACTGAGTTATGAGCGAAAATTGAGAAATTGTCATTTTCAATAATGCTGAATAACTTGCTTGTTTGAACTCGTATTGGAAATCTGTTGATACATTCTACAGGCACTTTTTTAGGAGTAATTCAAATATGATATGACTGAATTTTTCAATCCAGCCATTTTCGAGAAATGAGAAGGATTTTGGATTTTTTAAATGTGAACTATGGTCAAAAGATCTCCTATCTTGCTACAAAATTTTTGCTGATTTCAAAAATGTATCATATGTCGCTATTCACATGAATATTACATGAGAAAATATTCATTACTTTTTTCCTGCTTTTCTATTCACTGTTGAATTATCAATAGGCTGAAGTTACGATAGCAACGACTCAATATGCATTAACTTTGTGTGAAGTTACGCCTCTATGATTGGAATCAGCGATTGCTGAATAAATATTTCTATGGTTAATTTGTCATAGTTCTTAAGATCAGCAATATTTTGAGTCATTGGGGATAATGAACAGATTTTCTATTGTTAATCTTAAGAACTATGACAAATTAACTTATTGAATTATTAGAAATATTTATTCAGCAATCGCTGATTCCAATCACAGAGGCGCAAGTTCACACAAAGATAATGCATATTCAATCGTCGCTATGGCAACGTCAGCCTACTCATAATTCAACAGTGAAAAGAAGAGCAGGAAAAAAGTATTGACCATTTTCTCATGTAATATACAAGTAAATAGTGACATATGATACATTTTTGAATTCAGCAAACATTTTGTAGCAAGATAAGAGATTTTTCGACTATAGTTTACTTTTGAAAAATCCAAAATCTTTCTCATTTCTCGAAAATGACTGGATTAAAATATTCAGTCATATTATATTCAAATTACTCCTAAAAAAGTGCCTGTAGAATGTATCAACAGATTTCGAATACGAGTTCAAACAAGCGAGTTATTCAGCATTATTGAAAATGACAATTTCTCAATTTTTGCTCATAACTCAAGTTCTATGAACGATAAGCTGGATCTGTTTTCAGATTCGGATTAGTCAGGAAAAAAAAGAGCTCGAGAATGTGTTATCAGTTTTCTTCTAGCTGCTATAGTTATCGAGATCCCTTCAGTAGACAACGAATTTCGCCCACCCTGTACACCCGTGTAGATGGTGTACCACGTATACCGTTCGTCGTGTTTTGTTGCAAACTTGCACCCTGTCTGTTGCAGAAATGTTGGTAGTTTCAGTGTAATCTCAGATAACGAGTGCAGTGCATAGAGCAAGGTTTTCTTCTGTGATGGTTATGGGTAAATATAAACCATGATTATACACATCTTCTGTTGTCTCTGTTCTTTTTCTGTTATCTAGATAACAATCGCTGTTTGAAATAGTCTCTTTTTTTTCTACTCCATTTGCCTTTAGAAAATCTTTCCGAAATATCCCAATAATCATAACCTATTATAATAATATAATATTATAATACTGTGATATATCTTAGAATTGTAATGCTCGTTCTCAAAAGAATATATATATATATATATATATATTTTTTTTTTTTTTTTTTTTTTTTTTTTTTTTTTTTTTTTTTTTTTTTTTTTTTTTTTAATTCACACAGTCGTGGTTATAAGTAGCCTACCCGGGCGCAAGCGCCAAGAGTAGACTCTCGAGCTAATGAGGATAGAGAATTTGTCGGATGATGTTTACCGTTCCCAAAATCACCGCTTTCTGCATCCACAAGATGGTATTTTGAGGCAGACTCAATTCTTCCAGGTGTTTGATAGTTTTTTTGTGGACGAGTCCGTTGACGCTTATAATAAGTGGCATTACTTTAACATACTGTAGCCGCCACATGTCCCTTATTTGCCTCGCCAATGCTTCGTATTTAGCAACCTTTTCTCCATAACTTTTTGATAGATTATTGTCCTGTGGCACCGCAAAATCAACAATCACTGCAGTTTTCTCCGGTTTGTTCCATATCACCATGTCTGGCCTGTTATGGCCAACACTCTGGTCTGTTATCACAGTCAAGTCCCAATAGATTTTAAGGTGTTGATTTTCCGATATAGCTTGAGGGACATATTGATGATAGGGTGTGAAGTTCTTCAGCAGACCCTCCCTCAGACATATTAGTTGGTGCACCACTTTCCCCATGCTATCATGGCGGCTTAGGTATTTGGTGCCGGCTATGGATGAGCAACCGGATGAAAGGTGCTGCACCGACTCTTCCGCACTGTTACACAGTCTACACTTTGTAGAATCTATTTTTTTTTATATATATATATATATATATATATATATATATATATATATATATATATATATATATATATCTATGTTATAGGGTAGTTTTGAGGACAGATTAAGATAAACATCGTATATTACGGGGACATTTGGTGCTTATGAGGTCGGTCCTAGTAAGGTTTTGTGTCTTTCGTGGGTTTCGGGGACCGTCCTCATAAGAATAAAGGTTGTTTTGGGGACAGTCCCCATAGGATGGTTCGGTTCTTTTGGGACAGTCCTCATAAAATGGATTGGTGGTTTTAGGGACGTTCCTCGTATGTAGGATTGGCTCTTTTGGGGACCTAACGTCAACTCAATTCCGTAAACGGAAATAAAGTATTTTACTCAGTTCAATATCAAGATTAATTTCCGTCAAGTAAAGACCGAAACAATCAAATATGAAATTTCGAATTATCTGCCTTATATACACGGGTGTGAATGTAGCAACGGTTTTTCAGCAACGGTTTTTCAGCAACGGTTTTTTAGAACTGTCTTTAATAGTATCTGAGTGAAAACAGCCGCTACAATTAGGTGCTTTTTGGAAAATATCTTATGGGGCGAGTTGAATGAGCTTCATTCAAGATAATAATTTGTCACCTCTAATTAACCCCCCCAACCACCCCCTAGAGTGAAAAATTACGTTTTCCCTAAAACGACCGTTGCTGGAGATTTTTTGATGGAAACCGTTTATTTCGAGCCATATGAACACGTTCCATACAGTGAAATATTTTGTGACCCCTTTATAGCCCCCCCAAACGCCCCCTAAAATTGAAAATATCGCTGTCACCAAAACGTCCGTTGCTGGCGATTTTTTGATGGAAATAGTTTATTTCGAACTCTATGAACACGTTCCATATAGTGAAATAATTTGTGACCCCTCAATAACCCCTCTAACCACCCTCTAAAGTTGAAAATAGCATTATTCCTAAAACGACCGTTGCTGGAGATTTTTTGATGGAAATCGTTTATTTCGAACTCTATGAACACGTTCCATATAGTGAACTATTTTGTAACCCCTTAAAAACCCCCTCAAACGCCCCCTAAAGTTGAAAATAGCGTTATTCCTAAAACGACCGTTGCTGGAGATTTTTTGATGGAAATAGTTTATTTCGAACTCTATGAACACGTTCCATATAGTGAACTATTTTGTAACCCCTTAAAAACCCCCTCAAACGCCCCCTTAAGTTGAAAATAGCGTTATTCCTAAAACGACCGTTGCTGGAGATTTTTTGATGGAAATCGTTTATTTCGAACTCTATGAACACGTTCCATATCGTGAAATATTTTGTGACCCATTAATAACCCCCTAAAGTTGAAAATATCACTGTCACTAAAACGACCGTTGCTGGCGATTTTTTGATGGAAATAGTTTATTTCGAACTCTATGAACACGTTCCATATAGTGAAATATTTTGTGACCCCATAAAAACCCCCTCAAACGCCCCCTAAAGTTGAAAATAGCGTTAATCCGAAAACGACCGTTGCTGGAGATTTTTTGATGGAAATAGTTTATTTTGAACTCTATGTACACGTTCCATGTAGTTAAATATTTTGTGATCCCTTATAAACCCCCTCAAACGCCCCTTAAATTTGGAATTAGCGTTAATCCTAAAACGACCGTTGCTGGCGATTTTTTGATGGAAATAGTTTATTTCGAACTCTATGAACACGTTCCATATAGTGAAATATTTTGTGACCCCTTAAAAACCCCCTCAAACGCCCCCTAAAGTAGAAAATATCACTGTCACTAAAACGACCGTTGCTGGCGATTTTTGATGGAAATAGTTTATTTCGAACTCTATGAACACGTTCCATATAGTGAAATATTTTGTGACCCCTTAAAAACCCCCTCAAACGCCCCCTAAAGTTGAAAATAGCATTATTCCTAAAACGACCGTTGCTGGAGATTTTTTGATGGAAATCTTTTATTTCAAACTCTATGAACACGTTCCATATAGTGAAACATTTTGTGACCCCTTAATAACCCCCTCAAATGCCCCCTAAAGTTGAAAATATCACTGTCACTAAAACGATCGTTGCTGGCGATTTTTTGATGGAAATAGTTTTTTTCGAACTCTATGAACACGTTCCATATAGTGAAATATTTTGTGATCCCTTAATAACCCCCTAAAACGCCCCCTAAAGTTGAAAATATCACTGTCACTAAAACGACCGTTGCTGGCGATTTTTTGATGGAAATAGTTTATTTCGAACTCTATGAACACGTTCCATATAGTGAAATATTTTGTGACCCCTTAAAAACCCCCTCAAATGCTCCCTAAAGTTGAAAATAGCGTTATTCCTAAAACGACCGTTGCTGGAGATTTTTTGATGGAAATAGTTTATTTCGAACTCTATGAACACGTTCCATATAGTGAAATATTTTGTGACCCCTCAATAACCCCCTCAAACACCCCCTAAAGTTGAAAATATCACTGTCACTAAAACGACCGTTGCTGGCGATTTTTTGATGGAAATAGTTTATTGCGAACTCTATGAACACGTTCCATATAGTGAAATATTTTGTGACCCCTAATGACCCCCTCAAACGCCCCCTTAACTTGAAAATAGCGTTATTCCTAAACCGACCGTTGCTGGAGATTTTTTGATGGAAATAGTTTATTTCGAACTCTATGAACACGTTCCAAATAGTGAAATATTTTGTGACCCCTTAATAACCCCCTCAAACACCCTCTAAAGTTGAAAATATCACTGTCACTAAAACGACCGTTGCTGGCGATTTTTTGATGGAAATAGTTTATTTCGAACTCTATGAACACGTTCCCTATAGTGAAATATTTTGTGACCCCCTAATGACCCCCTCAAACGCCCCCTCAACTTGAAAATAGCGTTATTCCTAAACCGACCGTTGCTGGAGATTTTTTGATGGAAATAGTTTATTTCTAACTCTATGAACACGTTCCATATAGTGAAATATTTTGTGACCCCTCAAAAACCCCCTCAAACGCCCCCTCAAGTTGAAAATAGCGTTATTGCTAAAACGACCGTTGCTGGAGATTTTTTGATGGAAATAGTTTATTTCGAACTCTATGAACACGTTCCATATAGTGAAATATTTTGTGACCCCTCAATAAGCCCCTCAAACACCCCCTAAAGTTGAAAATATCACTGTCACTAAAACGACCGTTGCTGGCGATTTTTTGATGGAAATAGTTTATTGCGAACTCTATGAACACGTTCCATATAGTGAAATATTTTGTGACCCCTTAAAAACCCCCTCAAATGCTCCCTAAAGTTGAAAATAGCGTTATTCCTAAAACGACCGTTGCTGGAGATTTTTTGATGGAAATAGTTTATTTCGAACTCTATGAACACGTTCCATATAGTGAAATATTTTGTGACCCCTCAATAACCCCCTCAGACACCTCCTAAAGTTGAAAATATCACTGTCACTAAAACGACCGTTGCTGGCGATTTTTTGATGGAAATAGTTCATTGCGAACTCTATGAACACGTTCCATATAGTGAAATATTTTGTGACCCCCTAATGACCCCCTCAAACGCCCCCTCAACTTGAAAATAGCGTTATTCCTAAACCGACCGTTGCTGGAGATTTTTTGATGGAAATAGTTAATTTCGAACTCTATGAACACGTTCCAAATAGTGAAATATTTTGTGACCCCTTAATAACCCCCTCAAACACCCTCTAAAGTTGAAAATATCACTGTCACTAAAACGACCGTTGCTGGCGATTTTTTGATGGAAATAGTTTATTTCGACCTCTATGAACACGTTCCATATAGTGAAATATTTTGTGACCCCCTAATGACCCCCTCAAACGCCCCCTTAACTTGAAAATAGCGTTATTCCTAAACCGACCGTTGCTGGAGATTTTTTGATGGAAATAGTTTATTTCGAACTCTATGAACACGTTCCAAATAGTGAAATATTTTGTGACCCCTTAATAACCCCCTCAAACACCCTCTAAAGTTGAAACTATCACTGTCACTAAAACGACCGTTGCTGGCGATTTTTTGATGGAAATAGTTTATTGCGAACTCTATGAACACGTTCCATATAGTGAAATATTTTGTGACCCCCTAATAACCCACTCAAACGCCCCCTAAAGTTGAAAATATCACTGTCACTAAAACGACCGTTGCTGGCGATTTTTTGATGGAAATAGTTTATTTCGAACTCTATGAACACGTTCCATATAGTGAAATATTTTGTGACCCCTCAAAAACTCCTTCAAACGCCCCATAAAGTTAAAAATATCACTGTCACTAAAACGACCGTTGCTCGCGATTTTTTGATGGAAATAGTTTATTTCGAACTCGAACTGGAATTAAAGTTGAGAATAGCGTTATTCCTAAAACGACCGTTGCTGGAGATTTTTTGATGGAAATCGTTCATTTCGAGCCATATGAACACGTTCCATAAAGTGAAATAATTTGTGACCCCTTAATAACCCCCTCAAACGCCCCCGAAAGTTGAAAATATCACTGTCATTAAAACGACGGTTGCTGAGGATTTTTTTATATAAATAGTTTATTTCGAGACCAATGAACACGTTCCGAATAGTGAAATAATTTGTGACCCCTTAATAACCCCCCTAACCACCCCCTAGAGTTAGAATATTTTCAACTTTAGGGGGCGTTTGAGGGGGTTATTAAGGGGTCACAGAATATTTCACTATATGGAACGGGTTCATAGAGTTCGAAATAAAAGATTTCCATCAAAAAATCTCCAGCAACGGTCGTTTTAGGAATAACGCTATTTTCAACTTTAGGGGGTGGTTAGGGGGGTTATTAAGGGGTCACAAATTATTTCACTATATGGAACGTGTTCATAGAGTTCGAAATAAACTATTTCCATCAAAAATCGCCAGAAACGGTCGTTTTAGTGACAGTGATATTTTCAACTTTAGGGGGTGGTTAGGGGGGTTATTAAGGGGTCACAAAATATTTCACTATATGGAACGTGTTCATAGAGTTCGAAATAAACCATTTCCATCAAAAAATCTCCAGCAACGGTCGTTTCAGGAATAACGCTATTTTCAACTTTAGGGGGCGTTTGAGGGGGTTTTTAAGGGCTCACAAAATATTTCACTATATGGAACGTGTTCATAGAGTTCGAAATGAACTATTTCCATAAAAAAATCGCCAGCAACGGTCGTTTTAGTGACAGTGATATTTTCAACTTTAGGGGGCGTTTGAGGGGGTTATTAAGGGCTCACAAAATATTTCACCACATGGAACGTGTTCATAGTGTTCGAAATAAACGATTTCCTTCAAAAAATCTCCAGCAACGGTCGTTTTAGGGAAAACGCTATTTTTCACTTTAGGGGGTGGTTGGGGAGGTTAATTAGGGGTGACAAATTATTATCTTGAATGAAGCTTATTCAACCCACCCCATAAGATATTTTCCAAAAAGCACCTAATTGTAGCGGCTGTTTTCACTCAGATACGATTAAAGACAGTTCTAAAAAACCGTTGCTACATTCACACCCGTCTTATATACTCGTAGCAAATTAATTGATATTAATTTGATCGCCTGTATACCTTCATAAAAGATGAATATTCTTAAGTAAATAAATGTCTACAACATTTATGGTCCTAGTCTCTGTCAATGTTTACAGGAGTAAGTGTGGTTCTTGAGACACGTGGGTTTATACAATTCGCAATAATGAACTCTGTTTATTTTTCACAAGCATTATAATTAATCCATCGATTTTCATTATGTTTGCATATACGTACATTTATTTCAATATTGATGTAGGACCTAAAATTTAATGGAAAAATAGGTTATAATTTGCAGACGCTAAAAAATAGTAATAATTTCATCATGTGTGCATAAATGAAGCAATAAAGCATAATAATATGGAGATGAGCCGCTTTAGATATAGAACCGGAGCTGTTCAATTTTTCTTATATTCGGTTCAGACAAATAAAATGAATATTCATGAATTGCCTTTATATTGCGCGCATGTTCTGGGGAACAGAGCGTGCTATCGTGTTGTCCAAATGTCTTTAATTTTCGAATTTTTTTCCGGAAATGGTTTCAAACGACTAGGTTGGACGAATCCATTGTCAGAATCGATTCTGTCCGGCTGACGACTGTCGACCAGGGAAGGTCACGCATCGGAATGCGGCGGTTAAGTTTGTTTCGGAATTCGGAATTATAGTCATTTGAACTTTCGGATTAATGTTTGATATTTAAGGAACTACAGAGATTGAATTGAAACTTGGCAGTTAATTGGAGCATAACGACGCGCAACTTTTAACGAAATTTTGAAGAGATCAAGTCTCAGTAAATTTTAAAGAATTTTTTTTTTGAAAACATTTCATCATATTCGAAAAAAATTCAGCTCGTACCTTGAACTTCAATTTTTTCAGCAGCTTACCGAATTTCAGTTAAGTACGATTGTAATTTTTGAAATTATTTGGAAAAAATATGTAAAATTTCGTGGTTCGTGTTTTTTTTTTGATATCATTGTTTTCTCTGGAATAACTCAGAAATCATGATTCAATCCTGACTAAACTTGGCAGCTAATTTGAAAATGCTGATATTCAACTTTATGCAAAATTTCGTGATCGTCATTAGAACATTTTCAAAAAAAAAATTTCAAATGTTTTTTCCAAATTCTCAATATTCTGCGATTTGTTGATCATATTATCCTCATAAAATTCCTTGAAACCTTCAAGTTGCCATTCTTCGGTAAAATACTTGTATTTTCGAAGATATTGTGAAAAAAAAACTTTGAATGGGTATATCTACGAAATCATTAGATGGATTTTACCCATTCACGAATTCGACCTTCGTAATTAAGGTCCAAAAATCGAGTTACTTAGTTGTTTTTCCCATAAGTTATTGTGTTTATGATCTGCCGTGAGGACAAAATTTTATTTTCCCATATTCCAAAAAATACAGATTGGATCGAATTGAAATCCAGTACTTCATTGAAAATTGACAACTTGAAAGTTCATGTAGAATTTCCAGAGGAAAATATGATTTATAGTAAATCCTATATTTTCTGGTCTCTATTAGGTACGCTTGTTAGATATATTTTCGTCGCGGTGAATTTTAACAGGAGTAAATGCTTCAGGGAAAAATGGGTCTACAAAACATTCAACATCATACTCGCATGTCACTGATTATGTTGTAATGAATATTATGCTAATAATATTTGTCCGAAATTCGCACAAAATATGGAAAGAAAAGAACTATAAAAATCCAAATGTCATACGTTAACCGATTCAAGTGGTAATCTACAATATTTTGGGAGATTACTTGTGAGATGGCTCTGTATTCTGACATTTCATTTTCGGAAACTTAATGTTTATTTTCTATAGCTGAATTTTGGCGTTGAAAAATGAAAGCTATTTTTTGAAAGATATATCGTAATGACGTCAGCAGTTCGATGTTCGCTAAAATGGATTCTTTCAAAACCAGAAGAGTAAACCCCGATTACCGATTTTAGGGTTTATAATATTGGTGTTTACGTTTGTTTACTGCATGGTTTGTTATTTGCTTATTATTTCGAAATAGAATTAATCTGAATTTTCATGTGTTTCGGTGTTTTTCCAATATTTGGATATAATGGATTCTGATATTATTGTCAAGTTACAAGACGAAGAAAATATTCAAAAATATCTTCATTAAAAATAGAGATAACAAATTGTTAATATGGTATCGAGAGTTTTTTGGCCTATTCAGCTCATTAACGAACTTAACCTTCGTATTCTGATGTCTGAAAGTTCAAAATCGCTAACTGTGCAAAATTCTGTCGAAATCTGATCACTAGCTTTCGAAAATTCGAGAAAAAATGAAAATTTCGAAATTTTTTTATAGAATTAGTAACCAAGTTTCGTCATGATTGGATCAGTAATCTTTGAATTATTCCTGGAAAAAACAACGATACTGAGAAAAAAACACGAAATTTGGCAGATTTTTTCCCAATATCTCCAAATATTATAACCGTATCAAGCTGAAATTTGAAACACTGCTGTGACTTAAGGAGCTCAAAGTATGAGCCATATTTTTTTTCGCTTATGATGAATATTTTCCGAAAAAAATTCAGAATTTTTTTTTTATTTAGTGACAATACGATCTCAACAAATTTTGGCAAAAAGTTGCGCGTCGTTACGTTCCAACGAATTGCCCAGTTTCAATCCAATTGCTTCAGTAGTTCCTGAAATATTACGGAAAAAACATCAAAATTTCAAATGGCTATAACTCTGAAACCATTCGGTCGATTCTGCCCATTAACGAACTTCGAAAAATTCGAGAATTACAGACATTCAGATAAATCGATAGCACGCCCTCTAGAACATGCGCCCAAAAATATATTACACTTCACTAACTCAACGAGCAGATTGTCAAGATGAATTCTATTTCAGATAATCCAGCCTATACTCCTTCATTGAAATAATTTGATAGAATTCGGACTATTGTGTCTGAAGTCCTACTTCAAATTGTTGAATCCAAAAGTTGATAATTTCAACAACTAGGACCTAATCTGCAATATAGATTGATGCATTAACCTGCAATAGGTTGGGACATTACTTGCTAGATGACTATTTGATGTTTGCCAAATTCATTACTATTTTGCATTCAAACCCTTATTTCATGAAGAATAATCACACAGTAGTTCTGTATGCTAAGATTCATACCATAATCTATTAAATTTTTCGTTTTAATACATAAGAGTGGTAGGCTGGTGTAACTGTCAATTTTCAGAGGAGTGACGGTGGTTTTGGTGACACGTATTTATAGAGTTTGCAACAATAGAACTCACGATATTCTTCACAACCATGAATTAATCCTTTGAATTCCAACATGTTCTTATAGACCTAGGGTTCGAATAATTACATGATAACTAAAACATATGTAACATTTCACTTAATGGACGAGCAGATTGTCAAGATGAATGCATTTCAGAGACTCCAGCCTATACTCCTCCATGCAAATAATTTGATAGAATTCGTACTATTGGGTTTAATATGCTACTACAAACTTTCAATTGAATGAAGAAGTTTCTCAGAATCTAAAAGTTGATTATTTCAACAGAATAAGGTAGTCTGTTATCTGCAATATAGATTGATGCATTAATCTGCAATAGGTTAAGACATTACTTGTTTAATGGCTGTGCATTCTAGGATTTCATGTTCACCAGATTAATTACTACTTGCATTCAAATCCTCATTTCATGAAGTGTAATTTTAGACTGTAGTTCTGCATGTTCAGATTCAGCCATAATCCATTCATACCTATCTCGAATATTTTTCAATAGAATTCCGATATTCAATACACATTGTTCAAATCTACTATTAAATCCAATTTAATACCCATTACACACATACACATGACTACCCTTTAAAGTTTTCTGGCACGAAAATTTTTATAGGAAAACGCCGGCCATGACGGTGGAACAGTCGTCATAAAATACCCCCCTTCTTTTGGAAAGTTTTTTTTCCAAAATATACTCAACACCATCGTCAAATACCACAAGGAAATATTATACATTTTTGAAGAAGAATGAGTTTATGTTCGCAAATAACAGAAAGACCATCCAACATTCCGGCAAGTAATAACGATATGAGGAGAAAGCAAAAATTTCCTCCCTTATATAAGTTCCTATCATGCCTGGAAAAAACTCATTGGGAAGGAAGTTCTAGAAGCTTACTTCGCCGGAATTTTTTCATACCTTTAAATTCGGACATTGCACATTTTAGTTGAGATCATCAGGTTACGCGGCCTTTCCTCATTTTTCCTAATGTCAGTTCGCAGTAGCATATAATTTTTAATGGCATAATTATTCTCCTAGGAATTCGGACATCCGAATATTTATAGTTATTCATGTCAAGAAATCAAAGCTCATGCCGCGGTCTTATCTCCCCCTGATCCTGCACGTGCTAGTATCCCAGCGTTTGTCAAACTTTGGTCCACAACCCTGTGAAGATATACAAGCACGGAGCACGGGGTCGCTATGAAAGAAGAATACCGTCGATTACGGATTTTCAGGAATTACCTCAGCGAGTTTGGTTCTTGCTCTGGTTACGGAATTATCTTCTTAAGGATATTATCGTAATCATTTTTCACACAAATCGTGGCATGGTTCTCTTCGCTTTTTCAAAATGAGTCATTATAATCAAATTTTTCCTGTAAAGAAAGGAATATTGAGACACTTGTTATTTTGCCGATCATACAGAACTAAATCTCACATGAAGAAACTTGATTTTACATCAATTCATTTTCGTCTTTTTACCTTTTGTATATGCGTGAGGAATTAGCCATTCACTGAGATAAGTCTGCTTGCAGAAATCGTTATTGCCAACACTATTAAAGGATAGGAACTGTTCGCCTGCTTGTTCTAGGGGAAGTGCTATCATTTTGCCCAAATGTCTGTGAATTTATAATTATTATCAAAAATGATCTTGAACTATTAGGTTGAACTCACTCAAGAGAAATCCACTGAACGGTTATACTCATTTGATTTCATGAGATTGTTTCCTCGGTATCTCAGGAATTACTGGTGCGATGGGATTCAAAATTGGTGATTAGTTCTGAAATACCGACTCGCGATTTTCCGAAGAGCTCCGTTGGGATCGCACCATCAGCAAATCGAAAAATATATAATAATATTTATCGCAAATTTCCCGAATTTCTGTTGGAAGTTTATTCTTTCAGAAATATACATCAGATTCCAACACAGACCTTGAAATCAAAATTCCACAACAGTGTGCCAAATTCAGTTTCGATCCGATTTTCAGTTTCGAGGATGATGGAATAAGAATATGTCAAATTTCGTGGTTTCTTGGCACCATTTTTATTTCTCGAGTAACTCAAAGAAAACTGATCGGATCGTGATGAAACTCGATAACTTTAGTTGAAAAATGCTGACGCATTTACTCAAGATTTCGTAATGCTGGTTTCATCAGAGCCAATAGACAAAAAAACACATGAACCTTCAAGCTGTCATTTTACAAAGATTAAAGAAATGAAGAAAAATCTTCATAGGTTGAGATCATCGCCATCAACTTTGGATGTTATATCTAGTCCATTCACCATGGATGAATTGAAATCTGCGATAAAGTGTACAAAATCTCGGAAGGCTGCTGGTTTCGATGGGATTTATCCTGAGTTCATAAAACATTTGGGCAAAAAGGCATTATCTTGGTTATTATCTTTCTATAATGATATTTTGAATTCTGGAAATATTCCAACGGAATTTCGTAAGGCAAAAGTAATAGCAATTCTGAAATCTGGGAAAAATTCATCAGACCCAAGTAGTTATAGACCTATAAGTTTATTGAGTGTTCCTTTCAAAATTTTAGAGAGATTAATTTTATTCAGGATAGAATCATCTGTTGAAGATATTCTGCAAAATTGTCAAGGTGGTTTCAGGAAAAATAGAAATTGTTCTGATCAAGTTGTTAGTCTCACTACGTTCATTGAATCAGGATTCAATAAAAAGTTGAAAACGGGGGCTGTATTTGTGGATCTTTCGGCAGCTTACGATACGGTGTGGAAAGATGGTTTAATATTCAAACTCCATAAATTTCTGAAATGTGGAAAAGTAATTCAATTGATCGAAAATATGTTATCTGACAGAAGACTCCGTGTTTTTGTTGATGATGTTAGTAGTAGGTTCAAAACTTTGAATAATGGACTCCCACAAGGATCAGTTTTAGCTCCCCTTCTATTTAATTTATATTTATGTGATATTCCAGCAACTTCTTCAGAGAAATTCATCTATGCAGATGATATTGCTCTGGCTTTTCCTCACTCTGATTTCAAAGTCATTGAAAACACTCTAAATACTGATTTAGAAATTCTGAAGAATTATTTTGTTGAGTGGCGTTTATGTCCAAATTCTAATAAAACAGAAGTTTCTTGTTTTCATTTGAATAATCAACAGAAGTTTAAAACTTTGAATGTTACTTTCAATAATGCCGTTCTGAAACATAATTTCACTCCTAAATATCTTGGAGTGAAATTGGATACCTCTTTAAATTTCAAGGCCCATTTGGAAAACTTACGCATGAAGTTGAAATCTAGGAATAATATTCTTCAAAAACTAGCTGGTTCTTCATGGGGGGCTGACCCTACAACTCTCCGTACCGCAGCTTTAGCTTTGGTTTTTTCTGCTGCTGAATATTGTTGTTCGGTTTGGTTTAATAGCGCTCATGTGAGTAAAATAGATGTACAGCTTAATGTTGCTATGAGAATTATTAGTGGGACCATAAGATCTACTCCTTTACAGTGGTTACCAGTTCTCTCAAATATTGTACCGCCCCATATTCGTAGACAGGTTGCAGTGATAAAGTCTTGGGATAAATATCGTTCCTTTCCGAATTTATTCCCAATCATGTCTTATATTCCGGATTCTAAAATTGCTAGATTGAAATCTCGTAAACCTTTATGGATCAACGATTTTCTTTACACCAATAAAAGTGACAAAGAAATTTGGCGTTCGGAATGGAATTCGTGTAATGTTTTTAACAAAGGTTTGATCAGCGATCCTTCAGAAAAAGTTCATGGTTTCAATCTTCCTAGGAAAATTTGGTGCATTTTGAACCGACTTAGAACCGGTCATGGTCGCTGTAATAGTTTCCTCTTCAAATGGAATTCGGTCGAAAGTCCAAGGTGCGAGTGCGGAGAAGAAGAGGAAACAATAGAACATTTAGTAAATACTTGTCCAATATATAAATTTGACGATGGTTTCGAGGCAATTCATTCGGTGTCTGATTCTTTTTTGAGATGGATTGCGAACTTCAAATTAATTTAATGAGTACTAAATCATTTACAAGTTCATATTAGTTCTTTCGTCTCCTTTTTTGTTTTCAGGTATGTTTTCAAGATTTCAATCTGCATCGCATAGGAAGGAGGAAATTTTGCCAATGAAAAAGAAGCCCTTCAATAAAAAACAACAATTTCATTACACTAATACGGGGAGACAGAGTTTTTCCTGAGGTTTTTATCTGTGCTCTTGTATCATACGTAAAAATGTATGGTACCCCGTTGACATTTCCTCAGCTAATACTGTTATGACACAAATTGTTTGATATAAAAAATGTAAATGCTCATCTCAAAAGAATATATATATATATATATATTTTACAATCAAGTAGGATTTCAATCCGATTCAATCTGTAGTTTAGAATGGGTATATCTACGGAATCAATGGTTTGATTTTATCCATCCACGAATGCTCCGTAATTAAGACCCAAGCCTACTTTACAGAAATCTACAAAAGCACTGACGTGAAGTCAGCAGATTTTACGCGCTTGTTCACATTGCGAAATATTGACTTGGAAATTTCAGTAAAATTTCAATGAAATATACAAATTTAGAAAAATTTTCGAATGAAAAAAATTTTTTTTTCGAAGTTTTCCATGGATAATTCTTTTTATTGACACTGTTCATATTCCAACCAAGTTTCATTTCGATCAGATAAATATTTTTCGAGTTATTGAGAAATCAAAATTCCAAATGGCTCTAGCACAAAAACCATTCGGCAGATTTGGCCCATTAACTAGCCTAACTGAGTTACTTAGCATCTTAACCTAACCTGAAAATTTCAAGAATCTAAGTCCTTCCTTTCGAGAGTTACAGCGCACACGACCGGACGGACAGAATCAATTCTGACCACGGATTCTTTATCAGTGAGTCCAACCTACTCGTTTGAGACCAATTTCGGCTCAAAATTCGAAAATTACAGACATCGTGACGGAATGATAACGCGCTGTTTCCCAGAACAAGCGCGTAAAAATGAAGTCTCTGAATCACATTAAGTGTTTACGGTCGTCCTAACGGCCGAGCACTATTTCTCAGGAAGGTCGTATTCATATGAGGTGATTATTGTATAGGGCTTTAGTTCGTAGAATTCCACACGTTTGTCATAAAAATATTTCACAAACGAAACCAAATAGTTTAAAACTCTAAAATTTGATTGTAATCTTTAGTTTTCCAGATAAATCATAATGCTGAAGATTCTCAAAAATCAATGAATTCCATAAATTGGAAAAATAGCGTAAATTTTGAGCATCGAAATAACCTTTCAATTTACTGACTCATATTCATTTCCTTCTACCTTCTATAAAGGAGATCCTTGTTTTGAGCAAATCAATTCGTTTATTCATACGTATATTTGCATTTCAGCACAATCTGGTGAATTTGGATTTTTACTTCCTCATTGACAATATGCGTAGACCATATTGGGAAATCATGAAAATTTGCTACGATATTTGAGTTGTCATTCATGTTCACATATAGCTGCCGTTTAATACCCTTGCTGAATTATATTTTGTCTACGAATTCTTCTTGAATTGTTCCTAATCATCCCTGAACTCAACAATATCTTATATATTCACCTAAGTAGCAATAGTTCCCACCTCATATACTTCGCCTCATTATTTCGTATCAGTTATTTCTGATATCACTTGGAGCGAACCGAAAAAATTGTGTGAGAGCATGTTTTCTGCAGGTAGAATTTATGAATTCCTAAATACAGATTTTTTTCATTCATATTCGAAGGCCGAAATGTTTCATCGTCTGTAATCGGGTTGAAATGTTTGAGAAGCGCTGTATTAACGAGGAAGAGTAGACTCACACCATACGCGTATGCAAGTGCCTGCAGCTGGGCGTCTCTGGGAACCGTACGGGACCTAACATTTATTTAGCGTAATGATTTCGTCGTAGCTGATTATTTGAGAATGAATCATTATTTGAATAATTTTCATTGTTGTTTCAACTTTGGTTGTGAAATGAATACCAACTCTAAGACATAAAACATTTCCTGAAAATCATATCACTCGATGAATATTTTTTCAGTATCTTCAAAAACTATTCCTTCAGCCAAGCAGTTCCGAAGTACTAGATTTCAACTCGATCTCATCTGGATTTTCGGAAATATTGAAAAAAAATCAATGGGTAAATCTGAGGAGCGCGAATGGTAAATATTGCCGAGTTCAATAAGCTAATAAGGCCCAAACCTTCTCTGCAAATATGAAGATTCTGGGAAATTCTTCTCGAGGAGTTTGTGAAATATTTATTCGATATTTGTACCGCAAATTGGAGGTATCATAACGAAATGGTTCCGAACATTATTCTCATTCAGTATATTTTTGTCCATATTTATATCGTCCTCACGACCGATCGTAAACACAATAACTTCCGAAAGGAACAACTTAGAAATTCAATATTTGTAGAGTACATTCGGACCTTAAAACGAAGGCCGAATTAGTGAATTAGTAAAATTCACCTAATGATTCCGCAGATATATACCCATTCGAAATTTTATTCTCCCAATATTTCTAAAAACTACAGATTATAAATCGAATTTAAATCCAATACTTGATTGAAAAATGACAGGTTGAAGGTTCATACAGAAATTCTTAAGTATAACATGATCAGAAAATCGCAGACTATAGAATATTTGAAAAAAAAATTTTCTTCAAATTGTTCTAATGACACGATCATCACGAATATCTGCAAGAAGTCGTTCACGAGCATTCTCAAACTAAAGTTCCATTATGATTGAATTAATATTTTTTGAGATATTTCGGAAATATCAACAGTACCTTGGAAAAAACTAATGAATTTGACATATTTTTTCACAATATCTCCGGAAATTATAATCGGATCAAACCAAAATTAGGTTTACTGTTGTGAAATATAGGTAGAGTTCACGATCTGTGCGAAATTTCACCAAAATCGAATGAATAGTTTCCAAAAAAAATTCGGATTTTTTTCCAAATTTACTAAGAATACGATTCTAACAAAATTTTGCGTAAAGTTGCGCGTCGTTATATTTCAACTAACTACCGAATTTCAATACAATAGCTCAAGTAGTTCGTGAAATTTTCAGAAAATAACCTCAAAATTTCAAATGGCTATAACACCGAAAACCTGTGCCGCGCCGCCCTCTGGGGCAGGATGGGCAGGGCCCTGGGGCGCCGAGCCTTAGGGGCGCCACAGGCGAAAAATCTATCCATGTAATTCCCCCAGGGGCGCATCCTTGGCTAGGCGCGGTCCTGCCGAAAACGTTTGGCTGATTCGAATCGTTAAGGAACTCAACCGTTGCATTTTGAAATGCAACACCCACCCTTGAAGTCGATAGGGTTATCCGTTCTTATGTTATCGTGTCTACGTTCGGCCGGCCGGACAGGACATGCGCGCAAAAATAATAGCTGATGGGATGACTCAATACGGACAATTAAATAGACCGCCTGTGAGCGATGTTTTATGGTGTCTGTTAGGATGTGGATGAGGAATCTAATGTTACCAGCTCAAATGTTCTAAAAGAGAGATAATGAACTCATTATCCCACATTATGTCTCGTTCAAAGAAAAAACAATTAGCTTCATCAATATAATGCTAATAAAATATCAGGTTAACCTCTCTAAGCATCTAATATTATAGCTAATCAGTAAAACAGCAGTGTAAAAGTGAATTTCTATTTTTCAATTGCGCACTTCAAAATTAATCCGACAAATTCAATAATATATCCTGTTATGATATTTTTACGCGCTTGTTCTGGGGAACAGCGCGTTATCGTTTCGTCACAATGTCTGTTATTTTCGAATTTTTTCCTGAAAATGGTCTCACACGACAAGGTTGGACTCACTGATGAAGAATCCGAGGTCAAATTGAATTCTGTCCGTCCAGCCGTATGTGCTCTAACTTTCGAAGAAAAGCGATTAGCGACTTGAAATTCACAGGTTAGGTTTGGAGCCTCAATATTTCGGCTAATTTCGTCAGAGGGCTGAATCGAACGTACGGTTTTAGAGTTATGCCCCTTCGTAATTTTTAGGTTAGTTCTTCGATATCCCAAGAAGTACTGATGCTATCAGATTGAAACTTAGTAACTAATTGGAGAAAACCAACGCGCAAAATCGTGCAAAATTTCGTATGGATCTGATCGTTAGAAAATTTGTATAATTTGTATTAAAAAATTCAATGAGTTTTTAATAAAAAAAAGTTTTTTCTCGAAAACTATTGCTCAGATTGCAATGGAATTTGGCACAGACGTTGAAGTCAATATTTAACAATAATATTGTCAATTTCAATCTGATCCGATTTTTAATTTCGGAGATATAGAAAAAAAATTATAAGTTTATATTTGAAATTCAGACGTTATTTCCTCAATATCTCAAAAAGTACTGATGCTATCGAATTCAAACTCTGTAATTAGTTAGAAAATACCAACTCGCGACTCAATGCAAAATTTCGTGTGGATCTTTTCTTTAGAAAATAAAGAAACAATTTTTATTGAAATATTCAAAAAAATTTTTTTGACATTTTTTTCTATTGAACAGATTTCCACAAAATTTGGCACAGACGTCGGAGTCAATATTCAACAACAGTGGTTTAAATTTCAATTTGATCCGATATTCATTTTCGGAGATATAGTCAAAAAAAAAACTGTCAAATTTCGTTGTTATTCTGAATGTTGAGGTTATTTCTTCAATATCTCAATAAGTACTGACTCGATCTGTATCGAATTCGGGCTGCCTGATTGATTTTGAAACCTACTCTACAATTATCAAGTTTCTGAATAGATTCTTCCGGAAGTTATTTTGTTCACTATCGGCAGTTAGGACGGTCGTAAACACTATAACTTCCGAAAGAAACAACGTAGATATATATGTAGAGTAGGTTTTCGGTTAAATTACGAAGGTCGTATTCGTGAACGGATAAATATCGCCCAATGATTCCGTTGATAAAGATTCCCATTCAAAATATCATTATTCCAACATTTCAAAACACACAGATCGGATCGAATTGAAATCTAGTACTTGATCGAAAATGAGGTTCAAGCAGAATTTCGTGAGGGCCATATGGAAAGAAGATCGCCCAATCTTTCCATCAGAAAGTAAAGCAGCGTTTGGGACGGTCAATACGTGAATAGATGATTGGCAACGAATTCAAACAAGCGCGTAAAAGCTCCTGACCCCACGTCAGTGATTTTATAGATTTTTCAAATAATTTCAACAAACAACTCATAACATTTCACAATAACAGACACTAATCATGGGTATATCAAAGATTTCTTCGAAAACAACAAGGCATCTCCCGTACTCTATAGAAACGTTCATGTAGATGACGAAAACTCATGGCTCATACGGGGAGAATAGAATATAGTTATATTATTAATAATTGTATACTTCAGGGAATTATAGGAAACTTTTAATCCCTTATTTGGGAGACTAAAGTTTGATCCCTGAGGGATTAAAAGTAGAAAGGAACTTATATTTTTTCAAATTGTAAAATCCATATGTTAACAATCTATTTTATATTTACAGTAAAGTTCACCTCACTACAGTTTGTCAGGTTGAAAAGAGGCGGACAGTTGGAGGCTATAGGCTATATTTTTTGTTATTGACGTATTTTGAACATGTGGCCATTGGTGCGGTTTCTTCCACACCTTAGTTTTAGCGTCCCACTAGCATTTTCTCTCAAATGTCATAGCAACGCACATCATTTTCCGATGACGAAAACGATATGATAACCAGCAGAATTATTGATATTTTAAAACTAGGATACAGCTTCAAGTACGAGATTATTATGATTTTAGTTTTTCCATTCCTAAAGTGTATAAAATAATGTATAAACCACAAGTTCTTTCAATCCCTCGGCGAATTGTAGCCCGACCGGAGGGATTGAAAGTGCCACTTTAGTCCCTAAGTTTTTAATATACTATTATTCTCGTATGCCTTTATTCATCATATTAAAGAAATTCTAATCTACTATCTTTGCACGCATGTTCTAGGAACGGAGTGCTATCGTGTTGACGAAATATCTGTGATTTTCGAATATTTTCCTCGAAAACGGTCTCAAATGACTAGGTTGGACTCACTCATACAGAAACCGATGTAAAAATCGATTCTGTTCGGCCGGCCTGCCGTCCGGAAGAGCTAACGTTTCGAATCTCTCATCTATAGTCTCAATGGAGGTTGCACATCAAAATGAGATAGTTAAGATTTCGCAGTTATTCACATTAGAAATTTCGAGGTTATTCCCTGAATATCTCAGGAACTACACTCGTTTAAAATTCGGTTGGGATCGATTCGTTAGGTAATCGAAACAATTTTTTGGGCATTTCCCAAATCTTTGCTGTCGAATAATCTTATACAAATCATCAGATTTCAATGAACTCTGGCACAGACCTCTATATAAAGTCAAGTCTATATTACATGAGTGCACAAAACTAAATAAATTCGTTCAAAACGAACTTTGGACGAATATTCCTTAAAAAATACGAGGTGCGCCAATTTTCAGCAGTTTAGTGCATACACGAAACTGACGTATTTCCAGATTTCCTAGTTAAAAGTTAAGGTTCTTATTAACAGACTGACAAACATTGTATATTTTCTTTTTCGAACGGCTAAGTGATATCACGAAATATTGAAAAGATTTTTAAATTTTTTCGGCGACATAAGAGAGGTCATTCCTGGAAGGCTAAGGCCGTATATAGGTATACCCATACAAATTTTCATTTTCCCAATATTTCCAAAAAAAAACTAGAAAAGCACTCACGTGAAGTCAGCAGCTTTTGCGCGCATGTTCAAGGATAACACGAAAAGGGGACATGCGCTAAAAAAGGACGATACCGAGGAAAAAACTAATAAATTTGGCATATTTATTTCGAATATCTCCGGAAATTATGATCGTTTCGAACTGAACTCGGTACGCAGATGTCAAATATGAAGCTCAAGGTCAAAGCATATTTTGTTTAAGAAAATAATGAATATTTTTCGAAAAAAAATATTTTTTTGCGGAAAAAAATTCGAAAATTTATTTTTATATTTCCAACTAACTGCAAAGTCTCAATCCAATCTTCTCAGTAGTTTCTGAAATTTCAGGAAAATAACCTCAAAATTTCAAATCGCTTTAACTCCGAAACTGTTTAGCCGACTCAGCCCATTAACGAACCTAACTGCGGCATTCCAATGCGCGACCTACCCTGAAAGTTTCAAGTCGCTAGCTTGCTCCGTTCGACAGTTATCGTGTCGTCGGCCGGACAGAATCGATTTTGACACCGGATTCATCATCAGCGAGTCCAACCTAGTCGTTTGAGACCATTTTCGGGAAAAAATTCGAAAATTACAAGATTTGGACAAAACGATAGGACGCTGTTCCCCTAGAACATGCGGGCAAAAAGATTGAATCGAATTGGAATCTAGAGTATTCGATTGAGAAATGATAGCTCAAAATTTTCAATGAAATATAGTACCTAATGTATTTTGAAAAAGCAAAGATCATCAAAATGCACAACATGTGGTGACAATTGATTTTGTTTCGACTAGTTCAGACTAAAGGTATACTTAATGAATATAAAAGAATTCAGAATAATCATTTTATGTTTCACTTTTTTTGGCAACCAATCCGTAAGGATATGAAAAAAAATTTAACAACTTCGGTTCGATATCTATAGATCTGCTTATCTTCATATTTAATGAGTGTTCATAAAATTGAAATTATCATATTACTATATTTTTTGCGTTTGCAAATTCATACATATTTTCTTATTCCCATATTTATTAAGAATCGGCATAATTGAGACTTACCCACCATATTGTTGTAGAGGAGAGCTATATTACAAAAAAATTATGATACCTAAAATATTAGAATCTCATTGAAAAAAAATTCTCTCGTACGATGTTTCCATTTAATTTTTGGTTCAAATAAAACGTTTGTTAGGATATATTTTCGTCACAGTGAATTTTCACAGGAGTGTTTCAGGGACAAATGGGTCTATAAAATATAGCATGTCAATGATTCTATTATTTCTATTGTAATGAATATTATGCTAATTAATTGTCGAACATTCGCCAATAAATAAGGAAAGGAAAGAACTCTAAAAAAATCAAAATGTCATAAGTTAACGATATCAAGTGGTAATCTGCAATATATTGAGAGAATACTCGTTAAATGATTCTGCATTCTGAAATTTCACTTTCGAAAAATTAATGATTATTTTCCATCAAAATATTCAATTCATTGGTGCCATTTAGACAGTTGTTCTGTACGCTTGGATTTTCCCCATAATCCATTCAATTTTTCATTTTACTACAGAAGTAGTGGTTTCTTTACTGTCAATTTTTACAGGAGCAAGGGTGGTTAAGGCGACACACATGTTTATGCAGTTCGAACACTGGGTATTTTTCACAACCTCGAATGAATCCGAGAAATTTCAATATGCTTTTTTAGAAACACATGTCGATGATGATGTTAAATAAAACAACGAAAGGGCAAATAGTTTATGAAAAAATTCAATTTTACACGATGTTTCAAAATGTTATGTATTATAATTTTCTCCTAATACATAGCTTATTCCAAACTAATATATATAGGGGGAGGACTTGCTATAACCGATTTGTCATTATTATAGGAATATAAACAAATGTTCAATTCGCTGACGCCAATAATGTTGTAATGATCACACCATATTAATTCAGTATAGTTATCATTTCAGTTTTATACACCCTCAATATCTTACGAAGATAAGCAGCTATAGTTATCGAACTGGAGATGTTCGATTTTCTTGCATGCACGTTCTGGGAAACAGTGTGCTATCGTTTTCTCCCAAATGTCTGTTATTTTCCCGAAAATTCGATCTATCTGTATTTTTGAAAATATTGGGAAAATACAATTTTGAATGGGTATATCTGCGGGATCATTAGGTAGATTTTACCGATTCACGAATTCAGCCTCCGTAATTGGGGTCCAAACCTACTTCACAAATATCGTGTTACTAAGTGTTTCTCTCAGGAGTTATTGTGTTCACGATCTGCCGTGAGGACAAAATTTTATTTTCCCAATATTTAAAAAAATTCAGATTGGATCGAATTGAAATCCAGTACTTTAATAAAAAATGACATTTTCAAGATTCCTACAGAATTCCGTGAGGATAATATGATTTATAATAAATCTTATTTTCTGGTCTCTACTACGTTTGTTAGATATTTTTTCGTCACGGTCAATTCTTACAGGAGGAAGTGTTTCAGGGACAATTGGGTCAATAAAATATATAACATCATACTCGCATGTCACTGATTCTATTGTGATGAATATTATGCTAATTGTCAAACATTCACTACAAAATATGGAAAGAAAAGAACTCTATAAAAATCTAAATGTCATATGTTGACGATATCAAGTGGTAATCTGCAATATGTTGAGAGACTACTCGTTAGATGACTCTGCATTCTGATATTTCATTTTCGAAAAAATTAATGATTATTTACCATCTAAATATTCATTTCATATGGTGTCGTTTAGACACTAGCTCTGTATGCTTGGATTTTCCCCATAATCCAGTCAATTTTTTATTTTACTACAGATATGCTTGGATCACTGTCAACTTTTACAGGAGTAAGGGTTGTTTTGAAGATACACGTGTTTATGCAGTCGTAATGATCGAACTCTGGATATTTTTCACAACCTTAAATGAATCACAATATGTTTCCTTAGACACACATGAAAATGTTGATGTTGTAAAACAACGAAAGGTTATATTTTATGAAAAAATCGGCCGATCGTAAACAAAATAACTTTCGAGAGAGGCAACTTAGACACTCGATATTTGTAGAATAGGTTTGGATCTTAATTACGAAGATCGAATTCGTGAATGGGTGAAATCCAGCCAATGATTCCGTAGATATACCCATTCAAAATTTCAATTAAAGTTGTGCGTCGTTATGCCTCAAATTAGCTACCAATATTCAATATGATCGCTGCAGTAGTTCCTGATATATCAGGAAATAACCTCCAAATTTCAAATAGCTATAACTCCCAAACTATTCGGCCGATTTTGAACGTTAACGGACTCAACCGTCACATTCTGAAGTGCAACCTACCCTGGAAGTTTTTAGTCGATAGGATCCTCCGTACGCCCGTAATCGTGCATACGGCCGGCCGATTTTGACACCGCATTCGTCATCAGTGTGTCCAACCTAGTCCCATTTCGGCTCAAATCTCGAAAATGGATAGCACGCTGTTTCCATAGAACATGCGCGCAAATATCAGTAGGAATTCTTTCTCCCTAATACAGAACTTGAAAACTATTTTTGGATGCTTCAAAACTCTTAGGTTCTTGAGTTTGGCGATTTAATTGTTTGTTCAACATCACTTTTTGACGGAAAAGTTTAATTATTACATTATTATGTGAATGATGAGCATTACACAAATTGCATTATTTCGTGAATAATGAACTGATTTTGAAAATTTTAACTGGCTTGTTTACATAACATAAATAACTTTCAAACTGACCAAACCTCGACATCTTTTTCCTATTAAAAAAATGCCACCTTCATGTGGGTGTTTTTTTCGGAACAAACTCATGATGGAAATTCGTCCTCCTCAAAACAGAGGTTGACATCCCTTTTCGAAATCTTTGAAAATTCTTCGTTCTACGGGTCGAATTTTCGTTGGAACACCCTGTATACCCATACCATTGTTGAAGGAACAGTTCCAATACATATGAAAATATCGATTAAAGCTTATTTTGAGAGGATTTTGCATCATTTTATTAGGTTTTTTCAGGGTTTTCACTCCCAATATCTGAAACAGAACTATTAAAAATTAAATGAAAATTGTTTTTTCGTGGAAAACGCCCTTGCGGATTGCAGGATTAAACTATTTGTCAAGGGCAGTTTCTTTGAAAGAAGATTGCCTAATGAACAATACAGGAACAATACAAACGATCTGTGACGTTTCAGAGTACAAATCTGACTCTGAAACGTCACAGTTAGCTTTGTTTATCGTTTGTATTGTTTCTGTATTGTTCTTTAGTCAATCTGTTTTCGAAGAAACTGCCCTTGACAAGTAGTTTAATCCTGCAATCCGCGATGGCGTTTTCCATGAAAAAACAATTTTTATTTAATATTTAATAGTTCTGTTTCAGATATTGGGAGTGAAAACTCTGAAAAAACCTAGCAAAACATATGAAAATGTCGAAAAAAGTATAATTCTGTAGATCGGATGAAAGTCTCAGCATACATCAAATTAAGGTCGGATATATGAATGATATATGCAGAAAAAATTTAATTTTTTGTTCGGTAATACAGTGTTTTTAGAGGTCTCTGTATATACCAAAATATGGAAAACAATGTTTTTTGAAGCCACTAATTAACAGTTTGAAAAACCG
Source organism: Myrrha octodecimguttata (assembly GCA_958510865.1). NCBI lineage: Eukaryota > Metazoa > Arthropoda > Insecta > Coleoptera > Coccinellidae > Myrrha > Myrrha octodecimguttata. The sequence continues at coordinate 13,625,708 of OY294063.1, read as the reverse complement.
GCGGTATAGATCAACCATATATAGTTTTGTAGAACTATGTATACAAAAAAAATTGCGGTCCCCAAAACTACCCAATAACATAGATATATATATATATATATATATATATATATATATATATATATATATATATATATAAATATATATATATATATATATATATATATATATATATATATATATATATATATATTATTCGAAATGGCAGCAATGACCAATGAAGCATAGAAAAGGTCCCTCGCATGAATTTTTTTATCATTGAAATCACACATTCTATCCTTAAGACTAATAAAAAACTTTAAACGCCACCAGAAATTTAAATTTTCAACGAGAAAAATATCTTTTGAATTTGGCTCCACATACTGGCTTTTCAAACGGACGAAACTCCGCGCTTTCCGTGACGTGCGGGGCTATATCCAATCTCTCTCTTCTCGTGTACTTTCCTCTCTAGCAAGCCAATAGACACAGTCAACTGTTTCGATCGGGGTATCTTGCAATATTGAGTGACGTAGAGGATGAAGCATTTCACCCGCTTCGACCTTGCGTCCCGATTGGACCATCTTCAATACCGAATTATTCAAAATTAGCGAATTGTTGAAGTGTATGATAGCATACATTATGATTTGTATCGATATAGAATGAGAAAATCATGGAAATATGATAATTCGTGTTACATGCAAGAGACCTATTTTGTCGTCTTGGATTAACGCAAAATCATAGAACATATTAAACCACACTGACTACACTCATTCTGTTATCTGTGACTACACTGAAATACTCATCTGCACTGAGAAGTGAAAGTCAGTGTAGTTAATGTACGATCAAATTTTCACGCTAGTACAACGAACAGACCTTTTATCGGGGTAACGCCGAGTAAAAACACTATTTAGGGTTGTTCGTTGTGTCTCCGCTAACTTCACTATTGTACAACAGTGTAGATCGTGTACCATAGATAACATTCAGTGATTTTTGTTGTGAACTGCACTCTGTTGCTGAAATGAAGTGTAGTCACAGATCATGAAGTTATGACTTTGTTAAGTGCACTGTATGAGGTTACACAGAATCTGAAAAATATTGTGGTGTTATTTGTGTTTATTTATATTGATATGAAAGTATGACAGGAAGTGTGCTAGAGGATGTGTGATATGTGATGTGTGTGAAAATTTCTGTAGCGGGTGCACTGTCAAATTCATTTGATATAATTTTATACAGTGCGCGTCAAAATTATGGAACAAATTCATTTTCTCAGATGAAAAATATTTGGCAACAAAATTCTGAAACAGTTCAATTTTTGTTTCACTTTTACCAAATTTTTATGCAATTTTAAAGGATTTTTGTTGCACCCTTTCCCATCCCCATCAACCTTCTAAATTTTTTGAATAGGGAAAGTGGGTTATGTCGTACTTTTTTGGCAAGGTCTTTGTATCTTCTTTACAGGCGTGCAGGAATTTTCAAGAAAATTTTTTTTTTTTTAAATATAGTTTGTTCAAAGAGGTTTTCAGTATGTACACTTTGTCATGGCTCATTTACTTCGAGACGATGGTACCTGATGAAATTTGTCACCGAATGAAATCGACCATTACAGTTTTGTTCAAGCACAACTTTCAACCCTTTAATAGAGAAAAAATAATAGAGTGACATTGGAAATTTATTTCGGCATTGAAGTACCATACAGAGGTCAGAATCAATGTGCATTACAAGATAAGTTAAATTAAATGTTCTTTCTGGATATTTGTCATTAAAAATATCACAAACCTCCTGTTGAGTACGGACTCTATCGCCCCATCCGATCATCATTAAAATTTAAATTCTCTGTTTTTCTGCCCCAACTCATTCATAATAATGAATTGAGTGATCAATTCAGTCACTTCATATTTGATTGAAAACCATAGTATCTGGGATGGAATCGTACTGAGATTTACGAAGGGGGCCGAGCCCACCCATGCCCCTACCTGACTACGCGGATGGTTGAGAAAATGTACATCGAGCAAAAGAAAAGTAGGAGGCGGTGTGCTTGTCTGTTCCTATCATCTCGTGTTTTTGAAGGTTCGCGAAATGACCGGGTACAACGCCATCCGCAATTATGAGGGTGGAAAATTACTCTTGAAATTGCCCCGGTCATGAGCGCTTCCGGAATTAAGCGAATTTATAGGAGTTGCTCGTGATATGCTGGAACGCAGAAACTAAAACTTTTAATTCGTTCTATGCAGTTTACGTATTCGTTACTATGTTTCCAACCAAATTCGTTTCGTTGTGCTGCTTTGATCATAAGATAGTTTGCAAACGTGTACATTCATTGTATCCGTTATAATAACTGGAAAACTATCTAGTAATGATTTTGAATAAGAAAATTATCTCAATGTGAACACAGGAAATAAATCATTCATTACCTCATCTTATGATACCATTGCTATGCAATTGAGACTTCCATGCGTCTGTGGTAAAAGAATGACTCAAGCTTTTTCCAGTTGGAGAAAGAGATGAAAGTCGGTCGTGTAAGCCTGGCCGTCCACTGGAAGCGATTTGGGGCTTTTATGAGCTACGCGTTTTACGAGCGCCGAGGAGCTTTTACGACCGAAGCGGTCTCAGGCTTCGGGGTCGTCCACTGGCAGATAGTTCCCGAGGTTTCGGTTCGTTCTTGTTCTTGCGTAGCAGAGGATTTTTACTTCAGATTTCCGTGCTTATTGAAGAAATTGTGATACGGAATGGATTTAGAATTAATAATTCATTTCAAGGATAAATCTCACTTGATCAGGCGTATGTTAGCTACGGAATGGGGAAAATTTTTGAGCTAAGGTAGATTCAAATTTAGAAAAAATGAAATTATCGGAAAAAATTCACCATCTTGATAATGAATGATTATTATCGTATACTCATTTATAATACTGCAATGGAAGTTGAAGTGTGAATGTTGATGACCTGGGTACTTCGAAAACAAACGATGTGGAACTTCGAAATTATGGCTTATTTGAATTTTATCTGTGAAAGTCAGCTTCAGAAGGTAAATATTTTATTGATGTATCTAGAACGTGACTTCAAAACTTCAAAAACTGCAAACATCGAAAGAAATGATGGTGACACAGATATTCAGAAATTCTTAAAATTTTGCAGAAGTGCATGCGTATTTCAGAAAACAGGTCACTAGTAAAAATCCGTAGTGTTTTATAAAGAAAAAACTATGTTTATTTTGCGATCGAAAAGATCGTTCTGCATATGAGATTGATTGAAACGTAGTTGAATCATTACAGTACGTATGGGCCAAAAACACTTGAGCATATAGAAAAATAATCGGAATAAAATTGGTCAGAGACTGAAAAAACAAATTGATAATAGATATTGAGATAATAAGAGCTATAAAACCCGAGATAATGGCGAAACACGCTGGATTAATTATATTTGGAATGCTATACAGATGATTATTGCCAAAGAGTCCAACTTCAGGTAGGCTACTATACACCTACAGAACTTCTAGATGTGAGTTTAATGTAAGAAAAGAGACAACATTCATTAACTTTCCAATCTGATCCATCTAAAATTCACCAACAATAAACAACGAGCTTCAACAAATATTCCGTTCACAAACCATACATTCTACTTGCCGACGGATAGCTCCTCTTTTCGAGCGTATAGACGCGGCAGATCCAAACTGATCGGGATACGATTGCGCCGCTCAAATTCTCTCGAAATCGCCCGTATGAACTCGCTGCCAGTCGACGAGGGTACCTAGAATTCCATTCATTTGGATCTGTCGCGCAAATTCGTTCGTTTACGCTCCTATCGCGCCTCTCGAAATCGCGTGCAGTGGACGACCAGCCTAATAGTTGAGGTCGAGTGATTTGAATACAGAAACACGAACATGCAATTTTTACGCGCTTGCAATTCGCGCGCAGGGATTATACTGAGACATATTTCAGCTGAGTGGTAAAATATAATAAATATCGAAGTGAGAACCCTCTCGATACCAAATATATTTCAGCGAATCCGATAAATGTTTGGTATCTCGCACATAGACAATGCAACCAGTGTTTGTGGGATTCTTCTAATGCTTCATCCAAAGATGAAAATGATGCTTAAGTTGACGATTTGTATCTACGGAGTAATAACAGAAAGAGTGATGGTGTGAAGACAGAATCTTTTGAGTACATGTTCAAATTCATGGCCAAAGCGCTCACCTATTCACGTATTGACTGCGGCAGACGCAGCTTCACTGTTTAATGGAAAGATTCGGCGATATTCTCTTTCTATGGCCACCATGGATTTCTGCATGAAATCACAATGTATCAGCTTGAAGGTTTATGCCAATTTCTGAGAGGATCATATGATTAGAAGATCGCGAAATATGAAATATTCGAAATGAAAATCGTGATTTTGGTTTATTATTTGACGAAATCAAATAATAAACCTTAGTGATCGACCAAAAAATAAATATTACCCCCTGACAATTTCACAGTTCACATTTTGAAGTATGTAGATTCGAATGAACTAATAAAATCCGTTCGTCTGCTGACGCTGTCCGTTGTCCAGGGATTTTCTCTGAAGGTACTGAACCGAAATCCGTGAAACTTGGTAAAAAAAGCGTGTGTCACTTCAGATTGATCCTTCAAGCTCTTCAGCAGGATCGGTGTACCCTAAAGGCTCAACATTGGGGGTTGGAGGGAAAAACAAATTTTCTCGAAAACTTACCATCCAATTCTCATGGAACTCTCAACGTTGATTACTGTTGCATAACTCAACCCAAAAATTTTCACCCGGATGATTTTCGATCAGTGGTCCCTAAGCTATAAAGGATTACGCTGCAAATTTCCGATCATCCCAAAAATAAATCATCGTATTCGATTCTAACATTGGAATTCAGTGGAATAATCGGTTGAATTTTCATCCAGAATCATATATCTGAAGGTAGATGAAGAGAAAGATAACCAAATTTTCAAAACATATCAAGTATCGGTGTTTGTGAAAAACCAATGAGGTATGAATAATATATCAGTTTTATTCAAGATATCAATGGTTTTGGGTTATTTAACTGAGAAAATAATAAACTCTCGTGTGAAATTTGCATCGTTTCCTTAAATTTTTCTGATGACGCGGACATACTAAAAAAACAAATTGATAATAGATATTGAGATAATAAGAGCTATAAAACCCGAGATAATGGCGAAACACGCTGGATTAATTATATTTGGAATGCTATACAGCCGATTATTGCCAAAGAGTCCAACTTCAGATAGGCTACTATACACCTACAGAACTTCTGGATGTGAGTTTAATGTAAGAAAAAAGACAACATTCATTTACCTTTCAATCTGATCCATCTAAAATTCAACAACAGTAAACAACGAGCTTCAACAAATATTCCGTTCACAAACCATACATTCCACTTGCCGACGGATAGCTCCTCCTTTCGAGCGTATAGACGCGGCAGATCCAAAATGATCGGGATACGATTGCGCCGTTCGAATTCTCTCGAAGTCGCCCGTATGAACTCGCTGCCAGTCGACCAGGGTACCTAGAATTCCATTCATTTGGATCTGTCGCGCAAATTCGTTCGTTTACGCTCCTATCGCGCCTCTCGAAATCGCTTGCAGTGGACGACCAGCCTGATAGTTCGTTTACGCTTCTATCATGCCTCTCGATATGGTGGACGATCGCCCTAAATAGCTTATAAAGAATCTTTAGCTTCAGTTCTGCTCCAGGCTGAGCACTTCCTGGCCCATCTAATCTAGAACGCAAGATACGAATATTCCGTTTGAAACTGTTTTCTACGAATTTCCCATCTTGAGGAATCCACTACTCGCTACTGATGTGTGGTTCGTTCAGTAGGATTATGCGTATGTTATAGATCGAACACTTGCCTACCTCCCGGATTATATAGAAATAGTATGGGTCTGATACAGGCTTCTCAAACGCTCTCATTAACGTTAAACTAACTGTTAAGCTCCTTACCCCCATCAACAAACTCGTGAAAGCATAATAAAGCAGATAGACCTGCGAAGATGATGATTTCGGAACCTACTGAATTAACTGCGGGGACTTCCAACTTCAACGAGAAGTCATTTGGTTCCACATTTCGAATATGACAGGGCAATGGCACTATTCAACTCTCAGATGAATGAATATTCAGTATAAATCACAATTGTACGAGGAACAATTCAGGAAAGAGACGGGATGTTTCGGATTATTAACGATCGAACTTTCGATGAATAAAACTCACGAGTGTCTGTTGATGTAAAACTCGAGGCAGCAAACTTCGTTTCCCAGAAATACCGGAAGGAACGTCAGGGTTGAAAAGATGAATCAGAATAAAATATGCTATCCGGAGAAAATAACAGTTTCCCGAATAGTTTTCTCAGCTTTTTTCCACTCAATGAAATTCAGATTGGACTGCTTGCACGCTAGAAATTCGCTGCTTCGAAATTAGTGAGATAACCTTTGGTATGAGCTGATTTCCGAATAATCTTGAAAGCATGTGTGTTACATTAGTGGAATTGGTGGAATTAATGTTTCTGCAACATGCTCTCCAGGGACATTGTTTTATAATTCCACATTCAGATAAGGAATTCGGAATTCACCTCGAACAATTATCTTCATTTATTCATGTTCTAGTACCCACATATATTACTAAAATAGAGATACAATTCTCAGTTATCTCATTATTTGAATTTGCAAAATTGAAACATTTCCGCTCATACCAGATGTTCCATATTTTGATTTTTTTGGACAGAAGGAAACTTCCAACTTTAACGAGAGGTCATCTGGTTCAATATTCCGAATATGACACTATTCAACTCTCAGATGAATGAATATTTAGTATACCACAAGTTTGCGAAGAACAATTCGGGCAAAAGACAAGAGTTTCGGATTATTAACGATGGAACTTTTGATAAACGAAATTCACGTGTGTCTGTTGATGTAAAACCTGGGATAGCAAACTTCGTTTGTCAAAAATACCAGGAGGAACAACAGGGGTAGAAAAATAAATCGAGTTTAAATGTGCAATTCGACGAAAATAATAGATTCTTGAATATTCTCTCAGCTTTGTTCCACAGAATGAAATGTTATAGGTTTTCCTTGACATTCAAAGCTTCAGTAATTAAAAAAAAACCTTTGGTGTGAGGACATTTCCGAATTATAGTGAAAGCAAGATGTCTGATGCATTAGTAAGAGTGGTGGAATTGATTGATAATATATTCGGACGACAAATTGAACGAATATCGCAAAAGGGTATTTTGGGAGGAAGCATTAGATTTCAGGTTTTTTCATCGCAATATCTTTCCGAAATTAAATAAAATAAACAATTCATGAAAATCTTCTGTGCAGATTACGGGATTAAAACTTTCTTGAACAGTTCGGAATCGGAATAATGTAAATGATTAACTGAGTGAACTGTAAAATTTCAGGGTCTATATCTGAATGTTTCGTCAGACAATAAAACGAACATTGTTCAGAATTATTTCCTTGCAATACTTGCGTATTCCAAAAATAATCCAGACACTAGTATTGATCCTCGTAAGGAGGAAAAAAGGTTTTACAAATAATAAACAGTTCCTCTTATGGCTTATATCAAAAGAGCATATGTGCATATACTTCAGCTTCTTTCAAATAATCAATTCTTTTTTCACAATTTGGTTTTTTTCACAAAAGAATGATAAGAGTATTTGAACGATGAATAATTTCGATTGTATAAAGGTACTGTAGTCAATCAAAACCGAGTAGAAAGAATGCGATGCTTATACTCATACTTTATTATCAATCAAATCAAAGTTCAATGAATTATCTTCTAAATTCTTTTCTGAGTAGATGTTGTAGATCGTACAACTCTTTCTCTAACCTTGTTGTGCTCGACCCTTTTACGGATTCCTTTCTTACACTTTTCGGTGAGACGGTTCTTTGAAAGCCATTTGTGGAAAAAAATATAAAAACTTAAATTCATTGATTTCTTTTCCGCATTTCGGTTTGTATGTCAGGTATGTATTCGTTAATAATAAGCACCATTGTAGTAATAGTTCATTAGTGACTACATAATCTGGGTCCATCCTGTCATGTTTTCCATTGAAATGAATAAATAAATAAATTACTAGAATTCCTTATAATATTCTCATCACTCTGAACTTGTTTTTTTGATTTTTATAAATTGAATAAGGCTGGAATCAACGTTTTAAAGGAAGTTTCTTGGAGGAAAACTTTCAAACTGTCTCGAGATTCATTTGCCACTTACAAGTCATTACTACTTTCCGGGACAGCATTTGTCTCAGAGAGTAATGATGATTTGAGAATTTCATACTCAGTGGGACACTAAGCATTGGTCAAAGTAAACACTAGAAATGATTCATATCGTAAAAAAATAATTGTCAGACTCAAAACTAGTGTAGGCGCTCAAATATACAGGGTGATTCCGGAGGAGACCGTCAGATTTTAGGATAAGTTTACACTAGTCAAGACAGTCTCGAAAGAATGTTTGGTTCATGGATGGGGGTCTCTACTGAGAATATACAGGGTGATTTGTCCGATTCGACCGATTTTACTTTTATTGATAACTTTGGTATGGCTAATTCGATTTCAATGAAATTTTCAGCGTAGTACAATAGTGTTGAACACATTCATTGATTTCAAATTTGTTTACAAAATAAGCGGTTGTTATTGTGATAAATCGAGATTAATTGTGCAGGTTGAAAAAACACCCTGTACATAGCGCTTCCTAAACCACCTGTTTACGATTGTACTATAATGAGTCATTATTTGAGAGTTGCCAATATTTTTGGCACACTTCTAGTTTTTTTAGAAAATTCCATTAAAAAAAGACAATGTCGAAATTTCGCTCCAATCGATTCTACTTTTATTGATAACTTTGGAATGGCTCATTCAATTTCGATGAAGTTTGCAGTGTAGAACAATCTGAACGAGTACATTCAATAATCGCAAAAGTCTCTCAAAATACAGGGTTGCAATTGTGATCATTTTAGAATTTAGGATTAATTGTGCAGTTGAAGAAAAACACCCTGTACATTGCATTTCCAAAACTTTCTTATTCGTTTCAGATTCTACAATAATATGTCATCATTCAGAGGTTTTTAATTTCTTTGGCACACCTCCGGTTTTCCTAGAAAACATTTTTGAATAAGAGCATGATCGAAATTTGGCTCACAAGCAAGGAGAGTATTCCGCACTAGGTAGGAAAATTGTACCTATTGTCCAAGGATGCAAAGCAGTTCTTAAATTCTAAAATATTCTTTTCAAATTTCAAATTCATATTTAATTGCTAATATTTTGTATGAAACCATTCAATTCAGAATATGTTTCGAATTTGAAAAGAATATTTCAGAAGTGACGAACAACTTTGCATCTTTGGACGATACAGCTTTCCTACCTAGTGCGGAATACTCTCACTGCTTGTGAGCTCTTTAACAAAAATGTTTTCTAGGAAAACCGTAGGTGTGCCAAAGAAATAAGAAACCTCTGGATGATGACATATTATTGTAGAATCTGCAACGAATAAGAAAGTTTTGGAAAAGCAATGTACAGGGTGTTTTTTTTCAACTGCACAATTAATCTGAAATTCTGAAATTATCACAATTACAGCACTGTATTTTGGGAGATTGTTGCGATTATTGAATTAACTCATTCAGATTGTTACACTGCAAATTCCATCAATATTGGATGAGCTATACCAAAGTTATCAATAAAAGTAGAATCGATTGATGCGAAATTTCAGCATTATCATTTTTTGAAGAAATTTTCTTGGAAAACTAGAAGTGTGCCAAAAAAAATAGAAACTCTCAAATAATGACTCATTATAGTACAATCGTAAACAGATAGCGTAGTTTAGGAAGCGCTATGTGCAGGGTGTTTTTTCAACCTGCACAATTAATCTGGATTCATCACAATAACAACCGCTTGTTTTGAGAAAAAAATTGGAATCAATGAATGTGTTCAACACTATTGTACTACGCTGAAAATTTCATTGAAATCGAATAAGCCATACCAAAGTTATCAATGAAAGTAAAATCGGTCGAATCGGACAAATCACCCTGTATATTCTCAACAGAGACCCCCAACCATAAACCAAATAGTGTTCCGAGACTGTCTTGACTAGTGTGATCTTATCCCAAAATCTGACGGTCTCCTCCGGAATCACCCTGTATACAAACTGACATGCTTTTGGTGGTTTGGTGGAAAATGGCGAAGGACCCCGGAGTCAATTCCATAGTGGGTCTATTTTGGAATTTTTTGTTAAAATACTCGGAAAATTAAGAGATGGGCTCAGAAGTGACTTCGTCTGGTCCCAAAGATTTCGAGGTTCAGCTCTGATAAATTCAGTTCTCAATCAAATAGTGTGACAAAGAATTATTAGAGCAGGTTCAGAGCTTGATTACGACGGTTAGATTCATCAACAATTGAATCGGCTTGAGGGTTCATACATAATTCAAGCGAAACCTGACTGATATTTCAAGAGATGAAAAATTTTCGACTCTGAAGCCATGAGTCTGATGGAGTTTTCATTAACTAGAACTAGATATTTCGACTTCAAATCTCAAAGAGTGTAGGGTCGGCTGGAGGGATAGAATTGAATTTGATCGCGTATTTTCAGTGAGTCTAACCTAGGGTTTAGATATTCAGGGCAGAACGATAACAACTTTTTTGTTCAAAATCGAACATTCCAATTATGCCTCCAAATCTGCGCAGTACACATTTAGTAAATTCAGTAGTTTCGAATGGAATAATGAAACCCGATAGCTGAAATATCTTGAAACCCAATAATTATTTTCTTCTATCAGCGTGGAAATACGATCAGCGGTTGAACAACCTATTTTCCGGTATCAACATCTCGAAGTTACTAGTAGTTCGTAAGAATGCGTTCCTGATTAGCTTTCATAACGATTATCATACATTGCTTTGCTCTATAATTATTCACGTATTATATAAGTATTATTGATTAACTCTCGTAAAGTTCAGTTAATGTGATAAACAGGTTAACATCTCATATGAATTAATTCTGCTCAAACTTCATTTGAATATGGTGTACTTGGTTGAAATTAAACTCGGTTGCTAGTCTAATCAATTAGAGATCGATTGCATATTCGACTTTTTTTGTTTTCAATTGATTGTTCTCATTCGAACATAAACATCGATTTCAAGCGATGGACCAAAAGCTCCGGTCATAGTAACGGTTATCCAAACTGACATATAGGCAGAGGATAATCTGTCAATTTTGATAACCGAAACTATAACCAGAGCATTTGGTCCATCGCTAGAAATTGATTAATGTTGTGCATTATTCAATGCTTGCTAGCATTAGCAGAATTAATGTGGTAATCCTACTTTATTGATTGATGTCTCATCAAAAATGTTCATCTTAATTGTTCAAACTTTCGAATGAGCTAAATTCAAACAGGAACAATGCATATTTCTATATTAATAGGAATCAATTTAAATTATTCCTGATCTTCGGGAATTTTGCTTTTTTTATCTCTTGACTACATGAATGATTCACCACTGAAAGCACTGATGTTTGTACACTCAGCATCGACCTTCGTAAAAATAATTATTTCAGTTTTCTTAACTTCATACTCGATTAGATCCTTTCATTTGTAATTTCTGTGGACTGTGTATTCATTGAATCATACACAATTTATTCGAACCTTCTCGCACATTATTTAATGGTGATGATAAGGTTAAGGATTGCTTCAATTGTTTATCATCATTATTCATTTTCCTCCTTGAATTATGTTCTGAAAATTTATATTTGTGAATTCATTATCAGCAATTTCAGCTCTCATGATTACCACATATCAAAATGGTAGAATGCACTAACTTTTTTCGGCATATAAAAATATGGTTTCAACTCAACTTGTGGTATATCTCACTCAATTTTGAAATATCTATTCATTTGCGAAATTCAGCTCATTTCCTAACATCAGTTGCACTCATTTTCGCAGCATTCCTATAGTCGACTCACATAATCATACAATCAGGTCGATTCTGTTTGCGTATTGCTATGAACCTTGCTATTCTAGTCATATTGCTATCTTTCTAATTTATAGCAATATGGCCATGGTGTTACGTATTCTGTTCCGAGTGTTATAGCAATGTTTGTTATGAATTTCGTCATAACAATATTGCTATCATGGACTTCCATAATTGGTGATTTTAGAGCTGACAACACTGTATTTTGAGACTTTAGAACTACAAGGAAGAAGAAAATAACCCTAATTCGTGAGTTTTCTTTATGGTTTCGCATACATAACCTTTATCTACGGTTTTCTTTATTCATGTAAACATCGACATAAAAAATGTTAGGAAACGAAACGAGTCAAAATGACCAACAATACATTTCCTGGATGCCAATAAAATATAGGTTAACAGAAATCGAATGCAGCAATTTTATTCAGGCGTTAACAATTCGATAAACTTTTTCGTTGGCACCTCAAAGGGATTGCTGTTGTTGAGATGATTAGAATAATCATCTCAGCTGTTGCCTACTATGCCTGTATCTTAGTTTAAGAATTTTCCTTGAAATTAAATAATATTCTAGAGAACCTTGAACACATTTCCATTAGCATATACTTTTTTTATTCATGTGAATATCGACTTATTCGAAAATGTTACGAAACAGAAAAACCAATTAAAGTCAAATTGACCAATTTCCTGGATACCGATAGAATTTTGGTTTCCAGAAATGAAATGCAGCATTTAATACGGGCGATAATAATTCGAAATTCGATGAACTTTTCTGTTGGGAATTCAAAGGGATGGCTGTTGTTGAGATCATTAGAATAATCAAGGCAGCTGTTGCTTACTATGCCGGTATTTTAGTCTAAGAATTTTCCTTAAAATTAAATATTCTAGAGAACCTTGAACAAATTTCTATTAGCACATCCTTCCCTTTCTTCAATATTTTCGAATTCTTGGAAGAAATAATACTGAAACAAATGGATCTTTGTGAGATTCCCTTTCTAACCTTTCTTGTTATGAAGCATAGCAAGTACTATTTCGAGGTTGCTAATATAGCAATATTGATAGCAAGATTCTTGTTAAAGTGACAGATCATATTGCTCAAAATCGTTGATCAGAATACCAATAATTCCAATCTTGTTATGATAGCAATATCTTTTTCCTAGCAATATTGCTATTTGCAAACAGAATCGACCTGATTATCATTTTCAAACCGTACTCACACCGATCTTACATTTTCATTTGTGAACCTGCTGTTTTTCAGGTGGAATTTCTCTACTCACTGTTTCATTTGCATTTGTAATACATCACTTCATATGTTTTCCGATGACTATTTCTACTAAAAATTTATTTATATGTATAGTAGTTATGCCCCTCACTTGACTTTTACCTAAAACCATACATTTGACATGTAATGTAATACATAAATCGTTTTTGAACAATTTCATCGAATTCAATCATCTGCCATAGTTCCCTGCTAATTAATTTTGTGAAAATCTGAACATCCGGTTTTGAACACTTTTCTACAAGAAGCACGATAGACTGTTCATCATTATGTTTGATACCTCTAATGAGAAACAACAATGGTATGAAACAACATTTCACGAGGGAGAATATCTACGGAATTCGATCCCTCATTATATTTATCAATTATCCCGTCGGATATTCTGCGAGATATAATGGCAAAATACTATAAGATCGAACGGTATATTTCGTGCGTGTACTCTCAAGGTAATAAATCAGTGTTCCGATGCCAAACGAATTCTCCATATTTTTGCATATAATTATATATACTGAAATTCGATATAATCCGTTCCCGTCTCCATAACTAACGTCTTACTCGCAAAATTGCATGTACAAAAATCCGCCATTGAGGAAACACGAAACCTATTTTTCAATCTTTGCCACCAGATTCTTCCAGAAAACTGATAATTACGAGTGAGTAACGAAAGCGCAGAGGAGGCGTGGTAGAATTGCATCGAAGCATTTATATATTGATATATTAATTCATACTCAATTTTTTTTTTTTTTGGTTAACCTCTACAGTTTCGGAATGTATAGTAATTCCTCGATATCTCAGGTTTTTATCTGTGCTCTTGTATCATACGGAAAAATGTATGGTACCCCGTTTACATTTCCTCTGCTAACAAAACACTGTAATATACCAAAGAATGAGATGCTCGTTCTCAAAAGAATATATATAAAATTTTCGGAAATATTCCGAAGAAATATAACAAGTACATTTTCAAATACATTTCCTTACAAGGTAAATGGAAAATATATTCTATTCATATCAGACATTATAAGGAACTGAAAATATAATATACAATAGAGCTGGTTCGATTTCAGTCCTCGCACTTTTGGAATAACAATACGATCAAGCTTTAAGTGACCGATAAATCGAATCGGCTGTCGAAATATGGATTCGAACAACAAACAGGAAAACGTTCAACAAGAAAGCCAACACAACCAACGTTTCAAAACCAATCGAACATTTTACGGTCTTTCATCACTTCCCCTTGATTTACGCTTCTACTAGAGTTCAATTTAATCCATCGATGTTCCATTCATCTAAACAACGAACAGTTTTCCAGCAGTTTTTGAGATCACGGAATACGTTTTAGGATCGTACATTCCTTCGGGGCCCCTCGCATCGAAACAATTTAGAATATTCAGTGGGCGGCAAGTAATGGGGGTGTTTACGCTCTCGTTCTGGGTAAAAGCGCGTAATCGTTCGTCTTAATGTCTGTAATTTTTGAATATCGAGCCGAAAACGTTCTTGAACGCCTAGGTTGGACCCAGTGATTAAATTTAATTCTGTCCGTCCGACTGGCCATCCGTGCGTGCTTGAACTCGTAGAGCCTTGAAATATTCAGGGTAGTTTTGAATCCTGAAAATATCTTTTGAGTTCATTAGTGGTCGGAATGTAACGTATGTCAGACTAAACACTCTGTATAATTATTGCTTGAAGACGAGCAAGGTCCAGAGAACCTCGCAACATCCATAAAACGTGCTTAGATGGATTACCTACTGATATTGAATTCCCACGTCTGTTATCATAATATGCTTGTAAACACCTTGACAAAACATATATAATATTTTGTTATTTTATTATGGAAACAGTGAGTGAGAACAATGAAGCGGAACGTTCATTGATGTGTCCTGCCGTAGTAAATTACCCATAGTAATTAAAATCTCTAACGAGTTCTTCGAGTGTTATTTCCAACCCTCTCCTGTACAAACCAACTGGACGAACCAACCCCAACCGGGGTACACCACAGGAATACGACCTTAAGTTCCAGTGTTATAGTGCAACTAAGCGTTTTCCGTTACGAAACAAGAACTCCGTTGAAAATTAATTTTCTGGTGATGAAATTTGATTCTGTCCGTCCGACTGGCTATCCGCGCATGCTTGAACTTTCAGAGGAAACCTCGTAGAGCCTTGAAATTTTCAGGGTAGGTTTGAATCCTGAAAATATCTTTTAAGTTCGTAAGTGGTCGGAACACGAGCAAAAGTTCCAGTGTTATAGTGAAACTAAGCGTTTTCCGTAACGAAACAAGAACTCCGTTGAAAATTAATTTTCTGGTGATGAAATTTGATTCTGTCCGTCCGACTGGCTATCCGTGCGTGCTTGAACTTTCAGAGGAAACCTCGTAGAGCCTTGAAATTTTCAGGGTAGGTTTTGATCCTGAAAATATCTTTCAAGTTCGTAAGTGGTCGGAACACGAGAAAAAGTACCAGTGTTGTAGTGTAACTAAGCGTTTTTCGTTACGAAACAAGAACTCCGTTGAAAATTAATCTTCTGGTGATGAAATTCGATTCTGTCCGTCCGATGGCTATCCGTGCGTGCTTGAACTTTCAGAGGAAACCTCGTAGAGCCTTGAAAATTTCAGGATAGGTTTGAATCCTGAAAATCTCGTTTAACTTCGCAAGTGGTCTAAATAATACCAAAAGTTCCAGTGTGATAGTGTAACTGAGAGTTTTCTGTTACGAAACAAGAACTCCGTTGAAAATTAATTTTCTGGTTATTTTCTGCTTTCCGATCCAAAACCTTGATATGATTTTATGAAGTATTTCTGATGTTCTTGCGACTGCTGAAAGTTCATGTAGTTTTATAACTTTACTATTCATATAGGGAAGGACTGAATTTACACAATATATTGTGAATAAAATGAATACATTCACATAAAACTAATGCTTCCTGTACCGTAAGTCTTATTCATTATGGATTGACAAATAAATTCTTCCAACACTCATACAATTGGTCTTGAAAAAGCTGTAATAAATAAGCCTTGTACAGCTTTGATTTCATAGGCAGAAGCACTTTGAGCGAAGAGAATTCATCACCAGATATTTCCTTGTTGAGACTCTTTTGTTTCAATCGATCAGTTTTATCACTAAAACATTTACGTTGTTCCTTAATGATCAGTTCAACAGGCAGATTTCTGGAAGACATAGCATTCCTCTAAAGTAATTTTCTCTGTTTGGATAACAGGCCTGGAAACCAATTGTCTCCATAAATGTGATCTAATATTTCATGAGTAATTCGTGCTTACCTCTATAAAAATGATCATTCTCGGTAAAATGCAGGTAACAGACTCTCGTAAATCTTGTTTGTTAGTTTACAAATTTTGAGTTACAAGTTGCCAAGGCAATTCTATCTTCATCTATTCTTCAACTCTTCTAGGCCTGACTTGTTAAAGGAAGTTTCTTTCACCCAAACACGAAATTTTTCACCGTTCTGTGGAAATCTATGGAAAAGGACATTTGAGTTTGCTTTTTCTCAGTAAAAACACTTGTAAAATCAGACAAACGCCAAAAAATTGCATAAAGTGTCCATGGAACTTTCTCATTTTCTTGACATTTCTTTCAACTTGTCAATGATAATACCTGTACCTCGGGTACTTTGATAGACACCAAAGGTAGTAGCGCTTATTTTCACTCGCCAATGGACCATAGTTAGAAGTGGTCTTTGTTCTGTTTCTGACTGAATCAGAAATATGTTACTATGGAAAATTGACTGTTGTTTAAGGGACTGGAATTCAATCGCTTTATCAGCAACCAAATCAGATGAATCACCTGCATTTCAGGACCCCATGGAATATTCGATATTGAAGGAAACGAAAACCAGCAACCGGAATGAATCCAGGTTGATTCACGGAACAAATCCTATGCAAACTATATTGACGTGAAACCGAGAGCCCCAACAAAATTTTTAGCCAATTAGTCACGATGTTTACGGGTATCGATATTCAGATCTAATTATTTGGTTTGAAGAGCCGAGGCCTAGTTAACGGATATTTATGAATAACGTAAACCTCATCATGTCGATTTCGTTTAGAAATTCCCCTTCTGCAGTGGAAAAAATCGCGAAATTTTTGGGTTGGCAACTTGCACCCGAGAAATTTCAGTAAAATTTCAATGAAATATAAAAATTTCCAAAAAAAATATTTTTTTTTTCGAATTTTTCCATGGATATTCCTTCTTATCGACACTGTTCATCTTCCAACCAAGTTTCATTTCGATCAGATCAATAGTTTTCGAGTTATTGAAATTTTTTTTATATCAATGTAGTTCACTATTTTGAATATATTAATGAATACTGAATTCAAAAGTTATGAATTTATTAATAACTACAAAGATATTTAAGGAGATATCAATGATTATTATTTAAAGAATCATATTTATTTCTCTTCATGTTCTCATAAGAATTGGTCGATAGAATAGGTATTGAACGAGATAAAATAATCGTATCTAACGTTCAATTGTTTCCTGTTGTTGTTTTTGAATACTCTGGAACACCTTCTGTAATAAGTCCTCAAAACTGTCAGGTTTCAAATAGGTGTATTCAGGGATGAAGGATACCTCAACATCAGTTGGGGAGCCCAAGAGAGAAATTTCGAGATTTTCTCGAGCACATCAGATTCAGGTCGGGTGAGTTAATAAGATGCTAAAAAGTATGAACTAGAAATATTAATACAAAGCTCTGATTTGACTAGTTTCAATATGGCATGTCGGTTACTTTCGTAAATATTTCAGAATTTATAATGCACATTTCCCAAAGTTGACATCTATCGGCGAAAACTGATAAACTGAAGTTGAACAATGTATTTTAACATTTGAATCGCCTTCGCCATGTTTTTTATGCATCTAAGACACTATTTCTGGAACCTTCTAATCGAAATAAACTGGAATATCCAGTGATTTGCAATTACGAACGCAACTGGCGAATCGAAAATGTTATTTCCTTTTGCAAAAAAATGAATGAATTTCTTGTTTGCATATAGCTGTAATATATAGAAGAATATAGGTCTCAAAGCTAGTTTATGATATTGTTCAAGTCTCGAAATAAACTGGAATATCCAGTGATTTGCAGTTACGAACGCAACTGGCGAATCGAAAATGTTATTTCCTTTTGCAAAAAAATGAATGAATTTCAAGTTTGCATATAGCTGTAATATATAGAAGAATATAGGTCTTAAAGCTAGTTTATGATATTGTGCAAGTGTCGAAATAAACTGGAATATCCAGTGATTTGCAATTACGAACGCAACTGGCGAATCGAAAATGTTATTTCCTTTTGCAAAAAAATGAATGAATTTCAAGTTTGCATATAGCTGTAATATATAGAAGAATATAGGTCTCAAAGCTAGTTTATGATATTGTTCAAGTCTCGAAATAAACTGGAATATCCAGTGATTTGCAATTACGAACGCAACTGGCGAATCGAAAATGTTATTTCCTTTTGCAAAAAAATGAATGAATTTCATGTTTGCATATAGCTGTAATATATAGAAGAATAAAGGTCTCAAAGCTAGTTTATGATATTGTGCAAGTGTCGAAATAAACTGGAATATCCAGTGATTTGCAATTACGAACGCAACTGGCGAATCGAAAATGTTATTTCTTTTTGCAAAAAAATGAATGAATTTCATGTTTGCATATAGCTGTAATATATAGAAGAATATAGGTCTCAAAGCTAGTTTATGATATTGTGCAAGTGTCGAAATAAACTGGAATATCCAGTGATTTGCAATTACGAACGCAACTGGCGAATCGAAAATGTTATTTCTTTTTGCAAAAAAATGAATGAATTTCATGTTTGCATATAGCTGTAATATATAGAAGAATATAGGTCTCAAAGCTAGTTTATGATATTGTGCAAGTGTCGAAATAAACTGGAATATCCAGTGATTTGCAATTACGAACGCAACTGGCGAATCGAAAATGTTATTTCTTTTTGCAAAAAAATGAATGAATTTCATGTTTGCATATAGCTGTAATATATTGAAGAGTATAGGTCTAAAAGCTAGTTTATGATATTATTCAAGTCTTCATTCTCCCTGAAATTCCAGCAGTTGGACCACCCCGTATGTAAGCATTTAATAATTTAATAATACGCCGCACCTTTATCGAATGCTATCAGAGACGGAAGAAAATTATTGTTTTCATTTCAGGAAATACCATACACCTTCGTAATTTCAATACTATCGAGCTCTTAGTAACCGAATAATCGAACGGCCTGTCTAAATATAGAATCGAACAACAAACAGGAAGTGTAAAAGCCAACAAATCAAACGTTTCCGCCTGATTTACGCTGGAGTTCAGTTCAATTCAATCCACACACCGAAGTTATGTTTATTGAACCTTTTTGTTTACGATTATCCAAAAGCTCACCCCTCGAAGTTTACCGATGTATTTAATGCCTCTAATTCCTATAATATGAGAGAATGAAATATGCTAAACTTTTTTAAATGTTATCAAAAACTTAAATATCAAATTTTCCGATTGCAGTTTCCACTAGCTTCTGATCAATTTTGGTTTGAAACGTATATGAACAGAAATATAACTTACAAAGAAAACAAAACAAACTTTAACACAACTCAGAGAACATTTTCACAGCCATAATTTACCTTTCAACATTTTTTAAGTTTTTCCTGGGTTTTCATTCCCAATATCTGAAAGAGAATTTTGAAAAAATGAATAAAATTGTTCTTCTTGAAACCGCTCTTGCAGATCGCAGGATTAAACTATCTATCAAGGGCAGTTTTCAAGAAAGAGGTTGCCTAATGAACAATACCCTTGACGAATAGTTTATTCCGAGAGGGAGTTCTCTATAAAAAAAATTTTGTTGAAATTTTTAACAGCTGTGTTTCAGATATTCGGATTGCAGACCCCAAAAAAAGTTATGCAAAATCCTCCCCACATAAGCTGCCATTGATATTCACCCTTAAAGTTGCCATTTTAAACATGGAGATAAAACATGAATTTAATTTTGATCAGGTTGAAATTCTGGACAGACATACAAATTACAATAAGAGACTGACACTAGAGATGATCCACATCAACAAAGAAACTATTGTAATTAACATTAGTCAGACACCACAAATTTGAGCAACATTTACACAAACCTACTTACCTGTCCCAACAGAGATGTACATTATGAAGGACCTAGAGATGAATGATGACGAGATAAGATTTTATATTTTTCGTATTTTTATTTCTCTCTTTTGTTTCGTGTCGGTTTTTTTTTCTCTTTTTCCTCTATTTTTGAGATATAGTTGGTGAACGTATACAATAGTAGCAAGAATAAAATTATAAATCAGACTGGTTAAAAAATCACACAACCGAGTCCAAGAGAAAATTTGTTTTGACAAAGCAATATTTCAAATGTCAAATGAAAGATGAAACTAAAATTTATACGAGATTATACACGAAATAGGAGAAGATCTGAATGTTAGCTGATTTAAATTTCAAAATACCACACTGTAGAAGTTGTAATAACCTCAAATTCTGTAAGTCTGTGTTGTTTTCATTCGAATGTATTAATATAATGACTGTAAAAAACCTTTAGTAGCCCTGAGGATGGAATAGAATATTCCGAAAGCTTGGCAAGAAAAAGAAGAGTTTTCTTTATTGCACCAGGTCGAGACCCTCAGGAAAACGACAGTGAATATAAGCGACCGTGACACGAATACACTTTTGAATAATATTTGGAAATACTGGGTGATTCCGGAGGAGACCGTCAGATTTTGGGATAAGTTTACACTAGTCAAGACAGTCTCGGAACACTGATTGGTTTATGGTTGGGGGTCTCTGTTGAGAATATACAGGGTGATTCGTCCGATTCGACCGATTTTACTTTTATTGATAACTTTGGTATGGCTCATTCGATTTTAGAGAAATTTTCAGCGAAGTACAATATTAATGAGGACATTCATTAATTTCAAAGTTTTTTTCGAAATAAGCGGCTGTTATTGTGATAAATCCAGATCAATTGTGCAGGTTGAAAAAACACCCTGTACATGGCGTTTCCTAAACTACGCTATCTGTTTACGATTGTACTATTTTAAGTCATTATTTGAGAGTTTCAAATTTTTTTGGCACACTTCTAGTTTTCTGAGAAAATTCTATCAAAAAAAGAAAATGTCGAAATTTCGCTCCAATCGATTCTACTTTCATTGATAACTTTGGTATGGCTCATTCAATTTTGATGGAATTTGCAGTATAGAACAATCTGAACGAGTACATTCAATAATCGAAAACGTCTCTCAAAACCCAGTGTTGTAATTGTGATAATTTTAGAATTTCAGATTAATTGTGCAGTTGAAAAAAAAACACCCTGTACATTGCTTTTACAAAACTTTCTTATTCGTTGCAGATTCTACAATGATATGTCATTACCCAGAGGTTTTTGATTTCTTTGGCACACCTCCGGTTTTCCTAGAAAACATTTTTGAAGAAGAGTATTATCGAAATTTGGCTCACAAGCAGTGAGAGTATTCCGCACTAGGTAGGAAAGCTCTATATTCCAAGGATGCAAAGTTGTTCGTCACTTCTAAAATATTCTTTTCAAATTCTAAATATATTCTGAATTGAATGATTTCATACGAAATATTAGCAATTAAATATGAATTTGGAATTTGAAAAGAATATTTCAGAACCTAAGAATTGCTTTGCATCCTTGGACAATACAGCTTTCCTACCTAGTGCGGAATACTCTCACTGCTTGTGAGCCAAATTTCGATCATGCTCTTCTTCAAAATTGTTTTTTAGGAAAACCGGAGGTGTGCCAAAAAAATTAAAAACCTCTGAATGATGACATATTATTGTAGAATCTGAAACGAATAAGAAACTTTTGGAAAAGCAATGTACAGAGTGTTTTTTTTTTCACCTGCACAATTAATCTGAAATTCTAAAATTATCACAATTACAACACTGTATTTTGAGAGACTTTTGCGATTATTGAATGTACTCGTTCAGATTGTTCTATACTGCAAATTTCATCAAACTTAAATGAGCCATACTAAAGTCTTCAATGAAAGTAGAATCGATTGGAGCGAAATTTCGACATTGTCTTTTTTTGATGGAATTTTCTCAGAAAACTAGAAGTGTGCCAAAAAAACTAGAAACTCTTAAATAATGACTTATTATAGTAGAATCGTAAACAGAGAGCGTAGTTCTGGAAATGCGATGTACAAGGTGTTTTTTAAACCTGCACAATTGATCTGGAATTATCACAATAACAACCACTTATTTTGAAAAAAAAATAGAAATTAATGAATGTGCTCATCAATATTGTACTTCACTGAAAATTTCATTGGAATCGAATGAGCCATACCAAAGTTATCAATAAAAGTAAAATCAGTCGAATCGGACAAATCACCCTGTATATTCTCCATAGAGACCCCCAACCATAAACCAAACATTGTTTCAAGACTGTTTTGACTAGTGTAAAATTATCCAAAAATCTGACGGAATCACCCTGTATATAACAAAACGTTTTGAATATGGTATTTTTGTTTTGAATAGGTATATCTAAGTAATAATCGTGCGTATTTTCGTATTTACGAGTTGTGCCTTCCGTACTTAAGATCCAAATTGACTTTCCAGTTTGTGAGCTATTGTGATTACGATCGACTGCTACCATCATCATCAAACAAACATGATTCGCTATTGGAGATTTTTGTATGTCTTCAATAGACAGCGAATATTATACACAAAATTTTTTTACATGACGAAAAGAATTCGATGAGTAGAATTACCAATCTCAATTCTCACTCGAGCAACAAACAAGATAATAAATAAAATAATAACAAGGGCGAATATCCGTCGATAAATCAACAAATATTCCCTCTTGATCAGAGCTAATCATCCAATCAACGAAAACACCTACACCGAAGAAGCGGATCCAAGTAGAATGACTACAGCTGTTTCACAATTGTTATTGATCGTCAGGTCAACTTAACTTGGATAAACCGCGGAGAGATCTCTCGATACTTGTTACCTTTCAGACGGACCGCTGCAGTTTAACAACGCACAGCGCGCCATCTGCCAGGAGCATCTTGCGAGTCCCACCTTCGAGTGCAGAATACTTTGATCGATGTGTATGACGTTCATCCTTTTGTCGCATCAAGATAATAACCAACGATTTGGATACCAATAGAACATTTTATACACGAACCTGAATCACTTCCGCTTGATTCAGGCTGCTACTAAGAGTTCAATTTAAGCCTGGCCGTACACTGGAAGCGATTTGGGGCTTTTATGAGCTACGCGTTTTACGAGCGCCGAGGAGCTTTTACGACCGAAGCGGTCTCAGGCTTCGAGGTCGTCCACAGGCAGATAGTTCGCGAGGTTTCGGTTCGTTCTTGTTCTTGCGTAGCAGAGGATTTTTACTTCAGATTTCCGTGTTTATTGAAGAAATTGTGATACGGAATGGATTTAGAATTAATAATTCATTTCAAGGATAAATCTCACTTGATCAGGCATATGTTAGCTACGGAATGGGGAAAATTTTTGAGCTAAGGTAGATTCAAATTTAGAAAAAATGAAATTATCGGAAAAAAATTCACCATCTTGATAATGAATGATTATTATTGTATACTCATTTATAATACTGGAATGGAAGTTGAAGTGTGAATGTTGATGACCTGGGTACTTCGAAAACAAACGATGTGGAACGTCGAAATTATGGCTGATTTGAATTTTATCGGTGAAAGTCAGCTTCAGAAGGTAAATATGTTATTAATGTATCTAGAACGTGACTTCAAAACTTTAAAAACTGCAAACATCGAAAGAAATGATGGTGACACAGATATTCAGAAATTCTTAAAATTTTGCAGAAGTGCATGCGTATTTTAGAAAACAGGTCACTAGTAAAAATCCGTAGCGTTTTATAAAGAAAAAACTATGTTTATTTTGTGATCGAAAAGATGGTTCTGCATATGAAACGTAATTGAATCATTACAGTACATGTTCGGAATAAAATTGGTCGGAGACTAAAAAAACAAATTGATAATAGATATTGAGATAATAAGAGCTATAAAACCCGAGATAATGGCGAAACACGCTGGATTAATTATATTTGGAATGCTATACAGCCGATTATTGCCAAAGAGTCCAACTTCAGATAGGCTACTATACACCTACAGAACTTCTGGATGTGAGTTTAATGTAAGGAAAAAGACAACATTCATTAACCTTTCAATCTGATCCATCTAAAATTCACCAACAATAAACAACGAGCTTCAACAAATATTCCGTTCACAAACCATGCATTCCACTTTCCGTAGGATAGCTCCTCTTTTCGAGCGTATAGAGGCGGCAGATCCAAAGTGATCATGATACGATTGCGCCTCTCGAATTCTCTCGAAGTCGCTGCCAGTCGACGAGGGTACCTAGAATTCTATTAATTTGGATCTGTCCCTTTCGCGCAAATTCGTTCGTTTACGCTCCTATCGCGCCTCTCGAAATCGCTTGCAGTGGACGACCAGCCTTATACGTCGATGTTCCATCCATCCACACAACGTAAAGTTTTCCCGCATTCTTCAAGATCACGCAATACGTTTCGGCATCGTACACTCCTTCGGGACCTCTAGAATCG
Source organism: Myrrha octodecimguttata (assembly GCA_958510865.1). NCBI lineage: Eukaryota > Metazoa > Arthropoda > Insecta > Coleoptera > Coccinellidae > Myrrha > Myrrha octodecimguttata. The sequence continues at coordinate 13,600,872 of OY294063.1, read as the reverse complement.
AAACCCTCTGGAGCATATAAATTCCTCCACTTTCGCAGGGGTAGACCACTCATGCGTATAAATTAATTTACATTTTAGATTCTCTTGTAACCCCCGGATCCGCAGGATCATCCATCACGTCCAGGATTCCTTTCGACCCTCTAATAGTGTTAGGATTTGGGAGCGAGGGGGGCGCACGGTCCTTGAGGACGCTTATTTTCGGGTCTTGAGTCCAATTAGCATTCGGTATCGGATAAGAGCGGTTCGCGGTGACCGCAACGTCTGTACTTTAAATGGAATTTGGGAAGTTCATGGGAAACAACAAGTTTTATGGCCGATAAACGCAAAACATCAGGATCAGACTGTTGGGGAACTTTGATTGTGGCAGAACGGTTACAAAAACTGAGAAATAGGAAGTTCCCAACTTGTCTGTGTGATGCGGAAGTAGATCGGATATACTTTGAAGGGCTGAATGTTGAAGAATTGTTGGTGCCTTGGGATATGAAAGTTAACTGAAAAAATAAGCACATGAAGAAGAGCTGGAACTAGGTTTTGAGCGCTGTGACGAATTGTCAAAATGCGCCCTCGAAGAAATTCATTTCTGAGAATATAAAATTCATAAGTAGTCATTAAATTTCGTAGAATTCCTTTATTTACAATAACTAACATAAACACAAGGACGAATATCTGTCGATAAATCAACAAATATTCCATTTTGATCAAAGCTAATCATCCAATCAACAAAAACATCTACACCTAAGAAGCAGATCTAAGAAGAATTACTACAGCTGTTTCACAGTTATTACTGATCGTCAGGTCAACTTTCCTTGGATAGAACCGCAGAAGGGATCCCGATACTTGTGACCTTTCAGATGGATTACTGCAGTATAACTACGTATAGCACGCCATCTTCCAGGAGTATCTGGCGAATCCTACCTTCGAGTGCAGAGTACTTTGAACCATGTGCATGTCGTATGAGGTCACTGCAACTGCGATTTTGCAAATTCATATTTTTAAAAATCCTTCAGACGTATTCGAAAAGGATAGTAGGTGTAAGAGTAAAAATAGAAATGTGCAATCTCCGAGCTCATTGGACGGATTCTGATCATTAACGAACTCAGCCGACATATACAGGGTGATTCCGGAGGAGACCGTCAGATTTTGGGATAAGTTTACACTAGTCAAGACAGTCTCGAAACAATGTTTGGCTTATGGTTGGGGGTCTCTATTGAGAATATACAGGGTGATTTGTCCGATTCGACCGATTTTACTTTTATTGATAACTTTGGTATGGCTCATTCGATTTTAGAGAAATTTTCAGCGAAGTACAATGTTGATGAGGACATTTATTGATTTCAAAGTTTTTTTCAAAATAAGTGGTAGTTATTGTGATAATTCCAGGTTAATTAAGCAGGTTGAAAAAACACCCTGTACATCGCATTTGCAAAACTACGCTATCTGTTTACGATTCTACTATAATCAGTCATTTTTGGAGATTTCCAAATTTTTTTGGTATACTTCTAGTTTTCTGAGAAAATTCCATCAAAAAAAAACAATGTAGAAATTTCGCTCCAATCGATTCTACTTTCGTTGATAACTTTGGTATTGTTCATTCGATTTCGATGAAATTTGCAGAATAGAACAATCTGAACGAGTACATTCAATAATCGCAAAAGTCTCTCAAAATATAGTGTTGCAATTGTGATACTCTCACTGCTTGTGAGCAAAAAAAAATCAAAAACTTCTGGGTGATGACATATTATTGTAGAATTTGCAACGAATAGGAAACTCTTGGAAAAGCAATGTACAGGGTGTTTTTTTTCAACTGCACAATTAATCTGAAACTCTGAAATTATCACAATTACAACACTGTATTTTGAGAGATTGTTGCGATTATTTAATCTTCCCATTCAGATTGTTCTACACAGCAAAATTCATCCAAATTGGATGAGCCATACCAAAGTTATCAATAAAAGTAGAATCGATTGGAGCGAAATTTCAACATTATCATTTTTTGGAAAAATTTTCTCGGAAAACTAGAAGTGTGCCCAAAAAATTAGAAACTCTCAAATAATGACTTATTATAGTCAAATCGTAAACAGATAGCGTAGTTTAGGAAACACTATGTACAGGGTGTTTTTTCAACTTGCACAATTAATCTGGATTTATCACAATAATTTACACTTACTTATTTTTGAAAAAAAAATTTAAATCAATGAATGTGTTCAAAACTTTTGTACTACGCTGAAAATTTCATTGAAATCGAATAAGCCATACCAAAGTTATCAATAAAAGTTAAATCGGTCGAATCGGACAAATCACCCTGTATATTCTCAACAGAGACCCCCAACCATAAACCAAACAGTGTTCCGAGACTGTCTTGACTAATGTAAACTTATCCCAAAATCTGACGGTCTCCTCCGGAATCACCCTGTATACATCCCAATTCTACCCCATAAATTTGAAGTCTTCAAGATATATCTTTCGAGAATTATCGGCTATCATGTTAAGGGTCGAATGACTAGCCGGACCGAATATAATTCCACCAAGAATGCTTGAACAGTAAGTTCAAACAACAAAAGATATTATTTTTAGTTTGAATGATATCATGGCGTCCTGGATGAGCGTAGAGCGCGCAAAATTTTCATGAATATTATGACTAGGCGCAGAAAATTAGTGGTATACTTGTCCAGAGATTCATTCAATAACTTCAATCTACCTGATTGAGTTTTCAAAGCTCTTGTCAGCACGTCTAATTTCCAGGTCGGCTTAGACGATTACCGTATTTATATGCATTAGATATTCTACATAACCTAAGGAATAGAGACATACAAAAACCTCAAATGGCGAATCATGTATGTTCGACTATTGGGAATCACACGATAGAATGGGACAATACAAAAATACTGATGTTGGAATCAGATAATAAAGAGTCCTTGCATCTGGTTGGATGGGGAGAGAAATTCTGCTCATTGTCCTGTAGAAATAGACCCTATTTGGCTTAATTTACTTAAAAAGAGGTGGAATTACGAAACTTTCAAACCAAATGAACCTTTGCTGCTGTGTTATCTCAAAAATGTCAATTTGACAAAACGAGAAATCGGGAGAAAAAAATTCCTAAAATCATCATCTTTGTCTGATGGAAGAGTCAGATTTGTACTCTGAAACGTCACAGTTCGTTTTGTTTATCATGTATATTGATCATGTATTGTTCATAAGGCAATCTGTTTTCCAAGAAACTGCTTTGACAAATAGTTTATCCTGCAATCCGCAAGGGCGTTTTTCATGAAAAAACAATTTTCATTCAATTTTAAATAGTTCTGTTTCAGATATTGTGAGAGAAAACCCAGAAAAACCTAAAAAATTACAGAAAAACGGATGTTTTCAGGGAGTCTCAGATTGATCCCAAATAGAAAATGGAAAGGCAGGGGCCAGAATCTATATGCATAGATTTCCAACAAACTGTACAAGTATTCTGAAGGCTGAAATACAATCATGTAATATACGCATGTGTGGCGCTCTGTTGGCAGCAGGAATATAGCAATGCTTTATACAGCGTTACTCAAAATTGACTTGCTAGCTGAATATAAAATAAGGATGAAAATAAACCATACCAAAATTCTGAAGACAACGAGATTTTCGGAGAGTATTGGAGGGAACAGTCCCATTATGATTTTTCTTCATTCCATCTAGACAATACAAATATTTTGAAAGCCAGTGGAAATACTGAAAACAAAGAACCTTTTAGGTCATGTCAACCCTCGAGAGCATAACAATTTAGTTAATACATTCTTGCAACCTAAAAGAAAATGTTCTTGCAACAGGGCCGCATTAAACATCAATCATCAAGTCTTCTAATACTTGGTGAATCCAGGAAATAATATCAGGCAGGTAAACTGAAACTTATTTCTGTAGTGTTTCTAGAACGCGTTGACAGGTTGCACACATTTATCAACGGAAGAGCTGATATTATCGTATAATATTTAATCGCGATACATATCCGAGCGCCGAGGAGTGAATTTTGGGGCACGTTTATTCAACATGGCCCTCCTCAGAGCGTTATTTCTTGAGCTCGATTCGTACACCTGTAAGCTGAAACAGGACATACAAACAATCAGTGTATTCAATAGAAAACATCAACAGGTTAACCATAGTGTGGAGTTGAGGGCACTATCGAAAACATATCAGAGAATCAAATAGAAGTCTCTGAAATACCTGTGGATAAGACCGATGTCACTGCCCATAAACAAACGGTTTTACCTTTTCAACGCACTTGTTCTGGGAAACAGCGCGTTATCGTTTTATCACAATGTCGAATTTTTAGTCAAAAATAGTTTTGAACGATTAGATTTGAAGTTGAAGGAGAATCCGTGGTCAAATTCAATTCTGTCAGTACCGCCCTTCGTACGTCCATATTTTCTCTAACTTTCGAAGAAAAGCAATAAGCAACTTAAAATTTTGAGGTTTGTTCCTGTATATCTGAAGAAGAACCGATGGGATCATATTAAAACTCTGTAAATAGTTTAAGAAAACGAACACGCAACTCCCTGCAAAATTTGGTGTGGTTCTATTAGTGAGAAAATTCCAAAATTTTTATTCGATATTCAAACAAATTTTGTTGAATTTTTTTTTGTAGAACGTTAATCGAATATTATTGAAATTTGACACATATCTTGAAGTCAATTTTTAACCATAGTTTTTTGAATTCCAATTCGATCTGATGTTTATTTCCGGAGATATAATGAGAAACAATATGACAATTTTTGTTGATATACACATCGCAACCGGTGTAATTAAGGGAACGGACAAAATCCCAACGAAGTTTGTAGTTCTTCTTCTGTTGACCCCTTAGGCCGATTTGAGGAACAAAAGTAATGAGAAGTAAGCCCTTATTCAGAACACCCTGTGGAGTGAATATTTGATAGACGAGAATGTTCACGGGAACTCAGATGTTACCTCATTTTTTTTAGAACATTTCCACTTTTATTCGTAGCGATATTGTGTAATCGACTGAAGTTGATATTTATGCAACGGATTGGCCAGCACGCTTTCCAGACCTTAATCGAATTGAACATGTTTGGGATATGTGAGGCTCGGAAAAAAAAGTCCCCGCAGTCAGCCTTGATCGAGATTTGGGATGATCTACCTCAACAGATAATCCATAATATTATTCTGAGTATGAGAGGTCGGTTGACTGCAGTCATAAGAGCATGTGGAGAAAACACGATATATTAGGCAGAACTAACTCTCTAAGTGGACAGTTATTTTAATTGCATATTAGTTAATGTTGTTGAACGAGTAATTAACATCTTGAATCGAAAAGCGCTTAATGTTAATTTATTTCAAATCATTTTGAAACCATTCAAAGTGATGTTATTTTTTCAAAGTTAAGATATCACAACGAGTGAAGAATGGAATGTTCAACATCTGAGAGTTAATATACATTCTCGCTTGTCAACGATTCACTACACAGGATTTTCCAAATAAGAGGTTGATTTTCACACTTTTTGTTCACCCCCGTATATAACGAAAAAACGAAGTTACTAAGGATACCATCTAAACAGTTATATTTCTGATGAATCAAGCTACAATCTGAAAAAAAAACTCCTGACATTGACCGAAAGGTTCAAGAGAAGAAGAACTACGGACTCAGATTGAAGCTTTTTGAGGAGTTGAAGAATACAAAAACGAAAAATTCCGTTTTTTTCGATTTACTTTCCACAAGTTAGCACAAATGGAGCATCTAGTGTGTGTATGGTTCGTCAGAACACAACAGGTAAAAAAAAAATTATAAAGGTTGTTCAATGAATTCCTTGAAGTAAAAGAAGAATGCCTCGAATTTCCCCATGAATATCATACTGGTTGTATCGTCGATTGAATTGGATCATGACCACCGAAAATCCTAACATCTTGGCCCATAAAACTCTTGGAGAAACTCCAAGTTGGTGTTGAGAATTCACGAAAGAACGTGTTGGCCTTTTTCTGACGCAACGCTCGAAGCGCGTTGGCGATCTAGTACCTCTACGAAAGACTGGGTGCCCTGGCGTTGGGAATCCTCAGATCTGTTTGTGGAATAACTGAAAAAGATGACGGAAAACGATGCAAGTCGACCCTTAAACCCCTCGCCGATAATTGCTTCCTGTTCCGGTCTTATTTCAGGACTCGGCGCGTTTTTGTCACCGGAACTCTGCGAGCCGAATTTTCTTTTTACGACCGTTTTGCCCAATATCAATTAACTAAATTATCATATTTCTCGCGGCGGCAAACGGCGCAACTGTAATTAGAAAATAGGAAATTCTTTCGTTTTAGGTGTTCTTCCATCAAATATCCTTCCAGAGAAGTCATGAAGATTAGTTTTTATCGACTCAATTGTGGCACAGTCAAGGCATCCTTGCCGTGCATCGGAAAATACTCTATTTCTAGTTGAAAATGACAATTTTAATTGAAGCGAAATCTCCAAAACGGTGTGATACGATATATTAGTGCTATGGGCATATAAATATATAGTTTTCAACCCATACAGCATAACTTTTTTTGAGAATTTGAACGGTTTATGCTATTTTTAATCGCTCAGGAACATCCCCTGTAGTATCCTCAAAACTGACATTGACCAAGAAGTATCACCATTCTGTTCTGTTAGAACCCTTGACAAACTAGTGAGCCACCAGCCGATCCACCTTGTCGATATATTCGTCTTTTTATATCGATTAATTGAATGGATTGTCCGCAGAAACTGTACTCCCCATCATTTGAATTTTAAAAAACACTTAAGAGTACCTGCATGTCATCTGTATATATTTGAATTATCTATTACGAAATAATATCCAATTTAATAATCATTATTATAAGATTATCACAAAATAAAAAAGAGAAAGCCACACGGCTCTCCTATATTTGTAATAATTTTAAATCCTCCAACCAAATTTCTTCATAAACTTCCATATCCGAAATCTGTAGTTAACGAAATAGTAACGATAGAAAAGAAATTTTGCACTGGGATAAAGACTTCATGATATAAAGAAGGTTGTCCTAATTGACCTAATTTTGATGAAAATTTCAAGGAATGTATTTCATCAGGAGGCGAAATGTTTCGCATATTTGAGAGTTCTTTAACATATTATAAATTACGATTGAGGTAAATTCATTCATTCAATGAGTAATGGAATATCAATATTGACCAACCTAAATTATCATATTGTACGAATTTCAAATCGCAATAAATGGAAAATGTTCATATTCTCATGAAGGGATGAGAATTGAAAGATTTATAGTTCCGTATTCAATTATTATTCAGTAGAAACATTTATAATATCATAATAGATCATAGCGATAATGTACAATATTAATTTACATTGATATTCATACAAAAATTCTATCCAAAGGACATAACACAAATAAGTTAGATGTTTGGCTTAGAAGGAATGAGACTAAGGTTGAATGGTTTTTTCAGAATTTTACAATACGCACAAATCAGAAGTCATTTCTCGAGGAACAATCATCACGGTTGCTTCTCACTATCCGTTCTGTTACTTTTCGCTACAAAAAGAATATATATGAAAAAATTATTATTTTTCTTCCGATGTTATATCAAATATATACTCTCGATACTGATTTCCCACTGAAAGGATTATTCATTACTCATCTTAGATTGTATTGAAGGATTTAGCCTGTTACAGTTTTTGTTCCTTGTCTTATAGTTCAAACAACAGAAAACGACACTGACACAAAAACATCGACGATCAGCATTGAATAAATTAGTGCGGGTAAATTTACATCGTTCGGAAAATTCCCAGTTTTTTAACGGGTATGAAAATCTATGGTTTATCCACAGACAACACATATTTCTTTCTTCAATTATAATATATACAGATAATACTATTTTTATAACTAACACAAATATAAACTTCCATAGATATGTTAGATTAGTATTACCATATCAGTTTTTGCAAACCCATGTCTTAACTTCTCTAGATTCAAATAAAATTTCAATGAGCTGCATAGAATTTAATAATAAGAATTAAACCAATAGAACTATACAACGTTCATCAGTGAGTAAGATAGAAATATAAAAATGAATCATGACATCAAGATGTCATCCATAACATAACCTAAAAAAAACCACAAACAAAACAATACATTTTGCTGCAGATTTCAATCAAGGATCCAATTAGCAGCCGTGTGAAATAAAATTCCTATATATTTTTTCGTTACTGCGTTCAATTGTTACCCGAGGTAGTTTCCAAACACCTCTTCAGATGTCGACAGATATTTCGAATAAAGTTCTTATAATATGATCACAAGTATAAATGAAACTAAACAATGGCATTCATATTCGACATTCTCTTCGATATATCAATTCAAGAAATGATGAATAACCGAGTAAAATCAATTCACATACATCAACTTATTACTACGATCAATCGCTGTATGTGATAACCCTGATCGGTAACTTGTTTTCATCTCGAAAACCCAGATGTGAGAAATGATATAAAACCAATTCCATATATGTGATCTGAAGGCATAGTTGAACAAAATTAACAATTGAATGTAATTTTATTTTATCTAATCATAATTATCAATAGTAGACTGATTGAATATAATTGTTTCCAGAATTACTTAGAATATCTACGTTTACATTAGAATCAGAAATGTTTCATGAATTACATAGTAAATATCTTAAGTCAAAAATAATAATTATTGGGGCACTTTTGTGTTGAAACAAATCCCTTCCATTAATTGATCTGAAAGCTTGTATCCAAACATACATAAATAATTATTATAATATAAATCTTTCTTAACACATTGGCAAGGATAATTTTAAAGTGATGATATCTTGGACTCATCACTATGACTGATCAGGAACAACAAACCACTAAATACTGCTCACACAAATTCAAAACTATTTTTCTTCATGGGGAATGGAACCAAATAACAGGTTGGATTTAACACTTCAACAGTAAAGCTTATTCAACACTGAATATTCTTCTGAATAATAGAACAATTCAATTATTAGCCCTGGTTCAAATTTTCTTTATATTTTAGGTTGTTCAATATAGGAAGGTTCTGGAGACTTGTTCTATATTATTCGTTTCAATACACCTCTCAAGAATAACTACCACATTTGCTTACCTTCCTTCATAGAAAAGTGAATTTTCAATGTGAATTTATCAATGGAATCAATTAATGCATCCAGATTGTTAACTTAAGATTTACTTATTCGAGACACATTTCGATGCAAAGGTAAATCATATTCAACACTGTAGTTCCTTCTGAATGAAAGAACACTGCAATTATTAATGCTGGTTCATAGTTTCTTTATATTTTTGGTACGTCAATATAGGAAGGACCTAGAGACTTCTTCTTGTTCTATAATATTCGGTTCAATTTTCCATATCAATGGAATTAATTAATGCTTTCCGATTATTCAAATCTCCCGATTTATTTATCCCAGATACATTTCCACGCAAAGGTAAATCATATTCAACACTGTATTTCCTTTTGAATAAAAGAACACTGCAATGATTAATCCTGGTTCATAGTTTCTTTATATTTTTGGTACATCAATATAGGAAGGACCTGGAGACTTCTTCTTGTTCTACATTGTTCGGTAAAATTTTTCATGTCAATTTATCAATAGAATTAATTGATGCTTTCAGATTGTTCAAAACTTAAGATTTACTTATTTGAGACCCATTTCCGTACAAAGGTAAATCTTTTTTAACACTGGATTTTTTTCTGAATAATAGAACCCTGCAATAATTAGTTCCAGTTCATTTTTGGTATGTCAATATAGGAAGGACCTGGATACCTGTTGTTGTTCTATATAATTCGTTTTAATTTTCCGTGTCAATTTATCGATAGAATTAATTGAATCAGATCGTATAAACTCAGGATTTACTTCATTCAGTCACATTTCAATGCAAAGGTAAAGGATTTCCTTTTGAATGACAGAACACTGCAATTATTAATCCTGGTTGAAATTTTCCTTATATTTTAAGTTGGTCAATATAGGAAGGTTCTGGAGACTTGTTCTATATTATTCGTTTCAATACACCTTCCAAGAATAGTTCGTCCCAATACACCTCTCAAGAATAACTTTCATATTTGTTCACCTTCCTTCACTTGAATTTCCTGTGTCAGTTTATCAATTGAATTAATGCATCCAGATCGTTTGAAACTTACGATTAACTCATTTAAGACATATTTCGATGCATATTTTCACAAATAACATATTTACGTCTTCAAAATTCGTGAAATCTTGAATTTGCAACTGTAAAAGTGACATTATTTCTTATTTGACAAATGACAGTACTAACCCTAACAACCGTGACGTTTCGTCGTGTCTCAAGCCCCGCCCATAAAATGCAGTTATCCGATTGGTCGAATATACCTGAATTTGTGTTGAAATTTCACCATATTCTGGATTTTTTTAAAAATATTAGCAATTCGATTGAGATATCGTTTTTTTCAATGGAAAGTAGGGTGATATTTCATCTATCTATGTGAATTTACCGTTTTCTCCTAACTCTAACGGCTACGAAGGAGATCGCTGATATGTGGGACGACCTTTTCGACCCAGCGTCACCTTATTCAATTAGTATAGTATAAAACTATAGCCACGACCAGTTCAGAATACGATTTTAACAATAAAGGCCAAATCTTCCAATACACTGTTCAGGGAACATAGCCTCAGGTCTTGGGAATTGGAGTATTCATGCGGAAAGCAGCCTGGCTATTCTGGATCAGTCTGAGGTTCTGAAACTAGGACAGGACAGTAGAATAACTTGAATGTCCAAACTCGCATACAATAAGGAGCATAGAAATATTGAGATGAAATGCAATTAAATGACCGAGTCCGAGTAATGAACGGTCTAGCTACTGTTAATAACTGATTGCAGCAATATTAGCCTTGATCTGGGTTTTGCGATGTATTAAAAGAAGCACTATTTTGCAAGAAACTTAACCATTTGAAATACACGCCAGAGTTCACATAAATCCTCTTCATGTTCAAAGAAACAAGACCCAAATATTTGAATAATTGTATCCTTAATTATTCCAACTCGAAAAACTATCTGTTGAATCCACTGAAAGCGATTAAAGCATCCAAGAAAATATCCTCGAACTCAAAATATCTTGCAACAATGGTTTGAATAGCGAATCGTGAAGCAAAATGAAATCTTCGAAAAAAAACAAAAAACCAAACATTCGGTAAAACTTTGTTTCTTGAATGGATTTAAATCAACAAGTGGAACATCCAGTTAATCTTCAGGGAAGGAGATAATGGAAGTGTAAGGATTGTTAGGCGAACTAGATTCTCGAATAGAAAGAGAACACCTCGTTTTTCCTCATACCGGCTATATCGTCGATTGCATTGGAATAGAACCATCAAAAATTCTCACATCTAAGCCCATAAAAAACTTGGAGAAACTCCAAGATACTGTTGACAATTTGCGAAAGGTCTTGTTAGCCTTTTTCTGATTTAACGTTTGAAGTCGACGCATTCGTTTTGCCAAAGCGGACCTTCCCAAAAAACGCGTGATGCGATCTTTTCGAGTTGAGAGACCCCAGAACTGTTTGCAGAATAAAACTGACGACGCGATTCCGCTAAAAACACTCTCGTCGCGCCGGTAAATGCATTCTGTGTTGGTCAAACCGAACGGACGTAGGGCGACATTTATTCCTCGAACTATAAACAGCCATCTTTGAGTTATATCTATTTCTGCGAAATTATTAGGATCTCTTCGATAGCGAATGCTGTGACAGTAATTCGTGTAAGGGGAGTTCTTTACCTTCTGTGATATATCATCCTCATAAGGCCATACGGAGCGAATGTTATCGACTTTCTGGTAAAACCTTTCCTATGCATCGAAATAGATTTCATTTTTGCGAGCAGGTTCTAGCAGACAGCGTGCTTTCGTTTAGCCATATGTCGGAAATTTTCGATTTTTTTCCGGAAATGGTCTAGGTTGCACTCGCTGATGAAAAATCTGATGACAAAATTGATTCTATCTGACCAGCCTGGAGTTGTCACCTCAATTTGAGAACGGACAGAGCTAGCGACTTGAAACTTGCCCATCGAAATGCGCCAATTCGATCCCATATTGATATTGGCTGACTTTGAGAAGAAGTCAAATATCATAGTCATTCCTCGCAATAAGTTCTTCCACCATTTTACAATCCTACTTAATGCAACACAAAGCAACGACGGAACTAGAATGTAAGGGTACAGCCAAGGTGCTCGCGAGATTGCGATTTTGCCAGCCGGATTCTCGTCTCGCGGGAAATTTTACTGTTACATTTCTGAATGCTTTTTCTTTAACGAATCGAGAAGCCGACTGGCATAATCGTAACCTCCCGTCCACTTCTGCCGAACCCTCAGGATAAGGCCATAGTGCACGCGAGATTGCGATATCGCGATTCGGCTTCTCACTTATTGATAGAACTTTAAGTACCTAGAGTTACATAAATGAGGTCTTCTTGAGTTAAAGCTATGTTAAAGACTGATTGGACTTATTCTACCTGAACTTTTACCATCTGTCACGTTCATTTCACCCAAATTGTCAAAACGAATTTTTCAAAAGTGACAGGCAATTTCGAGTGCACTATGGCCACTGAAAGCCGACTCCGACGCCAGAAAAAAATGCCTCGTATGTAGTGTGAATCTTGGGAGCGACGGGAGTCTGATTGCAAGCCGGCGGCTTCGAGCTTCGAAGCTGGCTTCACGAATGTCCGACAAAGAAGCCTCTTGAGTGGCTCCCATGAGGGTTGTTGAGCGAACTCTTCAAACTAAAAGAAGACGTCTCGTTTTTCGTCTTGGATGTCATCTTTCACATCGTCGATTGAAATAGTGTTAGATAACAGACAATCCTCACATCTCAGCTCCAAAAGGAACCTGGAATGACTCCAAGTAAGTGTTGACGATTCAAATAGAGTTGCGGGCTTCAAGATCTGTTGGTGGAACTGACGGCGCGATTCGACCAAAATCACCCCCGCCGGTAATTGCTTCCTGTGCGGATCTTCCCGACCGGACGGGGCGCGACTTTTGTCCCCCGAACGCTGCTGCCGAATTTCCATCTTTCGGTCGTTCTGCGGCCATATCAATTTGCGCAATTATTATTATTCCCGTCGGCGGCGAATGGCGTGACAGTAATTGGAGAATCGAAAATTCTCTCGATTCAGCTTCTCTTCCCGGATGCGGACATTTACATTACGTAATGACGAGGGAATATGCGACGAGAGCGGTTATTTCGTGCCATCAGCAGATCGCGGATACATCAAAATACGGTTTTCTTCGGTCGTATCGCGTCATTAAATCGGAGTATGTCTCTCGCAGTGGGGCACTCAAAAAGGCGACGGCGAACTTAGTTTCAGTTGAATTTGGGATTATGGTATTTGCGCGAAGAGTTGGGCATTTACGCATGAGGGGGAAAGATATTCTGAAATACAGAGTGTAACAGCCAAATGGAATAAATTCGATAACGAATAAATGAGGGGGTGTTAGGAAAAACGCTTGGACACGTCGATTTGTAATTTTAAATGCGCATAGTTTTCAAGAAAATAAAATTATATAGGGTGTTCCATGCGACCGTGGCCAATACCAACTTTCTTATTTCAAATGTAACCCCCTGTATATTATTTATTTTTTGGATTCTTCAGAAAATTCTAGACATAATTCATGTACAATATCCTATACCTATCTTCAACTTTTTCGGAAATATTAAGTGTTTTCAGAAATGTTGAGTTACGTAAGAAGACAATTCTACACCAGATTAGCATGTTGCCAAGACGTTCGCGGCGAGCATTTTGAACATTTCCTACATTGACATTAATGTTTTTTTTGTTTTTTTTTTTTAATTATTAAGAAATAATCAGTATCACTTATAAGGTTTTAAGTGTAATGTACCGAATTTGTGAAATAAAATAATTTTTATTTAAAACGATGATTTTCGCACTAAATCTGAAAACACTTAATATTCCCGAAATAGTTAAAGATAGGTATAGGCTATTGTGCATGAATTGTGCCTAGAATTTTCTGAAGGATCCAAAAACTAAATAATATACTGGGGGTTGCATTTGAAATAAGAAAGAAGGTATTGGCCACGGTCACATGGAACACCCTATATAATATTATTTTCTTGAAAAATATGCGCATTTAAAATTACAAATCGACGTGTCCGAGCGTTTTGCCCAACACGCCCTCATTTATTCGTTATCGAATTTATTCCATTTGGCTGTTACACTCTGTATATTCAGTGCAAGAAAAGGCTCGTACTCATGGACGCGTCGAAAACTAAAAATCGCTCTATTTTTTTGCCCAATGTCAGTAATTTGTGGCTGATATCTGTCATTATGAAATGTCACATTTCGAATTATATGAATTTATTTCCACGTGTCTGGTTCTTCAACAAAGTATAATCATTGTTTATGTACCTATTTTTCAAGGGATTGAATAAATAGACGCTTTTGATTCCTTGGACATGCTCATAGCTTTCGAAAAATTGTTTTTGCTGGAATTAGTTTTGTTCTGCAGAAATAATTATTTGAGGAAGATCGATAAATCAACATAATAATAAGTAGCTATAATCATATGACAGACGAGTAGAAACAATCTCTTGAGTGTTTTGTCCCGCCTTTTACTTGAAGTTGAAATTGTTCAACTACAGAAAAAGAATCGAGCGATTTTGGCGGGAAAGGACCTGACAACTCAAATGTCATCGCTTGAGCGATAAACGCGTCCATCAGTGTGCGCCTTAAGGCTTGAATTGAAGATTCTAGGTATTTTACAGGGTGTTATTAAAATGTAGGTTCGAACGTAGAGGGGAGCTTTATCGTATCATGCTGTGTTGAAGGAAGGGGATTACCTGACGATAGTGACCGACCTAACGATGTTGTATATGGTAGACAGAGGTGAATTAAGAAACTACATAAAATACTTGTTAAGCACTGACGTGAGGTCAGGACCTTTTACGCAATTGTTCGAATTTTAAATACTAGATCAACACGAATTTTGCACAAAGTTGCGTGTTGGTAATCTCCACCTGATTACGAAGTTTCAATCTGATTGTATTTGTACTTCTTGAGCCATTGCGGAAGTAGTGTTGAAATTCGAAATAACAACGAAATTAGGCATAAATTTTTTGTTATATCTCCGAAAATGAATATCGGATCGGATTGAGATTTGAATCATTGTTGTTAAATGCTGATTTTAAGCTAACATAACAAATATTTCACTTTTATCCTATCAAACAAAAAATCTACACCGAAGAAGCGGTGTCCTTGGACGCCGCTCAACTGCAACTGATGTGCGAGAGTTTCAAGTCGCTAACTTGCTCCGTTCGACAGTCATCGTGTATTCGTGTCATCGAGCGGATGGCTGAACAGAATCGATTTTGACACCCGATTCATCATCAGCGAGTGCAATCTAGTGGTTTGAGACCATTTTCGCGAAAAAATCCGAAAATTGCCGACATTTGTACAAAACGACAGCTCGCTGTCACCAGAAACATGCGCGCAACAAATAAGAGCCGACGCGACGGCAATACGCTATTTCTTCGCTATCGCAGGCTAACAATTTTGGTCGTTAAATCCCTGCTGTGCTCTCAACTCAACGAGGGAATGTGGGGCAGGCACCAGTCGATCCGGTGACTTCCATTAGGTTAGTAGAGACGTCATGATGTAAGCCAGATGTTGGATTCTAAAGCGCTGCGTCTATCGAAGTCTGTTATCTTTTAGACGACGATGAAAGCGAAAAACCCAAAATTAGTCTATTTCTATGGTGCTGTGAATCGGCAGTATATTCTATGTAAGAACAGTTTTGAACACGAAATAATTTGAGATACTTTCCATTAAAAATAATAAACAAAAACTGAAAAAATTGATCAATATCATTCCTCATATTTGAGGGAAATTATCGACGCCGACATCAGAAGCTATGAAACGTGAAGATAAAAGAGTATGAAGAATAAAAACGGACTAGGAATGACATTTTCTAGGCAAACGGTATTGGTACTGGTGACGATTTACTATTGTGTCAAAAATAAACTGTGCTGTGCCGAAGATGGCTTGAGTCGGACACAGTGAAAAATCGTTAGCAAAGTACACAAATAGTAATAAATTATTAGGGTATCGCTAGGGTGCATGCAAGCTTGCGATATAGGAAGTCGGCTTTTCGCTAAATTTTAAAACTGTATGCAGAATTTGGTATTCACTGTGTCCGTAAAGCATGGAACAAATTCATTTTTAGCTAAACAGGTCATTTTGAGAAATAATCCTGAAACACGTCGATTTTTGATTTTAATTTACCGTATTTTAAAATAATAATTTAAAATACAGGGTGAATTACGTTCGAGTAATGACGTCACCGTCATTTTTTTTAAAATGGAACACCCCCGTTTTGTCTCAATATTCGGATTACTGTAGCTGAACTGATTCCAAAAATGTATCACATGTTGATTCCAATTGGTACAGGGTGGACAAAAATACAATAGATTTGTCTGTGCTCATAAAGTAACGCGTAACATTCTTTAGTAGGTAAATTAACTATATTATCAAAAATACTTATTGTCTAGCGGCAATTGGTTTAAATATACGTAGTTTGCTTCATGTTTAGAGTAATAAAAATGAGCTGTTTCCAAACATGTTTGGTACTTGTGGTCTAGCAGACAGAATATGACAGAAATTATTTCTTATCCATTTATAAAAAACATAGTCTTCTAGTTTTTTGTGAAATGTCATTATTTGTTTAGTAATTTATTGATGTTCAGTGACAGTTTAGTACTACAATATTTTTGGTATTCGTGAATATTCGAATGATTGCTTAGATTTAATTGGGAGTAGAAATGGAGTTGAGTGTAACACAAAGAATTGAAATACTTATGATGATTGGGTATGGAGACAGATCGCGAACTCAGATGGAAGTGTGCAATTTGTTTATTGAAAAATATCCAGAAAGACCTATAACGCGTTCAACAGTCAGTAAGATTGAAACGAAATTTAGAGAAACTGGTACGGTTGAAAATGTACGCAAATCAGGTCGTCCCCCTGCAAATGCTGATACAGCATTAGGTGTTTTACTGAGTTTTGAAGAAGATGAGCACACTTCTGTTCGTAAAGTTAGTCGCGATATCGGTGTTAGCAAAACAACGGTACACAAACTATTGAAGCTTAAAAAATGTTATCCTTATAAAATCAAGAATTAAACGAAGATGATCCCGATAGAAGACTCAAATTTTGCGAAGAAATGATGGATAAATGTCACCGAGACCCCCTCCTGATACAAAACATTATTTTTTCTGATGAGTCCACTTTCACGTTGAAAGGTGAGGTTAACCGTTAGAATTGTAGATACTGGGCAGAAGAAAGCCCCCACTGGATGCGTGAGCATCATACACAATACCCTCAAAAGGTAAATGTATAGGCTGGAATTGTACGAAATCATATCATATTCTGTCCGATAGACAATAAGTATTTTTGATGATATTGTTAATTTACCTAATAAAGAATGTTACGCGTTACTTTATGAGCACACACAAAACTATTGTATTTTTGTCCACCCTGTACCTATTGGAATCAACATGTGATACATTTTTGGAATCAGCTCAGCTAGAGTAATCCGAATATTGAGACAAAACGGGGGTGTTCCATATAAAAAAAATGACGGTGACGTCATTACTCGAACGTAATTCACCCTGTATATTAGATTTTGATTTTAAAATACGGTAAATTAAAATCAAAAATCAACGTGTTTCAGGATTATTTCTCAAAATGACCTGACATATACTTTACGGACACAGTGTATATCCATGCTCAAGACAAATGATTTGATTGAAGCGAGGAGCCACTCGCGTTGTCGCAATATCGCATTCAAAGGAGCAATTTCTGTGAGCAACGGGTTCTTATGTTTATTACTTCTGCAGATATTGTTAGAGAATACATGTTCGAACTTCATAGTGAACGCAAGCTAGCCGAATGAAAAGGAGACAGAGTTATTTCAGAAACTGCGTCAAAATGAGAGAACAATATTCAGACGCGTCAGCTCATTATGGAAGTGGACAAAATTTTTAGGAATTTCCAACACCGCAACTTCCATGTCCCTGCGAGGGTAAAAATCCCATTTTAATATTTAGATCATAATCGGAATTGGGTTATTATGCCAAACATTTTACAAGAGCGCTCATACCTGTCGATTCTTGAGTAAAGGGAGACATTTTTTGACCCAATACAGGGTAATAATTCCCCAATAACATTCATCATCCATCACTGAGTCCTACCTTATCGTTCAAGAACGTTTTCGGCTCAAAAATGTGAAGTGACAGACGGTGTAATAAACTAGTTTAGGTTAAGGTACCAGAAGAAAATAATATTACTCTATTCCAGCATCTCGAACCTCGTGCTAGATATCATACACACTCATAAGGAAGGTAATATATGAAAAAAAGCCCTCATTGGGTGAAAATTCCAATGCAAGTGACTTTTTGAACCTCCAAACCTCGCTTCAAAAGTGAAGGGACTACTAACGCTTTTGTTGCCAATTCAAAAAATATATCGGGATATGAGAGGGTCCAATGAGTTTCTGATTGAGCGATACTTTATATTGAAGCTTCTGCTGTGAAGCTTCATCAGAGGTCTGAAAAATTGAGGTTATTCATAGAACTTACTCAATGTGAGCATGTAATGAAACAATTGCTCCATACACAGATGGACACAATGTTGTCAGTGAATCATTGACAATCTTATCAATACCTTTTTGGACTCCCTCATAACCTTATATATTTTTTAAATCATCATCGAGTCGAGAAATTTGGTCTAGCTTTTGTTTTCAAGTTATGCTCTGAGATAATCGGCAAAAAAATTCAGTGATATGCAGCATACATGAATCGGGAAAAGATACGTCATCACGTATTTTGTGATGTTAAAAACTGGCCTACAAAAACCTTGCCTTACTGAAAGAAGTGACAAGTTTAGCAAAAACATTTTCAAGTTTGTGCAGGAGATATTTTCCTATTAGCAAAGCAATAGTGAAATACTTCTTGTATGTTCAGAGTGTGCGCGAGATTGCGATATCGCGAGTCAGCTTCTCACAGACAAATAGCACTTTTGAGCAGCTAGAGTTAACGAAATAATGTCCTTCTGAGATTTATTCATGAACAAGATTCATCATCGGCTTTATTCTGCCTTCACTATGGCCACCTTTCAAATTGTTTATAACGAAATGGTCAAAAATTGTGAGGAACTTACTAGCGATATAGATATCTCGCGTTCACTTTGGAAGTATCCAAAAGATACGGCTAAAGTGCATGAGATATTGTGATATCGCGAGTGAGCCTGTCACTTTCGAAAAATTTATGTTGACCATTCGAACAAAGTCAATGCGAGGGGTGGTGAAAGTATAGGTAGAAGAAGTCCTATTTACCTTGAGCATCACTGTAACCCTATATTCATTTAACTCTGAGTGCTTTCAGTTTTCTCACTAAACGAGAAGCCGACTCGCGACATTGCAATCTCGCGTGCAAAAAATATAATAGGCCAAAAAACTACAACCTTCTGAGCTTGATTGTCCTCCATCTCAGGTCTTCGGCAGAAACATTATAATTATTACGATATTCATTCATATTCACAGGTTTATTGAGATGCAACTGGATGTGATGTACCCCGGTTGGGGTTGGTTCGTCCAGTTGGTTTGTACAGGAGAGGGTTGGAAATAACACTCAAAGAACTCGTTAGAGGGTTTTTTCCCACTACCTAATATCCCGGGCCATTCAGGCAGGGATCGTGTAGCGTATTAACGAACAGGCAGCCAGGATCCTGATCTAGGGCGATCGAGTGGACCCGATCTGACTAGCTCCCTACCGTCTGGCATACAGGACAGTATCATAGCAACGCCGAGATCGTTCACGAATAGAATAGCAGCGGCCGGCATTTAGGGTGGTGTAATTAGCGACATCCGACCCGGCAGGTTAGACAGCCGATTTGCAGGGCCCTTCAGATTGTATAGTGTTATAGCCCTTTTACTCTATCAGGTGAGCGATAGAGTAAGTATCCGAAAACTCTATACAGGGTGAGTCTTTGACCTTGCAGAATATTTTAACAAAAGATTCCTGAAGCCAAAAGAAACACTTTTTTTCCTTTCCATTTTTTCCGATTCGGCTTGGTTCGTAAGATACAGACTGTTGAAAATCCATAAAAAAATTTAATTTTCGATAATATCTCGCGAACGATCTCATCGAATGAGATGATTTTTGGAATATAGTTTTTTATTGATACGATGGATGTTCCTGGATTACAAAATTTCATCCACATCCTCCAGCTTCTTTAATATGACCATAAAATTTCATAAAAATACCAGAAATTCAAAGAATCCAACTTTTAAAAATAATTTGAATGCTATTCAACGAATTTTTGACCATTTTGGAAAGTAAAAGTTTTTCTTTATTTTTTTTCGTATGATGCGCCGTTTTCGAGTAATCTGAAATTCAAAAATAAAAAATATCTGTGAAATTCCGAGAATTGGGTACTTTGGCTGAATGCAACTCTGTTCAAAAAATTCACAGAATTCAATTTTTCCGCGTTGCCACGTCTAAACGTTGAGAATGGAATCCTAGCATTTTTTATTTGGAATGATTTGTAAGCGGAGTAGCCGAATCTGTGACTCCGTGGTTTTAAGGTTATGTAATGGTGGTTTTCTTCCCCCATGGGTTGTTATGTTATGAAAGCGCATTTGAAGATTACCCCAAAATAAATACTATCAAAGTTCTGTACATAATTTCAAGAAATATGGGTCAGCAGAAAGAATTCATTCAAATCAGTAAGGATCCCCATTATCATGTAAAAGTGAGAAGTTAATCAATTATACTACACAAATAAGCTCGAAATTGAAAATGAAGCTTCTTGAATGGATAGTGGTGTGGGAATTTGCTTGAACATTAGGAGTATTTAAATTGTAGAAGTTGAGGTGAGCTTATTTATATTACTCCACTTTCCAACTAACAGCCAATTCACAATGTACGTAACCGTAAGAATCCCGCAACTCGTGCGTAAAAATCAAAGAGTAAACTACAAAATTCATAAGTACCGAAATCTTCACAATAGGTTCAACTTTGCTTTTGACTTTGACCATAAGTCGAATGCAGTTCTATTCTTATTCCTTATGATTTTTGTTGCTTAATTCTTACATTTTATGTATAAGTAAATTTACGGTTATGACCATTGTAAATTGGCTGTTAGTTGGAAAGTGGAGTAATATAAATAAGCTCACCTCAACTTCTACAATTTAAATACTCCTAATGTTCAAGCAAATTTCCACACCACTATCCATTCAAGAAGCTTCATTTTCAATTTCGAGCTTATTTGTGTAGTATAATTGATTAACTTCTCACTTTTCCATGATAATGGGGATTCTTACTGGTTTGAATGCAATCTTTCTGCTGACCCATATTTCTTGAAATTATGTACAGAACTTTGATAGTATTTATTTTGAGGTAATCTTCAAATGCGCTTTCATAACATAACAACCCATGGGGGAAGAAAACCACCATTACATAACCTTAAAACCACGGAGTCGCAGATTTATAGTTCAGTTCAAAATCATAGACTTTACAATTGTATATATAGAATTAGCATATTGTGTGTTGTTTGATTTCGAAGAGTTCTTTCTTTCTGTTCGTCAATCTGGCAACGTTTGTACGTTCATAGATAAATGAGGGAATCTGTTTTATTTATTTATGAAAATGAAAGTTTGAATGGGTTATGTCTGAATCTGATAATTCTTGGAGAAAATGAAATAAACAAAGAAAATTAATAATTACAAATTGAAGATGAATCTCAAAGCTGATATGAGTGATAGCTAGATGAATTCCCCATTATCGAAAATGAAACCAAGAGAAGAATATTCAACTTTTATCGCCCACGAAATTTGGAATACCTAACTTGTTTATTGTACTATAAATACAACTTTTTTCACCAACTGGAATGTAAAAAGTAAGTTGACGCTTGTTTTCATAACAGAGTTGCTTATTTCGAAGATTTGAATGGCATATCGTAGGCTTGGAAAAACTTCAGTGTTCAGGTTTCCAGGGGCGGCTAGTCTATTATGAAAATTTATAATGCCTATATCTTTTTATCTAGGCCGAATCGGAAAAAATGGTAGAGGACAAATGTGTTTCTTTCAGCTTCAGGAATCTTCTGTTAAAATATTCTGCAAGGTCAAAGACTCACCCTGTATACATTTTTGATCTTTACTCGGAGATAAATCTAATAAAATTTTGTTGTACATTAAATTGTGCATTAATATACAAACAGTAATGACTCTTCACAGAATTTTTTTGTATTGTCGAATCTCAGATTTCTTTCGAATACCGTCCGAAGCCTCTTACACTTAATAGTGTGATTTCCTCGATAACCTTGCAGCTCTCTTGAAATTTGGTTGACAATTCCAAACTTTTTTTCTTGAATGGTTCATTTTGTTCGTAATACACGAGTTCGTCGAAAGCGTCCCAATTCAACTGAGTCCGGCACTGTATAGTTTTTCAGGCCATTCAGGGAAACGATGCCGTGTGCAGTTCGGGTGTTTCGCCGGGCAAGGAATTTAGGGATCGTATTCTCGTTATGGGCTAAGTATCTACAGATCATTCACTAGGGGGGTGAACTCAGTAATATTCCAAATATGCAGGTTATGATAGCTACTGGCGTTGAGATACAGCTCCGCTCAGCAGAATGAATATTTTAGTTCAAGAAATTATTAAAGTTTCGGTAATATTCCCGGCCTGTGATATTCATAGGAATTATCGCCAAACAGTTTCTCCGTTATATCTATCTGACTAATTGTTTTCTGAAAACTCAATCGATCGAACGGGAACTTGGGAGTTTATTTTGAAGTACAAACAACGTCTTATGCAGCATTCCATGAAGCTGATCGCGTGATTCCTCAGAAAGTGAGTGTACCACCGATCATCCGATATTAGTTCTATTGAGTACCTTTGGATTCAATGAAAACTGAAATATATACTTCTTCTTACGAAAATGTTAAATATATTTTGTCTATTTAACAATTGAATTTTTTCAATTGTGCGGTAAAGCCATTGTAATATTTTTTCGAAGTCCGCTAATGTGTATGAAGATATTTTGATTTAGAATTTAATTTTCAGAATATTCTCGAAATTATATATCAAACCGAAATCCAGTACTCGGTAATAAAATGAAATAGGTTGAGAAATTTTTTTTAAGAATCTCTACAATATGGAGATCGCAATTTTTCATCTGGGAGCGACATAGCGTTTGGCAGCCTCAGGATAGATATCAATGGCAGCCTTATCAATGTATTCGAACAAGCCAACTTAAGTCAGTATTCAAGCACTTATTCTTAGAAACAATGCGTTATTATATAATATAATATTCGAAAATGACATTAAATGTCTTCAGGACTCACTGATAGAGAAAACCAGTTCAAATTCAATAGACGACTTCGGCCCAAGTTGCCAACCCACAATTTTCTTCACAAATTTACTATCACTGGGGAACGAAAATTTCAGGACAAATTCGACATGATAAGGTTCGCGTTATTTATAAATAACTGTAGATGCCTCGGCTCCTCAATCAAGATAACTCCTTCCATATATAGGGTTTTGTTGAGATCACCTCTGATTGGCTGAAATTTAAGTTGGGATTCCTGATTACATGTTAATAGTGTCAAATTTATATAGGATATGTTCCGCAAATCAACTTGCTTATTTCGGTTGCCGGTTTTCCATTCCGAAAATATGAAATATTCGGTTGGTTCCTGACAAAAAGGTTAATTACGGAATTTGGATAATGAAAAAACGTTCTTTCTGTCACCAAAACGACGGTCAATGTTCTATTTTTTTCACTGTATGATC
Source organism: Myrrha octodecimguttata (assembly GCA_958510865.1). Classification (NCBI taxonomy): domain Eukaryota; kingdom Metazoa; phylum Arthropoda; class Insecta; order Coleoptera; family Coccinellidae; genus Myrrha; species Myrrha octodecimguttata. The sequence continues at coordinate 13,577,023 of OY294063.1, read as the reverse complement.
CATAAACATAGAAGATCAACAATGAAAAAATTACGAGGTATGGTCTATGGATCATAAGGTAAATAAAGACTGTTCTATGCTATGGATATGTTACCATAAAACATAGATTGTCGTTCTGGTGCATAGGCTTAATATGTCTATGTTCTGGTGACAGAAATATTGCTTTTCATCAATCAAATTCCGTAATAAACTTTTTATTTCAGGAACCAACCGAATAATTCATATTGACAGAACGGAAAACCGGCAGCCGAAATAACCAAGTTGATTTGCGGAACATATCCTTTATAAACTTGACACTATTAACATGAAATCAGGAATCCCAACTTTAATTTCAGCCTAACAAAAACCTATATTTGGAAGAAATCATCTTGTTTGAGGAACCGAGGCATCTTTTACGGATATTTATGAATAACGCGAACCTTATCATGTAGAATTTGTCCTGACATTCCCGTTCCCTGGTGATAGTAAATTTGTAAAGAAAATTGTGTGTTGGCAACTTGGGCCGAAGTCGTCTATTGGGTTTTACCATTTGAATCACACTTGACAAGATAACTCCAGAAAGAAGCGACTAACGGTCGATAGTAGATTCTGTGCTTGATTTCAGTTTACCCAACCATAGAATGTAAACCTTAATCAACGAGTGGATCGGATGTCAAAAGTTTTGTGAAACCGATGGTCAGAGACTAATTAAATGTAGAGCAGGTATAAGGGATTTAATTACGAAGATGGAATTCCGTAGGTTCATCCCTTCGAACATTTTTTACCTAATACTTAAAAAATACAGATAAGGTCGAATTGGAATGATAAGTGAAATCTGTCGAATGAAATTGTCGCATGACTTGAAATTTGGGTATTCTCAGTTAGTTTCGACAGCAAATTCACCTGAAACAATTCGTGTCAGATATGATTAGCCGGCAACATCAAATTAACGATTTTCTCTATTTTCTGATCATAGAAACATTTGAAGTTGACCTTCGGATTCACAGATTGCCAGAAAAAACAATCAGATTTGTCGAATTCAAATAACAATCCAACATGTAGCGTGGAAACTTCAATTTTTTGAAACATTAAGGGGGAATCAGAAAAGCCCGAAAACCCTCTAGGTGCTTCAAATGGTTGCGAGATCTTAGTGGAATTCGCAGTAATTTCTTTGGTTAGTCTGACAAGCTTGAAAAATGAACTTTTTTGGTATAACAAGAGATTTGAATCAGAATCGAATGGTCGGCTCTCAGGAAAGATCATTTAGTCAAACGAAACATCAGTCTCAATATTGAATTTCATCTGCTTTTCCCAGGCCCCTTTGAAAATTGTTAATCCATAGGTCATCAAATATAAACCAAGTTGGAATATTTGTTTACTCATTGACAGAAATTCGTAGATTATAATTATACCGTTTGGAGCTTTATTGCCAACAACCTATTTTATCTTTTTTTGATGTTGAAATACCCCACCGAGTGTTTCCACGTCCTGACGGTCGTTATTCAAACTGAAAATCCGCAGATGCAACGACCCGAAGAGGCAAAAAGGATGAACGTCATTCATATCGATCAAAGTACTCTACATTAGAAGGTAGGGTTCGTACGATGCTCCCAATAGATGGCGTACTGTATGTGGTTAATACTTCTGTTTTCCGTCTAAAAGTTTGTAAGTATCTTGAGTGCTATTTCAGCGGTTTCCAGAGGTAGGGAAGTCTGATGATCGGTAAGGACAGTTAAACTGCAGTAACTGTTGTCCTTTGGCCCGTTTCGATGAAGATGTTTTGGTTGATTGAATGACTAGCTCAGACCAAGGTGGAAAATTTGTTGAATCATCGACAGATATTCGTCTACGAATATAGGTCGGTACAATATTTGAAAGAACTGGTAACCACAGTGGAGGTGTAGATCTTATGGTCCAACTAATGATTCCCATTGCAACATTAAGCTGTGAATCAATTTTACTCACATGAGCACTGTCAAACCAAACCGAACAACAATACTCAGCAGCTGAAAAAACCAATGCCAAAGCTGCGGTTCGAAGAGTGGTAGGGGTGAAGAACCAGCTAGTTTCTGAAGAATATTATACCTAGATTTCAACCTCATGCGTTAGTTTTCCAAATGGGCCTTGGAATTTAAAGATGAATCTAATATCCCTTCAAGATATTTAGGAGTGAAATTATGTTTCAGAACGACATTATTGAAAGTAACTTTCAAAGTTTTGAACTTCTGTTGATTATTCGAATGAAAACAAGAAACTTCTGTATTATTAGGATTTGGTCATCAAATAAAAATAATATAGGTACTACTACCATTAATACCTATTTGCGAATCTATTTCTTCCCATGCAGAGCACCTTAATCACTAAGAATGTGCAACAATGAACTAACAACTCAACCTCACGAAACTAAACTGTGAGTGTTCCTTCATTTCTCACCTGAGCTGAATCTCGAAAGAAAGTGTTTTGTTCCATCAGGGGAATCTATGATTGAAATTAATCTACAACTCAAAGACTCACTTTCTCTATGATTTGTTTGTTTCGGAGCTGTTGAAAGTGATGGGGAAATTTCTAATGTTTCCTCACCAATTCGGAAGACCAATTGATTGGTCTATCAAACCCTGATATATGGGCTGTAATGTATAACATAAATCGATCTCACAGAAGCTGAAACTGAGGGTGTTGAATGAATAAACACTTCACAACTTCCAAACAAAAACAATGTATTCGTTGACACGTTTTTTATTTACTTGAGGCTCTTCTTTTTGCACTCGATGACAATGGATACTTGGGATAATTCAAAACTCGTAAATTTTACTTCTCACCTTGGAGGTTTCTGGTGAAGAGAGGGCATAACTGATGTTTTTCTTTAAAGGTTACTTTTCAACCATAGAAAACATGCACACAGACTTCTTTCTCTTCGTTTGGATTTTAAGTCTAATTATAAATTTTTCGGTGCACAACCCTAATTGAATTGTAGGTTGCTTACAGATCTCCAACAGAAAGCTTCCTCAGTTCCATAAAATGGGGATACAAGACAATAAATCGAAATATTCCAACTCGTCTCCGACATGAGTTTGTCGATTGCGCTCGACAATTTTTCTGTGGAAAATTTTTGAATGCGAGCGACATTTCTGAAAATGTCAAAATCTTGCATGCGACAAAATATGCGAGAATTAATGAATAGAACCCCAGATGTTTTGTGAGATACCATTAAAATCATAACTGGTTGAGTTCCGGTATAGCCAATTTGAGAAGTGTTATTAAGCCATTTTGCTTATCACCCGAAAAGAAAAATATTTGGAACCATTTCCACTCACGAAAATTGGAAATGCCTCGAGAAGCTCCACGAGCGCCAAAAACGGTTTAATGGCGGGACACTGACAAAAGTCCGGCGAGTTCGTCTGCGGCACCGGAAAGTAATTACCAGGCCTGGCTGTTAGGCGTGACGCTTCTTTCCCCGACACCGCCAGTTATTCTGCAAACAGCTCTCAGGCCAATAAACACTTCATCATAAATTCCCGAGCGCAGAACTACAATGGACGGAAATGAAATTAAAATTCTAAACACTTCCGTACTTTAATTTAATAAGAACGGAAACGTAGTTGCCAGGTCCCGAAGAACTAATTATTTTATGAAATTAATCACGAGAAGCTCCGAGCAGGCCGAGTCGATATTCTTACTTCGGCGGTTTTATATTCCCCCCGAATCGAATTCGGCCCGGAATAATCAGTTCAAGCAGGAGTGCCCCGAATTTTAACATGGGAGCAATTCGTTCACCAATTGAAAATTTAATTTTTTCATTTTTTTTTCTTCAACCGAAACGAAGCAAGTCATCCACGGAATTTCTGTCGATGATTTATATTCGACATGTTTCTATCCGCTCTCGTCGAAAAAGGAATTGCTATGAATCAATTTTGAAGTTTCTCGATAAAGATAAAGGGGGTCCATTAATTTTTATAGTAATAATATTTCGTCTCCTGAATTATCCTCTCTTGCTGGACGAAGAAGCTTTTTCGGGGACAAAAACTTGTCTGAGATCTTTCTTTCACCATTGTTCTATTCATTCGGTGCAAGAGTATCCGTCTAGAAAAGACGTTCGCCTGTTGGAACTGAAGTTTTGTCGAACAAATTCGGAAAGTGCAGAGGACAAAAAGATACTGTTTCTAATGCTGTTGCGCGCAAAATGTCACCGTCCTTGCAGTGATAACTGTCAGTTATGAAATGAGTTCTATGGGGAGAAAGTTGTACCAGAAAAATCACAACGAATCACAATCTTAAATAGATATCAGAAACAATGGGTAGTATAAATGAAAATGAAAAACATACTGATGCTAGAAGTATTAGCAGTTGCTACATAGCAGCTACTTCAAAACTTGGTAGAAACTTCATTTCAGAGTAGATATACTCCATTAATTCTTACGCGCTTGTTCTGGGGAACAGCGCGTTATCATTTCGTCACGATATCTGTTATTTTCGAATTTCGAGCCGAAATTGGTCTTGAACGACTAGGTTGGATTCACTGATGAAGAATCCGTGGTCAAAATTGATTCTGTCCGTCCGACCGTGTGCGCTGTAACTCTCGAAAGGAAGGACCTAGAGTCTTGAAATTTTCAGGCAAGATTAAGAACTCGAATATCTCGGTTGAGTTCGTTAATGGGCCAAATCTGCCGAATGATTTTTGTGCTACAGCCATTTGAAATATTGATTTTTCGATAACTCGAAAAATATTTATCTGATCGGAATGAATCTTGGTTGGAAAATGAATAGCATCAATAAGAAGAATCATGCAAGGAAAAGTTCGAAAAAAAAATTTTTTTCTTGAAAATTTTTATATTTCATCGAAATTTCAGTGAAATTCCAAGTCACCATTTCGCAATGTGAACAAGCGCGTAAAAGCTGCTGACTTCACGTCAGTGCTTTTCTAGATTTTCATAAAATATCCTGGTTGGCCATGACATTCTGACACATTTCACCTTGTATATTTTGAAAATCTTAGGTTATAGTCGTTTTCCTGTCAGATAACTACACAACGTTGTCCTCTCTACGGAGAGGTCGTGGTATGTACTCTCTTTTCAAAATTTGAATTCACTTTGAGAAAATAATGAATTTGAGAGAAATTTATGTGAATTCAATCATTCAAAAGACCTGGCGAATGTTCAAGCATCTTTTTTACGCGCTTGTTCTGAGGAACAGCGCGTTATCATTTCGTCACGATGTTGAGCCGAAATTGGTCTCAAACAACTAGGTCAGACTCACTGATGAATAATTCTTGGTCAAAATTGATTCTGTCGTCCGGCTGGCCGTGTGCGCTGTAACTGCCGAAAGAGAGAACCTACAGTCTCAAGATTCTCAGGTTATGTGAAGATCCTGAATATCTCGGTTGAGTTCGTTAATGGATCAAATCTGCCGAATGGTTTTTGTGCCACAGAAATTTGAAATTTTGATTCTTCAATAACTCGGAAAATATTCGTCTGATCGAAATGAAACTTGTTTGGAAGATGAACAGTGTCAATAAGAAGAATTATCCATGGAAAATTTTGAAAAAAAAATATTTTTTCTCGAAAATTTTCATATTTCATTTAAATTTCACTGAAATCTTCAACCGAGTATTTCATTTCAGCCCAATCATATTTCCTGATCAGTTTAAATTTCATTCTTATCGACACCGGAAACTCGAAGGCGCTGTTTCAGTCCAATCAGTATTCTTTGAATTTTCCTTTAAATAAGTGCAAAATATTTGTTCGCGTCGACCTTTCACGGCATCTACTGGTGAAGTCGAAGCATTTACTGGATCCTACAGTGACAATATGCAGGAAAGCAGCGTCAGTAGATCGCCAATCAACATATTACAGTAGTCTGTTTACACTCTACACTTCATGAGGTGACTCCCTGGACGTTTTATCGGTACTTCCCCGTACGCATGAGCAGTGTATCAGAATCGTCACTACTTAACAACAGTGTTTCAAATTTAAGCTTTATCGGGAGATATTGGAAAGAAATATGTCTGATTTCGTGCTGATTTCCTGAGAATAATTGATATTTTCAAAATAACTCAAAAAATATTGATCCGATAATGGCGAAACTTGATGCACAAATTCGTGCAAAATTTTTTGATCATTTCATTGGAACAATTCGAAGATTTAGTTAATAAATATCTTATATCTTCTAACCACATGGTTCTGCTCAACAGCGTGATATCTGTCCATCACAATGTCCCTTATTGTCGAATTTTAAGCCGATTAAACGATTAGGTTGGATTTCCTGAGGTAGAATCCGTGATCGAATTCAATTTCGTTCTGCCGACCGTGTGTGCTCTTACTTTCTTAGGAAAAGACATAGAGTCTCGAAGCCTTTAGTTTATGCTCGGAGTCTGAAAATCTCGGTTGAGTTCGTTGATGGGGAAATTGTCCGAAAGGTTTTGGAGTTATAACAATTTGAAATTTTGAGGGGCTTTTCCAAAATTGATTGACGAGATCAGACAAGTCCTGTGTAACAAGTTGAAGAATACCAACTCGCAATCTGTCACAATTGTGAGCCATCTATACAAGTATTGACCCTGCCGAACGCAGATTTTTTTTATATGGTCCCCACAAAATTCTGCATGAACCCCAAGCTATAATTTTCGATCAAGTACTAGATTGCAATTCGATCCAAAATTTTGAATGGGTATAACAATCTAAAGAACTATTGGCAAATTCAACCAACTCGAGCATTCGACCATCTTAATTAAACTGAAAACCTACTCTCAAATATATTCCCTATGTCGATTCTTCCCAAATTGATTTGTTTACGGATGGCCTAACCACTGATAGTGAACAAAATAACCTCCGAAATAATCTACTCAGTAGCTTGATAATTGTAGACTGAGTTTGAAGTTTAATTACTAAGGCTGAATTGGCGAATTAGTAAAAACTATCGATATTATATTTCCAAAAACCGATTTGGCAACGGAACGAGTGCATAAAAGCTCCTGACCTCACGTCAGTGCTTTTCCAGGTTTTTCATTGTTAAAACTGGAAATACTTCACGTACATAAACATGGTTGGAAGATTCAGTTATGCTATTTTCTTGTAAGGAAATCAAAAATCGGGTGTTGAAATCTGATTGAAAAATAAAGGTTAGAGTAGTCCGTTACTTTGTGAGTGTTCATTCGAAAAAAAATTAAATTACTCGAATAACCCTGCAAAACCCCTGTGAAACTTCACAAAAAAGACAAAAATGGAATTCCCTACTTTTCGAAATTCTCAAGAAATAAGTCAACACAAGACATTCAAATACCTTGTTGCACAACTTGAAGTACTCCAGTATGGAAATGTAGTAGTACTACCAAACCTGTATGACCTCAAAAGAACTAACTCAATTTACAAATTTATTTGAAATCTATGCGAGCGATACACTGGGTTTTCACCCACATTCGTCGAAAATGTTGGATAGTTTGTGATAAATTATTGATTCCAAATTATCAGGGTTACTATCAGAAAAAGCAAATTTCAATTCTGCCTAGCACTTCCTGATACTTTGTCTCTGCTTCTTCAAAACAACCTTCGGCATTTTTAGTTTTCGAGCGTGATGATTATGTTGCGATTGAGAGTAGAAATTGGCATTGGCATTTGGCAACGTCGCTTAGAATCATGTTGACATTGCCGATATTTCACGAGTACCAACATGCGTCAGTTTTAAGCAGAAAAACTTTGTAGACTTAAATCATGGCCAACCGGGATAGTTTATAAAAGTGAATGGCGTATACTTGCAGTTTTTCCGAAAGCAACTATACCAAGTATCAAACGATTGGAGTATTTACTACACTTTGAAGTACTGGCTTTTTACAACTGCTACTCAGATTCACGAAGAAATATGTGATATGTGCTAGATGGTAGCTCGAAGTTGGTCTGATAGCAGATTCACTCGACATTCTACGGTTGGTTCGGTTGTTAAATGGATGGAATACGCAAATGAAAAGTATACATTGTAAAACGACATACTAGAAAATAAAGTATAACTTCTGTCGGTCATGTTTTCAATACGTTTTTCTGGTTCTCTTCAATTTATTCTCTTATTTCGTGTTCTTCTGAAATTCGTTACTCTCTTTATTATGCTATCTTTATACTAAATTAGTATCTTAGTTTTGTATTGTATTCGGTGTATAAGGGCTTTGTTTTTTGCAGATTTGATGGCAAGTGTCATTTTTTTGTGACACAAAGCATAAATACCAGAAGCAGTGTGGTCAATAGTCCGAAGTTAAGGAATTACCACCGGCACCGAGTAGATGCACAAAGTACAAAGTAAATACTACGAAAACATTTCAATTTTCATATTTCATTTGAACTCCACCGAAATTTCAAATCCACCCTTTCGCAACGTGAACAAGCGCGTAAATGCTGCTGACTTCACGTCAGTGCTGTTCTAGGTTTTTCAGCGATAATACCGATTTTATCCTATGCATTATCAAGTTATTTTCTTCACTTCTTCAGAATAATAAATCAAAGAAGTACTAAAACAAAAATGGTCATGTTGACGTCATATTTGAAAAGGCCATCGAAATACTTTCAAAACAAGGTGTCATTCGACCCCTATTCCCAGTCGAGATTTTATGGGTTGCTGTCATAAGGCTCACAGAGTTAAATGAAACCAACTACATAAAATTTCCCCCCAGAAATGAAAATTTACTTTTATTTTGCATTCTTCTGAATTTGCATGGAATCCGAGATACCAAAGGTGTTACTTTTTGGAATTGACACATTGTATACATGTTTTTTGAAGAGGAAATACAAATCAATTCGATATCCCCAACTTTTGAGAATAAGTTCAATCTTGTTATTCTAATCATCGTTGCAATAGCCACGAAATTGCAGAGGGCTTTATATCTTCCCTCGTTTCAATGGTCTACATTTATTCCATGAACTTATTCTTACAGACATGAAATTTCGATATTGAATTTCATCTATGAATAGCTGTACATCTCTCAAATATATCGAACCGAGCTATACGATAAGTTTTACGACGGAATTCACATCTCAACTATATTCGTCTTTGAATTGCAATTATAATCGAGCTACTCTCATACAGCGTACATGATTCCAACATGTTCTCGAAGGAGGCTTCCACTGAATTCAAACGATCTCTAGTTTCCCGACTTTAGTGAATAATAGAATGAATCGTATCAATCGGAAGTGTCCATAGGCGTACTGACGATAAGCATAAAGGGTTGAGCAAAGGTTTGTAAACAAAGAGCATCGCGCGGAAATTACCATTAGTTTGAATTGTTTGCTTAGCTATGTTTGGATGCATACTGAACTTTGATGTGGATAAATGGACTCAGGTTGCGATAAGAATTGGGTCAGAAATGGCTCAGATGATCAAACATTCCTTGTTTTGAGAGATAATATGCGAGAGGGAAATGTTTATGTCATTGAGAATGAATCATTTGTCATTTTTCGAGTGTTCATTATTATTTCAAGTACTCCATTCAGTTTCACAAAGCCAGTCGGTAAGCCTTGAAATGGGTCTCTTAAACGAAAAATCATATTTTAATGTTTTTCTCATTCTATTCCGATACGAAATCACAAGTTATCCTTTCACACACTTCAACAATTCGCGAAATTTGAATAATTTGGTTTTGAAAATTGTCGAATCATGACGCAAGCTCAAACTGAGTGAAACGAGGTAGATCACCTCCTACGTCACTCGTTATGATTGCAATTTTCTCCTACCGATACAGACAGAGAGAGTGGATACGTCACGAAAGGCGTAAAGTCTCGATTCAAACAAGCAATATGTGGGGCCAAACTCCAAACATAGCTTTCTCGTTGAAAATTGAAGTTTTTGACGGCGATTGAATTTTTTGATTCTTTCGGATAGAATATTTCATTCCAATGATGAAAGAATACATGCAGGAGACTATTTGGTTTAAGAAGATTTCGTAACAAGAACTGAGACAGTTCCCACGAGGACCCTTCGGTTTGGTTTAGTGGCATACGAAATATACTTTGATAATTGCATAAACAGAGCATTCGCCATTTTGCAACATAAGACAATCTAACTGCTAGGTCTTTTACAAGGCTGTCTCTCAATTCAAAAATTGGCGAATCTATCTCTAAGGATATTATATAGCCCACATTAGTCATAACTAAGAGCTTTATGTAAAATAGAAAACGTCTCGCATTTTTCTGACAGGAAAATGAACAATTAGACCACGAACTGACTCCATGAAATTGATGAAAATACATTTTTATTTCTTCACTACAAACGCATAATACCAAATTTCAATTGAACTCAAGTTCTGTGTTTTCGAAACTGTTAGGCAAAAGGAATAGTGTCCACGGATTAGGAGCAGAACAAACGTATAGAAATGAATTTGCCAACCAACATCACTGCGTAGAACCTGCTCACTAAAGATCATTTTTCATTCAAGATTCGAAAATAAGTCACATTTTGACGATGGTAGCAAAATTTCATTATTTCCAGAATTATATAACATACATCATAATAGTCAAAATGTCAGTTTCATGACGGAAAAGTAATAATAATTCAATACAGCGACAATATTTGTTAGGAATCATGATTAGTATTTTGTAGGTTTTTAGTCTAAAATTATGTGGCAACAAGATCTTCGATAATTTATAGGAGCTGAGTGTGTATTCGCATATATCCCCAACAGAAGCACACTACGAAGTTCAGACTAAAGTGCTTAAGCTGATTTCACGTGAAAACCGTGTAGAATATTCAAACCTTATTTCGTTGAAGTATTGATCTCAATCATTTTATATTTAACGTTCGCCAAGCGCCATTGAACTTTTCTCATTTTATGAAAGCTGAATTTCATAATTGCTTTCACTGTAACTGAAAAAAGATTTTTCCTCAATTTTAAGACCATTCGGCTTGTTTCAAGACCTCGCCAGACAGACTCAAAGAGAAGCCGTAGGTAGGTACAAACTAACAGTCAAGAAATATGTGACGATCCCATAGAAATATAAGTATACTTACAGTTTAAAGAATTAATCGTTGGGGTATGGATAGAAATGAACACTTGCTTATTGTACCAGATGAGTTACATACCTGAAAAGAAAATTTATGGATTATTGGATTGTTGACAAAAGAATTGCAATAAATATGATGAACGATTTTCATGAGTTTCTTTATTACGCGTGAGAATAAAATATTAACTTGACTGAGGTTGATAATGCATAATGAAGCAGGCATCAAATACTGATAGGGAAACTAAGTATTCCGATCATACAAATAGCACAAAAATACAGAACATTTTCACATCTCATTCATGGTCACAAATATTTGTGTTCGCGAGAATTCAATTGAAATATTTTTTCTTATGAATGAAATATTTGTTCGAAACTTAACTCAATGGAATATCTACTGAAAATATTAGTTTTTTTCTCTATTGGAGTGAGCTGGTGAACAATTATTTCACTGAAGTTCAGTGAATATTTTATGACAAGATTTGGAAATTGAAATTCGTTTTAGATCGACGAAAATCTAAGAAATTTTCCTCCGAAATTATTATATTTATATAATATGAAGATCAGCATACCAAAATGAAAAATATCGTAAACAGAAGAAAAAGTATTCGATAGTAAACCGTTGTGTTCCATCATCAGTTGAAATTTATCTTGTTTTATTACACGATATTTTATTTGTCGTGCTTTTGTATCTTTATCTGCAATATAATGGAATCCTCCAATGAATGGATTATTATCATGAATTGTCGACGATTTTTCATGTGTGCATTGGTTGAGCAAGTTGAGGATTACACACATCCTGTTTCATCGTGGTGATAACAGAACAGAACGAAAAATGTACAGCCCTTCGTACCGGAGACTCCTTATGATCAACAAGGGAGAACATTGACTGAATTGATCAAATATTCTTCACAGAACATGTTTTAGTCTATCCTGACTCTCATATTGTTCGAACGTTTGAGTATAATGGTATGATGTTGTTAATCAATCTGGAACCTCATTTTGATAATCTCGCAGAAATCCGTTAGCTTGAGATGAACAGAAAACAAAAATTGAAGTGAAACTGCGAGGAAAATAATCATTGCCGAAAGACCAATATTTGATCAGTAAATAAATAACCTCAAAAACGAATTAAACAACTGAGGCTCATGGCAGCGAATTGCCAGCAGGCATCAACGTTCTACATTTATTAGCAAACAGAATACCGTATACAAACGGATTTATTAAATACCTATCCTCATTGTCTGGCGGGAGCCGGCTCCTTCTTTGTTCAATAGATTCGACGGAAGAATGTCTTATAAGTAAAGAAAACATGGCGTACGTCAAGCTCGGAAAATTCCAAAAACGAGGGAAATCCAAATGGATCAGCATTACGTGCTTTTCAGCGCTCACTTGACAAAACCTAACTCGGAACGGTGGGTAATAATGGATTTTTTCGATATAAGATTCCTTCGGGCACGTGTCGTAGAAAATTGAGAAAATATTGTTTGCACGTCACTAGGAGGAAGCGAAGGTACGGTAAGAAAAATGCTTTCGATATTTTTCTCGATATATGAACTTGTGGGAATTTCATTTCCATTCTAGTTGGTGATGTAGCACCAGTGCTATTGCGAATAATTCGTCCAGGAAAATATTTTCCGCTGATCTACTGATGAAAATCATCAGATTATCCAGAAAACTAGGAGTATGTGTTATGCGTCATTTCATGCAATGACTGAAAAAAGTTGATTGCATACCGGAGCTTCAACATAGCTGGAAATATAGATACTTTTGCTCAGGTATTGCCTAACAGTTCCAATTTAATTCTATCATTATCTTCCAGCCGAAAATACACACCTTTTTAATCGCTTCCGGAAAAGAATGCATGAACAAGTAGACTCCAACGAACCCACTGAAAACTTGAAGTTAGAAGATGCAGTTTTGTGGGAGAACCACACAAACCAGGCGTTTCTTCATTCTGCAGATACTGTACACATAAAACACTACAGAATCGCAGCTAGAGTTCACTGAAACGATGACAGGATGACTGTCAAGCACATAACTAAAAGGTTTCTTACACTCGATGGTTATGGTATGGAAGATGCTCCTGAGATGGCGATATATAATTTTTATACTGCAGGCAGTCATCCAATAGGTTTGAAGTACCTATAGAATATCTCTCTGCATTTTCATGGTAAGTCAGTCAGTTGATTGGTATTAACCGTGAAACTAAAGTGACTGTATTCATTGGAAAGCGCTTTTTCAGTGTAGATGCATTATCGACAGATATTCTTCCTTGTGTTTAAGTTAGTTCTTTATTTCGAGAGTTTTGCTTCACATGAACAATTCCTCCGTTTGATCGACGTTTTGTTCTGCACTAACAAGGTTTTTTGTAATTTTTTTCTGTGAAGAAAGTGGTAGCGGATATTGCCGTATCTGAGCATTTGGGCTCTCTTCAAACGGTCTTCGATTAGTTTAGTCTTTAATTATGAACCACGGTCCTCATTGTTTGAGGAAGATCAAAATAGGCAGCAGTGGAGGCCGAATAGCATAATGTCGTATTCAGCGACCAATCGCGATTCTGTCTACGTATGCACGACGGCAGTAAAAAGATAAGACTTCGCTGTGTAGTATGAGGCGCCGTTTGGGACAAAAGTATGTTTTCGAATATATATATTTTCCAGCCAATATATTTATTAGTTGCAGAAATATATTTATTTTGTATTTCGATATATTTATGTTTTACAAAGCACAATATATTTATGAGTTGGGGGTTACACATATACAAATTCGTGGTAACCAATATATTTATTAATTCGACCTATCCCAAGTCGTCACGAGAGGTCACGCCGGTAGTTTTTGGTACAGTTCTGAGCTTTTGGCAACATGGCGTAGTTATTAGTACATAAGTCGCTCACAGTAAGGGAAAGTTATGTAACTTACACAGTTCTATTACCCTTTTTCCTACCTCCATGGTTCCAAGTTCCAAAATAATAGTATTAGAAGACCACGATACAAATAAATCAACCATATAGTTGTAGCAGATTACAAAGGGATCAGGTGCGTTTTTATTTTCCCCCTATCTCGCTCTTCTTTGGTGGAGAGCATAAGAGAAAAGAGAGGGAGATACACCGATTAATCAGTTCGATGAAAATGATAACGCACCCATTCAAACGTCTGTATACAAATACTAACAATCACAAGTTTAAGTTAACTGTTTGGTTTGTGCTACTGCAAGAAGTGTTCAATGAGGATTATGAATGAATGATGCATCAATTGGCCATAACACTGTAAAATTTCACTTCGTGAAGTACCGTTGACAAAATCGTAATTTCACATTTCTTGACGTAGAAAACTACCAAAAGAATGAACTGAATTGTACTCTAGTATTAAGACACAAACCAATCATCATTAGTATTCGTCAATATGATAATATCTACTCATCTACAAGATAGATAACGAAGAAACATATCTTTGGTTATGTTATTAAAACTTGATCATTGATTGTTACTCATCTCATCATACACAACATGCTTCAGAAAAGTTAGTTTTCTGCTTTCAGTATCGAGAATCTATAAGCCATCTATCAGCCAGTGTATGTACTACATATTAAGAAGATAACTACGTGATATGTTGTACTAATAGCCACGACATGTTGTCATATGCTTAAAATGTACTGAAGGCTGCCGGCGCGCCCTCTCGTGACAACTTGGAATAGGTCTATTAAAAAAAAAAATATATTGGACATGACGAACTTGTATATTTGAAACTCATAAATATATTGTGTTTCGTAGAACACAAATATATCAGAGCGAAGAATAAACATATCAGCACACAAAATGAATATATTGCTGCAACTAATAAATATATTGGCTCAAAAATATATATATTTGAAAACGCACTTTTGTCCCAAACGGCGCCTCATAGTGGAGATCTTCAGAGTTATGTTTTAGAAGGCAATTGCTTCTAGTAGCCAATCATCACTTCTAATAATTCCAGGCAGTATGACAGCTCTGTGATCTCCTACGAATCACTTTACTAATTTATCTCAATGCCCGCGCATATTACTTGTCTAACTATTAACTTCCTCCAGAAAGTTCACGTTAAATTTTTGTTGTGGCCCTCCTATTCACTAGATTTATAAAGACTCAAAAAGTCATTGAATCGGTCCTATGTATCCGAATTAATACAAAATCGCCTTTCACCTAGATGAACAATCAAGTCAGCAAAAGTCCTTGCTCAAAGGTTCGAACAATTATGTACCGATTTGTAACTGCCCCGAACTAGTTCGAATGAAATGAAGACACGAAAACTCACATGCAACTGCGCATGTGATCGTTTATTTTGCGGATGGGAATGAAACTGATGAAGGACCTGTCACCCGCAAGATAATCGAATATGCCGGGCAGGTCTGGTGACCATCGACCAGATTTGATGAAAAACCTCCCAAATTAGTTCAACGTCAAGCACTCGTTTACCTTAAATTTACCCCAGACTATCTTACGAGCAACGATTGAGCATATTCGGCCTTCGAAGCATTGCCGAACATCGAGAGCCTGAGAACCTCATCTTCACGCATAGGGCCCTAGCTGGTAACTTTTCGTGAGAACATGTTCCAGTTGAATTCCAACAATCTGATAGGAAGGGCTTCAATTAAAGCTGTCGAAGAAACTCCACAAGACAACACTACGCCAGAAGTTTCTGTCCAACAGGGATTTCAACCAATGGAATAAACTACCATCCACAGTTATAGAGGCCGCTATCATCAATACTTTCAAGAACAGATATGATGCATGGAGTGTCCAAAATCGCTAGTTTTTTTCTTCGTTCACCACCAGTTTTCTTTGATATTTTCTTCTTTTTATAATACAATTACTTTTTAATTTAGGTCAAAGGTTTCTGTCTGTTGTTCACACTTCTGTTGTATATTTTTATGGGTTCATAGGTTTCACCTAAACGCTTCTTATTGTTTAAATAAATCATCAAATAAAAAATCACGAAAGACGAATTCGCGAAATCATAAAATTCTCTGAAGAAGTATTTGCATCCATAACAATATTCGTGTGAATTGAACTGGAGTAGTGTCCGAATATTTCCCACATTCAATTTAATATGAATCGAGAACTCATTCATAACTTGCCGCAAATTCTCGTGCAGAGATTTGATGATGGGAGTTCTTTTCGAAGAATGATTTCCCAAGGGAAAACTTCGTGTGAATCGATCGACTCCGCTAGTTTCACCTACAACTCTTTTCTGCATGTAAAAAAGCTCGAGATGTATCGAGCATGAAAATTAAACTTTTCTGCACCGGGAAGTTGAATTTCGTTCATGACTCGGCTAAGTTGGAAAACTGCATCACGAAATCAGATGAATTTTCAGTAGAACTATCTTTGAAAAGTATTCAAAGTGTAAAAACTGGGAAAGGGAATGGCTAAGAATACTAATTATTCAAATTCACGCAAATTCAACCTGTCTACATGCAATGGTTGGGAGATTCGATAATAAGAATTCATAATTTTTTGTTCAGTTTGGAGATAACAAGTTGTGAAAAATATGATTTAAAATTACTATTATATTTTTCTGGTTCACCTTTCATAGCATTCTCATCTGCATAGCTTGAAACTGTACGGGGTGATATGTGTTGATAGTCTACTCAATAGCTATCTCAGTTAATATTGGTCGGGTTAAAACGTTTAAATGGGCAAATATGAAGTATTTTTCGTATTCCTGAAGGGAAATGGAGACTTTTTTAAACACACAATCAAAAGTTTTGTTAATGAATAAGTTGAAAAAATTACAGTTGTTTCATTATCCACGGCTAATTTAATATGAAAAAACCGCAACATTGCAGTGTGACGTTCCATGGCTGCCTTAGATTCAGGCGAAAAAAATCTCTATTTCTCTAAAACTGACAGAGATAACCTCAATATTTGAAATGAGTAGCAAAAGTTCTACTGATTTGAAAGATGAATAACATGGTGTTTCTTAAAAACAATTGTTTACATAAATAATTAAACACCTTGAAAATAATGCAAAATCCACCCAAAATGAGCTTCAATCGATGCATGTATAGATGTTGTTTACGTCCAACTGAAATTGTCTTTCTGGTCCTTGTGATTAGTTTGATCATTTTCAACATTTCTTCCCAAAAAGTGCGTTCTGATTCTGTATAATATTCATAGATTTGCTCAACCTGAATGGACCAAGTAACATGTAAGCCTTTCACAAGTTTTCGAGTGAATTTAACTCTGCAATGTTGATCAGACAAATGACAAAGTTAGATTTTCGGTGGTAATACGTAAAATAATAAGTTCATATTTTGGTGAACTAAACAAACTCACACTTTTCTAGATAACGAAATCAGACCTTCATTTCATGAAAGAGATCCTCGATCGTAGATTATTCAAGATATTCAGGCTTAGACCCTAGAGCAAGGTTGAATGATTTCATGTTGATGTAACCGTAACACTAAATGTTTACACTCATTAAGTATTAATAGCCATAACAGATCTAGTTGGACTGCAGACGTCGCTCCAACTGTTATAATACCCACAATTCAATCGTACGTGTTAATTGTATCACAACTAATAGCTCAAATCCACCAGCGGGTAAACTTCATTAGGTACTTCAGAAGGTTGCACCAAATTTTGTCAG
Organism: Myrrha octodecimguttata; assembly: GCA_958510865.1. Classification (NCBI taxonomy): domain Eukaryota; kingdom Metazoa; phylum Arthropoda; class Insecta; order Coleoptera; family Coccinellidae; genus Myrrha; species Myrrha octodecimguttata. The sequence goes on along the minus strand of OY294063.1, from coordinate 13,559,441 downwards.
ATAGTCCTGGAATAGGAATCGAGCTGAATGTATTCTCCGGATGACTCTCAATGGACGAAAATTAACTGAAATCGATATATGATAATAGAGTAATGAGCAGAATTAGAATGCAGCATAAAATTTTTTTTTAGCAAAATTCATTAACAGAAATGGCGACCAGCTTGCTCACATAAAAAGGTTCTTGTTGATTTGGGACGAATGATAACCGATTAAATCAGAAAAAAATTTGGCGCCGGATAACTCATTTGCATGATCAACGAAAAAAAAAATTTCAACAAAAACAAATCGAATAAAGGTTTTTTTCAAATTTTAACAACTGTATCAACACGAAATTTCGAACTTAGTTGTATTTCACGAGATATCAAGAATTTAATGACAAGCTAGGCTACCATCGAAAGTAAGAGTACATACGGACCTTACGGATGGACATAATCAAAGTTCGAGAATTGCAGACATTGTGACGAAACTATATCGCTCTGTTCCATAGAACAAGCGCGTGAAAAGACTGAAAGGTGGAAAACAAATAAACCTCAACTTTCATGTTGACCTATAATCGCAGGATTATCACTTTAATCCTATATGATTGACCTGAACCAATAAAGCAATAATGCTCAGGATGACACCTTGCCAAATAAGTCACTGGTTAAAGCTGATTTCGGGACACAACACTTTTGTATCCAAAGCGATCAAGATGAAAGTATTAAACATATTCTATATCAGTAGCTCAATTATTACATGAAGTTTTATGACTAAAACACATTATTCTATGAGATTTAACATGGCTTGATGATGAGCCTTCGGCCAAGAACGCTTCTGTAGTAGTTAAAATGATATAAATATCTGACAGAGAAACTGCAACACCCAGAAGTAGCTGTTTAAGTTTGAATTTATTCTTGGTGAAACATAGAAAATATAGCGACGAGTAAATGATTAAAATTTGGAGAAAGAAATCGTGAAGGTTTTTTCATGTGAACATTTTTTGTTACTAAAATATTGAAGTCGTTTTTTGCAAATTTTTCAAATTTTACGATGAACCATTAGTTCGAGGAGATCAAAAGTCGATGTGTAGTTGTTGTTAAAATGCCAGGAGCATGTATGCAAGGCATTTATCGCCAGCTACCGTACGAACAGCAATCCAACTACTGTTTTGAGATGTAAAGCGTGGTTTGATAATGCCCGAGATGGAAGAAGAGTAGGCACCGGACGTCGAAGGGGCACAAATGAAGTTCAAGATCGACGTCTAAGACTTATGGCCATTAGAGATCGATTCGCGACAAATCGATCTATGGCTGATGAGTGGTTAGAAGAACGAGGCCTTCCTGTAACTGTCCGAACGGTTAACCGCCGTATAAGGTCTTTTAGACTGCAGCATTATCGACCCCATCTTGGGTTACCTCTTGCGGTTGAGCATCGCCGGTAACGATTACAATGTTGCAGAGAACGACAACATAAGAATGTGGAATGGCATCAGGTCGTCTTTTCTGATGAATCTCGGTTCTCCTTGGGTGCACATGATGGCCGAAAAAGGGTTGGAGTACGTCACCTTTAATTTTGTTCGAGGTAACATGACACTGCTGCGTTACTTTCAAGAAAAAGTGGAGCCATATGTTCTCCCTTACCTTAACCGGCTCAGGAATCCGATATTCCAGCAAGATAATGGTCGATTTCATGTTGCAAGAGTTAGTTTAAACTTTTTTGAAGCGATCCATGTGAATCTTTTGCCATGGACGACCAGATTCCCCGATCTTTTGCCCATAGAGCATGTTTGGGACATCATGAGTAGAAGGCTTGGAAATTTACCCCAGCCCTCACGAACTTTGGGTGCTCTGAGATATGAAGTATAGGTTGCTTGTGAAAGCACCCCTCAAGAAGAAATATACCATCTTCTTGCATCAATGCCAAGACGTGTTGGGGAGTGTATAGATAACCGCGGTGGACAAACATATTATAAACAAATTTAACAAAATGAAATGTAAATCCTCAATTTTTTTTCTGCAAATTTCAGTCATTTACTCATAGCTATACTATCTTTTTCACGAAGAAAATGAAATTTAAACAGCACCTTCTGGGTGTTGCAGTTTCTTTTTCATTTAATATACAATAGTAAATATACAATTTCTATTTTGGAGTTTGTATCACCTGTGAAATACAATAGTCTTCTCTACACTGTTCTGAAACAATGTTTTTTCTTTGTTAGGCTGGGAGTTTATTGACTAATGTCGCACAAATGCAATTTTCATCGGCGAAGCGAAATAATAAAGAGCTTTATTAAAAATCAGGTCATCAACTGAATCGCAGAAATTTCATGCCAGCACGAATATATAACAGTTACATTCGAGCAAAATAATATTAAATATTCATATGCCATCGTTTCAATATCAGTAATTGAGCGTACCGAGGTTCAATGCAAAATTCAAACAATTCGTTGGATTGCGTTGAACAAAACCCATCATTCGTTAGGGATAATACAGCAATGTTGTTCGCACCTGCACCAAATCCGTCTAATTCTCGGAATTCCGTGTCAAAATCGCGCATAACGATTGGTAATAGTCGAGCTTCATTTAAATTATGTATTTGTTATCACATATCCCATACATATAGATACGTTCATCGGAAATATCGTTACTCGAAAAAAAAAATTAAATCAATCCGCATTCGGATCGACCTGCAGCTGTCACAAGCTATCGAATATACATTTGGAAAAACGAAGGCCACGCTGGGTCCTGATTGACACACAAATCACGTCGATTTAATTCAAACGAAGCGACGTCGTTTTTACAATAAAACTTTCGAAATTTAAATATAACGTAAACAGAAAGACCGATCATTTATTTCACAATTTTATGGAAACAGATGTAATGGAAATGCAAATTCGATATGTACCAATTTAGGATCTAGCGGTTCACCTCGTTTTTTATATATCTATTGAGTCTGATAAAAATGACAGATGCAGCTTTGATATTGTTCGAAAAACAACGACCAAGAAAAACCTTTTTGACGTGCAAATCGAATTTTACGCGACGTCGACAAAAATTGGTTTATGATTATGAGGGACGCAGGATGGGAACTAGCAAATCTGGTTTTCAGCAAACCTGTGCATACATTATGAATTCGAATTATCGTAATGAGTTTACTTTTTCACGTTGCTGTTGGAAGTTCTGATTCACCAGGACCCTGCGGTGGATTCTTTTTGATGTCCGGGATTCGGTTATTTCATTTCGAGATTAAACAATTCGAAAACTTATCAGGAAAAGTTTATAATAACAGAATTGGAATGTTTACTGCTCGTTAAAAGTTGCATGAATGAAACATTTTTCCGTGAAGTTCTACAACATTTGGCCACAGAAATATTTCTAAAAACTGGTAAACAATCATTGAAAACGAAGAGTTGAGAGACCTTCAACACAACGAATATGACGAAATATCCGTTTTTATTAGAAACGCAACAATGGTACCGAATGTCAACCATAATCTTCACCTTACAAGCGATAGTTACAGAATGGCGAATGCGCCAGTATTTCAAAAACCTCCAGAATTTGATTTATTCAAGATCCTTGGAATTACCTTCGATCCCTTGAACATCTTTATTGAAAAATCTAAAACTGGTTCAAAACAGATTATATTCAATGAGTTTTAATGTTTCTTAAGGGTGTTAATCGGATTTAAATATCCGTCTATGACTTCAAGTTGAGACGAAAGTGGACATAGTTTTCCATTTTCTTATATGAACTGATGTATATTTTTGCCTTATCAAATTCTACGTCAAGTACAGTCGAAAGCGAAATCAAATCAAGGAAAACTTCTCAATCAATTTTTTGTTTGTTTTTGACTAGGAATTGACAACTTGGAAAGAAGTTTCACTTATTGTGTTTCAATATTAACTCTTATTATACTGAGACAGAGTTCATGGCATTGTGCACGAATATCCTTTGATCCTACAGTATCTGGATAGGGAAATAAAAAAATTCATTTTGCAACCATAGGGAAATATAAGAGATAACTTTTTTTTTAATTTCCATGGAGCAATCGATTTCTCACCATTTTTCACAAAAATATAATTCGAGAATGATCAAAATTATCATCATTTTTCTTTCCAATTACTGCATGATAGAAGGCTCTGTGTACAAACTTTGATAAGCCTAAAGAAAGTGTTATTAGTGTTAGAGCAGAAGATTCACCAGTCGCAAGAGACTAGAATAAAATCCTTGTAACTTCTGCCTAAATGGTCAATTTTGAGTAAAATAGTTATTTGTAGTATAAGTGAGAATCGATATGTCCCCGGTTCAAATCGATCCGATGTAAAAAATAAAACAAAATTTCTGAAAGAAAAATTTTTTCTTCATTTAATTTTTGTTTGGGCGACATTCTGCACAGAATGAAAGTTTAATTCGAATATGCGAAAATAAGCATCAGTTCACATGAGAAAATCGAAAATTTTGTCCATTTCCGGTTGAACCGGAAGCCATAGGTACATCTTGGTTGTCTAAGTGAATGAAAAACAATTTATAGTATCAATATCGAAAACTTCAATCCGATATTTTGTAAAATGAAGATTTTTTTGGGAATGAACCTCATTCCTGTGATACCAGGTATGTTGACCGAAATTCCTAATATACATATCATGGAAATGAGCAGTCCGATTCGGATTATTCCACTTCAGAAAACCTCAATCCCAAAATTTACAATGCTGTACTCAGAGAATCTTAAGCACGGAAATCGATTATGCCGCTGAATGGCGAATGCGCCAGTAAATCGGAGAGATTCAATTTATTCAAGATCTATGTGAATACCCTCAACTTCTTCAACATTTTTGGATAATATAAATTTGATTCACATGAAAGGAATTTGTATTGCACTGAGACATATCAATGGAAACAAAATTTATGAAAGCAATGAATTGAAATCAGGACATCTTACATACTCGCTCGAAACCGTGGCCAGAGCAGTCATTCCTTCGGGTATTGACAATAATTGAATGGTTAAGATCGACTGAATGCTGCTGTAGATATATCCCTTCGCAACTTCATTCTCGAAGTAAATACAGATTATATAGAAATATAATGCGGAACTCAGTTGATATATAAAGCCAATATGGTTTATGCTGAATTTTAGCGAAATCCGACTCTGAAATAAACCTTTTTTGACTCTTTTTGAAATTTCTACTCAACTTCAACTGCAAAATTACACACACAACATTGTGTATTGTGAAGAATATGTAGCAATACCTGATCCACCCACATTCAAAATTCCATCTTTCGAGTTCGAAAAGTATTTTGTAAGAAAGCGTGTTTTATAAAATTCGATGAGTTCATTTTCATATTTCGACTGAAGAGCCGATTTAGGTGCCAACTTTTAGTTGTGAAACAAGCTGAATTTGAATTTATCTGGTAGTTTTTATGCACAATTGTTATTTCAAAATTGGAATGTTTCTCAAAATGAAAATCATTGTTTCTTACGCGTTTCTTCTGGGTAACAGTGCGATATCGTTGCAATGTCTGTAATTCCAGAATTTTGAGCAGTATATGGACTCAAACGATTATATCGGACTCCCTGAAGAAGACATGGTATCATTCAATTATGTCCGTCCGTCGGGTCGTCCGTCCGTATGTGCTCTAACTCTCGAAGGAAAGCAATTAGCGACTTGAAGTTCCCAGGTTATTTTCGGAGAAAATATTCCGTGTGGATTTAATAAAATTTCAGAAAAATCGTATTTGAATTTGAACAAGCGAGTGACCTCACGACAGTGCTTTTGTAGAATTTTTTCGAAGGAATATCATAGTATTGTTGAAGTCACACTTTTGAATAAATCTAATTTCAACCAAAACTCAATATTTCTTAACTTGAGCAGAAATCTTTCCGCACAGAACAAACCAATCATACATAATTCGACTAGATACGTGATTATTATTGCGTATAAATCACGATTTCTGCCAGTGGTATTCATTCATTAGATTATAAAATGAAACTTGACATGCCTGAATTTCAAAGTACATATAATGATTAAGTTCATTGTTTTTAACAACAATTAAATACAGATTTTTCTGTATAACCTTTACATAATATCTTTCGATATTGTTGTTTCAATAGCCTTTAACAAGAAGACTTTTTTGAATTTAATCATTGTTTTTAGCAACTTCAACTGCAACAAAACCAGGTAGGTACCTTATGTGAATTATTTGACTCTGAGTTGTATGATCACAATGATTCCATGCCCTGTTTTCTATAGTCATCTAACCTATCATGAATCCCAAATAAACCCTGTTCAAGATAATGAAAATAAAATATTCTTTTTTGACATAATTCTTCAGTAAACATCCCCTACGCTTTCTTAACGACTAGGGGCTTTTTTCTCGGAACATATCCGTAAAAAGTTAACGAGATCTTGATAGCGAATCCACAATAATGATTTTCACTCAGATACGTTTCCAACGGAAAAAAATGTATATGCGTGTTTCATTTCCATCATTATTCTCTTCCCCAAATTAGTTCCATCGTTTGTTTCGAAAAAAGACATTGATTGAGGAAAATTCGCTTCTATTTCAATCATGAGAATACTTTCGATGGATGTGATTTTCATAAGATATTATTTTCATGAGATATTTGTAGACACGATAATGGTTCTCATCTATTAATCGAATTCTTTCTGCGGGGAATTATTAAGACTCGAAAGAGGACGATCATCATTTCAAACCAACGATTCTGAAAAAGTTGGTGCCAGTCATGTTGGATTTTTCTTCACGGATAAAAATTCTAACAATAGTTCATCCTCCCCTCAATAGAGCCATTGGTTTCAAAAAGCGAATGTTCCAGGAAAGCAGACGATGCTGTACCGAAAATTCGATTACCTTAGATATCATTTTAGAGGTGAACCGAAAGAACGGAATCGATAGAAAAAATTTCAAAAAGCACTGAAGCCGTGAAGGCAGCAGCTTTTGCGCGCATGTTCAATGTAGTTGACCGCTTAAGCAACGAATTTGAACATGCACGCAAAAGCTGCTGCCTTCACGGCAGTGCTTTTTGATTTTTTTTTTGATAAATTACTGGATTTCAATTCGATCTAATCTTTTTTTTGTGGAAATATTGGAAAAATAAAATTTTGAATGGGTATATCTACGGAATCATTGGGCGGATTTTACCCATTCAAGAATTCGAACTTCGTAATTAAGCCCCAAACCTACTCTACAAATATCGAGTTTCTAAGTCGTTTCTTCCGGAAGTTATTGTGTTTACGGTCAGCCTAACGGCCGTCTACGTAAACACAATAACTTCCGAAAGAAATAGCTTAAAAACTCGATATTTGTAGAGAAGGTTTGGACCTTAATTACGAAGGCCGAATTCGTGAATGGGTAAAATCCACCCAATGATTCCGCACATATACCCATTCAAAATTTTATTTTTCCAATATTTCCAAAAATACAGATCAGATCGAATTGAAATCCAATACTTCATCGAAAAATTACAGTTCCAAGGTTCATACAGAATTTAATGAGGATGATATGATAAGAAAATCACAGACTTTTTTTTTCAAATTGTTCTAATTACACGATTATCACGAATTTTTGCATAAAGTTGTCTGTTACCATCTTCAAACTAGCTCCGAAGTTTTATCAGGACTGAGTCAGTATTTCTCGAGTTATACCGAAAAAAACAACGATATCGAGAAGAAAACCTCGAAATTTGACATATTTTTCCCGATATCTCCAAAACTTATGATCGTATCGAACTGAAATTTGGTACACTGCTGTGAAATATGAAGCTCAAAGTGCGAGTGGATTTTTTTTTTCGATATGAAGAATGGTTTCCGAAACAAAAAATTTTTTGGAAAAATATCGAAAAAATTTTTTTCTCAAATTTACTGACAATATGATCCTGACGAAATTTGGCTCAAAGTTGCGCGTCATTATACTCCACCTAACTGCCAAGTTTGAATCCAATCGCTCGAGTAGTTTCTGACATAAAAAATAAAAAACTTCAAAATTTCAAGTGCCTATAACTCCGAAACTGGTCGACCGATTTGGCCCATTAACGAACTTAACCGCGGCATTCTGATGCGCGACCTACCCTGAAAGTTTCAAGTTGCTAGCTTGCTTCTGTCGATAGTTATCGTGTCATCGGACGGCCGGACAGAATCGATTTTGACACCGGATTCGTCATCAGTGAGTCCAACTTAGTCGTTTGAGACCATTTTCGGCTCATCATCGAAAATTACAGACATTTGGACAAAACGATAGCACGCTGTTTCCCTAGAACATGCGCGCAAAAAAACTAGAGAAGCACTGACGTTAGGACAGGCGCTTTTACGCGCTTGTTTGAATTCGTTACCAATCATTTATTCACGTATTGATCGTGTCAGCTTCACTGACTGATGAAAAGATTTCGCGATCTTCTTTTCATATGGCCCTCACAAAATTCTTGCCGAACTTTGTTTTCGATCAAATACTAGATTTCAATTCGATCCGATCCCTGTTTTTGAAAATATTGAAAAAACTATATTCTGAATCGGAACCTTTATCAACGGAATAATTAGGCGAATTTTACATGTCCATAAAGTTAGGAGAGCCACTTGCACGGTGGTCAATGAAAACCATCTCAGTAATTGTCGAATATTTGTCGTGACAGAACAAAATTTGTCGCGCTTTCAGTTTTTTTTAGGGGTGGCTCTGCTAACTCAATATCAAGTTAGCAGGACCATTCTATAATATGCATCGAATTCGATCAGAAATAAATTGTCGAGTATTTTTCGTTGACCATCTAACGTGAAAAAAACAGAAAAATTTTTTTTTTTATAGCTGTTTTTTAGGTTTTAATATTATGTTCTGATTTCTTAGGATATTTGTCATATTCGGCAACACTGCATCGGTTAGATATTTTAGGTTTATTTTTTTGTATGATTATTGACGGATATTGGGTTGTACGTTGGATCTCCTTTTTCCCGAAATGAACAATTTTTGCTTTGATGCTGAATAATAGAAATATTCCACACTCATGGAACTGGATATTAAGTTAGCAGGGCCGCCCCTTTTGAAAAAATTGAAAGCGGGACAAATCTTTTTCTTTCAACACCAATATAATTCGGTCGTCCTTCAATCGTTTAGCTCATTTCCGAAAGAAAAAACGGTCATCTTATTAACTTTTTTGTATCACAAAGTTACGTCGATGAATATCCGTGAGAATGGAATATTTCCATTATTCAACATTTAAACGAAAATTGTTAATTTCGGGAAATAGAAGATTTAATATACATCCCGATATCAGTTAATGATGCTACGAAAAATAAACTTGAAATATCAATATACCAATGCAGTGTTGCCGACTTTGTGAAATATCCTTAGAAATCAGAACATTATATTGAAACGTACAAAAAGCTATAAAAAATTGTTTTTTCTTGTTTTTTTTCACGTAAGATGGTCTAAGACAAATACTCGACAATTATTCATAACCTTTTTGATCCAATTCGATGCATATTTCAAAATGACCCTGCTAGCCTAATATTAAGCTATCAAAGCCACCCCTTCAAAAAAAAAATAAAAGCGCGACCTTTATTTTGCTTCACGACAAATATGTTTTGGTCATCCTTCAATCGTTCAGCTCATTTCCGGAAAAAAAAACCGTCATATAATTAACTTTCTTGTATCACAAAGTTACGTCGATGTATATCCGTGAGAATGGAATATTTCCATTATGCAGCATTGAAACGAAAATTGTTCATTTCGAGAGATAGGAGATTCAACACACAACCAAATATCAGTCAATGATGATAGGAAAAACAGAGCTGATATATTACCAATGCAGTGTTGCCGAATTTGACAAATATCCTGAGAAACCAGAAAATTATATTCAAACCTAAAAAAAATCTATAAGAATGATTTTTTCTGTTTTTTCACGTTAGATGGTCTACGACAAATACTCGACAATTATTTATAACATTTTTGATCAAATTCGATGGTCCTGCTAACTTAATATTAAGTTAGCGCGACAAATTTTTTTCTTTCACGACAAATATTCGACAATTACTGAGATGGTTTTTATCGACTTCCGTGCAAGTGGCTCTGCTAACTTTATGGACATGAATTTTACGAAGAATACGAACTCCATAATTCAATCGAAAACTTACTCCACAAATGTACCAAATTCGTTTCTTTCGGAAGTTATAGTGTTCATGGCCGGCCTAAGAGCTGATAGAGAACAGAATAACTTCCGGTGGAATTTATTTAGAGACTTGATGATTGTAGAGTGGATTACGAGTTCAATCACGAAGGCCGAATTCGATACAGATCTAATCGAAATAAATCCAGTATAAAGAACGTTTTCCTATGTCATATGATTACTAAATCGCCAGATATGAAATATTTGAAAAAACAATCCTAAAGTATTATTTTAATCCATCTAATCGAAGGATCATCGTAAAATTTTGCGGAAATTTACTGATTTCCATTTCCCAAGTAATTACCAAGCTTAATTAATAACGTTCTGTCGATAAATATCGACTTCAAGGTCTGTGCTCAGTTTCATTGAAATTTGATTAATAGTTTCCACTGGAAATTCCCGATACGAAATCAGTTTTTCAAATCTCTACTTGTGCATTTCTTACGGAATTTCGCGAAAAGTTGGCAATCATTATACCACAACAACCTCCGAAGTTTATTCTTGATCTCTTTAGTTCTTCTTGAGATATTGAAGAAGTTACCTTGGCCAAGGCATTTGACATATTCAGTTTTCGATATCTCCAGAAATAATTATCAGGTCAACCTGAAATTCGATGCACTCTTGTGGAAAATCGACTTGAAGGTTTCTGTGAAATCTCAATGAAATCTGGTGAATAATTTCCAAAAAAAATGTTATCCAAAAAAAATTTGGAACATATTCATTGATTTTTTTGATACAAATTCTTACAAATTTTCTAATAACCAGATCCATTCGAAATTTTGCACTTCGTTGCTTGTAAGTTTTCTCCAATTAGTCACAAAGTTTCAATCCGAACGCATTAGTTACTTCTTGAGATTATATTATATTATATTATATTATATTATTATTACATATTAGATATGGAGGAACAAATCTCAAAATTGCAAAGAATCATATCTCCGGCACCGTCAGGTCAATTTTATCCATTTATGAACTCCACCGAGATACTTGAGCTACATATCTGACCTGTAAATTTGAAGTAGCTAGTTATTATACTTTTCTTCGAAAGTAAAAGCACATAGGTCAGACAGACGGAGGGACGGAGGGATACACGCATGAACCGAGTATTTCTTTGTGGTGATAGTGTATTAAACTGCAATGTCATGCACACCATTCAAATTTTTCTGCAATCGAAAGTTAAGGTTCATGAGATGTTACTGAGATGGCGCCATATGACTGCGTTTGAAGGTCTGATGTCGGTGAAAGGAATACCTTGGCGATGCGTTTGAGTGTAGGAACTTTTGTTGATTGGATCATAAGCTTCGGCCATTCCTTCTTGTTGGTTGTCATCTTCTTTGCTCTTTCCCAAGTCTGTCCTCTTTCTCGAATTATCTCTTCCATTTGCTTGTCTCAGGTAGTAACCGGTCTCTCGCGCTTTCTTCTTCCCGTAGCCTTAGCTTCCCATACTTTTCTAGCAGGTCTTTCGTGATTCATCCTATTCAGATATCCCCACCAACTCAATTGTCTCTTCTCTATGAAATGCTGAAGAGGTTCTTTCCGATGTCTTCCCTGATTAGCTCATTTCTCACTCTGGGCATCTTTGTTATTCCCTTCACTCCTCTAAGATATTTCATTTCCATTGCCTGCATCCTGCTTTTTTGTCTTCTATCGATCACCCACGATTCGCACCCAAATGTAAGTATTGATCTATATATCGCCTTGTATACATTCATCTTAGTGCTTCTTGATATTTCTTTTCTACTTAGGAAGTTCCTATTCATGGCATGGTATAGTTTTAATGTATTCTCCAATCTACTGTACATCTCCAGATCTGGAGATGAAATGTATATTCCATTTGGAAATTCCTTCAACTCGAAGGCTCACCCTTTAAAGAGCATAACAGTCATGTAGCGCTCAGCGACACATGTCGATAATGAAGGAAACGTGAAATCTGAGTGACACGTTGACAAAACGAATTTTTCTCTCGTTATTTCTGACCTACGACGCCATTGTCCCAGAAAAACTATCACCCTTCCGTTCTTTTTCGTCTCCGTTCCTTACCAATGACCGCAGATACATCTTGAATGGATTCCGGATCACGTTTCGATCCGAATTTCCGCTCAAGTTTTCAACGGGATTCGAATCGTGACATGAAAGTATTGAAAAACGGAAACCTACATTAGTTCTTTGTCGACTGCATTCAGTTTTAATATTATCAAAGCCACTGTGTTTATCCTAATACATTGTCAAGTCTCTGGATGAATCTATGATTCCTCGAGTGGAAATTTGTTTTGAACCTTACATTTCACTTTCCAAATAAAAAACTATAAACATAAGGCTTCATTCAGTGTGAAATCTTCGTGTGTATTTGAAGTAAAATTGTACTTTCACCATCATATATCTGATATATTTGCATAATGTAAAGAGAAGCTACATTGTCATTCTCTATTTGCTGAATATATCCGCTTCGGAGGACCAAGTATGAGCAGTATGCCATATGTTTAACTTTGAATTGAAAGTTTGTAGAACGATATTTATTTCGAATCAGAATCGAATCTATTATGATTGATGTCATATATTTGGGTCCAAATTAAAAGTGACACTATTTTCAGAAAATAAATGCTAGGTGAGAAACATTTCATTCCACAGAACACTTCAAGTATTCAGAAGAAGTCCAATAAAAATAAATATATCGACACATAAACGAATTTATTGCTGGAACCAAAAAATATGTATATCGGCATTATCGACTCGAAAATAAATATATTTGCAAGCCTAATCTTGTCCCAAACGGTGCCCCATATATTTTCTTCCAATATCTCCAAAACTTGAAATAGGAGTAAACTGAAATACAGTGTTCCGGGTCTCTGCGAAATTCCTTTGAAATCTGATAAAAAGTTTTCGAAAACGTAAATTCCCCCATACTTTTTGATCCAGTTGGTCTTGAAACTATGTACCGAATCCAATCGAAATGCATGGTTTTGAAATAACCGGAGTCAGGAAGCATCGCTCGTTCTTTCGTGAAGTGTCACTGAGATTTATCCAGATCTGTCTACCATTCGTGAAGTCCTCAGATCACTCATCACACATAGGATCAATACAAGAAATGGGTGGGACTATCAAATCATAAATAGGTTGAATTAGAATTCTCCTGAGGAATTCTACATATCAAACCTGCGTTAAATGCAAGTTACTCTGACAAGTTCGAAAATACCCTCAAGAACACAGAAAATCCCAAAGAAATTTATACAGGATAATTCCGAAGGATACCCTCAGATTTAAGGACAGTTTCGAAACAATGTTTGTTTTATGGTTGACGGTCTCTATTGAGACTTGACAGGATGACTTATCTGACTTAACCGATTTAACTCCATAAAAAACTTTGGGATGGCTCCTTAGGTTTTAAACATTTAATTGAGATTTTGACATGTAATATAGAAAAGATGCTACTGCAGATTCTGAATCGAGAATAGAAAATGAACTACTGTGTCTAGTATTATTTTTGCATTGTATTTTATCATCTTACCGTTTTCTCAAGTATTTCATCTTAATCATTATAGGTCAGTTGATAAAATAACTGAATCTGAATTTGTCATTCATAAGTAGTACCTACGTTGCACAAAATAAAAGTATATCGTGACATATCGATATCGAAAGATATCAAGAAAAGGTATTACAGAAAAATCTTGTTTTTTTAATGATCATTAGATTCTGATGAAATGTCCAGTCTTTCACGATAAGAATGAGCACATTCTAAAATTGGAAATTTTTTCTTCAAAGTACGAGGTTGTTACTATGATAATCCCAGATTGATCTTGCTGTTTGAAAAAACACACTCATCATTGCATTTCCAAAATTTCGCTATCCGTCTCCGATTCTACCATTATGATTCATTTTTCTGAAGTACCAAGTTTTTCAGTACACCTACAGTTCTGCAGAGAAAATGTTTCGAAAAAGGACCATATCGGAATTTTCCTGCTAGCGGTTCTAGTTTTATTGATAACTTGGAATAGCCAATTAAATTTTGATGAAATCTTCAGAGAAGTAGGTACCATATATGTGAGTACATTTAATAATTCCAACATTTGGCTCAGAACACAGGAAGGTTATTCTGATAATTTCATAAAAATTGTGCAGGGATCTGTACATTGCGTTTCTAAAACTAGTCTTTATTCATTTCAGATTCCATCATAATCTGTCATTATTCAGGCGTTTTCAATTTATTTGGTTCACTTCCGGTATCGTCCAAGGATGCAAAGTTCGTCAGTTCTGAAATATTCTTTTCAAATTCAAAATTCATATTCAATTATCCATATTGTGTGGGAAATTCTTCAGTTCAGATATTTCTGAATTTAAATTCTCCACACACCCTTGCTTTTCCATAAAGAGATTTCGTACAATGACACTCATTTGCGCATGTAAAATCTGAAAATTTTTCCTTGGAAAACTGGTAGGTACCCTGTCAAAAAAATTTTAAACGCTCGAATAATGACTAATTAATTTTTTTTAAGTACTGTTTAATCAAAAACAGAAAACGAAGTTTTGGGAACGCAATGTACAGGGTGTTTGCTCAAACAGTAAATATTCAAATAATATCGGTTGACTGAATGATTAGCTCACATCAAGGTGGAATATATTTTGAATATTTGACAGATATTCGTCCTTGTGATATTTTATTATTCTACCATATGGAGCTTTGTTAAATAATCACTGCGTACTTTGAGACATTTTTTCGGTATCATTAGATGTCATTATTTACATTGTACTACACTGGAAATTTAATCAAAATTGAATGAGGCTAATCGAAGTCATTAATGAAAGTAAAATCGATAGCAGCTAAATTTCGATATTGTCTTTTTTTAGCGAAGTTTTGAAAAAGCAATTAACAGTCCTCTTTCAACCTGCACAATTAGTCTGGAATTCTCACGAAAACTACTGCATATCTTGAAAAAATTTTGAAATTTTTGACTCATGAGTACCGTATTCCTCTGAAAATGTCATCACAAATTTAATGAGCCACACCAAAGTTATCAATAAAAGTAAAATAGGTCGAATCGGACAAATAGCCCTGTATAGTCTCAATAAAATCCTCCAACCACAATCAAACATTGCTTCAAAACTTTCTTGGGTAGTCATACTTCTTCTAAAATCTGACGTTGTCTTCTGGAAATCGCCCTGTGCATGCATTGATATACAGGGTGGTCCAAGTAGTGACGTCAATATTTTTTTTAGATTCCTTCCACCTGGGGTATCCGAAAATACCCCAGGTATGTTATGCGATTTCTCGTAGTTTTCGAGTTAGAATATTTTTATGTAGTAGGTATTTTGCTGATTTTTTCGTGTGACATGATCCCCCTGAATGTTGTTTCAGTAACAAAATAACTCAGTTTTCTGAAATCACTCAAAGTTTCTCAAAAAAGAGTTGAAAGTTAGACTTTCAGTTTTCAGAAGGATTCACTCAAACACTCAAATACAATTAAAAAATATGGAAAGATGTTTTCACAGCTTCTGGCTGGGTGTTGAACTTTGAACGGTCCTAAAATAACAAAATTATGAGAAAATATTGGCCTCTTTTTGCTGCAATCGGCCTCTGAAGGCGGATTGGCTAAAAATCATTGACACACGATTGAAATTATTATTCTACTTTTTATCATTCTTATGGTGAATTAAATCCAAAAAAGTGTTTCTGTAGTGAATTCATTTGAAATTCGTGCGAACTAACGGTAGCTCGTGCAATTTCGTATAATTTGGTCGAAACTATTCGACCGATTTTGCCCATTAACGAACTTAACCGCGGCATTACAATGCACAAGCTACCCTGAAAGTAGCAAGTCGCTAGCTCACTCCGTCCGACAGTTATCGTGTCCACGGCCAGCCGGTCGTTTGAGACCAATTTCGGCACAACCATCGAAAATTACAGACATAAGGACAAAACGATAGCACGCTGTTTTCCTAGAACATGCGCGCAAAAATAATTCCCAGTTAATCTTGTCCGGCTCCTCCTCATTTCCAGAACGCTGGAATGGACTGAATCAATCTGTCCAAGTAGTCGATTTTCATAGCGTATATGAATAACTCAATCGAAAAGAGGGATCGAATTAACAGCGGAAAATCTCATAAAATTGGATACTTCCGAGGGAAAATGTCCGTATTATCGTGGCCCCGACGACGCCCAGCTTTTCCATCCCCACCTAGCGATAATATTCGAGGAAAATTCGAAATGTCCCGGTTCAACTACGTCCCTAACAATCTGTTTTGGTGTACTAGTTCGGGACCTGTTATAAATCTTCGGAAGTTAATATCAATTAAATTGACACACGAGTGCCACTGCCGGCTAATTAATACAGAACGTTGATTGTCACGCCCCTGATTTCGACACCCGAACGGGATAAGGATTTAATTAGTTGAATTTTCAACATCTATCCGAAAGCCTTGTTAGAGTTATTTCGCTACTGGCGACGAAGATTGTTACCCAGACGATTTGCGTGTACCTGTAACAATGAATTTTGCTAATAATGTATGACGGGGTTTTGATATATCCGGTTAATGAGATCCAGCACTGAAGCTGAGATATTGATTGAGCAAAATTATGAGGGCGAATTTGGTTGCCAATTCATCACCTATTATTGCGTTCATGTTCTGGGGAACAACGTGCTATCGTTTTGTCCAAATACAGCACAATCGCTTTCATATGAACACAAGAAATTCTGGCTTGTTCATATTATAGTTGTTTTGACCTGAATTGGTTTATTCAGGTGTTTTGGAGTTTCAATAGTAGAGACTCCGTGTGGATGAATTAATCGCACTTGATTAATTCTGTCGTTACCCAGATATAGATACGACCGAAAAATATTTTCTGATCTTTATCAGAAATGTTGATGCTTCTAAAATGAGCAGATAATGGAAGAACTTATTGACCAGTTGTTCAATATCGTTGCACTGATGAGCCGAAACTGGTGTTCAGGTGTATTAAAACGCACTTTTAACACGTAACACAAATGTATTTTCTTGTATCTGTATTAGATAACAAGACCGAAATGGTATACAATTTAATCTTCCTTCTATATCTTACGATAGCAAGGTTGAAGCGACTTTCAAATGAGAAGTTACGATTTTTACAACACAAGAATTAACGTATAAGTCTTGTTTATAAATTCGAGAGCGAATGTTGTTTACTATACAACGGTCAAATGAAGAGTGTCTAGAAACTAACTAAATCTAAATTAAGAAAATTCCCTTCTTTACATTTTAGAGGGAGAATATAAATTTTGATTGGTTTTTTGAATTAAGCGACGCTCTTCTAAGATCCGAAAAAACACCTCGGATTGGCTGGTGCAAAAAAGAGAGCACAAAATGTGTGAAGAAAATTTTCCTAAATGGCCTAATAAGATAAATCCTATAAGCTGTCACAAGTGGTATCTGAAGTATGCCACCCATCACGCTTCGATTCCTGGAATGCTAAGAGCTTGAATTCTATCTGGGTGTTTTCTGTCATACAAAATTATACTTTATTGTTGGCTTGAGATAAAATGCTCTTAAAGCCGGTGTCAGTTGATTTAAACCAAAAATATTGAATTTCGAGTATATTCCTGGGAAACCAAAAGAATTCAAACTCCCACGTTGCAGAAGCAACAATAGTTACTGTTCATATTTCTTAAGGTTAAAGAAATAATTTTTCAACATGTTTTCTAGGTTGTATTTCTGACTGAGTAAATGATTTCTACTCATAATGTCATCATAATGAAACACCTTAAGTAACAAAAAGTTTGTTGAATGAGAAAAGCAATAACATATTTGAAAAAAAATTAATGTGAATTATAATAACTGATGTTTTGTGGAGAGAAATTATGTTGTTTTAGACTGATTCTCCTTCGCAGTTAATTTCGATAAAACCGTTTTATTTTCAGCGTGAATTTCTCAGTCAACTACAGAGTATTCTGTTCTGCCCATTTGATGGCCATGTTCAAAGCTTGAACTGCTGGCAGCAATCACCAGTATAATCCTGTTTTATCAGTGATATACAGTGTGTCCACGGATTGGGTGCCGGTAAGGTGTAAATGACGAAAAATTTTCGAGTTAGACTCTGATATTCTGGAAATCACTCCTGCTTGGTCTCAAACTAAGATGTTGAAAAAATGAGCCAAATCAATTAATATACAGGGTGGTTTAGAACTGATTTAATGAAAATTGTTAAGAATAAAGTGTCTTTGTTTTGAAAGATATCGAGAAAGTTTATTGAGAAAAGTTGTTTGCAATGACGAGCTGCTGCAGGAACTCAATTTTCAGATAAATCAGCCTACCTTGACTTATAAGTTCATGAATATTTTGTTCCGATACGTGAGATATTTTGTCATGATCAGAAATTTAAATTTTGACACTATTCCTTTAACAGGGTTACG
Organism: Myrrha octodecimguttata; assembly: GCA_958510865.1. Taxonomy (NCBI): domain Eukaryota; kingdom Metazoa; phylum Arthropoda; class Insecta; order Coleoptera; family Coccinellidae; genus Myrrha; species Myrrha octodecimguttata. The sequence goes on along the minus strand of OY294063.1, from coordinate 13,540,917 downwards.
TGATACCGTAACATTTGGCCAGCGTTCATGGAATTGTCCTATTACTCCCTGATACGAAATGTCTGCACCTAAACTGTAGCACTCCACAATAAACACTCTTTGTTCTATGGTCAACATATTTTTAACTGGAAAATTTTCGTTTATGACGAATAAAATTTACGTTTCAAGTCACGTCTGGCATTTGTAACCATGGATATTATCAAATATTTTCATAACCTATCTACAAAATCAAAGGTGATCGATTTATCCGAGAATCGAGATTTAGCCGTGTCTTTTGATTCTTAACAACTTTTCTCAATAAACTTTCTCGATATCTTTTAAAACAAAGGTACTTTATTCTTAACAATTTTCATTGAATCAGTTCTAAACCACCCTGTATATTAATTGATTCGGCTCATTTTCTCAACATCTTAGTTTGAGACCAAGCAGGAGCGATTCCCAAAATATCAGAGTCTAACTCGAAAATTTTTCGTCATTTACACCTTACCGGCACTCAATCCGTGGACACACTGTAGATTTGATGTTCGTTGGATTCATGGTCTTGAATGACTCTCTTCAATTCTTCTTCAAAAGGTGCAATGAGATCAGGCTGACTTAAAAGCGTCTTCCTATCATTTTCAAGAATCTTACACCCTAACGTTCTTTGAAGCGCTGGATCCATCCTTCACTTGCTTTGAATTTTGAGATACAGCACAAAAATCATTTCGCCAAAAACCAGCATATTTTCTTTTTGGATCAGTTTTTCCTTGTTAAAGCAGAGTTTCTATTTTAGGCATTTCCATCTTTTCAGAATGCATTTTTTGGACGATCTGAATCAATTGTCTACTCTCTCGAGAAATTGATTCTTCTCGTTTTTTTCTGGAACTGATGATATATTTCTTTGGTAGGAAGGCCAGGAAACACCGAGTTCTTTATTAATGTCTTCTAGAACTTGGGCTTCCTTTAATTTTTCACTCAGCATTTTTTTGGTTATAGTGCACTCGTTAAATAACAATGCGAGGCAACTTGTGGAAGAGCAAACCGGTAATGGATAACTGAAGATAAATCGTGAAAACGAATTAATTCCTTTGAATAAAATGGACAAGTTTCAACATGTTTCATACTAGTGAAATTCTACTTTATTCATATCACAGAGAAATCAATACAAAAAATTCGGTGTTCGTATTACGGAGTGGTTCATACGATCGCGTGTTCATATTAACGCGATTGAACTGTATATGCTATTTCCGAATTCCAAACCAAAGCGACTGGGTTCGACCCACTATGACGAATCCGGTGTCGAAATTGATTCTATCCGGCTTGCGGTCCAGGCGACGACACAATAACTTCCGAACGAAGAAAGCTAGCGACTTGGAACATTCAGAGTAGGTTGCTTGATTTCGTTAAAAGCCTAAATCAGCAAAATGATCTTGGAGTTATTGTCATTTGAACATTCGAGATTAGTTTCCTCATTTTTTATGACCTACTGGAACGATATTATAAAAACTTGGCAGTTATATGAAGCATAATGACGCGTGACATTTTGCACAATTCTATTGAGACCATTCATTTTTTTCGGGGAACTATTTATTAAATTTAAAAAAAAAATTGCTCATACTTTGAGCTCCATATTTTACGGCAGTGCACCAAATTTCAGTTTGAAACGATTTAAATTTCAAGAGATGTTAAGAAAAAGCATATAAAGTTTCCAGATTTTTTCCGCGATAACGCTGTTCTTTCCGGCACAACTCAGGAAATACCTATTCAAACATAATAAAACTTGGCAGCTAGTTTGAGAATGCTGGAGGGCAGCTTTGTATGAAATTTTGCAACCATCGTTTCATTTTTCAGTTTTTTTCCCTAATATTCAAAATTCCGCGATCTTTTGATCATATTCATGAAATCATGAAATTTTTTATGAACCTCAAAGGAGGATTGAATCTCAATTCGATCTCATCCGTATTTCTAGAATATTTGCTGAATTACAGTGAGGATTTTACCCATTCACGAATTCGGCACAAGTAACTACTACACTACACTATAACAAACCTGTTATCCTGTTTGTCTGATTGGACTAGGGCTTTTGACAGAGGTATCCCAGTGGACGTACTATACCTCGATTTCTCTAGGGCTTTCGATCGGGTCCCGCACAGAAGACTTCTCTCAAAGTTGGAGCATTTGGGTATCAGGGGAAAGCTTCTGAATTGGATTTCGGCGTTTCTATCAGGTAGAATTTTTCGCGTAAGAGTGGGTGATGCTCTCTCTTCCACAGATAAGTCAGTGACCTCGGGCGTGCCTCAGGGGTCGGTCTTGGGGCCGTTACTTTTCTTGTTATACACTTCAGACTTGCCACGTATGTTGAAATCGACTTCTTTGCTTTTTGTTGATGATACTAAGCTATATAATAATCCTCTTTCCAACCATACAACCCTTCAGGATGATTTAAACGCGTTAAATCAGTGGTGTTCTACTTGGCTGCTACCCTTAAACATTGATAAATGCTCCGTTCTCCATATTGGAAGGGGCAACCCTCACCTAGATTATAAGATAGATGGTATAACTCTGTCATCCGTTTCCCATCATTGTGATCTTGGCGTAACACTCACAGGGTCCAAACATATATAGAGTACAACCAACAGAGCAAAGCAAATGGCTTTTCGCATACATAAGTCTTTCCAAGGCTGCGACACAAGGACATTCAGTTTGCTTTACAGGTACTATGTGCGTCCGATCCTGGAGTACGCGGGACCTGTATGGTGGCCCTCGTCTCGAGCTGACGAGGTTCTTCTGGAGTCAGTTCAGAGATGGGTTACTCGCCTTCCGTATGGTTTCATCCGTCCTTCGTACGAGGAGAGATTGAAAATCTTTAATTTACCTTCCTTTGAGAAGAGAAGAACAAGAGGGGACATGATATTTACATTCCACGCCCTTCATGACCATTTTGACAAAGCTATACGACATCTCTACTCCTTGAATGTGAATAATCTCAGAGGCCATGCTTTAAAACTCCGAAGAGAGGATTTCCGAACAAACCAGAGGCAGCAATTTATAACAAATAGAACTTTTCATCATTGGAACAGTCTGCCTGGAGACCTGGTCAATGTTTCTTCCACTAACGCCTTCAAGAATGGTTACGACTCCTGGCTTACTCGACGGTGATCGAACGACACATCTCCACATTTTACTTCATATATTTTTTTTTTTTCATTATCTTTTTCATAGCTGAAGCACATATTTCGTTTGAACGTTATTTAAGTTTGAGTCTATAGGCTTTATACCTCTATTCTTATTGAAATTATAATAATAATAATAATAATAATAATTAAGGCCGAACCTACTCTAGAAACATCAACTTATTTCTTTCGAAAGATATTGTGTTTTTGATTTGCCGCGAGTATCACAGTAAACAAAATAACTTCCGAAAAAACGGATTGGATACTCCATATTTTAAGACTTGGTTTGGGTCTTAATGACCCAGGTCGAATCCGTATGAACAGGTAAAATCCGTCCAATGATTCCGTGGATATACCCATTCAAAATTTCATTTTTCCAATTTCAGCAAAAATACAGATTGAATCGAATTGAAATCTAGAACCTACTTACTTGATTGAAGTGTAGCGAGCGCCCTCTCTCAGCTCTTTCTTAAGTCGCGCGCGCAGTACCATCTCTTGCGTCTTAAGTACCCTACGTTACCTGCTTGTAACGCTTGGCCAACATCATCGGTCAATGTACAGGGGGCGCTAGCGCGCACGCTGTCCTGGTTGGATCCTCTCAAGATCTCGGATATACGCTCATCCCCAACGGTCTGGTACACTCCCTGGTGTTCCTCACAAGGGGTGTCCACTCACGTAGGCATGTAAACGGCTTAGTTTGGTTCATGCCCTGACGAGTTCCCCCAAACTAAGCCGGGACGAAACGTGACACTTTCCCAACGAGGTTGAAGCTACCTCGCAAACCTTCAAAAGCTTCAGAAGTATTACAGCTTGAAGGTTCAAGCAGTGATTTTCCATGCAGAATGTCATGATAATGGGATCACAAAAATTGCGTTTGGCGAGATCAATACGTAAAAAAATGACCGTTTTGGCAACGAATTTGAAAATAATGTTGATTTCACATCAGTGCTTTCCTGGTTCTCTTTTCTATTAGAATTTGTGATGAAAGGAACTTTAGTCGCGGATAACCCAGAATACGAATATAATCACTGAAGAATGGCAGAAAACAGTTCAGAGGACATAGCCTCCGGATTACCGACCGGTTTGCGTGCAGGGAAAAAATGAATTTTGTTGAACATGTATGACAAGGATTTAATATATCCGGTTAACTAGATCCGGCAGTTATGCTGGGAAATTGATTAAGCAGAAATTCGAGAGCAATATGTTGGTAAATAAAAATTTCCTAACTTAAATAAAACATTTCTGTTCTGTTTGTGAATGGTTACAAAGGGGGAAAGACCGGATTTATTCAATAGAAGTACAAGTACTTGAAAATAATCCACATATAAAGATCCAACATACAAGACAATTGATAAATCTGCAAAATGGTGCAGGAGAAGGTATCGTCGAAGGATCGCCATTTATAGTTCATTTCTACAACTATTCTATTCTACAACTTTCCCCCAGGAAAGTCGAAATAACGTAAGGATTTTTATTTTGAGCTTGAGGTCGCCACGATACACATCTTATTCAAAAGAGGCAAACGCTCACTTATCGGCAACAGCCCGGCCTATTTCATGAATATTCATGGTAAATTGGTATTTGAATGGGCTGGCTGAATTCGTTCGCGTACAAAACCTGAATACTTTTTCATTCCATAAAAAATTATCTAACATTGTGTTGCCACAATATCTCCTGACTTACTGTAAGTCCAAATACTAACAAGTACACATAGAAAAAAAACACAAGAAAAATTGACGAACAACAAAAATTCCAAACTCCTCAATCTATGCGTCAGTTGCCAAGCCAATTAGGTAATGACAGGGATGTTTTGAGAGGAAATGTCGAAACAGGTCAATTTTTATTCGAAGGGGGACATTTTTTGAGTACAAGCCAAAATCTCCTCAAACCTAAGTGTAAGGGTTGTAGCCCTCGAATTCTTAACCTCAACTGAAAGACACCTTGTCCCTCCACATGAATACTACTGTTTGTATATTTTATTGAGTCCTTGAAGTAGTGAGAGGCAGTTCTTACTTAGTGTACTAATTAAATGAGATGTTCGAAATAATTTTCATTATTATACAAACAATAATACCTGTTCTCTATTATTTGTCTGACATTGGCAAAATATCCTGTTTCGGCGTTTTCTCTGAGTACATACCTTCAGTGACATAGTTGGTGACAAGTTTTCGAATTGACAGCCTGTATTTACGGAATTATTGGAAGGATTTCACCAATCCATGAACTTGAACATGTTCTAGGGGAATAGGGTGCTATCGTTTTGTCTAAATGTCTGTAATTTTCGAATTTTGAGCCGAAAATGGTCTCAAACGAATAGGTTGAACTCACTGATGACGAATCCGGCGTCAAAATCGATTCTGTCCGGCCGGCCGTCAGGATGCACGATTACGATCGTACGGAGAATCCTATCGACCTGAAACTTCCAGGGTAGGTTGCGCATCCGAATGCTGCGGTTAAGTTCATTAATGAGCCAAATAGTTTCGGAGTTATAGCAATTTGAAATTTTGAGGTTATTTCCATCATATTTCACGAACTACTGGAGCGATTGTATTGAAACTTGACAGTTAGTTGGAACATAACGACGCGCAGCTTTGAGAAAAATTTCGTTGAAATCATATGGTCACTCAATTTAAAAAAAATTTTTTTTCAAAATTTTTTTTTCTGAAACTATCATTTAAATTTGAGAACAATTCCACTTTTACCTTGAATTTCATATTTCACAGCAGTGTACCAAATTTCAGTTCGATACGGCTATCAGTTTTGTAGATATTGGGATAAAATATGTAAAATTTCATGGATTTCTACTCGACATCGTTGTTTTTTTCGGTATAACTCGAGAAATACTTATTCAATCGAGATGAAACTTTGCAGCTAGTTCAAAAATTTTTGAAGGACAATATTGTGCGAAATTTCGTGATGATCGTGTTAACGGAACGATTTGAAAAAAATATTTCAATTTTTTTTTCAAATATTCAATATTCTGTGATCTCATCATCATATCATCTCATTAAATTCTGTATGAACCTTTAAACTGTCATTTTTCGATAAAGTACTGAATTTCAATTCGATCTTATCTGTATTAATGGAAATGTTGGGAAAATAAAATTTCGAATGGTTATATCTGCGGAGTCATTGGGTGGATTTTACCCATTCACGAATTCGGTTATTTATAGTTTATATTCTGGAAGCTATTGTGTTTACGGTCGGCCTGTTGTTCAAATTCGTTACCGAAGCGGTCATCTACAATGAACATGCGCCTAAAAGCAGCTGCCTTCACAGCAGTGCTTTTCTAGATTTTTTTTTTAGATATTTAGACCACTTTGAATCCGATCGGACTGATCAGAGTCGATACCGATCGTGCTTCAAATTTCCAAGGGAGTGAAAGCTCCTTAACCACGACGGTGAAGAGCAAAGAAATATTTCAGACATCCTAGTGGTTTGTTCGCATACTTTTACCTATTTCTGACACATTGTCAGCAATTGAAAACGAACACTTCTTCGAATTTATTCCTTTTTTATTCCACCTAATAAACACGGTCGGAAGCGACGCACATTGCAAGTGTCGAAATAAAATGGCCGGATATTATTTTTTCGTAATAAGAACGCTCTATATGCCGAACGGCATGACGCGCCGGTTTCATATTGAGTCGATCTAGAGCCCCTCGTGAACATGTTATTACCGGCATCATCGTACGGCCACCATTGTCACGTTTCCGAAATTCGTGTCGCCGAACTGGCGCATTATTCCCTTCATAAAGTGCGTTTACATCCCCGGTCCGGGCAATATAAGGGCGAAGGGGCTATAGGACGTGTATCGGTATAAAAGTTAACTGGCCTCCGCGCAGTCGGAAAATCATTCTTTTCCGATGTTTTCTCCGCTCCATTTTATTGGTTTCGTCATATTTGCGCGCATTATAGCTCCGTTCCGAATCGAACATGGTCCACACGAATACTTCGGGTCGGATATGAAAGGGACTTACTCCCTACAAAAGGAGTCTTTCACTCCGGTTTTTATTGTATGTTTCAATTCAGCTGGTCTCCAATTGACCACAATGAAATATAGCCATAATTGCTTTATTCCATTTATTTTATCTTCCTCCTTTCATTGGATATTTCCGTTTCATTTGTGGAAAAGTATTGATAAACAATGGAATATCGTTGAAAACATCGAATAAATGACTATAACTGCAGATAATGTATCTCGGAGTAAAGTATGATAATGATTCATAATGGTGGAGGAGTTCTATCTGATCTATCTCTTTGTGTATGCATCCTTCCCTTATTTCTCATTTTAGATCTTTTGGTTCAGTGATTTTCCGAACAGTAGATCTGGAGAATTGTGCGATCAGGAATTTGAATCAAATTGTTAATACATAACAGCTACGATAATGAAAAATTTCAAAAAGCACTGCCGTGAAGGCAGCAACTTTTGCGCGCATGTTCAATGTAGATGACCGCTTCAGCAACGAATTTGAACATGCACGCAAAAGCTGCTGCCTTCACGGCAGTACTTTTTGAAATTTTTACTGATAAATTACTGGATTTCAATTCGATCAAATCTGTATTTTTGGAAATATTGGAAAAATAAAATTTTGAATGGGTATATCTACGGAATCATTGGGCGGATTTTACCCATTCACGAATTCGACCTTCGTAATTAAGCCCCAAACCTTCTCTACAAATATCGAGTTTCTAAGTCGTTTCTTCCGGAAGTTATTGTGTTTACGGTCAGCCTAACGGCCGACTGCGTAAACACAATAACTTCCGAAAGAAACAACTTAGGAACTCGATATTTGTAGAGAAGGTTTGGACCTAAATTACGAAGGCCGAATTCGTGAATGGGTAAAATCCACCCAATGATTCCGTAGATATACCGAATCAAAATTTTATTTTTTTAATATTTCCAAAAATACAGATCAGATCGAATTGAAATCCAGTACTTCATCGAAAAATAACAGTTCGAAGTTTCATACAGAATTTGATGAGGATGATATGATAAGAAAAATCATAGAAATTTTTTTTTCGAATTGTTCTGATGACACGATTATCACGAAATTTCATCAGGACTGAATCAGTATTTCTCGAGTTATACCGAAAAAATAAACGATATCGAGAAGAAAACCTCGAAATTTGATACATTTTTTCCGGATATCTCCGAAACTTATGATCGTATCGAACTGAAATTTGGTACACTGCTGTGAAATATGAAGTTCAACGTGTGAGTGGACTTTTCTTCGAATATGATAAATGATTTTCGGAAAAAAATATTTTTTCGAAAAAAATTTCGAAAAAAAATTTTTTTTAAATTCACTGAAAATCTGATCCTGACGAAGTTTGCCTCAAAGTTGCGCGTCGTTATACTTTACCCAACTGCCAAGTTTGAATCTAATCTCTCAAGTAGTTTCTGAAATAAAAAATAAATAACTTCAAAACTTCAACTGCCTATAACTCCGAAACTATTCGACCGCTTTGGCTCATTAACACCGCGGCATTCTGATGCGCAACCTATCCTGAAAGTTTCAAGTTGCTAGCTTGCTTCTGTCGACAGTTAGCGTGTCTACGGCCGGCCGGCCGGCCGGCCGGACAGAATCAATTTTGACACCGGATTCGTCATCAGTGAGTCCAACCTAGTCGATTGAGACCATTTTCGGCTCAATCATCCAAAATTACAGACATTTGGACAAAACGAGAGCACGCTGTTCTTCTAGAACATGCGCGCAAAAAAACAATGACCATGACTTCGGTTTCCTGAAGACTTAAACGTGGGTTTTTTTGGTTAGGTTCCTTCCGAGTCATTTCAAATACGAATGGGTTATTTGCACGCCGTACTTGAAAACTCATGTTTCTTCGTCCGTTATTAAGCAGGACATATAGGTAGTTATCTCCGAAATCATCTCTTCGGACTCTTCTTTACAGTGTTCTCCTTGAAGATAATTCACCTCTCTCCAAAACAACTATGCTGTGACATGCTTCGTGTCTAAAATATCCACAAAATTGCTATGCTTTTCTGCGAGACATGTAAGCCTAACTCTGGGTTTAACAAAGATCCACTAAAATTTATTGCTTTACCAAATTTAATCTGCAAATCAACGGTTTTAGGTTTCACGAAACTTACCTAATCGTACCCCGTCGAATCGATCAGTTGATCGAGGAATAAAGTGTGACAGCCTTGTATTTCTGCTGCTTAGATCAACGAAACCTCAAAATGGGATAAAAATAGGTTATGTTGTTATATTTCCGTACATAAATATGACGGTTTGTTTTGTTGACAGTTTATTTTATAATGAATTAAACGTGAAGTGATTTCGAACAATTTGATCCTAGAATAAACCTACAAAGGCAACAGCTTCACGGTAGTGCTTCTCTAGGTTTTTTTCGCTAAGGTACTGGAGTTCAGTCCGATCTAATGTGTATTTTTGGAAATATTGGGAAAAATGAAATGTTAAATGGGTTGATCCGTAGAATCATTGGGCGGATTTTACCCTTTCACGAATTCGAACTTCATAACTAAGCCCCAAACCTACTCTACAATAAGCGAGTTTCTAAGTCGTTTCTTCTTTAAGTTACGGTATTTACGGTCACGTTAAACACAATAGCTTTCGAAAGAAACAAGATAGACACTCGATATTTATAGAGCAGGTTTGGACCATGATAACGAAGGCCAAATTCGTGAATTGGTAAAATCCACCTATTGATTCCGCAGATATACCCATTCAAAATTTTATTTTCCCAATATTCCCAAAAATACACATTAGATCGAATTGAAATCCAGCAATTTATCAAAAAATGGCAGTTCGAATGTTCATGCAGAAATTCATGAAGATATTATAATCAAAAGATCACAGAATATTGAATATTTGAAAAAAAATTCAAATATTCAAAGTTGTCAATCAGCATTCTCAAACTAGCTGCCAAGCTCCATCATGATTGAAATAGTAGTTTTTGAGTTATTCCGAAAAATATACCGATATCTTGAAAAAAACCACGAAAGTTGACATCTTTTTTCACAATACCTACAGTGTGTCCACGGATTGGGTGCCGGTAAGGTGTAAATGACGAAAAATTTTGGAGTTAGACTCTGATATTCTGAGAATCGCTCCTGCTTGGTCTCAAACTGAGATGTTGAGAAAATGAGCTAAATCAATCAATATACAGGGTGGTTAAGAACTGATTGGATGAAAATTCTTAGGAATGAAGTATCTTTATTTTAAAAGATATCGCGAAAGTTTATTGGGAAAAGTTGTGTAGAATGACGAGCTCCTGCAGGAACTGAATTTTCAGATCAATCAGCCTACCTTGACTTTATAAGTTAGTCATGAACATTTTTAATCCGATGCATGGGATATTTTGTCATGATCAAAATTTTGCTGATTTTAAAATAAATCAGTGCCAATAATAATTTCTTATAACAATAAAATACGTTTAATGCTGCAAAAACATCATTACAAACAAAAATTAAAAAAACTACTCAAATGTGGTGCCACCAACTGCTACACATAATGCAGCCTGTTGGGTCACTGCTTTATACGCAATCGCCCAATTCATCGTCCAGGAAATTCACGATTCAACCATTCTCGAACTGTTCGTGTTAAATGTGTTGAGTGCCCTGGTGGTCTTGCTGAAAATGTTCTGTTTGTCGATCTCCTGATAGCATGTTATTCAAGAAGTTTTGAAGACAATTTTCCAGCATTTGATTTATCTGAAAATTGAGTTCCTGCAGCAGCTCGTTATTCTAAACAACATTTCTCAATGAACTTTCTCGATATCTTTTAAAACGAAGGTACTTTATTCTTGACAATTTTCGTTGAATCAATTTTAAACCACCCTGTATATTAACTGATGTGGCTCATTTTCTGAACATCTTAGTTTGAGACCAAGTAGGAGCGATTCCCAGAATATCAGAGTCTAACTCGAAAATTCGTCGTCATTTACACCTTACCGACACCCAATCCGTGGACACACTCAGGTCGATTCTGTTTGCGTATTGCTACGAACCTTGCTAATCTAGTCATATTGCTATCTTTCTAATTTATAGCAATATGGCCATGGTGTTACGTATTCTGTTCCGAGTGTTATAGCAATGTTTGTTATGAATTTCGTCATAACAATATTGCTATCATGGACTTCCATAATTGGTGATTTTAGAGCTGACAACACTGTATTTTGAGACGTTAGAACTACAAGGAAGAAGAAAATAACCCTAATCCGTGAGTTTTCTTATGGTTTCGCATACATAACCTTTATCTACGGTTTTCTTTATTCATGTAAACATCGACATAAAAAATGTTAGGAAACGAAACGAGTCAAATTGACCAACAATCAATTTCCTGGATATCAATAAAATATTGGTTAACAGAAATCGAATGCAGCAATTTTATTCAGGCGTTAATAATTCGATAAACTTTTTCGTTGCCACCTCAAAGGGATTGCTGTTGTTGAGATGATTAGAATAATCATCTCAGCTGTTGCCTACTATGCCTGTAACGTCTAAGAATTTTCCTTGAAATTAAATATTCTAGAGAACCTTGAACACATCTCCATTAGCATATACTTTTTTTATTCATGTGAATATCGACTTATTCGAAAATGTTACGAAACAGAAAAACCAATTAAAGTCAAATTGACCAATTTCCTGGATACCGATAGAACTTTGGTTTCCAGAAATCAAATGCAGCAATTTTATGCAGGCGATAATAATTCGATATTCGATGAACTTTTCTGTTGGGAATTCAAAGGGATGGCTGTTGTTGAGATCATTAGAATAATCAGGTCAGCTGTTGCTTACTATGCCGGTATTTTGGTCTAAGAATTTTCCTTAAAATTAAATATTCTAGAGAACCTTGAACAAATTTCTATAAGCACTTTCTTCAATATTTTCGAATTCTTGGAAGAAATGATACTGAAACAAAAGGATATTTGCAAGTTTCCTTTCTAACCTTTCTCGTTATGAAGCATAGCAAGTACTATTTTGAGGTTGCTAAGATAGCAATATTGATAGCAAGATTCTTGTTAAAGTGACAGATCATATTGCTCAAAATCGTTGACCAGAATACCAATAATTCCAATTTTTTTATGATAGCAATATCTTTTTCCTAGCAATATTGCTATTTGCAAACAGAATCGACCTGATTGTATAAAAATTATAATCGTTTCGAATTGAAATTTCATACAATACTGTGAAATATAAACTTGAAGTTACGGCCAAAATTTTCTCCAAATGTAATGAACAGTTTCTGAGGATTTTTTTTTATTGAAATCAGGGACGAATGAAATTGGTATAGAGAACCAAATTTCCGTCAGTTTGGATCGAGAGATACAAACATGACAATAAATCGAGAATCTGGCGATATACGAATGACATATGTTCGATTTATAGGACACCTTGCAGGTTCCTCTACTGAAAAAGTTCGACTAATATAAAATGAATAGGCCCTCCCGTATGATATAACCACTCACTCCCCTTCATTAATCCGAAAGATGAAGTCATCTGGGAGTCATCACCCTTCCCTCCTTAAGAACGAGGATATTGGACTCGCCATTGAGTAACTACCCTTCGTCTGGAGACGCAATAGACGTCTCATATGCCGTTAAGTCTTGGGTCTTTACGATTTACTACGCCGTTCACAAGACAACGTTTTCTCACCTCGAATTACAATGGGGGTAATCATCCCTTTTCGTGACTTAATGGGAACATATCGAGGCACTTTGCACCTCTTGTATGGAGTAACTCGCATGTTATAACCCGAGAATGAAGAGGTATCCGGGATAGGTCAACTTAAATCACGATTTGGAAAGAGCTATTTTATGAAAGGTCGAAAGGGGTTGCCTAAGCGAATAATACGCCTCCCTTTCATCCTCTACGAAAGGGCGTAATTTGGGATTTACGCTAGGAAAAGGTGATCAAGAATCATGGAATATCTTCAGGGTTGATAATGATGAGGTGTAACTTTTTCATTCAGTGTGAATATGTCACACATATAAGAAGATGAGACACAGTTTTTTGCTGAGATGTTATACAGGGTGGTCCAAGTAGTGACGTCAATACTTTTTTTTTAGATTCCTCACACATTGTTTGTAGTTTTCGAGTTATATATTTTTTTGTGTTTTTCCGATTGATAATGCCAGCGAGGTTTCAATAATTCATATCTTTTTATGTAGTGGGTATATTGCAGATGTCCTCCTCGAATGTTGTTTTCATAACAAAAATACCTCAACTTCCTGAAACCACTCAAAGTTACTCAAAAAGGCTCGCACGTTAGAACTTTAATTTTGAGTAGGATTCATTCAAACATTCGACATCAATTAAAAAACACAAAAAGGAGTTTTCAGAGCTTCTGGCTGAGTTTGAAGACTTTGCACGGTCCTAAACTACCAAAATCATAAGAAAAAAATAGAAATTTATAAGCCTTTTTTTGATGTAATCGGCCTTTGATAGGATACGCTAACAAACATTGAAATACGATTCAAAGTTATTTTTCGACTCTCAATTATACTTATGGTAAATTGAACTGTTTAGAAACCTAAAAATGTTTAGAAACCTAAAGTAATTTCAATTGAAATTTCTGTAAACTTACTAACTGTATCTCGTGTAATTTTTACAATGATTATGGTCTCACCACTGACTGATTGACTGAAAATGTGAATATATTTCAAAATTGGTAATTGCGAAATAACTTGCTGTCGGATTAGGAATAAAAGCACAAATAACTGAAAAATTATCATTTACTACAATAAATCTTCAAAATCCCTTCCTCCATTTTGAATATATAATCGTCAACGTTTTTTGTTTAATTTTTCTTTCCGCTTCTAAAAGTTCTTGTCGTAATTCTGCTTTGTTGTTGCTTTTCGTCGCTTACACCCAGCTCTCTGTAAAATCCCCAGCGAAAAAAATCGATGAGGCCCTGCACGCCCAATTTCAATGAAAGTTACCTTAAGTCGCATTTCCCAGGTTAATTTGCCATTAGAATGATAAAAGTAGAAAAATAAGTTTACTCGTGTGTGATTATGAGCCTATCCGCCTTCGAAGGCCGATTTCAGCAAAAAATGACAAATAAAATACAATTTTTCTCTTGTGACTTTGGTATTTTAGGACCGTGCGAAGGTTTTAAACTCAGCCAGAAACTATGAAACCTCCTTTTTGTATTTTAAAATTGATGTCGAATGTTTGGGTGAATCCTATACTGAAAACTGAAGTTCCAACTTTCAAGTCTTTTTTGAAAAGCTTTGAGTGATTTCAGGAACCTGAGTTATTTTTCACCAAAACAACATTAAGGGAGATCATGTTACAGAAAAAAATTCTTTAAAATACCTACTGCATAAAAAGATATAAACTTTTGAGACCTCGCCGCCATAATAAATTGAATAAACACAAAAAAAATCGCGTTACATGCCTGGGGTATTTTTGAATCCCCTTAGGTATGAGGAATCTTAAGAAATTCATTGACGTCACTACTTGAACCACCCTGTATGAATGTGCTCTTGTAACATTCGTAGAAATTAATAGTATCCTTTATACATTTCCTCAGCTTATTGGGGTATATCTTCGCACAAGTCATTTTGTGAAATCAGCGGGTTCTGAATGAATTTATTTCAGTCGAAACAATATACACGGTTTCAGGAATCGATACTGATCTTTATGATCTTAAGCTTCATCGGGTTAGATCGGGTTTACGTATTTCTTTAGAAATTGTGTGGTAAATTGTGCCTACATGGATTTCGGCAACAGAGCCACAGAGTTCATGAAAACACATAAATATCTTAAGGTCAGACACCCGCCTGAGGTTTGCATGCTGCAACGATGTCAATAGCAGCGATAAATTTTCGAATGCATAGAGTTTCATGGATCTTGACCTAAAGAAGTGCTTCAGGGACATTTTTTTGATTTTTGTTCTTGGGTTGCACTCAATTCTCACTTAACAATTCGCTAGTCATTTATATTTTCATTTCTCATTCAATATTCCGATTTGGGGTGAGCTAGGCTCTTGCCGATAAGTGAGCCTCAAGTCTACAAAGAAACGCAAGTAATGATATACTTCGTCTCTTCTTTGAACATCAAATAGGAATGTTTCAATAACAGTGAGGGTTATCTCAGAGTAACGTTGTATAAAGTGAACATTCTAATCAGTTGATCGTCATCTCCTAATTGCATAAAGCTCTAGAATACTTATTACCGGGTGATATTCAACCCTTTTGTCAAAGGTTAACGAGGCATAACTGACGGCGGGTCACGAACATCTTCATAAATTAACCCAACTAGGACGAAACGGCAACCGTGAGATGAAGATCAGATAGCGCCACAATTTCCAGATTGTTCCAAATATTCATATATATATACTGGAATACTTGAAAAGCGGATGTAATAAAGAACGCAACAAATTGCACATTACCCGTTTTTGATCTACCTATCGAAACAAATCACCTTTCGAATAGGAATAAAAGATTTTTTAATTCAAGTCAAATTTTGAGCGTGAATTGATTGATAAACAAGCAAGAGGTGCCAACGTCAAGTAAGTGTGATGATTTTTTAAAATTGAATGTTGAAAAAATAAATTTTTCCCGCAAATATTTAGCAGAAAAATTTCGCACAGACTAAAAAATTCACAACAGTGTGAACTTTGTGGATATTTCGGAAAAACATTTAGTTTCCGTGGTGGAAGGATTAATAGAATTATTTTCTTGCGAGCATGTTCTGGAAAACAGCGAGCTATCGTTTTATTCAAATATCTGTAATTTTCGAATTTGGAGCCAAAAATGGTCTCAAACGACTAGGTTGGACTCACTGATGACGAATCCGGTGTCAAAGGCGATTCTGTCCGGCCGGCCGGCAGTACGTACGATTACAGGTGTACGGGGGATTCTATCAACTTGAAAATTCCAGGGTTGGTTGCATTTCAAAATGCGAAGGTTAAGTTCGTTAATGGGCATAATCTTTCGAATGATTTCGGATTTATAGCCATTTGAAGTTTTGAGATTATTTCCCTGATATTCTGAGAAGTAATGAAGCAATCGTATTGAAATTTGGCGGTTGGTTGGAGGATAAGGACTTACAACTTCTTGCAGAATTTTGTTGAGATCGTGGTGTCAGTAAATTTTCAAAACATTTTTTTTAAAAGATTTTTTTTCTCGGAAACTCTTCATTACATTTGGACATTATGGTGGTCATAGCTTGGAGTATATATTTTACAGCAGTATACCAAATTTCATATGGATACGATCATGAGTTTTGAAAATAGTGTGGAGAAATGAAAAAATCCATGGTTTTTTTCTCGATATCGTTGTCTTTATCAGGATAACACAAAAAATACGAATTCGATCATGATAGCTAGTTTGAAAATGCTGATGGATATATTAGGGCAGAATTTCGTGATGATAGTGTGGTTAGAACAATTCGAAAAACAAATTACAATTTTTTTTTCTGTGACGGTAAATAAATTTGACATTTTATCTCTGTTGACAGGTAACAAAATATAACTTTTCACCAAATTACTTTTATCCCTGGGAAAAAAGTGAGTATTTTTTTCCGGATATATATACACATAGATAAAGGAAGATATTTGATTTTAAAATATTTTATTGAACATAAGTTACATTTCCTTTTTATCAAAAGTTCAATTATTGAATGTGCATTGCGTGAATTACATGTTCTTTAAACAATTCGGTACAACAGACGAATTTTCTCGTGTTGAAATAATATGTTCTTTCACTATTAAATTGTCGTTTTTCCTGTCACAGAAAAAATAGTGTATTATACACGGGAAAATTATAAGATTTTAGCTCTCGGTTTTTTGTCTCCCTCCGCTTCGCGTCGGGGAACAACATAACCTCGAACTAAAATCTAACACTTTTTTTCCCTTGTATAATATTCAATATGTTGTGATTTTCTGATCATAACATCCCCATGAATATCTGTATAAATTTTCGAACTGTCATTTTTCAATAAGAGATAGGAATTCAACTCGATCAAATCTGTATTTTTGGAAATATTGGGAAAAGAAAATATGATAAAATACAAATAAAGTCGCATTGCAATACGGTACTGTATCGAAAAAAAAACCTAAAAGAGCACTCCCGTGCAGGCAGCAGCTTTTGGTTGCATATTCAAATTCTTTGCCAAAGCGGTCATCTCCATTGAACATGCGTACAAAAGCTGCTGCCTTCACGGCAGTGGTTTTCAAGTTGAAATGAATTGAAATTAATTAATTTCGAAGCAATCTATGAATTCAAATCCGATGTTATCCCTTGTTTCGGAGATATTTTGGAGATCAATTCGCGAAATTGGAAATAAATAAATTCGGAGTTTCTATTTTAGTATTTATTTATTTGTGAAGCTGCAATATCGCAGTTACAGCGACCTGATGCGACAAAAGGATGAACGTCATACACATCGATCAAAGTATTCTGCACTCGAAGGTGGGACTCACAAGATGCTCCTGGCAGATGGCGCGCTGTACGTTGTTATACTGCAGCGGTCCGTCTGAAAGGTAACAAGTATCGAAAGATCTCTCAGCGGTTTATCCAAGTAAGGTTGACCTGACGATCAATAACAATTGTGAAACAGCTGTAGTCATTCTACTTGGATCCGCTTCTTCGGTGTAGGTGTTTTGGTTGATTGGATGATTAGCTCTGATCAAGGGGGAATATTTGTTGATTTATCGACGGATAATCGTCCTTGTGATTATGTTATTTAGTGAATAATATGTTAATGAAATATGAGCCATCAATTTGATGTTGGAATGGGAAGTCATCCTCATTGATATGCACGTGCTGAATTTCGGCCTGCTCTAGTCTATATTCATGGAAATATTGTAATGACATGATTCTAAATTCGTTCATCTACAAAAGAAGGATTTCGTGCATTCTGAACTGGACTTTCGTATGTAAGCTCGAAATTTCCCCTGAAATTTTTAAATCCCCAAATTATTCATTCACAAAGTTATAGCAGTCGGCCTGTGGCAGTCAGAGGTGCAGATGCAAATTCAGCACGCTGATTATACAACGACGAAGAGTTTTTTTCAAACGTCAAATCCATGGCTCATATAAAACACTGAGTGTTTCGTATAAACATCTCTACCTCATAACGAAAGTTATTAAGAATTGAAAATATTGAGGAGAAGATTCGATCGATCAGCCTGAACTCACGCAGTTCAGTAAATCCGTTGTCGAAAATATTCGATCACTTCACGCCTCTCCAAAAGGTTTCCTCGAGTAAAAAATAACCCCTGGCGGGATAGGTGAATTTAAATCACAATTTTCAAGCGGCGACTTTACGACAGGGTCTCATCGGATAGGGTGATAAGTGAACAATATGGCCCATCCGCGTCTATTCTGAACCAGAAAGGTCCCCATTCCGTCCACTTGAAAGGGCGAGGTAATATGAGTCCTTACGCCGCGTCAAAGAAAAGCATACCTTCTCACAGAAGGCCTTTTTTTGTCGCCCAACAAGGCGGAGCTGGCAGATCTTCTTCGGATCCATTACAACGCCGGACCATCGGTTTCGTATTAACTGAACCTTAGATAACTCACTCAGGAAGTGGAAGTTCAACATTGGATCCTGAATGGGGCTCTCAGCGTGAAAGGAGTTATCTTCCAACGTCCATTCATTCCAGCGGAACACGATATTTTCGCAGGGGAAATTCACTCGGGATAAAATTGTTTTATTTTTTTCGGTGTATTTCTTCATTATCTCCCCATATGAAGTCGGATATGTTTGGAATTGAATCACATATAATATTTCTCTGGTGGCTGCCGAGTGGAAAAGTATATTTATTTACAATTTCATTTTTCTCATGAAGATAACTTTTTGTTTCATCTCAGTTTTACGGGTATACCCAGCGATTTTAATGGTTTTCCATATAATGCTACAGGAGATATTTTCTATGAGAGTAAAAATAACCTGACTAATCAGAAGTAAAATCAGAGTGAAATATTTCAAGAAGAAAACTTGATTTTAAACACATATTTTATTCCACGCATCAAAAAAGTACTACTCAAATTGCAGAAGGAATGAAGAACATTAATCAAGAAATCGGTTTTAAATGGTAAATACAACAGAGAAATCGGAAACTAACGGAATGATAAACAAATAATAACATACCCTTTTTTCACGGATGTTGCTGTTTTCCCTCTGAATTTTCTTGAGGCTTACCCTAA
Organism: Myrrha octodecimguttata; assembly: GCA_958510865.1. Lineage (NCBI taxonomy): Eukaryota > Metazoa > Arthropoda > Insecta > Coleoptera > Coccinellidae > Myrrha > Myrrha octodecimguttata. The sequence goes on along the minus strand of OY294063.1, from coordinate 13,521,616 downwards.
TTTCTTGCAACAACATTTCCAATTCGATTCTGTTCCCTCCAACTCCGAAACTGTCTTTCTCTATCGAATCTTGTAGGTATTTCCATCAAATTGGATTTTTTTACGATTGAAGTTTTTAATCCTGGTACTTCTTGAGAAATTTCGATGCTCAAACTTGAGGAGAATTTTGTGATATTCGCCTTAATGATACTATTTTTGAATTGTTCGTTGAGATATTTTATGAAGGGGTTTTTTAGAGGTATAGAATTTTAAGTTGGCAACATTGTTTTAACTGGCGGCGGTTTTGTCAGCTGTCAAGTGATTTGTGTTTAGTTTGGTCTGACATTTCAACATAAATAGACCAGCGCCTGAACAACTCTTCCAAATTGTGCAAATTTATTTTGCAAGAATGGATCTTTTCGGAATACGTTTGACGCTATTCGTCCATTTTACGGTCAACATAATCGTCGATCAGAGCAATTAATTCGACAATTATGGACCGTTTTCGCACTATCTTTACTCTAACTGATAATACGCATCCACAGAGACGTCGTACAGTGAGAACAGAAGAAGTCATTTCAGCTGTAGAGCGTAGCGTAGAGGTAGACCTGAGTCAGTCTATCCGCCATCGTGCACAGTTACAGAGCCATGATTACTGACTTTTTCGTTCCTCAATCGAACACTCATGATGTGCAGCAGCTGTAGTTTCAACGAGATGGCGCAACATGTCACACAGCTCGTGCCACAATTGATTCACCGAAGGAAACGTTTGATGAACGCATAATTTCACGTCCCGAGCCCGTGAATTGACCTCCAAGATCGTGCGATTCAACGCGGTAGACTATTTTCTGTGGGGATATGTGAAGTCGCTATAGTCTACGCCGATAAGCCCGAAACGATCGACCACTCGGAGGACAAGATTCGCCGCGTATTTGACGATATACGGTCATAAATGTTGGAAAAAGTCATTGAAAATCGGACCTCCAAATTAGATTACGTCCGAGTCAGCCGTGGCGGTCATACGCCAGAAATTATATCTAAATTATAATGCCGAATGATGATTATCTTTTGATTAAATTCAGCCTCATGTCAATTTTAAAAATTCATCCTTGTTTTATTCCATTTCAAAGTTTTATACTTCTAAAAAAAAACCCTTTATTTGTGATCTATCAAATATATGGTCCATACGAAATTCTGTGTGTATGAAACTCGAGGCTGTCATTTATGAGAATATGGTTGATCTTTATGTGAAAATAAATTGATTCGAATTGTATAAAATCAAAAGATTATTATAAAGGCCATGAAATCAAGCGAAACGTAGACAAAACAATATCACACTCGTGTCTGTGAATTCTTCGAGTAACCCCCCCTTTGAAAGATCGCTCCACTAACACACCGCAACTATTTCCTTGAGGGCTTTGCTGTTTATTTTGCTGATAAAGTCGATGACGAATTGAGGTGATTCCAAGGTACGCCCGGGGTCGTCAAGATCAACGGAATTCCGGAACGTCAGGCCATAGACAAACCCGGCTGATGTATGCATGTATTATATCATATTCATAAAGTGGTTACATGGCTTACGCTAAAGCGCAGATATGTCTCTGTCGCAAATGCGAGATGGGAAGGACCCGCCATCCGAGCGTTCGGGCATCAGTCTTCGCTAAGATTTGACATTCGTAACCGGCTATATGTTTTCATTATTTCCCACGAAAACAGGAGAAAAAGCATCGTTTGAATTGCACGAAATGCCATATGTCACGAATTACATCATATTGTACTCAATGTATACTCCTTTAAGAGTATACAGTTCCTCGAATATAACGGTGAAACATTTGGATGCTACAGCTTGTTTTTCTCAAATGTTTAGGGAAAAAAGTAAGAATGAGCAATGTTGCCATATTTTTATTTTCGAGAATTTTCGGGGGAGATAAAACTGGAATGTATGCAGGAATAGCCTGCTTAGTAAGCCTTGTGGCCGATTATATTCAGCCTGAAATGGACAACTTGCACAATGAAATTCGCAAACAGATTTTCTTCAAAGTAAATGTTCACAATTTGAAAGCGTTGTTCAGCCGTTATCATGATGAATTGCAAACCTTACCGAATATGAATTTCGACACCCTTTGACATTCTCAACAGACAAGCCATAGACAACAAATATGGAAAATTCACATTCAGCTAAAAATCACCGTTGTTAGTTTTTCACAAGGGTCATAGTAACTAAGTACCTACGTGAAACCGGAGAAATCCAAGTTCATTGATGAAAATATGTAAGAATTGACAACGTACCCGCCAATTTATTTTGACGATGACGACATTTCACGTGTGCAAACCTGGCTCAGTTCTAGTTACAGAAACTTGACAAACCTTTTGCAATGCTTACTGACTGACTTCATGAAAGTGAATTCGCTATACAACCTCATAGGAAAATCAAGAAAAGCACTGACGTGAAGTCCAGAGCTCGTTTAAATAGGATTCGAGACGGTTAACTATCCAGATTGTGACCCGGTCAAGATGGTCGGAAAAATCGAGCATCCGAATGGTGGCCAAGATGTTTGGAAAAATCGAGCATCCGGATGGTGATCAAGATAGCTGGGGAAAGTCGATCATCCGGATGGTGGTCAAGATGTTTGGAAAAATCGAGCATCCGGATGGTGGTCAAGATGTTTGAAAAATCGAGCATCCTGATGGTGGTCAAGATGGCTGCGGAAAGTCGAGCATCCGGATGGTGGTCAAGATGTTTGGAAAAATCGAGCATCTGGATGGTGGTCAAGATAGCTGCGGAAAGTCGATCATCCGGATGGTGGTCAAGATGTTTGGAAAAATCGAGCATCCGGATGGTCGACCGGGGGCCCCATGACTCTACGCCACTGGATGCCAGAAAGGCACATAGGCCCCCAAGACAGGGGGCACCTGTCTCTGGGGGTCCCACGGAGCCCTAGGGCTCCGGGTCAAGATGCTCTGGGCAAGTCGACCATCTAGATGGTCGACCGAGCCACAATCTGTATTGTATACCTAATGATGTGATGATCAAGAAATCTTCACATGGACATTCATGCAGTAATTTCTCAACCCAATTGGCGAATGCAGGTAAGCCCAACTCCCTCTGGTGGCTATCAGAGTAACCCGATATAGTCAGATTATGGTAGACGAGTAAGAAGAAATGTTAAGAAAATAGAGCAAGTTTCTGTATTTTCCTTGGAGTTTCTGTGATTTTGCAAGTGTGGTTTCGGGAAAAAGCAAATTCAAATGTCCCTTCCAATAAATTTCCACGGCCTGGTGAAAAATTTCGAGCTTGGGTAAAAAGAACTTTCCTTAAGAAGTTGGGCCTGAAAGTGTTGAAGAATCGATAAAAAGTCTGGCAACTTGGCAAATCAAGCAACAAGATTTATGAGAGTCTGTAACCTGCATTTATCGATGATGATTCTTTTAGGGCCGGTATTATAAAAGTTTTTTGACAGGTTAACTTGTGAAATCTGGTTCAAAAATGAGAGTTAACTGCTCTCTGTGGTCAAAATAAGTTTTATAATACCGGCCCTTATAGGGGTGAGCACAAATTGCTCATGAAATTACATTAATGAGAACAATTGTTTTCCAGGCCCTTAATCCAAGCAGAGAAAGTTCTCAAGAGGAATGCTATGCCTTCCAGAAAGCTTCCTGTTGAACTGATCATAAAGGAACAACGTAAATTTTCTAGTAGAAGAACTGACAAGATTGAAACAAAGGAGTCTGAACAAAGAAATATCTGGTAATGGAAACACTTTAAACAAAGTCCTTCGGCCGACGAAATTGAAGCTGCAGAAGGTTTATTACAGCTTCTTCAAAATCAATCTTATGAGCGTCGAAAGGATATATTTGTCAATCTATAATGAATAATGCTTACGTAGCATCAGTTTTATGTAAATGTATTCAATTTATTCACAAGATATCGTGTATATTGAGTCCTTCCCTATATAACCGAAAAAGATTTTATGATTATTTGTATTATTTTGTCTATTATTCCAAAAGGTATCTATTATATAACTTTTTGAGCAGTAGATTTCAGAAGGTACGTGATCAATTATCCATTCAGGTGAGTAAAAAGGTTGAAAGTTAATCAGTTTCGCGAATAACATGCAACATAATATCCCATGCATCATCTTCCTGAACCCTTCTAGCTTCTATGCCTTCACGATACTCCAATTAATTTCAAGTTAATATTGCCATTCAAAGTTCAAATAAGTTGATATCAAAATACTTCTACCAGTAACTGTAGTAATGCTACACTGAGTTAGAATAGATGCTACACAACTTCTTCAAAAAAATTAAATATTTGTACACAAAACCACTTCTGCTGACTGAAAAAGTCATTTTAATCAAATAAATATACAAGTAAACACTAGAAAACCTGGCTCCTATCTGTCTATCTAAGGTTAACGAACTGGCTACCGTCGCGATGCAATCTTAAATGCATACGACAATACTTAATTTCAGTTCAATCGGTTCTGTGTCTTTAGAAATATCGGGGAAATAAAACATCGAAAGACTATATCATTGGGCGAATTTCACTGTTTCACCAAATCCGCCTTCGTAATCGAGCTCTAAACCCTCTTCAGCTCAACAATCTTCCGGAATAAAAAACTCAGAGACTCCAATAATACAGATTAAACACCATATCTACGGAATCACCAGGCGGATTTCGCCCATTCATAAAATTATATCTTCGTATTTAAGCCGCAATGTATTCAAAAATATGAAGTCTATATTTTATTCCTTTCAATCCTCATCTACACAATATGGTCAACGAAGCGACCGATTGAACGAAGCTACTGATTGAACGATGCGATCGATTGAACGAAGCGACCGATTTTGAATTCGATATCTTCTGAAAATAACAGATTTTGGAGACAAAATTTGAAGAGCAGGTTTGGAGAGCTCAATATCGAAATTCGAATTCTTTAATTGGTGAAAATCCAACCATAAATTTCTATTTCAGAAATATGTTTTTTCGATATATCAGTAAAAACTGAAATTCTCACACTATTGTGAAATATCGATTTCAAGGTTCATGCAGAAATGAAGGCAAATTCCGAAAGATACTTTTCGAACTATTTCTTCTTTGATCTTTCCAACCACAACATTCTAACGATTGAGTTTAAAACAAGTTTGTATAATGGTATTCTATGGCATTTCACCAGGTATGAGTCTGCTAGCATCAGTATTTTTCTAGGTCTTGAGGAAATAAGCTAGAAGTTTCAACCGAGTAGAACTGTTGGACAGATTTTGCTCAAACAAACCCTGAAAACCTGAAGTTACTAACTCATTGCGTTCGAAACTTATCGTGGCAACAGACGCATCAAGTGAGTCCGTTGGGGTTAGTTAAGAGCGAACTGTTGCGTCATCAGTTCAAGTGAAAGAGACGAATAGACGGCTTCGGACCAAGTTGCCAACCCACAATTTTCTTCACAAAATTACTCACACTGGGGAACGGGAATTTCAGGACAAATTCGACATGATAAGGTTCGCGTTATTTATAAACATCCGTAAAAGAGGCCTCGGCTCCTCAAACAAGATAATTCCTTCCAAATATAGGGTTTTGTTAAGATCATCTCTGATAAGCTCAAATTTAAGTTGGGATTCCTGATTTCATGTTGATAGTGTCAAATTTATATAGGGTATGTTCCGAAAATCAACTTGGTTATTTCGGTTGCCGGTTTTCCATTCTGTAAATATGAAATATTCGCTTGGTTCCTGAAAAAGGTCAATTACGGAATTTATTGATGGAACAGTAATCTTTCTGTCACTAGAACATAGACATATTAAGCCTATGCAGCAGAACGACAATCAATGTTTCATGGTAACATATCCATATCATAGAAAAATCTTTATTTAACTTATGATCCATAGACCATACCTAGTAATTTTTCCAATGTTGATTGTTGTCTCTTTTATGTTCTATAGAACATAAAGTAAATAAAGATTGTTCTATGCTATGGATATGTTACCATTGAACATTGACTGTTGTCGATTTTTCATCAATCAAATTCCGTAATTAACCTTTTTTCAGGAACCAACCGAATATTTCATATTTACGGAATGGAAAACCGGCAACCGAAATAACCAAGTTCTTTTGCGGAACATATCCTATATAAATTTGACACTATTAACATAAAATCAGGAATCCCAACTTAAATTCCAGCCAATCAGAGATGATCTTAAGAAAACCCTATATTTGGAAGGAATTATCTTGTTTGAGGAGCCGAGGCATCTTTAACGGATATTTATAAATAACGCGAACATTATCATGTCGAATTTGTCCTGAAATTCCCGTTCCCTAGTAATAGTAAAATTGTGAAGAAGTCGTCTATTGGGCTTGATTCAATTTGTGTCGCACTTTGAGCCGTTTATGGAGTTTGGAAACTTAGCCATATTTTGGGTATGGAAATTCATGGAAAAATTGGAAATTCAGGCATTACAGAAAAGAAAAGAAAAATGTTCGGTTTCTACGAGATTTTTTGACGAATGACCTATTTTTATGTAGTAAGAAATATCAATTTTGAAGTACTCCTCATTTTTTAATACATCAAAAATGTTTTTCTTGGAAAACATCGACGCATACAAAAAGTCAAAATTTGCGAAATTTATTATCATTTTGAATCAATTTCGACAAGAAAATATTTGAGAAAAACGAATTATAACCTATAACCGAAACTCGGTGATAATAGGCGTCTTGCATGCCTTCGAGACAATTCGGCAAATAATTTGAAAATTACAGGAAATCTGGCAAAATGATATCGCACCCGTTTCGCTGCATTAAAAGTGTAGCGAATTCATCTACTTCAACAAAAACGGAAAAAAAGGGCGGAGTCGAAACACGAAATTCAAATCTCTGAAAAATCTCATAAATATATTTCGCTCCGCTCTCAAAAATAACTTCACTTTCCAATCCATCTGCATTCATCACTAAGAAGATATTCTATCTATACGCTGCATTCCTGACCGACATCTGCATCTCATCTTTATCCGTGTCAAGGACAATTCAGTCAAGAAGATCCATCGCACCAACATCTGGTTTACCACCCTCGACGGCTGCTTCCATCCTCTCGTCATCACCGACCACAATCCGGCGCCAGCGAAAGACTACCTGCCGCCACTCCCGAAGATTTACAACAAGAATTGTTAGCTTGCGTCTTTCAACAAAAAGAATTTTAGTGCCTTTCGAATTCACTTTTGTTGTAACACTCGACAGAAAAATAAACAGGCTAATCCCTTTTCTTTATCGCGTGTTTGATTTCACAGGACACACGAATCCACAAATTGGTGACCCCGACGTGATTTATTTGAACAAAAGATTGAATGAAGTCGTCTCCAAAGAAAGTGGTTGCTAAACCTCCATTATGTAAATCATTGAATGATCCTTTATATGAGGCACGAGTATCTTAGCAACTAAGCAATAAAGTGAACTGCTACAAGCTCAAGCTATGAATTGAAAACAACACGATTTCAGTATTTCGCAGACATAATATTATTGCAAGTTTATCTCCATCTATAAAACGTTTTGATGAATATATTATGCGGAAATCCAGTTCGAACACGAATATATACCTATAAAATATTATTGCATCTCAGATAGTAGTTACCGGACATAAATTAGGGTCATAGATTATTGTTATGCACCCTCAAGGATGGAATACCAATGATTGTATCAGCAGTTTGTGAAATATACCAGCGCATCGATTAACCCACGACAAGAGCAGAAAACTTTCATGACATATAAACCTGCAGGTTATACGCAGTTTGTCTTCATGAATTTGGGGGATTGAATCAGCGAATTTCGGGATCTCTGCGGATGACACAGGTGAAGTCTGCAAGATGAAGGATGCCAGATTCAATGTTGGGAAATCAAACAGCTGATGGCATGAACATTATACGCACCAGAAATAAGGGGTATCAGTCTTCTGTTGAACACGGTATGTTTTAAGAACCGAAAATTCGCGTTGATAAGTTGCGAAATTGAAACGACAAACCTCTTGATATGGATAATAATCTTTCGAGGGTTCATTACCTTCTAATTATATTTATATTAATACTGAATAATACAGAATTTTCGTCTTCATGTTAGGGAATGTTCGTTTCAGAAGCTTCACATAATGAACTATTCAAAATGAAATAGGTATCTCCTACATAATAGTTGATAACTTTTGAAGATAAAACATATACAGGGTGTTCTACAAGCTCTATGTTAAACTTTGATAGAAGGTAGCTGTGCTTATTCTAAATATTTTTTTCCTATGAACATAGGTCTGATTCGTTCTCGTTTCGAAGTTACAAGCATTTGAAAAAATTATTTTCCATGTTTTTATCAAGTAGATCGACATAAAATATCGGTTGATATGGTAATTGACTTTATTTTAATTATTCATTTGACACTTGGGGTACGTTTCGAATAACAATGCATTCCTTCACGACTCAGGAATATGCAGATATTGTATTTGAATATGGGTATTCTAAATGGTAACTCCGGAAGAGCAGCTCGTGAATACCGAAGAAAATATCCTAATAGACAGCAACCTGTTCACACAGTATTTTGTGCATTATTCCGAAGACTTCGAGAAACAGGCAATCCTGCTCCGAAGAAAGCAAATCGGCCAACTGAAGTAAATGTAGAAAATGAGGAACATGCAATAGATGCTGTCCGAGGCAAACTTTCGATAAGTGTTCGACTTATAGCCACTAATCTTCATTCATCACCAAATTTCGTATGGCGTGCTTTGAAAGAAGAAATGTTGCATTCATTTCATAGACGAAAGGTACAAGCTTTACGTGCTGACGATGGGTTACGAAGGTTAGAATTTTGTAGATGGTTACTTCAACAACATACCCAAGATTTCAGCAACGGTGTAAACGATTGGGGTGGGATTTTCAACAATGATTTGATGCTAGTACATGTTATAAATGACCGTTTAAATGCAGATTTGTATAAAAATTTTTTGGAGCACAACCTTTTTGACTTCATTGATGACTTAGAAGCTAAACATTGTAGGAAATATGTGGCATCATCACGATGGTGCACCCCCACATAGAGGGAGACAAGTAGTCAGTTGGCTGAATGATCATTTCCCGAATAAATGGATAGGACCAATACAATGGCTACCTCGTTCGCCTGATCTAAATCCCTTAGATTTTATTTATGTGCCCATATGAAGCAGCTTGGTTATCATGTTGAAATCGAATCTCATCAACAATTGCTTGATAGAATTCAAGATGCAGCAAACCAAATACGAAACGACCCAAATCTGATCCGCCGAGTAACGGCATCTTTAGTTCGTCGATGTGAAGCTTGCATTCAAGCCGAAGGTGGACATTTTGAACAATTTTATAGTATCAAAATTCCATTTATAATTATGATTTGAACATGAAAATATAATTTTTCAAATGCTTCTATCTTCTTAACAAAAACGAATCGGATATATGTTAATAGGAAAAAAAATGTTCAGAATGAGAACATTACTTGGAAAATGAATTCAAAACTATATGAAGGTAGATTAAAAATCCGTGTTGCCAACATTTGATTATGAGAAACCGATTTCGTGATGATCTTTATGTACATATGTGGGTATGGAATTTTTCAACGTGTTTTTAACGATTTGGAAATTAATAAACATATGAGATGTCAATATATGAAAATAAAAAAAATTCATCTCTTTGTCCTGATGTTTTCAACAACCGAGATGAACACACTATTACTGAGTATGCAAATTGAAGTTTTCACTAACAATTTCGCCTAATGAACAATATCGGAATAATGAAAACGATCAACAAAGTGCACTGCACTGCTTCAGAGTCTATATCTGAACTCTTCATCAGGCAATAATGAAAAAATTCGCTGAATTATTTTTTTTCAATAAATTCGTATTTCGAGACTATGGTCGAAGTGGCATTTATTCCAATATTTTCCTTTAGAAATTAGCATTGACAAATAATTTAGATCCCGCAATCCGCACGGGTGTTTTCTATGAATAACAATTAGTTAGTATTCGGTATTCAACAGCTCTATTGATATATTGGGGATAAATCTAGAAAACACCTCAAAAATTATGCAAAATTTTCCTAAATTATCCTTTTCTCGAAATCAGTTGCATTTACTGCATAAAAAAATATCTGAAGGGTCTAGACAAGTACTGACGTGCAAGTTATGAGTATCATCAACGAGCCCGTTCAAACTAGGGCTGGGACTTTTTTGGTTTTTTGTATTCGAATATTCATTCGAAAATTTATTCGAATATTCGTATAATTCATTCAAACCCATGAACTATTCAATGAATAGTTTTTATTCATGAATATTCAATGAATACTCCTTATTCATGAATATTCAATGAATGGTTTTTATTCATGAATATTCAATGAATAGTTGACTATTCAATGAATGCTTGACTATTCACTACTATATCGACTTTATAACCTTCATATACCCTATATCATGTGTTGAGTCTTCATTGTTCAGATGTCTGAAGTTTAACGAAAGATCGAAACTGCAGTAACGAAATATACATTACACAATAAGAAATATCCAAGAATTTGTTCGTAGTGAATCAGATGAACTTGTTCCTGAATAATCAGCTTAATGATTTTTCAAACCTCAAATCGTAGTTTTACGAAGGATGGATTACTCCACTATCTACTAATCAGCAGTTCTGAATAAATTAATATTTATGAATAGTACCAATATTCATGGATATATGCACATCCAACTATTCACTGGATATTAATATATTCAACTATTCAGTAAATATTCTACTATTCATGAATAAAAACTACTCAGTGAATAGTCAACTATTCACTGAATAGTCAACCATTCATGAATAAAAAGTATTCATTGAGTATTCATGAATAAAAACTATTCATTGAGTTTACATGAATAGAAAGTGTTCATTGAGTATTCATGAATAAAAACTATTCATTGATTATTCAACTATTCAGTGAATATTCATGAATAATGCAAAACCAAATTATTCGAATAATTATTCAATAAACATTCGAATATTCAAATCATTCATTCATGATTCCCAGCCCTAGTTCAAACCATGAAATTCTGCATGACCCTTCAAGTTGTCATTTGTCAATCAAGAACTAGATTTCGATTCGATCCGACCTATATTTTCCGAATTATGTAAAGAATGCAATTTGGGAAGAATGAAATTTAGTGGATAAAGCAAATTTTACTCATTCAAGAATTGGAATTTCGGTATTTTTCTGCAATTACCAGTATTCGATTTGATCGCCTGAGTTCATATTGAGGAAAATAAGAATTTAAAAAATCGTTGAAAGGCTCCAGTCGTTAGGTTTTTTCTTGGCAGGTAACCGAGGCTGGCTGAACTGAAGATGAATTCAACATCGTTTTCTTCCTTAGTGGGTTCAATCAAGTCATTCGAGTTCCTTTTTTGCACAAAAGCCTAAAAAAGATCATAAAAACTATGCATCTGTTTTCCATCCATCGAAAGAATATTTGAGTTCGAAGAAGTTTAGAACGCCTCTCAATTGTGAGCAACATTCGTCAATTAGGTTGAATCAGTTGCTGTTTCTCTGCTTAGTTTCACATCATACCGTTCGTTTCTCTCCAAGAAAATAATTTTTTGCTAGAATAACAAAATTCGAGATGCGATCGCGTACATTACTTTTTACGGATATCTCAGAAAATATGAATTTTAAGGAACTGGTGATATTTCCAGACCTACATTATTTTTCAACGTAGATTCCATCACGGCTATAAAAATGAGGTTCTAATTCGAAAAAAAAAAATACTTTTTTCGTTTCCGAATTGCCAACTTTGACAACACTTCAAGACTTCCTTTATCATGATTTTTGAATCTGGGTATTGTGACAAAAGCATTATTCTTACATCTCACAGAAACTCAAAACAACGTTTTTCCAATGAGAAAACTCAGACATATGTTTCAAAAATTCGACATTGGAACAATTCCCTAACGAACGATATTCGTGGGACAACCGGTATAATGCGAGGTTTACACACTATAGTCTTTTGGTTTGAAAAAAAATCTAACGAGAAACGTAATTTCCGAAAGAAACAACTAGATATTTGTCGGGTATGTTTTGAGCGTGATGACTTATTCATGAAAGGTAAAATCCATTCAATACTTCTGGCGATACATTCCTTCGGAATTTATTTTTCGCAATATCTCTAGAAATATCTATGAATAGAATTCGCCATTTTGCAGTTTGAGTAGTGCCAAATATTTTTCGTCCTGATTTACATTACAGAAGAGCGTTCTCCGATAAACATGAATCATATAGATCCTTAGTAACTTTCTCCTTATAAAGATTTATTCTCACTATACGTTCCATGGATGCATGCACACTATACGTTTCGTAAACGTTCTATCAAAATTACATTTTTGCCTACTAAAATTCGACTTAAATCATACGGAGGGGATACTGGAAGGTTACGGAACGTATAGTGAGAATCAACTTTATTCATATGGAAATTGAAAAGTTTTCCCACGTCTCTGGGAATAATATACGACTGCATTATTGATTTTTCAACAACCGGTTCCACTCAGTCTTGATCGATCTTTGACTGGGTAATGAAAGCCTGGCATAATTTCCGCAACATAAAACGACGCAAAATACCAAATAACATGAATTGTAAGTGTTGATATGTTTTCTGAATGGAAAAACGGACGGACAGAATTAAATTTGACCACCGATTCGTCTTCAGGGGGTTCAACCTAATAGTTTACGACCATTTTTGGCTTAAATTCGAAATTTAAAGACATCGTAAGGAAATTATGTTCCCTAGAGTAAGCGCGTAAAAAGATAAACAATATTTTAATGTGTCATTGTTTGCAGTGTTGAATTTTTTCATTTTGTTTGTTTCAGATATATTCATATTAACTGGCAAATGTATGTTATGGGCAACTGAAGAAGACTTTAGAAAAATTTCAAAAAGCACTGCCGTGAAGGCAGCAACTTTTGCGCGCATGTTCAATGTAGATGACCGCTTCAGCAACGAATTTGAACATGCACGCAAAGCTGCTGCCTTCACGGCAGTGCTTTTTGAAATTTTTTACTGTTAAATTACTGGATTGGAAATCCAGTACTTCATCGAAAATAACAGTTCGAAGTTTCATACAGAATTTAATGAGGATGATATGATAAGAAAATCATGAAAATTTTTTTTTCAAATTGTTCTAATGACACGATTATCACGAAATTTCGCATGAAGTTGTCTTTCAGCATCTCAAAACTAGCTGTGAAGTTTTATCAGGACTGAATCAGTATCTCTCGAGTTATACCGAAAAAATCAACGATATCGAGAAGAAAACCTCGAAATTTGACATATTTTTTCCCGATATCTCCAAAACTTATGACTGAATGAGTGGAATTTTTTTTTGGATATGATGATTGGTTTCCGAAAAACAAAATTGTTGGAAAAAAATTTCGAAAATTTTTTTTTTTAAATTTACTGACGATATGATCCTGACGGAATTTGGCTCAAAGTTGCGCGTCGTTATACTCCACCTAACTGCCAAGTTTGAATCTAATCGCTCAAGTAGTTTCTGAAATAAAAAATAAATAACTTCAAAACTTCAAGTGCCTATAACTCCGAAACTATTCGACCGATTTGGCCCATTAACGAACTCAACCGCGGCATTCTGATGCGCAATTTATCCTGAAAGTTTCAAGTTGCTAGCTTGCTTCTGTCGACAGTTATCGTGTCTACGGACGGACGGCCGGCCGGCCGGACAGAATCGATTTTGACACCGGATTCGTCATCAGTGTGCCCAACCTAGTCAATTGAGACCATTTTCAGCTCAATCATCTAAAATTACAGACATTTGGACAAAACGATAGCACGCTGTTCCCCTAGAACATGAGCGCAAAAAGGTTGAAACTGGTCGGCATTTTTTGAAGAATTAAGTCTTTGATTTCAACCCTGTGCTTTCACTTCTCAAGAAAATTATTCATCATAATTCACACATGTTGAAGAGAACCAAATTCCGACACTCCCCATATGGCATTCCGTATTCTGCACGATGGTTTCCTGTATTCGATAGCTACAAACAGAAATACTGATGTACCACAATCGAGTCTACTGATAGAAATTTCCATTTCGGCTTCCCTATTGATCAACTAACTTGATTATTACCTTTGTCTGGTTCAGTGCTTGATACTAATTAACGTGAGCAAATTGTGGTGCATACATAAGCATCAAGGATTGATTCGATTCCTATCCATTTGGAAAATAGTCAATGAACCACTGAAAAATAATTTGAACTGATCGACTGATTGGGTGATTCCAGTTATTTGCAATAAACAGGGTGATTCTGAACATTGTAAATTGATTTCAACCATAGGTTTTCCTCATCAATATTTTCATTTACCATTTTTGCAGATTAAGCTCGGGTAAAGAGATGCAGGATGTCGAAATTTACGGAAAAACAATTTTTCCTTGCATAGTTGACGCGGTCATTCACATATTTTTCAATGATCATTTTTATCTTACTTCAAACGGTTTTCTAGTATGAACTGATTGATTGAATTGATAACGAAGTTTTGAGTAGCGATCTGTGGACCAGACTATCGAAGAAACTGATGACATCGATGTGTTCACACTGATTCAGTGATTTCATATGAAGAGTAGCAAAAAATGTAAGCGTACACAGGGGAAAAACATCTCTCAGATCGAACATAAACATATTCTCGACTTAAATAATCTTCCCCGAACAATAATAATTTCAAATTGAACAATATACTTCTATTCTCAACTCATTCCGTTGTTTGCCTGTTTATATGAATTTTCTTGAATCGAATTTAGTTGAACCAAAACATACGTTCTTTTCACTTTAGAAAGCCATTTCAGCTAATCATAGTTCTCTTGGATCAAAAATATCATTTCTTATGTAGGATTTCAATTTCTTCTACACAGAAGCTGATTTCCTACTTGTACATATTGTAGATTTATGTAGTTAATTTTGTGCGTGTGAGATGCCCTTTATGGAGAGTAGGACGAACAAAGGCTATCTGGGATGTCGGCACTCTGACGGCACATGTGGTCATAAGGGCAGATTTTAGAGGACATAGACGCCAACAAGTCGAGAGGTTTCTGGGAACATCCTGTCCCTTACACGTAAGATGATATAGGTTGTTGGATACAATCGTGTTGACGATTTATCTTAGTCAACAAGGGAGGTCTCGAATAATTTCAGAAAACGTGTAAGGGAAGTAATAAATTAACAATTCGATTTATTGAGTTCTTGAAAATCTTCCCTGGGGGTCGAATGAGTCCCAGCTGATCGGTCTAACTTCATCCCCAGTAAGTCAGATCTGTGAGAGGTCTGTCCAATCAGACGCAGGTGGAAGGGGATGAAGATTCGGGGTGTACGCCCTCGATTTAAGTAAGAGTGGGGAGAAATCGATGTAGTACACCGGGGAGAAGTTTTAAGACAGTTCCTGTCGAAGTTTGAGTGGGGAGAGTTCCCGTCGGAGTTTAAAACGCACAGTTCCCGTCGAGTTGAAAGAAGGAAAACAGTTCCCGTTGAGGTTTGAGACGAAAGAGTTCCTATCGGAGTTTAAGACGAAAGAGTTCCCGTCGGGGTTTACAAGAGACAGTTAAAGTTAGACGTAGAGGTATCGAGACGCGAAACTTAGACGAAAGACTCACAATTAAAGTCAAAATTTTAGACGCGTTTCTGAACGAGTTTTCGAACAACAGCAATTGGCTTTTTTCCTTGTTAATCTGCTCAGTTGTATAAAGTGTATAAAGTCGGTGTAAATAGATTAAATAGCCAAAAACGAGTGTTTTATTTACCCACCACATACAAGAAGAGAGACGAAGAGATATTTTAGGAGTTTAAAGTCAATCAAACCCCTAGACGATTGATAAAAATCCTACAATTATTTAATGTGTTCTGATGTCGAAAGCACATACACGTGACCCTCTTGACCAATACGCGGTATAAGCGCTGAAGACACGTATGGAATGTAGAATGTAGAATCGCCATAGTGAATAGTGAACAAATGCGTTTGTGTTTTTGATGGTGCATTGTGAATTTGGTGTAAATGGAAACTACTTATCAACATCAAGGGAGTTTTTCGGGAACGGAGTTTCGAAAGTCAAGAAGAAAAGGTTTGAATTGAAATATGTGGGTACATACAACTCTGTTATGCACAAACATTGTCACACGTATACCTACATTCGTGAACTCCAGACTACACAATTTTATTTTAGATTGGAGGTCAAGAGTAAACATAGTAACAAGCAAATTGTTTCAAAAGTCTTCTGCTCTTTGATTTTCGAAACCCTGTTCCAAAAAACTCTCTTGTAAGAAGGAGATCCTCTATTATGCACCTCATTCATGATTGATATCATCAAAGATGATTATGAAAGGCTTCTCAAGATACCATACATTTTTAGTATTCGAGAGCCGCTAATTGCAGCAAACATATTATATTCTCTTGGTGAAAGAAATGGAAATCTTCTAGAAAAATATTTCAAATACAAAAATGAGAAATCTTACATTCGTATCAAAGCTATAGTATTTCCGAATGAAAATATGCAACATATATTGCAAACATATCCAGTAATTGTTGTTAGATTACTCATTTGGACCAAACGTGATTCCGCTTGAATGAAGAGTATCATTGTTCACATGGGTCAAGAGTATTTCGTCGAAAAATCAAACTGACATTTGGTTGGACCTATTCAAGAATACCATTCTCTTGTACGAATGCGGTTACAAATTGATTTAAGAGAACCTTTTTCTCTGTCTAACGTCTAGCGAATTATTGACTGGTTTCGTAAAAACTCACTTGGAGGAAACTGAAATAATTGAGTTTCGAAACAGTGTATTTAAGGTATTTCTTGTCTACTGGTGGTGAATTTTGCGGATAATTCTAGAAGAGAGAGGTTGAAAAACAATTTTTTCTATTCAGATGATATTTTTGCGAAATTATATTATATTAAGATGTCCCATATATTTCTTTGGTTTCTGAAAGGATATATAACTATCATTATTATTAGATAGATACAAGTATAGAACGTTCGTCTGGAGTACAAAATGTCTTGCGTTAATATTCTTCCATTTTGACGTTCAATACAATTATCACGTGAAATTCAATTAAATCGCCAGAGATTAAATAGATCTCGATTGAATCATTATTCTCGAAAATATTGGCGAATGAAGATAAGCGCTACTCCCTCTGGTGGCTATCCGAGTAACCCGAGGTACAGACATTATCATTGACAAGTTAAATGAAATGTTAAGAAAATGAGAAAGTTTATGCATTTTTCTTGGCGTTTGTGTGATTTTTCTAGTGCTTCTACTGACGAAAAGCAAACTCAAATGTCCCTTCCCATAGATTTCCACAGCCCGGTGAAAAATTTCGAGTTAGAGTGAAAGAAACTTCCTTTAACAAGTCGATCCTGAAAGTGTCGAAGAATCGATAAAAACCAACAAACAAGATTTATGAGAGTCTGTTACCTTGATTTTACAGACTCCACTGAGTTTGAATTCTCGAAACACTTTAAATTGAGGCATCTGGACGAAATGATAGCACCTTGAAATAAATGTGCTCAAATAATGATCCGAACAAAAAAAACATAATGAACACAAAGAAAAATAGTTTCTACTATCGAACACGAGAAAAAACTTCATCGGGTTCCACCATCGTGAGGAAGTTGAAGCATTTCTATTCCATTTCGGGCATCTAGAATATCCTGGCGCTTCATTTGTTCCGTGGCATATTCATCCGATCCGAAACTTGTTTGGATGTTCCAGAGATGAAATGGTCTGAAAATACGCAAACACATAAACAGAACCTTTCAACCTGTCACAAAACTTTCAGGAAATTGCCGTTTCAGATTACATTCGATTCGCTCACGCGAGAAAAGTTATCCAGAAGGACGCCAATTCGCGAGACGCGAACTAGCGATAACAAAAAAAATCCTTTACAATCAGACGATCTCGAACTAACAACGTAATCATGAGAAATTAATTAACATGGTGCGAACTTCATATTCGAGAGTTCAGACAGAGGCATAATGATAAGGAATGAAGGTAACTGCATCTTGCGAATCCTAATTTCAAGTGCAGAATCCTCTGATCAATGTGCATAACGTTCATCTTATTGTCCTTCAAGGTCGCTGCATCTGCGATATAGCGGTTTACAACATCCGTCGAGACTTATTGGAAACATTCGGTTCATGTGGTTTTCCCACAACACGGTGTAGATGTTTCCGTTGATTGGATCATATAATATGTTAACATTATTTCTAAATAATTTGTCGAAATCCTACAGGTGATTGCCACAACACTCAATTTCATTCGAACGAGATCGATATTTTTTGTAACAATATTGCCTAGTGAATGGCATTGAAACGATAGACATATACAGAAGAAACATCACAGCTTTAAGAAATCAGAAATCGAGGATACTCAAAAAACAAGAAGAAAAGAAACCCAGAAACAAATATTTCCAATAGCAAGTCATATACTTATGTTCAGCTAATTGAAATCATAGAATGCATGAGCTGACTTCTCCGGTTGCCCTTTTTGAATCTATTTACTCCATTTTGTGTTCCATAATTGAGACTTCGCATGGATGAAGGGAATCATTCTTCTCTTTTAGAATATGACATTTGTTGAATCTGTGTCGCTACTGTGGACCCTACTTGCCTGAATTCGTTTTAATAGAAGGAATGGAATTCGAAATTCCCATGTGAATTCAGAAAATTTCAATTTGACTGAAATACTTTCGATATATTAAATATCCAAAAATAATAGTCCTGAAGATATTCAATTGATTGTCTGACAAGGGAGTCAGGTGATGTCTACGAAAAGATTCGTTGAATTTTGTTGATCGTTCTAATTGTTTCCGAAATATACAAATGGTATAAATATATACCATAAAACGCAGGGGCAACTTCTTTGAATAGAAATTTTTCATTCGATTTGCAGCAGTTCGGTTTCAAGTTATTGAAAAGAAAATATTTTGAATTCTGGAGAAAAATGCAAGCTCTCAAAGTATCCTTCGATCGATATTAATGATAATATGTTCATTCTCGATTAGCAAAAGTCATAAAACTTTCAAATAGTTACGTCACACCTTATCAAAAATTTCAAAGCAATCTCACGGAGTATAAACTTGTTCTGAAATATCCACGTCGTTGTTTTCATTTAAATCCTTATATTACTCTACATATGATTTTTTTTTCAGTAATCCATAAATTGAAATTTTCAGAGTACCTGACTACCAAGAAAAAAATTTTCAAGACATTCTTGAATCAAAATTTCCTGTTTTTTTTCAAGGAAAGAGAACTGATGTTGTGGCTTTCACTATATCAGATACTTCATCACAAATATATTATGCAGCAATAAATATATCTTTCTTTTGCCAAAGGTTCTGTCTTAATTATAGTTTGTTTTTTCATTCTTGAACCATGGATGATGAAAATGATTTTTGCATATTGTTTTCCTTCTGTTTTTAAAAATTTTACTTTGAGAGAACATCTTTCAGGGATTCCTGAAGGAGCTGAATAATTATTTTGAAATGATTTTCTTGACTTTGGAATCAGAAATATTAATAACTCATGGAAACTAAAGGTTCTACGCAACAGAGTTGACCCTATTAATAGAGCAATTTAAGTAACTGTTTGTGAGGAGCCAATTGAGAGATTGCTTCGAGTTGACGTTTTAAGGTTGCAAAATGGCGCTTGCGGTATATTACTCAGATCTTTTTATAGTTTGTTGAACTCACGAAAATCTCTATTTTACAATTAATTTCAAACAGATACCCCCAGGAAACAATTATAAAATTGATATGATATATTATTCAGTTACAGAAAATATTGGAAATAGAAATAATAAATTGAATGAATAAAACCATTTTTCATACTCGATTCATATTTGGTAAAATCTCAATAGTTTTAATGGAAACAGATATATTTTTATCATTGAATATATATTAAAACAACTCGCCTCCACGGGTTCAGCGGAAATTTAAACATTTAATTTCAGAGGGTGAACCAATATGAAATATATTTGTTATGTATTGTTGGATAAACGATCAATCACATGATACAATGAAATTGAAAATCCTCTACCCAAAATGCTGCAAAATGGAGAATGTTACATGATCAATAATGGGGATTTTGTGTGATCGATTTTTATCTGCCAGAACATCTGGTCGTCGAAGATTCGAACATAGGAACTTGAACTTCCAGGCTAGATTTCAAGAGTAGATCATCATCGATTCCGTGAATGTATGATATATCTTGTCTTCTGGCTCCGAATATATAATATTAATATTAGTCAATGGGTTAAAGTTGAATACATTTCATAAACTCACTTTGAACACAAACGACTGTAAAGCCGTAACTACATGGAAAAGTATAAAAATTAAAAAAATAAATACTGAATGACATATTATAAGAAGAATAAGTTACTGAATCATTTCATCGTCTACCCAACGAAACTTTCTTTGAATCATTGACCAGATCAACCAAAATAGCAACCGCCACCGAAGAAAACAAGCGATTCCAACAGTAAAATACTCTATTGAATGTGAAATTCTCTGTTTGAGTTCATCTTGAAGATTCCTCTTGTTATCTTGTTTCGATTGCCGCGAAAATCAGCTTAGTGCCGCGGCTGAAGAGCATACCCAGGTTAGAATTGAAGAGACCGAAGTACTATGAGATCACCAGGAAGCTGGGAACTCAGAGAGATTCAGCCGAGGAAGTTCTTCATAGCTGGGTCGCTCTATAGCATCGCGCTCGATAGGACACTCAACGGCTCTAATTCCTTCGATTCCAAAAAGAGTACCTTGAACTAAACTGAAAAACTTTATTCATTCATTCATTTTCACATCAGTCTGAGGGTTAATGACACATCTTCCATGAATTGTTTGATTCAGATTGAAATTTTACATGACGTAGATCTAGGCTAGTTGAGTATGTAATCGAGTGTCTTTCTGACCTACCTGGGTACACCAGATACTGCGCATACACAGAAGTTTTTGGGAAACAATTAAAATTCGAATATTTTAGTTCCATAGAGGTGAAGAATAAATTGGGAAGACCCTTATGAAGGAGGAAACAATGAACAAGATCACCCCGAACTATTTTTTCTCAGGAGACAAAGACGAGTGTTGGATTCAGAACCGAAAAAAATCAATGCGACAATTTACTAACAACAGAGTTGACCAAATATGAAAACTACCTTGATGTTTTCACTTCACGGCAACAAAATTGTAGAATGGTAATGTTTTGCTCTGAATCGAACACTTATTTTTTCTCCTGAAAAACGCAACTTCGGTGTTATTTTGATCAATATTACACATTATTACCTTCACCAAAATGCTCTTCCTCACTGATTGTTTTACTCTTAGGAAATTGAATTATCCAATTATTCTTGTTTTTTCGAACATCTCTTCGCAACTTCTTTGTATGCGCAGTATCTCGTGTAGCTAGGTATATCATTTTACTCCTTCAACAAATACTTCTGTTCCATCCTCCTCATCCCTTGGCTAGGTAAGAAATTGGGGCAAAAAGCCAATGATCATTCTGTCGATTACTGACGGGAATCATATGGTTTCTCATCAATATTTCATAAATTAATTACTCTTCACTGGAATTTGGTTTTTCAGATTTTATTACTATGTCTCCTCCAAAGTTTTGCCAGGCCTTAGCCTCCGGAAATATCTGTGACAAATTCAGTTCAAAAGACATCACAAATGAAGAGTATGTACTTTCATTAATTTCTCATGGAGAGTGCTTCCGCTGTTTCAGAAGCAAATTATACTTATACCATAGTTTCTGAACTGTAACTATTTCAGTTAGGTAAAATCACCGGCGCATTCGCCATTTTACGCCTTTCAGAAACTTCATTTCATACTTGTGATTCTGCTGTCTAGAAGATCAAGACGAAGAAGGGAAACATTGAAATTATGTGTCAGCAGGATCGGGAAAATTGACAGACATTCAATATTCGTTCATTCATTGATAAAAAAATCCTATTGAATCTACGTTCCATACCAGATTTATTTTGGAGAATTTAGTATACCTGATTATGATACCTGAATAACTTCATCCTTTCGCAGCGGAACGTTGAGGAGTTTGAGGCGGAAACTTTATTCAATCCCCTCATTTAAAGGGCTGTACCTATCTAGGAGTGCATTTTGTGAACAATGTTGATGATGATATTCTGCAATATTTTCGAATGTAGAATTTCTTGTTCGAATAAAATTCCATTCCCTGATTCCGTGACATCTTGAAGTTAACGAAAGACACTAAATTTGTGCAAGATTCAGTAGAATGATCTGTACTCTCATTACCGGATAATAAATATTTTAATCATCAAACATTTCAAAGATATTCATATCTCATCAGGCCGTATCATATTTCCAGTGAAAGGACCTGACACAGCTTTAAATCTAACGAATAATTCAAACCGATAAACTAGATGATGTGTAATTATTTATCCTTCTATGGGATTTCGTTCAATTAACGTAAAACAAAACGATGCAGATACAATACTTACTGCCTTCTACATACGACGTCAGTCAGGTGTTAGTATTTCATGATGAATTGATGAAGGTCATTAATTGATCTTTTTTGAAGATATCCCTTAGCGGATCCATCAATTGCGATGTAAGTGCGAAAAACCTCGTGAAAGATATCGACTTCAGAAAAATTTTCTAGAGTTGAAAAATGGAGCCGAGAAACATATTCGACATCGTCTCGCAACTTTCCTTTGAAGAAAATGAAATGAAAGCAGAGCAAAAGTATACACAGAACAAATTGACACTCTATTAAGTTGAGAGGAGAAGAAGGAAATGAAGGATACTAGAAAGTTGCCTCAATATCTATTTCATAACACGAGATCACTTGGAGTGTGGGACATTCTATCGGTGCAGCTGAAGTCTGACGACTTTCGAATGAGAAAACTGATTCTGTGTTAATCATATCATCAGTATAAACAACAACCTAGAGTAATATCGAATTTTTATCATCCACAATGAATGCGTGAAATACGCTACGGTACGCCACTGGACTAATGGCGTTGTTGCACATCCTCAAACTTTTCCCTAAATGTCCACCAGCCCCGATAAAAATCCGTGCACGGAAATTGTCGTTCTCACCGCTAACAAATGAAGGATAAGCAGAGTAAATTCTCATTTCCCGATGAAATTATTACACACCCTGATTTTCCTGTCCGTGATCACGTGTTCCCGGTTGGAGTCGGAGGTATACCTGTGAGCCGGCGTAGAGTAATGATCCCCATTTTTCCGGGGTTTCCCGGAGAAATAATGGGGACGGCGTAATAACCATAATGATTATTTTCCTTGGCGCGTATATATCTTCTTAGCCATTGTGTTAAGTTTATTATAGCCTACATTTGTAATTGAAACAACGCGTCATCTCACAAGGCTGCGTATAACGAAAACCATTATTCTCTCAAATCGTATAATTTACAAAAACTGTCCCCTTCGGATTGTATAAATTGCTAGGGGTTACCGGAAATGTCATTGTTACATGTCACACGTTTTTCACTTTATTCCCGATATTTTATTAGATTTCTAGTTCGAAATGAACAATTATGGATCTATGGGAGATGATTCCCCAATAAAGGGGCCTGTAGCGTTCTTCGTTTATCTGAGGATCTGAAAATCATCGCTTGGAGGACTGAACCTGGTCGAAAGACCCTCTCGGTCATGAGCAAATGTAGGTAATATTATTTACTGCTTCCTTCTGGTTTTCTGTCCCTCTTTCTGTTTCAGATATTATGTCAAGATATTTTGTCGAAATGAATTCAAGATGACGAAAAAATTATTTTCAAATGAAAAAGATGCCATCCATCTTCTATAAACAAATTACTACACTTATGCGGGGAGACAGAATTTTTCCTGAGGTTTTTATCTGTGCTCTTGTATCATACGCAAATATGTATGGTACCCCGTTTACATTTCCTCTGCTAACACTGTGATATATCTTAGAATTGTAATGCTCGTTCTCAAAAGAATATATATATATATCTAGTTTTATCACTCTTTTTATTGGTTCAATTTTTGCGTTGATTCAGGAACGATACGGAAATGTTTTGATGCAGTAAAGAGGTGTGTTCGCCCTTGTTATTTGCGATGCCTACGAGAGTCTCTTTTTCGAAAACGAGACGAGAACGCGAATTCTTCCTTTGAGCAGAGACAAGAATTTAGACTCGTACGAGAGTCTCGCAGGGTATCACATCATATTGATCGAAGATACTTATGATTTTATTTTTATTAGCTGAAAGTGGATGGGACGATTTCATATTCTATAGAATTAAAATTGAATGAATCAATAGTATTTATGAATCGATGAGATCTTCAAATTGAATCATGAGCGGTTACACAACATTTTCATTGCCCATCAAGGGTTTCATTGGCAATCAACAATAATCTATGCCTGATTGCAGTTTATATTCATTCCAGCCATCGAGTTCGAACTGAAATCAACTTGATCGGCCTCTAAAACTTTTGTGTTTTGCAGAATTGGCAATCATACACCATTATTCTACAGATAAAGGAAAGCCCCTTGAAGCAGGTACTAAAGCTGATTGTGTATTTTAAAAAGTTTTCGTTGGTTCGGTTTTGCTAGAAACATTTATTTCAATTTGTGCGACAAGGTAACCAGAGTGAGATACTCGAGAAAAAAACAATCTATGTCTCATTTTTTTCCAATTAAAAATAGGTCTTGAATGACGGAAAAACTGAAAGTGAATTATCGTTTGATAGCATTCTCTTATCAGAACAGAAACACGAAAAATTTGATTTATATGCAAATTTTATCCACATGAATTTCATATATATTTGTGGAAATTGAGGAGCATAGTGCTGAGACCGATTTAACTAATAAACCGAATTAATTAATGAACAAAAATGTCTCTTCAAATAACATACATCCGCTAGTAATTTTTTCTGAGATACTGAGTGTCATACTCGAATGATTATTCTGTTTTTTTGTGAAAATATTGACTATTGATCCCTAACAAGCTGTTTTAATATTGAATTTTTTGAAGGTACTGTCATGAGTGCTGGGGAACAGCGTGCTAAGATTTTGTCCGAATATATGTAATTTTCGATTTCGTTCCCGCACTACTTTTTACAAGATTTGGACAAACCAAATATGAGTTTACTTCCAATACTCCGATACTTGTGCATCTTTTAACGAGAACACTTCTTGTATGTGAACTATGCGGAAGTAATCGGAATAGATTTCATCCAACTCCCATGAAAACTAACACATTCTCAAACACAACACTCCACGAGATAATCCTATAAACCTCGAAATGATTGTATAGCCTGAAATTTTCCATATGGTCACGTCAAAACAAGAAAAAAGGAATGAGGGGGATTCTGCTCATTAATGAATTGGACAAACTAGTTTCAGCCTCAAAACTACCAAAGAAATTTAAAACATCCCAGTCTTTTTCTAAAGAATTATTGTGCATAATACGCCTAAAAGCAGATCGTGAAATCCATCACTTGCAAAGGAAAGCTCAAGGACAATAGATACTAGTGAGTAGGTTTGCAGCTAATTCACGAGGTACGAATTCATTAACAGACTCATCTTAATTATTTCACCCAATATTTTCACAATTATGGATTCGATATCAAAGTGATATTATGGAATATTCAATCAACAGCAAATCCCAGTGTAAACAATTAATATTTTATTAAATGGAAAAACAGCGCATTCGATTTCCGGAATATAAATGAACATGATTATAAAACATTCAATAATTTTGTAATGACCAGTTGTTGATGAAGGGACAAAATTATTTCCTGTAGGTAATTCGGATATTTGTAATCAATGGCCACTATGGCATGAATCACAAAAACTGGATATCAGAGAAGAAAAATGTTGCTGCTACCAAGGAGTACCACAAATTTCATTACGAAGCGACTAATACCACATAATTAGGATCTCTTGCATGTAACACGAATTATCATATTTTTATGTTTTTCTCATTCTATATCGATACAAAATCATAATATATGCTATCACACACTTCAACAATTCGCGAATTCTGAATAATTCGGTATTAAAATGGCCAAATCGGGACTCAAGGTCGAAGCGGGAGAAACGCGTCAGATCGCCTCTACGTCACTCGTTATTGTATGATTCGAGAGAAAACTACAGGAGAAGAGACAGTTAGTGGATGCATTTCCATACGTCACAGATACCACGAAGTTTCGTCCGTTTGAAAACCGACATACGGAGCCAAATTTAAAAGAGCATTTTCTCGTTAAAAATTTAAATTGTTTATGGCGGTTTAAGTTTTTCAGTGGTATTACCGATAGAATTTGATTACAATGATAAAAAAAATCCATGCAAGAGATCTATTGAAAAACGTGGCATTCTAGCTGGATGAGGTATATCTTGTTGAATTCTACATACAGATAAACTTTCCATGAGGTTTGTTTAAAAAACCGAACAAACATTCAACAAGTCAAGAGTTGAAAATGAAACTTACCTCAGGTTCGTTAATCAGCTTTTCATGGTGTTCGTCATTGGCATCTAGCGATCTTTTGTGCACATGGATGTGCTCGAACAGGTAGAAACCCTTGAGGCTGCCAACCTGCAATTGGAAATAAAACTATAATTTTTTATCCCTTAATAACTACTCTTTGAAATTAGAAGCTTAAAACATTCAGAAGGAATTCTGTCAACATAATAACCATTTTCGAAGCAGCTCATGATAGCGATTCTATGAAACCTGAAAAGTACAGCTATTTTTAGTTATTTCCTGGAAGTCATAAATGGCCTCTTTGTGTTGATTGTACCCTAATGAAAATGATGAGACTGTATCGTGTAGGACAAAAGAGGGGAAAGGATCATACAGAAGACCAACTGGTCAACTGAGGCGTACCGCAAAACGTCAAAATTAGAGCTTCGTGCAACTGGCTTCACGGGACAGTTTTACTATAACAGATCAAATCGCCGATCAATTTCCGGAAAAGATTGTAGACCTGTTACTATACGAACGAAATATCGCCGTATTCGAGTCATCATACTTTTATCAAACTGTCTTCAAAAGCAAAACATTGTAGTCAACTTTTGAGAGGCATGTACATTGGACTATTGGAATGTTCTGGAATTGTTTTCGTTTCATTCTTGATGTATGACTTAACTCAGAAATATGGAGATCACGAAGTTATTCCTCCTGGGTGTTTCACTTTCAATGTCACTGAGTGGTATATTATTTGCATCATTAAGGGATTACTTGAAATATTGTTTTTTGAATATTCATCATAAAAAATAGATTTTTCTGTAATAACTTTACATAATATCTCTGTAGTACCTTTAAGCGGCCTTTTGTGCTAGGGAGATTCGGGTATTTTGGGAATCGGAGATTCACCCTATTGGCTAAGAGATTCACCCTATTGGCTGTCGAAGATCACGTGATCGTCTCCGGCCGATTGGGAAGAATCTAGAATCTCCGATCACCCAAATACCCGAATCTCCTTTGCACAAAAGGTAGCTCCACATTATATATTTCGATATCTTACGATATACTTTTATTGACTTCAACGTACTACGTATGAATGACAAATTTATCGAAAAAAGAAGATGGTAAACTTATCACAATTGTTGTATGCACAAATATTCGCAATTGACAAGCGTGCCAGAGGTCCTAAATCAGCTCAGTCCGTTTGTGATCAGGTGTTAGTGGGTACACGAGGTTAGATTTTGACATATAATATAAAATAGATGCTACTGAGGATTCTACATCGAAAGATATAAGATGAAACACTGTGCCTAGTATTATTTTTGTATTGTATTTTATTATGTGACCGTTTTCTAAAGTCTTTCATTTCAATCATTCTATGTCAGTTGATAGAATAATTAAATTTGTCATTCATACTAAGTACGTTGAAGACAATGAAAGTATATCGTAACATATCAATATCCAAAGATATTATGTAAAGGTATAACAGAAAAATATGTGTTTTAATGATTGTGATAATAACCTTGGTCTGGTACATTTTATCTTAATATTTTATATATTTGTTTGTTCTATATAATAGATATACTTGCGGACTGGTTCATAGTAAGTACGTTGAAGACATGAAAGTATATCGTAACATATCAAAATCCAAAAATATTATGTAGAGGTATACAGAAAAATATGCATTTTAATGATTGTATAAATAATCTTGGTCTGGTACATTTTATTTTAATATTTTATATATTTGTTTTTTCTATATTATAGATATACTTGCGGACTGGGATGAGTCCGAACCAACAGCACTTTCCGAGTGTGAATTGGCGATGTTTACTCTTCTTCCGAGTGGCATGTTCGCAGTGGTATCCCTCAGGGATCAGTTCTCGGTCCCATTATATCCCTTCTGTATACTCCTGATCTCCCAGGTTGTTTTTTGTCGGAGTGCTCCATGTACGCGGATGACACCAAAATATATAATTTTCCCCTTCTCAACGCCACAATTTTCCAACAGGATCTCGATAGACTAGCTGTTTGGTGTTGGGAATGGTTACTTCCACTGAACTTGGATAAATGTGATGTTTTTCCGAGACTCTGACAAATCAGTTTCTAAACTTCTTTATGAGTCATGGAGTACGCTGTCCCAATATGGTGGACTGCCCTTGCTAGCGAGATCAATTCTCTGGAATCTGTCCAGAGGTGGAATACCAGAATCCCATATGGAATCGACCGACCTGATTATGAGACCCGCCTCCGACTAAATAGCCTGACTTCGTTTGCTGATAGACGCGCTAGAGGTGACTTGATATTCTCATACAAGTGTATGCACGGACTTTTTGGTTCTGAAGTAGAGGGCAATTTTCCCCAAAAACCTCAATCATCTCCGAGGTCACAATTTCAAATTAAGGAAGGAGAATTTCCGTACTGTTTCCAGACAGATGTTCCTTTTGAACAGATTCTTTTCACCCTGGAACAGTCTTCCCAGTTCGGTAGTCAATAGCTCCACCTCCAATAACTTCCAGAATGGCTTGGATAGACTAAGATGAGACGTCTTTGATTTTGGATATGCGTTGGCTGTGACTGGTGCTGATTTGTGTTACCTGTTTCTTAGAATAATTTTTTTTTATTCGCTCATTTGTTTGTCTTCACTATAGGGAAGTGTAAATTGAATTTTTTTTAAGTGAATTTATTTGAGTTTATAGGTGTTCACCTCAACTCTTATTGTATTTTTAATAATAATAATAATAATTGTAACATGGAAAAACTCTCGAAATATGACTAATCGATGTGTTCTGTCACGCTTATGATTATGCACTCGTTCAAATGTTGCAACCAAACTACTGCCAACTAAGAAAATGTTTCTAGGGAACTATCTTCGATTTGCTGTAATATTTTCAAGGGTGATGCAGACAACATTCACTTCTGTTACTGGGTTTCAGCTTTGGCCCAGTCTTTTCACAAAGGAGCTTGGCACCTTAAAAAGGAGAAGGAGACACTGGTGCCGCGAAACTATATAGGGTGCTTTGGCCTAATGTAGAGAACTTTACTCTTGACCGAACTGCTACGATTGGGAAAGAATCTTTCCGGTTTTCAGGGGACCGTTCAAGCATTCGTTATTGGGTCAACAATTAACAGTGCTGTTCCTGACCTGGCCCAAGGACTAGTCTACACAGAACACACCAGGTCTCCTAACTGGCACAAGCATTAGCTTCTGAGGGGTTCTACAGCGGAGCCTATGAGAATCGGCAACAATGTAATACACAATATCTTAGGCTCCTACAAAATATTGAGCCACAGCTCACCGCTCTTAACACAATGCAGGTTGTTCGGTAAGTCCTTCCCGAATCTGTCATTTCGTGGCTCAGCGATACTGTATAGTCCTTTATATCAAAAAATCTGACATTCTGTAACTTTTTACTTTGAAAACTTGAAATGCTAAAAAATCAAGTCGCTATTCAATGTTGTCTTTTGATAAAGATATATGTAGGAAAAAGATCATCAAAACTTTGCGAATCGTCTCGCTTGTGTTAAGAAAGATGTTCGGCATTTATGAACAAAGTCATTATTAAACCAAAGTGGCATAAATGTGGGTATTTTCTGGTGTAAATAATATTGATTATAACCTAGAAATTCAATAACCACTGCCTGTCACATCCTGTGTGAGATAGTCGTCTATTTTCAGGATGATGTTCTCCATATACTGCTAGGAGTCAACACATTTCTCAACTTGTCTAAAGGCAGAAAATATCACCTCTGAGAACGGCAAAGTACGTTGCACAGATATTTCGCATCTGGCTTACGGAATAGAATATTCTATAAGCTCCACTACAAGCATTGAAAAAGTAACGAATGCAGCTGGATGGTTTATTTTCATTCGGAATACCCTTATTTTGCGATAGTCGGATGATATAGGAATCAGTTTGAACTGGGTCGACCAAACATTGAAATTTACGTAGAATTAGAATAACAAGCGCGCTGAGGAGCAATTCCAGCGCGTTCAGGAGGATACCGGCAATGGAATAGCGATAAATATCCTTCGATTTTCAGAGGTCGAATTGCAGAGTTACATTCCGCGTTAACTGGTTCTTCCGGTTCACTCGATATGGTTCTGTTCGGATAGATCGTTTCAATTCGCCGATTCCGAGAGGGATTATTTCGTGGAATATTTCACTCGAGCGAGTGCGGTGAATCAATATGGAGGGTATTTCAGCTATCGAAGAAAATAATAAACAGCATGTTTTGTATATATTTATATTATCTACTTCATTATTATGTACTTTTTCCTAGAAACGAGAAAGCTATAACACTGCGCAGATGCTGCAATTTCCATGCTCTAATCCTTAGTCGATCTTTGCATACTGTAGCGAATTCATTAACATATCGTATATAAAAATATTTCGCTCCGCTCACAAAAATCACCCCAGATCACCAACGCCTTCTTTTCGTAAATTGCAACGAATTGAAGAGGATCCAGCCACGGAGTCCAAAAGCCAACGAAAACCCAACCGATGGGGTTAAAGGAGTCAGTGACTCGAAAAGCCCGACGCTGGTTAGGTTTACTGGGTGAGAGCCCCACAATGTTCCACAGGGCAGTATCATGATCGATACAGTCTGTGGTTCGTGCATGATGCATTCCCCCTGCTTAGACAAAAAAAAAATTCAAAAATCAAGCCACAGGAAATTCAAGAAGATTCAGCGCTCCAAGAAAATACCCAGCGCCTGAGCATCCCTTTCTGCACGATCGAACCCAGCTAGGCGTCAGCGACTCAACACTCACGGATATTTACGACCGGAATTGTTAGCTTGTGTCTTTCGTCAAAATGAATTATATTGCCTTATGAATTCACTTCTGTTTTAACTGTTGAGAGGATAATGAAACAGGCTTATCGCTTTTCATTATTGCGTGTTTGATTTCACAGGATACACGGACCCACAATACATTCATATCGACAATACTGAATTATAAAATTTCTGGTCGAATTATGTTCGTCCATTTTTCTGCATAAAACAATGGCGTATTATAGGTGTCGCTTGCAAGAGCGCCCAGACTGGTTATGCTTATTCTCAAATTCCTTGCGCAAGGCTACCAAGTAATTCTTGTCTTCAAGTCTTCGAAGAAATATATGATAGATCAAGAGAGATCCTCAAATCGACTTAGCACTTTCTGTTATACTGGGATTATTTTTCCCTGAAAGTTAAAGCACTTACTCTTTCGAATTGAGCTGAATTTGCCAATCGCATCACCGAGCAAGCAACACGTTCAAATTCTTTGGGAGCAAAAATGAGCACACTTTATATGTTGTAAAGACTCACGTTAATGAATGAAAAAGGTACTCAGGATCTGCGCAACAAAAACATATCCGAAATGAAGACGTGGAATAACCGAGGCCTCAGAACTGACCCTTGCGGAACTCCAGCCTCCACTATTCTCGTGAAGTTCCCAGTACCACCGAAAGAGGTATTAACACACAAAAATCTTCGGATCGAATCGATATAATCGCATCGTATGCCAAAGTGTTCCAACTTGTTGTAAAGGCGTTGGATTAGGTACACCATGATGATTCCCACCTCACGAATTTATCTGTGGTACTTCTCAGAATCTCAGTCCCAAAACTAAATTGTTCTAATTTCTAAGGGTAATTAGGAGGTAGGTATATGTCTGAATAATCGATTCAAAAAAGAAATCTATATTTCAATCCTGGTAGTATGATTCATTCCGATTAAAGAATGATTCTCACTATGCGTTCCGAAACCTTCCGTTCCGTTAAAATTTAGTGGGGAAAAATTGCTTGGAGACGAAGCGTCACCTGAAAGAAAAGTGCGCAAACATCAATTTATTTTCAGCTTAAAATATTTCAAGGAACGTATACTGAAAGTTAACGGAACGAATACTGGAAGTTTACGGAACGTATAGAGAGAATCAACCTTAAGAGTGGTGACTTTTGGACGCCATAGTTCGTTTTTTTCAACAAATGTTCCTGGTGCAAATGGTTGAAAAAATTGTTGCCACTTTCTTATATTCAGGAATTCTCGAGAAAATGGAAACTGAAAAGGAATGAATAATGGGAAAATAACTCACATTGCGCATTCTCACAAAATAATAGAGTACCTCCCAAAAAAAATTAAAAAAAATACTCACTGACGCCTGCAGAACGACACCCAGTTTTCTCCTATAAATGTCGAAATTTCTCCGAATTCTAAGATTTCACGCGGCTATTGACATCGTCAAAACATGTACAGGGTGATTCATTAAGGGTGGCCACCGGCCGTATCTCGGAAATCGTTCATCCTATAACTTCCGGAAAAAAATTCTAATGACAAAATCGGCTCCTAGAAAATGATTAAAAATATTTTCAAGTTCGTAATTCCCCACTAGAGGGCGCAATCTATCACTTGTTAAATATAATCTCATTTTTTACGAAATATTCTCCAGCTAACAGTGGTGAAAAATAATAAAATAAGAAAATAAGCTTCCTATTCAACAACTTTTGTTTCAGTAATTTTTCTATATTTCCTTTTTTTTAGTGATGGGATGGAAAAACTTTTCTTCCCAAAAAAAACACTCTGAGTTCTGTATGCGTGAACCGATTTTTACAAAATTTGATTTCATTCGAAGGCCATTAAAAGCAGATCACAGAAAAATATGACAACAACATACCGGGTGATCCAATTAAAAACTACAGGCTGTTTTATGTTACTTCACCCTATTTGCGCGTTTTACTGGAGAATTTCAAATGCAATGCTATGATTCTAACCGACTGAGAAGAAGCTAAGCATTATTACCTATTGACTTGTTAAAACCGCAGACAGATATCTCCGGTCATTCCGAAGATATTAACATTTTTGCAGATTTCGATAAGTGTTGATCAACCCTGTGAAATTCAGTTATTCAGAATTGAGTTATTTCATCAGCTAAACAACCAAATAAAAGAAGAAACTTATCAAAAATGTATGCCACTCACAAAACGAGCTGATCTAGATCCAGTAAGCTTTGGCGTTACTGTTTATTCTCGGTTTCTATAGCTGTAAAATTTATTTAGGTCGATTGCAAACTACTGATTTATGATGCCTCATTATTCAAACGAAGAAGCATATGCTATGCCCAATGTTTATTTTAAATGTTTAGAAAATGCAGTAGCTGAAAGGGAATACCCGATACGATATCCTGAAAGACGTCGTCATTCCAGAAAAGTATTCAAAACATTGACACGAAGAGTGCGACAAACTTGGAAGGTTCTATATATTGGAAGAAAAAATAGAAAACGTAGAAGCCGTAATGAGGATAACATCATAAATGTTTTGGCTTGTGTTTATGCTGAATCACATTCAAGCATCCGAAACTTAACGGGGCAAAGGTGCTTGAAATTTTAACGAAAAATTTTCGAATTCTTTTAGATGATATTGCTATTCAAGACAGAATAGATATGTGGTATCAACAAGATGGTTGCCCGGCGCATTATGCTGCTAATGCTAGGAAATATTAAGATACCGTCTTCTCAAAAAGGTGGATTGGACGAGGGAGTATTTTTCCAGCAAGATCACTCGACCTCACAGTACTAGATTTTATTTTTGGGGGAGAATGAAGACTTAGTTTTCCGAACACCATTATATTTATACCATATATTTCGACAGGCAGCTGAAACTTTTTCTCATACTGAAATTGTGACCAGTATCAACTAAAGAAAGACTAAATTTATGTATGGAAAAAAATGGTAGACATTTCGAATATTTGAAATGATTATGTATAAGGGTTGTTTTTTGTTCAAATATTTTCGTTGTTGCTAATTTTTGTTTCATTTTATCGTATTATTGTCATTTCATGTGTGTTTAGTATTTTGCTGCGTTGTCATGACGAATAAAGTCACTTCCTTGTTTTTTCAAGCTCGCAGGGTTGATCAACACTTCTCAAAATTTACAAAAATGTTAATATCTTCGGAGTGACCAGAGATATCTGTCTGCGGTTTTAACAAGTCAATAGGTGATAATGCTTAGCTTATTCTCAGTCGGTTAGAATCATAGCATTGCATTTGAAATTCTCCAGTAAAACGCGCAAATAGGGTGAAGTGACATAAAACAGCCCGTAGTTTTTAATTGGATCACCCGGTATATTGTTGTCATATTTTTCTGTGATTTGCTTTTAATGACCTTCGAATGAAATCAAATTACGTGAAAATCGGTTCACGCATACAGAAGTAAGAGTGTTTTATTTGTGAAGAAAAGTTTTTCCATCCCATCACTAAAAAAAAGGAAATATAGAAAAATTACTGAAACAAAAGTTGTTGAATAGGAAGAGCATTTTCTTATTTCATTATTTTTTACCACTGTTAGCTGGAGAATATTTCGCAAAAAATGAGATTATATTTTACAAGTGATGGATTGCGCCCTCTAGTGGGGAACTACAAACTTGAAAATATTTTTAGTCGTTTTCTGGGGGCCGATTTTGTCATTAGAATTTTTTTCCGGAAGTAATAGGATGAACGGTTTCCGAGATACGGCCGGTGGCCACCCTTAATGAATCACCCTGTACACCGCAATTCAGTTGAATGACCTCGAGATATTAAACAGGTTTAATGAAACTTGAATGTGGCTGTGTTGCCTAGTAGTAATTCAACACCACGTGGTATTGTTTGCTCTTAAATCGTTAGAACGTACATTCATGCATAAACCACCACTGTCATACTAAATATTCTGGGTAAGGAGTTTTCATGCAGTATCGATTAATATTTGACAAGAGACTGAGGGCAGGAATAAATCATCATTCGCAATATGAATCCATATTTCGGCTTGAACAGGTTTCATAAGCGATAGAAGTCCCACAAATATCAAACGACGAGAACATTTTCTTCAGGATTATAACTTCCACTGAATATTTCACACTCGGCATTCTTCAATATTCGGGGAAAGAAATTCTATTTCTGACCTTCGTCAATGGGAAACATTCGATCCCGAGGGATATCCAAGGTTACGGTCATGAGAAAGACGGGAGAAAAACTTTGACTCGTAAGGAAATTTCTGTAGGATACATCTCTACAGAAAACACTCCGATTGGTATGATTTGAATTTATGGTGGATATTTGCAATGAAAACTTTCGAGCGATTATTTTGTTCATCCAGAAACTATTTGAACTCTTAATACTTGCGCTGGAAAATCTTGCTACCTGCCTAGCCATTCTTAGAATGTGTTTCGCTGAATGCAAGGGTTTCAGAGGTCAGCAGGTTTTCGTAAAATTAGATTATCGGAAAATCTTATAACACATATTTATTCACTCGAATACGTTGTGACTACTGTTCTGAAATAGCTTCAAAATGTGATAAACAGAGTATACGACCGTATTTTAGTCCACATGTCCAATATTTTACTGAATTCGTTCGACACCACCAATGTACAAAAAGGGTTTGAAGCGTTAATGATTGTTAAAATGGAATTGATTTTTATGCCTTTGAAACGGGAAATTGAATTCTACAAAAAGTCGAATTCATGAATGCATTGAATACGCTCTATTATCGCTCAGATATATCCATTTTGCAGGTTTTTTTCTGGGTTTTAACTCCCAATATCTGAAACAGAACTATTGAAAATTGAATGAAATAGTTTTCTTCATGAAAAAAACCCTTGTGGATTGGGGATTCAAACTATTTGTCAAGGACAGTTTCTTGGAAAACAGATTGCCTAATGAACAATACAGGAAAAATACAAACGATGAACAAAGCGAATTGTGACGTTACAGAGTTCAAATCTGACTCTTTCATCAGAGAAAATTTCAAGAATTATTTTCTTTCGATTCGAGACCTTTGTCGAATGGATATTTTTTAGAAAACAAGTTACGCAGTACTTGGTTTGAAAGTTTTCTAATTATACAGGACAATGAGCAAAATTACTCTGTCCATTCAACAATATGCAAGAGGACTCTTTGAAAAAAAACCTGAAAAATGATGCAAATCCTCCCAAAATAGGCCTAAATAGGTTCAGATATATTCATTCGAACTTCCAACAATATAAACCTCGTGTGGATATAGTCATTGGAAAAATCGAAAAGAATGATTATTATCAGAAACATTTTGTTGAATTTTTTTTACTGGAACTTTTGATAATATTTCAACTATATATATAATTATTCTTTTGAGATGAGCATTACATTTTTTTTTTATATCAAACAATTTGTGTCATAACAGTATTAGCAGAGGAAATGTCAACGGGGTACCATACATTTTTTCGTATGATACAAGAGCACAGATAAAAACCTCAGGAAAAACTCTGTCTCCCCGTATGAGTGTAATGAAATTGTTGTTTTTTATTGAAGGGCTTCTTTTTCATTGACAAAATTTCCTCCTTCCTATGCGATGCAGGTTGAAATCTTGGAAACATACCTGAAAACAAAAAAAGAGACGAAAAAACTAATATGAACTAGTAGTACTAGTACTAGTAGATTTAGTACTCATTAAATTAATTTGAAGTTCGCAATCCATCTCAAAAAAGAATCAGACACCGAATGAATTGCCTCGAAACCTCGAAACTTCTCCGCACTCGCACCTTGGACTTTCGACCGAATTCCATTTGAAGAGGAAACTATTACAGCGACCATGACCGGTTCGAAGTCGATTCAAAATGCACCAAATTTTCCTAGAAACATTGAAACCATGAACTTTTTCTGAAGGATCGCTGATCAAACCTTTGTTAAAAACATTACACGAATTCCATTCCGAACGCCAAATTTCTTTGTCACTATTATTGGTGTAAAGAAAATCGTTGATCCATAAAGGTTTACGAGATTTCAATCTAGCAATTTTAGAATCCGGAATATAAGACATGATTGGGAATAAATTCGGAAAGGAACGATATTTATCCCAAGACTTTATCACTGCAACCTGTCTACGAATATGGGGCGGTACAATATTTGAGAGAATTGGTAACCACTGTGAAGGTGTAGATCTTATGGTCCCACTAATGATTCTCATAGCAACATTAAGCTGTACATCTATTTTACTAACGTGAGCGCTATTAAACCAAACCGAACAACAATATTCAGCAGCAGAAAAAACCAAAGCCAAAGCTGCGGTACGAAGAGTTGTAGGGTCAGCCCCCCATGAAGAACCAGCTAGTTTTTGAAGAATATTATTCCTAGATTTCAACTTCAACTAAACTTGGCACACAGATATTCACCAAAATTGTTTAGAATTTTTATTTTATCCGATATTTATTCACAGAAAAATGTGTAAAAAATATGTTAACTTCGTTGCTATTAGAAATGTATCTTAAAAAATACTGACGCGATCCGATTGACATTTCGTAACTAGTTGTAATATACTGCAAACATTCCGAGAAGTGTCTTGAGTATTAAAATGGTGAAAAAAACGAAGAACAAAAGAAATAAAAGAGTGCTCTAAATTGAAGTTTGATCCAATGTTTTGCTCAGGAGTGAAAGGAGAAGAAATATGTCCGATTTGGTGGTTGTAATTGGTAATTTCCTCGATAAATCAAGAACAAGTAATGTGATCAGATTTCAACTTCGTAGCAAGTCGTGGAATACCGATGCGCAAATTTCACAATATTCAATTTGGATCGTAAATGCAAAAAAATTATTTCTTATCGAAACTTTTTTTTATTTAAATTGTTTATTTTTTTAAAAACTATTCATAAGATGGCAATAAAATTTGACACGGACCTCGAGGTCACTATTAAGCAACATTTTCATAGTATCTGTTTGATGGTATTTTTGGAGATTGGAAATAACATATGTCAAATTGCTTGGTTATTTCCGAACTATCCTTCCTATTTCCTTAATTCATAAGAAAATAATACCCCGATCCTGAAAAAATGAATTGACAAATTCTGATGAGCCAATTTGTGCTTGATTCCGTCATGACAGTTTGATAAGACCGATAAAAGAACATTTAAAATTTTTTTTTTCGAATATTTAATATTTATGATCATATGCTCCTTTCAAAATTATTGGGAGGCTTTTATTTTTCGGCACAGATTCTTCCGGAAGTTATCATGTTCACTCTTAGCGGTAAGGTTGGCCGTCAATACAATTACTTCCGAATGAAACGACTTAGACACTCTGTATCTGTAGAGTAAGTTTTCGGTTTAAGTTCGAAGGGCGAATTCGTGAATGGGTAAAATTCGCCCAATGATTCCATAGATAAAAGTACCCATTCAAAAGGACATTTTTTCAATACTTCCAGCTTCTAATTGATCAAGCAGAATGTCGTGAGGATCATATAAAAAGGAGATCGCCAAATCTTTCTATCAGGCAGTACAGCTCAGTGTGGATGTGTCAGTACATAAATGGGTGACCGCTTGAGCAATGAAATTGAACAAGCGCGGAGAAGCTCCTGACCTCACGTCATTGTTTTTCTAGGTTTTAGCTTCCAATATCTGAAGAAGAACTAATGAAAACTGAACTAATATTATTGTATTTAAAAGTCGCCGTCGCAGGAATAATCCAGTCTCCCCTGAGAAAATTAGTAGTAGATTTTCATGCTCTAAAATCCAAGTAACTTGAACCGTTCTAGGAAGTATTCGCTATGTATTTCATTTATCTATTTCAAATATAATATAACATTGTTTTTTTTGAAATATTAAAGTGGAAAAAATATTTTTTGTATTTATATTCCTCTCAATCGTAACAAAAGCGACATCGAAATCCCACAAAAACCTCCAAATCTGATAAAATAACCATACAGAAAACAACGAAGTGTCAATATTTATGACACCATATCGTATGAGATATCACACACGAATTTCATAACTCCTCCATCGGTCTTCATATTTTTCCTCGAGACGAACCACCGAATGAAAAACAAAGGACATGAATGTATCGCCCATTCCTCGGGGAAATATCTTCCAGGGGTTTATCGATTGGCCCCCTTTCTTCGGGGTGCACGGAGGACAACATGTGCGGTCACCGAAGTGAGACATCAATCTTACGTCGTTCCTGAAATGGCTTTACTGCTATACAGCCGTAAATCTCGAAACTTTCAACCCTTCAAGATGGATTAGACGCCTCTCGGTCCCTGTTTTACAACTGTTTACGACACAATAGAGGTTCCTAACTTGATCCTGGAGCGAATCATAACGAAAGGAGGAATTTAAGTGACTGCCTTATTGTTTGTCGAGTTCGCACAGACGTTATGCCATGATTGCGATTTTGTTAAGTTCGTTGCAGGAAGAGCTTTAATGCGAGACTTTCGGTTGGATCGTTCCCTTGGGTTCATGCATGTAATTACATGCATATAAAACACGTGGAGGAAATGTTACGGATATGCCTTTTCAGAAGATGTGGTTGAAGAAAGCTATCTGAAGTGACTGAAGCGGGCGCACCAGCTATTACGAAAGTAAGATCGTGAAACACATTTAAAACTTCTTCAGCATTCCCTATAAAAGTTGAATAAAACTACTTCTTGTTGTGCAAACATCTTTTGGCTCATATCGAAATTGTTTTGCACAGTTTCCATCCAATTGTATTTTTACCTTTCCAGAAAGTGCAGTCTTCATCCGACTTTTTTTAATGAGACCTTTTAGCTTGATCATTCCGTAACTGACCTTAAGCTAATTTTGCAAATAACTTCGGAATCACGCTACGAAGAGGCTGTAGAAATTTGGAGACTATGAGATTTTTTCCACGGAAGGTATTCAACTTACGATCAACCGCTGAGCATGAACTGTTTGGATATTTGGGTTATTTTTCATTTCCGATATCATAGTTTTTAGTTGGTAAGGGGTTACCTTCCACTGCGACCTTAAAGGTCTATTGTGCCCCCTTGTCGAAGCTGTTTTCGCAAGCGGTACCTACAGCTCGCCCTCCAGCTCTGATGAATTCTAATCTCTGTGAGGGCTTCAAGGAGACTTAGTTCTCATTCCTCCTATGATGCTCCTGTCCAAGACATTTCTGCGTAGACTCACAATGGCGAGGCATTCTGTGATCAGGTGAATAGGACTTCCCGCCCCTTCCCCACAGAATCTGCACTCGTCAGTTTCTGATAAGCCCATTCTCATCATGTGCTTCCTCAGGCGACAGTGTCCTGTGAGGAAACCAGTGAGGAGGCGTAACTTGTTCTTACTGAGATCCAAATGATTTTTGCATCTAGCAATTTCAAAGTTCCGAAGGGACTTTTCAGAGTGTTCCATTCCTGGAGAATTCCTCCAGAGTGCCCCTATTTCATTTTCTTCCTTCTCCAAAAACTCTTTCTCATAGGTACATTTGACTATACCACAGAAAGGTTCTGGGCCAGTAGGTAGCGTTTGTGCTCCCTTTCTGGCTATAGTGTTGGCCTCTTCATTTCCTCTGATTCCTGAGTGCCCAGGAAACCAGACCAAGGAGACCTTGTTATTCTTGCCTACATTGAGTTTCCTTTGGCACCCCCATACCAACTTTGAGTCGATGACATAGAGGTTCAGTGCTTTAATAGCAGCCTGACTATCAGAATGGATCACTTTGTCACACCCTTGATAGTTTCTTTCCAGGTTTATGTCTATGCATCTTTCGATTGCACGTATTTCTCCCTGAACAACACTCGAGTCGGAGCCTAGTGATAGTGAACACTTGGTTCTAGGCCCGTATACTCCAGCGCGGGCCTCCATCGTGGTTTTAGAACCATCTGTATACCATTTAACGGTATTTGCTTTGAAGTTTTGTGTAGTGTATCCTTTTTCCCATTCTTCCCTTTCACATAGCATTGAGTCAAAGTTCTTCTCGATGCTTAATTTTTTTATCATACCATCACTAGGTAGGTTCGCTGATGAGATGTACTTGTTCAGAGAGGACTGCTCTCTGACTTTTAATTATCTCATCACCCGTACCTTCCCTAGAGATTCTAAGAATAGCTTCATGGGCTACCATATTGATCATTAGATGTAGAGGACTGAGATCTATGATGACCTCAAGTGCTCTAGTCGGGCACGTTCTCATAGTCCCAGTGATGCGAATATAGGCAAGCCTTTGTACCTTGTCTAGTATTTTCCTCGTGCTTATCTGCCCTGCTTCAGCAAACCAGACTACTGCCCCGTATGTTATTATCGGTCTTACAATCATGATATCCATCGCAGTATGTTAGGGTTACAGCCCCAAGTTTTGCCGGATAGTCTGCTGCACACCATAAAAGCCCTTATCGCTTTACTTGTAGTAATTTCAATATGCTCATTCCATAGAAGCTTACTATATAGGGCCATTCCCAGATATTTGACTTCAGACTTCCATTCTACAATAACTCCATTTACCGAAATGGACTTCATAGCTGGAAGGTTTCTCTTCCGAGTAAAGGGAATTACTGTGATCTTTGCTGGGTTGATGTTGAGACCCACTGATCAGCACCACTGCTCAATAATTCTGAGGCTCCTCTGTAACAACTCACAGAGGACATCCTCGAATTTGCCTCTTACTATTAGCACTACGTCATTGGCATATCCTATGCATTCGAAGCCAAGCTCCGTTAGCCTGTGCAATAGTTCATCCACCACCAGGCTCCATAGGAGGGGGGATAATACTCCTCCTTGAGGTGTTTCGCGAGTAGTTTTAACAGAGATGGTCTGACTGACCACCAATGTCTCAGCTGTCTTCGTCGAGAGCACCTCATACAACCATTTCCAATATCATAATCAATTGTGTTTCTGTGTTGTCTTCTGAAAATCTTTCGTGAATGCTTTTATGTCTACATAGATAGTGGTATTCAAATTGTATACAATAGACGTAGAATACATCCAGGAACAATCTAAAATTGACCTTGCGATGGAAGCTCGAGATGAAGATATCGAAAAATCAGATAGAAGTTCGTAGAAATGATAACATGTACATAATGCAACAACATATCAGGATAACTACCATCAGAATAAGATTTCATGCATGCACTCCTCTGTCCTTTCATTTAAATCAAAGAAAAAAGGCCGTATTTTACCTAAGGCCATCTCAAAATCTTTCGTGAATGCTTTTATATCGACATAAGGAAAAGTTTATTCAGTCTCCATAAGTATTTTTATATCTCAAAAACCCCGACATACAGTAATTCTCAGGTGACTGATGTTCAGTAAGCAGCTTTACGTCAAATATAATTGCACTAATGACGTGGTTATGTACCTCATTGCTTGTTTATTATTTCCCGATGAAAAAAGAAGCACTCAATAATCACCCATATTTACAGTATGAACGTCATGAAAATGATACACATCCCACTCATGTTAAAACTACATACGAATCAATTCCATTATGGGCATACCTATCAATTCGTTCCCGTATTTTAGATACATATCTGTAGCTATGATCGTAAAATATAGTTATGGATAGGCATTTCGCATAACTGCGATGGGACATGTAATGGATCAGAATGCACAGTTCAACCCTATCCATGCGGTGGAGTTATCACTCTTTGTTATCGGTGATGAAAAACAGCAGAAACCTTTCAATGAATGATTTTCTGTCTAATATTGAGTAGATAAGCCAGAAATTTGGCGGTCATTTTAACACGAGAATTTATGCAAATTTTGGTTCGATGGTTGCAAATGAGTGGCATTCGGAATGAAATTGCATAAATATTGATTTATCGTTACCCGCATAAATTCTTGCCTTCATACAGTTGTTAAAAATTTCAGAAAAGCAGTGACCTGAGGTCAGTAGCTTTTACATGCTTGTTCAAGTTCTAACCATGAGATCAACACGAAATTTTGCACCTAGTTGCGCCTAAGTATTCTCCACGTGATTACAGAGTTTCAATCTGATTGCATTAGTACTTTATTGTTTATTGGTCGCAAATGAGTGGCATTCGAGATAAAATTGCATAAATATTAATTTATCGATACCCGCATATATTCCTGCCTGCATACAGTTATTAAAAATTCTAGAAAAGCACTGACCTGAGGTCAGGCTTGTTCAAGTTCTAACTATGAGATCAACCCGAAATTTCGCACCTAGTTTTGCGTTGGTATTTTCCTCCTGAACACAGAGTTTCAATCTGATTGCATTAGTTCTTTATGGTTTATTGGTCATAAATGAGTGGTTTTCGAAATAAACTTGCATAAATATTAATTTATCGATACCCGTATACATTCTTGCTTTCATACAGTTATTAAACATTCTAGAAAAGCACTGACCTGAGGTCAGGATTGTGCAAGTTCTAACAACGAGATCAGCACGCTATTTTGCACCGAGTTGTACGTTGGTATTTTCCACCGAGTTGTACGTTGGTATTTTCCACCTCAACACGGAGTTTTAAAACGATTGCATTTGTACTTCTTGAGATATTGCGGAAATAATTTAAATTTGAATCATTGTTGTTAAATAGTTACCCTCATATTTGTGCCAAATTTCGTTGGAATATTATCAATTTTCTCGAAGAAAAAAAATTTAAACAGAAAATTCAAAAATGTTCGAATACACATTTTTTGGAATTTTTCAACAACTAGGTCCACACGAAATTCTGCACTGAGTTGCGCGTTAGTATTTCAAAACGAATCACCAATTTTCAATTCTATCGATTCAGTACTTCATGAGATATCGAGGAATTAACCACGTAGACTCCAAGAAACCTAGCGTGGTCTACCGACGAAATTATATCATTCAAATGGCGAAAAACCACCCAACCAGCAAAGTTGTCGTATAATTCTGATGATTCTCGACTTTTTCATTTTATAAGTATTATATTGAACTCCCTAGAATGTTAATTCATTATATTGATGCTAAATAAATTTCAATCTGTTGTGGACATCTCAAGTATTTTATAAATTTATCACGAAAACGTTTATATGGCGGAATTATAAAATATCTTTTAAAACTGTTTCTATACTATTTCTTAAGGAATCTATAACTAACTTATAAAACATAAATATTTATACAATTGAATTGTTTTTTAGTGGGTTTATAACATTTTTCTACGATATTCCTGTCTTCAGTATAAATTCATTTGAAACAATGTTTCAAATTTACTTTGTATGAAGTTACATTAAAGTTTTATAAAATAACTTTCACCAACAGTATGCTTTCATAAGAAAATTTATTTTTTCGTGATCGCACATTTTATAGTATTGTATTCCATGACGATAATCGAATATGAAATGCATTTTGATTCAATATTCGATATCTTTAAAATCTATAAATAAAATTGAAAATTATTCCCGATTTCGTTGGACATGTCCACTTACTTAATGGAGAAAAAAATTCGAACCCCACTTTTCCTGTTACAGCTGCGTTTGTTATTATTATTTCATGACGATAATGAAACATTATCTGAATCGCATTTTGCACTCAATGAAATTCACCAGGATTTACAACAGGAATTCGGTGACTTCTACAGGAAATTCCCCCCATATAAGCGACAGCAGGAATATTTGTTGAATTTACGTGACAATTCCTGTCGTTCAATTCCTCTAGAAATAACAAGATTCAGATTAGTTAATGCAACCATGCAACCAAACTGCAGTTTGCCATTTCAACAGGAAAATAATACTGTGACGAAAACCGGAATATACATGACTATTTACAGAAACG
This sequence comes from Myrrha octodecimguttata, assembly GCA_958510865.1. NCBI lineage: Eukaryota > Metazoa > Arthropoda > Insecta > Coleoptera > Coccinellidae > Myrrha > Myrrha octodecimguttata. The sequence continues at coordinate 13,476,681 of OY294063.1, read as the reverse complement.
TAACATTGATTCAACTGAAATTTTCTAGTTATTTTAATGAACTACCTCACTTTAAGCGGAGCTGTAATTTCGATCTAACAGGAATTTCCTGTTCAATAAACCAACTAGATGGTTGTATTCCAAGCTTCAAACTTCAGTTCTACAAGAATTTCCAGTACTGTTGTATCGATTTAACAGGAATTTTCCGTAGAAATAAAAACTATCCTTCATATATTACAGTACTAGTCAGTTGTATTCGAAGCTTATAACCTGAGGTTTTACAGGAATCTTTTCCAGTTACCTAGCATTTAACAGGGATTTCTTGCATTTCCTATTGAAATATTCACGTAGTTTTGGCAGTAATTTCCATGTGCACTTGAGATTTCTTTCCATGGACTTTTACTGGAAGATTCCGGTTAGTTGAACCGTGAAGCATTGTTGCACTTTAGGGTACTTCCTGTCAATATCGAAGCACTTTTTCGTACAGGGTGTGGCGAAACAGAAAGTGCAGTTTTGAAAAGCTATTGAGAAAAAACTACGGTACTTAAAGAAATAAGATTTAGTTAGTTTTCATTACTACATCATGCCGTTTTATGTGTCAAGTTTCAAAAATGACACCAGAAAGATTATGGCCGCCAGCAGCGATACATTGATGAAGGTGACTTTGAAGTTTCCGGCTTCATTTAGACCACAGAAAAAAATTACATAAACTCAAACCCGGTGCTGCTGGTTGCCATCATCTTTCTGATGGCGTTTTTCAAACTTGATACATAAAACGGCATGATGTACTAAAGAAAATCAACTGACTCTTATTTCTGTGAGTTACATATTTTTTTCTTAACAGTCTCTCGAAACTGCATTGTCTGTTTCGCTGCACCCTGTTCGCAATAGCACTTGAATATTAAGAGGAAGTACCCTGAATTGCAACAATACTTCACAGTTCAACTAATCCGAATCTTTCTATAAGTTGCGTAGTTTTCTTATTAGCCTTTCAAATCTCCTAATTTAATTACGGAATACCTATAAAACACAGAAGGCACTTCAAATATAGGTCGGGTATGAAAATATGAATTTCAATAAGCTCAAAATTGAATTTGTTTATTGAAAAAACAATATTTTTACAATGTTTTGTCTACAATAATTTAGTAAGAGCTAATATCTGATAATGTTTGGCATAAAATTATAATAAAAGGCTGCAAATGTAATTTCAAACCTGCCATTTTATCTCATCTCCTACTTATGATTTTCTCCACTTCTGCAGCCGATCTCACGTATGTTAACCTTCCATTGATTCTAATCGGGATGGCATCCAGGTTTTACCTTTTTGGCTCCTTCAAACGCTACTCAAATAAAGTAAATTAAATTAAAATTATGGCACTACAAGAGATTTGGATGAAAAGAAAAGGTTTCACAGAGTGAAAAATCACCGTATCAGTCACATTTCCTTCCTTACTACTAATTTTATAACCTCATGCATGTTTTGAAACAATTTATATTTCAATGTGTGTTCTACCTAATTTGTTTTTCTGTGTTCAATAGATTTATGTTGTTACCTTCATTATGTTTGGCATATGAAATCTACGGTTCGCAACACTGGTATGCTTATGTGTTGATTGACGATTACTTCAATATACGTTGTTTTAGTGAGAGACACTTTAGAGCTAAACAACTTGAAATAATGAAATATACCTACTTCTGAATATTTCGGCGTAATTGACAAAACCCCATCCTCTTAAATAGCCGCCGACATCATCCTCGCTGGCTGCCATTTCCATTGATTCTATAGATTACCCGATTGGAGTATATATTTTCTCTTCATCCCCATATTGACTTTGATCTAAGCCAAAGACAATAGGGGCCAAATCATATAAATAATCAGCAGCACTTGATGCATAGATAACTATTTTTCCGATAAATGGCAAAATTCACAATAACTGCACTTGTACAGAAGAATGGCGAATACCACAACTACATATGCGTGTTCCAACAACCAACAAACCGCGTCTTACCCAGATAGCGGATTGATTTTGGCGATTTATAGGAATTCTGTTAAAATCAAAGTTCTGAGCTGTAAGAACAGTAGCGTCGATCGTAGATATTACAAAAATAATATATATCATTGATAATCTGAATTTATGTGAGAAATACGGAATATTCCTGTTGAATTTAATGGGTCCATACTGTTAATCATACAAATATTGTTGGGTGTATATTAGGAAATGATTATATTTTACTAGATATTCCTGTAACATTAACAATTCTTTATTCCGGTTGCACTTAGGGTTCCGAACTACGTATGTTTTACAGTCGTGGCTCGTAAGTATAGCAGAATATTATTCAACATACACAGGAAATATTCCTTATGGATCAAAGGTACAATATCACTGCTAAACTTACTGTTTTTCCTCTTCATACGACAGAAGTTATTTGTACCGGAATCGGCATGTTAGATTTCAAGTACAGATTGTTCTCATAACGGTCTTCTTCTGTTGTAATGATAATAATTGCGTTTAAACAACACGAATTTATTTAACCGGAATTTCCCGGAATTCTTTTTTCTCAGTGTGAGTAAAGTTATATCGAAATAATGAACATCTTAAAAGATTTCATGAAAATCTATATCTGAAATTGAAAGTTATAGGTATTTGATTTCGTCGAGCATGTCCACTCACTAGTGTTGAGAAAAAAATATGAGGGGTGGTACTTCTAATCAATCTAACCACACTTTTCCTACAACAGTTGAGTTCGTCATCATTAATTTATCGTCACGGCATTAATATTAATGCCGTGACGATAATAAAATATTGTCTGTATCGAATTTTGAGTGAGGTTACGACGAAAGAATCAACATGTTGGAAGTTTTCGTGAAAATCTATAATGGAATTGGAACTCAATCTTCATTTTGTAAGACATATCCATTCACTGGAGTTTGGGAAATATATGAAAATGAGAAGTCAGAGCGTGCTTCTGATTGTAACTCCACTTTTTCTATATCAAATCAGCTGCGTTTTTCACCAAACCGAAATGGAGAAATATGTCACAGAGGTTATACCTTCGATTTGGGGACCCTGTGCATGTTTCCATTAGTCACCAAGGCGATAGTTTTAAATATGTTTCATAGCAGTTGTATAGTAGCTAAATTATTACAGAAAGCTTTATAAAGATACAAAACTATTTTATAAAATGACGCCATTAAAGATGGCAGTATTTATGATGATAAAGGTGACGAATTCTGAAAGTACTGAAATTTGCATCCGAGTTGATATTTGAATCACCTAAGAAAAAAATTGGCTTGATAATGATGTTTCGCAAACATTGGTTCATATTTCGATGAAAAAAAAATTCTAAGACCCACGAAGCATTTTAATGTTTTGTTCATTTATTTATGGAAAACGTTCGAAAATAAGAAGCGCGTTTATGATATACTAATATTGTGCTTTATTTCACAATGAAATTAAATTCGCATGAATATTTTCGTTCCCCATTTCGGGAACTATGATTCTTAGTGTATTAACGTATAAATAAAATAGGCGACGTTCAATATTTTCCCATCGACTGTCATATTCCGAATTGTTTCTTGCAACTGAAAGAAATAATTAAAAAGTATTTCGATTTTTTAAATAACATTCCAGATTACTCTTTTATTTCAGAAGAGGCCTCCTCTCTCATTACTTCTCAAATGGAAGTGAACACACTGGGTCTTCTCGATGTTGATGATGAGAGAGTTTCAACTACACCAATCAACGAAGCACTGGACCAATCGCAGACACAGCTCCTGCAACTCTTTAAGAGTCCGAGCAGTAACTAATATCGAGGTATCATCCGCAAATAAAAGAATTCTTATTGAGTTGATTAAAAGGAAGGAATCAAGACAAATTAGCCATCATCCTTCTCAAATTAGTCATTGTAAGTCATTGATGAACAACAGGAATAGGAGAGTTCCTGACTTCATGTCAGCGCTTCACTAGATTTTCATGTGTTAATAATCCGAGCCCAGTACAAAGCGCATTTCTACTGACCTATAACGCAACATCGATCAAAGCGAATGAACAATGAGAGACTATAATCAATTCCTACGTTCCACAAGGTGAACTGAAGGCCAAATGAGGAATCCGATGATATCGGTTACTTTGTAGTTTGGATACCGCTGAACGGAGGAATTTCAAGTAGCGAATTCCAGGCCCTGGCCGTTCACAAAGCTACGAGGAGAATGCAATATTTTTGAAATATCGTACAGGCTGCATAATTTGGTAGTAATTTAGATGAATAGACATTCGCCGTTTCGATTGTTTTGGTGAAGTATGCTCAGAAAGCGAAGACAATGGAACAAGAGTCGTACATTTGGAGTATATGAACTCTTGAGTTTACTAGATATTAATTTATTCGGGTTGATAATACTCGAATTTCTCTGAGAACAGCTCTATGTAGTAACAAGAACCTAAATCATGACATATTCGAGCAACTCAAGGTCTGAGTTCTACATGGACATTTTGGTAAAATTCTAGAAAAGCACTGACGTGAAGTCACCTGCTTCTACGTGCATGATCAAATTCGTTGCCAAGGCGTTGAGTGATTCTATATCTATCCAATATTGTGACTTCGTTAATGGTTTTAAAATATAAAATTTGAGTTTCCATTCTGAGTACTGATATACCTGTCATTAGTCCCAAGTAACTTTCTCTGCTTGGATCAGGAGCCTGTAAGCAAGCACAAGCTTTAAGCTTCTGAGGGGTTTCGTTGAAGCCTAGGATATTCGAAAAAAATATAAAAAATACAAAAATCGTCTACATAAATGTGATCTGATATTTCATGAGCAATTCGTGCTTGCCTCTATGAAAATGATCATCATCGTTAAAATGCAGGAACCAGACCCTCAAAAATCTTGTTTGTTGGCTCACCAATTTTGAATTCCAAGTTGCCAAGCTTTTTATCGATTCTTCAAAACTTTCAGGAAATTTTTTTTACCCAAACTCGAAATTTTTCACCAAGTTGTGCAAATTTATAGAAAGGGAGATTTGAGTTTTTTTCCCAGTAAAAACACTTGCAACATCAAACAAACGCCAAGGAAAATGAGTAAACTTTTTTATGTTTTCTTGACATTTGTTCTAACTTGTCCATAATAATCTTACTATATCGGATTTTCGTGATAGCCACTAGAGGAAATAGTGCTCATTTTCATTCGCCCACACAAATAATACAAGGTATCAGTACGAAACGATTATTTTACCTTTTAGCTATTTCTGAAGCCAGTTGTTATTGAGTTAATAGTTAATGCAGTAACTAGCGACAGGGTGGATGCTCTAAAAGATAAAACAAGTTTGCATGATTTCGTAATGAGAAGAAAGAAACTCGTGTACTGTTAACAGTAATCAAGCTTATTGGATATAAATAGAACAAAATTAAACTTGTCTCGTCATTCAAATAAATTGAAGTTATCGAGCATTCTGTTAAATTAAGCAGCAGTCGCAAGAACTCTTCGATTTTATGCTGGTGAGTTCAAAAGTAAATACTTCAATTGATATGATTACGATAGTGGGTGCAAAACCTATATTCAGGGTCCCGCAAAAGTGGCCCAGTGTTCCATATCTCTATATAGGAAACAAATAGGAATCTAGTTTACTGGGATGTTACTTCATTGCTCGAAATCGACAAAATAAAATGTTTCTCAGCAAATTAACTACCATTTTCCACATGCCATCTTTCCAGCTTCGGCTCAGGTGAAAATTAAAAGCATTTGAATATTTCTCAATATTCTAATATACGCCTGCACTTTGTTCACATGTTCAACTCACGATGATTTGCTAATCATTGCTTTGAACTCGAAGAAAAGTGATTGAGGAAACTCATTCATTACTTTAATTCTCATAATTTGATGTTTATTGCGGTATTATTGTGAAGAAAATATTTCACAACAGTTCACCATTGAACCACTAACCTTCTAATTGATATTCATGCAATTTCCAATTTCTTACACCATAAGATTATACAAAATTTCCCCTGGTCCATCTCACATTGAAAATTCCATGAAAACCCTACTTTCCATCGAATTCATTAATGAATTAATCACTGAAATCACTGAATAACTGTGAACAAATCAATTAAACCCTATGAATTCTGTTGAAAGTCTGATCCATAGACACGGAGACATAACCTCTATGTTTGTGGTTTAGTCACGAAATAGATAAACATTTCTGTGTATTCTGTGGTATAGAAAGAGGTGAGTACATAGAAAATATATTAAAAAGCACTGACGTGAAGTCAGCAGCTTTTACGCGCCTGTTCACATTGCGAAATGGTGACTTGGAAATTCCAGTGAAATTTCAATGAAATATGAAAATTTTTAAGAAAAATTATTTTTCGAATTTTTCCATAGATAATTCTTTTTATTGACACTGTTCATCTTCCAAACAAGTTTAATTTCGATCAGATAAAGATTTTTCAAGTTATTGAAAAATCCAAACTAAATCCATTAACGAACTTAACCGAGATATTCAGGATCCCAACCTAACCTGAAAATTTCAAGACTCTAGGTCCTTCCTTTCGAAGGAGCGCACATGGCCGGACGGACAGAATCAATTTTGACCACGGATTCTTCATCAGTGAGTCCTAGTCGTTTGAGACCAATTTCGGCTAAAAATTCGAAAATTACAGACATCGTGACGAAATGATAACGCGCTGTTCCCCAGAACAAGCGCGTAAAAAGGGGATTTTTCGAATTGTCATCAGTTTTTAACATCCAAACTTGAGTATCTCTAAAACGGGGTAATTTTCAGGAAAAATTGAGCATTATGAAACTATTGGAGATTCTCATGATTACAAAAGATAATCTTTGTCTGCATTCTTCATGCTAATTCTCATAGTTTTATGAATCAGCGAGTCTATAATTTGGAAAACATTCGAAGTAAGAGGAACGTGATTTCTGAAGAATATGTGTCATAATTATAAAAAACCGCACACCAAAATTCATTCCTTTCGGAGTACCCATGTCAGATTCAAAAAAGAGTCTGTTTTGTGTCGGATATTTCAACATCTTGTATGTTTCCAACAGAGCCGAATCTGAAAAAATGGTAAAGAAAAAAAGCGTTTTATTCGATGAGATTCCAACTCAAAGACTCACCCTGTATATTTAACAAGAATTCCCTGCCCAGTTAAAAATGATTCATACGAACATGTACGATTATGTAAGAGTAATTAAATAACTCGCATTCACAACGCCTCATAAACCATAATTAATATCATATGTACTAACGATAACTCATCGCGTTTCCACTCTGCTTCATTTTCCACGAGACGGTTCCTCCAGCACGAGATAGAAAATCCGCACTCTGTAATTGTGCAACCGATGAAATCGAGAACGGCGAAAAAAAAGTTATGAAAAGCGGCAGTCATAGTTTATTACGCCCAATCGATTCCAGAAATTAATGGACTATTGTTTCCTGCAACATGTCTTTTTCTAGCGCAATTTGCGTTCATTCGTGCCCGTAAAAAGTCTTATCGCCACGCGTGTCTGGTGCGTTTTCATTTTAATAATTGCGATGCTATCGTGACCCGGGTAGGTAGATGACGTAAAAACGGTTGATTGTTCTTGAATTGGGTGGTACGTAAAGTGTTGTTATCTTTAATATCGTGTTGTCGGTTATCGGTTCCAATGAATCAAGGGATAATCGACATTTTTACTTTCGAAATTGTATACAGAGCACGAATAGTAACAGTGTTTCGAAGGAAGAGATCGTGTGATAGGTCAGAATTGAAAGAACTATTAAAAAAGCGAAGTCATTCAGATTTATATTCAAACATTTGAATAACTTGTACCTGCGACAACTTTGTTACTGCAGTATGATTATTTCCAATTTTCTTGCTTCAATGTTAGCTCTATTCCTACTGTATGTACTTCATATTTTTCTTCGAATTGTTTATCGGATTTCCTTTCCAATATATATTATATCAGAGCCCTACTTTCTCAAATCTAACCGTTTAGCGAAATATAGAAACAAAATACAATTTTAGTTAGTAATAACATTCCCGGCATTTGTGATACAGAGGAACATCATGACCCTTGTTAAAACTACGGAACCCCAAATCATAAAAAATAGAGACATACATGGATCCCGAATAGTATGCTTTTCACGACAAATAAATCAAAAGCACACTATAGATTGGAAAAATTCGAAGATCCCGATCGCCAAACTTGATAATGGAAAAAAATTGAGAAGTCGACTTCTACTCTACTCAATACGGCGAGAAATTTTTAGAACTTCTCCATACTCAAATAATATCGTTCATTATATCTTTCTTAAGATGCACAAATCAAAATGACTTCGGTTGTCCTTAATTCACTATAACTTCTTTTCAAATCACCCTGCTAGTCACTGGTTACATTATGGCGAATGCGCCGGCCATGTTTGAATGGTAATGAGACATATACATATTCTGCAGATACTGGATATAAACAAAACAGGGATAATTCCAATTCAAATAATTCGAAGCTGACGAATAAAACTTGTTCCCTCGTTCAAATAAGTGAAGTAAAGTAAGTGAATTGAAGTTTGCAGCATTTTTTCGGAATTTTCAAATCCTTCATCAATCAGGAGCCGTATTACAAATGCTTATTCGAAAATGATCTGTCGTGAAACTATAAGAGTGTATCAATCGTATTGAGAAACCTCTGATTTTCTGTTGAAAAGTTCAGGAGTAAATACTTATTCGATGTGACTCCAATAGTTTGTGCAGAACCTAAAATGTAGTGTAGTATGTAGTTTTTTCATCATATTCTTTTTCATTTTAATTAGGAATTGTTGAGGTTCATATCAATGAACTTGGGACACTTATTGGCTGGAAAAATATCGATCATTGAATTGATTTTATTTTATGACTCATTCTTTTTCCAATAAAGGAGAAACTTTGTATTGAAAAATAGAAGAATTACGAAGACTTCGTCAACACAAACGCCAAAATGTCCAGGAATTCAGCTAAATAAATTTTCAAAGTTTGTCAGAATTTTCAGGAACATTCCAGGAAAAATATTTAGAATTATTTTCCTGAAATGTTCATCCATTCCGTGAATTTTTTTTCAGATTGAAATTTTCGAGAATCACAGAAAGACAAATACACTACACGTGGATATTTTTATATTCCACTCCTTCCTCTCACAATCTAGCCAAATATGGTCTTTTTCCATTAAACAGTGAGCAAACTTTCTGGCAGTATTGAGTAGAATAGAAATCGATTTCTCATTTTTTTTTAGTTGTCAGGTTTTGTGGTTAGAACTTTTATATTGTCCAATCTATTATGTGCTTTCCATTGGTTGGAACATAAATTGCATGCATATGATTGAAAAATTCTGACAAACTTTGAAAATTCATTCAGCAGAATTTCGGGAGACTTATTCGTCAGCTTCGAATTAATTGAATTGGAATTATCCCTGTTTTGTTTATATCCAGTATCTGTAGAATATGTATATGTCTCATTCTTCACAATTTCCCTTCAGAGCTACAAAAGTAAAGCATTAAAAGTTGAATCAATGGAAGTTATGGCAAAACATGACCGGGCGCATTCGCCATAATGTAACAAGTGACTAACAGGGTGATTTGAAAAAAGTTATAGTGAATCAAGGACAACCGAAGTCGTTTTGATTTGTGCATCTTAAGAAAGATATAATAAACGATATTATTTGAGTATGAGAAGTTCGAAAAATTTCTCGCCGTATTGGGTAGAATAGAAGTCGACTTCTCAATTTTCTTTAATTATCAAGGTTGGCGATCAGGATCTTCGTATTTTTCCAATCTATAATGTGCTTTTGATTTATTTATCGTAAAAAGCATACTATTCGGATCCATGTATGCCTCTATTTTTTGTGATTTGGGGTTGCGTAGTTTTAACAAGGGTCATTATGCTCCTCTGTATCACAAATGCAGGGAATGTTATTACTAACTAAAATTGGAATGTATGAATATTTCAGGAAAATAATTCTGAATATTTTTCCTGGAATGTTCAATGGGGGAGTTGAATATATGCTCCAAAACGTTATGCTTCAATTGTTTATATTGTTTTTTATTATCAAATAGGTAGAGTCATTACACTCGCTACGAAGAGCAAGTGAGCAATGAAAATGAATTATTGAACCTTAAATTATATATATTTTCTCTTTCAAGAAACAACTAAGCAGTGTTTATATTATACGCAGTAGAGTGTGTAAAATGTGAAAGAGAAATCCGAAAAATGATGCTGAATAAATAATATTATGTAACTAAATTGTGTGATTATATGGGAAAGATTTCGTTTGATTTATTTTAATTGTGGATATCTGATATATTAATCTGTATCGGCGTCATCCATTCTGATATGAATAGTTTCCTATGAGATTGGCTCCAGTTTCTTTTTCTTTATGAGTTCAGTCATTTCCGAAAAAAGACTGCCTCACGTAAGAATTTCAGGCATTATGATTCTGCAATATGCTGACATACCTAACAGGTTCAAGACAACCCAAAAATCGGCATTTTATACCAGAATAGGAATCATAGTGTGCATGAAAATTCATTCTTCTCATCGCCTGTTCATTGCTGCATTCGCCACTAAAATCATTCATGGGTCAATCTCATATTGAAAATTTCAAGAATATAACATTCACGAACGAGTTATATAAAATCACGCAATCAGTGTGAGTATATGAATTCTCTGGTTAGTCTGTAGTCCAGACTCCGGACACAGAAAGAATCATTATAATTCCCTATTCTGTGGTCGAGATGAACATTGCTGAAGTGCGGGATTTAAGGTTTTTTTCGGCTTAGGGGTAGATTCACAAAACAAGAGACATGTTCCATCAGATGTTACATCACTCAGAGTTGATTATCTAGAAAACAGGAGGAATTATGTGACATAATTGGATATGCTTAATTTTTCGAAATTCTAAAATGGCTTTAAACTTCATGCTTCCTTCTTATAGTTCTAGGAATGGGCATGTTCAAAATCCATTTCAGTAGGATTAACTATGATGTTAAACCTGTAAAAACAGTCCTACTTAATTGGAACTTCAACAACCTCTTTATTTTATTTGAGTCGAATCTGAAAAGAACAATAAAAAATTGCACACAATCATTAAATTTATATTCCTTAGCGATTGAGGAAACTTAAATAACAATAAAACTGTAAATACAGAAGCGAAGTATTTCGAAGCATAAAATGCAAGAAAGTCATAAATTCACGGTAATATGAATGCAGAATTCGGAAAATAAACTACCGTGAATAAATAAGACATAATTTAGATAAATACTGAAAATGTTTTTCACTAAGTTGATTCACATGTTACAGTTCCTTGCAAGTGTTATTTATGGATCGTAATTCCACTAGTTTAATTTTATGAAAAATGTGTCGCGTGAGGACAGTAATAATTTTCAATTTAATTCTTGTTTTCGAGGAAGAAGTAATATTGATTTATAACAGACCGGACGGTGAAACGACTCCTAGTGTGGAAACAATGGCGTCAACAGAAGGTTGAATTTACAGACCAACGTATATTCCAGAGCACATTAATCATGAAATATACCCCCCAAATGACGCATATATGTATTGTTTATTTGAATACTAGCATTATGGTGTATAGCGAATTACATATGACGTGTTTACACTATTTATAGCTCATTAGGGTGATATATGCATTGTTTAGTTTTAAATCTAGAACTATACGACCAGGAAATATGATGAGATATATATGTCAATTTATGGAGAAATCTTCGATTCGTTGCAAAATGTTAATAATTATTTTTATTTTTGTTTATTCATCATGCTGATAATTTCAATGAAAGATTACTTCAACTCCCTAAAATTACTGCATGAGGAGTCAACTTGAAACATAAGACAAAGTGATAGACATTCATAACATAAATGGATAATATCATAATTAATAGAAGTACAAACAGTTTAGATTTCATCACAGATCTAGTTGAATATTTAATTGGTGCGAATAGCAAAAAAATTTTGGATGGGTGTAATCTCACGTGTTGCGAATTATATCCATCAACAATAACATATTTCGATTTCTCAGATCTCAAAATAAACCGTAGTTAACGTGGTTTGCAGTTGTAAAGTACCAACATGAAGAAGTATGGAAAATTTCGTGACGAATGTGTCACTAGAAAATTATAAACGGGAACTTTTTTCAAATTCTTCGATATCTCGAACTATCTGAAACATGCTGCTGAAATTTTGTGTCTTCGAAACGATCATGTATGAAATTAGTTATATGAAAACTTATTCCCACAACTGCTTCACGTAAAATATAATGTGTTTCTCTGACTTGTCTCAAAACCATAAAAGGACATCGAAGAACAATTTCTTATGGGATGCTGTTTAATAACCGTAAACACAATGATGACTAAGAAACTAGATATTTCTAGAGCAGCTTTAAGATTTAATTACAAAGAAATAATTCGTGAATGGGTGAAATATGCATAAATATATTCTATTCAGAATTTTGTTGTCCTAATATTTCCAAATATACAGATGTGATCCAATCGAAATTTAGTTCTAGGTTGCACAATCACGGCGTGAAGGTTAATGCCAAATGTGTGTCTTTGAAATTCGCATATAAATGATGTATATTTTTGCATATTCATTCTGAGTGTAATATTGTCGAAAGAAAAATAAAATTGAGAAAAAAATTAACCCAGAAGTTTTTCCACATTTTCATGTAGCATATAAAGTCTTACTACTCTCAAAATATAATTCGGCAATCATATAAATTATTTTTCTATTCAATTACTGTATACTTAGATAGTATGAGTGCAGATAGCCCATAAGCCCATAAAGCCATTTGGCAGTGACAAAAAAGTTTATGTGTGTGATTTTTGCAGGGAATAGTAGGTTCCCAATTTTGGATAGGGTATCCAATATTAGGAACCTATTTTTGAAATCATGAAAATTGACATTTTTCAGTTTGACTTATTTTTATGTCAGTTGCAACAGAAAAAAATATTTCAGTTTTTACAATGTGTAATTGTTAATGTGAACTCACATTTTAAGCGAAAAAAAATATCCAGAAAATGGATTTTTCTGCCGAAAAATTTAGAATAGAAAAAAGTATCCAAAATAGGGAGACTTTCCTCTAACTATCGAACCGAAGTAAAAAATCGATTATTTTTTTTTGGGTTTTATTTTCTTTCAACGTAGAATTCAAATTTGCAAAAACCTACAATAGTTCATATTAGAAGAGCGAATTGTATTCCCCTTTCCGGTTGAACAAGAAGTCATCTACACCTTGTCTATCTCAGTCGATGCGAAATAGTCTCTATTATAAGTGTCCAAATTGCCATCCGAAATCTTGAAAATGGTACCAGGCAGCCTTTCCGCCTAACCCAAATTATATTGGCATAATTCGGGTCGAAAAGAGTCCTTGTCGTATTGGAAAAACCGACACGTCCAGGTTTGCATTCATCGACTGAGAAAACTCGATTTTCCATAGCTTCACCGAGGAAAATATAGTGACAGAACGAACAGGGCTGTCCAAGATGAAACGGATTCCAAATTGAATTTCGGCAACTTTCAAAAGGGAGATTTATGAGGACGTGGTGATTACAGATAGGAAGTTCTTAAAAACGAGATATTACTCTCACGACTGCCACCTTTTACGAATATATGCAACTTTCGGGTGCAAACTTGCCTATCCGATTTCACCTATCCCCACATTCGACCCGGATACAAAATAAAAGTTTGAACTGTTGAATCGAAAATGCGCTTATCGATAGGTTCCCAAGTAAATTTTGCAAGTAGTTGCGTGTCAGCAACTACTAAATATCAAGTTTCAACCCGGTCACTCGAATGGTACCTGAGATAACACCGAAACCATTTCATCGATTCGACCCATTAACGAACTTAACTGGTGCATTCTGATGCGTGACTTGCTCTGAAAAATCCAAATCGCTAGCAGTTTATGTGTGCTAGGACGGCAGGCCGGCTGGACAGAATCGATTTTGACATCGGATTCGTTATCAGTGAGTCCAACTTTAAAATTTGAGACATTTGGACAATATTTTCATATTTTTCTCATTCTATATCGATACAAAATCATAATTCAAGCTATCACACACTTCAACTATTCGCGAATTTTGAATAATTCGGACGCAAGGTCGAAGCGGGTGAAACGCGTCAGGTCGCCTTCTACGTCACTCGTAATTGCAAAATGCACCGATCGATACAGCCGACGCTGTTTATTGGCTTGCTAGAGAGAAAAGTACACGAGAAGAGGGAGAGAGTGGATATACCCCGGTACGTCACGGAAGGCGCGAAGTTGAGTCCGTTTGAACAGCCAATTTGTGGAGCCAACTTAAAAGATCGTTTTCTCGTTGAATATTGAAATTTTTGACGGCGGTCAAAGTGTTTCAGTAGTTTTACAGATAGAATATTTGATTCCAATATTGAATGCACGCAACAGACCTATTCAAAAGTACTTGATTTATTTCTCTATTAAATTACTATATGATCGGCAGGTTTGCAAAGAACAAATTGATTATGAACGAAGGCAAAACAACAGCTGTATTATTTAGCACAGATCTCAGAAAGCAAAAGAGGGATTTTTGAATCTGACTGACTGTGATATCAGAATTGAGGAATCTGTCAAATTTTTGGAAGTTTATCTGGATATTTTCCTGAAAAAAAGTTATTTGTTCTCTAGAAGAGAGTTTTGAGGTACATATTCAGAATGAATTATATTCAATCATGTAGGGGAGCATGTTGGGAGAATAATATACTGACTATTTTAGGTAGGTAGGTAGGTATTTTAGGTATTTTCTTCAAGAACGAATATATGTTTTCTGTTCATACTAGTAAGAGTATTTATCCTTTAAGATCACAGAATTTACATTATCCTATACATAGACTGTCTCTATCAAAAAAGCATTCATCTTATATGTGTATCAAATTGTACAAGAATTTACCTAATAGAATCAAACTTTTAAATAATTTTAAGATTTTCAAGAAAAAGTTCAGAGAATATTTGGTTGCTATGGAACCATATTGTTTGAGTGATTATTTGAGGAGATTCCTTCAACTTGATTTTGACAATGTTCCTCTTATGTGTGAGTTTTATACATACTATGGAATAAAGGATATTATCTATCTGTCTATCTATCTATAAGTACCAAATTTCTCATCTCCAGAAACTGCGTCTGGGATTGCTAATTAGTTTAATAGCTGAGGGCAACCCCTCGCAAAGAACTGGGACAAAATAAGTATTTCTCCTACCCAAATGGTCAATTTACAGTGAAAATTAATTTAAATCATTTTTTATAGCAGCAAAATAGATAAATCTATAATTACATTAGGAACAAAGCCTAAAAGACTCATTCAGTAATTATTTTGCTTCTCTTCTGATGACGATACACTCAAGTTTTAAAGTAGAATTTGAATGTGCAAAAACATACAGTTGATATGCGAGAATGGAAATTAACGTCCATTTCCGCTTGAACCGGAAGTAATAGACAAACCTTGTTCACCTAAGACGATAGGAAACTATTTTTTGCCAATATCCAAAATTTCTATCCGAAATCATGCACGATCAAGTTTTTTCAGTGAGTGAACCTGTGACACGCTGTGAACATACCATTGATAATTCGTGCAACCCTTCTGTCTAAGGCATATTATATTGGGGTAGTTCTGACCAGAAAGAGTCCTTTTCGTGTTAAGAAAACCCATGTCCGGTTTGCATTGATCGACGGAGAAAACTCGATTTTCCATAACTTCACCGTAGAAAAATATAGTGACAGAACGAACAGGGCTGTCCGAGACGGAACTCCGCACTGTTTCCAAATTGAATTTTGGCAACTTTCAAAAGGGAGATTTATATGGACGAAGTGATTACAGATAGGAAGTTCCTAAAGTCGAGATATTACTTTCGCGACTGCCACCGTCTCCGAATATATGCGACTTCTGGGCGCAAACTTGCACATCCGATTTCACCTATCCCCATATTCGGCCCGGATACAAAATAGAAGTATTTTCCCCTCTCGGGGAGTGTTGAATCGGAAATGCGTTTATCGATGGCCAGAGGTGATTTATGGGGGTTTTAAATCCGGCGAACCCTGCGTGTTTCGCGAACTAATAAAAGTTTCATCGGAGTTCTGACTCGTTCCATGAAATATGCAGCATGAATTACTGGCTCTTCTCGAGCTTATTACACGAAATCTGGATGAGTTTGAGTGATGGATGTTGATCGAATTCGGGAAACGAATATTTGGCTGTTTCATCACTGTACAGCATCGATAAAAAGTATTCGAAATATTTCGGAACTGTACAAAACAGAGCATAATTTATATGAGCAAAGTATTATTTGTATTTTTGCGCGCATGCTCTAGGGGAACAGCGTGCTATCGTTTTGTCCAAATGTCTGTAATTTTGGATGATTGAGCCGAAAATGGTCTCAATCGACTAGGTTGGACTAACTGATGAGGAATCCGGTGTCAAAATCGATTCTGGCCGGCTGGACGGACGGCCGGCCGGCCGTCCGTCCAGCCGTAGACACGATGACTGTCGACAGAAGCAAGCTAGCAACTTGAACTTTCAGGATAGTTTGCGCATCAGAATGCCGCAGTTGAGTTCGTTAATGGGCAAAATCGGTCGAATAGTTTCGGAGATATAGGCACTTGAAGTTTTTAAGTTATTTATTTTTTATTTCGGAAACTACCTGAGTGATTGGATTCAAACTTGGCAGTTAGGTGAAGTACCACGACGCGCCACTTTGAGCCAGATTTCATCAGGATCATATTGTCAGTAAATTTAAAAAAAACTTTTTCGGAATTTTTCTCCAAAAAAATTTTTTTTTCGGAAACCATTCATCATATCCAAAAAAAATTCCACTCACACTTTGACCTTCTATTTTTACAGCAGTGTACCAAATTTCAGTTTGATACGATCATAAATTTTGGAGATATCGGGAAAAAATATGTCAAATTTCGAGGTTTTCTTCTCGATATCCTTGATTTTTCGGTATAACTCGAGAAATACTGATTCAGTCCTGATAAAACTTTACAGCTAGTTTTGAGATGCTGAAAGACAACTTTATGCAAAATTTCGTGATAATCGTGTCATTAGAACAATTTGAAAAAAATTTCTATGATTTTCTTATCATATCATCCTCATTAAATTCTGTATGAAGCTTCGAACTGTTAGGGTCAGCCTAACGGCCGACTGCGTAAACACAATTACTTCCGAAAGAAACAACTTAGGAACTCGATATTTGTAGAGAAGCTTTGGACCTTAATTACGAAGGCCGAATTCGTGAATGGGTAAAATCCACCCAATGATTCCGTAGATATACCCATTCAAAATTTTATTTTTCCAATATGTCCAAAAATACAGATATGATCGAATTGAAATCCAGTAATTCATCAGGAAAAAATTTCAAAAAGCACTGCCGTGAAGGCAGCAGCTTTTGCGCGCACGTTCAAATTCGTTGCTGAAACGGTCATCTACATTGAACATGCGCGCAAAAGTTGCTGCCTTCACGACAGTGCTTTCTGAAATTTTTTTTTTCAATTTTGGGAGAAAGACTTAAGTCACAAGTCTTTCTTGTAGAAACCATATGGAAAGTGATATACAATTCGAAAAAGATATTTTTCTTTTTAGGTTTGTTCGTTGTACCCACACAGAAAAGTAATTATACAGGGTGGGCAAAATTTGACACAACCAGAAAAGGAGTGGCAGCAACGTTAACACTACTTGCGCAATCCCAAACCGCAATCGCGGTTCGCTTCGCACATCTGGATGCTACTTAAGCCGAACAGAGAATGTGATAACTGATTAAGCGAAAAATGTGGAGGCACTAAAAATCTCTTTGTCTTGCCGTCAAAAAACCGACTCTAGACGAAAAAGAACGTGCGCTGCCTCGATCCATTAAACTCGCTCTGAACTTGACCGTGTTCAAACGTGTGTAACCCGAACAGCGAATGCGATTACTGATTCGGACAGTAGTGTAGACTTCATTCCGAATCCTTTGCCTTGTCATCGAAAAACAGACTCTAGACAGAGCACAACGAGCTCTCTGAACTCGCCGCTAATTAGGCCAGTTGACACTTTTGAAAGGGAAGTCCTATTTCTGTCCTAGATAGACGAAAACTGATGTCGGTGTCCGAGGACTAATTTTCATGAAAAACTCATTAACAAAAACCGCAACTACATAGCTACCACCGTTACATAGTTTACAGGTGTTTTCCAGAAATGTTCATTTTAGAAATATTGCTCTTACTTTTTTCTGTTCCAAATTTTTCATGTCTGTAAAAACATTCTTGTAGCAACTTCTTACGTAGAAATAATTCAGTAAATTGAATTATCTGCAAACTGATATTTTATGAGATATCACTAGGATTTTTTTTTGGATGGAACACCCCATGTATTTTTACATATTTCGATAGAGCTTGAAATAGATATTGAATTTTCGATTTTTATCTCTTGGATAAAGTAGGTTTAGGACTGCGTAGAGGCGGAAATAAAATAATGCGAACACTGATTGTTGGCCTTCAAAGTTCGACTCAAACAGTCAATAGTTTGAAAAGAAACCCCGATCTTCTTAAAAACCATAACAACTGGAACTTCATTGAAAAATAACAAAAACAACGAATAATTTCATCGAATGTTCGAGAGTTAGCGGGCTCCTAACTGAATAGGTTTAACAATGGTGAATTTGACAGTTCCGTCTGGTCGTTTAATAAATTATCAGAATTTCTTAAACGGTTTATCTCTAGAGCCTCCAATGAATTTAACTTCCGCCCTTTGTTCTCATGTGTAGAATCTTGAAATTTTCGTTGAATTCATGTTTTTCTATTATTAAATTGTCGGCATACGTTGAGTTTAATTTATTCTTCAAAAAAGAACTGTGTTCTTTCATTCTGGTGTTGAATGATCTACCCGTTTGACCTATGTAAGTTTTAGGACATGAGCCACAGGAAAGTTGATAAACTCCTGACAGGTTGAATTTCAGAATTTTAGGTTTATAGTTTTTGAAGATTCTACCCAAAGAGTTTGTGGTTTTGAAAGCTACGTGATGTCAGATTTTCTCAGAAATGTCTTAATTTTTAGTGATGGGTTTCCGAAGAAGGTTAAAGATTTGAATGTTGTTTTTATTTTCGACTTTGGGTATGCTTCCGAGATAGTATTTATACATTGTTTCTTATTGATTATGATATCGATCATTGAATCATTCTCATAAACCATCTCATACAGATATAACTATCCCAAAAGATTCTATCCATCCAATTCAACACAAATTATCCGCATATCATAGTATGACACACCGATTATTATCAATTCCTCTATCTCCAAAGAACTTCGATTACGAATTGAATCTAATTAAACAAATAGCATCCAATAACGGTTATTCACCTTCAATGATCGATAACATAATCAATAAGAAACAATATATAAATGCTATCTCGGAAGCATACCCAGAGTAGAAAATAAAAACAATATTGAAATCTTGAACCTTTTTCGGAAACCCATCACTAAAAATTAAGAAATTTCTGAGAAAATCTGACATCAACATAGCTTTCAAAACCACAAACTCTTTGGGTAGAATCATCAAAAACTATAAACCTAAAATTCCGAAAGTCAACCTATCAGGAGTTTATCAACTTTCCTGTGGCTCATGTCCTAAAACTTACATAGGTCAAACGGGTAGATCATTCAACACCAGAATGAAAGAACACAGTTCTTTTTTGAAGAATAAATTAAACTCAACGTACGCCGAACATTTAATAATAGAAAAACACGAATTAGACGAAAATTTCAAGATTCTACACATGAAGAACAAAGGGCGGAAGTTAAATTTATTGGAGGCTCTAGAGATGAACCGTTTAAGAAATTCTGGGAATTCATTAAACGACCAGACGGAACTGTCAAATTCACCATTGTTAAACCTATTCATCCAAGTTTACTGTGACGTAGTTCAAGTACTTTATGATGACTGCCGATAACTCTTCCACTCTTCCCCGGTGTCCAGAACAACACAGCGCAACAAGAAACCGCCATCTAGAACAAAATCTTTTTAGAATTCAAGTTGTGTCGGAAGGAAGAGTCTGTAGAGATCTGATTTTTTTTTACTTTTGTATCATTCCAACCTCATCGAAGAGTGCTGCTGTACAGAGGGCTAATTCAAATGGGAAATAGGATTCGAACTCATGTCGTAATTTCATGATTAAAGGGATTCTGCGGAACATGTTATCTGAGCTGATAGGGACACCTTCAGCATTTTTTTTTACATAAGATTTAACAAATAAAGGTTTGCTCCTCTTGAGTGGAGCAGACCTTCGTTGGCTAATTCTTATCTATGCTACTCTCCCAATGAACTACTATCAATTTTTTTTTACCTTACACTTCACTGCTTGCGAAGGCAGTACTCTATTCCTTCGGAGAGACTTTGCATGCCTGAAGATATTCCTCGATTATTTGGAATAACTTAGACATAGCTGTTTTGTAAAAATAAATTCACGATGACGAAAAAATGTTTTCCAATGAAAAAGATGCCATCCATGTTCTTCAATCAAACTACTACACTTATACGGGGAGACAGAGTTTTTCCTGAGGTTTTTATCTGTGCTCTTGTATCATCCGTAAAAATGTACGGTGCCCCGTTTACATTTCCTCTGCTAACACTGTGATATACCAAAAAATGTAATGCTCGTTCTCATAAGAATATTTATACAGAGTGTTTCATTAGTAGATGAGCATACGGTAGAGTTACCTTGACGAGTCGAAAAAACCTTTATATGGTAGATCTAATCAATTCCATATCCAAGATACAGGGCGCTTCTTGGATTCACCCATATTTTCAATTGCTCTTGATTATTGAACCAACCGAAATAATTCGCTGATATTTAGAATATATGATAAATTCACACAGGTCAATCGATTCGTAGTCACAAAATTGAAAAATTCCAGATCGATATTAGAAAAATATGGGACTATTTTCAAGTTGTGATTCAAAACCCTATATATTGGAATTACAAAATTGGTGTTGAAAATGTGGAAAAAACAGAAAATTTTCAATTGGAATCAGTTGATTTTTTTAACCCGCACGTTGAATTACATATCGATGTTTCACGGAAATATTTGATCCAATAGAGAAATTCCACTAAATTCTCAAATAATTCGTCCGTAATGGAATTGAGGGAATTTCTTGTCGTTCTGAATCTAAATTAGTATGTTATGTAAATTTCAAAGGATTATTTTGAAATTTTTCCAAAAAACAATGATTCTGAAGAATGAATCCGAAATTAAGAACAATGAATAATTAAATGAATTAAGAAATACAAATCTCAATAATGAATAACAGAAGGAGTTTCACCCTTTCGTTAAATTTCAACTCTCGCCCATCTCAAAATATTACTGATAATTTTTATCATGTCTGGATTATAACGTGGTTTATTGAAGACGGCTTCGATACGCTTACTTGCTATTTCCTATCTCCTCACTTCCGATCTCAGAAGAATTAACTTTGAAATTTGAATTTTTTCAAATAAGATAATTGACAGTATTCAAATCTGGTGATGTAGAGGTCCGGCTATGCAGTCTACCTCTCTGCCAGTACACATGTTTCGAAATTGCTTACCCAAAAGGTTCCTCATCATCATCACGTAGGCTGAAGAATATACGCATGGAGTAAGGTATACGGAAATCCAGTACAGATTTCCTATAAATGTATGGTTTCCACTCCATAAAAATCAATGGATTGAGCCACATATCCTACCAAAACGGCTTACGGATGATATCCTCTTAGATTCCCTCCAATAGCCGCATCTTCCTGTATTAATCGAAGGTCCGCTGCAGAAATGTGTTTTTAGCTTGGGAATGGTCCACCTCGTTTTTTGAGAATTATAGTCTGGAAACTCGTCAGAACTGCCAAATATGTGGATAGGCAGAGATGGACCGCATATCTCGACCGCCGAATAACCAGATTTAAATCCTGTCTATTATTTTTCATTTTGCAATATTTAAAATGTTAACTGTATTCGTTTTAGTGAGGAGATATGAAGGAAATATATCGAAGGCGCCTACGATAAAACAAATATTGATCCAAACATGATCAAAAAACCTGTCAGTTATATTTTGAGCTGGGCAAGCTTGAAATTCAAAGAAGCGATAATACTTTGATACTTCTTCTCATTTTTGAGATTTCCATTTCTTAATTTATTACAATATTAATTGTTGTTAATCTCGGATACATTTTTCAAACTCAATATTTTTGTGGAAAATTTTCAAAAAACCTTTCGAAATAACCTGAAAACTTATTTCCTATTTGTAGGACAAAAATTCTTTCAATTCTATTACGAACTTCGAATTTTCTGAGAATTTAGTACAATTTCTCTATTGAATCAAATCTTTCGTGGAATTTTCGATTCAACATGCCGAATAAAAAAATCAATTGATTCCAATCGAACATTTTTCAAATATTCAAATGCAATTTCGAAATTTCAATATACGTGTTGAATCTCACCTTGACAAGAGCCCCATATTTTTCTAATACGGACCTGGAATTTGTAAATGATTTGAATATGAATCAATTGACCTATATGAGTGAATTATATGTTCTACATATCAACGGATTATGCCGGGTAGTTCAAAAATTAAGCGCAATCGAAAATATTGGTGAATACAAGAAACACCCTGTATCTTGGTTATGAAATTGATTGGATCTACCATATATAGGTTTTTTGGACTCGTATAGGGTAGCTCTACCTCAGGTTACCGTATGTTCATTTACCAATGAAACACCCTGTATATACATATGTACAATTGAATTTCCTTCAAGTTTGGTCCTATGAAATTCTTCGATCCGTGCAGTCCTTTCCTAACTACTAGCGTTAGAGGGTGATGGTTGTGAACTGTTAAGCCAAGTTTGTGAAAATCTTCGACGAGTGATTTCGGCTGAAAGGTTTGATCAATTCTGACATTCGAAACGCCATTCAAAGCTAACTTTGATGTTTACGAAAACTAACACCATTAGAATGCGTATTTCTCCATTTGAAAGCGAAATACTGAAAAAGTGCGAGAATTCCGCAATTCCTATAGGCTCTCAAATCTGAAGCACAACCTAGAAACCGTCGCAAAATCACATACCTGTTATTCAGGAACCCTTCAAGGGGTTAAATTGATTTCCATCCCTCGAGCAATGTTTAGGAGCTAGACCCATTTTCAGAACTAACTTTCCTGGGCTATAATAAAAGAGGTCTAATTTACGGCATCTTTGAGAAGGCCATTGAATTACTTTCGAAACAGGATGACACTCAACCACCCTTTCCATTTAAGATTTTAGAAGTTGCTGTCGTCAAGCGTTATTATATGAATTGACTTAATTTAATGATACTCGAAAAACAATGCATGAAAGTGAGAAGTTTTGAGTTCAGGAGAAGTTTCCTGCGTTCAACTGCCTTAGCGGAAATTTGAAGCTACGAACTTTTTCGGTTTGAAATTCATACCTCAGCGCCAGAGTCTTCAAATTTCAAAAATCATCTTTGAATTAAATTGAATTTCCTACACGTTTGGTCTCATGACATTTTTTAATCGGTAAAGTTCTTTCCTACCTACAGGCGTTACGAGTTGAGGGTTGTCAACTGTTTGTTCGGAAAATTTACCCAATTTTGACGGACAATTGCGGCTGAACGGTTCGATCGATTCTGATGTTTGAAACGCCATTCGACGCTAAATTTAATGTTTCTCGAAAATTAACGGAATAACGTTTTCCGTAGGATGCGGAGTTTTTCAGTTATAAGTGAAGTACTGAAAAAAGTGCGAACAATTCGCAGCTCTCAGGGTCTCAAATCTGAAGCACAATCTAGAAACCCTCGAAAACTAACATAACTGTTATTCTGGACCCTGTGAAGGATTAAAACAATTTCCAGCTCTCGAACAATGTCTAGGAGCTAGACCCCTTTTTAGCACTAACTTACCTGGGAGATTCTATAAAATTTAAAATTGATCTGATGCATGAGTTTTTTTGCATGCTGCTACTAAGCAGAGAGGGTTCGGAAGTAACTTAAATGTTACTGTAATTTTTTTAACATACAGAATAACAAGATTAATGTGAATAGATTTGTGTAAACTCACAGGTGCATACATTTTCGAACGATAACGTTGGATATTTGACGACGTGTTGAAAGTTTGTTGATCAATACTTTCATTTGCTTTAAGTATATAGTTATCAATGTGAAGTTAACAATTTAATATGATCGGAATTTTTTTTTTACTGAATTCTGTCGAGACAAAGTACGAATATAAAAATTTCAAATTGCCATAAAATCGCGAATCAGCAGTTTTCCCGGAACTGAAATATATATGTTTCATTCGACAATATTTAAATATTTCAATAGTTTTAATTTCACTGTATCCGAGTCACAGTTCAACATCCATCTGATATCGAAACACAATTTCAATTCAGGAATTCGTTGAATAATGTTCAATGTACACCGAACAGCAATGGGAAAATAACTCAATCGAAGCACTTCCCAAATGAATTGTTTGGAAATTAGGTCGGTTGGGCCAATAACTTGTTCTGTATAATTCGCGGTACCGAACATTCATTACCAGTCAAATTATTGTTTTATGTTACGACAGCATTTTCACGAGATTTGTATAAAATATATCTTGACAAGAAAAAACATTATTCGGGGAATTATAGACCCCTTCAAATTGAGACACGTCATATTCCAATTTAGATTTAATAACTGAATAATCAGTTGCAAATTAGTAAAAATTACCAAATCAGAATTGAACCCATTCAAATCGGCAAAACTTCTTTAGTTTCTATGAAAACCCTGCTGAACAATTCGATATGAAAAGATCAACCTCGAATTACGGGTAACACGTTTAATTTGAAATTGATCCTAATAATTTTGAAGATGTTTTATGCCAAATTGAATATGACAACTCTCAATTCGAAGTTTACAAGTAATAGATTCTTAATTAATTAGACTTCGTTTGATGAAGGATGCATCCTTATTTTCGCACATATATTTCATAGTGAAAAGCGTGCGATCGTTTTGTCCAAATGTGTGTTATGTTTGAGCCGAAAATTGTCTTCAGAGCATCCAATACCACGTGGTGCTAAATTACGACTAGGCAACACAGCTACATTCAAGTTTCAACCTCGTGAATATCTCAAGGTCAAGCATCTGAATCGCGGTGTACATGTTCAACCGTTGCCAATAGCCGCGTGAAATCTTAGAATTCGGAAAAATTTCGACGTTTATAGAAGAACACGGGGTGCCATTCTGCAGGCGTCAGTGAGTATTTTTAGGGAAATTTTTGTCTCTGGGATGTACTTAGTAATTTCGTGAAAAGGCGCAATGTTAGATACTTTCCCATTTTTCACTCCATTTCATTTCTTATTCGCCCGAAAATATAAAAAGTGGCAACATTGGGCATTCTTACAATTTTTTTTAACTATTTGTACCAGAAAAATTTTCCGGAAAAAAACGAATTTTGACCTCCAGAAGTCAGCCCTTTATATTCGAGGTATTGTTCGCTCTTAAATGACTAACATTAAACTCATCCGAGTCTACTTGAAAAAGGCTATAATTTCAATATTAACAATACCTTATTTTCTGGAATACCTTTTTACATAATGTGTTTAGATATTGATATCTCAAAATGAACTTTTATTGTCTATAACGTACCATGTTTTTAATGACAAATTTAATTATTGTATCAACTGGCATATAATGTTAATGTTAAGAGAGAACAATACCTTGAATATAACGTGATGACTTTTGGAGGCCAGAATTCATTTTTTTCAAAAAAATTTTAAATCTTCAGAATGCGCAATTTTACGACTTTGTAATGTGATGAATTTTCGGGAAAATAAAACTGAAATGGAGTGGAAAATGGAAAAATAACTAACATTGCGCATTCTCGCTAAAGAATCAAGTACACTCAAAAAAAAAGTTTTCGAAAAATACTCACTGAAGCCTGCAGAACGACGCCCCGCATTCTCGTATAAACGTCGAAATTCGTCTGAATTTCAATATTTCATGCGGCTATTATCAACGGTAAAGCATGTGAACCGCGTGCAGTTGCCTGACCTCGATATAAACAAGGTTATTAATGAAACTTGAATGTGGCTGTGTTGCCAAGCTCAAGTAAAAAACTTAAGAAAACGGTAACATGATAAAATACCTTACAACAATAATACTATAAACAGTCTTTCATATCTTTTCTTCCGATTTATAATCATTAGTAGCATCTATTCTATATTATATGTCAAAATCTTATCACGTGTTTTCACCAACACTTCATTTCAAACGGACTTAGCTTAACTACTGGTGAATGTATATCTGCGAAATCATTGTGGGGTCGTGTGTCCTGTGAAATCAAACACGCAATAAAGGAAAGAGATTAGCCTGTTTATTTTTCTGTCGAGTGTTACAACAAAAGTGAATTCGAAAGGCAATAAAATTCTTTTTGTTGGACAACAGGCTAACAATTCTGGTTGTAAATCCCCTGGGGTGCTGATAGGTAGCTGGCGCCGGACGAGTCGGTAATGTCGAAAGGGCTTCCGTCGTCGAGGATGGTAAACCAGATGTTGGACCTTCTTGAATTTCTTCGCTGGCGCCGGATAAAGATGAAATGCAGATGTCGGTCAGGAATGCAGCGTATAGATAGAATATATTCTTAGCGGTGACAGCAGATGGGTTGGAGAGTTGAGTAAATGAATTTTGAGAGCGGAGCGAAATATATTTATTCGATTTTTCGGAGATTTGAATTTCGTGTTTCGACTCCGCCCTTTTTTCCGTTTTTGTTGAAGTAGATGAATTCGCTACATCATAAGGTGGATTTTACTCATGCGCGAATTCAGCGTAATTAATCTCCAAAGCTACTCTACAATTATTGAGTCTCTTAGTTGAATCTTCCGAAAGTTATTTTGTTCACTTTCAGCGGTTAGGCAAGCCGTAAACACAATACATTCGGAAAGAAACAACTTGAACACCTGATATTTGTAAAGTAGGCTTCAAGTTCAATCTCGAAGGCCGAATTTGTGAATGGGTAAAATTCGCCTAATGAATCTGTAGACGAAGGTACCCATACAAAATGATATTTCTCCAATATTTTCAGGAGTACAGATGAGTTCGGCGGGGCCAACGAATTTGAACAAGCGCTCAAGAGCTCCTGACCTCTCGTCGAGCTCTCGTCAGTGCTTTTCTAGATTTTTTCATCGATTACAAACAGAACCGAACGGAAGTGGGAAAAAACGCCCACATAAAATCCAAAACAAATGGAAGAATCGAACTTTTCTGTCGAATCGATTGAACAATCGACGCCCAACACGCAAACTTCTACTTTTTCGTTCGGTAATTCATCAGATTGCAGCACACTCTGAATCGATCCATTGTGTCTTAGGATGCGCGCTTTGAATAATCGTTTTCAGTATGGGTCATAAGAATACGTTGATGTTTAAAGAGTATTTAAAAAACCCAGAAAAGCTCTGCCGTAAAGGCAAAAGCTGCTGCCTTCACTTCAGTGCTTTTCTAGGTTTTTTTCGATATAGTACTGGATTTCAATTCGATTTCATCTGTATTTTTTAAAATATTGAGAAAATAAAATTTTGAAAGGGTACATCTATAGAATCATTGGGTGGATTTTACCCATTCACCAATTCGACCTTCGTAATTAAGCCTCAAATCTTCTCTCCAAATATCGAGTTCCAAAGTCGTCCTTTTTTTGCTTGTTTTATTTTCCCAATATTTCCAAAGATACAGATAAGATCGAATTGAATTCCAGTACTTTATCGAAAAATGACCGTTTCAAGGTTTATACAGAATTTAATGAGGATAATATGATGGGAAGATCACAGAATATTGAATATCCGAAAAAAATTGAAATATTTTTTTCGAATTGTTCTAATGGCACCATCATCACACAATGTTGTCCTTAAACATCTTCGAACTAGCTGCCAAGTTTCATCACGATTGAATCAGTATTTCTTGAGTTATGTCGAAAAAACAACTATATCGAGTAGAAAACGAAATTCAGCATATTTTTTCCCGATATCTCCAAAACTGAAATTTTGTACACTGCTGTGAAACATGTAGTTCAAGATATAACCGAAATTGTTCTCAAATATGAACGATAGTTTCAGCAACAAAAATTTTTGTCGAAAAAATTTTTTTTTTCAATTGAGTGACCATACGGATTCCATTAACTGCCAAGTTTCAATCAGATCACTTCAGTAGTTTCTGAAATATGAGGGAAATAATTTCAAATCGCTATAACTCCTAAACTTTTTGGCCGATTTGGCCCATTAACGAACTTAACCGGGGCATTCCGATGCACGAACTACCCTGCAATTTTCGAGTTGCTAGCTGGCTCCGTTCGACAGTTATCCGCCGGTCGGCAGGACAGAATCCGTTTTGACACCGGATTCGTCATCAGTGAGTCCAACCTAGTCGTTAGACCATTTTCGACTCATCATCGAAAATTACAGACATTTGAACAAAACGATAGCACGCTGTTCCCCTAGAACATGCGCGCAAAAGTTAATTATTGTACCCCTTGTAACGGTTTGAAAGCCCGATCATTTGTTACGCCGCTGATTTATGTCACATGCGCTTCGAAAAAAATTAACCATTAATTAGCGATTTTCGAAGTACGCAAGACTTCGAGGTCAAGGTTCTTTTGTTCCGAAGTCGAGCATCTTGAAGGTTCATTTCTTTGCGTAGATTCATTGATTATTCGTCAATTGTGACATTCATATTTTATCTTTTATAATCCAGTTTTTTCTGGGCGTGTATTTCATTCCGCTTGGGACTGAAAATATATCGTCCTTCTGGGACTGAAAATTTACCCTTCCCTGGGACTAAGAATCATACCTTTCTAGTTGATTTTATTTCCTATTTTGATGGAAGTTCAAAATCTTATATTGCACTATCGTACCTGAGAATCTTTTGGAATCAGCAATTCTGGACATTTGATACCTGGAACTAGGAAAAGAGGACGAACAATGGACTCAAAATATCGTAGAATTCCTTGAAAGGAAACTTCAAAGGAAAAAAAATAGTAAAGCACTGACGTGAGGTCAGGAGCTTTTACGCACTTGTTCAAATTCTAACGATTAGATCAACACAAAATTTTGACCCATGTTACGTGTTGGTGATCCTTATCCGATCACGAAGTTTCAGTCTGATTGCATTTGTACTTTTTGAGATATTGCGGAAATAACGTTAAAATTCCAAATAACAACGAAATTTGGCACATTTTTCCCTTATATCTCCGAAAGGAAATATCGAATCGAATTGAAAGTTGGAGCATTGTTTTTTTAAATAGATTCATTGGATTCTAATGAATATTTTCAGAAAAAAAAAACTCATGATCAAAAATTCTGAACATTTCCGACTAAAATTCTTTTATTTAATTTCATAACAACTGTACCCACACGAAAGAAAGAAGCGGATACAAGAAGAATGACTTCACCTGTTTCACGGTTCTTACTGATCGTCAGACCATCTTACCTCGGATAAACCGCATAAGAATCTAGATACCAATAACCTGGCAGATAGAATACTGCAGTGTAACAATGTACAGCGCGCCATCTTCCAGGAGCATCTTGCGAATACTACCTTCGAGTACAGAATACTTCGATCGATGTGCATGACGTGCATCCTTCATCATTTAGACATTTATGAACGTTGGCAACCCAGTATTAGTTTGTCCTTAAAATGTTGGAATTCAAAGAAAATTCAGACGAAAACGCAAACAGGATGATTGATTTTTTCTGCAATTTTTTTTCTTGAATTATCAATTTTCTAGTCGGAATTTGCAATGTTGGATTTCAGTCCCATTTTTGAATGAATATGAGTTATTTTTCCCTAATAATCATCGAAGCAAAAACAGACAACATAGTGCATTCTGAGTCACTCCAACGAAATGAAATGCAAAAATTGAATTGTAATCTACAAAAGAAACCCCATGCTATTTGCGGGATATTTAATGCTTTCAATAAAATTTATTCCGACATTAAATGTTATCCTCATCAGAATTAACGAGGCGTTGGAATTTTCCTGGTATTCTCAAATATTCTGAGTAATTGAATTTATGAGGTAAGAACATTAACTATAAGACAGTCTCTCGTCCCTTCCATTTTTGGAAATATGCAACTAAATCCACCCGATGGATTTCGTCTTGTAGCGAATTCATCCACTTCAACAAAAACGGAAAAAGGGCGGAGTCGTAATACGAAATTCAAATCTCCGAAAAATCGTATAAACATATTTCGCGCCGCTCTCAAAACTCTCACTCCACTCCATCTGCATTCACGTCATCGCTAAGAAGAAATTTTATACGCTGCATTATTGACTCAACATCTGGCTTTTTTACCACCCTCGAAGACGGAAGCACTCCCGACATTACCGACCCCAGCGAAGAACTACCTGTCAACACTCAAGGAGATTAACAACAAGAATCGTTAGCCTGGCCTTCCAACAAAAAGAATTTTATTGCCTTTCGAATTCACTTTTGTTGTAACACTCGACAGTAAAATAAACAGGCTAATCCCATTTCTTTGTTGCGTATTTTATTTCACAGGACACACGACCCCACAGTCTTCTACGGGCATGTTTTCTTTTTCCATCGATTTCAAACAGAACCGAACGGAAGTTAAAAAAAACCGCCTACATCAAATCACAAACAGACAGAAGAATTGAACGTGTCTGTCGAATCGATTGAACAATCGACGTCCAACACGATTCCTTCCACTTTTTCGTTCGGTAATTCATCAGATTGCGGAACCGTCTGAAGCGATCCATTGTGTCTTGGGATACGCGCTTTGAATACCCATTTTCCAGCCTACACGTCGTACTGGAAACTGGAGAATCTGACGGTAGCAGGATTATACGGTGAACGATTCGAACAGCTTAACAGGTTTGTAAACCTATTCCGGTAGTAATTAAAAGTTGTAAAACTATCGTAATTGAAAAGGCGCGTTGATTCGGAGGCACAAACAAAGTCTCGAGTCATTTCAGTCTCCGTTCTTGCGGATTATTTCTCGAATAGCTAGGTCTATTAATTAACAACTAATTAACATGTCACTGCTGGTTATGCCTGTTCAAGTGAGTGATATGTATGAAAGTAACCCTTTCACTTTCCTCGAATACAAGGTGTTCGGGAAACGTGAGAAATCGGTGCGATAATGAAATATAAATGTTGAAATATTTGATATGGAATAATATTGCTTAGATATTGTCGATAGTTTCATTCACGAATTCGAAGCAATTTATGACCAGGGGTCAAACAGCGACAAATTAAACACTGCTTGGGGTCTCGTCAAGTCGCTTACTGGTGGATGTCATTCTAAACAAATACTTCCATCTGAGAATCCACAAAAAAATGGTAAATGACTTTAGCAGCTATTTTTTGACTGCAGCTTCTAACAGTGTATCTGATTCTATACGGGATCAATACAAACTGAAGTAAAAACGTGTAAAAATTCATTTTTTGTGTTTGAGATAGAAGCTATGGACATCGTCAGAGTAGTTGAGAAATTAAAAAACAATTTTCGTGGGGATATGATCAAATACCTGCTCATGTTATTAAAAAGATAATTCATTTCGTAGCTGAACCCTTTAGGTATATTATGTATGAAGCTTTTATAGCAGGTAAATTTTCATCCGCTATTAAATTGTCGGTAATAACGACTGTGTATAAATCTGGACCGGTGGATAATTTGGGTAACTATAGACCTATAAATTTATCACCAACGTTCTCGAAGATATTTGAGAAGGTTCTGGCAAATCGTCTGTTTAAGTTCTTTAAAAAAAACGAAATTTTTCGCTCGTCTCAACATGGCTATATGAATGAAAAATCCTAGAAAAGCACTGCTGCCTTCACGGCAGTGCTTTCCTAGTTTTTTTTTCCAATATTTCCAAAACTAATAGCCGTATGGAATCGAAATTTGTTACACTGCTATGAAATATGAAGCTCAATATGAACAATAGTTTCAGAGAAAAAATTTATTTCGAAAAAAATGTTGAAAAAATGTTTCTATTAAATTGAGTGACCATACGATCTCAACGAAATTTAGCTCAAAGTTGCGCGTCGCCATGCTTCAACTAACTGCCAAGTTTCAATCCAATCGATCCAGTAGTTTCTGAAATATGAGAGAAATTATCTCAAAATTTCAAATTTCATTAACTCCGAAACCATTCGGCCGATTTAGCCCATCATAGAACCTAACCGCGGCATTCCGATGAGCGAACTACCCTGAAAGTTTCAAGTCGCTAGTTTGCTCCGTTCGACAGTTATCGTGTCCACGGCCGGCCAGCCAGACAGAATCGATTTTGAAACCGGATTCGTCATCAGCGAGTCCAACCTAGCCATTTGAGACTATTTTTGGCACAAAATTCGAAAATTAGACATTTGGACCTAACGATAGCACGCTGTTTCCCTAGAGGATGCGCGCCAGCACAAGTACAGCAATTTTTGAACAGAAAGTCCTAGATAATGGAAAATGGTGAAATTCCAGTTGGTTTGTTTTTAGATCTTTCTAAAGCGTTTGACTGCGTGAAACATAAAAGATTGTTAGAGGAACTGGAAGTATATAAAATAAGAGATAAACAGCTCATGCTTATTTAAAGTAACCTAGAAGTTCGGAACCAGAATGTACGTGTTACAATTAATACTTGAAATTTTGTTTCAGATTGAAAAGATTTCGGGTATGGGGTACTCCAAGGTAGTGTTTTAGGGCCTCTCCTGTTCATAATATATGTGAATGAACTTCCTCCTAATGTGAATCAGTGAAATGCTGTATCTGATAATTTACGTTGATCATTCTTAAAATTATAAAACACAATATGAAGTTGATGGTAGAATTAAATAATGCCTTTGTAGAAGTTAAAAAGTGGTGTTCGATGGAATGACTTGAATTTAAGTGCCAAAAAACGAGTGTATAATATAGATAGTGAAAGATTCAAAATTAAGCCTCCCAATGAGATATAACTGGATGGCAGTCAGGTTAAAATAACCAGTTGTGTCAAACTACTTGGTGTACACATTGACTGTAACTTGAAATGGAAAAATCATGTAGATTCCTTGAAAAAAAATCTAAATTCTACAAATTTATGCTACAAATGATTTAAAAAAGTCAATGGATCTATCGACATTAAAAATAGTTTATTTTTCTAACTTCCAGTCAATGTTATCGTATGGTATTGTGTTATGAGGAAATAGTTCCTGCGCCTCATGCCTGTTCGTGACACAAAAGATGGCTTTAAGATCTATGCTGAACATTAAATATGGAAACACATGCAAAGGTATTTTTCGAGCTTGCAATACTCGTACTTCAACGGGACTCTATATGTTTATGATTGTATAAACATAACAAACATGCAACAAAAAAAATTATTTGAACAGCATGCAAATGAGAACACTTAAAGTAGACAGGTGGACCAATATTTCTTCACTACATATAATATGGCATTAACACAAAATAATACGAAGTATAAGTACATTTAATTATTCAATGCTCTTCCAAAGCAATTTCGTCGCATGGCGAATGAAAATGTTTTTGTTCAAAAGGTGTGTTTTTTATTATGGAATGTATCGAGTAAAGGATATTTGGGGAGGATTTTGCACTATTTTTCAGGTGTTTTTTAGGCTTTCGCGCACAATATCTGAAAGAGAACTATAAAAATTTAAAAGAGACTGTAATCCATAGAAAATCAAATGAATTGGCCCTACATTCGATATAAGAACAGTTTGCAAATTGAAAAATGATTTGAGATCTATACTTACTGAAATCAAACCAATAAACGAGAACCAGATTTAAAAAATTGTGGTCTTAGCATACCTTGCATTTGTGGAAGGACAGATTGGTGCAGGGGAATCATCACGGCTGTAAGTTATCAGAAAGCGAACAAAAAAATCAAGAAAAGCGCTGACGTGAGGTCAGGAGCCTTCCCGCGCTTATTCAAATTCTCACAACTATATCAACACGAAATTTTGCTACTATAGATGCGTGTTAGTAATCTCCACCTGATTACGAACTTTCAATCTGATTGAATTTGTACTCCTTGAGATATTCAGGAAATTACGTTAATATTCCAAAAAACAACGAAATTCGGCTCATTTTGGTTTATTATTTGATAAAATCAGATAATAAACCTTAGTGATCGACAAAAAAAAAAAAATTTAACCCCCCCTGAAAATTTCACAGTTTACGTTTTGGAGTATGTAGATTTGAATGAACGAATAAAAAAAAATCCGTCCGTCCGCCGTCCGTTGTCCGGAGCTTTTCTCGGAAAGTACTGAACCGAAATCCGTGAAACTTGGTAGAAAACTCATGTGTCGCTCAGGATTGATCCTCCAAGCTTTTCAGCAGGATTGGTATACCCTAAGGGTTTGAAATTGGGGGTTGGAGGGAAAAAAAAATTATTTCTCGGAAACTTACCACCGAATTTTTGTGAAATTCTCAACGTTGATTACTGTTGCATAACTCAACATAAAAATTTTCACCCGGATGATATCCGACCAGTAGTCCCTGAGTTACAAAGAAAAATGCTGCAAATTTCCAATAATCCCGAGAATGAATCATCGCATTCGGTTCTAAGATTGGAGTTCAGTGAAAAAATCGTTTAACTTTTCATCCAGAATCATATAGTTGAAAGTAGATGAAAACATTTTTACCAAATTTTCAACATATATTGAGAAATTTCGAACGGATTCGTTAATTATTTTATAAACACAATGTGCAAATGCCCCATCGATGTTCTTGACAATTTCATAATCGTTAGTAGTCCGAATTGAATATTTTTGGGGTTTCTCTCCTAATATCTGAAACATAACTACAAAAACTCGGATAACAATTATTATTTATAGATATCACCCTGCGAATTACGGGATTAAACATTAAATTTCTTCATGGAGCTCAATTATATCTTAAATAAAACTTATATATTATTCATAAATCATTGGTTTTTCACAACCCAAAAACTAATTCCATGAAAAAATTCATTTGAAACATTGAAATCTCAATAAATACTCTTGTGTAACTGAATAACCCTTTCACATGCAGAACGCGAATTAAGAAGCGTTATTTAAAATAATGAATATTTCCAAAATATTCGGTCGATCGGAGGTTTCCATCAATTTTGGATTGCGTAGCACAATTATCGTCAACATGTGGATATCCGCTACTGGTTTCAATCGAAATCCAATATTTTTCGTACTGAGACTTTGAAATAGGGGTGAATATAAAAGGTAATGAGCATGTATGTGATAAATAAATTGGAGGATATATGCAAACAAATCAATTATCAAACCGGAAATCTCATCAATTGTCGAGAATCTAATACTAAGGGTACGAGCCTTAGACTAAGGCAGGAGCCGATAATTGACCTGTTCAGAAGAGTGTGTATCGGGGACCCCAGATAAGAATATTCCGAGATGTTTCAACATCTGGTGGTCCGCAAACTACTTGTTTGAATTGAACGTTTTTACATTGAACAGACGAATTCAACCTTGAGAGGTTCACGATATATTTGATTTTTACAGAAAAGTTTTTGAAAATAACTTTAGGTCTTCAGTTTGTGTATTGGATATTTTGTGAATCAAGTGAACTCTTATCGGATATATGCACTGTGGAAAAATTTTTTTCAGATGAGTTGGTCAGGACGGGTGAGTTTTTTTTTTTCATTTCATTGATATTTTTCAGAACAAAGTTGAATCCTAGTAGGAATCACATCCACACATTCAATATTAGCGGAAAATCCTGAATTTTGTTTTACGTATTTGTTGTTAATTTGAGGGTTTGAGTTAATTTTCCCGAAAGTTTCTCAAGAAATACTAACGCGATCAAATTGAAACATCATAACTAGTTGTGAAATATCGACGCTCAATTTAATGCATGATCTCGTGAGAATTGTATTGGAAAAAAATTGAAGTTTTTCTAAACATTTTTTTCGGAAGCTATTCATTAAAGTTCAATATAATTTGGTACAGGTCTTAGTCAACATTTTGAAACCATATTTATTTGCAGAGATATTGGTGAAAAATTTTGTGGACATTTTAAATTCTGAGGTTATTTCCCTTATATGTCAAAAGGCGCAAACGCTTCCTGATTTGAATTTCATTTCTATTTGTGTAATACCGACACGCAATTTAATGGGTAATATCGTGAAGATCGTACTGGCAAAATATTAGTAAAAAATATTTTTCGGATATTTAACTTAACTTTAACGAAAGAAACAACATAGTGACTTGACCTTTGTAAAGTAGTTTTTTAAGAAAACTCAACACCAGGATAATTTTCTTATTTTTCAACTCCAATATTTCATAGGAAATGTGATTTGGAATAAAAAATATTTAAGATTTTTATGAATAACATCCTTAAGGCTTAATTATAAAGTGATTCTTTCAATTCTTTCCAGCAAAATTTTCGTTATATGTTGATACCTTAGTGAATAGGTTTATCTACCATATTTCGGGAATATATTTAGATGAGACAGACAACATGGAAACGGTAATTGATTATATCGGTGACAGGACTGATAATTCTGATGATCAGTCGGACATAAAAACTCCATCTCATAGTAATACCCCGGAATCACAAAAAAACACGAAGAAAGTTGCTAAAAATCTTTCGCTTTAATATAGCTTCTTCAGGTGTCTACATTTTACTGACTGATGGTATGTAGTACAACAAGGTTTAAATATGGTCCGGAACGTGCCTAAATAATTATACAAAAGCGTAAAAGTGAGAGTAGGTATAAATTGGGGTTTGCCACAGAGTTTTTAGGTTACAGAAAAATATTCAGTAGAGGAGAGCTATTCACATCTGTTTCTTCATTCAATAAGATTTTGCGGGTGTTGTACCTATTGATTTCTAACGACTCTAGGAGTTATGTAGGTACTTTTGGTTTCGACGTGGATAATTTTGTAGTTACTATTGAATTTAAATATTTCACATGAATTTCTTCATGGAATTGATTTTCGTTTGGTGGAAACCCAATGAGTTATAATTAATATATACGATTTATTTGAGATATCAATGGTATTGGGTTATTAAACTGAGAAAATAATAAACCCTTGTGTAAAATTTGCAGCGTTTTTCCTTATACCTTCGAAAGTTAATATGGGATCGAATTGAGATTTGAAACATTGTTGTCTATTACTGACTCTAAGGTTTGGGCCAAATTCCATAGAAATCTCATCTACGTTCTCAGAGAAAAAAAAATGTCTTCAAAAATTTTCGAACAACCGGATCCACACGAAATTCTGCTCTAAGTTGCGCGTTGGTATTCCAAAACGGTTCGAGAAATTTCAATTTGATCGAGTCAATACTTCATGAGATATCGGGGAATCAAACGCAAAGTTTCAAATGGACCTTACCCGAAACTATCCAACCATTAACGAACTCAACGAGATATTTGGGCTCCAAACCTAATTTGACAATTCCAAGTCGCAAAGTCTTTTCCTTCGAAAGTTAGAACACGAACGGACGGACGAGCGGACAGACAGAATTGTATTTGACCACGGATTCTTCTTCCGGGAGTTTAAAACCATTTTTGGCTCAAAATTCGAAAATTATAGACATCGTGACTAAATGTAACGAGCCGTTCCCTAGAACAAGCGCGTAAAAAGTGAAACTATATTAAGCTGAGTAGAATTCTAAAATTGTGTTGATTCAGCTGTTTCATAGGGA
Organism: Myrrha octodecimguttata; assembly: GCA_958510865.1. Classification (NCBI taxonomy): domain Eukaryota; kingdom Metazoa; phylum Arthropoda; class Insecta; order Coleoptera; family Coccinellidae; genus Myrrha; species Myrrha octodecimguttata. Next base: position 13,439,039 of record OY294063.1, on the reverse strand, counting down.
GACCTCGAATAATTTGTATTATTTGTATCTTTGGAATTTCATTATATCTGTTGAGCCTGAAGGGGAAAATTGCAGACATTGTGACGAAATGATAACGCGCTGTTCCATAGAAAAAGCGCGAAAAAACCTTAGTAATAGAGACATACAAAAATCCCCAACTGGATAATCTGAAAATAAACAAAATTGTCAAATTCTGATTTCTAGTTTTCAAATATCAGAGAACTTCAATGTTCTCGTATCGTGGACAATTTCTTTTCATGAAAAAACAAAAATTAAGAAAGCCCAATGTCCATCTCCACTATAAATGGATATTAGTCAATTTTGTAGGTGAGTCTAACAAAACTCAATCAATAAACTATCCCAGTCTTGTAAAATGTCCAATCCGGATGAAACCGTCTCTCTTTGATAAGCATTTTTCAATTGCCCATTTCTATAGCCTCTAACTATTTTATTACCGAATATTCGATGGTCGTAAAGCGAGACATTATATCAATCTGAATGTTTTATGGATTCCTTTGAATTAAAAATGAACGCATTTCGATATTAATCGACTGTATCCGACCGTTGATAATTTTTTTTCTTTTTAAGGATTTCGAGTGACATATAATTTCCGAATTTTGAGATGGAAATGGTGTTAAACGATTAGGTTGGACTCCCCGAAGAAGAGTCCGTGGTCAAATTCAATTATGTCCGTCTGTCTATATGTGCTCAAGCTGCTAGCGAACTGTTGACGAATGTTGCTAGACTACCCCATAAATGCTTCAGAAAGTGAGGGGAGAGATTCAACTATTCAATACACTTATCTCGTTCTCACGTGTTTTTTCTAGGTGACAGTGCGTTATAGTTTCGTCATAATGTCTGTTATTTTCGAATTCCGAGCCAAAAATTGTCTCAAAAGATTGGGTTAACACACTGAAGAAGAATTCGTGGTCAATTTTAATTATGTCGGTCCGTCCGTTCGTATGTGCTCTAACTTTCGAAGGAGAGGACCTAGCGACTCGAAATTATTAAGTTAGCTTTGGAGGGCAAATATCTCGGCTAAATTCGTTAATGGATTAAATCGGTCGAATAGTTACGGAGTAAGGACCAGTTGAAATTTTAGATTTTAGTTTTGGAATACCAACGCGCAAATTCGATCCAGTTTTTTTTCAAAATTTAGATGAAAAAGGTTTTTTTTCTCTGAAAATAGTGATTAGATTTCAACGAAATTCAGCACAAAACTTAAGGTAAGTACTCAACAAAAATGTTCCAAATTTCAATTGGATCTGGTATTTACTTTCGGAGGAAAAAATATGACAAATTTCGTTGAATTTTAATGTTTTTTCAAAAGAGTAAAAATGCAATCGGATTGAAACTTCGTTATCAGGTGAAGAATTTTTGTTGATTTATTGACGGATATTCGTCGTCATTATTATTATTATTATTATCGTCATGATTATGTTAGTATTACTACTGGAACTCTCTCTTCTCCATGAACCAATTCCTATCTTTGTCAGATGTGGGTCGTTATCACCTTGTGGGAAAACCACATGAACCGAGTGTTTCCAAAGTCGTGACGGACGTTTGCAACTACAAAATCGCAGTTGCTGCGACCTGATACGATAAAAGGATGAACGTCGTGCACATCGATCAAAGAACTCTGCATTCTAGGATGAGATTCGCAAGATGCTCCTGGAAGTACGTTGTTATACTGCAGCGATCCATCTGAAAGCATCGAGATTCCTTCTGCGGTTTCATCCAAGGTAAGTTGACCTGACGATCAGTAATAACTGTGAAACAGATGTAGTCATTCTCCATGGATCTGTTTCTTCGGTGTAGATAGATGTTTTGGTTGACAAGATGATTACCTCTGATCAACGTAGAATATTTGTTGATTTATTGGCGAATTAAGATTAAATTTCTCCTTCAGGTGGCTATCAGAGTAACCCAAGGTACAGGGATTTTCGTTAAAAAGTTAAAAGAAATGACGCGAAAATGAGGAAGTTTACGCTTTTCCCTTGGCGGTTTTGTGATTTTACAAGTGTTTCTACTGAGAAAAAGCAAACTCAAATATCCCTTTCCATAGATTTCCAAAGCCCGGTCAGAAATTTCGAGTTTGGGTGAAAGAAACTTCCATTAACAAGTCGGGTCTGAAATTGTTGAAGAATCGATAAAAACATTGGCAACTTGTAACTCAAAATCGGTAAACCAACAAAAAAGATTTATGAGAATCTGTTACCTGCATTTTACCAATGATGATCATTTTTATAGAGAAAAACACGAATTAGTCATGAAATATTAGATTACTTTCATGAAAATAATTGTTTTCCTAGGCCCCTAATACAAGCAGATAAAGTATTGTAAGAGGAATGCTAGGTTAAAAGTTTCAGTTAAGTTTTGCAAATAACATACATTATAATATCACATGCATAATGAACACTTCTAGCTTCTGTGCCTTCAAGATACTCCAAATAATTTGAAATTAATCTTGCCGTTTAGAGTTGAAATACGTTGATATTAAAATACTTCTAACACAGTATTGTAGCATTGCTACTCTGAATTAGAATAGATGATACATAACTCTTTAATAAAAATGAAAAATGTAAGTACAGAATCACTTATGTTAACTGAAAAAATCTTTGAACAAATTGTGAAATCGAACTTTAATCCATCAAGTATACACGCAATTACTTGAACACCTAGCTCCTCTTCCTCTACCTGAGGTTCTTAAACTGGCCAACCTGGCGCTGCATCAATCTTAAATTCAGACGCCAAGTCACGTCAGTACTTTTCTAGATTTTTCTGAACAACCTTGTATATAACAATTAAATACAGATTTTTCTGTATAACCTTTACATAATATCTTTCGATATTGATTTGATATCTTACGATATACTTTTATGTCTTCGACGTACTACGTCTTCAATGACAAAATTATTATATCAACTGGCATATAATGATCAAAGTAAAAAAACTCGAGAAAAGTGTGAAAAAATGAAATACAACCTAAAAACAATACTAGACACAGTGTTTCATCTTCTATCTTTCGATTTAGAATCATCAGTAGCATTTATTCTATATTATACATCAAAAACTCACCACGTGTTTTGTTACGGAACACTTCACTTCAATAACGGAAATAAGCAGGTTTAAGTCCATACGCATGCTTGTTAGAATTGTGCATAGAAACAATAATGCCACAGTTTTTACTTACACCTTCTTCTTTCCTTGACAAATGAAATGCGGTAAAAAACATTTTCCAAAATCTTTATAACCTCAAAAATTAAATGACAGTTGATATTGACCCTTGAAAACTATAAGTTTTCATTCAAATATTAAATTCAAAAAAGTCTACTTGTTAAAGGCTATTGAAACAACAATTAAATACAGATTTTTCTGTATAACCTTTACATAATATCTTTCGATATTGATTTGATATCTTAGGATATACTTTTATGTCTTCGACGTACTACGTAGTACGTCGAAGACATAAAAGTATATCGTATAACCTTTACATAATATCTTTCGATATTGATTTGATATCTTAGGATATACTTTTATGTCTTCGACGTACTACGTAGTACGTCGAAGACATAAAAGTATATCGTAAGATATCAAATCAATATCGAAAGGTATTATGTAAAGGTTATACAGAAAAATCTGTATTTAATTGTTGTTTCAATAGCCTTTAACAAGTAGACTTTTTTGAATTTAACCTTGTATATAGTTGAAAAGAAGAATTGTTGGACTCGTTGAAGATCTTATTAAATTATTATTAAAATAGTGAAAAAAAAAACTGTGTACGTTCATTCAATCAAATTTGATTCAGATATCTAAAGCTATCCTCATCAGAATTGTCCGACGTTTAAATTTTCCTCATAATAATTCCAATTTTACAGTATCATAGAAATTATGAGGTGAGAAGTTTTCGTGATTTTTTAATCCGAAGAATGAATCTATCGATTTTGCGAAGATGAATCAAGTATAATTGATCTCGATGAAGGATCTTCTCTAACTCTCTGAATTCTACATTTTGATTTACCCTACGACTGGTTTCATCTCCCTCAGTACATCAAGCGGAATAGGAGCGAATCTCAAGAGTGAACAATGAAACTTTCTTATGTTCCGTCACATATTCATTCCATTTATTTGATATGTCATTCCAGAATAAATATGGTAACATATAACGAAGTTACTCTGCTCTCTTCATGTTTTAAAATGACATAATTTCAGGGGGGAATTACTTTCTGTTTCCCTTATTCATTTTCTCCGAATTTAATTGGCTATAAGGTCAGCTGAAATATATCCCGTCCACACAGCATGAGGGGAAACTTCACCGGTATGAGGAATACTTCGAAATGACAATGAATTTAGGTCACACGAATTCACTTAGCCCATCAACCGAAAGGGACATTCAGAACACTCATACAAAAAGGGATCAGTGAATTTGCGCCATTAAAAGTTACATATATTTCCAGCTTATGTTTTCAGAATAACATAACGAAGAAAAGGATAATGAAAATTTTGGGAGATTATCTTGAGCTGAGCATCCTTTTGATATCTCTTGTTATATTTCTGAACGCATTAGTTCGCCGTGTACTTCAGGAGCACAGAAAATTATTCGTTCAGCACGAATATTTCACGTTGCATTAGTAAATTCAATTGAAATCGGATGTTAATTTCATTATAAAGAAGAAGCTATGCCGCTAATAGTGGAAAATAACATCAGGCAAATGACCACCACGACCACGCTTACAGGACCATATCCTTTTAATGAAATTTTCCATAACCAAATCGCAAAGTGGCTGCCCTATGTCCCCGATAGGCTCAAGAATTCTATCTTTGTGGTCTTGAATCTACGCTGGGCTATTGGCGTAGACCCTCTCCTTCACGTGTCCCCAAAGGAAGGAGTCGCAAGGTGTTAAATCACAAGATCTCGGTGGCCAATTGTGATCACCTATTCGAGAGATAACACGGTCCGGAAACTTTTCCCGCAAAAGATCAATGGTTTCGTTGCTTATAAATCAATAATCATCTGTCGATAGCGCAATCCATTCACCGTAACTGTTGCTCCAGCCTCATTTTAGAAAAAGTAAGGACCATTAATCGCACCAAAAAGTCACACGTTGAGGATAGAGAGGCTTTTCAAAAATAACTCTCGGGTTTTCTGAGCCTCAGATACGACAATTTTGCTTGTTGACGAGGTCACCGAGGTGGAAATAGGCCTCATCACTCAAGATGATTTTTCGATGGAATTCGGGATCATTTTCATGCATTTCAACGACCCAATCAGCAAAGACACGACGCTGTTGATGATCGGCCGGCTTGAGTTCTTGTGTTAACTGAACTTTATAAGCATTAAGACCCAAATCTTTATGCAAAATACGGTGTAATGACGTTTGTGGAATGCCTAATTCCAAAGAACGTCGAGGAATGGACAAACCTGGGTTTTCTTCAACACTTTCGGCTACAGCAGCAATATTCTCGGCTATTCTTGAGCGACGTGCACGGGTTTTATTCTCCACATCACTAACTTGTCCCAACAGCTTGAATTTTTCTTTATTGTGGTCCGACAAGGTGCTTCATGACGACCCAAAAATGTTCGAGTTTTACGAATAGTTGCTGCCAAATTTTCACCATTTTTATAGTGAATTTTAATAATTTCAATGCGTTGTTGAAGCGTGTATCGTTCCATTTTTATTAATGGCGTAGTTTCTATTTGTCAAATGTCAAAAAATGACAGCTTCAAAAGTGACATCTACCGAACTAGCGGGCTATTCAAAATAACACCTCTAATTGGAAAACTCTTCATTTTCAAGAACCAGTAGATAATCAGTTATACTCAATTAGATCTAAGAGATGAACAAAAAAATCCGAGAAGCACTACCGTGAAGTCGGCAAACTTTCAAGCTGTAATTTTTCACTCCTTACGGCCGATCGTAAACACTAAAACTCAATGATAAAGTAACATTTCTCCGACATATTTAGTTATGAAAACTTGCTCAATATTCACACGAATCTTAACTCGGGACATCTGTTCAACTCGTTTCACCTTAAGATCATCTGACATAAAAAATATTTGGGAACATCCACGCTGCTCCAAGTTATCCCAAATGTTGACATTCCACGCTCGGAACAGAAAAGCTCGAAGAAAAAACTCTTATAACGAGAACTTCGACCAATAAAGCGAAATGAAATCGCATTATCCTCGCCGCGAAACACACGAAGATGTGGGTCATTAGTGTCGGTCCTGGTTCTTAGATCTAAGTCCTGCTAGAGACTCCTCCAGCCCTTCAAAACACCGACGTGAAAATCGATCGGGTTTCAATCAGCAGCGGCATTTTTTAATTTTGCCATCCTCCTTCGAATCTTTCGGAGTATAATGTATCAAAAACACGACGACGTCATTCCCGTACAGCAACGAGGGCTAAATGAAATGATGAATGGGAAGGAAACGAGATGATCTAGCGATTTTTAATTTGTATTACCTCAAGTTGTCCGGGCTGACAGTCATTCGGTAACCATCTAGATGCAAGATATTTCCGTAATCGCTTTTTTCGCCGGGATGAAAAGAACCATCCGACGGATGCGAAGGAAAAATATCTACTCGGGGATAACGAGTTGTTGGGATGTCATGAGACAGGGATATAGGGCAGAGAGGAGATTTTCGATACCACGAAGATGACTGGTTAAGAGGAATTCGGTTGAAGGGGACAAATCCTATGTGACACAGTACTCGAGTTCGCTCCATCTGAATTATTGTGATATGTGATACCTATCTATTCACATACAGCGATAACAGCATGAATATGGAAGTGGGGAATACTGGGTGTTTTCTAATTGGAAGCTGTTCTTGAAAGCGATGAACTTGGAATCTTTTGGAAGAAAATTCTTCATTGAATAGCTCACGAATCGGTATGATTATGTATTCATTTAATAGATGAAAATTGAACTTGACATTTTCAACGGTGCCTTTTTTAAACATTATGGATGAAGAACTAAACGCAACGAGTACATCAACTTGCATACTGCAGATTTTGGCATCTGTATCCACAGAATTGAAATGAAGTTTTCCTTTTCTTAAAACAAAAAGGATTTACCATATCTTAACAATCTGATAATGACTTAGGGAGCCATAGCAGTCACATTGTTAGGATTACTTCTATACATTTTTTGGGCTGACCTGCTCAACATTTGCATACCCGCATGAACTACAATAACTCCACTGACTTCCAATTCTCAGTTCAGCTGAGTGTAGTTTAATGTCGTCACATACGAGGTTTGTTCGGGAAATACGTATAAAGAATTCGGGGCATCCTGTCAAGGCATTGTGGAGAGGCTGCCTGGTGGCTCCACCTCTCTATGCAATCCCCTCAATGTTCAGTTCGAACCGTAGCGCTCTGCGAGTAAGTAGGATATACTTGTTGAAAGTAGCCCCTTATTTACCTGCCGTCGGCATGGAGCTCTCTCTGATTGTGGAACAGCGCATCAACATCAAGGTTCTTGCAAAGCTAGGTAAGAACAGTCGCTCAGGAAGCCCCTCCACATCGATTTCGTGTTTGTGTCCTTGACAGTTTTGCGTAATCTCAGAGCTCGTGTGGCCCGAGTTCGACTAGATTTGGCACAAGGGGACAGGTGGATCCTTCATCACGACAACGCGCCTGCTCACACATCTCTCGTTGTGCGTGAGTTTTTGACCCAAAGCTCAATCACAGTAACAGAACAGCCGCCTCATTCATCCGATTTGGCTCCTTGCTACTTCCTCCTGTTTCCGAAAGGCAAAATGGTGCTCCAGAGGCGGCTCTTGGGGAACGACACGGCAAATGAACAGCCTCACAACTGAAGACTTTCAGTGATCGTATCAGCAGTGAAAACAGCGTTGGCAAAAGTGCATCTTGACTCGAGGGAAGTTGCTTTGAATGAGGCCATATTGAAATACCCGAATAATTTCAAAATGAAGTGATTATTCCACTTTTATACGTATTTTCCGGACAAACCTAGTATAACAGAATTAGTGTAGTAATTGTAGATCAATCTGCTGCTCTATGATTTTCACAGAATACAAATATATACTGGTGGTTCAGTAAATATGCGGCAAGAATTTAAAGGGTGTGTCTTTGTACAATTTTATGGATATTTTGTTCTTTGACGATTTTTGGAAAGAATGAGGCAGGGTGAAAAAGATTCGCAACAGCGATAACTTTTTCCAATCAAAAAGCACATGTTACACAATAAGTGTACGATATGAATTCCTTCAGGTTGGATACAAGCATGCATTCTTCTCATCACTGATTGCCGAACTCTTTCAAACACTCCAGGTTCGTTTTCAATGGAGTTACAGCCCGCAGTTATTCAATTTCGCAAGTCATCCAAAGTTTTTACTGGAGTAGAGTGAACTGAGGACTTTAGATAACCCCACAAAAAATGATCACCAACATACGAAGAACACTGGATTGGTCGGCGTGGGTCGCAAGTATGACCTGCGCAATCACCGAACTTGAGCCCCCTAGAGTATTTCTTGTGGGGTTATCTAAAGTCATTAGTTTACGCTACCTCAGTGGTGTGTTCGGAAGTGTTCGGCAATGACAGATGAGAGGAAGGCATGTTGGTATCCAAGCTGGTGAAAGTTATTTTCAACACTTATTTTAAATTAAGCAAGTTGACATGCGCTTTTTGATAATGAAATTATGAAGCTGTCGCAAATTTTTCACAATGTATCTTAGGAACGAAGCAGTTTTCCAAAAATCATTGAACAACAACATATCCTTGGAATATATCAACACCCTGAAAATTTTTTCCGCATGTTTCCAAATACCCTGTTTAATAAATGATTCAACGCAAATCCAAGACGACCTAATTATATGCTTCTCTTGTTTTCACTACTATTTAAAGGGTATGTGTGGTTATGTTGATTTTTCGTTTGTCGTTGAGGTTTTTTTAAAGTCATCACGGAAAAAAATTCTGATCGTTTAGTTTGAATGAAGCAACCGAACGCAGGATGAAAGCGGACAATTTCAAGCAAGAGATTGCTACCTAGATAACAGAATAGCACCAGAGACAACAATAGATGTCAATGATTATGATTTACGCATAATGCACTATCATTACGCATTACTTTCACAGAAGAAAACCTCCCTGCACTCGTAATCTGTGACTACACTAACTTTAGGCAACGAACACCGAGCGGTAGCAGTGGAGTTAGTGTAGTTCATGCATGTACAACGAACAAACCTGTGACGTTTGGCTGTGTCTGTTTCCAATCCACAGAGTCTGCATATGTCACCTGCTGACTTGTCCATGCGGTATAAAAGGTGCTTGTACGGACAGTGCACTGTCACGCGAAGCTCAGCTCCTGGAAGCTGCAGGAGCTTCCTGGTATGGGATGGTGAAAATTCCATGAATGTTTTTGCTTGTTCAAGTACTGGAATATTTTTCTCGGAAGCTATTATGTTATCCATTTCTCATTGTTGTACTGCTGCCCTGTACTTATCTTTTCCAAATTCACAAAAGCGATATCTGCTTTGTCAGGTGTTACTTCTAAGGCCTTTTTCGCTAGATAAAAAGTGGTGAAGGCTACGTAAACCGAAATTCCAGCCATGAGAATCATTTTCTGTGAAAAAATTCCTTCCTATCTTTATCGAATTCAAGTTTGGAGTTCTAAACTCGATACATCTTATTGAGACGATTGAATTACTCATGATATGCTCAAACTAGAAATTCAATTACTAATAAATTATATTTACTCATATATGTTCGATATTTTGTTTGCTGTTTTGATCACTTCGCGGAATGAACCGTTTGAACAGGAAATGGAGTTCAACCCTAGGTCTTCTATTTATTAGGAAACCACCTCAAAGAACTCCATTCGAGAGTAAATACCGTCCACAGATCTACTCAATTCGACCTTATAATTAAGCTCGACCTATGTAAACTTCTCCCTGTTTAGTGAATTAGCTGAAAGATTCTTGAAATTAACTTTTCTTATATTTTTTCTTCCCGAAGAATGATATAATTTCTGGAATTTTTAACTGTTCCGATTGATAATAAATAGTTCGATCAATTTTGACATTTGAAATAACTACAATTTCCACAGAACCAAAGGTTGGTGAAGAAGTCGAGTTCACCATCAAAAATAGGTTGTTGAAAGGCTCAATCTATTTCAAGCGTTTTAAAAGAGTTATTTCGGGTTGAAAGTCAAAAATTAAAGAAAAAATTTGAGTTTTTTCTGGATTTTCTTATCAAAGAAATATTTCCGATCAAAATTGTTCATCTTTATATCATCTACAGAACTGAAGGTCAGGATTTATTTTTTAAGAGTCTCCATTCCTAAGATATCACCATTCTAGGAAACACGTTACACATGACATGTGGGCATTTCCACGCCACGTGTGATGTAGTGTAATCAGAGCTTTTTGCGCGCATGTTCTAGAGGAACAGCGTGCTACCGTTTCGTGCAAATGTCTGTAATTTTCGAATTCTAAGCCGAAAATGGTCTCAAACGACTAGGTTGAACTCACTGGTGTCAAAAACGGTTCTGTCCGTCCAGCCGGCCGTGGATACGATAAATGTCAAACGGGACAAGCTAGAGATTTGAAACTTTCAGGGCAGTTCGCAATTCGAAATGCTGCGGTTGAGTTCGTTAATGAGCCAAATCGGCCTAGTGGTTTCGGAGTTATAGCTATTTGAAGTTTTGAGATTATTACCCTGATATTTCAGGAACTACTAGAGCGATTGGATTGAAACTTGGCATTTAGTTGAAGAATAACGACGCCCAACTTTGAGCAAAATCTAGTTAGGATCGTATAATCATTTAATTTCAAACAAAATCTTTTCGAAATTTTTCCCGAAAAATTTTATTTTCAGAAACTATTAATCATATTCGAAAACAATTTCACTCATACCTTCAATTCGATACGGCTATTAGTTTTGGAGATATAAGATAAAAATATGTGAAATTTCGTGGTTTTCTTCTCGATATCGTAGTTTTTTTAGCTAAAACTCAAGAAATACTGATTCAATCATAATGAAACAGCTAATTTGAGGATGCTGAAGGACAAGTTCGTGCCGAATTTCACGATGATCGTGTCATTACAACTATCCGAAAAAAAATTCCAGATTTTTTTTCGAATATTCGATATTTTATGTAGTTTTTATGTTATTATCCTCATTAAAATCTGTATGAACCGTCGAACTGTCATTTTTAGATAAAGTACTGAATTTCAAGTCAGCAGCTTTTGCGCGCATGTTCAAATTCGTTGCCAAAGTCATCTCCATTGAATATGCGCGTAAAAGCTGCTGCCATTACGGCAGTGCTTTTTTAACTTGGATTTTAACGTGGATTTCCCAGTAGGCCTTTGTTGTAATGATATATTGAGTAATACCCAATAACTAGAGAAGAGAAGAGTTAACTTTTTCTTTCATCGACAGTGGGCGATTTCATTTACAAATTTGATAAGAAACACAAAATAATATAATAATATGAAATTAGAATTAGACCAAAAACTTGAGAATGACTATTTGTGGATGGAAATGGAATGCAAAAAATAAATTAAATTAAATAAAAATTGTGTGAATATATTCAAGAAGGAATCCCGCGTAAAGGTGAAAGAAATTTTTATGGAATCTTGAACAGGGGGAAGAATTCCGAATGAAAAGAAGAGTAAATAGAATTTGCGAAAGAATTCAATTGGTTAATGATAATGAAAAATTAAGGAATAGAACCGGAGAAAATAAAAATCGGGACCTAAGTAGTTATACAAAATGAAATGACTATTGAACAAAAACATTTCATAGTCATTTCATTCAGAGAAGCACATTCTACTTGTGAGAAATTTAATTTTGGGGGTAGTTTTAAAACAGGAGGAAATGGATAAATGTATTATGTAACTTCTACATCCCAAAATAACCGTTTCAGTATATACCAAACATGAAATAAGGACTATTCTGTAATATCATCTCTCATCATATTCTTCATAAATAAATTCAGCTCAGTTTCGGGTATTCCGGGAATTCCAATTTGCCATTCATCCTCCTTATGGATAACGTTATTTGTAATTGTAGAACGCAAGAGATAAAATGGCACATGTACATCCATATTTTTCAATTACTACGTTTGGTATCTCAAACTGCTGGAAATGAATATGAAAATGCAATATACGTACCGGAATGAAACGGAAATCGAATTCCCATCTGGGAGATCACGATCCAATTCAGCACCGGGAGCACAGAAAATAACCTAATTGTAATACATTCGATATTGCATACCATAAAATTATATAATACAGAGAAATATGTGAACTGGAGCACGAATGAAAAGCTATTCACGATTACTCTTAATAACACGAAATTAAAATGGTCTGTCGGGAATTGCTGATTATTCATGATTCGTTGTGTGCCGACGAATGCAAGAAGAGCAAACACAGCGCGAGGATAATATACGAACGTGACATCCAAACATAATTCTCGTGTGCATGGAAATCCGGATGTATATTTGATATAAGATTTAGACGGTACAACGGTGTTTATGATCGTAATTGTTTATTTAATAAATTATTTGAACACGCCGTCGGGTTTAATATATTAATTAGTGAAGTTATTAATGTGGATGATATAGAGTAAACCAAACAGAAGCCAAAAAAACTCTGCTCATTAGAATTGGACGCTGTGATTCGAGTCTCAGGAAGGTGCTCTAGTATATTTAGACCAGAGGCGATAATATTTTAAACCAAAAAAAAAAAATACTAGTAGGATGAAACCCATTGAAACAGGAATAGAATATAACAAAAAATTGAGAAAAAATAATTCACGGGCGATCTGAGGTCGGGAATGAAAGGGGTGAGGTTTTAAGGGTAAAAAACGGCCTATCTCGATTTACGGCAAAACAACAAGTCCTATGCGGAAAAGTTAAACGGCAGAGTTGCAGCTAATGAAAAGATCTACACCTTTTGTATAACAAATTTTTTTTTCCATAACCTCAAAATTCATGTGAAAAATTCAAATAACCAAGTTTTTGGTTTTTATTCTTATCTTTCACAAAAAAAAAATCCACGAAATTCTGTGGAAAGTTATCTTTTTATGTTCCGAATACATTGTAATTCTTTCGATGCAAAATATATATTTGTTCGCCTCAATTCGGCTAAATATCAAAAAAGTACCCTGATTTTCAATCGGGAAGTCTCATGCCAAAATATCTACTTTTTCAAAAAAAAATTGGTGAACTTTTTGTTCGTTGAAATCTCTACTTTCTGATGATGTCAAAAAATATATACATTACTATGGAAAATTTACTCTAAAAATATGACATGATATAAATATCATGCAGTAGGGCCCAGAGCTCACTATTCTTTCGCCCCACTTCTCCATGAAATACCTTTTAATTGACTAAAATTTTCCGCAGGTCACTCAGGTATAAAAATCATTTTGGAATAGCAATAAATAGGCATCTACTCATATAATTTGAGGAAGATTTCACCACTTCCTCAAAATATTGAAGATGTTCCATTAAATATTAACTTCATTAATTTATTTGGTTGTTAATTATAAAAATATATTTTTGCATTTTCTGAGAAAAATAACCATAGGAGTGGTTGATTTTTCACACCATCAGAAGAGATTTCAACGAACAAAAAGCCCAAGAACTTTTTGAAAAAGGAGATATTTTGACATGAAACATTTCGATTGAAAATTAGGGTGTTTTTTCGATATTTCGTCGAATTAAGGCGAACAAATAAATATTTTGAATCGAAAGAATTACAGTGTATTTGGAACATAAAAATACAGAATTTCGTGGAGAAATTTTTTCTTCGTGAAAAATAAAAATAAAAACCAAAAACTTGGTTATTCGAATTTTTCACATGTGATTTGAGGTTATGTAAAAAAAGTATTATACAAAAAGTGTAGATCTTTTCATTACCCACAACTTTGCCGTTCAACTTTTTTCCATAGGAATTATAGTTTTTCCAGAAATCGAGATGGGGCGTTTTTTACCCTTAAAACCTCACCACTTTCTACTTCCGTGAATTGTTTTTCCTTAAATTTTTATTACATTCTCCTCCTTTTCCAATGGGATTCATCCTACTATTATTTTCTTTCACTTTTTATTATTTTTGAAGGCTTCTACCCTGGTCTAATTAGGCAAACTCCGAGTTGAGAGGTTTCATTGAAACAAATAATGATCTACAGAGTGTTCCATGAGTGGTCTGCCATTCGCGAATGGCAAATGCATGTCGTTCAGGCCTTTCTAAAAAGTAGCTTGTTTTGGAGCAAGGCTATCTATTTCGGAGATATGTTGTGATTCATGAATATTGGCCTGAATTTACTTTATCCATTACTCGGAAATCAACTGTACGATATTAGTTAAATTCATGGGTTTATTCAGTTCTAATAAACACTTGAAACAGATCAGGTTATCCTACTATTTTAAGAGCAGTACTCAATATATTGAGAATTTTTTTCAACCTCCGAAATCCATATGTTTCACATCAGTAAGGAAAATGTCGCCTTTGAATTCACGTACGAATTTGAAAACAACGGTTTCCTTCCACTTTTAGACTTAAAATTATCAAGAGACAACACCACAACAATTAGTTTCGACATTTATAGAAAACTCACAAACTCGGACTGTTATACTCAGTAGACTCAGTGGCACCCCGGTCACACTAAAAAGGCCAGCCTACACTTTTTGATTGATCGTTTATTCGGGATACCGCTCAGTGAAGTTTATTCCAATAAAGAAAGAAACAAAATTTATAAAATTGCTCTACACAACGGTTACAATAAACAGTTAGTACGAAAATTGATAACCAAACATTAACAAGAACAATTTTTCAAAGAAATAACTTCAATGAAAGAAACAGGAAAATATAACGGTTTCAGATCATTTACGTATCACCCTGAAACCTACAAGAAACTGCTGAACATTTTCAAGAAGTAAATATTAAGTTAGCTTTACCACTCCCATGAAAACCAGACAACTCTCGTGAAATACGTTTGATAAAATTCCGGATGAATTGAAATCGGGCATATACGAAATAAAATGTCCAGACTGCGATGAATCTTACATCGGACAAACAGCGAGGAACACTAACAAGAGATTTAAGGAACACATGAGCCATATCCGTAACAACAATCCTGACAAATCGGCGGTCGCTGATCAAGTTTAAATAACGGGTCATTTAATTTCAGAAGAATCCGTAAAGCTACCAAAAAGCTCGGCCAAAATTTACTTAAATACTCTTGAAGGTATACATATGTACAAGAGAAAAGATAGATTGCTAAACATGATATCACCCCCATTAGTAACACATTATTCCAAATATACCATCCTCCCACTTGTTCAACATGTACACGTGTAAATGTAGTTAGTTACGATATGTCTTTGACAAAGAAAACTTGGTTTCCGAAACGTGCGTTGGACGCTGAAAGTGTTAGTGGATTAGAGAGTAGTTACACACTGTTTTGTCATAAGGACAGTGTGATTTGCCAAATTCAAGGACACTATTCCTAGATGGTAAGCAGACTGATATTTGAGTTATTTAAATTACTGTTATATTCTTCATCAATTTGACTAGGTGCAGTGAGGAACGCGTAATATGTATCTATGGAATCTATGGATGTTTCACAGTTAACTGCTGATCCTGAAGGTCTCCGATTCTTGTGTGATTTTGACAAGTATTCTCCATATGTCAGCAGGCCTACAATTATCAATAAAATCACACAACTCAGTCTCTTATCACATCTTGGGAGAGCATACTCGACTCAAGAGAATTGTAATCGAATGAATTCATATTTTGTTTTGGAATGACGTCCATGTCAACCTAGGCATGATCCTTGTTAGAACAGTGTGATTTGCGATCACACGGATAATCCTTTATGATATCAGACTGATGTTTGAGTTAATTAAATTATGGTGATATTTTTTATCAATTTTTCCACGCGCAGTAAGAAACGCAAGAATAACGAAGAGTAGAATGCAGGGTGTATCATGGATAAATGCTGATACTAGCTCTTCATTCCTTGTGTGAATTTAATGAGAACTCTCCATATGTCAGCAGCCCTAACATTTTCAATGAAATTACTGAAACGCCACTGGTTTTTCCAATTTCAAAATTCGATGGCCGATAAGAACCAGGGTTCAGAAAATTAAATATTTCAATTTCGAGAACCCTGCGCCGAACTGAAAAAAAGCGAGAAACCATTTTCATGATAAGATGAAAGACATTCACAACAATAAATCCTTATTCATCACGTCAGTTGAAAATGAAATGTCGGTATTGCCTTGAGGAAATACATAATTTAGTCTCTAATTACATATTGGAAAAACATACTTGACCCCAGAGAATTGAACTTTTTTGAAATGCCGTTTTGTTTTTAGCTCTCCTCTGATAATATTTGATTTCTTCTTCCTAGTTTTTGGATTTCCATGTTACGGCAGAGGAAAATCCCCATGTAAAACTCCCGAAAAATTTACCGCCCCCATACAATTCTGTGCACTGAAACCCCTTTTTCCTAGATATAATATTTCAAAAGAAATATATGTGAATATCTTTCTTCCAGTTATAATTACCTGTATATATTTGCACCCGTCCCTCAAGCATGAAATTCCGGGAAATATAAACAAAAGTGCTTCGATTCCAATGTTATGAAATTAGCAGCAGGAGGAACTTAAAACTTACCAACACTCAACGTAAGAGATCAACGTACCTGAAAACAGAAAGAATCAAGTTAATAAAAAAAGTTATAATAAACAACTTAACATTCTGGACTTAACACGATTTTCAATACATATAGTTATTGTGATATGCGATGAGTGATGAACTAATTTGATTCAGCTATATTCAACCTGATGTTATGCTCACATATGAAAAAAAGTAAGAGTCAGAAAAACTTCGGAGTGAAATTGAATATTTTCTTAAGCATAATTTAAATAATCTTTTGCGCAAGCAGGTGATGGTGAATGTTCTTCAGACCTCCAGTAGCCAATCAGGTCGATTCTGTTTGCGTATTGCTATGAAACTTGCTATTCTAGTCAAAATGCTATCTTTCTAATTTATAGCAATATGGCCATGATGTTACGTATTCTGTTTCGAATTGTTATAGTAATGTTTGTTATTTTGTCATAACAATATTGTTATCATAGACTTCCATAATTGGTGATTTTAGAGTTGACAACACTGTATTTTGTGACTTTAGAACTACAAGGAAAAAGAAAATAACCCGAATTCGTGAGTTTCCTTTATGGTTTCGCATACATAATCTCTATCTACGGCTTTCTTTATTCATGTAAACATCGACATAAAAATGTTAGGAAACGAAACGAGTCAAATTGACCAATAACCAATTTCCTGGATACCAATAAAATATTGGTTATCAGAAATCGAATGCAGCAATTTTATTCAGGCGTTAATAATTCGAAATTCGATAAATTTTTCGTTGGCACTTCAAAGGGATTGCTGTTGTTGAGATGATTAGACTAATCATCTCAGCTGTTGCCTATGTCTGTATCTTAGTCTAAGAATTTTCCTTCAAATGAAATAATATTCTAGAGAACTTTGAACACATTTCCATTAGCATATACTTTTTTTTATTCATGTGAACATCGACTTATTCGAAAATGTTATGAAAGAGAAAAACCAATTAAAGTCAAATTGACCTATTTCCTGGATACCGATAGAATTTTGGTTTCCAGAAATCAAATGCAGCAATTTTATGCAGGCGATAATAATTCGAAATACGATGAACTTTTCTGTTCGGGATTCAAAGGGATGGCTGTTGTTGAGATCATTAGAATACTCAGGTCAGCTGTCGCTTACTATGCCGGTGTTTTAGTCTAAGAATCCTTAAAATTAAATATTCTGGAGAACCTTGAACACATTGCTATTAGCACATTCTTCCCTATCTTCAATATTTTCGAATTCTTGGAAGAAATAATACTGAAACAAATGGATCTCTGAAAGATTCTTTTTCTAAACTTTTTTGTTATGAAGCATAGCAAGTACTATTTTGAGGTTGCTAAGATGCAATGTTGATAGCAAGACTCTTGTTAAGTTGACAGACCATATTGCTCAAAATCGTTGATCAGAATACCAATAATTCCAATCTTGTTATGATAGCAATATCTTTTTCCTAGCAATATTGCTATTTGCAAACAGAATCGACCTGAATGTCTCGTAATATCTATCTATCGACATGGTGTACAGAGGGCTATAGCGCATGATGGGGGAGAATTGCCGTTGAGAAAAGGATCTTTTTTCGGCAAGCGTACAAGGAGTCGTGGCGTAGCGTAACTAGTGGTTTTAACAGAGTTGCCAATACATTTATTGATTTTTGTGCCATTTTTGTTTCACAAACTTCCCTACCAGCAGCCGCAAAGTCCCTTCTCGGTATTGTTCGCGTATTTCGTTTCCTTGAATGAAAAGAGAAGAAAACTAGAAAAGCACTGACGTGGGGTCTTCTACGTACTTGACCAAATTCAAACAATTGGACCAACACGAAATTTCGCACCTAGCTGCGTGTTGATAATCTCCACCTGATAACGAATTTTTAATCTAATTGCATTTGTACTTATTGAGATATTGCGGAAATAACGTTAAAATTCCAAATAACAACGAAATTTGGCACATTTTATTTCTCATCTCCGGGAGTAAATATCGTATCGGATTGAAATTTTAAACATCGCTGTTAAATACTTACTCTAACGGCCGGTTTCAGAATTTTTCGAATAAAAATGTTTCAAATTTTCTAACAACTGAATTACCACGAAAGTAGCACGTTGGTATTCCAAAACTGTTCGCGAAGTTTCACCTTGATCGAGTCAATACTTCATGAGATATCGGGAAATGAAACCCAAAGTTTCAAATGGACCTTACTTCGAAACTATCCCAACGATTCCACCCATAAACGAACTCAACCGAGATATTTGGACTCCAAACCTAATCCGACAATTTCAAGTTGCTACTAAGTCTTTTCTTCCGAAAGTTAGAGCACATACAGACAAACAGAAATTAACCTGACCACTGATTCTCCTTTAGGCAGATCAACCCAATCGTTCAAGACCATTTTCGGCTCAAAACTCGAGAATTAGACATTGTGACGACACTATAACGCGTTGTTCCCCAGAACAAGCGCGTGAAAATTCTTCAGGTTCAAAAGAATTTTGAAAAATTGGGTCGTTGTATCATGGGCTGCATTATTGTACACTAGTGTAGATAATGTAGCACCGATTCTTTTCGGTCTGTTTTGTTGCAGTCACAGATTGTGAGTGCAGTGCATAGAGTGAGGTCATCTTCTGTGGTGTTTATGCATAAATTGGCTCATGTCACAGAGATCTGTTGTTGTCTGTGACCCTATTCTGTTATCTAGGTAGCAATCGTTGACTTGTAATTGTTTCGTGACGAAATTAGAAGAACTTTCCAAAAAGTCACTATAATCAAAACATATTATATCAAAATGGTAGCGAGAACAATAGAAGCCTTGACTTCTGTCATCTTGGATAAGCGCAAAATCAAGAACAGATTGAACACTGACTACACTAATTCTGTTTTCTGTGACCAGATTCAATCACACTTATCTGCACCATAAAAAAAAGCTATACTACGTCTGCACTGAGAAATGAAAGTCAGTGGAGTTAGTACTTGCGTTTGCGCGAATGTTGAAATTCGTTGCGTTAGCGGCCATCTTTTCAAATATTGACTTCGCCAAACGCAGCTTTACTTCATGATGAAAAAATTTAGCAAATTTTCAATCAAATTGTCCACACAAACATCTGCGTGAACCTTCACGCTTGCGTTTTTCGATCAGGTACTGGGCAAGTCCATCCAATCTGTTTTTTTGTTAATTTCAGGGTGTATCTACAGAATCATTGGGGTACCCATTCACTAATTCGACCTTCCTTAATAAGCCCCAAACCTACTCTACAGATTTCAATTTCCTTAATCGTTTCTTTGGGATATAATTGTGTTCAAGGTGGTCCTCACAGCCGATCTTGAACACAATAACTTCAAAAAGAAACCACTTGGCAACTCGATATTTGTAGGTTTGGACCTAAGTTGCGAATCCCGCGAAAAATATAGAATACTCAAAAAAAAACTTTTTCAAATATATTTCATCACGAAATGTTTCATAAAGTTGTTCATCAGCTCACTGTGTTGATTATAACTTGGAACGAGATTTCCCTCGCTTAGTTGCGCTATGCTCCAACTAACTACCAAGTTTCAATCCGATCGCTGGAGTAGTTCCTGAAATATTGAGGAAATATCCAAAATTCAAATGACTCTAACTCAGAAACCGTATGGTAGATTCGACCCATTAACGAACTCAACCCGCCGAATTCTGACCGATGCGAGCTACCCTGAAATTTTCAAGTAGCTTGCTGGTTACTTACAACAGTTATAGTGTTATTGAACGGCCGGCAAGGCCGAATTGATTTCGAAACCGGAAACGTCACCAGCAACCTGGTAGTTTGTGATAATTTCCTGCTCAAAACTCGAAAATTACAGACGTTTGAGCAAATCGATAGCACGGTGATTTTGGAAGATGCGCGCCATGATGAAGTGGTTGAAAAAACCAGTATGTACTCAACAAAGATTTCAAACGATGTCTGAAATATAAACTTTCATCGATTTCTCAATCAGGACAGTAGCATCAAAACTGTACTTCCGACGCCATCGATTTCTCTGCTTACATTTTATCAATCTTCGATCATAATCGAATTCCCGCTATATATTCAACTTTCATGTGAAACAAGAGCCGTGAGTAATTTAAATACACCAAACACTCAAATAACATGAATAACAGCGTCGTGTCAGATATAACCTTTCACCCGAAAGAGATACGTGACATTCACACTAACAAATATTTCGTGGTGCGAGAATTTCATGTGCTTATACATTACGGGGAAATATACATCTAGCTTGCATTGTGTATACGACGCTTATGTACATGTGAATGGTGTATTGAATTAGGAATAAACTATCTTTGTACAGAAGCCTCGCCTCAGGCAATATCATAAATTTCAAGTTCTCGAATGACGTGTGTCCGTACTATAACTTTAACCGGTAACGCTATTCATTATTTTCGAGCATTCATAACAACGCGGGTGTTATAGAATTTTGTGCCCTCTTAATACAAAACCAATTCATATTTTCCATTGAATCTGAAAAACGACGAGTTCAGAAGCTTTCGGTCCTGAATGGAATGATACGTTTGAGTCCTCAAGCTGTCTAACAATACAGGATGTTCACCATAAACTGGTCAAAGATATATAGCCTTATATATGACATTATGGGGAAGTCATTTTTGGCTTCTGACATGTACCCCGTTTTCGAAGCATAAGCGAGATACAGGGTGTGCAATGTCAACTTTGAGCAATATTCTGATAACTTTGGTGAGTTATGCGTGACCTTTGAAATAACGGTTTTTGGTCACAACTCAGTATTTTTTGGTGGTCGATTCAATTGTTGTGTAGAATTCGGGAAAAAATATTTCAAAATGGCGGAAGACCTACAAAGTTGGAATTTTTTGTTCTCGATCGCTAAATTGGATAGCATTATTACAATGTACTCCATTTTCTAAAGTTTTCCGTGAAAATTTTTTTCCAAAATTCAAACAGCTTTTTTTTACATGTCCACAGTGAAAGAAAATTTCACCCAAAATTGTCGAAATCTATCGAGGTTGAAGTTACCTTCATTCTGAACACTGGTGTGAAAACAGAATGAAAAATATCCATTGGTTTTCGTTTCATAGCCTTCTAAACATTCCGCTCGGAGTATTTAATTAAATAATTTTTATTAAAGGAACTTGTGGCCCTACGGAGGCCAAAATTGTGCTTATGGGTCCCCAGAATGACCCGGATAGAAATATGAATTTAAATAAAAAAAAAGATTTCAAGAATTTTGGGTGAAATTTTCTTTTCACAGTAGACATGTAAAAAAAGTTGAGTTCGAATTTTGGAAAAAAAATTTTACGGAAAATCTTAGAAAATTGAGTACAACATAATAAAATTTTCCAAATTACTGAACACAACGGTTACAATAAACACTTAGTGTGAAAACTGATTACTAAACATAAAGACGAACAATTTCTCAAAGACATAACTTTAAAGAAAAAAACGGAGAAGACAACGGTTTCAGGGCATTTACGTATCACCCTGAAACCTACAGAACAACTCCTGAACATTTTCAAAAGAGTAAATATTAAGTTAACTTTTACGACAACCAGATAACTTTTGGGAAACAAGTTTGATTAAATTCTGGATGAATTAAAATCCGGCATATACGACATAAAATGTTCAGACTGCGATAAATCTTACATCGGACAAACAGCGAGGAACATCAACACGAAACTGAAGGAACACACGAGCCATAGCCGTAACAACCATCCTGACAAATCGGCGGTCGTCAATCACGTTTTAACAACCGATCATTTAATTTCGGAAAAATCCGTAAAGCTAATAAAGAGATCTGGCAAAACTGACCTAAATATGTTGAAAAGAAGAGTTGGATTGCCGAACAATGATCTTACCCCCATTAGTAACTCATTATTCCAAATATTTACCTGAATCACCTTTGATAGTCCAGCACTACCCTAAGGGCCTTCAAACAACCCTTTCCCTATTGGTCCTGTATACACCCTTCCCATTCGTTCAACATGTGAACTTGTACCTGTAGTTAGTAACGATATGTCTCTCGACGAAGGAAACGTGGTTTCCGAAATGTGCGTTACACGCAGAAAGTGTAAGTGGATTAGAGAGTAACTACACACAGTTTTGTTATACAAAACTTCACATCAAAATTTATTTCATTCGGAATAACTCCCTTAAGGCTTCAACGAAATAGTTTTTCTCGGAAATTTCCATAGCCTATCACATAGTATGAGTAGAAACCATTTTTGGGTAAAATTCAAATATAATCAACAGATATTGGGTCGAAATAGAATCTATCTTGTTATATGGATCAAAAAACATTTCGAAAACAGCTGGACTTATATACGAGGAATTATTCACAACACGTGAAGTACCTAACAGTCGCTCTGCATTTCTCGATTTATTTTTCAGGTATTTTTCGGATATTCATTCCCACTATCTTGAATAGAACTATCAAATGAAGATTATCATCCATAGAAAACAAACTTGCGGATTACATAATTGAACTATTCGTCAAGGGTAGTTTCTAAGGAAAAAGCTGCTTAATAAATAATACTGGAACAATGCAAACGATCAACAAAGTGAGCCGTAGAGTTTCAGAGTCTAAATCTGACTCTCCTATCAAACAATTCAGAAAGTTCACACAATTATTTTTTCAATTATTTTCGTTTGTCTGATGAAGAAGTCAGATTAAGACTCTGAAACGTTGATGTTAACTTTGTAGATCGTTTTCGTTATTTCAGTATTATTCTATAGGTAATTTTTTCCAAGAAACTGTCTTTTATATCCGCAAGGGCGTTTCCTATGAATAACAATTTCAATTTTATTTTCAATAGGTCTATTTCAAATATTGGTAGTGAAAACTCAGAAACCTCTAAAAAAAATTGGCAAAATCTTCCCAAAATAAGTTCTAATGGATACTGCATTTCTTTTGTTTGGCGTGCTATTCGCAGGATACCCAGAATGTAAACATGTAGGGGTTCGTTGAAGAATTCTTAGAGATCGGACAGTAAACGTCGTTCATAACTACTGTTTAACATACGTTCCACTACAAGAACAACATATCCCACCATCTCGACCCGTATAGCTAAAACAGGTTACTCCCCATCCATCATATGTCCAAAACATCATCTGCACTTGCCGTTCTGGGTACGGATTCCAATTGCATCCCCTACACATCTACCCCGTTATACAATATTCAAATGCGGCATAGTTTATTGAATTCGGAATAAACAATCTTTGTGCCGAAGCAGGCCACCAAGGAGAGAACGGCAGGTATTCAAATATGAATACATTTTCCCACGGCGACAGGGAAATGCGGAAAATGTTAGGGTAGCATATCTGTATCGATCAGAGCAGGAGGTAGACACAAAAAATAGCATTGGGAAGATGAGGGAATAGCACCAAACCTGATTCTCATTTTTCGATCAATATGTTCGTTTCACTCCTAAGAAGGTTTGGTCTGGAAAATATGTGTGTGTGAGTGTAGAAATGAGAATCACGTTTCATAGCGGAATCAACCAAACGGAAAGTAAAGTCAATTAGGTCAAGAAGGGAAAGGGTTGTACTCGCTATAAGGTGTTACGACCTGAATTGGTTTATTCAGGTGTTTTGGAGTTTCAATAGTAGAGACTCCTTGTGGATGATTTAATTGCACTTGATTAATTCAGTCTTTATCAAATAGAAGACACGACCGACGAATATTTTCTGATCTTTATCAGAAATGTTGATGCTTCTAAAATAAGCAGATAATTGAAGAACTTATTGACCAGTTGATCAATATCGTTGCACTTATAACACGAAGATGTTGTTAAGGTGTATTGAAAACGCACTTTTAACACGTAACAAAAATGTATTTTCTTGTATCTGTATTAGATAACAAGATCGAAATGGTATACAAGTGATTTGCACAAAAGAATCTTCCTTCTATATCTTATTCGATAGCAAGGTCGAAGCGACTTTCGAATGAGAAGTTACGATTTTTACAACACAAGAAATTAACGTAAAGTCTTGTTTGTAAATTCGAAAGCGAAATGTTGTTTACTGTACAACGGTCAAATGGATAGTGTCTAAAAACTAACTAAACCCAAATTAAGAAAATTCCCTTCTTCACATTTTAGAGGGAGAATATAAATTTTGATTGGTTTTTTGAATTAAGCGACACCCTTCTAAGATCCGAAAAAACACCTCGGATTGGCTGGTGCAAAAGAGAGAGCACAAATGTGAAGGAAATTTCCCTAAATGGCCTAATAAGATAAATTTTATAAGCTGTCACATGTGGTATCTGGAGTTGCCACCCATCACGCTGGAATGCTAAGAGCTTGAATTCTTTCTGAATGTTTTCTGTCATACAAAATTATACTTTATTGTTGGCTTGAGATAAAATGCTCTTAAAGCCGGTGTCAATTGATTTAAACCAAAAATATTGAATTTCGATATATTCCTGGGAACCAAAAGAATTCAAACTCTCACGTTGCAGAAGCAAGAAAAGACAATATATCATAAAATGCTGGGTCCAGGATAAGGGACACAAAATAAGGAAAGGATCGAGTTCAGGTTGCGTTGACCTTGCGAATATTTTATTTTCTCTCTAAATATTCCATGTGTAGTGAGTTGATCCAAACGTTGTGGAAACCTGATAGAAGGCGAAGTCGAAACACGAAAGTCAAATCGACGAAAAATCACAAATAAAGTTTCACTCCAATCTCAAAAATAAATTCGTTATTTTCATGGAAACTGAGAAGAGAATTCGCATCTCAACCAATCAAACACTTCTATCTATAATCAACATATTTTAAGTCATCATCACCGAATGCCTCACCTACACCCCACCATGGATCAACCGCGAAGCATCTAGTACCTGTCAACAACGGCCCTGATTTATTATCAAAGATATTAGCCTGAAAATATCAGTCACTGATCTGAAAAAGCTGTTTTCTTCGGACTCTGATATTTTCAGTTTTGAGGCCAACGATCACTTATCGGCCCAGAACACGTAAAAACGGAAACTTATTTCCCTACTAATTTGCCGTGTTCCGTAGCGGTCAAGTGCGCGCTGTCCCATTCAATAGGTCTCTTGCATGATTTCTTTTCATCATTGGAATCAAATATTCAATCCGTAAGGCCACGTACGCATAGGCAGGCGGCTTGCTTAGCGTCTACAGCCTAGCGAGTAGTCCAATAAAACGAACATTCTAGACTGGCCGCGCTGCTCGCACTTGCTCGCTTGTTGCCTAGCAGCTAGGCGCCAAGCGAACAGTGCGGCCGGTCGCGAAAGTTCCAAAACTCTACTCGCCAGGTGACATGACCTTAGACTACTGAAAAACTTTAACCGCCATCAAAAACAATTTTCAACGAGAAAACGATCTTTTGAATTTGGTTCCACATATTGGCTGTTCAAACGGACGAAACTTCCCTAATTCCGTGACGTATAGGGATATATCAAATCTCTCTTTCTTCTGGTCTACTTTTCTCTCTAGCAAGCCAATAGACAGCGTCGGCTATATCGATCGGTGAATTTTGCAATAACTAATGACGTAGAAGGCGATCTGGCGCGTTTCTGCCGCTTCGACCTTGCGTCCTGATCTGACCATTTTCAATACTGAAATATTAAAAATTTACGATTTTTTTAAGTGTGATATAGCTCACATTATAATTCTGTATCCATAAAGAATGAGAAAAACATGAACATATGATAATTCGTGTTACATGCAAGAGACCTATTATATAGAAATAATGAAATCCGGTTTGCCGTGGGCTGGGCTGTTACCTTCAAGTGAGCGTTGGCCTCAAAGAATAAAATGAATCAAATCGATTTATCATTCCTCAATTGTGTGTTTAGTTTCAAAGAACGAGCAACCCGTATGGAGTAATGGACAAGCTGGAAGGAATAGTGCCGACATACTTGTTTGAAACCAAAATAAAGAAAACCCCAAATTGATTGAACTATAAAATTTTAATATTTTCGTTACCTCAAAGTTACATATCCGAAAAATTTGTTAACAATTGGGCGGTTCTTAAAGAGTGTTGAACTATATTCATTAAAAAAAAATCGGACTTATTAGTGTGGAGTTTGATCGAGCTCAAGAAGTACGCAGCAAACATTTTTTCGCTGCGTGTTCTGGGGAACAATATGCTTTCGTTTTGCCGGTCGGCGGAACAGTTTTGGAGTCATTTAAACTAATTTGAATTTCGGAGGTTATTTCTTGAATATCTCAGGAACTAATTATGTGATTATTTGATTGAATTGCATTTTCCTAAAACGATCGATAAAACTTCTTCTTATACTCTTCGATTGAACCGTCACCTCTTACATTACATCGGGCTCAGATTTTAAGTTTCCTAATGGATGGCAATGATCCGTGATACTTACTATTCATGCGATTCCTTTCTTTTGTTCATACCCTGGGTCTAGACACAGATGAAATGACCCTAAGTGGATCAAATTCGTTAAACCAATGAACCGAGGGATCCAATATTCCAGGAAATAATTAATTATGTATTCTCTCGCCATTAAAGTGTACAAACCCAAGACATCAATTAAGCTCCGACTCATAAGTCTTCTCAATTTTAAAATGGATTCGTGGACCACTTCCCTGAACATTGAAGCTATAAACCAGAAAATTTGTCTGAAACGAATTTCATAGTTGTGAACAATGCGATATTGATGTATTATCGTATGTCTTTAGGTTTGTTCGTTGTACCTACATGAACTACACTAATTACACTTACTCCACTGATTCTGTTCTGAGTGTTTCGTTGTTAACTTGCACTCAGTACGTTGAGGAAATATTGGTTGTAGTGTAGTCACAGATTTCGTGTGCAGTGTATAGAGTGAGGTTATCTTTTGTGATGGTTATGCGTAAATATAATTCATAATCATAGATATCTGTGGTTGTCTCTGGTTCCTGGTTGGACGTGTTTTGTTCTCTATGTGTGGTTATTTTTGGACGAAATTAATTTTCATCATATCGCTATTTGAAATAGAATTTTTGTCCGTGACGAATTTAGAAAAACTTTAAAACAAATCTACATTACCTAAAAGTGGTAGCGGAAACAAAAGAAGCATAGAATTCTGTCATCTTGGGTTAACGTAAAATCATCTATCATATATTTGTATTATGTGAATATCATAGAACATATTGAACTACACTTCATTCAGTTATCTTTGACTACACTCAGCTGCACTGAGAATTGGAAGTCAGTGGAGTTGGTGTAGTTAGTGCAGTTCATGCAGGTACAACGAACAAACCTATAAATATGTAAAATCGGTATGCTTGGGAATGTTCACACTCAAATGGAAAAATAATACCTGTACACTTGATTTTTTGGCGGATGAAAGACTTATATTTAAAGAATGTCGTTGAAAACTACAGTTCGTGGTATTGAATGAACTTGTTCGAGTAGATCTCCAACATTTGAAGATCTTCATGTGAAGAACGAATATTTCTGCAAGTGCATTAAATGCGGTCGCAGTGGTTTCCTCGAAAAGATACAAAATTAGGATCTAATTCATCTAAATTTTAGAATTTTCATTTCTAGCAAGTCAACTCTTTCAGGTTTTGGGAATTTATTTCTATAATCTCATGGTTGCTATAATTTTGATATTTTCAATGAACCACTAGTCATAATTATTCAAAAGACATAAGATTTCTGATAGATCCAGGAGAGCAAAGTCATTCAAATATTCCATTTCAGTACAGGATATTAAATGTCCTGATCCTGCAGTCATATGCATGCCGTATGAAAAATATTTCTATCAAATAAAATTAAACCAATAGTCCTTCCATGAAAAATCTATTCATGGATATTTTCAATTCATTGATATCATATTTTTCTTTGAAATCCGACATATTTCCCAAACTAATGAAAAAAGTTATAATACTAATGAGTCGAACACTTACTTCAAACGGTTTCCTTGATGTAGGCCAATTCATAAAACTATAAAAGATTAGCATGGAGAATGCAGGTGTCGGATTTGAACCTAGGTAATTTTGAGACTTCTCAGTAATTTCAGAATCCTGAATTATTCCTTATTACTTTTCTTTGAACGCAGCCTTTCCGATATACTCAACGTTGAATGTTGGGCGTTGATATGAAATCTGATAAAAATTCGAGACAAATCATAACAAATTTAATGAAAATAAGGATAATTATGGGATAAATATGAAAATCCTATAGCGTGAAAACGACTGAATATTGCAAGTGAACGATAAGTGTTGCAAGAATGGTCAAGAAATTGAAATATTATCTTCACAACAATACCTTGTAAAAAGCCCCGAATTATGAAAATTAAGTTAGTAACTGAGTTTTTCTAATTATGTGTCTTTTAATTTCAAGAAATAGATTGGTAATCCTGAAATACATATCACCGTAACAGATATCTCTGTTGAACTTGCAGACAAGGTACAGGAGCTTATTGTCTCATTGGAAAATATATAAATGCTCATCAATTTTAACTTGAGAAGAAACTAGAAGGGCACTGACGTGAAGTCAGCAGGTTTTACGCGCATGTTAATTTTTAGTGGAATCCTTTGTATATACGCACAAAAGCTGCTGAATTCACGTCAGTGCTTTTATAGGTTTTTTTTCGATAAATTACTGGATTTCTATTCAATCTAATCTGTATTTTTGGAAACATTGGGAACATAAAATTTTGAATGGGTATATCTACGGAATTATTGGGCGGATTTTACCCATTCACGAATTCCACCTTCGTAACCAATCCCCAAACCTACTCTACAAATATAGAGTTTCTAAGTCGTTTCTTCCGGAAGTTATTGTGTTAACTTCCGAAAGTGACATCTTAGGAACACGATATTTGTAAATTCTGCCTAAAGTTGCGCGTCGTTATGCTCCAACTATCTGCCAAGTTACAATCCAATCACTTCAGTAGTTCCTGAAATATCAGGGAAAAACCTGAAAATTTAAAATGTCTATAACTCCGAAACCATTTCGCCGAGTTGTCCATTAACGAACTTAACCACCGCATTCCAACGCGCGACCTAATCTTGAGGTTACAAGTCGCTAGCTGGCTCCGTTCGACAGTTATCGTGTCGTCGGTCAGACGGACCGCCTGCCGGACAGAATCGATTTTGACACCGGATTCGTCATCAGTGAGTCCAACATAGTCGTTTGAGACAATTTTCGGCTCAAAATCCGAAAATTTCATACATGAATAAGGAATGAAAAAAAGGTCTCTATTTGAAGAAATGAATATTCGGTAAAATCAATTTACAATTTCAAGACTCACCCAGTATAATAGTTCAGGGAAACTGTAACCAAGAATATATACGGACCATACCCGTACTTCACTGAAATTATATGACATTTCGGAGCTCATATTATGAGGTTTTTTCAGCCTTGCATGCAGCATATTAGTAATATGAATAGTATTATTATTATTATTTATCATTCCATGGATCTGAAAATGAACGAATGTTTCCAACATTGGTGCGTGTAATTCGCCCAAAAAGAGTTATTAAAGGACACTTACTGCTTTTGAAGAAGCTCTAAGCGGATATTAGGAAATTCCAAAGGAAAAATAATATAAAGAAGTCCTCTGTCGGGCATGCGCTAATAAATAACGAGCATACGCTACGAGCTTACGGGCATGCGCTTCGTGCTAACGACTATTTGAAATGACATTAGTGGTAGTAGTAGTAGAAGTAGCGCATGTTAATAACTTGTAGACGACATCGTCACGGAGGCATAATGATAAGGGTATCATGAATTCTGGAGGGATGTAACGAAATGAATTATTCCGTTTCATATTCTATCGAAATATTATGGGTTCAACTGAGAAACATAATGCAAGATAAGAGCGTAATTGAAAAGAACACTTCTTTCCTGATTCAAAATCATAAATTCAATAAGGTTCAAATGAGACCTTTTTAGATTAAAACTGAAGAGTGGCTGAAGCAAAGATTCCGATTTAAAAAAAAAATGATTCACAGCAAGCGTTCAAACACTCCATTCAACAGCCATAACAAAATTTAATCGGACTTGCCATCATGATATGAACGCGCCCAAAGCCTGTGTACCAATGTGTCAATTTTCCAGTTGACTCCCAACCAAGAGCCCAATTCAGATAACCGATATCGATTCGCGACGAGGCTCGCACCGGCGTATGTCGAAATTTGAATGCAGATTAGTAGTTCACGTCGAATTGGTGCTCCTGAATAATGAACAAAGCCACAAGGACCAATCGAATTTTATTCACGTCTGTCATTTCCATAATACACACAAAATTTGTTGATACGTGTATACGTCCAGGGCGGTTATCTGAAATTACCATCATTTCGATGTTGAAAGAAAACAAATCGGTATGATGAATATCGAACCTATAATTTACATCGAACATCGGGATAGAAGAACGGAGGAAATGTAATCGGAAATAAAACCAAGCAAGGAAAATACGTTACCGGAATTCGATAAAATTTTGACGTTGGGGTTGAAAACACAAATGTTTTATCGATATGGTGTGAATTGAAGGAGGTCGGATTTTGATACGGATACAAAACTATTGAAAACCAAAGTGAATAACTCTGTCAGCCATCATCCTCCGATAACGATATGAAATATGTTTGTTCGTTGTGTTTCCATGAAATACCAGTTTCGATCGTGTAGCACCTCTGAATAAAGAACAAGAAAGGAGCATAAGGCTTCAAATCGTGGGTCCGGGATGGAGGTTGCATATGGCCGACTTCCCTTTCACTTTGAAGAGAGAATAACTTGTTCCGAGACTTCTTTGTCTGAAGAAACGAACTAACATGAGTCATACTTGGAGGTTCAATATGGGCGATTATGTCCCACTGATATACGAGGTAGAACAGCGTTATGCTACTTCCTGTTGTTCTTTATTCAAAGTGTAGCACTGATAACGTTCGTTGTTTTTTGTTGTAAAATTGTCCGTTGCAGTAAGGTTTCTTCGTTGTGTCTCCAGGAAATACAATATAGTACACTATTGTAGATTGGGTAGCAGTGATAACGTTCGGTGATTCTTCTTGTAATCTTGCACCATGTTCGTTATCTCTCAATGAACTACAATACTGTACATCATTGCAGATCGTGTAGCAGTGTTAACATTCAGTGATTCTTGTTGTGAACTTTCACTGTTTTCGTTGCTGAAAGGTTTGCTCGTTACGTCCCCATGAATAACAATATTGTACACAAATAACATAATCACAAGGACGAATATCCGTCGATAAATCAACAAATATTTCCCCTTGATCTAGCATTCTACACAAATGTTGATAGTGTAGCACTTATAACGTTCAGTTATACTTGTCGTAAACTTGCACTATGTTCGTTGCTACAAGGTTTGTTCGTTATCTCTTAATGAACTACAATATTGTACATCTTTGCAGATCGAGTAGCAGTGATAACGTTCGTGATTCTTGATGTGAACTTGCACAATATTTGTTGCTGAAAGGTTTGTTCGTTACGTCCCCATGAACTTCAATATTGTACTCCAATGTTGATAGTGTAGCACCGATGACGTTAGGTGATTCTTGTTATGAACTTGCACTATGTTCCTTGCTGAAAGGTTTGTTCGTTACCTCTTAATGAACTACAATATTGTACTCCAATGTTGATAGTGTATCACCCATAACGTTCGGTGATTCTTATTGTAAACTTGCACTATGTTCGCTACTGAAAGGTTTGTTCGTTATCTCTCCATGAACTACAATATAGAACACCACAGCAGAAAGTATAGCACTGATAACGTTCGGGAATTCTTGTTGTAAACTTGCACTATGTTCCTTGCTGAAAGGTTTGTTCGTTATACGTCCCCATGAACAACAATATTGTACTCCAAAGTTGATAGTGTAGCACCGATAACGTTCGGTGATTCTTATTGTAAACTTGCACTATGTTCGCTACTGAAAGGTTTGTTCGTTATCTCTCCATGAACTATAATATAGAACACCACAGCAGAAAGTGTAGCACTGATAACGTCCGGGGATTCTTGTTGTAAACTTGCACTATGTTCCTTGCTGAAAAGGTTTGTTCGTTACGTCCCCATGAACAACAATATGTACAACAATGTTGTTAGTGTAGCACTGATAACGTTCGGTGATTCTTGTTGTGAACTTGCACTATGTTCCTTGCTGAAAGGTTTGTCCGTTATCTCTTAATGAACTACAATTATGTACATCATTGTAGATAGTGTAGCAGTGATAAAGTTCGTTGATTCTTGTCGTGAACTTGCACTATGTTCGTTGCTGAAAGGTTTTTTTCGTTATCTCTTAATCAACTACAATATTACACATCATTGCAGATAGTATAGCAGTGTTAACGTTCCAGTTTCCAGTAGATCGTGTAGATTGTTGTAAACTTGTTCTATGTTCGTTACTGAAAGGTTTGTTCGTTATCTCTTAATGAACTATAATATTGACCCTCATTGCAGATAGTGTAGCAGTGATAACGTTCGTTAATTCTTGTTGTGAACTTGCACTATGTTCTCTACCGAAAGGTTTGTTCGTTACAACCCCATGAACTACAATATTGTACACCAATGTTGATAGTTTAGCAATGATAACGTTCGGTGATTCTTGTCGTAAACTTGCACTATGTTCGTTGCTGAAAGGTTTTTTTCGTTATCTCTAAATGAACTACAATATTGTACATATTTGCAGATAATATAGAAGTGATAACGTTCGGTGATTCTTGATGTGAACTTGCACTCTGTTCGTTGCTGAAAGGTTTGTTTGTTACGTCCTCATGATCGACAATATTGTACACCAATGTTGATAGTGTAGCACTGATAACGTTAGGTGATTCTTGTCGTAAACTTGTACTATGTTCGTTGCTGAAATGTTTGTTCGTTATCTCTCCATTAACTACAATATAGTAAGAACACAGTAGTTAGTGTAGCACTGATAACTTTCGGTGATTCTTGTTGTAAGATTGCACTATGTTCCTCGCTTAAAGATCTGTTCATTATCTCTCAATGAACTATTACAATATTGTACACCATTGTAGAGTGTGTACCACAAATAACGTTTGGTGATTTTCGTTGAAAACTTGCACTCTGTTCGTTGCTGAAATTTTACACAGTCACAGATTATGAAGTTATGACTTCGTACTTTGTGAGGTTACACAGAATCTGGGTTACAGTAAAGAGTTAGGTGTGTTCAGATACAAATAAATATAAATGAACCCCGTCGAAGTGAATTGCACTTGCGTAAGTAATTTCTAGCAAAAAAAACAGTACTATGCAAAACCCATAGCAATTATAGAATTTTGCGGAAACGAAAGGAGCATAGAATAGCATTGATTAGCGCAAAATCAGTAGGCAGGTTGGACTACACTGCATTACACGTCTCTATGCTGACAAGTGGTGAAGGGAAGTGGAATGTAGTATAGAATAACATTTTTTCATGCAGGAACACCGAAGAAACGCTCACCGAAGAAATATAGGTACAGGTTGTCTGGTGGCCAGTGCAACAGCACATGAAGGTAGAGAGCGTATAAGAATTCAAAAAAAGAAAATGTGTCTATTATACATATAAAATAGACATATGTTGGCAGATGATTTCATGGCATTAATTTGAATATAATTACGAGCATATGGCCACCGCGGCTACAGCGTACATGACTTAATCTGGAAGCCCAATTTTCATACAATTTTCGCCGTGAATTTCGCTGTTTTTCGGCAATAAAACCAGTTTCGCTCGTTACAAACATGCATTGAAAGATGCGAGTTAAAATTTCAGAACAAATAGTTGAATCTGGATCGAGATATTGAAGCCTGAATGGCACTATGTTCATTGTTGTTCCAAAAATAGATCGAAATGAGTTTGGTGTATTTTCTGAAAGAGAAAATAATACTGTTCAAGCAAAACAATGGCTTGACAATTGTTATTCAGAACAACGGTTAAAGAGTGGTGTGCTGACTTTGAAGGTAGTCGTAGAACCTCCGACGATGCTGGACTCTAGTCTCCCTAATTCCGGGATTGTTTCAGAGCGTATCCAAAAAAAATCTGAACTATCGTAAATTGAAATTGCGTGTGATAGCAGTGGAGTTAAAGTTATCAGAAGACGGTTTTTTGACAATTTTACTCGAACACTCGTCCGTGAGAATTAAGGCTTTGCTCGAAATGGGTGCCGCGCTTGCTCACCGGCAACTCAAATCAACAACTGATCGTCGATTCCGAATGTCGTTCGGAACTGCTTAAGTGGCATGAACAGCAGAAGGAACAACAGTCGACGGAGGTCCCCTAAAACGAACAAACTCCCTAACATCGGCTGGTTATTGAGTGTTGGAGTACATGTATCACTCTTCATCTCAGGATTGAAAAAAAAGTTTGCGCACACTATACAGTTAGATGACTGCCAAAATACGCAAACATTTTTCTTAGGGTTCATGTTATACTACTACATCGCTATCTTACTGAGTCTGTTTCCTATCGGAAATAATTTCATACCGGATCTCATGAATTATTCAGTAACCAGTTTAGCGAACATGGTTTTGTTGACCCTGTGAAAATATTCGAACTAATTTAATAATTGTAGGCATGATGACAAATTTATCGCTCCGACGATGAATTAGCCCTGAATTTGAAATTTTATCGGGAAATATTAATTTGGAGGTATTTCATGAAATCGTCAACAAACCGTATTTTTACGACATTTCGGGCGAGTATCACGGTGGCAATAGATCTGAACGAGACGTCACGACACATCAGATTCACCTATTTCTCCCTACATGATAGATTGATGAAGCTTGAACCAAGATGTCTAGCCCACTGTTGGTGTGACTGTGACAGCAACAGTTTCATTTCTTCATTTAATTAACGCAAAATTGCATTCGGCAGGGTGCTATGAAAGATTCTAGAAAAGCACTAATATGAAACTTTTTTATTAATGTGACACGATGAACATTCCAAGAATTACAATTTGACATATTTTCTTCAATATCTATGAAATCGGATAGAACTGAAATGTACACTGTTGTGAAATTTGTAAAATATTTTTGACTTCGAGGTCTGTGCATAACTTCTTTGAGATCTGATGAATTGTTTCCGAAAAAATAGCACAAATTTGAAGAACTGTCGACTTTTTTTTCAAATTACAGAAGATGCGATCGTAACAAATTTTTCGAGCAGAAGCACATTCTACAACTGACAAAAAATTTACATCCGAAAAAACGTTCGTTTCTGAGATATTGAGGAAAAGTCTTAGAAATTTGAATAACAATATTTGCAAAACCGTCCAGCCGATTTGGGCCATTGACGAATGAAACTGGCGCATTTTGATGGGCATCATGATCTGAAAGTTTCAGTTTGTTATAGGCCTTTTCATCCTGAAGTTATCGTACCAATAGAAGAACGGCCGGACAGAATGAATTCTGACATTGAATTCTTCATCAGTGAGTCTAGTCCAGTCATTTAACACCGTTTTAGGAAAAATTCGAAAATGAGAGATATTTGAGGAAAGCATGTTTCCTACAACATGCGCGCAAAACATGCAAGAATCGATTTAACAAATCCCTTGGCGTCCACCATAACTATAAGTAAGAAATCCTGTCCGCTTAACTAGTTTCGATGACTCATATCATTATTATCAAGAGCTGAGAACTAGACAACTGCAACGAAAGAAGTCAAAATTGAACAGATAAGAAGATATCAAAAAAGATACAACAATTTATGCTGCATCGGTCGAATCGACCAAGATACATCCTCAAAACATAGTCTCAAATTTAAAGATATAAATTAACAAAATGAAACCTGAACGTCATATAACATTGGCAGGAACAACAATGCTCATGCGAACACGTTTTGTCACAGAATTCATAAAATATGTTACGATCAAGGTCAAGCAAACCACACGTCTCAGTAGCGGTACGGCAAATAAAACGTTAGAGGGATTAACGAAACTTAAAAGTGTGTCATGAATAAACTAAAATTGTATAAAAATATAAATAATAGTATAAAAGAGGGGAAAGACAAGGCAGAAGATGAACGTCACTCTGAAGGCTCAGTGGATGTTGTGTCTTCCAATGCTGGTGTCTCCGATAATATACCGAATAAACGTGGAAAGATGTATGTTGACAAGGCACTGAGTATAGTCAGTGAATTATCATTGATGTGGCAATATATTTCTTTCTCTTTCAGCACAGATTGTCTTGAATTTAGAAGGATGTAAGATCTTGACTTCAGAACTTGAGTCAAAGTTATGTTTACAGAATCTCAAGTGTCCACCAAACATAGATTTATCTCACCGCTCATTTTTTTGGCTGCGAAGGTGTTCGGAGATACGCTGTTGAAGAGTGCGTCCTATTCTACCAATGTACATTATACATCCAAGTTGGTTTCTAAAATTACTGAGGCAATTGATAAAAATGTTCCTATATTGTGTATTTTTGTAGATATAAAAAAAGCCTTCGACAAAGTTGATCACAAACTGCTATTGAAAAAATTGGAGGATGTGAGATGCAGAGGAGTGGCTGGCAATTTGCTAAGGAGTTATCTTTCAGATAGAAAACATGTAGTCATGATAGATGGTGTAGTAAGTGAAGAAAGAATAGTAAGATGAGGGGTGCCCCAGGGTACAGTGCTGAGTCCCATTTTGTTTCTGATATACATAGATGGTTTATTTGATGTGCAAATAAAGGGTGAGATAATAGGATTTGCTGATGACACGGCCATTCTGTTTGAAGCACAAACTTGGGAAGCATTGAAGGCCAAGTTCCATAGAAATGTTGCGATTGTTTCAGACTATTTCACTTTGAATAAACTAACCTTAAATTATGACAAAACCAAGTATATGCTATTCACAAGTGAACAAAAGAACATTTCGAACTTTGACAGTCTGACTGTGGGCAATGCT
The DNA here is from genome assembly GCA_958510865.1 of Myrrha octodecimguttata. NCBI lineage: Eukaryota > Metazoa > Arthropoda > Insecta > Coleoptera > Coccinellidae > Myrrha > Myrrha octodecimguttata. Next base: position 13,401,586 of record OY294063.1, on the reverse strand, counting down.
GAAATATTCAAAACAGATAGCATTAAATACTTGGGGGTTCACATTGATAGTCACTTAAGATGGGACATACAATCGGATAACATCGTAAAAAATTAAGATATTTGCTACCTATGTTCCGAATGTTAAGAGACAGATGTGAAATCAGAGAGCTCAAACGAGTTTATTATGCACTGGCAGAACAACATTTCAATTATGGCATATTGAATTGGGGTGGCTTGGCCGACTTCTACTGCCGGCCCCTGGAAATTACCCAGAAATGGATTTTAAAAACAATATTTAAGAAAGATATTTCATACCCTACAGTTGATTTGTACAGGGAGGCGGAGGTTTTCGGCATCCGGCAATTATATGGAAAATCGCTTCTGTTGTATCAGTATGAACAACCACAGATTGTACCTGAGTATGCACGTTATAGGATGAGAAGAAACCTAGTTCGGAGACCACAAGTTAAGAAAACGTTGGGATTGCGTATCTTTATTTACCTGGCAGCAGAACTATATGGCATCAAGCCTTCTGAACTAAGGGCTGAAAATTCCAGAACACTTTTCTCCAGAAAAATCAAGAAATGGATCAAGTCGAGGGATTTGGATTTTTGGAGTGGAATAATTAGTAGAGTCAATTTTGTTTGAACTGCGAGGAATTTTTTCGATGTAAATGAATTATATTCATTTTCTGAGAACCTTGGCGGTTGTTTTGGATGCAGAAATTTTCTGTTTTGTTCCCCCACGAACATGTTTTATACTTTTGTGGATTTAAAATTTGTTCATTGGAGTGTACTTTATATGATTGTTATTCAGAAAGTGTTTTCATTTTGCTTCAATAAACATTACTATTGCACTCCGGATCCTCACAGCTCAATTTTTATAGAACTAGTGCCCATCTCTGGAAAATTGAAGAGGGCTAAACACAGAAAAAATTAAAGTCAAGCTGCTTCACAAGAGACAGTACCTAAATCATTATTTAAGATATCTGAGCTTGAAAGTCGAAGATGGAAGGGCTCAGGTTCTTGGTAATTGTTATGAAAAAATCTAAGGCGTAAGGCTTTATCTACTAGTAAACAGACGTGCATATTGCATGTAACTTAGAGTGCCTCAAGCCCCTGACCTAGGAAAGTATGGGTTAATTTGAGCGCATTAACTCATGTAGAGCAACAAACAAGGCAATTTTAAAGATGAATAAGGAATTTACCTTCAATTTTATCTCCATCTCTTCTTCATAGTTTCGAAAACTAATTGCCCTTCAAGATAAGCCGGCATTCTAGGGTGTTTCGAGCCAACGACTTAGGTAGGGGAATAGGAAAGAACACCACCCAGCTCAAATTATATTTCATAGATGGATAACAAAAGTATTCTCAAGGCCTACTTTCCATCGGTTTTTTATTATTTCAGAAATTCGCAAGATATATCACATGGTAGCTTATATAAGGTGGACTGCGAGTAACTGTACATCGTTCGACCGTAAAAAGATGGTGCCTTGGACAGCCAGAATACAACAATTAATTATCGGCTAAGGCTATTCGTTTCTGACAGGGCGATTTATGGATTTTGGCAGAACCTTTGGATGGCTATAACTTGAGAACAATTCAACGTATTCGCTTTGAATTTGGCAGGTATTTTCATTTGACGCCATCGAACCATGCCGAAATATCACAGACCAGGCCTAGTAAATTCCGATTTTTAGTTCCAGGTCTAATAAAACACTCTGTACATGAAATATCGGTTTGTCGTAACTATCCTCTGATTCTGCATAGATTTCTTTTCGAATACTGTTTTCCCCGTCAATGTTTGGTCTATTCATTTTTTGTCAATCGAAAATAATTAAACGCTTATAGTCTTTGAGATATGTACATAGATTCTTAAAGAACTTCTAGATGGCTATAATTTCTGGACCGTTCAACAAGTTTGCTCCAAATTTGGCAAGTATTGTCCTTTCAGGCCATCGAACTGTTTATATAAACCATAAAAATAAAAAATACTGCTCGTCTCAAAAAAAAAAGTATGAACCATACCAAAATGGTACAGACCAGAAAAAGGAAATACCAGATGTAATAAAATACACATGTACAACAAATATCAATTTGTGGTTAACATCATCTGATTTTGCATACACATTTCTTTCGAATAGTGTTTTCCACGTGAACGGCACACCAACCAGAATGGTTGGTGTGGCCGTCATCTTTTCTAATATCAACCCAATTACCTAATTTTATTTCCTGATGGAAAGATTAGGTGATCATATTCCCATTATGGTCATCATGAAATTCTGCATGAATCCACAAGCTATCATTTTTCAGTCAAGTTTTAGGTTTCTGTTCGATTCAATCTGTATTTTTGGAAATATTAAGAAAATAAAATATTAATGGAAGTATCTATGGAATCATTGGGCTGATTTTACTAATTCACGAATTTGACATGTATTTACTATCTGATGTTATGGAACTTCAAAACAAATTGTTTTCGGGCCAGCGACGTCGAACAGATATAATTAGATAGACAACCCAGTTACAAACTTCAACCCCATATAAGAGTTGTTAAAAGAACTCCTTGAAGTTCGCCAGACTGCGATAATACGAGTAAAAGATATTGAACTCAAAAGTAAAATTGGCTTGAGGGTTTCCAGATACCAAGAACATCATAAGGTTCAAGTTTTTATAGTTTCTTAAGATGGTTTCGTGGTGCTTATGAAGACTTCAATTATTAATCAACTTCGATTTCATATTTTCTCGATATGATGGGGATGGCGATTTCGAGTTAAACAATGATTTTATCGTTGCTACATTTGTAGAGTGCTACAACGTAAATCGTTTTTTGATAATCGAAGTTGATTGCTTTCTTATCACTCGGTGAAACCTTGTTATTAATTAACAATTCAATTCAAAATTGTGAAACGTATCGTCGAGTGTGTTTGTTTACCCTGTTGTTAATTGTTTGTTGTTGATATCCTGATAGGGGAAATAATGAAGAACCGATGATATGCAATGCGCATATCTACGAACCGGCATATGTAAACCGATGCGACGAACACATTTCTTTCTTTTCGTTCCGGATATCTCGAATGATATATTGAATATCGATATTTTCTCTGCAATTAATTTCGCTAGAGCTTTGCTTATATTTCCTTAATTTTCATTTTCGTGTTCGAAAAACCCTTGGAAAAGGGGTTTTCGTGGTATATTTCCATTTGCCGCAGAATATATTTGTAAAATACTTGAGTATCGTAAATAAACGAGGAATCTGCCTGACTTAATTTTGTGTTGCTTTCATCATGGGGAATTCAGAAATCTGAACAACGACTTAAGAAGCGACTGAGCTGGGTATATCTAGTGGTAACTAAACATTCCACATATTTTTGCCCCACGTTGGGCGCCAATAGGTTCTTCATCATTTCCCTTATCGAGATATCAACAACAAACAATTGTTTTAGCACGCTACACATTTATATGTAAGTATATAAGATTTTTCCGCGAAGAATGGATTAAAATCGGGTCTCATCGATAATCATCTTAACAAAATTTTCATGTCGTTAGGTCAAATTCTGATTGGATTTTTTCGAAGATTGGATTATTTCTTTAAATCATTCTTATACAAAGGCAAGATAGTCCTCAATTAAAAATGAACGTTAGTCAAGATTTAATTTTTTTCGGCTTCTAGTCATATTATTCTCACCACATTTCGGTTGTTGTCAGCAATGAAACAATTGCGATAATGCAATTGTTTGCTGATCTCATTGTTGTGTATAAGTGGCTACTATGGCTTGTGCTTCGAGGAATTTCTGCAGTAGAGTCGCGTCAAGTTAAATTTTAAATTTGACCTAAATACAATTTACTGCTTCCTATAATGAGTGAGGTTGGAACATTCAAATCGTAAAGAAATGAATCAATAACTCCCTATAGGGAGACATATAGATTTGGTGCTGCAACTTTAAGCATGCTATGATGTTTCAGTTTGCTCGAACATTGTTTTTTTGTTATATTCTTCTTGTTGAAGCAAGCAGGTCATGAAACCTGAATGGTACAGTTGTTTTCAGATTCCGCCCGGCAGTCAACTTGTGTTATGCCAAGTTGAGCGTAACGAATTGCTTCGATTTCGACAATGTCAAAATAATGACCATGAAAGGAATTTTGGCTGGGGTAGAATTGTTTCCTATCCGAAATAAGCCGTCGTTTTGATTGTACTGAGATAAAAGTAATGCGTATGTGTCGTAAATGACATACGAAGGTCAGGAAATGGAAGAAGACCAATTGTTCAACAATGGCGTACCACAGAATGTCAAGATAGGCGCTTCAGACAACGGACTGTTTTCCTACTACGCGTCAAATCGATGACCAATGTTTCGAAGGAGGTATCATGTCATCATGCAATTTTTACAAAACGCTCACGCCAAACAATGCTGAGGGCCAGTCTATTCCTCTTAATTTTAATGAGCCAGCAAATAATGAGCTTTCAGTAAACATCACCAGTAAAGAATTAATGATAAATGTTAGATGAATATACAAAATATTAAATCTCAACATAATTCAAAGACACCACAAAATTCCCCACAGTCTATGAAATACCCCACATGCTTATGGTAGTCGACTACCACTCCTCTGCATTCTAGGCAGTATGATAGCTGCTTGTTATGTTGACGATTTCCTAAAAACCACTCTACAGGCTCATCTTAATGGCTATCCATAAGTTCGTTTTCAGCAAGACAACGCAAATCGTCGAGCTATGGGCTTTCTTCAAGAAGCTGACGTTAACACTTTACCATTGCCACCTCGTTAACCTGATTCAAATCCCATTGAATATATGGAGGATACGATTGGGAGGAGACTTTCCAATTGGCACCAACTACAAGAGTCTGGCGTAGTTGATTCAGGAACTTTGAGTTGCTTGGAACGGGTTATCACAGTCTTCTCATTTTTTTCAATGTCTATTCAAGGTCATGTGAAAACTTGGCAGGCGCGAATTGTTGGTTTATATGCAGGTGACCAATTTAAAAAGATATTTGATTTTTGCGATTAAGATAAATACTTCCGTAGGTGTCATTGTTTTTCAGTGCAGTTGTCAGATGTCGTTCGTTCGTTCGAGAGATAATTTACGGGATTAGTACAGTAAGTATGAATGCCCTGTAAGACCTTGTGAGAGCCAATAAACATTTGAGAATCGTAGTATTTATGTATACCCCATCCACTTTTATGAATTATCCTGCTTGGCCATGACAGTCTGACATATTTCACGGTGTAAATTTTGAAAATGTTAGTCATTTTTCAGATAACTACCCAACGTTGTCCTCTCGCATATAGGTCGTAGTAATAACGTATTTTTCAAAATGTGAATTTACTTTGGGAAAATAATGAATTTGAGAAAATATTATGTGAATTCAATCATTCCAGTTGGGAAACTTTTTTCTCTGTTAACACTGGAAATATTTCATGTATATAAACATGTTTGGATGATTCAGTTATGCTATTTTCTTTTGGGGAAATCAAGAATCGAGTGTTGAAATTTTACTGGAAATTAATGGATAGAGTAGTCCGTTACTTTGTAATATTTAATTCGAAAAAAAAATAAAAGTACTCGAATAACCCTGCAGTAAAACTTCTGAACGAATAACAGACAAACCTATGGAATTCCCTACTTTCGAAGTTCTCACGAAATAAGTCTACAGAAGACTTCTAAATACCTTGTTGCAGAACTTGAAATACTCTAGTATGAAAATGTAGTAGTACTACAAAACCTGTCACCTTAAAAGAACCAACTCAATTCACAAAGTTCTTGGGAATCTTTGTGAACGATACACTGGGTTTTCACTCACATACGTCGGAAATGTTGGATAGCTTGTGATAAATTATTCATTCCAATACATCAGGTTTATGACCAGAAAGAGCACATTTCAATTCTACATAGCACTCCCTGATACTTTACCTCTGCTTCTTCAGAACTACCTTCTGCATTTTTAGTTTCCAAGCGTGATGATTATATTGAGGTTGAGAGTGAAATTGGCATTGGCATTAGACAACGTCGCTGATAATTATTTTGATATTGCCGATATTTCACTAGTGCCAACCTACGTCAGTTTTAAGTAAAAAAGTTCATAAACCTAAATCATAGCCAACCGGGATAGATTATAGGAGTGAATGGAGTAAAGAGGGACAATTTTTTTCATTTGAGGTATAGCCCACCCTTTATTCCATTATCAAGAATTGAGGGGTGACAAGCGCTACATCTGTAACGGAGTGTAGTGAATGAAAGTTTTCGAATTCGAAGAGCAGTTCTGTTTCAATTTCAAAGATTCATTAGTTGGGTGCTATTAACAGAAATTGAATTCGATGCATTCCAGAATCGGGCGAGTAGCTCATTCCAGTAGGAGACTGTATGTTATAAAGACTTGATGCTTGGGTGGGTAATAGCTGTGCATATCATAAACTCATGCGGAAGGATTTATTATTTGAGTTTCGATTTGTTGAGCGAGCTTTCGTGGAAATCTAGGCATATACATAGCTAATTTGTCAGTTAATGCGCGCGCTTCATTTAAGATTGCATATTTGATGGAAAGCAGTCGGCACTTGAATTTATACCCTTGTTTCTATATTTTTTATGAGAATCATGAAAGGGATATAAAACGTTGCCAAATTGCTTGGGCTATATGCTTAAGCAGCAGTATTCTACTTCCCTTCATTAAGGAATATATGGAAATTATGTTGGGAGAAAACCTAGTTAGGCTTGATATACAGGGTGGTCCGCGAGTGCTCGAATGTTCAAATTGGTTACTAAAGCGGTATTGCTGTTTGTGTGCTTCAGGAAATAATAGCGATATCCACGAAATTTTACATATTTTTTCCAATAATTATGTTATGAAATATGTCAGACTGTCATGGCCAAGCAGGATAATTCATAAAAGTGGATGGACTATACATGAATACTACGATTCTCAAATGTTTATTGGCTCTCACAAGGTTTTACAGGGCATTCATACTTACTGTACTAATCCCGTAAATTATCTCTTGAACGAACTAACGACATCTGACAACTGCACTGAAAAACAATGACACCTACGGAAGCATTTATCTTAATAGCAAAAATCAAATAACTTCATAAATTGGTCACCTGCATATAAACCAACAATACGCGCCTGGCAAGTTTTCAAAATAACCTTGAATACGTAACTTGTTCTTACTGAGATCTAAATGATTTTTGGACCTTGCAATTTCAAAGTTCCGGGGTAACTTTTTTAATGGTCCATTCCTGAAAGATTCTTCTAGAGTGCTTTTCATCCTTCTCCAAAATCTCTTCCTCTTTTGATGCATTTGCTTTTTTCCAGATTTATGTCTATATGAATCTTTCGATTGCAAGTATCTCTGCCTGAAAAATACTCGAGGAGGAGTCTGAAGGTAGTGTACACTTCTTAACTCAACTGTATTTGATAATATCTTGAAACTAAAAACAGCTTTTTAACACATAAAACTGTGCATAGCCTTTTTCAGAGACATTAATGTGACAAATCTGTGAGCAATGTATTAAAATTCATTATTGTTATGATTCTTAGTTTTTTTCTTTCTTATAAACATTGACTCTTTTTTATGGTAACAAAATCTTTATATTCAGATAATATGATAGAGTTACAATGACTAGCTAGTTTCGTCAACCTGAAAAAAAAAATTGTCCATTATACGTGAATCAATTAGATTCAAATATGAAATATTCTTTCATTCAACCCTGTGTACGCAGATTTTATATACAATCTTTTCCTGATAAATCGAAAGACCATTTCATTGGTCACAAACTAATATAAAACATGGTCGAGAGAGCCCCTGCCAGTTCTGCAGGTGCAGGACTTTTTTTTAAACGTTTTTCTTAAACAATACGAACTCGGTTAAACAGAGTTGTATTTCCTAATTTGTCTCCTTTGTTCATCCGTCATTGAAGTCTTCATCGAAAAAATCTACTAATTGATAAACTTTTGTTTGGAACTTTTGAGTTTTTTTTTGAATAATCTCTTCATCATCTTGAAGTATTATTTCAGCTCCCGATATGTATTCGAAGGATAATAACAGTGGACCGATACTTGTTGAACCTTATCACCAGTTTACCTTTGTGAGACACGGAAAACTTTCTTGCTCATTGGAACAATGAAAAATTCTGCAGATGGAGTGCTGTACATTTTATTTATATATTTATATTAGTGAGGAAAGGATCGAAGTAAATCCCTCAATCCATAAATGTATTAGGTTGAATATGAAATTGAAACTGTTAATTCATGTGAAACTAGCAGATTGTTCGATATAAACTATGAACTTTGCAGCTCATGTTCCTTAATGAAGGCTTCGCAAATTTCGATGATACAGAAATGCAGAACAGTTTCCGACAACATGGAATTATGAACCCGTAGAATATGGGTAGAGATGAGAGGAAAATATTGGCATTGTAACAATAAACTTTCCCCTTTAATATACGGTATTTTTAATTTCAGATAGTGAATATCCAATTTCAATCGCTATTAACATTTCTACGTTGAATTCGGAAGGAGCTCCCTATAAAAAGTAATTAGAAATTCTGAGAACGTATAGGTTACGTCAAGGACAGATCAACAGGATGCATGCAACGGCAAGCCTCAGGCTCTGAATAGGTTTTTTCCTAGTGCGGGGAAGAAGGTGTAAGTGTTGATTGAACATAATTGAACAATTTGCATTTTATTTGATTAGATATCCAGATTTCTTGAATCAGTAGAACTTGCTGATCATTTCGTGATGAAAATTGAGGATGCATTCGTGAAACTTTTGTATGGATTTCATGATGAATTTGCAGTAGTTACTTAAGAGCAAAGGAAAGTTCGAATATAACGGGGTCACTTCTGGAGACCTGAGTTCGTTTTTTTTCAAAAAAATTTCTTGGTGCAAATGGTTGAAAAAAAACGTAGGAATGCGCAATGTTGCCAGTTTCTTATATTCAAGAATTTTCGGAAAAATAAAAACTGAAATAGAGTAAAAATGGAAAAATAATTAACATTGCGCATTCTCGCTAAAGAATTAAGTACATCCCAAAAAAAGATATTTTCAAAACCTACTCACTGAAGCCTGCAGAACGACACCCCGTTTCCTCCTATAAACGTCGAAATTTCTTCGAATTCTAATGATTCACGCGCTTATAGGCAACGTTTAAGCATGTAGAACGGATCCAGCTGACTGACCTTGAGATATAAGCCAGGTTTGATGACATATAAATGTGACTGTTTTGCCTAGCTGTATTTTACAACCAAGTAGTATTGTTTCCTCTTAAGATTTCGCGGAAATATTATTACGATTTTTTATGTGTATATGATCGTCGCAACCTTGGTTGTTGTTGAGATTAGACAGTCCTACGCGTACTGAAGATTTATATTTCACAGACTCCAATAGAGACTGTCTTCCAAGACACATTCACTTAAGAGCAAACAATACCACGTGGTGCTAAATTACGGCTAGGCAACACAGCCACATTCAAGTTTCATTAAACCTCGTTAACATCTCAAGGTCAGGCACGAATTTGAATGTACTGACCTGACGTCAGTGTTTCTGTAGAAGTTTTTCAGGAGAAAATTCGATGGTCTTCCATTTTGCCACTCAGTAGCCGCGAAAAACTTCGGCCGGTTATGTGTTAGGGAAAACATATAAAATTCAGGGTACAAGAGATTAATTTTTGATCCGCTGGTAAAACTGATTATCGGGGACATAGATAGGTCAGAAAAGAATAAAAAATAGCTAGAATTTCATCACTGAAAATTCCATATCTCCAAGAACACCAGAGATCTGAAATTCACTTGTCGGTTGAAAAGAGCCCGAAGATGAGTCATAATATTAATTAGTTCTCATGACCCAGAAAATGAATGGCCTAGTTTAGTTAGCCAAAGTGACATACAATGTAGATATAAGCTATTTTTTGAACTAATCTTTTAGGGAAAAAAGTACCATAATCTGATGATGAATTTGATATCAAATTCAATTCTGTCCGTCCGGCTGTGAAACCGATAGCGATTTGAGAAGGTAGTGAATCAGAATGCGTCACTAAAGCTTTCTGATGGGTCAATTCCGCTAAACTGTTTCGAAGTTATACAGATTTAAATTCTTCAGTTTAGTCACTCATTCTTTCAGGGACAACCGATGGTATTGGATTGAGACCTGATAGTTAGTTGTAGAATACAGATGCAAAACTGCATGTGGAATTTTGATTGGATGGTATCTACGTAAAAATTTTTTTTTGAAGTATTTCAATAGAATTGATCAGGAACCTCGAAATTGATTAGTTACAACAGATTTTGTTACCATAAAAAAGAGTCAATGTTTATAAGAAAGAAAAAAAACTAATAATCATAACAATAATGAATTTTAATACATTGCTCACAGATTTGTCACATTAATGTCTCTGAAAAAGGCTATGCACAGTTTTATGTGTTAAAAAGCTGTTTTTAGTTTCAAGATGCATTTGCTGTAGGTATTCATTGAAGTATTGAAGACCGAACTTGAATATAATACTCCAATTTCCTGATATTATCAAATACAGTTGAGTTAAGAAGTGTACACTACCTTCAGACTCCTCCTCGAGTGTTTTTCAGGCAGAGATACTTGCAATCGAAAGATTCATATAGACATAAACCTGGAAAAAAGCTATCAAGGGAATGACATAGTGATCCATTCTGATAGTCAAGCTTTTATCAGAGCACTGAACTTCTATATCATCGACTCAAACCTGATATGGGGGCGTCGAAGTAGACTCAATTGAGTAGACAAGAACAAGAAGGTCCCCTTAGACTGCGTTCCTGTGCACTCAGGAATCAAAGGAAATGAAGAGGCTAACACTCTAGCTAGAAAGAGAGCACAAATGCCAGAACCTTTCTGAGGTATAGGCAAATGCATCAATGAGGAAGAGATTTTGGAGAAGGATGAAAAGCACTCTAGAAGAATCTTTCAGGAATGGACTATTAAAAAAGTTACCCCGGAACTTTGAAATTGCAAGGTCCAAAAATCATTTAGATCTCAGTAAGAACAAGTTACGTATTCTCAATGGCTTCATTACAGGACACTGTTGACTAGGGAAGGATATGATGAGAATCGGCTCATCAAAAACTGACGTGTGCAGATTCTTTGGGGAAGAGGAAGAAACTCCTGTTCACCTGTAACAGAATGCCTCGCTCTTGCAAGCATGGGACAGGAATCTCTTGGACAAGAAACTCATATGAAGGGATGAGAAGTTAGCCTCCTTGAACCCCTCACCGGTATTTGAGTTCATTAGAGCTCTAGAGCTCTGGAGGACGTTCTGGAGGTAGCGCAGTGCGGAAACAGCTCAGACGGAGGAGGGGGGTGCACAATAGGCCTTAAAGTTGCAGTGAAATGTAACCCCTTACCAAAGTAAAACTAAAAACTAGGAAAACGCAAGATCTAAATTTGTCTTTGCGACAAGAATTCATAGAAATTTGTGGGCCTCTCAATCCGTCTAAATCAAGCTCAAAAACAAATGAATCCTATTCTTGAGTGAAAAGTTGAAACGTTGAATTACAAATATAATAACTTCAGGAAAAACTTCAAACCCCGACTCATTCCACTTCATTTATTTCTTTTCGGTCACATCGAGCCTCGCTTCGCACCCGTTCAACAAAAAAATTCATGCCATAACTTGACTTTGAACTCAAATATGAGGAGGCCTGAAGTTGCAAGACTTGAAAAGAAAATTTTTTGTTGAGCCAGTAGCTGATGAGATAACGTCCTTTCTTTCCGAATGTCGAAATGATTTATGGTTTTATTTCGCAACATCCATTCATCTTGAACATTCGAGGGTATTATCACCTACCCGAAGACAACAATGAATTATTTCCGAGGGTTCGTAATACTGCGACTATATCACTGTAGATTCGATATTGGAGTGATTATGTTTGAAATATCAAAACGCATTGAGTAAGAGAGATTATGTACTTCACGGAAAATGAGTTGAACATCGAAAGCCGCGAAGTTGTAGGTAACACATGACTTCAAACTTTATGTGAAAATTTTAAATACCCGAGTTTCTGGATTTTGATTGACATCCTTCACAAAAATAAATTTTTTCACGAAATTTCGTGGAGGCACATCTTTTTATGATACAGATACACTGAAACTTTTTCGATTCGAAATATTCATTTGTTCACCCTATTCTGACTACATATAGAAAGGGCACCCTCAGAGTCAATCAAGAAGTCTCACGTCAAAATATCCAATTTTTTAAAGGAGTTGGTGTGCTTTCTATACGTTAAAATCTCTACATTCCTACTTTCTGAAGGTGCAGAAAAAATAACAATTACTAAGGAAATTTTCATAGAAAATGCAAAAATAAACTTTTATGATTAAGAACCAACAAAAATTAATGAAGTTAATATTGAATGGGACTTCTACAATATTTAGAGAAAGTTGTAAAATCCTCTTCAAATTATATATACCTGAGTGATGATTTTAGCCCATCAAAAGGTATTTCATAGAGAAGTGGGGAAAACGCTGAAACGGTCTGGGCCTTACCACATGATATTTTTCAAGAAAATTTACCATAATACTTCATATTCCTCAATACTACCAGAAAGTAGAGATTTGAAGGAACGAAAATCCAACCCTTTTTTTTGAAAAAGTAGATATTTTTACGTGAGACTAATCGATTGAAAATAAGGGTACTCTTTCGATATTTAGTAAAAATGAGGCGAACAAATGAATATTTGAAATCGAAAAATAACAGTGTATTTATAACATGAAAGGATGAGTTTCCAAGGAAATTCGTAAAAAAAAATGTCTATGAAAGCTAAAATTAAAAACCAAAATCTTCATGATTTTAATTCTTCACATTAATTTCGACGTTATGTGAAAAAAATGTATGAGTACAAAAGTTGTAGATAATTTCATTTTCTACAACTTTGCCATGTTTATTTTTTCCATAGGACTTGTAGATTTGCACGATATCGAGATAAACTGTTTTCTACCCTCAAACACTTACCCCCATTCGGTTTTCGACCTCAGATCACCTCTTAATTATTTTACCCTTCATTTTTATTATATTCTCTTTCTCTTTTATTGGGTTTGATCCTACTATTAGTTATTTTAGGTTCAAAACATTATCGACCATGGTATATATATATATATACCAGAACCAAATTATATATATATATATATAAAGGGTTTTTCAACAAGAACTTTGTTTTTTAAAACAAAATAAAACAAAGAATTTAGTGGAAAATGAATAAAATTTTTATTGTAATACAAAGAGAAAAGTTCGGCAATTATGAATGAAAAATGATATCTGACAAATGTCCACCACGACCACGCTGACAGACGTTGATTCTTTCATCAAAATTTTAAATCACTTTTTGGAAGATGGAGGGTCTATTTCGTTAATTACATCACGGATTTTGCGTTTTAAGGCTGCAATCGATTCGATTGGCTCCGTATAAACTCTGTCTTTAACATAGCCCCACAAAAAATAATCCAGTGGTGTTAAATCACACGATCTGGCCGGCCACTTAACAGCTGAATTTCGGGAAATTATGCGATCGGGAAATTAGGTTTGCAATAAATCGATCGTTTCATTGGCACATGTGGCACCGTCTTGTTGAAACCACATTTCAGTGACATCCATGTCATCAATAATAGGCCAAAATTCAGTTGTTAACATCTCGCGATAGCGTGATCCATTGACTGTTACCGCATTTTCAGCCTCATCTTCGAAAAAAAACGGCCCAATCACACCTCCAGACCACATAGCACACCACACAGTGACGTGTTGGTGTTGGCACATTTTGTACTGAGCCTGTCGACTCAAATTTCGCGACCAAATTCTTGATAGCGGTCTCAGAAGGACGTTTATGTTGTCCGAAAATATCACGAATTTTACGAAATGTAACTTTAACAGAACGACCATTTTCATAGTGGATTTGAATTATTTTAATGCGATTTTCGAGCGAAATTGAATTGATTGTAACAATTGCCAAAGCATATACTGCGAATACGTCAAAAAACTAAATGTCAAAACTGTCATGTGGTGCCGGTGTTACCACATTGAAAAACAAAGTTCTTGTTGAAAAACCCTTTATATACGACGGTTAAGTTCGTTAATGGGCAAAATCGTCCAAACGGTTTCGGAGTTAGAGTCTTTTGAAGTTTTTACGTTATTTTGGCGATAATTCAAGAACTACTGGAACGATTGGATCGAAACTTGTCAGTTAGTAGGAGTACAGCAACGCGCAACTTCTCGCTAAATTTTGTTGGGATCATACCATCAGTAAATTTAGAAGAAAAATTTTTTTTTTTAATTTTTTCCTTTCGCGAACTGTTCATCACATTCGAAAGAAAATTCAGCGCGAAATCTAGGGTCTATATTTCACAGCAGTGTACCAAATCTTAATTCGATGCGGTAATTAGGTTTGAAGATATTGGGAAAAAAATATGAAATTTCGTGGTTTTCTGGCCGATATCGTTGTTTTTTTCGGTATAACTCAAGAAATACTGACTCAATCATGATGAAACTTCGCACCTAGTTAAAAGATGCTGAAACACAACTTTGTACAGAATTTCGTGATGATCGTGTCATTGGAACAATTTGAAAAAAATATTGAATTTTTTCTTTCGAATGCATACTTAAGGCAGGAAGACAGAGGTCGTTAGCCCTTTGAAACATTGTTTCAATGAAGTTATTACTACTACTACTACTACATATTTAATATTCTGTGATTTTCCTATTATGTTATCCTGATTGAATTCTGTTTGAACCTTCGAACTGTTCGAAATGATATTTGGAGAGAAGGTTTGGTGCTCAATTACGAAGGTCGAATTCGTGAATGGGTAGAATCCGCCCAATGATTCTGTAGATATACCTATTCAAAATTTCATTTTTCCAATATTTCGGAAAATCCAGACTAGATCGAATTGAAATCCAGTAGTTTATCGGAAAAAAATCTAGAAAAGCAGTGCCGTCAAGGCAGCAGCTTTTGCGCGCACGGTCAAATTCGTTGCCGAAGTGGTCATCTACATTGAAGATGAGCGTAAAAGCAGCTGCTTTCACGGCAGTGCTTTTCTAGATTTTCCGTACTTTATTCGGCCGCAAAATCGAACAAGCTTGAAAAAGCTATTCACTTCGCCTTTTCCTGTTTCAGCATTTCACTGAAACAAGTCAAATAAAGCCAGTAATGCATAAATTCCATCAGTGGTTTCCACTATGTAAATGCAATGTCGACGATCAATGATTGATGATGATTGTTGGACGATTGATAAAAAGTACGTGTTTTTCCTGTGGAATTATATGCAAATCACTTGTGTACTTGACCGCATCATGAGATGGAAATATTCATGTGCATACATTTATGTTTGAATAGACGAATATTCATGGTCACTGAGTCTGCATATTGAAGTGTTCTCAGATTTCGTTAATCTTTCAATAACTGGAAACAATAGAAATTCAACTCGATTCACGAGATTGCCGGATATATTGGAACTCGAAACAGAATTTATTTTTCATGTTTTACGTTGTATAATATTCAATTCACGATAGTTTCAGGGAAGATAAATTATACATAGCGTCAATCCCTTCTTTAGGTTTTATTTCAAATGGGGTCCCTTGCAGGTTTAGCCGAATTAAAAACCCGCGTGAAAAGATCTATGGTAGAAACCACATCGTGTACAAGCTACAGGGTGGTTATCGGAAAAGTTGATTTCCTTTTTTGTCGTCAGGCATTTTATCTGTATCCAAATATTTATGAACCTTTTTTCTCATGATGAAATCAACAGTTTTTGCTTTCACTTTGGGGCCTAACTGCGAAGGTCGAATTGATGAATGAGTGAAATCCACCCGATGATTTCGCAGACATCCATTTAATATTTCATTTCCCCAATATTTACGAAAAACAATTACCATATCGAACTGAAATTTGATACCCTGCAGTTGAATTAAGGGCCTAAAGCAGGGTCCAGATGAGTGTTATCCGAACAGCGAATGCAATAAATGTGATAAACGATTCGGCAAAAAGTGTGGACGCGTTCGAGTTCCGATGGAGCAGGAAGAGCGCTGCCTCGAATTATAAAACTCCCTGCGATTCATTGAATTCGCTGTTAGCATTACTCTCTTTTAGCCCTGCTCAAGGTAGGAGCGAAATCTTCCCGACTATGATAAATTTCTTCCCAAAACAATATTGAAGAATTTTTTTCTAAAATTTACTGACGGTACGATCCAATAAAAATTTTGCAAATTGTTGCAGGTTGTTATCCTCAAACTAGCGGCTAAGTTTCAATCCAAACGCTCTAATACTTCCATGGATATCAGAAACACTACTTCAAAATTTCAGATGGCTTTAACTCCGAAACCATTTGGCCGATTTTGTCAATCAACGAGCTCAACCATCGCATTTTGAAATGTAATCTACCCTGAAAGTTTCCAGACGATAGGATCTTCTGTAAGCCCGTACTGGTGCCTGCAGACGGCCGATTGGCTTAACAGAATCGATTTTGACACCGAATTCGTCATAAGTGGGTTCAATCTAGTCGTTAGAGAGGAAAAAGTTCGAAAATTATAGATATTTGGACGAAACGATAGCACGCTTACATATCTCTGCCATATTCGAGGATACTTAATAATCAAGAAAACATAACTAAAATGAGAAATTTCTGATATTGCAATAATATATTTCCAAGTTGCAATCAATTGGTTAAGTGTCAATTATTGCAGTGTTTTATTGGTATTGATTTCTCCATGAAAAAGTTAATTTTCCGTACCCAATTGAAGAAAAGTCGTTAACATTCGGAGTGTTTTATTTACTGATAACTACACTATTTCAATGTTATCGTCATTTCAAGGTCAATCGATACAGGGTGATTCCAGAGGAGATTTTATTTAGTATTATTGTACATTAGTCAAGACAGTTTCGAAACAATATTTGTTTATGGTTGGAGGTCTCTATCGAGACTATACAGGGTGGGCAAAATTCGTTGTCTACTGAAGGGATCTCGAGAACTATGGCAGTTAGAAGAAAACTGATAACACATTCTCGAACTCTTTTTTCCTGACTAATCCGAATCTGAAAACAGATCCAGCTTATCGCGAATAGAACTTGAGTTATGAGCGAAAATTGAGAAATTGTCATTTTCAATATTGCTGAATAACTCGCTTGTTTGAACTCGTATTCGAAATCTGTTGATACATTCTACAAGCACTTTTTTATGAGTAATTCAAATATAATAGGACCGAATTTTTTAATCCAGCCATTTTCGAGAAATGAGAAGGATTTTGAATTTTTCAAATGTAAACTATGGTCGAAAGTTCTCTAATCTTGCTACAAAATTTTTGCTGATTTCAAATGTATCATATATCTCTTTTCACATGAATATTACATGAGAAAAAATTCAATACTTTTTTCCTGCTTTTCTATTCAGTGTTGAGTTATGAGCAGGCTGACGTTACCATAGCGACGATTGAATATGCATTATCTTTGTGTGAACTTGCGCTTCTATGATTGGAATCAGCGATTGCTGAATAAATATTTTTATGGTTGATTTGTCATAGTTCTTAAGATTAGCAATAGCAAATCTGTTTATTGTCCCTAATGGCCCGAAATATTCCAAATTACGAAAAATTCGATATGTTGGTATGCTATATTCAAGCTAATGGAAATAGCCGAATTGCAAG
The DNA here is from genome assembly GCA_958510865.1 of Myrrha octodecimguttata. NCBI lineage: Eukaryota > Metazoa > Arthropoda > Insecta > Coleoptera > Coccinellidae > Myrrha > Myrrha octodecimguttata. The sequence goes on along the minus strand of OY294063.1, from coordinate 13,383,944 downwards.
GGAAGTCTTTTTCGAGAAATATCCAGAACGACATACATAATAATATATATAATGCATATTCAATGGTGGCTATGGTAACGCCAGCCTACCTTTAATAATTCAACATTGAATAGAAAAGCGGGAAAAAAGTATTGAACTTTTTCTCATGTTATATTCATGTAAATAGCGACATATGATACATTTTTGAAATCAGCAAAAATTTCGTAGAAAGATAAGTGAACTTTCGACTATAGTTTACATTTGAAAAATCCAAAATCCTTCTCATTTCTCGAAAATGGTTGGATTAAAAAATTCAATCATATTATATTTGAATTACTCCTAAAAAGGTGCCTGTGGAATGTATCAACAAATTTCGAATACGAGTTCAAACAAGCGAGATATTCAGAATAATTGAAAATGAGAAATTCTCATTTTTCGCTCATAACTCAAGTTCTATGCGCGATAAGCTGGATCTGTTTTCAGATTCGGATTAGTCAGGAAAAAAGAGCTCGTCAGTTTTCTTCTAGCTGCTATAGTTCTCGAGATCCCTTCAGTAGACAACTAATTTTGCCCACCCTGTACATCAGGGTGATTTATCTGATTGAACAGGTTTTACTTTAATTGATAAATAAATATTCAGTTTTTGAGATATTCAGTGTGAACTGAGTATAATCAAACCACATTCCCAGCTGAAAAAAGAAGTCTTAACTCTTTGTTCTAGTCCTCATCAAGAGCCATCGTTATGATTGAACCGGAGCGTCATCAGAAAAACTGATTATGTTTCCAGTGGTTTCCGGTTTTAAGAGGATTTTCATGTATTAAAGGAGCAATTGTGGTCCGAGGATAATGCCTAGCAGAAGAAACAATTTCTCTGTAACTTTTATGTCCATCAATTTATACCATCAGCTGCTTGTTCGATAAATAATGTTCCAGGAACGAGTAAACTCCTGAATCTGCCGAAATGTATTATTGAAGATTCGATTTCAGAGACCACGAAAACCGAAATCGGACGTGACAAAAGACCGAAAGGCACGAGACATAATCAGGCATATTTACGACTGTAAAAACAGAAGCTGTTGCTTTCGTTTTGTGAGCGCTATCCCCCGCTTCTCGTTCATTTCCGAAATCGTATTCCAAGGCCTTCAAATGCAGGAGATAAGAAAGGAATATATGGTTCCTTTCCCCGAACGTTCTTATGAATTTTTCCACGAGTTTCTCGGGACAAACACGACACAAAGATAGATGAATGGGAATTCGAAAAGAATAAACTTTCCATTAGCGTACACTTCGTGCGATACAGCACCGAAAAGGAGCCGAAAATAAAACTACATCGTGTCACGAGAAACATCTAGTGGTTCCTTACTACCATTTGAGAATAAAAGTTGTTCTTATTTATTAAAGTATGTACGGAAGATGCACATCCATACTTTCTAGAGAAAATACGGGACCCGCTGCCATGATGCCGAAAATTTCAATAATTCATCTGGAAATTCATTCGAATTCAAGAAAGTTACATTTGAGTATATGGGCATTGGCCAAAAAAGTCGTAACGATTGCACCAAACTTATCGATGAAGAATTCTTGGTACAATTCAATTCTTTCGTGTCCTGTCAGCCGTCATACTTTTGTAGGCACTGTGGATGAAAATACTTCATATTTATTTCGAAGGTTTTGGGACTTAATCGATATCGATTCTCAAAGTAGTTTCTGTCGAAGCCTGCCGCTATTACGTTAAGCGGGAAGGTAACTTAGGGACTCATCGGTATAGTAACGAAGACCATTCGAGATTTATGCGAAATTTTCAAGAATACAGGTCATATTTATTGTGTGGATTATTTTAGAACAAATTTGTATGTTTATTTCGGAAACACACTCGATTGGACTCACTGATGACGAATCAAGTACTGCCCGCCGTCCGGTGGAGGATTTCAGTTTGATCCGATGTTGATTTAAAGAGATTTATTTTTCCAGAATAGCTAGTGGAAAAATACAGATGCACAACTTTGTGCAGAGTTTTCTGATGAACGTTTCATCAGACTAATTTCACAGAATATTATTCTCGAAATATTTCTCGAAAAAAATCATTCCCGAAAACTATTCATCAAATTTCAGTTGGATTCTATTCCGATTGTTGGACCTGTCAGTAACAAATGCAGGTTGAGTTTTTAATGTGTACATTAATTCTAACCATAGATTCCCTCTCATCAATAAAATCTTTCATTAACCATTGTTCTAGATTCTGCTCTGGTAAAATGTTATGAGCATTTGAATATTTTTCAATGTGCTAACACACTCCTGCTCTCTGTTTGCAAGTTTCGCTTAGAGATCTCTTACGGTGATCTGTACTGCCGAATTACCAATCTATTGCTTGAACTACAAAGAAACATGACACGGAAAACTGATATACTCATTTATGATTTGATCCTTATTTCACAACACTTGACCATTGTAACACAAATCATCCACTTGATATTCATGTGATATCCTGTTGTTTTCACCATGAGATCCTGCACAATCTCATTCTTTTTCATTCTTATATTGAAAATTCCATTATTGTCCTAATTTTCATCTAATGTATAAATGAAATCACTCAACTAACCTAAGGATATCACTTGAACTCTATGAATTCTGTGAATAACCTTTCCAAAATAGATAAATATTCATGTATATTGTTTGGCCATAAAAGTGGGCGACACTTATTTCATGGCCTTCGATATCTCAGGGACAGATCCACGAAAATAGGTAGATTACTGGAATTTTTATGCGCGCAAAACCTGCTTACTGAAAGAGAAGAAATTTTGTATAATGAAAAATGAAACTCACTGGAAAAGGAAGAGAATATAACGAAAATGAAAAGGAAAATAATGCGGAGGCGATCTGAGGTCGGGAAGTGGAAGACGGTGAGTTTTTAAGCGAGAAACACTAATTAAAGTTGTAGGTGATGAGAGGATCTACAACTTTTGTATTCAACTTTTTTTCACACAACGTCGAAATTTATTTGTATTTTTCAAATAACCAGGTTGTTTTATCTTCAACAAAAAAATTTCTTTTTCGAAATTTGGTGAAAACTCATTTTTTTATGTTCCTAATACACCGTAATCCTTTCCCATTCAAATAATTCATTTTTCATCTTTTTTTGACTTATTATCGAGTGAGTACCCTAATTTTTAATCCAGAAGTCTCACTTATTTACGTTCTTCGTGGAAAAAATATGATGTTCAAAGAGATGAACATAAAAAATTGAAACCTTGGCTAATTGAATTTTGCACTCAAAATTCAAGGTTATGTGAAAAAAATGTGAATACGAAATTGTATATCTTTTCATTGCCTACAACCTTGCCGTCCAATTCTTTTCCTTAAAACTTGTATTTTGCCGAAATTTCACCCTTGAAAACTCACCCCCTTCCACTGTCCGTGGAGCATTAGGTTTATGTGAATGTATTCATTTTATTCACAATATATTGAGTATTTAGTCCTTTTCCTATAAAAATAGGTCACCTCTACATTATTTTTCCTTTCATTTTTACGCGCTTGTTCTGGGGAACAGTCCGTTATCATTCCGTCACAATGTCTGCCATTTTCGAATTTCGAGCCGAAATTGGTCTCAAACGACTAGGTTGGACTCACTGATGAAGAATCCGTGGTAAAAATTGATTCTGTCCGTCCGGCCGTGTGCGCTGTAACTTTTGAAGGGAAGGACCTAGAGTCTTGAAACTTTCAGGTTGGGTTGAGATCCTGAATATCTCGGTTAAGTTCGTTAATGGGCCAAATCTGCCGAATGGTTTCTGTGCTACAGCCAATTGAAATTGATTTTTCAATAACTCGAAAAATATTCATCTGATCGGAATGAAACTTGGTTGGAATATGAGCAGTGCCAATAAGAAGAATTATCCATGAAAATATTCGAAAAAAAATTTTTTTTTCTTAAAATTTTTTTTTTATTTTTATATTTCATTGAAATTTCACTGATATTATCAAGTCACCATTTCGCAATGTGAACAAGCGCGTGAAAGCTGCTGACTTGACGCCAGTGCTTTTCCAGATTTTTGTTATATTCTCTTCCTCTTCCAAATGACTTCGTCCTAATATTATTCATTTTTGTTTCAAGAATTATCGACCAGGTCTACGATTCTCTCAACAGGATTCCATGAATTAATTAATCGTTTATTCCGGAGTGAAGTTGCGCCTCTCAAAGAAAATTCCATAAAAAATCATCAAAGGTTGCCAGATACGGTTTCGTTTTCAGGTTCATTACATGGAAAATCATAAAGTGAAACATTAAGAGCAGTTTATGCGAACGGGGCTCCGGCGCACAGCTCATAATGATGCACAGATTTGACTTTATTATTCGAAAGCATCACAGAAACATTCTTAATTAAATGGTCTTCATTTCTTTTGAGACCAATTTCAGTTATTCACAGATACACTCTATAACAGATATTTGTCAATTATTATATATACGTTCTTGAAATATCAAATTACTCTCATGAAAATTTTATGTAAGAATTTGATTATGTTCGAAAGGCTTTCCTCTCGTGAGAGTGAGGAAATATGAAATATACAAAATGTAAAATTTTAGGAGCATCATTATACCTAGTACATGGAAAAGCCGAATTCACCGAATGAATGAATTTCTGGAGCTGAGCCCATCTGGAATTCAATAACTCAAAAAACAGCTAAATTCGATAATGGAATATAATGGTTCATCTAAACCATTGATGAAGCAAATCTCTCCTTTCTCGAGATTAATTCTCTATATTTGCATGGAGATCGAATAATAAAATCTTATTTTCGATAGAGATTATGCTCATAAAATTCATCCAACTAGTTCGGATTATATGAACAGGAATACAAAAAAACCCCATATGCATCGCTAACAATATTCTACAAGAAAATTTCGAAAATCCCAAAATTCGATTGAACCGCTACTTCTGAATCCAATAATGATTATTAAACCTGCGAAACTAGCTCATGCGAATACAAAAAATTCAATCGAATTCGGACCAGCCGATTGGAAGAGGATTTCTAAAAATATACAATGTATTGAAAAATTGATTATTTCGAACGGTAGGCAAATTTCATTGCTGCCGTGCAATAAAAAAATAATAATATAATGTCATCCTGACATAATACATGTCACAAGTTTTTCACTTTATTCCCGGTATTTCATTAGATTTCTAGTTCGAAATGAACAATTATGGATCTATGGGAGATGATTCCCCAATAAAGGGGCCTGTAAGTTCTTCGTTTATCTGAGGATCTGAAAATCATCGCTTGGAGGACTGAACCTGGTCGAAAGACCCTTTCGGTCATGAGCAAATGTAGGTGATATCATTTACTGCTTCCTTCTGGTTTTCTGTCCCTCTTTCTGTTTCAGATATTATGTCAAGATGTTTTGTCGAAATGAATTCAAGATGACGAAAAAATTATTTTCCAATGAAAAAGATGCCATCCATCTTCTATAAACAAATAACTACACTTATACGGGGAGACAGAATTTTTCCTGAGGTTTTTATCTGTGCTCTTGTATCATACGCAAATAAGTATGGTACCCCGTTTACATTTCCTCTGCTAACACTGTGATATATCTTAGAATGTAATGCTCGTTCTCAAAAGAATATATATATATATATATTTAATAAAAAAATATATAAATTTTCAGAATAACATAGCCACCTACTCAAAAAATTGTCTCACTGAACCCGTGTTACTAGTTTTTGAAATCCCATGAAAATATTCAATTCACAAACCAACCAATTCGTCGATTCTATTTACATTTTCCATTCGAAGGGTTGAAAACAAAAATCAGTCAATGGTCATAAAAATTGACTCAATTGGTGGTTTCGTAAAACTTTGATCGGTTCAAATTTTCAGAATCCAATTCGTTCGGTGTTCAACTAATTCACAAACCAATGAAAAATAATTTCATCAACCTGCCTCAATAATAGGGAGCTATCATATTCGTTTTCCGATCAATATTTCGATGTTACATTTTTTACTAACTGTAGTAACCACTCATACTACTTAATTCTGAGTCATGTCTAATTTCATCCAATCACCTATGGATAACAGCGATAATACTCCACATGTGGTGTTTTCAGTTTGGTGTTTTCGACAAAGAGGATCATCAAGTTCAATAAATTGAACGTCATATTGACAATTAATTTTTTGAAATCTACAAATTAAAAAACTATCTTAGCGAATACCCCTCGGGCCTTGATAAATCCTCAAATTTTGTAACAGAGAATCCTTCAAGCGTGTTGGTTAAGGATAATACCCCAAGACCGAAGGCCGAGGGCTATTATCAAGCAACACGCTTTCAGCATTCTCTATGACAAAATTATCTCGGTATTATCCAGGCCCTAGGGGGTATTACTAGGATGCACAGAAGATATGGTGCTTTTATTTTCATTTGTTTTCCTAGTAAATCTTTAGACCAAACTGGGGAAACCGGATGTATTTCATACTCTCGCCACCTACAGAAACGCCACCAATCGACCAATCAGAGCGCATGACACTATTGATGGAAATTCGGAAATCTTCATTTTGAATTCATTTATGTTTTATCGGATTGTTATTTAGTTATTGATAAGTGCCTGAAATCTGTTTGTGTTAGCTTCGAAGAATTGCGTAGATCCTCAGATACTTTTAAATTGGTCCCTTTTATATTTTGATTGGACAGTGAAGATGCAAATGGAAATAAGTGTTCAAATGAAGAGAGATCATATTTATAGAAGGTATAAACTTCATGAAACTCAGCTGCATATCATTCTTTTCACAATTGTCTTTTAATCATTTTCACTAATCGAGGATCAGTTATCAACCCCCAATTAAGCATATTATTTTTACAATGTGTTGTATGTTTCTTTTTTTGAATATACATGAATTGTTTAACAATTTTCATTTAATTGAAGCTGAAATTTATTTATATATGCTACTATCAAGTGCTACGTACTAGAAAACCTCGATTTTCAAATCTGATGAAATAAAACTAACCATTGGATAAAACACCTATTTTCTAATTGGAAATCATATGAATTTAAATGGAAAAGAAATGGCCTATTCGATGAGTTTTTTATTCACTCTGAAACTTCAACTCTTGATAGGTCACAGTCTGACTTGAAGTAAGGATGATGCTTGTTCTGTATCAACTTCCATATACGTCCCGCCGCTTTACCAGATTCCTTTGTATATGTGCACAATCTGGCAAATATCAATATATTTGAATAAGCTATCAAATGATATAGATTTATCAATATATTCTGTAAAATAATTTCACATTGCTCTCCTAATAATTTCATTTCTCACTTGTTATAATATAGGAAAACATCGGATGATAGTGTATATCAACCGAAAATTACAATGCATATTGAATTATTAGAATATATCCCACTGAAAGTTATGAAAAACATAATATGGTAGAAATTCATTCATTTAGATATTTTTTACCTTATATCTTGTCTAATGTAAATTCAGTTCTGACAGACAGTTGCCTCGACGATCGGTCGTAATTTCCAAACAGCGCCACCTACAGTGGAAAAAACGAAATCTGCCGAATTCCCCAACATTGGCGAAACAAAAGCTCCAGTAATAATAAATTGACGTAATCCTAGAAGATGTACGTTGTTAAACTGCAGCTTTCCATCTGAAAAGTGACAAGTATCGAGTTTCCCTCTGCGGTTTTATCCAAGGTAAGTTGACCTGACGATCAGTAAGAACTGTGAAACAGCTGTAGTCATTCTCCTTGGATCCGCTTCTTCGTTGTAGGTGTTTTGGTTGATTGGATGATTAGCTCTGACCAAGGGGGAATATTTGTTGATTTATCGACAGATATTCGTCCTTGTGATTATATCAATAATAATGATACTTTATTCGTCGTTTCAGATACCATAGATATATGTAGGACATGTCAATACATAATACATAAATTGTGTAAAATTTTCTCTGGTTTCATTTTCTAGAAATTTTTCCCAGTAGAACTACCAAATAAGTTACTGACTTGGCAAGCGTTCGTACCTACGATGACTCTTTAAGTTGGAATGGTGAAGTGTTGCCGCTATCACAATGGTCTGGCATTTGAAAAAACATCTTATAGTTGCAGAAGAAACAGATATAAAATTCAGCTTTATGAAATTACAGAGAACGATTACATTTTTTTGATGTTCGAGAGCTTCTGGCAGAGAGTTTCCACTATGCAAATTGTCTGTCAATGGAAATCCTGATTTTTTATACGAGCCAGAAGAAAATATGAAAAAATTGTTCTTTATTCTTTACCGAAAGGTTATTTTATTGGACAACTTTGTCACGTGACATCTGCTATAGCCACTGTAGTCTGAACTTCATAGTGGGCCATGGTCGCAACCTTTGTTGGGGGTATATGCGGTCGAAAGTTTCAGTTTTTATAAAATAACGAAAGTCTGGCGGCCACGGGCTTTAAGACTATAATGAAAAATAATTTAAACGAATTCGGCACTAAGCTTCACAAAATATTTTCAGCAGACCGAAAACATGTCTTGAATTACTTCATTTGCCGAGAAGCCGAATAAACTCGACAGTTTCGAAGTATCAGAAATAGTTCTCCTCCTCAAATGATGAAGGGAATACCAAGAAGCCAAAAAATCTGAAATCGCCTCACGAAATAGTTACTGGAACCCTCACCAAACCTTTATTTGTCATATAGAACGTCTGGTGAACAATTCAGCTCGCTGATATACCCACACCGCAAAAGGATTCAAGTTAGTTTGCGATGGATATAATATGCATGAAGTTATTGTTGTCGTTCGCGCCGTAATTCGTTAGGATATTTCCTGAATAGAACCTTGAAAACGGAGTTAACCGTGCCTACATCGTTTCCATATTGTCACTCAAGCCGGAGTCACGGGAAGTGCCACAAAATACAATATATATTATTCATGAAGTTCGCAACCACGTAACACCAACCCTTGGTGAAAACAAAGCATGTCATCACGCATATTCAAACTGGGTTTACTTTGATGCTAAGAAGTATAAGATAGTAAAATCTTTCGATTTATGCGAGGATCTGACTGAATTCTATATATTTCACTTATAATAAATTTAGTTATAAGAGCCTGAATGATATTTAAGATTTAATGATAAGGGTCTATCGACTCTGGTTTGGGAGTAAATGAGGTACTCTTTATTCTACACCAAGCTTTCGCATTAATTTAATGCTTCTTCAGGGTTTCTATAAAGATATATACATGTATAATCAACACTACAACAAATTAAAATGACATTCAACTTACTGAATGTGAGGTTTCTCGTTATTTACATCATTCATAAACCTCCGATATACATTTTTTCTCTACATGAAACTTTCAAAAGACACGTGATGAATATCATTTAATAATTTAGAATTTATTTGACTTCTATTTTCTTCCGAACCTTCAGCTGTCTGCTTCGTTTTTGTTGGTTAGGTTTGTTCCCACTCCTCTATGTTCCTTGTTTTCTTCATTCATCTACAGGACCATCGAAAAAGTATCTTGATCTTGTCTTTTCCAACAAATAGCTGTAAATGCAACTCAATCCATTTGTATCTGTCTTTTTGTTCACAGTTTCACACTCTTTGTTTATATTTATCATTTCATGTATCAATCTCTTTTGGTAGTTCTTTTCAGTTTTTAATATCTCAACATCTTCAAAATTTACATGATGATCTAGATTGTGTGCATGGGTAGCTAAAGCACATCTTTCTGTTTGTTTTCTTATATCAGATTTGTGTAGTGCCATTCTACTTTTTACCCATTGTGAGGTGTGTCAAATGTAACATTTTTCGCAGCTTCTACAGTTTATCTTATACACTACATTACTTTTCAATGGAATCGGTATGGGGTCTTTTATTTTGCTGTATAAGGTCCTTATCGTTTTTTGATTATATACTGCAATTTTAACGTTTTCCTCTCTGAACACATTCTTCAATTTCCCCGTCAAGTTGGCAATGTAGATGAATGAAGAAAACAAGGAACATAGAGGAGTGGGAACAAACCTAACCAACAAAAACGAAGCAGACAGCTGAAGGTTCGGAAGAAAATAGAAGTCAAATAAATTCTAAATTATTAAATGATATTCATCACGTGTCTTTTGAAAGTTTCATGTAGAGAAAAAATGTATATCGGAGGTTTATGAATGATGTAAATAACGAGAAACCTCACATTCAGTAAGTTGAATGTCATTTTAATTTGTTGTAGTGTTGATTATACATGTATATATCTTTATAGAAACCCTGAAGAAGCATTAAATTAATGCGAAAGCTTGGTGTAGAATAAAGAGTACCTCATTTACTCCCAAACCAGAAACGATAGACCCTTATCATTAAATCTTATATTTCACTTATATCAATATAGTCAGAATTTCACTTTGAATTTATTTAAACTTTCATTCACCTCCAATAAAACACTATTTTAATACTGATATCTTTCTCACCAAAAGCCATCAACATAAAGAATTGTAAGGAAAGTAACTTAAAAAAAAATCAATAAGTTTTCAATTATGCAGTTCTCGTATCAAAACCAACATTTTATTTCACTGACTTATTCGTTGGAATATTGAATTTTAGAAGGGAATGAATTCCAGAATCCTTGATCGAATTTTGCCCATTTCGTTACTTTATACCTCGTTATTAGAATGAAACTGTAAATTTCATATCTTGAACTATTCAATCAACGACATGCTAACAAATATCAACAAATAGGAAGATGGCCCGACATAATCGAATGCTGCTTAACACTACGTAAGTAACTTGTTTGTATTTAAAATTCAGACAATATTGAAGAAAACCACCATTTAGATGGAAGACCACTCTACCATGAATATTCAATTCATGCAAAGAATCCATCGAAGCTCATGACTCCATATCAGTGCATTTTTCGATTTTTTTATCTTTGAAAATCAGGAAAAAAATCTCATAAACATGAGTCCGCAGTTGTTTCGTTTCTGAGATAAATTTTATGAAGGTTGAATTCTTAGTCAATTTTTTTTTTTGGAAAATTTATTTGTTACTTTCAGCGACTGACAATTTTAGTATATGTTAATTCTAAATGTTATTATTACTGATATTGAAATCGTATAAAACCTTCTGACAGGACATGAGAGAGGGACAATTTATTTACTAATTGTATTTATTTCGGATCCATATTCTCATGATTCAAAATCACATGAGGCCACTTTCAAATTCGAGTTTATTCGATATAGGAATAATAGTTTTCGAAAAAAATTTCGATGAAACGTAGATACTTGTTTGAAAAAAAAATTGAAACAAAATATTCAAGATAAATTTCGAAGAAATTGATTTTTCCAATCAATCAAGCATATGCTGCCAACAGAATGCTGCTATTAGTTGCGCTTCAGAAAAATACAACCAACAACCAAGTAACAATCCGATCGATTCAGCTGTTCCCGAGATATCGAGGAAATAATCTCAAAAGTCCAAATGAAGGTAACTCCTTAATCTTTTGGCCGATTTGGCCAACTAATGAACTCATTCTGATGCACCTGTATGGAAATTTCCGACTAGCTAGCTTGCTCCGTTCGACAGGTATCGTGTCCTTGGGCGGCTAAACAAAATCGATTTTGACACCGGATTCGTCAAAAATGAGACCAACTAAGTCGTTTGAGATCATTCTCGGTTTAAAATTCGAAAATTACAGACATTTGGACAAAAGATACCACGCCGTTTCCCAGAACCTGCGCGCAAAAATGAGGAATTTGACACAAAAAATGTCTTCAATTAAAAAAAAGGGCTATTCGAATGCCTGCAACTTCTTTACAATCATATAAATAATCCAGAACTTTAAACCCACATAATCGAGCCTTTATTCATTTATTCTGTCACCCATAAATAATCTGATGGTGTAAATCTACCGAAAAGGCGCATTCGCTGGAATAAACTCTTGATTTTAAATGAACCAACAAATAAATTCTTTTTGGTGGAAGCTTTAGATTCCTGTGGAGTTCTTTAGGAAACCGTGAAATGACCTCGGTAAAGGTTCATTACAGAATACATTCAAATGTCAACTAAGTCATGAAATAATGCAAGAATCCATATGAAAATGTATGAATGTATAGTAAAAAGAATGAATATGTAAGAATTCATAAACTTTATGAATTCCTTCAGAGGAATATTCTTCTTGAAAACGAATATTTAAATTTATTATGAAATGAAGAGTTGGCTAATTTGAAATACAAACATGAGAATCCATCCTAAAGTTAATCACAATGTAAAATGAATTCATATTTTTTTTCGCATGAATTCAAAGGCTTGTGGACTAATTAAGATACTTTTTCATGAATTCATAATTCTAATTAGAATATATTATTCACTATTTCACAAAAAGGCGTACCTCTGTGCAACCTGAATGGATATGATGACAATGTAGCTTCTTTGGAAGGAACTACAATCTTACCGATCTGAAATATTTTCAGCACAGCGGTGTCACCTCTCAAGTCAAAAAAGTACTAACGAATTCAATATTTCAAATGAAACACTCATGCCTCATGATTATTCCTGTACCAACTTCTCCATCCCGACGTTCTGCAATTTTCGAGTCATTGCATGCTGTTTACCTCTTTTTATATGCAAATCATAACTTCATTTAATGTTCATTATTATTCGGTACTTGAAATCCTAGAAAACTGAAATTTCGGGTGTAGACCTGTAAATGACCTGTATATCATGAAATGTGTTGAAAATAATTTGCTGAATTTTGAGAGGTTTCCAGGAAATATCATAGAAAATGTGAAAGAATTCTTAAAGAACACCGACGTGAAGTAAGCAGTTATTGAGCGCATGTTCGAATTCTTTTCCAATGCGGTCACCTTTTGACGTATTGACCCCGCCTAAATCACCTTTACTTTCTGCTTTAGAAGTTTGGTTATCTTCTAATCGTATAATACTTACGAACTTGTGCAAGAACGTTCAAGCTGTCATTTTCCAATCAATTACCTGATTTCAATTCGATCCAATATGTAGTTTTGGAAAATAAAATTTTGAATGGATATGTCTACGGAGTCGCTAGGTGGATTTCACCCATTTACGAATTCGATTTTCGAAATTAAGCACCAAACCTATGTTCACGCAGAATTTCGTGAGAATACCACAATCGCAGAGTATTGAATATTTGCAAAAGAAATTGTTTTTTTTTGTAATTGTTCTAATTGCACGATCATCACGACATTTCAAAAAAGTTGTTCATCAGCATTTTCGAAAAAGTTTCATCATGAAAGAATCAGTATTTTTTAAGTTATCTCTTCGAATATCTCCGAAAATTAAAATCGTATCGTGCTGAAATTTTCAACACTGCTATGAAATGTGAAGTTCAAGATATGAGCGGAATAATTTTCAAATATAATAGATTGTTCCTGAAAAAAAAATTTGAATTTCAAAAAAATGATTGTTTGATTTACTGATTACCGAAAATTTTGCAGGTCGTTATCCTTCAACTAACTGCCAATATTCGATCCAATTGCTCAAGCAGTTCCAGAAATATCCAGGAAACAAACCTAAAATTTCAAATGGCTATAACTGCGAAACAGATTGGCAGATTCTGTCCATTGAGGAACTCAACACGTCGTATTTTGAAATGAAACCGACCCTGTCACAAGTTGATAATATTCCCCGTACACCTGTTATCCTGCTTACAGACAAACAGCCGGACAGAATACATTTTGACACCAAATTCATCATCAGCGAGACCAACCTGGTCGTTTGAGACCTTTTTCGGAAAAAAATACGAAATTTACAGACATTCGGACAATACGATAGCCTGCTGTTCCCCAGAACATACGCGCAAAAAGAAGCGAATAAATAAATGACAAAATCAATGACATAGGGATCTAGAAGTGCATACAGAAATAATCTGCAACGGAAAAAAGCAATGGAATACAGGCTGTTCCATTTGAAATATATATGTTGCTAGCAGTTTTGATATTTGCGGCCACACCGCAGCCCTGAAAATATTCAAGATCGACAGGACAAGCGAAGAATTGAAAAATAAACATACGTCCTGTTTTCCGTGAAAGTCAAAAGGAGCATACTCCGTGATCCACTCTTTTCATGAATAGGGGTTTTTCCTGAATTTGGATTATTACTGCAAATGCAAATTTGAGCATAATTATTATGGGTTTGATTCATCATATTCAAAATCAGATTTCAAAATTGGGTTTTGGGGTTTGCCAGGCATGCACGAAGTGACAACGGTGTTTTGTAAAGGGTCTTTCAATAGGGACGGGTCGATGTTGGCAGCCTGTGGCGGCCATGTTGTTTTAACGTCGTCTTTCTAACCTATATTTTTTTATTCAGTTAGTAATGCCAAATCACCATGGCAATCACCTAACCGCCAAGTTTGAATCCAATCGCTCAGGTAGTTTCTGAAATAAAAAATAAATAACTTCAAAACTTCAAATGCCTATAACTCCGAAACTATTTGATCGATTTGGCCCATTAACGAACTTAACCGCGGCATTCCAATGCGCGACCTACCCTGAAAGTTTCAAGTTGCTAGCTCACTTCGTTCGACAGTTATCGTGTCTACGGCCGGCCAACCGGCCGGACAGAATCGATTTTGACACCGGATTCGTCATCAGTGAGTCCAACCTAGTCGATTGAGACCATTTTCGGCTCAATCATCCAAAATTACAGACATTTGATTTATTTCATGTCAAAATCGACCCGTCCTTATTGCAAGACCCTATAGAATATCTTTTTCTGCTATGAAATAATGAAATATTTTTTCCTACTCTGTGGTGCACTTGTTCTCTGTCAATATAATCAAATAATTTCCGTTTGCGATTCGTCAGTAATATGACAGTATGAAAGTATGTGCTCTCGTTTTTCTATTCCTTGGTCGTTGTCTTTTACTCTAACCAGATCGAAGTATAGCTATCTCTATTTTCCTAAGCGAAGCAACACATTCGACGTCCTTTTTTTTTCGAGAAAGCTGAATTCGACGTTGCCATATCGTGCACTTAGGACAAATCCCTTTAAATGCAAATCCCCATTTTTATTTTTCAGTTTTAGGTGATCAAACATTTTTTCGAAAATATAATATTGAAATTATATGTTTGAAATGTGATATTCTAAAGGTTTTTCATGAAAATTACTGCTTTTTCGTTTGAAGGAAAACCCCTCATTCCTACATCAATGTATGCTTTCATATGGATTCGTATAAATTACTCATAATCATTCGTGTGAAAATCTCAAAAAATGCATACTGGAAAATCCCGGTGAAATATTAACAACGTAACATCTCAGAAATGGAAATTGAAAACTGAGTTGATTTCTTTCGGTCTATGAAGGCTTTGATGCAATAAAGAATTATGAGAGTGACAAGAATTTTTTTGTTGCCGGCACTGTAGCTAAATAAAATATCAGTCAGAATCAGTTTGATTCGATTCAGGACGGGAAAATGGGAAACGGGTCGAAATGGCGAATTCGAATTCCCGAAATGACAGAGTTCGACGACTGATATTATGTGCTACGAAACCGCGGTATACATCAATTTTTCCGAATAAAGTCAGAAACGAAGCGAATAAAATCCCCCAACCTTGTGATTTATATGCAAATGAAGTTTTTCGTCTGGAAAATGTTTATTCGTGGATTAAAGGGAGGGACTGCCAAGCCCTTAGGGCACTCCTTCACGTATCGGTTTCTTTAAATACGGAAAAAATCTTTATCTGACCTGTAGGTTACTTTCATTCCAATTGAAAGGCCGCAGAAGCTTTCGATTCATTCAGGTGTTTCTTTAATTTTTTCGGAGGAAGTAAGGGATGGTTAACGGAGAATGAAGAGTTCCAGTTCATTGATATAAATTACCACAACACAAGGACACGTCGATACATAAACGAATAGTCCCCCTCGATCAGAGCTAATCCAATCAACCAAAGCCCCTACATTGAAAGAACGCTGTTCAAGAAATTCGATCATTGCAGTTTCGCGGTTTTGCCGATCATCAGAACCACTTACCTAGGCAATGTAGAGTAAATTCTAGATACTTATTACATGTTGGATAACTTGCTTGAGTATTTGAAAACTTAACAGCACTTCATGTCAGGATGATTATTTGTTGATTTATCGATAGATGAATCAATATAATAAAAATTTTAATTTTCAGTTGATTGTTTCGAATTTCAGAAAAATTGAACGAGTGCAAGTACGGAAGCCCCTATTGCTAAGCGGGGATTCACTCGAGCGTCTTGGAAACCTATTGAAGGTTAGATGATAAAATGAAAAAGAATATTTTAATGTGGACCCGTCCATCGGTGGGGAAAGCGCCAACAGATATTCGAGAATGTAAACAGAAAACTGTTACAAGGACATGTTCGAGCGCGACAGAAATGGGGGTTTTTCCTGAATTTGGGTTATTACTGCAAATGCAGATTTGAACATAATTATTATGGGTTTGATTAATCATTTTCCCAAATTACCTTCAGAAAGTATTCGAAATCAGGTTTCAAAATTGGGGTTTGAGATTTGTCATGCATGCACGAAGTGACAACGTTGTTTAGTAGAATTGCTTTTTCTGCTGTAGAATAACGAAGTAATTATTCCTATTCTGTGGTACACACGTGTTCTTTGTCAATAACCAAACAATTTTCGTTTGCGATTTGTCAGTAATATGACGTTATGACAGTCTGTGCTCTTCTTTTTCTATTCCTTGGTCGTTGTCTTCTACTCTAACCAGATCGAAGTATAGCTATCTCTGCTTTCCTAAGCAAAGTAACACATTTGACGTCCCTTTCTTTTCGAGAAAGTTGAATTCGACGTTGCCATATCGTGCACTCATGACAAATCCCTTTAAATGCAAATCTCCATTTTTATTTTTCAGTTTTAGGTGATCAAACATTTTTTTAAAAATATAATATTGAAATCATATGTTTGAAATGTGATGTTCTGAAGGTTTTTCATGAAAATAACTGCATTTTCGTTTAAAGGAAAAACCCCAATTGATACCATAGATATAGATAGGTGGCTGTACCGGGTGATTTAATGAGGGTGGCGATCAGCAGTATTTCAGAAACCGCTTATTCTATTATTTCTAGGAAAAAATTCTGATGCTGAAATCAGCCCCTAAGATATGATCAAATATAATTTTAAGTTCGTAGTTCTCTTCTCCACTAGAGACGGCAATCACTTGTTAAATATTTTTTTAGTATTTTTAGGAAATATTTTTCATCTAACGATGGTTAATAATAATATAATAAGAAACTACTCTTTCTATTCAACAACTTTTCTCAGTAACTTTCATTTCTTTTTATTGTTCAGTGGTGAGATAGATAAACTTTTCTCGACAAAAAAAACCTCACTTCTGTATTCTAGAACCGAGAGCCGGCTCTCTTGTACTTTGGTTCCATTTAAAGATCATTTAAACAAGATTTAAGAAACATGTGACAACCATAAACCGGGTGTTCCAATTTGAAACTACAGTCTGTTGTAAAGGGTCTTTCAATAGGGACGGGTCGATGTTGGCAGCCTGTGGCGGCCATGTTGTTTTAACGTCGTCTTTCTAACCTATATTTTTTTATTCAGTTAGTAATGCCAAATCACCATGGCAAGTTACACGGTTGAGCAACACGTCCAAATGTTAAAAATGTATTACCAAAATGAGTGTTCGTTAGTGCAAACGTTACGTGCATTGCGCCCATTTTACGGCAGACGAGGTGGTCCTTCAAAGTCGACTCTCCAACGTTTGGTGGCCAAATTCGAATCGACCGGTTCAATAAACAATCTGCCAACACCCGTACGTGCAAAGACCGCCAGATCGGCCGAGAACATCGCTGCTGTCCGTGATAGTGTGCAGGAGAACCCGAGGCAGTCAATTCATCGACGTTCACAAGAACTCGGTCTTTCACAAACATCAACGTGGCGCATTTTGCGTCAGGACTTAGGGCTGCACCCGTACAAGATTCAACTCACTCAGGAGCTCAAAGTTACTGACCATAGGCAACGCCGTTCGTTCGCTGATTGGGCTACAGTGTGTTTGGCAGAGGACCCCAACTTTGGCAGAAAAATCATTTTTTCCGACGAAGCGCATTTCTGGATGAATGGCTATGTGAACAAGCAGAATTGCCGTATATGGGATGACAACAACCCACACGAAGTTCACCAAGTAGCCATGCATCCACAAAAAGTGACCGTATGGTGCGGATTTTGGGCCGGCGGTGTTATTGGTCCGTACTTTTTTGAAAACGATGTTGGTGAGGCCATTACCGTCACAGGCGAACGGTACAGAAGGATGATCACCGATTTCTTTTGGCCCAAATTGGACGATCTACACTTAGACGACATGTGGTTCCAGCAGGATGGCGCTACGAGCCATACAGCGGATGCCACCATGGATCTTCTGCATGAACGCTTTGAGGGCATGGTTATCTCTCGCAGAGGTGACGTGAATTGGCCACCGAGATCCTGCGACTTATCACCTTTAGACTTTTTTTTGTGGGGTTTTCTTAAGTCGCAGGTCTATACCAATAAGCCACAATCGACCGATGCCCTTAAAGTCAACATAGCTCAGGCTATCGCTGAAATTCAACCCGAACTATGCGGCAGAGTTGTTGAACATTGGACAACTCGAATTCGTGCCACCGTGAGAAGCCGCGGCGGACATTTAAACGATGTGATTTTCCACACATAATGGCATATATAGCTCTTTCAAATAAAAAAAAAAAATCGTTAAAATCTCACACACGGCCTTTTTCATTTCATGTCAAAATCGACCCTTTATGTCACTTTACCCTAGGATAAGCGGTTTTCGATTTACGTATAGTCGCCAACCTTAACAAATCACACGGTATGTAAGGGTTGAAAATGAAGAAAAAATATCGAGCGCGTCAGATATTTCAAGGTTGTTTCAAGTGAACTCAAAAATTTTCACCTAGGAGAATCGGCAACAAAGAAATATAATACTTGTGAAATCTTAATTTGACACTTAATAAACCGAGTTTACTCAATGCATAGATTTACTGAGAATTTACTCATTCCGGAACCCATATAGGATCATTTTAATACTGATTCGATTCCAATATGGAATTATAACGGAGAAAGTTAAAACTTATGAATAATTGAGTTATGTGGGAATTTATTAAGTTGTGTCATACCGTTTCAGATCGATTGGTACCATGTGAAATGTTTGGTATACATTGCGTTGATAATGCATTTTCTCTTATAGACTGAAGACTTGATGGTTTATAAAGGGTGTTTTTATACACGCTTGTTCTGGGGAACAGCTCGTTATCATTTCGTCACGATGTCTGTAATTTTCGAATTTCGAGCCGAAATTGGTCCCGAACGACTAGGTTGGACTCACTGATGAAGAATCTGTGGTCAAAATTGATTCTGTCTGTCCGGCCGTGTGCGCTGTAACTTTCGAAAAGAAGGACCTAGAGACTTGAAATTTTCAGGTAAGGTTAAGATCCTGAATACCTCGGTTAAGTTCGTTAACGGGCCAATTCTGCCGAATGGTTTTTGTGCTACAGCCATTTGAAATTTTGATTTTTCAATAACTCGAAAATCACTCATCTGATCGGAATGAATATTGGTTGGAAAATGAATAGTGTCAATAAGAATAATTATCCATGGAAAAATAAAAAAAAAATTTTTTTTTGAAAATTTTTATATTTCATTGAAGTTTCACTGAAATTTCCAAGTCACCATTTCGCAATGTGAACAAGCGCGTAAAAGCTGCTGACTTCACGTCAGTGCTTTCTTAGATTTTTTGAAGGTATAGAACTTTGAAATGGAATGAAACAAGGATAAATTCTTAAAATTGACATGAAATTTAATCCATTCAAATGATAATCTTTTGGAATTATAATTTAATTATGATTTCTGGCATATGACCGCTGGCTCGGACGTAATCTAAACTGGAGGTCCAATTTTCAGCATTCAAGATTTGTGGCCGTATATCGGCAATAACGCGGCGAATAATAATTTTTATCGAATTTTAAATAGTTTGTTTCCGAATATGAGTAGTTCAAAATTCAGACATAACCTGAAAAATATTGCGAAATCTCCCCAAAATATGTATCAATACCATGAAATGTCACAGAAACTTTACATTAAGAAATTTCCGCAAAACCATATGGTTTTCATAGGTAGAGAGAAGGGTAGTGCATCAATCAATATACCGATAGATAAGCCCTTTTCGAAGTAATCGATTTGGATGATAGTTCAAAAATCTTACGGATCGACATCGGCATAGAGCAATTTTCGGGAGTTGCAAAATGGCGCAGGAAAAGGTATGTGCATTCCAAAAAAAAATTCAAAAGGACTCAGAGTTGTCGAAAAATCACGATCTTTAGTTGACTTGACAGCTATATCTCGCAAATCTCTCCCAGATCAAAAATTCATAGTTTAATAATAATAATAATAATAATAATAATCTTTATTCATGACCCCAAAACAGTTACAAAAAACTGGCACCAGGGCCTACATATATGACTTGATTTAGTTCGCTTGTAAATAAACAATATTAATCTTCTATAAAAACTAACACAAAATTATCACAGAAAAGCGAAAAAACTAAATCATAAAAGGTACAGTTTGAGATTATGGCACATTTGGTTTATTGATCTGAAGGTATTCACTAATTGCACAGGTATCTGATTGTATGCGGATATGCTACAATTTATAGAAGACTTTAGAGCTTTACTTGTTCTGGCAAAGTCGCTTCTTAGGTACTGTCTTTTTCTTGTTTCATAGTTATGAAAGTTGTCATTTTGGGCAAGTACAGTATTTGTTTTCAGCATTTTTTTCTTTATTTTATAAATTAATTTAGTCTGTTCGTAAAACGTTATCTTCTCAATGTTCAATATATTATTTTCCTTGTGAACCTGGACTGTCGGTGTGAGGTGTTCCAGTTGATATATTGTTTTGACAGACTTATTTTGCAGTCTTTGCAACTTTTGGATTACATAGTTTGAAGCTGTGCCCCAGCAAGGGATTAAATATGAAAGATGTGGTTTAATAAAACTATGGTAAAGTAATCCCCTTGAACAACTATTCAACTGATTGCCACATCTTCTTATTTCACTAATCATGGGTGAAATTTTTTTCATTACATTTTCAACATGACTGTTTCAGGTTAGATTGTTTGCAATGACTAGACCTCAATATTTGTACTCTTTCACCTCTTTCAGTTTCAATTTGTTCAGAATCAAATTAATATCACAGGTTTTTTTCGTCTTTTGTTTCATTAGCATATAAACCTATTGTAACACAGCCAATTAAAGTATTCATGCAAATCACCATTTATAATCCTTTCACATTCTCTTATATTCGGACCGGAAAACACTAGTGCAATATCATCTGCAAACATAAAATATTTACATTGTAGCCCCAGAAATCATATGCTATGGAAGTACAGCAGGTACAAGAGAGGTCCCAAAACCGATCCCTGAGGTACTCCCATATTGACATTTCCTGTATTACTTGTGGATTCATTAATCACAGTACAGAGTTTCCTATTTATAAGGTAGGTCTTCAGCAATCTATGGCATATTCCTATAAATCCCATTTTCTCGAACTTTCCCAACATTTTTTCCAAGTTTACAGTGTCAAATGCCTTTTCAAGGTCTACAAAGACCACTGTGACATAATTGTTCTTATCCATTTCCTTCAACACATATTCAAGTAGATCTACTGTAGCTCCCCGTGTGCTGCTATGTTTTTGAAAACCATATTGTTGTGGGTCAAATCCAAAATGTTTTTCAACAAAATCCACTATTCTTAATTTTATAATTTTTTCAACTATTTTTGGGAATGTGTTCAAAAGAGATATTGGTCTATAGTTGTTCAGATCTTCTTTATTTCCTTTTTTGTGGATGGGTACTATTTTTGCTATTTTCAATTCATCTGGGAATATTCCTGTTTGTAGGATTGTATTTATTAGTTCTTCTAGTTTTTTCCCTATTACGTTGAACAATTGGGGAATATCTTTCTTGTTGATGAGATCTATTCCAGGCGAGCAGTTGTTTTTGATAGAAGCTATGATCTCTTTTATCTCTGTCAGATCAGTAGGTTTCAGGTACATAGTGTTTGATATTTCCTCTTCTTTGTATTTAACATAGTCTGTATGCTTAATTTTTTCTGAAATTTTTCCGCCGATAGTTGAAAAGTGTTGGTTGAATTCATCCGCTATTTGTTTTTCACCATTGACTATTGATCCATCTATACCCTTTATTGTCTTTATAATTTGGGTTTTTCTTTTCTGGTTATTGCAAACCTCATTTAATACATGAGAGTGTAGAAATATAACTAACTCCAACTGTAATTGGGTACATAAAAGCCGAATGTACAAACCTCTGAAGTTAGCACAAATATTATCTCAAAGAACAACGAAACTTTCGAAGTTCAACTATAAGCTTCGAGATCCTAGAATTCTCGATACTTCGTATCTAATATTGGCCTCGAAGGTGCAACTTCATAGTCCTGAACGAATTCATTGCGGTCTCAGTTAAAACCTCAATCACCACAAAGAATAAGGTCAAAACACCTGATAATACAATCCGCCCTTCATACCGCAATCAGAAATTACAAGATTAGTATGTGGTTCTGGTGGTATTAGTGGTTGACACGTTATCGTGGTTACTGGGATAATGATGGTTCCGATTACATACACATGCACGTTTAAACGGGCCACCTGAATTGTGATAATTGTAATCGGAGAACTTGATCGAGAACACGGAACAACATACATTAATACAACACTGATAATGTAATCTCGACATGTATCTTGACATGTATAATTAGCTGGTTATTATTTATCATAAATTTTCATTGCATTGGCATCTCATTATGCACTCAGAATTAATTTAATCATAGAGTTATTACCAAAATATGAGGGATCTGATATAACGAATTTAGGAGGTAACATGTTTGTTCAAATCGCAGTAAATCAAAGAAAGAATAGTTGGTTTAGCTTAGAAAAATTCAGTTTTCTACTCAGAAACTATCCTTTAGATTTTGATGAAATTCCGCACAGACCAGTCACTATGTAAGTGAATAAAGTGTACCAAATTTGAGTTTGATCAAATACTAATTTTCGAAGAATTTAGGAAAATATGTGTGAAATTCTGCAGTTTTTTCCTGGTGTGTCGTTTTCATTCAAGTATCATATAAATAAAACAAAATAATACCAGCCAAGTTTTCGTATGAATATTTGTGTCTTGGACAATAATCAGGGAGAGTAAGTAGCTAACAAGAAAAACACAATAATTATATACAAAACACAAAACATTATTGTGGTAAAGCACTAACGTGATGTCAAGAACTTTTACTCGCTTGTTCAAATTCGTTAGCAAGGAGTCGACTGCATATTCACTTTTGGACCAATTTGGTGATCTTCATGCAATTCTGCATGAAACATCAAGCCATCATTTTTGGATCTTTATTTCTGAAAATACCTAATGAAAAAATTTAATTTTGAAGGTGTTTATCAACCAATTGTAAGGCGTATTCACGAATTCGGCCTTCGTAGTTAAGCCCACCCCGAATCTACTCTCTTAATATCGGGTCTATAAGTCATTTTTAGCGGGTGTTCGTGAACCTAGGAACTTCTGAAAGAATCAACTGATAGACTTGACAATTGAAGAGCACGTTCGTTATTCGATTTCTGAAGCCGAACTGTTGTTGAATATTGACTTCAAGGTATGTGCCTAGTTCCAAAGAAAAACAATTTTTTGTTTAAATTTCCAAACAATTGGATCCTCACGAAATGTTGCACTAGGTTACGAACATCCAATATGATCGTATTTCTAGAGATATTGAGAAACCTACATCAAAAAATTCGATTTCGTCCGTCATGCATATATCGCGTGAAAATATTCAAATAAGTGATTTCTACCTATTATTTTGCTTTGTTTTCAATAAGACTGACTGAGTTATTATGGCACTGGTGAATGTAGAAACTTCATTTCGATCCAAAAAAAAATCTCTATGTCTGCATGGTAGGTACATTTCACAAAACAACTAAATTATTATTAGTGGACAGATAACAATAGTGTTCAATTTTCATACGCGATAGTAGTGAGTCGGAAAAAACTCAAGAAATTAACTATATCTTAAAATGGAAAAGGATTTCAACTATAATATTTATTTTAAGAATACGCAAAAGCATACATACTATTTTTCCAGAAATGTATTGTCCACATCTTTCACATCGAAACTGGTTTCAGCATTAGAACACTTTCTACATCAAGAAATAGCTCAGGGGCCTTATGCCGAATTCCATAAAAATATCAAAAGATATTTAGGTTACGATAAAAATTGGTTGAATTCTCAGAAATTCACTGCCTGTAGCACAAAAGTAAAGGATTTCAGAACAAAGGTTACTATAAGGATAAGAATGCGTAATGTTGCCACTTTTTTATATTCAAAAATTTTCGCGAAAATAAAAACTGACATTGTGTGGAAAATGGGTAGATATAAAGGGTGATTCCGGAGGATACCGTCATATTTTGGGATAACTTTACACTAGTCATGACAGTCTCGAAACAATGTTTGGTTTATGGTTGGGGGTCTCTATTGAGAATATACAGGGTGATTCGTCCGATTCGACCTATTCTACTTTTATCGATAACTTTTGTATGGCTCATTCGATTTTAATGAAATTTTCAGCGAAGTACAATATTGATGAGCACATTCATTAATTTCAAAATTTCCTTCAAATTTGTGGTTGCTATTGTGATAACTCCAGATGAATTGAGCAGGTTGAAAAAACACCCTGTACATCGCGTTTCGAAAACTACGCTATCTGTTCATCATTCTACTATAATTCACATTATTTGAAAGTTTCTAATTTTTTTGGCACACTTCTAGTTTTCCGAGAAAATTTAAAAAAAAAGATAATGTCGAAACTTCGCTCCAATCGATTCTACTCTTATTGATAACTTTGGTACGGCTCATCCAATTTTGATGAAATTTGGAGTGTAGATCAATCTGAATGTACATTCAATAATTGCAAGAATCGCTCAAAATACAGGGTTGCAGTTGTGATAATTGCAGAATTTCAAATCAATTGTGCAGTTGATGAAAAACACCCTGTATATTGCTTTTCCAAAAATTTTTTACTCGATTCAGATCCTAACATAATATGTCATTATTGAGAGGTTTTTGATTCCTTTGGCACACCTCCGGTTTTCCTAGAAAACATTTTTGAAGAAGAGCATAATCGAAATTTGGCTCACAAGCAGTGAGAGTATTCTCCACTACAAGTAGGAAAGCTGTATAGTCCAAGGATGCAAAATTGTTGTCACTTCTAAAATATTCTGTTCAAATTCGAAATTTATTCTCAATTGGTCATTTTCTGTATAAAATCACCCCATTCAGGAAATTACATACTCTAATTTTTTTTGCAAACCTCCGGTTTTCAATAAAAAGGTTATTTCTATGAAGCAGTAACGTTATATGATTTCGTTCAATAATGTGGATTGGAAATTAAAAGAAAGACGCCAATATGTATTCGAAAAATAGAAACCATTTCAAAAAGTCCACTTGTCATTTGTTTCGTATGTTTGTTCTATATTTGTTTTCATGTGTGTAGATTTGTTAGGTTTATGTGCATATGAAGTAATATTCTGAATTGAATAATTCCATACAGAATATGAGGAATTAAATATGAATTTGGAAAGAATATTTTAGAACTTAAGAACTGCTTTGCATCCTTGGAATATACAGCTTTACTACCTAGTGCAAAATATTCTCACTGCTTTTGCGCCAAATTTAGATTATGCTCTTCTTCACATTTTTTTCTCGGAAAACCGGAGGTGTGCCACAAAAATTAAAAACCTCTGAATATATTATTGTAGAATCTGAAACGAATATGAAAGTTTTGGAAAAGTAATGTACAGGGTGTTTTTTTTTCAACTGCATAATTAATCTGATATTCTGAAATTATCACAATTGCAACCCTGTATTTTGAGGAATTGTTGCAATTATTGAATGTACTTATTCAGATGGTCCTACAAAGCAAATTTCATCGAAGTTGGATGAGCCATACCAAAGTTATTAATAAAAGTAGAATCGATTGGAGCGAAATCTTTTTTTCATAAAAATTTCTCGGAAAACTAGAAGTATGCCAAAAAAATAGAAACACTCAAATAATGACTTATTATAGTAGAATGGTGAACAGGTAGTGTAGTTTTAGGAATGCGATGTACAGGGTGTTTTTTCAACCTGCACAATTGATCTGGAATTATCAAAATAACAACCGCTTATTTTGAAAAAATTTTTGGAATTAATGAATTTGCTCATCAATATTGTACTTCGCTGAAAATTTCATTAAAATCGAATGAGCCGTACCAAAGTTATCATAAAAGTAAAATCGGTCGAATCAGACAAATCACTCTGTTTATTCTCAATACAGACGCCCAACCATAAACCAAACATTGTTTCGAGACTGTCTTGACTAGTGTAAACTTATCCTAAAATCTGACGGTCTCCTCCGGAATCACCCTGTATAAATAATAAAAGCACTCTCTATAGGAAGAGATAAGTATGTTACAGCTCAAAGAATTTCTACGCACAATGATGGACAGAACTAGAGGGACCTTTCGGTGCAAATGGTTGAAAAAATCTTAAGAATGCGTAATGTTGCCACTTTTTTATATCCAAGAATTTTCGGGAAAATAAAAACTGAGATTGTGTGAAAAATGGGTAGATAAATAATAAATGCACTCTGATATATTCTTCAATAGCTCCTCCTAGAATATGGTTGGGAACTATAGAAAGAAATAAGTATGTTACAGTTCGAAGAATTTCTACGCAGAATGATGGACATAACTGGAGGGACCTTTATGTTGAGAAAATTTCTACGTCTTTTTGAATTCAAAGATTATTTGGCTCTGGTTGTAACCGAACCACTTAATAATTCCATGAACACGCAAGCAATTACCTGGGATGAAACCAAAATGACCAAACATCCTACTGAAATATCTGCCGTCATTCATCGAAGAAATGCAGTCCATCTATCAGGAATCGGGACCGCATCAGTGCAAATTGAGTCATCTCGAAGGTCTTATTCATGGGCTCCATATACGGAACAAACTCCTCACACATCTCCATCAATCGCAATCAGGTGAAATATTTCCCAAATCGAAGTACAGCCGTCGTGAAAAAATTTGGCTTTTCCATGGAGTGTCAGAATGAAAAAGGAAGCCAGGAAACAAATGCGGCCACAGGATCTGAACTTCATCCCGTCTAAAAGGACTATTACATTATCCAATTTCCAGGGTCCGGTTAAACGTGTGCTCTCCAATATCCAGGGTACGGTAAAACGGGTGTCCGATATGCCGAGCAGTGTTCACTTATTATACAACATTAGAAGCCAACACCTTCCTGAATGTACGCTATTGGCGAATGAAGATAAGCGCTACTCCCTCTGGTGGCTATCCGAGTAACCCGAGGTACAGACATTATCATTGACAAGTTGAAAGAAATGTTAAGAAAATGGAAAAGTTTATGCATTTTTCTTGGTGTTTTTGTGATTTTACAAGTGCTTCTACTGAGGAAAAGCAAACTCAAATGTCCCCTCCCATAGATTTCCAAAGCTCGGTGAAAAATTTCGAGTAAGGATGAAAGAAACTTCCTTCAACAAGTCGAGCCTGAAAGTGTTGGAGAATAAATAAATATAAAACAAACAAGATTTATGAAAGTCTGTTACCTGCATTTTACCGATGATTATCATCTCTATAGAGGTAAGCACGATATATTAGATCACATTCATAAAGACAATTTTTTTCCAGGCACCTAATCCAAGCAGAGAAATTTACTTAAGCGGAATGCTCTGCCTTCCAGAAATCTGCCTGAT
The DNA here is from genome assembly GCA_958510865.1 of Myrrha octodecimguttata. Taxonomy (NCBI): domain Eukaryota; kingdom Metazoa; phylum Arthropoda; class Insecta; order Coleoptera; family Coccinellidae; genus Myrrha; species Myrrha octodecimguttata. Next base: position 13,356,147 of record OY294063.1, on the reverse strand, counting down.
GAACTGATCATTAAGGAACAACGTAAATGTTTTAGTGACAGAACTGACTATTGAAAAAAAAAAGAATCTCAACAAGGAAATATCTGGTGATGAATACTGTTCGCTCAAAGTGCTTCTGTCGATTAAAGCAAAGTTGTATGAAGCTTATTTATTACAGCTTTTTCAAGACCAAGCATATGAGTGTTGGAAAATTTATTTATCAATCCATAATGAATAATACTTACAAGTAGCATTAGTTTTATGTGAATGTATTCACAATATATCGAGTATTTAGTGCTTCGCTATAAAAATAGTGAATTTATGAGTATTTGTCTATTATTCCAAAAAGTATGTTTTACAAAATTATCTGTTTTTCAACTTTCAAGACAGACCAAGAAATCCATCAAAGCCAATCTTGCCATTTGGATCTGAAAATAAATAATATTAAAATACTGTCTAACCTTGGTGATATCCCCGTAGTTTTAGAGTTGCTACACTCATTAAGATTGAAGAATGACACATACCTACTTTATAAGAATGGGATATGTACTCCCAGTAATACTCTCGTCAAACCAGACACTAACAAACAGTACAAAATCTACTATCAAAACAAAATCTATGTCTGTATCTAAGGTTCTAAAACTGGCCACCATGGCGCTGCAATCTTAAATTCAGACGCCAATCGGCGTTGCTATGATACTGCCCCGTATGCCAGGTGATCGGGAGCTAGGCAGATCGGGTTCACTCGATCCTAGATCAGGACCGTAGCTGCCGGTTCCTTATTTCTCTTCCAGGTCCTGGATATTGGGTAATGTAATAGGCCTCCTAGTATTCAAGTATTTTGGGTTCAATTCGACTTTCACCCACTTCGGGGACTCTGATTGCATACGAACAAATGAAGTAGGATAATTTTCCTTGAAGCCAAATTGTTGATGAACTCAACGTCGGTTTCACAACTTTAACGGTCGATCAATTCGTTGATCGAGAATCGCATTCGATGGTTGAGTTGAAAAACTTAGAAAAGCACGGCCGTGAAGGCAGCAGCTTTTGCGGGCATGTTCATTGGAAATGACAGATTTGGCAACGAATTTGAGCATGCGGGCAAAAGCTGCTGTCTTCACGGTAGTACATCTCTGTTTTTTTCGATAAACTACTGGATTTCAATTCGATCTCATCTGTATTTTTGGAAATATTGAAAAAATAAAATTTTGAATGATATCTACGGAATCATTGGGCGGATTTTACCCATTCAAGAGTTCGACCTTAAGTAATAAAGCTCCAATTCTACTATACAAATATCGAGTCTAACGGCCGACTGTGAACACAATAATATTTGTAGAGTAGGTTTGGAACTTAATTACAAAGGCGAAATTCGTGAATCCACCCAATGATTCCGTAGATATACCCATTCAAAATGATATTTTTCCAATATTACCAAAAATAAAGATAAGATCGAATTTGTACCTAGTATTTCGTATTTCATCGAGAAATTGCAGTTCGAAGGTTTATACAGAAAACAATGGAGATGATATGATCAGAAGATCACAGAATATTCAATATTTCAAAAAAAAAATATATATTTTTCGAATTTTTCTAGGATCATCATAACACTATCATTAAGAAGTTGCCCATCAGCATTTCCAAACTAGCTGCCAAGTTTCATCTCGATTAAGTCAGTATTTTTTGAGTTATTCTCGAAAAAACAACGATATCGAGAAGAAATATCACGAAAACTTATATATTTTTTCCCAATATCTCCAGAAAACATAGTTGAATCAGAATGAAATTTGGTACACTACTGAAAAATATAATTTTCAAGGTATAAGCAGAAGTTTATTCTGGATTCAAAAAAAATTACTTTCGAGAAAAATTTCGAAGGAAAATATACTGACAGTGTGATCTGAACGGAATTTCGTGGAAAGTTGAATGTTGTTATACTCCAACTAAATGTGAAATTTCGATTCAATCGCATGACTAGTTACTGAAATATCTGGAAGTTATTCTCAAAATGTCAAATGACCATAACTCCAAAACCATTCGACCTATTTGTTCCATTAACGAACCTAAGCGCCGCATTCCAATGCGCGAACTAATTTGAAATCTTCATGTCGCTAGCTTGCTTCTTTCGACAGTAATCGTGGCGAAGGCCGGCCGGCCAGACAGAATCTATTTTGACACCGGAGGTCAGGTCAGCGGTCAGCTGTTACATGCCATTCGAATGCAGCAAGAGGCAATAAAACCACATCTGGCTGAGACGGGCTGCATTCTTCGGGTGACAAACAGCCCTTAGGTTATAACAAGGAAATTTTCAACACTTTCGAACTATCTATTCAGAACTAGTCCCGAACTAGGATGAGTGCAGACGTGTGAATTGATTCAGTTCTAAATGAGTTCAAGATAGTAGGTTTGTTTTGGTTCCGAGTTCAGAACTGTTCTGGAACGGTTTCGCATGCGCGATTGCGATTTTGTGTTTTGGTTCATTTCAGAACCTGTTCAGGATTTGGGTAATCCTGTTTTGGTTATTTTCAGAATCGATTCCGAACTGTTCCAGAACTGTGAAAGGAGTTCGGACGTAAGAGTCCGAACTGCTTCAGAATTAGGTAGTTCGCACAAGCGTAAAGTGGCTGTCAACCATTTGAATGGTTAATCTGATGGAGTTCATTTCCATTGTTCACACTTGGGATGTCTATTTCTTAAATAAATCTATGAATGCAAGAGCCCTCTTCCTCTATTGAATAATAATAATGTTTCGAAAGATTTTTTTTCTGGAAAGCACATATTTGAAATGCTTTCATCATTAACTTCATTATTATATCAATCAATAATTTGTTGGTTCATCTTGAAATATAATTGAGGTAATGAAGAAAGTTCAGGAAAACGATTTTTACAAACAAAGATTCATTGCATTGAATTCACTATTATAACAATCAATAATTCGTTGGTTCATTTCGAAATAGAATTTAAGTAAGGAAGAAAGTTCAGGAACACAATTTTACAATAAAAAATTAAGTGGACGGAGGTATCTCCAAAATATTTCTATATTATCTAAATAGTGCGAGAAGGACTTTCGCATATTTTCAATTAAACCACAGGCAATATATAACATATCTCTTTTCTGCAAAGTTTTTCTTTCTCTACAATCCGGTAGAGAACCTGAACTCAGTTCGTGTTTTGGTTTCATCGCTTTTAGAACTATTCTAGGATAGTTCAGAATCGGGCTTCAGCAACGCATCGATTCTACGCAGTTCTAGAACTGTCCTAGGACAGTTCTGAATTTCGCAACCGGAACCAACCTATTAACAGAACTGAGCGTTGGAACAAACCTAATGTGTATGTTAGCCCTAGAACCCCTATTGTGGAAACAGAGTATACATGAGAACATTTGCAGTTGTCAACCGTTGCGAGATCTGGCGCTTCATAAGACTTCCCTTGGACCAGAGTTTGTCCATTCCCAAGTTGCTCCTGATGAGAACCCACCGTTACGACGTACAAGAGATGTCCTATATTTATTGATTGTCGTTGTGACTAAATATTTGAACTAATTGCTTCATGCCCGAAATGAGTTAATTTCATCGTCATCTTAGCTTCAAAAATACACTTTCTGTTTAAACCGCACCTCTTCATCATTCCGTGAAGATGCCAGCAATTACTTGGGATAGAACCACAATGATCAAACATCTTACTGGAAAATCTGCCGTCATTACTCAGATAAATTCAGTCCCTCTATCAGGACTCGGGACCACGTCAGCGCAAATTGAGTCATCTCGAAGGTCTTATTCATGGCCTTCCATATACATACTCCTCACACGTCTTCATCAATCGCGATCAGGTGAAATATTGTCCCGAATCGAAGTCGAGTCGTCGTGAAAAAAATTGCCTTTTCCGTGCCGTCGGCTCTTCCCCTTGCACGGAGTGCCAGGATAAAAAATGAAGCCAGAAAACAAATGCGACCGCGGCATCTGAACTTCATCCCGGCTAAGAGCGGGGGATTTTCAGGAACCGATTAAACATACCAGAGATAAATTGACAGGGAGAGGGTTGGTCCGGCATGTCGACCGGAGATATATGTTTCCTTCCTGGAATGACCAGCATATTTACGAAAACCGCTTCGGCAAACACGTAATAGATGTAGGACAACGCAGAAATGCTGATGGATTTCTTGGCGTATTTTTATTTACGGCTCATTTACTTCAGAAGGATGAAAAATGTAACAATGTTGGATGTTGGTTCAATGTTTCATTATATTCGTTTATATTCTTCGTTCGCAGTTAAACATGAATAACATAACATAATCACAAGGACGAATATCCGTCGATAAATCAATAAATATTCCACCTTGATCAGAGCTAATCATCCAATCAACCAAAACATCTACACCGAAGAAGCGGATCCAAGGAGAATGACTACAGCTGCTTCACAGTTTTAACTTTCCTCGGATAAAACCGCAGAAGGAATCACGATACTAGTCACCTTTTAGATAGATTTCTGCAGTATATTGTTGATTTATCGACAGATATTCGTCCGTGTGATTATGTAATTTTATTGTTACTGGAGCTCTTTCTTCTCCGTTGTAGCGAGCGCCCTCTCTCAGCTCATACTTAAGTCGCGCGCGCAGTACCATCCCTCGCGTCTTAAGTACCCTATGTTACCTGCCTGTAACGCTTGGCCACATCATCGGTCAACGTACAGGGGGCGCTAGCGCGCACGCTGTCCCTGTTGGATCCTCTCAATATCTGGTACACTCCCTTGTGATCCGCTCAAGGGGTGTCCGCTCACGTAGGCATGTAAACGGCTTAGTTTGGTGCATGCCCTGACGAGTTCGCTCATACTTAGCCGGGACGAAACGTGACTCTCTCCCAAAGAGGTTGAAGCTACCTTGCAAACCATCAAAAGCTTCACCGTTAACCAGTTCCTATCTTATCACTCAGAATAATGAAAATTGCTCTCTTCGTGCTAATTTCTTGTTGTCTAGCTCGAAATCACATAGATCGTATGGTACTTGTATGTATAAATGTCAAATTCGTCGAGGTTATGGGCGTGTACATGTTCTTTCAGAAATGTTGGAACTCTGCGTATTTCAATGCATTAAAACAACCAAATTCTATAATTCACCCTATCTTCAACGTATGATGAGCAAATTGAATACCTGCCAGATTCAGCGAAGGTATCGAGCAAGCAAGATTTTGGAGAATCCGTGAAGGCCATGGGTAATGTTGAAGACGTTGCAATAAACAGTATCTTATAATTCTAGAAGTAGTTAAGTTGACTTCTCTACATTTAATATGTCCCACAGGATGAACAATTAATATCGTTATTATAGATAGAAAAAGTAATACATGATGCAGATGTTTATTTTATATGCACCTCGATTTGATTTGATGTTAATCGTTAATAGGTCGCACTCGCCTTGAACTGGGTAAATTGTAATTGATTCTTTTAAATTGATTATAAATACCGTTTTTTCCAAGCGATGATGTGGGTGACGATTAAAATGCCATGCAAATTCCTTCTCATCTGCAATATACACGTCAACATGTAAAAACAAGCATGTTTCATTAATTATATAAGCTCATCATCACAGGATGAGAATACTTGCGGTAATTTTATATTCGTCGAAATGCTGAGGTATAATACCAAAAAAATTCATTTCAAACCTTCTCGTGAGGATATGTCTAAGTATAATACGTATTGGAACAACGCAAGGGAAAAGTAAGAACATGTTTGTGCTAGTTGAGTGGTCCCACGAAAATAAGTCTAAAGGGAACAGACCTGGAGTTCTCCTTGGCCATTCTTTAAGAACGGGTGGGTCTTAAATCCAATCCACTTGGTGTGCAAGTTCATATCTGAAAATTGTTTCACATCAGCAGAGGCATATTGAGGGGGGGCGCCATCTTGCTGGAAGAATACACATGCGTGTACGAATAGCTATTTCAAATCTTAACGATGTAACTAAGTAGAGGGCAAATTAACTCTTGCAGTAATTGAGGGTAACTTTCGCCTGTCGAATTGTCCTATAAGGATACGCGTCTGGCCAGCCATTCAATGCAAGTCTGTTTTTCCAGCAAGATGGAAAGCCACCTCATTGTGCAACTTCTGTCAGACAAGTTCAAGATATGAACTTCCCAACCACTAGATTGGTCAGAGGGGAAGCTTTTTTGTGGAAATACTTGAAATTGAAAATGTATGCCTTATATTGTCTCTGGAAGAATAACGCCAGCGAAGTGTCGACGGATGTTGCCGAATTACCCCCGAAATACTCCAGAATATTAAAGAGAGTTTTTCAACTATCTTTTGGAAACTAGCTGTGCTCAGTTGGAGCATTCCTCAGATTAAACTATTCAGATCACTCATCTTGTTTTTCTGAACAAGGTTTTCTTCCTGCGTGGCCTCTTTGAAATCTTATGCTCAAGATGAATAAGATGATATTTCATTTCCAAAGTCGAATATTGAGTAAACAGAGATGCATAGAATCCAAGATGCGGACACTCTTTTGACATATTTGGGTCCGAAATGAGGTCCAAATGTTGTAAAAATACGGCTTTGTTGTCCTACTTCAGTTTTCGCCGATAGATGCAGGCATAAAAAAATCGGCCATATAATATCTGAAATTTTTACGGAAGTTACCGGCCTGTCAAATCAGAACTCCTTCATGATTTTCTGAGAATTACCGAAAATAGATTCAATTTGACAAATTTAAATTTCATTCAGTCAGAATGGCGAAAATATATAAAAAGGTGTCCTTCTTCTCTGAATACACAAGTCTGAAACTTGATATTTTCGAATACCTGTTTACTACAAGAGGTTTTTATTATCTCAATATTTAGTTCATGGAAAGTCTTCAAGAGCTACGTCTTCAAAAATACCTCAGAGGAACATTTGGAACGATAGATACTACGAATAATTTGTCTTGTTAGAAATTCGACTGATAAATTCGTATGAACACGAACAGCAAAGTTAAATTCATATTTCAATCTCAATAACAAAAGACATGAACATTTCCTCGAAATATCTTCATAAGTATGTAACAGAAGTCATGAATTCAAAATTGAATATTTATTAATGGATAGGTACAAAATTTATAAGCCATATTTTTATGAAAGGAGATCCAAAGTATCAAATATAATCCATGAGAAATTTAAATCTCCCGTTCCGCTATCACCGTTGATTTGGTTTCGAAAGAACTTCTTGTATCCATCCATGTTAGTATCCTCTGAATGAACTTCATATTGCTCCTTATTCCCTATTACATATTTCATATTATTACTACTCCACATTCTTTGTTAAACTCCTCTTATATATTAGTAAGAATCCATAATTTCAAATATCTGATTCATTTGTTTGGGGAATAGTTTCATCAGATCAATCATATTATAGCTCAATTCGTTTTTTTTTTCAGAGGAATCAATTGTATGAACTCTGCAAAGTGACCTTAGCGCCCTCATTGTTTACAGAGCCGAGCAGGACACTATTTGACAATTCTAGGACCACGTTTTGTACCTAAATTTTCAGTGGGTAATAGTAAGAAAGTGTCGACATCTGATATATTCTATGCATCTTGGAGTGAACCAATGATCAATTTCCAAAAAATTACTGTCATATTTGACAGGAAATGAACTGCACAACATGTCGCACGACCCATCCCTGCGATTCAAATTCAAAGGGTTAGGTTTGCCGCGCAGAGGAAAACTGATAAGAAATTGCATATGAAAATTCAGTAGATAAGTAAGCAAGTATATTTATTTCCATGGACAATACAAAGAGTATGGTAAGGCAAGTGTCAACAAAACCGTACAATATAAATTGAACAAAATCGAGGTGTAAAATCAACAGAAAACAATAAGGAAAACAAAATTTCAACAAGGATGTGAATACAGCATTTACAAAACAATCTCAACTCGAAAACTCAGACGACCTGTAGAAATCAGTGACCTGAAGATAATTTTTCAGCTTTGTTTTAAAGTATCTTTCAGGATGAGTACTTTTGATTTTTTTATTTCTTCAGGTGATGCATTGAAAATCCTCAACCCCATATATTCGGGCGAATCAAGAAGAAGTGTTCTACTTGCAAAACGGAATATGTAGGTTGTCGTCTTGTCGTGTCGATCTCTCCCTTTTCAGACTATCATTCAAGAAAGAAGATCTGTTTTTAAAAACAAACACGGACATTTCGGAAACATAAAAACACGTCGAGTGCATTATATAATACTTGCCAAACAAAGGCTTACAGGAACTCAGCTGGGAGACACCAGCAAAGATGTCCCACTCATAAGCCGAATTGACAGGTTTGAGCAATTTTCTGAAAGAGTGTTTTTTTTCAATAATCCTCGTTTCCTTTTCAATGTGACACCCTCAATCCACGAAATAGTGTATGCCACCCAGTCATTAATTATTCTTTTGATATTCATCCTCGTCTACAAATCTGCATTTCATTCCTTTCCTTCAAAATTGAGTGTTTACGGATGGTCGGAATGAAAGAAATGATAAAATTTGACCATCGTTGCAGCCTCTTCATTAGAGAACTCTTTCGAGAAATAACAGAACTTGTAACGAAATGATAACAACTCAATTACATAAAAAGACAAGCAGAAAGTTATCACTCCAACAGAAAAAAGTTCATCCTTCAAAATGATCAACCGGAGTACGGAGTGCGCCATTCAACCGAAAACCTCTTCATTTCCATGGAACACCGAACCATAAATATTCAATGAGACGCTATTCAAATATGGAAAAATGGATCTCCCGGTGATTGAGCCGACTTTTTTCGACCCTCGACAGAGAAAATCCAATCATACAGCTCGTCGAGGACTAATCGAAAAAAAACTGGCCTGCCGAAGACTTATACTTTCCACCGTTTTGGGGGCAAATCAACATTTCAGTGCATCGACCGAAGGAAAGATCTTTCAGTCTATAATAAGCGAAAAGATATATGTTTTTAACCACCTTTCTAAGGATGATTGTCTTAGCCAAAAATGAATCAATTTCGACTTCCTTCGCTTTGCTAAAAAGTTCACTTTCAATATCGTTACACCAATAGGTCCCTTGCATGGTTTTTTTAGCCTTGGAAAACTTTACCTACCGTCAAAAATGTCAATTTTCAGCGAGAAAATGATCTTTTAAATTTGGCTCCGCATGTCGGCTTTTTGAACTGACGAAACTTTGCGGCTTCCGTGACGTACCGGGATATATTCACTCTCTCCCTCTTCTCGTGAACTTTTTTAGCAAGCCAATAGACATCGTCGGTTGTATCGATCGGTGAATCGTAGAATGACGAGTGACATAGAAGGCGATCTGACGCGTTTCTCCCGCTTCGACCTTGAGTCCCGATATGACCATTTTCAATACCGATTATTCATAATTCGCGAATTGGTGAAGTGTGTGTAAGCATATATTATCATTTTCTATCGATATAGAATGAGAAAAACATGAAAATATGATCATTCGTGAAACGTGCAAGAGACCTATTGAATGCTTGACGAATTATTTCGAGCTTGTTCTAGGGAACAGCGCGTTATCATTTCGTCACGATGTCTGTAATTTTCGAATTCTGAGCCAAAAATGGTCTTAAACGATTGGTTTGAACTCCCTGAAGAAGAATCCGTGGTCAAATTTAATTTTGTCCGTCTGGCCATGTGTGCTGTAACTTCCGAAAGGAAAGACCTAGAGTCTTGACATATTCAGTTTCGGTTTTGATCCTAAATATCTCGGTTAAGTTCGTGAATGGGCCAAATCTGACGAATGGTTTTTGTGTAACAGCCATTTGAAATTTTGATTTTTCAATAACTCGAATAATATTTATCTGATCAAAATGAAACTTGGTTGGAAGATGGACAGTATCAATAAGAATTATCCTTGGAAAAATTTGAAATTTTTTTTTATTTTTTTCGAAAATTTTCATAATTCATTTAAATTTCCTTGAAATTTCCAAGCAGCGATTTCGCAATGTGCATAAAGGCTGCTGACTTCACGTCAGTGCTTTTCTAGATTTTTCCATCATTCGAGCAATCGAGTCGATTCTGTGGCATAAATTTCTGTTTTCAAGTAGTCTTACACGAATGAGCTTGCTATTCTATAGGACCCTTCCGACCATTCCATTGGTTGGCAAAATTCATATCTAGAAAGGGAAAGCTGACTGACCTGGCTCACTTTCAATATCGTTACACGAATTGAGTGCTTGCCGGATTATTCGTTAATCAAGCGTTCGAGTCGATTCTAGCATATTTCTGATCCTCAGGACAGATTTCATGGCTTATAATGAAATATTTGGACTTATTCTTCCGAACTCAAATATTTCGAGCGACACGAATGATATTGGAGGTACTGAATTGGTACTTCAATCTTTAGTAGTTTCATTAAACGCTCACTTTTGTTGGAGCATATTGCACAGTGTCTAAACATCCAATATCACCGTCACCCTGATGTGAATAGAATGGGAGAGCGAAGGATTTTAATTAATTCCCCTATTTACAGCCGATGCAATAGTGAGAAGCAGTATTGATAAGGAACCTGAGAGGAGTATAGAATTAAAAAAATCTGGAAAGGCACTGCCGTGAAGGCAGCAGCTTTTGCGCACATGTTCAATGTAGATGACCGCTCCAGCATCGAATTTGAACATGCGCGCGGAAGCTGCTGCCTTCACAGCAGTGCTTTTCTATTTTTTTTTCCGATAAATTACTGGATTTCAATTCGATCTAATCTGTATTTTTGGAAATATTCGAAAAATGAAATTTTGAATGGGTATATCTACGGAATCATTGGGTGGATTTTACCCATTCACGAATTCACCTTCTCTACAAATATCGAGTTTCTAAGTTGTTTCTTTCGGAAGTTATTGTGTTTACGAGGACAATATGATGAGAAGATCACAGAATATTAAATATTTGAAAAAAAACAAATTTTAAATTTTCTTTCAAATTGTTTTAATGACACTATCCTCACAAAATTCTTCAAAGTGTTGCCCCTCAACATCTTCATACTATCTGCGAAGTTTCATCACGATTGAATCAGTATTTTTTTAATGGGGTTTTCCTGAATTTGGGTTATTACTGGAAACGCAGATTTGAACATAATCATCATGAGTTTGATTCATCATTTTCCCAAATTACCTTCAGAAAGTATTCAAAATCAAGTTTCAAAATTGGGGTTTGGGATTTGTCAGGCATGCACGAAGTGACAGCGATTTGTCAGTAATATGACAGTCTGTGCTCTTCTTTTTCTATTCCTTGGTCGTTGTCTTCTACTCTAACCAGATCGAAGTATAGCTATCTCTGTTTTCCTAAGCAAAGTATCACATTCGACCCCCTTTTCTTTCCGAGAAAGCTGAATTCGACGTTGTCATATCGTGCACCCATGACAAATCCTTTTAAATGCAAATCCCCATTTTTATTTTTCAGTTTCAGGTGATCAAACATTTTTTTAGAAATATAATATTGAAATTATTATATATAATATAATATATGTTTGAAATGTGATGTTCTGAAGGTTTTTCATGAAAATTACTGCATTTTCGTTCAAAGGAAAAACCCCCATTATACCGAAAAAAACAAAGATATCTAGAAGAAAACCACAAAATTCTACATATTTTTTCCCAATATCTCCATAACTAATAGCCGTATCGAATTGAAATTTGGTGTACTGCTGTGAAATAAAAAGTTCAACGTTTAAGTGAATTTTTTCTGGAATATAAGCAAATTTCAGAAAAAAAGTTTTTTTCGAAAAAAATTTTTTGAAACGAGTAACCATACGTTTCCGGAGAAATTTGCGTGTCGTCACGTTCCAACTAACTGCCAAGATTCAATCCAATCGCTTCACTATTTTCTGAAATATGAGGAAATCAACCTCAAAATTTCAAATGGCTCTAACTCCGAAACTATTTGGCCGCTTTGGCCCATTAACGAACTCAACCGCGTCATTTCGATGCGCGAACTACCCTACAGGTTTCAAGTCACTAGCTGGCTCCGTTCGACAGTTATCGTGTCGTCGGCTGGCCGGATAGAATCGATTTTGACACCGGATTCGTCATCAGTGAGTCAAACCTAGTCGTTTGAGACTATTTTCGGATCAATCATCAAAAATTTCAGACACTTGGACAAAACGATAGCATGCTGTTCCCCTAGAATATGCGCGGCAAAACAGCCACCTACGAACTAAACTGTAGCAGGGACATAGATTGATGACAGCACCCTGATGTATGCGGTAACTCAGTTCTATATTGGTAGTCTTAGCCTTCAGGAACACGTTCGACTCAAAATTTGAAAACAACCGATATTGAAAAGTGATGATAACGCGCCTCGTAACGCGCTCACTGTATAGAAAAAGCGCGCAAATGGTTATCACTTCAACTTATCCTTGAAAGCAATCAATCAGAATATGGAGTACCATTCAATCAGAAACTCTTTATTTCCAGGAAACACCGAATCATAAATGTTCAATGAGACGCTATTCAAATATGGAAAAACGCTGCAAATTTTACACAAGGGTTTATTATTTTCTCATTTAAATAACCCAATATGCCATTGATATCTCAAAAAACTTATATATTATGCATAACTCATTGGTTTCTCACAACACAGAAACCAATTCCATGAAATAATTCATGTGAACATTGAAATCTCAATAAATACACTTGTATAATTGAATAACATTTCGACATGCAGAGCGCTAACTGGGTAGCAAAATTTAACATATTTTGAATGAGAACAGATGTTCCACAGTCGTTTCACCTCTTCGAAAATCTAACTATTTTCCACAATTATTAAATTTCTTGTCGGTATTCTACAACTGAAAATAAACTACAAATCAGATAGTGTTTGTCCTTTTTGAGATATTAGGGAAATAACCTCAATATTCAAAATGGTCACGAAATTTTTTGCCAATATCGGTCAAAACTGAAATTTGAATCACTGTTTCTTAATGTTGACTCTGAAACCTGTACCAAATTTCATTGAACTTTGATGAATATGTATTTTGCATTAAATCGAGTGATTATATTTCACAATTAGTCATGATGTTTCAATCCGAACGCGTTCGTATTTCTTGACACTGAGGAAATAAATTTACGGCCGGTTTTACAAAACTTTGATTGCCAGATCAAGGACTTGATTGTCAGTCAACAGTGAATTCTGTGCTCAATTTCAGTTCATTTTCAACCCAACCATCGAATGCAAACCTTAATCAACGAACTGATCAGAAGTCAAAAGTTTTGTGAATCCGACGGTCAATCTTTCAAACTAACACCAATACGTAAAACAAAATTCAAGACTAGACTTAGACTTAGACTTAGAAAATTTTTCATCAAAACTCATAGGGGTGGGGGGTCATCATTGGCGATTCCGTGCGAAATTTTATTTTTGAAGCTATGACAATATGCACATCATATATTATGGATTCGAACACGTAGATTACGAATCTGTAATTAGATTTTGCGTAACTGATTCGGTTTGGAAAATATTCCGGATTTGGTGAGAAATTTTCGAAATTTGGGTCAACTTTGGGCCGTCGTACAGATCAAACGCGTGAGGCTGGACAATATCGAATTTTTTTGGTCATATCTGGGTCCTTTGTGAGTACGTAGCCACTTATTTTATAGACGAAAGTCCTCTAGTTGAAAAATTATGATTTTTTTAAAAAAGGTCCAATTTTTTCGATTTTCTTCTGGCCATAAAAAACGATCCAGACTCTCCACTAACAGTCTGATTGGATTTTCTTTATCTACGCCCTAGAATTAGTATATGTTTCAAATTTCAGGTCGATCAAAAAACTTTCGATTTTTGGTAAAATTCTAATGGGTTAGCCTTAGAATTTTTCAATTTTCGAAAAATAATTTTCCGACTCCTATCGCCGTGAAATTTGGCACACTTACTAATTCGAGGGCGTAGAACAAGAATATAAGGTCAGATATTTTTAAAAAAAATCGTACTGGACGTGAGAGGTCCTTGAAGTTCCAAAATTTTGGACCTTTTTTCAAAAAATCATAATTAACGACTCGATGAAAGTAGGACAATGAAATCTGTTTTATTGCATAGATAAAGGATCGAACTGCACGTAAAAAATTCGACATCACCCAGCTTCATTATTTTGGTCGGCACGACGTCTCAAAGTTGACCCAAATTTCGTAATTTTTTCACAATTTCCGCCATTATTTCTAAACGGTTGTCACTGGACGATTTCTAATGACATATTCGTGATCTACGACCTCGATTTAATAGGAAACGATAACAAGGTCGACGATTTTCGGAAAAAAAAAATTATCTGGGACTTGGAAAATTTTTCATCAAAACTCATAGGGGTGGGGGGTCATCATTGGCGATTCCGTGCGAAATTTTATTTTTGAAGCTATGACAATATGCACATCATATATTATGGATTCGAACACGTAGATTACGAATCTGTAATTAGATTTTGCGTAACTGATTCGGTTTGGAAAATATTCCGGATTTGGTGAGAAATTTTCGAAATTTGGGTCAACTTTGGGCCGTCGTACAGATCAAACGCGTGAGGCTGGACAATATCGAATTTTTTTGGTCATATCTGGGTCCTTTGTGAGTACATAGCCACTTATTTTATAGACGAAAGTCCTCTAGTTGAAAAATTATGATTTTTTTAAAAAAGGTCCAATTTTTTCGATTTTCTTCTGGCCATAAAAAACGATCCAGACTCTCCACTAACAGTCTGATTGGATTTTCTTTATCTACGCCCTAGAATTAGTATATGTTTCAAATTTCAGGTCGATCAAAGAACTTTCGATTTTTGGTAAAATTCTAATGGGTTAGCCTTAGAATTTTTCAATTTTCGAAAAATAATTTTCCGACTCCTATCGCCGTGAAATTTGGCACACTTACTAATTCGAGGGCGTAGAACAAGAATATAAGGTCAGATATTTTTAAAAAAAATCGTACTGGACGTGAGAGGTCCTTGAAGTTCCAATATCGAATGTGTAGATGTGATTTCTACTGGGATTCAACTTTGTTCTGAAAAATATTAATGAAATGAAAAAAAACTCAATCTTCCTGTGCAATTGATCTGAAAAAATTTTTTTCCACAGTAGATATCCGATTCACTTGATTTACAAAGTATCCACCACACAAACTGAAAAACTAAAGTTATTTTCAATAAAATTTCTGTAACAATTAAATATATCGTGAACCTCATCAGGTTGAATTCGAAAGAATAATTCTAGATTATAAATTTCGTTCTTATTCTTATTTCAAACTGTCAGTATGAAAGATTTTGAATTTCGATTGAAACCACTAACGGATATCCACAGGTTGACGATAATCGTATAACGCAAACCGAAATTAATGGAAACCTCCGATCAACCGAATTTTTTGGAAATCTGCATTATTTTGAATTGCGCTACTTAATTCGCGTTCTGCATGTAAAAGTTATTCAGTTATAAAAGAGTATTTATTGAGATTTCAATGTTTCAAATGAATTTTTTCATGGAATTGGTTTTTGTGTTCTGAAAAACCAATGATTTATGAATAAAATAGTTTTATTCTAGATATGAATGAGCTTAATGAGTAATTTAATCTTAAATCCCGTAATCCGCAGGGTAATTTCTATAAATAATAATTTGATCCGATTTTCAGTAGTTATGTTTAAGATATTGGGAGAGAAAACCCAAAAATATTTAATCTGAACTACTTACGATTATGAAATTGTCAAGAACATCGATGGGGCATTTGCAAATTGTGATTATAAAATAATAACGCATCCATTAAAAATTTTTCGATATGTGTTGAAAATTTGGTAATCAATATTTTCATCTCCTTTTAGATGTATGACTCTGTCTGAATAGTAAACCGATTATTCCAATGAATTACAATCTTAGAACTGAATGCGTTGATGTCATTCTCGACATTATTGGAAATTTGCAGCGTTTTTCCTTATAACTCAGGAACCACTGGTCGGAAATCATCCGGGTGACATTTTTTTTATTTGGTTTTGTAACAGTAATCAATGTTCTGAGTTGCATGAAAATTCGGTGGTAAGTTTTCGAGAAATATTTTTTTGTTCCCCCCACCCCTCCATTTTGAGCCCTTAAAGTACACCGATTCTGCTGAAAAGCTTGAAGGATCAATCCCGAGCGACACACGATTTTTCTACCAAGTTTCACTGATTTCGGTTCAGTACTTTCTGAGAAAAACCCCGGACAACGGACGGCGGACGGCGTACGGCGGACGGCGGACGGACGGATTTTTTTTTATTAGTTTATTCAAATCTACATACTCCAAAACGTAAACTGTGAAATTTTCAGGGGGGGTTAAAATTTTTTTTTTGTTGGTCGATCACTAAGGTTTATTATTTGATTTTATCAAATAATAAACCAAAATGGATCTCTCAGTGATTCAGTGAATTTTTTTCTACCCTCGCTAGAGAAAATCCAATCATACAGTTTGTCCGAGTGTAATCGAGAAAAAACTGGTTGGCCGGATACTCAAATACTTTCTCCTTTTTTAGTGCTAAATCAATATTCGGTCCATCGACCAAAGAAAAGATTTAACCGCCCATAATTACTTGAACGAAAACGAGTCCGTTTTGAACCACCCCAAACCAATCAATTCCGACTCAATTCAGGAAAAAATACGCGAAAGAGAGGGGTAGCTAACAGACCTCGCCGCGCTTGGAAATTCACTTTCAATATCGTCACACTTATTGAGTGCTGGCTCAATTATTCAAGAGTTCACGTCAAATTTAGCATATTCCAAATCAACAGGACAGATTTTATGGCTCGAAATGCTTTCGACCTTGCTCCTCTGAAATAAAACATTTCCTGCAACTCGAAAAATATTCAATCTACTGCACTAATTCATTTATCTTCTTTCGGCCAATAGACGACTTCGGCCCAAGTTGCCAACCCACAATTTTCTTCACAAATTTACTATCACTAGGGAACGGGAATTTCAGTTCAAATTCGACATGATAAGGTTTGCGTTATTTATAAATATCTGTAAAAGATGCCTCGGCTCCTCAAACAAGATACTTCCTTCCAAATATAGGGTTTTGTTAAGATCATCTCTGATTGGCTGAAATTTAAGTTGGGATTCCTGATTTCATGTTAATAGTGTCAAATTTATGTAGGCCATGTTCCGCAAATCAACTTGGTTACTTCGGTTGCCGGTTTGCCATTCCGTAAATATGAAGTATTCGGTTGGTTCCTGAAAAGAAGGTTAATTACGGAATTTGATTGATGTGAAGCTTTTGAAGGTTTGCGAGGTAGCTTCAACCTCTTTGGGACAGTTTCACGTTTCGTCCCGGCTTAGTTTGGGGGAACTCGTCAGGGCATGCACCAAACTAAGCCGTTTACATGCCTACGTGAGTGGACACCCCTTGTGAGGACCACAAGGGAGTGTACCAGACCGTTGGGGATGAGCGTATATCCGAGATCTTGAGAGGATCTAACCGGGACAGCGTGCGCGCTAGCGCCCCCTGTACGCTGACCGATGATGTTGGCCAAGCGTTACAGGCAGATAACGCAGGATACTTAAGACGCAAGATGGTACTGCGCGCGCGACTTAAGTAAGAGCTGAGAGAGGGCGCTCGCTACAGATGAAAAAACGTTCTTTCTGTCACCAGAACGACAATCAATATTCTATGGTAACATATTCATAGCATAAAACAATCTTTATTTAATTTATGATCCATAGAACAAAGAAGAGACAACAATCAACAATGGACAAATTACTAGGTATGGTCTATGGAACATAAGGTATGGATATGTTACCATGAAAAATTGATTGTCATTCTGGTGCATAGACTTAATATGTCTATGTTCTGTTGACAGAAAGATTAATTTCTCATCAATCAAATTCCGTAATTAACTTTTGCTTTCAGGAACCAAGCGAATATTTCATAATTACAGAACTGAAAACCGGCAACCGACATAACCAAGTTGATTTGCGAAACATATTCTTTATAAACTTGACACTATTAACATGAAATCAGGAATCCCAACTTGAATTTCAGCCTAACAAAAACTTATATTTGGAAGGAATTATCTTGTTTGAGGAGCCGAGGCATCTTTTACGGATATTTCAAAATAACGCGAACCTTATCATGTTGAATTTGTCCCGAAATTCCCATTCCCCAGTGATAGTAAATTTGTGAAGAAAATTGTGGGTAGGCAACTTGGGCCGAAGTCGTCTATTGAATAATCACTTTCGTTGGAGCATGTGACGAGCGCGCGAAAAGTTATCAATTCCACAGAAAAAGGAAGTTCATCCTAGAAAGTAAACAACCGAGTATAGAGTGCGCACATTCAATTGGAACCCTCTTCATTTCCAGAGAACATCGAACCATAAATATTCAATGAGACGCATTTGAAATATGGAAAAATGGATCTCTCTGTGATTGAGCGCCGACTTTTTTCGACCCTCAACAGAGAAAATCCAATCATACAGCTCGTCGAAGTGTAATTGCAAAAAATCTAGAAAAGCACCGACTTGAGGTCAGGGGCTTTAACGCGCTTGTTCAAATTCTAACTATTAGATCAACACGAAATTTTGCACCTAGTTGCGTGCTGGTAATCTCCACCTGATTACGTAGTTTCAATCTGATCGTATTTGTACTTCTGGAGATATTGCGTAAATAACGTTAAAATTCCTAATAAAAACGAAATTTGGCACATTTAGTAAATATTAGATCGAATTGAAAAATTTGTAACATTGTTGTTAAATATTGATTCTAACGTTTGTGCCAAATTCGATTGAAATCTAATCAATATTTTCAAGAGATAAATTAACTTCAATATTAAATATCATAGACCTGGAAATGTTATTGTCACTTTGACATCGATAAAAAAGGTGCATCCTTTTTTATCGGATAAAAACTTCTCTTCCTCAATATGTCAATTAGTCTGTCAGATTTTTGAAATGGATGAAAGTATTTGTCCAGTTAGATTATTAAAATTACTCTCACAAAAAAGAAATCAACACATAACATCCGATCGACTTTTTTTAACTCCAAACCCCTTTTGGAAAAACAAAAATTCTAAAGGCTGGTATAAAAATGTTCCACTAGGTATCAATATGATTTCTACTTGGACCAAAATTTCTGCCACTAAAATTGGACTCGACATCACAAATAATAAAATTACCAATCATTCAAATCGCGCTAGTACAGTGTCTCAATTAGCAAAAGCAGGAGTAGGTGTACAACAGCTTATAAAGATAACGGGACACTCATCATCTTCTTCAATTAAACCCTATCTCCAAATTGACCATGAACATCATGACAATCTTATTAGTTTCTTACGATCCTCGAGTCCGAGAAATCAAAATGAATATTCCACATGTGTGAATACCACAGAAGAAAATTTTCAAATCAGTACACCAAAGCAAACAATTTATAACAGTTGTGTATTTAATAATTGTACTTTCAAATAATCGAATTTTATTGTATTAATAAAGATAATTATTGTTGTTCATCCATATATTCTGTCGTTAATTTATCTTGCCAAAAAACACTCGAGCTTTTCTTTTATCAGATAAATTTCTCTTCAACTCAAAGTTTTACCAATCACTAAATTTGCTCGAAAAACTGACATTAGATAAAATCGCTCCACCTTCGGTGTCGCGATTTTAGTTCAGTTTTTCTCGTAAAATTAGTGATTGGCAAAACTGTTTCGTTGCAAAGAGAAATTTATCCGATAAAAAAAAAGCTCTTGTGTTTTTACTGTTGAAAAAAAATGTTCATCATAAGTTTTGAAAATTTTCAAATCATTTTTTTTAATTTTCTAACAACTGGATCCACACCAAATTTGCTCTAAGTTGCGCGTTGTGATTCCAAAACTGCACACGAAGTTTCAATTTGATCGAGTCAATACTTCATGAGATATCTAGGAATTAACCTCAAAATTTCAAATGGGCCTTACTCCGAAACTATCCAACCGATTCCACCCATCAACAAACTTTACCGAGAATTTGGACTCAAAACCTAATCTGACAATTTCAAGTCGCTAAGGGCCGTATTTATAGTTGCTCCTTGAGGCTTCCTTACTGAAGACCGCCTTGAATTTGCTTTTCTATGAAAACAAATTCAAGTTCTTTTGCATAGAAAAGCAAATTCAAGGCGGCCTTCAGTAAGGAAGCCTCAAGGAAGAACTATAAATACGGCCCTAAGTCTCTTCCTTCGAAAGTTAAAGCATATACGGACGAACGGACAGAATTGAGTTTGGCCATTTTCTGCTCAAAACTCGGAAATTAAAGACATCGTGACGAAATAATAACGCGCTGTTTCCTAGAACAAGCGCGTAAAAAACTGGCTAGCCGGAGTCTCTCATACTTTCCACCGTTTCAGCGGTAAATAAACATTTCGGTCCATCGGTCAAAAAAAGGGTCCTCAAGTCGATAATTACTTGAACGAAACACTTCCTTTTTCAACCTCCCTTCTTAGGATAATTGTCTTCTAAACTGATCAATTTCAACTCGGGAAAAAATACGCTTGAAGAAGGGTTAGCTAGGAAACCTCGACGCACTCGGAAATTCACTTTCAATATCGTCCGACTCAAGTGGGGGTCACATATACGCGATCACGATTACGATGGCGTTCACGATAGCGTTCGCGAAAGTCTTTCGCTGTTTGTACAGGTAATGTCGTATTTCAGAGCATTATTTTATGAACGATTTCTTCCGAATGTCTGGATGTTTTTCTGGCTAGTTGTACATGGTTACAACTTGAGGAGAACATAGTTTGGCTTGGCCCTAAAGAAGCAAAAATATATTTGTGAAACGTCGGCATTAGCTAAGGTTTTTTATTCTTTCCCGATTCCTAGTTCATGTCAACTACTTTAAGTAAATAAATCAGGAAATTTATGTTTCAATTAATACTATAACAAAAGTATGTGAACCCATTGGATTTTCAACAAGGAACTTGTAGAAAATCTTTATTTCAGTTGAATTTTTGAAATCGTTTTCAATCTTTTTCGGAATGTTTTGATTCACTTTCTTTTAGTGGCACCATCAAGATACTCAAGCTGAAATGAAAACAATCTTTGAAAGAGACACCCTTTTATGTTGCACCTTATAGTAAATCTTGTAATATGTGCAACATGTGATCTATTTAATCTAAAGCGGTTCAAAACAATAGGCGAATCATCAAATTTGGTTCAGAGAATTAGTATGTATCCACCGCACTTAAATATGTGTGAACACCATGAGCCCTGCTCAAACCACATAAAAAAATCGTTGAAATCGGTTTGCTAACAAGAACATTGGAGGAATGAATTTTTTGGGACACCATGTATATTTCGCCACATATATTTTGTCATTTTGCTAATATTTGAAGGGTAGGTAAATAGTTTCTAGTATATGCTAGGCAGTCAGTTCAGTCAAAAATTTTTTGTTTGAGTCAGGAGTCCAACTCCACTTTCATTCACTCATATTTTTGAGACAATGATTGTTAACTATGAACTCTAGCATATCATTGTATTCATAAAACTTCAGTTGTGAAGATGACCCCCTTTTGATGTAGGAAAAGTATAGACATAATATCCAAAATTTGACTACTTTTTTCAGTGGTAATCCCACGTTTTTATAACTATTCTTAAGGGTTACACAGGCATACTAGATATACATTTTTATCCAATTTGAGAAGAAATAAATCTCATCAACTTTTAGGTTATTTTCAGTGTGAATGGATCATATATTGAGCAACTATTGTTTTTGAGTTGATATCAGTTTACTAGTGTAGGCCTTCGAATATTGTAAGCTATAGATTTGTCTCATGTTTATTATTATTCATTTGTATACACACATTTTGTTCCATTGATTCTATTATAATAAAGTATCCTCAAAAATGTATTTATTTTCACTTCCATTTTCCTCACCATAATACCATAATATATCATGTGAGTTCGAGCTAGTTTAAAACTTGAGTGTATACTTCACACTCGAGTGATGAACTTGCTCGAATTCGTAGCCGGAGACGGAATTCTATCGACAAGATCATTATGGTATTATTGGAATTCCCGCCAAACCTCTGATGATACAGCATACAAACACCAGAGGCGCTGCTAACTGCGCGACAGGTCTTTAGTACGTAAGTTGGACATCTAGAGAGATTACTTTATCTATGTGTGCATCCAACTTCACTCATCCAGAATACGGGCATGATCGCCATCGCTATCTTGAACGCATTCGTGATCATGATCGCTTTATTGAAGACAGATCCCACGGCTCAAAATCCGATAACCGAGCTTGTTCCTCCGAAGTATAACATTTCGAGCGACCCGAAAGCTATTCAATGTATTGAAGCAATTCTTTGATCTTCTTTAGACTAATCGAATGATCACTTTCGTTTGGGCACATTTCACAGAGTCTAAATATCCAACATCATGGTATACATGTGAGTAAAACATCAAGACTCAACAGAGGTAATTAATTCCCTTGTTTACAGCCCAAGCAAGAGAGGTGTCAGGCAGTCTGAATCCGAAACCTAAGGGAGAAGTATAGAATTAATAAAAGTCACTTACGAACTTGACTGTAGCAGGTACATGGAGTGATGACAGCACCCCCATTTCTGAGGGGATGTAGTCACTCATCTCTGTATGCCTGAAGCAGACTCATGAAGAGATTATGCTAAATAAAGCATGTCCCCCCCATTATCGTGGAATGGAATGGAACGAAATGGAATGGGAGTTTGAGCCCACACACAATAGCCGTAATTTGGCGGGAAAAATATGGATTCATTTTTGACCGAGTATAAATAAGTAGCTCAACTTTTTAGTGCTGGTTCGGTAAGCTCGCCAGTTTTTTCATCGCGAATTGATGCATTAAGTACTTAATTCAAAAACTGCAAGAGGAGCACTGATTTTTCAGCAGATTTTGCGCGAATGCACAAAAGATCGTGAGCTAAAAACATTCTGAATGTTTTCCATTTTTTGCGCGCATGTTCTAGGGGAACAGCGTGCTGTCGTTTTGTCCAAATGTCTGTAATTTTGGATGATTGAGCCGAAAATGGTCTCAATCGACTAGGTTGGACTCACTGATGACGAATCCGGTGTCAAAATTGATTCTGTCCGGCCGGCCGGCCGGCCGTAGACACGCTAACTGTCGACAGAAGCAAGCTAGCTAGCAACTTGAAACTTTCAGGATAGGTTGCGCATCAGAATGCCGCGGTTAAGTTCGTTAATGAGCCAAATCGGTCGAATAGTTTCGGAGTTATAGGCAGTTGAAGTTTTGAAGTTATTTATTTTTTATTTCAGAAACTACTTGTGAGATTAGATTCAAACTTGGCAGTTGGGTGAAGTATAACGACGCGCAACTTTGAGGCAAACTTCGTTAGGATCAGATTTTCAGTGAATTTTAAAAAAAAATTTTTTCGAAATTTTTTTCCAAAAAATTCTTTTTTCCGGAAACCATTAATCATATTCGAAAAAAAAGTCCACTCACACTTTGAACTTCATATTTCACAGCAGTGTACCAAATTTCAGTTCGATACGATCATAAGTTTCGGAGATATCCGGAAAAAATTTATCAAATTTCGAGGTTTTCTTCTCGATATCGTTTATTTTTTCGGTATAACTCGAGAAATACTGATTCAGTCCTGATGAAATTTCACAGCTAGTTTTGAGATGCTGAAAGACAACTTCATGCGAAATTTCGTGATAATCGTGTCATCAGAACAATTTGAAAAAAAAAATGTCTATGATTTTTCTTATCATATCATCCTCATTATTTTTCGACGAAGTACTGGATATCAATTCGATCTGATCTGTATTTTTGGAAATATTGAAAAAATAAAATTTTGATTGGGTATATCTACGGAATCATTGGGTGGATTTTACCCATTCACGAATTCGGCCTTCGTAATTTAGGTCCAAACCTTCTCCACAAATATCGAGTTCCTAAGTTGTTTCTTTCGGAAGTTATTGTGTTTACGCAGTCGGCCGTTAGGCTGACCGTGAACACAATAACTTCCGGAAGAAACGACTTAGAAACTCGATATTTGTAGAGAAGGTTTGGGGCTTAATTACGAAGGTCGAATTCGTGAATGGGTAAAATCCGCCCAATGATTCTGTAGATATACCCATTCAAAATTTTATTTTTACAATATTTCCAAAAATACAAATTTGATCGAATTGAAATCCAGTAATTTATCAGTAAAAATTTCAAAAAGTACTGCCGTGAAGGCAGCAGCTTTTGCGTGCATGTTCAAATTCGTTGCTGAAGCGGTCATCTACATTGAACATGCGCGCAAAAGTTGCTGCCTTCACGGCAGTGCTTTTTGAAATTTTTCAATGATTTATTCATCACGCAATTCCCTACAAAATTGTGCATCTATATATACACTCTAGTGACCAAGCTAAATGATGATCAGATGTATATTCTTGCAGTAATTGCAGAAATATTAACGA
This sequence comes from Myrrha octodecimguttata, assembly GCA_958510865.1. Lineage (NCBI taxonomy): Eukaryota > Metazoa > Arthropoda > Insecta > Coleoptera > Coccinellidae > Myrrha > Myrrha octodecimguttata. Next base: position 13,331,816 of record OY294063.1, on the reverse strand, counting down.
TACCTCGAAATTCTACATATTTTTCCTCAAAACCTCCAGGAATCAGAATCGAACCAATTGAAATTTGGAAATTTTTTGAACAGAAATTTCGTTTTTTTCGCGCATGCTCTTGGGAACAGCGTGCTATCGTTTTGTCCAGATGACTGTTATTTCCGGATTTCGAGCCAAAAATGGTCTCAAACGACTAGGTTGGACTCACTGATGACAAATCCGGTGTCAAAATCGATTCTGTCCGGCCGGCCCTCCGTATGCACGTTCACAGTCGTACGGAGAATCCTATCGAACTGAAACTTTCAGGGTAGGTTGCATGTCAAAATGCGACGGTTAAGTTCGTTAATGGGCAAAATCGGCCAAACGGTTTCGGAGTTATTCAGAGGTTATATCCGTGATAATTCCAGAACTATGCGAACTATGCGAAATTTTTAGAAATTTTTTTCGGAAACTGTTCAACATTTTTGGAAAAAACTTAGCGCAGATATTGATCTTCATACTTCGCAGCAGTGCACCAAATTTCAATTCGATACGGTTATTATTTTTGGAGATATTGGGAAAAAATATTGAAATTTTCGTAATATGGTTGTTTTTTCGGAATAACTGTGTTTTGAGGGTGAAATACGGTTTATCTTGATTTCCGGTAAAACTACGAGTGCTATGGAAAAAGTTGAAGGGCAAAATTTAAAGAACATGAAAAGATCCACAACTTTTATACACCTTTTTTCCTTTAACCTCAAAATTCATGTGGAAATTCAAATAACCAATGTTTTGGTTTTTTATTTTATCTTTCACCAAAAAAATTTTTTTTTTCACGGAAATTGGTACCAACTTGCCTTTTCATGTTCCAAATACAGTGTAATTTTTCTCATTCAGAATATTTATTTTTTTCTTATTATGACTAAATACCGAGAAAGCACCCTAATTTCAAATCGAAAAGTCTGACGTCAACATATCCTCTTTTTCGAAAAAGCGGTGGTCTTTTTGGTCATTGAAATCTCCCCTGTCTGATGGACTCAAAAAATGTTCATTAATATCGTGAATTAATTAAGAAAATAACAGTTTTAAAAGGTCCAGACCCTCCTAGTCCTTTTTACACTTACATATGGAATTATATATTATATGTATGAAATTTTCCTTAGGTCACTCAGATTTCTCAAAATATCATAAAATTTTCGGATTCGGGTTATCTTCGTTATTTTTCATTTTTTGAAGAAATTTACCATATTCATGTATATGTTTTTACACACCATCAGAAAGTAGTGGATTCAACAAACAAAAAGCCCACCAAATTAAAAAAAAATATTTTGACGTGAGACTTTGCTATTGAAGAAAAGGGTGCTTTTTCGATATTTAGTCGAAATTTGGTGAAAATTGATATTTTCAATCAAAGAAATTAGTGTATTTGGAAAATACAAATATGAGTTTCCACCAAATTCCGTGGAAAAATTAATTCGTAAAGGATAAAACTAAACACCAAAAACTTAGTTATTTGAATTCTTCACATAAATTTTGAAGTAATGTGGAAAAAGTATGAAGACTAAAGATCTTTTCATTAACTACAACTTTGCCGTTCAATTTATTTTTATAGGACTTGTAGTTTTACCGGATATCGATATGAACCGTGTTAAACCCCTAAAAGCCCCCCCTTCCATTCCCCAACCTCAGATCTCCTCTTGATTATATTCTTTCGGTTTTGATATGTTCTTTTACTTTTCCAATCGGTTTCATCCTACTATTATTTTTGATCACTTTTCACCAGTTCTGAAGGCTTCAGCCCTGGTCTATAATGCATTCTCATCAAGACAATTTAACATTTTATATTACATAAATGCCCTCACTTCGCGTGCGTAATGGACTCCCGGTCAACTGATTTAAAAAACGAGGAAGTGGCATAAGTAGATAACTACCGAAATTGTCGATGCTTTTAGGACCAAAATCGAATTTCCAACGAATAGCTACATCGAACTATTGTCGCGTACGAGCTACAAGCGTAAGTTCATTTACCAACATCTCCAAATTGCCAAATCAATGGGGTTCAGATGAATTTTCCACGTGATAGCGAGGGTTTCGCTTTTAGCTTTTACCGAAACCGATTTAACCAGATATCGTGGGGGTATTTCATTCCTGGAATGAATGGACCCCCCATATTCCGATCCGGTACAAGTTCTGCCTGGTGCACATACAAATTCCTTCGATTAGCAGCACGCACGGTTCGGCGGCTGAACTGGATGGAACAGTCGATGGACCGGAACGATTTTCCGCACAGTACCCGAAGCGAAATTGGGAAGGTTGGAATATACTGGGTGTCTGGATTCAATTTTCACATATTAAGGAGATCTGATCAAAATATGAAGAGAGCTTCGGATGAAATGTATGTACCCAACGAGCGCTAGAGCCTCTACAACATAAGCTCCGAATTGCCATAAATTGGCGATAGCTCTGGCGAATTTAAATGAAATTCAGTGAATAAAGCTTTTCGGAGATATGGTGATAATGAAAATTGACTGAATTTCATCAGTGGTGGAGATAATAGAATAGAAGGGGGGAGGTTTGTACGTTATGACATTACTTCTAAACTTTATGTCAGTGATCTTATTGAAAATTCAATTGAAGAAATAAACTACTTGAACATTTTTTGAGAAAAAAGAACCTTGCTCATAAAGAACCTACTGAAAGGATCTCGAGAACTATAGCAGCTAGAAGAAAACTGATAACACATTCTCGAGCTCTTTTTTCCTGACTAATCTGAATCTCAAAACAAATCCAGCTTATCGTTCATAGAACTTGAATTATGAGCGAAAATTGAGAAATTGTCATTTTCAAAAAATTTCAAAAAGCACTGCCGTGAAGGCAGCAACTTTTGCGCGCATGTTCAATGTAGATGACCGCTTCAGCAACGAATTTGAACGTGCGCGCGTACCAAATTTCAGTTCGATACGATCATAAGTTCTGGAGATATCGGGAAAAAATATGTCAAATTTCGAGGTTTTCTTCTCGATATCGTTGATTTTTTCGGTATTACTCGAGAAATACTGATTCAGTCCTGATTAAACTTCACAGCTAGTTTTAAGATGCTAAAAGACAACTTTATGCAAAATTTCGTGATAATCGTGTTATTAGAACAATTTGAAAAAAAAAAAATTATATGATTTTCTCATCATATCATCCTCATTAAATTCTGTATGAAACTTCGAACTGTTATTTTCGATGAAGTACTGAATTTCAATTCGATCTGATCTGTATTTTTGGAAACATTGGAAAAATAAAATTTTGATTGGGTATATCTACGGAATCATTGGGCGGATTTCACCCATTCACGAATTCGACCTTCGTAATTAAGCCCCAAACCTACTCTACAAATATCGAGTTTCTAAGTCGTTTCTTCCGGAAGTTATTGTGTTTACGGTCAGCCTAACGGCCGACTGCGTAAACACAATAACTTCCGAAAGAAACAACTTAGAAACTCGATATTTGTAGAGAAGGTTTGGACCTTAATTACGAAGGCCGAATTCGTGAATGGGTAAAATCCACCCAATGATTCCGTAGATATACCCAATCAAAATTTTATTTTTCCAATATTTCCAAAAATACAGACCAGATCGAATTGAAATCCAGTACTTCATCGAAAATAACAGTTCGAAGTTTCATACAGAATTTAATGAGGATGATATGATGAAAAAATCATATAAATTTTTTTTTTCAACTTGTTCTAATAACCCGATTATCACGAAATTTTGCACAAAGTTGTCTTTCAGCACCTTGAAACTAGCTGTGAACTTTTATCAGGACTGAATCAGTATTTCTCGAGCAATACCAAAAAAATCAACGATATCGAGAAGAAAACCTCGAAATTTGACATATTTCTTCCCGATATCTCCAAAACTTATAATCGTATCGAGCTGAAATTTGGTACACTGCTGTGAAATTAGAAGGTTAAAGTGTGAGTATAATTTTTTTTGGATATGATGAATGGTTTCCGAAAAAAAAATTTTTTTGTAAAAAAATTTTGAAAAAAATTTTTTTAAAAATTTATTGACAATATGATCTTGACGAAATTTGGCTCAAAGTTGCGCGTCGTTATACTCCACCAAACTGCCAAGTTTGAATCCAATCGCTCAAGTAGTTTCTGAAATAAAAAATATATAACTTCAAAACTTCAAATGCCTATAACTCCGAAACTATTCGATCGATTTGGCCCATTAACGAACTTAACCGCGGCATTCCAATGCGCGACCTACCCTGAAAGTTTCAAGTCGCTAGCTCACTTCGTTCGACAGTTATCGTGTCTACGGCCGGCCGGCCGGCCGGCCAGCCGGCCGGCCGGCCGGCCGGACAGAATCGATTTTGACACCGGATTCGTCATCAGTGAGTCCAACCTAGTCGATTGAGACCATTTTCGGCTCAATCATCCAAAATTACAGACATTTGATCAAAACGATAGCACGCTGTTCCCCTAGAACATGCGCGCAATAATGCTGAATAACTCGAGTGTTTGATCTCGTATTCGAAATCTGTTAATACATTCTTCAGGCACTTTTTCAGGAGTACCTAATTCAAATATAATATGACTGAATTTTTCAATCCAACCATTTTCGAGAAATGAGAAGGATTTTGGATTTTTTAAATGGTCAAAAGATCTCCTATCTTGCTACAAAATTTTTGCTGATTTCAAAAATGTATCATATGTCGCTATTCACATGAATATTACATGAGAAAATATTCATTACTTTATTTTCGAAAATATGTGTTTACCTAGAGTGCAAGGCATATGTACAGCAACAATTAGTGTATTCACCTAGATTGTAAGGCATTCGTGCAGCAACGATTAGATCTTCATCGTCCAGTACATGTCTTTTAGAGTTCTTATTATAGAAGGTCTGATACACAAGACAAGACAATTGCATTCTCTTCGTCAACAGTTTGTTGATTCATTTTTAGTAGCGCTGAGGAAGAAAACGTGAGCTTTCGAAAGCTTGGCTGAAGCAATAAAAGGATAGAATTGTTATGACATCGACTACATACCCGATTAACTTATATCATACATCACAATGGTCGATATTCTAAACCACTGAAAAATATATACGTCTGCCATTTTGACATATAAGCAGTCCATGGCTCAGTTGCAGAATCCGAATTTAACGTTTCATACAGGATGTACTCACATCATGCGTTCGTATATAATTTCGGAGGGTGATCCTAGAGATCAAAATATGAAGTGAACTCCATATCAACTTGGGTCCTGAAATGAACCCTAAAGGCGCTAGAGCCTCTTCAACATGACCTCTTTCGGGAGTGTTTGTCAATGTTATTTTTCTCATTCGGGGAGTTCCGTTAACTCCTCTCCACATTGCTAAAATAAAGAAAAGGTTAAGAGTACAAACGATCATTTATTAGGATAGGGTAGAGTTGGTTTCTTCGTGTACAAGGGCTATGTTGATGATACTGACCATTATTGACTACCCTCTTGGTTCTTGTGCAGATACATAGAGTTGACAAAACAGAGAAGGCTTCTATGAAATTACTTCATTCCATTGAAATTTCAATCGAAGAATACTCCTCGAACATTTTCGATCCAAACAGTGTTACGCAGAATCATTATTGAGAAAAATAATATTTTTAACAGTTCCAACAGCTATTCAAATTTCGTTATTTTGTGTCATATGAAAAAATTTCACTCAATAAATTCAGCATTACACTCATAATTTCAGTCAGTGCAATAAGCAATCACTATGACAACACGATTGAATTTGACAACTGTCAAAAAACTGACATTGACAATGTCTCCCATAATTTTATGACACATTTCTTGAGCTCGTTGCTTGGTGACAACCCTCATACTTCGGCTTTCATGAAATCTCATCTATTATTATCAATGTGCTAGGGATATTATTACTTGAAAGCAATCTGTGGCTCAGTAATAATCACATGATAACTTTTTCCTCGAGAATGAAGCTCCGCAACGATTCTTTGCAAAAATGTCCGAGTAGTTTATTTTTTCGGTTGAAATTTCAATAAAATTAATTGTATGTCCCCTATTATCTCCGCCAGTGATGAGATTCGGTCAATTCCTTTATCACCAGATAATTAGGTTTCCCAAAATTCCGTTTGAAAGGCTCTGAAGCCCACAGGATGCAATTCAGAACCTAAGTTTATATGAAGTTTTATTCATATTCTGATATCTTGAACGTTAAATCTGGACACCCTGTATGTTGGTGAAACGTAAATATTGATCCCGTGTATGTTTGCATTCTTGAATCAAATAACAATCTCTAGAACAATCTTCTCTCACAATTTCTGAGAGAACAAAACAGGAAACGCTTATTATAAGGATATGGTCCCGGTTATTTTCAATGGGTGTGGGTTAATAGCTCCTTTCCCACTTTCCTGAATGTTTCGGAGAAACTGTTTTCTCTTCTCTAAATTATCTTTCTCAACCTCTAATAAAAAGTTACAACTATAACGTCCGAAAGTTTTCGGAAAAAACAGCAAATTGACCTCTGTCGAGGTGATAATAATCCGGTTGGTTGAGTGCCAAAACGAAACATCGTCGACATTCATCGAGATTCGAAAATAAGCGTATCGGCAATTTATCGCACAATCAAAAAATGTGAAGAAGGAAAAGACAGCGATGTTTCGGACCTCACCAAGTAAAAATTTTGTCTGCCGAAAGAGCAGCAAAGCTCCAAAATGCACAGAGGCTCAGAGAGAATTCCGAGATGTTGCCTCGCGCTGGGTAGTTTGCATTTCGCCAACACAATGATCGTGATGAATGATGCAAAATATTTTACTATCAACAAACGATACAGCGTCCTCCATATTCAATAAGGCATACATTGGAAGCAGGAAATAGGACATAAATACAAATGAAGATGTTAAAAGTTTATTACATACGTGGTGACGTTTCGCAAAAGTGTCCCTTTGCTTCCTCAGGCCTGCAACTTATTGAAATATGTACAGATTACAGGTTTGCTCTTCTTTCCCTTCCTCTTCATAATGTTTTCTGACTTACCAAATATTGTAAAACTTAACAGTAATTGCACATAGCCGAGCACATAGTACGCAAGAACACAGTGAAAAAAAAACTAAACATACTAAAATGCTCAAAATATCACTTACAACTTCAGACCGGTACTATTCAGGAGATAAAATGACAGATCCTATCGAACACGCATATGACACATATAAACATTCAATTATTGAATCTTCAGCAACCAGACATTCCTTCAAAGAGTACAAACAGTTGACTGTACACAACCTTAACATGAATATAATTTAATCACGATTATTTCTATTTTATCATTTTCATTTCTTTATACCTATACATTTATATCTATGAAGTATAAAGAAATGAAAATGATAAAATAGAAATAATCTTGATTAAATTATATTCATGTTAAGGTTGTGTACAGTCTGCTGTGTGTACTCTTTGAAGGAATGTCTGGTTGCTGAAAATTCAATCATTGAATGTTTATGTGTCATATGCGTGTTCGATAGGATCTGTCATTTTATCTCCTGAATAATACCTGTCTGAAGTTGTAAGTGATATTTTGAGTATTTTAGTGTGATGTATTTTCCTTTTTTTTTTGAAGAATTTCGTATTCAATAGTTTTTTTTTCACTGTGTTCTTGCGTGCCTGGATATGTGCAAATACTGTTAAGTTTTACATTATTTGTTAAGTCAGAAAACATTATGAAGGGAAAAAGAAAGAAGAGCAAACCTGTACTCTGTACATATTTCATCAAATTGCAGACCTGAAGAACCCAAGGGACACTTTTGCGAAACGTCGCCACGTATGTAATAAACTTTTAACATCTTCATTTGTATTTATGTCCTATTTCCTGCTACCAATTTATGCCTTCTTATATTTCAGTATGTAAAACTCCGAGACAAAGGGCAATGATGTTTCCATACGGCCGATTACGAGAATGTCCCTGTGGATGAATACCGGACTCCTTGTTTTGAAAAATGGCCGTAAAAATTCACGACACAGCGCATGCGCCGCTTCCTAAACTTTCCACGGTGCATTGAGGACTAATATTTCCTACTAATTTGAGAAACTGAGCTCCTCTCGCACGCGTCCCTCTCAGAACCTCAGAATGCCAAGAGAGAATGATTACAGAGAGGACGAGGGGTCCCTGTATACTACAGTAACGTTATATTCTGAAATCCCCGAACTCGAAGGTCTTCAATGAACAACACTCGACTCGGAAAGATCAAAGGGTCCAACTTTCGAGTTTCTCCCTGTAATTGAAAATAGTTGGCGTCGCGTCGTTATACTTCGTCACAATTGAGGGGGCGGCCTGCGGATATTATTTATGCGACGTAAAAAGACGGTTGTAAATTTCACCTTCCCAAGTCCGAATCAGGTGTATAACGAGTTGATCGCGAGATTGAATTGGGAGTTTTGATGGGACCATCAGTGCCATTTTCAGTCGATGCCTCGTTAATCTTTTGTTTTCGGGGACAAACAGGTCACCGGGTCGTTACGGATTCCTTATTGGCCAAATAGGTTTGATCCTTATGAGAAGATCGTAAAGATCTTGGTGGTCATTTGATGGGTAATAAAACACCGAATTGATCGTTGAACGTTAGGCACATGCCTGCAATTCGATTGTTATATTTTTTCGAACAATAAAAGTTTGAAAACGAGCTGACAAATATAAAGTTATATACGGGGACAGACGTGAAAGATGGAGCTTTTGCGGGTTTTTAGAAATTTCAAGGAAACCATACTGGGTCCTTATTCTTGAATCAGGAAAGGAAAAATAGGCGTGTCGGCGCTGTTGTCAAGGAAACGCGGTGCATTTTTGATGGAACGATAGAGAACGTTCATTCCATCACATCCAAGAATAGGGTTCCTGGACCGATCAAAACAATTTTAGGTTGTTCGATACAATTAGCCACACAAAATTCCAGCCAATATTTCTCAACTAGATTTCAAACAGATCGCAGCTATTATTTTGGAAAAATGAAACTACGAATGGACATTTCCATGAGACCAATCGTGAACACACTAACTCTCAGATCGAATAATTCAGACACTTAATATTTGGTGAGTACGTTTCAAGCTCAACAGTGAAAGTTGAAGTCAAGAATGGTTACAATAAACCCTTAGGGTGCGAACAGAACAAGTGGGTCGCGGTCGATGTCGACATCCATGTAAATCAAATATATTGAAGTGAATGGAAGGGAACAGAACAGGTGAGTCGCGAAGGAGGTTCAGAGCGATGCCATCCAGGAGGTTTATATCGATGCTTTTTGAATTTATTTTTTTTTTTTAATGGATCTACGAAGATTCTTGCCTGTGATTGGTATGTTCAAGGCCAAGTTGCCATTTCCTTCAAAAGAAACTTGCAGAGAATGATAACATGATGGTTTTCGTGGGGAATTCGAGATTATGCCAGATTTCAAGTTTCAAACTGAATATAAATACTTTATCATATTTAATTCGGCTGTACCAAAAAACGAATTTCCCCGAATGGCGTAACAGGAATACGATGAAACTGTACTGAAAATCTCGAAATATTTGAAGAAACGCATGGTCGATATGCCTTGAAGCAAGTCATTAACCTTAAAGTGAATATAGAAGATTTCACCCACTAACAATGAGATTGTTACTCAAGTTAAGAGGCAGAAGACCTATATTGTGTACTTATTCGAATGTCCGCTGACCTGTGATAGCTCAGAGTAGGCATTCACACACAAAATCACTAACATGCAATGAAATTCCTCACAAATGTGAGTAAATCATCACAAATTGGCAATCTTGGACCAAATATATTTTTTACCACTTGCCGGTTGGCCGGACTGAATATTATTTGTCAAGAATGCTTCATCAATGAGATCAACCTCTTCCGGGACATGCTCGCGAAAGCTGCTAACTTCAGGTCAGTGCTTTTCTGGGTTTTTTCGATAAACTACTGAATTTCAATTCGATCTAATCTAACACTTGTAAGTATTGGAAAAATACAGATATGATGGAATTGAAATCCAGTATTCCATCGAAAAATGACAGTTCGAAGGTTCATACATGGGAATAATATGATCAGATCACAGAATATTGAATATTTGAAAAAAAAAATTCGAAATTATTTTTCAAATTATTCTAATGACACAATCATCACGAAATTTTGCACTAAGTGGCCCATCCGCATTTCCAAATTAGCAACCAAGTTTCATTTCGATTGAATCAGTATTTTTGAGTTATTCCGGAAAAAACAACGATATCGAGAAGAAAACCAGGAAATTTTATATATTTTGTCCCAATATCTCCAGAAATTATGGTCGCATCAAAATGAAATACGATACGCTGCTGTAAAATCGGATGTTCAAGGTATGAGCGGAAGTTTTTCGTATTGAATGAACAGTGTTTCCGAAGAAAAAATTTGATCCCAAATTTAGTGAAAATTTGTGCGTTGTTATGCTTTAACTAACTATCAAGTTTCAATTCAATTTCATGAGTATTTCCTGAAATATCAGGACACTAATCTCAAAATTTCAAATGACCATAACTCTGAAACCATTCGACCGATTTTTCCCATTAACGAACTTAACCGAAGCATTCCAAAATGCGCGATCTCATCTGAAATTTTCAAGTCGCCAGCTTGCTTCTTTCGACAGTTGTAAAATATCAATATCGAAAGATATTATTGTATTAGCAGCCTCTATCAAGTAGACTCGTTTGAATTCAATATTTGAATAATAATAGATTTTAGTCAACTTAATCTGTCCATTCAAAAAGCAGAAGTCAGTTGACACAACATTTCAGATTATAAAAGGAAATGTTCATTTCTTTCGGAAAAAATCGAGATAACCAAAAGCTAAATGAAATAACTAACACTTCAAAAATATTTTTCACCTTCTCCCATTTGCTTTCGATTGAAAAGCAACGCAGCATCAATTTCCCTCAGAATAATTCAAATCGTTAGATACAGCACAATGATTGATGTCAATAAACCCAGATCAAAAAGTATTTTCAAGAAACACCTCACGTCAACGAATCAACTAGAAACCGCTATGCTAAGGTTAAGGAGATATCTCATATCAACCATAATCAAGTTTCACAACTTACGTAAAAGCAACATAAAACCCGACGATAACTTTAATTCCCTTTTACAGTAGTAATTGAAATTTTATCTTTTGTCGCTTGAGCTCGCAGTGGAGACTTTCCAGAATATGAACATATATCAAATTTATGTAGAGGATGAACACGTTTTTAATTTTCTATAAGAAGTGTGGAAATTTTTTCTGAGGGAGATCGTAGATTCGGATTCATTTCTCAATTAATGTCGGTTAAAATATCTTGAACAAGGATATCTCAGTTTATACCGAAGACTGAAATTTTACAGTTCCAAAAAATTTTCAGTTTCAATAACTATAATTTTGCAACTGATAAATAGGCTGACTCAAAAACAAATTTGCAAACACATTTCTGTTCGAACGGCACCTCATTATTATTTATATTGTTTCACTACGATTTATTAGGCAATATTGTCTCAGAAATTCTGCACGCTGCAGTAGTCTAGAATATTTCTCTAGTAATGCGGAACAAATTCTAGAAGTCGAAGATATAAAATGAACAAAACGAAATCTGAAACGACGAATCATACGGTAGGAACACCAATGCGCATGCGTACATATTCTGTCACAGAATTAATAAAACTTTACGGTCAAGGTCGAACGCGTCACTCGGCTCAGAAGCTGTACGGCAAACAAAACAAGAGGGGGTGAACTAACATTACAAGTATGTTAGAAATAAATTTAAATATCATAAAACAGTAACAGGAGCATAGAAAAACGATAAGTCAGGGGATGAAACTCTCTCTGAAAGTTCAGTGGATGTTTTGTCTTTCAGTGCTGGCATCTCCAAAAATATATGGAATAAACATCTTCCGACGTTCCCACTAGCATTGAAGGACAACGCGTCCTTCAGAGTGACTTTCATCATCTACCTTATCTTTCTCATTTTTCTATACTTTTGTTGATATTTCAGTTCATTTGTGACATATTTGTAATGCTCTTTCAACCCCTTTCATTTTCTTTGACAGAATGTATACGCATGCGTATTGTTGTTCTAACCGTTTTATTGGACGTTTCAGGTTTTATTTTGTTTTTCATATCTTTGAATTCTAGAATTTGTTTTAAGGATGTGTCTTGGTCAATTCGGTCTAACTGGATAACTGTTCTAGACTGCTGCAGCGTGAGTTATTGTTTCTTTAAAATCTCTTTTAATTCATTTGATTTTGCCTTCTCTCGTTACGTGCTCAGTTCTCAGCTCTTGATAATGATGATACAAGTCATCGAAACTAGTCGAGCGTAAGGATAAATAAATAGAACCACTAATTATATAAGGCTTTCATTAATTCCCTACTCAAAAATATTTCATTTTTATGAATCTATTCCGGAAAATTATGGGGGGGGAATAGTATTTATGAAGCTTTCAGAATAATGTGCTTCGATTTACTCTTTGGTTGACTGGTAGCGTATATTATTTCAAGAATGAACAAAGTAATATAATAAGAAGTTATCGAGTATATTTCTTTGAATCTAATTATATAGGGTGTATATGAATACCACAAAAAAATTTAGGGGGTGATTCTGTGATGAAATTTGAGTTGGGTATTCGGTATGAAATTTTTTGAAAAACCTATCCCCGAAAAAATTACACCCCTCCGAGAAGTACCAAAAAAAAATTTTCTTTTTTATTTTCCCTGTATATTGAGCCAAAGAAACGAAACTTAGTGAATATTATTCGTCAATAAAACTACACATTTTGGAATTGTTTCAACCCTGAAGTATGCTTAGAAGAGGTTGAAATGGTCTACACCTAAGATATTTCTTCTTACAACTTTTTTTTGGATTGAAATTTTCCTTTTGAAAAAACATGACTCAAAAGCTCAATTCATTCACTAAGTTTTTTATCTCCACAACTTCTTTCGAATACTTCAGCATTCACGAGAAAACTATAACTCACGTTAAATAGCATTTTATAGAACCACAGCCAACCAAATTATGATTTTATGGGGCTAAGACTTTCACAACTAAAACAATAGCGGAAAATTAACAATAACCTGTCGAATATCGACAAAACAATTATAATTAATGTTGAAAAGTTCACTTTCAGCTTCAAAACAAGCATTTACTCTTCCCTTGGTTGAAATGCATATGCGATGAACTATGCCTGCTGCATTTCCTATCATTTTTAACCCTGCTACAATGCGGTTCCGCAGAATATCGATTTTTTTTCGTAAGTGCTTAAGTTTTTGAAAAAACTTGTCGAGATAAAAAATTTGGTAAATGAATATGGCATATCAGGCGAGTGGTTTTAAGGGGAAAATGTGTATCCAAAATAAATTTGTGAAAAAAAATATCTAAGGGGGTGGCTATTCCAACCCCTACAAGGCACACTTCAGGGTTGAAAAAATTCCAAGATGTGTAATATTATTGAGGAATAATATTTACCAAGTTTCGTGTCTTCCGCTTAATATACAGGGAAAATAAAAAAGAAAAAATATGTTTTTCGTTAATCTTTGGAGGGGTGATTTTCCAGGGGGAGGTTTTTCAAAAAATTTTATACCATATATCCCCCTCAATTTTCATCACAGAATCACCCCTCAAATTTCTAATTCAGATACACCCTGTATAAAAATGATTCTGTAGCATTTTAATCTGATACCAGGGAGCATCGCGGCATAAAAATCCTACAGTCTGAATTGAAAGCACGTAAATGCTAGAAACTAATGAACGGTTTTTATTTTGTATACTATTATTCCGAATCCTCGGCATACGTCATGCCTCGAATCCGAGGACACATTTATATCGAACAAGTTGCTATTAATCTGAACATTCAGAATAAACAATCCCAGGCCAGATTTCCACTCGAATTCGAATACATTTAATCAGGAAATGTCCATTTTTCAACGAACAAGCAGAAACGTAATCCGCGTAAACAAAGTGTGGTTGAAAACTTGTGCACTCTCTGGGATAGACAAAATAGCGATTAGAATATCAGCGAAAACAGCTATTCATTCGGTGGGGAAATGAATATTTCTGAATAGCTTGCATACGTGCTCCGTTTCTCTGGTAGAGGAGTTTCCTAGAACGATAACATCTGAGTAATTTCGCAACTGACGGAAAGGGAACGGGCCTCACGAAGTTTCTACAGATACATTTTATCAACACTATCGTAAAAAACCGTTCATCCGTAGCTTTCGAACGTCGGTCTTATCAAGGAGTCCAGATGAGAAATTTCAGATCGCACCTCTTACTCCAACATTACACCCAACCTAATCGATTTTCCTCCTAATTGAACTGTCGAATGATATAAAGGGGGGTTCATCAGTTCAAGTTGGCAACTCGATCAATCCATGGGAGGAATCGAATTCCAAACGAAACGAGTGACAGCAAAGATGTGGAACTGTTTTGTGTCTAAAAAGTTCAAATCTTGTTTACAACTGAGATTTACATTTGAATATTCAATGATAGCATATTTTTCATTGGAACATAATTTTCAGCTTCCTTTTGTTTTTATGTTGACAAACAATCTTGAAATTATATCTGCAATAGAAAGAGAGACAGGAAGCATTAAAATTTAGATAATATTATTGTTTTGACCTGAATTGGTTTATTCAGGTGTTTGGGGGGTTTCAATAGTAGAGACCCCGTTTGGTTGAATTAATCGCACTTGATTAATTCTGCCGTTATCAAAATGAAGACACGACCGACGAATATTTTCTGATCTTCATCAGAAATGTTGATGCTTCTAAAATAAGCAGATAATTGAAGAACTTATTGACCAGTTGTTCAATATCGTTGCACTAATGATCCGAAAATGGTGTTGAGGTGTATTGAAAACGCACCTTTAACACGTAACAAAAATGTATTTTCTTGTATCTGTATCAGACAACAAGACCGAAATGGTATACAATTTATACAATAGAATCTTTCTTCTATATCTTACGATAGCAAGGTCTAAGCGACTTTCAAATGAGAAGTTACGATTTTTACAACACAAGAATTAACGTATAAGTCTTGTTTATAAATTCGAGAGCGAATGTTGTTTACTATACAACGGTCAAATGAAGAGTATCTAAAAACTAACTAAACCCAAATTAAGAAAATTCCCTTCTTCACATTGTAGAGGGAGAATATAAATTTTGATTGGTTTTTTGAACTAAGCGACGCCCTTCTAATCCGAAAAAACACCTCGGATTGGCTGGTGTGAAAGAGAGAGCACAAATATTTGAAGGAAATTTCCTTAAATGGTCTAAGACGATAAAATCAATAAACTGTCACATGTGATGTCTGGATTCTTTGAATAACCGAAGTATACCACCCATCAAGCTCCGATTCCTGGAATGCTAAGAGCTTGAATTTTATCTGAGTGTTTTCTGTAATGCAAAATTATACTATATTAATGGCTTGAGATAAAATGCTCTTGAAGCCGGTGTCAATTGATTTAAACCAAAAAATATTGAATTTCGGGCATATTCTTGGGAACCAAAGAATTCAGACTCCGACGTTGGAAAATCAAGAAAAGACAATATATCATAAAATGCTGGGTCCAGGATACGGGACACAACAATTATTATCTAAATTTGCCCATTGCCAAGGGGGTCTTTTGACTAGGTCTGATTCTCTAAGCGATACTATTCAAGATCATCAGGTGAAAGAAGAACGCTACAGGCCTCTTATAATGGTGAAACATCTCTCGTACAGGATTTTTCACTCAGAATCCAATGAAATGACCTGTAAACAATCTGAAAGAAAGCTTGTGATATATACTCCATTCACTTTTATAAACCATCCCGGTTGGCCATGACATTCTGACACATCTCACCGTGTATATTTTGAAAATGTTCGGTTATAGTCATTTTCCTGTCAGATAACTACACAACGTTGCCCTCTCTACATAGAGGTCATAGTAATTACGCATTTTTCAAAATGTGAATTTGCTTTGGAAAAATAATGAAATCGAGAAAATATTATATGAATTCAATAATTTCAGAGACCTGGCGAATGTTGAAGAAACTTTTTTTTTGAAACTGGAAATATTTCACGTATATAAACATGGTTTAAAGATTCAGTTATGCCATTTTCTTGCACGGAAATCAAGGATCGAGTGTTGAAATTTTACTGAAAAATAATGGATATGTCCGTTACTTTGTGATAGTTCATTCGAAAAAAAATAAAAGTGCTCGAATATACCTACAGTAAATCTTCTCAACGAACAGACAACCCATGGAATTACCTACTTCACGAAATTCTCAAGAAATAAGTCTACAGAAGACATTTAAAACACCTTGTTGCACAACTTGAAATACTCCAGTATGAAAATGTAGTAGTACTACAAAACCTGTGTCACCTTGAAAGAACTAAACTCAATTTACAAACTTCTTGGAGATTTATGTGAACGATACACTGGTTTTTCACTCACTTACGTCGAAAATCTTAGATAACTTGTGATAAATTATTGATTGCAAATTATCAGGGTTACCATCATAAAAAGCAGATTTCAATTCTACATAGCACTTCCTGATACTTTGTCTCTGCTTCTTCAAAACTACCTTCGGCATTTTTAGTTTCCAAGCTTGATTACTATGTTGAGATTGAGAGTAGAAATTTGCATTGGCATTTGGCAACGTCGCTGAGAATTATTTTGACATTGCCGATATTACACGAATGCCAACCTGCGTCAGTTTTAAGTAAAAAAACTTGATAGACCTAAATCATGGCCAACCGGGATAGTTCATAGAAGTGAATGGAGTATACAAAAATTTCAGGAAAAACCCATCTTGGTGTTCCAGCGAAGCGTGCTATAATTTCGCCCAAATGTATTTCAGAAAATGGTCTCAGACCACCAGGTTGGACGGAAAGCGCTAGTGACTTGAAACTTTCAGGGTAGGTTGCTCATCAGAATACTCCGGCCAAGCTCAATAGAAGGCTGAATAGGCTGCATTGTTTTCGGTTTATACTCATTTGAATTTTTGAGGTCATTTCCCCAATATCTCAGGAATTATTCCGGTTATCGGATGGAAACTAGTGATAGAATACCAACGCGCGTTGCTTGCAAAATTTAATTAGGATCGTATCGTTATAAGGTAGGTTTCATCCGATTTAACAGATCTCGATAGGATTTTGCGAAGTACCTTGAACTCAATATTTCGCAACCGAGCTCCGAATTTCAGTTTTAACCGATTTAACTTTCCACTAATATTGAAGAATAATCGTGTTCCTTCAAGTTCGTTACTTCTTTTCCCGTTTTGACCCCGCCAATCACAGCTTTACTCTCTGATGAAAATTAGTGATCTTCTAGTCATAATAGCCTCACCAAATACTGTATGAATCTTACAAGCTGTCATTTTGCAATCAAAAACGGGAGTTGAATTGGATCTTATCTGTAAATTTGGAATTATTGGGAATGGGGATATCTATGACTACATTGGGCGGAAAGTAATTGTGTTTATTATTTTTACTCAATTAAAAGACACAAGTGTGGTTGATTTCTACTTTATTAAAAACACATGACGCGTTTCACTACATTGTAGTTTCATCAGATGCTGAGTTGCAACTGTCTCAAAAAGTGTGTTACAGTTTTACATAAACCAATACAGGTACAGAGATTTCCAACAGGTAAATCATGGAAAAACCAAACCGGGCTCCAAGCTGAATAGGTTTAACAATGGTGAATTTGACAGTTCCGTCTGGTCGTTTAATGAATTCCCAGAATTTCTTAAACGGTTTATCTCTAGAGCCTCCAATAAATTTAACTTCCGCCCTTTGTTCTCTATGTATAGAATCTTGAAATTTTCGTCGAATTCGTGTTTTTCCATTATTAAATGTTCGGCGTACGTGGAGTTTAATTTATTTTTCAAAAAAGAACTTCTGTGTTCTTTCATTCTGGTGTTGAATGATCCACCCGTTTGACCTATGTAAGTTTTAGGACATAGCCACAGGAAAGTTGATAAACTCCTGATAGGTTGAATTTCAGAATTTTAGGTTTATAGTTTTTGAAGATTCTACCCAAAGAGTTTGTGGTTTTGAAAGCTATGTTGATGTCAGATTTTCTCAGAAATGTCTTAATTTTTAGTGATGGGTTTCCGAAAAAGGTTGAAGATTTGAATGTTGTTTTTATTTTCGACTTTGGGTATGCTTTTAACAGTCAGCCTAAAGGCCGATTGTTAACACAATAACTCCCGACAGAAACAACTTGGAAACTCGATATTTTTAAGTAGGCTTGGACCTTAATTACGAAGGCCGCATTCGTGAATGGGTTATATCGAAGCAAAGATTCCGAAGATATACCCATTCAAAACCAATTACAACCTCCATTATTCAATTAAAACGATGGGATGTCTAATAAAATTGTATATGATTGCACAAACACTAGGAGTGGAATCGAACAAAGTTGGTCTATTCATAGTGTGATTTTATATTGAAATGAATCTCATTTGATGTGAAACTACAAAGATTCTCTGATTAAGGTAAACGGGTTTTCCATAACATTTTTCCAAAATTTTCATTTACTCCAACCGAATTCTTCTACAGGAGTTTAAGATGTGTTGGAAATTTGCTTTTCAAATGGTTTCATCGAAAAATCTTAGTCTGATTTTGATTTTGTGATTCCTGAATCCCGACAAATCCGTTTTTACATTTCGATTTTAGATATTCCAAAATCAAGTATTCAATTTGACAGCTGTTTCGAGGAAGAAGAAAGTGTGGTTATGTCTGTTATATTTCTCAAGGTCGGAGAGACGCGATTCCCGCAAACGATGAAGTGATTTGTCTTGTTGGTCTGTGGTAATAGGCCTTTTAGAAATTCGACGCGAACATATGGCAATCGTCATACTCTTCAATTCTTGATCGAGATTCAAGAATCGGCCCCCTGATCGCCACCGATGCCGCGTGGCTTTGTGAAGTTCTTTTGGGAAAATCCTTTTTGACAAATTTGTCATGATCGGCTGTTTTCAGAGCTCAGATATACATCCTGAATGAACTGCTAAGAAATAAGCGGACAGATAGTCAAGGTAAAGGGAGTTTTTGAGTTCATCATTAGCAACGTAAAAATGATATCAGTGCTTCGTTAATTCCATAGACTGATTCAATGGAAGAAAAAGTAACAAAGCGAAATCGAGATGAAAAGATGGGTATAGGGAGAATTCAAAAGGGTAGCGCGGCTGTGAAATTTCCTTGGATGCTTTTCATGAAGGAATGAAGCGAGACGGAAAAATCAGAAAGCAGGGGGAAAAACGTATGTCACCATCTCCTCCTCTCTGTCAATTATTGCTCGCCTGATCTACTCGACACCCTTGAAAATAAGCTTTCAGTCTACCTCGCACAGCCCGCTTATTTTTTCCAACAGAAGGTTCAATGAATTGGGAGCTACTACGACGTACCTATATTCCTTCATTAAATTTTCACATGATTCGCATACCTGAGAGAGGCCTTTGTGTCATTTAATGAGGTGGTAAAACAATACAATTAATCAGAATGAGAGGTCTCTGGGGGTTAATGAAGTGAGACAAACACGCAACGTTGGTTGGCGGATTCAAAACAATGCGTACTCCAAGTGAATTCATCGGAGAATTGGAGGGTTCGATTCATATTTCTTTCTATCAAACAACCGAATACTGTTGGGAAATACACCGTTGTGAATAATTTATTATATTCTGTTATTCGCATTCATCACGATGACAAATTGAGTCCTTCGAACTAGTCATTGATAACCATTTCGAAAATGTCAATCCAAAACTGAAGTCCAATGGAGGAATTGGGGTGATGTTTCCATATTTCCATCGAATTTGAAAATATAAAATTCATTCTTTCTCATTCCAATTGAACATAACTACGGAAAAATAACCATTTCGAATCACTCGATGCAGCTCTGAAGATCACGAGTGGAAATTCGACCTTTCAAAATGGATATAGAGAATCCGTGGGGTTCCATTCTCTATGGACATACATGAATCTATTATTCTAAATATAATGGTACCTTATTGCTCAATCTCCATAACCTAAAGGGCTCTTCTTTACTCAACGAACGGTACTCGATTTTGATCCTTATTTTTTATTAAAAGCAGATTTTCATGAAGAATCAATTGGTACCAGTCTCAACTATCATTTATTATTTTTCTCTCATATTTTGACAACACAGATGCATTTTTCCTTGGTTATGTAATTGATGCATCGAGAAGAACTTTGACTCAGTGCTATGTAAAAGGGAAGGATGGGAAAAGGAATACACTACCCAAAACTTCAAAGCAAATACCGTTAAATGGTATACAGATGGTTCTAAAACCACGACGGGGGCCGGCGCTGGAGTATACGGGCCTAGAACTAAATGTACACTATCGCTAGGCTCCTACTCGAGTGTTTTTCAGGCAGAAATACTTGCTATCGAAAGATGCATAGACATAAACCTGGAAAGAAACTATCAATATCATAGTGATCCATTCTGATAGTCAGGCTGCTATTAAAGCACTGAACTCCTATGTCATCGACTCAAAGCTGATATGGGAGTGCCGAAGGAAACTCAATGACGTAGGCAAGAATAACAAGGTCTCCTTAGTCTGCGTTCCTGGGCACTCAGGAATCAAGGGAAATGAAGAGGCCAACACTCTAGCCAGAAAGGGAGCACAAACGCTACCTACTGGCCCAGAACCTTTCTGTGGTATAGGCAAATGTACCTATAAGAAAGAGTTTCTGGAGAAAGAAGAAAATGAAAGAGGGGCACTCTGGAGGAATTCTCCAGGAATGGAACACTCTAAAAAGTTCCTTCGGAACTTTGAAATTGCTAGATCCAAAAATCATCTGGATCTCAGTAAGAATAAGTTACGCCTCCTCACTGGTTTCCTCACAGGACACTGTCGCCTAAGGAAGCACATGATGAGAATGGGCTTATCAGAAACTGACGAGTGCCTCTCAACAAGTCAAAGTGTCGTGTTCTCCATCTGGGCACAAACAGTCCTCATCACAATTATTATATTGATGGACATAGAGTGGAGGGTTGTACCACACACGTTGACTTGGGAGTGACCATCACCAGTGATCTCTCCTGGTCAAGTCATATAACCAAAACCATAAATAAAGCACGTAGATCACTTTTCATTACACAGAAATCCTTTCAGGGATGTGACCTGAGGCCAATCTTAAAATTTGCCACTCCTGTTTGGCACCCTTGGCTGAGGGGCGATCTGATGCTCCTGGAGGGGTTTCAATGCAGAGTGACTCGTCTGTCTCATGGCGTTTGCAGACCATCGTATCAGGGGAGGTTGGAGCGTATGGGGCTGACTTCACTGGAGGATCGACGGTTGATGCGCGTGGATTTGATTATCACCTATCTTGCGGTCCATGGAATGTTCGGTACGGATATCTTGCATTTATACCAACTGAACACAAACAATCTGCGTGGTCATAGGTTGAAACTTAAGCGTGAGAGTTTTCGTGCAAAGTGCCGCGAACATTTCATTTTTAATAGTGTGTTTAGTGTCTGGAATTGACTCCCCGGTGACGTCGTTAATGCACCCTCGGTTAATACCTTAATACTATTGTTTTCCATATTTGTTATACGTTTAACGTTTTACCTTTCTTTGAGTACATAGGCTTTTGCCTCTACTCTGTGGTTACTTTCAATAATAGTAATAATAATATAAGTATTCATAGTCAGTTATATATTTACCATCTTTCCTGATTACCCCGTATCTACAACTCTTCGTACCGCAGCTTTGGCTTTGGTTTTTCTGCTGCTGTTCGGTTTGGTTTAATAGCGCTCATGTTAGTAAAATAGATGTACAGCTTAATGTTGCTATGAGAATCATTAGTGGGACCATAAGATCTACACCTTTACAGTGGTTACCAGTTCTCTCAAATATTGTACCGCCCCATATTCGTAGACAGGTTGCAGTGATAAAGTCTTGGGATAAATATCGTTCCTTTCCGAATTTATTCCCAATCATGTCTTATATTCCGGATTCTAAAATTGCTAGATTGAAATCTCGTAAACCTTTATGGATCAACGATTTTCTTTACACTAATAAAAGTGACAAAGAATTTTGGCGTTCGGAATGGAATTCGTGTAATGTTTTTAACAAAGGTTTGATCAGCGATCCTTCAGAAAAAGTTCATGGTTTCAATCTTCCTAGGAAAATTTGGTGCATTTTGAATCGACTTAGAACCGGTCATGGTCGCTGTAATAGTTTCCTCTTCAAATGGAATTCGGTCGAAAGTCCAAGGGGCGAGTGCGGAGAAGAAGAGGAAACAATAGAACATTTAGTTGATAGTTGTCCAATATATAAATTTGACGATGGTTTCGAGGCAATTCATTCGGTGTCTGATTCTTTTTTGAGATGGATTGCGAACTTCAAATTAATTTAATGAGTACTAAATCATTTACTAGTTCATATTAGTTTTTTCGTCTCCTTTTTTGTTTTCAGGTATGATTCCAAGATTTCAACCTGCATCGCATAGGAAGGAGGAAATTTTGTCGATGAAAAAGAAGCCCTTCAATAAAAAACAACAATTTCATTACAATTATACGAGGAGACAGAGTTTTTCCTGAGGTTTTTATCTGTGCTCTTGTATCATACGTAAAAATGTATGGTACCCCGTTTACATTTCCTCTGCTAATACTGTTGACACAAATTGTTTGATATAAAAAAAATGTACTGCTCATCTCAAAAGAATATATATATATATATATATACCTCGTACCCTTGAAGTTTCGTGAATTTACACCATTTGTTATGCAAGATTAGAATCCATCACGAATAATACATAACTAAACAAGACTCACCTGTCCCTTATTGATGAATCCGTGCTTGGCGGCAATGGTATTAGCCGCCTCCGTTCCCTGTGGAATGTGAACGGCGAACTCGTTCATGTAAACCCGAGGCTTCTCCGAGACGTTGGCACGCGAAAACGAAGCTCCGAATATGCACGCACACACGACGAGTCCAAAGAAATCCGCCGAAAACATAATAACTCGGCGACTTGGTCGTGTTGGAAAGGTTAGGCAGTGTCGCAGCTAACAGGCAACGGTTTTCGGAAGAAACAATAGCAGGCCCTCTTGACGTTCGATGTTGCGAAAGATTCTTCTATCTGCAAAAGAAAATTAATTCTATTGAAAAAAAATTGTCCACTGTCGGAAAACCTCATCAATTGAGCAATGATTTAGTGAATATTAAGAATGATAAACACACATTTGTTCAATTAAGGATCAAATACAGTAATGCGATTCAATGCTTCAGTTTCACCAGTAACCATGATTCTAGATATACATTTAACATGGTGAGCTGTCCACCTCAAACAATATTTGTACCGGTGACAGACTAGGTCATGACCACTCAGAATATCGAAAAAATGTAGAGTTCTCGAGATACTGGGCATTTTGAAAATTCGTGAAACTACAACTTTCATTTCTAGCATTATTTTCATATCTTGCTATGTGTCTTACGGTCAGCCTAACGGCCGACTGCGTAAACACAATAACTTCCGAAAGATACAACTTAGAAACTCGATATTTGTAGAGAAGGTTTGGACCTTAATTACGAAGGCCGAGTTCGTGAATGGGTAAAATCCACCCAATGATTCTGTAGATATACCCAATCAAAATTTTATTTTTCCAATATTTCCAAAAATACAGATCAGATCGAATTGAAATCCAGTACTTCATCGAAAAATAACAGTTCGAAGTTTCATACAGAATTTAATGAGGATGATATGATAAGAAAACCATAGAAATTTTTTTTTTCAAATTGTTCTAATGACACGATTATCACGAAATTTTGCATTAAGTTGTTGTCTTTCAGCATCTCAAAACTAGCTGTGAAGTTTCATCAGGACTGAATAAGTATTTCTCGAGCTATACCGAAAAAATCAACGATATCGAGAAGAAAGCCTCGAAATTTGACATATTTTTTCACGATATCTCCAAAACTTATGACCGTATCGAACTGAAATTTGGTACACTGCTGTGAAATATGAAGCTCAAAGTGTGAGTGGAATTTTTTTTTTGGTATGATGAATGGTTTCCGGAAAAAAATTTCGAAAAAAATTTTTTTTTTATTTACTGACGATATGATCCTGACGAAACTTGGCTCAAAGTTGCGCGTCGTTACATTCCACCTAACTGCCAAGTTTGAATCCAATCGCTCAAGTAGTTTCTGAAATAAAAAATAAATAACTTCAAAACTTCAAGTGCCTATAACTCCGAAACTATTCGACCGATTTGGCTCATTAACGAACTTAACTGCGGCATTCTGATGCGCAACCTATCCTGAAAGTTTCAAGTTGCTAGCTTGCTTTTGTCGACAGTTATCGTGTCTACGGTCGGACAGAATCGATTTTGACACCGGATTCGTCATCAGTGAGTCCAATCTAGTCAATTGAGACCATTTTCGGCTCAATCATCAGACATTTGGACAAAACGACAGCACGCTGTTCCCCTAGAACATGCGCGCAAAAACACCCTGTATACATGTATGTACCTTCGGTAAACTGCGTAGATGAAACCATTGAAACGGTCAGGCCAAACCGTTCAATCCAATGGTATCTGGGATGAACGCTTCCTTCCGAATCTACATCACGGCGCATTTGATAACACAGTTACCGATAAATGGCTAATGTATGATAATTTTACCGGCGAATCGGGCAGGAGCGAGAGAATGCGCCGTTTATCCGAAACAATTGGCTGCATAATGGCCCACTAATTTGTCGGAAATTCGCGAAAGCCCAATGTTTTTGGGCGGCCTCTGACGGATTGGAATGCAGGAGAGCTTTTTAATTGCGTCGTTACGTATTCTCAGACGTCGCGAGCTGAAAAATCGGCGCGGGAGCCTCGGCCTGTAACGAAATTCTTTTGAAAGATTAAAATTCGTGTAGCTCCTGGTTGAATCGAGATTCGATTCGAAACCTGGTTCCGCTTTCGGTTCCCTCGGGGGCAAGGGGCGTCAGATTGTTCTTTAACGTCGATTCGCCCTAGGCAGACGCGCATTTCCGTCGCGACGAAAATCTGATTATCTCTCGACAGTTTGAGGGGCAGGTGGGTCGACGATAAACTTGTGTCACTTTAGTTTTATCCCATTGGGATAGTTCTAACCGCAGGATATGACAATGAGAAAGCGGGTGAGGGTCCTATGCGTTTGGGGAGATCTGACATGGAGCACATCCGAAAATTAGGATAGTTCTAGATTATTCGGATGGAATAGATTCTCAAGAAAACAATAAGGACTTGTGGTATTTCCTCTGTAGCGAACGCTTCTTTCAGTCGCGCGTGTCATATACTCCATTCACTCTTATAAAGTAGCCCAGTTGGCCATGATTTAGGTCTATCATATTTTTGTAACTAAAACCAAGGCAGGTTGGCGCTCCTGGAATATCGACAATGTCAAAATTATTCGACGCGAGGTTGCCAATTTCTACTCTCTTTGAATAACAAATAACAATTCAGCTAGTAGTTCAGGTAGTCATGTTTGAATTGAACAAACGAATAATTTCAAAAGTTATATATTTAGTGGAATTGTTTCGATAAGAAGTAGTATATTGAAAATAAACTTGGTATATCCTAAGTTGGCAGAACATTGAAATATTATGCACGAAAATAACATGAATTATACAATATCTCATTCAATGCTATTTTTTCTGATATTTTAGGATTTGCTTTTTTCTGGGAATTGAATATTTGAGTTGACTTCAAAGTATGTCCATAAAACATAATTCCATATCTTGCTTTTGACTCGAGTACTGCATGATAGGTAGTTTTCATGGAGAATTTATCCAGATATCTTGTCATTACACCCAAAGATAACAGACTGAAGCTAAGCTGCATCCCAGTTTAGAAATATGTTGATACCAATCCAGTGTATGTATCATTCACCTAGATTCCCAAGAACTTTCTAAATGGAGTTAGTACTTTTGAGGTTAACTGTGACACAGGTTTCGAAGTACTACTACATTTTCATACTGGAATATTTCTAGTTGTGCAACAAGGTATTGAAATTACTTCTGTAGGCTTATTTCTTGAGAATTAAGAAAACTAGGGAAATCGAAGTAACGGACTACTCTATCCATCATTTTCAGTAAAATTCCAAAACACTCGATTCTTGATCGTACAAGAAAAAAGCATTACTGAATCTTCCAACCATGTTTACATACGTGAAATATTTCCAATATTAACAGAGAAAAAAGTTTCTTCAACATTCGCCAGGTCTTTGGAATTATTGAATTCACATAATATTTTCTCAAATTCATTACTTTCCAAATATAGATTGACAGGAAAATGACTATAACCTAACATTTTCAAAATATACACGGTAAAATCTGTCAGGATGTCATGGCAAACCGGGATACTTTATAAAAGTGAATGGAGTATACATAAGCAGTTAGAGCCGAACAGATAATATCTGTGGAGTAACAGACTACGATTGAAAAGCCGCGTACAGACACGGAAGAAGAGCTGCTCGTGAGCAGCTCGCGAAAAAATAGACACAGCGAGGCAGTCTTGAGCGCTTTGAATAAAGAACAAAAGGAAGGAGCATAACGCTTTTCTACTTCGTAGAAAAGTGGGACATAGGCGCACATATTGAACCTCCAAGTATGACTCATGTTAGTTAGTTTCTTCAGACAAAGAAGTCTCGGAACATCGGTGTTCTCTCTTCAAAGTGAAAGGAAAGTCGGCCATATGCAACATCCATCCCGGACCCACTTTGTGAGGCATTATGCTCCTTCCTTATGTTATGTTCCAGTGGTCAGTACAGCAGCGTAGTAAAACAAACGTTGATTATTTCACGAGAATTCTTATGTGTCAACGTGTACTGATATGACGAATGAGAATGATGCTAAATAAAAAAATTATTTAATGGTCATGATTGGGGAATCTAGGTTTTGGAGGAATGTTGTTGGAGATACGGAAAACTGATTAATGATTAAATTATTCCATAGGAATATTGAACATTATAAGCTTATTCGAAATTTGACAACGAAATATATATTCACATTGTGAATCAATCGGAAAAGTCAAGAACAGAATTCGTTCAACCCTTTGATTATTCAAAGTAACTAACGGGCCCCTCGAAGCTCATGCTGAATCGAAAAGTTACACAGTATTATATTATTCAAAACGCTCTTATCCATACTCGCAACTGTTTCAATTTCCATAGTACCCTGACGCTTTTTTCGAAGGCTAAAATGAATTTAACTGTCTACACCATCGAAAAAATTAATTACAACTGCAGTTGCTTTTCCCTGTTTATTTCGTTAACTCCAAGTTTTCACGGCACAAATTTCGAATCATCTAGGGTTAATATCATTGAAGGCTCAAAGCGGGTACTACCTCGATGAATACGCTCATAGCAAAATACCAGAGAAAAATCTGCCGAAAAATTTCGTTACAGTTGCATTCCAAAAAAAAAACGAGAGCACTTTTATATACTTGAGGATATTTTTCATCTGATAAACAACCGACCGCGAAGTAATCATTATTATTTTCACTATGTATAACTCTGCGAGAATCCTACGTTTTTCGCCTGTGATTATAGATTATTGACAGGATGAAAAGTAAAGAATTATGCATTATATCTATTCTTTCCGTGAGAATTATTCGGGAAAATATCCTATACGATTGAATTCACAAAATATAGCACACGGTTCGATCTGCATTTGCATTAAAATGCTTTTTCATTAGCAGTATCCCATACAAAAGATACGCCTATGAATAACATCAAGACGGACAGCGTCACGAAACGCAGCTGTGTGCTCGTAAAATCATTCCAGCGTTACTTGTTGGCCGTCCAAACTGAGCCTGAGGAATCCTTTTACCTCGCCGTAAAAAGCGACTTCAGATGGATCAAGTTTAGCGGCTCAGGCACCGCTCTGCTCCCGCTCAAAACACCGTCTACACTCGCGAGGCAGCCCAATTCACTTGCCTCGCAAGCCGCTCAGCTCTCGTGTCTGTACGCGGGTTAATGAGTAAAAAGTTCAACAGCCTGAAAACTCCAACAGAAATAGGCTGCGCATTAAGTTTTACAGAATCTTCACATGTTTCGATCCTCAAAGGCCATCCTCAGAATACAGGCATGTACCAGAGGACGATAACAAATAAAATGATCACTGAAGGAGCCACCGACAAAAAATCTAGTTTGGATCGAAAAAATATTTTACTTCTTTGTGAGTAGGTTTTTTGTTATCGTGTTCTGATTTTTCGAAAACTGATCCACCAATTTTCAAACAGTTGTTACATGCCTGTATTCTGATGATGGTCTTTGAGGGTCGAAACATGTAAAGGATTTGTGAAATTTAACACGTAGCTCGGTACTGTTGGAGTTTTCAGGCTGTTGAACCTTTTTCTCATTGTAAACGTAAACATATATCATCTTTCTGGGATACACTCATGCTCTACCCTTATTGGATTTAGTATTTCTGCATTTGCCACTTTTTGCATTGACGTTGCCCAAATTGTCGAGCCGAATTGGACGAAACCGATAAACCTACTTACGATATCGCAGTGCAACCTCGCCTGCACTCTGGCTGTACCCAGTACCCCAGGCTCTGAATAAAGTACAACACGAAGGAGCCTCACATCGGAGGCCCGGGATGGAGGTTGCATATGGTCGACTTCCCTTTCACTTTGAAGAGAGAAAAACTTGTTCCGAGACTTCTTCGTTCAAAGAAACTAACATGAGTTATACTTGGAGGTACAATATGGGCGCCTATGTCCCACTTTTATACGAAGTAGAAAAGCGTTATGCTCCTTCCTGTTGTTCCTTATTCGAAGACCGCAGGTTATCTGTCTGTAGGCCGCATCTGTCAACGTTCAGGGAGTGAAAGCGCTCCAAACAGCACATCCCATCAGGATCTTTCTCTGGTCATCAATATGATAATTCGTGTTATATGAAAGAAACCTATACTTTCGAATGTGATCAGATAGCAATGACGATGGCTCAAGATTAAAATATTTCATTGGAAAATGAACATACGGTAACCTAAGGTAAAGTTACCCTAGACGAGTCAAAAAAACCTATATAGAATGGGAATTAAATCCGAAACCATGGTACAGAATGGTATCATCCAATATTTTCGATTTCTCGTAACTTTTGCATCGCCCAGTATAATCTGTTGAGATGGGAAACGTAAGATTCACTTATATAGGCCATTCATTTTTAAATAATTGATAATGACCATGTCCGTATCCGGAAAATTAGGGACTCCTGTCATGCTGAGGTTCAACACTCTGTAGATCCCTATATTGAAATTTCAGACTTCGATTTGAAGAGAGCAGAAAATCTTCAATTGAAATCAGTAGATTTTTTCATCCCGCATTCTATTATAGTTGTTAATTTCAGATACATATTTCAAAATGAATATTTTTCTAAAATTTTTCGTACTAATCCTTCGGCATATCAAGGAATGCAAGTTTCCAATTAGAAGCACATGAAATTTTCCCAATTACTTAACGAATTAGGATATTTCTCAGAATTAAGTGGAATTTCACTAGTGAATCAAATCTTCGCGTTAAATTTGCCATGAGCAATTTCACGTGCCGGATAAGGAATCTTCTGATTCCAATTGAAAACTTTCTACTCTTTTCAAATATTTCAATCATAATTTGAGATTTCTTTATACTTGCAGATTGTAGAATATCAGCTTGACCGAAGTCTAATATGGACCTGGTTTTTTTCAATTATTTAAATATGAATCGATTGACCTATATGAGTAAATCATAGGTTCCACGCAAAAACGAATTAAGCTGAGCGGTTCCAATGTTACGATCTATCGAAATTTTGGTGAATCCAAAAATCATTTTGTATATTGGTTGTGGAATTGATGAGACCTATCAGTTATACAGTTTTTTGGACCCATCTAGAAAAGCTTTTCATCAGATTACCGTATGTTCATTTACCAATGAAACACACTGTAGATGTATAGCAATAGACGACTTCGGCCCAAGTTGCCAACCCACAATTTTCTTTACAAATTTACTTTTACTGGGGAACGGGAATTTCAGGACAAATTCGACTTGATAAGGTTCGCGTTATTTATAAATATCCTAAAAAGATGCCTCGGCTCTTCAAACAAAATAATTCCTTCCAAATATAGGATTTTTTCAGGCTGAAACTTAAATTGGAATTCCTGATTTCATGTTAATAGTGTCAAGTTTATAAATGATATGTTCCGCAAATCAACTTGGTTATTTCGGTTGCCGGTTTTCCGTTCTGTAAATATGGAATATTCGGTTTGTTCCTGAAAAAAAAAGGTTAATTTCGGAATTTGATTGATGAAAAAGCAATATTTCTGTCTAGACATATTTAGTCTATGCACCAGAACGACAATCAATGTTTTATGGTAACATATCCATAGCATAGAACAATCCTTATTCACCTTATGATCCATAGATCAAAAGTTGAAATTAAGTTTGTTCTATGCTATGGATATGTTACCTTAGAACATTGACTGTCGTTCTGGTGACAGAAAGAACGTTTTTTGATCAATCAAATTCCGTAATCAACCTTTTTTTTGAGGAACCAACCGAATATTTCATATTTACGGAATGGAAAACCGGCAACCGAAATAACCAAGTTGATTTGCGGAACATATCTTTTATAAATTTGACATCAACATGAAATCAGAAATCCCAACTTAAATTTCAGCCAATCAGAGATGATCTCGACAAAACCCTACGTTTGGAAGGAATTATCTTGTTCGGGGAGCCGAGGCATCTATTACTGATATTTCTAAATAACGCGAACCTTATCATGTGGAATTTGTTCTGAAATTTCCGTTCCCCAGTGATAGTAAATTTGTGAAGAAAATTGTGGGTTGGCAACTTGGGCCGAAGTCGTCTATTAACGCATTCAGTAAAAACATAAACCGAGGATTATCAACAAAACAGAGTCATTTTTCGCGGAATGTCAAACATGAACGACAGCAGCGCCAATGCTGTTTAATCATTGAATAGTTTCCTGCATTTGACGTTGTGACCAATAAGGTGTCGTTTTAACCGATTTGATTTGCGTCTTGATGTCCACATTTTTAATATCGAAATATTCCAAATCTATGAATTGTGAAGGCATACATGATGATCTGTTACCGGCATAGATTCGGAGAAACATAAAATATGACATTTCGTGGTACATACAAGAGACCTAGGTCCCTATTCTTGAATCGGGCAAAGGAGAAAATAGGCGTGTCGACGCTGTTGTCAAGGAAACGCGGTGCATTTTTGATGGAACGGCAGAGAACGTTCATTCCATCACTTTCAAGAATAGGGTCCCTATTGTGCTCTTCTGAAATTTTCATTCAACGTTTATTCATTTCATTTTCACCTCACCCCAATACTCAACATCTGAGAGTTAAATGAAATAATAATAATAATAATATGTTTATTAAGATGATCAAAGGACAACAACAATGTTATAACGACAGATAATCACAAATAATCCATGAATTCAATAAACACAAAAATGACCACAAAAGTGCCAGGCGCTTGTGCGTGGTGAATATAAATTTCTGAAATATTTACGTGTAATTGATAATTATGTTTTCAAAATCCTAAAGAATCTACAAAACAAAAAAAATGAAACACTTCTGAAATATTTTCGATTCTTATAGATTTATGCACTATTCGAGCCCGATTTCATTAATGACACATTTGAGAAGGAACTGGTTGTACTTGTGAATAGAATATTCAAACACAAATATTTTTTCTGTTCACTTTGCTGGATATGTTGATATGTACCTACTCTATTAATAAAAAAAACGTAATTGGTTTGCGGAATATTCTGAATATTCATGTTATCGGGAATAACCTTACCACTAAGTAGTTGAAAGATTCTATTCCTGATCATAAAAAATGATTTTGATTTAATTTCAAATATTCCTCTCGCAGATATTCGAAGTTAAAACGAAGCAAAAACCAGAGATAATGCTGTTTCCTTGACTATGATTTCGTTATCTCTTTATGAGGAGTGCGGAATATAATGAATGTCAATTTGATATCGAACGAACTGGTTGAAAGCTAACTGATGAGGGTGTAAAATCATCCTCATGATTGCTCGGATATACCAATTGTAATTTTTTTTTCCAATATTCCCAAGAATACGAGTCAGAACGAATTGAAATTCCTGACTCAAAAATTATAGCTTAACGATTCAAGCGTTTTTGAGTTCACCTCAGTACGACCGATTATCAAATTTCAAATCAATAGGATTTGTATTTCTCGAGTCATTGAAGTAACAATATTCGGGTTGCTATATCTGAGAGACCATCAGGCGGATTCTGCCCCTTCATAAAAAATAGCATGCGCATTTGAAAATTCCATTCGGATTCATGAAAAGGGATATAGTTCCTGATTCCAGAACAATCTCTGCATATTGAGATACAATTGCTATGACAAAAATAAATTAATGAGGTACTATTGCAGAGCAATATTGATTTCATATTAGTGAAACCTTATGCTGAGTGGACTAAACAACTAAGTCCAAGTTCGTGACGGTCAATTACAGGAGTGAATTATGTCGAACACGTTAAAACAAGGTGACTCACGAGATTTTTCCATCATCTAATCATCCTAACCTCATATAATGTAGAAATTATTTCTGGGCTATCTTAATCGAAATCTACCACCGTTGGGAAAAATAACACATTTCAGTTAATTATTCTGGAATTTGTAAGCAACTTGCCACAATGATGATAAATAGTTATTCGTCCTAATGGCGAAAAGTCATCAGCAATACAAGGCAGCAGCTGATTTACAGCCATACCATTTAACACTTTCACTTTGTTCGCTATGATTTCCTTGAATTATTAGTATTGTCACGGCAGTGATAATCTTCTTAGAATTGTTGATGGTTTTTTCAAAAGAAAAAGTGAGTCGACTGCAAGCTTGAAGCATTCATTGTCAGCGCGCAGCTATGAATCATTCTAGATAATAATTGATTCCAATGGTATTTCACGCTTATGGGTTGATTGTTAGTGGTCGTTTAATGTGAAGTTGGCGCATCATACATTTCATGAATGATTCTCATCCAAATGCTAAGAATTTCATTCAATCTTTACAAACAAATGTGTATCAGTTCAGTTTCCACAAGAAACAATGTGCCTGATGATTATTCATAAATATTAATTTTCTTTCGTCCTATATCAGGTTACCATACTTTGCAATCTTATTGCCCAGTTTCAATCAGGCGATATAAGAGTTGAGCGAGCTGAATTGAATTCGACGGTCTGAAATTTATTATATGTATATACACATGTGAAGTATACAAAAAATTAATGAAAATTAGTATTGTAGCGAGCACCTATACTCTCAGCTTTGACCATCATGCTAGTAGACACTTTTTCGAAAGCAACACAGATGCCATAAATCATCCACTCTGTCGGCATTTTGTATAAGAGATACTTAAAGAGATACTCTCAGTTAATAGCAAGTATTCAGTGCGACAAACATGAAAACGTAAAAACATTCTTGTGTGTTTAATGCATATAACCCTTGCTAAGCATGACTCAATTCTTGAGCTTGCCTCAGCGGAGAATTTCTAAAGTAGGAGTTCTAGATCGGACTATGCGTACGGGCATAAGTCACGCTCGCACTACTTCATGCCTTGTCTAAGTACTCTACGTTACCCACATGTAATACTTGGCCGCAACGGACAAGGGGGCGCTAGCAGTTATGCCCGTACGCATAGTCGATACTCCGTACTTGAGAACGTCCTAAGTCGACGCGTCCATCACATATTGGTTACTTGACAGCCGAGCCCTACTTCGCCAGTGCTTGGTGGCATGCTTGCTCATGTCTACGAACGACCTACCTTAAGGCGTGCTCAAGCAAGAGATAATCACAAAATAGCGAAGATTATTCGTTTTCTGTGACTTTTCACAACCCAGCGGTGCTGTTTGTATTATAATATTGGTGTTATGTACTATGTACGATACGGCATGTACGATAATATCGTTTAATGCGTTAATTTCAGAGAACCTACCATTTAAAAATTCAAATCATTCAAAGTATTGGAAGATACGAAAGCGTTTAATGAAACTACTCAACTGACTTTCGATAAACAGATTGCTCTCAGGAAATCAAAATGATTTTCTACGAATTCATCATAGTAATTGCAGAACTTAATAGATAATGGCCCTGTTCTCAATAACCATCAGGCTAGAAGGCACTCCCCCTTTTTGGGAAGCGACACATTTGCCATGAATCAAACACTGTGTCAGCATTTCATATAACAGAATTACGGTTCGTTTTATGGGGCGACTTCTTTGACACCTTGAAGAGATACTGTCATATAATAGCAAAATTCAGTGCGACAAACATGAGAACGTGAAAACATTCTAGATTTTACCGATATCCATGAACTTCGCCGAGAGTTGCCGAAGGTTTGTTTAATGGATAGGACCCTTGCTAAGCATGAGTCAATACTTGAGCTTGTCTCAGCGGAGAATTTCTCAGGTAGGAGTTCTAGATCGGACTATGCGTACGGGCGTTATGGCGTTAAGCAGTCTTCTCATTTCCGAGGTTCTGGGAGTCGATTCTCGAGTATATTCGTTGCGAAATGTGTACGAGGGTCGACGAGCGACGTCACATAGATTTTAGCGCATGATCTATTGGATCGATTCTCCAAATTATCGGCGTCGTATACTTAACTGAAATATGAGATTCGAATGAGTGATCTTAGCACTGCAAAATGGATGAGTTGATTGCTCGAATTGGTTGAATGCATTTAAAATATAGTAAAATGTTAAATCTCGACATGAGTATCTACAGCAAAAGATCTGACACAATATATTTAAGAAATCTCACTGAATCCTTCGATAACCTTTCGTACATGAAATAAATATCCGAAAAGTGTCTCCTCTTGGAATTCTGTCCCCTCTAGAATTTCCACTTCGTGTTATAACGCGATTTTAATAAACGAAGCCATATTTAAAAGTTAATTACGCTCAAATTATTCTCAAACACAACTGGATATTTTGAGTATCGATTAAAGCTTATTTTGGAAGGATTTTGCATTATTTTTCTGGTTTTCATGGATTTTCACTCCCAATATCAAAAAAACAATTTTTATTTAATTTTCAGTAGTTCTGTTTCAGATATTTGGAGTGAAAACCCATAAAAACCTAAAAAATAGATATTTTGAATTCGCAATTCACACAACGCTGAGTTGGTCTAGTTCAGAGGCAGAAACGTTTTATTTCCATTCGACTGAATTGGTCGCCTGTTTAAAACCACTCTTTGCTATACGTCTGCATTTGTCACACGATTGTTCGCATACGATAGTGTCGCCAACTCGAGAATAATTGTTCATGAAATGTGCTCGTTATGACTTCACCACCGCAGTCGTTTTCTTGTCGCCTGATTCGAGAATTGCCCTCCTGGCACATTTCTTGGTGATCCGCTCGAAGGGTGTCCGCTCAAATAGGCATGAAACGGCTTAGTTTGGCTAGTTCCCACATACTAAGCATGGACGAAACCTTCAAAAATTGCAGTATAAAGTAGGTCAGGTATTTTCAGAGTATATTCATATATTCATGCAGAATATATCATTGATGAGTGGCAGGTTGAAATACAGTTTCTTGGTCTGAACATTTTCTTCATTAAAGATATTCCAGAACCTTCCAATAATCCGTACAATTTTCTGTGGCATTTCCTTCAACTCAATGCAGTTGTATTTAAACAAATTTTCCATATCGAAGTCTGATGTAGGGCCGGTATTATAAAACTTAACTTTAACTTTAACTGACAGTTTTGACAGTTGTAGTAGGACATAACTGTCAAAATTGGCAGTTAAAGTTAAAGTTATGTTTTATAATACCGGCCCGTAATCAGTCAGATATTTAGATATATAGAAACCACGGCGATTTATGCGTATGCGATGAGCACCAACTGACAGCATTCTCTTTCAAAGTGCGAGTTCATCGAAGTTCACGACAATCTGCAGAAGTTGTACTGAATCCAAACGACCAAAGTCACTTACATTAAATCAGAAAATTTCTTGCTCCTAGATTTTCCTAGCTTTCCTGAGCAATTGCCAAGCTGGATTTTTGCGAACAGAATATTCCCTGCAACCATATTTCTCATTCCCAAATTCAATTCCCAAATAATTCTCACAAAAGTATAATGAAACGAGCTTTAAGGAACATTCAAGAAAACCAAAGACGTCCACATAAGAACTAACATTTCCTGCTAGCATATTCCACCTTCAAAGTTCTCTGAGATGTTTCCAAATTACATACACAAGAATGATATTGCAAAATAAATCCATTTGTTTTTGAATGGATCCTTCATAAAAGATCATGTCAAAACAATCTACAAAAGATTAAGACAATCAAGACAACCAAAGTCTCTTCAATAAGCGCAAAACTTCCTGGACTTGATTCCGGCAGAACCCCTCATATAAGAAGAAATGAGCTTCCAAAAATAATGAATTCATCATTAGTGAAGTCCCGACATGATGCCCCCATTATGCGATCTTCCAAACTTCAGATCCACTAATTCGATTCTCGTCCGACCTCACGAAGATCTGCAGAAGATTCACTCAGCCATGAAAACCAAGGTCATTCGCATAGGCACATAACAGTTCCTGCTACCCAATTTTGCCTTTCAAGTTTTCTTAAATGTTTCCAAACTCGATACTAGCGAAATGATATTGCTAAAATAGGGAATTCGTTGTCAAATGGACAGATTCTTCGCTCGATATCATATCTTCATTTAATTATTTATTTATTCGAGTTCAAAAGACTACATACAGAGACAAACAAACGTGCAAGTAAACTTAAGGCTAACTGAAAGGAAAAACAAATATTGACTATCAATTCTACAATAAAAATTTCACATTAGGTCAATTTTAAATCTTTTTCCCAAAGCTGACACGGACATACCAAAAATGTCAAACCCACAACAAAGCGACCACCATTCTAATAGACGACTTCGGCCCCTTCACAAATTTACTATTACTGGGGAACGGGAATTTCAGGACAAATTCTACATGATAAGGTTCGTGTTATTTATAAATATCTGTAAAAGATGCCTCGGCTCTTCAGACAAGATAATTCCTTCCAAATATAGGGTTTTGTTAACATCATCTCTGATTGGCTGAAATTAAAGTTGGGATTCCTGATTTCATGTTAATAGTGTCAAGTTTATAAAGGATATGTTCCACAAATCAACTTGGTTATTTCGGTTGAGGTTTTCCGTTCTGTAAGTATGAAATATTCGGTTGGTTTCTGAAATAAAAAGTTTATTACGGAATTTGATTGATGAAAAAGCAATCTTTCTTTCACCAGAACAAAGACATATTAAGCCTATGCACCAGAACGACAATCAATGTTTTATGGTAACATATCCATAGCATAGAACAATCTTTATTTGCCTTATGATCCATAGACCATACCTAGTAATTTTTCCATTGTTGATTGTTGTCCCTTCTATGTTCTATGGATCATGAAGTGAATAAAAAAATTTCTATGCTATGGATATGTTACCATAGAACATCGACAGTCGTTTTGGTTACAGAAAGAACGTTTTTTCATTATTCAAATTCCGTAATTAACCTTTTTGTCAGGAACCAACCGAATATTTCATATTTACGAAATGGAAAACCCGCAACCGAAATAACCAAGTTGATTTGCGGAACATATCCTATACAAATTTGACACCATTAACATGAAATCAGGAATCCCAACCTAAATTTCAGCCAAATTAACAAAACCCTATATTTGGAAGGAATTATATTGTCTGAAGAGCCGAGGCATCTTTCACAGATATTTATAAATAACGCAAACCTTATCTTGTCGAATTCGAACTGAAATTCCCGTTCCCCAGTGATAGTAAATTTGTGAATAAAATTGTAGGTTGGCAACTTGGGCCGAAGTCTATTATAGGTGAATTCTGAGATGAATTCGTTCGACGGTAAGGAACATAGAAGACTTCGTGTGATCTTAAACCAAGTCGAGGTATTTCAAGGAATAAACTCTCTAATACAGAGGGCGTCACCAGGTCTCAGTTTATTATTTTGAAAATCACCAGAACATCCGCCAACACGCGTCTATCAGAGAGACTGAGCAGGCTAAAGTGTTTTCCACCCTCTGGTTAATCATGAATCCTTACAGGTATTCGAATTCGGAACGCCAAATTTCTTAAGAATCTGTTCTGTACACTTTCTAATCTATGGATGTATCAATCATGTCGAGGATTGCACACGGACGACGCAAAATTGAGTCTACTCGATACGAAGGAATGGAGAAGTGTGAGCATCTATTTTTCATTTTTGAATCTAATACTATGACGCAAGATGGAGCCCAGCATTTTATTTGATGTATTAATAATTTTATCGATGTGCTTGTCAAAAATCAATTTTGAATCAGAGGTGACTCCCAAATCACAGGTGTAAGAAACTTCTTTCAGTTGTTCATTATTCATGGAATATGTGTGGTTAATCAGATTGAATTTGCGAGTGAATGTGATCTTATTACATTTTTCAAAATTCAAAAAGAGAAAATTATGTGCACAGTATTGACAAAAGCGTTCTATATCGCTCTGAAGCAGGTAAAAATCTTCAACAGATTCTATCTTTCTATAACTTTAGATCATCGGCAAACAAAAGAAAATCAGAATACCAAAAACAAAGGTGTATGTCGTTAAGATAAATAGTAAATAAAATTGGACCTAAATGGGAGCCCTGGGCCCCTCCCGATGAATTTAAGTAAATGTATGATCTAAAGCCATTTACATATCACTCTGCAGAATATCAACACAATCAGGACAACCAAAGTCTTTCCAATAAGAGCCAAATTCCCAAACTGGATTCCGGCAGAACCCTCATACAAGTATAACGAAACGAGCTTCCAGAAATAATGTATTCATCAGTGAATAAAGTGATCGTTAGTTAGTGAAGTCTCGACATTGTGCGATCCCCCAAACTTCGGGTCCTCTGATTCCATTCTCGTCCGACATTACGAAGACTTGAAGTCAGCGAGGATCACAACAATCTGCAAAAGATTAACTCAATCAAGACAACCAAAGTTACTTTAATCAGGAAAGAACATTCCCCGCTCCCCCATCCTGCATTCCGAACTCTCTCGGAGATCCCTCAAACTCGATTCCCGAAGAATTCGAATGTAATATGAGAAAATACGCAAGTGTCGGATTGCCTTTCGCAGGGCGACGCGACTCGACGACGAGGATTCTTCACGGCAGAAATATCATTAGTCACGAAAGAAATCTTTAAAATGCAATTTAGCTGAAGTAATCCTCAGACTGTCGGTCGGGGGTGGTCCCCAGGGAGCATTCGATGCCGCCCGCCATTCTTGTCTTTTCTGCATTTCGCGGATGATTGCGCAGAGTCGGCGGTGAGATTAGCTGTCGTCGAATTAGTCATCCTCCCCAAGGCGGATATGGGGATCCGCGAGAAAGAAGTTTCGGAAGCTCAAAAATGCCAACGATAAGCCGCCACATCATGGGTATGGTAATTTTCCTGAGATCTCGGATTTCACTTTGATATTCAACATGGAAAAATCCTTCGGAATCGATGGAAATGTGAACTGAGAAAGCGTTGAAATCAGATCAAGGTAAACCGAGGATAAAAATTCGAAGAAAAAGGAAAAATGTTGTTGCAGCTTATCCCTTCAAAAAGAAGAATATTCTCTGTGTTACCGAGCCGCCCCACCCTAGAACGTAACGAATGTTGCACCCTGTACATAATTAAACTCTCTCTCTCTCTACACGTCTCTACCTGAGACAACACGCGACAGCGACACTCAAGTCCACAGTCCACTTCAATTTATACAGGGTCCAGTTCTGTGAAATCAAAAGAAATCATTTCGAAGTAAACAACAAAACCATAATCAGTTTTTCAGTCGAACACCCTATTCTGCAACACGAAAAATCAACATCCTTGGTCCTTCGGCAATGATCTAACCACACAAATCAACAAAATAAATGTTGTCCAAGATTCCTACATGCGTTGTTGAATTAATCTATACGGAGCAAACATTGAGAGCGTCCCCACACGAGTTTATCCGATGTGCACCTTGCGTTTTCAGTCTCGTCTCTCGATTTGGCTTCCATGCAATTCAAGCTAACGCCGCACACGGGTCGTTTTGAAACGTACGTTGTGTTTGAACGATTCACGCGTCGGGCGTTCGCAAACGGGTCGATCCGCATAGCCTCGAGGCGACTCCACACCCACTGGTCTTGTCGTTCGAATCGGTTTCCCAAGCAATTCATGCTGGCACCGCACACGGGACGTTGCAAAACGTACGCTTGAGTTTCGTTCGCATGCATCGTTTCACGCGACTTGCATGAAAGCAGAAAGTTCGAGAGGTTCGTTCGTCGTTGGAGTTTCAATATATCGAAAAAAATATGAATGATTTATTATTTTCAACATAATTATGAAGCTCATGAATGAACTGTCATGGAATTAATCATATGTAATTCTAAAAAGTGATTGAATCCTTTTATTGACTTCCTGATTTCATCCTCACGCAGAAAAAACATTTTTCTTTAAAATTTCTGCACACCTGTGAAGAAGATACAAAGACCTTGCCAAAAAAGCACCGCATGACCTACCTTCACTATTCAAAAAATTTAGAGGGTTGATGGGGATGGCACAGGGTGCAACAAAAATCCTTCAAAAATGCATATAAATTTGGTAAAAGTGAAACAAACATTGACCTGTTTCAGGATTTTGTTGCCAAATATTTTTCTTCTGGGAAAATGAATTTGTTCCATAATTTTGACGCGCACTGTATATGGACTTGAATGTGGAGAACCTGAATGCACCGTCGGTTATGTAGGGAGAAGTGGTAGGTCCATTAAAACCAGAACCAAAGAGCATCTTATCAGTCTCAGAAATCCCAACAATAATAAATCCATCTCTGGCTGCCAATTCAGAGACGAGAACCATAAATTTGATATGAGAGTAAATGCAAAACTACTCCCCCATTGTGAATTTAATTTCAAACGGGAGATTCTCGAAGAGATTGAAATATTCAAACATATCAAGTATAATACCTTAAATACCTTAAATTTCATGTTAACTAACACCTTCACTAATAAGATGAGGTTATAAGGATTTCCTGATTTCTT
This sequence comes from Myrrha octodecimguttata, assembly GCA_958510865.1. Classification (NCBI taxonomy): domain Eukaryota; kingdom Metazoa; phylum Arthropoda; class Insecta; order Coleoptera; family Coccinellidae; genus Myrrha; species Myrrha octodecimguttata. Next base: position 13,290,745 of record OY294063.1, on the reverse strand, counting down.
TATTCTCTGTGGACTCGCATGTCAGGTCAAATATCCGTTTGAAAGATTTTTCTGTCTCATATGTCAGGTGCTAGCATTGCAATGGTCAACGTCATCTCTTTTAGGCCGAGCTAAGAGTATCTTGGTTCCATCGCCTAGATCGTGGTGCAATGGAAACAATTGAAAGAAAAAACATCGAAGCCTGCATATACGTTGTTCACCAATTTCAACTCTCGACTGACGAGAGGTTGAATGGTTAATACTGTATTATTTCTTTCGTATAACAAAAAGATAGAGAAGTATGCCATCAACAGAAAACATCCTTAATAGCCTCATTGCAATGCGGAATAGACTAGAAAGATAATCTCATAGAATAATAGTAAGCAACGTGGTAACTGACCAACGATCCCAACAGTCTGCAGGGCGGAAAAGCTGCCACGAAGCCCGACGACAACTCCAAAAACACAATCTCTTCAAAATACTTCAGTTATCTAAAGAGTATGTGTGTATTAACAAAAGAAACCATCGAACACATACTTGGCCAGTGTGAATTATTGGCCATTATCATTTCACGCATATCCACAGAGAATGGTGAAGCACAACACGTAGATCTCATTGGAAGTAGCGTCTAAAAGCTGTCTTACAACTAACCCAGAACTTGGGTAACCATTTTAGTATAATTATTTCCGGAATTAATTCCCGTGAGTGCATAAAATGAAAATTTTCCGAAGGGAAAATGATTAGATTTACACATTATAGTAAATTAGAAGAGAATTATGATATTCCAGTCAAAAGGGACCTCGTATACTACGAACAAATTCAAAAGTAGTTCTTCAATATACCTATATTTTCCACCATCAACAGTACGTATATGGATGGTCACAGTATCCGAATAGCAATTCGTAAAGGTAACAGAGAATAAGCGCGATCATCAGTATGTGCAGAATTCCAAGTACGTTTGATATCCACCTGAGTTCAGTGAAAAATCTAGCTTTTTTCTTCGCCGGTTTTTCTTTTTCCTTGTCGTTTGCGTTGTCTTTATCTTTTTCCTTCTCTTTTTCGTCCCCTTCAGCTCTACCTGTGATCAAGTAATCATCATCATCAGAAGAATCTGCCTGATCGGCCCTACTGCTCAGATCACCTTCAAGATCACTGAGATCGTCAGTTGTCTTTGTGGGACTATAGAAAATTTGAAATTTGGCACAACCTCTTTTGAAGAAATATTTTCCCAGGTTCACTTGCTCACAGTACTTCGAAATCGGATCACCTAAAGTTTCATCATTATGGCAACATTTCCTTAATGTTGCTATACTCGATTTCTCCAAGGGATTCTCTCCTATAGAACAACATTCAGAATTCATATCTATAAATCTCCCTTGCAGAAGTGTTCGTTTTTTCTCTTCTTCGGCATATACGAAAACGTCCCGTATATCGATTTTTGTTGACTGGATGCAAATACAGCCTATGACGAAAATGAACAAGAAGATTATGGTGGCGAAAAACAGCGTTATGGAATCCCTACACAACGCAAAAATGAAAATCTGGAAGAAGATTATATAGGCCACCATCATGACGGCTCCGAAGATCATATTATTCATGAATATGAGGATGACTTGAAGGACGCTCAATACTAAGCCGATTATCAGCAGACCGAAGATGAAGTTCCTGAGACACCACGTTGAGAACATCTTACTTCATGATTTTAGTAGAATATTGACAATCTATTTCACTGAACTGCGCCTGTCAATATTGACAAATTACTTCTGGCAAATCCGCCGTTAATGAATCGAAATTTTCTGTGCTGCAAGGCAGAATATAGAAGTTCAGGGCCGCTTCTCTGCGTCATAATGAAAAGTCATTGAACAAATTATTAAAGATTCTATGCAAAATATTCCTGATGAGTTATTTTCAACTGAGAATAAATGAAAAGTCCTCTTACTAATGATATTATCAGTAATTTCATCGGGAGTATAAAATGTGCCTCCGCCACTTATTGAAGATAATACAAAAATATTTCGAGTATTGTGAAAAAAACAATTTTCCTTTTCATGTTTTTTTCGACACTAGAAATGGCCAATACTTCGATAATTATCGACGCCAAGAAAAATAAGTGCGAATTTCATTTTTGCGCACATGTTCCTGGAAGCTGAGTGCTATCATTATGTCCAAATATTAGTAGTTTCAGGATATTTTCTCGCTTGTCTGATGAAAGTGTTCTTCAAGAAACTGCCCTTGACAAATAGTTCAATCCTGCAATCTTCAAGGGCATTTTCCATGAAAAAGAACTAGAAAAGTACTGACGTGAAGTCAGCAGGTTTTGCGCGCATGTTCAAGGTGATATCCTTTAAACATGCGCGCAAATAAAAATTTTAATATATATCTACGTATATCTACGGAATTATTGGGCGGATTTCACCCACTCACGAATTCACAGCCGACCGTGAACACAATAACTTCCGCAAGAAACAACTTAGAAAATCGATAAATGACAGGTTCAAACAGAATTCAATGAGGATACTATGATCAGAAGATCTCAGAATATGGAGGATTCGAAACAAAAGTTTGAATTTTTTTTTCAGATTGTTCTAATGACACGATCATCACGAAATCTTGCACAAAGTTTTCCATCAGCATTTCTGAACTAGATACCAAGTTTCATTATGATTGAATAAGCATTTTTTGAGTTATTCCGAAAAAACAACGATAACAAGGAAAAACACGAAGTGTTACATATTTCCGAAAATAATATATATATCGAATTGAAATTTGGTGCACTGCTGTAAAATATAAAGCTCCACCTCTGCGCAAAATTTCTTCCAAATATGATGAAAAAAATTTTTTTCCAAAAAATTTTTTTGTCAATTTACTGACAGTATGACTTCAACGGCATTCCGCGAAAAGTTGCTCGTTGTTATACTCCAACTTACTGCCAAGTTTCGATCTGATCGTTCGAATAGTTCCCGAATGATCACGGATATAACCTCGAAATTTCAACGAAACCGTTTGGCCAATTTTGCCCCTTTTCTTCACCGTCGCATTCTGGAATGCAACATACCCTGAAAGTTTCAGGTCGATAGGATTCTCCGTACGAGCGTAATCGTGCATACGGAAGGCATTCATCATCAGTGACTCCAACCTAGTCGTTTGAGACCATTTTTGTCTCGAAATTCGAAAATAACAGACATTTGGACAAAACGATAGCACGCTGTTCCGCAGAACATGCGCGCAAAAACAATTTCTATTTAATTTTTGAATAGTCCTGTTTCAGATATTGCGAGTGAAAAACCAGAAAAAACAGATGCAAAATTGATTTTAACATCAAATTCATCATCAGTGGATCTGACCCGGGCGTTCGAGACCATTTTCCTCTCAAAATTCCAAGACAAATAATTTTCGAATTCTGGTCCGCAAATGGTTTCAAGCGTGGACTCGCTGAGAAAGAATCGGTGATCAAATTCAATTCTGCCTGGAAGGAAAAGACATAGTCTCGAAATTATCAGAGTGGGTTTGGAGCCACAATATATCGGTTGGGTCCGTTGTTGAGGGACAAAATCGGTCAGGGGCGCTATTTTCGAGTCATTCGAATCACTTTCACATGCGAAAGTGAACTCTAAATTCGGCCACATGCGTCAGTTTGGCAACGTGTTGTTTTTCCTTAGAATTTGTATTTGTAGGCAATCCTAATTACATGCACAAGGTGACATGACTTACAAACGAAAATACAGTGGATACTTATTAATTTTTTCGATAGATTTTACAGTTTTAGTTTGAAATTGTTTTGATGGGCACTTCTTTTGATTCAATAATTATTTCTGTCCTCTTGTGAACTAATATTAGTAATAGAGTGAATATTCGAAAGTTGGTGTACGAAAGACGATGTGGATTGAAGCCTTGTTAAACAATGATTGAAGGTAGGATATATATTATATTGTACCCAAATTCTATTTTTGATATTTATGATAAGTTTTGTTTTAGGTATCAAATGGATATATGGTTACTTGAATGTCTTAAATCAATTACTCAGAGCTTCAGGAATTGAATTATGCTGTGAATATACTGCATATAAGGTGACGAATAGCAGCTTCTGCACAAGGTGCAAACGCAGACTTCTAAATGTCTACAATCTTACGAATACCCTGAAGACTCAAAAACTGTTAGTAATTTATAGGTACAAAATATTAGTTACAATATCAGAATAAATGAAGAATATACAATATGGGGTGTTTTATTCACAAATTCATGGTTGAACTGATGTTTTTTCTGAATACTGAACAAAGCAGTTAAAATACCTAATTTGTAGTTTGTACTGTATTCTTGGTGATCGCAACAGAAGTTGTATGTAAGTTGAACTCAAATGGAAATTTTGTAGGTACGCAGTTCATCAGAAATCCACTTCACCTAGATTAATTAGTGTCAGTTTGTGCTCATTTACAGAAGATTGTTATTTTTGTTCGAATTGGGGTTTTCTCAAAAGTGAATAAATTTTTTTCGGTTAAAATACAGCTGATTAATATTATACAGGGAATAATTGGTGGAGAAAATTCACAAAAGCACTGCAACAAACAATAATATTGTTGAACGTGTTCTATATAAATAATTGTTTTATGGTAGATTGAATTGGAAACTTCGGTGGATTTAACTGAAAACTAATGATTTTCCAAATCTTCCAAAATTTCTCCAAAATAGTTTCTAAATGTTTCACTTTCGAATGAGGGCATTATATAAATATACAATGATATTAGCATATTTGTTCTTGAATTTAGCTTCCATAAGAGGAAGCTAAGAAAATCCCATATATAACGTAGAAAATGTGAAAAATTAAAACGGTAGTTAATCATAAATCAATAAAGGTTTGTTCTGGATCAACTATTCCACCCGGAAAGAAAGTTTTTTTGAATGAAATTTGAAAATAGCTTTGCTCTATGGATTAATACACGGTTTTTGAAATGGGGGAAAAAATTTGCTGTGCACATAATTTTCACATATAAGTTTCAGCCGAAAACGAAGCTATGCGAAAGTTCATTTACTGGTGCGCAAGTGCATATGAGTCATTTTTGTACCGTGCAAAGTGATCATCACACCTAAGAAATAAGGCCTTTTATCATTTCCCCCTTTTTTTGTGGTCATTCAGCTTTTTATATTCAAAAGTTATTTTAGAGTTCAGAATAATCATTGAAACATTCAAAATTATAATAAAAAGGGAGTTTTCGTGAATAAATCTTGCCCAAGTACACCGCGAACACCACGTTGCCAAACTATCGCATCGCCGCGAGAGCTCGTAGACGAAATGAATTCGGATGAGCTTTAAAATAGCGCCCCTGATGGTTGCTTTTTCAATCTGCAATATTATATCGATGGTATGAAAACTTGGTGATTGCTTTTGAAATGCGAAGGCACGAATATTTACAGACTCGCTTGAGAGAAGACAAAAATCAAAAATACTATTCACGGAAATTTCGAGAAAATGAGGTGTTGCTTCTTTTGATCACGCTCGTCTGAAAGAAAACCCTCTTGTTATATGTTGAGAAAAATATTTTATTTCAGACAAATTATCGTTTTTTTCGGCACGCAGATGGGAGAACTTCTACCCCACAGAGATCCAATACCATCAGTAGCTTAAGCCTGGCCGTCCACTGGAAGCGATTTGGGGTTTTTATGAGCTACGCGGTTTACGAGCGCCGAGGAGCTTTTACGACAGAAGCGGTCTCAGGCTTCGGGGTCGTCCACTGGCAGATAGTTCGCGAGGTTTCGGTTCGTTCTTGTTCTTGCGTAGCAGAGGATTTTTACTTCAGATTTCCGTGTTTATTGAAGAAATTGTGATACGGAATGGATTTAGAATTAATAATTCATTTCAAGGATAAATCTCACTTGATCAGGCGTATGTTAGCTACGGAATGGGGAAAGTTTTTGAGCTAAGGTAGATTCAAATTTAGAAAAAATGAAATTATCGGAAAAAATATCACCATCTTGATAATGAATGATTATTATTGTATACTCATTTATAATACTGGAATGGAAGTTGAAGTGTGAATGTTGATGACCTGGGTACTTCGAAAACAAACGATGTGGAACGTCGAAATTATGGCTGATTTGAATTTTATCTGTGAAAGTCAGCTTCAGAAGGTAAATATGTTATTAATGTATCTAGAACGTGACTTCAAAACTTTAAAAACTGCAAACATCGAAAGAAATGATGGTGACACAGATATTCAGAAATTCTTAAAATTTTGCAGAAGTGCATGCGTATTTTAGAAAACAGGTCACTAGTAAAAATCCGTAGCGTTTTATAAAGAAAAAACTATGTTTATTTTGTGATCAAAAGATGGTTCTGCATATGAAACGTAATTGAATCATTACAGTACGTATGGGCCAGAAACACTTGAGCATATAGAAAAATGTTCGGAATAAAATTGGTCGGAGACTAAAAAACAAATTGATAATAGATATTGAGATAATAAGAGCTATAAAACCCGAGATAATGGCGAAACACGCTGGATTAATTATATTTGGAATGCTATACAGCCTATTATTGCCAAAGAGTCCAACTTCAGATAGGCTACTATACACCTACAGAACTTCTGGATGTGTGTTTAATGTAAGAAAAAAGACAACATTCATTAACCTTTCAATCTGATCCATCTAAAATTCACCAACAATAAACAACGAGCTTCAACAAATATTCCGTTCACAAACCATACATTCCACTTTCCGACGGATAGCTCCTCTTTTCGAGCGTATAGACGCGGCAGATCCAAAGTGATCGGGATACGATTGCGCCGCTCGAATTCTCTCGAAGTCGCCCGTACGAACTCGCTGCCAGTCGACGAGGGTACCTAGAATTCCATTCATTTGGATCTGTCGCGCAAATTCATCCGTTTACGCTCCTATCGCGCCTCTCGAAATCGCTTGCAGTGGACGACCAGCCTAATGCGGAATGCAAATTTCCTCTCACTTCCGGAACATTCAATATGGCTTCATCATTGTTTGGCCTCACAGCATGATCCTGGGTAACAGCGGGTTGAAACGAAACCGGCAAGTCCATGGAGCGGAGTGTGCTCTAAGCGTTTCTGGTTTCACCCAAACATTGATTCGGCCACTATTGTACGATAAAAGTTTAGGGGAAACTACAACCCGAACAATGTAGATGAAAATGCGAGTGTTAAACTCACCAGAACGTGGTGCGGAAGTCTAACAGAACTATACGGACAACGGAGCGTTAAACTAACCTCAAAAGATATTTTCGGGGGAATGGGGGTTCTTGCGTGAAACATAGTGGTTAAGTTTTAATGGGCACAATTTCGTATGTAGGCTGATGTTCGCATACAACTCAAGTAGAATGATTCCAGGTTAGAATGAGACGAAAAATTGTCGTTCACTTGAAATGAGCTGTCATCAGACAATAAGATAAATTCAACCAGATAATTGGAGTAAGTCTATTCTAGACCGAATGGATAAATCTACCGGGGTCATGTGAGAAAAAGACGGCAGTTTTTTGATATCATTGATTTTGTCTTTTTGGTGTAGGTTGCTGATTTGTTCTCATATCGCACTCACCAGCTGTGAAGTGAATGTGAGTCTGGTTCTACCATGTTTAAATCGACCTAAACGCCATTTACCTTTTCAGGAAATGCTGTTCTCTTAACACAAGTCAAGTGATAATTCAGTCCTGAAGTTCGCAAAGTTTGAGGGTTATATTTTTTGTCACCTTGACTTCAATGAAGTTGAGTTCAATTATAGACGTTGATGAACAGCCATTGGCAAATGGAGAAAAGCGCTACTCCCTCTAGTGGCTATCAGAGTAACCCGAGGTACAGGGATTATCATTGACAAGTTAAGATAAATGTCAAGAGAATGAAAAAGTTTATGCATTTTTCTTGGCGTTTGCGTGATTTTTCAAGTGTTTCTACTGAAAAAAAGAAAACTCAAATGTCCCTTCCTATAGATTTCAACATCCCGGTGAAAAATTTCGAGTTTGGGTGAAAGAACTTCCTTTTACAAGTCGGGCCCCGAAGTGTTGAAGAATCGATAATCTGCATTTTGGGTATATCTACGGAATCTTTGGGCGAATTTTACCCATTCACGAATTCGACCTTCGTAATTGAGCCGCAACCCTACTCTACAAATTTCGAGTTTCTAAGTCGTTTCTTCCGGAAGTTATTGTGTTTACGGTCAATCTAACGGCCGACTGCGTAAACACAATAACTTCCGAAAAAAAAAACTTAGAAACTCGATATTTGTAGAGAAGGTTTGGACCTTAATTACAAAGGCCGAATTCGTGAATGGGTAAAATCCACCCAATGATTCCGTAGATATACCCAATCAAAATTTTATTTTTCCAGTATTTCCAAAAACACAGATCAGATCGAGTTGAAATCCAGTACTTCATCGAAAAATAACAATTCGAAGTTTCATACAGAATTTAATGAGGATGATATGATAAGAAAATCATAGAAATTTTTTGTTTCAAATTGTTCTAATGACACGATTATCACGAAATTTCGCATAAAGTTGTCTTTCAGCATCTCAAAACTAGCTGTGAAGTTTTATCAGGACTGAATCAGTATTTCTCGAGTTATACCGAAAAAATCAACGATATCGAGAAGAAAACCTCGAAATTTGACATATTTTTTCCCGATATCTCCAAAACTTATGATCGTATCGAACTGAAATTTGGTACACTGCTGTGAAATATGAAGCTCAAAGTGTGAGTGGAATTTTTTTCTGGATATGATGAATGGTTGCCGAAAAATTTTTTTTTTTTAATTTACTGACAATATGATCCGGACGAAATTTGGCTCAAACTTGCGCGTCGTTATACTCCACCTATTTGCCAAGTTTGAATCCAATCGCTCAAGTAGTTTCTGAAATAAAAAATAAATAACTTCAAAACTTCAGTGCCTATAACTCCGAAACTATTCGACCGATTCGGCCGATTAACGAACTCAACCCGGCATTCTGATGCGCAACCTTTCCTGAAAGTTTCAAGTTGCTAGCTTGCTTCTATCGACAGTTACCGTGTCTACGACCGGACGGACGGCCGGCCGGACAGAAACGATTTTGACACCGGATTCATCATCAGTGACTCCAACCTAGTCGTTTGAGACCATTTTTGGCTCAAAATTCGAAAATAACAGACATTTGGACAAAACGATAGCACGCTGTTCCCCTAGAACATGCGCGCAAAAATGGTAAACCAACAAACAAGATTTATGAAAGTCTGTTACCTACAATTTATCATGATATTATCATTTTTTTAGAGGTAAGCGTGAACTCATGAAAATCTCATCTCATGAAATATTAGGTCACATTCATGAAGGCAATTGTTTTCCGGACCCCTAAACCAAGCAGAGAAAATTACTTAGGAGGAATGCTATGCCTTTCAGAAATCTGCCTGTTGAACTGATCATTAAGAAACAGTGTAAATGATTTAGGGATAGAACTGACCGCTTGAAACGATAGAGTCTCAACAATGAAATATATGGTGATAACACTGATAACATAAGAATTCTTCGCTCAAAGTGCTAAGCTATACAAGGCTTATTTATTACAGCTTTTTCAAGAACAATCATATGAGTGTTGGGAGAATTTATTAGTCAATCCATAATCAATAAAGCTTACGGTACAAGTAGCATTAGTTTCAATCAATTTTATTCACAATATATTGTGTAAATTCAGTCCCCTATATAAATAGTAAAGTTCTGAGTATTTGTCTATAATTCCAAAGAGTATGTTTCACAATACTACCTGTTTTCAACTTTTTGAGCAGTAGATCTGAGGGGGTAGGTAAAAAGGTTGAAAGTTTATGAGTTTTGCAAATAACATGCAACATAATATCACATGCATCTACCTGAACACCCCTTGCTTCTGTGCCTTCAAGATATTCCAAATAATTTGAAATTAATGCTGCCATTTAGAGTTGAAATGAGTTGATACTACCCTACACCCTACCTTAATCAGATGAACAACTTTTTTCACAACTTTGTAACCCCTCCCACGTAGTTTCACCACACTGAAATTGTCAGATTATTGAAATGTTCACTTTTCAGCATATAATTAACTCGCCCCAACTTAATCTGACGCGCTCGAGAAAATATGATGAACAACTTTTGTTCACAACTTCTAAACCCACCTACCCAACTTCGTCACACTGAAATTCTCAGATTATTGGGGTGTACGCTTTTCAGCATCCTATTAACTCACCCTAACTTAATCTGACGCGTTCGAGTTAATCCAGAAATTTCCTTTTTGGACTCCCTAACTATTTATCGATATCGAACAAGATCGAATGGTAGAGAGTGCGAAATAATCCAAGGAAAACGAGAGAATAATTCTCGTCCAGTAAATAATCAATAATGGGACAAGAGAAGCCAAAACGGAGGGTAGGGGCCAAATCGAGTGAATAAAGAAACAGATGAAAAATTTTCTACGTTCAATAATTTTCCTTTAATTCAGAACTTTCTCAATTACCAGGATCATTTCATCTTTTAAATACCAAGGCTACGGAAACTCTACAGGAACTGAGCTATTTTCTGCGCGACTAATCGATTGTTAAGCTTGAAATAATTAAATTGGTTCGATTGAATTCAGTACCAGTTCCGAGTTCAATATCAAATTTTTCATTAATTACATGATTTCCATCAATTCAAGGCATAATTCAACAATTATAAATTGTACAAATTCGACATTGAAGATAAGACAAAAGGCTTTCTTTTATTCATACAGGGCGAGTCTTTGACCTTGCAGAATATTTTAACAGAAGATTCCTGAAGCCAAAAGAAACACTTTTTTTCTCTACAATTTTTTCCGATTCGGCTTAGTTCGTAAGATAAAGACTGTTGAAAATCCATAAAAAAATTTAATTTTCGATTATATCTCGCGAACGATCTCATCGAATGAGATGATTTTTGGAATATAGTTTTTTATTGATACGATGGGTGTTCCTGGATTACAAAATTTCATCCACATCCTCCAGTTTCTTTAATATGACCATAACATTTCATAAAAATACCAGAAATTCAAAGAATCCAACTTTTAAAAATAATTTGAATGCTATTCAACGAATTTTTGACCATTTTGGAAAGTAAAAGTATTCTTTATTTTTTTTCGTATGATGCGCCGTTTTCGAGTAATCTGAAATTCAAAAATGAAAAATATCTGTAAAATTCCGAGAATTGGGTACTTTGACTGAATGCTCTTTTTTCGCGTTGCCACGTCCAAAAGTTGAGAATGTAATAGGCTTCCATCGAAAAAATATATATGTGTTATACAGTGCTGATTCGGTCCTGAATCCATTCATGAAGCTTCCTTTTCAATTTCGAGCTAATTTGTGTAGTATAATAGATTAACTTCTCACTTTTCCATGAAAATGGGGATTCTTACTGGTTTGAATGCAATCTTTCTGCTGACCCAAGTTTCTTGAAATTATGTACAGAACTTTGATAGTATTTATTTTGAGGTATTCTTCAAATGCGCAATGCGCTTTCATGACATAACAACCCATGGTGGAAGAAAACCATAGAACAAGTATATTTACTTTATGGAAGAAAAAAAACCATGACAATCATGACATAACCTTAAAACCACGGAGCCACAGATTTATAGTTCAGTTCAGAATCATAGACTATACAAGTGTATACATAGAATTAGCATATTGTGTGTTGTTTGATTTCGAAGAGTTCTTTCTTTCTGTTCGTCAATTTGGCAACGTTTGTACGTTCATAGATGGATTAGGTACATCTGTTTTATTTATTTATGAAAATGAAAGTTTGAATGGGTTATGTCTGAATCTGATAATTCTTGGAGAAAATGAAATAAACAAAGAAAATTAATAATAACAAATTGAAGATTAATCTCAAAGCTAATATGAGGTATAGCTAGATGAATTCCTCATTATCGAAAATGAAATCAAAAGAAGAATATTCAACTTTTATCGCCCACGAAATTTGGAATACCTAACTTGTTTATTGTACTATAAATACAACTTTTTTCACCAACTGGAATGTAAAAAGTAAGTTGACGCTTGTTTTCATAACAGAGTTGCTTTTTTCGAAGATTTGAATGGTATATCTTAGGCTTGGAAAAACTTCAGTGTTCAGGTTTCCAGGGGCGGCTAGCCTATTATGAAAATTTATAATGCCTATATCTTTTTATCTAGGCCGAATCGAAAAAAATGGTAAAGGACAAATGTGTTTCTTTCAGCTTCAAGAATCTTCTATTAAAATATTCTGCAAGGTCAAAGACTCACCCTGTATATGCATCAAATCCCTATTTTGGTACGAACAATAGATTTCTGACGACTCAAAAATATGTCAGGATTTTGGAAATGCACCGCTTATTTAAATATAGAGAAGTTATGACTTTATGCAAAGAATAGTAAAAGAGTTGAGCAAACCACAAACGTGAAGCCAGAGTTTTTCAACCTCCTCTTTATGAAAGTTTCAATAAACTCTTTCGATAAACAATAAATTGCGGCCATTATAGAATAGTAGCAATCGTAATTCATTGGAAATACATCAGCAAATCGCATAATTCGATATTCATTCACTGCGATAGATCATAAAATTAATGACCTCATTATTGATCCATTAAAAGATCATGATACACTCTTTTTACTAATGTATGAACGAATTATTTTCAATTCGGAACGTGGCATTATAAAGAATAATATTCGATTGATTCCTGTAATCCACTGATAACAACGATGCACTAGGGCATAAATGCACTTTATTGCACAATACAGCTTTCTTCCTTTTAATTTGGAGAGCTCAATGTTAGAGAGTGAAATTTTAAATTTTCACTCCGGAGTTAATAGGTCTCTTGCATGTAACACGAATTATCATATTTGCATGTTTTTCTCATTCTATATTGATACAAAATTATAATGTATGCTGTCTCATACTCCAACAATTCGCGAATTTCGAATAATTCGATATTAAAAATCGTCAAATCGGGACGCAAAACTAAAGTGGGTGAAACAAGGTCGATCGCCTCCTACTTCACTCGTTATTCCACGATGCCCCGGTCGATACAGCCCGACGCTGTCTATTGGCTTGCTAGAGAGAAAAGTATACGAGAAGAGGGAGAGAGTGGATATATCCCCATACGTCACGGAAGCCGTGAAGCTTCGTCCGTTTGAACAACCGACATGCGGATCCAAATTGAAAAAAGCATTTTCTCGTTAAAAATTTAAATTTTTGATGGCGGTTAAAGTTTTTCAGTGGTCTTACGGATGGAATATTTGATTCTAATGATAAAAAAAAATCATGCAAGAGACCTATTACTCGCTTCAAGGACTATCGACTATCCTTTTCTTGAAATGATTCGAGATTTTCAGAAGAAGTTCCATAAGATTTTTATTGAGTCATATTTGTGTCTTGGTGTACAACAGCCATGTAATAAAGTATTTGTATTCAGTTCGAAAGTGGTAAGCTGTTATCATCCCGAATGGTACACCAAACACATCGTTCCATATCCAATTATTTGATTTTAGAAAGCATCGATGTAAACCTCCTAGGTGGCATCGCCCTAAACCTCCACCGCTACTTTCCATTCACTTCATTGTATTTGATTAACATCGATCGTTACCTCGACTTCCACCTCGACCGCGACCTACTTGTTCTGTTGGTACTCTTAGGGGCGATGGACTGGTACAGTAACATTTTTTCACAATATACTATATATGAATCTCATTCGGCTTTCTTTTTTTTGTTTTTGAGAGCTTTCAGATTTTTTCTGTTTGACTCTCATCGATATCAATTATAATAAGGAATGGCTGATGGAGAACTGAAAACTCCAGTTTAATAATATGAAAGAATAATAATTATAATAAAAATAATCAAAAACGAACAGCCCTAACAGTTGTCCAGTCCAAGTTCTTTTCAGTTGCAATTTGTATTTTATTTTCTATAATTTTCTATAGTCATGCAGACTGCCTGCGTTTGGGGATATTGAAGATATGGTTGCAGAAATGAAAGACATATTTTTTCAATTTTTTGAAATTTTTTATGCTGATATCTACGCTCTACAGCGTGCCCTCCGAAACAGATGACGATCCTGGGTGTTAATTGTTGATCTTACAAAATATTTGGATATATAGGAAAAACATAATTGGTATACAATATACCTAAGCAATAGAATACATAATATCGAAATCTTCGATATTATAATACACATATTTTATCCTTTTAGCTACCTACTCGAGAGAATACATCTATAATTGATTAAATTAGTTTCACCTCTTAAAAGAAAAGTACTTCTAACTTCACATCATCAACTGATATAAATAAATATATACATGTATTTTCTGGCCTCAACACCATGTCCGATAATTATAACAACCTCCGAACATCATCTCGTACATTATACAGATAATTATGGCCAGAATCAGGATGTGCAATACTCCTAACATGTTTGAAACCCACCTCAGTTCGTTCCTCCATCGATATTTTTTGGGAGTCTCGCCATCTTTGGGCCCGTGTCGCGCCAAATCTTCGAAATCTGACACAGTTTCAGCTAAATCTGAATCGGTGACTGTGGAAACTTGCGGGGTGCTCAGCGTCTGCATTGTTGGTTGCGGAGGCAAACTTGGAGGTGACTCGTATGTTTGCTCAGCCTCCATCTGATCCGAGGGAGGCACTGGCATCGACATTTGTAGGGGAATAAGAGGATACTCAGGAAAGCGATCTTCTGCCGTTTCCCAGGAACTATCTGGTTCCTGTGGTGGCCACTGACCACTGTCCTCCGGGAGCAATAACTGATACAATAAAATTTTTCTCCCTAACTTTCCTGATGGAGCTGGAGTACTAGTAATAACACTACCACTGCCTCCTCCACCATCCTTATCTTTTTCTCTCGACAGGATGAGCATATTTCTGATGTCTACAGAGTAAGCCTGAATCAATGTGCAGCCAAAGACGAATATAAAAAGTAGGAAGGCTGCGGCTGTGTACATGCTGACTGAATCTCTACATAGCGCAATTAAAATTGCGAGAAAAAACAGAATATAAAGCACGAACATAACAACTCCAAATATGTTATTGTTGATGAAAATCAGTACCAATTGTCCTATGGAAACGAGAAGACAGAGTGCAACCAACGCAAGCAATGTTTTCTTCAGACATCCCAAATCGAAAATCATTTTCTACTAGGAATTTCATCGTTCTTTATATGATTTCTAGCATATTACATGCGCACAATTCACTCGGCAGGAGATTTTTTGACAAACGTCAATTTCAAACTTCAGCAGATGTTCATTAGGTCAAAAATGCATAGAAAACCTGTGACAGTTGCTTACTGTGAATGATTTCTTCTTCTTCAAGGAAATCATACCCAAAAGCATCATGTAAGCAAAACATGGTGTGCTCATCTGCTTTTCTGTGATCGTATTTACCAATGATGACGTCACTTTTTTCATTCAAGTTCAAGGAAATATATATTCTGTGCTTTGAATTTGAATGAAAAAAGTGACGTCATCATTGGCAAATACGATCGCAGAAAAGCGGAGGAGCACACCATGTTTTACTTAGATCATGCCCAAAAGCATGATATTTTATTCACATCATGCCCAAAAGTAACATGTTCTATGGAGAAGACCTTAGTTGTCATTAAGTCTAATTTTCGTTCCATGTTGCTAGATTGAAATCTCGTAAACCTTTATGGATCAACGATTTTCTTTACACCAATAAAAGTGACAAAGAAATTTGGCGTTCGGAATGGAATTCGTGTAATGTTTTTAACAAAGGTTTGATCAGCGATCCTTCAGAAAAAGTTCATGGTTTCAATCTTCCTAGGAAAATTTGGTGCATTTTGAATCGACTTAGAACCGGTCATGGTCGCTGTAATAGTTTCCTCTTCAAATGGAATTCGGTCGAAAGTCCAAGGTGCGAGTGCGGAGAAGAAGAGGAAACAATAGAACATTTAGTAAATACTTGTCCAATATATAAATTTGACGATGGTTTCGAGGCAATTCATTCGGTGTCTGATTCTTTTTTGAGATGGATTGCGAACTTCAAATTAATTTAATGAGTACTAAATCATTTACTAGTTCATATTAGTTCTTTCGTCTCCTTTTTTGTTTTCAGGTATGTTTCCAAGATTTCAACCTGCATCGCATAGGAAGGAGGAAATTTTGTCAATGAAAAAGAAGCCCTTCAATAAAAAACAACAATTTCATTACACTAATACGGGGAGACAGAGTTTTTCCTGAGGTTTTTATCTGTGCTCTTGTATCATACGTAAAAATGTATGGTACCCCGTTGACATTTCCTCAGCTAATACTGTTATGACACAAATTGTTTGATATAAAAAAAAATGTAAATGCTCATCTCAAAAGAATATATATATATATATATAGTTGACTTCTTATTATTGACTTATAAACATGAATTGCACCTGTGAACGGCAGTTAGTAATGATCAAAAAACATCGAAACAGTATTGTATTGCTTCCTCCCAAATCCCAAAATATTTTATTCATTTATTTACTTTTGGACACCGACAGGACGAGCCCAAAATAGTGTCTACAATTGAATGTATACAAAAGTATCGAAAATAACACATGAATGTCATCCCAGAGTGAAATACACATTAGTGATTGAAAAATAAAAGCAATACCAAATAAGATGTTATGAATCAAAGTTCAACCAAGCGATCCCAACCAACCAAAATGAAAATGCAACAGAAAAAATAATCAGAACGGACCGAATAATCGAAGCAAAGTAGGGGAGATAAATCGATGTTAGTGACCTGAGTTGAGTTGAATTCACGAATGGGTAAAATCCACCTAATGATTCCGCAGATATATCAATTCTCAAGTTTTCCGACATTTCCAGAAATACAGATGAGATCGAATAGACGATTTCGGCCCAAGTTGCCAACCCACAATTTGCTTTACAAATTTACTATCACTGGGGAACGGGAATTTCAGGACAAATCCGACATGATAAGGTTCGCGTTATTCATAAATATCCGTAAAAGATGCCTCGGCTCCTCAACAAGATAATTCCTTCCAAATATAGGTTTTTGTTGGGCTGACATTCAAGTTGGGATTACTGATTTCTTGTTAATAGAGTCAAGTTTATGAATGATATGTTCCGCAAATCAACTTGGTTATTTCGCTTGCCGGTTTTCCATTCTGGATATATGAAATATTCGGTTGGTTCCTGAAAAAAAGGTTAATCATGGAATTTGATTGATGAAAAACCAATCTTTCTGTCACCAGAACATAGACATATTAAGTCTATGCATCAGAACGACAATCAATGTTTTATGGTTACATATCCATAGCATGATCTATAGACCATACTTAGTAATTTTTCCGTTGTTGATTGTTGTCTCTTCTATGTTCTATGGATCATTAAGTAAATAAAGATTGTTCTATGCTATGGATATATTACCACAGAACATTGATTGTCGTGCTGGTGACAAAGAACGTTTTTCATCAATCAAATTCCGTAATTAACCTTTTTTTTAAGAACCAACCGAATATTTCATATTTACGGAATGGGAAACCGGCAACCGAAATAACCAAGTTGATTTGCGGAACATATCCTATATAAATTTGACACTATTAACATGAAATCAGGAATCCCAACTCAAATTTCAGCCAATCAGAGATGATCTTAACAAAAACCTATATTAGGAAGGAATTATCTTGTTTGAGGAGCCGAGGCATCTTTTACGGATGTTTATAAATAACGCGAACCTTATCATGTCGAATTTTTCCTGAAATTCCCGTTCCCCAGAGAGACTATCCCGATTGGCCATGACATTCTGACATTTCACCGTGTATATTCTGAAAATGTTAGGTTATAGTAATTTTCCTTTCAGATAACTACGTTCTCCTATCTACATATAAGTCGTAGTAATTACGTTCTTATCAAAATGTTTATTTACACAAATCTGAGATTTTCAACCTACGATTTATACTACAAAAATTTAAGCAGGAAAGTAATTTTGGCTGCGAAAACATGTTTTTGTTCACATAAAATTTTGCGTTCATTTACCCTTTTGCATTTGTAACCCATTGATTTTACAATTTTAAAAAGTGATGT
The DNA here is from genome assembly GCA_958510865.1 of Myrrha octodecimguttata. Lineage (NCBI taxonomy): Eukaryota > Metazoa > Arthropoda > Insecta > Coleoptera > Coccinellidae > Myrrha > Myrrha octodecimguttata. The sequence continues at coordinate 13,272,717 of OY294063.1, read as the reverse complement.
CCGTCCTCCGTTATATTCCAAATGTTCCTTTGCAGGAGTGAGTAGTGTAACAATCGAAAAGTGTTCATTTTTCAAAGTATAATGCCAAATTTGTCGTTGTATATCTTTTTTCAGAATAAAGTCTTCAGTCAGTGACTTTTTTGGGTGCACCAATGGAAAGAAATTCTTTGTCGTCTCTTTCACTTAAAATCTTTCTTATTGTGATGATGTGCAGCTAATAAATGAATATCTATTCATTTAAAATATAATTCCTTGGTTTTCACCCACATAGGTTGAAAATGTTGGATAGCTTGTGATAAATTATTGATTCCAAATTATCAGGGTTACTATCAGAAAAAGCAGATTTCAATTCTAAATAGCCCTTCCTGATACGTTGTATCTGCTTCTTCAAAACTACCTTCGGCATTTTCAGTTTCCATGCGTGATGACTATGTTGAGATTGAGAGTAGAAATTGGCATTGGCATTTGGCAACGTCTCTAAGAATTTTTTTGACATGGCCGATATTTCACGAGTGCCAGTCTGCGTCAGTTTTAAGTAAAAAAAACTTGATAGACCTAAATCATGGCCTACCGTTATAGTTTATAAAAATGAATGGAGCATACGTCCCTTCTCTCATATTAACCTGCGACAAGAGAGCCCTCACCAGTACGACAGACTCAACCTCGCGACGCTGCGCTGTTAATGAAACGGATTCATATCATACACAGATATGAGTTATCGACGTCCAAGTGGGCGAAATCGGAAATCCCGAAAATTCCTCGAGGTCATCACGCCATCCTCGGTGTATGAAATTTTAGGGATTCGAAACAGCCATTCCAACCATTCCCCGCAAACACATTCCTTTCAATGTCACGAAAAATGGCATCGACAACTCTGATCTCTCCCCGACTAGCCATATTCTCCCGCTTATTGTCTCATTCCGCGTCGATATAAAACGGGATACCACAAATTCCCCTGCACTCGGTCTATCAGACCGTTACTTCTCGAGAAGAAAAATGAACATTAAACTGACGAGAACAATAAGTTGATTCGGGGAAAACCCATCCGGCGAATGGCGCGAACTTTTCTCGGAGCACTCACGGAAAATGGGAGCTTAAAGCTTAAGGTTTTATCTGGCCAGTGGCGTTACGATGCGAGTTAGGCGGCATTTGGATCGAGTTTTCAAAGTTCAAGGACGCCCGGACAGACATCGTCAATGAATGAGAAAATGCAACAAGACACTTTAGTGTGGCTTCTGGTGGGTTGTAACGTTGAAAAACCTAGAAAAGCACTGCCTTGAAGGCAGCAGCTTTTGCACGCATGTTCAATGAAGATGACCTCTTTAGTGTGGGGTCGTGTGTCCTGTGGAATCAAACACGCAATAAAGAAAAGGGATTAGCCTCTTTATTCTACTCGAGAGTTACACAAAAGTGAATTCGAACGGCAATAAAATTATTTTTGTTGAAAAGGCACAGGCTAACGATTCTTATTGTAAATCTCCTTGAGTGGTGACAGGTAGTTCTTCGCTGACGCCGGGCTAGGGTCACTTCCGTCTTCGAGGGTGGTAAAAAACCAGATGCTGAGTCAGGAATGCAGCGTATAGAATTTCTTCTTAGCGGTGACGTGAATGCAGATGGAGTGGAGTTGAGTGGAGTGATTTTTGAGAGCGGAGCGAAATATATTTATACGATTTTTCGGAGATTTGAATTTCGTGTTTCGCCTCCGCCCTTTTTTCCGTTTTTCTTGAAGTGGATGAATTCATTAGCAACGAATTTGAACATGCGCGCAAAAGCTGCTGCCTTCACGGTAGTGTTTTCTAGTTTTTTTCGATTAAGTACTGGATTTCAATTCGATCTAATCTGTATTTTAGGAGATATGGAGAAAATAAAATTTTCAATTGGTATATCTACGGAATCATTGGGTGGATTTTACCCATTCACGAATTCTACCTTCGTAATCAAGCCCCAATCCTGATGCTCTACAAATATCGTTAGGCCTAACGGCCGCCCGTAAACACAATAATTTCGGGAAAAAACGGCCTAGAAACTCGATGTTTGTAGAGAAGGTTTGGAATTCAATTACGAAGGACGAATTCATGAATGGGTGAAATCAACCCAATGATTCCGCAATTATACCCATTCAAAATTTCATTTTCCCAATATTTCCAAAAATACAGATTAGATCGAATCGAAATCCAATACTTCATCGAAAAATTACAGTTCGAAGGTTCATACAGAATTGAATGAGGATAATATGATAAGAAGATCACAGAATATTGAATATCAGAAAAAAAAATGCACAAAGTTGACCATCAGCATCTTCAAACTAGCTGTGAAGTTTCATCTATTATAGATTGATTCAGTATTTCTAGAGTTGAAAAAAACGATATCGAGAGATCCCAATATCTCCAAAACTAATAGAAATATCGAAGTGAAATTTGGTACACTGCTGTGACATATAGAGCTCAAAGTATGAGCTGATTTTTTTTCCAAATGTGATGAGCAGTTTGCCAATTTTTGATCCAATCATTTCAGTAGTTCCAGAGTTATCGCCAAAATAACTTCAAAAGGCTCTAACTACGTCGAATACGATTCATTCCAGCTGCACTATGACCACCACGGGGGTGAAGCGACGGTAGGAAAAGTAGAAACAAGGACATACGTTTCCACTTATTTTTATCTGTCAGAAACGTATGTCGTGGATATATCTAAATGGAAGAATGACATGACATTACACTGAACGAAAAACGTACGTGAATATAATCATATTCAACCTTAGGATAATGTATTTGGACATTAATTTTCAGCCGATGCTCGAGTTCATTGATATAATGTCCTGTTGGTGATTAGTTGATGTTCGAGTGATTGTATCAATCCCCCAAGAGCATTAAATTCATCGCCAGAATTCAAGGACCGTTCACATTGTATCAATGACCAACGACATTAATACCAGGTCACGGATACATCGATCCATCAACAGCAGTCCTTATATCGATGATGTCAGGGCATTGTATCAATGACCAACGACATTAATACCAGGTCACAAGTACATCGATCCATCAACAGCAGTCCTTATATCGATGATTTCAGGGCATTGTATCAATGACCAAGGACATTAATACCAGGTCACGAGTACATCGATCCATCAACAGCCGTCCTTATATCGATGATTTCAGGGCATTGCATCAATGTCCAACGACATTAATACCAGGTCACAAGTACATCGATCCATCAACAGCAGTCCTTATATCGATTATTTCAGAGCATTGAATATATGAATATCGGTCCTTGTATCAATGCATTTCGGACATCAACTAATCAATTTTAGCCATTTATATATTGAATGTGATATTTTCGAGGGATATATTTTGCTATTTTTATTCCACTGATATCGGGCTGTTGCTCTATCTGCTTTTTTTTCATTTATATTTATGAGTTCATAGGTTCATACTTGAATTCTTTTTGTATCTAATAATAACGGTGAAGTTGCATATTTGCATCAAAATAATTGAATAAAATATAGATCAGATTAAAGAAAAATACTTTTCATTGAACAATCTTTATGGGGAACTCCAGTAGTGTTCAGAGTAAGGAAAATAATAATAAAACGATTGATATGATCTGGAAAATTTATTAAGCATTGGAGAGGAATTCACTCAAAACATGGGTTTTCGGAAATGAGATCACGGATTTGAGCGCAAACAAATGATTTTCAATAAACGACCATAGCATCATACATTCTGAAGGATAGCTGAAGAGATAACAAATTTTTAAACACACTTCCACTGCTCTTACAATATTAAAAGACTTGTATCGTATACCGTCGAAATACACGTACACTTCTTGAATTTGGGTGATATCGTCACCAATGGCATACACGAAGGGTTGGATCGATTGTTTTTTCGAATTTAAGAAGTGTATCCATTCTTCGACTTCTTGTATCGATCTTCCGAAATACAGGAAGGCACTTTGGGAGTTACGAATTGTAAATTTCGTTGTTAAGCTCCTTCCTGTGTTGTCCTTTTTTACAGTCTTGGATGTTGGTACAAAATACCCATGCAGTGCCCACAAGACTGCTGCATCTCGTCCATCTAGAAATAAACATAAAAACGTTTAAAAACGAAGCCCTTGCAAGATGATCAAATGTGTATGAAATTCATTAATAACTCTTAGTTAATCTTAGTTGTTCGCCGCTTTAAATTAAATGAAAAAAACACGCATTGACACCAATCAACTCCGCTTTACTTCCTGTTTACAATATTTGGCGATCTTCTATTCATAGGTACTTGAAGGTTTCCAGTTTGATTAGTGGAACCTGCAATGAAGGAAATAATATATGTTTTTAATTCTCATGTCATGTCAGTGAATGCAGATGATATTAAACCAACAAATGCATGAATAAGTTCTTAAAATTTCAAGAGTCCATAGCAGCAAGGACTACCATATTTCGATAAATAACTTTGACCTATATGTTAAACGAAACCGTATGATGTATCTTAAGTTTGGTATAATGTAGAACTAATTTTTTCCGCAAATAAATTCGTTAGAAATTAATCTGCAAAGCTGGCGAAAGTTTCTATCTAGAATCAATAGAATGAAACATCGGTATGAAAACAAGAATACAGAAAAGATTCTATTCACTCAGTCGATAAATCATTTTCATATATAAATTGTACTCACCTTTTAAAATTCTCCGTTCCCAAAACACAAGATGTCGTCAACTTGAAGCACGAACGAAAAACTATCGTGAAATACATACACTTGCTGCACTTTTCCACCAGACAAATGAAACTAGACAAAGCTCGCGAAATAACCCTTCGGTGGCTATCGCTTCTAGTCGCGTCCATCAATTGATGAACTCGGTGATTGTTATAAGGTTCGCATACATCAACTGATGCACACGGTGATTGCTATAAGGTTCGCGTACATCAATTGATGAACACGATGATTGTAATAAGGAATCAGGACATCGGGTGATGACCTAAAGCATTGATAATATAACTCCAGGGCATGAATCAATTACGCTGATACATTGATGTGATGTATACATAGCATGGATCCATTACAATAGGCATTGACACAAGGTTTCGTGATGATCAACCGTGCCTAATATTGATCACTTCCAGGACATTAATTCAATGTAATTTTTACATTGTCCTGAGGCGAATAACATCAAATGGATGTACTTTATCATCAGTACAATGTACTGAATACATTATAATAATGTCCTAGCGTTCATTATATCGATCACAATATTGATTAATCAATCACTGAAGTACATTGTATTGATCAACTTCGGACATTGTCGCAATGAAAAATACATCATAGTAATGTCCAAACGGTCAATCACTTGGGGTGATTGATATCAGGCTCAGTATTTTTCTCTGTGTATGTCAAATTATATGCCAATTTCATTTTTGGCGTGTTTTGTGGCAGTTTGTTATTGATATTCAAAATTGAAATTAAAATAATACCCGTGTATTATGAAGTTAATATCTTTTCAGGTGTAATATGTGTAACCTTATAATTAGTTTCAGGATTCAGATAATGTTGAATTCGGAGGAATCATTTATGTATGAGCTCAAGCACTAATTTTTAACCATGATAAGATAAAAAAATGGTAATTACTTTGACTATCATTACCTATGCAGTACAAATAATCCATTATTTAGGCATGTGTATTCACAATTTTTCAATCTTAGATTCTAGTGAAAACAGTATGAAAGTCCATCTCAATACAAAGGCTATGGCATAATGTCAGTTAATTTATTGGGACATTGTATATACGCATAGACCTAATTTGATATGTTATTAGGTGTATGTATATTCGGCAATTCCAGCCTAAAAATCTTTTCAGTTGAACCATCAGAAACATAACATATATTTCCCATATTCTAAGAATAATAATTACTGGCCGGGTGCGAAAGTTTTACCTGGGATTATATCACTTATTATTCCCACAGTTTATAAATTTAATTCGTGTGAATATTCTACTAGCATAGTGGAGTACTACTTGATGAACTTCATTCAGGGAACTATCTTATTGGGAGTCTTATCTTTGAAAGATTATTTCGGAGTATTTATAGTTAATCTTTATTTCAATATTCATCGTCTAATTGTTGATTGATTTTCTAGAAAAGTGGTATTGCCAGGAAGGACTTGGACTGAAGATTTCTACATGATTTTGGCAGTTTCTTTGGACTTTTGGATGCCGCTCCCCTCCCTTGATGAATCAGTGTTATTGAAAATTAGTGAAGTGAATATATTAATCTTTGTGACAACATTAGGATTGTTGTGAATCAGTACTAACCTTCTCAGAAATATTTCTTCAACCCTTATTATGGATTTATTTGGTTTCTCTAGGAGCTAATTGTATTTGTTTGGTCCAGAAAACCGCAACCTGTGTTATAAGTATTCATATTTCGTTAGGTAAAAGACAAATATCCGATACTTGTTTATCCTACAATTCAGTTTTTCACACACATGTAATTGCAAAAATTATTGTATTCAATAAACTATTATTTATAAAGCTTTCTTCTAATTGAAGACAAAAATTCCTTTCCATTCAATTTAAATATAGAACACAGAATAATCAGAAATGTTAACTGAACCACAGAGCACCAATGTAATTTTAGAGAAAAATGACATATACTTCAACTGGCGGACACCCCCTAGAACCATAATGGAATATTCCCACTTATTTTATGACAGGAGAAATGTCACAATTATTGCGCATAGTTTACAAGGCAGGTTGCATTTCTTATATTTTGATGTTCTGTGATGACCACCTTTCGCGTTGACGTTGCCTGAATTGTCAAAACGAGTTTCTCGAAAGCGAGAGGCCGGCACGCGATATCGCAACCTCACATGTACTTAGCCGTACCAACACTCTGTACTGGAATGAAGGAAATGTGGCTTTCAGAGTTCAAATTTCCACTTGCATTGGAAATGTTACATGTATCTTTCACATTTTATGAATACTGTAAACATTCGAGGATATCGGTAACTTTGAACCATGTATGTTACGTTATTCTGACGATAACTCATAATCATCCTGTCCTCAGGATAACTCCGATAACAAAACAGTGTGTAACTACTCTCTTATCCACTTACATTTTCTGCGTCTAACGCACGTTTTCGGAAACGTTACGTTACGTTACGATATGTCTTTGACAAAGGAAACTTGGTTTCCGAAACGTGCGTTAGACGCAGAAAGTGTAAGTGGATAAGAGAGTAGTTACACACTGTTTTGTTATCAGTATTCTATCCATAGTGAACTCAAATAGTTATAACTCCGATAACATTTTTAATCAGTGAGACCCTTCCGCATAGCATAAATGCTCAACGATAGTGCCAAATCACATAAGTTCCTGGGCCGATCCTGGGTGCTTGGGTGAGCGTAGGGCGCCATCTGATGGTAGAAGGTTGCAGCATCGTGCGAGAGACGTAGAGTTCTATAAGCACAAGTTAGACACTGTACTCGAGTGGTGGCAGGAACCAACCGAATATTTCAAATTTACGGAATCCAGCAACCTAAATATCCAAGTTGATATAAGAAACATACCCTGTATGCAAATTTTATTGACTTTTTTCAGCCATGATCTTTACAAATATCGATATTTGGATCCAATTTTCCAGTTTGAAGAGCCAAGGCATAGTTTACGGATAGTTTAAACTAGTGCAGGCCTACAAATCTGAACATATCGGCCTATTTTGGGCCGATTTCAAAATTGCGAATTGGCCTAGTTCGGTTTTATACTGGGTCGATTTCAGCAATTTCTAAAAGTACTAGGAACCTACAGAAATGGACATGTTTCAGCTCACTATATTCTTCTATTTCTCTTTTCTCTCCTGGATAAATCGAAATTTTTTGAGGTCAAGCCCTGCGCAATTCACCTCTTATTCAACTAGTATAGTATAGTATAGAATAAAGTGGAGGCCACACATACGCGTTCACGACCACGATGACGTTCAAGATAGCGATGGCGATCAGATGATTACATTGAACTAGTGGAGCAGCACACATCTGTCGCGACCTGTCTGCGACTTGGCAGCGTTAAGACGCAGTATTGAGCTATTGGCGTCTGAATTTAAGATTGCAGCGCCACGGTGGCCAGTTTTAAAACCTTACATACAGACATAGATTTTGTTTTGATAGTCGATTTTGTACTGTTTGTTAGTGTTTGGTTAGATAATTTTTTATTTCGCGATTTATTCAAAGACTTTTTAGACTTTTATAGTTGACGAGAGTATTACTGGGGGTACATATTCCATTATTATAAAGTAGGTATGTATCATTCTTCAATCTTATTGAGTGTAGCAACTCTGAAATTACAGGGATATCTCCAAGGTTAGACAGTATTTTAATATTATTTATTTTCAGATCCAAATGACAAGATTGACTTTGGTGGATTTCTTAGGCTGTCTTGAAAGTTGAAAAACAGATAGTATTGTAAAACATACTTTATAGAATAACAGACAAATACTCATAACTTTACTATTTTTATAGGGAAGGACTAAATACTCAATATATTGTGAATAAAATGAATACATTCACATGAAACTAATGCTACTTATATCGTAAGCCTTATTCATTATGGATAGACAAATAAATTTTCCAACACTCATATGATTGGTCTTGAAAAAGCTGTAATAAATAAGCCTTGTACAACTTTGCTTTTATCGGCAGAAGCACTTTGAGCGAAGAGTATTCATCACCAGATATTTCCTTGTTGAGACTCTTTTTTTCAATAGTCATTTCTATATCACTAGAACATTTACGTTGTTCCTTAATGATCAGTTCAACAGCTAGATTTCTGGAAGGCATAGCATTCCTCTTAAGTAAATTTCTCTGCTTGGATTATGGGCCTGGAAAAAAATTGTCTTCATGAATGTGATCTAATATTTCATGAGCAATTCATGCTTACCTCTATAAAAATGATCATCATCGGTAAAATGCAGGTAACTGACTCTCATAAATCTTGTTTGTTCGTTTTTATCGATTCTTCAACACTTTCAGGCCCGACTTGTTAAAAGAAGTTTCTTTCACCCTAGCTCCAAATTTTTTACCGGGCTGTAGAAATATATGGGAAGGGACATTTGAGTTTGATTTTCCTCAGTAGAAGCACTTGTAAAATCACACAAACGCCAAGAAAAATGCATAAACTTTCTAATTTTCTTAACATTTCTTTTAACTTGACAATGATAATGTCTGTACCTCGGGTTACTCGGATAGCCACCAGAGGGAGTAGCGCTTATCTTCATTCGCCAATCGCATGTCGTTAGAGGAAAATATGAGAGTTGATATGGATGTTTCATTAGAAACTGCGACGAAAGTTTACGATCCTATCGCACCTATAGTTCCGAGCAGAACGTGATCGTCATCATGAACGCCATTATGATCGTGATCGCGTATATGTGGCCTTCAATTAACGCGAACCTCGAAGAACTTCGATCTGAAAATGTTTGAATTGTCAACTTGGACCGAAAGTCTTCTTTGCGGTATTCTTTCAGATCGCTTCACCTTTTCCTGTCCTTTTTTCCGCTCATTCTGAGGAACATCGTTGTTTGAAATGTCTGCATTTTTGCATTGTTGGTTAGGTTACATATATTTCTACCCTGTATTCGATAAGCTTGTACTTATTATACTCGAAATTCTACGTGATCTGGGAGGCTTGAATAATTGACAGAGAAAAATGCGCCCAATAGTTCCTGACTTCACATCAGCTCTTTTCTGGATTCTTTTCCCCATTGAAAGTCATCAACGTATCAATGAAGATGCTGTCTTTTCTTGTTTTTCAAAGGCGGTTTTTTACTCGCTTGTTCTGGTAACAGCGCGTTATCGTCTCGTCACAGTGTTTGTAATATTCGAATCTTCAGCCGAAAATGGTCTCAAAAGATTGGTTTGAGCATTCTGAAGCACCTTGCGACTCGAAATTGTCAGATCAAGTTTGAAGTCCAAAGATCTCGGTTAGGTTTGTTAATGGGTTAATCAGGAACTAAAATTAGTCTTGTCACAACGAGTCTTGGAACTGAAACGTCCCGTAAAAATAAAATTACTTGCTCACCAACAACCTGTTGTTTACTTTTGCTACTTCGAATTCATCTACCCGTTACACACAAAAAATCGATCGAATAGTTTCGGTGAAAATTGTTTAATTCAAAAAATTTTCGAATTTTTTTCAGAATTTTTCTTCCCGGAAATGTTGATTAGATTGTGACGAAACTTGACACAAACCTTAGATTAAGTATTTAACAAAAATGCTCCCAATTTCAATTCGATCCAGTATTTACTTTCGGAGATATATGGAAAAACATATGACAAATTTCGTTGTTATTTGGAATTTCAACGTTATTTCCGCAATATCTCAAGAAGTTTAAAGGCAAACAGATTGAAACTTCGACATCAGATGGAGGATACCAACGCAAAGCTAGGAGCAAAATTTCGTGTTGATCTTATAGTATTTGAAGAAGCACTCGAGATCTCCTGATCTCACGTCAGTGCTTTTGTTGTTGGTGCTAGCATTCATGAATCCATATTTGAATACTTGAAAGAAACATCGAATTTCGAATATTCCAGCGATATTTCATACAAATATTTGAATTGAATGCAGGAAGTACCAGCCAATTGATCGAATTTTCACAATATTCGAAAAGATCAAACATCTGAAAATATCATCTGAAAAGTTTTTCAACCAGAAGCAAGACATCATCAGATGAAACGTCAAAGCTCCAACAATTCATCAGGGCTCACAATGTTTTGCACCAGCTAGATCCCTCGAGTATAACCCAGCAGCGCCACTGCATCTGGCTCGCTCATTTTTTCTTCATTTTTGTATACTACATATATACGGGATTGACGCCAGTAAACCTCGCGATTGTCTCTCATGTTTTAAATATCAGTGGGAAAATGGGTTTCCCGGAGTTATTGCTTCATTGCGGAGAGATTTCGAAACGTATTTCAAACGAATCAGAGGATGAGCTCGGCCTTATGTGAAGGCTTAGCGGGAGTTATGACCTGGGGATTATGTCACTGAGACTTCAGTTTCTCAGATGAAATTTTCGGATAAAAAAGCAACGAACGGCTTTAAACGCGGACGTTTCTATCGTGCCTTTTAGAAATGATGTGACCTGATGAGGTCTCATATTTTTCTACGGTTGCCATGTCGGCTCTGCAGCAGTTTAATTCTGAGTGATGAGTAATGCTTTTTTATTTCCACATGAAGGGAAACTATTTTTGGTAGTATAAACGGATGAATTCACGGGGGAGTTTTCCAGTTTGCGATCGTCTTTCCTGCTGAAATTCCAACCAAAATTTGACAGAAGATTACTATAGAAAATTCTAGAAAAGCACTGACGTGAGGTCAGGAGCTTTTAAGCGCTTGTTCGAATGCAAAACTGTAACCTATTTACGAATTGACCCTTCCAAATGCGGGACTTCATTTTTGCGAGATAATTGGTTTTTGAGAAAAAATTAAAAATTGCTTTTCTGGCGTCATCTTCAGGAGGCGGTATCTGAGCAGGAGCTACTCAAGAAAAAGAAATATATGGAAAACTAACTCTATTGTTTGACACTCTCAATTTTCGCAACAATTCATTAACACCCTGTGTATAATTGAAGAAATAATACGTACGCTTCAAAGTTTTCTCGAAATGAGAAAAAAATTTCGAATCCGTATTTATATATCAGGTTCAATTCTAAAGCTTCTGGAAAAGCTGAGACAATTTTACCTATGGTCGATTCATTATATATATATTCTTTTGAGAACGAGCATTACAATTCTAAGATATATCACAGTGTTAGCAGAGGAAATGTAAACGGGGTACCATACATATTTGCGTATGATACAAGAGCACAGATAAAAACCTCAGGAAAAATTCTGTCTCCCCGCATAAGTGTAGTAATTTGTTTATAGAAGATGGATGGCATCTTTTTCATTTGAAAATAATTTTTTCGTCATCTTGAATTCATTTCGACAAAATATCTTGACATAATATCTGAAACAGAAAGAGGGACAGAAAACCAGAAGGAAGCAGTAAATAATATTACCTACATTTGCTCATGACCGAGAGGGTCTTTCGACCAGGTTCAGTCCTCCAAGCGATGATTTTCAGATCCTCAGATAAACGAAGAACGCTACAGGCCCCTTTATTGGGGAATCATCTCCCATAGATCCATAATTGTTCATTTTGAACTAGAAATCTAATAAAATATCGGGAATAAAGTGAAAAACTTGTGACATGTATTATGTCAGGATGACATTAGCTTATACCAACGCGTTATTTTTATCTATCATCATCAAGACAGTTCGAACAGGTATGAAAACTCGGGATAAAATTATTAGATAACACAAATTCATACCTATAATGAACAGGGATTTGAGAAATTCTTCGTTCCGAGAAAACGCAAAGTCGTGATTATATTGTTCCAAGAATATCTAGTCTGCTTTCATTACAGACTCCACTGGAATTTCCAACCATCTTATGAAATAAAATATAGCCGTGCATGGTGAAAGATTTTATGCCAAGGTTCATAAGAATATCTGAAAAGATATCGAATTTATCGGGACATATCGATTTATTTCTCGAAATTTCACCACCCTGTGGCTCAGAATTGAAAAAGCACAAAACAGATTCATCAGAACTTGAATTAGTCAAAGCGGCCAGGGATTCACACCTGTAAGGTGCAGAATCATGCTGAAAGATCGTGTATAAACAAATACAGGGTGTTTCTGAATTGACGCGAAAGATTTTTTAATGGTGATTCTTTAGCAAAAATTAAGGGGGGTCTTTCTTATAAGTTTTCGTTCGACACCCTTTTCCCTCCAAGATACAGCCCTTTAAAATTAGGTGAAAAAATTGTTTTTATTCTATATATATCAAAATTCAGGAGAATGGAATTTGGCAGATAGTGTTTTTGCTACCCTAAAATGTAATCACAAGGGGAGGAAAAAACGACACCTATAATATTTCGCATCAGAACTTTTCGATACGCCTATATTTTCCTATTCAAAGAATTGTTTTGAAAAGCCAGAAACAATTTGCAACTTTTTTATATCTTGACTTTTTATAATAAAGTTGTTAGTTTGATCACAAAAATATTAAATACTGCTCAAACCCTTTTCTCATAAATTCACAGAGAGGTTATGATTTATTTGAAAAAAAATCAAATAAGCTGATGTCAAATGAGGTTTTTTCTGTGTTTCTGATGATTATTTGTTTGGGCCATACTTTCTCCTAATAAGATTAAATGGGGGCGCATACTGCCATTTCCTTGAAGAAGAGTTATCCCAACTGTTTGATGATGTACCTGTGCGAAATAGGCAAGAACTATGGTTCATACATGATGGCGCCCTAGCCCACTTTAGTAATAACGCTCGTCGCTACTTAGACGAAGTTTATGGAAATCTCTGGATAGGATGAGGAGGCACACAAAATTGGCCTGCCCGATCTCCAGACTTGAATCCATTGGACTTTTTCATTTGGGGATCTCTCAAAACACTTATTTATTCCACTCCCGTTGAAAATATCGATGATTTTAGGGGTCGCATCATCGTAGCATGTGAGACTATTAGAAATACACTAGGATTATTTCAAAGAAAACGGAATTCAATTAGTCGAATAGTAGAGTCCTGCATTTTGGTCGAAGGGCGCCATTTGGGAAATTCATTATGATTTTTGTTTGTGAAATTTTGTCCACGTTATTATTAGTTTTTTTGTTATTTGTTAATTGTTATAAGTAGTACAATTATTGTGCAATCTGCTCTAATTTAACATATTCTTCAACTGAATAGAGAATGCCATTCTTTCAATGGAGATTTATTTAATTGTGAAAAATGTTAGATGGCATTAGAAAACTGTCTACAAATTGTAGAAAATAAGGACAATAAAACTATTCGTCCTATGACTTCATTTGACAGTAGCTTACTTTATTTTGCTTGAATAAATAATGACCTCTCTGTGAATTTAAGCGGTATTTAATTTTTTCCTGATTAAACTAACAACTGCATGATAAAAAGTCAAGTCATAAACAGTTGCAGATTGTTCGTGTCTTTTCTAAATTATTTTTTAAATAGGAAAATATAGGCGCATTAACAAGTTCTGATGCAGAATATTTTAGGGGTTGTTTTTTCCAGCCCCTTGTGATAACATTTTAGGGTGACTAAACACTCAAAAACTGCCATCTTATTAGCATCAGTTATCTACCAAATATCATTCTCCTAAATTTTTCCAAAGTGGATATATTAAATAAAACAATTTTTACCTAAATTTAAAGGGCTGTAACTTGGAGGGAAAAGGGTGTTGAACAAAAAGTTATATGAAAGACCCCCTTTAATTTTTGCTTAACCCATTGAAATCTTTCGCATCAATTCAGAAACACCCTGTATATTGACAGAAATACTATACAACAAGATAATATTGAACAATCCAACGTGGAATGATTAGGAAGAAAATTGCTTGGAAAAATATCAAAACAGTTTTTTGTTTTTCATGATAACATTCAAACAGGAAAAGCTTGTGTACGATATGAATATTTTGGTGAATAGGCTATATCGCGTCGAATACTATTAATCATCAGGAAGCAGTGAAGGTTGAATTTTACGATGTTTGAAAAACAGATTTCACCAACAATAGCCCCAAGTTGAATAGAGTTCTATTCTGTTTTCCTATAACATTCCACGTTCTCTCAAAACATTGGCATCTTCGTTGGGCAATATGAAGAATATTTGGCTGGCTGAGATTTTTCCCAATTCATTTTGATGGAAATACTTGATTGTCTCAGTCTTTACTAGTCGGAAATTCATCTTGATGATTAAAAATTAAAATAACTCATTTCCGCTTTATTTATTTATTTTATTTTCACAACAATTGTTTCGTCATGATAACATAACTTCATCAGGTGAGCATGGTAACTGACTACATATTTGGGATACAGTTCTTTAAATAGTTGAAAAATATGGTGCGAAATACAACAAAATAATGGGAATACCTGGGTTTCGAAAAGGCTTGGGTAAGGGAGATTTATTTAGGTCCGTTTGGTCGTTGAGGAGAATCTGCTTTTTATTGTACCTATTTATCTCCAACGCTTCCAGGAAGTTCAATTTTAGGGTCTTATTTTCTACCTGCGAAATTTCGAAATGGCTGTCGAAATCATGACCAGTCTCCAACAAATGTTTTGCATATGTTGAATTATGAGCTTCGCTAACGTATGCTCATTCATTAACACGACGATTGCTGTTCGAGCAGTCCACATTCATGAGGTTTAATAAAGGTTAATTATCTTGTGAATTCAGCCCTCCTCGATTGTGAGTCGAACTACGTGTAACTTGTCCGTAACTGAGCTGAACTTAAAACAAAAAGTGCATCCCAACCTCACCATGTTGGTTAAAATCCCTCCATCGTCAACAAATTGAACATGGCGATCTTGAACGTCAGTAGAAAATGCCGTAGAGCGGCCAACTGAAGCAGGATGGACTTTATAAATGAGGTTGAGCGAAAACGTCAGCTGCGAAATGGAACGGTTACATCATGTTTATAAATCCAGCTATTTCTTCGAGTTAGCCACACACAAACATATTCAAATTTCAATAAATAAGTTTCGTACAATGTCTGTACTTACGACTAGGTTGGACTCACTGATGGCGAATCCGGTGTAAAAATCCATTCTGTTCTGTATGATGAAACTTGGTAGCTAGTTTGATTAACTTTGTTTGAAATTTCGTGATGGTCTTGTCTTAAGACAAGATCTTAGAGGATATAGATCCTTGCACAATCTTGTGAAATCGAAGATAAATGCAGCCTTTCATTGGTTTCTTCAGAAATCGGAGCAGAGACTTCATGAGGATCCAAAAAGTTTCTGGAAGTTTGTACAGTCCAAACGGGATCCCTCCAGGTTGGCAGCTCAGATGCGAGATGACTTGCGATGCTATGAGGGTACACAGGAAATTGTGAATGCCTTCACCGAATATTTTAGTTCGGTATTTGAGGTGTCTGAAGCCGTCACTAGTCCATCAGATGTTCCCCAGTTGGTTGCTTCTTGTATAACTGTTGACCAAATAACTGAGGCCGATGTTATAAATGCCAGTAAAAAGCTGAAATGTGGGCATACGGCAGGGCCAGATGGTATTCCTAGTTTCTTTGTGAGGGATACCATTGGTAGGTTGGCGAAAACTTTGGCAGTATTATTCAATATGATAGTAAATACTTCTGTGTATTCGTCCCACTAGAAAGTCGCAAAGATAATACTTATTTTGAAAACTGGAGATAAAGCCATGATAAAGAATTATCGACCAATGGCCTTGTTGTCAAATTTCTCCAAGATCCCAGAAATAATTATGTACAACAAAATATTCCCACATGTCAAAAACCAGATATGTCAAGAGCAACATGGTTTTATGCCTGGGAGATCATGTATAACAAATCTGACTAGGTTTTCTCAATTTCTAATTGAAATTTTGGATGATTCCGGTCAGGTTGATGTCATGTACACGGATTTTCAGAAGGCCTTCGATAGAGTGGATCACCAGATTTTGCTGAATAAGTTGGAGTATAGATATGGGTTTGGTACGCGGTTGACATGTCTTCTTAGGTCCTATCTGTTACATCGCAGGCAGTTCGTTTTTGTAGAGGGGTTTCGTTCTTTCGAGTATTTGTCTGAGTCTGGTGTGCTCCAGGGGTCTAATCTTGGCCCACTTCTATTTCTGCTGTTTGTTGATGATTTGATTTGTGTGATTGATGTGATGAGGCTGCTGTTTGCGGACTTTTTCAAGCTCTTTCTCAGGGTGACTTGTGTGCAAGACTGTTTTAGATTACAAAGGGCGTTAATAGAATTATTGAAATGGTGTAAGAATAATCGTTTGAAATTGAATTTGTCCAAGTGCAATATCATTTCTTTTACAAGAAAGACGGAACCCATTATTTTCGGTTATTCTGTGGGAAATGTAGGTTTGTTAAGAGTGAATGTTGTTAGGGATCTGGGAGTTCTGTTTGATGGTGAGATGTCATTTGTTCCTCACATTAATGACCTGCTCAGTGCTGCTTTTAGGTTGTATGGCTCATTGTTAGAAATGCAAAACATTTCCAGAATTCAGGAACACTTGTTCTCCTATTTAATGTCCTGGTGAGAACTAAACTCGAGTATGCCGCTTTTATATGGCAGCCTATATATTCTTGTCACAGTCAGCGTTTGGAGTCAGTGCAGCGTAGATTTTATAAATTTCTAATACAGAGAGGAAGTTGTCTATCCCTCGAGAGGTACTGACCATGCTGTACTATTGTGTAAGTTCGATGCTGTCTCTCTGGCTGATCGGCGGGGTTTGCAGGCGGTCATCTTTCTGTACAAGTTGGTTACGATGGTGTTGATTGTCCACACCTACTGGAGAGGCTCAACTTTTATGTTCCAAGGTCCAACATGAGATCTAGGCCTTTGTTTTAATTGGCTCCTCGTAGGAAATAATTATATGATTCGAACACCCATTCAGCATATGAGTAGCCTAATGAATAGCTTGTGTGGGACCTGTGATATTTTCGTTGACAATTTGAACACTGTAAAACAGAGATTTCCCAGTTGTAGAAGATAATGTTCATTTATTTTTGAATTATTCCATCCAACTCACTTGTTGAGGACCGTTTTCGGCTGAAAATTCGAAATTGTTCTATGGAACAAAACTGTTCAAATGTCGCATGTAGATGAAAGGTTTCATTCGGTCCCAATCAACCGAGCGGGCTATTCTGTCATAAACAAATTTGAGGAAGAGGTCATTCGAACCGTTTCGTATTTTCCCGTTCGTAACACGTCAAGATTACTAAATTACGAACAATAAAACCGCCCCAATACATGGACAAATCCCCGAACCCAAATCAACAACGACACGCCACTCGAAAAAAATACGCTTTCAACAAGGCAGTAAAGCGATTTAGCATCCAGAACATAAATCACCGAAAATTACATTCCCCAATTAACACGTAGTCCAACGTGTGTTCCCAACAGATGCTCGGTCGAAACAGGCTTTGTGTACAAAAAGATACGAGGTAGCGTGACCGAAATAATTTTTAACGTCCATTGTACCTCACATCTAAATATACCGAACGGCGATGGAGATCGATCGGTGTTCCTCACTGAAATCCACCTAAATTACGTTTTAATTTCATTTCGGACACTCGAACGGAACTGCATATTACATAATCGTCAATATTCCGCATGTCCGAGCGACCTGCCGTCGTCTGTGTACGGAATTAGGAGGATCATTTAAAGTGGATTAACGCTTTCCGCGATGTAACAAAGGCCAAAACTGGGTCAATCGCGGCCACAAAAAGTGTCATCATCATTATCAACTGAAGACGACACAAAATGGGTAGAAACACTCATTATTAATCGACAGAAGGATATAAGTTTTCGAACCGAATAATTTGGAATAATTATTTTGTCGATATAACCATTGTCAATACTACTAGCATTGATAACGATACATTAGTTATCGTTATTAATTAGGACAATGCAAGCACAATTCCTTCGAAGATTTGTTTTTACGGGTTTCTTCTTTAACGATTAGGTTATACTCAAAGCCGGATCTAGGGAGTGGCGAATTAGGCGTTTGTCACGGGCGCAAGCTGAATAGAACCTGTACACTGTGTGTCGACAAGTAGTTACCTACGAAGGCGTAGAAGGGCCACTCTTTGTCGACAAAAATTTTTCCACCTATTTCCGACTTCAATCTCGGAATTAGACTAATTCCGACTTTGAACTCGGAATTATAGACTAATTCCGACTTCAAACTCGGAATTAGGACTAATTCCTACTTTAAACTCGGAATTAGTCTATAATTCCGAGTTCAAAGTCGGAATTATGTATAATTCCGACTTTGAACTCGGAATTATAGACTAATTCCGACTTCAAACTCGAAATTATACATAACTCCGACTTTGAACTCGGAATTGGTCTAATTCCGAGTTTGAAGTCGGAATTATAGACTTATTCCGACTTCAAACTCGGAATTATACATAATTCCGACTTTGAACTCGGAATTATAGACTAATTCCGAGTTTAAAGTAGGAATTAGTCTATAATGATTGCAACATTTTCATTCGCCCTTATCAAACATAATATCCATTGTTAATCCATTTTTCGAATTCCATTTAAGTTTATATTAATTTGGCGAAAGATGTCCCTATACCTTCCCGTGGTTTTTGCTGAACATTTATTGCATGTATTATTGCATCAGGTATTTTTATTTTTGATATTTTTTCAAATTAACGAAAACTCTTTCAGGTATTTGGATAGTTTGTATTTTAATCGATTTTCCTCTTTACATCAAAATCACCGACGTTTCGGTCTCAAATCGGACCTTTTTCAAGGATTAATGATATATTAATGAAAATATATAAATCTGTTCCACCGTATGTTTGTTTTTTTTCTTCACGAAATCCTATTATATTATTACAGAACTTTGGTGTGATTACACCAAAGTTGTGTAATAATATAATAGTATATAGGGGAAGAAATAGAACTATATGTGGGATTTTGAGAAGAAAAAGAAACAAACATACGGTGGAACAGATTCATATATTTCATTGTGATGACTCGATTCCTGTGAAATCATTGATTCTTGAAAAAGGTCCAATTTGAGACCGAAACGTCGGTGATTTTGATGTAAAGAGGAAAATCGATTAATAAACAAACTATCCAAATACCTGAAAGAGTTTTCGTTAATACATAACATGGATGATAATATGAACCTTTGGTGTAATCACACCTAAGCTCTGTAATAATATAATAGTATATAGGGGAAGAAAAAAAACTATATGTAGGATTTTGAGAAGAAAAAAACAACAAGTAGATAAACCCACCGCTGTCTGAATTCTTCACTTTTTTCTCTCATTTGGGGTAATTCTATACAGTTCATCACAGTTTATATCGCATCAATTCAAAAACTATGAGTATTAGTTATTATATATTATGTGCAATAAGGTAAAACAAGCTGGCCTGGAAATTATTCTTGCTGGAATAAATTTTCAAAATTTGAATCGCGTATATTTTTTAACTTATTGAATTCATATCTAGGCAACTGTACCAGTAAATTCTGTGCGGATATGCTCGTATATTCATGAGATTTTTTGCGCACTCGACACTCATCCAGGGCACTATCATATCATTCAGACTAACAAAAAGGGCTCATTCTAACAAAATCCCAGATCCGGTTCCGGTTGTACTCCCTGAAGAAGAACCCATGGTTGCATTCAATTCGGCCTGGATGTCAGTATGCTTTCAAAGTTTTGAAGGAATGGCCCTAGTGACAAGAAATTTTCAAGTTGGGTTTGGAGCCTGAATATCTCCGTTAAATTTGTTAATGGGCGAATTTAACCAGACAGTGTCTCAGTTATGCCCATTTGCCATTTTTGGGTTAGTGGCTCAATATCTCAAGAAGTAGAAATTAGGTAAGGTTGCGATCAGTTTGAAGCTCCGAAATTAGTTGAAGAATACCAACGCGCAAGTTCGTGAAGAATATTGTGAGATAACACACGTTAGGAAATTCGAAGAGAAACCTGTCTCGAATAATTTCCTGATCTTTCACGAAAAATTGTTTTCTCGGAGACCATTCAATTACTTTGAATCTTGGATGAATTCTCGAGGTCACAACCAGGGTGTTCCAAATTTCAAATCGGTCCAATATTAAGTTTTGCAAATATTAGGAAAAAATCGTAAAATTTTGTTAATTTGAAATTTTCAGATAGTTTCCCCGATATCTCAGAAAAGAACAGAAACTTCGTAACTTGCTGAATACTGAGCGCAATATATTGCAAACTTCGTGAGAATTGTTTCGTTACAATGTTCGAAAAAGATTTTCTAGGGTTAGATACTCATTTTCAGCGTTATTGAAAACAGCATGTCGAATTCCCTGGGTATTTGAAATTTCGATATAATTTCCACGTCATCTCGAGAAGAACTTTCACTATTGAAACTAAACTCAATTGTTTGATATTGAGTACCGATGCATAAGTTTATGAAGTTTTGAAATATTTCAACAATATTGTTTCTCGAAAATTTTCCAGATTATTATTGAAAAAAAAATAATTTCTCTAAAACTATTCATCAGCTTGTAATAAATTATGGCACAGGCTCTGAGGTCTCTATTCAACAACAGTGTTTTGAATTTCAATTCGAATAAATATTTATCTTCGGAGACATTAGGAAGAAAGTATATCGAATTTCGTATTTCATTCTTCGATATAACTCGAAGACTACTGATTCAATCATGATGAAACTTGATGATGAAGCTAATCGGCAAACGGTGATAGGCAAGCTTGTGCAGAGTTTCTTGATTATTAAAAGAATTTTATTTTCAAATATAATGTCTGAGCGACCCTCTGATCGCATGGTCCACACACAATTGATCATAAATCTTCAAACTGTTATTTTCTAACGGAGCACTGGATTTCAAGTCGATCCGATCTATATCTTTCTATTTTCGCAAATATTGGGAAAATTGAATTTTGAATCTCAGCGTAATTTTGGTTGGATTTTTTTCAATTAAACGGTTGAGTCGGCCATCAAAAGAATAACTTCTTTGGGTTATGAGAACCCACGAAATCATTTGGTCTTCGTTGCTTCTCGTGACGCTCCCTGTAGATAAATCTACCGACATAATTCTTGGGAAATGATTGGAATAGTTTTCCTTCTTCAAAGAGTTTGCAAGTAATTATTCATGTGAAAACAAAAGCAGGATTTTCCTGAAGAATAAGTTCGGGATTCTTCTCCTTAAATCTATTTATGCGCTCATACTTCCATTGATGTGATGTTCAAATTATAGTAAATTCTTCAGAGAACTTCCACTGTGACGTGAAACAATGATGAACCCAAAAAAGTTATGAAGTCACTTAAACTCAAAACGTGTATGTTGAGAGCTCGAGGCCATTCGATATCAGCAGGGGTGTTTTTCATCAGCCATGAAGTTGAGTTTTCCCAAGTGGAAATACTTGTTGCATCAAATTTTCTTCCCATCAGCAGTGAAGTGCTTCCTGAGTTGCAGATGTATTCAATGACCGTGAAAAATTTAAGCAATAAATCTGCCAGTGCATAATGTTCCAGTACGAAAAGATGAAAGGTGCAAATTTCAAACAATCATGGAGAATAACTATATTGAACGGTTTGAGCCGTTACTGTTTGGTAGGTGATCATGATTAAATTGAATGTTTCATCACTATGTTCTACTACCAGCAAATGTAAGATGTTAAACAATGTGTAAGGTTTACATTTTTTGCGGGAATTACACAAATCCGTCTGGTCATTATTCCAAGAATATTTCTCTTCAATGATTCATGAATCTCAAATTGAAATTCAGAAATAACTAAAACCTAATAATTCCTCAAAAGTTTATTTTTCATCTGAATTTGAATAAACACCCTGTACCATGTGCCCAAAGGTCAGTTGTCTGAAGATGAACGACAGTTCGAAACTAGTGGTGATGTACCGAAGTACATGTATAACTTATGAGTAAAACGGTCAATGATACGAACAAACACCATTGTTACTGAATATACGGTCTCGCCAAGTCACTCGGCACTATGCGAAACTCTAAGTTAATCTAGATGAGTTGAGAAAATAGTCCGCCAGTGGAAGATTCAAAACCCTATCGCCATGCCATATCAAATAAACGGTTCTTTTGAGAAGGTTGGTGGGGAGTTTCCAGTCCCTCGATACGCGAACGCGATCCAAGTAAGAATTGTCCCAGTCGCACTCCAAACTTGAGGTTTTTTAGACCATATGGGTTGAAAATAAAGTAGACTCCTCGTAAATCGAAATGTTTAGTGTGAATGAAGAAATTCAAACCATAAAATGGTATTTGGGTGGCCAATTAATTCAAGAGACTATAAATTCATTTATTGTTGCATTTGAAGATAGGCGCATACCTTCAAGTTCCGCTATTTCTAAAATAGTTAAAAAATTCGAGAAATGTGGTAGTTTAAAATATGCAGTAATTGCAAGATTGATAAAGCACCAAAAACCAAAGTGCGAAAGAAGAAATTCAAACCATAAAATGGTATTTTGATGGTCAATGAATTCAAGAGACTATAAATTCATTTATTTCTAAAATAGTTGAAAAATTCGAGAAATGTGGTTGTTTAAAACATGCAGTAATTGCAAGATTGATAAAGCACCAAAAACCATCTGTGTCGTCTGAAAAAAGTAGTGGATGTGTACGCTGTTGTTGAAACTAGAGCACCTTGTTCGAGTAGACAAATTGCTGAACAAGTCTATATGAGCGAAAGTGTTCGGAATATTTTGAAAAGAAATAGTTACCAATATTATAAGGTTCAAACAAATCAAAAAACTCGAAAAGTACCAAAATCGCGTAACATACATGGGGTATTTTTGTATACCTCCAGGTGTGAGGAATCTAAAAAAAAATTTTTTGACGTCACTACTTGGACCACCCTGTATAATATAATAGTGGTTATAATGAAGAGTCTGAAAACTTAACCACCCTGTATTTTGAAAGTTAGCAGGTTCACGACGAACTTCAATGGAAAGTTTGGTCTAAAAATAGCTTCAAGAATCGCTACCTAATATAGATATAGCATATAAGTAAAACCCCTGTATAATGACAGTTCTAGATATAACGATGGTGACGTGAAGGTATCCATATCTCTTCCATTGAAAGATTCATCTTGCTCTCTGAAATAGCCTGTATATTATGAATTAACCATACCAATATAATAAACTTGTATTACTGAAATAACTGTCAATAAATAGATGCGTGATATCAATATTTGCTAGGTGGATATTGAAATATTCGATAACTTTATATGAATTATTCAATTTGTCAATATTCGATGACATTGTATATTTCCTATCAATCTAATGCTGCGGCATTGTACAATTATGTATGTTCGCAGATAGCATAATGGAAAATATCACTGAATCGTTGATGAATCGTAATTTGTTCATAGAAATTCATTTATTTTAGATAAATGATAAAGGTTTGAAATTATCATCAGTTAAATTTCAACTGAATGTATCACAGCAGCTTGAGCATCTTTCAGGAAAAGCTCATACTATAAATAAATGAATAAATTAGGCAATATTTCTTCTAGAAATTTCCCTTGAAAGATGGTTTGATTCCCTCGATCCACTATAGGGTAGTCAATGGACACAGTCATATGAATAGAGGAAACCTTAAGGATTTTCCGAATAAACGTGCGATTATTATATTATTATATCGAATTCATTGAGGAACTGGTCGAATAATTCAACTTTGTTGAAATAAATTCCAATATTTCAAATAAAATTACGAGTAGTTTATTCTAAGACTACCTGAATAGGTTCATAAAAAATTAATGAATTCTGAATTCCTTAAAATCATCTTTATCTCTTAGTCTCAAGGATGTGACAAAGTATCATCAAACAAATGAGTATTGCACTACATGCTCAAAAACGAAAGCCATAACAAAAAAGATATAGTAAAACACGAGGAAAAACAATGAGAAATAAGATTATTCACAATTCATGCCTGAAGTTTTATCATCCTTTTTGTTAACTTTTTTCGCTCCATACCCTTTAATTTCAGGAAATAGATTTCAAAAAAATTTTTAGTATTGTCAAAATTCACTCGAGATCCCAAAAATATGGAGAAAATTCCTAGAAAACCACTAGCGTGAGGTTAGGAGCTTTTACGCCCTTGTTCAAGTTCGTCACCACAACGGTCTCCTATTACAGCATTCGATCAGAATTTTTGGGAATATTGGAATTCTAAACCATCACTAACCCGGCTTTCGTTATTAAGCCCTGAACCTACTTTACAAATATTGACTCTCTAAGTCGTTTCTTGCGGATGTTATTGTATTATTTGTGATGATTCAGATTATTATCCTCACAAATTATCGCATAAAGTTGCGGGTAATAACGTTCAACTATTCACGTAGGTAGTTTCTGATCTGGTCTCATCAGTACTTATTGAGATATTGACGAAATAACCTGAAATTTTCAACTTTCAGCTCGTTAAACCATTTCAGAGCAAACAGTACCGCCGGATGATGAATGACGGCTTTGCGGATATCGGCAGCACCGCCGCAAGCAAGTTTCGAAAAACCTCGTTAATTCTCAAGAGCAAGCACCTGCCCACGGTCATGTTTTCACGTTGCCAATAGCACCGAAATATACGAGAATGTATAAAATTTCGACGGTCTCCAGGCTTCAGTGGTTATTTCTTGGAATTTTTTTTCGGATGTACTTAGTTTTCTTGTCAGAATGCGCAATATTATTTATTTTCCCATTTCTCACTCCATATAAGTTTCATGCTATCGAAACTTCTTGAATATAAAAAATTAGCACCTTTGTGCATTTTCACTATTTTTGCGCGCATGTTCTAGGGGAACAGTGTGCTATCGTTTTATCCAAATGTCTGTAATTTTCGATGATTGAGCCGAAAATGGTCTCAAACGACTAGATTGGACTCACCGATCCGGTGTCGAAATCGATTCTGTCCGGCCGGCCGTGGACACGATACCTGTCGAACGGAGTGAGCTAGCAACTTGAAACTTTCAGGCTAGGTCGCGCATTGGAATGCCGCGGTTAAGTTCGTTAATGGGCAAAATCGGTCGAATAATTTCGGAGTTATAGGCACTTGAAATTTCGAAGTTATTTATTTTTTTATCAGAAACTACTTGAACGATTGAATTCAAACTTGGCAGTTAGGTGAAGTATAACGACGCGCAACTTTGAGGCGAATTTTGTCAAGATAATACTGTCAGTCAATTTTAAAAAAAAAATTTTTTCAAAATTTTTCGAAAACCTTTCATCATATCCAAAAAAAATTCCACTCGGACGTTGAGCTTGATATTTCACAGCAGTGTACCAAATTTCAGTTCGATACGATTATAAGTTTTGGAGATATCGGGAAAAAATATGTCAAATTTCGAGGTTTTTTTCAAGAAATACTGATAAAACTTCGCAGCTAGTTTGAAGATGCTAAAAGACAACATTATGCAGAATTCGTGATGATCGTGTCATTAGAACAATTTGAAAAAAAAATTTCTGTGATTTTTTTTTTCATATCATCCTCATCAAATTCAAACCTTCGAACTGTAAATTTTCGATGAAGTACTGGATTTCAATTCGATCTGATCTGTATTTTTGGAAATAACGGCCGACTGCGTAAACACAATAACTTCCGAAAGAAACAACTTAGAAACTCGATATTTGTAGAGAAGGTTAGGACCTTAATTACGAAGGCCGAATTCGTGAATGGGTAAAATCCGCCCAATGATTCCGTAGATATACTCATTCAAAATTTTATTTTTCCAATATTTCCAAAAATCCAGATTAGATCGAATTGAAATCCAGTAATTTATAGAAAAAAAATCTAGAAAAGCACTGCCGTGAAGGCAGCAGTTTTCGCGCGCAAGTTCACATTCGTTAAACATGCGCGCAAAAGCTGCTGCCTTCACGGCAGTGCTCTTCTAGATTTTTTTCCACTACTTGCATCCAAAAATTTTTTTGAAAAAAACGAACTCTGGCCTACAGAAGTCATCCCGTTATATTCGAGGAGCTGTGAGCTCTTAAGAGCAAACAATACCTCGAATTTAAGGGGGGACTTCTGGAGGCCAGAGTTCATTTTTTTCAAACAAATTTGTTGGTGCAAATAATTAAAGAAATCGAAAGAATGCGCCAATGTTGCCACTTTTTTATATTCAAGAATTTTCGGGGAAATAAAACTGAAATGGAGCAAAAAATGGAAAAATAACTATCATTGCTAATTCTAGCTAAAGAATTAGGTGCATCCAAAAAAAAAATTTTCAAAAAATATTCCCTGACGCCTGCAGAAAGACACCCCGTTTTCTCCTATAAACGTCCAAATTTCTCCGAATTCTAATATTTTCCGCGCCTATAGGCAACGTTAAAGCATGTAGACCGGGTCCAGCGACCTGACCTTGAGATATAAACGAGGTTCGATGACATTTAAATGTGGCTGTGCTTAACTGTAATTTACTACCACGTGGAATTTCCTCTTAAGGAATATAACGGTGGTATTTTGATACGCGACTTACCTTACTTAGATTCGAGTCGCTGTTTAACTCTGTGAAGGAGTTCGAATAAATCGTTCATTTTCGGGATAATTACAGCTATTTGGGCGAAATTGTAGATCACTATTTCCATACACAAACTCGTAAAGACAGGTTTTCCGAATTGAAATAGGGTATTTGATCCAGGTACAATCAACAGCGCTACTTTACCCTTAACATTTGCTCACATACAAAATTTCAGAAACGTCTTTGTTTAAGATACATCGATTGATGAAGTTCTAGAGGGACTCTGTATTGGCTCTGAATTTAAGATTGCAGCGCCACGGTGGCCAGTTTAAGAACCTTAGGTAGAGGGATAGAAGCTAGGTTTTCAAGTGTTGTATCTTTGATTGATTGAAATTCGATTTCACAATTCGTTCAGAGATTTTTTCAGTTAACAGAAGTGAGTCTGTGTATACATATTTCATTTTCATGAAAGAGATATGTATCATCTATTCTTATTCAGAGTAGCATTGCTACAATTACTGTTGAAAGTTTTTTAGTATCAACTTATTTCAGCTCTTAATGGCAAGATTAGTTTCAAATTATTTGGACTATCTTGAAGGTACAGGAGCTAGAAGCGCTCAGGAAGAAGCATGTGATATTATGTTGCATGTTATTTGCAAAACTCATAAACTTTCAACCTTTTTACCTACCCCCTCAGATAAACTGCTCAAAATGTTGAAAAACAAATAGTATCGTGAAACATACTTTTTGGAATAATAGACAAATACTCATAACTTTACTATTTATATTAATAAGGAAGGACTGAATTTACAAATATATTGTGAATAAAATGAATACATTCACATAAAACTAATGCTACTTGTACCGTAATCCTTATTCATTATGGATTTACAACTAAACTCTTCCATATGATTGGCGTTGAAAAAGCTGTGATAAATAAGCCTTGTACAGCTTTGATTTCATTGGCAGAAGCACTTTTAGCGAAGAGTATCCATCAACAGATATTTCCTTGTTGAGACTCTTTTGTTTTAATATTGGTCAGTCCTATCACTAAAACATTTACGCTGTTCCTTAAAGATTCAACAGGCATCAGATTTCTGGAAGGCATAGCATTCCTCTTAAGTAACTTTCTCTGCTTGGATTACGGGCCTGGAAAACAATTGTCTTCATCATCGGTAAAATGCAGGTAACAGACTCTCATAAATCTTTTTTGTTGGTTTACCAATTTTGAGTTACAAGGTTCCAAGGTTTTTATCGATTCTTCAACACTTTCAGGCCCTACTTGTTAAAGGAAGTTTCTCTCGCCCAAACTCGAAATTTTTCACCGGACTGTGGAAATTTATGGGAAGGGACATTTGAGTTTACTTTTTTTGCGCGCATGTTCCAGGGGAACAGCGTGCTATCGTTTTGTCCAAATGTCTGTAATTTTGGATGATTGAGCCGAAAATGGTCTCAATCGACTAGGTTGGACTCACTGATGACGAATCCGGTGTCAAAATTGATTCTGTCCGGCCGGTTGGCCGGCCGTAGACACGATAACTGTCGACAGAAGCAACCTAGCAACTTGAAACTTTCAGCATAGGTTGCGCATCGGAATGCCGCGGTTAAGTTCGTTAATGGGCCAAATCGATCGAATAGTTTCGGAGTTATATGCATTTGAAGTTTTGAAGTTATTTATTTTTTATTTCAGAAACTACCCAAGCGATTGGATTCTAACTTGGCAGTTAGGTGAGGTACAACGACGCGCAACTTTGAGCCAAATTTCGTCAGGATCATATCGTCAGTAATTTGAAAAAAAAATTTTTTTCGAAATTTTTTTCCAAAAAAATTTTTTTTTCGGAAACCATTCATCATACCAAAAAAAAATTATACTCACACTTTGACCTTCTCATTTCACAGCAGTGTACCAAATTTCAGTTCGATACGATCATAAGTTTTGGAGATATCGGGAAAAAATATGTCAAATTTCGAGGTTTTCTTCTCGATATCGTTGATTTTTTCGGTATAACTCGAGAAATACTGATTCAGTCCTGATTAAACTTCACAGTTAGTTTTAAGATGCTGAAAAACAACTTTATGCAAAATTTCGTGATAATCGTGTTATTAGAACAATTTGAAAAAAAAAATTTCTATGATTTTCTCATCATATCATCCTCATTAAATTCTGTATGAAACTTCGAACTGTTATTTTCGATGAAGTACTGGATTTCAATTCGATCTGATCTGTATTTTTGGAAATATTGGAAAAATAAGATTTTGATTGGGTATAATTTCATTTTTCCAATATTTCCAAAAATACAGATCAGATCGAATTGAAATCCAGTAATTTATCAGAAAAAAATTTCAAAAAGCACTGCCGTGAAGGCAGCAGCTTTTTGCGCGCACGTTCAAATTCGTTGCTGAAGCGGTCATCTACATTGAACATGCGCGCAAAAGTTGCTGCCTTCACGGCAGTGCTTTTTGAAATTTTTTCTCAGTAGAAACACTTGTAAAATCACACAAACGCCAAGAAAATGCATAAACTATGTCATTTTCTTGACATTTCTTTCAACTTGTCAATAATAATTCCTGTACCTCGGGATTTCTTGCGTAGCAGAGGATTTTTAATTCAGATTTCCGTGTTTATTGAAGAAATTGTGATACGGGATGGATTAAGAATTAATAATTCATTTCAAGGATACGTTAGCTACGGAATGGGGAAAATTTTTGAGCTTAGGTAGATTCAAATTTAGAAAAAATGAAATTACCGGAAAAAATTCACCATCTTGATAATGAATGATTATAATCGTATACTCATTTATAATACTGAAATGGAAGTTGATGTGTGAATGTTGATGACCTGGGTACTTCGAAAACATAGGATGTGGAACTTCGAAATTATGGCTGATATGAATTTTATCTGTGAAAGTCAGCTTCAGAAGGTAAATATGTTATTAATGTATCTAGAACGTGACTTCAAAACTTTAAAAACTGCAAACATCGAAAGAAATGATGGTGACACAGATATTCAGAAATTCTTAAAATTTTGCAGAAGTGCATGCGTATTTTAGAAAACAGGTCACTAGTAAAAATCCATAGCGTTTTATAAAGAAAAAACTGTTTATTTTGTGATCGAAAAAATCGTTCTGCATATGATATTGATTGAAACGTAGTTGAATCATTACAGTACGTATGGGCCAAAAACACTTGAGCATATAGCAAAATGTTCGGAATAAAATTGGTCGGAGACTAAAAAACAAATTGATAATAGATATTGAGATAATAAGAGCTATAAAACCCGAGATAATGGCGAAACACGCTGGACTAATTATATTTGGAATGCTATACAGCCGATTATTGCCAAAAAGTCCAACTTCAGGTAGGCTACTTTACACCTACAGAACTTCTGGATGTGAGTTTAATGTAAGAAAAAAGACAACATTCATTAACCTTTCAATCTGATCCATCTATAATTCACCAACAATAAACAACGAGCTTCAACAAATATTCCGTTCACAAACCATACATTCCACTTGCCGACGGATAGCTCCTCTTTTCGAGCGTATAGACGCGGCAGATCCAAACTGATCGGGATACGATTGCGCCGCTCGAATTCTCTCGAAATCACCCGTATGAACTCGCTGCCAGTCGACGAGGGTACCTGGAATTCCATCCATTTGGATCTGTCGCGCAAATTCGTTCATTTACGCTCCTATCGCGCCTCTCGAAATCGCGTGCAGTGGACGACCAGCCTGATAGCTACCAGAATGAGTACCGCTTATCTTCATTCGCCAGTAGTTGATGATCTGTTGGAGCTTTCTGTTTCAGTGATCCGCAGTAACAGAAAGTCTGAATATCTCTTCCGAACGGGAGATTTTCGTGGAGAGTCCTCTCCAGAATTCCCCGATTCATTAAGTACGAAATCCCCAACAAATCAATCGTATTCTTCTTTTTTCGCCATATTGATCGGAAAGTTGAATATCCAAAAATTATGACGGTCGTCTGGGAATGAAACAACGCTGAATGAATTCGAGGAAGGACTCTGTGGAATTCAGTAGAATGAATTCGTGGAATGTTTCTGAAGACAAACGTAATTACGACGAGAATCCGATGGAATTAAACCATTCAGAATGCACTCGGCAAACTCATTGAACCTTATGCAGGCTAATTGAAGCTTACGTCGAAATCCGGTCATAAAGGCGCAGGAAGGAACAGGTTCAACCAGTAGCGTCTCAAGACGATTATAATTATACAAAGAACTATTATTTTCACCATGAAGTACAGAAAAATTACTTCTTTTGTGTACTTTCGCCACACTCGCTCTTGGGCTTCATCATTCGGTCCTTACGCCTGTATTTTATCGCATTTTTTTTTACGCGCTTGTTTTAGGGGAACAGCGTGCTATCGTTTTGTCCAAATGTCTGTAGTTTTCGGATTTCGAGCTGAAATGGGTCTCAAACAACTAGGTTGGACTTACTGATGAAGAATCCGTGGTCAAAATTGATTCTGTCCGTCCGGCCGACTGGCCGGCCATGTGCGCTGTAACTTCCGAAAGAAAAAACCTAGACTCTTCAAATTCTCAGATTATGTTAAGATCCTGAATATCTCGGTTGAGTTCGTTATGGGCCAAATCTGTCGAATGGTTTTTGTGCTCCAGCCATTTGGAATATTGATTCTTCAATAACTCGAAAAACGTTTATCTGATCGAAATGAGACTTTGTTGCTAGATGTACAGTACCAATATGAAGAACAGAAATATCAAAAAAGAAAAAAAATTGCCGAAAATTTTCATAAATTTCACTTTATGTCAGCCCGATAAGATTTCCTGATTTTCCTGAGGAACAACAAATCAATAGAAAAACTCAGGAAATTCATTTTAGAAATCCATATATTTCAAAAAAGCATGTAGCGAGCGCCCTCTCTCAGCTCTTACTCAAGTTGCGCGCGCAGTACCATCCCTTGCGTCTTAAGTACCCTACGTTACCTGCCTGTAACGCTTGACCACATCATCGGTCAACGTACAGGGGGCGCTAGCACTCACGCGGTCCCTGGTAGATCCTCTCAAGATCTCGGAAGTACACTCATCCCCAACGGTCTGGTACACTCCCTTGTGTTCCTCACAAGGGGCACTCCCTTGTGTTCCTCACAAGGGGCACTCCCTTGTGTTCCTCACAAGGGGTGTCCACTCACGTAGGCATGTAAACGGCTTAGTTTGGTGCATGCCCTGACGAGTTCCCCCAAACTAAGACGGGACGAAACGTGACACTCTCCCAAAGAGGTTGAAGCTACCTCGCAAACCTTCAAAAGCTTCAGTGGTGACTTTCCGACGTGATTCATTTCAACGACGGTGTCACAGTTTCTGTCTCTTCGCGATCATCTCCGCTTCCAGTGAGAACCTCGCTTGTCACTGTGTGATCCTATCCGTTCCTCTCTCGGCGATGGTTCGGCAACCATCCCGAGGAGGTTCCATATCGCCACTTCGCTCTCGTGCTGCAACTCGCTGCTCAAGGATGTGCTCACTAATGCACCCGGCTCACTGCACGATATCGAGTGGTATAGTGGCGCAGCGTTTCTCAATCCGGGTTTCTCACATTTCAAAGGCACACACTGCTCGGCATCACGGCCGCACTCGTGGGAAATTTTCTGGTCAATACGGCCATGACTACATTCCGTCGATAGCTGGCCTCCTCTAAATCGGTCACACTCCTTGAACGATGAGGCAGAGCGCTCTAGCACACAGTCAATACGGCTCAACACAAAACGGTTTGGTCAACCGAGCATCGAACGCCGTACACTCGTGCTCAACAGCGCAGCAATGGCACAACGGCTCGCTCACAGCCGCGTTTTAGAGGAGAACACCTTTTTGGTTTCGGTCACCTTCCTCCAGATGCATCTTTCTGGTATCGCTTTCACTGGAAGGGGAGTCCTGTAGCGAGCGCCCACTCTCAGCTCTTACTTAAGTCGCGCGCGCAGTACCATCCCTTGCGTCTTAGGTACCCTACGTTACCTGCCTGTAACGCTTGACCACATCATCGGTCAACGTACAGGGGGCGCTAGCGCTCACGCGGTCCCTGGTAGATCCTCTCAGGATCTCGGAAGTACACTCATCCCCAACGGTCTGGTACACTCCCTTGTGATCCGCTCAAGGGGTGTCCGCTCACGCAGGCAAGTAAACGGCTTAGTTTGGTGCATGCCCTGACGCGTTCCCCAAACCAAGCCGGGACGAAACGTGACACTCTCCCAAAGAGGTTGAAGCTACCTCGCAAACCTTCTAAAGCTTCAAGCATATCTCCGATTCCGTTGAAATTTTACTCTAATCGAAAGCGAAAACTCGAAGACTCGGTTTCACTCTTGACAGATATGGTATTCTTTGAATTTTCCGAAATATAAGATGAATAGAATATTCCTTTACATCGACAGTTCGCGGCATCTACTGGTAAATATTCGAAGCATTTACTGGAACTTACAGTCACATTATGCGGGATAGCGGCGTCTGTTCACACTCTCCATATGCTTCATGAGGTGATTCCCAGGAAGTTTAATCGGTACTTCCCCGTAGCGCATGAACAGTTCATCGAAATCGTCACTACTTAACAACAGTGTTTCAAATTTCAGCTCGATCGGATATTTGAGCA
Source organism: Myrrha octodecimguttata (assembly GCA_958510865.1). Classification (NCBI taxonomy): domain Eukaryota; kingdom Metazoa; phylum Arthropoda; class Insecta; order Coleoptera; family Coccinellidae; genus Myrrha; species Myrrha octodecimguttata. Next base: position 13,239,100 of record OY294063.1, on the reverse strand, counting down.
AAAAGTTTTTTTTTATCTTTTATTTCGCGCTGGTTCTAGTAACAAAGGAGTTATCGTTTCGCCCAGTTTCTGTGATTTTTAAGTTCTAAGCCAACTATCAGTGGTTAGGCCGGCCGTAAACACATTAACTTCAGGAAGAATCGACATAGGAAATAATTTGTAGAGTAGGTTTTCAGTTTAATTAAGAAGGTCGAATGCTTAAATGGGTTGAATTCGGCAGTTATTCTTTAGATAGTTATACCCATTCAAAATTTTGGATCGAATTGCAATCGAGAACTTGATCGAAAATTATAGCTTGAGGTTCATGCAGAATTTCGTGAGTACCATATGAAAAATCTGCGTTTGGCAGGGTCGATGCTTGTATAGATGACCGCTTTGACAACGGAACAAGCGCGTAAAAGCTCCTTACCTCACGTCAGTGCTTTTCTAGGATTTTAAGAAGAAGAGCGTCACCATTACGCCCAAATGTCTTTTATTTGAGAATTTTTGTGATACCATTTCGAAAATTATCTGAAATTATTATATAATATTTCGACCGATAAGGAATTGAGATTAGTGTAGTGGTAACTTTCACAGCTTTTCGTGGAAAAATTTTCTTTGTCGCTCCCGATTTTTTGGAGAATATTTCATGGATGGAAGAAAATTTAAAAATACCTCATTTATTCTGAATGCATGAAAACCAACAAGTCGGATACATTGAGTGGAAAAAAATTGTGAAATGACCCCTCAAATGTTCATGGAGAATATCGTGACGATTATATCCAGGGCTGGGCAAAATACATGCTTGGCTTAATTGAAATACAAATTACAAAATACTTTCTCGCAGGTATTTGAAATACAAAATACAAAATACTTTCAAGTCGGGTATTTGAAATATGAAATACAAAATACAGTATTTTGACTATTTGTATTTGAAATACAAATTACAAAATACATTTAGGTGTTAAATGTGAAAAGAGGACAACTAATTCAGCTCAGCCATTTTATCGCTAAATAGAGAATTTCCTTTCAGAAACACAAGATTTATGAATGTAGTATCAGACAAACAGCCTCTTGTTGGGGAATGAATAAAACCTGCTAAAGAAAACAATCTTTCTACAGATCCTGATGAGCACAAACTTGTGTTATATTGTATGAACGCATTTTTATATCAGGATAATGTCAAGGATGGTAAGCTCTCTGCTCTTATCGTTTTTGGAAATTGACTAACTCTAACTCCATGTTGAAATGACCATTGCGCAGGACCTTTCCTTCCTTTCCATTTGCCGAAAACATGATTGCTAGCAAAAAAACTAGTTGAAGCAGATGAGCGTGCGCCATCTGAAGAGAGATTCAGAGACTGTTTTCTGTAGAGCACTCAGCGCTAAATGTATTTGTTCGAAAGTATTTCGAAGACAAAAGTATCGAAATACAAAATACTTCAGCGTCAGGTATTTGAAATACCAATTACAAAATACATTTTCAAGAAGTAATTGAAATACAAATACAAAATACGTATTTGTATTTCAAATACGTATTTCAATTACAAGTAATTGAAATACTGCCCAGCCCTGATTATATCCTTGAATTCCGGCAAATTTATGGAACTGAGCCAGAAATTTATTGAATAAAATGATACACTTTCGTTTCCGAATATAGTTTCAATTCATTCAAAAATTGTTTCACCACACTGTGGCTTCTGCTTCTATCAGTTGAAAATGTGATCCCGGAGCAGCCGCAGTTAACTGAAACAATTTTTGAATGAATCACAATTGTATGTAAAAATTGAAATTTATGATTTTTATTCGAAATTAATTTCCTCAAACTGAAGACCTAATCCTTGATGGATTAGTACTCGAGAGATTAATTGAAAAATAAAACTTCGCTGATGAATACCAAAGAAAAGAGAGCTCATCGCTCGGTCAATAATCATACTGAATCTACACTCGAAAAACTAAATCGCGGCCTCAATCTACATAATTGACGTTTCGAATTGTTCATGATAAAGTCCTTGAAGCATACTAGGTTATGGCGGCGCCAAGAATCTATCCGAATTTTTATGATGGTTTCAACACAGTAATACTATTTTTATTATACTATGTAATTGTCGACAAATTTGGAATTAACGCAAGGTTCATAAATTTCATTTCGTGCTTCATGATATGCGTCAGAGGTTAAATATCTATCAAAAACTATAACCTCCAGAATCATCCAACAGGGCTATTTTTTTATCCTCCACAAAAATTTCGATCATCAGTCCATGTTTTTGCGCGAATGCTCCCAGGGGAACTGAGTGCTACCTTCTTGTTCGAATGTCTGTAATTTCGAATTTTCAGCCGAAGATGGTCTCAAACGACTAGGTTGGACTCACTGATGACGAATCCGGTGTCAAAATCGATTCTGTCCGGCCGACCGACGACACGATAACACGATGACTGTCGAACGGAACATTTAAAGTTTTGAGGTTATTTTCCCCATATTTCAACTACTGGAGCAATTGCATTGAAACTAGGCAGTTAGTTGAAGCATAACGACGCGCAACTTTGGACAAAATTTTGTTGGGATCGTATGGTCACTTGATTTAAAAAATAATTTTTTCGAAATTTTCAAAAAAAAAAAATTTATTTTCAGAAACTCAATCATATTTTGAATCAATCTTGCTCATACCTAGAGCTTCATAATCCATAGCAGCGCACCAAACATCAATTCAATACGTCTATTCATTTCGGAGATATTGGGAAAAAACGTGTAAAATTTCGTGGTTTTTTTCGTTACAACTCAAGAAATACTGATTCAATCATGATGAAACTTCGAAGCTGGTTTGGAGATGCTGAAGGACAACTTTGTGTTAAACTTCGTGATAATCGTATTATAAGAACAATTTGAAAAAAAATTTCAAAATGAATCATTTCCGAATTCCGCCAACAAATGGCACTCGATGATCTGTCTTCTGATTTTTTGCCGGACTATTAGTGACACGAGCGATGGCAACGAGGTTTTGTGGTCGCAAAATTTTGGAGTCAGTTTGACGACGACAAAGGTTACATTGCTAGTTACCTCTGTACTAGAGCGATCGTTGATGTGGCAGACAAATCGCGGATATTCAACGATGGGCAAATGAAGATGAGCTCTACTCCCTCTGGTGGCTAAAACCTTGGTAACTTGTAACTCAAAATTGGTTAACCAACAAAAAAGGGTCATGAGAGTCTATTACCTGCATTTTACCGATGATAATCATTTTTATAGATGTGAGCACGAATTGCTCATGAAATATAGATCACATTCATGAGGAAAATTGTTTTCCAGACTTCTTATCCAAGCAGAAAGTTATTCAAGAAGAATGCTTTGCCTTCCAGAAATCTTCCTGTTGAACTGATAATAAAAGAATAACGTAAATATTTAGAGATAGAACTGAACTATTGAAAAAAGGAGTCTCATCAGGAAAATATCTGGTAATGAATACTCTTCGCTCAAAATGTTTTACAGGCCCCTAATCCAAGCAGAAAAAGTTACCTAAGAGGAATGCTATGCCTTCTAGAAATCTTCCTGTTGAATCATTAAGGAACAGCGTAACTGTTTTAGTGATAGAACTGACCGATTGAAACAAAGGAGTCTCAACAAGGAAATATCTGGTGATGAATACTCCTCGCTCGAAGTGCTTCTGCCAATGAAATCAAAGCTGTATAAAGCTTATTTATTACAGCTTCGTCAGGACCAATCATATGAGTGTCGGAAGAATTTATTGGTCAATCCATAATGAATAAGGCTTACGGTAGAAGTAGCATCAGTTTTAAGTGAATGTATTCATTTTATTCAAAATATATTGGCGAATGTAGATAAGCGCTACTCCCTCTGGTGGCTATCCTAGTAACCCGAGGTACAGACATTATCATTGACGAGTTGAAAAAAATGTTAAGAAAATGAGAAAGTTCATGCATTTTTCTTGGCGTTTGTGTGATTTTACAAGTGATTCTACTGAGGAAATGATAACTCAAATGTCCCATCCTATAGATTTCCACAGCACGGTGAAAAATTTCGAGTTAGGGTGAAAGAAACTTCTTTTAACAAACCAGGCCTGAAAGTGTTGAAGAATCGATAAAAACCAACAAACAAGATTTATGAGAGTCTGTTTCCTGCATTTTACCGATGATGATCATTTTCATAGAGGTAAGCACGAATTGCTCATGAAATATTAGATCACATTCATGAAGACAGTTTATTTCCAGGCCCCTAATCCAAGCAGAGAAATTTACTCAAGAGGAATGCTCTGCCTTCCAGAAATCTGCTTATTGAACTGATCATTGAGGAACAACGTAAATGTTTTAGTGAGAGAACTGTCTTTTGAAAAAAAGAAAGAGTCTCAACAAGGGAATATCTGGTGATGAATACTGTTAGCTCAAAGTGCTCCTGCCGATGAAAGCAAAGTTGTGTGGATATATTCATTTTATTCAAAATATATTGAGTATTAAGTCCTTCGCTATAAAAATAGTAGAGTTATGAGTATTTGTCTATTATTCCAAACAGTATGTTTTACAACACTATCTGTTTTTCAACTTTCAAGAGCCTAAGGAATCCACCAAAGTCAATGTTGCCATTTGGATCTGAAAATAAATAACATAAAAATACTGTCTAACCTTGGAGATATCCCCGTAATTTTAGAGTTGCTACACTCAATAAGATTGAAGAATGATACATACCCACTTTATAAGAATGGCATATGTACTCCCAGTGAAACTCTCGTCAACTATAAAAGTCTAAAAAGTCTTTGAATAAATCGTGAAATCAAAAATTATCAAATCAAACTCTAACAAACAGTACAAAATCGACTATCAAAACAAAATCTATGTCTGTATCTAAGGTTCTAAAACTGGCCACCGTGGCGCTGCAATCTTAAATTCAGACGCCAATTGTGTGAACTCAGTCCTTCCCTATATAAAAAGTAAAATTATGAGTATTTGTCTATTATTAAGTTAGTTTTACAATACTATCCGTTTTTCAACTTTTTGAGCAGTAGATCTGTGGGGGTATTTGATCAATAATCAAGTTGGGTAGGTGAAAAAGTTGAAAGTTTATTAGTTTGGCAAATTACATACAACATAATATCACATTTATCTTCCTGAACACTTCTAGCTTCTGTTCCTTCAAGATACCCCAAATAATTTGAAATTAATGTTGCCATTTTGAGTAGAACAGTGATTGTAGCATTGCTACTCTGAATTAGAATAGATGATACATAACTCTTTCATAAAAATGAAATATGCATACACAGAATCACTTTTGTTAACTGAAAAAACCCTTGAACAAATTGTAAAATCGAATTTATTCAATCAAATATACAAGCAAACACTTGAAAACCTAGATCCTATCCCTCTATCTAAGGTTCTTAAACTGGCCAACGTGGCGCTGCAATCTTAAGTTCAGACGCCAATAGCATGCGCGTCGGCGATTGATCATATTGTAATTGAATTGGAGGTTGTAATGGTAAAATTCGTATCGGTTTCAATTTTCTACTTTTAACCGAGTAAAAATTCGTATTCGTTGAATATATTATGTTCATTACTGAAATGAATTTAATAGATCTAAATCAAATCTGGAAATATTCACTCTCACTCTCCGGAATGTTTCTGTATTCGTTGTAATAAATACGAGTTCTTCGTTTCATCGCGCTTCCGCATAAAAAGATTGTTGATTAAAACAATGATACATATAGCGGCAGTAATTTACGTAAGAAAAAAGTGAATCTACAAGGTCGACCAGTCAAATTGATTTCTACTATACGATTTATGTAATTTTTCCATGCAATTATACCATAATCTCTGGAATTAATTTACGATATTTCACACTGGAAGGATCAGTTATAGCAATTTTATTGCACGTGAAGGGTATAGCAGTCGTATTTGGATCTCACAACAAACAAGGGGAATAAGATTCAAATAAACTATTGTTGATATAATTCGTGACATTTGAAGTATTCATATCATACCTCGAACAGTATGTCAACATATTTTTTAAGGTAGGTCAGAGTCGGTAGAAGAAATTCCACAAAATCACTGAAGTGAAGCAGCTTTTTGACGTTTTTTCAAATTCGAAATTTTGAAAATTGATTTTTTCGAGTTTTCTCATGATATGATCATCACAAAATTGTGTAGCATTTGCCAACTCATAATTGAGTTTAATAATGATCAGATCATATTTTTGAGGTATTTAAAATATAACAGTACCGACGAGAAATAAAACAAGAAATTTAGTATATCTGTTCACAATATATGTCAAAACACTGTTGTGAAATATTCACTTCAAGGTATGTGCATAGTTTTCATTAAAATCTGATGATCTGATTTCGAAAAAAGATAATTTTTCAACACGAGTTTGGGATATTTCCGACAAAAATTGTCCCACTTTCAGAGGCCGATTTAAAATTTTCTTGCAGGGGGACAAAATAGAATACCTGTTTTTTGTGATAGAGTCTTTGTCAATAACAAACTCAACTTATAATGGCTTCTTCCAACTTTTCAGAAATGAAACCAAATAAACAAATCAACATTTTCGGTTCGAAATTTCGCAGAAATGAGATCCTAAGTAATATAAACACATATCAACATTTCCGGTTGAACATTATGTGTCCCACATTCAACGGCCTATAGAAAATGTTCTTGTATAGTGTTTTGAACTATGTGAACCCAATTTTCTTATAGGAGGATCTTTTCCAATGACTCTCAAGAAACAAGAACAAATTTCCGAATTTTTTTCAGGAATGACAGCTAATATACGAAATCAATATTTTTAATTCAGGATGATATGCATTTCATTGTAAGTGAATAATTGCGAATATATTCGATAATTATATTCGATTTTTGCTCGGTATCGATGCCGTTGTGAAGGTAGCGACCTGTTTCAATGGCCACTGTTCCCAATAAACCCGAACGAGGACTCTCAGTACGCCGAGTACCATGAACAATTCACCTGTAGGCTCATAATAAAAACGGAATGACAGCGGTTTCCTACGAACTAGCCGAAAATTGTGCTCACTGTTGAATGTCTAGCAAAAATTGATATTTAATTATCGAATATATCGATGGATATCATTCTGGGCTAAAATTCGAAAACTGCATTTGATCTAAAAGATAACACACTGTTCTCGTGAAAAAAAGTTATGTTTCCTTCAACAACTTTACTTTACTTTATACGTATAAGGGAACAAGAGAGTTATCCGAGGCGTTATCCGAAATCTCAAAAAATCATAATAGAACCGAAAGTATACGATACAACTCGAAATTTTGCAAGATCGCATTCATTTGCTGTTTTTATTGTGAACCCAACTCCATAATGAATTCAAAAATATTCCTCATAAGAGGGCTGCACCTGATCGTTTCAAACTATTTTTGGACCAGTAATAATAATAATGATAATAATAATAATAATTTATTCACAATAATCCTCACACTATTATGAAACCCTAAAATATAATATATAAAAGGTGAGATAAGATTACGAATTGAGTTTCTCGAAGCAAAAACACAAACTGATTCACCTGAAACAGTGTTCTTTTATTATTTACAAGTTCCATCAAATTCAGTGGAATTAACACACCTGAAAACAGTGAATCGACAATTAAATGCCTATGCTCCACTATCTTCTTCAATAAGCTTCTCAAACAATTTATATTTTAGGAATTTAACAATTCACAAACTTCAAATTGAAAGTTAATGTGAAAATTAAATTATTTTTCATGGCTATCCAGTAATATCACGTACACAAGCTTACTTATAAAAAGTGAACAAACAGCAACAAGTCTACAGGGGGAGACAAACCCGTGCCTAGACCATCAAGACTTAAATCAACACTAACCCATACAAAAAGAACCAATAAAAACAGTGCAAGCAATGCAATACACAACAAGATCAGAAATGAGCAGCAATTGCACAACAACAAGATCAGATCAGATAAGGGTCGAGCAACAGAGGAGAACTTTCATTCTATTGCATATTAACAGTTTGTTGAGGGTGAAGAACTGTAAGAATTCAATTTACTCTCATAAGCATTAGGATGAGCTGTGATGTATTCCAGTTTGTAGTCCCACTAATCAACTCGAAAACTATCACAAGAAAGAGAAACGTTGCTGGCAAAATGACCGAACAGCAACAAATCACACATTTGCCGGTCGTCACCAAACAAATTCAGCAAGCCAATTCGCTAATCCACAACCTAGATTTAGATAGGATCCACTGATTCAGTAATCTCCTGAAAGAACCCTTAATTTTTCCATCTTTACTACTGAAGGAAGTAAATTATATAACTCTGGTCCTTGGTATGTGTAAGTTTGTAAGTGTTTGTTTCAAACTTTTATTTACCTTAGGTACTGAAACACAATGGGTGTTTTTCCTGAATTTGGGTTATTACTGCAAATGCAAATTTGAACATAATTATAATGGGTTTGATTTATTATTTTCCCAAATTACCTTCAGAAAGAATTCAAAATCAGATTTCAAAATTGGGGTTTGGGAATTGCAAGGCATGCACGAAGTGACAACGGTGTTTAGTAGAATAGCTTTTTCTGCTATAGTATAATGAAATATTTATTCCTTTTCTGTGGTACACACATGTTCTTTGTCAATATAACCAAACAATTTCCGTTTGCGATTTGTCAGTAATATGACAGTCTGACAGTTTGTGCTCTTCTTTTCCTATTCCTTGGTCGTTGTCTCCTACTCTAACCAGATCGAAGTATAGCAATCTCTGTTTTCCTTAGCAAAGTAAAACATTTGACGTCCTTTTCTTTCCGACAAATAGCTGAATTCGACGTTGCCATATCGTGCACTCAACACAAATCCCTACCTGAGTTATAAACATGGATTCAACATAAAACAACCCTCGAAATTTCAATCATCAAAGTCCGCAGAGTACGCGCAATGCCAAAAACCTCATTACAAATGATCACAGATCAATGGAAAACCTAACCCCCAAACGTCTTTATGTCACATATGATTGTCAAACTTGAAACCACCAACTTCTTTGCTTCTTCTTATTCTTTGGCATTCAAATTAGTTTCTATTCTTTCCATTTCACACATCATCACCTCACCCGACCAGTCTATTTATTAATTTATTAAATGATTAATTATTGATCTGTGATCATTCGTAATGAGGTTTTGGAATTGCGCGTACTCTGCAGACTTTGATGATTGAGATTTCGAGGGTTGTTTGATGTTGAATCCATGTTTATACCTAAGGATTTCGGAATTTTATAGAGGTAATATACTGTACTGTTTGTGTTTAGTGTGTAAGTAATGTCAATTTTTAATATGTTTTTAGGCCTGAAGAAGCAGACGAAAAGCTTGCGAAACGTCGCTGAATATATAGCTTAGAAATCATTGGTTTATTTCCTGTCCTAGTCCCACAACTTCATGAGTGTTTTGGTTTAACTCGTGGAGGACGCTAATGTGATTAATCTATTGATCATGATGAACTATCACAGTATTCCAAAACTTCGATTTGATTTCAACCGACCCAGTATGTGTCACCGGTTTCCATGATATGCCATTCCCATTCTGGACATATCCAATACTCGAAAATATTGATTAGGAAATTTACACAGATAGTCAATTTTTTAGGTGATTCGGCAAGGTTCATCGTTCAGGATAATGATAATAACTAGTTATCGGATTATATGCATTTGCATATTTGCATATGCAAGTGCATATAACGCGATATTCTAGGCATTATTACATATTTTGGTACTTTTTTGTCGAAAGTAGATATTTCAATAGTGGGAAGTAACCCTGGTGCATAGATCAACCGGAAAACGTTGAACGGGTGCGGAGCAATAGAAAGATTGGATACCAGAAATCTTCTTCTGTTCACATCCACGAAAATTTTAGAAAGAATAATCGAACAGAAATATGTCCATACTAATTCACTGTCAGAAATGATCCATGACAAATTTAAAAACACGAAGCTCGCAGCAATTAAGAAGATAGAAGTATATGTCAACCCACAAAGAAAACCTTGTCTACAAAGATATCTTCAGAAATGGCGCAAAATTCTAGTTCCGTCTCTTCACGCTAATGGTCGTAGAGGAATCGTCCTCGGCCTATAAGTTGATATTAACAGGCAGACGTAAGAAGTTTTCTTTGGTATACCTAAAAAACCTAGAAAAGCACTGAAGTGATGTCAGTAGCTTCTACGCGCTTGTTCACATTGCGAAATGGCGACTTGGGAATTTCAGTGAAAATTAAATGAAATATGAAAATTTAAAGAGAAAAATTCATTCAAATTTTCCCAAGGATAATTCTTCTCATTGGCACTATTAATGTTCCAAGTTTCATCTCAACCAGATGAATATTTGTCGAGTTATTGAAAAATCAAAATTTCAAATGGCTGTAACACAAAAAATCATTTGGCAGATTTGGCCCATTAACGAACTCAACCGAGATATTTAGGATCAAAACATAACCGGACAGAATCCAATTCGATCAAGGATTATTCATCTGTGAACAATCTACTCGTTTGAGATCGATTTCAGCTCAAAACTGGAAATTACAGACAGTGTGACGTAACGACAACGTGCTGTGGCCTAGAAGAAGCGCGTAAAAATGTCTAATTTTGTATAATCACAAAATTATAATTGATTGATGACTGAAAATTAATCGGGGACACAATGGAAATTGATATTTTTTAGTGCATATTATGTGCATATTTCACCCTTTTTAAGTGCATATTTTGCCAGTTTGTTAATGCATATAATCCGATGTCTAATAATAACATTAAGAACCCAAGTGGATTTCGCTTTTATAATACCTTCTCAGAAATATCAAGTACATCTCAGGTAGGAACTTCAGATCCAAACTCGAGACAAGACCAACAAAAGTGATGAATCAGGTTTTTTTCAGAAACCCCTAATTAGCAAGATTGCATTCAACAGAGATGATGCCATAGCGTTGAGAACCGATTACTTATCTCGCCAATACCCGTTGTTTCGATAACGTCAGATACCTATATACCTACGTAAATCGAGTTCTTACTTTCTAGGCATCGAAAACTGAGACGAAGGTCAAATTTGAGGAAGTTGCATTTGTGATATGCAATGTCGAAACATCCGGTTTGAAGATAACCAACTGGGCGAAGTACATCTTTATCGATAACCCAAACTAGATAATAGAGAGTTATCGAAACCCTAAAACCGGGTCCAGATGACTGTAATGCGAACAGCGAATGCAATCAATCACAGAGAGTTTCATGGTTCGAGGCAGCGTTCTTTCTGCTCCGTCGGGTCTCGGTTTTCAACTCGAACGATGCAGATGGGATCATAGTAGCATGATGTAAAAAACATGGTGTGCTCATCTGAAAAATGAGTGACGTCAGCAAGATTAAAATAAAAGAGTTGTATATTCTGTGCTTTGAATTTGCATGTTTATTCAAAGCACACAATATACAACTTTTTGTATTTTAATCTTGCTGACGTCACTCATTTTTCAGATGAGCACACCAGGTTTTTTACATCATGAATCAGTAGCATTCATTCAACATTATAGGTCGAAAGCCTTCACTTCGACGGAATTTAGTAGATATAAGTCCATGCGCAAACTTGTTAAAATTGTGCATAAAAACTATATTGCCACAGAGTTTACTTACACCTTCTTCTTTCCTTGACGAAAATGAAATGCGGTAAAAAACATTTTCAAAAATCTTTATAACTTCAATAATTAAATGACAGTTGATATTGACGGCCGACTGCGTAAACACAATAACTTCCGAAAGAAACAATTTAGAAACTCGATATTTGTAGAGAAGGTTTGGACCTTAATTACGAAGGCCGAATTCGTGAATGGGTAAAATCCACCCAATGATTCCGAAGATATACCTATTCAAAATTTTATTTTTCCAATATTTCGAAAAATACAGATCAGAACGAATTGAAATCCAGTACATCATCGAAAAATTACAGTTCTAAGGTTCATACAGAATTTAATGAAGATGATATGATAGAAAAATAACAGAAATTTTTTTTTTCAAATTGTTCTAATGACACGATTAGAAAAATAACAGAAATTTTTTTTTTCAAATTGTTCTAATGACACGATTATCACGAAATTTCGCATAAAGTTGTCTTTCAGCATCTTCAAACTAGCTGCGAAGTTTTATCAGGACTGAATCAGTATTTCTCGAGTTATACCGAAAAAAACAACGATATCGAAAAGAAAACCTCGAAGTTTGACATATTTTTTCCCGATATCTCCAAAACTTATGATCGTATCGAACTGAAATTTGGTACACTGCTGTGAAATATGAAGCTCAGAGTGTTAATGGATTTTTTTTAGATATGATGAATGGTTTCCGTAAAAAAAAATTTTTCGGAAACAAATTTCGAAAAAAAATTTTTTTTAAATTTACTGACAATATGATCCTGACGAAATTAGGCTCAAAGTGTTACGCGTCGTTATACTCCACCTAACTGCCAAGTTTGAATCCAATCGCTCAAGTAGTTTCTGAAATAAAAAATAAATAACTTCAAAATTTCAAGTGGCTATAACTCCGAAACTATTCGACCGATTTGGCCCATTAACGAACTTAACCGCGGCATTCTGATGCGCGACCTACCCTGAAAGTTTCAAGTTGCTAGCTTGCTTCTGTCGACATCAGATATCGTGTCTCCGGCGGCCGGCTGGCCGGATAGAATCGATTTTGACACCGGTTTCGTCTTCAGTGAGTCCAACCTAGGGCCGTATTTATAGTTGCTCCTTGAGGCATGCTTACTGAAAGCCGCCTTGAATTTGTTTTTCTATGCAAACAAATACAAGTTTGTCGATTGAGACCATTTTCGGCTCAATCATCCAAAATTACAGACATTTGGACAAAACGATAGCACGCTGTTCCCCTAGAACATGCGCGCAAAAAGTCTACATGATAAAGGCAATTGATATAGCAATTAGAAATACAGATATCTTATATCTACTAAATTGCGTTGAAGTGAAGTGTACGTGAAAAACCACGTGGTGAGATTTTGACATAAAATGTAGAATAAATGCTACTAATGATTCTAAATCGAAAGATAAAAGATGAAACACTGTATGTGTAGTATTCTCTTTAGATTGTATTTGATTATGTTACCCTTTTCTGTAGTTTTTACTTCAATCTTTGTATGCCAGTTGATATAATAAAATTTTGTCATTGAAGACTTAGTACGTCGAAGACAATAAAAGTATATCGTAAGATATCAAATCAATATCGAAATATATTATGTAAAGCTACCTTTTGTGCGAGGGAGATTAGGGTATTTGGGTAATCGGAGATTCTTCCCTATTGGCCGACGACGATCACGTTATCGTCGTCAGCCAATAAGGTGAATCTCTCGGCCAATAGGGTGAATCCCCGATTACCCAAATACCCGGAATCTCCCTCGCACAAAAGGCCTCTTAAAGGTACTACAGAGATATCTGTATTTTTTAATTGTTATATTATCAAGTAGACTTTTTCGAATTTAATAGTGGAAAATTTAGCTGAACAAACGGTACGATAAGGATAAAAGATAGCGGAAAAAATACAATTGATACTAAAATGATGTAACTACCAATTGTGCATTATATGCCAACATATGAACTTAAGGTTGTTTTCTGAAAAAACAACGATAGGATCCACGGGAAAACCCACGATCGATTTCGGCTTCCATTATGCTCAACCAACTCTATTTAATTAAGAACAGTAAGATTCTTCCACTTTAACCCGCACTCATAATTCATCGCAGAGACAGAATTCACTCGAGTAGATGCTCGAGTGACGAAGGCCAGGCGGAACACAGGAGAAGTTCTTTCATTATGTCAGCGGGAGAAAAAAAATTAGAGCGTCCTGCGATATATTGTCAAAATCATCGCGTGATACGGCGGAACTTTCTCATGCGTATAAATAAGTTCGAGAAAATTCTGGAGAATTTTTTCAGACCATTTGGAAAGGCCCACTTCGCGATTTACGAGGAAACTCGTAGGAGAACCAACAACTACGTATATCAAAATAAAATCGGAGGAATTTGTTTTTTATTGTTCGTAAACGGCATCAATTTTGATCGAAATTTGTATAAAATATTTTCCCAAAACACACATCACTCTGAGAGAAATAAGCCGCGTAGAGAAATAACCACACAAACCTACATTTCAGACAAAAGTCCTCGAAACCCAGGATAATCGGCAAAATACGAATATGTACCTTCGAGGCTACTTATTTATATTCGTTTTCACGCGCTTGTTCTTGGGAACAGCGGGTTATTATCTCGTCACGATGTCCATAATTTTCGAATTTCGAGCCGAAAATGGTCTCAAACGGGTTGGGGCTCGCTGAAGAAGAATCCGTGGTCAAAATCAATTCTGTCCGTATGTGCTTTAACTTTCGAAGGAAAGAACTTGAACGACTTGAAATTGTCAGATTACGATTGGAGTCCAAATATCTCGGTTCATTTCGTTAATGGGTGGAATCGGTTGGATATTTTCGGAGTTAGGCCTATTTGAAATTTTGAGGATAATTCCTCGATATCTCATGAAGTATTGACTCGATCAAATTGAAAAATCGGAACCACAATTGTATGTGATTCGAATTTTACAGAATCAAGAATATTCTTTAGAATTCAAAATGAAAATATTCAGGTATAATTTGAATGAAAATTTTGAGATTTTTGACACGCATTCTACATCAGTGAGTCCAAGCTAGTCGTTTGAGACTAATTTCGACTCCAAATTCGAAAATAATAGACATCGTGACGAAATGATAACGCGCTGTTCCCCAGAACAAGCTCGTAAAAATCGGATAAAAATTATTATTCATAGAAATCACCCTGCGGATTAGGGGATTTAAGATTGAATTTCTTCAGGAAGCTAGCTCATTTATATCTTAAATAAAACTTATTTATTATTCTCATGAATCATTGGTTTTTCACAACTCGAAAACCAACTCCATTGTAGCGAGCGACCTCTCTAAGCTCTTACTTAAGTCGCGAGCGCAGTACCATCCCCTTGCGTCTTGAGTACCCTACGTTACCTGCCTGAAACGCTGGGCCATATCATCGGTCGACGTACAGGGGGCGCTAGCGCGCACGCTGTCCCTGGTAGATCCTCTCAAGATCTCGGAAGTACGCTCATCCCCAACGGTCTGGTACACTCCCTTGTGTTCCTCACAAGGGGTGTCCACTCACGTAGGCATGTAAACGGCTTAGTTTGGTGCATGCCCTGACGAGTTCCCCCAAACTAAGCCGGGACGAAACGTGACACTTTCCCAAAGAGGTTGAAGCTACTTCGTAAACCTTCAAAAGCTTCACCATAAAAAATTCATTTGAAACATTGAAATCTCAATGAATAATAAATGAATATACAAAATCGTAAAAGTGAAAGTAGGTATAAATGGGGGTTTTCCACGGGGTTTTTAGGTTACAGAAAAATATTCAATAATGAAGAACTATTCACATCTGTTTGTTGATTCAATAGGATTTTGCGGGCGTTGTACCTGTTGATTTCTAACGATTCTAGGAGTGTTAATCGTGTACTTTGGTTTCGTAGTTATTTTATTGTTGAATTTCAATGTTTCACATGAATTTTTTCATGGAATTGATTTTTGTGTTGTGAAAAACTAATGAATTATGAATAATATGTAAGTTTCATTTGAGATGTCAATGGCATTGGGTTATTTAACTGAGAAAATAATAAACCCTTGTGTAAAATTTGCAGCGTTTTTTTACTTCTAATAAGTTCCTACCTCTTCAGAGCGAAAACTTCCAACGCAAAGGGGGTAAGGAGGCAAGAAAATGCTTAAGGTCAATTAAATACTCCGTAACAAAGGAAATAAGGAAGCGAAATCTTTTCGCGCAATTTCCAACAAAATATATAGCAGATGGGGATACTGGGCCATTCTTGCTTCAAGTCCAGGAAGTAGGGAATTTAAAGGCAGGAACTATGGGAATAATAAGTGCCAACGAATCTAGACTTATTCTTCTGTTAGTTCACCATGAATTGAAGGTGAAACGGCATGAATTTTCAGCACAAACCAGCACAACATCCACTGGTCTTTTGGACATGCAGTATTAAAAATTTCTAGAAGAGCACTGAAGTGGAATAGGTAAGTAGCTTTTGCGCGCATGTTCAAATTCGTTGTCAAATCAGTCATCGGAAATTCCACAAATTCACCCAGCCAAAGGCACCTCCACTTCATGATAAGAAATTTGAATGAAAATTATGAAAATTCTTTTCATATGGACATCATTTAATTCTGTATGAACCTTGAAGCTATCATTTTTGCGCGCAATTTCAGGTGGAGCAGTGTGCTATCGTTTCGTCCATATGACTGTAATTTTCGAATTTCTACCCGAAAATTGTATCAAACGACAGGTTCGGATTCACTGATGACGAGTCCCGTGTCGAAATAGATTGTGTCCTAACGTCCGTCTGGACGTCCGGCCGGCCGTAGGCATGATTACAGGAGTACGTAGAATCCTATCGAATTGGGACTTCCAGGGTATGTTGCATTTCGGAATGCGACAGTTATATATTTTATGGGCGAAACCGGCTGAACTCTTCCGGAGTTATTTAAAATGTTGAGGTTATTTACCTGATATTTCAGAAACTTCGGAAGCGATTGGATTAAAACTTGGCATAACAACGCGAAACTTTTCGAAAAAATTTCTTGAAATCGTACTATGAATAAGTAAATTGAAAAATATTTTTTCAGAAAAATTGTTTTTTTTCTGGAAACTAATCATCATATCTGTAGAATATTCTGCTTGAATTTTATATTTCACAGTAGTGTACCAAATTTCGGTTCGATACGATTATAGTTTCCGGAGATATTGGAAAAAAAAATATGTAAAATTTCGCGTTTTTTCGGAAATAATCCGAAATAACTGATTCAATCATGATGAAACTTGGCTTCTGGTTTGAAAATGTTGACGAACAACCTTCTTGCGGAATTTCTTGATGATAAGTAGTGTCATTAGAAAATTTTGAAAAAAAAAATTCAATTTTTTTTTCAAATATGTATTCTATATTCTGCGGTCTTCTGATGATATCATCCTCGCGGAATTCCGTGTGAATCATCAATCTGTAATTTTTCAATCAAGTAGGTACTGGGTTTCAATCGATCTAATCGGTATTTTTTCAAGCTATATACAGGGTGAGTCTTTGACCTTGCAGAATATTTTAAGAAGATTCTTGAAGCTGAAAGAAACACATTTGTCCTCTACCATTTTTTCCGATTAGGCCTAGATAAAAAGATATAGGCATTATAAATTTTCATAATAGGCTAGCCGCCCCTGGAAACCTGAACACTGAAGTTTTTCCAAGCCTAAGATATACCATTCAAATCTTCGAAATAAGCAACTCTGTTATGAAAACAAGCGTCAACTTACTTTTTACATTCCAGTTGGTGAAAAAAGTTGAATTTATAGTACACTAAACAAGTTAAGTATTACAAATTTCGTGGGCGATAAAAGTTGAATATTCTTCTCTTGGTTTCATTTTCGATAATGAGGAATTCATCAAGCTATCAGCTTTGAAATTCATCTTCAATTCGTAATTTTTAATTTTCTTTGTTTATTTCATTTTCTCCAAGAATTATCAGGTTCAGACATAACCCATTCAAACTTTCATTTTCATAAATAAATAAAACAGATGTACCTAATTTATCTATGAACGTACAAACGTTGCCAAATTGACAAACAGAAAGAAAGAACTCTTCGAAATCAAACAACACACAATATTCTAATTCTATGTATACACTTGTATAGTCTATGATTCTGAACTGGACTAAATCTGTGGCTCC
Source organism: Myrrha octodecimguttata (assembly GCA_958510865.1). Classification (NCBI taxonomy): domain Eukaryota; kingdom Metazoa; phylum Arthropoda; class Insecta; order Coleoptera; family Coccinellidae; genus Myrrha; species Myrrha octodecimguttata. The sequence goes on along the minus strand of OY294063.1, from coordinate 13,221,332 downwards.
GTGGTTTTAAGGTTATGTCATAGTGGTTTTCTTCCACCATGGGTTGTTGTGTTATGAAAGCGCATTTGAAAAATACCTCAAAATAAATACTATCATAGTTCTGTACATAATTTCAAGAAATTTGGGTCAGCAGAAAGATTGCATTTAAACCAGTAAGAATCCCCATTATCATGGAAAAGTGAGAAGTTAAACAATTATACTAAACAAATTAGCTCGAAATTGAAAAGGAAGCTTCATGAATGGATTCAGGACCGAATCACCACTGTATAACACAGATATAGTTTTGGGATGGAAGCCTATTTTGGCAACGCGGAAAAATTGATTTCTGTGATTTTTTTGAACAGAGTTGCATTCAGCCAAAGTACCCAATTCTCGGAATTACACAGATATTTTTTATTTTTGAATTTCAGATTACTCGAAAGAGGCGCATCATACGAAAAAAAATAAGGAATACTTTTACTTTCCAAAATGGCTATGGGCTTCATAGCAAGTCCATACTATATTCCAATTCGATCTGTATATCCGAGAATAACGGAGAATAAAATTGCGAATGGATGTATCTGCGGAATCATAGGTCTCATTCAACCCATTCGCGGATTCGGCCTCCGTAATGGAACACGAAATAGGTTCGTTAAAAATCTAGAAAAGCACTGACGTGAGCTCAGGAGCTTTCACGCGCTTGTTCGAATTCTAACTATCAGATCAACACGAAATTTTGCACCAAGTTGGGTGTTGGTAATCTCCACCTGACTACGAAGTTTCAATCTGATGGGATTCGTACTCCTTGAGATATTGCGGAAATAACGTTTGAATTCCACATAACGAAATTTGGCACATTTTTTTCCTTATATCTCCGAAAATCAATATCGGATCGAATTGAGATTTGAAACATTGTTGTTAAATACAAACTTTAAGGTCTGTGCTAAATTCCATTGAAATCGAATGAATGTTTTCAGAGAAAAAAAAAATTTCATTAAAAATTTTGAAAATTTTCGAATGAAATTTTTTTGTTATTTCCTAACAATTGGATCCACACGAAATTCTGCTCTAAGTTGCAGGTTGATATTCTCTAACCGTTCACGAAGTTTCAATATTGAGGAGTCAATATTTCATGATATATCTAGGAATTACCCTCAATATTTCAAATGGGCCTAACTCCGAAACTATGCAACCGATTCCACCCATTAGAGAACTTGACCAAGATATTTGGACTCCAAAACTAATCTGACAACTTCAAGTCGCTAAGTCTTTTCCTTCGGAAGTAAGCGCGCATACGGCCGGACGGACAGAATTGAAATTGCTCACGGATTCTTCTTCAGGGAGTTCAACCCAATCGTTTGAGACCATTTTCGACTCAAAAATCCAAAAATTACAGACATCGTGACGAAATGACAACGCTAGACCAAGCGCGTAAAAATAAGGAGTGCTTTGTCGTGTCGGAAGATTTGGTGTCAGAGAACACCCACTAGGGCTGACATAACTTTGTACTTTCAACAAAAATCGCCCATAAACAAAAAAAACGAGAAAATTCGTATCCCTTCCGTATCATCGACATTTCAAGATAGATGAGGCAAATATTTCCATGAATGCATAATAGAACAAATGGATGGACTGAAATAAACTATAATACCTAAAGAAAGCATTCAATCCAAAAATGATTAAGCAGTTAGCGAAATAACTGAATAGAGGTCACCCAAATAACCACATCGAATCATGGGCTGTCATTCGAAATTCATAACACCATTACCTGAATTTCGGACTTTATAATTCAGATGCTTCATACAAAATTATAGGTATACAATTTTTCGTGTCAGACTTACAGATTTGGCATAACTTATTCAAGACAGGAAGCGCTTAGCCTTTCGCGTATTTTCTGACACAAAATTCACAAGGCCAATTTCACTTTCATCGAAGGGAACTCTCTATTAATAAACAACAATATTACTCAGCAATAAAATAGTGTTCATTTCATATCCGGACACGGCTTATTTAACGATGATAATTCCGGCCAGAAAATGATCTGACGGGCCTAATATGATTGAGATTCTACTTTCCTCCTAATGAACCCATTAAGCGCAGCATTTTGATGAAACAGGTGGAGAGTGAAACCTAATGAATTATTCCCAATGTAGATTCATGAATAATAAAGTCGATCCACGTGGCTCATAGGGGTTGTTAGTAGTGGAGAGATTCAACTAAAGATGAAGAAGCTTTCAAGGAATTATCAACAATATAATAAGTAGGGTACCTACATGACACTGATCTTTTTTAGCGACGAGAAGTAACGTAAATGATCATAGCAACTTCTATTACGGCATTGATTGAAAGAGTAGAATTATAATGATTTCCATTTACACCAATCACTGTCCGTGAATAATTTTGTCATTACCTACAACCTTTCTACAATTACATTGTCCTTGTCCAACTTTTACAAACGTCAGAGAGAATAGAATACAGCAATTCGAAATGAGTTCAGACAAGAATTTTCTGAATTGTCACTGAATAATGTGGAATTTTCAAACTTCGAACAACACAAAAATTTATACCGACGGGAAGTTTTCACTTCTAAATCATTGTTACTCAATATAAAATAGTGAACGTTGAGAAACTATGAAAACAATAAGGTTGACTACTTGTCGTAAATAATTGCACTTCCTGTAGACGGAGCTGTAGACTAACTAACGACCGTACATTTCCTAACATAATTATTACAAAATAGAAATATCTGTGATAAATTGTAAAAACTCACCAAATACTGTTGCGAAACTGACAAAAAGCAAATCCACTTTCTACAAAAACACTTTCCAGTCGTTAATGCAATTCGAACACTCGATTTAGTGGGACACAAAACGATCTAAACGGAACTATTTTCATTGGAGTATATGCCGGATAATTTCGTGAACATCTTGAACGAAATAGGTCGACTAAAGTCAAGAAAATCACGAAAACATCGCTGAAGTAACAGATGTTCCGCTTTGACAAAACACACTGCTGAACGTCAGCTGCGAACTGTCAAATAGATTGGGGCAGCGAAGAACTACTCCATTTCTGTGATGTGCAGAATAGGGTTCTAGGTGCGCACCGTCAGATGGAGCTGCGGGCTACGGCCGGCCCGCGGACTGTCTTCGCTTTGTTGGGGTATGGATGGATGGACGCACTTTTGGTTTTACCAAAGTTCAACCGTGAATACAGCGTTATTGGAGCGTTAATCATTTTATTAAGTTTTCACCGAACATTTCATTTGATATTCTTCGGCCGCCTTCATTTCAATAGAACAACCAGGACACGTTCCGGCTCTTCAGGGAATTATTGTGAACTCTCGAAGAGATATCTTGAGAATTACTGATTTACGATATTTTTTACGGAGTGACTCAATGAAAATGTCCATCTTCTATTAACCAGGAAATTATCCTTCAACTGAGGGAAAAAAGGGTTGATTTCGAGGAAATGAATGAATTTCCCTATAATGAGTCGCACAGTAGAACAATTAATTAAAAAATGAGTATGAGCAACGAAGAATTGGCCGTGAAATGGAAAGTCTACGAAGAAAAGGAACTTTCCTGATAGGTTTGTGATCAAAATTTTCGGTTAAATTTCATGTTTTTCCCTAATTATGTCATTACCTTATGAAACAGAAAATTTCTGGAAACAGTGGAAACTCGAGCGCATGAATCTTGAATTTGCATAACACAATAATGAAAAGCTTCATTCGATTGAGTGTCTGAAATCATCAACTGCTTTTTCGTGTTTTTCAATTATTCGAAAAACTATAACTACCTACCATTTGAACTTCGAAGTGGCACATTTCATATTCAAATTACTTAGGGTTAATGAGAATAATCAATTTCAAATTGATATTTTCAACCATAATTCGAAGTTGTAAAATTTTACTTTGGATATGGAATTCCAGGACCGGTTTTGATTGAATTAAAAAAAAAAGTTCGCCAATTTGATTTCTAAATTGATTATTTCTTCCAATTTTCGACTGATCCTCATGTCGATGTTGTAAGAGATGATTGCATAAAATGCACTCTTCGACATATTTGGATTCCATAAAGTTGTCCAAATATTATTAAAATATTGCACTATTGTTCTGTATACTTCAGTTTTCGTCGATAAATGCCGGCATCGAAAAAGTTGTCATTTAAAACCTGAAATATGCATGACAGATACTATCAGAACTAGTCAAATCATAGCTTTTTTTAATTCTTTCAAGCGCACTATTGACTATTTATTTTTTATTAGATTTTTCATCATTTAGTCCATAGAGAAGAGATATTCCAGAATCTCATATTTAAAACACCTGTATAGGAAATAACTGAAACGTTGGACAAAATTAAATCGTCTGATTTCATATTCATAAAGAAATAATTTATGTTTCAATAAAAATTAATATAAATTTTTTTTTCGAATTGATGGACTACATTTTGTAAGAATTTTTTATGAGTAATATCAATCTCCTGTTTCTTCATTTCAAATATTCAATTCACTTTTTTTCCGTTAGATCAATCATTCCATATGGTTCAATTCACATTTATTCAGCAGAATTAATTATGGGCTTGGAAGCCTTCTTTTTAGACAGAAAAATTCATTGTAGAAATTATTATAAGGTCTTCATGATCTATTATTCTTCAACAAGATGCCTAGGATACCAGTTATCGTCAATTTCCTACTTTTTTAGGTCTTTCAAGCGCAGTATCGACTATTTCTGGATATTCTCAGCATCTATTTATTAGATTTTTAATCATTTAGTCCTCTGAGAAGAAATCATCCAGAATATTTAAAACACCTGTGTAGGAAATAACTGAAACGTTAGACATAATTAAATTTTCTGGTTTCATGAAACAAATGATTTATGATTTAATTTGTTCTCAAATTTTTGGGCTACATTTTTATAATAATTTTTGGAGGATATCTGAATGAAATTCATTGGTTATATCAATGGCCCGTTTCTTCATTTCAAATAACCATTTCACTCTTTTTCCATCAAGATCAATCATTTTATATAGTTCAATTCACATTTATTCAGCGGAATTAATTATATGGACCTGAAATAGCAACTGTAGTGTCAGCAACAGATTCATGGTCGAAAATATCAATAAACACAGTTGAAAGCCTTCTCATTATACAGAAAAACGCTGCAAATTTTACACAAGGGTTTATTATTTTCTCAGTTTAATAACCCAATACCATTGATATCTCAAATCAATCGTATATATTATTTATAACTCATTGGTTTTTCACCAAACGAAAATCAATTCCATGAAGAAATTCATGTGAAATATTTAAATGCAATAGTAACTACAAAATTATCCACGTCGAAACCAAAAGTACCTACATAACTCCTAGAGTCGTTAGAAATCAATAGGTACAATACCCGCAAAATCCTATTGAATGAACAAACAGATGTGAATAGCTCTCCACTACTGAATATTTTTCTGTAACCTAAAAACTCTGTGGCAAATCCCAATTTATACCTACTCTCACTTTTACGCTTTGTATAATTATTTAGGCACGTTCCGGACCATATTTAAACCTTGTTGTACTACATACCATCAGTCAGTAAAATGTAGATACCTGAAGAAGATTTTTAGCAACTTTCTTCGTGTTTTTTGTGATTCCGTAGTATTACTATGAGTGTTGTGAATTTCCCGCCGAAGTCCTACACACAGTTATGATCTGGCGTCTAGGAGGTTCGAAAGTTTTCAAAATCAAACTGAACGGTTAAAAAAAAACACACTTTAATTCGATTCCTAGTTGTAAAATGAATATACTAGACTAGTGCCGATACGAAATAATTGATCGTGTGAAAATATGAACAAAAACGTAAAAAACCTATTTTAAATATTTGAGCCGAGCCTCGGCGTTTTCGACCTCAAGCTTATCGCTTCCAATTCCGATCCCGACTGACTTATGTCTGGAATTTTCAAATATCCCCAAGGATAAATCTTACATGCCTAAATATGTCTATGTTTATAATAACGCACAAAACCACTTGAAGGGCGAACCGCCTTAGCTCGCTCGAAAAGTGAGACCAATGCAGGTGGCCGCACAGGGCCGTATTCCCTAATTATCTGGGGACAAATCTGTCGAGTTACGACAATGAGATGGAGTTTTTATGTCCGACTGATCATCAGAATTATCAGTCCTGTCACCGATATAATCAATTACCGTATCCATGTTGTCTGTCTCATCTAAATATATTCCCGAAATATGGTAGATAAACCTATTCACTAAGGTATCAACATATAACGAAAATTTTGCTGGAAAGAATTGAAAGAATCACTTTATAATTAAGCCTAGAGGATGTTATTCATAAAAATCTTAAATATTTTTCATTCCAAATCACATTTCCTATGAAATATTGGAGTTGAAGAGAAAATTATCTTGGTGTTGAGTTTCTTAAAAAACTACTTTACAAAGGTCAAGTCACTATGTTGTTTCTTTCGTTAAAGTTAAGTTAAATTTCCGAAAAATATTTTTTACTAATATTTTGCCAGTACGATCTTCACGATATTACCTATTAAATTGCGTGTCGGTATTACACAAACAGAAATGAAATTCAAATCAGAAAGCGTTTGCGCCTTTTGACATATAAGGGAAATAACCTCAAAATTTAAAATGGCCACAAAATTTTCCGCCAATATCTCTGCAAATAAATATGGTTTCAAAATGTTGACTAAGACCTGTACCAAATTATATTGAACTTTAATGAATAGCTTCCGAAAAAAATGTTTAGAAAAAATTCAATTTTTTTCCAATACAATTCTCACGAAATCATGCATTAAATTGAGCGTCGATATTTCACAACTAGTTATGATATTTCAATTTGATCGCGTTAGTATTTCTTGAGAAACTTTCGGGAAAATTAACTTAAACTCTCAAATTAACAACAAATACGTAAAACAAAAAAAAATGAAATGAAAAAAAACTCACCCGTCCTGTGCAACTTATCTGGAAAAAAATTTTCCACAGTGCATATATCCGATAAGAGTTCACTTGATTCACAAAATATCCAATACACAAACTGAAGACCTAAAGTTATTTTCAATAACTTTTCTGTAAAAATCAAATATATCGTGAACCTCTCAAAGATATATGATTCTGGATGAAAAGTTAACCGATTATTTCACTGAATTCCAATCTTAGAACCGAATGCGATGATTCATTCTCGGCATTATTGGAAATTTGTAGCATTTTTCTTTATAACTCAGAAACTACTGGTCGGATATCATCCGGGTAAAAAACTTTAGGTTGAGTTATGCAACAGTAATCAACGTTGAGAATTTCACAAAAATTCGGTGGTAAGTTTCCGAGAAATAATTTTTTTTTCCCTCCAACCCCCAATTTTAAGCCCTTAGGTTACACCAATGCTGCTGAAAAGTTTGGAGGATCAATCACGAGCGACACATGATTTTTCTACCAAGTTTCACGGATTTCGGTTCAGTACTTTCCGAGAAAAGCTCTGGACAACGGACGGCGGACGGCGGACGGACGGATTTTTTTTTATTCGTTCATTTAAATCTACATACTCCAAAACGTAAACTGTAAAATTTTCAGGGGGGGTTAAAATTTTTTTTTGTTGGTCGATCCCTAAGGTTTATTATTTGATTTCATCAAATAATTAACCAAAATGCATTACAGAAAGTAGTATAAGGACATATCTTACGCCTTATGGTACTAGTTATCGTCACTTCACTACTGTGATCCATTAAAGATTTATTTAATATTTATTTTATTCAATTAATTAATATTTATTTTATTCAATTTTGATAGTTGTTCTTCAGATTTTGGAACTGAAAACCGAAGGAATATTATGGGATGCTAGACTGAATAATGCTCTGAAAAGCACATTGGAATGTATTTCAAAATGGACAAAATTAATATCGATGTCAAGTTTCAATTCGAATCAAGAAAAAGGGGCAAAAATATGTATATTGAAACTGGTTGTGAAAAACTTATGGTCTTTCCTTATGGGAAATTCAATGCGATGGAAATCTGTATCCCTAAGGTACAAATTTGAGGGAGAAGTCGAGCTGAGCCCACTTCTTTCTGGATAATGAGTCGTATTCAAATCAAAACACCTTCTGTGAAACAATATGAAACGATTAACACAGGTACGTCTCATTCAAAACATACATTTTATGAATTGAAAACGATTTAATTTAATTGAAATAACCGCAAATGGAAATTCTCATGTTTTAATGAACGCTGAAATAAGCTGAATTTACTGGTAATAGGAAGTGGAACTGAAATATTAATATTTGTACCATAATGGTTCTTTAATAGTCAGAATAATAAGAAGCAAATTGAATGGGGATAAACGGGGTTGTATATTTTTCAATGCTCTCAGGCTGGATACTTTGCAATTCTTCTTTGGATTTTTTATGAAGAGGAATGCCACAATACAAGTAGTAGGGATACAAGAAAGTTTCTTCCCGTAAAATATGAATTAAAAAAATTCGAGGAAATAACTGAATGGAATCTGCAAATTTTGCTCGCATATTTAAATTCTTCGCCAAAGTAGTTATATTTTCAAGTATTGACCCTAGCAAACGAACCTCCACCTTCTGATGAAAAGATTTTTCGATCTTCTGATCATAATAATATCCTCATAAAATTCTGCATGAACCTCTGAGAGCTATCATTTTTCAATCGAGTTCCTACTAGATTTCAATTCAATCTGTATATTTCGAAATGTTCGAACAATAAAATTTTGAATGGATATACAGGTTGTTCTACAAGCTCTATGACAAACTTTGACAGATGGTAGCTGTGCTTATTCTGGACATTTTTTTTCTATGAACATATATCCGATTCATTTTTGTTAAGAAGATACAAGCATTTGAAAAATTATATTTTCATGTTCAAATCATAATTATAAATGGAAATTTTGATACTATGAAAATTGTTCAAAGTGACCACCTTCGGCTTGAATTCAAGCTTCACATCGACGAATTAAAGATGCCGTTACTCGGCGGATCAGATTTGGGTCGTTTCGTATTTGGTTTGCTGCATCTTGAATTCAATCAAGTAATTGTTGATGAGATTCGATTTCAACATGATAAACAGGCTGCTTCATATGTCTCCATAAATAAAAATCTAAGGAATTTAGTTCAGGCGAACGAGGTGGCCATTGTATTGGTCCTCCTTGACCTATCCTTTCATTCGGGAAATGTTCGTTCAGCCAACTGACTAATTGTCTTCCTCTATGTGGTGGTGCACCATCGTGCTGATATCACATATTTCCTACAATGTTTGGCTTTAATTCATCAATGAAGTCAAAAAGGTAGGGCTCCAAGAAATTTTTAAACAAATCTGCATTTGAACATGTACTGGCATCAAATCATTGTTGAAAATTCCACCCCAAACGTTTACACTGAAACGATGCTGAAATCGTCTTTGTCTAATGGCATATGGATTCTGCAGTGCTCATACATGTTCATTGTGGGTATTGTTGATACCGTCCTTAGTAGAACAAGCCTCGTCAGACCACATGACAAGCCAAATAAATCTATTATCTTGGGCATGTTGTTGAAGTATGAAGTTGAAATTCTAACCTTGGTAACCCATCGTCAGCATGTAAAGCTAGTACATTTTGTCTATGAAATGGATGCAATATTTCTCCTTACAAAACACGCCATACGAAATTTGGTTATAAATAAAGATTAGTAGCTATACGACGAACACTAATCGAAGGGTTGCATCTATTACATTTTCCTCATTTTCTACATTCACTTCAGTTGGCCGAATGGCTTTCTTTGGAGCAGGATTGTCTGTTTCTCGAAGTCTTCGGAATGATGCACAAAATACTGTGTGAGCAGGTTGGTGTCTATTAGGATATTTTCTTCGGTATTCTCGAGCTGCTCTTCTGGAGTTACCATTAGAATACCCATATTCAAATACAATATCTGCATATTCCTGAGTAGTGAAAGAATGCATTGTTATTCAAAGCGTACACCAAGTGTCAAATGAATAATTAAACATCGATTTCAAGCGATGGACCAAAAGCTCCGGTCATAGTAACGGTTATCCAAACTGACATATAGGCAAAGGATAATCTGTCAATTTTTATTACCGAAACTATAACCAGAGCATTTGGTCCATCGCTTGAAATTGATGATAATAACGTCAATTGCCATATCAACCGATTTTTTATGTCGGTCTTCTTGATCAAAACATAGAAATGATTTTTTTCAAATGCTTGTAACTTCGAAACGAGAAGGAATCAGACCTATGTTCATAGGAAACAAAATTTTCAGAATAAGCACAGCTACCATCTGTCAACGCTTGTAGAACACCCTGTATATAATTGGTTAGATTTCACGAATTCGACTTGAATCTGAAATCAACCCTACAAATATATAGTTGCTAAGTTTTTTATTCTGGAAGTTATTCTTAAATGGGTATAGCAATCTTAAAATTCAGCAGATATACTCATTCAAAATTTCATTCTTTCAGTATCTCCAAAAAAATACAGACTGACGCAGTAAATACGTGAATACATGGCCGCTTTGGCATGGAATTTGAACGACACATTTATCACGAAATGTTGTACAAGAATGTGCCTCAGCATTTTTCAAGTAGTTAGCATGTTCGTTATGATTGGATCAGTAGTTTTTGACAACAAAAAAGAAAAAAAAAATTTCTTAATTGTTCTCATAACTTGATCATCACGAAGCTTTACACTTGTGCATCAGCATATTCTACTAGTTATCAAATTTATCATGATCAGATCAGTAGTTTCTGAATTATTCTGGAAATCACAACGATACCGAGAAAAAACTTCTAAATTTGACATCATTTTCAATATTTCCTAGAATTGAAATCAGATCGAATTGAAATTCCGTACACGATTGTGGAAATTCTAGGCCTCCGCAAAATACCTCTGAACTCTGATAAAAAGATTCCGAAATAAGATTTCTTCTCAAGAAAAATTTCGTTACTTTTTTAGAATTGTTCTAACGATACTATCATCACTAAATTCCTCACGAAGTTCTGCATTAGCATTTGTCAACGAGCTGCGGAGTTCTATCATCATGGACGCATCAGCATTTTTTTTTGAGTTATCCTGAAAACTCCTACAATGCCAAGGAAAAATCGATAAATATAACAAAATTTTTCGGATATCTTCCTAGGTTGGATTCAGATCTGAGTGAAATTCGGTAAACACTGTTGTGAAATGTGAGGTTCAAAAGCAGAATTTCGTTCGAATCTGATGAATAATTTTGTGAAAAACAAGTTTTTTCGAGAAAATGTCGAAAAATACGATCCTCAAAATAGGCAACACCTAACAACCCAGTTTGAATTCGATAGCTTGAGTGGTTCGGGTATATTTAGGAAACAACTTCAAAATTCCAAATGACCATTACTCCGAAACGGTTTGGTCGATTTGGCCCAATCAAATAAATTAACTGTTGCATTCCCATGCGCAATTTACGACTTACCTTCTTTTTAAGCCTCGAGCTCGTTGAGTTTCGACACGATGTCCTATGCAGGCCTCCCAGCTGGACGGAATCGATTTTGATGCCGGATTCGTCAACAGTGAGTCGAACCTAGTGGCAGTGGTGTTATACCATTTTCCGGAAAACATTTGAAAATTACAGAAATTTGGACGGAACGATAGAAAAGAGCACTGACATGATGTCAGGAGCTATTACTAGTTTGTTCTTTGTTCATATTCTTAAACTAGGTATAGGCACGCCAAAAGCATCGATTTCAGATTATTCTGGAAGTACATTGCATTATTTTCCTGGTTCTTTCTTACCTAATGAACAATACCGGAACAATACAAAAGATAAGCGAAGCAGACTGTTACGTTTCACGATCTTACTCTGACTCCTTCATCAGACTAGAAAATAACCATAATTATTCCTTTTCGATTATTTTTGTTTTTGGGACGAAAATAATAAAATAATAATAGTATGCTACTTGCGTCGCTGCTAGATAATAAATTGAAGAAATGAGAAATGTTTCATTATTTTGCATAAAAACGACAGTTTCTTACCATAAAATGAACGAGAAATTCAAAATTGCATTTTTGGTTCGGGCAAATTAGACCGAAAAAAAGGATTCAGGTTACAATCATTCCCAGATAAATGATAATATGTTTGATTTTTCAAAATACCACTATCAATAAAATCAAAAAAGTCCCCATATATCCGACACGTGCAAATATTTTTACCATGGGTCATAGGTCGCAAAACGGGTTTTTCGCGATTTTCAGCAAAATAGTATATTTTATCATGAAATTAGGACAGACAAAATTGTCGATCGGATAATTATCTATAAAAATGACTTCATACATACTTGAAAGTATTGTAATCGTCATAATACGCACAGATTTCAACCCCACCACTGAGGTAGTGTAGTTAGCGCGTTTTTTTTAATAGGGTTTCCCTAGTAGGTCCATTAGGGATTTTTTGTGATTCTGTTTGATTTCAAACTTCATATGAATACTTATGTATAATTAAGGGCTTGAAAAAAATGGGGAAATTTCAAACCCTTGTCGCTATCTTTAGTTATTCATAGTTCCAAATTAAACCACGGAAAGGACTTAACGGCGAACTGTAAACACAATCTCTTCCGAAGGAGATAACTTAGGAACTCGATATTTGTAGACTAGGTTTAGACCTCAATGACGAAGGCCGAATTCGTGAATGAGTAAAATCCACCAAATTATTCCGCAGATATACCCCATTCAAAATTTGATTTTCCAATATTTCCAAAAATATAAAATTGGATTGAATTGAATTCAACTACTTTATCGAAAAATGACATTTTGGAGGCTCATACAGAATTTCATGAGGATAATATGATCAGAAGATCACAGAATATCGCATATTTGAAAAAAAAAAAAGTTGAAATTTCTTTTCAAATTGTTCTAATGACACGATCATCATAAAATGTCGTACAAAGTTGTCCATCAACATTTTCAAACTAGCTGCCAAGTTTCATCATGATTGCATCAGAAAAAAGAACTACGAAATTTTACATATTTTTTCCCAATAACTCCGAAAAGATAACCATATCGAATTGAAATTTGGTACACTGCTGTGAAATATAGATCTCAAGGTTTAAGCGAATTGTTTTTTGATTTTGATGAAATTTACACCTCATAACTGACCGTATTTTATGATAAAACTCACCCATTTTGTGACCTTTGATCCCGAGTAAAAATTTTTGCTTGTGTCGGATCGATGGTGTCTTTTTAGATTTGGTTTTTATGGTATGGTATAATGGTGTTCTGATCAATCCTACCAATTTTCAGATAGCTATGGTAATTTTTGTAACCACGAATAGGTATTTAATTTGACCGGCTTGCCCTTTTTTCTTCGAAAAAATTCAAAAAAATGTTGATAATTAGCCTTATGCATGCTTATGATGAATATAAATTTCAGAATTAAAAAAAAATGCATAATAGTTACCTCTTTGAAATTATGAGGATAGGCTATGCAAGGAACTACTTGAGCGATCGGGTTGAAACTTAGAAGTTACTTGTAGCATAACGAAGCGTAACTACTTGCAAAATTTTGTTAGATTGGGTATGGTTGATAAATTCAAAAAAAAACCAAATTATTTTCTTTTTCATCGTGTACTAGATTTCAATGTGACCATTGGGTGGGACTTTCCCGTTCACGAATTCGGTCTTCAGTATTAAGGTCATAACCTACTCTTAACATATCGGAACTCCCGATACTCGTAGAGTAGATTTGGGACTTACATACGAAGGTCGTATTTGTGAAAGGGGAAAATCCGCCAAATATAATTCCGTGTTCTGAATCTTTCCTTATATTTTCAAAACTGTCAATTGAAGAAGAATGTGTATATAATTCTTCGCAGGTGGCTGTGAAAAAATTAAATTCTGTCAATGATAACCCACTCTGTAATATTTTGATGTGCAGAATGGAGGTTTTTGTATTGCAAAAATAACTAACCGGAGACATTTTGAATTTTGTTCATTTACTTTCTCAATGTTTTATTTGTACGATTAAAGTAACAAATTTCCGACTGGACTCTTTGCACCCATATTGTATCGTTACTGTAATGAAATTCCTCTGGACGAAGTAATCGTTTTTTTCGAAATGTGCTTTCGACTCCGACGGTATTAGTGGATTAGAGAGAAATTATAAGCACGCCCTAGTCACTTTGCGAACCTATTCAAAAATACTACAAAAGGGCATGCAAAATTTGTTTTAGATCAAACAAATGGATTATTTATCATAATTAAATTCGACCTAATTAGGACTAGGAGGTACGCAATTAACTTTCTGAAGATGATCCAATTCTGAATTGCACGATTTCATTAATATTGATGATTTCACCCGCATATCAGTTGTCACAATTATTAGGAACATTCGAACTTGACATGGTTCTATATTTTTACTCTCAGAAACAAATAATTGATCGATTTCAATAGAAGACTTGGGTCCAATCGAAAAAATGTGAGAAATTATCTACCACAACGTGGAAGGAAATTTCTGAACAAATTCTTCATGTTGAGGTTTGCGTGATATAAGCATTAATAAAGATCCGGAACATTCGTCCTTGGTTCTTCAAATCAAGTTATTGTATCTAAACATCGATATTTGATTTTATGTCAATAATGTAAATGTAGTTTATCCGGGATATGTTGCTTAAGCCAACGTATTTATTTCGGTAGCTATTTTTTCGTTACATAAATATCAAATGTGCTGTTTGTTCCTGAAAAAAAGTTTTATTCACAGGCATTGGTTGGGGATTTTCTGGCACCATAACGTCCATCATTTATCTATGGTACCGTCGATTTGTTAACGCAACATATCCATTGGTCATTGTTTTCTTTAGATTGAATAACCAAGTTCTGTAAGTAACTATTGAGTAACCAAACACACATTTCATATTAGCAGGAGGGTGAACTAACAGCAAAAATAACCAAGTTGATTCACAAAATATATCAAGTATCGATATTCGGATCCAATTGCTTGGTTTGAAGAACCAAGGCGCAAAATATATACAGAGACTCATAAATAATGCATATCTCAACATGAGGAGTTTGTCATGATATTTGCATTTACCAGTGGTAGGAAATTCTAAAATTTTTGGATGGGTCATTTGGACCGAAGTATTCTATTCAAAAATCTGAGGGAAGTACTGACGTTATCAGGAGCTTTCACGTGCTGGTTCGATGTCGTTGCCGAATATTTTAGTAGCTAGAGTAAATATCTGACCAAGCTGAAACTAGGCATAGTAATGACGAATATCCACTTCAAAGTGTAGGTGGAATTGAATATGGCCCCGGATTCTTCATTAGTAAGTTCTATCTTGTAGTTTAAGACCATTTTCTGTTCAAAATTAGAACATAACAGATATTTTCCATAAACAAAAACGCACCGTTCCCCAGAACATACGCGTCAACAATAACACACAAAGGGCGATCATTATTGTACTACTCCTACATATAAAAATGTACTCAAATTATCAAAATTTCAAATATCCCGCCTCATCTTCGGATGAATTTCACCCATTCATGAATTCGTCCTTAGTTAAAATCAAGGCCTGCACCTGCTCTACAATAAAGAGTCTCTTAGTTGTTTTTTGGAAAGGTATTTTGTGGTTACTATCAGCCATAGACTTCGAAACTAGATATTTTCAGAGGTTTGAGACTTATCTAGGATGCTGAATCAGTAAATACTCGCAATGATTTCATAGATTTCATTGAAAGTTTTATATTTCCAATGAAGCTCTTCGATATTTTGTGAAGTAGGTTCAACCTCTTTGGGGGTATCACGTTTCCATCTAGCTTAGTCTAGGGGAATTCGTCAGGGCAAGGCCCAAACAGAATCGTTTCATGCCAACCTGAGCATTGTTTCTTCATACAATGACCTGAGTGACCCTTTATGCGAACTACAAAGGAGTGGACGAGATAGTAGAAGATAACGTAGATAAGAAAGAAGTGTTGAAGTAGGCTACGGTTAACTTACATAAGGGCTGAAAATGGAACGAGCTACATCAATACTTACAAGAGGTCAAATCCCATTGAATAGGCATGTAATATACCTGGGGGGAAAGTAATGGCTTGAGGGTTCATGCAGAATATCGTGAGGATCATAGGATTTAAACGTTAAAATGACTTAAAACAATGAATTCCAACCCGGGTTCATACCTGTTCGATTGTACCGGACCAACAAGTTCATAGGATAACTTATGATATCCCCAACAACTAAAGCATAAGAGCGAGTTCGCAATTTCCAAATTCAAATTATTTGAATGACCAGCTATGAGTTATTCCTACATGCTAAAGTTTTACTCATTACTGGGGAAGGAGTTGGTGCATAATCGATCAACAAATTTGATCCAAATAGGAGAATAGCTTCATTGTCCGAATTATCATTAATGTAGCCCTACACTTCTGCTTGTCTAAGATGGTCGAATCCAAAAGATAAAACAACGAAACTCTTATTACACTCAACTCAATACACCAAATGAAAAATATTCTGTAAATAAATAATCCCCCATACAAATGATAACAATCACAGTGAATAAATATTTTATCCATAACAGTTATAATATGCAAATAAAGGTTTTCATGAAACTAGTCAATCAGCGTCTCGAACAAACTAAAGCACAACACGAAGTCTTCCACAACCTAACAATTATTTAGATTAACTCACAACATTTCAACAAAATAAATGGAATTACATAATGATCAAAGATAACAATCACACATGAAACAGAATTTTTTGAGACCACTTTACATTCGTATACATGTTTTCATTTCAAACTTATCGATCTACACTCAATGCACCGAACAACTCGCTATTCTTTCACATGTCTTTATCAAAACGTTATGCTTTCTGCGCATAATTTTTACGAAATCAATCAGAAAAAAATGTGCGTCTTCTCCTTCTAAATAATCTCTTGATACAGCAACAGTTCTCAATGGTTGTCAGACATTCCGAATCGCTATCTTCTTCGATCTCTTCACTGAATTGCACTACATCACATATGCTACCATGTGGAAGGTCTATGGAGTAAAAATCATAATCGACCGATTGTTTCTTTTTAGTGTTGCATTTATTGGAGCTCGTTTGATTTCCTAGATTGTTGTGAAGATGAGCAACTTCATTCTCTTTAATGTCATCAGTTTTTCTTGCCCTTCTAGAAATAAGATCGGCAGCTTCTCTGTAGTTGCTACACCCACTACCGGCTTTAACACACGATTTGCATTGACTTGTACCATTTTTGTTGGAACTAATATCATCTTCAAATACGATTTTTTCCATTTCGACATTCTCACTTCTTCCACAATTTGTTCTATAGATAAATTCCGATAATTTCATAACTAAAGGTAACTTAAAAGGCTCGACTCTTTTGGACGGTATGGTGAGACTGGTCATCAAAGGGTTGTTGAAAGTAATGGTGTTTTTTTTTGCACGAGTTGAATGAACTTCCCTTTCTGCCATTATTTCTGAGGTATCAGATGTGCTGAGAAAGGTTCTTTGTACTTCTATGCTAGATTTATCCAGTTTGACACCTTCTACCATACTTTTTCCCCGTTTCTTGAACCTTTTCTTCTTCTGCTTCTTTCTGGATTTGAAGAAGGAATCATGGGAAGGAACAAAAGGCCTTGGAACTTTCCCGAATGAAAAACTGCAGTTCGATATAATTTCGTCGAAAAACTCGTCCTTTTTACCTTTGTCTGAAGAAGTTGATGTTTCTACTTCTTCGATTGGAAGGAATTTGATGCAATTTGTGTTTGCAGTTTCTATGGTTCTGATAGGTTGATTCAATACGATTTCAGGTTCAACATACGTTTCGACATCCTCTAAATCAATGTTATCTCCCATATCTCCATGATGGTGGTGTGTTGAATGTGATGAGGATTCAGTCAATTCGGTATCTTTGCTTGTACATTGAATGGATTTATTTTTATTGCGTTGGCTAATCTGTTCATGATCTAAATTCAAACAGGGTTGTTCGATATCAGTTTCGGAGCAGTCCGTTTTGTTTGTACGGATGGGTTGGTTTTTTCTCACCGCAAATTGTCCGTCCTTGTAAAGGCAGATCCTTTTCAAGGGTGGTTTATATTTGTACCAAGAATCGCTGGTGTTAAGCGAACTCATTGATGACAAAGATGGCTTGTTTTTGGGAAAAATTTTCGAATTATCCACTGCACGTGTGTTAGATTTATCATTCGGAAGGTGCCGTAGCGTATTAGAATTATTTGTTTTCAATTCTCTGTGAGCAATGTTATTCGTCTTGTTATCATCTAAGTTGCATATGTTATCATCTGCAATTTTTGTTTCTTGAGTGTCTTGTAGTTCTATCATGTTCAGCTTTCTTCGTATGAAGTTTATTTTCCCTAAGTGATCTTCATTGAGTCTATACAGTTCATTGTTGCTGTGAGAGGTCTCGGAACTGCCTGATCCTATGTTGTTCAACCACATATTGACGCTAAAGTTTCGTTTTGATCCGACAGCTGGTCGTTCTAAAGAGTTATGGTCCCCGGACGGGCCAATATCTGAAATTGAGGAAAGAATTCAGTTTTCGAAATTAAATTGTGTATATCATTAGATGAAGGAATACAATATAAACCAAACTATCCTCATAAAGCTGACCGTCCATTAGGTCCGTGGCAATGCACGGCGCTGCACGCCGCGGCACTTTCTGTGAAAGAGGAGGTTCGTCCACTATAGAGCTGTCGGCCAACTCGGTTGACCGGTTGAAGACAAATGTTTTCACTAGAGAGGTTGTGATTTCACTACCTGTGATTTTGGCCCTGTGAATGGCCTGTCGCCGAAGCGACCTGTTCCGAATGCTCCCAGTTCGACGTGATTTTCAGTCACAGAGCCAGTCGACGGAGCAGGAGCGGAGTGATTCATTTCAGTATTCTTTCAGATATTCCGAGGAAGTACCCTTCACGGACCGCGTTCACTGATTAGCCGTTCTCTCTTGTTGCACTCGAGGTTTCTGATAATCATTGATTGTGAATTTTGTAATTGAGCAGAAAACCTGTTTTTTTGTTTGAATTAGAAAAAATGTTCACATTTCTTTTTTGGTATTCACAATTAGAGCTATTCAATTCTATTTCGTCGATTTCAAGTTTTTATGGAGATTTTTGTTTTATTTCACGCGCTTGTTCTGGGAAATAGCTCGTCATTTTTTCGCCACAATGTCTGTAATTTTTATTTTGAATGTAATCACAATTATGACAATTTGTTTCAAGCTTTATCGAATATATCAAGCCTTTCATACTCGTATTTGAAATTTTACAGCATTTAACGTATAATATGAACCTTCAAGTTGTTTTGAAAATTAAAAAATTTCAACCATAAATTTCTACCATACTTCCAGCAAGAATATTCGATATCAATTTTTCCTTAATTGGAGGCATTGCTTTTGAAATCAGTCATGCATGTTTTTTCCGATTTTTCTTCAGTCAAAAGGATACATTTCGGTGAAATCATCGGAAAAATTGATGAATGAATGTACCCAGTTTGAAATTGAAATATTTTCTTTAATGTATAACATATTAATTTATAATAATTTAAGAATTGCATGTTCACACATTGAGTCTACCGCTTCAACAAAACAAACGTAAAGTAAACATAGATTGTTCTATGCTATGGATATTTACCATAGAAAATCGTTCTGGTGACAGTAAATCGACCGCATTTTCATCAACCAGATTCCGTAAATAACCTTTTTCACGCGCTTGTTCCAGGAACCATCCGAATATCTCATATTTACGGAGCGGAAACACGGCAAACGAAACAACAGAGTTGATTTTCGGAACATATCCTATGAAAATTGACACTGTTTGCATGAAATCAGGAATCCCAACTTAAATTTCAGCCAATCGGGGACGATCTTAACAAAAACCTATATTTGGAAGGAATTATCTGGTTTGAAGAGCCGAGGCATGTTTTACGGTTATTTATAAATAATGCGAACCTTATCATGTCGAATTTGTCCTGAAATTCTCGTTCTCCAGTGAAAGTAAACTTGCTAAGTAAATTGTGGGTTGGCAACTTGGGCCGAAGTCGTCTATTGAAAGAGTACGTCATATTGGGGAATTCCCATGGCACAACACATCAGAAAAATGGCTTTCAAGGCTTTGCTCTCACAAGCGCCAGTTAAGAAACATGTGGCGGTATTTCTTTGGCACAGCGCCTAAAGCTGACCTTCCATTAGGTCGGTGGCGATGCGCGGCGCGGTACGGTCTACAGCGGAAAACGCGGTACGGAAATATTGAACCAAATAAACTAGGTCCGTCCATTAGGTCGGTTGCACGGCGCTGCGCTACGCAGTTGCGTAATCATGGGACATCGAAAATTCTCGATATCAATCGGCTGAGTTCCTTGCGTTTTCTGTAAGCTTGTCCCGTAAATACTGGAGATGTGTTGTGCCAGGATCTGTATTCTGTAATTTCTCCGGAGCTGTGACTCACTGTGACAGGCCAGTCACAGGGCCAAAATCACAGGTAGTGAAGTGACGAACCCATCTCTAGTAAATACATTGAAATTCAAATTGAGTGCCAACCAGGGGCCTTATTCTTGGAATCCGATGGTATAAAACGTTCTCTATGGCCCAATCACCCGTTCGACCTTCCTTTCATTTGTCAAAACTTCAATTCCGTATTCTTGAACATCAAGGAGCGATATTCATGAATTCTGGGAAGAGAACAAACGTGGAAAAATGAGCGTTTTGACGCCGTTGGCAAGGAAACGCAAGCATTTATGATGGAACGATAGAACACGTTTATACCATCGCAGTCATGATGGGGAGCAGTCCCAATGATGGGTCATAGGCATAGTCATAGACATAGAACAATTATGCCAAATGTTCTGACCAATCAAAAATAAGTATTTTCGACAAACATGAAGCCAACTTCATTCATGTAGCCAACTTTATGTATAATACATCGACATAGACTATATTTCTGTGATATGTTGTCATAATTCAAATTTGAAATCATACAGTTGTCATAAGAGTTAGGAGCGTATTTCGGAAAATTGTAAAATGGATCATTTTGAAAAAAATCAACTATAAACAGAAGGAGCTGCTCACCGATTACATTACACGAAGACCTGAAATGTACATAGGTCGGTTAAATTCAGATTATACAAGGGAGGATATGAAAAAAACTGGAAGGAAATCACAGTTTTCCGAGTTGAGCTTTAGTTAATCTAAACATTTTGATAAATTTTGGATCAGATAGATCAAACGGGTTCCATTCAGAAAACACATAGACACCTATTTGGTATTGTTGTTCTGCATCTTCCACATCTTCATTTAGTACTTCCCACATAATTGCACTCGCCATGTCCATTTCCGAGTGAAAACAGAAATTTTGTAGTGAAAGTTAATTGTCAAACAGATCGAAATTGTCAAATGCCCGAAACATAATTAGCATCATCTATGTATCGTTCCATCACAAATCGTAAGAGATACATCGCTCGCTTTCCGGGAGGCACTCATTCATTTCAAGAATACCGTTTCCCTGAAAAACTCGTAGACACGCCCCCTCTCGATCAATCGTTCTCTTTCCCGGTTTCAAGAATAGGCGCCCTGGCCGACCGCTTTATAGTGGACGGAACTCCTCATTTCCATAACGGGCGGTTTCATTCTGCCCTTCAATACTAAGGTGGCTGCAGGCTTGTCGGTATCAACTTATTATTTCAAATAATCCGTGGGCAATCCACCCATTATTTCTAATAATCCCAAGATAAGGGTTGAAAACTATCACATCACAACAGCATGGCGGCAGATAATGACCCCCAAATCAGCAAAACGCTGGGCAAGATAGTTCATTTAAGACATGTTCCACAAAACTTTGATCTACTGATTGAGGGATTAATTGAAACTGAAACCAACTAGTAAATCGACCCTTAAAAGTTTGTTATTTTAAGAATTAAAAACCGGAGATACATACTTGAGTCTCTAAAACCATTGCATCAAACAATCCTTATGATGTCTTAATGGACCATAAAGTACACACTTCATTCAAGTTTTTCATAGCAGTATAATACTTTTGGCCATAAAAAATATTGAAATTGGCTATAACGATGAAATGAACATGACGCTTAGAGGATGGCTTTTCACCAATTCGAAACCGAGAGTTTATTCATAGCATTAAACATAAAAAAAATTACCAGATCAAGAATGAATTTAGTCAAAAAAATTACATCA
Organism: Myrrha octodecimguttata; assembly: GCA_958510865.1. Lineage (NCBI taxonomy): Eukaryota > Metazoa > Arthropoda > Insecta > Coleoptera > Coccinellidae > Myrrha > Myrrha octodecimguttata. The sequence continues at coordinate 13,199,159 of OY294063.1, read as the reverse complement.
TGATCCAATAAAAACGAATAATGCTGAATTATCACTTGAAGAATGTATAAGAAGTAGGGTTGTTCAATCATGGTTGCGAGAAAACTCCTCTGAACGCTACCTCACATAGAAATTATTGAGCTGTCACAGAAAAAAAGGTAATAAGTGAAGCAAAATATTGGCCTAAATGGCAAGACTCAAAATCTGTGTAAGTTTCGTGAGGAGTAAACATTAGTGAACTTCGCATTGATGGATCCTTAAATTATCAACAATAATCCCACACTTGAACTGGATACAAATTATCCAAATGGATGGTTCATGATGGAAACCATTCAGAGAAACGTTTATGAATATAGGGATACCGATTGTTTTCAAAATATAACTTCGATTTTACTTCGTGTACTTACCAGGTTTACAAGAATATGATCTCGGATGAACTTTAGATCTATCAACAGACCTGTATTCTCCATCACCCTCACTTTTATAATTCTTGAAATATTTTGACATTCTGTCACATTCACCTTGAGTTAAGAGAACGCACCTGACACATTTTCAATTTGTCATGTTATATGAAACATATGGCTGTTGCGTCGAAACGAGCTGAAACATAGAAAAAACTATATTTTCATCGTCTTTCATTCATTATGAAATCTATTTTTCGCCGTCTTTGTGAAGATAGATCCTTCCCCAATCAGATAGCGGTCTGCCGCTAATAGGAACAATCTGGCGATCTATGAAAGTGGCAAGGCCTCTGCTGTGATGAACAGCGATCTGTGTACAAAGCTGATACATGATTTCATCAACAACCAGATCGCTCGGCCGGATAGGTTGGATAACGCACCTCGCCGCGATAAGTCTCTTTCTCCCATTCTGCCTGTATAACTTCTTGAATCTATGTATTCAATATTAATCTAACTGTCTACATGCTAATTAGCAGACAACGTTTCGATCAAACTATTGGCGTCATGAAGAATGAAATTCAGCGTCAATCAAATTTTGACGTTTAAGTTAAGCATATACAGAGATACTTGCCGCGCAGACACAGGACAGCATATTCATATGGAACTGTGTGAAATGGCAAATAATGTCTGAACAGCTTATACGGAGCTACGTTCATCTCTCATGCACGTGTTGCTAACCTGGAGGTAAAAGAAGGGGAGGGAGCATATCCTATATTTCCCTTGTACCTAAAGTCTCACACACTTTTCATACGTTTACCCCCTCCACTTTTTTCCTACCTCCATGGTCGCTGATATTCAAGTAATAAAACCGCAGATCACCGATGCTGCAACGTGAGTTTTTCTTCTGAATAGGAGTTTGAAATTGAAAGTATACTTGTATTTTATAGTATTTTCGAAAAAAGAAACATATGGCCAAGTGGATACTTAAAGAAGAGAAGTAGAGAAGTAGGTGCATGTGATGCAAGAACTACCCGATATAAAATTCAAAACGTATTTCTGATAAAAAAGGAAATAATTTGAAGAGATACAAAATTTGATCCACAGTAAATTTTTGCACGCATGTTCTGGGGAAACAGCGTGCTATTGTTTTATCCAAATGTCTGTAATTTTCGATGACTTAGCCAAAAATGGTCTCAAACGACTAGGTTTGACTCATTGATGACGAATCCGGTGCCAAAATCGATTCTGTCCCGCCGACCGGCCATGGACACGATAACTGTCGAACGGAGCCAGCCAGCAACTCGAAACTTGCAGGGTAGTTCGCGCAGCGGGATGCTGCGGTTAAGTTCGTTAATGGTTCAAATCGATCGAATAGATTCGGAGTTATAACCATTTGAAATTTTGAGCTTATTTCCCTCATATTTCCGAAACTGCTGAAGTGATTGGATTGAAACTTGGCAGTTAGTTGGAGCATAGAGACCCGCAACTTTGAGCGAAATTTCGTTGAAATCGTATTGTCACTCAATTAAAAAAAAATTTTTCAAAATTTTCTCGAAAAACATTTTTTTTCTGAAACTATTGAATTTCGTGGTTTTCTTCTCGATATCGTTGTTTTTTTCGGTATAACTCAAAAAATACTGATTCAATCGTGATGAAATTCCGCAGGTTGTTCGAGGATATTGAAGGACAACATTGTAAAAATTTCATGATGATCGTGCCATTAGAACAATTTGAAAAAAAAAATTTCAATTTTTTTTTTGAATATTCAATATTCTGTGCTCTTCTCATCATATTATCCTCATTAAATTCTGTATGAACCTTCGAACTGCCATTTTTCGATTAAGTACTGGATTTCAATAGTCGATTTCGGCCCAAGTTGCCAACCCACAATATTCTTCACAAATTCACTATTACTGGGGAACGGGAATTTCTGGACAAATTCGACTTGATAAGGTTCGAGTTATTTATAAATATCCGTAAAAGATGCCTCGGCTCCTCAAACAAGATAACTCCTTCCAAATATTGGATTTTGTTAAGATCATCTCTGATTGGCTGAAATTTAAGTTGGGATTCCTGATTTCATGTTAATAGTGTCAAATTTATAAAGGATGTGTTCCGCAAATCAACTCGGTTATTTCGGTTGCCGGTTTTCCATTCCGTAAATATGAAATATTCGGTTAGTTCCTGAAAAAAAGGTTAATTACGGAATTTGCTTGATGACAAAACGTTCATTCTGTCATCAGAACGACAGTCTATATTCTATGGTAATATATCCATAGCTTAGGGCCGTATTTATAGTTGTTCCTTGAGGCTTCCTTACTGAAGGCCGCCTTGAATTTGCTTTTCTATGTTTCTATGCAAACAAACTTGTATTTGTTTCCATAGAAAAGCAAATTCAAGGCAGCCTTCAGTAAGGAAGCCTCAAGGAACAACTATAAATACGGCACTTAGATCCATCTTTATTTATTTTATGATCCATAGAAGATATAACAATCAACAATGGAAAAATTACTAGGTATGGTCTATGGGTCATAAGGTAAATAAAGATTGTTCTATGCTATGGATATGTTACCATAAAACATTGATTGTCATACCATAAAACATTGATTTCTGGTGTATAGACTTAATATGCCTATGTTCTGGTGACAGGAATATTGCTTTTTCATCAATCAAATTTCATTATCAACCTTTTTTTTTTCAGGAACCAACCGAATATTTCATATTTACAGAACGGAAACCGGCAACCAAAATAACCAAGTTGATTTGCGGAACATATCCTATATAAACTTGACACTACTAGCACGAAATCAGGAAACCCAACTTAATTTCAGCCTAACAAAAACCTACATTTGGCGGGAATTATCTTGTTTGAAGAGCCGACATTTATAAATAACGCGAACCTTATCATGTCGAATTTGTCCCGAAAGTCATGTTCTCCAGTGATAGAATATTTGTGAAGAAAATTGTGAGTTGGCAACTTGGGCCGAAGTCGTCTATTCGATCATATCTGTATTTTTGAAACTATTGGGAAAATAACATTTTGAATGGGTATATCTGCGCAATCATTGGGTGGATTTTACCCATTCACGAATTCGACCTTCGCAATTAAGGTCCCAACCTTGTTGTTTCTTTCGGAAGTTATTGTGTTTACGGTCTGGCCATTAGGCCGATGAAATTTCATGTTTATTTCCTCATTGGAACAACTTTTTCACTGAACTTGTATTTCTTCAGGTCCTGTTGAATTGGTTCGAGCGAAACTGAATACGGTGAATGAAGCCTGTTGTTCTCTTTCGACTAAGGGTACATTTATTGCTGTGGGTCTTGTGGTTCCTGAGATATGCTCTCTTTCTGGAGGTAGGAAAGTTTCCAAAAAAGACAAAATAATTGATATCTGTAGAACCGGTGGTTTTGAAGAAAAAGTTATGAGCACATTTTTTGTTGGAAATGATCTGTACTATCATTTCCTCGAATATCCTACATCAACTCTGTCACACCCTGAATATTATGAGCAAAACAGGTCTGGAAATTATTCATGCAGGATTATTTAAGTCATCAAATGAATCTCTGGACAACTATACTAGTCAATTTTCTGCGCCTAGTTATGATATTCATGAGAACTCTTGCACGCCCGGCGCCCGTCCAGGGCACTATCATATAATCTAGACGAAGAAACAACAAGGTGGTCGATTGTTATCGAAAGATAACTTCAAATTTACAAGAAAGGTTTAAGGTGTGTGTATGTGGCTGATGAGCTCGAAAATCGGCAGAATACGACCTATGGACTCAGAGATTTTTTTTACACGCTTCGCCTTATGGTTATAAATTCCGTTTTCAAAATTTCTAACTTCATTAGTCTGAAAAAATGGAAAACTGGTGATTCTTCAACATAAATTAATTTGTTTTTTGTTTCTTAGGAACCAATCCGCTTATGGTCTTAAATAGAAGTATTTTAGTCGTATGAGAAACGCGCCATTTTTGATGTAAGGGACGAAGAATTGGAGGAACATAGATGAAGAAGGTAATTGTACTTAGATCACATGAAACTACTGTATTGAAATGAAATTGAAGAAAATATGAAAAAGTATACTATTGAGTATAAAAGAAAATGTATTGTTATTCAACGCTCAATAAATTACCTTTTTGTTCAAGGAACAGCATGCCATCGTTTTCGAATTTTTTCCCGAAAAAAGTATCAAACGACTCAGTGATGACGAATCCAGATTCAAAATAGATTCAGTCTGGACGGCTATAGGCATGATTACGGGGTACCTACGGAAAACCCTTTTGACTTGAAACTTTCATTTGCAATGCGACTGTTAAGTTCGTCAGTGGTCAAAATCAGCTGAACCGTTTCGGAGTTATAGTCATTCGGAATTTTCGGTATTTCGCTGATATTTCAGAAACTTCCTGAATGATTGAATGGAAACTTGGCAATTAGTTGGATAATAACGACAAGAGACTTTTTTCAGAATATTGTTGGGATCGTACTGTTGGAAAGCTGAAAAAATTTTTTTACAAAACCTGTTCATTATATTCCAAACAAAAATGCTCTATATCATAACGAAATTTTAGTTCTAGATTTAAAATGCTGATGAACAACCTTGTGTGAACTTTCGTGATTATAGCGTCTTCAGAACAATTCGAAAAACAATTCATTTTTTTCAAATATTCGAAATTCTGCGATCTTCTGATCCTACTATCGTCACGAAATTCTGTATGGACATTAAAGCTATCATGATTCAATAGATTACTGGATTGCAATTCTGTTTCATCTGTATTCTTGGACATATTAAGATTAAAATAGAGGCAATCTCAATCCGGATATGAATACATTAGAATAACGAGAAAAAAATAACCTAGATATGCAGTATAAAAATAAAATTTAGTAAATGGAACAAAAACAACTAGAAGACCAAAATAGAATAATAAATTAAATAGACTTAAATATAAATAATAGAAACAATCTGTGCACACTGAAGGAAAAAGCGGAAAAACCCCATCTGAAAATATAGATTAATGTTTTGAAAAGGAAAGTATCAGAGATTGAGAGGCGTAGAAATCAGAAAGAAGTAATGAAAATTTATTTCGGTATGTCCTGCTTAATTGGGGAAATAAAAACGATACTGAGGAAATGGCAATGAATTCTGCCATATTTTCTGCCAATACTTCTGAGAATTCATATCGGATCTAGCTGAAGTTTTAGCATTTGAGTGTGTGCCAAATATCATGATTAGTGATTAGTTCCAGAAGAGAAATTTTTGAGATGACTTTTGCCTCAATTTCTGAAATACGAGCCAAATTTCACAAGAAAGTGCTCTTGAGTAGGTATTCTACAACTATTTGCAAGTTTTCAATCCGATCGCATAAAAAGTTGTTGGGATTTATTGAGGAAATATCCTCAAAAATCCAAATGAGTGAAACTCATTGTGCTCATAATCTGCGCATTCTGATGCAGAAATTACCCTGTGAGTTGTGAGCATAGAATTTGATATTAAGTACATAGTATAGCATCCACTGGTTTCCAATGGACGACTTCGGACCAAGTTGCCAACCCACAATTTACTTAGAAAGTTTACTTTCCCTGGGAAACGGGAATTTCAGGACAAATTCGACATGATAAGGTTCGCGTTATTTATAAATAGCCGTAAAACATGCCTCGCCTCTTCAAACCAGATAATTCCTTCCAAATATAGGTTTTTGTTAAGATCGCCCCCGATTTGCTGAAATTTAAGTTGGGATTCCTGATTTCATGCAAACAGTGTCAATTTTCATAAGATACGTTCCGAAAATCAACTCTGTTGTTTCGGTTGCCGATTTTCCGCTCCGTAAATATGAAATATTCGGATGGTTCCTGGAACAAGCGCGTGAAAAAGTTTATTTACGGAATCTGGTTGATGAAAATGCGGTCGATTTACTGTCACCAGAACGATTTTCTATGGTAAATATCCATAGCATAGAACAATCTATGTTTACTTTAGGTTTGTTTTGGTTCCGAGTTCAGATCTGTTCGGGACGATTCTAGCATAGACCATAGATCTGTGCTAGAACCGTCCCGTACAGTTCTGAACTCGGAACCTAAAGTAAACATAGATTGTTCTATGCTATGGATATTTACCATAGAAAATCGTTCTGGTGACAGTAAATCGACCGCATTTTCATCAACCTGATTCCGTAAATAACCTTTTTCACGCGCTTGTTCCAGGAGCCATCCGAATATTTCATATTTACGGAGCAGAAAATCGGCAAATGAAACAACAGAGTTGATTTTCGGAACGTATCATATGAAAATTGACACTGTTTGCATGAAATCAGGAATCCCAACTTAAATTTCAGCTAATCGGGGACGATCTTGACAAAAACCTATATTTGGAAGGAATTATCTGGTTTGAAGAGCCGAGGCATGTTTTACGGTTATTTATAGATAATGCTAACCTTATCATGTCGGATTTGTCCTGAAATTCCCGTTCCCCAGTGAAAGTAAACTTGCTAAGAAAATTGTGGGTTGGCAACTTGGGCCGAAGTCGTCTATTCGCAACTACTGCTAAGCGATACGCCCTCTGGCGATAGAAATTCGAACACTTCCAAGCTAGTAGTTCTTCGACGTGCCTGTTATTCTAACGTAATTTGCTTACTTTTGGAGTTCATTTTCGAGCTTTCGTGTTGTTCTCCGAGTTGAAATTTTGGTATACCGAAAGTGTTTGTAATATTCATCAATTGATTCCTTTCTTTCCGATTGAAATTTTCGATTGTATTAATTCGAAATGGCATCCTCCCGAAATGACTAGCGTTGTGTGCCTCAACTCAATGTTATTTATGGTCAAAGAAGAAAGGATCATCTAGTGCCTCTAGTTTTCATTTTTTGCAAAGCCAAATGAAAGTAAAATTAATTTGGCAACAGCATTTAGTAGGGAACTCAATGATAGAAAGGCTAGCTTTAGAAATTGAAGATTGGAAAACATGTCACGAAATACATGAAAGTATGTTCACTGCATTTCTCTGAAGATGTTTATTCTCATAAAGGTAAATTACCTACAATGTATTCATTTCGAAACCACTTCATGTCATGATGTTTTCAGGTGTAAATGAAAATAAGAGAATTTCTAAGAAAAATGCTGTTGACAAACAACCGAGCACTTCTGCAGCTACCTAATTCAAATATAACACAAAATCATATTCTAAAAGAGTGATCTGGTTGAAAACCTGACAAAAACTATATATACTGTTAGAGTTGATAATAGCTGAAGTTATTCATATAAATACATCAATACTTTTCATTTCTATATATAGGTAGGTTGAACCAGCTGTGATATTTTTCATTTTGTATGTGTATCTTGAGCTGCTGTAATATGAAAATTAAATCAATTATATGTTTATCTGTTCTCTTTTCTTCAGAAATACGATGCAAAAGAACTAAAGCGGAAAATCTGTTTTCATTTTATTGATTCACTCGTTTGTAAACAAAGAACAAGTCATATAATTTGGACTGATTCTAGATTTACCACATAATATAGACTGCATTCAGCACTTCTTCAAATAAATAAGAATCCTTAAATTGCTTATTGAGGTGCCTATTTTTCCAGAAATTCAAGTAAACTTAGATATTGGTTCATTTTGATCCACTTAGCAACATACACTAAATCGACACCGAAATTATCCTCCAGGAACCATTCAAAGTACGATTTTATATCGTGATCCAAACGAGAAGTTTACTCTCAAGAAATCTTAAACAAAATTATAATAATTTCTTTAAATATTCAAGCTCTGCTTAATAAATATTCGTTTTCCACCACATTTCTAAGGTTTGTTTACATAAAACTACTAGCTTGGACAGGTTCCAAATTTATCCGTTAGGGCGCTGGCATCTTCGCAGAAGTTCCCAATCGGTAGCTCCATAGTATTGCTCCCCTATAGTAGCCTGTGGCAAGTGTCTCCTTCGCCACGCCCTGGATCCGGCTCTGTTATATAAGCATCACCTGAAGCGTCATTTTCAGACCAGAGGCTATTCTCAAAATACGAGGGGGAATAGTGAACAAGTACGAAGATATCCTCTTAGTTCACCCTGAAAACTGAAGGATAACCCCCAGGAGACAATTAACACTCGCCGGTGCCAGACCGAGTGAATATGATGGATGGCCATTTATTTCAACTCTGATCTATTTTAAGGGTTCCCTTCTGTGTTTTGAATTCAGGTGTACTATTCCCCATCAGATCAACAAACAACCATAGAAGGTCTGATGTTAATCGAACACATTCGTTGAAGCTTGGATAATTCTGTTGAACTTACACCCTCTTTGTAAACAAATAGAATGCTTTTTGTCGAGCCCTGAAAATTGAAAAGTAATATTCATTTCTAATTTTATTATTGGTGGAAAATAATCTCCAGGTATAATAGCTTTATCACATGGTTCAAACCTCGAGCATAAGTGCGGACCTCCACAATGGTTATAAAGAAAAAAATGCATATCTTTGAAGGAGGAAATAAAACACCATTAAATCATTCCCGTAGGGTCTGAAATCCTATGCAAAGTTCGAATGGTGTGTTTCAGCCATGAGACATAATATCATTTCAACTGACCAGGGACCCTATTCTTGAATGTGATGGAATGCACGTTCTCTATCCTTTCATCAAAAATGCACCGCGTTTCCTTGACAACAGCGTCGAGACGCCTATTTTCTCCCTTCCTCGAATCAAGAAGAGGGACCCAGAAAGTAGACACTCTGAAAACTATGGGTAATTACCAAACATTATTTAATTATAACCAACAACACTCCGTCAACAGAGAACTTCCCTCGGATGGAGCTATGGTTAAAAAGTAACTTTAAGGTCCTGTGTACACATCCTACTTTTCCAGTTGTGACACCGCTGTGGGGCCGTAATTGGTGTCTGAAAAACACAATTCAGATGGCACAGACTAACCAGATAAACCACTCGCGTCATTTACTTAGGAAATCTATGTCAACGCACATATGACCCTGAATCGAGCTAATCAGAATTTTAGCAGGCGTTTGGGGTGCTTTGGGGTGCCAATCAGATTGAGGAATAGGATTACGTCTCTCTCGCCGCTTTTAGACTCGCCTGAAGAGGTTATAAACATGTAAACAAACTGAAATTAATTTTTGTCCTAATAATTTGATGGATAATTTCGTATCTGTTCCATTTTAGAATATAATCCAAACAGTTTTTACAACATAATCAATTGCTTAGTCATCTCTGAGGTTCTATTTTATGATGACAGTCCTCATTATGTACTTTAATTGTACAACAACAAGAATTGGAATCGTACTTAGGTGGACTCATTCATAATGTTTATTTTATATAATATAAAGGAATCGCAACTGAAGTAAAAGAATAACAACCTCCATTATTCAAGTAAAACGATGGGATGTCCAATGAAATTGAATATGATTGCACAACCACAAGGATTGGAATCGAACAAAGTTGGTCTATTCATAGTTTGATTTTATATTGAAATGAATCTCATTTGATGTGAAAGTATCACAACCTATACATTTTCCATTTAATACAATAGTATGTTTCTGTATGCTTGATAATTGATTTCAAAGAACAATTTTTCGCTCTTACCTCTTTTAATGAATTATTTTTGTATATATTCTTTATTGATGAAATAGTGAAGCAATTATGGATTATACTCAACTTGCTGAATTAAATTATGTAAAAACCAGTGTCTGAAACAGTTTGGCAGACTTCACGAAAACATGGTATACTTACTAACTACAATATAGTTACTGAAAACTTAACGAATAACATATTTAAATGAGTAATAATTGATAGGGTTATGGAAAAGATAAGACAATGTAGTTTTTAAAGGAAGTCTATTTCTTGTTCATAAATTCTTAAAGTTTCTTCATTTCTACCACATTAATTCGATTGTATTCACACATATTAGAAAAAGGTTTACAATGAAACTCTCACAGAAGATTTTGGGGGTTTTCCTATAGACCTATTATAAGTGTCACTACAAAGATTCTCTGATTAAGGTAAACTGGTTTTCCATAACATTTTTCCAAATTTTTTATTTACTCCAACCTAGTTCTTCTATAGGAGTTTAGGATGTGAGTAAACACTCGCTTTGCTATTGGAAATTTGCTTTTCAAATGGTTTCATCAAAAAATCTCAGTCTGATTTTAATCTTGTGATTCCTGAATCCCGACAAATCCGTTTTTACATTTCGATTTTAGATATTCCAAAGTCAAGCATTTAATTTGACAGCTGTTTTGAGGAAGAAGAAAGTGTGGTTATGTCTGTTGTATTTCTCAAGGTCGGAAAGACGCGCTTCCCGCAAACGATGAAGTGATTTGTCTTGTTGGTCTGTGCAGATGGTATGCACACGTCCGACCATCATGTTGAGGCGCCGGTACGTTCGTTTGTTTTCTAGCACTTTCTATACGCCGGAACGGTACCGCAATGGGCTGGTCAGATATGTGTATTCTCCTTTTGATACTAAGTACCTCGCGCCGCAAGTACAGCACCGCAACGGTGACGGAACATGAAAAATCGGATTTATGTGCCGACAAGGAGAGCTCTGGCAAAAAATAACCGTTGTGGCTTCGCGCCAGTTGCAGTGCCGCGACGGGCTGACCGGATTTGTGCATTTTTCTATATGATACTGTGTACTTCAGGCCGCAACATCTGCAACGGCGCTAGAACTTGAAAAATCGGATGTGTCCAACGGGCCTAACAACGCTTCCTGCGTTCCAAAACATTGTTGTTCGACATCAGGCTTACCCGCCAAGTACGATTGCGCAGGTATGCCTGCACAAGTTGACCGGAGCATGTATTGGGGTAGATCTGTGCAAGTTCTCACTTGTTCAGGAGACCTGCGATGAATCGAAATTAAATTTTATGTCGTGGCACCATACAGTAAACCTAGGCATAATATGCCTATATTATATGTGAGAACGGAGATCTGCGCAAGTCTCAACATACTTGCGTCAGATTGGAAACATGCACAGGTCAACTTTTCTGGTAGACCTCAGAGTATGCGGCCAGCGAAACGGAAAACCAAGGAACTAGAAATTTTCGAGTAAGAGATTATGTTCACTTACCCCTGCCCTGCTCGTGAAAGGGCAAAATCAGTCTATTATTTTCGGAAGTAGCGAATACGTTTCACATGTTTCATGTCATTATGTATGAGTAACGAAATATTTCAACGTCATTTAACCGATATCAAGACGACTTAATAATTTTGCACACATATTAAGAACCGATTAATTCATAATTATTATGATGTCGGGATCAGGACCAACATGATTAAAAAAATGCTACTTTGGCACTATGAATAAAATCACCTATTTTATGAACGAAAGAAAAAACCGTAGTAGATATAGGAGGATATTCCTTATTTCCGGAACTTCATATTGGTTTTCTGTCCAAATATCTGGATCAGATATTCGTATGTAATGAAACAATATAAACCTTGAACCGATTTGAAAAATCTCTTCGGAGCCTAGATAAGACTCCATCTATTTTATGAACGAAAGAAAAAACCGTAGTAGATATAGGAGGACATTCCTAATTTCCGGAACTTCATATTGGTTTTCTGTCCAAATATCTGGATCAGATATTCGTATTTAATGAAACAATATAAACCTTGAACCGAGTTGAAAAATCTCTTCGGAGCCTAGATAAGACTTTCATCAGACGATCTTCAGAATTAATTTTCGGAAATATTTTCGTATTCAAAAAAGTTCCTATGAGAATATGTGAGATGCTTTGGTTCTGAGACTTTGAGATAATTGCTTTTTTGTGATTTCTATTTTCAAGCTGGTATCCGGTATCCCAAGCAGGTGGTGTTCATGATATAATAATAATAATAAAGTTTATTTCGGTAAATAAACAAATTCATCACAGAGATATATAATAATATTATAATCTGTACGTGATATTTAAAACAATATATAATTCTAAAATATGCTCTATAATGAAAAGAAATATGCATGGGTTGATTTATTTCCTACCTCAAAAACGAAGCCAGATATGTAGAAAAGACAGTAGACCAACGAGTTGTATTTTAGCTGCTCATTCAAAAAAACTTACAAGAAATCAGGGGCGTACTTATTATCTCAAACTTCCATTTTAGAATATAATCCAAACAGTTTTTACAACATAATCAATTGCTTAGTCATCTCTGAGGTTCTATTTTATGATGACAGTCCTCATTATGTACTTTAATTGTACAACAACAAGAATTGGAATCGTACTTAGGTGGACTCATTCATAATGTTTATTTTATATAATATAAAGGAATCGCAACTGAAGTAAAAGAATAACAACCTCCATTATTCAAGTAAAACGATGGGATGTCCAATGAAATTGAATATGATTGCACAACCACAAGGATTGGAATCGAACAAAGTTGGTCTATTCATAGTTTGATTTTATATTGAAATGAATCTCATTTGATGTGAAAGTATCACAACCTATACATTTTCCATTTAATACAATAGTATGTTTCTGTATGCTTGATAATTGATTTCAAAGAACAATTTTTCGCTCTTACCTCTTTTAATGAATTATTTTTGTATATATTCTTTATTGATGAAATAGTGAAGCAATTATGGATTATACTCAACTTGCTGAATTAAATTATGTAAAAACCAGTGTCTGAAACAGTTTGGCAGACTTCACGAAAACATGGTATACTTACTAACTACAATATAGTTACTGAAAACTTAACGAATAACATATTTAAATGAGTAATAATTGATAGGGTTATGGAAAAGATAAGACAATGTAGTTTTTAAAGGAAGTCTATTTCTTGTTCATAAATTCTTAAAGTTTCTTCATTTCTACCACATTAATTCGATTGTATTCACACATATTAGAAAAAGGTTTACAATGAAACTCTCACAGAAGATTTTGGGGGTTTTCCTATAGACCTATTATAAGTGTCACTACAAAGATTCTCTGATTAAGGTAAACTGGTTTTCCATAACATTTTTCCAAATTTTTTATTTACTCCAACCTAGTTCTTCTATAGGAGTTTAGGATGTGAGTAAACACTCGCTTTGCTATTGGAAATTTGCTTTTCAAATGGTTTCATCAAAAAATCTCAGTCTGATTTTAATCTTGTGATTCCTGAATCCCGACAAATCCGTTTTTACATTTCGATTTTAGATATTCCAAAGTCAAGCATTTAATTTGACAGCTGTTTTGAGGAAGAAGAAAGTGTGGTTATGTCTGTTGTATTTCTCAAGGTCGGAAAGACGCGCTTCCCGCAAACGATGAAGTGATTTGTCTTGTTGGTCTGTGCAGATGGTATGCACACGTCCGACCATCATGTTGAGGCGCCGGTACGTTCGTTTGTTTTCTAGCACTTTCTATACGCCGGAACGGTACCGCAATGGGCTGGTCAGATATGTGTATTCTCCTTTTGATACTAAGTACCTCGCGCCGCAAGTACAGCACCGCAACGGTGACGGAACATGAAAAATCGGATTTATGTGCCGACAAGGAGAGCTCTGGCAAAAAATAACCGTTGTGGCTTCGCGCCAGTTGCAGTGCCGCGACGGGCTGACCGGATTTGTGCATTTTTCTATATGATACTGTGTACTTCAGGCCGCAACATCTGCAACGGCGCTAGAACTTGAAAAATCGGATGTGTCCAACGGGCCTAACAACGCTTCCTGCGTTCCAAAACATTGTTGTTCGACATCAGGCTTACCCGCCAAGTACGATTGCGCAGGTATGCCTGCACAAGTTGACCGGAGCATGTATTGGGGTAGATCTGTGCAAGTTCTCACTTGTTCAGGAGACCTGCGATGAATCGAAATTAAATTTTATGTCGTGGCACCATACAGTAAACCTAGGCATAATATGCCTATATTATATGTGAGAACGGAGATCTGCGCAAGTCTCAACATACTTGCGTCAGATTGGAAACATGCACAGGTCAACTTTTCTGGTAGACCTCAGAGTATGCGGCCAGCGAAACGGAAAACCAAGGAACTAGAAATTTTCGAGTAAGAGATTATGTTCACTTACCCCTGCCCTGCTCGTGAAAGGGCAAAATCAGTCTATTATTTTCGGAAGTAGCGAATACGTTTCACATGTTTCATGTCATTATGTATGAGTAACGAAATATTTCAACGTCATTTAACCGATATCAAGACGACTTAATAATTTTGCACACATATTAAGAACCGATTAATTCATAATTATTATGATGTCGGGATCAGGACCAACATGATTAAAAAAATGCTGCTTTGGCACTATGAATAAAATCACCTATTTTATGAACGAAAGAAAAAACCGTAGTAGATATAGGAGGATATTCCTTATTTCCGGAACTTCATATTGGTTTTCTGTCCAAATATCTGGATCAGATATTCGTATGTAATGAAACAATATAAACCTTGAACCGATTTGAAAAATCTCTTCGGAGCCTAGATAAGACTCCATCTATTTTATGAACGAAAGAAAAAACCGTAGTAGATATAGGAGGACATTCCTAATTTCCGGAACTTCATATTGGTTTTCTGTCCAAATATCTGGATCAGATATTCGTATTTAATGAAACAATATAAACCTTGAACCGAGTTGAAAAATCTCTTCGGAGCCTAGATAAGACTTTCATCAGACGATCTTCAGAATTAATTTTCGGAAATATTTTCGTATTCAAAAAAGTTCCTATGAGAATATGTGAGATGCTTTGGTTCTGAGACTTTGAGATAATTGCTTTTTTGTGATTTCTATTTTCAAGCTGGTATCCGGTATCCCAAGCAGGTGGTGTTCATGATATAATAATAATAATAAAGTTTATTTCGGTAAATAAACAAATTCATCACAGAGATATATAATAATATTATAATCTGTACGTGATATTTAAAACAATATATAATTCTAAAATATGCTCTATAATGAAAAGAAATATGCATGGGTTGATTTATTTCCTACCTCAAAAACGAAGCCAGATATGTAGAAAAGACAGTAGACCAACGAGTTGTATTTTAGCTGCTCATTCAAAAAAACTTACAAGAAATCAGGGGCGTACTTATTATCTCAAACTTGTTATGCGACGTGCGACAGCACGGGACCTAATAATTTATCTCTTGTAGGTGTTAAATTAACTTCAATCAAATCGCTTCAAAAATATGTGTGAGTTTATATAAATAGTGGTTTTGTTTTCAATTCGAATGTCCTGTATCTCAGAAACGAAGCATATAAATTAAATGGAAGTTTTTCTTAGAATGACCTAATGAATCACCCTCTGGAGTTTCTTACCATAGTAAGGAAACAGCCTGTATAATATCGAATGGGCACGTCTAAGAATTGAGCGAACTTTACCCATCCGCGAATTCGACCTTACCCAATTCGAGGATCCGAGTCATTCCTTCAGAAAATCATTTGTTTTCCAATATTCATGTCGTTCAGGTCCAGCTGAAATTTCACATAACTACACTATCGAGTCGATATTCCACAACCGAGAGTCAGATTTTAAGCTCTGTCGTATATGTATTCTTGAAGAAATTGGGAAAATAATATTACGAATGGATATATCTGTGTAATAACTGGGTGGATTCCTCCCAGTTATGAATTGGAATTTCCTAGTTCAGCTCCAAACCTTCCCAAAAAATGTCTAAGTGATAAGCTGATTTTTCGTACATTATTTATTTCAAAATCGGACTCCATTCTGATCGTTAATATAATAGGTTACGAGAGATTTTAAGTAGACACTGGATATTAGTCATTTTTGGTCTCAATTTTGTCGGACTCATCAATGGATTCCGTTTATATATTCATTGAAGTACTTGGTTGAAGAATGAGGGTGTGAAGGTTCATGCAGTGCTTCGTGAGAATCATATGATTAAAACTTATATCAAGAAGCAAAGCTGTGTTTGGCGGAGCCAATACTTGGATAGGTGACCCCTCAGACTTCGAATTCTAAAAAGCGCGTAAAAGCTCCTGACCTCCCTTCTCTGCTCCGCTATTTCGTAAGTAGGTATCAAGCGACGCATGCTGTTCAAATTTTCTGGTTTATGTACATAACCAGACGCCCAAGTTCCATCGAATTCAAAACTCTTCACTTCGTGTAAACATGAATCCCTTTTCAATTAGTTGATGACCAATCGATGACGAAATAGGGTTTACTGACGAAGCTCCAGCTCAATCTATGGAAGTACATTTCCTTTGCATCTAAAGGTAACAAATATTGTTTTTATCAATTATTCAGAGGATATAAACCCCAAAAGCTGTTAGATCTTCCCAGAACCGTTTCAATTATTCAAATATTTGAAATGTTTTCCGATGTTGAAGGGCCTGCGCTCCTTCATTGATTTTCGGGCACTTCTGTGCAGACTCGGCTGCTGCAGAAGACAGAGATGTGGGCGTGATACCGATATGGCAATGTTATTGAAATGTGCTTTTGTTTTGATTTCAATAATTGTTTTTCTGGCTGACAATGTTGCAGGTATGTGAGTTTGATAATTTAAATTAAATTAAATTTAGATTAGGATTTTCAACTAGATAGAACTTCCAAGACACGTTCAATTTAAACTATTCAAAATGATACGAGGAAATTGTAATGTAGGTAAGGAAACTCGTTCAGGTCCATCATATATGAAAAACGTCGAATTGCCAGCTCAGATTCTGGGAAAATCTTCTATGTGTGTATTCATATTGATATTTATTTCATGTGCCATTTCCCGGATTCATTTGAGTCCGGGAAAAGATACATAACATCACTAGGCCGGTAAAGTAACTTTACTGGACTGGTATATTTTAACTAACACATGAACGATTTTTATTACAATAAACTAGTTATAAAGGTTACAACAAACTTACTTATAAATGTTAAAAGTATTAATAATGTAGAGCTGCTGGACATTTTTGACGAAAAATAACCAATTGCATTAGCAACCTACCGCTGAAGCTACCATAATTTTTCACTGAAGCTAATTACACAATGTTAGCATAAAAAAAAGAAACAAACTCTTACCGCATCCAAGAAGTAAGCCAATATTATGTTTTCATTTAGGATTTTCTCCACATTGTAAGTTTTGCGCCATTCACAGAATATCTCGTATTCCTTTCGATATCGTCCGGAAGACTTGGCCGGAATAAGTTTCGCCGTAGCTTTAGAACTTTCTTTCAAAATCTCTGCATCCATTTTATTTGAAATTATTCAAAACCAAAAATTCAAAACGATGCTGAACTGACAGGCAAGACACATTATTGACACCTTCAAACTACCTGAATAGACAGTTCAATTTTTGTACCAACAATATGAAAAAAATATTGAGCCGTATGAAATAAAACGTTGTACGATACACGGCCGTGAAATGTCATTTCCTGGCCTTGTAACGTAAATTACTATTGCCTCATATTCACGTTTTGCAGGCACGTTCTAGGCTACAGCGTTCTATCGTTCCGTACAAATGCCTGTAATATCAGAGTTTTTTTCGATAATGATCTCGAAGACTAGATTGGATTCACTGAAGAAACCTCGGATTTCAAAATCGAATGGGAACATCAACGTTAAATTTATGAATCCAGTTTAACACTTCATTCTACTATTATGCCCGACCTACAAAGAACTGAATAAAAAATTCGTTTTCATTTAATTAATTTAATTTGAAAGCAGCAGGTTATATATTACAAATTAAATCCGTGTTTTTTTTTTCAGGAAATATCAAACACATAGAAGCAAATCCTGACACAAAGAGGCTTTATGATGATTTACTGAGTAATTATAACCGACTCATTAGACCAGTTATTAACCACACGGAAACACTGACGGTGTGGCTTGGTTTGAAGTTGTCTCAGCTAATTGAAATGAATCTTAAAAATCAAATTATGACCACAAACTTATGGGTTGTGCAGGTGAGAAATTAAGGCTGGCTTGAAACCTTACTTGACTCTAATAGTTTGAACTTTCATAATCAACTATAGTGTTCTGGAAATTTTGTCTATTCATGGTCTTCAGTGCTTTTTCAGTAGGAGCTCGTTACTAAGACTAGGTGAAGCCTTGTCAAGATCGAATTATGCGAAAATTGGGATAATGAGAATCTCTCCTGATCATACTCAATTCACTTTTTTAAACTATACCGGTTGACCATGATTTAGGTCTATCAAGTTTTTTCACCTAGAACTGTCACAGGTTGGCACTCGTGGAATATCAGCAATGTCAAAATAATTCTCAGCGACGTTGCCAAATGCCAATGCAATTTCTACTCCCAATCTCAACATGACCATCACGCTTGGAAACTAAAAATGCCGAAGGTAGTTTTGAAGGAGTAGAGTAAAAAAAGTATCAGGAAGTGCTATGTAGAATTGAAATCTGCATTTTCTGATAGTAACCCTGGTAATTTGGAATCAAAAATTCACAAGCTATCCAACATTTTCATACTGGAGTATTTCAAGCTGTGCAAAAAGGTATTTTAATGTCTTCTGTAGACTTGTTTCTTGAGAATTTTCAAAAGTGGGGAATTCCTATCTGTTCGTTTAGGAGTTTTACTGCAGGGTTATTCGAGTACTTTCATTTTTTTTGGAATGGAATAGGTATCACAAAATAACGGACTACTATATCCGTTATTTTTCAGTAAAATTTCAACACTCGATTCTTGATTTTCGTACAATAAAATTGCATAACTGAATCATTCAAACATGTTTATATACGTGAAATATTTCCAGTATTAATGGAGAAAAAATTTCTCAACATTCGCCAGGTCTTTTGAATTATTGAATTCACATAATATTTTCTCAAATTCTTTAGTTTCTCAAAGTGAATTCACATTTCGAAAAATACGTAATACATACGAACTCAATGTAGAGAGGACAACGATGTGTAGTTATCTGACAGGAAAATTACTATAACCTAACATTTTCAAAATATACACGGTAAAATTTGTCAGAATGTCATGGCCAACCGGGATAGTTTATAAAAGTGAGTGGAGTATATAATATACATGAATCGGCCGATTTAAGAATTATACCTTGCGTCACCCCAAACTTTATCATAAAACAATAAGAAATTGATTAAGGCCATTAAGTAATCCTAGTGATAGATAACTCTTTTTGGGCTGATCAATTCATATGTAAGCGCAAAAATCCTTGGAGAACATCGGCATTAGAGTGATTTTCTTTGTTGTAAAAAGACGCAGGAGCTGGGATCCCTAACTGTGTCGATTTTGAAAACTCTTCAAAAATACTCTGAATCATTGAAGGATCACGTTCTTCAGTTAAGTTCTTAGCTCTAACTTGCAAATGTTCCTCAAAGAAGTTGAAATGAATTGATCAGAATTCGTGGTTGCAAAATGGCGAAGGGGAAGATCATTTCCTTCAGGTTAGGATATAGGAGAGGCGATGAGGCCTTTAAACTTCACAAAAACCTTGTCTCGCATATCTATTGTGTAAGTCCGCACTGTTAACTAGTCGAGAAATAAAGTCTCGATGAACTTTATCTCTATTTTTGGTGTTTCGTCCATAACTTGTTTCGGTTTTGTGAATCACGAGCGTAGGTATTGTAGCCTTTTTCCATTTTTACAATAACTATGCAGATCTTTGGCTATTTTGGTGGCTTCTAGACAGAAGTGATAGATATCATCGGGAACCTTTCATACGTTCCGCAGATGATAATTCATAGCAGATTGTCAGTTTTCTCAGTTCTAACTCACTGGGTGAGATAACATTTTTGGTCCAGCTGGTTGAGAAAGCTAGGATTAACTTGGCCTGTGTTTATCTACTCACCATCCAACAGAACTCAATCTTCTTCTTCTGTTCCCAATCCTTAACTGCTATTCACTTATGGCTGGCTAGAAAACTGCGAAATGGCTCTGGATATATGAGGAAAGTTAGTCCCTATTTTCTAGTCAGATGGTCAGTCACAAATTCAATCTTTGTAGTTATGCCCAATACCTATTCTACAAAAATAAAATACTTGAGACGTTTCGAACAGCGCAATTTTGTACATGGTTGCCTGTTATATTGATATCATACAGTGTATTATTGTCGTTAAAAATTTGCTGTAATACCTTGATCGATTAATCCAACTATTGTTTACGGAGATGAAAAAACGGTTATACAGTGTGTCCACGGATTGGGTGCCGGTAAGGTGTAAATGACGAAAAATTTTCGAGTTAGACTCTGATATTCTGGAAATCGCTCCTGCTTGGTCTCAAGATGTTGAAAAAATGAGCCAAATCAATTAATAAACAGGGTGGTTTAGAACTGATTTAATGAAAATTGTTAAGAATAAAGTGTCTTTGTTTTGAAAGATATCGAAAAAGTTTATTGAGAAAAGTTGTTTGGAATGACGAGCTGCTGCAGGAACTCAATTTTCAGATAAATCAGCCTACCTTGACTTATAAGTTCATGAATATTTTGTTAATCCGATACGTGAGATATTTTGTCATGATCAAAAATTTAAATTTTGACACTATTCCTTTAACAGGGTTACGTGATACCGTAACATTTGGCCAGCGTTCATGGAATTGCCCTATTACTCCCTGATACGAAATGTCTGCACCTAAACTGTAGCACTCCACAATAAACACTCTTTGTTCTATGGTCAACATATTTTTAACTGGAAAATTTCCGTTTATGACGGATAAAATTCACGTTTCAAGTCACGTCTGTCATTTGTAACCATGGATATCATCAAATATTTTCATAACCTATTCACAAAATCAAAGTTGATCGATTTATCTGAGAATCGAGATTTAGCCGTGTCTTTTGATTCTAAACAACTTTTCTCAATAAACTTTCTCGATATCTTTTAAAACAAAGGCACTTTATTCCTAACAATTTTCATTGAATCAGTTCTAAACCACCCTGTATATTAATTGATTTGGCTCATTTTCTCAACATCTTAGTTTGAGACCAAGCAGGAGCGATTCCCAAAATATCAGAGTCTAACTCGAAAATTTTTCGTCATTTACACCTTACCGGCACTCAATCCGTGGACACACTGTATATGTGTTTTACTCTTTATGTCCTTACATTCACATTTTCATACTTCGCAGAAATGGCAGGATTACAAACTGAGATGGGACCCAGAGGAATATGGAGGAGTAGAAATGTTGTATGTCCCATCAGAGCACATCTGGCTTCCAGATATTGTACTATTTAATAAGTGAGTGGGAGCATTTTTTAAATCTCAATTTGTTCAAATTTGAAATATGCTTTAATTTAAATCCATATTTTTTCATGTTTCTACATCATTGAACGACATTGAACCAATGTGAAAAATGTATACTCAACGGGGAAGAATTTCTATGAGCGTTCGAAAAAACGATCCATTCGACACCAAAAACCCCTAACGAAAATTTGATATTGGCCACGAGTAGTTAAAGATCCTACTAGGATAACAGTTTTTTAATTTTTCATCACAATCTTTATGATTGAGGTGTGATCTGCTTTCGATTATTAATTCCATACAGGGCGAGTCTTCAAGTTGAACATTGATTTCAATCATAGATTCCTCTGATCAAATAAAACACTTTTTTCATTTGCCATTTTTCCCGATTCGGCTCAGGCAAAAAGTGATGATCATTTGAATATTTCTCAATGTGCTAATACACTCCTGCACTCCATTTGCAAGTTCAACACAGATATCTCTTACGGTAATTTCTTTTGCAGAATAACCATTCCTTTGTTAGAAATTCTAAGAAACATAATTGGAAAAACTCATTTACTCACTTACTTCTTATGATTTGGTGCTTTCTGCGATATTATTGTAACGAAAACATTTCACTACACTGGACTGTTGAAACACTGATCTTCCACTTGATATTCCTGAGATATTCAATTTCATTCCACTATACACAATTCCATCCTCGCCCACTCTCATATTGAAAACTCCATAATTATCCTTATTCTCATCGAATTTATAAATGAATTATATGAAATCACCTCAGAAATCACTCAACTGACCTGAACACATTAGTTGAGTTCCGATATTCCTGGCCAGTACTGGACAGTATCAGTAATTTCGGAACGCTTCGTACTGATACGAACAGTTACCAAAGCAGTGCCAGTAAAATCAACTGTCAAAATTTACTGGCCAGTACTGGCCAGGAATATCGGAACTCAACTATTAATTGAACTCTATGGAAAATCTAGTCCACAGACATGGAGACATAACCTCCATGTCTGTACGTGGTCTGATCATAGACCTAATATGAGTATATTAGGATTAGGTCTACGAGGAATAGACAAGTATTTCTGTGTATTCTGTTATCCAGATAAACGTGGACAAACTTAATTTGCATTCTTCACTAGCTATGGGGTGGATCAATAAAAAGAGGTAATTTCTCAAATTTTATCAGTCTGTAACTTAGAAACCGTTCGAAGTAGAATGAAAATGATAACTGAAGAATAGTGTTATAGTTATAGAAAACTTAACACCAAAATTCATCTCATTCGGAGTACCATATGAAAGCTACAGAAGAAAAACTGATTTTTTTGGAAATTTCAACATTTATTCGCCGGAACCGAATCTAGAAAAATGGTAAATGAAAAAAATGTTTTATTTGATGAGAGCAATCTATGGTTAAAATTAATGTACAATTCAAAGACTCACCCTGTTTAAAGGATTCCTAACACTGTAACGATTGTTTCAAATTGAAAGGACGAAAAACAAAATAAATGATTTAGGTGTCACCATAACAGAGATTCTCGGTAGATGAATTGGCTCAGTTTTGAGGATCGATTTTAACGAGGATATCTCATATAACCAAAAGAGCGCTAAGAGATTTGTTTGGAAATGATCTCCCTGATCTTTATGAACTTAACACTAATCAGCATCTTTGTGGTCAAGAATTTAAGTAGTGCCGTGAAATTTCATCTTCATTTACCATCTGTGGTAGTGAATAGGGGTAGTGTTAATTCGTTTAAGAACGATCTAGACCGACTAAAGACTCATTATCACTATACGTTCTATAACTTTTCCATGGCCTTCTCGTTTTGTCTACCTAAAATATTATGAATATATCAATGAAATGATGTATTTTGACTATCCTTTCCGATTACCACCCTTCTCCATGTCATTTTTGCCTACTTGATTTTTACGCAGCGCAAACGGGAGGGTTACGGAACGTATAGTGAGTCTGAACAGTAGCTCACAAGCGTTCAAGCTAATGCAATGTTTCACTCTTTTTGTTTTCCTGTATATTTATTTTGGAACCTCATAGATTCATATCTTTGTATGATGAGACTGAATCAAAATGATCTGCTTAAGATGAAACATTGCATGAAGTAATATACTTCAATTCGATCGGTTGAGATTTGATCGAAATATCAGAGGAATATTCTTTCGAATGGATATTTTCAAAATCATTGAGAAACTTTATCTAATCACTAATTTTACCTAAGTTCGTTGCCATCCTGGACATCTCCGGAACCGTTCCACCTAACTCACGGTTTATCATCAGGATTTAGCCCTGATTAACACGATGAAGATCTCAGAACTTAAGATTTTTTATAGCGATGCAGCTCCATCTATAGATGATAATTCGTGAGATACAAGTGTTGATGAACTAACCCAAACATAAAGATGAAAACTAATCGATAAATCAACAAATACTCCACCTTGATTTTAGCTCTTCATCCAATATACCAAAGCGTCTACACCGAAGAAACATGGTCCAAACATCGTCTTCGATGTATGTATATACAGGCTTGGGATAATTGGATAATTACCTCAGATAAAGGTGGGGTATTGGATGATTTTTCATTTTTGTTCTGGGTTTTCGCTCTCAATATCTGAAATAGAACTATTAAAAATTAAATAAAATGTTTTTTTCATGAAAAACGCCCTTACAGATTGCAGTATTAAACTATTTGTCAAGGGCAGTTTCTTGCAAAACAGATTGCCTAATGAAAAATACAGGAACAATACAAACGATAAAGAAAGCGACTGTGGCGTTTCAGAGTACAAATCTGACTCTTTCATCAGACAAAGCAGAAAATTTCAAGAATTATTTTCGTTCGAGTTGACTTTTGTCAAATTGACATTTTTGAGAAAACACAGCCACACAGATTTATTTGGTTTGAAAGTTTTTTTGATTCTACCCATTCTTTGAGTAAATTCAGCCAAACAGGATATAATTCTACCGAACAATGAGCTGATACATTTATCAATAAATATTCGTCCTTGTGAGTACGTTAGTTTATTATCGAACTGGAGCTGTTTACCCTCATGAATCATTACCATGCATAAGTGGATGTTATTTCTAATGATTTCAGTGACTGTTGTATTACTTTCCCATTCGATTTTCATGGAAATAGTTGGTCGTAGAATGGCTTATTTCGAGCAATCTCCCCTTCTGTTTCAAAAAAGAATCTTACCCCAAATATATCTTCGAGATACTCCATTTCAGAACAAGTTCCATATACCATTCCATTTCAACTGTTTACAGAGGTCGTGTTTCGGGGAGGTCTTCTTTCAAAATTCAGATTTCGCTTGAGAATACTGCCTGAAGCTCTAATAATGATCATAAGCACACCTCATTGGCTTCTCGTTATGTTAATAGGAGATACCAAGATTTATCCTTGTGTACCCACGTTCAGGTAAAAGTAAGGAAATATTAGCTGTAATCAGTGCTCTCTTCATGAAGCCCGATCATTTTAAGGAGAAATTCTTTCATGGGTCGAGAACAGAACAATAGGAAACAATTTATTGATTGTAAAATGATTTATTTTGGTGAGTACTCTCTTCTGTTAGGAAAGAAGGGCTCACCCCAAAATATCTTCGAGATACTCGACTTCAAAACGAATTTCCATCTCCCATTCCCTTTTAACTGTTTACAGTGGCAGTGTTTCGAGTAGGCCGTCGTTCAAAATTCCCAGATTTCGCTTGAGAATATTGCCTGAAGCTCTAATAATGATCATAACCACACCTCATTCCAACGTAGTGAGTTTGCAATGGCTTCTCGTTATGTTAACAGGGGATACCAAGATTCATCCTTGTGTATACAACTTTCGGGTGAAATTAAGAAAAAAGTGAGCAGTAATCAATCATCAATTGTTCGTAAAATGGAAAAGAAGGCTCACCCCAAAATTATCTTCGAGATACTCCACTTCATAATAAATTCCATCTGCCTGTACTTTTCAACGGTCTATAGAGGGCGAGTTTCGAGGTCTTTCGAAATTCAGATTTTGCTTGAGAATTTTGCCTAGAGCTCTTATGGTGATCATAATCCCCCCTCGTTCCAAAGAAGTAAGTTTGCAATAGCATCTCGTTAAGTTAACAAAAGATCACAAGATCCATCCTTGTATACCACTTTCGGATGAAATTAAGAAAAAAACGAGCAGTAATCAATCCTCTCTTCATGAAGTCCGATCAATTCAAGTAGAAGTTCATTTCTTTCATGGGTCGAGAACAGAACAATATGGAGGGTCGCAAATTCCTCACGAGTTTTTGCAGGACGAAGAGAAAGTATACGCCGGGAAGCTGCAGAATAAAATGAACGAAACAATGAAAGAAACCTCATTTTATCCCACTGAATGTTCAAGCTTAAATAACGGTTTTTTATCAATGTCAGACGTTCGGGAAGAAATAAAAGCAAGTAATTGATATAAAATGTTTTACATTTAAGTGCTGACGGCAACTATGAAGTAACCCTGATGACCAAAGCTGTTTTATCCTACACTGGGGAAGTAATTTGGAAGCCCCCGTCTATTTATAAATCTTCTTGCGAGATAAATGTGCAATACTTTCCATTTGATGAACAAAGCTGTTTAATGAAATTCGGCTCATGGACATATAATGGAAAACAAGTGAGTACAGTTTCTTGTCGGAAGATAAATGCAGGCTATTGTAGATATTGAAAACTTGGGTTTCCTTTAAAGCGTTAATGACTTTGAAACCTTGAACTTCTCCAAGTTGTCTGAAAATATACTAGATAAATAGCTTATAAAATTGCCCAGTTTCTAAAAAAAATGTCTCCCAAATCCTCCACAAGAATTTTGAATTAGTTTAATTCTAACTGGCTCAGTAATTCACCCCTTTCGAAGAAGCAGTAATATCAGATATACTCTGATATATATAAAGTAACCCGGTTGGCCATGATTTAGGTCTATCATGTTTTTGTAACTAAAACCAAGGCAGGTTGGCGCTCCTGAAATATCGACAATGTCAAAATAATTCGACACGACGTTGCCAGTTTCTACTCTCTTTCAATAACAAATAACAATTCAGCTTCAGCCATAATAAACTAATAAATTAACATTTCGCTTTGATTATATTGTATTGAGCCTTAAGTAGGTAGTCATGTTTGAATTGAACAAATTCCCTAATGAATAATTTCAAAAGTTATATAGTTCGTGGAATTGTTTCGATAGGAAGTAGTACATTGAAAATGAACTTGGTTATGTTGGCAGAACATTGAATTTTTATGCACGAAAATAACATGAATCAATTATACAATATCTCATTCAAATGCTATTTTTTCTAATAGTTAAGGAATTGCTTTTTTCTGGGAATTGAATATTTGAGTTGACTTCAAAGTATGTCCATAAAGCATAATTCCATATAATGCTTTTGACTCGAATACTGCATGATAGGTAGTTTTCATGGAGAATTTATCCAGATATCTTGTCATTACACCCAAAGATAACAGACTGATGCTAAGCTGCATCCCAGTTTAGAAATATGTTGATCCCAATCCAGTGTATTCATTCACGTAGAT
The DNA here is from genome assembly GCA_958510865.1 of Myrrha octodecimguttata. Taxonomy (NCBI): domain Eukaryota; kingdom Metazoa; phylum Arthropoda; class Insecta; order Coleoptera; family Coccinellidae; genus Myrrha; species Myrrha octodecimguttata. Next base: position 13,172,130 of record OY294063.1, on the reverse strand, counting down.
TCCCAAGACCTTTGTATATGGAGTTAGTTCTTTTGAGGTTAACTGTGACACAGGTTTCTACTACTACATTTTCATACTGGAATATTTCAAGTTGTGCAACAAGGTATTTAAATGACTTCTGTAGGCTTAATTCTTGAGAATTTGGAAAAGTAGGGAATTCGAAGTAAGGGACTACTCTATCCATCATTTTTCAGTAAAATTCCAAAACACTCGATTCTTGATTTCCGTACAAGAAAAAAGCATTACTGAATCTTCCAACCATGTTTACATACGTGAAATATTAACAGAGAAAAAAGTTTCTTCAACATTCGCCAGGTCTTTGGAATTATTGAATTCACATTATATTTTCTCAAATTCATTACTTTCCAAATATAGATTGACATTTTGAAAAATAAGTAATTACTACGACCTCTATGTAGAAAGGACAACGTTTCGTAGTTATCTGACAGGAAAATGACTATAACCTAACATTTTCAAAATATACACGGTGAAATCTGTCATGATGTCATGGCAAACCGGGATACTTTATAAAAGTGAATGGAGTATACAACCGCATACTTCAAATAAGCGTCAATCAGTTACCTGCGTTGGTTCAAAGATGACGACTTGATGAGTGATTTTTTCAAAGTGAGATAAAAATGAACAAATGCAATTTCGCAGAGCCATTTTTCCATTAGAGATGCACCTTGAAATCTTTTTTTTTTACTAACACCTCATAGCTCCAGAGGGATTAAATCGACAACTCTTATTGTATTTTCCACTTCTAGTAAATTATAACATTGAAAAATATGCTTTAAAAACGAGTTTTATTTGAATTGATAAATAATAACGTCTTCTCAGTGTTTATCGTTGAACCGAAAGCATTACTCGGGAAAATAAAAAAATAACTCACAAGGCAATTCTAGAAAATTTTGACCAGTATTAAAGGACGTGTCAACATTATACAGGGTGTCCGATGAACCTTAAAAAATATTTGAATTGGTTATTGTCTAGGTCATGACCACTCAGAATATCGAAAAATTTTCAGATAAAATTTTCACCGTTTTCGAGATGATGGGCATTTTGGAAATTCGCGAAGAATCGTTACATTTCCTAGAGCAAATGAGAGAAATCCGGTCCTTCGAGGAAGTTTTTTATAGAAAAATGAGGCATTAAGAAGTTGCTCGTTTTCATCAATTAAAGGTGAATGGGGACATACAGGGTGTCCAGAAACCTTAAACAATATTTGAATTGATGGTAGACTTGGTCATAACCACTCAGAATATCGAAAAATGTTCACGTAATGAAATATTCACCGTTTTTAGATACCGGGCATTTTGGAAATTCGTGAAAAATTCCTACCTTTCCTCAATGTTTTGAATACCCTGTCTCTAAATTGGTATTGATTCGAAAACTTTTTGACTGAACATTGCTGATGAGTGCTGCTTTTGGATGTATGAAATAATTTTCAAAAACTGTTATAGTACTGCGAGAAGTTGGGTTGGCTGATTCAAATTCTACCTATTGTATTCACTCTGACCCGATTTTCTGAGAAAAATTATTATCACATAAATGTGAACATTCACTACAAAAATACGAGCACTTTGCCCAGTCCTGATTGCTTCTGGAAGGGGTGATATTTCCGATGCAAGAGAAAGCGATGATATTCTGGTTTATCCTGAACTTTCATAAATTTGACGGAAAAAGTATTCTGTTTCGATTTTATCCGAATAAAATGATTAAATAATGATTAGTAGTAATTCAAAAAGGATATGATATTTTGTCAAGAAGGAAAGTACCTTCTAAATGGTGTTATGTTACCTTCACAAAGATTCTCTAATGACATGTGGATACATTATCTCAGTAGTTTCATGTCAGTTGCGTTGCAATTGTTGCTTGAACTTGTTCTATCGAATAGCCCAAGTAAAGTTTATCAAGAATTTCAGTTTATTGATCTGAGGGCCCTAGGATTGGCCTAAGATATCTCATCCATTGTACTGGGTTCATTATTAATATGTCTACTTTCTTAGAAGATCGGTCAGTTCCTTTTGCAAAATCACTAGTAAATATTAAACTACAAGTTCTATAATATTTGGGTCTAATGTGCCAAATACGATAGATACGACACTCCAAAGTAATCTTGCCACCGTCCAGATCACTCAAGTGTAATTATATGAGTTATTCTACTTAGGATATTTTATAGAACAAGTTAACGCTACAATTAAATACAACTGACATGGATGGTGCATCATGCACATTCAGAGTATCGTTGGTGCGGTGGCAAATGGCAAAGCATCTTTTTCCTCTTGAGAGTATGTCGTCTCGCAATCAGAACGGATTGAAAAAATCCTATTTTTTTTTCTATAACTTGTTAGTGGAATTTATTTACTGAAACCCTGTTTTAAAAATAATATTCACAGTAAGATTTGAAAGTGTGTTGTTTGATTACCTGAAAATTCCTGAGCAATGAGTTTATTACCATTTGTCATTGTTTCTCATCATTTCATTCCGATTAATTGGCAACAGAATACCTTTTTCGAAATTGTGAAAGTTTAGGATAGACCAGAATATCTACGCATTCTCTTGCAACGGAAATATCACCTCTTCCCGGATCAATGAGGGTATGTTTCATACAATTTTGAAGACTGGATATTTTTGTGGTGAATTTTCACATTACGAGAATAAAAATTGGTAGAATTTGAATCTGTTATTTTATCCTCAATTTTCGGAGAATCATTTCAGCTTTTCAAAATTGTTTCATGCATTCAGAAAGCAACACTCATAAGCAATGTTTTCGATATTCTGAGTGGTCATGACCTAGTCTACCATCAATTCAAATATTGTTTAATGTTTACTGGTCACCCTGTATGTCTCCATTTACCTTTAATTGATGAAAATCGGCAACTTCTAAATGCTTTATTTTTTTTGTAAAACACTTCCTCGAAGGACCGGATTTCACTCATTAGCTCTAGTAGTCAAAAAACAATTTGCCTTCTTTTAAGTGCATTAATTCCTTTTTTCATTTATTTTTTTGACTTGAAACGGTAAGTTGAGCATGAGAATACGCCGCCTAGGTTCGTTAATGGACCAAACTGTTCTTACGATTTTGGAGTAATACTCATTTGCATCTTTGACCATATTTCGTTAGTGAATTTCAAAAAAATCTTTTCTGGAAAATTCACAAAATTGTGTTGAAACAGAAAAATGATTTTCCGGAAACTGTTCATCAGATTTCCATGATATTTTGCACAGACCTTGAAGTCAATAATGCACAACAGTGAACCAAATTTCAGCTTTATTCGGTTGTTATTTTTGGAGATATTGGAAGGAAAATATGTCGAATTTCAGGGTTTTTTCTCGGTATAGTGGATTTTCCTTGAAGATTGCAGGTGAAAAAGGGTCAAATTAGTTTAGCGCTAAAAGAGTTCTTTCTGCTGGTCAGTTTATATTGTTTTTGGTTTCTGTGCTTGAAGTTTGTCTGTATATCAGTATTTTGAGAATTTTTACGTTTCCGACACAATGTAATTATGGTATTATGGAGAAAAAAGATTGATTGAGTTGGTCGCGAATGTGTACTTAACATTCTCACAGATATATCTAAATATGTAGGTAAAAACTTGTACTAGTCAATTTTTGTTTTTGCTTTTAATCATCAAGATTATCTTTAAGAATACGGTGAATTTTGTAGAATTTTTTGGGTGGCCCCTTTCATATTTCACGAACGAGTTTTATTCTTAATTTTTCAATTCGAATCTTGATTTGACCCAGAGAATGATAGAATACTGAAAAAACATATTTCTTTCGATATTGCTATTCTGACCTGATGGTGAAATAAAATATAAAAGTTTGTTTTGTAATTTGCCACCCGTAAGACATTGCCACCCCTAGGCCTAGATGAAGGCGTTCAGGTTGCCTTTGTCGTTCCAATGTCGCTGGCTCTGAGAAATTTTATTGATCCTCCAGATGGAGTCATCTTTGAAGCTCATCAACGAAGCTCTTCTTCTTATATTTGAAGAAGTGAAAGTTGAATATAGGTATCTTTGCGTAGTATTTCTAGAATAGCATTCCCAATACATTGAGCCCTAGTGAATGACAATAACAATTATTATCCAAAAAAGAATTCAGCAGAATGCCATCCGAATAAACTGAAATTTGCTCTAGGTAGATCTGAAGCATGTCGACCAAATCGCTGGGAGCAACATTGTCAAAGTTGGAATAGATTTGAGCGAATTTTACCTGTCTGTAGAATGGGATTTGCTAGCCGTACCAGCAACAAGAAACGAGGAATACTATCCATGTTGTCCGGAGCCTTACGCTGGTGAGGAAAACTGAAGGAAAATTTAAATTCAAGTAAAAATTCATTGTTTAGACAATATGGTCAATAAAACTTATGAATGGAACCTAACCGAAGGACATTGAAATAGTAAAATGAAATAAAGATACCTAACTATAGGTATATAGTTTAATAATTTCGGTCCAAATATTGGTTACACAATACCTATTTGCTTATCAGACAGTGGGAAACTACCACATACGTATTGCAGCTCATATTCCAGTAGTTTGACTAGACCCCCCTGATCAGAAAAGTAAGAGATGTCGGCATACTAGAAGAGAATAAAACTACCTACATGTAGTGTAGTCCTTAGTGTACTCTTAACTTTTCAGTTGTTTCAACGAGTAATGAGTAATGTACTGCTTAGCGTACTGACAACTCTTCAGAAGTTCCTCAAAACCCGTAGATATCTCGTGCAATTTCTTCTCAATACCTTATTAGTTGACATCTGAGTCTCTTAATCGTTTCTGCTTGTGGAGGGGAGGGGAAAACCAAATATCTAGTTATACAAAACAAGTTGCTGACCATGGTGTATACAGGGTGATTCCGGAGGATCCGTGAGATTTTGGGATAAGTTTACTCCAATCAACATAGTTTCGAATGATGTTTTCGAAAATATTTTTCAAAATACGGTGTTTTCATTGTGATAATTTCAGATTGATTACGCAGGTTGAAAAAATGGCCTGTACATTGGGTTACCAAAACTTCTCTATTCATTTCAGATTCTAGCATTATGAGTCATTATGCAGGTTTATCCAATTTTTTTGGCACACCTCTAGTTTTTTGAAAAAAATTTCTCAAAAAAAAACAGTTTCTGTCCAACCGATTCTACTTACATTGATAACTTTCCTATAACTCATTTAATTTTGATGAAATTTTTAGTGTAGTGCAATATGAATAAGTGAATTCAATAATCTCAACAATTCCAAATTCGAGTATCCATCGACATCCTTTTTTTCATAAGAATTCCAATAGCTGAGAAATAATTGAGTTTTCACCGAAGGTGTGACATATTGTTGTAACTGATGATACTAACATAATAGACTGAAGGTAGGATGCATCCCAGTTTAGAAATATGTTCATCCCAATTCAGTCTATCATTCACGTAGATTCCCAAGAACTTTGTTAATGAAGTTAATTATTTTAAGGTTTAACTGTGACACAGGTTTCGTACTACTACACCATTTTCATACTGGGGTATTTCAAGTTGTGCAACAAGGTATTTGGTAGATGACTTCTGTAGGCTTATTTCTCAAGAATTTCGAAAATTTGGGAATTCCATAGGTCCGTCTGTTCGTATCACAAAGTAACGGACTACTCTATCCATCATTTTTCAGTAAAATACCAAAGCACTCGATTCTTGATTTCCGTACAAGAAAATAGCATAACTGAATCTTCCAGCCATGTTTATATATGTGAAATATTTCCAGTATTAACAGAGAAAAAAGTTTCTTCAATATTCGCCAGGTCTTTGGGATTATTGAATCCACATAATGTTATTCAAATTCATTATTTTCCCAAAAGTATATTGACCTTTTGAAAAATAAGTTATTACTACCTCTATGTAGAGAGGACAACGTTGTGTAGTTGTCTGACAAGAAAATGACTATAACCTAACATTTTCGAAATATACACGGTGAAATGAGTCAGAAAGTCATGGCCAACCGGGATAGTTTACAAAAGTGAATGGAGTATACTACTTATTCTAATAAGAAGGTAATACAGGTTGTTTCCGTTATAAGCGGGAGTTGTAGAGGTCTGAAAATCTTTTAGGGAGAAAGTTCATTGTCGAAAACCCTGACATGCAAATTATGATTAGTTTTCCATGAAAGTCTGATAAGCCGTCACAGTGTTCAGTGTATACCATCCAAGGTATAAAAATAAATGATAATAAATAAATACCCAAAGTAATTAAATATCACGAATACCCAAATACTAAGCGATTTATTGAATAGAAGAGTCCAATCTTAGATATGTTTTTTTTTCAGATATCACATTCAAAATAACGATGCGAAGAAAAACCCTATTCTACACGGTGAACCTGATAATTCCCTGCGTAGGAATTACATTCCTTACTGTGTTGGTTTTCTACCTTCCATCCGATTCTGGAGAGAAAGTCAGCTTATGCGTATCCATACTGCTGTCCCTGACTGTGTTCTTCCTCCTGTTGGCAGAGATCATTCCTCCTACATCGTTAGCCGTACCTTTGTTGGGAAAATACCTATTGTTCACCATGTCCCTAGTTACGTCTTCCATCTGGGTTACGGTTTGCGTGCTTAACGTCTATTTTAGGTGAGTATCATCATTTCTGACCTTGTGATCGTTAAACAAAGGGTAAACAGTAATTTTCATGAATTTATTGAGCAGATGATTCGTCAGTCATGGTTTTTCACACGAAAGGGCATTTTCTGAAAATTATTTACTTTTGAGGGAAGTATATGAGGGCATGTACTATTTTATTGCCTAGAAATAAAATCATATATATGAGGATATTAACAAAAATGTTCATTCATATATAGTTCCAGCTATGTTTCCTTTAGAAATATAGCTGAAGTGTTCACGTTATTCATGTTGATAAGCAATAATTGCGCACTGCTATATTATCATGACAAGATAATTGTTTGTTGGAATGAAATATATATTTTACTTCTCTGTAGATATATTCTGAAAGCATAAATTAGAACAAATGATAAATATATCTATTGGATCTTCACGAGTGACCCTCTAGAATTTTAACGCCTTCTTTCCATCAATGTGTGAACAGCAGGGGTAGTTTATACCCAAATGCAGAGCAGCAAAACTACTAACTATTTAAGCAATTAAAATGACCATTAAAGTAGACTAAAAATACGGTCAAGCTTATATCACAAGTAATTATGTTACATATTTTCACGAAGATACATTATCTGCCTCTTATGTTCAACACTCGCTGAAGAATCTTCCAGCTTCTTCTTCGCAGCTAGTTTGAAGGTCCGAACCTACTCTCCAAATATCGAGTTTCGAGGTCGGTTCTTCCGGAAGTTATTGTGAAACTTAGAAACTCGATATTTGTAGAGAAGATTTGGACCTTAATTACGAAGGCAAAATTCGTGAATGGGTAAAATCCACCCAATGATTCCGCAGATATACCCATTCAAAATTTTATTTTTCCAATTTTTCCAAAAATACAGGTCAGATCGAATTGAAATCCAGTACTTCATCGAAAAATTACAGTTCGAAGGTTCATACAGAATTTAATGAGTATGATATTATAAGAAAATCACAGAAATTTTTTTTTCAAATTGTTCTAATTACACGATTATCACGAAATTTTGCATACAGTTGTCTTTCAGCATCTTCAAACTAGTTTTATCAGGACTGAATCAGTATTCCTCGAGTTATACCGAAAAAAAAACGATATCGAGAAGAAAACCTCGTTATTTGACATATTTTTTCCTGATATCTCCAAAATTTATGACTGTATCGGACTGGAATTCGGTAGACTGCTGTGAAATATGAAGCTCAAAGTGTGAGTGGAATTTTTTTTTTGGTATGATGAATGGTTTCCGAAAAAAAAATTTTTTGGAAAGAAATTTCGAAAAAAATTTTTTTTTAATTTACTGACCATATGATCCGGACGAAATTAGGCTCAAAGTTGCGCGTCGTTATACTCCACCTAACTGCCAAGTTTGAATCCAATCGCTCAAGTAGTTTCTGAAATAAAAATAAATAACTTCAAAATTTCAAGTGCCTATAACTCCGAAATTATTCGACTGATTTGGCCCATTAACGAACTTAACCGCGGCATTCTGATGCGCGACCTACCCTGAATGTTTCAAGTTGCTAGCTTGCTTCTGTCGACAGTTATCGTGTTCTCGGCCGGACGGCCGGCCGGCTGGACAGAATCGATTTTGACACCGGATTCGTCATCAGTGAGTCCAACCTAGTCGATTGAGACCATTTTCGGCTCAATCATCCAAAATTACATTCAGCAGCTATCTTGAACAGTCTTTCGAACATACACTTCATTCAAGAAAATGGAACACATGTTAAATATATGTTTCAGTATCAACTCTCATTAAACTTATGTACTTTTAGCGATAGATAACCTTTTTGGACCGATTATTTGAAATGTATGTGCAAAAAACCAAGTAAAAGAGATTTTCGAGTTGCAAAAGGACCAGGAGCCGGGATCGATCGCTTGCTTCGTCGATTTTGAGGGTCTTTTGAAAATACTCATCCTATTTAAATAGTATGGTATAGAAATATTCTTCAGCAAAAAGAACTGTTTCAAGGAAAACTAGTGAAATTAACGATGAGGACTACCAGACGAAATTTGTAGAGCTTTTTTGGTGTTTCACATGGATCGATAAAACATAAGATGTTCCATTTGAAATGAGGAAGATTCTGCTAATTTTCAACGGAAGATATGTTGAATATTATTTGTCATTCAAACTTAACATTTTGGGATTTTTTCAACCCTATATGCTTAGAAGGGGTAATAAAAAAAGATATTCATCAGTGCGCTTTAAAAGCTGTAAAATCAGAAAATCTCAAGAAAATACTATATGTTCCTTTTTCTCAGCAAATGGTATGTAATCTAAATTGGCATAACATTTTATTATTTCTAAAGATCGCCATCGACCCACAAATTGGGACCGTGGGTAAGAAAAGTTTTTTTACACTGGATGCCCAAATTGCTCATCATGAGAAGGACAACATATTCAGTTCCAGAATATGATGATTCCATGCCACCACGTGGATATACAAACGATATGGATATGCAGTAAGTATGACCAAGATTATAAATTCACTACACCATCAACATTATTGATATAACAAAAAAAGTTTATCATCGATTGATGGAAACATGTTATTATTTCTTGCTAGTCACTTACGAGGACTTTTTCCGGTCGTTTTGGGATGCCAACATTGATGAATGCAAAAAAAGAGTCCTCGTATGTTGTCTATCTGTACCGGCTTCGGGCTTTTATTGTTTGAACAAAAATACTTTTTTCACCTTTTATACATATGCTTCTATAGAAAACTTTCTTTATTTCTCGTTAATTACTGGATAAATGAATTGTTCTCCAAATTTTCGAACTCATCATCAGATTTTTAATATACGGAGTCACAATGAAATTCGTCCAAGGCATTTTGGGGCGTTTCTAGTAGCGAATATTAAATCTTCAAAAATATATAGCATATATCCAAATATTTCTTTGTTGCAATAGATCTTCTTTTGAGAAATTGATTTCCCTCGTTATTGATGTTTTCTGTTTAGTTAATCTTAGTCTTAATAATTCCAATAACAGATTGAAATAACGCTACAAGATCTAAATGTGCAAACCCAAAATCTTCGTACAAACGTACAAAGGAATAGAATAATTTCTATTTTCCACAATGGACAAACGGAGAGAGATGACCTTGTGACTTCTGGATAACAATTTTACCTCATTTTTTTGAGAATGCGTTATCTATCTAGTATAGTCAATACCTTCGATTGTGTTCGTTGAAGGGTGAAGCAATACATCTCTCAGCATTATCGCATACTTTGTTATATTAATGAAAGGATTGTGTTTTATATTGCTACTCGTTGTATTAAAACTCGGATTAATTAGATAAATAAAAGTTTTATTCACTAAATCTTGGATCGCTTATTCCCGCGCACTCCTCTTAGTTGCTACCACAGAATAAAAATATATTGCTAGGTACTCTGGCCACTGAGCATACTATGTCCAAATATGTCACATAGCGGTATATCCTCTATGGTTTAGTGGCCTCAGCACTATCTTAGTACTATAATAAACAGATTATCAATATTTTTATCCATATTTTTTGATTTTCAGACTGAATGTCAATGAACCATTCACAACAGATTTTAAAATCACCAGCAAGGAACCAAGCTTCGTATTACAGAATGCCGAAGAGAGCAAGCTCAAGGCCCACGCTTCAAGTTAGTAAAATGAAAAAGTATCAGTAATAGAGAATTTTATTGATAGATGCTCGAACCGATGATTCTTCTAATCTTATCGAATTTTCATTCATTACAGTGACGTGTTCTTCCGATATAACACCCCGCCAGCTGTCCAACAATGTCCTGGAGGCTCTTCAAGGGGTTCGTTTCATTGCTCAACACATAAGAGATGCTGACAAGGATAGAGAGGTTTGTTGTCTTTCATTTTTATAATACCGGAGAAATCATTCTCATTTTGCAGATAGTGGAGGATTGGAAGTTCATTTCTATGGTACTGGATCGATTCTTCTTATGGATTTTCACTCTGGCTTGCATTGGAGGCACTTGTGGTATCATATTTCAAGCGCCTTCTCTGTATGATACGAGAACTCCAGTCGATCAACAACTAAGTGAAATTACACTTTCGAAGATATTCTCTTTACCCCCATCTCACATTCCAATTCAGTAAAAATCTATTTCGAAGTTGAACTATATTATTGATTTGTTTTTATTCTATTTGTTGATACCTCATCTATATGAAGAGTATATTATAAAGTATACTAAATAAGAACAACAGAGACTAGTTTTTCCACATTATCTCCTGTAGTTAACAATCAACCAAATCCTAGCTAAGAATTTTTTTGTATATTGACGATTATCCTGAGCGCCTCCACACACTGGTCGACGCGATGTGGACGACGCGATTTGCTCGACTCGAACAGTGCGACGTCGTCGAGTTCGTGCATCATATGATCCGAGTTTATTCATTATTGACAGTAAATATTTTCGATTCCAAAATCAGTGCGTAAAAAGTAGGTTCTCAATTCATAGAAAACTATTTTTTTTGGTTCAATAATTATTTTGCTGAGGGGCTGATTTCGATGATTCCTTTTGCCACTTGAGAATAAAATAATCAAGGCATTCCGAAGAGAGATATAAAAGTATTGTTGTTTTATTCATTGACATGCACAAAATTTCTATCGAATAAATAGACAGGAAAAATCCTAGCTACGGCAGGATATTTATGGTGAAATATACAGGGTGAACCAAATAGTAGATTTCCACATTTCTGATGTTTATGCATCTACTTTGATGATATCTCTTGGTCTACACTCAGAATAGCTCCAGGGTGAGCTTATTGTTGCCTTCAAGTCATCATTTTTAATGAAATACTACATTTCAGTTCGATCCAATCTGTATTTTTGGAAATAGGTAGTGGGATAATAAAAAATTCAATGGGGAATCCGGCCTTCGTAACTAACAAGCTTCCAATCTACTCTATCGAGTCTCAAAGCCGTTTTTTTTGGAAATTGTTGTGATTGCGGCTAGCCTTACTACGGATCATAAACACAATAATTTCCGAAATAAACTACTCTGAGACTTGATAATTGCACAGCAGGTTTGGAGTTCAATTAGGAAGGCAGAATTCGCTTATTTGTTATATCCACCTAATGCAGGTATACCCCATTCAAAAATTCCCCAATATTTTTAAAAATACAGATAGAATGCAATTCAAATCAAGAAGTTGATGTAAAAGATTACAGCTTGAACGTTCATGCAGAATTTCGTGAGGATCAAACTATGATAACGAGGAAATAAGCACGAAACTTGACATAGTTTTTTTCCATCATTGGGTGCCGGTAAGGTGTAAATGACGAAAAATTTTCGAGTTAGACTCTGATATTTTGGGAATCGCTCCTGCTTGGTCTCAAATTAAGATGTTGAGAAAATGAGCCAAATCAATTAATATACAGGGTGGTTTAGAACTGACTTAAGGAAAATTGTTAAGAATAAAACACCTTTATTTCAAAAGATATCGAGAAAGTTTATTGAGAAAAGTTGTTTAGAATCAAAAGACACGGCTAAATCTCGAATTTCAGATAAATCGATCAACTTTGATTTTGGAAGTAGGTTATGAAAATATTTGATAATACCCATGGTTACAAATGCCAGACGTGACTTGAAACGTAAATTTTATTCGTCATAAACGAAAATTTTCCTGTTAAAAACATGCTGACCATAGAACAAAGTGTGTTTATTGTGCAGTGCTACGGCTTAGGTGCAGACATTTCGTATCAGGGAGTAATAAGACAATTCCATTGACGCTGGCCAAATGTTGCGGTACCACGTAACCCTGCGGAAAAAATAGTTTCAAAATTTAAATTTTTGATCATGACAAAAATCTCACGTATACGAAATGTTCATGACCAACTTATTATGTCAAGGTAGGCTGATTTATCTGTAACTTGAGTTCCTGCAGCAGCTCGTCATTCCGAACAACTTTTCTCAATAAACTATCTCGATATCTTTTAGAACAAAGGTACTTTATTCTTAACAATTTTCATTGAATCAGTTCTGAACCACAATGTATATAAATTTATTTGGCTCATTTTCTCAACATCTTAATTTGAGACCAAGCAGGAGCGATTCCGAAAATATCAGAGTCTAACTCGAAAATTTTTCGTCATTTACACCTTACCGGCACCCAATCCGTGGACACACTGTAGATATCCAATCAAATATAAATTTGAAGCACTATTGTTAAAAAGTGACCTCAAGGTTCGAGCTAAACTTTGTTGGTTTTTGTGTTCATATTTACCTCGTAATTAGGTATATATAGAGCGGTGTTTTGGTGTATTGGTCACACAAAAAGTTTGAATTATGAGATGGAGGACGCATACATTTGGTGAGCATCTACACAATACAAGATAGTTCTTGCGCGCATGTCCTAAGAAACAAGAGTGAATAATTTCGCCACAGAGGAGTATTTTTTTTTGAATTTTGCACCGAAAATAGTTTTGAACCGTTATGGTCCGGTGTACACATCCGTTGCATCAGATGAAAGGATGCACACATCTGACCAGCCAGTGGCGGCGCCTCAATGGCGCCGGAGCTGGAAGTGTTGACCGGGGCTAGGTTGGACTTGCCTATGAAGAAGTTTTGATTAAATGCACTTATATCCGTATAAGTCGTTAGTTGAACCGTGATTGAAACATTATAGAAGGAGTTAAATTCATTCTAGGAAGTGAGGATAATAAGAATTCACAATTTCAATTATGAAGTCAGTATTATCCTACAAAATAATATATTCCTTGCGTGGGATCGAAATCGGGAAGTCAATAGAAGGTTTCAATCACTACATGGAATTATAAGATTAATTTCAATGAAAGACAGTTGATGCAAGAGAACTTTAAAATCATGTTGAAAATAATAAAGAAGTATATTTATATAATTTCGTTATATTGAAAAGCCAGCGACGTACGAACCTCTCGCACTTTCTGCTTTCATGCCAGTAGCGTGAAACGATGCATGCGATCGAAACTCAAACGTACGTTTTGAAACGACCCGTGAGCTTGGGAAGCCGATTCGAGAGAGATGAGACTAGATCTCGTCGAGTACATCGGCTCGACCCATAGACGTATCAAACTAGAGGTTCATTCGGGTTCCAACAATTACTGTTCTAGAACTGTCAGGAGTTTGCGCAGTAGAGTTCGTCACGTTCGGGTTTTGTCGAACTGTTTCAGGACCGACTTGATCTGTGTTCGGGTTCTGTCAGAGTTATCCTCGGACGGTCCTAGAACTGTCCGAAAACAGTACCTGCTTCCGAGTGGGTACTGTTCTAGGATTTCTACCGCCGCATGGTCAGATTTTTTTATTTTGGACAATGCCATTGAAATCCGATTATTTGAATATAATAATTGACAGTTATGTTTGTGTTTGGATGCGTTTTTCTAATTTTAATCCATTGGTCTATCATTGACTACCTAATCGTTAACGGATAAAAGTATATTTTTTCTTTCAATCAGAAAAATGCCGATGACAATTTCAAAGTTGTGTTTTATTTTTCAACATAATTAAATTTCCGTTTTGAATCGAATAATAGATTTTTATTTTTAATATTCGACAAGGCAGTGTATTGTGAAAAAAATCAAATATAAGAATTTTGTTTGAGATATGAAAAATGAGAAAGAGATTTTTTTTCATACTCATCTGGTTGGTCGAGAAATTTGATGACGTTTCGTCGATTGTATTCCTATATCGCCAGATTGGATTCATTATATCATCGAGCTGATCTAAATTGAAAAAAAAGATTCTCCTCTGCCTCTTTCTGTCCTTAGTTCTGTTCGGGTTTTCATGTATTTTGAACTGTCCAAGGATAGTTCTAGGACTTGAAAGGTCTGCTCATCGGTTCTGCGCAGTTCGGGAACAATCCTTAGGATAATAGGTCTATGGCTCGACCCGTGTGCGGACTCCTGCCGCGTGAATCGTGCAATCCAATCGTACGTTTCAAAACGACCCGTCTGCGGCGTTAGCTTGAATTGCATAGGATGCCGAATTGAGATATGGAGACTGGAAGCGCGTCGAGCACATCGGATAAACGACGGACGTTCTTAGTTTCAAAGAAACCTGTCAAAAGCATATCTTGTGCTAGTTGATCATCGGGTATGTTCTGTTTAGGGATTGCTACTTTCAGCTTCCAAAGCTAAGATATATAATGAGGAAACTACTATACATGATGGTAAAAACTACGAAATTCTAACCCGATCAAATCAGTATTTTTGAGCTATTGAGAAAACAAAATTTCAGATAACCATAACCATCGTATACAATGCTATAACCCACAACTCAGAAATCGCAAATTTTACCCTTTAACGAACATGACCGAATCATTCAAGCTCCAAACCCTGCCTGAATTCAAACTCTTGGTTTCCTCCTGCGAAATTTATTATAGCAGGCTAGCATATATACAGGGCGTTTCATCATAAACTGGTCAAACATATATAGCCGTATAGATGACATTGGGAAAGTAATTTTTGCCTTATGACATATACCCCGTTTTCGAAGCATAAGCTAGATACAGGGTGTTTAATGTCAACTTTGAACAATATTCTGATAACTGTGTTGATGACTTATGCGTGACCTTTGAAATAACGTTGTTTAGGTCACATCTCAGTATTTTTTGGTGGTCAATTCAATTGTGTAGAATTCTGGAAAAAATATTTCAAAATGGCGGAAAACCTACAAAGTTGAAATTTTTTGTTTTCGATTGCCGAATTAGAAAGCATTATTTTGATGTACTCAGTTTTCTAAGATTTTCCTTGAAAAAATTTTTTCAAAATTCGAAGTCAACTTTTTTTACATGTCTACAGGGAAAAAAAATTTCACTCAAAATTGTCGAAATCTTTTGAGGTTAAAGTGAACTTCATTCTGAACACCGGTGTGAAAACAGAATGAAAAAATATCCATTGGTTTTCATTTTATGGCCTTCCGAAGATTCCGCTCGGAGTACTTTAATAATTTTTATTCAAGAAACTGGTGGCCCTACGGATGCCAAAATCATACTAATAGGCCTCCAGAATGACCTGGATAGAAATATGAATTTATAAAAAAAAAATCGAAAAATCTTTGATGGGAATCGAACTCGCTCTACTTACGGACAATAGTCCGAGTATAAATTGGATTTGTTCTGATTATAATGATGTTTTTTTTGAAATTTTTTTCTTGAAGAATTCATATTTCTATCCAGGTCATTCTGGAGGCCTATTAGCATAATTTTGGCATCCGTAGGGCCACCAGTTTCTTGAATAAAAATTATTAAAGTACTTCGAGCGAAATCTTTGGAAGATTATAAAATGAAACCAATGGATATTTTTTCATTCTGTTTCCACACCGGTGTTCAGAATGAAGGTCACTTCAACCTCGAAAGATTTCAACAATTTTGGGTGAATTTTTTTTCACTGTAGACATGTAAAAAAAAAGTTGAGTTCGAAATTTGGAAAAAATTTTTTAAGGAAAATCTTAGAAAATTGAGTACATTAAAATAATGCTATCTAATTCGGCAATCGAAAACAAGAAATTTCAACTTTGTAGGTTTTCCGCCATTTTGAAATATTTTTTCCAGAATTCTACACAAAATTGAATTGACCACCAAAAAATACTGAGATGTGACCAAAAAAACGTTATTTCAAAGGTCACGCATAAGTACCACAGTTATCAGAATATTGTTCAAAGTTGACATTAAACACCCTGTATCTCGATTATGCTTCGAAAACGGGGTATATGTCATAAGACAAAAATGACTTTCCCAATGTCATGTATACGGCCATTGTTTAAACAATGATACGGCTATATATGTTTGACCAGTTTATGATGAAACACCCTGTATAAATATAGGCCGGCCGGACTGAATTGAATTCGACGAAGGATTCATAAATGGGTCCAAGGTGTTGATGGTTTGGGATCATTCCGATTCAAAATTTACTTACTTTAAGATTTATGAGCGGAACAGCTCTGTTGTTTCATAAATTCATATTGGACAATCTTATATGGTTTTTCAGAAGGCGATAAAAACATTTTTTTCAATATGTACTCAAACAACACGATTTGAGCCAAATGGACTTCTTCAACGAAAATCACATAAACGACCGAACAGATGCTACTCATAAGAACATCACAGGCAAATATTCAAATTCATAGAGCTTTTAGCAATTACAGCTATGCACTTAGAAACTATATCAAGGATATTTTTAAGAGCTTGCGAGAACTTGAAATATTACTAATAAATAATATATTATAGGATTTAATATTGTACGATTTCCGTAGTCCATTCGATAAGTCTAATGTTTCACAACTTTTTCTATTAATGGTAAGGCGTTGATGGTGGCTGATGAATAGTGGTAACGCAATCCTTCAATGGTTGCTGGTTTTCGGCATAAGCCAATGGCTTAACATGCCCCCATGAAAATATGTAAGTAAGCCGTTAAGTCACACGAACGAGGGGCTCAGTTAACAAGACCACTTCCGGAAATAAATTCGTCGCCAAATTGATTTTGCAATAAATAAATTAATGGTTGAGTTGCGCCAAAAACGGCCTGTGTATGTCAAGTTTCGCAGTCTTATTGGAACCAAAAAACAAAACACCGACAGATCTACGTCTTCTGCAACAATTCGCGCTACAGCAGCAATATTCTCCTCAGTACGCTCATTTTGTCTTGTCAATAGTTTTGAAACGGAAAGAGTAAAACGATCAACATCTGCACGAATTGCTTGCTCATTATGCCGCTTTATGTTGATCATAATGGACGAAGTGCTCTTGGAACTTCACGAACCAGATTTATTTTTTCACAGAAAATTTCCACAATTTGGAAGCATTATTTTGGCTTTAAACGATTGATGAATTGCCAAACATTTCTGAACAGAAATGTCAACAGCGATCGATACTTCTCATACAGCTAAAAACAACCATAATATACTTTACTCATAGGTAGCCAAATTATTTACATAAACTTCTCCCTCATACCAACTTCGAGACAATTTTCATTTTCAACATAACAAACATCTATGACTGCAGCGGGATTCGAACCTGCCACCAGCGGCACTGAACACATGCTCCCTGGTCTATGCGTCTATGCACAACAGGAGGTTGTAGCACAGACCAACAAGACAAATCACTTCATCGTTTGCGGGAATCGCGTCTCTCCGACCTTGAGAAATATAACAGACACAACCACACTTTCTTCTTCCTCGAAACAGCTGTCAAATTGAATACTTGATTTTGGAATATCTAAAATCGAAATGTAAAAACGGATTTGTCGGGATTCAGGAATCACAAAATCAAAATCAGACTAAGATTTTTCGATGAAACCATTTGAAAAGCAAATTTCCAACACCAAAGCGAGTGTTTTGTCACACCTCAAACTCCTGTAGAAGAACCCTGTTGGAGTAAATGAAAATTTTGGAAAAATGTTATGGAAAACCCGTTTACCTTAATCAGAGAATCACATCAAATGAGATTCACTTCAATATAAAATCAAATTATGAATAGACCAACTTTGTTCGATTCCAATCCTAGTGTTTCTGCAATCATATACAATTTTATTAGACATCCCATCGTTTTAATTGAATAATGGAGGTTGTAATGCTTTTACTTCAGTTGCAATTCCTTTATATTATATAAAATGAACATTATGAATGAGTCCACCTAAGTTCGATTCCATTTCTTGTTGTATAATTAAAACATTTAATGAGGACTGTCATCATAAAATAGAACCTCAAAGATGACTAAACAATTGATTTGGTTGTAAAAAAACTGTTTCGATTATATTCTTAAATGGAACAGATACGAAATTATTCATCAATTAATAGGATGAAAAATTCATTTCAGTTTGTTTACATGTTTATAACCTCTTCAAGCGAGTCCGAAAACGGCGAGAGTGACGTAATCCTATTCCTGCAATCTGATTGGCACCCCAAAGCACCCCAAACGCCTGCTAAAATTCTGATTAGCTCGATTCAGGGTCATATCTGCGTTGACATAGATTTCCTCAGTAAATGAGGCGAGTGGTTTATCTGGTTGATCTGTGGTTGTAGATTCAAACATACAATACGTTGTTCAGACAGAAAATTTTCCAAGCATAAGGATAGTCACATCAACGTGCCACGCCCCATGGATACCCTTCATTAAGTTATGTTAGGCGTGGCACGCATTCAATCTCACTGTAGTGGATCCAGGCTTCCAGTAGGGCCTATGAATGGCTCTGACATTATTCAAAATCGACTACTTGCTTCCTAACCACCTCATTCTTGCCCGACATGGCACACTTTAAGTATTAGAGTTCATTGCCTACAGTAAGTTAGTTTTCCTTCTTCCATATGATGGCGGATGCCACAAGGGTAAACTCGCAAGATTTGCCGTCGCCGAGATATTAAAAAGATATTTAAATCATTGTACGCAGTGTGATTTTCTCAATAAAAAATGTGAAATCGAACATAGGCGGTCTCCCTTAATTTGGAAGATATGGGCCTCCAAAGTTCCAAAATGAGTCGTTTTTAGGTTCCTTTTTCCACCATAAAAACGATATCTCACTTCATCTGTTTAGTTCACAAACCACCCTTGAATCTTAAACCAACAATAATCAACACTTTTTTTCAAGAATAATCAATATTTAATGAAAAAACAATGAAATTACTGGACAACCGCTTAACCTCTATTCCTTCTGATTTCGACTCAGTCTAAAAGTGAAGTTTGGCAATGGCGCGAATTTCATCGGTCGGAATCGTGCCATCGTGCGTATTCGTGAATGACAGATTATTGCTGGCGAGAAAAATGAAATATGTTCTTAGTTCTCACTGTTTACTGCGATGCTCTAAATCTTCCAATAGGAGAATTCGTTTATAATGAAATCCACAAGGTTGAAACACATAGAAATGGAATGAGAATACACCCTGATATATATTTCAACGTACATTTTTTTCATATGTGATAGGTCGCGCCTTTCCCAGATTTCCAATGAAATCGAGGTTATTATATAACCCATTTTATTGGAATACCCTGAATCTCATTCTAATCTGGGACTATCTCGAAGACACAACAAAAAACGAAGTGGATAACAACCTCCCTATTTTGAAGGGGATAGAAAGAAAGTTCAAACGAAAATATTGAGAGTGAAACCATAAACAAATAATCTCAATGATTATGTTTTGATGTAAGAATAGCCACCTCTTCTTCAGTGACAGAAGCATTTTCCTTACAATCATATCCTTCAACTGTCCATCATTTCATATTTCCCGCCAGCAACTACTCTTCGGTCATAATACGTTGGCCAGCGATGAAAAGACGCTGTTGCCAAGCTCCGCTTTAACATTGAGAAGTATTTCGTAGAAATAAAGGTTAAGTTGTTGTCTAATATTTTCACTTTTCTGCCTTTAAATAATGAATATTCTTGAAAGAAAGTGTCTCTGTTCGTTGGTTGAAGGTTCAAAGATGATTTATGAACTAGATTTGAGAAGTGCAAGATCATTTTTATGGCACAAAAAAGGATCTGAAAATGCAACAATTTCGAACTTTGAGGGCCCATATCTTCCAAACAAAAAGAGACCGCCTATGTTGGGCTTCATATTTTTTGTTCAGGAACTCACACTGCTTACAATGATGTGAATATCTTACTTATAGCTCCGCGACGGGAAATCTTGCGGGTTTACCGCGACATCTATTTCAGCTGGTATGCTAGACAGGCCATTCTGCACAAGAGTACAGTATATACAATAGTCCATGTTCCGCCACTACAGGCCATTACCATTTTGTAGCGGAAAATAGCACATAATGAAATCGAAACGCATCGTGCTCATGGTGTTCACTCAGTCTCTCATTTTGTTCCATTCAATACCTTTGGTCAATTTTATGAGCTGGTCTGGAAAAGATTGTGTAATAATTTTGGCAAAGTGTAATTTTTTGCAGAAAATGATCTCAGTTACAACTTGCAGTAGTTTTTGAACTTATTTGGTCCTTCGTCTACCAGATAATTTGTCAAAATAGTTTTATACTATCTACACTAAAACGAGAAGATTTTGGAGTCACTGATGTGAAGTTCACAAGGTCGGTTGCTTCGAAATGGGAATTCGAAACGGGCCAAACGGTTTCGGAGTTATACCCATTTGAATTTTTGAGGATATTTCCTCAATATCTCAAGAACTACATGTGTCAAATTCACCAGAAGTTCTTAAACTACAAAATATTGTAAGTTAACAATTTTGACTACTTTGAATTCATTTTCTGATATAGGAGTCACATATAGTCTCCGAAAAGGTACAGTTCCATTCAAAAAAATCATTTGTCTTGCCTCGATATTGTTCATTAATCAACTTTCAAGAAACTGCTCCTGACAAATGATTTTTTAAATACCTAAAACAGCAGCGGCAATTTTCATGTATACACTCAGAAAAACAAAGATTTACCTGAGACAGTATGTATCTTTCAAAACTTAACAGTACACATTTTCAAAACAAAAGAATGAATAGTTTGGCTATGATATGTGAGTAATTAAACTTAAACAAACTTTAAATCTTTATAAAAAAGCAAATTTCAAATATTTTATCAGAACAGGTTCACATTAAAACAAATTTGAATGAAAAATTCAATGAATACAATTAATTTCCCAATATACTTTATTCCTTTTGAGGATTATCACGATCAGGATTACGAATAATACAAAAGTATAAAATTGAAAACTATCTAGCAGAATAGATATCAACATGAAATATTCAATGTATAAATATTTGAGTCAAGTTTATATTATAATTGTAAATACTTGTTTGGTAATTTCAAGAACTGTAAATGGCTTCATATTAAGATATCAGTCTTCTTCTCAGATGTTCCATTCATATGGAAAACATCACTCTTCTCCTTTACACATTCCAGTAAAGATTCAAAAAAATTTGGAAATCCATCATAACCTACAAGAAGCATTCTTCATTAGTTGATTAAATTCAGTAATATAAGTTCATCTATATTATGATGGAAATTCATTTTAAATAACAGAACTGATGTCAATCAAATTTGCTATAAATCAAATCATGAGGCTCTTTCGATTGGGCTTTGGTTATGGTTAATAATTGTAATAATAATTTTAATTTATTTCAGAGAATGCCACGAATTACATACATATAGGTGTACATTAAATGAAACAACATCAAAAAAAGGAAAATAAGCAACAACTTTAGAAACCTGACATCCTATCCATCTTAATAATCACTGATAGAATAGGGTTTCGAATTTGTTAACGGGTAAAATCCACCCAATAATTCCTCAGATATACCCATTCAAAATTGAATTTTTCCAATTTTTCCAAAAATCCAGATAAGATTGAATTTAAATCCAGTACTTGATTGAAGAATAACAGCTTGAAGTTTCAGGTAAAATTTCTGGAGAACCATATGATTAAAAGTTAGCAAAATATTAAATATTATTAAAAAATTATGAAATTCTTTTATGACCTTATCAGCATGAAATTTTCCGAAAATTTGCGTATCACCATTTGCCAACTTGTTACCAAGTTTCATCATGATCAGATCGGTTATTTTTGAGTCATTACGGAAATGAAGATACCAAAGAAATGTCTATGACATAATTTTTCCCAATATCTCCCAAATTAAAAAAGATCGGATCAACGCTTTGTTGAATATTGATTAGGGTACAATAAACCATTATTGTGTTTTAGAAGATATAATATTTGTAGTAATTTATATTCAAATTCCAAAACCTGTGTGAATAGCAACAAATTTTTAGAAAGGTTGAAAAAGAATGACCTAACATTAAAGAGAGAAAGATGATACCACTGATTTTGAATACCTTTAGGATCTGATTCTACGAAATCAGAAACAGGTTCTACCCGTGACGTCATCGATAATGAA
Source organism: Myrrha octodecimguttata (assembly GCA_958510865.1). Classification (NCBI taxonomy): domain Eukaryota; kingdom Metazoa; phylum Arthropoda; class Insecta; order Coleoptera; family Coccinellidae; genus Myrrha; species Myrrha octodecimguttata. The sequence continues at coordinate 13,149,694 of OY294063.1, read as the reverse complement.
TCGAGAACGGTTGGTTCAGTTGTGGTTAACTTTTAGATGATACCAGTGTCAATCAAGAACACCTATGTATTTATATGAGATCGGTATATCAGATCTCGATCAACTAAAACACGTGAAAATGCATTAGTTCGAGTTGATCCAGATCGCTACCGCCTCCTTATCGCCACTGTGGCCGCGTTTCCTTTATATTTAAGGAAATAAAAGAATTGAGAAATTACCTGGAAAAGCATTGACATCAATAATTGCATATCGTGACGTCCTGTTGGAAATAACTACATCTACTCCAAGCAAATCCATTCCAAATACTTTCCTGATTGTATTTGCAATCTCACTTAGAACTTTAGGATCTGGTTCAACTTTAACAATACTTCTGTCCTCAGGATCCAAAATCGACAAGTTATGCTGAGATCCTGCTTTTGATACATCGCTACTTTGGAAATTGATCACATTCAAATCTGTCATATGGAAATTTTTAATTGATGGCCTCTCAACACAATAATGTTTCGGACCTACCATAAATAATTTATATAGAACTGCATTATGATTTATAAAACTTTGAGCAACACAAGGTATTTTAATTCTATTCAATTGTTGGTCATTGAAAATAATGGACATTTCATGAGCCTCCTTTGAACCATGACCCAATAAGGGTTTACAAATGAAGGGATAGGTCACATTTGCTGTCTTCAGGTCCCTCTTTATGTTCAATATATTTTCATACTTCAATTCACAGAAATTTGGTGTGAATATACCATGATTATACAAATCTGTTGACCTAATAATTTGATAACATATATGTCTATCCAGTAGTTGTCGAACTTTGACTATTGGATCGATTACTAATATAGATGGATTACATTGGAGGAAGTCTTCTATCATTTGTATTTTCTTGGCATTCTAAAATACAAATGACATAGTTTGTGTATAGAATTTCAGGTTATAAATAAATGAAAGTATTAAATACAGCTAAATCTGCCACACCTTTTCATTGCCATCTTTGGCAGATGCAATTATATCTGTTAATTTGTGCAAGAATACATGCATGGGGCATTGCTCATCCAGAGGTTGCTCAAGGTTTACCTGAAAACAAACAGCCAAAGCAAAATAAAGAATTATTAATATTAGTTGAAGGACCAATTACATTAAAAAGCTCATATCCATGTTTTAAACACACTGATTGAAACTCTTGCCAATCCAACTTTTGGGCCTTTTTGTCTGACATCCAACAAGCTAATCTTAACACAGGTTTGGGAGTCATTATATTTACTGATAGTTTCAACAGAAAATACTATTTCAAAATATATAAAGTGAGTACATATTTGGCGAACGACGTGTAAAACCAAGTAACGATAAGAAGAAGGAAAAGAATAAGTGAATGAAAATTCGTAATCAAAATATTACACACAATTATGATAACTACTTCGTGATAACAAACAAACAAAAGAACAGATAAAAAATACTCATGTTAAAATCAATTTCTTGAAAAAATATTTCCAAATATTATGGGAACTCTTGAACTTGAACTACAAACCATAAAGTCAATGTAACTACTATAGGAATGTAAACATAGAAATTATAACTTATTTATTTTTGTTTGTTTGTTATATCTATGAATGTAAATATTTACAAAGTTCTAAATTCAAAGCAATATTTAAGGTGCATAGGAGAATGGTGCTTTTATTTTAATTTGTTTTCCTACTAATCATCAGACCAAACTGGCCAAACTAATTAATTTTATTTCAGACTAATTCATACTCTCACCACTGACACAACCGCCACCAATCGACGAATCAGAGCGCATGAAACTATTAATGATAACTCATTTTGAATTTATTCATGTTTACTCAGATTATTATTTAGTTATTTATAAGTGCGTGGAATTAGTTAATCCTATTTATAGAAGGTCTAATCTTCATGATACTCAGCAGCATATTATTCGTTTCATGTGTTGTATTTTTCTTGGTTCTTCATTGAATATACATGAATTGTTCAACAATTATCATTTACTTGCAATTGAAATTTACTTATATATATGCTGTAGCATTTAGATGGATAGTAACCAGGTGCTACTAGAAAATCTCAGTTTTCAAATCCGATGAAATAAAATGAACCATTGATTAAAACACCTGTTTTCTAATTGGAAATCTTATGAATTTAAATGGGAAAGAATTCAAATTGAACTGGTTTAATAATAAGGCCTATTCAATGAGTTTTTATTCTCTGTGAAACTCCATTTCTTGATACGTCTCAGTCTGAATTGAACTAAGGATGAGGCTCGTTCTGGTTCTGTATCAACTTCCATAAACTTCCCGCCGCTGTACCACATTCCATTGTAAATGTGCACAATCTGGAAAAATATGAATATATTTGAACAAGCTATCGAATGATATCGATGTATCAGTAGATTCTGTAAAATAATTTCACATTGCTTATCTAATATATCATTGTTTTCCTCCTTAAACAATGCCATTATTATTATACCATTATGATATAGTCACTGTAGTGACTATTTCCTATTTCCAAATAGCGCCATCTTCAGTGGAAAAAACGAATTCTAGTGATTTTCCCAACACTGGCGAAACGAAAGCGCCATACACTACTCTATAGTTTATATATTTGTATTCTGTGGTTTCTAAGTTGGTATCTTTGAATAAAGAACAACTATGTTCTTTAGTCAGAGGTTGGTATGTTATTATTATTAACCTCATTTCTTTTCTCCGTTGACATTTAATAATTTTGAAAAACAAAAACCCCTTTTCAAATAAATTCATATCCATAAATACCATAAATATTAGACTAGATATATAGATAGATATAGGGAGTCTCTGATAGATAGACCAAATAATAATCATATTACAGATAACAGAAGCAAATTCAGCTTCAACGAGAAATCAAGGAATTTCAAATCAGAATGAAAATTCCCGGAGAACAAATAGTCAATTTCGTGAGAAAAAATTCCACTTGGATCCAACCACAAGGATATAATACGGGTGTCAGTATCTATAACTGTATTGCTAGAGAAAAAGTTCCATTAATCACTAAACACAAAGGGATCCTTTCCTGGTATACATGCGGTCCAACTGTATATGACGATGCTCATCTTGGTCATGGTAGTTGCTACGTAAAAATCGATATTCTTCAACGAATCTTGTCAAGATATTTCAACTTAAACTTAGTTACGGCTATGAATATAACAGATATAGATGACAAGATAATAAAAAGGGCAAGTGATTTACATAAGCCATTTAATGAGGTTTCCTCATATTATGAAAATAGATTTTGGGCTGATTTAGCTAAACTAAACATCAGGAAACCTAACATAGTTATGAGAGTTTCTGAGAACATATTGGATATAAAAGAATTCATTAATGAGTTAATACTTAAAGGAATTGCATACGAAAAAGATGGGTCTGTTTTCTTCAATATCAAAGACTATCCTTATTATGGAAAACTTGTGAACATTAAAAAAAATGAAGATTCTCAAAATCAAGATCATTCCGATTGTGTTTTATGGAAATCCAACAAACCTGATGAACCTTCTTGGAAAAGCCCTTGGGGTGAAGGAAGGCCTGGGTGGCATGTTGAGTGCTCAGTATTAGCTAGCAAGTTATTTGGTATTTTCATGTTTTTATCATGTTCAACTTTTTAATTGAATTTATTTTCAAGGTTCTTCTATTGATATACATGCTGGTGGGATGGATCTCAAATTTCCCCATCATGAAAATGAAGAGGCTCACTCTTGTGCTTATCACTCTTGCTCCCAATGGGTCAACTATTGGATGCATATGGGTCAGTTACATTGCAAATCTTCATATAAAATGAGTAAATCCTTAAAAAACACAATAACTATAAGCTCATTGTTGGAGCATACAAAACCAGATGAATTCAGACTTGCATGTTTGATGTCACATTATAGAAGTCAGATGGAATACAGTGACGAACTGTTGAAAATGGCTAGTGCAATATTAAAGAAATATAGAAATTTCTTGAATAATTGTGATGGTTATTGCATAAATAACAAAAAGATGATATCAGATGATGAAACTGTTAAATTTCTGCTATTAGAAAGCACTGAAAATGTTCATCAGGCTCTTTGTGATGATTTTGACACTCCAGAAGTCATCAACATTTTAAATAAAATAGTAAAAACTACTAATCCATTGTTGAACTCAGAAAATGTTTCAATTACTACTGTCATTGGATTAAGAAATTTTGTCTGTCAAATATTAGAATTATTCAAAATAAATGAATCGGAAGAACAATCAATTACAAACAAATCTAATGATGAAGAAATTTTAGAAATATTGATAAATTTCAGACAGGGTATAAGAAAAATAGGGATGACAACAAAAAATAATGAAATTTTTGGTCTATGTGATGAAATCAGAACTTTGCTGAGGAGCAAAGGAATAAATATTAGTGATAACAATAAAAATTTAATTTCCAAGCAATAAATTTTATATTTTCACTAGCATATTATTCATTTATTTATTTCACAGATTTTTCCAACGAGATTTATTTACCCTTTCTGGTTATTGCAATAAAGTGATTTAATATGAAAAAAAATGCATGATATCTCTAACCAGTCAATAGAGTAGATTAGGGCAAATGATAAATTCAATTAGGAAATCTGTATTATAGATAAATAATTTTATTTAATGTTTGAAAATACAACACCAACGCACTTGAGTATTGTGGGAGATAAATCTTGAACGATGAATTGATGGTATGTATCATGTTGAATTTTATTAAGGCATTCTTGTGTTATTATAATATCAACAGATTCAGAAAGAGGTGAATAATTAAAAACCTCGAAACTATACTGGATTTAAATTCGATCTAATCTGTATTTTTGGGAATATTGGGAAAATAAACCTCAATTACAAAGGCCGAATTCGTGAATGGGTAGAATCCACCCAATGATTCCTCAGGTATACCCATTTAGAATTATAATTTCCCAACATTTCATAGAATACAAATAAGATCGAACTGAAATAGAGTACTTAATCGAAAAATGATAATGAGGATAATATGATCAGAAGATCACAGCATAAAGAATATTTGAAAAAAAATTTAATTTTTTTTCAAATTGTTCCAATTACAGGATCATCACGAAATTTCGCACAAAGTTGTTTATCAGCATTTTCAAACTAGATGCCACGTATATAATTTGACATTTTTTTTCAAATATCTCCAAATATTATCGGATCAAACTGAAACTTGGTATACTACTGAGAAATATGGAGCTCAAGGCCTGAGCAAAACTTACTGCTAAGGTTCAATCCAATCGTTCCCGAGTTATCACGGAAATAACCTTAAAATTTCAAAGCTGTCCCCAACTCGGAAACCTCTTGGCCGATTTTGCCCATTAACGAACTTAACCGTCGCATTTCAAAATGCAACCTACCCTTAAAGTTTCAGGTCGATAATATTCTCCGTATTCGTGCATACGGACGGTCGGCCGGACAGAATCCACTTTCTCACCGGATTCGTCATAGGTGTGTCCAACCTAGTCGTTTGAGACCATTTTCGACTGAAAATTCTAAAATTGCAGAATTTTGGACAAACCGAAAACACGCTGGGATTTCTAGAATATGCACGCAAAAATTGATTACATACATATAATGCATTCACTTTTATAATAAACTATCCCGGTTGGCAATATGATTTAGGTCTATCAAGTTTTTTACTTAAAACTGACGCAGGTTAATTGGCACTCCTGAAATATCGGAAATGAAAAAAATAATTCTCAGCGACGTTGCAAAATGCCAATGCCAATTTCTGCTCTCAATCTCAACATAATCATCACGCTTGGAAACTAAAAATGTCGAAGGTAGTTTTGAAGAAGCAGAGACGAAGTATCTGGAAGTGCTATGCAGAATTGAAATCTGCTTTGTCTGAAAGTCACCCTGATAATTTGGAATTAATAATTTATCACAAGCTATCCAACATTTTCGACGTATGTGAGTGAAAACCCAGTGTATCGTTCTCGTAGATTTCCAAGAACTTTGTAAATTGAGTTAGTTCTTCTGAGGTGACAAAGGTTTCGTAGTACTACTACATTTTCATACTGGATTATTTCAAGTTGTGCAACGAGGTATTTAAATGTCTTCTGTACACTTATTTCTTGAGAGTTTCGAAAAGTAGAGAATTCCATAGGTCCGTCTGTTCGTTTAGAAGTTGTTCTGTTGAGTTATTCGAGCACAACATTATTTTCCCAAAGTAACTACGACCTCTATGTAGAGAGGACAACGTTGTGTAGTTATCTGACAGGAAAATGACTAACCTAACATTTTCAAAATATACACGGTGAAATGTGTTAGAATGTCATGGCCAACCGGGATAGTTTATAAAAGTGAATGTATATATTTAATCTTTAATCTCTACCAAAGAATCCTAAGATGAATCTTCTCTCTACCGTATATATTTAAATTCATTGTAGACACAATTTGTGTACGGTATGGAAGGCTAACTACTCTGATAATTATATCCAATTATCCACAAATACTTTTAGATTCTGAACCTATGCTACGGGACGGCGATGGAGATTCATGTGTGTAAATAAGGGAAATCCAGAAGGCTTTGAGAAAATATGTATTGATTTTACAAAATGTACCGTTATCCTGAAATTATCGAAATATAGTACCAATACAAAATTTAGTCATTCTTGGTTTTGTCATTGACAGATTTTTGAACAATGATGTCGCTGAAAACCAGGTTATAATCATAGACAAGATATATGGTTATAATAAACGCATTTATTCGCAACTACTGCTAAGCGATACGCCCTCTGGCGATAGAAATTCGAACACTTCCAAGCTAGTAGTTTTTCGACGTGCCTGTTATTCTAACGTAATTTGCTTACTTTTGGAGTTCATTTTCGAGCTTTTGTGTTGTTCTCCGAGTCGAAATTTTGGTATACCGAAAGTGTTTGTAATATTCATCAATCGATTCCTTTCTTTCCGATTAAAATTTTCGATTGTATTAATTCGAAATGGCATCCTCCCGAAATGACTATTGTTGTTTGTCTCAACTCAATGTTATTCATGGTCAAAGAAGAAAGGATCATCTAGTGCCTCTTGTTTTCATTTTTTCCAAAGCCAAATGAAAGTAAATTTAATTTGGAAACATTATTTAGCAGGGAACTCAATGATAGAAGAAAGGCTAGCTATAGAAATTGAAGATTGGAAAACAGGTCACGAAATACATGAAAGTATGCTCACTGCATTTCTCTGAAGATGTTTATTTTCATGAAGGTAAATTACCTACAATGTATTCATTCATACCACCTCATGTCATGATGTTTTCAGGTGTAAATGAAAATAAGAGAATTTTGAAAATGCTGTAATTTACATATTACACAAAATCATATTCTAAAAGAGTGATCTGGTTGAAAACCTGACAAAAACTAGATATACTGTTAGAGTTGATAATAGCTGAAGTTATTCATATAAATACATTAATACTTTTCATTTCTATATATAGGTAGGTTGAACCAGCTGTGACATTTTTCATTTTGTATGTGTATCTTGAGCTGCTGTAATATGAAAATGAAATCAATTATATGTCTATCTGTTTTCTTTTCTTTAGAAATACGATGCAAAAGAACTAAAACAGAAAATCTCTTTTCATTTTATTGATTCACTCGTTTGTAAACAAAGAACAAGTCATATCATTTGGACTGATTCTAGATTTAGCACATAATATAGACTGCATTCAGCACTTCTTAACATAAATAAGAGTCCTTAAACTATTTATTGAGGTGCCTATTTTTCCAGAAATTCAAGTGAACTTAGATATTGGTTCTTTTCGCTCCACCAAGCAACATACACTAAAAGCTCACCGAAATTATCCTCCAGGAACGATTCAAAGTACGATTTTATATCGTGATCCAAACGAGAAGTTCCTTCTCAAGAAATCTTACACAAAATTATAATAATTCCTTTAAATATTCAAGCTCTGCTTAATAAATATTCGTTCTCCACCACATTTCTAAGGTTTGTTTACATAAAACTTCTAGCTTGGACAGGTTCCAAATTTATCCGCTAGGGCGCTGGCATCTTCGCAGAAGTTCCTAATAAGTAAAGCTTCCATTCAATGAAGATTTTTATTAATCTTGGATACTTGGAACCACAGAATACAAATATGGAACTTGAGAATCGAACGTTCCAGCACAGACCAATGATCTGTGGTTCCAGTATATATTTATATTCTGTGGTTCCAGTCATTGTTATTCTATGGTAATCACCACAGAACATCAAATATAATCACTAGAGAAGCTCTCTATATTCTGTGACTCATCATGTCATAAAATTGACAGATAGCAGATCATAATCAATCCACAAAGAACTAAGTGTAAGAATAAAAATCTAAACAAAAATATTCAACTGTGGTAGTGTGTTGGTGAAGTATTAGTAATTTGTGAAATAATATTGATTGTGTGAAGGTATAACTGAAAAATTGCTGTCGAAAAATTTAACTTTGTTTCATTCTCATTGATGTAGTTCTTTATTTTGCAAAGTGAGAGTTTGCTCTAATTCTTGAAATTCAGTGGGTGGATGTTTAGTGATATGAAACGAAATCCCTTTCTAATATGATTTGACATCAGAAAATAATATATCAGTTCAGAGAGAACGACGAGATCTTTGCTATAATACAATTATAAATATTTTTCAATCGCCATGAAATCCATGTCATTGTCTCAATCATAATAGATTACTTCTTTTAATAGCTATTAATTGAACTATTTCCTTTAACTTGTGAAAGTGGTAGTTTATTCTGATGATATCTCTTCCATGCTTTTTCATTTAGGTGTTATGAAAACAATATCTTGTATAATTCATTGAACTAATTGAAGCTGTGGGATACAATTGATAGGTATGCATGAGATCTGTTAATTAATTTAACTTCACCACACAACTATGAAGCTGCATGAACAGATTTAACAAGGTAACTTGAAAGCATTGCTGAAATCTGCACCTGCTCATCTCACCATTCCATTCATGCTTCTCTGTCGAATGTAGATTTTATCTACTCTGAAGTGTTCCTACTTCCAAATTGTTCTTGAGGCATAAGTGTTATAGTTTCATTTTTTTCAGTTGATGGACATTTTAATCGAATATTTCTCAATAGTTCACATGAACTGTTGTATATAGTTTGTGTTGCTTTTCTTGTTTATGTAGTTCTCGTGAACAGATTGCTTCTAGTCAGTTATCTTCTCAAGCCTGTCGTCATTGACCATTTCTTAATGAATACTTGTGGGAAATTTTCATGTACCTATATGTAGGGTTATGACATCTGCACTTCTCATTTGAAGTCAAATCTCCTACTAAGCTCTATTTGGATTCTGAGCTCTGGCATGGTAACAAAGTTTAATCCAAATACAACTGATCCTCCCAACTGGTTAAACAGATCTTGAAATAGTTTTGAGAGGTGTCTACCTAGGAATTTCAATATTGTATGATTGGGTACATTTTTATTTTTATCAAACTGATTAATCGGAGCATCTTCCTCTCTCTGTTCTTTTGTAACATTTGAAATGTAGCCTGAGTATCATACTGTAAATTTTTAATCCAATTGCTAAATTCCACTTGTTATTAAGTTGAATCAAAACTTTATATTATCATTACAGAAGATATTATTAAGTCAGGAATAAAAAGTATTGAAATTTCTGATTCTGCAATGGGGAGTATAAACACTTTTAACAGTTTAATGACAAGTATTTAATGGCAAATTGATAAAGAAACTTTTTCTAACAAAACAATTATCGACCAGTTGTTGTTCCCATAGAAAATGTTTATTTGCTCATATTTGTTCGATAACTCCCTTAAAAGTGGAGCTACATCAACATTGCACCGAAAATGATTTGGTACAATCTCATAAAAAAAAAGGTACCCAATATGTCCAACTGACTTTAAACACAACTTTCAACAGAAATATGTAGGTTTGTAGGAGAGGTTTATGGCTTAACTATGAATGATCATTCTATGAATAGGCATAATCCTTTCAATGTAGTTCTGGACATTTATCTTTGATTCCTGATATATTTTTGCCATACTATCTGTAGAATTTCATTCAGATCTTTCTCTCTGAAACTGATCAGTGTTACAATAAGGTAAGCATGGTTATTGAGTACATTTCTCACTAGGCGGCGTCATTCCATATCTATTGAATACCAAACTACTAATAGGTACATTTTTTATTCCTGTATATTTTGTATCAAGCAGAGTTCAATGAAGTTTTAATTGGCTCTATTATTAGAACTGATATGGAGCATGACCTTGCTAATAATGATGAGTGCTTTTTTATTTTGAATGATGAAAAAGCCTTAATTTAGTTCTATGAACCATGATTTACTCAATCAAATTACAAATTTATCTCTGGCAGCTTGTTTACTTATAGTAAAAACGGTGGTCCCAGTACTGCTCCCTGAAGTACCCCAATATCCATGTGATCCGAACTCAACTTACACTCTTTTGATTTTGTTTATTGAGTTATCAGCCATAGTCACAGAAAATTTGATCTGGTGACACAGTGGGCCTTGGTATATCGCGAAATGAAATGCCATGGGAATATTTCTCGGACAACCTGTGAGGCCCTTTCGTTTGCATAGAAAGTATAGCACTTTCTATGCAAATGAAAAGACCTTGTATTGGGTTTCTAGCGAAATGAGATGTGGCTATATTTTGATGAAACTGAACATGTTTTGGATAAAATGGTCATTTACAGTTCAGGTTCCACAGGGTGTTCGTCATTAAAACATAGCGGTCTAATCCGGTAATAGTGTCCCTTCCTTAAAAACATTGAGAAAACTGTCACTTTTGGGCTGGCCTCAGCTTCAGCACTCATGAAAACAGGGGCATCCTCATTCCTCTGTAGCAGATTCAGCGTAGCCTTAGTCTGAGCTAGCTTTACTTTCTGGAGAATCGTTTGGTGAAAACACAAATGCTTCACTGGCTCTTTACGCTTCCCCAGTCGGACAAGTTTGTGCAGAGTAAGATGGCTTAACCATCGTATAGTCCCCTCAGATCTCGAATTATTCAACCACCTCCAGATTGTATTGGGGGTAGGTATGGAGTCGTGACGTCCGATATTGAAGTGCCGCCTGCAACTGCTTCTTTTTTATGCACAAATCTTGCATAAGCAAAGTAGCCATGCTTTGATTGAAAATGTTGTATCATGCGAATTTCGAACCTAGGCTTGGATATGGTATAAGTTTTTGGGGTACTAATCAAAATTTGAAAGAACTGTTCCTGCTACAAAAGAGGATTCTTCGAACAATTTATAATCTAAGGTTTAGGGAGACGTGTAGGAATGTATTCAAACAGAACAATATATTCACAGTGTATGGTTTATACAGAGTGTAACAGCCAAATGGAATAAATTCGATAACGAATAAATGAGGGCGTGTTGGGAAAAACGCTCGGACACGTCGATTTGTAATTTTAAATGCGCATATTTTTCAAGAAAATAATATTATATAGGGTGTTCCATGTGACCGTGGCCAATACTAACTTTCTTATTTCAAATGCAACCCCCTGTATATTATTCATTTTTTGGATTCTTCAGAGAATTCTAGACACAATTCATGCACAATGTCCTATACCTATCTTCAACTATTTCGGAAATATTAAGTGTTTTGAAATTTAGTGCAAAAATCAACGTTTTAAATGAAAATTATTTTATTTCACAAATTCGGTATATTACACTTAAAACCTAATAAGTAATACTGATTATTTCTTAATAATTAAAAAAAACAAAAAAAAAATTAATGTCAATGTAGAAAATGTTCAAAATGCTCGCCGCGAACGTCTGGGCAACATGCTAATCTGGTGTAGAATTGTCTTCTAACGTTACTCAACATTTCTGAAATCACTTAATATTTCCGAAAAAGTTGAAGATATGTATAGGACATTGTACATGAATTATGTCTAGAATTTTCTGAAGAATCCAAAAAATAAATAATATACAGGGGGTTACATTTGAAATAAGGAAGTTGGTATTGGCCATGGTCGCATGGAACACCCTATAAAATTTTATTCTCTTGAAAACTATGCGCATTTGAAATTACAAATCGACGTGTCCGAGCGTTTTTCCTAACACCCCCTCATTTATTCGTTATCGAATTTATTCCATTTGGCTGTTACACTCTGTATATTTACGAATGGGCTGTATTTCTTCATAGGAACAAAGATAAATTCATCGAACTTAGAACTAGTAATAGCTATAATACAAGAACACAAAATTTAAACTTTCCAAAAGCAGGTTAATATTGAGTGAGAAACATCCTGAATATAGCTGTATAACAATTTTCTACCAAATAGTCTTAAGAATATAAGTAGTCCAAAAATTTTTAAAAATAAAATTGAATCATTGATTGTCAATCTTGAACCGTATGAGTTAGGAGATTTTCTCAATACTAAATTTAGCTGATTAGTTTGATCGTAGGACACTATTTCATTTTAGATTGTCATTTGGTAATCTTATCTGAAATGAAGAAATATTATTATTATTATTGGTTGATTGGATGATTAGCTCTGATCAAGGGAGAATATTTGTTGATTTATCGATTTATTATTATTATTAAGTGACAATGAAGCTTTGTGAACACCATCTTGTCAATGGTGAACAATCAATGACGCAATAAGAGGATCGGAATACTACTTGTGGTACCTTTCTAGTCCCCGTACTTGTCAAGTACTGTCAATTCCAAATACGTTCGATCACACCTCCTTGAACATAATAGAAATCTATGCTTTGATATCGCGAAATTCAAAAATTTAAAATTGCAAAATCTTAAGTAGCAAAGCAGTTAGATTTTATCGGGTTTGTTGACATACGCGTTTTGATCAGAAAATACTGCGTAATAATTTCATTGCAAAGTCAAAAACTATGATAATTATATTATCAATCTCCTTCTACGTCTATCCTTGGCTAGAGATGCTCTCATCAAGACGTTGAATCCATGAATGTATATATTCTACTTTTCCCTGTCAAAAACTGGCGAATCTGAAGCGATGTAGGACGTGATCAAGAAGGAAGCCATTAATCCATTTTCTGACCCGTTTTTGTGGTGGTCAGCGTGCTATCGTTTTGTCCTCATGCCTGTAATTTTCGAATTTTTTTCCGACATTTGTCTCAAACGACTAGGTTGGACTCGCTGATGATGAATCCGGAAGATCCTACCGATTTGGAACTTTTAGGGTAGGTTGCATTTCAAAATGCGACGATTAAGTTCGTTGATGGGCAGAATCGCCCAAACGGTTTCTGAGTTATAGCCTTTTCAAAATGTTGAGATTGTTTCACTGATATTTTAGATTCTACTGGAGCGATTGGATTGAAACTAGGCAGTTTGTTGAAGCATAACAAAGCGCAACTTTTAGCAAATTTTTGTTGAGACCGCACCGTCGGTGAATTTCGAATTTTATTTCAATGGAAAATGTTCATTATATTCGAGAAAAATATTTTTCGGACCTAGAGCTCCATATTTCACAGCAGTGTACGAAATTTCAGATTGATACGATTATAATTTCCGGTTATATTGGGAAAAAAGTTCAATTTCTTGTTTTTTCTTCGGTATTGTTTTTTTCCGGAATAACTCGAAAAACACTGATTCAATATTGATGAAAAGCGGTAGTTAGTTTGAAAATGCTGATGAATAACTCTGCAAAATTTTGTGATGATCGTGTTAATAGAACAATTAGAAAAAAAATTTCGATGTGTTTTTTCAAATATTTGATATTCTGCGATCTTCTGTTCATATTTTTCTCACGAAATTCTGTATGAACCTTCAAGCTGTCATTTTTCAATCAAGTTATGTACTTCATTGGGCATATCTGCGGGATCATTGGGTGGATTTTACCCATTCACGAATTCAGCCTTGGTGATTTAGTTCCAAACCTACTCTACAATTATTGAGTTTCTAAGTTGTTTCTTTGGGAAGTTATTGTGTCCACGATCTGCCGTCTATCATCTGTTGCAAGTTTAACATTTCCAAAGCTTTGGCACGTTTTTGAACTAAAAACGAAACTTGATGTCAACGGGTTGTTAAAAATTCATGATGCGACAGATTTGACCTAACTCTAGCGCCTGAGAAGGCTGATAAACAATTCAGAATGTTTTTAATTTTTATTCAAAATATCTCAAAGTATCAAGCACTTGGACTGACAACATGTAATGGATGTTGGTAGATCATCATCAGTTACAGCTCTAAAATATATTTCTCTGTATATTTTGATGAGACCTTGCACATCTTTTCACGCGCTTGTTGTGAGGAACAGCGCATTATTCTTATCATCAACTGGATGTAGAATCGGAGTTAAGGGAGATTTATTAAAATATAAACCAACACATTCAAAATTATTATTATTATTCATTTAGAAAGAGCTGAGGCCTTTAAAAAATAATGTTTCAAATAATTTCTGAATGGCTCCATCTGCCTAAGAGAAATGGAAGTTCAACGAAATTTATAGAAGCAGACGCCACACAAGCTCAAATATAAATCGAATAGTGCATTAAGGTTTAAAATATTTTAGCTCTTACTAACAACATTAACGTAATTATTTCATTACATCTTCTATTGAATATATATTCTACACTGAACTTAATTTATTTTTATGTAACTTACCACCATGATCTAGAAAAATAACAAAAAATCTCAGGGCGCACTGAGTTCATGAATTATTTTGGTTTACTTCGAATCAACGTATTAATGAATTTGTTTGTTACAGGGCCATAATGCAAAATGATTCTGGGGAGGACGCGGATGATTCTAATGTTTCCAGATTCATTTCTGAACTACGACAAGAGGCTTTGTATATAACATCGGAAAAGAATTTGCTACAGGAATTAAATGAAAAGGTAATTGTAATTAATTGTCATGGTTACCTTTTTCAATCTTTAGTTGCTCACGGTCACCTGCTGACTTGTATCTTCGGTACTCAAGCAATGATTACACTCACAGTTCCCTTTGAATTACTTATTGCATCTGCCATAAGAGTTTTTAGAGGGACTGTAATTAAATAACCAGAAAGTCTTAAACACCTTATATCATCTCGCATTTGAGTGCTCTGGGGAAGTTTGGATGAAAATCTGACGTTTTATTAATATCATTCAAATTTAAGTATTTAACTGTAGAAAATGTTGTTGATTAATTTGCCATCTATTCTATCATGTTCAACGAAATTACTTATATATTAGCAAAACAAATTTTCAGATTCGCTCGGTTATATGTTTATATTACATTTCTCTATTCTAATTTTGGATATTCCCCTATTGATCATTATACATTTTTTCTGTTCATAGGTTCGAAATAAGACTGAGGAGCTTCTTCAGTCCACATGGGTAACCACAAAGAAACGGCTTTTTCTATTGCCTCAAAGAGAATTTACCATTCAGAATATTCACGAAATCGTGTCTATTGGCTCTGCTCAATTTGCTGATGCAAAGAATGTCGTTGGATTTCAGGTGAGGGGAATATGTTTATATAGTCTGATTTCAATCAAACGAAATATTTCACGGACACGAAACTCTTTGTACAAAAATCTGTTGGTAAATTTTCATTTGCTTGGTTATAATTTTGGGCGTCATCTGCCATAAATTGTGGAAAGGCACACTATACTCCATTCACTTTTATAAAGTCAGTAGTTAGGTTGGATTTCAGGTGAGGGGAATATGTTTATATAGTCTGATTTCAACCAAATAAAATATTTCACGGACATGAAACTCTTTGCACAAAAATCTGTTGGTAAATTTTCATTTGCTTGGTTATAATTTTGGGCTTCATCTGCCATAAATTGTGGAAAGGCACACTATACTCCATTCACTTTTATAAAGTCAGTAGTTAGGTTGGATTTCAGGTGAGGGGAATATGTTTATATAGTCTGATTTCAATCAAACAAAATATTTCACGGACATGAAATTCTTTGCACAAAAATCTGTTGGTAAATTTTCATTTGCTTGGTTATAATTTTGGGCGTCATCTGCCATAAATTGTGGAAAGGCACACTATACTCCATTCACTTTTATAAAGTCAGTAGTTAGGTTGGATTTCAGGTGAGGGGAATATGTTTATATAGTCTGATTTCAACCAAATAAAATATTTCACGGACATGAAACTCTTTGCACAAAAATCTGTTGGTAAATTTTCATTTGCTTGGTTATAATTTTGGGCGTCATCTGCCATAAATTGTGGAAAGGCACACTATACTCCATTCACTTTTATAAAGTCAGTAGTTAGGTTGGATTTCAGGTGAGGGGAATATGTTTATATAGTCTGATTTCAACCAAATAAAATATTTCACGGACATGAAACTCTTTGCACAAAAATCTGTTGGTTAATTTTCATTTGCTTGGTTATAATTTTGGGCGTCATCTGCCATGAATTGTGGAAAGGCACACTATACTCCATTCACTTTCATAAAGTCAGTCGGTAGGTTTTGGAATAGGTTGGCAATAGTGAAATGTCAAGATCAAAATAATTCGGCGGGACGTTGTCATTTTCATCAATGATTTCATGATTTGATTTGGTCATACGTAATTACTACGACATATCTGTAGAGCAGACAACGCCGCGTAATTATTACTACAACATGTAATAACCTACCGACTGACTTCATAAAAGTGAATGGAGTTTACATGCTTGCATCTTGAATTATGTATATTGAATGACGATTTTTGAACACTGTGACTTTCTTTATACATATATCATAATGGAGTATTACTTAACCAAGCACTTTTTGTCAAGCGACCTAAACAAATGGCTTCCGAGAGCTTGCAATATATCTATATTCCCAGTTTGCTTAAGGGACATGAGTTTTTTGGGAAATGCTGAAATCAGAATAATTACTGGGGTGGAGTCTATTTCAAACTATCTGTTATTGTGTCTGGTGAAGACTTATATCAATTGATAAAATTGAATATGTGCTTTGAGTCCATCAGAGGTAATACAAGCACTTTAGCAGCCAAGATACTAATTTAGATCACTCCTTTACAGTGTTTTCTGAATGAAAACTTTTTTAGTGAATATGGTATGAACTACAGCAGTAGCTGTAAAGTTCTTCTCTCGAAACCTCTCAAGGTCATCATTGCTCCTATTATGGGTTCCTGGATGTAGATGGCGAATGCAGTTAGTAATTCATTTTCACGGAATTTTCCTCTACATTATTCTCTGAATCCCAGTTTGTTTATGATGCGAATAGCTCTCTTTTGAAGTTTCAAGATCTCCACAATTGCAGAAGAGGCCCCATAGAAAATGATGCTATATCTAATCTTTGATTTGAAAACTGCGTGATAGATCTCTTCAATGCTGTCGGATCAAGGTATATTCTCACGACACCCAAGGGGTAACATACAGAACCGAGTTTTCCATGTGAGTTGCTGACATTCTCGCCCCAGTTGAGGCTGTCTTGTATGGTCAAACCCAAGAAGTTACCATTTCTTTCCAGTAGGAGCTCAAGATCAACTGTTTTGATCTATTTGGGAATTTCAATATTCGTGTGGTTGGTGTGAAACATTACAGCACTTGTCTTCTGAGTGTTCAAACATAATTGATTTTTGAGGAACCACTCATTTACTTTTGTAATGGTAGATTCAATTAGGCATTTTAGAGCACCGAGAGTTTTGGCTTTCAATAAAATGTTAGTGTCATCAGCACAATTTACCAATGAGAAATCAGTGACTGAGGCTCTTTTAGCAAATATATCATTCATAAAATCAATGAAAATAAGTGGACCCAAAATGCTTCCTGTGATACACCCAATTCAACTGGAAGTGGACCTGAGATGGCCTGGGTTTCCTTGTTATTAGAAATTCATCTTTTGCTGTACGTGTTTGTGGTTGAGAGTATCAAAAGCTCTTGAAAGATCCAGAAAGACAGCCATCACAATTTCTGAAACTTCTAGGGCCCCCCAATATCTTCTTAACGAACTCAGGGTTGATTTCCCTTTTATGAATCCATGTTGTTAGGACAGTATATCTTGATTAATAAGGAAAGCCATTAGTTGTTTACCCATGTATTCTCAAACTCGTTCATGAACAGTCCCAAGAAAGTATCCCACTGCTTGTTAATATTGTGTTTCGGTATTTTGTGTAGAACATTGTAGTTTACTTATTCCAACCGTTCTACTAAATTATCAGTTTTCTCTTTTGAAATCATCCTCTTATATTGGTATTTTGTAGTTTTATTATTTGTATGGGTATTGTTAATAGTTGTGCTGTTTCATGGTTTGACATTTTTGTTTGTATAGTTTTAGATACATATTGTTGTTCATTAGTTAATATATATTAGCTATACAGTTTTTAGTAGTAGCTATTTTTGTGGGTTTCATTATGGTTGGATTCTATAAGAACCTAGCAAGTCATAAAAGGCAGTGTATCTTGATTCTCAAAGTTTAACAGATCTATTTTGAAGTCTCCTCCAATATTAACTGTCTTCTCCGGTTCAACAAACAGCATTTAGGACCTTTTCAAATTTCTCCAGAAAAGCCTTGCTGTTTTCAGGTGTTGTTTAAACAGATATCACAGTGATGAGAACCTTTCCCAGCTTCACGGCGATGGAAGATATATCCATTATTTTCTTCACTGACATTTTGATCAAATAGTCTCTTATTCGGTAGATGGTGCCTTGTTTTACATGAATTGTTCGACCTCCATGTCTATTTGTTGGTCAACAATAGAAGCTTGCCAATGGAAATCCCCCAATTCAATTGTTTTGAATTTGGTCCTTGTCCTTACAGTGTTCAGTGAGACATAGTGCTGTCGATCATCCGTTCCAACTGATCCACAGAGTTTCCAATTGACTGGACGTTTTGATGTATAAATGAGATATATCGAGGGTGGCCTTCGATTGTGAAGTAAACTTGGTAGAAATTATGGTAAACCCGCAAGATTTCCCGTCGCGAAGCTATGAGTAAGATATTCACATCATTGTAAGCAGTGTGAGTTACTGAACAAAAAATATGAAGGCCAACATAGGCGGTCTCTCTTTGTTTGGAAGATATGGGCCCCCAAAGTTCCAAATTGTTGCATTTTCAGATCCTTTTTTCCGCCATAAAAATGATCTCTCACTTCTCAAATCTAGTTCATAAATCATCTTTGAACCTTCAACCAACGAATAGAGACACTTTCTTTCAAGAATATTCTTTATTTAAAGGGAAAAAGTGAAAATATTAGACAACAACTTAACCTATATTTCTACGAAATACTTCTCAATGTTAAAGCGGAGCTTGGCAACAGCGTCTTTTCATCGCTGGCCAACGTATTATGAGCGAAGGGTAGTTGCTGGCGGGAAATATGAAATGATAAACAGTTGAAGGATATGATTGTAAGGAAAATGCTTCTGTCACCGAAGAAGAGGTGGTTATTCTAACATCAAAACAAAATCATTGAGAATATTTCTTTAAGGTTTCACTCTCAATTTTTTCGTTTGAACTTTCTTTCTATCCCCTTCAAAATAGGGAGGTTTTTATCTACTTCGTTTTTTGTTGTGTCTTCGAGATGGTCCCAGTTCAGAATGAGATTCAGGGTATTCCAATGAAATGGGTTATATAATAAACTCGATTTCATTGGAAATCTGGGAAGGGCGCGACCTATCACATATGAAAAAAAATGTACGTTGAAATATATATCAGGGTGTATTCTCATTCCATTACTATGTGTGTCAACCTTGTAGATTTCATTAGAAACGAATTCTCCTATTGGAAGATTTAGAGTTTCGCAGTAAACAGTAAGAACTAAGAACATATTTCATTTTTCTCGCCAGCAATAACCTGTCATTCACGAATACACACGATGGCACGATTCCTACCGATGAAATTTGCGCCATTGCCAAACTTCACTTTTAGTCTGAGTCGAAATCAGAAGGAATAGAGGTTAAGTGGTTGTCCAGTAATTTCATTATTTTTTCATTAAATATTGATTATTCTTGAAAAAAGTGTTGCTTATTGTTGGTTGAAGGTTCAAAGGTGGTGTGTGAACCATACAGATGAAACGAGAGATCGTTTTTATGGTGGAAAAGGGACCTGAAAACGACACATTTTGGAACTTTGGGGGCCCATATCTTCCAAATTAAGGGAGACCGCCTATGTTCGATTTCACATTTTTTATTCAGAAAATCACACTGCGTACAATGATGAAAATATCTTTTTAATATCTCGGCGACCGGAAATCTTGCGGGTTTACCGAAATTATAACTGAAAATTCGCGCCCTTGTGAAAATGAATCTTTTGATACCTACTCCGTCCGGTCAGAAAGAGGGATCATACTTGATATTCTTCTTACTCCTTGATACTGTGACTAGAAATCTCTTGCTCTAAATAATGCATAACTATAAATATAACGGAACAGAGTTAGTTGTCTACCCAGGACATTCAGGTCATCGGATATTGTGAGTTCAACAGCACTTATTCTATTTCAGAATGCTGGAAAATTAGGTGCACTTTTGCAAATTTTGAGAACTCAACCCGAACAACTGGCCCAATGGCTGATAATTGGTGAACAATTAAATGATGAAGCAACACATTTGACCATAATGCAAAGTATAGTGTCTGGATTATATGCTTCTCTGATTTTTCCTGAAGACATTAATTACATGCTCGTATTACTACATGAACTTGCAAAATATCAGTTGTTCAGAAACGAAAAACCGCAGAGGTAATACAGCTATAAGAGATTAATATGTTCAGTTGTAAATTTCATTGTTTGGTTCTAGGGCTTTGAAGCAACGTGCAAATTCATTTGAATGCTTGTATTATATGTTCCATGAAGTTTTATTGTCTGCAAAGTATTTTTTAAGTGGTGCATTTGAAGTACCAATTCTGAGATTATTGACAATTGATTACTATCTAGACATAGATCCTGATAAAAGTGAAATGAGGTGAGTAAAATTCTCCACTCTTGCACGTTACAAATTCAATGTTACTTCACAATGCATATATATTTTGGTGGTGCAGAAAAACTATTCTTGAGTTTTCATACCTCAA
The DNA here is from genome assembly GCA_958510865.1 of Myrrha octodecimguttata. Classification (NCBI taxonomy): domain Eukaryota; kingdom Metazoa; phylum Arthropoda; class Insecta; order Coleoptera; family Coccinellidae; genus Myrrha; species Myrrha octodecimguttata. The sequence continues at coordinate 13,128,716 of OY294063.1, read as the reverse complement.
ACTTGGAATAGAGTACTAGCAGGTGACGTCACAACATGGCCGCTGGGGGGACAAACAAAGAGTTTGTTATTGTTATTATTATTACAAACTGACATTCGTTATGCTGCTGCAGATTATTGTTCATTTTATGAGTTTGGGTTGTTTTCCTGTTAAATTTAAGTTGTTGGCAAACTTTGGAGGCTTGAGATTAACATAATCCAGGAAAATAGATGATTTCATATCTTCAAGTAGTGAACAACAATTTGTAATTGAGAGTTCTATATTTGAATAATAACATGAGATGAATATATATTTATTTTCACAATGGTTGTAATACAATAAAAGGAACTCTAGTCAATATTTTCATTCAATAAAGTATGTTTGAGGCTTAACTGATTGTTTGACACTTTGCCGATATTAATCTTTTGGCATAACTTGCAGTATGTGGCAATATCCTACTATGATTGGTCTGTATTTTCACAAACTTTTAAGGTCTAAGATCCTCCTAGAGAATACTGGAATTATATTAGGATTTATAGATTCAACGTGAGCCTCCTGTCGGAAGACATATTCTCATAAAGAAAATAATGCCACAAAAATGTTCACAGTTGTGTATTTTACTTCTGTTACCATCTATCTTCTTTTTATGATTTCAGAATGCCATGCTTATGGTAACTATATAATTTTATAATTGTTATTGTATCTTGAATATCATTTCAATGCCAAATTCGTTTAAAGGTTGTCCTGAAATGATATTTATCCATAAATATGTTAAGTTACTTTGTTAGTTTATTACTTGTTAAAGAAAATGCAGAAAATAAAAGACTTTTTCACTTTAGAATCGGGGAAGTCATCCACATGTAGAGATAAAAGCAAGCGTACTACCTCTTTCCACCTTGGCAGGTTCTACCTGCTTCTATTCAGTTTTCAACGACAAAAATCTAAAAAAATGGGTGTGATTATCACTATTGGATCGATGACTACAGCTCACAGCTGACAAAAATTCCATAGTTGAATTTAATCTGAAAAAGGAGACATAACAATGTATGTAACAAACAGGAGTGGGTATATTTAAACTGGAAAAATCTTTATCTAAATAACCCTTGCAAACTATTCTCTTACCTGAAGGTATTCAAAAAGGTTCAATGATCAAAATTAACTGAAAAAAAAACAGTCACAAAATGTTTTTCCACTCAGAAAATACACCAAACGTTAACATTAGCTCTTATGGGAAATCTCTTTGTTTGTCCCCCCAGCAGCTGATTTTGACGTCTCATCTTGCTGAACCATAGAGTGCTGCTAGTGCTCTATTCCTGTGTGTTTATCATAAATAGGAATTTTAGACATTTTGCGAGAAATATATCCTGAATTAAAATCTTGGTTAGTTGTTAACCTTGTTCGTACAGTGAGGGGGAATTCGTTTCTTCTCCATTACATCTTTATCATCTTTCAATCCAAGTTGCGACAAAAATCTCAGTCCATGTTTATGCCTATTGTACTCGCCATACGTAGACTAGCGATATTTGACCGGTTCTATCAGCGCTTCAGGAATTATGACGTCATATTTTATTTGCTTTGTCACACAGATCAAAATCTATCATTTGATATGATAGTACAGACAGTTTGAATAGAATAGGAACTGGGAAGTTTGAGGCACGCACATTCATACTGATTTGGAAATTTACACTTGTTGGAGATTTGCTGTGTGAACAAACCTTTGGTTGGTTTGAAAAGAAATATCTCCTATCTATTTTGAGAATGTAGTGAACTTAAGTGGGATTATAATCCATATTTTCGGATAACGATTAATTATTTTCTTTGCTACAGGTTTCAACAAGAAGAAAATATAAGGCTATTATTCAGTAGTCCTGAAGAATATAGAAATGTAGTTATAAAAAAATTGGCTGAAGAAACAAATGCATTTATTTCTGGTTTGAAGGAAAATAGTTTGAGTTTTCCTAAACCACTAGCATGGCTTGCATATCAAATAAGTAAACTGATATCAGATTCCTTCAATGAAAAGGAGGTAAGATAAGATCTGATGGTTTAACTGTTAAATATTTTCTCTCCACATTAATTCCCCCATATTATATTGCATTGTCCCTGTGGTGGTTTGAATGTTGAAGAGCCTTTCTGAATTGCATTCTATAAGATCTTTTATCTGTTACCAGTATACTCTAAGTCTACCAGGAATTTTTTTTTCCTTGATTATATTCGTGGGAGACTTGGTTCTTATGTCTATGGATGAAGGTGCCATATCAAAAGGCGGTTTCGGAAACTTGATCGGATTAACACAGGTAACTTACCCGGATCCAATGAACTCTATATTATATACCTGGAAGGGACCCGTTTTGAGCGACAAGTGAAGCCAATTCGTTGCTTATGCAACCCGCGAAGTGGACGGGTATCTATCTCTTTCTTCCTCATTGCAGTAAAGGGAACTCTGTCGCATTTATTCTAAATATTTTTAATTTTTCGTTTCAAATCAGGAGAACCTGAATTTTTTTCGTACTAATTCGTGAATAAGGCAGGATTGAAGAAGATCGCACATGTTCAAGTGAAATTTCAACTTAGTGAGCGGTTTTTCTGGGGAACAGCTAGTTATCATCCTCCGTAAATTTGCGTTTTTTTGCCGAAAATGGTTCCAAGCGACCTTGTTGCACTCACTGATGAAGAGTTCCATGTCAAATTGAATTCTATTCAGCCGCCCGTTGCCACGATAACTTACTACCGAGAAAAGCTATAGCGACTTGAAAAATTCAAAATAAGTTCGTTAATGTGCAAAATTTACCTAACAATTTCGAAGTTATATCCATTTCAAATATATTATTTTATTTCCTCTATATCTCAAGAAGTACTGATGCGATCAGATTGAAACTTGCTAACTGATTGCATGAAGAATCGTTAAAAAAATATTTTTTTTCGGAAACTATCAATGAGATTTCAATGAAACTTGGCGCAGACCTTGACGTCGAATCTGAACAGCAATGTTCGAAATTTGAGCTCGATTAGACACACATTTCCAAAAATATCGGAAAAAAGTATGTCATATTTCGCATTGGCAATGAATTTTAACCAGCGCTTAAATTTTCCTGACTTCAAGTCAGTGCTTTTCGAGAAGTATTTTCCTATGTTCCTATTATTTAAATTTATCGTAATAATGATGAAACTATCGTCAATCGTCAATGCACAGCTCACACCAACATAATTCTTCACTTTTTGAACCACACGTGGTGAATGCTGAGAAAATAATGGCATATCAGAGAAAAATAGATATTCATTTTTAAAAATATTGCACTTTCTAAACGATGTAATACCCAAACTAGCTGAATTTCCAAGTAAAACCAAATTTGTGCGGTTCAACACCATTTACTTCAATCGGTGTGACAGGGAGAGGTTACCGTAATTAGCGCTATCTTTGTTTCGTTGCCCCTTGTTACGCTTTAAGCTTAGTTGAAGAAGGGTCGGGTCCTTTCCAGGTAGTAATATAGAGTTCTATGCCCGTATCACTCAAATGACAGATGTGGAACGCTCTATCTGTCATTTGAGTGACCTGGGTAAGTAACCTGTGTTAATCCGATCAAGTTTCCGAAACTGCCTATAGTAGAGTTACAGTATTTTTCACAGAGCTCTATTGTTTGATTAACATGTTGATATTCCATGGCGTCACTAAAAATGAACTGGAGTTTAACATAGAATTGTCTTAATTATTGCAATCAGCCCAAATGGGAGGTACCCAATCCTCTATGAAATATGGGTCAAGAATACATTACGAATTTATCGTTCATTTTCGTTTTGAACTTCTGTATTTTAGTTTCTGGCAACAAACTATTGTGTCTCTATTGTTAATTTCAGCATAAAACGTAATAAATTCAAATCTTTTTCAGGCAAATGCTGTTCTCACAGAACTAATTTTCACAATGTTCATATGTCCCGCAATAGTAAATCCTTTACAATATGGAATTTGTGATGCACAAATTACTCCTGTTTCAAGGCATAATTTGATGCAAATTGGTCAAATTATACAAAATTTAGCTCTTATGAAACATGAATCTCCAGACCTGTGGGTGATAGATCTCTATAGTTTATTGAGCAAAGATGCCATTGTGCATCTGATGGAAGATCTTTTTAGTGAAAGCAAACACAATAGTGCCCCATTCTTGGATGTTACGCCATTCATCTTCAGGGATGTAGCTCTATTTACAGAACAAGAAATCAGATTACTGGTAAGTAGTTCAAACGCTTGATATCATATGGAAATTTGTTCTTTCACGGGTAAACCCGCAAGATTTCCCGTCGCGAAGCTATAAACGAGATATTCACATCATTGTAAGCAGTGTGAGTTCCTGAACAAAAAATATGCAGGCCAACATAGGCGGTCTTTGTTTGGAAGATATGGGCCCCCAAAGTTCCAAATTGTTGCATTTTCAGATCCTTTTTTCCGCCATAAAAATGATTTCTCACTTCTCAAATCTAGTTCTTAAATCATCTTTGAACCTTCAACCAACGAATAGCGACACTTTCTTTCAAGAATATTCATTATTTAAAGGAAGAAAAGTGAAAATATTAGACAACCACTTAACCAATATTTCTACGAAATACTTCTCAATGTTAAAACGGAGCTTGGCAACAGCGTCTTTTCATCGCTGGCCAACGTATTATGACCGAAGAGTAGTTGCTGGCGGGAAATATGAAATGATGGGCAGTTGAAGGATATGATTGTAAGGAAAATGCTTCTGTCACTGAAGAAGAGGTGGTTATTCTACCATCAAAACAAAATCATTGAGAATATTTCTTTAAGGTTTCACTCTCAATATTTTCGTTTGAATTTTCTTTCTATCCCCTTCAAAATAGGGATGTTTTTATCTACTTCGTTTTTTGTTGTGTCTTCGAGATGGTCCCAGTTCAGAATGAGATTCAGGGTATTCCAATGAAATGGGTTATATAATAACCTCGATTTCATTGGAAATCTGGAAAGGGCGCGACCAATCACATATGAAAAAAATGTGCGTTGAAATATATGTCAGGGTGTATTCTCTTTCCATTACTATGTGTGTCAACCTTGTAGATTTCAGTACAAACGAATTCTCCTATTGGAAGATTTAGAGTTTCGCCGTAAACAGTAAGAACTAAGAACATATTTCATTTTTCTCGCCAGCAATAACCTTTCATTCACGAATACGCACGATGGCACGATTCCGACCGATGAAATTTGCGCCATTGTCAAACTTCACTTTTAGTCTGAGTCGAAATCAGAAGGAATAGAGGTTAAGTGGTTGTCCAGTAATTTCATTATTTTTTCATTAAATATTGATTATTCTTGAAAAAAGTATTGCTTATTGTTGGTTGAAGGTTCAAAGGTGGTGTGTGAACCATACAGATGAACTGAGAGATCGTTTTTATGGTGGAAAAAGGGACCTGAAAACGACTCATTTTGGAACTTTGGAGGCCCATATCTTCCAAATTAAGGGAGACCGCTTATGGTCGATTTCACATTTTTTATTCAGAAAATCACACTGCTTACAATGATGTAAATATCATTTTAATATCTCGGCGACGGGAAATCTTGCGGGTTTACCCTTTCACGAATTGCTTAAGATATACAGTTGTCAGAAAGCAAAGAAAATGCTTTGAGTGGGAATTTATCTCCACTGCGTTTGTTTCTGCAGGTTACATTCCTTCAAAGAGTTCATACTGAAATAATGCAGAATGAAGTCTACAAAACAAATCCAATTCTAACAGATTCTATAGTTGGTCAAATATCTGCCTTGAGTTTAGACACTATGGGAAATTCAATGGCCAAACAAAATAGACTGTATAATGGACATGCAGAGAATAATTATAAAAGGTCCTCTAATCTATTATCGCTAGGTGAGGGAAAGTATATTTATTTCTCATAATATACACTAATGGAAAAAATTAAGGGATCAAAAAAAAATTCCAAATTTTTGGGCAGTTTTCAACAGGCCGTAACTTCGAGAGAAATGGTCGTACAGGAAATAAAAAAAAAGGAAATTGTAGCTCCAAGGTGCTAGTTTTTGGATTCGAACTTAAAAATTTTTTACCCTCGGCGGTTTTTGAGTAATCGTAGAAAAACCAGCAACAAAAAAATTTTCAAAATTTTTTTAGTTTTTTTTTTGGTCTACGGACGTGGAAATTTTTTTTTTAACTTAACCACTGTAAGGATCGGATACCTTGTTCATTTAGCTTTAATTTGCTTTTTTATACACCCTGATATGCCCACTTCTCGCCGAGATATCGGTCTTCAAATGGAAAAGGATCCTTTTGTCTTTGATTATCGATATCTCCGCAACCAATGATCGCACAGAAATTTAAAGGTGGGTTTCAAGAATTTGAATGAATTCTCCTTAACGACTGGCCATTGCTTTTCCGAAAAAAAATTGTGTAACAATAATGTGGGAAAAGCTCGGAACATCAATTTTTTTTCTGATTTTTAAAAATTATAAGCTTTTCAGAGCAAAAAACGTGATCCTTTAATTTTTTCAAGATTTCGATCGAGTAAAACAAAAAAACGGCTGGCTAGATTAATTTGGTTTTCCGTAGGGTTTCTGTAGACATATTGAACTGTAAAAGGCACACTTGACATTAGTGGTTTCCTCAATATTTTCGATCCAGCGCTTGATTTTCCAAAAACCCACCAGAAGCCCTTTTTTGTTTCATTTTCAAATTCATGTGACACAGAGAAAAAATTTTTTTTCGGAAAAGCTATGGCTAGTCGTCAAGGAGAATTTATTCAAATTCTTGAAACCCACCTTCAAATTTCTGTGGGATTATTGGTTGCTGAGATATCGATAATCAAAGACAAAAGGATCCTTTTCCATTTGAAGACCGATATCTCGGCGAGAAGTGGGCGTACCAGGGTGAATAAAAAAGCAAATTAAAGCTAAATGAACAAGGTATCCGATCCTTATAGTGGTCAAGCTAAAAGAAAATTGTTTAAGTCCGTGGACCAAAAACAAACACTAGGAAAATTTTGAAAATCTTTTTGTTGCTGATTTTTCTACGATTACTCAAAAACCGCGGAGGGTACAGAATTTTGAAGTTCGAATCCGAAAACTAGACACTTGGAGCTACAATTTCTCTTTTCTTTGATTTCCTGTACGACCATTTCTCTCGAAGTTACGGTCTCTTGAAAACTGCACAAAAGTTTGGAATTTTTTTTGATCCCTTAATTTTTTCCATTAGTTTAGCTAAACATAAAAGTTTTCTTCGCAACAACTGTTAGCTCTGATAATCACTGACATGCATGTGCATTTCAGTTACTCGAACAAATTCAAAACTACCTGAGGAGTTCCAGACGGTGCCTAATACAGTATTACTATTTTCTATAAGAACTGACAGTATAGAACCAGTTGGTATGCTTTCTGAAGGAACTATAATAGATAATGCTAATTTGTATGACAAAGATATCAATGTATCTGAGGAAATTGAGAAAAGTGATCATAATAATGAAGATAGTAAAGTAAGCTTTACCTACCAAGATGAAGGATCAATTGGAAACACCTCTGATAATTTGGAAGCAATTTCAGAAGGAGCAAGTAACCATTCTGTTGCAAGCAGCTTAGAAATGGAGAATGAAGATCAGAATGATAATTACTCAGATATGTTGTCTGCTAATGTTTCAGGTACGTTTAAAATATTGTTTTCCTAATTTCCTAGAGGTTACCAACTTAGAAAATTGAATTAAAATAGACGACTTCGGCCCAAGTTGCCAACCCACAATTTACTTAGCAAGTTTACTTTCACTGGGGAACGAGAATTTCAGGACAAATTCGACATGATAAGGTTCGCATTATTTATAAATACCCGTAAAACATGCCTCGGCTCTTCAAACCAGATAATTCCTTCCAAATATAGGTTTTTGTTAAGATCGTCCCCGATTGGCTGAAATTTAAGTTGGGATTCCTGATTTCATGCAAACAGTGTCAATTTTCATAGGATACGTTCCGAGAATCAACTCTGTTGTTTCGGTTGCCGATTTTCCACTCCGTAAATATGAAATATTCGGATGGTTCTTGGAACAAGCGCGTGAAAAAGGTTATTTACGGAATCTGGTTGATGAAAATGCGGTCGATTTACTGTCACCAGAACGATTTTCTATGGTAAATATCCATAGCATACAACAATCATGTTTACTTTAGGTTTGTTTTGGTTCCGAGTTCAGATCTGTTCGGGACGGTTCTAGCATAGACCAATAATCTGTGGTTCTGAACTCGGAACCAAAACAAACCTAAAGTAAACATGATTGTTCTATGCTATGGATATTTACCATAGAAAATCGTTCTGGTGACAGTAAATCGACCGCATTTTCATCAACCAGATTCCGTAAATAACCTTTTTCACGCGCTTGTTCCAGGAACCATCCGAATATTTCATATTTATGGAGCGGAAAATCGGCAACCGAAACAACAGAGTTGATTTTTGGAACGTATCCTATGAAAATTGACACTGTTTGCATGAAATCAGGAATCCCAACTTAAATTTCAGCCAATCGGGGACGATCTTAACAAAAACCTATATTTGGAAGGAATTATCTGGTTTGAAGAGCCGAGGCATGTTTTACGGGTATTTATAAATAATGCGAACCAAATCATGTCGAATTTGTCCTGAAATTCCCGTTCCCCAGGGAAAGTAAACTTGCTAGGTAAATTGTGGGTTGGCAACTTGGGCCGAAGTCGTCTATTGAATATAAATGTTTTTGATGAATCTGAGTCTTCACCAAAATATTTGGATTCTCTGACTACAAGGTTTATTGTTTTATTCATTAAGGTCGAGGTACACCTAATATCTCAGGACGTGACACTCCAAGTTCCCAGGTTAATGAGAATGATGATAGGGCCCCATCTGAAAGTCGACAAGTGGATAGTGCTCAATTACAACAGCAGTCTCAATTAAGTAGGCAAATTAGATCTGAGATAGATGATAAATTCTGCAAGTTCGAAATTAAACTACCTGGACCTGGCAGAGACGAAACCACTTCTTTAATTTCTGAAACTTGGAGTACAGATGTACTTGCATCAGACAATGAAACTGCTGATGCAAGTGAGTCTAGGAATGAACAGCAGTGCTGTTCCTTAATAGATCAGCCCATTGTCGAAGTTCCCATCAGTAAGTATCTAACATATTATTGGAAAAATCTTATTAAATTTTCATGACAATATGTCTCTTGCATGTAACACGAATTATCATATTTGCATGTTTTTCTCATTCTATATCGATACAAAATCATAACGTATGCTATCACACACTTCAACTATTCGCGAATTTTAAATAATTTGGTATTAAAAATGGTCAAATCGGGACTCAAGGTCGAAGCGGCAGAAACGCCTAAGATCCCCTTCTACGTCACTCGATATTCAGGTGGATTCTGTTTGCGTATTGCTATAAACCTTGCTATTCTAGTCATATTGCTATCTTTCTAATTTATAGCAATATGGCCATGATGTTACGTATTCTGTTTCGAGTATTATAGCAATGTTTGTTATGAATTTTGTCATAACAATATTGCTATCATAGACTTCCATAATTGGTGATTTTAGAGCTGACAACACTGTATTTTGTGACTTTAGAACTACAAGGAAGATGAAAATAACCCTAATTCGTGAGTTTTCTTTATGGTTTCGCATACATAACCTCTATCTACGGCTTTCTTTATTCATGTAAACATCGACATAAAAAATGTTAGGAAACGAAACGAGTCAAATTGACCAATAACCAATTCCCTGGATACCAATAAAATATTGATATAATCGAATGCAGCAATTTTATTCAGGCGTTAATAATTCGAAATTCGATAAACTTTTTCGTTTGTACTTCAAAGGTATTGCTGTTGTTGAGATGATTAGAATAATCATCTCAGCTGTTGCTTATGCCTGTATCTTAGTCTAAGAATTTTCCTTGAAATTAAATAATATTCTAGAGAACCTTGAACACATTTCCATTAGCATATACTTTTTTTATTCATGTAAACATCGACTTATTCGAAAATGTTATGAAACAGAAAAACCAATTAAAGTCAAATTGACCTATTTCCTGGATACCGATAGAATTTTGGTTTCCAGAAATCAAATGCAGCAGTTTTATGCAGGCGATAATTATTCGTAATTCGATGAACTTTTCTGTTGGGAATTCAAAGGAATGGCTGTTGTTGAGATCATTAGAATAATCAGGTCAGCTGTTGCTTACTATGCCGGTGTTTTAGTCTAAGAATCCTTAAAATTAAATATTCTAGAGAACCTTGAACACATTTCTATTAGCACATTCTTCCCTATCTTCAATATTTTCGAATTCTTGGAAGAAATAATACTGAAACAAATGGATCTCTGAGAGATTCCTTTTCTAAACTTACTTGTTATGAAGCATAGCAAGTACTATTTTGAGGTTGCTAAGATAGCAATGCTGATAGCAAGATTCTTGTTAAAGTGACAGATCATATTGCTCAAAATCGTTGATCAGAATACCAATAATTCCAATCTTGTTATGATAGCAATATCTTTTTCCTAGTGCAGGAGACCATAGGGCGCAATAAAACGGTATCTGTGATTTGTTCTAATCACCTAGTTTTTCCAAATTCTCTTTATTCATACGACATAATTCATAACAACCTTCTATTGTCGGCCATAACCTGACTAACTAACAACCTATCTCTCAAGCTTCAACAACTACTCGAACACAGAGTATTTTCCACAGACTACAATAGTCTCTTGACATATTGATCTTCTCTGAACCATAGCGCTACTAATGTCCTCAGTGTTTATAAATTATACTACACTAGCAATATTGCTATTTGCAAATAGAATCGACCTGATTATAAGATTGACCGATCGACACAGCCGACGCTGTCTATTGGCTTGCTAGAGAGAAAAGTACAAGAGAAGAGGGAGACGGTGGATATATCCCGGTACGTCACGGAAACGGCGAAGTTTCGTCCGTTTAAACAGTTATATGTGCAGCCAAATTTGAAAGATCATTTTCTCATTGAAAATTGAAATTATTGACGGCTGTTAAAGTTTTTCAGTTGTCTTACGGCCAGAATATTTGATTGCAATGATGAAAAAAATTCATGCAGGAGACCTATTAAATGTTTATTAAAACCACCCAATGCTTGTTTTTTGATTTTGATCAAAAGTAGCTTTGCTTTTTGATCTTGATCAAAAGTAGCTCATCATTTCAAAACTACAACAATAACATTGTACGCAATGGCCAAAATTCGATGTCCATGAATTACATCCCTGAACCCCTAGGAGCTTGGGAAAAATGAATGGCATGTTTGCCTTTTCCTAGATACGGAGAATCACAAATGGCCTATCGTTTTTATTGTCGAGTAATCCCGGAAACTCGAATTTTGGCGACTAAAAAACAATGGTTTATAACTCGTTTGTTTGCAAAAAACGAGTGGTATGTTCTATAGGCACTTTCTTACGTAGAATTTAGTGGCGTTGTCAGACATTTTCTACAATCATTCATTTGAGAGACGCGAACTCAAATTGTATTTATTCAAATGTTAACCCTACCAGGCCATGACAACTCACTAAGGTCCAATTGCACTGTTTTCGTCTTAAGCTACAGTTAGTTAAGCGACGATAAACTCTGCTTTAAATATTCGGCTTGCACCGAGGCTGAATGTAACTAGATTAAAATTAATCTACAAATCTGGTTACTTTCTCATGAATTGGTACTTGTGACTAGCTTCATGTTGTTTATTTAAACCCTAATTGAAGAAATATTTTAATTCAAAAGATGAAACCCATTATTATGGGTTACTACTACCATATTTCCATAAGTTATGAAAAATCAAGATGCATCTATTGAAAATCCCAACGAAAAAATATATATGACAGACTTTATAGCTTCCATAAAAATATTGCATGTAATGTTCCTGACTTGTTTATTATCATTAAGACTAGGGATCTCTTACCACAGACCTGTGCATCTGCATCAGGCTTTAAACATTATTCAAATTTATAGTCATATACTCAAGTAAACTTATATTTTGTAATATCTTAAGATTTAAGCTTCTGCATGGAATTACAATCGTGGCGTTTGTAAGATGAATAAATAAATAGTATTGATTTATCCGAAACAACTTTTCGATAAGGAACGGCTCACCTAAGAGTAGACTTTCTATTAAATTATTTTGTTTGTAATAAGTATATTATGAATTGAGTTAATTTTTGGTCGAAGATAATGAAAACTCTGATGTGGATCCGCAGAATAAAAAGTATTCTATATAAATATTGAAGTATCATGGATGGATTGACAAAGGTGTACGTTTGAAGATTGTCTAACACGAGAATGCAATTTCTTTCACATTAATTCGTTTGTAGTTATATTTTGAGTCCAGTTAATATATAATAGAGGATAATGATAGCACAGAGACAGCACCTGCGCAATAATGAAGTAGTATATGATAGCTTTCCACGTAATACATCACTGAATGAAATAGTACTGAAGAATCTTCATGAAACTATGTTTTTTCATAACAAATATGTCTTCGATTTCATTCTGCTATTTGCTCTTGGAAATAAATGAGCATATCATTGTAACTTTTTCATTTCAAATAGTTGAAGGCTTATAGAAATACCATTAAGTTTACGAACTCATTGGAAATACTGGTGTTAATTCTTCATGCTTTAAAAGATACGAATCAATGCCTACTGATGCCAGTTTCCCCCTATATCATTTTTCATAAATATCATCTGAAATTCAACCACTTTTAATCAAAATTTTGATTATCAACTCGTAGGAGTTCTCCATCAATGTCCAATGTAAACAAAAAAAAAAGTATACAAACTGGAGGTTACGTCCAGGAAAATGTCAAACTTGTACGAAATCGCTCGAAAGTAGGGTTAGATTCCGAAGCTTACCATTAATCCTTCTTTTAAGCCCCCAAATTCCAGGGTTTAAATTTAATAGTCAGTTAAGGCCATTGAACGTGGATTACGTGACGGTGCAAGATAATTTTTTACCTAAACCTTGGTTATGGTCTTAACCTATGGTTTTGTAATACGGTGCAATTGGCCCTTACTCACATGTCTCAAATGAATGAGTTTAGAATGTTTCTCACGACACCTCTGACTTTCAGGTAAACAAATTTCTGTTATCTGAAATTTTCGCAAGCAGTCGAGTTACAGACTATTGTTGAAATCGCCCAAATTCGTGTCTCCTTAATGGCTTGAAAATATTAAATGATCGGCAATTTTTGTTTCCACCAATGCGTTTGCATAGTAGTGTTCATATTAGTTGTGTTTATTCTGTTGAGCCTTCTTTGTTTATATCTTGAAGTGTCGCCCATAGGGTCTTTTCTGGACATTTATACCAGTTATGGTTATGTTCTCGTTGAAGCCTTGAATCTTCTAATGGAAAAAATTAAGGGATCAAAAAAAAATTCCAAATTTTTGGGCAGTTTTCAACAGGCCGTAACTTCGAGAGAAATGGTCGTACAGGAAATCAAAAGAAGAGAAATTGTAGCTCCAAGTGGCTAGTTTTTGGATTCGAACTTAAAAATTTTTTACCCTCGGCGGTTTTTGAGTAATCGTAGAAAAACCAGCAACAAAAAAATTTTCAATATTTTTTTAGTTTTTTTTTTGGTCTACGGACGTGGAAAATTTTTTTTTAGCTCAACCACTATAAGGATCGGATACCTTGTTCATTAAGCTTTGATTTGCATTTTTATACACCCTGATATGCCCACTTCTCGCCGAGATATCGGTCTTCAAATGGAAAAGTATCCTTTTGTCTTTGATTATCGATATCTCAGCAACCAATGATCGCACAGAAATTTTAAGGTGGGTTTCAAGAATTTGAATAAATTCTCCTTGAAGACTGGCCATTGCTTTTCCGAAAAAAAAATTGTGTAACAAAAATGTGGGAAAAGCTCGGAAAATCAATATTTTCCTCATTTTTAAAAATTATAAGCTTTTCAAAGCAAAAAACGTGATCCTTTAATTTTTTCAAGAATTCGGTCGAGTGAAACAAAAAAACGGCTGGCTGGATTAATTTGGTTTTCCGTAGGGTTTTTGTGGACATATTGAACTGTAAAAGGCACACTTAACATTAGTGGTTTCCTCAATATTTTCGATCCAGCGCTTGATTTTCCAAAAAACCACCAAAATCCCTTTTTTTGTTGCATTTTCAAATTCATGTGACAAAAAAAATATTTTTTTTTCGGAAAAGCTATGGCTAGTCGTTAAGGAGAATTTATTCAAATTCTTGAAACCCACCTTCAAATTTCTGTGGGATCATTGGTTGCTGAGATATCGATAATCAAAGACAAAAGGATCCTTTTCCATTTGAAGACCGATATCTCGGCGAGAAGTGGGCGTATCAGGGTGTATAAAAGGGCAAATTAAAGCTAAATGAACAAGGTATCCGATCCTTATAGTGGTCAAGCTAAAAAAATTGTTTGAGTCCGTAGACCAAAAAAAAACACTAAGAAAATTTCGAAAATGTTTTTGTTGCTGATTTTTCTACGATTACTCAAAAACCGCGGAGGGTACAAAATTTTGAAGTTCGAATCCGGAAACTAGACACTTGGAGCTACAATTTTTCTTTTCTTTGATTTCCTGTACGACCATTTCTCTCGAAGTTACGGCCTCTTGAAAACTGCACAAAAGTTCGAAATTTTTTTTTGATCCCTTAATTTTTTCCATTAGTTTACTATTTTTCCAATCCGATCAGTGACAAAATTTATTTGAAATGTGTTTTAGATATGCTGGATGTATCAGAAACGCAAAGTGAAAGTGCTTGGTCTACAGATGTTATGGCATCTGATACAGAGAGATTGATAGATGTAGATAATGATGATACCGGAAGTATTGCTCAATCAGATGACACAAACAGCATCGCACCTTCAGATGACACTAGGTCAGAAACAGATGAAAATCTTACACCAGGTAGTCGAAGATTATCCAGCTCATCAAATTCTTTTATGAACCAATCAAATTTAGCATCAAATTTTCAAGAAATGAGAAGGTTAGAACGTAGGATGGAAGAAAATGATAAAGTACAAAGTATGGAGAAAAGCAGTAGAAAAGATAGCAATGCAAATGTAATTTTCAAACCATTGCCTTTTTCTTCTACGCAAAATACTGTAACATATGCAGAGCAAACTTCGGAAGTTAGAACAACACAATCATCCACTTGCTCATTCGTTTCTTGTAGAGTACAAAAACACCTTGATAAAACAGAAAGCAAAGATTATAAAAAAATATACAATATGGAGGGTGAATCAAGTGAGGTGTCTTTATCTTACATCAAAGAAAATAGTAATGAATATAAAGACAGAGCAAATGATATTCTTCTTAGCAACTGCAGTCTGAATTCTAATTCAAGTGGTAGTAGTAGTAGTAATAGTTTAGAGAATAAGACAAACAATGAAAATTCAGAGAAGTGGGAACATAAACAATGGTTGAATAGTTCTCAAAGCAGTTTGAATGTAACTTCGACCCCTTCTGAAAGTACAAGTGAGCTCTCTGTCCTTAGTGTAACTAATTACATAAGCCCAGGTAATATGATGAATAAAAAATCTACAGTTATCAACTCTCGCACTACTAAGTCGTCTGCTTCTACTGGTGCCATACCAAAAAGTATCAGTTTTGACATCAGCGCAGACAAAGGAGATAAATATTTGAGCGATGATCACAGAAGCAAGAGGGGCGGATTCTTCGGAAAACTCAGGATGGGATTCCGCAACCGCAGAGGCAAATCCTTCAGGAATGCCGATGACTTGAGGATAGAGAACGATGAGGAAGGTTCTTCTGGTAGTGCATGTGGCAAAGCACAATTGACACAAGTTAGATTTGGCAATAATTTGGGTGAGTGAGTGGTTTTAGTTTTTTTCAGTTTGGATGAAACAAAAAGGTTGAACATATGATTTTTCGAATGCAGGCACCCAGATTTGGGTAAACCCGCAAGATTTCCCGTCGCCAAGATATTAAAAAGATATTTACATCATTGTACGCAGTGTGTTTTTCTGAATAAAAAATGTGAAATCGAACATAGGCGGTCTCCCTTACTTTGGAAGACATGGGCTCCCAAAGTTCCAAAATGGGTCGTTTTCAGGTCCCATTTTCCACCATAAAAACGATCTCTCACTTCATCTGTATAGTTCACAAACCACCTTAGAACCTTCAACCAACAATAAGCAACACTTTTTTTCAAGAATAATCAATATTTAATGAAAAAACAATGAAATTACTGGATAACCACTTAACCTCTATTCCTTCTGATTTTGACTCAGTCTAAAAGTGAAGTTTGGCAATGGCGCGAATTTCATCGGTCGGAATCGTGCCATCGTGCGTATTCGTGAATGAGATTATTGCTGGCGAGAAAAATGAAATATGTTCTTAGTTCTTACTGTTTACTGCGATACTCTAAATCTTCCAATAGGAGAATTCTTTTCTAATGAAATCTACAAGGTTGAAACACATAGTAATAGAATGAGAATACACCCCGATAAATATTTCAACGTACATTTTTTTCATATGTGATAGGTCGCGCCAATGAAATCGAGGTTATTATATAACTCATTTTATTGGAATACTCTGAATCTCATTCTAAACTGGGACCATCTCGAAGACAACAAAAAACGAAGTAGATAACAACCTCCCTATTTTGAAGGGGATAGAAAGGAAACTCAAACGAAAATATTGAGAGTGAAACCTTAAACAAATATTCTCAATGATTTTGTTTTGATGTAAGAATAACCACCTCTTCTTCAGTGACAGAATCATTTTCCTTACAATCATATCCTTCAACTGTCCATCATTTCATATTTCCCGCCAACAACTACCCTTCGCTCATAATACGTTGACCAGCGATGAAAAGACGCTGGTGCCAAGCTCCGCTTTAACATTGAGAAGTATTTCGTAGAAATATAGGTTAAGTGGTTGTCTAATATTTTCACTTTTCTTCCTTTAAATAATGAATATTCTTGAAAGAAAGTGTCGCTATTCGTTGGTTGAAGGTTCAAAGATGATTTATGAACTAGATTTGAGAAGTGAGAGATCATTTTTATGGCGGAAAAAAGGATCTGAAAATGCAACAATTTGGAACTTTGGGGGCCCATATCTTCCAAACAAGAAGAGACCGCCTATGTTGGGCTTCATATTTTTTGTTCAGGAACTCACACTGCTTACAATGATGTGATTATCTTACTTATAGCTTCGCGACGGGAAATCTTGCGGGTTTACCGATTTTTCGAATGCAGGCACCCAGATTTGTTGTGTTTACCAATATTCCTAGGTTTTTATGAAACTTTGTGGATTTCGGCCGCTACATGCTGATAGCAGCGAGAAATATCAGAATGCGTGAAATCTTGACGTCAATAAGAGAAAACGGGGTTATATTTGAGGTACTGTATGCTCTTAATTGGTCCAAAAGCAAACAGCATAACTTAACCCGTAAACCAGAGTATGGTTTCACGGATCAAGACCCAAGCTTCTGGAATCATAGTGTGAGAGCCAAGTCCTTCGCCAATAGACTAAACTTAACTTGAGTGATTTTGTTTTTGTCATTAGTTGTCCTGGTTGGGTTTCTTACGAAATATTCTTGGTATTCTTTCAAAATAATCATAACTACAGTAGAACCCTTCTTATCCTCAACTTCTGGGACTAAGGGGTATGGTCGAATCCCAAGAAAGGTCGCATTATCGAGAAAGCCAGTTTTGCAGTAGAATGCACAATTAATGACCTTAGAAACTGTTTGTTGAAAATATTTCAACTGTAAAAGCAAGAGAGGAATTACTTGAAAATGAGTCTCTCTTTGCTTCGTCTAGCATATGGGAGATTGAAAATAGGGCCCACACTACAAATTTCAGGTGTGGTAAAAAGATTCAATGATTGATTGGATGATTAGCTCTGATCAAGGTGGAATATTCGTTGATTCATCGACAGATATTCCTCCATGTGATTATGTTATTTTATTATTGCTGGAGCTCTTTCTCCTCTGTTAACCAATTCCTATCTTTGAATATAATCAGAAATCCAAATTTAGTGTCCTCCACTGGTAATCAAGTAATCTAGTTCAGAAATTGCGGGAATAGGACAGGAATAAACATACAAATGACTTCTATATCATATATTCAGCTACGTTTCGCAGATCTACATCTGCTTCCTCAGGCCTAAAAACATCAAAATGACATCACTTATACAATGTTACAAACAAAACAGCAAATTACCTCTATAAAAATTAGAAGTTCTAAAACTAAAGAACAACTCTAACATCAAACTCCGAGGTACAAAATCAATTCACAAGCAATCTTTCAAATATCCAGAAAGGTACATCCATCTACAACGAAAAAACCTAACCATAAAATGGTCGAACACAGAAAATCCTAACCCCACGAAAACCCTCATGTCATATATACAATTGTCAACCACAAACACCACAAATTTCTTCTTTTTATTGATATGTCAGGATAGTGTACACAATTTATCAAGATTGCAATTTATTTCTTAATTACAGTCTCACCCTGTCTGTCCGCTCTGTATAAACATATATCTTGTCAAAATTGAATTATATAGTTTACTAAGATGTTCAGAATCAGATCTAAAATTGACGGAGTTGTTAACATTAATGTATATCATCTCTAAGATGTTCCTTTTTCTAAAGTGTTTTTCATTATCTAAGATTTAAACATTAGAAAAATCAACCCTATGATCCTCTGTAAAAATATGTGAATATAATGTTTTCTGTGAAAATAATTCTTATACATTAGAGCCTTGTTAATCCGTACTATAGAATACAGATCCCTTTTTGGACTAACGAAGCTAGACTACAGTGTACTTCGATATTTATTCATAATCTTATTTATTTAACTGGCGAATTATATTTATTGACCAAGAGAAGGCTTTGTCCCTCAAATTAAGAGGTATCAATTTTTTGGATAATGAAAGGTCATTTTTATCAGCTCGTTTTGGTTGCACTACTGTTGGTAGCTGTTCTGTGAAATCAAACGCCCAACAAAGGACATGGATCAATGTGGTTTATTTTGATATCAACACTTAAAATAAGAATTGAGATCAAAGGCGTCAACATCCTTCGTTCAAAGATACAGAGTAACAATCCTGCCGTGAATCTCGGTTTCTGTATTGTCTGTCAGTCGGCGGTTTGGCCTTGAGGTGGCCAGGCAATATGTACCTAGAGTCACAATGGCTCCGTAGGTCCACGGTGGGATAGTGGTCAATGGCGCCTAGTCTAAGATAATTGTGGAAATAAAAAAATGATCCTTAACGATCTTCAGTTAGGATCAGTTTGCTGAAATATTTGGAGAACTACAATTGGTAAACCCGCAAGATTTCCCGTCACAAAGCTATAAGTAAGATATTCACACCATTGTAAGCAGTGTGAGTTCCTGAACAAAAAATATGCAGGCCAACATAGGCGGTCTCTCTTTGTTTGGAAGATATGGGCCCCCAAAGTTCCGAATTTTTGCATTTTCTGATCCTTTTTTCCGCCATAAAAAGGATCTCTCACTTCTCAAATCTAGTTCATAAATCATCTTTGAACCTTTAACTAACGAATAGCGACACTTTCTTTCAAGAATATTTATTATTTAAAGGAAGAAAAGTGAAAATATTAGACAACCACTTAACCTATATTTCTACGAAATACTTCTCAATGTTAAAACGGAGCTTGGCAACACCGTCTTTACTCATCGCTGACCAACGTATTATGACCGATGAGTAGTTGCTGGCGGGAAAAATGAAATGATGGGCAGTTGAAGGATATGATTGTAAGGAAAATGCTTCTCTCACTGAAGAAGAGGTGGTTATTCTAAAATCAAAACAAAATCATTGAGAATATTTGTTTAAGGTTTCACTCTCAATATTTTCGTTTGAACTTTATTCCCCCTTCAAAATAGGTAGGTTTTTATCTACTTCGATTTTTGTTGTCTTCGAGATGGTCCCAGTTTAGAATGAGATTCAGGGTATTCCAATAAAATGGGTTATATAATAACCTCGATTTCATTGGAAATCTGGGAAGGGCGCGACCTGTCACATATGAAAAAAATGTACGTTGAAATCAGGGTGTATTCTCATTCTATTACTATGCGTTTCAACCTTGTGGATTTCATTAGAAACGAATTCTCCTATTGCAAGATTTAGAGTATAGCAGTAAACACAGTAAGAACTAAGAGCATATTTCATTTCTCTCGACAGCAATAATCTCATTCACGAATACGCACGATGGCACGATTCCGACCGATGAAATTCGCGCCATTGCCAAACTTCACTTTTAGACTGAGTCGAAATCAGAAGGAATAGAGGTTAAGGGGTTATCCAGTAATTTCATTGTTTTTTCATTAAATATTGATTATTCTTGAAAAAAAGTGTTGCTTATTGTTGGTTGAAGGTTCAAAGGTGGTTTGTGAACTATACAGATGAAGTGAGAGATCGTTTTTATGGTGGAAAAAGGGACCTGAAAACGAATCATTTTGGACATTTGGGGGCTCATATCTTCCAAATTAAGGGAGACCGCCTATGTTCGATTTCACATTTTTTATTCAGAAAAACACACTGCGTACAATGATGTAAATATCTCTTCAGTATCTTGGCGACGGGAAATCTTGAGGGTTTACCCTACAATTTTCTTGTACCTATTAGGCTGACAAATGAAAAAGATACAAATCTGGATTGAATTCTCAAAACATCATTGTTATTAAATGACAGAGAGAGAAAACAACTTTATTGAAAACTTTTCAATGAGCTATCGACTGAGGTCTTCCTGCCCTAGTAAACTTATATCGTTATTAAATGTTTATCCATAAAATACATTACAACTAAATAATTTAAACATTTGTTTGTTCCATTTAATTCATGATAGTACAAATTAGTTATTCCAGATTCGTCTGACCAAATACTAGAGAAATATCGTACAAAATCTTTTGAAGATAATAGTAATAAGATGAACGAACAAACTCAAAAAGCTTCAAGAATTAGACGTATAAGTGAAAACACCATTATCTCGAATCAAAGCTGCAACACCTTTAGGGATATCAAGAATAAATTGCGAATGGTACTGAGTCACTCTACTGTACAATTACCTGGTGATATAAAGGTAAATATGAATTACTTTTTTACCATTTATTTTATCATTCTTTGACTTGAAATTCAACTGTGGTAACTTTACATATAGGTTTCTGGAATGCCACTACAAAATAAAATTGAGACAATTTTACGGATTGAATTAGGCAAAGCACGGAAGATGAGGCGGTGGTCGAGTGTTGCCAGAATTACAGAAACTCTGAAGTGTGTACAATTACTGAACGAAAAAAGTTGCAGTAAATTAGTCAAATCCATGAAGGATGATATTACGAAACGTTCCATTTATACACAGTACCTTACTTCTTCTAGAAGGGATCTTCTTCTTAGTGAAGCTTTTCTCAATGGGTATGTAATATGCATGTCCCAGAAAAATAACTCATGGTTATTATATAGGGTGGTCCAAGAAGTGACGTCAATAATTTTTTTTAGATTCCTCATACCTGGGGGTATCCAAAAATACCCCTTGTACGTTATGCGTTATTTTGTAGTTTTCAAGTTATGATTTTTTTTTTTTTTTTTTCAATTCATTATGTCAGCGAGGTTTCAAAAATTCATATATTTATATGTTGTAGGTATTTTTCAGATTTTTTGGTGACATAATCGCCCTGCATGTTATTTTGATGACAAAAATAACCTTCCTGAAATAACGTAAGTTATCCAAAAGAGACTTAAAAGTTAGAACTTCAGTTTTCAGTAGGATACACGGAAACATTCAACTTCGATTCAAAAATACAAAAAGGGGTTTTTATAGTTTCTGGCTAAGTTTAAAAACTGTTTGAACCCTACTGAAAAAGTTTTATTTTTCAAGCATTTTTTGGGTAACTTTAAGTACTTTTAGGATGCTGAGATATTTTTGTTATTAAAACAACATTCAGGGCGATCATATCACAGAAAAACCTAGAAATGCACTGACGTGAAGTAAGCAGCCTTTGCTCAAAGGAAATGACTGCTTTGGCAATGGATTTTAACATGCTCGCAAAAGCTGCTGACTTCATATCAGTGCTTTTCCAAGTTCTTTTTTGAGTTATTCCGGAAAAGACTTCGATACCGAGGAAAAAAACACGAAATTTGACATATTTTTCACAATATCTCCAAATATTATGATCGTATCAAACTGAAATTTCGTACACTGTGAACTATGAAGCTTAAGGTATAAGCAAATTTTTTAAAATGAATAGTTTCCGAAAAAATTATTTTTGGAAAAAAGTTTTGAAATTATTTTTTTTTAATTTACTGAGTGCACGATCTCAACAAAATTTCGCGAATAGTTGCTAGTTCTCATGCTCCAACCAAATTCCAAGTTTCAATTCAATCGCTCCAGTAGTTCTCGAAATATCAGGGAAATAACCTCAAATGACTTAAAATGGCTATACCTCCGAAACCGTGCGGACGATTTTGCGCACTAACGAACTTGACCTTCGCGTTTTGATATGCAACCAACCCTAGAATTTTCAAGTCGATAGGAACAAAAGGAGAGGAACAAATGTCGGCGAAAAGATTCTTTATTTTCATGAGGTTCCCTATATTTTCAATTATTAAAATCATATCCTCTTCACTAACCAAACTTATCAATTTGCCAAATCCATCTCGTTTTTCAATTTTTTGGCGATGTAAAACTTCGGGTCGGCGATTAACTGAGCGGCTGCTAATAGGTCTCTTGCATGCATTTTTTTTATCATTGGAATCTTATATTCTATCCGTAAGACCACTGAAAAACTTTAACCGCCATTAAAAATTTCAATTTTTAACGAGAAAACGCTCTTTAAAATTTGGCTCCGCATGTCGGTTGTTTAAACGGACGAAACTTCGCGGTTTCCGTGATGTATGGGGATATATCCATTATCTCCCTCTTCTCGTGTACTTTTCTCTCTAGCTAGCCAATAGACAGCGTCGGGCTGTATCGATCGGTGAATCGTACAATAACGATTGACGTAGAGGCGAACTGACGCGTTTCTCCCGCTTCGACCTTGAGTCCCGATTTGGCCATTTTCAATACCGAATTATTCAGAGTCCGCGAATTGTTGAAGTGTGTGATAGCATACATTAAGATTTTGTATCGATATAGAACGAGAAAAACATAAAAATATGATACATGCCAGAGACCTATTAGTTCCATTGTACGTTCAGTCGCGTTCAGGCGAACCACACCCTTCAGGCGCAGAGTATCCTCTGGAAGACTACCGTCCGACTGCCGTATGCATGCTGATTCGTGCTAAAGGTCGTAGACGGATAATATGAATTAGTCCATTTAAAACCCACTGAAAAATTCTTTGGCGCGGCTGAACTGAATTGAGCATATCGGATAATATGAATTGGCCTCAAGTCTTCTAAAATAATATTGTTTATCGGTCCTGTCCAGAGTGTTCAGAAAATATTTTGGATGTTGAACTTGGAATAATTATCCATTATTTTACTAAGAAGCAGAATTAGAGAAGTGAAAAATTTTACCAACAGCGAAGAAAAACATTCAATGTTTCCGTAGAAAACGAATATCTTGAAAATGGTTGGACTTATATAAGAAGGATCTTTTCACAACCGGTACAGTAATTTACGTTTCAATTTGTTTGATTCACTCTTTACGGATACCCTGTATGTAAGCTTTGTTTTCGTTCCAAGTTCAGGACTGATCGGAAAGGTTCGAGCATGCGCGATTGGAATTTTTCGTTTTAAAAACCGCAATCGCGCATACTCGAATCGTCCCAATCAGTTCTGAACTCGGAACTGAAACGAACCCGTAGAGAAGAGCTATTAAATAAGTGGAAATCAGATTACATCAGGAAGAACAAGTCGAATGTTTGAACTGTTTAAGTTGGAATATATCTCTCTCGACACTTATTTCTAGAAAATCCTGCAAATACCTTTTACCTTACCTGCACAACTATAGTAATCTATAAATAACATAATCACAAGGACGAATATCCGTCGATAAATCAACAAATATTCCCCCTTGATCAGAGCTAATCACCCAATCAACCAAAACACCTACACCGAAGAAGCGGATCCAAGTAGAATGACTACAGCTGTTTCACAATTGTTATTGATCGTCAGGTCAACTTAACTTGGATAAACCGCAGAGAGTTCTCTCGATACTCTGCGGTTTATCCAAGTTAAGTTGACCTGACGATCAATAACAATTGTGAAACACAGAGTTCTCTTGATACTCTGCGGTTTATCCAAGTTAAGTTGACCTGACGATCAATAACAATTGTGAAACAGCTGTAGTCATTCTACTTGGATCCGCTTCTTCGGTGTAGGTGTTTTGGTTGATTGGGTGATTAGCTCTGATCAAGGGGGAATATTTGTTGATTTATCGACGGATATTCGTCCTTGTGATTATGTTATTTATTACTACTGGAGCTCTTTCTTCTCCATGAAACCATTTCCTATCATAGTAATCTATGTTTTTTGAAATACGAGAAAGTTAACATTATGAATGATCAAATTGTGAAAAACAACTTTGGAACTAAATTTAAGTACGAGGGATGGAAAATATTGAGTAACCATTATTCGAATCTGACTAAAGCAATTTTAATGTATCCTTTTTATATCTACAGGTTACAAGAACAAGTTTGCTATGAAAAAGAACAATGTGAGGAATATTTAGCAATTTTATATGTAGATGATTTTCTCAGACAAAAAGAAATGGAAATGAACGATTTTTGTGATGAATTCAAGCGGCAAAGTTTGTCAGATGAAAAATGCGATATTTTGAACAGTTTCT
This sequence comes from Myrrha octodecimguttata, assembly GCA_958510865.1. NCBI lineage: Eukaryota > Metazoa > Arthropoda > Insecta > Coleoptera > Coccinellidae > Myrrha > Myrrha octodecimguttata. The sequence goes on along the minus strand of OY294063.1, from coordinate 13,103,948 downwards.
ATACAAAATTATACTCAAATATGAGAAGTAACGTTTTGTGGAATGGTAGGTTTGAACATTTCTGTTGTCATATCACACATACTTAATTGAGTTTTTCTCCAGAAATTTTGAAGGAAAGAAAAAACACTATAAAGAAGGCCCTACAAAGGCACATCATCAGCAAAGTTTATGAAAATGCATTTTTTCCAAATGGAGATGGTGATAGGCATAGAGACAGGTAAAACATTTTATTTTCATGGAAATGGATTTTATTACAATCAATCTAAGAAAAATTTTATGCTGGATATAGGGTACTTCAGAAGTATCCTGTAAATCTTTCATCCTCAGTTATTGTGGTCATATTTCAACAAAAAAAAATTGTTTCAGAGTTTTATATGAACATATTGAGAAGCTCTCCAATATTATCACACCAGGACACAAATATATGATGATTCAGAAGAAGTACCTCAAAGAATGCCCGTGGTTGCCAGCTCAGGATGCTCTGAATGCTATGAGTGCTTTCAGAACTCCTAGAGACATTGTAAATTGTGTTGTGCATTGTGCGAAATGTATTATGGACCTTCTTTCCATGGCTCAAAGTGCTTCGACTACAGCTGATGATTTCACACCTGTTCTGGTATTTGTCATCATAAAGGTAAATTTGAATTGCCGAAACTGATTAAGAAATGGAAAGATTTCCATGATTTGTATACTTTTTAAGCACGGATCATTGGGAGAGAATCCAACTTTTGCATGAGCAGAATAAATGCATTGAACCAACTCAAAAAATGTTCTCAGCATGTGGACACCAAATTTGAATCATTTTTGTAATGGTCTATTTCTCATGATTGGGAGAAAATTATAGCTTACAAAATTTTTCGATCAAGATAAATATAATTTTCGTATGCCCTTACATAACCATGAACCATCAAGTGTTAGCATTGTGGAGACATAATCTTCCTTCTAATGTTATATACTTTTGGTTGTACTCCTCCACAATTATTCTCTTGCGCCAGTTGCAAATTATATAAAAAAAAATTTCAAAAAGCACTGCCGTGAAGGCAGCAACTTTTGCGCGCATGTTCAATGTAGATGACCGCTTCAGCAACGAATTTGAACGTGCGCGCAAAAGCTGCTGCCTTCACGGCAGTGCTTTTTGAAATTTTTTTCTGATAAATTACTGGATTTCAATTCGATCATATCTGTATTTTTGGACATATTGGAAAAATAAAATTTTGAATGGGTATATCTACGGAATCATTGGGCGGATTTTACCCATCCACGAATTCGACCTTCGTAATTAAGCCCCAAACCTACTCTACAAATATCGAGTTTCTAAGTCGTTTCTTCCGGAAGTTATTGTGTTTACGGTCAGTCTAACGGCCGACTGCGTAAACACAATAACTTCCGAAAGAAACAACTTAGAAACTCGATATTTGTAGAGAAGGTTTGGACCTTAATTACGAAGGCCGAATTCGTAAATGGGTAATATCCACCCAATGATTCCGTAGATATACCCAATCAAAATTTTATTTTTCCAATATTTCCGAAAATACAGATCAGATCGAATTGAAATCCAGTACTTCATCGAAAATAACAGTTCGAAGTTTCATACAGAATTTAATGAGGATGATATGATGAGAAAATCATAGAAATTTTTTTTTTCATATTGTTCTAATAACACGATTATCACGAAATTTTGCATAGAGTTGTCTTTCAGCATCTTAAAACTAGCTGTGAAGTTTAATCAGGACTGAATCAGTATTTCTCGAGTAATACCGAAAAAATCAACGATATCGAGAAGAAAACCTCGAAATTTTACATATTTTTTCCCGATATCTCCAAAACTTATGATCGTATCGAACTGAAATTTAGTACACTGCTGTGAAATTAGAAGGTCAAAGTTTGAGTATAATTTTTTTTGGATATGATTAATGGTTTCCGAAAAAAAAATTTTTTTGTAAAAAAATTTCGAAAAAAATTTTTTTTTAAATTTACTGACAATATGATCTTGACGAAATTTGGCTCAAAGTTGCGCGTCGTTATACTCCACCAAACTGCCAAGTTTGAATCCAATCGCTTGAGTAGTTTCTGAAATACAAAATAAATAACTTCAAAATTTCAAGTGCCTATAACTCCGAAACTATTCGACCGATTTGGCCCATTAACGTACCTAACCGCGGCATTCTGATGCGCAACCTATCCTGAAAGTTTCAAGTAGCTAGCTTGCTTTTGTCGACAGTTATCGTGTCTACGGCCGGCCGGCCGGACAGAATCAATTTTGACACCGGATTCGTCATCAGTGAGTCCAACCTAGTCGATTAAGACCATTTTCGGCTCAATCATCCAAAATTACAGACATTTGGACAAAACGATAGCACGCTGTTCCCCTAGAACATGCGCGCAAAAAATAGCCCATGTAATGTCTAGCCAAACTTTTAGCATATGTCGATTGATCAGAATATGACAGTTCTCAATCAATCAATGTATGATGAAAGATGTCCAGGACTCATTGCAAGCTTGATAAATTACTTTACTTTCTCATTGACCACCTTGGTGACTTAGGGGGGTACACAGGTGTCTAGTGTGCAGGTAGCAACGGGTTGAAATCCCACTGCTGTAATGGAGGGTGCGAATGTCTTGTGTCGTCTCATACGAATTATCTGCATACTTCATGTTGACTACATGTGACGCCATTTGTATCAGAAAAGAAGCTTTCTAATCGAGCAAAATGAAATATGAATATCAACGGATTAAAGCGTGATTTCACACACGGCCGAGGCCAAATAAGCCCCGGTTTACATATCCGGTTTTTCATCTCCGGCGCCGTTGCAGTGCCGTACTTATGTTTGCATTCTACTACTGATGCTATGTACTTCAGATCGTAAGTAAGACACCACAATGGCGCCGGAGCTGGAAAAACCGGATGTGTACACCGAACCTCAGATCGTAAGTACGACAAAATAAATAAATAAATAAAAATAAATGAATCAATAAGTAGACCTAGTAATAAAAGTGATGAAAATGACAGTATAAACAATTTTTTTTTATTTTGATAATTAGAGCTTACAATAAGCATATGATTATGAGGAAGTAGTAAAAACAGGATTAGCTTGGACTACGGTACTGACCTGGTTCCCGCAGTTACATTTCGCCGATCAAAATTCTTCACCACCCTGAAACAGTTCAGTCGGACTCAATTTAAAGTGTTCAACCCAACCTGGCGCATCGAGGATGACTCAGATGCAGTGTCAACCACTCCTTACCAACTTCAGACAGCATTTATTATCGAAGTTGATTCCTCTTTCTCCCAACGGACAATAAAATTTCAATGAAAAGGATCATTTGGGTTACAAAAATTCAAAAAGCTCTTTGCCTCTCAGAAGACTCAAAATAGTTATCAATTTCACCAAAGCGAGCCCCATTACAACCTCAAGAAAAGGTATAGATCACGTTTACAATCCATATGTACCGTAAATCACCATGGTTAACCCGGTTACTGAAATCCTGTCCCGTAAATGTCAGATTTACAGAATTACATGTTTACGGGACAGCGATCCTGAAAGCTGGTTAACTGAAATCTGTCACCAGAACAACCGACGATTTGTATCGGTTATAGCGGTAATCTTAAGATCATAGACAAGATTCTAATAGTTATGTTATGGTTGAAGTTTGTATTCTGTGGGTTGAAGTAAATATTAACGTTTGCTGTTTGAAACTTTGAAAAAAATTGTGAAGCATGTTGTTCTTTATTCAAAGCTCACAACACAAGTCATGGCCTTACAAACAAAACTGACGAAGTGGACGAATGACAAGTGAGTGTGAATGAATGGTAGAAAACGTGTCCCGAAAATAAACTGGTAACCAATAACCAGACCTGAAAATCTAGCCAACCCGAGCGGTTACTATCGGGCATATACGGTACATATCAAATAATCCTAAACATTTCCCATAGAGGTGTGACTAAATCTCCCCTGATTGGTCAGCACCGACGTTACGCTGTCGCAGTACGACCGCCGATAATCGCAACAAAGTTCAAACACAGCACCCGGAATGGAACTGTCCTTGAAGCATTTTACGCTAGCATATATCTATATCTAGGGCCTGTCAGTCAGAGACCGGGTAGTATAATAAGATATCTACAGCTAGGGTCCTGATCTGCCTAGCTCCCTACCGCCCGGCGTACAGGGCAGCATCATAGCAACGCCGAGAGAGTACATTCATGATGAGTTCGCGATGACGCACCCGTGTTATTTCGTGTATGTCAAACTGACGTTTCTCTAATCTTTGGTTATGGAATTGTTGCGTTTTTGTTCGATATGTCGGTTGTTACAATTAAGGGCGCGTTTTTTGCGCGCATGTTCTAGGGGAACAGCGTGCTATCGTTTTGTCCAAATGTCTGTAATTTTGGATGATTGAGCCGAAAATGGTCTCAATCAACTAGGTTGGATTCACTGATGACGAATCCGATGTCAAAATCGATTCTGTCCGGCCGTAGACACGCTAACTGTCGACAGAAGCGAGCTAGCAACTTGAAACTTTCAGGATAGGTTGCGCATCAGAATGCCGCGGTTGAGTTCGTTAATGGGCCAAATCGGTCGAAATTTTAAGTGCCTATAGGCACTTAAAATTTCGAAGTTGTTTATTTTTTATTTCGAAAACTACTTGAGTGATTGGATTCAAGCTTGGCAGTTGGGTGGAGTATAACGACGCGCAACTTTGAGCCAAATTTTGTCAGGATCATATTGTCAGTAAATAAAAAAAAAAATTTTTTTCGAAATTTCTAACCAGAAAATTTTTTTTTTCGGAAACCATTCATCACATACAAAAAAAATTCCACTCACACTTTGAGCTTCATATTTCACAGCAGTGTACCAAATTTCAGTTCGATACGATCATAAGTTTCGGAGATATCGGGAAAACATATGTCAAATTTTGAGGTTTTCTTCTCGATATCGTTGATTTTTTCGGTATAACTCAAGAAATACTGATTCAGTCATGATAAAACTTCACATCTAGTTCTGAGATGCTAAAAGACAACTTTATGCGAAATTTCGTGATAATCGTGTCATTAGAACAATTTGAAAAAAAAAATTTCTATGATTTTCTTATCATATCCTCATTAAATTCTGTATGAAACTTCGAACTGTTATTTTTCGATGAAGTACTGGATTTCAATTCGATCTGTTCTGTATTTTTGGAAATATTGGAAAAATAAAATTTTGATTGGGTATATCTAAGGAATCATTGGGTGGATTTTACCCATTCACGAATTCGGCCTTCGTAATTAAGGTCCAAACCTTCTCTACAAATATTTAGTTTCTTAGTTGTTTCTTTCGGAAGTTATTGTGTTTACGCAGTCGGCCGTTAGGCTGACCGTAAACACAATAACTTCCGGAAGAAACTACTTAGAAATTCGATATTTGTAGAGTAGGTTTGGGGCTTAATTACGAAGGTCGAATTCGTGAATGGGTAAAATCCGCCCAATGATTCCGTAGATATACCCATTCAAAATTTTATTTTTCCAATATTTCCAAAAATACAGATTCGATCGAATTGAAATCAAGTAATTTATCAGTAGAAAATTTCAAAAAGCACTGCCGTGAAGGCAGCAGCTTTTGCGCGCATGTTCAAATTCGTTGCTGAAGCGGTCATCTACATTGAACATGCGCGCAAAAGTTGCTGCGTTCACGGCAGTGCTTTTTGAAATTTTAATTCACTAAACTGGTGTGGTTGTGGTGGAGTATGGTGGACATAGAACATAAGTGGCGGATGTTGGACTAGATAATTTGACATCTACGTCATTCAAGCAACAATAAAAAAACGGGTTGGTGGCTCCATCACTCTTCCACCACACCAATTTGGTGAATCAAAAAACTCGTCCTGTTATGGCACTATGTTTTGCTGTAAAATGTTTCAAGAGTCCACTGATGAAGATGAAGACGATGAAACTTCCTGTGAAATATGGGGGTTTGCCAAGGAAACAGTACCAAATTTTATAGATCAGTAGTTCCAGTCGTATTATATGATGACCACCCCCAAAATTCAAAAGTTTGTATGACAGACTTTCCCAAAATTAATAATGTTTCATATGTGAACCTCAAACGTAGCGAAAATTTTGAAAAAATGCAAGCAAATTTTATTAGTTCCATTCCAAACATTTTTTAGAACATTAGTATGATCTTTGCGATGATTTCTCTAGAATTTGTGAATATTTCTCATGTATACAATGCATCAGTTGTAACTCACCAGTGTCGTTAAGAATTCTAAATACTATTTGATGATTTCTTAACGACAGTCCAATTTAAGGCGAATTTTGGCGCTGTAACCACAGGTAACCATAGTTAGTAGTTACCCGTGACGTCATAGTCACGTAGTTACTTCTGTCTATCAACTTCAAAGAGAACCTCACTTTTTTTTCTTACTTCTGTCTGTCAATTTCAAAGAGAACTTCGATACTGTCTGCTTGTATCGGAAGACTTCTTTTATTTAGAAGAATGGAAATTGTTTCCATTTTTATCAAACATGCGTGTAAAAGCAATAATAAAAAACCTGCCAGATATTTCAAAAATGAACATTAAAAATTGGGTAGAATTCTCGACTTCGTTGGGAATTAATTTATCGTTATCGGGATAGAAGTCAAATAAATTAATAAGGACTACAAGTGTATTCTTTATTAATTTATTGATATTTCCTAGCTTTCGTTCCTACTTTTGGAACTTCTTCAGGGACTGAAAACGAAATGATGTTACTTGAAATGAGCATTCACTTATAGAAGTGCTAAAAAAAACTCACATTCAATGTGAATTTTGAATACATAGGACCAATTACTATCTACCATATAATTTAATGTTTCATCAATAGCTGCAACTTCTGAACCATAATTGGTTTCACAATAGCAATTATTAATTAAAATTTCTTACACTTTCTTTTTAAAATCTAAAAACAACAACTAATACAAGCTTAAATGCAATCTAAAAAATTTTTTGTACCGGTACAAAACGACAGGAGGAGTGACTTCTTTTCCGATAACGATATATGAACATTAAAATTATTTGAAACTTCCATAGAATATGACCCCCAATTATTTTCATTCTCGAATCTTTGTTCATAAACTCATTCCATTTCACTCTTTCGAAAGAGATAGAACTACATACCACACGAGTAACCTTGCTCAAGAGGAAGGTTACGCGGTATGGTATGCGTGACGTCATCAATACGTCATAGTTACATAGTTAGCTCCGCGAAAATGTGGTTACCCAAGTAACTACATGTAACCACAATCTGTAGTAAGATGTGGTTACAACGCCAAAATTCGCCTTTACTCACTATGGCGACAGAACCGACAGAAATAATGTCGTTGCACAGCTATACGTGCGACCGATTTTGTCGTTGAACTACACTGCCATTAGGTCATAGCGTTATTCTTTTCAGAAGTTATTAGAAATCTTGACGGCAAAATCGCCACTTTCCTATTTCCATACGATCACCGAAAACATCCCAACACATGACAAAAAACTGAATCATTTTATAAAAGAGTTGGGGATTAGAAAGTTGATAGTGCCTTCAAAGGCTCACTTCTTCCTGATATCATGAGGTCGATTGCTAATGTTGGCAAATTATCATGCAACTGACAGCCTTCCAGACCATTTATAACACCTCAAAATGACAGAAGACAAAATGTTGGCACTCGGTTCTTGAAAACTTGAAATGAATAAATTCGTTGCACCGTTAAAGGATATATTTCAAGAGCTACAAATATCTCGAAATGACAACTAATTTATTTTTCTAAATTTCAGTCTAATCCTATGAACCTACTCTCTACAATTCAGTTCGTGAACAGTTTTTATCAAAATCAACTCTGTGGTGAAGAACAGTATTGGTGGATACAATTTTGTGCTGCTGTTGAATTCATCAAAACTATGGATTATTCCGATTAAATACAATAAGAAGGAATTAATATATTTGTATTATATATATATTGATCTAATTTATGAATTTTTTATCTATAGTTTATTTAGATACAGCTAATATTGTTATCAATAAATGAAATATATTCAACCTAATTGTATTTCATCAACATAACTTCTTCTGGGTGAGTAAAACCACATACCACAAGGTCTAACCTAATACTGGTCGACATCCAATGTTTTCTGGTAATTATTTTTACGATCCCCGCACAATTTTGCGATCGAATTTGTATTTTTAGGAATATTCGAATTGACATATCTTTGGAGCCACTGGGCACTGAAATAATCGATGTTCACGAATTTGACCTTCCTAATGAAGCACTCAACCTACTTTTCGCTTCTTTTGATGAATATTTCTGCTCATAATCACTTATTCCAGTTGAGAATTCAGAACAGCTGCTTTTAGGATTGATCCTGATCTAAATGTTCATCAAACTTCCAAAATGCCAATGATACTACAGGGTTTTTCAACAAGAACTTTGTTTTTCAATGTGGTAACACCGGCACCACATGACAGTTTTGACATTTAGTTTTTTGACGTATTCGCAGTATATGCTTTGGCAATTGTTACAATGAATTCAATTTCGCTCGAAAATCGCATTAAAATAATTCAAATCCACTATGAAAATGGTCGTTCTGTTAAAGTTACATTTCGTAAAATTCGTGATATTTTCGGACAACATAAACGTCCTTCTCAGACCGCTATCAAGAATTTAGTCGAGAAATTTGAGTCGACAGGCTCGGTACAAAATGTGCCAACACCAACACGTGTTCGACCGGGTCGTTCAACAGAAAACATCGCTGCCGTGAGCCACAGTGTTGAAGAAGATCAAAAGTTATCAATTTCACGACGTTCTCAACAATTGGGGTTATCCAAAAGCACAACATGGCGAATTTTGCGAAAGGATTTGGCTTTGAAGCCTTACAAGATTCAACTGGTGCAGGAATTGAAGCTGACCGACCATTCAAATCGCCGTCGATTCGCTTAGTTCATTCAGGAACAACCTGCTGGTTTTTCTCAAAAAATCATTTTTTCAGACGAAGCACATTTTCATTTGTCAGGGTACGTCAACAAGTAAAATTGCCGCATTTGGGCTTCTGAAAATCCTAAAGCAATTATTGAGAAGCCTTTGCATGCTTAACGTGTCACTGTGTGGTGTGCTATGTGGTCTGGAGGTGTGATTGGGCCGTTTTTTTTCGAAGATGAGGCTGGAAATGCGGTAACCGACAATGGATCACGCTATCGCGAGATCTTAACAACTGAATTTTGGCCTATTATTGATGACATGGATGTCACTGAAATGTGGTTTCAACAAGACGGTGCCACATGTCACACAGCCAATGAAACGATCAATTTATTGCAAACCAAATTTCCCGATCGCGTAATTTCGCGAAATTCAGCTGTTAAGTGGCCGGCCAGATCGTGTGATTTAACACCACTGGATTATTTTTTGTGGGGCTATGTTAAAGACAGAGTTTATACGGTGCCAATCGAATCGATTTCAGCCTTAAAACTCAAAATCCGTGATGTCATTAACGAAATAGACCCTCCATCTTGCCAAAAAGTGATTAAAAATTTTGATGAAAGAATCAACGTCTGTCAGCGTGGTCGTGGTGGACATTTGTCAGATATCATTTTTCATTCATAATTGCCGAACTTTTCTCTTTGTAATACAATAGAAATTTTATTCATTTTCCACTAAATTCTTTGTTTTATTTTGTTTTCAAAAACAAAGTTCTTGTTGAAAAACCCTTTATTTCGATTAATTTATTCATTCTGTTAAGATTCTTTCGTATGAATTGAAGCCTCTGAGAGAGAGAGTGTTAGTAGAACCACTTCGTAAAACAAAAGTTGACGAAGTTTTAGAACAAAATATAGTGAAGAAATAATTAATTCCCCTTTCACTTCAGTTATTGATGTCACAAAATAAGGAAGGGCATCAAAAAAGTAAGTAGAATAATAATGATCTGCTTTATTTTCTAATAAACAAGCTTGAATAATCTTAGTGTTAATAATAAAGAAAATAACGGTAACTCAAAAGATGTTTATACATCAGGTAAACATTTTCTTAATGTGTATCAGAATTTGCCAAAATATATCACATGATGAAACAAGCAAGGATGCTTATTAAAGTGAATATGTAATACCAACAAATTCTGACCTTCATCTAAACGGTAAGTACAATTATTTTTACAATTTTAAAATTCAGTTCACATATGATAAATCATATACATTTTTTTCAAGCTTTTGTGTTTCATTTAAAATCCAAATGTTCGATAATAATTCATATTTGTTGGATCAACTTTTTCCCAAAAAAAACTTCAGTATATGTATTACATCTAAACACTGATCCTAAATATTAAAAAGAGATCGGGACCTAAAAGGGGCTCACTATTTATGTCGTTCATTTTAAAAGTGGTCTGTCTCCACATTTTTAAATCAATATTTTACTGCTTATGAAATCAAATTTATTCGAATCTAATGAAGCAACTCCAATAATTGCAGCGTTATTCCAAAGAGGACGCTGTTGGTTTATTTCGGGAACTGTGCCGGGAGCTGAAACTTCTGAATATTAATTATAAAAATTAAGTAAGTATCAATTTGTGAAATATGGAGATAAGCCACCTTTACAATGGTTTCGCAGTCAAAAGTATAGGTGAATGAAAGATAATTAATTTCCGAAAGGGATGAAATTTTAATAAATTTTTTGGATCACCATTCCCTGTTTGTTCTAAAATTAATAGTGATTTGCCCTTGGAAGGTTATTGCAAAAAATTAATTATTCCATTCCACATAATAGTGGTAATGATGATCTGAAACCTGTGGGTTAACTAGATTTACATTCATGAAATAATTTGAGATCTTTTACCAACAGTTACATGGAGGAAAGAAATATCTTTAAAAAAAATATTCCCAATTTTTTTTTATTAATTAACAACTTGTTCCCAAGAGAACAGAAAAAAAATGCAAAATCCAGTAGCAAAGTCTGAAAAATGAAAGAAACAGAAAAATTAACGCAAAATGCATAAGAGGATATGAATAATACTATGGAAAATCTGTTTATAGAGGAGGAATAGTTAATATGGCAAAAAGACCATTTTGTTGAAAAAAATTTAAGTTATTCGGAGTCTAATACCTTTGAAAGGTATTACTTCTCCTACATAATTATATTTTTCTTTCAACGGATTTTTTACTAACTGAAAACAAATTTATTCTATAGCTACTTATATTTCAAATTGCGATATGATTGAATAGAAAATATGCAAGAATGTGGTTATTCTATTCGAACTGAGTTCCAGATTTTATAAAGAAAAATTAATTCGTTTGTATGCAAAATTCAGTGCAATATGTATACATAATTACAATTCAAATTAAAAAGCTCAGCTCCGCAATATCCAACAAATATGAACGATTATCAAGTGAGAAATGTGTGAAATTTCAAACATAAATGATCAAATTATAACAAATTGAAAACATAAAGGAACAATAATTTGTACACGTACTTGGTAGCACTGGTAACTTTCATACAAAATTGGCAGTCATAATATACGACATTTTCAGATCGATTGTATGAATATAAGAACAAATAAATAGTAATATACATATATTTTTATAATTTACATATTTTCGGTTAAACGTTCTGTTCCTTTTACATATTCATACAATTGTTCGTATGTATATTATTACATCTATGTATACTTCATCTTATGTACCTACCCAATATATAAAGATATATATAAGATATTAACGATTAAAAACATCAAAACCCAATTTGGGAGATAATTTATGCTCAATGGTTCCAGTTTTCAACAAATATTTGGAAGAGTTGAATTTTCAGATTTATTGAGATATGATGAGAACCTATAAGCTAAAATGACTAGATGACCACAAAAAAAGGAAAAATCATTTCATAAAAATTTTCATAGATAGGAATTGATAATATGAACACGATAACATTCACGATGTGTCGAGAAATAAAATTATTTTGAACAGCATACTATTAATTTCAAAATGTCGAATCGCGAAGGTAATAACAAATATTAAAATAATTTCAGAATACAGCCAAAACATTCGGCATTACTAATTGGTAATAACAAAATCAAATTTGCTATAAAAGTCTATCACAAACTATTTAATTATTTCATATGCCTATATTTATATATAATAAGAGAGGAATGACAGGAGAAATTTGAAGTAGAAACAAAGGAACTAGAGAGAAAATGAAAAAGTATTAAAAACAGACAGTATCTAAAAAGTAGTGAGTATGTACCCCAGTCCATCTTGAGATGATTCCTACTATAGTTTCAGAACGGTTATGTCAATTCTTTATTTCCAGTTATCATTAAATGTAGTTTGGCAGTGAATAGTTCCACCTTAATATTTAAATAATTATTCTTTGAACAGTGTTATTGTAAATCTTGTAAATGGCAGTGAACAGAATGAACCGTAATCCGTGGCAGTAAGAATTGAAAGTGCAGGAATAATTCCTGACAAATTCACATAAAACTTTGTACTTATACGAAGTTGATGAATGATTAAATTCAAATGAATAACCGTCAGATGAAAATTATAGAAAGGGTGAAGGGGAATTGAGTGAAAAAATACTTGATCATCATGATAAGTACGAAATGAAACTGCATATGAGAATAGAACAAATGTAGTAAATGAGGAGAAAATGATTGGTTTAAGTATATTTCAAGTCGTTGAAAGATTGGAATTGGATGGAAGGAATATCAAATGATAACTATAGAAAAAGATAAAGGAGATTTGAATAAAGAAATAACTGAAGTTAATTATAAGTTGGTAATGAATAAGTGAAGAGAACGAATCCAATTAATGAGGAGGGGGTTTGAGTAGATTGATATCGATCTGCATCACTGAAAACGACAAAAGAAGTTTACAAGTATAACAAGAGTAGATAGATAGTAGATTTTATATATTAGAGAGTTGAAAAAAAATCGGTATCTTAACTAAATAATTTCAACTTTATTTTTATTTCTCACCATTTGTAGTTGTGATGTTGAAAGGGTCATTTTTTTTTCCTAAATTGAGTTTTGATGTTGTCAATCTATAAACATTCGAAGGCAACTTACTCAGACTTACAGAGCGGTAGTGTTTATATCCGCCATTTTCATTCTCGACGTTTAGTCTCTCGTACGAAAAATTTTGATTTATATAGTCTATACATATTCATGATGGGTCAAGCATGGGCGTTCATAACGAACATTTCTAGGTTCTCATTTCTTTAGATCTTCTGTGGTATTCTGAACGCCCACCCTAGATGAATATCTTATTATCCACATAAAATTTTCTTAATTTTACATCAGTTCTTCATAACAATCAATATAGCATGTGCGTTTGATATCGATATAACTAATCTTGATGTTTTCTCGGGATAACATGAAAGTATATCTCTGAATCTAACTACTGTCAACCTCTTCAGTGTCTTTGCATTTGTACTACCTCTTTTCGCTCGAGTTCAATACGAAAGGAACATAAAACATTTTGCTTTCCATGAGTTGTTTAGCTGCATCTTGTATCTGTAAGAAAATTAAAAATGAAATATTGTTTTAGAGATTCTCTCAGTGGCAGTTATTTCAAGAAGCTGATTAATAAATAGTGCAATTGAATTCTAATTGATAAATTATAATTTTCGTTTCGATTACTGATTGAATAAGGGGTTGGGAAGGAAACGCAGATAATAGATGGTGGGAAAGCCTAATCCCATGAAAGAATAGTTCTGACGAAATTTTGACGTTTCTGGATGGTAGAGAAAGAAAAAATCAACAGATACCAAATCGACACATATTAAATAATGCATGGATTCCTTTCCATTCGCCATTTTGCAACACTAGCAACCGAGTCGGTTGATCTGTCCCTGGGTTTTCACACATTATCGGACCGATTAATGGTCTACTATGCACCATTGAAAAGCTAAAATCTCTTGACACTAGGCAATAGGGTCGGAAATTGTACCAAATTCTTCATGATGTATCTACTGAAAATTAGTAGAACTCGATGTTTTCAACAAGACACACAATAAAACAATGGAATGACAGTTGAAATTGAACTAACTAAGAAAATACGTTCAGGGGAAGAATTATTCATAAGAATGTCTACTTGCAGAGATAAAAAACTTTTATGGATAATTAAGGTTTGGATATGCTGTTGATTAGTATTTCAGAGAGCTGAATGCATACTGTGATTTATTTTAGTGGAATTTGAAATATGATATTCGAATTTTGAAATTTCGTACTCTGGGTACCTTTTTCTAATTGCAGGTATAAAAGCAGAAGGGTAGTTACTCAGACGATCTTGCGCGATTGTATCTGCCTTCGCAGGATGCAAGCGCTCCTGTATGGAGATATTGATGATGGAAGGATTCACTTTTGTCGGTGGTACTTCAATAGAGTAGTGGCAGTTCTTATTTTGCAGAGTTTTTTTTCTGATAAAGCCTTTTTGTTGAGAACTTCAATCATTAATTTTCACAATTAATATAACACATGTGTGGGTTGAAGAAAATTAAAAAATGAATTTTGAAAACCTCATTTTGAAGAGCAGTTTTCATTGAATGCCTTATTTTTTGCCAGGCGGAGTTAATGATCAAGTATTAACACGATTTTCCTCTTTATTTGCTACGTTGGGGGATATGGTTCATGCAAGGCAATGCTCTCACTCATTTTTCAATTTGTGCTGGGAGCATTCCAACAAAAACCTATGAAACAGATGGATAGGACGCTGTGGACCACACTAGCCGTGGCCGCTAGATAACCAGAGTCGAAAGATTCAGATTTCTTTTTATGGGAGCATCTGATATCTAGAGTGAATACTGTAGACCAATTGAGGAATCGTAGTATAGGAGCGTTTGAAACCGTAAGAAATATTCTGTCAATGTTCGAAATAGTTCATTCGACTATGTGTTAAAAGGAACGAAAACTTTTTTTTACATATTTTCAAAACATCCAGTGTCTCACCACAATAAAAAAGTTCTGGAAGGGACATTACGCCGGAAAGAATATTGCTGTGAATTTTATGGCAATTGACATTCAATGTATAGGAAATCAATTTACCAAATTCTAGCTGAATATCCTGAAAATGCAGTTTCTGAGGAATAGACTTTGATGAAGTTCGAAAACCTGTATCTAGAAAACAAAACGTTGGCGGGGTTTATGTAACCATTATTCTGGATATCTTACCATTGTATTTAAATAATGATTATACATTTAATCACGCCACTCCACCCTGTACTTTAAATTTGGGAACACCCCAGAAGATAACAGGCAGGTTCCATATTTTGACAATCAATATTATGAAGACTAAAGGAAATAACCACCGATTGCAAATTTTGGAAAATTTCTCTACAAAGAGTTGCTGAAGCATGAAAATAGGAAAGTGTAGAACTATAGGAATAATTACAGCCCGTTGAATTTGAGTGATAGGCACCCATTTCCGATTTAGCGAAGGTCAACATCAAATCTTTCAATGGATCCTAATATTTTCGATCATTTACAACTTATGGAGTAATGGGGATTGAAACAACAGGAAGATTTTAGATCTAAATAATGAACTATGCAATAAATATTAAAGAGTATAACATATGCACATGTATATTATACAAAAGCGAAATGAGTTTAATGTTGAGAAAACGAAAGTTATTTGTGTTCATCTCATAATTTGCTATTCTAGTATTAAAATGAAGAGTTATCAAATAGAGATGCTTGGTTCGTCCAATTTCCATTGAACTGCGTGAACTGATAAATTGAATGAATTCTTCTTCTGTGTCTGAACATTACTGCTTCAATTTGTAATTGGTTTCTTCTCAAGAAAGAGTTATATTTGCGCGCACCTACAAAAATAATACACCGATTTTATTTGTTTTATATCCCGGAATTTTGCATATATTACTAGATTTAGAATTTTATATAAATTTCGAAGAAATAGCATTTCAAATGTGTGTACTTACGATTTTGCGTACTAATTGTTTCAGATAAGAAAATTCACAAAATATTTCAACAAAACAATTCAAACAATATAAGACAGCGCTCTAGAACGAGCACGAAAACACTTATTTAGAAGAAAGTAGATAATACTTCTACTGTTTAGAAACTAAGTAGTTCAGATATCGAAGGTTTATTTTTCCAATATTCGAGAAATAAGAGTTGACAACGAATTCATTCTAGCAGATTATGAAAAAATATAGAAAATAGGAGGTATGAAAATTATGAACCAATTCTCCGAAATCTACCTTGGAAATTCGATTGAAAACAAAAAGTTTTGCCAATTCTACTTTCTCTCAGTTCGTTGATTCAAATTCAAAATTTATTATTGTCTATATGCAAACGCTTATTCGCATTTTTTCTGACAACTACTGATGGTTGAATATTCTGGCAAAAAGATTGTACATGACAATCATAACATTTTTAGCGACCACAATGAATTATTCTGACCCAATTGATAAATAGTCGTTTCCCTCCAACTTTTTGGAGGGAACAATTGAACAATTTGCGAAAATCATTTATTATTTCCATTTTTGAATATATTTTCTGTTCATTAAAATTTAAAAACCAAGTGCTCATATCAGATAATTCCACATTTATAATTTACTTTCATAAATTTCCTTTACCTGGGTTACCTTATAGGTAATGTAACTTACTTCAGGTAAGATACCCATTAATTCTTGTATTCGGTTTGTCTGTTGTGGGTACATGTGTTGAATAAAAACTTTCAAACACGTCATATATCTATCGAATATCGATTCAATTTCACTATATCCTGAAGTTCCGGGACAATTTTCTGCAAAAAAAATACAAGGTGTTATATTTCAGTTGAAGAAGTGAATAGAAAAATCAGTTTTCAATTGAGAATTTGAAGTAACCAACAATTTCAGGGTATTTGAGGGTGTCCCAAAATGTAGATATTATGAGGAACCCTATGGTGAACCCAAATTGTCCAAATGCATGCGATTGTTCTCAGTCTACGAATTATTTTTTTTTCGTATTTATTGTCGAACCTTGGTTCAGAAGATTCAATTTGCATGAAGAACATGGATTATTGAGATGCATTTCATCGATATCTATAAAGATATGCATCATACTTAAGAATTCTTTCAAACATGGAAATTTTGAAAAAATGCGATGGTCTGAAAAACTGAAATATATATTTTCATTCATTGTTTATTGTTCGAAGAGAAAAGTTTTCAAAACATCATCTTTGGTACACTTTATAGACCCTACGTCATCTTGAAGTGTTTTGTTATAGTGTAAAAACTACTCTTTTGTTCTTATCGTTGGTGAATCTCCTCCGTTTTTGATTTCGTTGGAGGGTACAAATCCTCTATAATCACATCAAATGACCCTTTTTGAGCAGATGTACGGTTTGTATTGGACATTAGGTCGAAATTTCGAAATCTGTTCGTATTCATTTCGGGATTCAACTTTTTGAGTACTCAATATTTCAAATCATGCCAAAATTGTTCTTGAGCCTGTGAAGAGTACTATCCTCATACGTATATATTTGTACTTAGCTCAGATCAATAAACTATGATTCTGTAATTAATTATTTCAGGTAAGCTGAGTTTCGACAGAAAAATACCAATCTCAGAAATTCAAAAACTTGTATAGCTTGCATAGGTTTTTCAGGTATAACCCTTGGGATGTCGCAACGGAAAAGTGTTCTTCGTGTAAGAGACCAATAACAAAATTTTTTATAGTTTTTTTATTATATCGCAGGAACCGTTTAGACTAAAGGACTGAGGGTTTTTTTTACACAGATGACCACTGTTAGCCAATGATGATTTTCACAATGTATATCAAAATGTTTGTTCTTATTCATAAAGAGCATTCTTCTCAAAACGATATTTTTTCTCGATAATGGTTGACAGAGCAATAAACCAAACAATTTTTTTGTGTAAGATCAATGAGAGCTTTGCATATTACATTTTTTCAGAGGCGTAACCGTCAGTGGAGACAATACCTTGGAATCTTCAGCATTATCTGGAATAGGGTGCTATCAAAAAAGATAATCTGTGGAAAAAAGCATAGTACTGTAGTTGAATCGAATCCTAGGACATAGGCAAAAATATGAAACATTTTTTTACACCTTTTGTGTGAGACAAAAAAAAATTTTTATCATGAGGTATCAACAATTTTCCGTTGCGTCACTTTTTTAGGAAGATCCTGTACATTATGTTATGCAATGAAAGGTTTCAAAGATACCTTCTTTAAAGAGTTTCTTAAAATTGTTCCATATCTGAATGGAATGATTTTTATCTCATAATACGTGACCAAGGAATTGCATCGCTATTTTCAATAAATTAAAAACCCGTATATTTTGATGTACAAGTATTAAAACAATCAAAAAAATACATGTTGTTCCACCGGAAAGTCCATCGATCGATATTTCCCAAACCAAAATTAGTACGATCAATACAATTCTCAGTCGGAAAGTCTGTATATTTCACACATAATTTCAGACGCCTTGTTCGCTTTGGTTGACTGATGAACGTACTTTCATTGCACCATTCGATAACTACTCATAATGTTGGCTACTCAGGAACTATCTATGTTTTTTATGAATTCATGTAGTCAGAGGGTACATATTTTAATTTTACTTACCGTTACCCAAAAGGACAATGACTTTAAGGCACACGTATTCTTCCATCGATAGATTCATTTGTCGAAGGACATGAATGATCTGTAATAATTTCTCCATTACACAGGAAATATCTTCTCTTAGTTTTGAGTCACAGTAGTCATCTCCAATCAAGCGGGTGAAGTATTCTTGGAGTTTGGCCAAATTGATTTCCATCTGGAACAAAAGTTATATTATATATATATGATGAGTTTCGTAGGGAATTTCCATTTGAAATCTCTTCTATTTTACAATAATGTTGAGAACACATTAGTTACCCGAAACTGTACAGGAAAAAGTAATCATTAATGAAAAACTAAAGAAGATATAAAATATTAAGTAGGTAACTAGGTTATTGATCCTGAATACCAAAATACTCCAGGTTCTGTTGAAGTCTAAAAGGTTTTGAATATTGCACATTTGATATTGTTTGATAATCCTGAACAACTCATAATTCAGATCAGACATCCAGCGAGATAACTGCATGAACACGCGATATGAAAATATTAAGTTCAGAAGTCTAGAAGAATGAAGATATGAACAAGGCTTTCTTTGGATGGAAAAGGTCCTTCGAGATGAAAGAAAGGACAGGCCGAAGAATAGCGTCAGAGGACAGAAGTACGAATGAGGAGACGTAGGGGAACAAGTGCAAGCTGGGAAGATTCATAAGGTAGAAGATTTATGTTGACGTCAGTTAGAAAACAGTCATTTCAAGTCCAAGATCGTGGTGTCAATAATTTCAGCGAAAATACGGATAACGATAACAAACCGAATACAAATACGAAGATATTGCCCACTTTGATTCGGTGAAAGGTTCATCGATTTTGGTATATGTATGGTATATTGTTCAGACAGATAGAGTGCTGACAGATCAGGTTACTTCATTCCCAATGGCTTACTTACTTGATAAGCAATTGGCAGGATCCGTTTAGATGAAAAAAAAAAAAATAAAAAGTGTGAAACCTGACCTGATTGGAAAATTAACATACCCATTATACTTATAATGAAGTAATTATTTCATTTGTTCAAATGATCTGACCAGAAACATAACGACCAAAATAAAATTATATTCGATAGAGCATCAAAAAGGCGAAGGCGCCGGGTATTTTAACTACTGACTGGTGTTCTCATATAAATGCAAGAAGTAGAATAAGCCACAACTAAAATTTGCTTCACAAGAAACTTTTTTCTTATCTATTTTATACCATTTGAATATTTATTGATATTGTTGTTTTAGTTTCAAATATTGTTATATTCATTTTTTGACAGGAACCACCAACCAGATTTTGCTGGGATTCAGCATGAACATTCGAGATGTGATTGTAACATCAAGTTCTTTATAGATTCAAAATTGATTGGCTCTATATTTCCGAAAATGTTTGTTTTTCAGTTTTGAATATGAATTTATTTATTTTCTGACGGAAACCACCAAACCAATTCATCATGAACCTTCGAGCTGGTATTTTACAATCAAGTAATATAGATATTATAATGTGATAGGATCTGTATTTCTGGAAACATTTTTTTCAGTTTTAAATATTTTCTGTTTATTTTCTGAATATCAGTATGATTCACTTTCCTGCAAAAAATACTCTCAAATATATCCTAATGACTGCAGCAGAGATAGTTAAGTGATTGCTATATACATGGACTTGATATAACCGGAAATATTTTTTCCAGTTATCGAAACACTTAAACCGCAGTTCAGTGGTAGATGAACTGCATAAAATATTCCGAAAGTCTATTGAGGTTGTCGACCGATAAGGCCGTTATCTGATTTATTTTGGCGGTTCAACGAATCCTCAGGAATATCATACATACATGTGTAAATATTTACTCTTTTTATCAGTCTACGTTTGAATGATATTCATATTTTAAATTAGTAGGATTCCGAATGAAATTTTTTTAAATTCATTCTAAGTAAATTCATAATTTACCAATAAATCTAATAATCATACATTACCTAATATTTAGGGATTTTGAATACGGCTGTTAATGGAGAAACTAAGTTTGAATGTACAAAATATTGGGTAACTGAACTTTTTAATATTGGCGTAAGACTAACTTTCCGAAAACAATGTTTACATATAGATTGTGACAGCATTGTCGCACTTAAGCGTGCATGTTCTAGAAAGCAAAATGCTACACTTTTACTCAAATGTCTGTAATTTTTGAGCCGAAAATGGTCTTAGAAACCTAGGTTGGCTTCTCAAATGAAAAATCCGATTTCAAAATCGGTTTTGTCCCGCCATCCTTTGCCACGATAACTTGAGAATGAAAAGAACTTTGAAACTTATAAGGTAGGTTGAATACCAAAATGCGTTGACCAAGTTCATGAATGGGTTAAATCGGCCGAACAGTTTTGGAGTTACACTCATTTGAATTTTTGAGACTTATTGAATATTGGGATGTTACAATAAATAGAGTACGCCGCGGCGGCAGTATGTCCAGATTTTTAAATCGATTTTTAAGGAGGAAAGATAATGGAGGTAGACAAAGAATGATGAGTAGCCATGAAAATCGAATTTCATCAAGTTTTGTATAGTATTTTTCATACACTTCTCATAAAAAATATGCCTTCACGTAGTTCAAGGAATATTCAAGAACACATCAACTGGTATTTCAAGTGTGATACTCGTAAAAAAACCTGGAAACAAAGCAGTACATACCAACAAAACTAAGGTTGTGCGATGAATTATTTCATTACCAAACCTTGATTAAATCGAATCTACGGATCAAGGTAGCATTCAGCAAGTAACGAGGTTCAAATGTTTTAATAGAATAATTTCATGAAATATTGTGTTCATTGAGCTGTGATATGCGAATGAAAATAAAATCGATTTAATAGGTAAAATACTACTTCTCTAATTGAAGGGCAACAAGAGATGTTAAGTGTATGTTAGATGAATCAACAATTTAAGACAAAAACACCTCCAAGGTTCTCTGTAGAGTTTTTGTGTGAATCGAACTATTCAACAGGGGACAAGAAAGTTTATAGAATACACAACAAATCGGGAAGTTCAGATGGAAAGTTGCTGATGGATGTGAATATACTTATCCCTAATTGGAAAGTAATATTTTCGAAGTTTTAAAATGAAACAAATAATTTGAGGAAGCAATATACAGGGTGACTGGTGACGTAAGGGACAAAGGCTCAGTGCAGATAGAGGACCTCAAACTGAATGAGTATTGGGTGTTTAAATGCCCCGTGAGGATATTAGTTTCAGAGATATTGGGTGATTTATGAAAAACTGATGAAAGTATGAACTCTCATATCTTCGACGGTATGGCGAATTTTTCGCTGAAATTTCACGGGCCTGTTGCATGTGCATTTTTCATCAGCTCAAAAAAAAATCCGAAAAAAATGGATTTCCGTATTCAAAAATTCCAATTTACGTATCGATAAAAGCATATTTTGGGAGGATTTTGCATTATTTTGTAGGGTTTTCTGGGTTTTCACTGCCAATATCTGAAACAGAAGTATTAAAATGAAATAAAATTGTTTTTTAATAGAAAACGCCCTTCCGGATTGCAGGATCGAACTATTCGTTGCAGTTCATATATAGTAAAATTAGTTGCCTAATGAACAATACAAACGATAAACAAAGCGGCGTTTCAGAGTACAAATCTGACTCTTTCATCAGATAAATGAGAAAATTTGCAGAATTATTTTCTTTCGTTTTGTGAGACTTTTGTCAAATTGACACATTTTATTGTACAATTTGATAAAAGTGTCACCAAACAAAAAATCGACATGAAACAATTCTGCAAATTCTCAATCCTGCAAACCGCAAGGGCGTTTTCCATAAAAAACAATTTTCATTTTATTTTTAATAGTTCTGTTTCAGATATTGGAAGTGAAAACCCAGAAAAGACTTACAAAATGCTTCAATTTACCCGTCTGAGAAAAATATTACTCGGTATGTGAGATGAAAAAAAAATTCAAATAGAAAATTGAAAATGGCGGAAATAACTGAGTGGATGAGATCTGTTTTTTCTTTGAATGAAACAAATTTGTATGGATTTCATGATATGTTGTAAACGAAATATTCAAAGATTTTATATTCACCTCATGAGAATATTCTCGATGAAACAAAAACTTTGAATCCAAGGTGCTGAAAATACATTCATTTTGATACCTCCCAGAAAAAAATTGATCTCAAGAGTTCGAGTAATATTTAAAATGAGTCAGACTTACCACCATTCAGTGTTATCGTTCTATCGAGAATATTATTTCATCAAGTGGACATAAATATTTTACCATTCAAACAAAAACAGATCTTTACCCAGATGTCTACAAATTTTTTGGACTTCTTTTTCTTGAGCTGATGAAAAATGCGTTCAGTAACAAGCGACAATTAACCACATTGACGAAGATCCTTATCTGACATTTAAACTCCCAATCCTCCCTCAGTTTGCGGTCCTCTATCTCCACTGAACAGTTGTCCCTTGAGTCACTAGTCACTTTGTAGATTCAAATATTTTGGAAGGATGCTCATTGACAAACCAAGTCTTCAAACCAAAAAGTTTCAAAGAGCCCTTTTATATTTTTTATGGTTAGTATGAGACAGATAATGAGTAAACAAAATTCATAAAAATAATAAATAGAGAATCAATAAAGAAAATAAATTGAGTGTTTATTTGTTGAATTGCAGAAGTTTCTAACAATTATAGTGAAGTAGATACCTAGTTCGTATTTAAGGACAAAATTTTTTTGGGTAGGTATATCAGGAGTCACAAAGGCCTTAATCACCTTTTTATTCTTTATTGGAAATCTTAAGCTTTCGTTAGTATTTTGGGTAGCTTCATCCGAGGTCTAAAAACATGGTCATAAGTTGAAAAATTTTAAACGTATATAATGTACACACTCAATGTGAGGTTACACTTAATAAACCTTGCTCCATTCAATTTTCTTATTATTCTATGAAATTTTACTTTAAATAAATTATTTTACAGGTAACGCGTAACGCGATATTCACCAATTGAAAGTATAGGTTATATTCAATGAGCAGGTATAAATTTCAACATTATACTCGAAAATGAATTAAGTTCGTAAATTCATGATTTTTTGTGGCAATGGTAGCAATGCTTGGTAGGTAATGCCTCATTCAATAACCATTATTTTCATCCCTGTGCATGGTATTCGAAGGGTTTGAGACACCTATTTATACTGCTCATCACGTTGTAATCAAAGATTAATCTTTGGCTGTAATGTGCTGTAAAGGGATGTTTCCTCATTGCTCATGAGCTGTTCTGTATATAGCGTATTCCTGGGGTTTGTATAAAATGCAAGCATTTTTGATGTGATTGATTTCTGAAGATAAGATAGTCGGTCAAAACGATTAATGCCTTAAGTTTCAAGATACTCATTCGCAGATCTTCTGTCTCAGTTATCATAATATAACTACTAGATGGGCAGAGAGAATTAGGTACTTACTTTTATTTCATCGGGTCGGGAATGGACAACCTGAGACGCAGAAAACAGAAATTTCCAATGGTTTCTCAACAAGAAACTCATTATTTAATTATTTTTTACCTATCGAATTTATTCGAATATCCTTCATAAGATCAATACGCGAATTCCCAAGGCATGTCTCATATATGTCTGCAGTATGGATAATGCTAATCTTTTTTCGGATAGTTTAGCAGATATGGTCGTTCCGCCGTTGATTGGTAACAACCCATCGACCACCAACCACTCTTAGTTTTGTCGCGGAGAGAATGGGTCTGGAGATAGCGATTCCCTTTAAGCAACGCTAACTCCATTTGCCAGGAAACTTTTAGGATGACCTTCGATTGGATCTATTACCTGTGTGGGCCATCCATTTTAAGCAGTGATAGATTCACCTTTTCTAACAGATCAAATGAGTCGCTAGTGTTGCGGACAGAAATCGATATCATTGCGGCTTTCTTATGTTGCAAAATGGCGAACGAAGAGGGAATTATTAAATGACTCTTATTTCTTGAATTTTTACGTGCTTTTTCTGGTAAACAATACGTTATCGTTTCATTACGCTGTCTGCAATTTTCGAATTTCGAGCCAAAATTAGTCTTAAACGACTAGGTTGGACTCACTGATGAAGAATCCACTGTCAAATTCGATTTTTCCGCCCGGCCATCCGTGTTCGCTCTTACTTTCGAAAAAAATAACCTAGAGTCCTGTTATTTTCAGGTGACGTTTAGATTCCCAATATCTCGATTTAGTTCGTTAACGGGCCAAATCTGCTCAATGGTTTTTGTGTTATAGCCATTTGAAATTTTGATTTTTCAATAACTCTGAACATATTTATCTGATCGAAATAAGACTCAGTTGGTAGATGGACAGTATCAATAAGAAGAATTATCCATAGAAAAATTTGAAAAAAATGTTTTTCCAAAATTTTTATATTTCATTCAAATTTCACTGAAATCTCCAAGTCGCCATTTCATAACCGAGTATTTTATTTCAGCCCAGTCAGATTTATATTTCTTGAATTATAAGAATAACAAAATGAAACGTCCAATTGAGGGAGCATCATTCCGTCGACGCGTTTTTAGATTAGGCAGACTACCTTAGGTAACTGTAGTCTGTAGGTAGATATCTACGCTATAGTCTAAGCTATATCTAAGTATATTAAATATTTATATGGATTTTTCAGTTTTTGACCAGTGACATTTCGTGATAATGGATCTGATTAACTACTATTCAATGTCAAATTATACACATTGAAAGCGGGATAAAGGAAAAATCGCAGTATTTAACATTGAATATTGTCTTTTGAAGCCTGAAGAATCGGCGTCAGCGATATCATTCATTGGAAGTATAACTTTTGAAAATGAAGCAATGAGAATGGTTGGGTCTTTTATTCCCAGAAAATAATAACAGAATGGATTAAAACATATGTATGGAATGAAAGAAATGGATTGATTCGAGAAAAACTTTTCAGTACTTTTTCGAATAGTACTGCACGTTAGAAATTATCAAATTACTATTATATTATTCTGATCATAGTTATCATAGTGATCTCATGATTGAAATTTCGTAAAAAGCTCTAGAATACCGTCTTGCAACATAAGGTTAAATGTCCCTAGGATCGGAATGGTGAAAAATGTAAATAAATTCGTTTTCGAATATTTTCGAAACCTATCATGGAAAACAATGATTTTACGGAAACTATCAATCAGATTCCAATGAAATTGTTTCAAATTTCAGTCTGAGCCGATGTTCATCTCAGAAGATATTAGAAAAAAAAATAATGTCCACTTTCGTGGCTATTCGAAATTTTGAGCTTATTTCTTCAATATTGCAAAAATAATCAACGTATTAGAAATACTACGTTCTGTAGCCTGCTTGTGTTAAATTTTCTCACCTGCATCAAATAATGTAGAAATACTATTCTTATTAATTTTTCATATCGAGCTTAAAATTAACATTCGATTCGTATTTCAGTATTTTTGTGCGCATGTTCTAGGAAACAGCGTCGGAAAACGCAATACCTTTACAAAGGAATAACTAAGAGACTGGAAATTTTTTGAAGTAGGTTTATATAAGGAAGTCGGCTTCAGACTTTTCAGGATCTGTTTAACGGTTTGAAAGATAACACATCTTAAATTTCGTCATCGTGTCGAAATTCAGCACGTGCATATACGGTGACGGTGACCTCTCATTCAAACATCAAAGCCGTAGCATATATGAAAACACTTAGAACTTCGTAAAAATATCAATGAAATAAAATATTTACACTCCAATTTCGTGCATCGAAGCCTCTAACAAAGTCGTTATACCTAATAGATATAGAATCACCAAAACCTGCACGAAAAAGCTGATGACTCCAGGTCTGGAATTTTCCTATTTTCTATTGAAATCTACTCACCTTTTCGTTTATGCCGATGTGGTCATCCGGCAACGCAATTGCTTGGTAGGCTGAGGTTGTTAGCACCAACAGATCATGCCATTTGATAGTCAGAATCTTGGTCGTAATATGTACTGGTAACTCATTATAAAATGGTAAACTCTTAGCCCACTGCACAAGTTTAAACACAATGGAATCGCCGATATGACACATTTTCTGACCCGCCTGTGGGTCCAGTTGGAACAGCGTGTTTAAGTTTTGCACGGTTGCCACATTTTCGAAATCATCACAGTCTACTAGGGGTTTGATGAGGGCCATACAATACTCGAAGGAAAAATTCCTGTCTCTGGAACTGCTGACCGCACTTTCCAGTCGCTGTCGCAGGGCACTTGGATTTGTTAAAGCTGTTTTCAGGATAGTCCCGTTGATCAGGCTGGCTGGAATACTGGTAGGAGTTTCTATCTTTATCTGCTGATTCACGTTGCTGGCTTTGTTGATTGACTTGGGCGACGTCTGTTTAGCGGTTGGCTTCTTATGTTTTTTATATTTCACTTTGTACAAATTATACACTGCTCCGCTGTTACGGCCGCCAGGCATCCTGTCCTCTCGTACGGCTGAAAATAAAACATTTCGGTTTAAAGTTACACGAAACTATTTAAATTTTCATATTTTCTGTCATATGCAGGATGCCCTAACATGTTCCTCGATCTATAACTCGAAAATCACGAGCCATACTTAGGTGGGCCATTGTCCAAAGGATCCAGCCCTCCGAAATATTTGGATATTAAATTCAAAAAAGTCTACTTGTTAAAGGCTATTGATACAACAATTAAATACAGATTTTTCTGTATTACCTTTATATACTATCTTTCGATATTGGTTTGATATCTTACGATATACTTTTATGTCTTCGACGTACTACGTCTTCAATGACAAAATTATTATATCAACTGGCATATAATGTTCAAAGTAAAAAACTTGAGAAAAGTGTAAAAAACAATGAAATACAACCTAAAAGCAATACTAGACACAGTGTTTCATCTTCTATCTTTCGATTTAGAATCATCAGTAGCATTTATTCTATATTATATATCAAAAACTCACCACGTGTTTCTTACATACACTTCACTTCAACGGGAATAAGCAGATTCAAGTCCATACGCATGCTTGTTAAAATTGTGCATAGAAACAATAATGCCACAGATTTTACTTACACCTTCTTCTTTCCTTGACAAATGAAATGCGGTAAAAAACCTTTTCCAAAATCTTTATAACCTCAAAAATTAAACGACAGTTGATATTGACCCTTGAAAACTATAAGTTTTCATTCAAATATTAAATTCAAAAAAGTCTACTTGTTAAAGGCTATTGACAACAATTAAATACAGATTATTCTGTTATTAATTGTTGTATCAATAGAATCTGCTTATTCCCGTTGAAGTGAAGTGTACGTAAGAAACACGTGGTGAGTTTTTGATATATAATATGGAATAAATGCTACTGATGATTCTAAATCGAAAGACAGAAGATGAAACACTGTGTTTAGTATTGCTTTTAGGTTGTATTTCATTGTTTTTTGCACTTTTCTCAAGTTTTTTACTTTGATCATTATATGCCAGTTAATATAATAATTTTGTCATTGAAGACGTAGTACGTCGAAGACATAAAAGTATATCGTAAGATATCAAATCAATATCGACAGATATTATGTAAAGGTAATACAGAAAAATCTATATTTAATTGTTGAAATATTTGGATTGAAGTCACTATTCTGGATATACCGAAAACTTGACTAACGAATCCTTTCGCAAGTAGCGAATATGTCACTCAAGCTGGCATCTTCAATGATGCCCAGAATCTCTATCAAACATCGACCCTTTATAGCTAGATTCTTGCAAGATTCCCTATTCCTAAATGTTATAGTAAAACTTTCTGATATTTTGGTGAGCACCTGCAACCCCACATTTATTCCTGGCTTAGTCTGGGTGAAATCGTCAGGGCATGCGCTAAACTAAGCCATTTCATGTCAACGCGCGTGTGCGGACACTCTTCAAGATGTGATTGATGAGATCTTAAGATATACTGATCGATGCGGACAGGTGTTACAGGCAGGTAACGTAAACAGGAACACAGAAAATGAAGTAGAGATCACGTGACTTGAGCAAGGGTTGAGAGAGGCAGCCGATACCTGCGTGAGGCGGAATCCGCGTAACCCTCGGTGTGCACATCCGCCTTTTCAAGCTCTGGCGCCGTTGCGGTGCCGTACTCATGTGTGCATTCTACCACTGATGCTGGGCACTTCAGATCGTGAGTACGGTATGGCAACGGCGCCGGAGCTTGGATACCAGAATGTGTACACCTGGGCTTACGAGGATTCCGCCTCACGCTGGTATCGCTTCCTCTCTCAACTATTTCTCAAACCACATGCTCAAGGAGCACGGTAAAATTCGAATAAGATGGCATTTTGTCATCAGTGCACAAATAAATGATACCTATCAGTGATCGATTGAGCTGATGTTATTCAAAGATTTTTCTATGCGTAACCTGATACACGAAACTAGCATTTATATTTTTTTTTGAATCTATAATGTCTAGGTATAGAAAATTTTACCATCTATCCTACAAAAATTAAGAAATAATAGGTTGTTCCCATTTGAAAATCTTGGCTTTTGAGCACTTTCAGGATTAGATCTTTAACGGAGATTTTCGGGCACTCTGTAAATTTTCATTTGGAAATTTGAATTCCTTCGACTAGTTTGAGGATTTGTTAATAAAGTACCAGTGACAGATTCTTTAATTACAATAGCGTTTGATTAATCTTTGCCATCTGGTGACATCCTTCCTCACTCTGTTTCGCATCAAAATCGATGATAACTCAAAAACTGTTGAAATTCGGTATCATAATTGAGTTTTCAAATATTTAAAGTATTGCGAATAAAATGACTTAATATTTTCAATCAACTAGCGGTTTTGAACTGATCCCGGGATTGAATTCCCCCAATGACTTGATGAGAACAAATCTCCCATCCTATGAACATCAGGAAATTCTAAATGAACCTTCAAACTGTTATTTTTGTACCAAATATTAGATTTCAATTCGTTTGGATATGTTTGTTCAGAAATATTAAAAAATAAAATTTGAAATGGGTATACCTATGGAATCATTGGGTGGATTTTAGCATTCATAAATTCGGCCGTCGTTAATTGACATCCAGTTTAGTCTAGATATATCGAGTAACTTGGTTATCTCTTCCGGAATTTATTTCGTAAACTGTCGTGGCCTTCCTAGAATTTCGGTTTTGCAATATTTCTAAAAATACCGATTCGATATAGCGTGGAAATTATACCATTATAACATATAGGAAATTATTTTTATCAGCACTCAAAGAAGCTTTGAAAAGAATCTGAACCTTGAATGGTTGATCGATTTTTTTTTGAATTAGACAAGCGCATTGACTGTTTTACTATATCCTAAGACCGACCGAAATAATGCGTTTTTAAAAAAATCCACAGAGATCAGATATTGACGAGAGAAATTTGTCCCATCTGATCTAACGAATGAATGAAGAAAGCATATTGTATATACTTCGATATCTGGAGTCAAATTTCTTCAACAAGAACAGATTTGGATTTGGAAACTTCTCTAAAAGAATGCAATTTCTGATAACAGACCAGTAATTTCGCCCAGTTTTCCGAAATTCATTTCTGTGATTTCACCGGGACCCTATCAAAGAACTTGAGACACAGAGAATGATTATGGAGAAACTCAACCTACTGGAAACTTGTATTTTTTCACTGAATTAATTCATAAAGATTAATAAATCTAGCATTATCTGAAATGAAGAACGCAAGCGTTTTCTCGATTGAAAAATTCCAAAAATATTTCGACTAATGTGAATCAAAATCACTATCTCGATAATTGGGTTTATCTTCAATTCAGCAATTCTGATGTGATAAGAGAGGATGAAGAGAAAATTATAAAAAAACAGTGAAACAATTGATATATACGAAATGTAAAGAAAAACCACATCTCATTGAATAGGAAACATTCTAGAAAAGCACTGACGTGAAGGCAACAGCCTTGCGCTCGTAATAACAACTAAATATCATATATATTATTCCTAATATAGCTGAATATAAATATCAGATCAAGCTTTAATTTCACTGCTGTAACATATTAACCTCAGTTTTGAAAAAATTTTCGAGAATTCTAGAAAAAAAAATACGATCGTAACAAAAGTTTGCGTAAAGTCTCGCATCGGTAATCGACAACTAACTACCAAGTTCTAATCCGATTCCATCAAAAGTCCTGAGATATTTGTGAAATAACCTAAAAAGATCAAATGAGTATAACCCCGAAACCGTTTGGCGGATTTGGCCCATTAAAGACCTTAACTGTCAAACTGCCGCATTTTGATGCTCACCTTACCTTAAAGTTTCATGTTGATACATTTTTCCGTTCTCAATTCATCATGCATATGGTCGGTCAGATGGACAGAATCAAATTTCACATCGGATTCTAAAATATCAGACATTGGGGCAAAATTACAGCTAGCCGTTCCCTAGAACATGCGCCCAATAATGAACCTCTTGTTTAAATTTGAACCGTTCATAGGAATGGTAGCATTCTTCCGATGCTATTCGATAAAGACTCATTTAAATCCTCCTCGACAGGCGAACAAATCGAAGTTGAATAAATCCTTCACAATGAACTATTCAGTTCCGCTTCATCTACGCTTGTGAACTATTTCCGATAACGTATTAGTAATTTCAATGCGGAAGAAGCTGGAAAAACTCATAAAAGACAATATCAAGGTAAGGCAGTTCATGATACATCTAAACTTGACTCATTTTGATAAATCTCTGGATAAAATACAATGTCACAGCGAATCTTTGCGGATACGATCATTTCATCTATAGAGTTCTCATTTTTCGAAAATAATTGAGAGGAGCCTTCGGTTTTAAATGTATTTCTCGTTATTTCTTATTTTTATAATATAAGTTTCCTCATTGTGAGTCACCGTTTGATGGAGTTGATCGTGACGAGATTTTGAGCAACTAACTTTTCCTTGACTTGATATTGAACCGATTCTTCTTCCTGAATATCGAAGGATGTATAACAGTTTCTTTTACTGGAATATTGAGATGAGTAAAGAGAGATATTTCATTTCTCAGAAGGTGATACATTTATAAATTCCATTATTTCCAATCTTTCACTTTTATTTTGGTTTCTTACTTGTTTTTAACGAAGGAAAAAATACTACAGCTTACGCTTCTTATATTGCACATTTGGGAAGAACTATTCAAATCAAAGTGTTTAATATACTGAGCCACAAAAGTGTTAATTGGTTCATTCAACTTGATTCTTGAGCTTCGATTGATTTTTTTGGTAGGAAAACAATTTTTCGTGAACAAGTTTCAGAATTATTATATTGCACTACTTAAATCAAGAAATATCACGTCTGACCTCTACAAAGATGATACCCCTTTGACAATAAAGATTCAAATGACTTATTTCGAGCTTCTATCTAGGTTATTTAGTTGGCAACTACATTTATTCGGGAAAAATGAAACGAACACAAAGATTTGAAGAAACGTAGGTAGCAAATAGAATTTCAACTGTAGGATTCTGTTTAGTTTCGACTTTTGTTCTAGGAACAGAAGCATTTTCATTTCGCTGAAATGTCATGAATTTTCGAAGTTCAATCCGAAAATGGTTTGAATCAAATGATAAGGTTTGACTCATATATCAAATTCAATTCTGTCAGTCTATCCGGCCGACCACTGATTCGATAACTTCCGAAAGAAATAACCTAGAGCCTGGAAATTTTCATAGTATGATCGGAGCGGGAATAACGGATAATTATAACTTCAAAAAATCAATCCAATCGAATTGAATATATTATGCCTGTACGCATAGTCGATACTCCGTCCTTGAGAACGTCCTAAGTCGACGCGTGCATCCCTTATTGGTTACTTGACAGCCGAGCACTACTTCGCCAGTGCTTGGTGGCATCCTTTCTCAAGTCTACGAACGACCTACCTTGAGGCGTTCTCAAGCAAGACATATTCATAAAATAGCGAAGATTATTCGTTTTCTGTGACTTTTCACGACCCAGCGTTGCTGTTTGTATTATAATCTTGGTGTTATGTACGAAAGCGTTTAATGAAACTGCTCAACTGATTTTCGATAGATATCTCTCAGGAAATGCAAATGATTTTTCACAAATTCATCATAGTAATTGCAGAACTTAATACATAGTGGCAGTGTTCTTAATGACCATCATGCTAGTAGACACCCCCCTCATTCGGAAGCAACACAGATGCCATAAATCATACACTCTGTCAGCATTTTATATAACAGAATTACGGTTCGTTTTATGAGGCGGCTTCTTTGACACCTTGAAGAGTCATATAATTGCAAAATTCAGTGCGACAAACATGAAAACGTGAAAATATTCCAGATTTTACCGATACCCATGAACTTCGCCGAGAATTGCCGAAGGTTTGTTTAATGGATAAGACCCTTGCTTGCTAAGCATGAGTCAATACTTGAGCTTGTCTCAGCGGAGAATTTCTCAGGTAGGAGTTCTAGATCAGACCATGCGTACGGGCATTAGATATCACCACCATTTTGGAAACGAGTACCAGATTTCACCTGAAATATATCAAGTCATTATATCTACGTTGTGTGTTCACCCAAGTTCGAATCCCTGTTTCGAAAATGTAATTTCGTTTTAACGATAACTCAAAAGAATATGGTTCTGATCGAACTGAACTTGGTTTATGCAAAATTTCGTGTGCTTCTTTGAAATAAAAAAAATGTTATATCTCAGAAACTATGTGTCAGATTTCCCTGAAATTTGTTATCAACATTCAAACCATGAATCTTCAAGTACTCACTCATTTTCAATTCAATTTGATTTCTCGTTTTTCGAAAAATACATTTTTGAATGGAAATATCAATGAAAATATTGTGTTAACGATTAGCCAGATGCCTCAGTATTTGTGAAAAAAGGGGCTCAATGACGAAGGTCAAACTCATGAATTGGTGAAAATCTGTCCTTTGATTCTTCAGATTTTATTTTATCCAGTAGTTCCGAAACTAGAAATCCGTTTGAATTCAGATGAAGTATACTCGGCGTGGTTTTTCATTCAGAATCTCGTGGATATCATATGATTTAAAGATCAAAAAATCATTTTGTCACGAAGAAAAGCTGCACCAAACAGAAGGTGAAGTTTCTATTTCTGGCTAAAATTTGAACAAGAGCGTGGAAGTTCCTGTCTTCACTTCAGTATTATCCTATATTTCTGTGATTCTAACAAACCTTGTCTACCTACAATACTCGAGAATTCAACTTCTATAGAAGAATAGCATCACAAAACTGAAGTGGAAATCTCAAGAAGAATGAAGAAAGTACTCACCTTGTAATACCATGCCTTGTTCCATACATTTTTTGAATCTGCAGTACTGACATCTATTCCTCTGAGCCTTCGTGATCTCACAATTCCCGTCCGCAACACAAGTATACACTCTTTTGTTCTGAACTGTCCGTTTGAAGAAACCTTTGCAGCCCTCACAAGTTATGATTCCATAATGCAAACCAGTTGCCTTATCTTCACAAATCATGCAGATCATAGGTTGATCTTCTTCTTCTGTAGATTCCCTCATGTCACTAGATGATGAGGATTCGTTCATTTTAGCATCGATAGGGGACATACTGAATAGAGGAGGAAGGCTAGGAGGTGACATCAGATTTAAAGCTTGCATCTGTTGATTTGTAGGTAACTGACGATGGTCTCCTGCCCAGAGTCGCTCCATATTCAAGGGTGAAGTTGGATAAGGACTAGGTGATAACCGTTGAGGGGACAAAGTAGATCTACTCGGAATGCACAGTCTGTCTTGACCCAAATTGAGAAGCATTTGAGCTGCACTTTCTTCAGTGTTCGACATACTTGAATTACTTCCTGGAGACCAGCTAGACAATGGAGAGTGATGCTGAGATGATTCAGGTATAGGGCTATTTAAAACTTGTTGGGGCTGAGACCAAATCATGGTGCGGACACCTCCGGCTTCCCCCATGATAACTGTTGGGGTTTGCCGTACAGGAGTTCCTCTGTGGAGAGGACTTGTGGGACCTTGATCTAAAGGAGCAGGGGTAGCAAAGTTACCTCCTATTATCTCAGGTCTTATACCATTAATTCTAGAGTGTTTAAGCCATATCTGGCTCTGTGATAGTTGAGGTTGATTTATGATGACTCCGCTACATTTACTTGTGGCAGTGGTGGAGGAGGGAGATATGGACCCTTGGCAGGTGATGACTTGCGAGAGAATGTTAGGCGAAGAAACTGGCAGTTGTACTATGAGGGGACTATGTCGTATAACAGGACTGTGGGCAGGCCTTCCAGGGGAGCTGTGAGGTCTTGGTGGGTACAGGGAAGGACTAGCTGTAGTGGCTGGTCTCACTGGAGGGCTTTGCGATCTGATCACAGGTAACGTTCGGATAACACTGGTGATTCCTCCGCCGTCGAAAACTCCGGATTCTCCAAGGCGGCACATCTTCTCCAGGGTTGCTTCGCTGTGGTGCATCTGGAGGGGTGTGGAATCTGGACTGGGTGGACTGACGATGGTGTCGGACATCTTCGGCGACGTGGGGCAGATGATATCTGGCGATGATGTGCTAGTGTCG
Organism: Myrrha octodecimguttata; assembly: GCA_958510865.1. Lineage (NCBI taxonomy): Eukaryota > Metazoa > Arthropoda > Insecta > Coleoptera > Coccinellidae > Myrrha > Myrrha octodecimguttata. The sequence goes on along the minus strand of OY294063.1, from coordinate 13,068,847 downwards.
GCGACAGATTCGCCTAGAAGCGGACAGAGACATTGCCTAGAAGCAAATTTCGCGAATGGCTGCCTACTCTAAAATACAGTGAATATAACTAGGAAATTTGGAAGAGGGTTGAAATTCACTGTTATGAATCACACTCAGAGGGTATCAATTCATATGTTGAATCATTTAAGCTAATTAATATTTTCAAAATATCAAAATGGAGATGAAAATACCGAAAAGTATTCTAGTGGCAAGCTACATCTTTTGCAAGAATCAAAATGTTCAGGAAATTTGATATATTTTCTTTCATGCAGTGCTTTATAAATTACAGCGGCATTTCCGTTGTATTATCTTCATCATGTTCAATGAAGGCACCAAGGATTTCTAAAAAGTGTGATGATATTTTCAAAGATACGAATTTTATGTTTTCAATTCCCGTGTTATACTATGAACGATAAATATTTTTGCAACACTCAGGATTGATTTATGAATTAATGAAGTAGAGTATACTCTAATAATAGGAGATACAGTTCCTATTATTACCGTTAATCAAATATTGTATCACTCCACTGAGAATAAATTTGCCAAATTTGCGCGCTCTTTCTGGACATCAACGCGTTCTCATTTCGGCCAAGTGTCTTAAATTTTTTGGCAGAAAATGGTCTTGAGCTTCTTAGTCGGACTAAATGATAAAGAATCTGGAATCAAATTTAATCCTATCCAATCGGCCTTCGGGCTGTTGCTACGATAACTTTCGAACAGAACGAGTTAGCGACATCAATCTTCCATAATAGGGTGGGTATCAAAAAGCGACGATTGAGTTCGTTTATAGGCAAACTATGTCAAACGATTGTGCAGTTATATAATATAATTTGGCAATGAATTATACATATATTATATGAATTATATATAATCGATGCATAACTTTCTTCGAAATCGTAAGAATTGCATTGTTCCAGGAATTGTTTTTCTGATATCTGTGAAATTTGGCCGGGACCTTGAAATTGGTATTCAATGGCAGTGTATCGTATTTCAGCTTGATACGATATTTATTTTCTGAAATATTGGGAAAAAATATGTCAAATTTCGTTACTTCATACGTATCGTTCATATCTCCTCAATAAGAGAAATATCTATGTGGCAAGAGAGTCTAACGAGCACATTAGATCTGCTGATCTTAAGTCAGTGCTTTTTTGACTTATTCCAAACTGAAAAATTCAGTCTCAAATAATTACAAAATGGCGAATGATCCGCATTTTTAACTGTATTTTGCTTTTTCTAGCATTAAAACGCTTCATGGAGAGTCTGAGATTTTTTTTCAACCTTTCGTATTGAGTCTAACTTTGTTGCTAGTTGTGAGCTGCAATTCGTGTAAAAATTGTGTAAAAAGAATATTACTTTTGCTAATTTACTATTTTTGATTATCTTCTCTTGGTTTCTATGAAAATTTCTTTCAGACTGCATTGGTAAGGTATTTATGAGACCAGATTATTCACTGCTCACATCAATTATGAAATATGTCAATCTCTTATGAAGTATTATTTTCTTCACGATATTTATATTTTTCGTAGAATTTTGGAGTATCGGTTCAATCCTTAGACAAAGGAAAGAGTCTAAGGTTGTCTAAGGTTCAATCAGATATGTCATTTGAGTTTTTCATTTGCCGATTTGCAACGATTCAACTAAAAGCGTTATTAACGTCGAATCTCATTTTTCGATAGCATTCCATAAAGTTATAGCAGCATTTTCAAACCTGCTCGTAGCAATTTCATCTCTATATATTGAACTTCATTGCAATCGAATTAACTTTCCTACTTGTATCGATGATATGGGCCTATACTCCATTCAGCCTGTTGATTGAACGGGAAGTATAACATTCATTGTTTCAATTTTGAATGAAATTATTTTATTAGATATTTGTATTTGTATTTTTTTGTATTTTTATTTTTTCCGACTATCCTAGGCTTCAACGAAACCCCTCAGACCCTTAAAGCTTGTGCTAGTTAGGATACCGGGTGTGTTCTGTGTAGGCTTTGTTACTAATTCCTTGCGCCACGTTAGGAACAGCACTGTTAATTGTTCACCCAACAGCGAATGGTTGGACGGTCCGCTAAAAACCGGAAAAGTTATTTCCCGGCCAAGGGCTTGAACCCCAGACCTTACGATCATGAGGCTTGCGCTCTAACCACTGAGCTACCGTCGCTATGTATGAACTATCCAAAATGCAAACTTTTTCATTGTGCCTCAACTGCCAGGACAATTATTTACCAATGATCTGTATCAATCAACTTCATTGGATTAACCAAGTTTGAAGTAGATTCGTAAAGGGATCTGCTTATTTGAATTGAAAGTTTGCTTTTCCTCATTTTAGTTCATTATATTCGTTCAACATTATCGAAAACATCCTAATCCTCAGACAAATTCTAATTAAATTGATTTTTTTACATTTAGTCACGATGTCCGTAATTTTCGAATTTGAGCCGTAAATGGTCTTAAACGATTGGATTGAACTACCTAAAGAAGAATCCGTGGTCAAATTCAATTATGTCTGCCCGTTCATCCGGACGTCCGTATGTACTCTAACTTTCCAATGCAAAGACTAAGCGATTTGAAATTGTCAAATTAGGTTTGGAGTCCAAATATCTCGGTTGAGTTTGTTACTGGGTGGAATCGGTTGAATAGTTTCGGAGTTAGGCCCATTTCAAATTTCGAGGTTAATTCCTCAATATCTCATGAAGATTGACTCGCTTGAATTGAAACTTTCAAGACAGTTTTGGAACACCAATGCGCAACTTTAAGCAGAATTTTCTATGGATCTAGTTGTTAGAAAATTTAAAAAAAATTTATTCGAGAATTTTTTATGAAAATTTGTTTTTCCTCCGAAAATACTGATAAGATTTCAATGGAATTTGGCACAAATCTTATAGTCAGTATTTAACAACAATGTTCCAAACACCAATTCGATCCGACATTTACTTTCGAAGATATAAGGAAAAAAATGTGCCAAGTTTCATTTTTGTTTTAACGTTATTTCCGCAATATCCCAAGAAGTACAAATGCAATCAGATTGAAACAAACGTAATCAGGTGGAGCTTACCAACACGCAACTAGGTGCAAAATTTCGTGTTGATCTAGTAGTTAAAATTTGAACAAGCGCTTAAAAGCTTCTGACCTCACGTCAGTGCTTTTCTAGATTGTATTGATGATATGACCCTAAAATCCATTCAGCCTGTTAATTGAACAGGAAGCATAACACTCATTGTTTCAATTTATGTATAGACTTTCCGAAATCCAAACTTTGTTATTGCGCTCTAACTGCTAGAACAATTATTCACCAATAAACTGTATCATCAATCAACTTCCTTGGATCAACCATGTTTGAAGTAGATTCATCAAAAGATGTGCTCATTTGAATCGGAAGCTTGCTTTCCCTGATTTCAGTTCCTTACATTCGTTCAACAGTATTGAAAACATCCAAATCCCCAGAGAAATTCTAATTTTATTAGAATCCGATGTTTCATTTCCTACTAAGTTCATCATTAAATTAGATTTTCACAGGATGAAGGAAAGTGGTTTTTTGAAAAAACTCTATTCAACTGATGCCGACGTTTCGCGAATATATTTCCACTTCTTCAGGGCTATAACAGAGAAAATCGAAAATAAACTTAACTACTGATGATGGTACAATCGAAAATTACAATTATCTTTTTTTTTTTTTTTCCTTCAAGAATAACAAACTAAAATAATGTCCATCTATATTGAGTATTATCGAAAAACCATGCATAGAGTTCACTTAATCATACTACATATAATTATAATTATATGTAATATATATATATATATATATATATTCTTTTGAGAACGAGCATTACAATTCTAAGATATATCACAGTGTTAGCAGAGGAAATGTAAACGGGGTACCATACATATTTGCGTATGATACAAGAGCACAGATAAAAACCTCAGGAAAAATTCTGTCTCCCCGCATAAGTGTAGTAATTTGTTTATTGAAGATGGATGGCATCTTTTTCATTTGAAATTAATTTTTTCGTCATCTTGAATTCATTTCGACAAAATATCTTGACATAATATCTGAAACAGAAAGAGGGACAGAAAACCAGAAGGAAGCAGTAAATAATATCACCTACATTTGCTCATGACCGAGAGGGTCTTTCGACCAGGTTCAGTCCTCCAAGCGATGATTTTCAGATCCTCAGATAAACGAAGAACGCTACAGGCCCCTTTATTGGGGAAACATCTCCCATAGATCCATAATTGTTCATTTCGAACTAGAAATCTAATAAAATATCGGGAATAAAGTGAAAAACTTGTGACATGTATTATGTCAGGATGACATTACATATTATATGTAATAATATAATAATTATAATTTTCGATATTACTCGATATAGATGGACATTATTTCAGTTTGTTATTCTTCAAGGAAAAAAAAAATAATTGTAATTTTCGATTGTACCATCATCAGTAGTTAAGTTTATTTTCGATTTTCTCTGTTATAGCCCTGAAGAAGTGGAAATATATCCGCGAAACGTCGGCATCAGTTGAATAGAGTTTTTTCAAAAAACCACTTTCCTTCATCCTGTGAAAATCTAATCTAATTTTATTGATTTATCTCCATATTTCAGATGCAGGATTCAACAATATGAATTGAATGAGTAGGAAGTCCTTGATATGATTTGCCAAATTAACGTGAGAAGACTACAATATTGAGATGATAAATCTTACCGTCACTACTGCAACGTGAATCGACTTTCCTCCGCTTTAATTTCAAATCCTGAAATAAGCTCATCTTGTCGAGTTCACACGGTCCACGCGTCAGGGTCATTATTCCTGAAAGGAAAAGAACATATTTGTATTTCGGAAAAATTATTACAAAACCACTAATCATTAAACTATGATCAGTTCATTTCAAACTTGAAAATCTTCAAGATATTCGAATAATTTCACATGATGCGGTTTGCGCTACAGAAGAATTTATTTGAATTTTAATAGCAACCAAGCATCAACTATCAATATGCATATAACTTCGCATAAAATAACTTTATAGAAAAGGTATCAACAATATAGGAAACAGCACCCTATGAAATTTTTTTCTTATATATATATATCTATCGGTTTTTTATAACGTTATCCGACGTCTTCCGATACCTAGTCTCCATTCGTCACGATCATTCCATTGGCCTTCTTCAAGCCCTCTTTCCTGCATTTCTTTATCGATGCCTTCCCTCCAACTTTTCCTTGGCCTTCCTCTCTTCCTTCTGCCCTCAGGTACCCATTCCAATATTTGTTTTGGGAGTCTGTCTGGTGTCATTCTTTGTACATGTCCATACCATCTCAGCTGCCTTGTTCTCACTTCTTCGACTATGGTTTGTTTTACACCCATGATTTCGCGGATTCTCTCATTTCTCATTCTTTCCAACCTAGATCTTCCCGCCGCTCGTCTCCAATAGTCCATTTCTGTGGCTTCTAGATATTTCATTGTTCGTTGTTTCAATTGCCATACTTCACTGCCATAAGTTACGATATTCTTAACTATTGTGTTGTATATTCGGTGTTTATTCTCTTTGCTGATTTTCTGATCCCATAAAATGTTGTTGAGGGATTTGATGGCTTTCCTGCCCTGAATATTTCTTTCTTTTATTGCGTCATCGAGAGTTCCGTTCTGGGTTATATTATCTTGCAGAAGCTATAAATTTTTTTCTTATTCCGATTATAATTCTGATTATAAATGGGGGAAATTATCACTTTCGATGGTCTATAAAATGATAATCTGAATTAATGAAAAAGTCAGGTTCATATGTAAGGTTGCCATTATAACAATGAAATTATTATTTATAATTGTCTTATGTGCAATTTGAAGGGTCTTTCCTTGGTCCTTGAATCCACTAAATTTGTGAATTGATTACTCATTGTAAACTAACTTTAGCATTTGTGTATTCATGCCATTTTAAGGAAAACTTTCAATCACTTCACCCCATGACAGAAGTGAAGGGTTAATTAGGTTAAAGAAAAACAATTTTACCCATTTTTAATTTTTTAATTGTAGCTTTCATTCAAGACAGTCATAGATCGACCAAATGACATTCAAACCATCTACAAACTCAGCGGGATTCGAACCCGTAACCTAACATTCAGCGGTTACCCACGTAGGTCCCCGGTTTTGATAAAAACAGTACGGAGTCTCTAACCCCAGATGAATTCAGTAGATCGAAGACAGTTTTCCCGTTAGAAATATGCTCAGATATGTCAATTAGTTTATTGAATTAGGTTTTTTTATTTATAAAAATAGTACAGAATATGTCACAAATTTCAGATATGACTCATCGACTATTTTTCTGGTAGTTATCCAACTTTTCACGATTATTCTTGTAGGGAATAACAAGTGTCAGAAGCGTACCATACAAAATTCAAATTTGGTTCGAAAAAAACACATCTGACTTATTCTAATTGTATATGATTTCCTTCACCATTTTGCAACACTAGATAATCTTACTATTCGGTCTAAGCTCAATTTATCTATCGAAAAATCTGTCACTAACAGTATGATATAACACGGATTGAATGAATTTTGAAATATTCTTCATTAACAGACTGAAAATACTCTGAACGTTGATTACATTTCTTCCACATCGAAATGAATGCATACTTCGTATGCATGTGTAGCTTGCTATACTCTTTGTTGATAATAAAAAAATTAGGATTGCCATGGAAAAACGTTTTAAATTTTACACAAAGGTTGATTATTTTCCCAGCTTGATGTGCAGATTCTTCAGCGATATTTATCACACTTTCATCATCGCGAGTACCACAAGTTTGACAGTGGAATAAAACAATTTTAAAGATTGTCCTCCAATATCGGCTACTAAATGTTATAGCGGGATTATAAGTTTATCTGAAGAAATTTCTGAAATGAGAGCAGTCGTATCAAGCCTCTTGCATTTCGGAATATTCATTCAGAAAACTGCGATATTGGCGAGCAATCTCTTGACCTGTTTGATTTCATTTCTTATTTCAGTTCCTACCTGGCTGGAAAAATTGACGCTTTCCACAATTGAAACAGGTTTTTAGTACAGTATTAGATTCTCTACAATTGATGAGATTTCCGGTTTGTTACTGATTTTTTGCATATATCCTCTAATTTGTTTTATCATATACATGCTCATTATCTTTCATATTCACCTTTATTTCAAAGTCTCAGTACGAAAAATGTTGGATTTCGATTTAAACCAGTAACGGATATCCTATCCACATGTTGACGATAATTGTACTATGCAAACCAAAATTGATGAACACCTCCGATCAACCGAATTTTTGGAAATGTTAATTATTTTAAATAACGCTACTCAATTCGCATTCTGCATATGACAGTGTTATTCAGTTACACACGAGTATTCATTGAGATTTCAATGTTTCAAATGAATTTTTTTATGGAATTGGTTTTTGTGTTGTGAAAATCCAATGATTTATGCATAATATATGTATAAGTTTTATTTAAGATATAAATGAGCTTCATGGAGAAATTTAATCTTGAATCCCCTAATCCGGTGTATGAGTGATTCCTAATTTTTTTTTTAGTTATGTTTCAGATATTGGGGGAGAAAACCCAAAAATATTTAATTTGAACTACTTACGATTATAAAATTGTCAAGAATATCGATGGGGCATTTGCCCATTGTATTTATAAAATAATAAACGAAATCCGTTGAAAATTTCTTGATATGTGTTAAAAACTTGGTAATCAATCTTTTTCATCTACTTTTAGATATATAATTCTGCATGAAAAGTTAACCGATTATTCCTCTGAATTCCAAACTTAGAACCGAACGCGATGATTCATTTTCGGGATTATTGGGAATTTGCAGCGTTTTTCTTTATAACTCAGAAACCACTGGTCGGAAATCATCCGGGTAATAAGTTTTCGAGAAATAATTTTTTCCCCTCCAACCTCCAATTTCGAGCCCTTAGGGTACACTGATCCTGCTGAAAATCTTGGAGGATCAATCCTGAGCGACACACGATTTTTCTACCAAGTTTCACGGATTTTGGTTCAGTACTTTCAGAGAAAAACCCCGGACAGGGGACGGTCAGTTTTTTTTTTAATAGTTCATTCAAAACCACATACTTCAAAATGTTAACTGAAATTTTAGGGGAGGCAATTTTTTTTTGGTCGATCCCTAAGGTTCACTTATTGATTTATTATTTACTGAATTAATTTCGATTTGGTGAATCGACCTCTAAATTATCCAGAATCACGATTCGATATATCCCAATGAACGTCAATGATGGAGATAAAAAGAACGGGAAAAAATATCGAATAAAATAGTTTTTCTCTTAGTTTCTTTTTAGAGTTACCGCAATTTTAAATTAATGCAACATGAGACAGCGCGGGTAAAAAAATTGGTAATCAGAAAAATCCAAAGCTAAAAAAATAAGTTCCCAAGTATTCCGCAAGATTTCACTGAAATGAGCTTGAAACACATAAGTAATATTGTCCAGTAATGTATGCTGACAATAATATTCAAGATCCAATAACTTTTGAACAATCCATTCCCACATTTCATCATGGGCGTTGCCTGAGAGCGGAGTAATGAAATGAGCCAATAACAATGACTAATCCCCCGACTGTAAAGACGGATATCGTACCGTAATTTTCTATGAATCTATCACGGATAATTTTTGTAGGAAAACAGGTTAAACAATTTCAAATGTCAAAGGTAACGTAATGTTCAAACTAAAGCAGTCAAGGTAAACTGAGTGAACTTCACAAACGCAGTTCAGCTGAAAGAGCGGGTGAAAGTAAGTGAATATAACCAAGAGATGGAACAAGTTTCATGGCCAGAACCGCATTTGCCATTTCGATCATAACTTCGCAGGTGATTCAAATTTCAAGAATTTTACACAATACGACTACGTGCTAACTTTTGAAATACAAAGTGGTAAATTTTGTAGAAACTTTTTTTATAACCACAATGCAGATATTCCATTGAAATTCGGTATGGTTCCACTGCATTAAGATCAATTTTCTGATGTATAAACAATTTTATAATTTTATTCATGATCCATGATGATTTAGAAGTTTGACGCGAAACGATTTTATTTTCCCACGTGACAACTTTACGCCGGACAAAGTAAAGTCAACAGATCAAAATTGTTCAGAAAGGAAGAGGATTTAAAAATTAATTTTCAATTTAAGAAAGAGAAGTGTTGTACCATTCCTTTTTTCAGAAATATTCCATGCGAAACCAATACATACGTCACTGGCAAAAATAATTAAATTGTTTGTTTACTCCATTCAATTTTATGAACTATCCCGGTTCGCCATGACATTCTGACACATTTCACCGTGTATATTTTGAAAATGTTAGGTTACAGTCATTTTCCTGTCAGATAACTACACAACGTTGTCCTCTTAACATAGATGTCGTAGTTATTACGTATTTTTCAAAATGTGAATTTACTTCGGTAAAATGATGAATCTGAGAAAATATAATGTGAATTCAATAATTCCGAAGACTTTGCGAATGTTAAAGAAACTTTTTTCTCTGCTAACACTGAAAATGTTTCACTATATAAATATGGTTGGATGACTCAGTTATGCTATTTTCTTGCACGGAAATCGAGAATAGAGTGTTGAAATGTTACTGAAAAATAATGGATAGAGTAGTCTGTTACTTTGTGATAGTTCATTTGAAAAAAAAAGTACTCGAATAACCCTGCAGTAAAACTTCTGAACGAACATAAAAACCTATGGAATTCCCTATTATTCGAAATTCTCACGAAATAAGTATACAGAAGACATTTAAATACCTTGTTGCATAACTTGAAATACTCCAGTATGAAAATGTAGTAGTACTACAAAACCTATGTCACCTTAAAAGAACTAACTCAATTTACAAAGTTCTTAGGAATCTATGTGAACGATACATTTGGTTTTCACTCACACACGTCAGAAATGTTGGATAGCTTCTGATAAATTATTGATCCCAAATTATCAGGGATATTACCAGAAAAATCAGATTTCAATTCTACATAGCACTTTCTGATACTTTGTCCCTGCTTCTTCAAAACTACTTTCGGCTTTTTCAGTTTCCAAGCGTAATGATTATGTTGAGATTGGCACTGGCATTCGGCAACGTCGCTGAGAATTATTTTGACATTGCCGATATTTGAGTGCTAACCTGCGTCCATTTCAAGTAAAAAAACTTGATAGACCTAAATCATAGCCAACCGGAATAGTTTATAAAAGTGGATGGACTATACATCAGAAAATGCATCTTGATACAGTTGAAATAAAATTTCATATGAATATCCGTAATCGTATCATTATGGTTATACGAAAACATTTTTTTCTGGAAACTGAACTAGCATTGCTCTCAAAGACTAACACGCTCACGACAACGCTCATAAGAACTATTTTTCGCATGGTAATGCAAGTTTTTTATGCCTATTCTCAAAGTATACATCAAGTTGAAGATGTCTGGTAAAAATAAAATTTTATTCGATTCGGGAATGTAGAAAATTGATTTGTACTACTGAATTGAATACGAGGCTCTTTCGCCATTTTGCATCACTCGATCAATTGATTCATTGAAGATTGTATTGTTGCTGATTCTCCTAAGTTCCACTGAGGAACCCCTCAGGAGCTAATTCATGTTCAAGTTAGGAGACCAGGTGTGTTCTGTGTAGGCTTTGTTACTAATTGCTTGCGCCACGTTAGGAATAGTAATGTCAATTGTTTACTCAACAGCGAATGGTTAGACGGTCCCCTGAAAACCGGAAAAATTCTTTCCCGGACAAGGGCTTGAACCCCAGACCTTTCAATCATGAGGCTAGCGCTCTAACCACTGAGCTACCGCCGCAATGGCGAATTCGATTGCTTACAATAGTCAAATGATCTAACTGATGTGAACGTATATACAATAAATGTTTAAAAACTGTCCATCAACCAACCGACAATATCCTTAATCAATCAAATTTTTTCCTTTTCGAATTAAATAAAATTCTATATTTGGTAGGCATGTGTTACTTGGCATATCATTCGCGAATTTTCATAGGAAAAGTTGCTATTTGGAAAAATAGTCTATAACGCCATATCTCAAATTTGGCACACACTGTATAACATTTTCCCTCATGAAAAAAATCAATTCAAAATACCAATCAATCTTCACGAGAACAATAAAAACTGGTTTTGATTTACTGAATTCATTTCAGAGGAATTACACTTCGAATATATCACATTTAACCTACTCTAACCATCTAATAGAATTCGGACATAATTGCAACAATGAATACGAAATTATCCATATGGATGGTAGAGTAGGATCCAGATTAACACTTCTAGAATCACTTCAAATACACCGATATAGTTTTCAGGAGATTCTCCTAAACGAACAAACCGATACCAATGGATCATCTTTATTGAATATCTTCATGTAGTATGGACATACTAGCAGCACTTCAAATATCCATCTAGTGCTATTGTCGGTTTTTCTATTTTACTCGTAGTTGAAACCAAAACCTGCCATTCTACCCTTAGTCACGTTAACTGCAATACCTAGCATATATGAGAACCTATGTGTTAGGGATTCGCGTAAATGGGGAAATTGAATGAACCAATGTTCGAAAATTATTTTGTCTTTGTTTTTTTTTCCTTTGATTTTCACCAAAGTATATATGTTTGGCAACGTCGATCGATCCGTACACATGTTGGAGAAACTGTCGAAACAAGAACATTTCGTCTTATCGTCGTTTGAAGAGATAGATCGTGAAAATCGTTGATTTGGAAGATTTTGAAAATTTGAGGTGTCAGACGAGAGTGTATGGTCCATATACAGGAGAAAGGTGAGCCGTTTTATTGCTTTGGTGATATCTTTTTTTTCTCTCTTTGATATATTCATTTCAATTTCATTGTTAAATTTCAGTCCATTAAAATACCGAAGGGTCGCGCTTAAACACTATGTAAATTGAATTTTCAGACAGAATCATTCCAAATATAGAATATGATTTAGCAACAATAAGGCGAAAAAAATATAAATTTGTGGAGATTGAATTTATCCCATATTTTAGTCTAGTTCACAAACTATCTTCCGCAGTTAGGTATAGTGTAAACTCAATATTCCTAATAATACAAAATACACTCAGAAGTCATTGCCTTTACGATGACTGTAAACTTCCAATAGAATGATCTCAATATATGTGGAGCAGATAGGGGGATAAATTACGTAGATCGAATTAAAGAATAATTTAAATCTGCCCGAAGATTCCGTAGGTATAACCATTTAAAATGTTTCACCATATACCTGAACGAGCAACTCTTTTTGGATTGGCATCTTGACTTCATCGAAAAATGGCGGCTTCAAGATTTATTCATATTTGCAAAGGAAATATTCATAAAGGGGGTGTTATCGAGGTTATTTTACGTAAAAACTTCCACACAATTCATGAAGTTGAACCATAGTGAGTGGTGGTTTGTACGAAGTTCGAATTTTCTGGTGAAGAAAAGACATCTAGTTAACTAGTCAATTTAATTCTGAATGTTCATAAATATCTTTTTGTCGGCATACCTACTCTCATGTAACCAAAGGTCAACGTCAAGGATTTTTGTACCTGTTAAACAGTAATTATATGGATTAGACTGAATAATAGTTGTTCCAACATAATGCAATTATTAGATGCTAAAGTTATAATTGAGGATATATAGAATATGATACGAATACTAATGAAGCTTCCGGTAAATGAGTTCATGGATTCTCAAACATTAATTGTCAACCCTATCACTGGACCGATACATTTGAAAAGTTGGATATGTACATCGGTAAAAGATAGATTTTTAAGGAGTTTTATGAATTTTGTTCCTAAATTTCGGATATTTTCCCCTAAAGATCTTGTTGATATATGAAGTTTTATTTTATTATTGAAGGATTCACCCTGTTAACATTTCAAAATTATAATGAATTGAAAACTAAATACTTATGAATCTGAGCAGAATTATTAGATGATATCTTTGAAGACAACCAGAGTGACTCCATGTCTAGATAAGACATAAATATAACAAAATAGTGGTATCTACTCTCTAATCCACTAATACTATCTGCGTCTAATGCACGTTTCGGAAACAACGGGTTTACGAAATGATTTTCATCAGTATTCTATCCACTCTGAACTCAAATATTTCATAATGAATATTAAACAAAGAACAGGTGATCAAGAAATGAACAAAGGAATAACCCGGGATAGAATAAGTTAATTTACGATATAACATGCATCAGATATCCATTGAAATAAAAATTTCATCTATTAAGCATAATCTGGAGTTAAGAACATAATACCATTGAGTTTTCGAATATTTGTATTTGAAAACTCAATGATAATACTGAATGTAATAACCAAAGGCAAAACTTCTCTACCGAATACTCCGAGTTCAACATCAATCAGAATTTCAGCAGATATAAGGTCCCAGTTGATTCATACAATATAAAATATTAAGCTAGTATTGACAAGATTGAAGAATCAGAGACTACAGTAAAAGTGTGATCCGGAAAATAGTTGAGTGTATCGTTGGCGGTCTGTCAATTTTTTCAGGTGGACATGGTATGTGATCCACTCGAAATGAATGGTCGTTCGAACAGTGAACCCAAAACCGTCTGAAACTGTTTCCTAGAACTAGCGCCCAATAAAATACCGGTTCTTATCATAAATCAGTTTCTTTGAACTTGGCCGTGTGACAGATTTCAGTGATTCGATGTTCCAAAAATTCTTTGAACTTGGCCTTATTCACGCATTGAAGCTAAATATTCAGATCTAGGGAAGGTTATAAAATCTTTTTCCGGTTAAGATTGTTAGATCGAAGTATACATATCAAGGTTCATTTTGAATGAGTGGAATATTACATATATTCAAATTATACATCGCTCAATTTATGTTTGACCCTTTCCTAACCGATATAATAAATATTGTCTGAATATGGAGTTTTATCTGAATACTCCTAGTTCACTTCCTATAAACAATAATTTATCACGATATAACATCTTGAATGTCAATAACAGTTTGTCCACTATTTATTTCCGAATATGGTGCTGTGAGTGTTTTCTTAATTATTTCATTGAATCTTACATGGTTTCAACTGGAAATAAATGAAACCAATTACATATATTTTTCTAAAGATAATCCAAATCAGGTCCTTCATTTAAAAATTGATTGGTTCAGATCTAACTGATAAAGGAGGCGAAAATGAATCAAGGAATGGCACCGAGAATTCCAAGTTTGACAAGTTTGATTTGTCCGAGGTAAATGGACCAAATCTTTTTTCTTCAGTAATATTTTTCTGCAAGCTCATTTCAAGGGATGCTATCACTACCTCCAAATCTCAAATGAATGTAAATATTTACTATATTTTTCATTATCTTCAGGTTCTTGATTATCATTCGAAATGATACTCAATAGGTAGTTAGCATTGGAAACTCATCATCGGGCTTAATACACCTAGATCTTATATCTCCTGCTTGTCAGGGTTGCTTCGTCACTGTACTGACATACATAGGAGTTGAAAAGCCGTTAAATTTATTTCTGGATCACGCATTTATGTTTGTAGACACATGATACATTTAGTGATGGCATCTTGCCCTGCCACGCTTCAATATTTTTGTTTGCCTATCTGTCATTTTGAAGTCACGTGTCTTGTGTTGGCTACATAGATTGTCATTGTTGTTGTCATTACTGGGTCTAATCAATATGTATTTGAGGATCTGCAATATTCGGAGTCACTTCCCTAGATTTTTGAAGATTTTTTCAAAACGATATGCTGAAATACTTTTGGTATTATGTATAACGTCGAATTAGAAGCAGATATAACCTGTATGGACCTATTGATGACCTTATTTGGATATAATCTGTACAAAGGAATAACTGCAGTTGAAGTAAATTGAAATTAAGTAATTGGTTGTGAAAATTATCTGATCTATAGATATTGAATATAGAAGGACGTATTCCTCCTGTCTATCTGTGGAAAGATCTTCGGGAGATTCCTCTCGAAACATTTCTTTAGGACTTAGATCTTAACTGAATATCCTTCTATTGAACTGTCTTTACTCAGGGTTACCAATAATAATCCATAAAACATGTACAAGTACATTTTTTTGCCTCGTTATAATTAATTGTATAACTTTACTCAAATCATCCAAGTATGTGCTTGTCAATTGAAAAATGGGCATAACAGGTAGACCGTTCCATTGTATTTTTTATTTCTTCAATTCAACCGGCTCTTCAGGTACGATTGTGTTAGCTTTTTGGTTTTCATTCTAGAATCAACAACCATATGCCTAGTATAAGGTAGAATTTCGAGAAGGAGCTGTTTAAATTAAAAATTCTTCTTTGGTAAAACATAGATAGTATAGCAAGGAGTAAATGATTAAAATTTGGAGGAAAAAAACGAAATGTTTACAATTTTTTTATTGAATTTGTTGATAATGTGTTTGTCCACCGCGGTTGTATATACACTCCTCAACACGTCTTGGCATTGATGCAAGAAGATGGTCTATTTCTTCTTGATTACTATCCCAAGCTATCTGTACTTCATGAGCCCCCAAAGTCCGTGGGGGCTGGGGTAAATTTCCAAGCCTTCTACCAATGATGTCCCAAACATGCTCTATGGGCGAAAGATTAGGGGATCTGGGCGGCCATGGCAGAAGACTCACATGAGTCGCTTTTAAAAAGTTTGAACTAACTCTGGCAACATGAGTTCGAGCACTACCTTGTTGAAATATTGGATTCTCGAGCTGGTTATGGTGAGGGAGAATAAATGGCTTCACTATTTCTTGAAGGTAACGCAGCGCTGTCATATTACCTAGAATGACTAAAGATGACCTACTTGCATGTGCAATAGCACGCATACTGTGTACATGACGCTCAACATCGAAATGGGTGTCACGTCTTTCTCCCCGACGTCGTCTAACCTTTCTTCAGTCATCATGTGCACTCAAAGAGAATCGAGATTTATCTGAAAAGACCTGATGCCATTCCACATTCACTCTTCTCTCAGTGTGCCTACTCTTTTTCGATTTTGGGCATTATCAAACCATGCTTGACAACATCTCACAACATTAGTTGGATTTCTGTTCGTACGGCTAGCGATTTCTCGAAACGACAACCCCGCCTCCTGTAGACCAATAATTCGACCTCTTTCAAATTCACTCAGCTGGCGATAAATTCCGCTCACACGTGCTCTAGGCATTTTAACAAACAGCTGAACATCGTCTTTGGATCTCCCGGAACAGCTGGTTTGTTGTAAAATTCAAGAATTTGCGAAAAACGACTACAATATTTAAGTACCTAAGAAAAAATGCTTACATGAAAAAACCTTCGCGATTTTTCCCCAAATTTTAATCATTTACTCCTTGCTGTACTATATGTTTCACAAAAAAAAATTTGAAATTTAAACCGTTCCTTTTTGTTGTTGCAGTTTCTTTGTCAGTTAGTATATTTCAGATGATCAGTGATATGATTCATGAAGGTAGTTTGTTTTTCACGCGTTTGTTTTGGACAACAGCGCGTTTTCGTTTAGCCCAAATGTCTGTAATTTTCGAACTTTGCTCCTAAAATTGCCTTAAATGATAAGGTTGGGGTCCCGTGGACAAATTAAATTCGGTCCGGCCGGTCGTCCATACGTGCTCTAACTTCCGAAGAAACATACCTAAAGGATCTTGGAATTTTCATATGACATGACTTCCTGTGGCGGTTTATCATTGAAAGTTCGATTTTTTCATGGTTTCGAAAATTATTTCGGCTGATACAGTAACCAAAAACCTCAATCAGATGATATCACTGTAAAATATATTCACAACATAGAAATGGAAAGATTCCTGTGGGAAAGATGTAATAAGTTCAAGAAAATAAAGTAGTATTTTAGAGCTTGAATAATGTTCAGTGCAGTTACAGCAATATCTTTAGCCGGGTCCAGATGAGTGAACAGCGAATGCTATAAATCACAGGGAGTTTAATGGTTCGAATCGTTTATCAAATTTTATTGCATTCGCTGTTCGGATTAAGCCGGGTCCAGATGAGTATAATCCGAACACCGAATGCAATAAAATTTGACAAACGATTCGGCGAATAGTTTGGACGGCACTCGAGCTCAGCCTCGAATAATACATTCAAATGCATCGTTCGTGTTGAAAACCGAGTCCTGACGGAGCAGAAAGAACGCTACATCGGACCATATAACTCCCTGTGATTTATGGCATTCGCTGTTCGCATTACACTCATCTGTACCCGGCTTAACACCCATCTGGACCCGGCTTAACACCCATCTGGACCCGGCTTTTGATATTTCACGTATACGTATACGAACCCTTCGATAATTCACAATTTTGTATTAATCAAAGATCAATTGGATGATTTCGTTGCTTACTGATGTCTGATGAAATAATGCACAAGGAAGGGAAAGGAAAATTGTTTATGGAATAACGAGATTTGTGTGACAAACAGGATTATATACAACTGCCGGAAACATTGGTTCATTCATTTTGTTTTTAAATGAAAAATTGTCCAATCGATATGACATATCTATGGAATCATGAGATGGATTTCACCAATTCACGAATTAGACCTTTTTGTAATAGAATCGGCCCTACAAATATCGATTGTCTAATTGCATTCTAATTGTGTTCACGATTGTCTGTTAGGCCGACCATCAACAATATAAACGACTTAGAGACTTGATATTTTCAGAGCAGGGTTGGACTTTAAATGCGAAGGTCGAATTCGTGAATTAATTAAATCCGTCCAATGATTGATGTAGATATATCCATTCGGAATGTTATTCTCCTAATATTTTTAAAAGTAGATGAACTGGACTACTTTGTTGAAAACTGAGTCGAATATTGCAGAATTTCTGGAGGAAAGGGGTACGAATTTGAAAGAGGGCGTAAAAACTTCTGACTTCACCTCAGTGTTTTCTAGAATTTTTGTAGAGTCAGATGAATAATAGCACTGCTAACTACTATTCGCACGTTCGAATTGTGCAACTACATTTTTCGTGAATAGTTACATAAAAATATCATAACGCGATTTCTAGATTGAACCCAATTAGGAAACGAAATTCGCACAATCGAAATTTCGAAACGTTCGATGTCAACGTTCTCCGAACCTTCATATTGTCGAGTTGCCGGATTGCCAAATTTAATGAGCTCTAAAAGTGAAAGCGGTCCCCGTCATCGGACGGAATTGAATGTCAGTGTTCAGCTCGAATATCGAACTCGTTTTTGTGGATTCCGAGAAGTATTTTCTCCCAGAGAATATTAGCGTAGGTTGAATTTGTGTTTTGCTCATTACTGCTAATTAAGAATCTGAAAAGTCGATCATTCAATCAAAAGTGTCAATTTTTCTATTTAACAACTCATATATTTAAAGATTTATACTGAGTGTCCGGATTTTACGTTCATATATTTCGGGGAGTAATCAAAATATGGAGAAATCTTCAATCAACTTACGCCCTAAAATATATTTCACGACAGATGGAGCCTCTTCAAGATGAGCTTCTAAATCCTTTTTTGTTCAAAAATATTTGAGAAGTCTGTTCCTTCGAATTCATTTGAATAAGATCACTTATTCAAAAATTTGAAGTAATTTTATGGAAGGGGAATAGGGCGGTTATTATCTCCGCCACTTAAGGGATCCAATCAATTTTCTACGACCAAACAATTCAGTTTCTAATAACCTCCATGTACATTCCATTTGAATCTGCCTAAATTAAAAGAAGCTATCGGAAATTCATGAGATTTTGAAGAGGCTTTAGCTCCTGTGGGGTATATCTTAGGACCTTAGTCAATATGAAGTTTTCTTCATATTTTGATCTGTATAATCACCACCAATATATGAACACTCAATTCGACACCCTGTATATTTTCAAACGAATTCACGTTAATGATGTAGTCAACTTTTTATTTGTAGATCTGTTGAAAAGTTAAATTTTCATAATAATAAAGTGGTTTTGTGCAAAATG
Source organism: Myrrha octodecimguttata (assembly GCA_958510865.1). Taxonomy (NCBI): domain Eukaryota; kingdom Metazoa; phylum Arthropoda; class Insecta; order Coleoptera; family Coccinellidae; genus Myrrha; species Myrrha octodecimguttata. Next base: position 13,049,850 of record OY294063.1, on the reverse strand, counting down.
CAGAAAAAAATGAACAGGACATCGGTCAACTTGGAAACTACACTCGAAATTGAAAGATGGCAGATATTTATTCAATTTGAAGAAGGTTTCGTCGAGAACCAATGAGAAACATCAGTTATCTCAAGAAAAAAAGATGGGGAAGAGGTATGAGGCAGTAATATCAGAAATATAAGATTGGACAGCAATGGTGCAGCAAAATATGGAATTATGTATATTTAGGTTGTCTCACATGAAATGAAAGAGTCGAGTGTTTTTCACGAAGGTATAAGATCATCATAGAATAATTGTATCAAACCTGACTAATGTAGAGAGATTTTTTCCTTCATGAAATGATAATCAACAAAGTTTTCACCTGCAGATAGTTTTTCTTTCCTGTGTAAATATCACAATTGAAATTTCCTTACGATCACATTCCCCTCAGAATCGATAGGTCAATTTTCATTAAAGGGCACTGAAGTAAAATAAACTTCATCACGTTAGTTCAACTTCAAGGAAAGGACGTTTACTTAGATGCTGACCCTGTCAAACGATGGCATCTAGGCTAAAAGGTCTGAAATCTTAATCCTACGCTGCTTCACGAAATTTTGCACAAACTTTTTTATATAATTTATTAATATTACTTATTACCCAAATATATCATTCAAAGGTGAAATGGAATTTGACCTAATACAGAGAATAACAAATAAGTGTTTATATATAAGAACTAAAATTTTCAATAATTCAAGACTGAGTAGCCTTTATAAGACACCAAAGAAACTTTGGCAGAAATACTTAAAAATTATTTCAATTGAAATCATGTTGTACAAAAACGAGTTTATTGTTATGAAACTGGAAAATCATTCTCTACACAGTATCGGAACCCGCTGTCCTCGAAAGTAGGCATGTGCCTTGACATGTCCATCAACACCTCAATAATAACTATCAACTCGATCGTGAAATAAATATAAAGAATAATAAACATTTTTTTCGGAATATTGGGGAAAATGAACGAAGGTAAAGCATTTTATGAGTTTAATATCCTCATACATTGAACTTTATACAGCAGTGAACCAACAGCTATTCTACCAGTGATTTCATAACGAATTCGAGCTGGGAGAGCCTATTATTATTGCTCAATAGCATTCAGTCCTTGACGAATCTACAGAAATAAAGGTCATTCTAGCTTAGTACCTTGAATAACACGTGTGTAACTTCCCAAGAAGATCATTGAGTTAGGTTATGACAGAAAGTGATTCGTCAACAGAACTCAGCCCACTGCATGAAACTCAACAAAATCTCACTTCGTGATTTGAAATTAAACGGTTTTCTGACGAAGTAGAAATCACTAACAGTTTCACCCGGACTGACCTCAAGACTGTGCAGTATATTCGATAAAATACTAACTAAAGCTATGGTTGTTATTGTCGTGAATTATTGAATTCATCGTTTTTTTCTGTTTATCATTCTTATCACTGTTATCACATAGGAATGAGTCGGATAGATACACGCATGTGCGTAGGGACTAGTGATCTAATTCTCATGCAACTCTCATTCCTATCGGTCAAACCACTCAATAGTTCAATTAAAGATACCACCAGTTAAAGGAAAATTAATTATTAATAAAGAAAATGGAATGCCCAGGATGACGGTCTTAAAACGTTTTGGTACTGGAAAGAGAGAACCTTAGATTATATATCCCTGAACATCTGGTATATAATCTAAGGAGTGGACACGTTTGAATTATTTAATGGTTTGTAGGTGTATCTGTTGAAATTCTGCGAGTAATTCAGTGGGTAATTTGAAACAAAAATTTCGATCTAACACAGAAGTCCCTATGTATTTCCAATGGGTGTTATAGATGAATTTTAAATTCTGAAAATTGAAATGAAGCTAAGCAGTTTAACTTCAGCGAACTCAGTTGGATTTTTCACAAGAATGGGTCAATTCACTGAAATTGAAAATGTAAGATTTTTTATCTAATGGTTCTAATTCTTCACATTTTTTATGAAACTCAATACACCTGGGGGTACCATACTCTATAACATATACAACCTTTTTAGACAACGAAGCAAGGTATGATTTTGAAAATTTGTTTCAAACTTTAATTGTATTTTCACGTTGTTTTTTTTTCTGATTTGTTTTGTAATTATTTTGAACTTGTCCCCTGTTATAGTCGGGAAATTTTTGTTTTCTTGCTAATCATGTAATCCATATTCATTGATGTGGCATTTGGATTCTTGGACACCTCAAATTTTGTGTGGATTTGAATATCCTGAGTACCATATAGGTAGGTCTAAGGGAATTTGTTGTCCACAATAGAAGAACGTTTAACCTTTCAGTTTTTTTGAGGATACAGAACAAGTCAATACGGATTTCAAAAATTACTGAAAGACATTGAAAGTTTCTTCTCAATGATGTATCATGTTTGAATTCTGAAATGGTCAAGTTTCCATAATCAAAGGTAGGTAACATATAACATATGAGTTCTATGACATTTTAATCGTCATAAACATAAAATAGCAACTTAAAATAAACTTCTTTTCAGCACGGAAACATTATACTGTCTTGGTAAAAAGAAGTCAGTATACGTAATATGAAAACAGCTTCAAAGGTTTTTGCAGGATTCATGATAAGCAGATTGTACATACTTACGAAAAAATGCATTTCTAACTTCCTTGAACCGTAATTGTAAAAAGAAAAATATCAAAGAACTTTTTCTTTAGACATAACTAGTACACAGGACAGCGTTAAACCCCCCCCTAAAATTGAAAGCAGTATTACTGCTTAACAATATTAAGGAATTAATTCTCAACAGGGGGATCGACGGATTCAAAGCATTCCTAGAAATCTGCTTGACAATAATCAGGAAGCAGCAGCAACGACAAAAATATAAGTGGCAGCGTCGCGACGTTGAAAATATTCGAGATTTATAGAGTGGGTTCATTTTTCGGAGAAAAATCTCAGTTTCAATTTTTTGCTAGTAGATGAAGATTTTGAATTCACCTGATATTAAGTATCGAAAATGAGTTAATTTTGGATTGACACCATTGAAAATTTGTTTGGTGGATTTACAGAAGATACCATGTCATCCATCATTAGTCCATATAAACCTCGAATATTATGAGCTCTTCAACCATTCATTAAAAATGGACGATTAAGAGATTTTGATGCGAAAAACTTGATTTATTGCTTTTATTATTATATGACATTAAATTCACTTCAGTATTCATTGCTTCGTTCATAAGAAGATATTGCATTATCTAAAATAAGAACAAACAAATATTGAGGTAGCTTCAATTTAATTCGAACATTTTCAATTGTGATGTAATTGTTGAACATCAACTCCAATCAAATCCTTCAATATTTCTTCAGCCATAAAGATGTATATTAATTCAGTTCTGTTTCTCCAATAGAAAACAAAAGTTTTTAATGTTCCATCAATAAATGTGTATTGTCTACGATACTCATGAACAAACAAAGGTTACCATTGGACCTTGAGGTACCATTGCAATGAATTCCATGACCGGAATTCTCAACTTCTAAGACACTTGGTCGTTATTTATCGTGTTTCGTTTAATTGAAATCGCATATACTGTTACGGCATCTTTCAGAAATTATGACCGTTCATAAACTATTGTTTCTCAGGGTGCATTTATTAAAGGAGCTTTTTGCATGTAAACGATAACTTTATCAAGGAATATTTAGTCACCTTTGACAGATCACGGTGAATAATGTATGAGCCATATTATTTTATTCTACGAGTAGCTATACTTATGAGATTATTGTTTGTCAATGTAGGTTAGGTGATATAATAATTATTAAGTCGATTTTTAAATGAGAAACTTGAAATTGAAGACTGTTCTCAGTTGAAGTAGTGGAATGTTAATGTCTTGGAAGTGTACAGATGTTTCAGTTTTTCCATTACTTGATTCCTTCTATTGGATACCAAATTCGAAAATTCTTCTTCGTCTTGTGAACATATGCTGCCAATATCGAAAAATGGCCTATTGGGTGGTTCGTGTTAATCATCTTGACACATAAACTGGAATTCTTATTTGGTTTTGTATTTTTTTCTAAATTGCATAATTCTGCAAAATTTCGAAATATGTCGGTAGTAATGTAGATACACAAGAGATTAAATTGAAAGCATATTTTCAGGAAATGGTGGAGGAGTTGCTTCCTGTTCATGAATCTGGTAAAAAGAAAGGAACTAATTTTTTAAAGGCCATAGTCCGAAGGTTTTATGTTCAATATCATCCCTGTGATATTACGCGCTTGTTCTGGGGAACAGCGCGTTATCATTTCGTCACGATGTCTATAATTTTCGAATTTTGAGCCGAAATTGGTCTCAAACGACTAGGTTGGACTCACTGATGAAGAATCCGTGGTCAGAATTGATTCTGTCCGTCCGGCCATGTGCGCTGTAACTTTCGAAAGGAAGGACCTAGAGTCTTGAAATTTTCAGGTTAGGTTAAGATCGTTAATGGGCCAAATCTGCTGAATGGTTTTTGTGCTACAGCCATTTGAAATTTTGATTTTGCAATAACTCGAAAAATATTTATCTGATCGAAATGAAACTTGGTAGGAAGATGAACGGGGTCAATAAGAAGAATTCCATGGAAAAATTCTAAAAAATATATTTTTTTTAAATTTTTATATTTCATTGAAATTTCACTGAAATTTCCAAGTCACCATTTCTCAATGTGAATAAGCGCGTAAAAGCTTCTGACTTCATGTCAGTGCTTTTCTAGATTCTATTTGTTATATCATTATCCCTTCCAAATTTTTCAGTACCAGAACTGAAAGCAAAATCGAATTTCATTACGGGCGAAGACACTTTTAGAAGAAATTCTATGAATAATTTGTGTGAAATCATTACCAGAAAGAGCTGAAGTCAAAACATTTTTGGTATATGACTTACAGTAACTCAGATCTTGTAAACCAGAGGACCATGGGATATCATAGTAATTTCTTCAGAATTCTAAAAATATTTCAATACGAAATATGTGGTTGCTTCTCTTATCTCGAAACTACAATTTGTGTTACTTGAATCGATGAATTCAATGAACGGGTAAAGCGTAGTAAGCTTATCTCCCTCTATTACTTCGAAATAGTTGATAGTGAATTAAATGTCTGTCTACAAATATCATTCTATTGAATTGTGACCGTTATGGTGAGAGACTTGAATAGTTTAATTTGGAAGCCCCTCTTTTGAGGAACATCGCGATATCGCTGATCACGAATTCGATGTCAAAACAGATTATATCTGGCCAGCTGGATGAGGAACGATTACGTGAGACCGAAAAACTCTATCGATTTGAAAATTTCAGGATACCTTTCAAAAAACGACGGTTAAGAATTTTTCTTCAATGTCTTGGAAACTACTACAAAGATTAAAACTTGGTAGTTAAAGCATAGTGACGCACAACTGCTTGCAGAATTTTGTTGGGTTTTCATGTTCAATATGTAAAAAAAATATTTGTTTCAGAATTTTTCTAAGAAATTTTATTTCAAGAATCATTCATCAGATTTACGAGGAATTCTGCACATATCATCAATCATTTATTTCACAACTGTGTACCAAATTTGATTTTGACTTTTTGAGGTATTGGGAAAAATATGTCCATTTTCGTATTTTTTCCTCGGTATCGTTGTTTATTCCGGAACGATTATAAAAATACTCACCCTTTCATTATGAAACTTGGTCACTAGTTGGTTAATGCTGATGCATAACTTTGCGCATAATTGAGTTATTATATCCGATTTAAACAATTTGAAAATTAGTTTGAGAATTTTGTTCTCAAAAATGTTACAATTTACATCATATTTTCCTCACGAATTTCTGCATGAACCTATTCGAAAATGGTGGGCAAATAACATTCAGGATTGGGATAAAGTGAGAAACCAAGTGAATATCTGTTGAACTAGAAAAGCAATCAATAGGATTAATGAAAGAAAAGTCTTATTCTTCACTCAGTGTGCTTCATGTATTGTTGTCAATATAACTACATGTTTCGGCTTACGCCATCCTCAGGTTACAATTTGAGCACTGTAAGAAAATAGTATCTATACATTGATTAATTTTTTTTCATATATATGTTAATTGTTTTAAAAATGTCCAAACAATTTTGTTTTGATTTCGTTTGGAGTCATCGTGAATTTTATGTAATGTGTTTCTTTTGCTGATTCGAGGTAATTGGCCGATGTGGACACAACTTGTTGATATGACATAGCTTCTGGGTTTGTAAGTAAAATAAGGACATTTTTAAAACAATTAACATATATATGAAAAAAAAATTAATCAATGTTATAGATACTATTTTCTCACAGTGCTCGGCGTAAGCCGAAACATGTAGTTACATTGACAACAATAGATGAAGCATACTGAGTGAAGAATAAGACTTTCTTTCATTAATCCTATTGATTATCTAATAATCAATATGGATTCAGAGCCGGCCGATCAACTCAGGACGCGATTGCACATTTAACGAGCAAAATATATAAAGCAGTTGATAATAAAACACCGGCCATCAGTATATTTGTTGATTTGGCGAAGGCCTTTGACACGGTTGATCACTCGGAATTGTTGGCATCTTTGGAGAGATTGGGATTTAGAGGAAATGTCTTAAAACTAATGGAAAGTTATTTAAGCAATCGGGTACAGGCAGTAAAAATCGATAGTGTGCTTAGTGAATGCAGAGATGTAAAAATTGGTGTCCCACAGGGTTCGGTCCTTGGGCCGCTCTTGTTCATCATTTATTTAAATGATATTTTCGACTTACCTACAAGTGGAGATATTGTTAGTTTTGCGGACGATACTGCTGTGTTCTATCACGGAAAATCTTGGGAGAACCTAAAAAGACAAGTTGAAACGGACTTCGCCCAAATTGTCGCATTTTTCAATTCAAAGTTGTTGACGATCAATGTTGAAAAAACTAAATTTATGGTGTACACGAGCTATGCAAGATACTTACCTGATATAACATCATTGGATATACAAACTGAGGACGGTCATATGAAGATAAATGCGACAAATGTTATAAAATATTTAGGTCTTTATATTGACAGCCATTTGCAATGGAAAGATCATGCAGCATCGATTGTCAGGAAACTGAGAACCATTACTCCTAAGATCAAACTGTGTAGTAGTTTTTGTAATGTAGACCAGATGAAAACATTGTACTATGCTCTAGTTCAGTCTCATCTGGTCTATGGAATATTAGCTTGGGGTGGTTTGCTGAGGGATTTTGAGAAAAGAATAGAAATAGCCCAAAAGTGGATATTAAAGATAATGCTCGGCAAGCCATATAGGTATCCATCAGAACAACTGTATATTGAAAGCGGAGTATATGATATTAGGCAGCTATAGTTGAGGGCTTTGTTGATATATCATCACCGGAATATCAGGGAACAGGACCGCATTTCGCATAGCTTTAACACACGGTATAAGCAGGGATCTACATGTGTCCCACAGATCAATAAGTCCATAGGCCAGCGTAGTTTTGTGTTTCTGGGTTCGAGGATTTATAATATGTTGCCTGTTGTACTTAAGAATATCAGGTCAACGAATGGGTTTGGAAAGGGGGTGAAGGAGTTTATAAGGGCTTACAACAGATCCTTTATACGCTCACTTGTGGAGGTAAAGAACTTCTGATCAGGGGATTTTGTTGGTTTTCTACATTTCTGTATGGTTGTTGTTGGAATTGTGAATTCTTACTTGGATGTATTGGTAAACTGTTCAATTATATATTACCCCTCGAGCGGTTATCCATGAGGGGAGAATTTCTATTTATTTGTGTTTAATTTTGATGTGGAATATCTCGTGAGAATTTATTGTGTAATTTTGTTTTATTCCGAATAAATATTATTATTATATTATTATTATTATTATTAACCACTTCACAATAGATTTCCGTCAAGTAAAAACACAATATTTATGAAATTCTACAGGTGAGTGCCATGGCGCAAAATGCATCTGATGTACAATTTTCTGTTGATGATATACTTTCAGTTGAACCGGAAATAACATCAATGCAGATGTTCAAAGAGCTTGGGATTTTGGATGCGCACATACTGGATTTAGTCTTTCAACATCTACAAAGATATACAGGAGATCCCATTAAAAAAAAAATAAAAAAGTATAATATCAACAAAAAATTGTACATCAGATGCATTTTGCGCCATTGAACATATCTGCAAAATTTCATAGATATTGTCCTTTTCGTTCAAAAGATATTCACTTGATTTCATACTTTATCCTAACCCTGTAGATGGTAACATCTGCGGATTCATTCAATATATTTTACCAGTAATGAATTCGCCCTTCGTAATCAAACCCCAAACCTACTATACAGCTTCTGAGTTGTTGTTTTCGGGAAGTTATAATGTTTTTATGATCGGTCGTTGGGCTGACCGCAAAATAACCTGCTGACTTCTGTGCTCTTCTTGGATTGCTTTTCCGAATTATTCCAAGCTTTGGAATTGTTTGAATATTTTGTGATGTATTTTAGTATTTCAGTACTGAATAATGCTTGTGCGTTCGCCAATTTGCACCCACAGAAACTATTTTTTCTGGTATCATGATCTCCCGGTCCAGGCACTACTATGATATTCTCCCGTTTTTATATTGACATGGACGTAAATTCCTTACCCAAAGATTCTGCCACTGAACGAAAAATGGGGATTTTTTCTTCATGCTGATGAACTTGCGTCTTGTGATATAATATAACCAAAAAACTATGTTTAATAACTATGTGTCATATTTTTTGTTCGAGAATGTGAATATAATACAGATTTTTCCAATGTCAGTTCGTCCGTGAATACAATAATAGAATCATAGAGACTCAGAATTGTTAGGCTGATTTCAATCTTAAAAATCACCGGTTTAGTTCATGAAATGCGCGGAATCTGCGTGAGTAAAGCCTAGGTGATTTTTTTTATTTTCTCAATGATTTAAAACAAATTCTAATCGAGATGAAACTGAATATTCACTTCTGAAATCTCAACACCATGGTTTATGTGAAAAAACGCGAGGGGTTGAATGATAAGAAGGATATAGATTTAAATTTTAGATCTGAATGCATTGCAGCTTTGAACGAGATCAGTGTTGAAAAACTGTTAATTTCACGTCGAGATTTTCCTCAAATTTCAGCATCATTTTAGTAGCTCGTCGTAAAAGCTGATGAAGGTAAACCCAAATATCACACCACATCTTTCATATGTTTGTGAGGATGAACATGCCCATCATAACTAACAATTGAAATATTTTCAAAATATTCTCCTTGTCTATGGAAAACTCATCAATTTTTTTGAATTCTGTAATCATCAATAGATGGAACTAAAGTATTATTATTCAGTCAGATATGTCAATCTCCGGAAAAGAAGATTTCTGCAAGCTAAGCTTCATTTAACGTTGCTGCAACAAAAACAATATGTGTCACGAATATCTAATAACTATTGAGTTACCAACCATTGATTGGAAGTTGGTTTCTTTGAAAAAACCTGATTTAATATTAGCTCACAGGGAAACAACCTCCTGTAGTTCAGAGAACCATTTCGAATTGATATGATTGCTTCTATCAAAGGACCATTTTTCGAAACATAAACATAAAACTGATTTTTCATTGGCCTTCATTCCCGAAAGCTATTATGCTTCCATACTATTGAATTTCAGAGAATATTTCATTTAATGCCCTTTGTTCAAGATTTCCCGGAAAATTATAATGAATATTTCCAATATACGTAGGAATAAAAGATTACGGCGGTAAAGGCACTGTAGAGCGAGAATTGCATCAGGAAAATATCAGTTCATCAAGTACACCACACACAATACGAAAAATGTCAGATACACTTCAAAAATGTCGCGTTTTGGTTTGAAGTGTATTTGGTAGAGCGCGTGTCTACCAAAATTTAATTCATAGTTTTGTCAATATTGTGATATCTCTCAGGAAAAATCAATATTTTTTTGTTCGTGAAATATTCCCATAAATTACACTCGTGCATTCGTTTCAATAAATACCCCCCCTCCTAAAACGCCTCATAATTCCGCCCTTGAAACACGATGAGACTCAAGACCTTAATACAAGAATTCATTATGAACCTTGAGCCACACAGTATTATTATTATTATTATTATTATCATTTGAGATGAGCTGTGCGCTAGGTAGCTTGTGGTATCGGCTTGAATGTGTACGAGACATTTCATCCGTGTTTATGAGATAAGTTCACAACAATGTTACAGCTTCCTAGGCTGGCAGCTTTCTGCATGATAATATACAGCTTATTATAATAATTATTCCACTGTCAGTATCCTCTAATAATTCGTACAAAAAATATGTAATTTTTTGAATATTATCATATATGAACTCTGAAATTTTTGAGCATTACAAATATTTACTCACAGATTATTTCGCGAATGATGAATGATAATGTTCAGATTCCAGAAAAGCTTTATGGTCATTGCCTTCGAGGGATTTGAGTGAAATAATGATCTATATAGGTTTATTATCACGTCCGTTAGATAATTAAGTGGTAATATATCAGGTTATGTTCCTAAAGTCATTCATTGACATCAATATTGTTTGGAGACGGTCAATGAACCTGATATCTATCCGGCGCTTTCAAATATTTGGCAAATTCGCAAATTTATACTTCGAATCCAAATTTCGATAGCGCACAAAATAAACACTCGATAGAGAAGAGGGACATTGTATCAGACTTCCTCATTGACCAGGGTCAATTTTTTCGGGCAAGTTCAGATTTTGATAGTCGTTTATTAATTTACTCAATTTTTTCAGGTTTTCACGACCTTTCTGAGACTGTTTCCTGAATATTTATTCTCGCAGTCAATGAAATCGGAAATGTTGCATTATTTATTTGTATGATATTAAAAGAAAATTTAAATTCGAATTCTTTATGGTGTAAATAAAAGAGTTGAATGTTTGTTTATTTATATGGTGAAAACTATAACTTCATCTGTCAACAACATTTTGATCATTTAAAAGCTTGCATTTTATCATTTTGAAAAGCTAAGAATTGATACTTGTTTGTGACAGAAGGTGTATTGGTTCTGGATATAATTCCTTATTGTTTTTCTTTAACTTTCGTTATATGACATTACGTGTGATTAGGTGAAGTTTCCAACTTTTCTCGTCGGTTCTGTACTTTATATTTTCTGAGATATGTTCAAGAGCATTTATGATAGTCTTAGTTCAAAAAGATATATGGAGATTTAAATGTTCAGGCAATTGATTTATAGGAAAATTCTGTTGAATCTAAACAGGTTCCCTTAGACACAATTTGGCGTATAAAGCATTCCGAAAATTTCATCTGTTGGAATGATAATTGAGAAATCATTGAAGTTTTTTTCGGTTCATTATATAACATATGGTTGTTTCTATCGCCCTCAGAACAAAATACCAACCACACAATTACTTTAGTGAAAAGTATGGAAAGTTGGAACACTCACATTAATTCCGTAATTCGAAAATATTAGGTGGAGAAATTTCAGATTTTTTTCAGATTTCAGTAACCAGTTTTGAGTCTCACAAAATCCACAGTCAAAATTCTTTGAAAGTGATACACGGCCAATCTTAATTTTTTAATCATTTTTCATAAAACTGTCCAACTTCTTTTTCTAAATACAGTGGTACGCCAGTCTCTGCTCTCTCACCCAATTATTTGGAATTTACCTTCTTCATAATGTAATCTTTGAGAATTTCAAAGAAAGCAAATTTTTGTTCAAAGAATATGGAATTTTGAAATTGTTAATTTTTCATTCGAGAAAAAATGGTCTGAAAATTCGCCCAAAATTTGTAAATCTGAAGCTCGATTGAGTAGGATCAGTTTCCAAATCAATTTTCAAGAATTGTTGTGAATATTTTTTTAATAGAAATCAATTCAGAATCAATTGCGACGTAGAATCCGTATAGAAGCGTACCAAATAAGACGCAGTTTGTTGAAACACCTTAATACTAAGATACGAAAACTACGCATATTCCCAAGACCGATACATGAAGAAGAAGAAGAAAAGCAAGTCTCACCGTAAGATGTCATTTTCTCCCATCAACTCAAGTTATGATTCTCGCGGTTAAGTCCAAAATAGGTTCGTCAAGAATCCAATTGATCTTCGAAACATAGCTGTTCACTTGTAGATCACATGGCGGTTTCGCGCACTTTTCTTGGTCACTGCCGTTACATGAGATTGGACAAAGACAAAGATGCGAAGACCACGTTTCTATCGCGAGGCGAGATCACTAACGGTACAAGTTGTACTATAGAAACAGCTAGACATCGTAGCTGAACCCAAGTCCAAAGTAGGGCACCAACTATGGCGGAACCGTTTGCGGTACCAACGTCTACAGAACCAACTCCGCATTGGAGAGGAACTGCCGGGTGGGGCATTCAGCCATCTTCAGCAGCAAGAGAACCACTCTCACTTCGACGACGAACAACGGTCTGCTGTTTTAGCGTTATTGCATATCACTTCTACTTTCAGAATTATGACTGGGGAACTTCTTGGGCGGGTAGAGAGCAGGAAATGTCAAAGAGTGGTATTCTTTCTCTTCGGAGTTGCCTCTCAGTGCAAGTTCCTATAGCTTATGATAGTTGTGTAGTGTTGGGGGAAGAGAGTGTGCCTCCTTGCGTAACTTCCTAGTTCGATGCAACCAATGCAGTTATCCGGCTTTTGGAAGGGGTGGTATTTGGAATATTAGAAAGCCACATTTGATACCATCCAGATGTAACATTACGCAAGATAGTTTTCTCATGAATTATCTGATATTTGCTATGATATCTATATCTACGGTGGACAGCAGACTTTAAACAAGTTAATCGTTCTTCCTAATTTATCCGTACATATAAGTTTCATCATCTTCATTGGTTTAAAACTATTTGGTATCCTAGCGCCAAGTTTGCTTCCAATCTTCATAAAAGTTGGTATACACACATACTCCACTCACTTTTATGAACTATCCCGGTTGGCCATGATTTAGGTCCAACAAGTTTTTCACTTGAAACTGACGCCGGTTAGCACTCGTGAAATATCGGCAATGTCAAAATAATTCTCAGTGACGTTGCCAAATGTCAATGCCAATTTCTACTCTCAATCTCGAAATAATTATCAAGCTCGGAAACTAAAAATGCCGAAGGTAGTTTTAAAGAAGTAGAGACAAAGAATCAGGAAGTGATTTGTAGAATTGAAATCTGCTTTTTCTGATAGTAACCCTGATAATTTGGAATCAATAACTTATCACAAGCTGTCCAACATTTTCGACGTATGTGAGTGAAAACCCAGTGTATCGTTCACATAGATCCCCAAGAACTTTGTAAATTGAGTTAGTTCTTGTAAGAAGACGCAGGTTTTGTAGTACTACAATATTTTCATGATGGAGTATATCAAGTTATGCAACCAGGTAAATGTTAAATGTCTTATGTAGACTTATTTCTTGAGAATTTCGAAAAGTAAGGAATTCCATAAGTTTGTCTGTTCGTTTAGAAGTTTTACTGCAGGGTTATCCAAGTACTTCAATTTTTTTTTCGGATGAACTATCACAAAGTAACGGACTACTGAATCCATTATTTTTCAGTACAATTTCAACACTCGATTTTTGATTTCCGTACAAGAAAAAACCATAACTGAATCTTCCAACCATGTTTATATAGTGGAATATTTCCAGTGTTAACAGAGGAAAAAGTTTCTTTAACATTCGCCAGATCATTGGAATTATTGAATTCATATAATATTTTCTCTAATTTATTATTTTCCCAAAGTAAATTCACATTTTAAAAAATACGTTACTGCAATGACCTGTATGTAAAGAGGACAACGTTGTGTAGTTATCTGACAGGCAAATGACTATAACCTAACATTTCCAAAATATACACAGCGAAGTGTGTCAGAAATTTATAAATGTGAATGGAATATATAGAATATCATAATGAACAGAGAACACGAGTCTTTTCTAGTAGTTCTTGTTGGGACCATTTTTGCGCGCATGTTCTAGGGGAACAGCGTGCTATCATTTTGTCCAAATTTCTGTAATTTTGGATGATTGAGCCGAAAATGGTCTCAATCGACTAGGTTGGACTCACTGATGACGAATCCGGTCTCAAAATCGATTCTGTCCGGCCGGCCGAGGACACGATAACTGTCGACAGAAGCAAGCTAGCAACTTTAAACTTTCAGGGTAGGTCGCGCACCAGGATGTCGCGGTTAAGTTCGTTAATGGGCCAAATCGGTCGAATAGTTACGGAGTTATAGGTACTTGAAATTTTGAAGTTATTTATTTTTTATTTCAGAAACTACTCAAGCGATTGGATTCAAATTTGGCAGTTAGGTGGAGTGTAACGCCGCGCAACTTTGAGCCAAATTTCGTCAGGATCATATTGTCAGTAAATTTGAAAAAAAAAATTTTTCCAAAAAATTTTTTTTTCCGAAACCATTCATCATACCCAAAAAAAAATTCCACTCACCCCTTGAACTTCATATTTCACAGCAGTGTACCAAATTTCAGTTCGATACGATTATAAGTTTTGGAGATATCGGGAAAAAATATGTCAAATTTCGAGGTGCTTTGCCAGTTTCCACACGACAGCATAAATTTTGCTCAAACTTCCGCCTCACATTCTGGAGCATTTCGGGGGTTTTTCGGTTACATTCGTCGACCATTCCCTGGCGTAATTCTACCAGAGGGCGATCTGGAGATCTGAGGGGCCATTCTGTAGTTCCTATTCGATCTATCCACTGGTTGGGGAAGTTCATATCTTAAAATTGCCTAACAGTATCGGCAGAATAAGATGGAGATCAATCCTGCTGGAAAGACAGACGTGGCTCTGATTACGCCGGCGAATTGTCGTCGAATGTAGCGGAATTACCTCCAAAATGATCATAAATGTGGGGCGAAAGAATGGAGCACATCTATCTCATTTTTCTGAACAAATTTTTCCGTCCTGCATCGCTTGCGATCTAGGTGGATTGTGTGGCATTTTATATATCAGTCAAATATTCAGATTGGGTCGCGCATTGGAATGGTTGGTTGAGTTTGTTAATGGGCCAAATCAGCCAAAGGGTTTCCATTTGAAGTTTTGAGATATTTCAGGCACTATTTGAGTGATAAGATTGAAACTTGGCAGTTAGTTAGAGCATAACGACGCGAAACATTGAGCAAAATTTCGTTGGGTTATGGTAACTTAATTAAAAAAAAATTTTTCATAATATTTTTACAAAAAATTTTTTTTTACAAAAACCATTTATCGATTCCGGGAAAACTTTCGCTCATATCTTAAGCTTTATATTTCACAGCAGTGTACCAAATTTTAATTCGATACGGATATTCGTTTCGGATATATTTGGAAAAAATATGTAAAATTTCGTGGTTTTCTTCCTGATATCGTTGTTCGGTATAACTCAAGAAATACTGATTCAATCATGATGAAACTTTGCAGCTAGTTTGAAGATGCTGAAGGACATCTTTCCACAAAATCTCGTGACAACCGTATATTCAGAACAATTCGAAAAAATTTCAGATTTTTTTTCCAATATTCAATATTCTGTGATCTTCTTATCATGTTATCCCCATCAAATTCTGTATGAATCTTCGAACTGTCATTTTTCGGTAAAGTACTGGATTTCAATTCCATCTTATCTGTATTTTTGGAAATATTTGGAAACTAAAATTTCGAATGGGTATATCTGCGGAATCTTTGGGCGGATTTTATTGATACTAGAATTCAGCCAATGTAATTAAGGTCCAAACCTTTTCTACAAATATCGAGTTTCTAAGTTGTTTCTTTCGGGAACGGTCGACCCTTAGGCCGACTATTAACACAATAAAATAGCGAATAGCAAAAGCTGCTGCCTACGCGGCAGTGCTTTGTTAGCTTTTTAAATGTGACACACTGTATTTAAGGTTACCTATTCTTCATCATGAGCTTGAACATAATGGAGGTTCATGTCATTACCTCTGCCACCTCTGAATTACAACGTGAAAATCCGAGAATTTAATACCCTCTCCACACTGCTAACTCAAGAGATCGAATTTGATTTCAATTGAGAATAGGATTTCAAGGGTACATATTTCTGAGAGCAACTTAGTCTAAAAATATTAAGTCTATAAGTTATTCCATTCGGTTACTACTGAAATGGTACATGCTATCAGAGAGTTAACACATGATTTGTTCAATATGTCAAGAAAATGACAAATCTTTTTTTCAAAGTTCACTATTCTTTGGAATCGAGAAAATGGAATTAATCCGATTCAAAGGGATTTTTCCTCGGATAATTCACTAGTTCAAAATGTCTCATGTAAACAAAAACACCAGAGAAATACTCATTTATATAGACAACTGAAGAAATAACATGTTTACGTCTAGAATTTTTCTTGCCAACTATGAATGTTCGTCTCTAAATAGATGTTTGTTCGTAGTGAAAACATTAACAGCGTGTCGTAAAACGTTTGTCAATGAAAACGAGTAGTGAGTTATAACGTTGTTCAAGGTATCTGAGAAATAAATAAGATATATTGAATTCAATAATCTAATTCCTGGATGACGTTATTACGCGTTTTCCTATTCTAACGTTGTTTCTTTATTCATCTCATACGTGGTGATACTACACTGAGTTAAAGAATGAATCTTTTGTTATACACTCATATGCAGTGTGTTAGAGTCAAATAGAATGAATTCAGTAGTTCCATTATTGAGCCTCCTTTTAGAAAATCCCGATAGATGTCACCATCTAATTCTGAAAAGACATATTTTGACGTAAAAATGTCATCCCCAAATTCAGGCCCTTTCATTTGACAGCTGCAATCATTTGTTTGTTATACTTCATTTGAAAGTACTTAGCACTCCATTTCCAAAACTGCTATGGTTTCTGAATGTATTGTAGAAGATGTTGATGGAGTCCATTTGGAAGCTCTGCAAGATTGATAAAGACATGTTTTTCATTGAATCACACCATCAAAAGGATGTGATGTGGCTTAAGTTATCAGAGGATAATTTTCATGCAGGAAATTTTAACGCTGAAGAAACTTATGTTTTTCTCATTGAATTATGCATAAATTCGAAAACCATAACAGTTGTGAAAAGTCCCTACTTCCCATTCGAAACATTGGAAGGGGTTCAAATTAAGGAATGACAAAAGATGTTATGTCAAAATTGAAAATGCATATATTAATGGACCTACTGCATTTATCCCATTCAACTGTTCCACAATAGGTCGCGAACAGTTTTGACAGTTGGGAGAGATTGGAGGACCAACAATAACCTAAAATGCATTGTTTACTATGAGAAAAAGCGATTTCTCTCGTGATTTCGTATTCATTTGGAAATTTTGGATTGATATATTCCCTTTTTTTTGAAAAGGATAGTATAAATTTGGTATACATATTATGAAATTAGTCCCTGACTTCAAATACAGGCAAATAAACAGACCTTTGGTTAGTTCAGTCAACAGTCTTTTCGTGTGTTGCAGTAAATTATATAGGCACCTTGTTACTTTCATATGGAGGTAAAATATTGCGGAAACATTTTGTGATATCATAGTGCTAATAAATTTTTCATTCCTAGATACTGCCAGTTATTTCTCTGTGTGTAGTAGATAGGAACAGTGTATTGACACAGTGGATGGTTTTTGTTCCTAAAATACGACTCAAGGGTGATTTAGATCTTTTTTTGTGAAAACAATCAGGAATGTTTATCAAAAACTTACGATTTTACGAAAATTCCCTACCTGGTATCAGTCGGCATACCCAAACAAAACATTGGCAGTAGTAATACTGCACCTTAAGTGAGAATCATCTAAAAATTTGCCTGCATTGAATATCTGAATGGAAATATCTTTTATAAATCCTGTCTTGTTCAAGTAATAAAGAAATGTTTATTAAGAACTTATGATTTTCAAATATTCCATAACCCGAATCGTTCGGTATGCCCTACCAAAATAACCTACATGATATTACTCGACTAAACATGAAAATCAGCTGAATTTCGATGTCATTGCATACCTGAATGTCAATGGTTGAATCAATCCTATCTAATTCAAGTTTTATTGATTGTCCAGACCTAATACAACCTATGTTCTTTGCCGAGGTAACTGACAAGTTGCAAAGTAACATTTATTCTGTGAATTTCAATTTTAGAGCGCAGTTCTTTATTGAATTAATTCAGAAAATATGATTTTCTCCTTCAGAACCGATAGAATATTCTTATTTCTCTCTTTTATAATGGATACATTGAGTTCCTCTCCACATCTGGTTAGTACGTACCATTCAAATGAAAATACTTCAACAACTCATTGGTAGTTTTCATCAATTTGATGTTGATTATTCGACCTTGAATACCTGAATTTACTTCAAAAAAAAGGTTTAAATTGTATTTCTTGCCGCACTAAACCAAGCAACATGCAACAACACATTCAACCAGCAAGAATTGTATTTATTCGCAAAAATTCCATAAATTAATTCAGGCTGTTACTGTTACAAGATATCAAGTACTTTGGATATAGTTCCTAGATAATGCAATAGTGAATATTTCAGTCCAAAATGTCCAAATTCATACAAAATCACAAGCCCAATCGCTTTTTCCCATAGTAAACAATGCATTTAAGGTTATTGTTGGTCCTCCAGTCTCTCCCAACTGTCAAAACTGCTCGTGACCTATAGATACATCTTCAGTTCTTTCGATACTAAGGAAGTTTTAATCTTAAATATTTTCATACAGAACAATATTGTACACTAAAAGTAAAGGCATGTATACAAGAATGATTTTTCAGTTCCACTTACAGCATATAAACGTAATAATAAGTATATTCAACATTGAAACTCCTCAAACATATTTCTCAAACGGTATCATTTTTGACCCACATTCCCGAAGATAACGTTCTGGCATGTTGTAGCTATACAGTGCCTTTTGATAACCCGTATCAACAAACATCCTAGTTAATTTATTTCTGGAATTATTTTGGTCTCGCTTGAATTCATTCCTTATTATTGAATTCTTGATCCTGGGACACAATATAATAACCAGATCCTTATTGTTCAAGAAACTGACAATGCTTTATAGGGCCATCGAGAGTAACAAAATGAGCCGAACCAGTATTGGGAATCTTGAAATTTGGAAACTAGTGTTTGTTAAGGATCATTCAATAAGGATGATAGATTTTCAAGTCTAGATTTCTCGGTTTCTAATAATTTTTTTCTTATTTCTTTTATTTGGCTTTCTTAATATACAGGGTGATTCCGGAGGAGACCGTCAGATTTTGGAATAAGTTCACACTAGTCAAGACAGTCTCGAAACAATGTTTGGTTTATGGTTGGGGGACTCTATTGAGAATATACATGGTGATTTGTCCGATTCGACCGATTTTACTTTAAGTGATAACTTAGGTGTGACTCATCCGATCTCTATGAAATTTTCAGTGAAGTACAATATTGATGGGGACATTCATTGATTTGAATGTTTTTTTCAAAATGAGCGGTTGGTATTGTGATAATTCCAGGTTAATTGTGCAGGTTGAAAAAACACCCTGTAAATCGCATTTCGAAAACTACGCTATCTGTTTACGATTCTACTATAATAAGTCATTATTTGAGAGTTTCTAATTTTTTTGGCACAGTGTTCTGAGAAAATTCCATCAAAAAAGACAATGTCGAAATTTCGCTCCAATCGATTCTACTTTCATTGATAACTTTGGTATGGCTCATTTACATTTGATGAAATTTGCAGTGTAGAACAACCTGAACGAGTACATTCAATAATCGCAATAGTCTCTTAAAATATAGGGTCGTAATTGTGATAATTTCAGAATTTCAGATTAATTGTGCAGTTGAAAAAAAAACACCCTGTACATTGCTTTTACAAAACTTTCTTATTCGTTTCAGATTCTACAATAATATGTCATCATTCAGAGGTTTTTTATTTCTTTGGCACACCTCTGGTTTTCCTAGAAAACATTTTTGAAGAAGAGCATAATCGAAATTTGGCTCACAAGCAGTGAGACTATTCCGCACTAGGAAGGAAAGCTGTATTAATTGTCCAGGGATGCAAAGCAGTTTTTAAGTTCTAAAATATTCTTTTCAAATTACAAATTCATATCTAATTGCTAATATTTTGTATGAAATCATTCAATTCAGAATATATTTCGTATTTGAAAAGAATATTTTAGAAGTGACGAACAACTTTGCATCCTTGGAATATACAGCTTTTCTACCTAGTGCGGAATACTCTCACTCCTTGAAAGCCAAATTTCGATAATGCTCTTCTTCAAAAATGTTTTCTAGGAAAACCGGAGGTGTGCCAAAGAAATGAAAAACCTCTGGATGATGACATATTATTGTAGAATCTGCAATGAATAAGAAAGTTTTGGAAAAGCAATGTACAGGGTGTTTTTTTTTCAACTGCACAATTAATCTGAAACTCTGAAATTATCACAATTACAACACTGTATTTTGAGGGATTGTAACGATTATTTAATGTACTCATTCAGATAGTTCTACACTGCAAATTTCATCAAAAGTAAATGAGCCATACCAAAGTTATCAATAAAAGTAGAATCGATTGAAGCGAAATTTCGACATTATCATTTTTTGAAAAAATTTTCTCGGAAAACTAGAAGTGTGCAAAAAAAATTAGAAACTCTCAAATAATGACCTATTATAGTACAATTGTAAACAGATATCGTTGTTTAGGAAACGCTATGTACAGGGTGTTTTTTCAACCAGCACAATTAATCTGAATTTATCACAATAACAACCGCTTATTTTGGAAAAAATTTTAAATCAATGAATATGTTCAAGTATAAGTTCAGTATTACGCTGAAAATTTCATTGAAATCGAATAAGCCATACCAAAGTTATCAATAAAAGTAAAATCGGACAAATCACCCTGTATATTCTCAACAGAGACCCCCAACCATAAACTAAACAGTGTTCCGAGACTGTCCTGACTAGTGTAAACTTATCCTAAAATCTGACGGTCTCCTCCGGAATCACCCTGTATAGAATTATTGTTATTGGTGCGAGGAAAATCCAGAAGTGCAGCAAGAAATTTCCTGGAAGCCAGGAAAAGTCGATGTGTGGTGCTATCGGACCTTCTTTTTCACCAAGTGAGGACTGAACAGCCGAAACCTATAATGAGAACTGAATTAGGACTATATTTTTCGAATATTATAGCCAGAATATATGAGCATCTATATTGAAGAGATATGGTTCCAACAAGATGTCACTACTTACCATATAGGGCTAATGGTACGTTAGCTTTGCTGTTAGACAAGATCATTTCACGCGTAGATCTGTGAATTGACCGCCAAGGTCATGCAATTTGACACCTCTGAATAATTTTTTTTAGGTCTATGTGGAAGCTCAAGTCTATACCAACGAGTCACAGACTCACTTGGAGGAGACTATTTGTAGAGTTAATGACAAAATACATCCGAAACTTTTGCACAGAGTGGTGGATATTTGAACGAATATCCAATTAGGAAGCGAAAAACATTAATGAAGCTTCAAGATGAAGCGAGAGTAAAGCTGATATTTCTAAACTTCGTTGATTCATTCAGAATTAAAATGCTATCATCATTCCTGATGGAAGACCATTTACATATCCGAGTCACCACTTCAGCCCTATTTCTGTTAGCTCAGTTTTGACCCATTTGTCGAAGTCACCCTGTATCCCTGTCTAATTTCAGCGATAGTTCAGTGGTTTAGAACTCATGCCTCAGGATCGTTAGCCCTTGAGCGAGAAAGATGGTAACATATTCATAGCATAGAACAATCATCATTTACTTTATGAACCATAGAACATAGAGGAGACGACAATCAACTATGAAAAAATTACTAAGTATGGTCTATGGATCAAAAGGAAATATAGATTGTTCTTTGCAAAGGATATGATAACCTTTTTTCAGGAACCAACCGAATATTTCATATTTACGGCACAGAAAACCGGCAAGCGAAATAACAAAGTCAATTTGCGGAACATATCTTATATAAAATTGACACTATTGACATGAAATCAGGAATCCGAACTCAAATTTCAGCCAAACGGAGATGATCTTAAAGAAAACCTATATTTAGAAGAAACTTTCTTGTTTGAGGAGCCGAGGCACCGTTAACGGATATTTAAAAATGAAGCGAACCTTATCATCTCAAATTTGTTCTGAAATTCCTCTTCCCCAGTGACCAAAGTCGTCTATTGTCAAACTTGACGAATATAAATTTGATTGCTGGTGTTTTCGGAAACAAAACAGTGTAAATTGCTTCATTAGAAGTTTTGCCGAAGAAATCAAGAGAAAAGCACGTGTTTTCAATCATTTATGTAGAACACTGTGAAGAAATATCATTTCCTTACAGTGAGGAAATGAATATTTCCTAACATTTGGGAAATCTTGACTATTTCTTTGAGAAATTTTGTCTGGAATGTCAAAATTTCCTAGCGATTTGCGGAAAAATTCGTTTTCTCAATCTCATGCAATAGTTCGGAAGTAAATTGGGTTGAAATGGTGAAAACATTAAGTTTTGTTGGGGAAACATTCGAAGAATTGAAATAGTTTTCGATTCCACTTATAATTGCATGAGCGTTTTTTTTCGAAATTTTAATGAAATTTTTTTTGCATAGAAAGGTAATGAAAAGAACTGCTGTGGTACAAGTTATTTTGTACGCAACTTACGTACAATTTACATTCGAGTTATTCAGAGTCCTTCTCAACTCTAGCAATCTAACTATAATTAGACTGTTTCATTCAAATGTAGGGGGATCCTTCTTTTCACAAAAGTAGTGAGGTCACACTTTCGCTTCTGTCCATTCTCAATGCTCAGTGAATTTTCATGCAAAATTTTCGTGAATATTTGGCACAATTTAACGATAACAAGATATCATTATAATCAAGCAAAGACTTTGCAAATGCACCCTGAATATTAGTATGTGTGCTTTCAAAATTTCTTAAAGTGTTTAGTATGAATGTCAATAGTTGTAGGATCATATTCCACGGCACAAAAATGCATATTTAGAATTTTGAACCTTAAGTCGATCAGCAAACAGGCGAAACAATAAGTGAAATTCTATAACAAGACAATTTCATGCTATTTTTTAGACTTTCATAGCAATGCAACTATAATTAGACTGTTTCAAATGTAAGGGGGTCTTTTTTTCACAGAAAAGTGAGGTCACACTTTTGCTCCTGTCCTTTCCCAATACTCAATGAATTTGCAAAATTTTCGTGAATATTTAGCACAATGTCACGATAACAAGATATCATTATCATCTAGCAAAGATTTTGCAAATGCACCCTTAATATTGGTATGTGTGCTTTCAAGATTTCTCATAGTGTTTAGTTTGAATGTCAATAACTGTAGGAACGTATTCCACGGTATAAAATTGCATACTACGAATTTTGAATATTGTGTCGATTTCTACTTTACAGCTTATATATTCTATGGGTACAAGTTTACAGGAAGTGAAGACTGCAATTAAAGATGAAGATCAGCAAACAGGCAAAACAATAAGTGAAATTTTATAACCAGACAATTTTATGATATTTCTTAGACTTTCATAATTTTGATTGACCTGAATAATCGATATTACCTAATAAATACTTTATCATACGGGATCTAATCGTGAAATGCCACTTTTATTCAAGTTGAGCTCTGGTAGTTCATCAAATATTATTGGTGCTATTGGCCGTTAACCTTTCAGTGTTATAGCACGCTCCCATCAGCCATACACCTTCAATTTGCTCTTGCCATTGCCACCTACCTATTCGGAGTTTCATCAGATCCAACCTTGATGTCATTGGCTGACTCAACTTTATGGAGAACAATGAATGAAATTTTTTTTATGCTAATCATACTTTTGGAGAAGTTTCTATATCGTGTTGTTCAGTGGGAGTTATAGAACATATACATTTCGGTTTGATCACAATATTTTATTTCCAACACCTAACCAGGAAGAGAAGATATGCAATTCAATTGACAGAGATAAAGTATCCAGGTTTTCTTTATTCCTATAAAATGAATCATATGGAATCAACCTTGTCAAACTTTATATTGGGGGCAATAAATATTTTGTCATTGGAATTCAATTCAGTCCTTCCTTTAGTACTCATTATGTGTATTAATTCACGGAAAGGAATACCTCAACATTCTTGAGTCCTTGACCTTGGGTCTACTAAAAAAACATATATATTTCAATGGCTCACCGTGAACCTTGTTCTTATTGACTCAATTTTAATCTTAATGATTATAATGATATTCGATTACAGAACATAATTTCCTCGCAAAGTGTTGTTGATGGTTTATTTAGTCACACGGTAGAAGTATTGCTGGTACAATTTTTCAACGCAATCATCTAGCCTTATTCTTGAAATTCTAATATCGTACAGTTACACATTCATGGCAATGAAGTGGCCTTAAATAAGTGTCAAGCTTACGATCTTTTTTTGTCTCCTCGAACTACAATATTGTAATGATTACTATGATGTCTACTTGAATATGTTCGTTGCTAAAACGATGTACAGTAACTATAAATATAAAATATTCGAGTTCACCGTGATCGTGAACGTGCGTTGGACTAAAAAAGTATGTTGAAAGGTATATACAGTACGCGTCAAAATTATGGAACAAATTCATTTTCTCAGAAGAAAAATATTGGTCAACAAAATCCTGAAACAATTTTGTTTCACTTCTACCAAATTTATATGCATTTTTGAAAGATTTTTGTGGAACCCTGTGCTGTCACCATCAACCCTCTAAACTTTTTGAATAGGGAAATTAGGTCATGTGGTACTTTTTTTGGCAAGGTATTTGTATCTTCTTTACAGGCGTGCAGAAATTCACAGAAAAAAACTATTTTTTTTTTGAAAAATCAGTTAGTGATTCTCCGGGTGGTACTTCAATGCTGAAATAAATTTCCAATATCACTCAATTGTTTTCTCCATTAGATGGTTCGTAGGGGCTAAAAGTTGTGCATGAACAAAATTGTAATGGTCGACTTTCATTCGGTGACAAATTTCATCAGGTACCATCATCTCAAAGTAAATCAGCCATGACAAAGTGCACGTACTGAAAACCTCTTCGAAGTGACTAATTTTTCAAAAAAAAATTTTTTCTTGAAAATGTCTGCACGCCTGTGAAGAAGATACAAAGACCTTGCCAAAAAAGTACCACTTGACCCACTTTCCCTATTCAAAAAATTTTAAGGGTTGATGGGGATGGCACAGGGTGCAACAAAATCCTTGAAAAATGCATAACATTTGGTAAAAGTGAAACCTGTTTCAGGATTTTGTTGCCAAATATTTTTATTCTGAGAAAATGAATTTGTTCCATAATTTTGATGCGCACTGTATAGTGCAAAGGACTTGTATGTTGGATAGAGGGAGGTCTTTGTCAATGAAATAATGTTTTGGACAGAATGAATTTGTTTACACCAACATGCAATCTCATTGAAGAAAGCTTATGCCTGCCACATACACTCCGGTCTACCGGAGAGGTTGACCTGTGCAGGTTTCAGGCCTGACGCCGTTACATGTATGGGATGTTGGGGGGTCTTGCAAAGATGCTCAGGATCCCCGTAGGGTGCTTCGAGAAAAAATCGAATTTCGCTTCTTCTCCGGTCGCCTGTGCAAATCGGGAGACCTGCACAGGTCTGTTCCGATAGACGCACCGGTTGACCTGTGCAGATGGACCTGCGCAGGTCAACCTCTCTGATAGAGCGTAACGTATGTGGCCGGCATTACAGCGACACAATCCTGAATATACGTCACATTTATTACATCACACTTATAGAAGCAAACACAAAAATTTTGAAGGGTGTAGTATGCAGTATGAATTTTGTGCAAAAACAAATCACTGTGATGTAGAATTGGAAATGGTTACCATGTTTCCATGTCAAGGCAAATATTCAACGGAAATCAATCAAATCCTACGAAAGTACTGACGTATAGTTAGGAACTTTTTGGAGCTTGTTCAAATTCGCTGCCATTTCCTCAAGAAATTTTGCCTCAACCTTCAAGTTGCCATTTTTGACCAAGTACTCACTAGAATTTAATTCGATATGATTGATATTTTTGGAATTATTGAGGAAATGAAATTTCGCATTGATGTTTGAATCATTGGGCGAATTTCACCCACTCAAGAATTTGACCTTCAAAATAAAGCCCTACACCTGCTATCAAGTTTATAACTCGATTCCTTAAGAAGTTATTTTGTTCACGGCCCCGGCCATCCTAACAGCATATGATAAACAAAATATATCCAGAGCCAATTTGGAGCTTATTTATGAAAGCGGAATTATTAAATAGGTTAAATATACCTAATAATTGCGCAGATATTTTCATTTGAAATTTCATTTCCCCAATGATTCTAAAAATACAGACCTGACTGATTTGAAATCTAGTACTTGGTCGAAAAATGAGGGCGTGAAGGTTCATGCAAAACTCGTGATAATCATATCTACGGGAAACATTGGACGGACCCATTTATGAATTCTTCCTTCGTAATCAAGCCCCAAGCCATCTACAAATATAGAGGTTGTATGTGCCCATTGTGTCAACCTAGCGTCCGACTGTAAACACAAAAACCAAAACTATCGAATTGAACATTCAAAATTTGTAGAGCAAGTTTGGACCTCAATAAAGAAGTTCGTGTTCATGAATGGGTAAGATACACCCAAAAATTCGCCAATCGAAATATTATTTATCCAATGGTTTTGAAATTACATATGCGATCGAAAAGGAACTTGGTTCACCGTTGTTGTATATTATCTTATATACTTATAATCAATACACAGTGATCTTTGAAAAAATTTGACCACCATCAATTTGAAATAGGTATTTTCGGAAGTGTCCATCTTTTATTTGAATAATTGATTTTAATGATATCTGATAGGCCTTCGCAACACTTTATAAGATGCATAAAACAACCATAGCAAGGGTGCCTGTGTTCCAAAGGTGGTCTTATGCTTTATGGGCATTTGGATTCATTCAAGTTCCCCCTTCGGGTTCTACCTTGTATGGCTGGGATATTCACATTCAATAGACGACTTCGGCCCAAGTTGCCAACCCACAATTTTCTTCACAAATATACTATCACTGGGGAACGGGAATATCAGGACAAATTCGACATGGAAAGGTTCGCGTTATTTATAAATATCCGTTAAAAATGCCTCGGCTCCTCAAACAAGATAATTCCTTCCAAATATAGGTTTTGGTTAGGATCACCTCTGATTGGATGAAATTTAAGTTGGGATTCCTGATTTCATGTTGATAGGGTCAAGTTTGTATAGGATATGTTCCGCAAATCAATTTTGTTATTTCGGTTGCCGGTTTTCCGTTCCATAAATATGAAATATTCGGTTGGTTCCTCAAAAAAAAGGTTAATTACGGAATTTGATTGATAAAAAAACGTTCTTGCTGTCACCAGAACGACAGTCAATGTTCTATGGTAACATAGCCATAGCATAGAACAATTTTTATTTATTTTATGATCCATAGAACATAGAAGAGAATAACAATCAACAATGGAAAAATTACTAGGTATGGTCTATGGATCATAAGGTGAATAAAGATTGTTCGATGCTATGGATATGTTACCATAAACATTGATTGTCGTTCTGGTGCATAGACTTAATATGTTTATGTTATGGTGACAGAAAGATTGCTTTTCATCAATCAAATTCCGTAATTAACCTTTTTTTCAGGAACCAACCGAATATTTCATATTTACAGAACGGAAAACCGGCAGCGAAATAATCAAGTTGATTTGCGAAACATATCCTTTATAAACTTGACACTATTAACATGAAATCAGGAATCTCATGAATCTGATGAAGAACCGACACAAGCATTAACTTCTGCGAGGGCATCCATAGCAAAACCTAGGAGAATCAGCAACATTATCGATATCACTCATAGTGGTAAACTATTTGAATAAAAATTAGCAAAGAGTCGATGTATGATTCGATAAATATTGCATGTGTTACAAACTATTCGTTTGAGTTCATAAAGCACCAATAATGAGGGGCCAAAAGAGTATCCTGTGGAAACCCTCACAGATAGCCATTGTACTAAAATCCTTCGAGAAATTACCGTATCTTCTTCTAATAAGATTGTTATAAACCACACAAATGTAAGCTAGTTTCAGATAGGAATAGATTAGATTGTCACACTGGGCATTCACAGCGAATCACAAAAGGTCAGTAAATATTATGTAAAACGTATGCTATAAACGTACTCCTCTTCCGTTCTACAAACATTTCGAACTAGGTCATAACATTAAATTAAGTCGAATGAACTCGATCTCGGTTATCGTGAATCATTGTATTCTCGATTTAGCGAGCTATTTTACGCCATTCGTGAAAATTTCAACTTCCAATAGCTAGGAAGTGGGGGTAGACTTATCGAAAATTATGGTATCGGTCTCAGTGATAAGATATCGTATCAATGGCGTATAGGTGGAATATAATAATCCACAAAATGGCAAAAATATATTTGTTAATTATTTTCTTCATTTGTGGTAATAGCTCAGATA
The DNA here is from genome assembly GCA_958510865.1 of Myrrha octodecimguttata. NCBI lineage: Eukaryota > Metazoa > Arthropoda > Insecta > Coleoptera > Coccinellidae > Myrrha > Myrrha octodecimguttata. The sequence goes on along the minus strand of OY294063.1, from coordinate 13,021,352 downwards.
ATGAAATTAAAGTTGTTTATCATGGCCAAGGCCTCAATCGTTCGATGATGAGGTAATAACAACAAGCTGACCTGCAAATCAGCGTCAAGTCATAAGATGGTGTCAGCGCAACTGATGAAATTTCACAGAAAAAATTTTGAAAATCAGCCGTAGTTGAAAATATAGGGTGTCCCAGAATTTCTTTGAATAGAGATGCCCCAGAACTCAATTTGTCATTCATCCTCATAACTTAATAGGGTTGGAATCGACAAGCCTGATTTCATCTAAATTCATTATAAGTTCGATTATTATCATCAAGGAATTTATATGTTGAAAGGAAAATTTCGATATTTCTATTAGAAAATATCTGTTTCCATTTCAATGGTACACCCTGTATAATGAGCTCTATCAAAAATGGCAAGCGTAAGCGGGAAGTATAGTGTACACATGTCCATTCATTTATATTTACCTCTCATAATATTTCAGGAGAAGGATATACTGAGACTCAATATTTTTAATCACCATTCTTGTCGAAAAAAAACTAAATATAAAAAATAAGTGTTTATTCAGAAACTTCGTATTAAGATTTTTCGAGAGAGAGCGAAATGATGAAAAAAAATTCAATACATCTCTGCCATCTCTATGGATATGTCGGAGCTTCTCACTAGAAGCACAATTCCAAATATGGTTCTCAGGTTCTATTTTTTTTTTTATTGGAGATACCCAATTCTCCACGGTCGCTTATTTTTTCCTGAAACAAGTCTATGTACTTTTCTAGTATATGAATAAATTGAAACCGCTTCATAATTCGGATGAAAAAAGTTTGAATAGTTTTGCCATTGTTACGGCTCGCTACTAAATGCCCGGCTAGCTCAGTCGGTAGAGCATGAGACTCTTAATCTCAGGGTCGTGGGTTCGAGCCCCACGTTGGGCGCAAAATTTTTTTTAGTTGCAAACTTAACACGGAAATTATAAAACCATTTTGATAGAAAAACAGCAGATAACTGGCGGATAGAGTATCTATTGGGTTCAACATTGGCGGTTTTGTGTATTTCAATACCGCTTCAACAAACTAGTACATTGATCTGCCAGTGTGAAAGAACGGTCACTAATGAAGAATCCCGATTCAATTATCTCGGGCCGTTGTAACGTGGTGGGTGGCGTATCCGAAATGCAATTTTTCATTCATTGGCAAATTCAGCAAAACGGTTGAATTAATTTCGAATTTTGAGGAAAAAAACAATATTTCAAGATGCATTGATGCGATGGCATTGAAACTCGCAATAAGTTTCAACTTACGAATACGCAAATGATGCGATTGTTAAGTTCGTACCTTAGGGAATTCAAAATAATTGAAAATTGTCGAAATTTTCCTTTGAGAATTACCAACTTATAAAATGTGAATGAATATGTTTGACACGCTGATTTAAGTAATTGTTTTAACTAAGTCGATGACCGAATACTCTTTTATTCTTCAAATGAAACTTGGACATATTTTCTAAAACATCGTGTGTTGAACCATTCTCGCAAAAGAACCTCAATTATGATACTTCTTGAACACAAAATTTAAAATTGTGGAAAATTTTTGTTGAATTTTTCTTTGAGAATTACCTACTCATGAAATTTCTATGCAATTTCAGATTGAAGTAAGGAATAAATGAGGCTAAAGCATGGGATGCATATGAAAAAGTCTTGGAAGACTATAATTTATGTAAAAAAAAAATTATAGAAATGTGAATGAATATGTTTGACACGCGGATTTAAGTCATTGTTTCAACTAAAGGGGTCTTTTGTGCGAGGGAGATTCGGGTATTTGGGTAATCGGGGATTCATCCTATTGGTCGAGAGATTCACACTATTGGCTGACGACGATCACGAGATCGTCGTCAGCCAATAGGAAAGAATCTCCGATTACCCAAATACCCGAATCTCCCTAGCACAAAAGGTAGTTTTAGTCGATGACCAAAATTTCTTTTATTCTTCGAATGAAACTTGGACATATTTTCGAGAACATTGTGTGTTGAACCATTCTCTCAAAAGAACCTCAATTATAATAGAGGTTTTCTTCAGAATAAATGTCTCAACACACATCAAAAACGCGATGTTTTTGGAAATATGTTCATGTTTGGCATGGAGATTGTAGACAAGAAGGAAATATCTACGGAATCATAGTGAAATCAAGAAATCTGCTTTTTGACATCTATTCAAAATCCTCCAAACTAGCCGAGGGAATTCAGCTTTGCAGTTAGAAATTCTAGAAGTATCCAAAAAAATTGAGGAAAAAAATTTTTTCAGATAAATTATTACATATAGAAACATCTTGCAGGAAAATATTGCTGACAATTTTCACTTTATTTTCCAATGAAGGAGTCAGACATAGATCCCCATCATAGTTCTATTCGTTGATAGGTTGGTTTGATATTGTTCTTCGGGCAACACTTTTTCAAGAAAGTGCCTCTCCCGCAATATCCGTAAGGGCGATTTTTAAAAGTTGTTTTTTAGAAATCGCTAGAGAAAATCCAAAAAAACTCTTGAGAATAATGCAAAGCCCTCCCACAATATCCTTTTAACGAATTTTGAAGAATCTGAAATTCATAATTCTTCGATATAACTGATGAACATGATATTAAGGTTTAATAGGAGATCTTTGGAAGAATTTCCGATTTATCTAACAATAAAGATAAATAATAGATTTCTTTCAAAACTCTCATCTTATGAACACTTTGCAAAGTGGATCCTTGATGGAGGTTATTGGTTTCGATATAGATTCGACAGTGCTACCAATCATCAATTTGAAATCCTCTGTCATCTCACACGAAAACGGCATATAACTTGAAGTCCCGCCGATTGAAAACTACTATCTATCTATCGTTTGAACATGATCTAACTCAATTTAAATTCAACTTCTTGTATCTGTACTCCTCATGATCAACCCTGAATGATCAATTAAGTTGACTCATGAGAACACCACTTAAACTCAGTCTCATTTCCGCATATTGCAAGTATAGTCATATACCTGTAGGGTAGATAGAGAGTAGATTTTTCAAGAAAATTCCGCTTGAAGTATATCTTCATTGTGCATTGAGAAAAATCTTGAACTTTAAATATATGTATATGAAAGTTTTGAATTTCTGCGGAATTAAAACATATTGCAAGCAAGCAACCAAGTAACTGAAGGTCCATGAGAGAAAGTTGTGTTATTGTAGCATATCGCGTATTCTCTGAGGTCGAAGACCTGCAAAATCGAAATTTTTCCATCGTTCGCCCAATCGAGAGTACATAATTATCTTTGTTGTGTATTACGAAAGTAACATTCTGTTTTTCACTAAACATTTTCTCTAATTTGGTTCCGTCGGCAGAATTACTAAATAAACGTCTTAATGATTCATCCATCAAATTTACTTGAAAAAAAATCTTGCATATTTTTTTAATTTATTTCATTTCGAATGATCGTGTATGAAAATTGTTCAACAGCGGTCTTTCCTAGTAGAAAGATTTCGGCGAATTTTCGGCACCTTCAATTTTGTTTTTGAAGGGGACATTTCTATAAATAAAATGCTTTATCATATCATTCCACCCTTCTGCGCGGCAATCCGAACCCTTCGAATTTGAATAGAAAAGATGGGTCGTGCGATGTGTGAAAAAACTAAAAAAGCTCTACCGTGAAGGCAACAGCTTTTACGCGCATGTTCAATGGAAATGACCGCTTTGGTAACGAATTTGAACAAGCGCGCAAAAGCTGCTGCCTTCACGGCAGTGCTTTTCTAGGTTTTTTTCGATGAAGTACTGAATTTCATTTCGATATAATCTGTATTTTTGGAAATATTGGGAAAATAATGAGTGTATCTACGGAATCATTGGGCGGATTCTACCCATTCACGAATTCGACCTTCGTAATTAAGCCCCAAATCTTCTCTACAAATATCGAGTGTCTAAGCCGTTTCTTCCGGAAGTTATTGTGTTTACGGTCGGCCCAACGTGAAGGTTCATGCATAATTTAGTGAGGATCGTGTGACAAGTACGCCGCCAATTAAAAAATATTTGAAAAAAAAAATTTTAATTTTTTTTTATTGATCTAATCCAGTTTTCTTCAACCTGTTGGTCGCGACCCCCTGGGCGAAGCTTCTGTAGGGGGGGGTCGCCAGAGAGATTGATTTATTTAGTAAGAGAATTTTAACAAAAGTATATATTCATAAATGATTGTATGTATACAGGGTGAGTCTTTGACCTTGCAGAATATTTTAACAGAAGATTCCTGAAGCCAAAAGAAACACTTTTTTTCCTTACCATTTTTTCCGATTCGGCTTGGTTCGTAAGATACAGACTGTTGAAAATCCATAAAAAAATTTAATTTTCGATTATATCTCGCGAACGATCTCACCGAATGAGATGCTTTTTGGAATATAGTTTTTTATTGATACGATGAATGTTCCTGGATTACAAAATTTCATCCACATCCTCCAGTTTCTTTAATATGACCATAACATTTCATAAAAATACCAGAAATTCAAAGAATCCAACTTTTAAAAATAATTTGAATGCTATTCAACGAATTTTTTACCATTTTGGAAAGTAAAAGTATTCCTTATTTTTTTCCGTATGATGCGCCGTTTTCGAGTAATATGAAATTCAAAAATAAAAAATGTCTGTGAAATTCCGGGAATTGGGTACTTTGGCTGATTGCAACTCTGTTCAAAAAATTCACAGAATTCAATTTTTCCGCGTTGCCACGTCTAAAAGTTGAGAATGGAATCATAGATTTATAGTTCAGTTCAGAATCATAGACTATACGAGTGTATACATAGAATTAGCATATTGTGTGTTGTTTGATTTCGAAGAGTTCTTTCTTTCTGTTCGTCAATTTGGCAACGTTTGTACGTTCATAGATAAATTAGGTACATCTGTATTTATTTATGAAAATGAAAGTTTGAATGGGTTATGTCTGAATCTGATAATTCCTGGAGAAAATGAAATAAACAAAGAAAATTAATAATTATAAATTGAAGATGAATCTCAAAGCTTATATGAGTGATAGCTAGATGAATTCCTCATCATCGAAAATGAAACCAAGAGAAGAATATTCAACTTTTATAGCCCACGAAATTTGGAATACCTAACTTGTTTATTGTACTATAAATACAACTTTTTTCACCAACTGGAATGTAAAAAGTAAGTTGACGTTTGTTTTCATAACAGAGTTGCTTATTTCGAAGATTTGAATGGTATATCTTAGGCTTGGAACAACTTCAGTGTTCAGGTTTCCAGGGGCGGCTAGCCAAATGTGTTTCTTTCAGCTTCAAGAATCTTCTGTTAGAATATTCTGCAAGGTCAAAGACTCACCCTGTATACAAACAAATTAACAAAAATGCTTGTTTGTGACTAATCAATTTCTCCCATCATGGATCTGTATTTGCGACACATTTAATTAAATCGTTTGCCAAATTTAAGCAATTTTTTGGCTTACTTTTTATTTGGGCTATTGATGAAAATGTCAACTCGTATAAGTACGAGGCAGCAAATGGAATCAACCTCTTTGAAGCAGTGTATAGCAGTGTACCAAATTTTAATTCGATATGGCTATTAGTTTCGGAGATATGCGGAAAAAAATATGTAAAATTTCGTGGTTTTCTTCTTGATATCGTTGCTTTTATCGGTTTAACTCAAGAAATACTGATTCAATCGTGATGAAACTCTGCACCTAGTTTGGAGATGCTAAAGGACCACTTTGTGCGAAATTCCGTGACTATCATGTAATTAGAATAATTTGAAAAAAAAATTTTTTGTTCAAATATTCAATTTTCTGTGATCTTCTTATCATGTTCTCCCCATTAAATTCGATATGAATCTTCGAACTATAATTCTTCGATGAAGTTCTGGATTTCCATTCGATATAATCTGTATTTTTCGGAAATAATCGGAAAATAAAATTTTGAATGGGTATATCTGCGGAATCATTGGGTGGATCTTACGCATTCACGAATTCGGCCTTATTGTATTTATTATGTTTATTATTAGGTTGTGTTTATTGTGTTTACGGTCCGGCAATAATAACTACAGAAAGAAACAACTTAGAAACTCGATATTTGTAGAGTAGGATTGGACCTTAATTACGAAGGTAGAATTCGTGAATGGGTAAAATCCGTCCGATGATTTCGTAGATATAACCATTAACAATTTTATTTTCTCAATATTTCCAAAAATACAGATTATATCGAATTGAAATCCAGAATTTAATCGAAAAAAACCTAGAAAAGCACTGCCGTGAAGGCAGCAGCTTTTGGGATTATGTTCAAATTCGTTGCTAAAGCGGTCATCTCCATTGAACATGCGCGCAAAAGCTGCTGCCTCCACGGCAGTGCTTTTTCAGGTTTTCTTTTAATTTTTCGAGAGTATTAACATGAAAGGTTGAATGTTAGACAATTTTGGAAAGGTTATCGAATGAACTTCGCAAAAAGATGTAACTCCAACCCCCCCTCCATTTAGGATTTTAGGGGTTGCTGTCATCGCGCTCAGTTGATACAAATTGGTTATAACCAACGGTATAAAGTTTATCTATATGAGGTTTTTTCCGATTTTGCATGGGAGCCGAGATATAAAGGGTGCTACCATTTGAAATTGAAACAATATATCATCATTGCGAAGCAGTATAACCACTTTAAACCGCACTTATTCGGTAATTTTTGAATAGTTGTTATCCTAATTGTGTAGTGTTTCATGACACGAATTATCCATATAGCTGTAAGTACAGATGATTGTTCGATTACAATTACATGAAGTACTAGCTATTAATCAAGCTATTAAATTATACTATCCTATCGGGTAATGTTTTATGCAAGCGTATCTCCCATACGTCTAGTCTGCCGCTTGAACATGTAGCGTATTTTAAAAACTTTTACCGCTGTAGCTTTAGATTGAGCATAATGTAGGTCAACTTTCTCTTACCGCGAGAAGTGAAACTGGCAATCAATTTTTTCGCACAGAGTTCAGGTGAATAACCTGCGATTGTGTGTTGTTTGTCATGGTAGTTGCGTAACAATCGTCCTTCCTTATGTGTTAGCTTATTTGCTCAATCCGCTGTCCTCGGTTTTGAACATTCTAAATTTTCTGCAACATTCTGCGACGTTCCCAAGTATTCGCTACATGTGTTGAAGAAGAACATGAACTTTGTTGCTGTTTTCACCACAAATATCAACTGGTTTGGTTGTTGATGGCGGAGCGTATGGATGGTCATGCAATGAGACCTTCACCTGTTTAATTTTTCAGTGAAAGTTGAAGGCTATATGAATTTGGTACAATAAAATTTTGTATTGTGTTGTGATCTTGCATTTTTCGGCATATTCAATGTGAAAACTAAATCATTGATTGCACTTTCCGAATCGAGAACTTTGTGTTATCCAAGACCTAGAAGCACTAAAATTTCTATGCCTTGTATGCAGAGCTGCCAGAAAAAAAGTATCTCAGTTACTTTAGAGTAACTTAGATGCTTTAAAGTATCTAAGTTAATGTATCCTATTTCCTTGTATCTTAGATACATTTCAAAAGGAACTGGTATCTTGTAACTTAACAAAAAGTCCTTTAAACATATGTAGAAAACATTTTTTTGTGCTGAATTGTTCTTGTTTTTTGCTGCTTTGTGCCGTTGCCAGCCCAGCACTTTTCTGAAAACTGGGAACCAAACGGCTGAAATAGATTGTGGTATACATATCCTGAGTTGTACCGTTCAAGTTTTTCTGAAAGTCCCTCTAATTGTTACAGAAATCATGAATGCAGAATTTTCTCCTAAGAATGGAGTGACAATATAACATTTGTGCTGAATAGTGCCGTAAATATTTCCACGAAATTTCGTCGAGTTTCCCGAGAAATCGAGAAACCCCAGCCCTTTCGTTTTTTTCGTAATGTTCACGAAAATCCTGCTAATTTAAAAAAAAAAAATTTTGGAAAAAAATTTGCCCAGAACTTTGGTTTTATGTGTCAAAAATTTTTCAATATAGTTGTGCTATATTTATACTGACTTGTGCCGGTCAGATTTTCGAAAAAACTTTCCACTTTTCCTTCGAATGGTGAAAATTCGAAAACTATTAGATTTGTTTCGAATAAGTAAAGGAATTATCTATTACTCTTTAAATCATTAATTGTATGTTTGAAGTTGTATTCCGAAGAGGTTGCTTTTAGGCTATCTAACGTAAAAATTCCAATCTCCAATTATAGCGTCAATGAAATGTGAGCATACAAATGCTCCTATTCTTTAAACTGATTGAGTCGTGAAAACAAGTAGAACATAGCTTCATCAAAAAGTTAAGAAACTTCAACCTTATATTAAAGGAATTTAAAAAGTTTCTTATCTTTTTTAAAAAGGAACTTTGAGATACGTATCTAAGTTCTTTTTTTTGAAGAGTATCTTGATACTCAAAGTAACTTCGGATACTTTATCAAAGAGTAGCTTATCTAGATCCTTTTTCAAAGTATCTTTGACAGCTCTGCTTGTATGGTTGTATGGGAGTGACTGAAATGTTGGAGCAATATACCAGAATAAAGTGAATAATTGTAATGAGTTGAAATATTGTTTGCCGCATGCTCTCGAATTGAGAAAGATTTGTTGCATTTGAGTCAAATTATGAGGGCAAAAAAAACCCCAAAATGTTCATTGGAATCTAGCTTTGACGATACATCATTTCGATTTAACCTCAAATTGCGTTTAATACAATAAGAACTATCGAAGCGCCATGAAAATACGTGGATATCAACTGAACAAGAGCAAAGAATGCTTAATACTGCGAACGTCCCAAGTCCGGCTAAAACTTAACAATAGAGATTGAACCCACCATTGTTGTGGATATCCTTACCATGACTTTGTTAGACCATGAAATAGCAGCACGGTATTATCATGACATGTGTACGGTGGAAGTTTCGCTGTAATTTGGGAAAATCTACTATCAGGAAAATACTAATAGAAACCTTTTTTATCGCCTAACTTTCTATGAATATCGTTGGATAAAAAACGATATCTACATTACAGACAAGACCATAAAATGTTTCATTTTGTAGCCTTCTCAGAGTTTCCACTTCCAATATCTGAAACAGAACTGTTGAAAATAAAATAATATTATTTTTTTTAAGGAAAATACGCTTGCGGATTGCAGGATTGAACTATTTTTAAGGACAGCTTTTTGGAAAACAGGTTTCCTAATGAACAATACAAAAACAATACAAACGATGAACAAAGCGAACTGTCACATTTCAGAGTACAAATCTGACTCCTTCATCACACAAACGAGAAAACTTTGTAGAATTATATTCTTTTGATTCCGACTTCTTGTCATCAAGTTCAATCCTTATAGGATAGAATCTCTTATTCCAGGAATATCAACGATACTCAGGAAAAAACCACATAACTTTTTCATAAGTATCTCCGAAAATTAAAATTGGACCAAACTGATATTGGGTAAACTATTGTGAGATAGTTCAAGGTCTGTACAGTATCTAATGGAAATCTGATGGACAGATTTGAAAAAAACCTAGAAAAGCATTGACGTAAAATCAGAAACTTTTGCGCGCATATTCAAAGGATATCACTAACAGTGAACATGCGCGTCAAAGTTTTTGATTTCACATCAGTGGTTTTCTAGGTTTTTTCGCTGAAGTACTGGATTTCAATTCGATCTGATCTGTATTTTGAGAAATATTGGAAAAATTAAATTTTGAATGGGTATATCTCCGGAATCATTGGGCGGATTTTACCCATTCACGGATTCGACCTTAATTTTAATTTTAACCGTAATCAAGCCACAAACTTACTTTATGAATATCGAGTTTTTAAGTAGTTTTTTCCGGAAGTTATTGTGTTACCGGTCGGCAAGAAATTTTTGAAAAATTTACTGACAGCACGATCTCAACAGAATTTTACAGTAAGTTGCACGTTGTTATACTTCAACTAACTGCCAGGTTCAATTGAACCGTTTTAGTAGTTCCCGAGTTATCACGAAAATAACCTAAAAATTTCAAAGGGCTCTAACTCCGAAGCCTCTTCGCCGATTTCACCCAGTAACGAACTTGACCGTCACATTTTAAAATGCAAACAACTCTGAAAGTTTCAGGTCGATCGGATCTTCCGTACTACCGTAATCGTACATATGGCCGGACAGAATCGATTTTGACGCCGGATTCGTCATCAGTGAGTCCAACCTAGTCGTTTGAGACCTTTTTCGGCTCAAAATTCGAAAATTACAGACATTTGGACAAAACGATAGCACGCTGTTTCCCTAGAGCCAAAAAAATAAGGAAAAATTTTAAGAGACAGATAAAATTTATACAGGTTGACAAAGAATATCTTATGTTCATAGAATGGGGGTTTTTCTTTCAAATGAAAATAAAGTAATTTTCACGAAAAACCTTAAGAACATCATATTTCAAACATATAATTTCAATATTATATTTTTGAAAAAATGTTTGATCACCTTAAATTGAAAAATAAAAATGGGGATTCGCATTTAAAGGGATTTGTGCTGAGTGCAAGATATGGCAACGTCGAATTCAGCTTTCTAGGAAAGGAAAGGACGTCAAATGTGTTACTTTGCTTAGAAAACCAAAGATAGCTCTACTTCGATCTGGTTAGAATCGAAGACAACGACCAAGGAATTTAAAAAGAAGAGCACAGACTGTCATACTGTCATATTACAAACAAATCGCAAACGGAAATTGTTTGGTTATATTGACAAAGAACACGCGTGTACCACAAAATAGGAATAAATATTTCATTGTTCTATAGCAAAAAAAGCTATTCTACTAAACACCGTTGTCACTTCGTGCATGCCTGGCAAATCCCAAACCCCAATTTTGAAATCTGATTTTGAATACTTTCTGAAGGTACTTTGAGAAAATGATGAATCAAACCCATAATAATTATGTTCAAATTTGCAGTAATAACCCAAATTCAGGAAAAACCCCCATTGTTATTTTTCGTAGAGGCACTAATAATAATATTCCTGCATACGAAACAACTTACGTCGTATTTTTGTGAATAATGTTGAAAACTAGCAGTTTATTATCTTAAACAATGAACATTATGCATGTGAAGTCATCCGATCCAAGAGAATGAAAACAACACACCTTCAAGTTTCCAAAGAACCGTTACAATGTCTACGCCGGACCTGAAAAAAGCGAACTTCGCGTTACCACTCAACCATGTTAATCATAAGGTAATGGCGATTACACCAGGAGAAAGTAGGAAATGCTACGATATGCTGAAAGTGAAAACGTCCCAAGCCTTTGGCTCCTAAAGAAAGGCAGAAGTTAGACGACGAAGATGTCTTCAACTTTCACTAATTCTGATCCACGATCGTCCGCACTTATCCAGCAATTATCCAAATCGGCATGGTGATCTGTTACAATTTTTTTCGTTCGGGTTCGGAGATTGATCTTCTAAAGATTCATTGCTGTTAGCGAACCTGTTGGGTTGAATGCTTGAGGCTGTCATAGCGGTAACACTCTTCATTGATGACGGGCCTCGCAGATTTCATCCTTTTACTTTTCAATGGTTCACTTGGGTTTGTTCGCCTATTGGCCTAGAGGTACGTCAACGGTAGAGTTACGAGGAATTGCGTTGGAGTAGTCCTCATCAGTTAAACAAATGGAGAATGGAAATGATTTGATATGGAAAATATGCTCTGATTTCAAGAGATTTTGGCGATAGTCATTTATATATTACATTACAAAGATCAGAGAATTAGAGTTAGCAAACAGGCAAAGTTTCTTGGTGTCCAAGTGGACAATGCTTTGAAATGGTTTTCTCATATTGCACCACTAAAGAATAAACTTTGCTCTATAATGTATACACTGAATGTAGTAAAAAACCAGGTTGACTCAGATGTGCTAAAAGTTATTTATTATGCTAATTTTCAATCTTCAGCATCGTACTGCATCATTTTCTGGGGTGGTACATCTTCTGCAGAGAAAATTTTTGTTTTACAGAAATGGGCCATAGCACTATCTTGGGAATGGGTTTTAGAGACTCATGTAGGGGCCTTTTCAGCTGCAATAACATTCTAACTATATATGGCCTTTACATATACAGACTTCTCCTCTTTTTACGAAAACATGATAATTATTTTGAAGAATGCAAAAACAGAAATAATAGTAGACAAATGAATCCTTATATAATATCCTCTTCACTGCTCTACATTGCGAGAAAAGAACCCGCACTATGCAGGTATGAGGATCTTCAATGAACTGCCAAAGGCGATCCAGAAGCTTATGGACTACAGGCCTTTCAAAAAGAAAATATATAATCTCATATTACAGTGTGAACCGTACAGTCTACAGGATTTCGAATTTTTTTGTAAAGATTATGACTCATAGCAGTGTCTAATGATTTTTTGTTAAATGTTTTGGGGTTGATTTTGTGATTTTGACTTTTTCCATTTTATTGTTATATATTATATGATACGTTTGAATTGGCCCTTTCATTTATCCACCGAACCCTTAGAATTTTGTATGTTTATATGATGTCGCAATAATTATTGGGAATAAATATATATTCTATTCTATTCTATTATAATTAGTAAAATAGGGTTAATACACCGATAGTCATTTATATTAAAATCAGTAAAATAGGATAAAGACACCGGTTGTGTCCACATTAACGTGATTTTCTGATATGATTGTATTCAATCTCAAATATAGATATACAGGGTGTTTCATTGGTGAAGGAACATACAGTAACCTGAGCTAGAGCTACTTTACGCGGGTCCAAAAAACCTATATATGATAGGTCTTATCAATTCCATAACCGAGATACAGGGTGGTTCATGTTTTCACTGATAATTTCAATTTCTCATAACTTTTGAAGCACGCAATATATTCGGTTGATATTTGGAATATATGATTTAGTTTTACAGGTCTATAGATTCATATTCAAATAACCAAAAAATTCCAGGTCCGTATATAAAAATTATTGGAGTTCTTGCAAGCTGAGATTTAACACCCTGTATATTGAAATTTTGGGATTCGATTGAGATATTCGAATAGAGCAGAAAATTTCCAATGAGGTTCAGTAGATTCCATCGTCCCGCACGTTATTTTGCTCATAGAAAACTTCAGGGAAAGATTCAATTGAATATTTGAATTCCAATAAATTCTTAGAAAATTAGTTCATCGTAATTAAATTGGGATATATTCGGTTGATATTTGGAAAATATGATTAACTTTCACAGGTCGATCGATTTATATTCAACTTCCCAAAAAATTTCAGGTCCATATCTGAAAAAATATTGGAGTTCTTGCAAGCTGAGATTCACCAGCCTGTATATTGAAATTTTGGGGTTTGATTGAGATATTCGAAAAGAGCAGAGAATTTTCAGTGGGTTTAAGTAGATTCTATCGTCCCGCACGTCATTTTGCTCATAAAAAACTTCAGGGAAAGATTCAATTGAATATTCGAATTCCAACAAATTCTCAAAAAAGTCTTGCATTGAGATCAGATTACATTTTCTTTGTTCCACTGATTGCACATTCATACTTCCTTACATTCTGAGGATTATTTCAAGTTATTTCCGGAAAAACATTCATGATTGCGAAAAATTTATTTGAAATTAACAACAATGAATAAATAAAAATAGAAACGTGGGGGACGATGAAAGTAACCCCATTGAAAATTTTCTGCTCTTTTCGAGTATCTCAATCAAATCCCAAAATTTCAATATACAGGGTGTTGAATCTCAGCTTGAAAGAACGATGTCTCTAGCCAAATAATTAGTATAAAAAAATATTTACCATGACAACTAGTTCAAAAAGTACTGAAATTAATCACAATAATATGACGGCCAGTAAATAAGCAGATAAAGGATATTTTGAGAGGATTATGCATTGTTTTGTAGTTTTTTTAGTTTTCCGCTTCCAATATCTGGAGAAGTATTGAAAATTGAATAAAAATTATTCGTCCTTGTGTTTATACAAATTATTTTTTGTAGAATTGACTCCTGCGGACTGCAAGATTCAAACTATTCCTCTAGGAGAGTTTCTTGAAGTGGTGTGTCTATATCGTTCCATCGTTTCGTCTCTCTTGAAGGACGTTATTCTTGTCGATTGCGTTGAAACCAAAAGTTCCTGCAAAATTTACTATTTATCAATAGCAGTTTCTTGAAAAAATTTCTGACTAATGAACAATATCGAAACAATGCACGAATAATGGTAAATTTTTACGTTTCAGAGTTTATATCTGATTACTTCATCAGAAAATAAATTGTAATTTCCAGAATTATTTTCTTTCGATATTGAACAATGAGCGAAATTCAGTAGGATCCTTTTATTTTTCCTTCGAGATTTGCGTATCGAATGGAAATAAGAGTCTTCTTTATTTTATAAATGGAGAGAATAATTTCGCCCATTGTTCGATGGAAATAGACAATATTCAAATTCACTAACAGAAGAAGGATTATTGAAGAATTTTCGTATCAATTGCTTTGATGTGACTTTCTAAAATGTCAATTTGACAAAATTTTTTGAACACAATAATATTGCAACAAAATGATTGTAAAGATTTCCAATTCATTGTCTGATGAAAGAATAAAAATAGACTCTGAAATATTTAAGTACCTTTCGTTTATGGTTTGCAATGTTTCGATTGTATTCATCAGGCAACATTTTTTCAAGAAACTACCCTCAACAAATTGTTTCAATCTCTTAATCTGCAAGGGTGATTTTTATGAATAATATTTCAATTTTAATTCTTACATTTCCTAATATATTCTGAGGAAAATCCCCGAAAAAAACCTAACCGGCAAAAGGTATTTTCATTCTTATGAAAAACTTTAGAGATTTACCCCTCTAACGCAATAATTCTGTAGAGCAGGGCCGAGTTGTCAGTAAATTTTTTTTGCAGAAGATTGCGTCAAACGACTAGCTTGGAATAGCTGATGAAGAACCCGATGTCAAATTCAGTTCTGTCCTGCCTTAAGTCCGGTTTTCGTATCGAAGTCCGACGATTGACTACCTTTATGGACAAAATTGGCCAGATGGTTCTAAAGTTTGAGTCAGTTGAAATTTTGAAGATATTTCTTCAATATCACAAGAAGTGATGATGCTTTGGGACTGTGTTAATCATTCTTAATTATTTTTAATATTAGTTCATTTTTCTTTTCATGCTGATATCAGTGCCTCTATATTCATGAACTTCAGCATTGGCCAATATATCATATCAATTTATTTTATTCTTTATCCTGTACAGGTAAAACTTTCTATCAATTATTGTAAATATCCATGAATTTATTGAAATATTCTATATTAATAGGCAATTTATCATGCGGTTCATGGCATATCTTGTGACATTATGCAAGCTGGTGACATTATTCGGATTCCAGTAGTTGTTCATAACGATGCAACATAATTGCGTCTACAAGAATATATGTATACTGTATTATTCCAAGTACTCGAAGCATCGAGATCCATTATATGATTCGTGGAAAACTTTAAAACACGAGGGAAAAACAACATAAAACAATGGGATTGATTTAAGTACGACCTGATAAAACTTTTGTTTCACTGGTCGAATGAGAAATAAGAATGAGTTAGGATGACCTGACGATGTTATTAAACAAAACCTAGAAAAGCACTGACGTGAAGTCAGCAGCTTTTTCGCGCTTGTTCACATTGCAAAATAGTGAAATTTAAATGAAATATAAAAAATTAAAAAAAAAAAATTTTTTTCCAATTTTCCCATGGATAATTCTTCTTATTGACACTGTTCATCTTCCAACCGGAAATTTCAAGACTCTAGGTCTTTTATTTCGAGAGTTACAGCGCACACGTCCGGCCAGACGGAAGGACAGAATCAATTCTGACCACGGATTCTTCATCAGTGAGTCCAATCTAGTCGTTTGAGACCAATTTCGGCTCAAAATTCGAAAATTACCGACATCGTGACGAAATGATAACGCGCTGTTTCCCAGAACAAGCGCGTAATATCGCAGGGATGATATTGAACATAAAACCTTCGGACTATGGCCTTTAAAAAATTAGTTCCTTTCTTTTTACCAGATTCATGAACAGGAAGCAACTCCTCCACCATTTCCTGAAAATATGCTTTCAATTTGATCTCTTGTGTATCTCTACATTACTAATCCGACAGATTTCGAAATTTTGCAGAATTATGCAATTTAGAAATTAATACAAAACCAAATAAGAATACCAGTTTATGTGTCAAGATGATTAACACGAACCACCCAATAGGCCATTTTTCGATATTGGCAGCATATGTTCACAAGACGAAGAAGAATTTTCGAATTTGGTATCCAATAGAAGGAATCAAGTAATGGAAAAACTGAAACATCTGTACACTTCCAAGACATTAACATTCCACTACTTCAACTGAGCACAGTCTTCAATTTCAAGTTTCTCATTTAAAAATCGACTTAATAATTATTATATCACCTAACCTACATTGACAAACAATAATCTCATAAGTAGAGCTACTCGTAGAATAAAATAATATGGCTCATACATTATTCACTGTGATCTGTCAAAGGTGACTAAATATTCCTTGATGAAGTTATCGTTCACATGCAAAAAGCTCCTTTAATGAATGCACCCTGAGAAACAATAGTTTATGAACGGTCATAATTTCTGAAAGATGCCGTAACAGTATATGCGATTTCAATTAAACGAACCACGATAAATAACGACCAAGTGTCTTGGAAGTTGGAAGGCATTCCAATGCGCGAACTATTCTACAAGTTTCAAGTCGCT
Source organism: Myrrha octodecimguttata (assembly GCA_958510865.1). Classification (NCBI taxonomy): domain Eukaryota; kingdom Metazoa; phylum Arthropoda; class Insecta; order Coleoptera; family Coccinellidae; genus Myrrha; species Myrrha octodecimguttata. The sequence goes on along the minus strand of OY294063.1, from coordinate 13,004,636 downwards.
AGCTGGCTCCGTTCGACAGTTATCAATTTTGACCACGTATTCTTCATCAGTGAGTCCAACCTAGTCGTTTGAGACCAATTTCGGCTCAAAATTCAAAAATTACAGACATCGTAACGAAATGATAACGCGCTGTTCCCCAGAACAAGCGCGTAAAAATTGTGGTAGCTGTTAGTCAATCACAGGAATAGTCAATTCGAAAATGTAAAATTCGAGTTTGTTTTAGTAGAAAGCAGAAGATATTTGAAAGGTGTTAATTCAGTAGGTATATCTATTCGATAAAATATGAAATAAGTTTTATGTTTTTGAATCTGAATCAATTTGGAATTGAAAAAATCCAGAAAAGTACTGACGTGAAGTTGGGAGCCAACAAAGATTTCTGAAAATTAAAATATCACTTGCATCAGACATATGATCCTCATATAAACCAGATATTTTGTAATCAAGCCCCAAATCTACTCTACAAATATCGAGTTTTTTTCGTTATTGTGTTTACGGTCGGCCTAACGGTTTGGACCTTGATTAGGAAAGGCTGAATTCGAAAATCCACCCAATGATTCCGCAGATATACCCATTCAAAACTCTATTTTCCCAATATTTCCAAAAATACAGATTAAATGGGATGAAAATCAAGTATTTTATCGAAAAATGACAGTTCGAAGGTTCCTACAGAATATCATGAGGATAATATGATTAGAAGATCACAGAATATTGAATGATAAAAAATTTTGGAAATTTTCGCTTCAAACTGTTCTAATGCCACGTTCTTCGTGAAATTTCGTACAAAGTTATCCATCAGAATTTCAAACTAATTTTCAAGTTTTATCATGATTGAATAACTATTTTTTGAGTTATTCCGAAAAAACAACGATATCGAGAAAAAAACATGAAATCTTACATATTTTTTCCCAATATCTTCGAGAATAATAGCCATATCGAACTGAAATTTGGTACACCACTGCGAAATAAAAAGTTCAAGGTATGACCGGAATATTTTCCAAATGAAATGAATGGTTTCGGAGAAAAAAATTTTTTCCAAAAAAATTCTGAAAAAAAATTTTTTCCAAATTTACTGACATGATCCCAACAAAATTTCACAAAAGTTGCGACTCCTCATGTTCCAACTAACTGCCATTAATTAAATTCATTCGCTTCAGTGGTTCCCGAAGAATCAGGGAAATAACCTCAAAACTTCAAATGGCTATAATTTCGAAACCGTTAGACCGATTTTACTCAATAACGAACTAAACCTCCGCATTTTCAAATCCAACCATCCCTGAAATTTTCAAGCAGTCGATGGGATTCTCCGTACGTCCGTAATCGTGCGTACGGATGGCAGGACAGAATCGATTTTGACACCGGACGCACAGTAACTCAATTGAATTAAATAGCTGAGCAACTATAACATGAAATAATTTTTCTTGGGTTGAATTAAACTATTGTTTTCATAAGTAAAAACAGAGTTAACCTAATACAAGGGTATAAGTGAAATATCTTCATTTCGAGTTCAAAGCACAAATAGGGACAGAGATGACCAAAGTTGAAATTGAAAAAATGTCAATGCTGGCTTTCAACTCGAAAACGAAAGCGAGAAGGAGAATGGAGTAGAAAGCATTATGTGTTTTTTCGAAAAAGATAACTTCAATTTGCCATTCGTTCTCTTCTATATCTCTCAGGGTTGAAAAATCGTTGTTCAAGTATCACCAATTTCGTCCACCCTGTACATACCTGATTGTCACCATTTGAAGCTGAATTATGAATAAAACCGAAAGATTCCGAAAAATAAAATTATTTTTTGAAATGTTATTATACTTTTAGTTACAGCATTCTCACGAAATATAGCATAATCTCCAAAAGTACCTAATTACTTTCAATTCGATAGGATTTTTTTTCTAATTATCGAATAAAATTATCTAGTTGACCATATCTCCGAAACTTCCGAATGAATTAATTTACCCAATCCTTAAAATTTTAAATTTTCTCTTTTGTCTGTTATTGTGTTTATACGCTCTATCAGCATGTCCAATCTAATCGTTTTTCGGATCTGAATTAAAAATTGACAGACCTCTGGCCAAAATGAAAATGATAGTGCCATAATCTCACAAACAGACACACTAAAAGAGTCTCATCGAAAGATCGAAACATTGATGGCAACAAAAGGAAAGTAAAGAACGGTACAGTGACCCAACAGAAGATTTTTACTTTCCGATAGAATTAGAAAGGAATAACCCGATCCAAAACAGAGCTCGACCATGGGAATCAACTGTAAAATTTAACTAAAATTTCTATTTATGATTTCTATAGAAATGTTACCTGCGGTTATTGACCGTCTCTATAATTCCCATCCAAAATAAAGCAACATCGATTGCGATAACACCATCATTGCTCCAACGAAAGCAACTTGGCATTGTACGATATTGGGAAACACTGTACGAAATGGGGTTCACTGCACGAATTCTATGTCACGGTGATCCACGAGGTTCTATATTTTTGACCTATTATTATCTCTTTCTTCGACAATCGTATTTTCATATAACAACGAGAATTCAAGTTCGATGGAGATTAAGAAATGTGTGTAGGTAGGTTAACAACGTAAGGAATTATTTTTCACCATTTGCATAAAAAACTCATAACACATAAAGATTGGCGATTATGAGTTGTTTCAGACTTTCGAAATGGATAGGATTTTTTGCTTAGTTCATATACAGGGTGAGTCTTTGACCTTGCAGAATATTTCAACAGAAGATTCTTGAAGCTGAAAGGAACACATTTGTCCTCTACCATTTTTTTCGATTCGGCCTAGATAAAAAGACATAGGCATTATAAATTTTCATAATAGGCTAGCCGCCCCTGTAAACCTGACACTGAAGTTTTTTAAAGCCTAAGATATACCATTCAAATCTTCGAAATAAGCAACTCTGTTATGAAAACAAGCGTCAACCTACTTTTTACATTCCAGTTGGTGAAAAAAATTGTATTTATAGTACAATAAACAAGTTAGGTATTCCAAATTTCGTGGGCGATAAAAGTTGAATATTCTTCTCTTGGTTTCATTTTCGATAATGAGGAATTCATCTAGCTATCACTCATATTAGCTTTGAGATTCATCTTCAATTTGTAATTATTAATTTTCTTTGTTTATTTCATTTTCTCCAAGAATGATCAGATTCAGACATAACCCATTCAAACTTTCATTTTCATAAATAAATAAAACAGATGTACCTAATTTATCTATGAACGTACAAACGTTGCCAAATTGACGAACAGAAAGAAAGAACTCTTCGAAATCAAACAACACACAATATGCTAATTCTATGTATACACTTGTATAGTCTATGATTCTGAACTGAACTATAAATCTGTGATTCCATTCTCAACTTTTAGACGTGGCAACGCGGAAAAATTGAATTCTGTGAATTTTTTGAACAGAGTTGCAATCAGCCAAAGTACCCAATTCTCGGAATTTCACATATATTTTTTATTTTTGAATTTCAGATTACTCGAAAACGGCGCATCATACGAAAAAAAATAAAGAATACTTTTACTTTCCAAAATGGTCAAAAATTCGTTGAATAGCATTCAAATTATTTTTGGAAGTTGGAGTCTTTGAATTTCTGGTATTTTTATAAAATGTTATGGTCATATTAAAGAAACTGGAGGATGTGGATGAAATTTTGTAATCCAGGAACATTCATCGTATCAATAAGAAACTATATTCCAATAATCATCTCATTCGATGTGATCGTTCGCAAGATATAATCGTACATTTTTTTATGGATTTTCAACAGTCTGTATCTTAAGAACCAAGCCGAATCGGAAAAAATGGTAAGGAAAAAAGTGTTTCCTTTGGCTTCAGGAATCCTCTGTTAAAATATTCTGCAAGGTCAAAGACTCACCCTGTATAGAGAAATTTAAAATGATCTTCATTCTTCCCATTATTGGACGAATTTTTCTAATATGCGGCGCGGATTTAGGCCCTATACACCTATCAGGGTTAAGCTGGAAATTTCTACGTCTTTGGGAGAACCTCAAGGACCAAACTTGGAACTACTCGTATTCCTCATTTCACTCTTGTTCTGCGGAACGGTGCGTTATCGTTCCGTCACAATGTCTGTAATTATCGAATATTGATCAAAAGAGGGTCTTAAAAGATTGGGTCGAACACCCTGAAGAAAAATCCGTGGTAAAATTCAATTCTGTCGGTCCGTCCGTTCGTCCGTCCGTAAATGCTCTAACCTAGCATTTTGAAATTGTCAGATTAGGTTTAGAGTTCAAATATCCCTACTGAGTTCGTTAATGGGTCAAATCAGTCTAATAGTCTCGGATTTAGGCCCATTTGAAGTTTTGATGTTGATTCCTCGATATCTCATGGAGTACTGATTCGATCAGATCAAAACTTCGTAGATAGTTTAAGAATAACAACGCGCAACTTAGCGCAAAATTTTTTGAGAAACCAGTTTTTAAAAAATATAAAATGTTCATTCGAAAATTTTTCGAAACTTTGTTGAAAAATTTTTTTTTCTCCGAAATATTATTCCGATTTCAACGGAATTTGGCAGTCAGTATTTAAGGGCGATGTTGCGAATTTCAATTCGATCCGATATTTACTTTCGGAGATATAAGGAAAAAATATGCCAAATTTCGTTGTTATTTGGATGGTAACGTTATATCTCAAGAACTTGAAATCAGGTTAAAACTCTGTACTCCGTTGAAGAATACCGACGTACAACTAGGTGCAAAATTTTGTGTTGATCTAGTACTAAGAAGTTGAACAATTGCCTAAAAAATTTTTTTTTTGAAAATATCAACAATACGATCTCAACAAAATTTTGCGAAACGTTGCGCGTCATCATGTTTCAACTAACTTCCAAGTTTTAATCCAATCGCATCTGTAGTTTTTGAAATATCAGAAAAATATCCAAAAAATTCAAATGGCAATAACTCCGAAATCGTTTTGCCGACTTTGCCCATAAACTCACCCAACGGTCGTATTTTGCAATACAACCAACCCTAAAAGTTCCAAGTGGATAGGACCCCCCGCACATCCGTAATCGTGCCTAAAGACGGCCGGCCAGACAGAATCGATTTTGACATCTGAGTCGTCATCAGTGAGTCCAACCTAGTCGTTTGAGTCAAATTTCGGGAAAAAACTCGAAAAATACAGACATTTGGACAAAACGATCAGACATACGCGCAAAAATAATGTTATACCACAGACCAACAAGACAAATCACTTCATCGTTCGCGGGAATCGCGTCTCTCCGACCTTGAGAAATACAACAGACATAACCACACTTCCTTCTTCCTCAAAACAGCTGTCAAATTAAATACTTGACTTTGGAATATCTAAAATCGAAATGTAAAAACGGATTTGTCGGGATTCAGGAATCTCAAAATTAAAATCAGACTAAGATTTTTCGATGAAATCATTTGAAAATCAAATTTCCAATACCAAAGCAAGTGTTTTGTCACATCTTAAACTCCTGTAGAAGAACTCGGTTGGAGTAAATGAAAATTTTAGAAGAATATCAAGAAAACCCGTTAACCTTAATCAGAGAATCTTTGTAGTGACACTTATAGGTCTATAGGAAACCCCCCAAAATCTTGTGGGAGTGTGGTTGTGTTCTATTTCATTGCAAACCTTTTTCTAATATGTGTGGATACAATCGAATTAATGTGTAAGAAATGAAGAAACCTTGAAAATTTATAAACAAGAAATATCTTTATCTTTTCCATAACACTATCAATTATTACTCATATAAATATGTTATTCGTTAAGTTTTCAGTAACTTTTTTGTAGTAAATATACCATGTTTACGTGAAGTCTGCCAAACTGTTTCGGACACTGTTTTTTACATAATTAAATTCAGCGAGTTGAGTATAATTGCTTCACTATTTCATCAATAAAGAAGATAACAGTCAGTTATTAAAAGAGGTATTTTTCGGCGAAAACTTATTCTTTGAAATCAATTTATCAAGCAAACAGAAACATACGATTGTATTACATGGAAAATGTATGGGTTGATATACTTTCACATCAAATGAGATTCATTTCGATATAAAATCAAACTATGAATATACCAACTCTGTTCGATTCCAATCCTTGTGCAATCATATACAATTTTATTAGACATCCCATCGTTTCAATTGAATAATGGAGGTTGTAATTCTTCTACTTCAGTTGCGATTCCTTAATATTATATTAAATGAACATTATGAATGAGTCTACCCAAGTTCGATTCCAATTCTTGTTGAATAATTAAAACATATAATGAGGACTGTCATCATAAAATAGAACCTCAAAGATGACAATTGATTTGGCTGTAGAAACTGTTTGGATTATATTCTAACATGGGACAGATACGAAATTATTCATCAAACAAATGGGACAAAAACTCATTTCAGTTTGTTTACATGTTTATAACCACTTCAAGCGAGTCCAAAAGCGGCGAGAGTGACGTAATCCTATTCCTGCAATCTGATTGGCACCCCAAAGCACCCCAAACGCCTGCCAAAATTCTGATTAGCTCGATTCAGGGTCATATCTCCGTTGACATAGATTTCCTAAGTAAATGACGCGAGTGGTTCATCTGGTTAGTCTGTGGTTACACGCTCACCCCATGTGAAATAATCATGCATTTCAAGATATCTAAAAAAGGTGGAAGAACTGAAGTATCATTTCTGCCTCAACTTTCTTGAAATTTGAATATTTTCTCTACTACAACTCAATTTTGTAACTGAAATATGTTGATGAGTTCTAGATGAAAACTTTCAGACGCGTACCTATTATAGATATTAATCTTATTGTCATTGTAACATTCAGTTTAACTTTCCCTTTATTTCAACCTTGAACCTGAAGAATATTGTGCTTGGACCACGCGAGAATGAGTCGAAATTTCAATTCTGCTAATGATTATTGTATCATAGGATGTGAAAGTTTCTCTTTGAATGGACCGATATTGAAATTTTAATTTCAAGAACAATTGAAAAGGCTGGAACGAATTCAAGCATGAAGAGTTGTATACATTTCGTTAACTGCATGGAGAATGTAATGATATCTTTGAATTTCCGTTGCTTGAACTGAAGAGAACTATCTGAATTTTTGCTTCTTTCAATACCACGAATAAATGTTTGATTTTTTATACAATTGACTTTATTTCGAATAACAGTGAACGAAAATTGAATCAAGATGATTGAGTGTAAAGTATAACTCATTCAATTCATATCCTAACAGCCAATCACAAACACAATAACTTCCGAAAGAACTTGGAAACTCGATGTTTATAGAGAAGAAAGGAGTAACAAGGGGATTCTTCTGCTGTATAGACAAGGTTGGAGCCTCAATAACGAAGGCGAATTCGTGAATGGGTAAAACCACCCAATGATTCCGCAATTGTACCCATTCAATTTAATTTTTGCCAATATTTCTGAAATACAGATTGGATCGAATTGAACTCCAGTACTCGATTGAAAAATGACGAATGATCACGTATAATTTCGTGAGGATTAATGGTTGTGAATATGCAACACTGGAGGAGAAAAATTTGAATTCTTCCTCGAATTATCTGATGACACGATCATGCAGAAACTCATACATCAGCATTATTCAACTATTTGCCAAGATTCATCATAATCGGATCAGTTATTCAGGATATAACAACGGAACCGTGAAAAAAAATAGAGAAATTCAACATAATTTTTCTCAATTTCTCCGAAAATTTGTACGGAACGAACTGAAATTCAGTACAATATCAAATATAAAACTCAAGATCTTTGCAAAAGTCATCCGAAATCTCATGAATAGTTCCAGAAAAAAATTTCAAGTAAAATATAGGCATTTTTTTTTCAAATCTACCAACCATTCGAACACAACAAAATTTTGCAAGCGGTTGTGCGTTGGATGTTACAACTTACAACCAAGTTTCAATCTGATCGTTCGAGATGTTCCTGAGATATTGAGGAATTAACCTAAAACACTCAACCGACTATAACTCCGAAACTGCTCGGCCGATTCGACCAATAAACAAAGTTCACCGTTTTATTCTGATGTTCTGACCGTTTCAAGTAACTATCTCATTCCTTTCGCATCACAGAATCATCGACATGGACATCGGATATGATTCATCGGTGAGACCAACCTAGTCGTTTGAAAACATTTTCGGAAAACAAAACGAAAATTAAAAACTGATGAACAAAACGATAGCACGCTGTTCGCTGAAACGTGCGCGCAAAAATTACTACCTATGTATAGTACGCCTCACTATTCGTCCTGGGTCCCTATTCTTGAATCGGGGATGGGAGCAGATAGGCGTTTCGACGCTGTTGTCAAGGAAACGCGGTGCATTTTGGGTGGAACGATAGAGAACGTTCATACCATCACATTCAAGAATAGGTACCCCGGATTGCGTACATCATTAGTGTGTTTGCAGGTTGAACTCCCTGCGCTCGAAAAAATGCCTACTTTACTCTGTCTAAGGTCTCCGAACTCTGGAAAACTCATGCCGAACCAGAGGCTCAACCTTATGTTAAGTCCCCATCTTTCTCGCATTATTCATCTCTCATTATTGTGTGGCGCTTAAATATGTTACCATATTATGTCTGATATTATGTCGCCTAAACACGGGGCTCCAACAGCCAATGAACCATTTTTACCATCGAGGGCACAATCTTGTTGCCGGAAAGGTACTATACAGGTCGTTCCTTAATTATATGCTTTTATGAAGGGGGTGATTCTAGGGCCTTTTCAGGGAATAACTTCATATGAACGTATGTCGTAAACGTGCTCACCTTTTAGAAACAGGGTGGTTAAGTTTTCAGAAAAAATCTTCTTTTTATATCCACAATGATGCAATGCAGATATTTCTATGAAATTTGTTGCCCGTTTCACTGCATCGAGGTACATTTTCTGATGTACAATGAATTTTATATTTTCACTGGTGGCGTCTGTATGGATTTCTCGTTGAATATGTTCGTAGAAAAAAATGGTACGATACTGTTTTTTCTCAAATTAAAAATTATTTTTGAAATGGTCATTCATTTCTGAACGAATTTGATTGCTTGATTTTACTTGTCATCCGCATAGTTTACATTTGAACATCAGATAATGTAACTTGATGCAGTGATAACGTGTACCAAATTTCATAGAAATATGGAAACTTGACTACCCTGTATCTCAATAGTTACACACAATTACGACATAAGTTAGTATGAAATTTTGGCTTAAAATAGCTCAAATAATCGCCCCCTTAAATATCAGGATATCATGAAGGAACACCTGTTTATTTGATTACTCGATCAGGAAATGCGGTGAAAAATAATGGGCTGAATTACAGATTCATTTAATTTGGAATGAGAAAAGGTTTCGTGATCTAAAATAATATATACTGGGACACAAATGATTCTGTGAGAGTTCAACAGTGTCTTAATGTCGCTGGTAGCGCTCTTTGGAGATTTAACTGAATCCTTAATAAATATCGATTGCTCGTGTTAAATGATCAGAATTTTCATACGCTAAGTTGTTCTTCTAGTTTCGTATGTCGTCGTACGCATTTGCGTTTTATGAATATAAGTTAATTGCATAATATGCTTGCATCAAAATGCAAAATTCCAATTCCAACTGACCAGGAGGCAATACTGTGTCCCAACTTATATAATTAAACTCTTTACGATCGATTACAAAACTGCGCTGTTAATTGTTTTCCATTCAAAACAATCCTTACAGGCAAATTCGCATTTTTCTTTCAGATAGAGTTTACTACGAGTTGCATCTATCAAATTACAGGTTGATTGGGAGGTTGTTTTTCTACCAGTAGAGGCATTCGTTGTTTTCAATTATCTTTCCTCTTTATGTAATGCCTCTGATACAGCTTTAAATGTTATGAGACCCAGGCCTGGCAATCATCTTGAATAAGCAGATATACTGCTCATTTAGTAGGAGTACTGAAATCCAGAAGTTGAAATATTTCTCCTCTTCAGAAATAAAATTTGATGATTCTATGACATAATAATAATATGCCCTCATCCATAATGGTTTCTTGTGATCTTTGTTGTTGATTTCGGAGGTCAGACTTCTTGATTCCGGCAATTTTTCAAAAGCTATTCTCAATATCTTTATTACCTTCATCAGCTCTGATTAAATCATATTTCGTTATTGCATTTGTCCACATTTCGCCTATGAATTGACAGATTCCATCTGTCAAGCAACACAGACGTTCTATCAGTTCTCAAGTTGGTGGAATTATTTTTCACAACGAATAGTACGGAAAGAAACTGGAAAGGTCTTGAGAATTTAGTTCATTTTTCCCCGATTTCACACGTGGAGATGTAAATGTAAAGTATGCATACATTCTTTGGAAATATATACAGGGTGTTTCACCATAAGCTGGACAAACATATATAGCCGTGTAGATGACATTAGAAAAGTAATTTTGGACATATATATATATATATATATATATATATATATATATATATATATCCCGTTTTCGAACAATAAGCGAGATTAATGTCAACTTAGAACAATATTGTGAAAAGTGGGGTAAGTAATACGTGACCTTTGGTGGTCAATTCAATTGTGGTGTAGAATTGTAGAGAATAAAATTCAAAATCTTGTAAAACCTGCAGAACTGCAAAATTGGAATGCATTATCTCAATATACTTGATTTTCTGAATATTTCCATGAAAAATGTTTTCCAAAATTCAAACTCGACTCATTTTTCATATGTTTACCAAATTCCACTCAAAATTGATGTAATCTTTTGAGGTTGAACTAACCTTCATTTTGAACACTGGTGTGAATACAGAATAAAAAAATATCCATTGGTTTTCATTTTGTAGCCTTCCAAAGATTCCACTAGGAGTACCAAAATAATTTTATTTGAAAAACTGGTGGCCCAACAGAGGCCAAAATTGTGCTAATGGGCCTCCAGAAGGACCTGATAGAAATATAGATTTATCAACAAAAAAAATTTCAAAAAACTTTAGTGGGAATCGAACTCTCTCCACATTCGAACACAAGGGTCAAATTTGATGAACTACCGTTGCTTGGTAACGGACATTAATGATCAACATTATAAATCCACTTTATACTCGAGGGGTAATGTAACCATACTGTCCGGAAGTTCTCATGAATGTTTTTTGAAGAAATTTATTTTTGTTGATAAATTCATATTTCTGTGCAGGTCTTTCTGGAGGCCCATTGGTACTATTTTGGCATCCGTGAAGCCACCAGTTTTTCAAATTAAAATTGTGTTAGTACTCCGAGCGGAATATTTGGAAGGCTACATAATGAAAACCAATAAATATTTTTCTATTCTGTTTCGACAACAGTATTCAGAATGAAGGATTAGTTCAGCCTTGAAAGATTCCAACAATTTTGGGTAGAATTTTTTTCCACTGTAGATTTGTAAAAATAAAATAGAGTTTGAATTTTGGGAAATTTTTTCCACGGAAAATCATAGGAAATTCAGTACATTGAAATGATGCTATCCAATTTGGTAATCGAAAATAAAAATTCCAACTTTGCAGATTTTGCTCCATTTCGAATTTTTTGAATTGAACACAATTGAATTGACCACTACAAAATAAAATGACTTTCCCAATGTCATCTACATGGCTATGCATGTTTTTCCAGTTCATGGTGAAACAACCTTTATAGGAATCAACTGACTGTATCATCACAGTAGTAATCGATATGAAATTTACAGGGAAAACTACCATAATGACTGTATGAATTAACTGATCACTGACAGCTAATCTGACACATACATACAATAATTTCCGAAGAATTAACTTAGAGGCTCAATAATTGTACAGCGGGTTTGGAGCTAAATTGAGAACAAGTCTGTGATTTTCGATTCTTTCCTGAAAATGGTATTAAATGACTAGGTTGAATTACTAATGAAGATTTCGATGACAAATTCTATTCTGCCGACCGACCGGCCCTAAGCACGCTCGCTTCAGAACAGGGCAATACCACGTTGGTCTCCAGTTTGAACATGCCCGTGAAAGCTGCTGATTTCACGTCAGTGCTTTTTTAGATTTTTTTTCAAAATTTACGGCAATCATGTCGGGTCGGCCGGCCAGACAGAATTTCATTTCATAGCGGATTCTCCAGTTTGTCTAGCCTAGTGCGGTTCAAGATCATTTTTGTTTAAAAATCGAAAATAACAAACATTTATAGAAAAAGTTCACTAGAACAAGCTAGTATAAATGTGAATCAGGCTTAGGTATTTTAGTGTGATCATAATTATTCTGGCAAAAGTTATAGATTCTCCTAGTATCATTTTACGTACGTATCTCAAATTCGGAACGTATGCACACACTGATGTCTAAGAGCGTCTTATGTGTGCATAACTTCAGAATTCATAAATAAAGAGACCTGTAGTACCAAACTTTCAGTAGAGCGCAAGATGAATAGAATAGTTAGATGGTCTACCTCAAGAACGTTTAGCGAACGTTATTTTGTCATATCCTTATAGTTTCGATATTGAGTACAGCAAGTCGCCAGTGAACTAGCTGGAGTGAGAGAGAATGTCGGATCCTACCACTTTTCGACCTTATATTTCGATTTCAATGGAACTCTATGCTCTCTCACACAGCAATGACCTGCATCTAGGCCAAATGTTGCAACACGACGCCATTATAGAAGCTATTATTTGCAGATACGAAGTTCATAATTATAAATACGAAAATAATTCTATGCTATGCTCGGAGATTGCTTTCAGTTTCGTTCGAAGATTCCAGAAGGTATACCCGGTGTGCGGAACAAATGGGCTTCGAAGCCTTCATATTTTTGATATGAAGTGAATTATTAATCCTTTGTTCACCGATTATATGATGGAACGTCCTACAGGTCTAGCTCTACTCGATTCTACGTCTTCACTTCATATACAAGGTGATTAGGAAATATAGCTCCAAATTTCAGAAGGACATTCTCTGTTCAAAAATAAATAATTTCACTTTCTCTAGAAGACCGGAATATTTTCATTGATTCCAGTTTCTCACTTATGAGCCGATTTTTTTTTAAATGAACTCGTGGAAACCTGTACCTCAAACTATTGAATTTTTGTTATTTTCCTCACGCTAAAAATATTAAATTTCGCGTTACAATATTTTGTTCTATAATATTCGTCATTGCAAAATCAAGCATTGTACTGAGCTTTGAGATTGTTGAGATGCTAAGAAGTTTCCGAATGAAATAGGCTCTTTGACAATTCAAAAATGTATGAAGGAAAAAAGAGAAGGGTTGCAATTTTCATCCCTTTGCCGATACAAGTGAAGGTTGAAAAAAAGTGTGAAACGTGTTTCAAGATGAGCCCTATTTCTGCCAAATTTTACGGGTTCGATCCTTGGTTTTTCAGAAATAATATGAATCAATGAAAATGCCCGATTATTCAAGGAAGTATATATTCACAGGGGTTGATAATTGCTAAAATTCAGAAAGAACAGAATTGTCTCAGTTTTGGCCGAATAATTTTCTCATAAGATCTTGCGGTCTGAATCTGAATTTCCCTGTAGATAATGAAATTTTTTTCAACAGTTTGAAATTTTTTAATCGAAGAATTAAAATTTTTAATGTTTCGATAAAAGCTTATTTTTGGATTTTTGGATCGCGGGAGTAAACTATTTGTCAAGGGTAGTTTCTTGGGAAACAGATTGCCTAATAAACAATGTAGGAACAATACAAACGATAAACATAGTGAACTGTGACGTTTCAGAGTACAAATCTAACACTTTCAGTAGACAAAGGAGAAAATTACATGAAATATTTTCTTTCGATTATGGGTATGGGCCTTTTTCGATCGTTTGTTTCAGAAGTCTCCAAATCGAATGAAAAATGGAAAGAAAATAATTCTTGAAATTTTCGCCCTGTCTGATGACAGTCAGATTTATACCCTGAAATGTCACCGTTCGCTTTGTTTATCGTTTATATTGTTCCTGTATTGTTCACTAGGCAATCTGTTCTGAACTGACACTCGAAATTCCATTTCAAATTTACAAACAATACGAAATTTCGAAACGGTTGCGCGTCGTTATGCGTCGAGAATTTGCCAAGTTTCATTCCAATCGTCCTATAAAACTTTTTGAAATCTTATGCCAGCCACATACGTTACGGTCTACTGGAGAGGTTGACCTGCGCAAGTCTACCTGCACAGGTCAACCGGTGCGTGAATTAGCGCAGGTTCTCCGACTAGAACAGGCGACCGGAGAAGGAGCCAATTTAGATTCCTTCTCGACGCACCCTACGATGAACTTGAGTATTTCTGCGAGACCTCTGCATTACATACATGTAACGGCGCCAGGCCTGAAACCTGCACAGGTCAACATTTCGGTAGACCAAAGCGAATGTGGCCGGCGTTAGGAAATTAACCCCAAAATTTCAACATCACCGTTTGTTAAATGGGGCCCGTCAACGAACTTAACCGCACCAATTCAATTTGACTCTCAAAGTTTCAAGTTGCTATCCTTTTTCTTCCGACATTTATCGTGTCCTCAGCCGGACAGAATTGATTATGACACCGGTCATCGGTGAGACAGTGAGTCCACAGCCGTCTTTAATGCTTTCTAGAGACGGCTGTGGTCTAACTTAGGGCTCCTTGAAGGCTTTCTTAAGGATGTCTTACCGAAGGCTGCCTCGAATTATTTTTCTATAGTCCGAAATGTATCCTTCCTTGCATTCGAGGAACACTGAAGGCAACCTTAGGTGACTATAAAACAGATCACGTATAAGGACGAGGGAATACTCAATGAGCAACAATAAATACTGTCCCCAATAGTTTGAAATCATTTTCCACTCGAGATTCTAAAATTACAGACACTTAGACAGAGCTATAGCACACATTTATCAAAAACATGCGCGCAAAAATATGTCCAGTTTCGTTTATTTTTCCTCGTTATCATTTCGTTAATAACAATAACTTAATGCCGGCCACATACGCTCCGGTCTACCGGAGAGGATTACCTGTGCAGGTTTAAGGCCTGACGCCGCACATGTATGGAATGGTCGGAGGTGTAGCACACAAGCTCAGGTTCACCGTAGGATGCTTCGGGAAAGAATCGAATTTCACTTTTTTTCCGGTCGGAGAACCTGCGCAGGTCTGTTCCAATACACGCATCGGTTGACCTGTGCAGGTAGACCTGCGCAGGGCAACCTCTCCGGTAGGCCGTAACGTATGTGGCCGGCATAAGAATTACCGCTTCGACAAGGAAATTGAAAAAGTTGTTTTCAAGAATTTGTGTCATAAGAAATCGATTGTTTTCGTCTAGATCAACAAAAATGAAATCATGGAAACTCGCGAACACTGAAATGTTTCCACAAAATGAAGTTCCAAATCCTGCAGTGCATTTAAGAAAGATTGCATCATCTCAAATTAGAATGCTTCCTTCGAGAGAGTGATGTAATTGTCTGAATCCTGGCTTAGAAATGGCCAGATCACGTAACGAAGTGCAGGTGCATGGCCGTCATATCGCCCAACCGCAATTAGACAAAGTGATAGCACAAGTACCTAACTAGGTTAATTCTTGTTTCAAATACCACGAGCAAGACCGAGTGTATTACAGCACTCGTTATGTAAAAGTGCTAATCTATATATACTGAACGAATGCATCCTGATCGAAAATGCATATAATGACTGCAGGTTGAAAGTGAATTGCAACTTTCTCAAAGAACTGTGCGGTTTGATAGATATCATCGTTTGGAATTAATGCGAACGATCAGGTTACACTCATAAATCGTCATTAACTGTTGAGTTTTTCATCGATTTCCATCGTAATAGAATGACAGATTTGAACTACATCAATTCGTTTTTACCCCTCGTTTTGAGGAACAGTTATAACCGTCGTTTGGGACAGAAGTGTGTTTGCTAATATATTCATTTTTGAGACAATATGTCTATTAGTTGTAGAAATTTAAATATTTATTTTTCGTTCCGTTATATGCATTTTCTACTCACTATAATGAACTAGTTGGTTGTTTCGAATATATTAATATGAGATTCAATATATTTATAAATTCGTCAAGAGATGGCACACCGGAAGCAAATAGTTCCCAGCATTTTAAATCAAAATCAGAGTTCACGACAGTAATTATTATACAGATATTTGAAGAATTACGTACTTAATATTCAAAAATCGACTGACTTTCTAGGCATTTTCGAACTTCGATTTTCAAATTGCTGGAAATTGTACGCTAGATTGCGATGCAAAAACTATTCTAGATGTTAAATATATCGAATTATTTAGTATATTTTGGTTCTCTCGCATTTACGATTACTTTCAAACAAAGCAAGTTCGCAACTTGGAACTTTCAGAGCAAGTTGCGCCTCTACATACGACGTTAATGCTCCATTAATAAGTAAAATCCGCCTATAAGTTGGTGAGTTATTTCTGTTTCATATTTTGATATATCTCGTGGAATTCTGCTGCGATCAGATTTAAACGTTCTCAATTCATTGATAAACTGTAGAATTCCGACGTTCATGCAAGTGCAAATCTACGTGAGTATTGTGTCACTACAAAAATTAAAACAATTGTTTTTCAAGAATATTCCAACTATTCGTTGAATTTTTTTTTCTTCAGATTCCAATGAAATTTAAACTTTAAAATCAATATTCAACAGGGGTTAACTATGTTTCATTCTAATCTGATATTTATTTTAGGAAGTGTTTGGAAACATATGTAAAATTTCGTTTTTTCCTCAGTATCGTTTTAATTCCCTCGATAGCTCGAAATGCACTGATCCGATCAAGATTAAACTTGATAGTTAAAAAATTCTGATGCGCGTGATGATCGTTAAATTAGAGTAATTAAAAATAACTCCTTAGAACTAATTATTTTTCTTAAATTCATACTTTGGAAAAGATCACTCAGATGTTGAAAGGTGAATGAAACACATTGAATCATTGGTTAAAACTGCTTCCGGTTTCAAATAATCATCGAGAACCACGAAATCAGCCACTGGGCATCATAATTACGGAAATACTTGTTGTTTGAATTGCTCTTCACCTTAATAATTTTCAATTCATCAAATATCCATATTTGATGTTTTATTTCATATATCACATGTATATGTATCACTGCCTGTGATATACGAGGGTGTTCTTATTTTGTAGTTTTTTTTTCGAGGTTTTCACTTCCGACATCTGAAACAGAACTACTGAAAGTTAAATAAAATTGTTTTTTAAAGAATAAGCCCTTACGGATTGCAGGATTGAACTATTTGTCAAGGGCAGTTTCTAGAAAAAGGGGTTGCCTAATGCACTTGGTTTCAAAGATTTCTGGTTTGTCTGATGAAGGAGTCAGATTTATACCCTGAAAAGTTACAGTTCGCTTTGTTTTAGTTTGTATTATTTCGGTATTTTTCATTAGGAAACCTATTTCTCTTAGAAATTGCCCTTGTCAAATAGTCCAATCCTGCAAGGACTTTTTCCATGAAAAACAATTTTCAATAAATTTTTAATAGTTCTGTTTCAGATTCTCGGGGTGAAAACCCAGAAAAAAAACCTATAAAATGTAAATTTCCAAAACAAGCTTTAATGGATACTTGAGAGTATTCTTAGTTATCGTTCCGGTTATTCTATATGCATGAATAAAAATGTGGTGTTTCTACCTTGCTGGCGAGACTTGAAATCATCCTCTAATATGCACCTCACACATCCCTCAAAGAAGAGAGCTTGGGTTATCTTGATTCGCCACTTGTAGCCAACAACATAAAAGTGCACTTAATACCCGCGAGGGCATAAAGAGCACTTTTCGCTCTGCGTGGACGTGAAGAGACGAAAAAACAATTGTTGATTGCCTTAATTTTTCAGACACCTGCTTCAGATTGGCCTGGCTAGTATTCTTTATCGCTCAGTTAAAAAAAAATTCTGAAATTACAGATGTTCAACGATAGATTCTTATTCACCTTTGAATTTTCACGCTATAGATAAAATCATTAGTATCAGCAAGTACGTCGAATTAATTTGAGCACCACAATTTCATTGGTATGTACTATACTACTGTCTGTCATGTAGTACATATATGTAGTTCATGTTCTATATCTTAGATGTCACTCGACTCCTTTAGTTGAATATTCCAACTGCATTTCGTCATGAATTTTCGAATAAGTGTAAAACACAATTAACTAATGATATTGTGAAAATCATCCTTTAGTTGTAAGTTTCGGATTATTCAAATATACACTTAATTGTATTCAAAGAAACGATAATTTTGTACTCAGATACTTTATTTGGTCTTCCGAAAGTACTGTATTTGTATTTTTGTCTCCTGAACATGAATTAGCCTTTGAAACTCGGCGTTCTTGGTCACTAAAGTTCCAAAATCAATCATTTTTAGATCACTTCTCCCAGTATCAACAATCACTTACGACTTTCGGTCAGTTCACATTACCTTTTACTTTTTTACAACTAGTCGCTGTGTTTTCTTTCAGGCATATACAATGTTATAGCAAAAAAGATTGCTCTTATCAAACAACCATTCCACCTATCATTTCAGTCGCATTCCTATTCCGTATTGGAGGGTCCCTAGTGCAGAGAAGGAGATGAAATTCAACGTCACTGTCCTCAATTTAACTAACCTAACCTGGCACCTAAAAAAATACATCTGAATTATTCACCAGATTTTTTTAAACCACTGGCATTTATAAATAGTGATGGAATTACTTTGATACCAAACGTCACTGATCAAAATAAAATTCCCTAAAATAAAGTGTGAAATGATTATTCCAAGAAGTTAAACTGAAGGTAGATATTAATGGTTCTGATGGTAAAAAATCATCTGAAAATCTATTATCGAAAGACAACTTTTAAGCAAAACGATAACACGCTGTTCCCCAGGACACAAGCACGTAAAGATCTGATCTCTGTTTACAAGATGACAAATCTTCGATAATCACCCGTATTTGAAAGTACCTAGATATTCCATATAAAGTTTATTGTTGTTAGTTCATTTACAACTCTGTTTCTTGTTTTCCAAACATATTATGACAATAAGTTCATTCGCCAATTTGTAGCAACCGTTCCAAGCGATACAGAATGGCGCAGGATTTAGTATGTATGCGAGGGATTTATTTAGACGGACTGAAATGTTACTTAGTAATAATGTTCCTGAAAAATGGAACATTTTTTAATATCCACTCTCTAATGTGAAATTTGTATGTTCGGCATATCTGGCTATGGATGATTTATTCTTAGTATTCAAACTTTTATCAGCCATCTTCGAAACTAAATCTTTTGAGTGTTATTTCTATAATAATTTAGACCAAACATTTGAGTTTTGATTGACAGCAATCAAATAGGTATTATTCTACTCAAAGTTTTCTCCGGAAATTTAGGAAACAGAATGTGACACGACAACTGAACGGAAACAAGGAAAAAGTAGTAGATCCCACTCTCTCTAGACTGACATTGATAAGCCAATGCCGACTATAAGAATGTGAGTGAATGAAAAAATTCTAAATAAAGAAATGCTATTCGTGCTGTATTCAATAGAAATAGAATATCAACTAGAATTCACTGGGAGGGTTATAAATCTGTCTTGGAAGCTGTCAATTTCAGGTTAAACTTATCAGCTTTAGATTTTCAGTCAATTGATGATGCCTCCAAAGGTGAATTGTACATGTATACATTTTTCATTCGACCAGGAGAATCTGAATCCAACATCCAACAGATGGCACTAACAATTTCTCAAGTTAAGTGTTTCCGCCTGACCACCAAATTTATCAAAACATTGGCATACCCCAGTGGGTTATCGTTCTCCATGTTTTTACGAATACATATTACTCAATATTAAAAAAAATGTCGATCGTCTCGAAAGAATAAATACTAAGGGAAAAATTTTCAGAGTCGAAACCTTTTCTAAAATATTTGGTGATATTCCTATCTCATTTTTTTTTGATTCCTGATACAACCATCTCTCATGTAAACATCGAATCAATGGAAAATTGTTTCGAAAATTATCCAAGAAAAGATTTTCTCCATCAATCAAAACGATGTTTGCAGTCAAGATTGGAGGAAACCTTCATGAAAATCAGAAGATGATTATGAAATATTCGGGCTCAGAAAAGTGATCCTTCCATTCTTTTCGAAAGTTTGGCTGGAACAAAGGAATGCTTCGCTAGACAGAAATAAACCTCACAAAATTTGTCTATGTTTGTCGCGCTGTGTAAGTCACGATTAACATAATATGTTATTTTAGGGATATTTCGATAGTGGCCTCGAATTTTCTACAGCACTATAATTAACTTCTTCAACCCATTTCTTAAAATTCGCGAGGAGGAAGAGAAAACTGTAGGAAGTAACTGTAGTGCTCATTTCTGTCCTTACGTCCACCGCACGTACTTCGTCATCCCTTTTGTCTTGATTACCCTACCTCACATGCCTCGTTGGCCACATCGCTCAACGTTCAGGGGGTGTTAGCGCTGTACCCGATTGTTCCTATCAAAATCTCATTACACTGGTCCTCTCCGACGATCCAACTCATTGCTCTATGATTCGCATAGAGGATGTCCACGCGCATTTGCACGTTTGGCACATGCAGACGAGTTCACCTAAACTGAGCCAGGACGAAACGTGAAACCCCCAACGAGGTTGAAACTACCCCTAGTGCGATCTATAATATTCATAGCAACTTATTGAAGTAGCCACACATACGGCAGGGGCGACTTCTTACAATCGTTGGTGGTCGCTTCATCTTGCAGACGACGGATTTCATAGATCGCTGCATACACGATACACGACCACCAAGTGGCCGCGTACTGGCCAGAAGCTGTGTGTATATCTTTAGTGGCCATGTGGCCAAATCACAGCATCTCAGGGACACAGGAGCGCGATTAATAGCGCGGCCACAAATCATGTTCCATAAAAAACGTTATAATAGTATGTTTTCTCCATATTCATCAGCCTTGAGTCAATATGAAGATAACTGTCAGACAGACAAAGTAACTTTCCGAGAGGATCCACCTTGCATTAAATTTATCTTTTTGGATTAAAAACGATAGCAAAAACCAAAAATCCATATTGCATTTTTCTCACAAAATTCTCAAAATGCATATTTAACATCAACCAGTTATCCGGCTCGAAGGACCAAAATTAAAAAATGCCGTTAGCAAAGTCAGTTCAACCCCCCTTATAGCGCACTAGCAAGAAATCATCAAGAAAACAGTTCGAAGAAAGCTCTCGTTTAGAGAAGCGAATCCATATTTACAAAATACGTGTAAACGATCGCTAAACCGTGAACGGTCCCGTGTGCGAATTAAATTTGCCAAATTGCAAATTCATACCGTCTCTTACGGCGATGAATGAAGGGGGGCATTCATCTGTGCCCGTCACCGGAATTCCTTGTTCCGTTAGAAAAAACGTAACACCAGCACCACTAACGGAATCCCGTCTAACAGAGAACAGAACTCGACCCTACACGGTCGTGTTTTGAGGACGTACATTGACCTCCGGCAGCGTGCAAAGAACCTAGCACCGTGCCGTAGTTTCGCACAGCAAACGAGTGATGTGTCAGGCTACGTTCACGGTAGGAGGAAAACGCAATTCTAAACTTACATGGTGTGTTCGTAATGTTTTTGACTAAATACAAATATTGCATTCTACACAAAAACTTATAACATTATTCTTCTATTGTATTCCTTCCATTCCTTCAATAGATTACTTTATCATTATTTTTAACTACTATTTGTATGATGAATATTATTCCGCCCATGTTCTGAGGATCAACGTGCTATCGATTCATCCGAATGTCTGTTATTTTCGAATTTTGTGCCGAAAATGGTTGCAAACAGCTAGGTTGGACTCAATGATGAAAGATCAAGTGTCAACGTCTATTCCTTCCAGCTGACCGAACGGCTGTAGGCAGGATTACGTGAGAACAGTAAACTCCGTCGACTTAAGGCTCGTACTCATAGACTCATCAAAAAAATAAAAATCACTCGATTTTTTTGCCCAATGTCAGTAATAGTGACTGACATTATGAAAACGCGCCATTGTACATGAAATGTAACATTTCAAATTGTATGAATTTATTTCCACGTAGACCTGGTTCTTCAACAAGTATAGTAATTATTTTACACCTTTATTTTTCAAGGGATTGAATTAATAGAGGCTTTTTATTCCTTGGCCATGCACATAGCTATTGAAAAATTGTTTTTGCTGGAATAAGTTTGTTCTGCAGAAATGATTATTTGAGGTAGAAAGCTTATTCACTATAATACTTTATCATAAGTGAAAAACGATATTTTATTTTCGCCTCAGTGTTGGAAGGGCATAACATTACATGCACATTTCAAACTGCCACATATCACCAACATATGATTGCAATTGAGTACATAAATACATAATTCCTCTAAGACAATAATACTTGAAGAAATACTCTTCTATACACCTATAATTCCTCATCCATTGTATTCAACCTCATATGACTAAGTACTTATTTTGTAAACAAAAATCTTTAATCCTGACAGACGAGTATAAACAATCTGCAGATTGTTGAACAAGCGCGTAAAAATGGAGGGATATTCAAAACACTCAACATGTTGAGTATTTTGAGTATTTTTTCGCGCTTGTTCTAGGGAAAAGCGCGTTATCATTTCGTCACGATGTCTGTAATTTTCGAAATTTTGGGCCGAAATTGGTCTCAAACGACTAGGTTGGACTCACTGATCGGTGAATCAAATCGGTGGTCAAAATTGATTCAGTCCGTCCGGCCGTGTGCGCTGTAACTCTCGAAAGAAAGGACCTAGAATCTTGAAATTTTCAGGTTAGGTTAAGATCCTGATTATCTCGATTAGGTTCGTTAATGGGCCAAATCTGCCGAATGGTTTTTGTGCTACAGCCATTTGAAATTTTGATTTTTCAATAACTCGAAAAATATTTATCTGATCGAAATGAAACTTGGTTGGAAGATGAACAGTGTCAATAAGAAGAATTATCCATGGAAAAATTCGAACAAAATTTTTTTTTTGAAAATTTTCATATTTCATTAAATTTTCACTGAAATTTCCAAGTCACCATTTCACAATGTGAACGAGCGCGTAGAAGCTGGTGACTTAACGTTAGTGCTTTTCTAGATTTTTAATTTAATTTTTAAGATGAAATTATTCAACTACAAAAAAAATCGCGTGATTTTGGAGATAGAGCATCTGACAACTCAAATGTCATTGCTTGGGCGATGAACGCTCCCATCAGTTTGCGCCCTTAAGGGCCAATTGCACCGTTTTCGTCTTAAGCTTCAGTTAGTTAAGTGACGATAAACTTATTAAGCTCTAGTTTTAATATTCGGCTTGCACCGAGGCTGAATGTAACTAGATTAAAGTTAATCTACAAATCTGGTTACTTCTCATGAATTGGTACTTGTGACTAGCTTCATGTTGTTTATTTTAACCCTAATTGATGAAATATTTTAATTCAAAAGATGGGTTCTACCATATTTCCATAAGATATGAAAAATCAAGATGCATCTATTGAAAAACCCACCGAAAAAATTTATCTGACAGACTTTATAGCTTCCATAAAAATTTTGCATGTAACTTTCCCGACTTGTTCATTATCATTAAGACTAGGGATCTCTTACTACAGACCTGTGCTCTTACTTCTACATCAGGCTTTAAACATTATTCAAATTTATAGTTATATACTCAAGTAAACTTATATTTTGTAATATCATAAGATTTGAGCTTCTGCATGGAATTACAATCCTGACGTTTGTAAAATAAATAAATAAATAGTATTGATTTATCCAAAACGACTTTTGGATAAGGAACGGCTTACCTAAGGATAGAATTTCTATTGAATCATTTTGTTTGTAATAAGTATATTATGAATTGAGTTAATTTTGGGTCGAATATAATGAAAAGTCTAATGTGAGATCCGCAGAATAAAAAATATTCTATATAAATATTGAAGTATCATGTATGGATGGATTGACGAAGGTGTACGTTTGAAGATCGACTAACACGAGGATGCAATTTCTTTTACATTAATTCGTTTGTAGTTATATTTTGAGTCCAGTTAATATATAATCGAGGAGAATGATAGCACAGAGACAGCACATGCACAATGATAAAGTAGTATATGATAGCTTTCCACGTAATACATCACTAAACAAAATAGTACTGAAGAATCTTCATGACTAAGGTTTTTCATTCCAAATATGTCTTCGATTTCATTCTGCTATTCGCTCTTGGAAATAAATAAGCATATCATTGTAACTTTTTCAATTCAAGTAGTTGAAGGCTAATAAGAAATACCATTGAGTTTTCGAACTCAATGGAAATACTGATGTTAATTCTTCATGCTTTAAAAGATACGAATCAATGCCTACTGATGTCATTATCTCTCTATATCATTTTTCATGAATATCATCTGAAATTCAATAACTTTTAATCAAAATTTGATTATCAAATCCATTAACTCGTAGGAGTTCTTCATGAATGTCCAATGTAAACAAAAAAAAATGTAAACAAACTGGAGGTTACGTCCAGAAAAATGTCAAACTTGTGCGAAAGTAGGGTTAGATTTCGAAGCTTACCATTAATCCTTCTTTTAAACCCCCAAATTCCATGGCTTAAATTTAAGAGTCAGTTAAGGCCATTAAACGAGGATTTCGTGACGGTGCAAGATAATTTTTTACCTAAACCTTGGTTATGGTCTTAATCTATGGTTTTGTAATACGGTGCAAGTGGCCCTAAACCACTCAGGGTAGGTTGCATTTCAAAATGATACGGTTAAGTTCGTTAGTGGGCAAAATCGTCCAATCGATTTGGGAAGTTTTCAAGATATTCCCCTAATATTTCAGGAACAACTTCGGCCATTGGATGGAAACTTGGTAGTTAGTTTGAGCTACGCCTAACTTTCTGCGAAATTTTTTAGAGATCATAAGGTTGTTCTATGAAAACCTTGAACATCATATTTTCACAATAGTGTGGGAAAAATTTGAGTTGGATCCAATTGTAATTTTTCTCAGTATTGTTGCTATTTTTGGAATAACTTTTGCAGAATTTCATGATGATCGTGTCATTAGAACAATTCGAAAAAAATCGTTTTTTTCGAATATTATATATTTTACAATCTTCCAATTTTACTTTTGGAAATATGAGGAAACTTAAATTTTGAATGTGTATACATCTATGGAATCATTGGGTGGATTTCGACCACTCACGAATTAGGTCTTCTAAATAAAGGGTCAAACCTACTCTAAAAATATCTTTTTCCAAGTTGCTCCTCCCAGAAGTGATTGTGTTTATAATCGGCCGTGAAAGAGGTTTGGAGCTAAATTACGTAGGTCAATCGTTTATAATTCGAGATCTTTGGACACAAGATTTTGCAATGGAGAATCAAATAATAGAAAAAATGTTGACATTGAAACAAATAACAAGAAAAGCAAGCAAAAGGTTGGTATTGGAAACAACCTGTTGTACAATGAACCCGCGATGAAAAAATGTTTGCGCTAAGATCGCCCTTAAGTGGTTTAAAACATAATTTTTTCGGAAGTTATAATGTTAACGGCTGGCCAGACGGACAAACATAATAATTGTAACTTTTTTCTTTGTAACAATCATTGCATAATTGATGAGGAAAACGTTTTGAGTGTGCATGATTTCGTGTTAAAATTTCACGGATATCATCACAAAATTTTTCTATTTAAAACACTACTAAGTATGTCTTCTATTTTCACGGTTAGAATGTCACCTCTTATATCTCACGAGCCATATGTATTTTCGGCCTATTAATAAATGATTTTGAAACGTGAGGCAGACACATGTATTGCATCAGATCCCTAGAAAATGGGACATCGAAGATAAGCTAAGGTCTGATTTCTTTATTTCGACAACTAATTTTAACTTGCATATCTTGATTTATAAAGAACTTCTTCTCATCTCTGGAATTAACCACTGGATTATTTTTTTGGAGTGGGAGAAAATATATTCCTATAGAATTATCTGAATTGGAACTTTTTAGTTGAGACTACACTCTAGGCGACCTTCCGAAATCGGTTCCTGATATTCGTACACTGTTTCAGCTGTTTTTATGATATATATATATTATAATGAAATCGTGAATTACCGTCTGATGATGAAATATGGAAAATCTAAGTCTGATTATCCAACGGATAATTTGGCATGACTTCCACATAACAATTTTTTGTGGTGAAATATTGAACATTGGTTACTCTCTCAAACGGTATATCTGAAATCGAATTCGAACATATTCAGGATATGAAAAACAGCGTGCCACATATTGGAAATGAAAATTGGCAGAATCTTCCTTAGTTTCAATGAAACACCCCATATTTTATCGATCCATAAGAAGCACCAAAAAAGGCTCCACAAATTTCATCTTGTAGTCCCTACGGTGAATTTCACTAGTTTTCCTTAAATCAGCTGTTTTCTCTGAAGAACATTTTTATTATTCCATACTATTCAAATAAGATGTGAATCGTGAAAAACATTTTTAATTTGTCGAGTTCGAGCAATAAGGTAACATCATAGAAACCCAGATTCCCATTTGTTTCCTAACAAGAGATATGGAACACCGCGCAACTGTTGCGGGACCCTGTACACACAACTTCGTCATTCAGAATTTCAAAAAAATGTTTCTGTGTACATAAAAAGGATAGAGTGCGTTCTATTCAGTCCTCCACAAAAATCATTATTCTCGTGAATTCAACTCAGTTCTCTGGACAGCGAAAAATGCCAATCTTCTATAACTTGGCGAATTCATATGAATTCCCTTTCCACGTCTGAAATTGACAAATTAACCGTCGGTTTCACAAAACTTTTGACGTCCGATCAACTCGTTGATTAAGGTTTGCATTCGATGGTTGGGTTGAAAATGAACTGAAATCGAGCACAGAATTTACTGTAAACTGACAATCAAGCCCTTGATCTGGCAATCAAAGTTTCGTGAAACCGGCCATAAATCTGTCAATTGCCAGATAATTGGCAGGTTTCACAAAGCTCTGATTAACGTGATTGTTCTGATTAAGACAATTCTATGTTCAATTTCAGTTCATTTTAAGCAACACCACAGAATGTCAAAGCGTTGATCGGACGATCAAGCTTTGTGAAACCCACGGTTAATCTCACAATAGGGGTTTTTCCCTCCAACGAAAATGCAGTAATTTTCATGAAAAACCTTTAGAACATCACATTTCAAACATATAATTTCAATATTATATTTTTAAAAAAATGTTTGATCACCTAAAACTGAAAAATGAAAATGGGGATTCGCATTTAAAGGGACTTGTCTTGAGTGCACGATATGGCAACGTCGAATTCAGCTTTCTCGGAAAGAAAAGGACGTCAAATTTGTTACTTTGCTTAGGAAAACAGAGATAGCTATACTTCGATCTGGTTAGAGTAGAAGCTATTCTACCAAACACCGTTGTCACTTCGTGCATGTCTGGCAAATCCCAAACCCCAATTTTGAAATCTGATTTTGAATACTTTCCGAAGGTAATTTGGGAAAATGATGAATCAAACCCATAATAATCATGTTCAAATTTGCATTTGCAGTAATAACCCAAATTCAGGAAAAACCCCCATTGCCAGATTAAATCTCGCAATTGCCAGATTAAAGATTGATTCTCACTATACGTTCCGTAACGGGACGTATAGTGTGCCTACATCAATTCATTTACACCCTATAATATTTTACGGGAACGATACTGAAAGGTTACGGAACGTATAGTCAGAATCAACCTTTAATCTTTCAATTGTCAGATTTTTTATTTTTCACAGTGGCACTAATACCCCGTCGTAGAAAAGAGCCTTTAAAAACCACCTAAAAACTATAAGAAAAATCAACTAAATAACCCCGAGTCTCTAAGCGAGTTATTTCGAATCATTAGGGTTCTGTAAATAACAAAATTTAGCGAGCTTTTATCCCTTTCCCCTGAGATTAATTATCGGAAAGTGAATATCTTATGTTTCCTATCGTTCCGATCACTTTCGCTCGGAAATCATTGTACGCACCAGCGGATATCAGTTCAAGGTGGAAGTTGAAGCATGTCGGATACTGATCAAAGTTGTAGCCATGATTGGTGTCACGTTCTTTGAAAGAAAGGAAGTTGGTTCCTTTTCTATTGAAAGGTGTAACCAGCGAGTAAACAGATGGTCAAAATGAAGAAGTATACATTGGATACGAAAGATATCTGTGTTCGGCTAAATACACATATCCGGTATTGCTCACAGAAATTAGTAGATCTTAAAGTAATTTCGAGCAAATAAACTTTCCCAAACTCGAAAATTCGCTTCGATGCGGCTAATGAGTGTTACAAAAGAAGGAAAACTAGTTTTTCACTAGTTGAATTGTACAAAACTACTCTTCTGACGAATAAGTTCTAGTTCCACTGATTTCATTTCATATACCACTCAAACATGCATAAAATTAGGGTTATTGCATTCCATATACGTGAGAACATGTGAATACTATATATATAATACTAATCTTGAGGAACTGGGAAGGATCTGTGAGTCTTATCAAAAGATTTATTGTCTGGTGCCGAAGGAACTCCTTGATTGTTATTTTGGATAAAACCAAAATCGTCAAGTTTCAGATCACGGACAGTCATGATTTCTCTGTCAACCTTTCGGACTTCAGCGTCAGGTCATCGGAGCGTGTTTATTTTCTGGGAGTTCGCGTGGACAGTAAATTGAGATGGTCATTCAAAATTGACCACGTATGTAATAAAATCAGTAAAAGCTACTTTGCTATTTCTCGGCTCAAGAGTTCATTATCATTGGATTATCTTGTTGGAGTGTATTTCAGCAGTGTATATAGTCATCTTTGCTACAATGTGGTTCTATGGAGTGCATCCCCAGATGCTGGGCGTGTATTTGTTGCACAGGAGAGAATACTCCGTCTCATTTTCAACCTGAGACCTTGAGACTAATGTCATTCTATATTCAAGGAAAATAAAATATTAACCATGATATATTATCATTAACATTTCCATCTATATACAAGTTGAAAGGTCTTATCTATGTTCATCAAAATTTGAAAAAACTCAAAACATGTACTGAGTTTCATAACTACAACACAAGGCATGATGATATTTTATGTATTCCCAAACATAATACTGAAAAGTATGAGTCGTCACCAACCTTTACAGGAATTGAATTATATAATCACTCGCCTAAACATTTCAAAGGAATTGGTGAAAAATGAAACAAATGATAACAAGCGCGTAAAATGTATTATTTGCAGGGTTATTTAGTTTCTCTCATCCTGCTTTTGGCACAGAGAAGATAAAACACCAAAAATTTGAAATTCGTGATATTCCAATCGAAGATGTATTCATTTACTCGTTTGTCTCAGCCATCTACGGGTCTCACAAACGTAATACGAAATAGTGAAACGGTGAAAGTGGCAAACTGCATTATTTTACGGTAACTAAACCGCACTTCCCGGTTACGTAAAGTAGACGTTGACATAATGCACTTTTGCACTATTAGATGGCCTGCAGTCCGTTGCAACATCGTGTAATTGCATCTTCATATGCGGGAAACATCTTTTATGGGTTTCAATTAAATACATTATTGCTTCCATACAATTGAAGTTGGTCAGGTGAAATTGAATTTGTCAATGAGATAGTTTGAACTTACATATTTCGTAAAACCTTGTAATAAACCTACTTTTAGTCCTGATCGTAAGTTGTTGATAGATACTAAGATTTTTTCGGTTCTCATACGCAATTGAGTCGTTAAAAGATGATTGCAGTTGTTGGTTCATGAGAATTTATAGCGTGTCCCAAAATTATGGAATGAAATTCATGATTCACGTTCAAAAGAATTTTGAAAACTTCCTATCATTATGAAATATGTACACCCAAAGGGAGTTGCAAACCTTATGATTGTTTCAAAATATGATCGGTTGAAAATGCTAGAAGCCAACTATGAAAATGGAAATATTTTCATATAAAATGAACGGTATTCGAGTTATTCAAAGAAGATAATTATTCGGCGGCCCAACACAGAATTCATAGAGTCCCAATAGGTCTCTTGTTGAAAAAAATGAGAACCTCATTTTGTTCATGAGCGATGGGGCTCACTTTCAGCTCAATGGTGACGTTAATCAGTAAAACTGCCGTTATTGGGCTGATAAAAATCCCCAACAATTACACGAAAGACCGTTGCATAGCCCTAAAATGGACCGTTTGGTGCGCTGCAACCCAAACTTGCGTCATGGGCCCTTACTTCGTTGAAAACGTCAATGGCAATGCTGTTATCGTGAACTTTGAACGCTATATCGAAATGATAACCAACTTTTTTGCACCTGAATCAAGAAGAAGTCGTGTTCCAATCCGACGTGTGTTGCTCCAACAGGACGGGATTTGACCATATGCTACATTTTTCTGTGGGGACATCTCAATACACGAGCTTACCAACACATATTGGAGGAAGTGCAGGAAGCAATTCCCGTGGAAGTCACCGCAGCTGAAAGAGCAACGTTGGAAACAGTTTTCAGAAACTTCCAAGAAGGAGTGTATCGTGGAATAAGGACTCCATCTGACTGATGTGATTTTCCACACATGAAATTCCAAAATTCTTTGAAATTCGGAATCCAAATTTTTCAATGAAAATTTTTTTGAGGAACAATTATCGAGGATATGATTTTTTTAAAAACGTCCGAGTCTTCTGCCGGACCCTGTATTAATTCAAATTACCTGAAGTATCAATATATCGATAAAATATGAGTATTATATTGAATAAATATAATCAAGATGACAAATGAAAAAAGTCATTAAAAATTATACACATTCAGCGTATGTTGTGAAGAGAATAAAAAATATATTAGTGAAAAATAATAGTCAGGAGGAGTAATAGAAAATTACACAAACTATATATTTTTCAATGTAGGAAGATAAAACATGCCGATAAAATAAATTATAGGCTAAAAATATCTTTTGTAGTTCCGAAAACGCAATCCGTCCCCCTGTATTCATACCGCTGATTCTACTCAACTTAATGTCACTCAAAACAATTTACATAACGTTTTTCCCAATCGAATAATGAATATTATCGTTGACTTATCAATGAATACAATGTTTCCATTATTTTCCAACCAAAGTAGAACAGATAACAATATCATTCTCGAGAAAGTAAACACACGAAATCGAGTGCCTTCACCTCAAACACTGGGAAATTGTGGAAACACACGAAAAATTCGTCCAATGCAGAGGATGTTTTAATGTCAATTAACCATTTTTATTGTCAAGTTCAATGAACTTGGGCCATTTTTCGTTGCATGACATAATGTTCCGAATGTGATATGTGGTGGCCCCAAAAGTGGGAACGACCTTTCGAACAATTGTATGACATAACAAGATAAATTCCACATTAATAAATAATTGAGGACGATGCCGCAAAATGGGGATATGCCGTTTTCAAGTTCATTTGAATAACCTGAAAATTACGATTGGAATACTACATGAATGTACTGTAACGTTGATAGTCTATCGAAATGATATTGAAGAGACTATGCAGTTGTATTATGGAATTGCACTACATCATTTTATTCTACATTTTGTACTATTTATGATATAACGGAAAATATTATAATATTATATATTATTATGTCTTAAAAAATATAGTATATAAATATTTGATACAATGATCAGGAACTGTTTCTGGTTGCTTTTTCAAAGGGACTATTCGCTACGATTTTGCTCAAATGTTTCTAATTTTTTCAGCTTGACCTACAAATAGCTGGTTGAGTTGGTCAGTGGGCAGAACATGTGCAATTATTTCGGATTTCCTGTTTTTTCTCTAAAATTCGAAGGATGCTGATCCCATCAACTTTAATCTCTATAATTGGCTCTAATGAGCGTTCATACAAAATTTCGAGAGGATTGTATAGCTGAGAAAAATTATCTAGATTCCAATTCCATCAGAAATATAATTTTGAACCGTTTATTCACCCATTCAATGTGCGGTTTTTAGCTATTCACTTGTTCGACCACCAAATTCAAGTAGGAATCTGCATAGTTTTTTACTATAAATTACCACTCCGGCCTCACCCAGCCATAATAAGGGCTGATTTTAAACACAATAACTTCCGAAAGAAACAATGTAGAAAATCGACATCTGTAGAGTAGCTTCGGACCTCAATTACGAAGGCCTAATTCGTGAATGGGTAAAATCCGCTCAATGATTCCGCAGATATAGCCAGGAAAATATCGAAAAAACTTGCGCTTCGTTATGCTTCACCTTACGGCAAAGTTTCAATCCAATTACTCAGTTAGTTCCTGAAATATCAGGGACATATTCTCAAAATTTCAAACGACTATTACTCCGACACCGTTTGGCCGATTTCGTCCATTAACGAACTTAACCGTAGCATTTTGAAATGCAACTAACCCTGAATGATATGGATGAGGGTTAATTCCATCAATGAAAATAATAAAGTTCTTCTTTCTCAAATAATTTCATTGTATTTCACCACACTCTAGCTTCTTTAAGTTCACATTTCAAACCCATTAAAAAAATAAGCATAAAATATTACTGAGACTAGATCGAAACGATTTTATTTGCTTCAATACGAGTAATTTCCACTTGGACTATTTGCTGATGCAATAGGTCTCTTGCATGAATTTTTTCATCAATGGAATCAAATATTCTATCCGTAAGACTACTGAAAAACTTTTACCGCCATCGAAAATTTCAATTTTCAACGAGAGAACGATCTTTCGAATTTGGCTCCGCATATCGGCTGTTTAAACGGGCGAAACTTCGCGGCTTCCGTGACATACCGGGATATATCCACTCTCTCCCTCTTCCCGTGTATTTTTCTCTCTAGCAAGCCAATAGACAGCGTCGGCTGTAACGATCGGTTAATCTTACAGTAAC
Source organism: Myrrha octodecimguttata (assembly GCA_958510865.1). NCBI lineage: Eukaryota > Metazoa > Arthropoda > Insecta > Coleoptera > Coccinellidae > Myrrha > Myrrha octodecimguttata. Next base: position 12,971,788 of record OY294063.1, on the reverse strand, counting down.
GAGTGACGTAGAAGGCGATCTGACGCCGCCTGACGCGTTTTTCCCGCTTCGAACTTGAGTCCCGATTTGACAATTTTTAATACAGAATTATTCAAAATTCTTGAATTTTTGAAGTGTGTGATAGCATACATTATGATTTTGAATCGATATAATGAGAAAACAAAATATGATAATTCGTGTTACATGCGAGAGACCTACCGTTTTTGTACAGGAAGAGCATGAAAGTAGATCAAATCACGACCAACTTGAAATAACTTTCGATGTCTTGTTATTTTCTTATCGAAAGAGAAAGTTTCCAACGATCACCCAGCACACCTTCAACTTGAATAATAGTGACTACCAGTATATACAGGGGATATTCACTATAAATGACCCACCCTCATCATCATTATTATAACTTTCAGTTTCGTCAATGAATAATTAATCAATCATCAGAATACCTATAGAAAAAAATGCATGTGAAAACGGTTTGGTTATTAATTAAAGGATTAAAAACTAACATCTGAACATTCAGTATTTTATTCCTTTAAACAAAACACAAACGGGGCAGCATAACTTTATTCGATAAAACAGAGTTTTCCATTATTTTGAATATGGAAATTTCTGTATCTTCGATGACCAGAGTACATTCACGAAATGTTCCTTATAGAAGATACAGGCTGTTTGTGCACAGTTTGAAAATATCGGTATTGTCGAAATATTCAGATGAAACTGTCTTAGCAGCCATATTTTTAGAGGAATAATGTTATCTAGTTTTGATAGCGGCGTTACTAGAATCAAACTTGCTACACCACAGCGTTTTTTCAACTTTTGAGTTTGAATTTTATTCAGAATAAAAAACCAAAAATTATCGAAGATAACTTGCCTGAAAATAACAAATTCAACGATAACAACAATTAATATGTGAGATTTTTGACATAATTAATCTTAATAGGAATTGGTTCATTGAGAAGAAAGAGCTCCAGTAATAATAATCTAACATAACCACAAGAACGAATATATAACGATAAATCAACAAATATTTCTCCTTGATCAGAGCACATCATTGAATCAAGATTTGATTCATTTTAAGTTTTTTCTTGAAAAATTTAATTGAATGTGCACGCTTAACAATATGATATTCTTCATCGTAAAAAGTGCTACATCGATGGTAAGTAATGCCTACAAAATTCCATTTTGCACTTGACTGCAACTATCGATTGATTGACTAGATTGACAAGGATTCATTTGGGATATGAATTCTACGCCCATTCATCAAAGAAAATCGTGGCTATTTCGATCTGTTTGTTGTTCAAATGAATAGAGATCCCTCTTGATTGAGCAATAATATGCTCGATTTTTCAATAGTTCAGTTTTTCAAAAGTTTTCATGATATTCAATTCAGAGCGGAATTTAAAGAACTTTCATTAATTCAAAACGAAAATGCGGATATTCTAGTGTAAAGTTTCCATAATTGATACAGAGCAAACAATTTTTCATGTATTTCAATTTTTTATTTTCAGAGGGTAGCTCTATAATGCATACCGTAGGAATTTGAATGTTTTTGTATTACATAAGTATGTTATTTGATTGTTTCTCGGAATGAACAATTGTTATAGGCAAACATGATTTTTGTCAACACTGAGTTTTACCTTATCTGGACATGATAACTCATAATCAAAATAATAATGAACTTTTTTTAGAAATAGTTTTATTTTTATAATCAATTATCACAAACTTATTTCTAATAATTTCTTTTAATTCTTTATATGTTGCATTGTATTCACCATATTCAACAAATTCGGATGCACGTAATAATGATGTATTTATAGTTAATATTTTCAACAAATGAATTCCTGAATTTTCAATATTTTGAGTTGTGATAGCATAATTTCTTTGAAAAAGAAAAGTTTTACGTGTTCAATTTCAAATAGATTTGGAAAAACATGCTGAAAATACACAAAGATTGGCGCAATCAGCAATGAATCAAAACTAGGTAGGGTTGAATGCACTCATGTTTCCCTCGCTCTCCATTGACCTATTTCTAACTGAATGAAATCTAAAACAGGAGTTCTCAAATCCCAAATGATCTTCTAACATAGTCATACATAACAAGAGTTATTTTATCGTGGTTCTAAAACGAATCGTTTAATTTGAGCATGAAACATTCTACATCAACCTAGAAATAATAATCTTGAGAAAACTTGATCTTGATGAATTTCGCAAGATAAAAGGAGCCATTGAAATTGAAAACCGGCTCGCCGGCCAGACCGGACCAAAACAATTTCGACAGCGTGCAAGCGCTGGGCATTGGCCGTCATCTTGTTTTTCGGTTGGGATCCACATTTGGCGGAATATAAAAAGGGTACAAAAGGGGAGGTTAAAAGGTGATAACAGCAAGGATCACAAAATAAATATTCCCATCCAGAGGGCCGATGAACGCGCAAGCCTCGTGACGCCCACTATTACTGACCTACATTAAGCGGGTTCATTGACCCCCCCAGCGCTCGTACACAATCGACTGAAAAACGTAGCTGCGACTTGGAGGCTTCCAACACACGATTTCAACATTATTTTTACTTTTGAATGCTAAAATTCCAACGCAGAAAGTAAAATGACTATGAACTAGCCGAAGCGAATCTGAAGCGCTTACCTACATTTTTTTGGTGATTTCTGAATTTCCTCTTGAAGGCACCACGCGTTAACTGGAAACCTCCTCGAGATTTTCACGAAATCACTGCAAAAACAAACGAATTAACAGAATGAACTACATCATAGTTGTCGTTAAATCAAGCGATAAGGGGGAGCTTTGACCCACCTCCGAGTCCCACACGTGCACATCGAGAGGTTTTCCTCGGCTTATTTTGGGCAGATAGTTTTCCAGGAAACTCGCGAATCCTTGTGACACACCGAGACAGTTTGATGCACAGTTCACTGGGAGTTTTTTCAGGTTTTCATCAAGGAGGATTTTTCGCGATTTTTCCGGAAGGAAAATTTTGTTTTTATTTTTTTTTCTCAATTGGAAAATACGAATTGAGTACACTAAGGAGAGCGCGTTTGAGAATCATTGGTACGTTGCTGCTAGCAGTTCGCCGGGACTGTGAGAGTTGAATGACCTGTAGCTTATACATCGAAAGTGGGGGGGTACAGGGTTAGGAGAAATTCGCCGCGCGCTTACTGCATCTTGTTTCCGCTTCCACATGACATGAACACATATTTACTTATAAAAGGAGATTTTGTAATTTTTATTCGAGTTTATTAATAGCTTCCCGACGATCCATATTCGGATTATCGGGTTACTATTTTGGAGTCCCGATTTTCCGCCTTGAACTTGACGAGAAGACTGCTGCAGAAAATTTGAACGAATAAATAGTACCAGAAAAACACTGCAAATTTCACAGGAATGTTGAAGTTTTTTCTTCGAAATGGATCACTCTTCTGTCTTCTTTAAACATTTCATTCTTGAATGTTATGTGCAGGGTGTGCCCTATTGGATACAGCAAATATTTAAGTCAGTGTCCAAGGCTAAATTTTATGAAAATCTCAACACATCAAAATCTTCCATTGTCTCAGAGTTGCTGTCACAAGGGTTCATCTGGAAAGATTTTTCATGGTGAATTCAACGCGATTGAAGGTTTCCAATCTATAAAATGAGTTCCACATATAAAAACTCATCAGCTTTCAAGCTGTTCTCCGTCTCTGAACCACAGAAGGACATCGAGAAAATCTTTCGGAAATTTGGTGTAAGGATTTATTTCATATATTTCAGACAGGATCCAAGAAATGCGAAGATTATAGGGACAAAATTAATATTACGAGTGGAGAAGTAACGTGTTTTCTCAAAAAAAAAAAAATCGTGAATTTATGAAAAAATCCCGACTTAAGGTTAGCGCTCCTAAAAGCTAAAACGGATTATTATTGAAATAAAATTTTATGATTCGTTTCAACCGATGGTAATGCTGATGAAAAAATATTGACAGAATGTATTTTTACTTATGCGTTATTCTTAATATTGAGTCCATAAATGCAGACATAATCTTTTTACTGTTAATATGACTTTTATTTTTATCTATGCTCAATCTAGCCAGCAGGTTAACTCGAAAAAAGTATATTTCATCGGAGGGCACCGGAACCTTTCAAATATACGGACAATTACTTGGAATTTCGATATTTTCTGCAGAATCCAATAACTAGGATGAAAAGTTCTTGATAATGTCATTCAATTCCAGTCAAATCTAACCAAGACTTAAGCTGAGTGACATGGAAGATATGGAAATTTTCATCCTTTTTGGATTGAGCATTTCAGAATTGATTACGGGATACTATCTTCAGATCTCCCTATTTGATCGTGTGCATCTCAGGATAAGTTTATATGAAATGTTAACATTATTTCTGAATGAAGTATCTAATATAAAGAACATATCTCCTAATTTTAGGACACACTGTATAGATTAAAAAAACAATATAAGATCCATCCGTCCACCTTTCAAGGATTTTTTCGGGAACTACTTAACAAAAATTTGTGTAACTTAACACAAACGTCATGTGTTCCCCAGAATTATCCTTCAAGGTTTTCAACCATATTTCTGCACTCTTGAAATTAGGGGTCGAAACGTACAGGAGAAATTTCCGGAAAATTATATATTCATGAAACTGGGAATATTCTCTTGTAGCTGAAGAAAAAAGCTGTAACTCATATGGACGGCATAATACGTGTCAGTGCGAAAATTGAAAATGTGTTCAAAGGTTTCCGAAGCTTGAGCTTCTCATATTATAAATTATAAAGTATCCATCGAAACCACTTATGGAGGCCATACAAGAGATATAAATCTGCAGCTTTCATCACGAAAAAAAGATAGAATAATTTTTTCCCGAAATACAACTCATTAATTATTTTGTTGATATATAATGCAATATAAAACATGTTGTAACTTTGGCGGAATGACGAAAGTCGTAAGCCACTTGCTAGCTAGCACTGAATATCTTTATCGTTTTATATTATGTTATATTATATTATATTATTTTATATTAAATTATATTAGATTATATTATATTATATTTATTATATTAGATTATATTATATTATATTATATTATATTATATTATATTATATTATATTATATTATATTATATTATATTATATTATATTATATTATATTATATTATATTATATTATATTATATTATATTATATTATATTATATTATATTATATTATATTATAATATATCATATTATATCAATCAAAAATCCAAACTTTAGGTAATTTATGCAACTGTGAAAGCAAAGAATTGACATGACATTATTTTCCAAACCTTTTTTCATCCCTTTCAAGTGTCACGGTACTCAAACGAAAACAAACACTTGCACAAGCTCATCCCACCTAATTCAAAAATCTAGAAAAGCACTGACGTGAATTCAGCAGCTCTTACGCGCTTGTTCACCTTGTGAAATGGTGACTTGGAAATTTCAGTGGAATTTTAATGAAATATGAAATTTTGGAAAAAAAAATTTTTTTTCGAATTTTTCTATGGATAATTCTTTTTTTTTGCACTGTTCATCTTCCAACTAAGTTTCATTTCGATCAGATAAATATTTTTCGAGCTATTGAAAAAACTAAATTTCAAATGGCTGTAGCACAAAAACCATCATGCAGATTTGGCCCATTAACGAACTTAACCGAGATATTCAGGATCTTAACCTAACCTGGAAATTTCAAGACTCTAGGTCCTTCCTTTCGAGAGTTACAGCGTACACGACCGGACGGACAGAATAAATTTTGACCACGGATTCTTCCAGTGAGTCCAACCTAGTAGTTTGAGACCAATTTCGGCTCAAAATTCGAAATTTACAGACATCGTGACGAAATAATAACGCGCTGTTCTCCAGAACAAGCGTAAAAACTCTGTAAATTGATAGATTCAATATGTCATTTGACAGATTTTCTATTTTTCAAGGTGTCGCACCAATTTGAAGTTCAACGTATGTTCACCCATGATAAAGATTCACCAGTATAAACACTGAACAGGATTTTCACACAATTATGAAAAATCCTTTATACCCTACTTAACTCTAAACTCCTCAGTTAACTGAGTAATTTTTCTCTGAATAGGAATAATGTCACTGAGTTAATATCCTTTCCGAAATGAATTTTCTGAACGACCAACAGAAACATTTCATATTCTCCAGAATCGAGTCCAACACCCGGAATGAAAACAAAACAAAAAAATTTATAGAAGACATTACCCCTTTGACATGTTCGAGGGATAGAGGAAAAGGATCATGACCCCTAAATAGAGCAGCGCTTCTATATCATACGCGAACCTAGGTCGTCTGATCTCATGAGGCAGAATTTCCATTATCTAGGCCAATCTTGGCCGTTGCTCCTGAGAATTGATCGATAAAATGCATTGCTTCAAATGCACACTTTTCCACTCTATTTTCTTCGATTGTGGCCATCATGAATGAATACTATCGAAATGCAGTTGGCAATAATGATTCGATGAAGGAGGAATTGCTGTTACATAACTGATAAAATAATAAATAGTGCATTACTCTAGCGAAATGGAGGGAAGGACATTTAAACCTCACACGATGTTTTCCCAATGGATATGATGATTGTTTTTCAATATTTTCATTATTATTACTATTATTATCATCATAATAAAAATTGGAGCTGAGGCTTAGCCTATAAGCAGCTGTTAAATATACAAAATTAATCAAGTTACGAGTTGACAGTATACACTTTACATTCTAGCGTCCAAGGTTTTTTCATACTGATCAGAAGTGCTCCAACACACAGGTTTTCCAGGTAAGGTTCAAAAACATTGTTGGTATTTAGTGGAAACAACTGGGACAAATCAGTTCAAAATTTATTTTGCTGGAGGCCAATTCTTGAATCTCGATCAAGAATTGAAGAGTATGACAATTGCCATATGTTCGCGTCGATTTTCTAAATTAAATATAAGCAACAAGTAGACATGACCTGCGCATGGAACCGAATGTCACTCGACAATCTCCTATACTCCGTACCACTCGTTGGAAGTCGTAGGAAACGGTGAAAAGGTTATGTTTATATTCGGATATGAAATTTTTCGATATCTTGCATTCAGTTTATTTTTTGAGAATTTGCTTGAAAATGGCGAATAAAACTCACAAATGTTGCAGATGCTCGAGAAAACTTACAAAATCGACATGAATATATGACAATCGTCATACCCGTCAATTCTTGATCGAGATTTAAGAATTGACCCCCAGGTTTCTGTAAGCAATAATCATGTCACCCCTCTCGCGTCGGTATTTAAAAGAAGTCTGCCCGAATATTCCAAGTCGTTAATCGTACCAGGGGCGATTGAGACCATATAGGAGGGGGGTAGCTGATCTCTGAACCTTCTCCAACTTATCCATATCAACCATGAGATGTGGACACCACACTGGTCCTGCAAACTCCAAAATAGGGCAAATATGAGATTTGTCAATCTTACAGCAAACATCAAGGTCACAGCTCTTACATAACTAGTGAAATAATAAATAGGCATTACTCTCTCGAAATGGAGGGAATGGCATTTAAACCCTACATGATGTTTTCCCAATGGATATGATGAGTGTTTTTGCGCGCATGTTCTAGGGAAACAGCGTGCTATCGTTTTGTCCAAATGTCTGTAATTTTGGATGATTGGGCCGAAAATGGTCTCAATCGACTAGGTAGGACTCACTGATGACGAATCCGGTGTCAAAATCGATTCTGTCCGGCCGGCCTTAGACACGCTAACTGTCGACAGAAGCAAGCTAGCAACTTGGAACTATCAGGATAGGTTGCGCATCAGAATGCCGCAGTTGAGTTCGTCAATGGGCCAAATCGGTCGAATAGTTTCGGAGTTATAGGCAGTTGAAGTTTTGAAGTTATTTATTTTTTATTTCAGAAACAACTCGAGAGATTGGATTCAAACTTGGCAGTTGGGTGGAGTATAACGGCGCGCAACTTTGAGCCAAATTTCGTCAGGATCATATTGTCAGTAAATTTAAAAAAAAAATTTTTTCGAAATTTTTTTCCAAAAATTTTTTTTTCCGGAAACCATTCATCATATCCAAAAAAAAATAATACTCACACTTTGACCTTCTAATTTCACAGCAGTGTACCAAATTTCAGTTCGATACGATCATAAGTTTCGGAGATATCGGGAAAAAATATGTCAAATTTCTAGGTTTTCTTGTCGATATCGTTTATTTTTTCGGTATAACTCGAGAAGTACTGATTCAGTCCTGATAAAACTTTACAGCTAGTTTTGAGATGCTGAAAGACAAATTCATGCGAAATTTCGTGAAAATCGTGTCATTAGAACAATTTGAAAAAAAAAATTTCTATGATTTTCTTATCATATCATCCTCATTAAATTCTGTATGAAACTTCGAACTGTTATTTACTGTACTGAATTTCAATTCGATCTGATCTGTATTTTTGGAAATATTGAAAAAATAAAATTTTGAATGGGTATATCTACGGAATCATTGGGTGGATTTTACCCATTCACGAATTCGGCCTTCGTAATTTAGGTCCAACCCTTCTCTACAAATATCGAGTTCCTAAGTTGTTTCTTTCGGAAGTTATTGTGTTTACGCAGTCGGCCGTTAGGCTGATATATACTACTGGAAATATTTGCTGATTATCGTTCTAATTTCCTCATTAACTCAAAAAATTCTCATCCGATTGAAATGAAACCTGTTATTTGGTTATGAAGTACTAATTTTTAAACTTGTGAAAAATTTGGATATGTTGGTTGCCTTGAGAACAATTCGAAAGAAAAGAGAACTGGAATTTTTTCATTTTGTTCATTTCGAAATATACTGAACCGATCTGAATCAAATTATGTTAATAAGAAGAAAATTATTTGCATAAACTTGTGCAAAACATCGAGAGGATAGTAACATTCTTCCAATTTCAAGTTTACTCCACTCAAAATTGTATGGAAAATTTCGTGAAGATATAAATTCGATCCGATCTGTATTTTCGGGAATATTAGGAAAATTTTGAATTCTTCAGTGATAGTGATTCCAACCTAGTCGTTTAAGACCATTTTTAAGTCCACTTTCGAAAATCTACGATATTTGTGCTCTTGTTTTCCATAAAAATCGCGCTTAAACACAGAAGGTATGCGAAAATGAGCCAATGTAGTAAGTCTACCCCATTTTTACGCGCTTTTTCTGTGGAATAGCACGTTATCGTTTAGTCACAATGTCTGTAATTTTAGAATTTCGAGCTGAAATCGGTCTCAAACGACTAGGTTGGATTCACTGATGAAGAATACGTGGACAAATTTGATTCTGTCCGACCGAACGGCCGTGGGTGACCTAACTCTCGAAAGGAAGAACCTATAGTTCTTTTTCAGGTTAGGTTTTGATCCTGAATATCTCGGTTGAGTTCGTTAATGGGCCAAATCTGCTAAATGGTTTTTGTGTTATCGCAATTAGAAATTTTGATTTTTCAATAACTCAAAATATTTATCTGATCGAAATGAAACTTGAAAGATGAACAGTGTCAATAAGAAGAATTATCCATGGAAAAATTTAAAAAAAAATTTTTCTCTGAAAATTTTCACATTTCATTTAAATTTCACTGAAATTTCCAAGTCGCCATTTCGCAATGTGAACAAGCGCATAAAAGCTGCTGACTTCACGTCAGTGCTTTTCTAGGTTATTAGTTTATTATCCAAGGAATTGACCAAGATGCAAAATCAATATAATTGTTCCATTTGATATCCAGTATGGCCAATCTAATCATAAGAGGTCAGGAGTCAAAACTGAAGTTCTGAAACAGAACTAACCAATCTTCGTTGCACCGCTATGCTAGTTATAATGAATGCGTCATAATTTTGGGGGACCTTGCAGCACGTGGCATGAGGCTATTCACACCGTATCCACTATTCACCTTCCTCCTTTGCATTTTGCTATCTCTCTCTTGATGTCCTTCATTAAAATGAAACTTGAAGCATTCCTCAGTGGATAATGAAAGTCTCATGAACTTTGCATTTGAAATGTAGCACGAAATTTTCATATTATTTCCTGAAAAGTGAGATTTTGAAACCGACACGATCGATCCTAAAGGAATCTGTTTTTATTTATTTAAATAACAATAAGGGTTGAGATGACACCTATAAACCCAAGAAACACTATAATAGGTATGTGAATATGAAAGGAAATCCATGAAAGCAATACATTGTTACTTAAAATTACTCAAATTATGGAAAACTGTCTTTTGAAAATAAAACGTACACCAAACTCTCCCTCAAATATTTGAAAATTTAAATGAAAATAAAATTAAACAAATTAAATAATCATATATCGTCCGCAATTATTCGTGCCTTTTTTAGTTTAGATTTAAATTCAGGAAAACAACAAAACTTCAACAATTACAATGAATACGAAAATAATAATTTGTTCTAAAATCGTTTCGATTCGCTATTAATAATAAATAAGGTTCATTGAATTTGCTTCGACTCGACTTCAGTAATATTAGTTGTGACGTCAATAAATTTTTAGATCCCTCACACCTGGGGATATCCAAAATTACCCCATGTATGTTATTCGATTTTTGTAGTTTTCGAATTATAGTTTTTTTGTGTTTTCCGATTTATTTTGCCAGCGAGGTTTCAAAAATTCATATCTTTTAATGTAGTTGGTATTTTTCAGATTTATTTTCTGTGACACGATCTTCCTGAATGTTGTTTCAATAACAAAAATAACTCAGCTTCCTGAAATCACTTGAAACTGCTCAAGAAAGGCTCGGAAATTAGAACTTTAGTTTTCAGAAGTATCCACACAAACATTCAACATCAATTAAAAATACAAAAAGGAGTTTTAATAGCTTCTGACTGGGTTCGAATTTTTGTACGGTCCTATTCTATCGAAATCATAAGAAAAAAATAGTACTTTAAAGGCCTCTTTTAGTTTAATCGGCCTTTGAAGGCGGATAGGCTAAAAATCATTGAAACACGATTAAATTTATTTGTCTACTTTTAGCATTCTTATGGTAAATTGAATCCAAAAATGTATTTCTAAAGTAATTTTAATCGGAATTCCTAAAAAATTACCGTAGCTGGTGTAATTTTCTCGATAATTTTGGTCTCACCACTGACTGAAAATGTGTGCATATTTTAAAATTTGTAGTTGTGAAATCACTCACTTCTGGATGAGAAATTAAAGCACAAATTACTGAAAAATAACCATTTACTACAATAAATGTTAAAAATACCTTCCTCCATTTGGAATACATAATCTTCTAAGTTTTTGTTTTATTTTTCTTTCCGCTTCTGGAAGTTTTGGTCTAAATTCTGCTTCGTCCTTGCTTTTCGTCGCTTACATCAACTCTTTGTAAAATTCCCAAAGAAAAAAATCCATGAGGTTCAGGTCTGGCGGACGCGCAAGCTATTCGATCGGCCCTGCACGCCCTATCCATCGCAATGTGAAAATAACACAATTATTTTACAGAAATTCCAATTAAAATCACTCTAAAGTCACATTTTCAAGGTTAATTTGCCATAAGAATGATAAAAAGTAGAAAAATAACTTTGCTCGTGTTTCAATGATTTTGAGCCTATCCGCTTCCGATGGCCGATTACAGCAAAAAATGGCCAATAAAGTACTTCTTTTTCTCATGATCTAATTTCTAATTTTCGAGCCTTTTTTGAAAAGCTTTAAGCAATTTCAGAAAGCTGAGTTATTTTCAATAAAACAACATTCATGTAGATTATGTCACAGAAAAAAAAATTCAGCAAAATTCCTACTGCATAAAAAGATATGAATTTTTGAAACCTCGCTGTCATAATAAATTTAAAAAACAAAAAAAATTATAACTCGAAAACTATAATAAAGCGAGTTACATACATGGGGTGTTTTTAGATACCCCCAGATATGAGGAATCTAAAAAAATTTTTGTGACGTCACTACTTGGACCACCCTGTATGTTATCTGCGAAATCATTGGGGCCGATCTTAAAAACAATAATCACTTGAAAGCTCGATATTTGTTTAGTAGCTTTGGGGCTTAATTACGAAGGTCGGATTCGTGAATGGGTACCTAAAATCATCCAAATGATTCCGTAGGTGTACCCATTCAAAATTTCATTTTCCCGGTATTTCCAAAATAACAGATATTATCTAATTGAAAATCACCACTGGATTGAAAAATATCAGCTTGAAGGTCCATACCAAATTCCATGAGTATGATATGATTAAAAGATCATCAAATCTTTCCATCAGGAAAAAAAGTGCGTGTGGCGGGGATATTACGTGATAAGATGACCGCTTTAGCGACGAATTTGAACATCTGCTGACTTCACGTCAGTGAGACTTTCTAATCGATGAGAGCCTTTCATCTAACAATAACACAAATTCCTTCGAGCTGTCATTATCTGATGTGGAAGACACAATCATTTTTTGGTATTTTCACTATTCTTCAAAACGAAAATGGAAAGGAACGAATTGTTGTAGTAAAAAACAAGAATGAAAAGAAATCATATCAGTTGAATCAAAGTCGAATTGAAAAATCAGTCAATGCAAATCGTGCAAATAGTTTGCCTTTTCCAGAATTATTCAATTTTACGGAAAAGTTCCAACAATATTTTTTTTCAGAATGGACCAGACTAACTGAATCTAATTTCAGTCGGTAATATACGAATAAGAAAAAAGTTTTGTATGAAACAAATTGAAGGAACAGCTCTTTCTACACCTCGCCACCATAATAAGAAAAACTGAAATCCAAAACAATAATCAATATTAAGAGCATCTATTCATGCATCTATTTCGATATTTTTTCAGTTTTTGAAGAAAAAATTTAATTTTGCTCTTATACCTGCTTTACGAAACTTTGTCCAACTAGAGGGTTCCTTTTTTCGTTTTCCACCTCCCTGCACTTCTTCATAATCTTCTTCCATAATGGTTTACTCTCGAGATAAACTTTTAAATGAATGAACATTTGATTCAAAGCTTTTTCAATACTAGTTTTGTTTTTCCTATCAAAGACCAAAAATCACCATTTTGCTGTGACCTAAATGTAAAGATATTCATGCTACAATATTCAGAACCCTGATAAAATGTGATGAAAACCATTTATTCGGTTGTAAAATTCAATTAAAGATCCTTTCATGATGCTGTAATGCATTATACCAACATAATTTTCATTCACACTGAAAACCTAATTAATAAATCAATATTTCTATACAGAGACCCTCATAATTCTGAATATTTTCATGAGTGAATGATGTGTTGGAATGAAATTATTTCTCTTTTATAATTCTAGAATAATTAAAAGTACCTTCTGACGTGGAGAAAAAAAATTTAGTACGAGCATGCGCAAATTATAATTTTTTCGCACGCATTTGAGTTGCCAAAGTAAAACGTTTCCGTGTCGTGCGGAAAGAATATTTTGCAGCAAGGAAATGTCAAACTGATGAAAATTGTTGTTATAGGGGAAAATTTTCAAGAATATTTTAGAATCGGATGGTTATTTTGTGCAATCTGGAACTCTTGCAAAATTAACTTCGTTCGAAAAAATGGCTTGTTGGCCAATTCGGGTGATGGATTGACCAATTTTAAGCGCCTGAGGAGCTGAAAATTTACCACTGTCGCCGAGATTTAGATCAACGAGTCAGTTAATCAAAAAAGGACAATGTCGAAGAAAATATTGTGTGTAGCTTCAGGTAACACTGCAAATAATCAACCTTTCTCAAGAAATCCATATACAGAATCATCAACCTTCGAACGACTAGAAGGTAGATGGCACGCTGTTTGTTAATACTGCAGCGTTCCGTCGAACAGGTCATAAGTATCTGGAGTCTCATCTGAGGTTTCCAAGGTATGTCGGTCTGATGATCGGAAACAACCGTGAAACTGCAGTACCCGTTCTCCTTGGACATCGTTCCTTCAGTGTAGATGTTTTGGTAGATTGGATGATCATCTCTGATCACAGTGGAATATTTGTTGTCTTATCGACAGATATTCGTCCTTGTGTTTATGTTAGTTTACTTCGAATGACTGTCCCTCAACGACATATAACGACATATCCTTTTGAATCACGGTTCACCGAGACACCCATTGAATGAACTGACAGGATCAGCTATCACTTTACAATATGTAAGTAATTGTTCTTTCGTCATAGGACTTACGAATAAATGAATTGATATTTTTTTTCGCGCTTGTTCTAGGGAACAGCGCGTTATCATTTCGCCACAATGTCGATAATTTTTGCATTTTGAGCTGAAAATGGTCCTTAACGATTAGGTTGAACTCCAAGAAGAAGAATCCGTGGTCAAATTTAATTATGTCCGTCCGTCCGGCCGTATGTGCTCTTACCTTCGAAAGGAAGGACCTAGAGTCTTGAAATTTTCAGGTTAGGTTTTATCATGAATATCTCGGTTAGGTTCGTTAATGGGCCAAATCTGCCGAATGGTTTTTGTGTTACATCCATTTGAAATTTTGATTTTTCAATAACTCGAAAAATGTTTATCTGATCGGAATGAAACTTGGTTGAAAGATGAACAGTGTCAATAAGAAGAATTATCCAAAAAAAATTCGAAAAAAAAATTCATTCTCTTGAAAATGTTCATATTTCATTTAAATCTCACTGAAATTTTCAAGTCGCCATTTCGCAAAATGAACAAGCACGTAAAAGCTGCTGACTTTACGTCAGTGCTTCTCTAGTTTTTTTTGAATAGTTACTTGGTTTATTCTGGATTAGTTGAAAGTTCTCTCTAGCAAGCCAATAGACAGCGTCGGCTGGTTCGATCGGTGAATCGTACAATAACGAGTGACGTAGAAGGCGATCTGACGCGTTTCTTCTGCTTCGACCTTGAGTTGCGATTTGACCATGTTTAATACCGTATTATTCCAAATTTGCGAGTTGTTGAAGTGTGTGATAACTTATATTATAATCTTGGATCGATATAGAATGAGAAAAATATGGTAATTCGTATTACATGCAAGAGACCTATTACATTTCCTTTTGTTCTTATCAGACGCTCGAAGGAAAAATATTGTTCCTTACACGTGCGCAACGTGACTTAAAGCACGCTAAAACTCTTCTATTCCAAACACAGCTTCGCTGTTTCTGTCTAACTCTGCGTACGGAAAAGTGTTCCTTTGTGTACCTACTTAAGGTCCTTTCTTTTGAAAGTAAATGCACACACGGCCGGACAAAATCGAATTTGACCACGGATTCTTCATCAGTGGGTCCAACCTAGTCGTTTGAAACCAATTTCAGCTCAAAATTCGAAAATTACAGACAGTGTGACGAAACGATAGCGCGCTGTTTCCCAGAAGAAGCGCGTACAAATACATGAAATTTCGTTGTTATTTTGAATACATGAATAAATTCTCTTTGGCAGCGAATTTAAACGAGAGCGTAAAGCCCGGTCCAGATGAGTGTAACCCGAACAGCGAATGCAATAAAATTTGACAAGCAATTCAGCGAATAGTGTGGACGGCACTCGAGCTCAGCCTCGAATAATACATTCAAATGCATCGTTCGAGTCGAAAACCGAGTCCTGACGGAGCGGAATAGCGGAGAGAGCGCTGCCTCGAACCATATACACAGTTCGTTTTGGTTGCGAGTTCAGAACTGTTCCGGACGGTCCGAGTATGCTCGATTTCGATTTTGTGTCTGGAAAATAGCAATCGCGCACACTCGAACCGTCCCGAACAGTTCTGAATTGGTGCTGAACTCGGAATCAAAAGAAAGCTATAAAGCCTATAAAACTCCCTGTGATTTATTGCATTCGCTGTTCGCATTACACGGCTTTAATGGGCAAACTCCTACCAACTGTTTCGTAGTTACAGTAAGATAAAATTTTATTTCCCCAATATGTCACTCAAAAAATACCGAACTGATTGAATTGAAACTTGGTTTGCAATTGTTGAGTATTAAAGTGGATACGTATGCAAGATCATATCACTATAATTTTTTTTAATTTCTTCGATATCCCAGAAACTATATGAATTTTCCAGATGCTGCTGCAATATTTTTTATCTGCCTACCAGGTATATATTTAATAAGATATAAATTAAATATCAGAGTCTGTAGTATTGATAATGTATTATTTTCAGGGTATAACGACTCTCGTTGTTGGAGTAAAAGGAAGTACTCTTTTTTCTAAACCAAGCTTTCGCAATTTGTTTATTGCTTCTTCAGAGTTTCGAAAGTGAGGTTAAACATGAAGCCAGCAACAACAATCATGACACAATACGTTTTTAACACTTAAATATTCTACTTAAATTGCAAGACACTAATTCGAACTTCATGGATATCAATTTGTACATTCTTAAAATTTTCAAATTTTATCTTTCTACGTTCTATAATAAAATTTTTATTTTAATAAGATATATAAAAAGTCATCTTCACAGCTGTTTCACGTAAAACAAAGATTTTTTATTTGATAAGTCTCTAAACAACAGAAGGACCTCAAAAAACAAGTTGGAAGAGGTGTTGCTTTAAAAAAATTTCATTCCTGTCCAATATATCGCCAAAAAAGGAAACGTCTATTTCAAAAAAATTCTATCTATGAAGCTATGGAAAAATACGAGTTTCAGTATGAAATGTAAAATTATATCATTCCGAGTTAAAACTCGGAGCTAGGAACTAGAGAAAAGAACTTTCAAAACCCAGCCAAAATCAAATTCTAAATGACAGTGAAATCAAAGAATTTACAACGAAGAAACGAAAAATAATAATAATAAAATGGAAACCAATGAATATTTTTTCATTCTATTTTCACACCAGTGTTCAGAATGAAGGTAAGTTCAACTCCCAAAGATTTCAACAATTTCGGGTGAATTTTTTTTTTCATTGTAGACATGTAAAAAAAATTGAGTTTGAATTCCAGAAAAATGTTTTTACGGAAAATCTTAGAAAATTTATATAATTTTATCTAATTCGGCAATCGAAAACAAAAAATTCTAACTTTGTAGGTTTGCCGCCATTTTGAAATATTTTTCCAGAATTCTACACAACGATTGAATATACCACCAAAAAATACTAAGATGTGACCAAAAACCGTTATGTCAACGGTCACGCATAACTCACCACAGTTTTCGGAATATTGCTCAAAGTTGACATTAAACACCCTGTATCTCGCTTATGCTTCGAAAACGGGGTATATGTCATAAGGCAAAAATGACTTTCCCAATGTCATCTATACGGCTATATATGTTTGAGCAGTTTATAGTGAAACACCATGTATATAATTCTGAGTTTAAAAGTCGAAATTAGGCATAATTCCGAGTTTTAAGTCAGAATTAGGTAGAAAATTTTTTGTCGAATTAAAGTGGCCCTTCTACGCCTTCGTGAATTCGGATGAAGCGCTGTTGACAAAATATGTTGACAAGATATTTTTTTGATTGATGACGCTAGTTTTCTCACGATCCCTCATCGAAACTCAAGAAACAGAAACTTGAACGATTTTCATACCGAATCGCAAGAATCTTCCCATATATCCACAGTAAATCTCAAGAAATTGCAAGGGGCGTGCCACATTCCGCAGATTGGCGTACTTGAAGCACAATCTGAGAAGTTCACACGAGACGTGCGTGTGTGATAATTATTTATAAATTATGCAATAAAATGAAAGTCAAATATCGAATCGAAATGTTATGTAAAAGCTGAAAACTGTAATAATTATAATAATACATTGCGCGCGGGGTCGTTGGTTTAATGAATTACATTTGAGATTCTGCTGCGCATGCTGGGAAGTTGTGGTTGCTCTACGCGGACTGATTCCTTCTATCTGCTTCACGATAGAGCGAACAACGTAAAATGAAACTATATGGATATATCTCGATATACAGGTGCTGTGAGAAAAAAACTTCACCAAAGAATGACTTGCGGTTATGACATGTTGTTCACTGAGAACAATTATTTGGAAACAATTCTAAGAGAGTAAAGATTTGAAGTCTGGAGCTTTTACACGATTGTTCAAATTTGTTGCCAATGCGGTCACCCATGCGCGTATTGACACCACCAGAAGTAGCTTTACTTGCTGTACGAAAGAATCTGCTTGGAGATTTGAAATTTGGAGTACGATATCGAATGCCGAATTCCCCACATGGTAAATGCTACCCAATTATTCTGCAGATATACCTATTGAAAATTTCATTTGCCCGATATTTCCAGAAATACTGATCGTATGTCTAACTGGAATTCAAAATTCAAAACGTGGAAAAATGACGCAGTGAATCTTCATGTCGAAGTTCAATTCACACCTTCAAGGAAAAGGAATGGTTTATTCTTATTGTAAAAAATAATAGCTGATACCAACTAAAATTTCAAATTATACTTTGCCTCTCACAATTTGATATTAGGTATATGAAAATATATAAGAATAATTGAGGGATTTGAGGTTGCACTTGTTGGAAAGGTTAAATTTTATGTTTTTTGCGATGTGCAGGTACAGATTATTCACTCAATGTAACTTTATTGATATTCCATTCGCAATAGCAGCATTGTATGACTTTTCCGAAACTTGTATTAACTTGTGTATGCCAGATGAATCTCGTCTTCCCCCTTACTTGTAAATTATCTTCATCAGAAATTATTTTGTAAGCAACTAAAACATCAGAAGGATCATTGAAAGGTACCGTCATATATTGTCAGCCAATCGTGATTGAAAAGTATTATGAGCCTTATTTCACATTTTCCACCGAAGCTGACTTTTTTCGATAAATTCACAGATTTTTCAAAAACAGGCGTTACTTTTTCTTGGGGAATATTGGACAAAAGGTAAAAGCGCATAGAGCCGGACGAATGGCCATACATAATTTGACAACAGATTGTTTTGTGGTTTCGGCTCAGAATAAGGAAATTATAGACATCTGAGCAAAACAATGACACGCTGTTCCCCAGAACAAACGTGAAAAAAATTATCTCAAATAATAATTCATTACTGGAAATAATTAATAACTCCCAACTGATTCTGAGTTTTCGAAACATTCTATTATGTTGAAGCCGAAATTAAGGTTTTTTCTAGTAAATACTCTTTCAATAAATAGATTCCAATAGCGACTCTAACTTGGAATAAATAAATTATTAGTAAGAAATATGCTCGGATAGGTCGATTAGTATTTCAAATGGCGCTCGTTTCGTAAGAAATTATTATACAGTGTGTTCCACGTATGTAGTCATCGAATATTTTTTTATGTCAGTTTCTATGTCAACTTACATATGCATACCAATTATTTAGCTATCTAATTTTATTTAAAAATGGACTAAGAAGAATAACTAAGAAAAAAATCATCGTTGAGGAAATAGTAAGTATGTTAATCGACATTTCGAGCATTCAACAAGACAGATAAGTTTACCAGTGTCATCGCATATTTTTAACGATAAATTCACCTTCTTCATAAGATGGATTGAACCAAGACCCCAAATAGAAGTGATATTTAATGTTGCAAAATGGCGAGGGATCCCCTTTATCAATTAATTATTATCGATCAAATTTCTACCTTCCCGGATCAAATGAATTTTGACATTGGAAATGCATATGTTGTCTATAAAGCCTTGAAGAATGGTCATGAAAAAGTTCGATTGCCATTAGGAAAAATAAAGGTTGGCGTCATTTCTCATCTTTGGGCTAGACTTTATAATATTTTCTTATATATTAAAAAGAGTGAAATCTGAATTACCAATTGACCTGTCGTAGCATGATTTTACGAGTTTTTTGAATCTAGAGACTGCCAATTTCATTCATTCTATTAATGCCAAAACTAATTAATAATTGATCCGTCATACGAGAGATTCACTTCAAGAATTTTAATTCTTTTTTTTGGTATATTTGAGTCCTCTTAATTTCTGTTGAAAATTGATAGATGAAGTTCATTCTTTCCTCCAGTGAATACATTCGCAGGCTATCTGACATGGGTAGTTCACAGTTCTCGAGATTCCTTAATATTACAGATACAAGTTACCACAAATTTTTCACATAATGATAATGATTATTACGAACCTGAATTAAAATATTCATGTTTGATATTTTGAAGGGGAAATATTCACAAGAGGTCAGAAAAAGCCGAAACATGTTAGATTTGACAAAAAAGGCTTTTGACTTTGAGATGTCCTACGGACAATAACATCTAAATGTACAGGGTGGGCAAAATTCGTTGTCTACAGAAGGGATTTCGAGAACTATAGCAGCTAGAAGAAAACTGAACACATTCTTGAGTTCTTTTTTCCTGACTAATCCGAATCTGAAAACAGACCCAGCTTATCGTTCATAGAACTTGAGTTATGAGCGAAAATTGAGAAATTGTCATTTTCAATAATGCTGAATAACTCACTTGTTTGAACCCGTATTCGAAATCTGTTGATACGTTCTACAGGCACTTTTTTAGGAGTAATTCAAATATAATATGACTAATATTTTTAATACAGCCATTTTCGAGAAATGAGAATGATTTTGGATTTTTCAAATGTAAACTATAGTCGAAAGATCTCTTATCTTGCTACAAAATTTTTGCTGATTTCGAAAATGTATCATATGTTACTATTTACATGAATATCACATGAGAAAATTGTCAATACTTTTTTCCTGCCTTTCTTTTCACTGTTGAATTATGGATAGGCTGACGTTGCCATAGCGACTATTGAATATGCATTATCTTTGTGTGAACTTGCGCCTCTATGATAGGAATCAGCGATTGCTGTATAAATATTTCTATGGTTAATTTGTCATAGTTCCTAAGGTCAGCAATATTTCGGGTAATTAGGGATAATAAACAGATTTTTTATTCCTAATCTTAAGAACTATGACAAATTTACCATAGAAATATTTATTCAGCAATCGCCGATTCCAATCATAGAGGCGCAAGTTCACACAAAGATAATGAATATTCAATAGTCGCTATGGCAACGTCAGCCTACCCATAATTCAACAGTGAAAAGAAAAGCAGGAAAAAAGTATTGACAAATTTCTCATGTAATATTCATGTAAATAGCGACATATGATACATTTTTGACATCAGCAAAAAGTTTGTAGCAAAATAAGAGATCTTTCGACTATAGTTTACATTTGAAAAATCCAAAATCTTTATCATTTCTTGAAAATGGCTGGATTAAAAAATTCAGACATATTATATTTGAATTACTCCTAAAAAAGGTGCATGTAGAATGTATCAACAGATTTCGAATAAGAGTTCAAACAAGTGAGTTATTCAGCATTATTGAAAATGACAATTTCTCAATTTTCGCTCATAACTCAAGTTCTAGGAACGATAAGCTGGGTCTGTTTCCAGATTCGGATTAATCAGGAAAAAAGAGCTCGAGAATGTGTTATCAGTTTTCTTCTAGCTGCTATAGTTCTCGAAATCCCTTCAGTAGACAACGAATTTTGCCCACCCTGTGTCCAAATACAGCATTAGCCCAGGGGAGTCTCGTCTCGTCTCGTCTCGAAAACCAGACGAGACCGTGAATTCTTCATTAGAGACTAGACGAGACTAGTATGAAGTCTAGTCTCGAGTGTCGTACGAGAGTCACGCAGGTCTCGAAAGTCTCGTAAGATGCCATTTCATTCCAATCAAAATGTCCTCATGTTTTAACAAAATGAATTTCGAAAGAAAAAAGTCAAAATCCACATATTTGTAGAGTAGGTTTGGACCTTGATCACGAAGGCCGAATTCGTGAATCGCCAAAATCCACCCAATTATTCCGCAGATATCCATTCAGAATTTTTCCCAAAAGTTCCATAATATAGATAATATCGAATTCAAATCCTGTTCTTTATCAAAAAATGACAGCTTGAAGGTTCATACAGAATTTCTTGTAGATAATATGATCAGAAGATCGCAGAAGAATGAATATTTGAAATGAGAAAATTTGAAATTTTTTTCAAATAATTCTAATGACACGATCATCATAAAATTCTGCACAAAATTGTTCACCAGCATTTCTGAACTAGCTGCCAAGTTTCAGCTCGATTGAATTATTTTTTTTGAGTCATTCCGGGAAGAACAACAATATCAAGAAGAAAACCACGAAATTCCACTTATTTTTTCCCAATATCTCCAGAAATTATGGTTGTATCGGAATGTTATGTAGTAAACTGCTGTGAAATATGGAGTTGAAGGTATGAGCGAAAGTATTTTTGAATATGATGAACAGTTCCCGAAAAAAAAATTTCGAAAATATTTTCGAGAAAATTTTGTTTTCGTTGTTATGCTTCAACAATTTGAGTGAGTTGCACTGGATTATTCGGAATTGAGGTTATAACTCATTTGAAAGTGGCTTATAAATTATACAATACCCAAACATTTTAATAACTCTACTGAAAATGTATATCGATGTCGAAACATGAAATGTTTGTAATACGTCCAATTTTACAGTAATGATCATTTGTGAAATCCCTGCAATATAATATGTTCACGAATCATTGAAAATAATAAAATAATCAAATGAAATGATGATCGAATGAGCATTAAAATGTAATCATCTGAACAATAGAATTTGCTTTGTAAACCTATCGATATATATTAAATGATATTGAGGAATCACTCAAAAATGAATAACTCAATTCATTTAAAGCAAAACAACAAAGCTTTCAAACAATCATCCATTATGTTGAAAGCTCTTCCGCCTAACTGGTGACTATACCTCTGCCTATGTTCGGAAATATACAGGGTGTTTCATCATAAACTGGTCAAACATATATAGCCGTATAGATGACATTGGGAAAGTTATTTTTGCCTTATGACATATACCCCGTTTTCGAAGCATAAGAGAGATACAGGGTGTTTAATGTCAACTTTGAGCAATATTCCGATAACTGTGGTGAGTTATGCGTGGCCTTTTAAATAACGGATTTTGGTCACATCTTAATATTTTTTGGTGGTCAATTCAATTGTTGTGTAGAATTCTGGAAAAAATATATCAAAATGGCGGAAAACCTACAAAGTTGGAATTTTTGTTTTCGATTGCCGAATTGGATAGCATTATTTCAATGTACTCAATTTTCTAAGATTTTCCGTGAAAAATTTTTCTAAAATTCAAACTCAACTTTTTTTTTACATTTCTACAGTGAAGAAAAAATTCCCCCAAAATTGTTGAAATCTTCTGAGGTTGAACTTTTCTTCATTCTGAACACTGGTGTGAAAACAGAATGAGAAAATATCCATTGGTTTTCGTTTTATAGCCTTCCAAACATTCCACTCGGAGTACTTAAATAATTTTTATTCGAAAAACTGCTGGCCCTACGGAGGCAAAAATTGTGCTAATGGGTCCCCAGAATGACCCGCATAGAAATATGAATTTATCAAAAGGAAAATTTTTTTCAAAAAAACTGGAAGAAATCGAACTCTCTTCGCATTCGGAAAATAGGGTCAAATTCGATGAACTACCGTTGCTTGGTAACGGACGTCATTATAATCAGAATAAATCCAATTTATACGCGATCCTAAGTGAAGAGAGTTCGAATCCCATTGAAGTTTTATTTTTAAAAATTTTTTGTTTTGATAAATTCATATTTCTATCCGGGTCATTCTGGGGACCCATTAGCACAATTTTTGCCTCCGTAGGGCCACCAGTTTTTCGAATAAAAATTATTTACTTTCTCCGAGTGGAATGAACCAATGGATATTTTTTCATTCTGTTTTCACACCAGTGTTCAGAATGAAGAAAGTTCAACATTAAAAGATTTCAACAATTTTGGGTGAAATTTTTTTTTCACTGTAGACGTGAAAAAAAGTTGAGTTTGAATTTTGGAAAATTTTTTTCACGGAAAATCTTATAAAATTGAGTACATTGAAATAATGCTATCCAATTTGGCAATCGAAAACAAAAAATTCCAACTTTGTAGGTTTTCCGCCATTTTGAAATATTTTTTCCCAAATTCTACACAACAATTGTATTGACCACCAAAAATTACTGAGATGTGATCAAAAACCGTTATTTAAAAGGTCACGCATAACTCACCACAGTTATCGGAATATTGCTCAAAGTTGACATTAAACACCCTGTATCTGGCTTATGCTTCGAAAACGGGGTATATGTCATAAGGCAAAAATGACTTTCCCAATGTCATTCATACGGCTATATATGTTTTACCAGTTTATGATGAAACACCCTGTATAGAAAACACATTTGATACTGTCTCAAACAGACTTGTTATTGATATGATATTTTCAACTTTGGCGGCCAGCTAAATCCCCTAATTAGACAAAACTATTTTTTCTTCTTAAAGGGATACATAAAATATATGGTTCACGTCGAGTCACTAACTTATTCTGAAAATATGCGTCATAGAATAATGAATGCATTCCTTCAAACATAGAATTAATTCCAAAAAATTAAAGACATATTGAATATATGCTAAAAATGTTCCAATATAAACCTTCATAAAACTGTATGTAATCTTATCGATAGATTACCACTTTATGGACGGATCAATTGAGATGTCAGTGCAAAAAACCTAGTAAAAGACATTCTCCAGAATTGCAAAATGGAGCAGGATCCGGGATCGATCGGTTGCTCTGTAATTTCTGAAAATTTTCGGAAATGTGAACATTATGCACGTGAAGTGACAAAGATAAGGAGAGGCATTTCAAAGGCAAAACGATGTTAACATCATTTATGAAGGTATACATACAAAATGGGCACAAAATGTTATGTTATGTCTATTCGATATAAGACAGAAATATGAAATAACAAATATTCAAAAAACAACTGATCTCGAAATTTCATTCCAAACCAAAACTCGTTGTATAACTGAAGTGACGTTTTCAAGTGCTGCCGAATATC
This sequence comes from Myrrha octodecimguttata, assembly GCA_958510865.1. Lineage (NCBI taxonomy): Eukaryota > Metazoa > Arthropoda > Insecta > Coleoptera > Coccinellidae > Myrrha > Myrrha octodecimguttata. Next base: position 12,947,046 of record OY294063.1, on the reverse strand, counting down.
GAATTCGCCTTATTCAATAATATTAGTACATATGGATGAAATATTATTCAGTAACGATGGTTCTATATGGAAATCATCGATTTCTCTTTAAATCATGCGTAAATCACAAGAAGCCACGAAGGGCAACCACTATGAACTCGAAAAATTGGTGAACACTCCAAACCAACCCCCTTTCCAGCTTACGTCTGGGGCGCACCCGATGCGCCTCGGAAGCGCACCAGTCGTGTTATATTCTAGTGCGCGGGAATCGCACTTCCTACCTCACTGTCCTGATGCACCCCCCGAATTTGCGGGGCTTCACGGACTCACAGCTGAGAAACGCCTATCTTGTAATTATTTTCCGCTTTGTTGCTCATCTCGTTCTCATTATAGCCTCGCCACCCCAGGCTTGCGTTCCCAATTGTCAACACGAAGTGTTCATCGCACCTCGGTGAGATTCATCTAGTTATTTTTTTTCTGAAACTATTTATCATGGTGGAGAAAAATTCCTGCTCACAGTGGCGGATCGACGATTTCCGAGGCCCTACGCTTGAAAACTTTCGGGGCTCTTCCCTATTCTTTCAATTTCTTTCAAAACAAATTTCCAATCAGAATTCGGTTTTTCCAGAATTAATAAAAAAATGTGTCTATAAAACATGAGGTACGTGCTTGAATTCAAGTAAAACAAATTAAATGAAATCAACACGAATATAAGAAACTTAACAGGAGTAGGTATATCAGGTATAAAATTTCGGAGCAATATTTCTTTCTATAGAAGAAATAAACATGTATATGAAAAATTATTGAAAAATAAAATGAAATATAAAATTGAATATGTACCAATAAACTGAAATCGAGTATTTTTTTCTTATTTTCATATCTGCAACTTCTTTTATTTCAACGTTATTAATCCAGACTCTCCGTTATCTTACTTATAATCGAAAGTATTCATAAGATCTAATTTTCTTGATAACTGTTGTACATTTATTTTTCATTAAGGATAACTGAAAATTACTTCAAAGCCATGAATAAGTTCGAAAAAACTTCTATCATTCCCTCATCATAAACTATTTTTGACATCTGTGGAAAACTCGTGATTTTTAGATTTTAAAGAGTCTTCGATATTCTTCCAAATGAGATGCTCCACTGATAATTGTTTCATCAAGATTCTCTTCATTATACTCCAAGAGCGCTTTGAATCTGTCAGCAATCAGTAAATCTATCAAGATCTCGACCTTAAATTCTTCTCTTCCAAAGATATCGGCATTTGAGTTTCCCAATCCGCGAGCAATGCGTTTATTGGACGAGCCCTGGAAGAATTGTTGTTCAATATCGTTACTTATTTCTTCAGCTTGTGCCTCTATCTGTTGATTGAAATTGGTGTGAAAAACATTTTGGGGACTCACAAATTCTCCTTACGTATATCGGTATCACATATTGGTTTATAAAATGAGTGGGAAAAAAATAATAAACCTCACGACATCGAAATATGTGTGTTTGAAAAACTAAATTTGAATTTCCTTTATCAGGCCGGAATATGTCATGTTGAGTGAAACTATATCGGTCCTTGCATTAATAGAATTCGGTTGACTTTTTATTGAAAACATCTCTTTGAAATGTCGTTTCCAATGTTTTTCCCCAGTGTCAAAACCTTAGCGTTGTTGGAGTGAAATTTATGCTCCCCATTTCTTGTATGTTGAGAAAGAGCAGTTTACTCGTACCGTTTTCTGCAGTCAGCCTGGTGATGTCTCAGTCTAGAACCGAAATATTGTCTCGTTTGCCCAATATATGCGCCGTTACAGTCAGAACAATCAATTTTGTAAATTAAATGCTACTTCTTCATAAGGGGTTCACTATCTTTCAATCTGGAAAACAGATTCCTCACAGTGTTCTTATAAAAAATATATAATCCTGCATGTTGTACTTCTCTTCATTTCAGTTGATATTTGACTCAAATTTGGGATATATATCAACTTGAAAAAACTAACAAAATGTCTGTAATTTTCGATGATTGAGTCGAAAATGGAATCAAACGACTAGGTTGGACTCACTGATGACGAATCCGGTGTCAGAATCGATTCTGTCCGGCTGACGACAGGATAACTGTCGAACGGAGCCAGCTAGCGACTTGAAACGTGTAGGATAGTTCGCGCATTGGAATGCCGCAGTTAAGTTCGTTAATGGGCCAAATCGGCCAAAAAGTTTCGGAGCTATAGCCATTTGAAATTTTGAGGTTATTTCCTTCATATTTCAGAAACTTCTGAAGCGATTGGATTGAAACTTAGCAGTTGGTTGGAACATAACGACGCGCAACTTTGAGCAAGATTTCGTTTTCAATCGTATGGTCACTCAATTAAAAAAAAAAATTCAAAATTTTTTTCTAAACTATTGTTCATATTTGAGAACAATTTCAGTTATACCTTGAACTTCATATTTCACAGCGGTGTACGAAATTTCAATTCAATACGGCTATTAGTTTTGGAGATATTGGGAAAAAATATGTAGTATTTCGTGGTTTTCTTCTCGATATCGTTGTTTTTTTCGGTATAACTCAAGAAATGCTGATTTAATCGTGATGAAACTGTGCAGCTAGTTCAGAGATGCTCAAGGATAACATTGTGCAAAATTTCGTGATGATCGTGTCATTACAACGATTTGAAAAAAAATTTCAAATTTTTTTTCAAATATTCAATATTCTGTGGATCTTCTCATCATATCATCCTCATTAAATTCTGTATAAACCTTCAAACTGTAATTTTTCGATAAAGTACTGGATTTCAATTCGATCTAATCTGTATTTTCGGAAATATTGCCTAACGGCCGGACCATAAACACAATAACTTCCGGAAGAAACGACTTAGAAAGTCGATATTTGTAGAGTAGGTTTGGGGCTTAATTACGAAGGTCGAATTTGTGAATGGGTATAATCCGCCCAATGATTCCGTAGATATACCCATTCAAAATCTTATTCTTCCAATATTTCCAAAAATACAAATTTATCGAAAAAAAAACTAGAAAAGCACTGCCGTGAAGTCAGCAGCTTTTGCGCGTTTGTTCATTTCGTTGCCGAAGCGGTCTTCTACTATGAACATGCGCGCAAAAGCTGCTGCCTTCACGGCAATGCTTTTCTAGATTTTTATGATTGCCACGGACCTGTATTCCAAACCTTTGGCGCCCCACAGAACCTCACATTTCAATTCCGTACACACAGAAGGTGGCAACCAAAAAAAGTGTGAAACATAAGATTCTCAATCTGTCTGATGTATCCTTTTATTCCAAGAATTTTAAACAACAGTTCAGTATTTATGTCGAAATGGATACTCAAAATCTCTGGTCAACAAGATTTTTTCACAGTTATTATTATTATTATTATTATTATTATTATTATTATTATTATTATTATTATTATTACTATAATTACAATAAGAGTAGAGGTATTAAACCTATAAACTCAAACTAAAATAACATTCAAACGAAATATGTTCCAACCAATCTCGTATATTATCCAATCTCAGCAGCCGAGACAGTGAAAATGTTAGTTATTTCGAGCTGATGAATGATTGATGATGAAGAGAAATACAACATGGAGGATTATATCATATTATAAGAAACTGTGAGAAGCCTGTTTTTGCGCGCATGTTCTAGGGGAACAGCGTGCTATCGTTTTGATCAAATGTCTGTAATTTTGGATGATTGAGCCGAAAATGGTCTCAATCGACTAGGTTGGACTCACTGATGACGAATCCGGTGTCAAAATCGATTCTGTCCGGCCGGCCGGCCGGCCGTAGACACGATAAAATCGATCGAATAGTTTAGGAGTTATAGGCATTTGAAGTTTTGAAGTTATTTATTTTTTATTTCAGAAACTACTTGAGCGATTGGATTCAAACTTGGCAGTTTGGTGGAGTATAACGACGCGCAACTTTGAGCCAAATTTCGTCAAGATCATATTGCCAATAAATTTAAAAAAAAATTTTTTTCAAAATTTTTTTACAAAAAAATTTTTTTTTCGGAAACCATTCATCATATCCAAAAAAAATTATACTCACACTTTGACCTTCTGATTTCACAGCAGTGTACTAAATTTCAGCTCGATACGATCATAAGTTTTGGAGATATCGGGAAAAAATATGTCAAATTTCGAGGTTTTCTTCTCGATATCGTTGATTTTTTTGGTATTACTCGAGAAATACTGATTCAGTCCTGATTAAACTTCACAGCTAGTTTTAAGATGCTGAAAGACAACTTTGTGCAAAATTTCGTGATAATCGGGTTATTAGAACAATTTGAAAAAAAAAATTTATATGATTTTTTCATCATATCATCCTCATTAAATTCTGTATGAAACTTCGAACTGTTATTTTCGATGAAGTACTGGATTTCAATTCGATCTGGTCTGTATTTTTGGAAATATTGGAAAAATAAAATTTTGATTGGGTATATCTACGGAATCATTGGGTGGATTTTACCCATTCACGAATTCGGCCTTCGTAATTAAGGTCCAAACCTTCTCTACAAATATCGAGTTTCTAAGTTGTTTCTTTCGGAAGTTATTGCAGTCGGCCGTTAGGCTGACCGTAAACACAATAACTTCCGGAAGAAACGACTTAGAAACTCGATATTTGTAGAGTAGGTTTGGGGCTTAATTACGAAGGTCGAATTCGTGAATGGGTAAAATCCGCCCAATGATTCCGTAGATATACCCAATCAAAATTTTATTTTTCCAATGTTTCCAAAAATACAGATCAGATCGAATTGAAATTCAGTACTTCATCGAAAATAACAGTTCGAAGTTTCATACAGAATCTAATGAGGATGATATGATGAGAAAATCATATAAATTTTTTTTTTCAAATTGTTCTAATAACACGATTATCACGAAATTTTGCATAAAGTTGTCTTTTAGCATCTTAAAACTAGCTGTGAAGTTTAATCAGGACTGAATCAGTATTTCTCGAGTAATACCGAAAAAATCAACGATATCGAAAAGAAAACCTCGAAATTTGACATATTTTTTCCCGATATCTCCAGAACTTATGATCGTATCGAACTGAAATTTGGTACGCGCGCACGTTCAAATTCGTTGCTGAAGCGGTCATCTACATTGAACATGCGCGCAAAAGTTGCTGCCTTCACGGCAGTGCTTTTTGAACTTTTTCAGTTTTAGTTTACAATATTGATTTTTCTGACTGTGATGGCAAATATATTGGGCAAACGAGGCAATATTTCGGTTCTACTCAGACTCAAACATCGCAAGGCTGACTGTAGCAAACTGTCCAAGTCAACTGCTCTGTCTCAGGAAATGAGGAACATAAATTTGAATTCGACAACGCTAAGGTTTTGACAATGGAGGAAAATAGGTTTTAACGAAATTTCAAAGAGATATTGTTCATAAAAAGTCACCCGAATTCTATTAATTTAAGGAACAATATTGGCGCACTTAATATGATAAAGCAAATTCATAATTAATTTTTCAAACACACATATTTTGATGTTGTGAAGTTTATTAATTTTTTCCCACTCATTTATAAACCAATTTCTGATACCGATACGTCAGGAGACTTTGTGACAACCCAAAATGTTTTACTCGCCTATTGCAATTGATAAAATTGAATTATTCAAGTTACCTATTTAATTAATTATTCATAAGGTAAATTGGTGGAAATGTTATTTCAGATATTTATGTTTTTTGGTGGATTCGCTGTCAATAATTTTATAATGTAGATACCTTCACTATTGTATTTTAGATTTTATTATTATGTTTGTTTCCATTAGTAGTTTTATGTTGTTCACACCTGCGTGATATTTCCAGCCTGAGGAAGAGAACAAAGTATCTCGAAACGTCGCTATAGTTCTTAGTGAATACGCTCAATCCATTATTTCCTTAAGACTAATAGTATTTCTTTTCCGAATATTTGGGAATTATTTTATACATATCATAACTTATTTCTTTCTAGTGTTCCAAATATTATAATGCTGGGAGCTATAAGTCTTCAACCGAATAATTTTTTTACAGAAATGGATATAACTACCTACATTTTCAACTGAATAAAACATTTCATTGTTTCTTAATGCATTTATGATCTTCCTTTTTAACGACCTTCACAAAATTCAAATAAAAAATAATATCCCTCCAGAAATTATCGACGAGTCTTTTCTCAGCAGAAACAGTTTGATCCACCTGCATCTTCAAAGCAGAAGACTTCATTCCTGAAATATTGTTAAGGTCCAAGAAAGAGGTCCTTTACATAAGTTGATAATGGTTAACGGGTGGTATGACACCCTGTATAAATGAACCATTTGAGATAAACCATGGCACCACTTCGCCCGATTCTTGTGTTTGAACCATAGACCATTCCTTGCCAAGATTATCATAGTGCTCAATTAACAATACAATCCAGTGTATGATACGCTGCCTACATTTTCACAAAGTTGCTATATCTAAATTAGACAATACATTACCGAACCAAGAAGTGTTTTTGCGCGCATGTTTTAGGGTAACAGCTTGCTATCGTTCTGTCCAAATGTTTGTAATTTTGGATGATTGAGCCGAAAATGGTCTCAATCGACTAGGTTGGACTCACTGATGACGAATCCGGTATCAAAATCGATTCTGTCCGGCCGGCCGGCCGAGGACACGATAACTGTCGAACGAAGTGAGCTAGCAACTTGAAACTTTCAGGGTAGGTCGCGCATTAGAATGCCGCGGTTAAGTAATGGGCAAAATCGGTCGGATAGTTCCGGAGTTATAGCCACTTGGAATTTTGAAGTTATTTATTTTTTATTTCAGAAACTACTAGAGCGATTGGATTCAAACTTGGCAGTTAGGTGGAGTATAACGACGCGCAACTTTGAGCAAAATCTTGTCAGGATCATATTGTCAGTAAATAAAAAAAAATTTTTTTCCAAATTTTTTTCCAGAAAATTTTTTTTTCCGGAAACCACTAGTCATACCAGAAAAAAATTTCAAATTATTTTTCCAATATTTCCGAAAATACAGATTAGATCGAATTGAAATCCAGTAATTCATCAAAAAAAAATTTGATGAGCACTGTCGTGAAGGCGGCAGCTTTTGCGTGCATGCACAAATTCGTTGCTCAAGTGGTCATCTACATTGAACTTGCGCGCAGAAGCTGCTGCCTTCACGGCAGTGCTTTTATAGATTTTTATAAATTGAAATCATAATAGTTGTAGAATTCGTGACCACGTTCTGTTTTTTGTGCTTTCGCCCAAATGTAAAAATTTTGTGAACTTTGAGTAGATTAAATGAGTGTCAAAAACAATGATAAATCAACTGATGAAGAATTCCTCGTTCGTGATAATAATCCGTACAGATGTCTATATTTTGCGAATTTTAGTAAATTATTGAATTGCTGGGAAAATACATTAGAGTACATACCTAACTGATGAACATTTTTCGTATTGAATAAGCTATAGGTCCGTTCAAAACATACGTGAACGCGATAGCTTCAGAAACAACTGAGACACATAAAATTTTCATGTCCGTGAACAGATTTTTCTAGTTGGACATTTCAAAAATTTAACTCTTCATCCAAAATCAAATGCGTTGGTCTTATTCGTGAGCCATGCGTATCGATTCTGCATTACGCGAGAATTGGATAGTGAATTTTCAAACCAGAGATAATTCATATGGACTCATAATAAAATACAGAAGAATCGAAATACCGTCCGCTGTTTACATGCGGAATCAATTTTGGAATTCTCGGAGTATCCTCTGTTGTGTGCAGATATTTCATTTGTAAAGCTGTCTAAACGAGTTTTAAGTGAATAGCACCTACCAGTCAAGCAGAACGTAATCTTATAAAATGATTCTGCAGAAAAAAATATGAAGAGTGAAATACAAAAAACCCGATCTTTTAGGCGCCCCAGATATCATATTCATTCTGCCAGTTGTCTTGATACCAATCCTTAAATGGTCTCGGTATACCATTGAATATTTCTACATAATTATACTACTTTTGCAACAGGTTATATTCCTTCTACATATTATTATCATTGTTATCCGTAAACCATGATATTATCATAGCTACAGAATCGCTCAAATCTATCTAAAACAAGATCTCAATTTTACATCATCTCTCATGAAGTCTGTGGCCCAGGAGGTCTCAGAAAATCATTGAACATTTCTAGCTCATACGAAAACTAGCCATCTGTTGATCTGTTACACTCAAGGTTCTCGGGAACATATCAACGTGAAAAATTTTCGGACTGTAATCACTTATTTATTTATTTAATCCAAATACATATGTGCAACTCAAAGAGATAATCTAGTTGTCTATATGTGACCTTACTTAAGAAGTCAATCATCGTGATAAGCCTAATAGTACATATAACTACACATAAACAATGAAACAAAATATAAACTAAATCATGAAACACTATTATACTATAAAATACAGTTCTTCTATGAAACGACAACTCCCGAATTCTAAATTACCTGCAATCCGCCTTTTCAATTTATTTTTTCTGATATTTCTGCCATTCAAATTTGCCAGATGATTTGGAACTTATAGAGAGTTCAGAAGGAGCTCTATCGAGTCACCCTGTGCTAAAATATGAACCACTTAGTAACATTCTGTAAACCCTTACAATGCAAAATCAACTTCGTCGTCAAAAAATCGTCATGTGTAGAACGTGGTGAGGGGCATTTTTGAAAAAATTTGCTTATTTTTTTCCATTCATTTTACTCTAGTGAAATTTCGACAGAAAACGATGTAAAGTATCTGAAATATAAAAAAAATTTAAATATTTTTTTTCTATTTATATCGACATATTCTCCAAAACTTTAACACGCTCTTTTCCCTTATGATTCCCTAATGAAACATTTTGGGAACGTTTTTCTTCGGAAGCAATTGTGCGAATTCAAGACGGACCAAATTGAATTTTACCGATGATTTGGGACTATTAAAAAACGTATTCTTCTGAATGATTCAAAAATACGATTCTAGTGAAGCGAAACAGGTACAACCGAATTTATACGGGGTCAATATATCATTATTTGACCCCTCCGAGATAATCTAATTCTACAGCAATCCGGCTTCAAGTGCAGATTGTTTCCAATGTATTTACCATACGATCTTCAAGTTGAGAATCAACATAATCGTCCTCTTGGAAACAAATGTCCTTCGTCAATTTGCTGGACTGGAAATTGGCAAGAATCGAGTAGTGGGGAATAAAATAAAATCCATTCCGTTTTGTTTTGATCTTCAGTCGTGAACAATCATGAAGTGTGCTCTTGCGATTTGTGCTATCCTAGGTAACTTTTGATCCAATACATAATAACCTGCTTTGATAACTGGACACTGGACTGGCTACATCTTCCTATTCACTTCAAATTCTTCATCTGATTCATGACTAACAACGTCGTATTCATTTTTTGTCTATTGCATTTTTCTGAAGATTCAATTGAAGGTTGAGCTCATTCCTCAGTTTATAATTTTGCAATAAATGATTCTGAAAAATTAACATTAATTCCAATTCATGTTAGAATTTGGATCCGTGGCAATTAACCAATCCAGGGAGTGCACCAACACAGTGATAATAAATTAATTCTATCTTTTCTCTACGAATGAGTTTACTGTCAGTGAATATAATTTAAAAATGTAAAGTAAAAACTGATTCACACTTTTCCAATAGACGACTACGGCCCAAGTTGCCAACCCTCAATTTTTTCACAAATTTATAATACTATTACTGGGGAACGGGAATTTCAGAACAAATTCGACATGATAACAATCGCGTTATTTATAAATATCCGTGAAAGATGCCTCGGTTTCTCAAACAAGATTATTCCTTCCAAATATAGGGTTTTGTTGAGGTCATCTCTGATGGCTGAAATGTCTTCTCTCTCAAATCCAGCCCTCTCATCAGCAAACCCCCAAAATGAGATGGGCAAAGAAATATGGAACAGCCTTCCGGCTATGCATCCAATCTCTACGTAGTTGCCGTAATCCAACACTCTGATTCCCAGGGGTGCCGGAGTCTAGAACAAGTCTATACCAGACTGCGATGAATTTGTTGTTCTTTAAAAACTACTTAGCTTGTCTCTTGTCAAATTTTATCTATTTTTTTTTGGCTGAAATTTAAGTTGGGATTCCTGATTTCATGTTGATAGTGTCAAAAATATATAGGATATGTTCCGCAAATCAACTGGTTATTTCGCTTGCCGGTTTTCCATTCCGTAAATATGAAATATTCGGTTGGTTAATTACGGAATTTGATTGATGAAAAAACGTTTTTTCTGTCACCAGAACGACTGTCAATGTTCTTTGGTAACATATCCGTAGCATAGAACAATCCTTATTCACTTTATGATCCATAGAACATAGAAGAGACAACAATCAACAATTGAAAAGACTACCTCGGTAGCCTAGAGGGTGGAAACATGTTCTAGGATGCTGAAGTTACCGGGTTCGAATCCCGGCGAGGTCATGGATGTTTTAAAGTGTACAGGTGGTGGTGATTTGGAAAGAATCTGAGAACAAATACTTGTAGATGTGTAGATGGACATAGTATCCCGGCACATATAAAGGAAAAAAAAACAATGGAAAAATTACTAGGTATGGTCTATGGATCATAAGGTAAATAAAGATTGTTCTATGCTATGGATATGTTACCATAAAACATTGATTGTCTGGTGCATAGACTTAATATCTCTATGTTCTGGTGACAGAAAGATTGCTTTTTCATCAATCAAACTCCGTAATTAACTTTTTTTTCAGGAACCAACCGGTTATTTTATATTTACAGAACGAAAAACCGAGAAATGAAATAACCAAGTTGAATTGCGGAACATATCCTTTATAAACTTGACACTATTAACATGAAATCAGGAATCCCAACAGAAATTGCAGCCTTACAAAAACCTATATTTTGAAGGAATTATCTTGTTTGGGAAGCCGAGGCATCTTTTACGGATATTCATAAATAACGGGATTGTTATCATGTCGAATTTGTCCAGAAATTCCTGTTCCCCAGTGATAGTAAATTTGTGAAGAAAATTGTGAGTTGGCAACTTGGGCCGAAGTCGACTATTGATAAATATTCATACGTAGGATTGGAATATATCCTAATACATTTCGGCATAATATCTTGATTTGTATCGTATTAAATATTTCCATGAGCTTTGGTCTCAGGCAAAATGTACCCCTCCGAATATTTATAGGGAGACTTAATTCATTTAGGTGTCATTTTTATAGAAATTTGAATTTTTATTTTAATGTAAACAAAGTCTATGCATGTATACATAATGCCTTGCCCAAGAAACTATTAAAAACTGTCGAAATTAATAGAAGCAAGAGATTGCCTTAATCAAAATCATAACGGAGCTGACCGTAACTCCCGTTTCGAACAGTACTGGCCCTAATCCCAAACCGCTCAAAAATTATAGTCTGCAGTTCAATAGTGAAATTAAAAGGAAATGTCAAACATTGAAAAAGTATTGGATTTTGAGTCCCAAGGGATAAATTTAATGAATGTACACCTTCCACAGAACATGCTTGACTGGCTTGTAGTCATAGACAATGCCTTTAACCAAAGACACCATCAATCGAAGGAAATTTTCGAAACGTCATGCCATAAGATCAGATGTTTTTTTGTAGTCCTTTTCCGAATATCTGGCTTCAGCCCACCATGCAGATCAGAAAACTCCTCTACGAATGCCCATGCCAATGAATGTACAGAAAAGAAAGATCTTGGCCATGGCGTATGTTCTTCCTCCAACTGAATCCAAAAACATTATGTGTCAATTCCAACGACCTCCTCATTGACTCTAACTATATATACGATCATTTCGAATTATTACCCGAAATGAGCACACCAAACAAAGCTTCCTGACTGCTGATGCAACATCCACTATTTGTTTGAACAATAAGTACGAAAAGTTTATAATAATCAGGTGTGGAATTGTGATGAATCTAGCTGTTGTATAATTTCGTGGAAATCTATTATGTTATGTCCTCGCTTCACGTTTGCATCCATTGATATTCATCACCAGTTCCCATCTAACAGAATAATTACCTATAACAAGCTAATCATTCAGTTGAAACGACAAGGAACAATTTTGGTATTTATACATGACGCCTAGTCCATGGTGTGTAAACATGCAAGATGACTGGTCTTAAGGAAGTCGTAGTTCCACAAAGTGGATAAAAAGGTACTGCGTATTATTGCAGCTATTATTGAATCATTTATCTATGCCTCGCCCGGAAAGCACACCAAATTTAAAAGCCTTCATAATATACAGGGTGGTCGAAGTAGTGACGTCAATGAATTTTGTAGATTCCTCACACCTGGGGAAAATATCCCATGTATGTTACGCGATGTTTTGTAGTTTTCGAGTTAAAATTTTTTTGGGTATTTTCAATTATGCCAGCGAGGTTCCAAATATTCATTTTTTTTATGTAGTAGGTATTTTGCAGAATTTTTTTCATGTAACTCCCAGAATGTTTTTTTAGTGAAAAAAATTATTCAGCTTCCTGAAATTACTCAAAGCTTTTCAGAAAAGGCTTGAAAGTAAGAACTTCAGTTTTCAGTAGGATTCATTCAAACATTCAACATCGATGAATTTGAAAAAACAAAAATGAGATTTCATAGTTTCTGGTCGAGTTTAGCAGCTTCGCACGGTCCTAAACTACCAAAGTCATAAGAAAAAATACAGTTCTTTATTGGCCATTTTTTGCTGTAATCGGTAATCGAAGCCGGAAAGGCTCAAAATCATTGAAACACGAGTAAAGATATTCTTCTACTTTTTATCATTCTTATGGCAAATTAACCTTCAAAATGTGACCTTACAGTTATTTCAAATGAAATTCCTGTAAAATAATTGTGGCTGGTGTTATTTTTACATTAAGATGGAATGGTCGTGCAGGAACGATCGAATGGCCATCGATTTTTTTATTAGTGGATTTTACAAAGAGTTTAGGACTATGCAAAGTTATTAAATTCAGCCAGAAATTATGGAATCTCCTTTTTGTATTTTTGATTGATGTTCTTACTTTCAAGTCTTTTTGGAGTAATTTCAGGAAGCTGAATTATTTTTAAAATTTTAAAATACATTCAGGGAGATCATGTTATGGAGAAAAAATCTTCGAATTACCTACCACATTAAAAGATATGAATTTCTGAAACCAAGCTGGCATAATAAATCGGAAAAACACAAAAAAACCATAAATCGAAACTACAAAATGGCATAACATACGTGGGATATTTTTGGATGTCCCCAGGTGTGAGGAATATAAAAATGTTGACGTTACCACTTGGACCAACCTGTATAAAACTGAAGCATAATAATAAAATTTTTAGAAATGCATTGACGGCAGGTCAAGAGCTTTCAAGGTCTTGTTCAAATTCGCCAAGTATTGACCGCTTAACGTAGCTCTATTTCCTGACAAAAAGATTCAGCAGTCCTTCCAAATGTTTCTCACAAAATTTTGCATGAACCTTGGTGCTATAATTCTTCAATCCACAATTCCAACTCGATCCGTACATCCCAAAAAAAAAATTCAAAAAATAATCCCTGAAGCCTGCACAACGACAACCTTTTTCTCCTATTATCGTCGAAATTTCTCCGAATTCTATTATTTCTCGCGGCTATTGGCAACGTTTAATGAGACTTGAATGTGTTGCCAAAATGGGCGAAACTGAGCACATGGTAGTGTTCGCTCTCAAAGAATCTCTTCAACCATGTCATGATTGCAGAGCAGATTTAATTACGCAGTTTAAATTACGAAGGTCGTAGTCGGGGATTTGTAAAATCCTCCCAACGAAATTTTATTTTCCCAAAAGTTTTAAGAATACAGATCAGATCGAATTGAAACCCGCAGTACTAAATTGAAAAATAAAAGCATGAAGGTTCATGTAGAATTTTGATAGACCCATATCATTAGAAGATGTCTATATATATATTATTCGAAAATAAATTTCAAATTTTTTTTCTCACGGTTCTAATAGAACGATATTATTTTGGAAAAAACAATGTTACCGAGGAAACAACCACGAAATTTAACATAAATCCATGATCTCCGGAGATGAATATTGTACATATACGATGACACTGAAAATTTAAGCAGTGTTTCAATATAGTGACTTCAAGGTCTGTGCCAGACTGTAAAATGAATATGCTATAGATAAGTCGAAAGGAATATGCCGATGAAGACTCAGACCCTGAAACTTTACAGTTCACTTCGCTAATCGTTTTCATTATCATTTTAATTTTTTTCAATATCATTTCCCATATTCTTTATTGAAAAAATTTCTAGAAACTGCCATTGACAAATGCATTTCGCACGCATGTTTTCTATAAATAACGATTTTCATACGATTTCAATAGTTTTTTTTTTCCAATATTTTGAATGAAAACCTAGAATATTCCTAAAAATTAATGCAGAGCCCTCCCAAAATATAATGTAATCGATATTTCGAAGGAATATTTTTTCGACATTATACTTTTAATGAAAGTGTGATGTACAAATACTATCACCCATAATCGTACTGAAAAACCTTTCTTTTCAGTTGCCATTTTGGCGCTAACATCTGCAGTGCCTGCGAAGGGATCCACTAAGGCATCTTTGAAGAAACCATGCCTACGAACATGCCCACAAGAGGATGAAATCAAACCAATTTGTGGAGGCAATAAAGAAAAGAAGATATCCTTTGCGAATGAATGCGTTATGAGCAACTATAACTGCGAAAACGGCGCAGGTAAGAAACTAAGTATATTAAACTAATCATAAATGAACAAATCAGGAAATATACCATCTCGATTTGAGCTGCTCATGACACCAACCTGCGCACCCAAAAAGAAGAAAAGTAGTACCTATCCAAAAAATTCGTGTACTACATTAACACACTCTTACCAATCATCAGCACGATTGTCCGATACAAAACGAGTTCTAGGTAGTTGAACACATTGGTACATAACACCCTTGGCTGTAGATTTGTGAACAAAATTTCACCAGCGCAATCTTAGAAGGATCCTCAGAAACTATGAACGATGCAGCATGACCAAGATGCATGGAATATATTTATAAGGTGTCGACACTTTCCTACTAATACCCACTCAAAGTTTGGGTGCAAAACGCGGTCCTAGAATTGTCAAATATTATACTACTAAGGCTGGTATTATAAAACTTAACTGAAAGTTATCTTTAACTTTAACTGAAAATTAAGCAGTAATTTCCAGTTAGATTTGCATGGATATCTTTATCTGGTGGCTTGGGTATCAATTATAGTTAAAGTTAAATCGTTTTTTCCACAGATTCTCTGTCTTTTCGGCTGACATAAGGGGAATATAACCTCGATTTGTTTGTTGTTATGATATTTTCGGAAACATGTTAGCAATTCACTTCAATTTTAAAGGACTTTTAATTCACGATGACGAAGATGACATGAATATTGTTGAACATCCTCGTTGAGATATATTCACTTCATTTTTGAAGAACTTTTAAGTGACTATGACGATGATGCCATGAAAATTATTGAATATCCTTGTTGAGAAAGGATATTTAGAAATCGGCTGAACCATTTGAACTTATGGGAAGAAACGAAATTCAAAAACAGATTTCGATTATCTGGACACTGTACGCCTGTAATGGAATACAGATTCATAGAGATGCAAATGTATTGCTACACGCAGAGTTTATGCATCTTGTTCTTTCTTGATAGTTGCTGGAGATTTTAGGGGTTTTTACAAATCAACTATACTGACTGTATTATCAGAAATGTCCCATGGAAAATTGCATACTTATTATCTATTTACATCAAATTGCCTGCTATAACCCTCACTCGAGTAAGAATCCAATCTCGAGAGTTAATCATGGCATATTATTGTAATGAAAATATCAGTTACTCTTTCTGTTCAACCATTATAAGATGTAAATGAAAAAAAATCATTGGCATTTATTCTTTCCAGTGGCTAATATAACAGATAAAAGTTGTAAAGGCGTAATGAACCATAATAATTTATACACATTATTTAACTTTTAAGATGAAAGGAAATCATCTCAATTGCAATGGATACATTTCTTATAATAATGGCCAAACTGGTAGCCGTGTACAAATTCTAGATATCAGGGCTCGATAACCCGAAGCCACACAAAACATTACCATATTTTTTAATTGAATGACAATTTTTGCAAATTTAGTGTTGAGATTATTACCACTTCCAGTGTCAGTTGAAAGTACTTGCCCGTTGGTGAAGAGTGAAGTATTTGTAAAAAAAAATCTGTACCTAATTGGATTTGGACAAATTTTATTGTAATTGTTCAATAATTCCTGAATTGAATGTATCTCATTATTGCCAAAGTTTTTCCTTTTAAGCTTTCATTTCCAATACATTCATTAGTGGAAGTAGTTTTTTTAATTAGATTACCGAATAAATACTCAAACATCCCTTGCATATTACAAAAAGAATAAGAATTCAAAATTGATCATTGCAACTCTCCCTCAAATTAGTAATTCTATTTTTATGGAAACCACAATCCATTAAGCTCCCTGATACATACTGCGAATATTTGTCAATAAAGCATTTGTTTATTCCTATCATATTTTGGAAAGGTGTATTTTTCCAAAGTCCAGCTTTTACAACCCAGAAATTGGTGCTTAGATTTATTACAGAATCTTAAATTATTTCCTTCTCCTTTTCATAGAAATCATCACAGTATTTCTTGTCTATGATGGAAATGAGACTTTTATAATTCCGACATTTTTGAGCAAAAGTTTAACTGTTTAACTCTGTAAACGATGATGGCGCTAAGATCGCTTTGTCAAGTTCATACGATTAATTCCGCTGAATAAAAATGAATTGTGCTGTAATCTATAGGATGTGATGAAATTATTTCCAAAAATCATCGTCATCATCATCTATCATTCCAGGACTAGGCAGTTTGCCTGTTCCGACCTCACCATCCCATTCTCGGACTGCCAAAATTTCTACGCCCTATTGGGTTGTAATCTAGTGCTTTCTTTGGAATTCTTTCTGGAGGCATCCGCATCACATGCCCCGCCATGTTCATTTATAGTGCGTTGTTAAATCTATTATCTGTTGTACCTTTAGTTTTTTTCTGATAAAGTCACTTTGTATATGATCCGAACGTATGCAGCCCTTCACCGATCTTGAAGACCTCATTTCTGATGTTTCCAGTTGCCGTTAATCTTGTTTCCTCGGCGCCCAAGTTTCTGACCCATATATGCTGCTTTCTTTTCGTAGCGTGGGGACTTCAGTGTGGGTTTTTTATTAACTCGAAACCAAGCGCTTTCGGCCCGTCAACAGGCCATCATCAGGGTTTTTCCGTCGAGGAATTATCCCAAGTCACAACAAAGAGGAATGATACTGCAAACAACAATAACGTACACTCGTTAATAAAATTATTAATTTGATTATTACGAGTGTACGTAATTGTTGTTTGCTGTATCATTCCTCTTTGTTGTGACTTGGGATAATTCCTGGACGGGAAAACCTTAATGATGGCCTGTTGACTGGTCGAAAGCGCTTGGACTTAATAATAAAAAAACCCACACTGAAGTACCTATATTTAATCATTCACAACCCGATAATAATTTTTGTCTTACTAATCTTCGAGACGAAAACCGATCCAATATAGTTAATTGAAGGTATAGAGAAAGTATATTTCACCATTGGGAACTTCTGCGAAGATGCCAGCGCCCTAACGGATGAAATTGGAAGCTGTCCAAGCTAGTAGTTTTACGTAAACAAACCGTAGAAATGTGGTGGAGAACGAATATTTCTCAAGCAGAGCTGAAATATTTAAAGACATTATTATAATTTTGTGTAAGATTTCTTGAGAAGAAACTTTTCGTTCGGATCACGATATAAAATCGTGCTTTAAGTCGTTTCTGGAGTGATAATTTCGATGTTATTTTAGTGTATGTTGCTTGGTGGATCAAAATGAACCAATACCTAAGTTTACTTGAATTTCTGGAAAAAAAAGCACCTCAATAAGTAATTGAAGGACTCTTAATTATGTAAAGAAGTGCTGAATGCAGGCTATATTATGTGGTAAATCTAGAATCAGCCCAAATGATATGACTTGTTCTTTGTTTACGAACGAGTGAATCAATAAAATGAAAACAGATTTTCTACTTTAGTTCTTTTGCATCGTATTTCTAAAGAAAAGAAAACAGATAGACATATAATTGATTTCATTTTCATATTACAGCAGCTCAAGAAACACACAAAATGAAAAATGTCACAGCTGGTTCAACCTACCTATATATAGAAATGAAAAGTATTAATGTATTTATATGAATAACTTCAGCTATTATCAACTCTAACAGTTTATCTAGTTTTTGTCAGGTTTTCACCAGATCACTCTTTTTAGAATTAATTTGGTATAGTATGTGAATGAGGTAGCTGCAGAAGTGCTCGGTAGTTTCTCTGCAGCATTTTTCTTCAAAATTCTCTTATTTTCATTTACACCTGAAAACATCATGACATGAAGTTGTTTCAAAATGAATACATTGTAGGTAATTCACCTTTATAAAAATAAACATCTTCAGAGAAATGCAGTGAACATACTTTCATGTATTTCGTGACCTGTTTTCCAATCTTCAATTTCTAAATCTAGGCCTTTCTTCTATCATTGAGTCCCTGCCAAATGCTGTTTCCAAATTAACTTTACTTTCATTTGGCTCTGGAGAAAATTAAAATTAGAGGCACTAGATGATCCTTTCCTCTTTGACCATGAATAACATTGAGGTCGGGCACACAACAATAGTCATTTCGAATTAATACAATCGAAAATTTTAATCGGAAAGAAAGGAATCGATTGATGAATATTACAAACACTTTCGGTATACCAAAATTTCAACTCGGAGAACCACACAAAAGCTCTAAAATGAACTCCAAAAGTAAGCAAATTACGTTAGAATAACAGGCACGTCGAAAAACTACTAGCTTGGAAGTGTTCGAATTTCTATCGCCAGAGGGCGTATCGCTTAGCAGTAGTTGCGAATTAGAAATGAAAAAACCCGTGACCATAACCAGAGGTCAATGAACAAAAGAACAAAAATGCGACAGAAATTTAAAAAATTAATTCATGTTAGATAACAGTATAATTAATATGTTCCTCTAATATTTCGGTTTCTTTCAATTAATTCGATCGATTTACTTCTTTGCATTTCGATATGTTTCAATAGATTTGTCGTAACCAGATTGTTTAATCACTTGTCATAGATCAATCAACTTGAAAACATGAAAGAAATAAAAATAAATGCGAATAGCACCTGTGAAAGCCGTAGAAACCATGATATAGCGGGCCCGATGAAGAGACGGTATGGCACCAGAGAGTGGGGGAATAGAGCACATATTCGGTAGAGCGTTCGCAATAAGGTGGCCGCTCTAGTGTATTCTATTTTCTTTGGGTGAGTCATGCCAATAATCTGTAAAAGCAGGAAACTGCAATATTTTTGCTAACGAGGATCCTTCCCGAATCAAATGCTTATGTCAATGAGTAATCCAATAATCAAGGCATTTTATACCAATCATCAGAGATCGAATTCTCTTTTATGTCTTTTGTTGACTCGAAGTGGTATTCTCAGTTTTGTAAACAAAATAATATCAGCCAGAGCTGAATTAGCGGAATACGCCATGTGCAGCAGTGAGGGCCGGTATTATAAAACTTAACTTTAACTGGCAGTTTCGACAGCTACGTCCTATCACAACTGTCAAAACTGTCAGTTAAAGTTAAAGTTAAGTTTTATAATACCGGCCCTGAGTCAATTTTTGAAGGTGCCGCTGTAATATCTAAGTCCCGATGCAAAATCAGAAAATTCGAAAAGAGGTAGACTTCGGCTCTTATGGGACTATTATACGGTTGGTTCCAATCAATTTGTATCAACCCTGTGAGCGCGATGACAGCAACCACTAAAATCTTGAATGGGAAAGGGGTTGAGTGACACCTTTTTGAAGGATATATTCAAAGTCAAATTAATAAAATAAATTTATTGCCCGTCCAACATAACACGTAAGAGTATAACCAGATTAGAAGCCTCGTAATTCGCTTTAACTACCATAACCAACGACTCCTAACTGACTGACTGACAACGGATTACAGTATATATGCTGCTGCTGACTGACTGACTGCTCTCCGCTCTTATAGAATCTGCAATGCAGATTCTGCATTTACAACCTCGGTGACGCGATCTTTCAATGACATTTAGGACTCGGCGGGCTCGCGTCAAGCACAGAGTGGGGTGATAATTCTTTTTCTTACACCCTCTTCCAAAGTAAATTCGATTGCCTTTTAAAAAATGCCACACACTTGGACTCTTTTGTTCGTTCTTCTTTTATTTATTATATTATTCTGAAGAAGTGAAAAAGTAACTGAAAAATGTTACAACCAATTCAGTTAAAGCTATTGTGGAAAAAATGTTCATCATGGCATCTGCAAGTTTGGTTTTTTCAAGACGTGGGGTTCGCTGGTACTCTAGCAAATGCTGTTATTGGAACTATAAGTAGAAAAAAATGTTCATCATTTTCATGACTCATCACAACTCTTGCTTTCGTACTTATCTATTTTTTTTTCATTTTTTTTACTAACTAAAGAGATCAAGTGTATGGCATTTTCGAAAAGGCAATCGAATTAACTTTGAAACAAGGTGCCACTTGCTTAAACCCCTTTCCATCTAAGATTTTAGGGATTGCTGTCATCACACTGACAGGATTGATACAAATTGATTGATTCTCCCTAAATTTCAGAGTATTTGTAGGAATCTCCCATAATTTACCCCATTAAGAAATCGTCCCGATTCCTTCGCCATTTTGTAAAACTAAAATATCTAACCTTTTCGATATTTTAACGGGTCATTTCCAAATTCGGCTTACTATTGAATCTGTTGAACCATCGTTTCCATTGATCCAATCCAATGCGGTTGGATAATAAATTTGTAGATTTTTGAATCAGGGTTCAAAATCAACCAACAGTTTTCTATTAACAAATCTGGTGGTTTTCGACGAATTAGCTCTTCAAACGCCGTACTATGTTCTGATCATATGCCATGTACAGTTTTTCACCTTCAGACTAGAAGTCCGACTGCACAGTAGTACGTTAAACGAAAAATGTCAACATCGCCTTCTATTTGATCGACTTTGACGTGTTTTCGTCAGTTTCGTTGGTATGCTGTCCTATGTGTTTCGATCAGGTCGATTCACCGTAAACTCGATGTATCATTCACGGCCGGTTTCACAAAATTTTGATTGCCCGATCAAGGGCTTGATTGTCGACCAACAGAAAATTGTGTGCACGATTTCAGTTCATTTTCAACCCAACCATCGAACGCGAACCTTAGTCAACGAGTTGATCGGCCGTCAAAAGTTTTGTGAAACCGACGTAAACCTTTATTAAATATAAAAATTGCAAAACACAATTGGGATGAAACTAACAAAATTGAGCCTTCTGAATAAACTCTAGAAGCGCAGTTCTACAAACTTAGGTAACGAAAAGAATTTCGAGAATTTCTTTAAGCCTTAATTCTTAGCTGATAGATTCCCGGTTCATTCATATGAAAATATACTCTTATAATAGTATGTACATTAATCATTCAACAAAATTTATCTCATTTTCTTGAATTGTTCCTTCATAATTGTATTTTTTGCAGATCTAAAACTGATCAGCCAAGGGGAATGTCCAGGTGGTGGTGGAATTCGTCTCTCCTAAATGTATCTACATATAATATATAAGCTATATCCAACAATACATTTGTAATGGAGAATTCAAGATATACACATTGAAATGTGAATGTAAGCTATGAAACATTAAAACACTAATAATAGGTTGAACAATATTTTCAGTCTACCTATCCTGACATAAATCATCCTGCGATGAAAATGATCGAAGTGAATCAGTTTTGAACATTTGAACACCAGTTTTTGCTGGAGAATGGCATAAAATCTACAATTTCTCATCAAAGAATCCTCAATAAATCTTACATATTTTTCAATCCGTAATTTTAACACCAAATACCAGACTTCGACTCGATCAATTCTGAATTTTTGTCTAAGCATTGAGTATTCAACTACTCGAACTAGTTCTTGCGATCGTTCTGCCCAAACATATGTAATTCTCGAATTTTTTCCCGAATGCTGATGAAGATAAGTCATTCATCCAGAACTGTTCGAAATACCTGGAAAAAATAAGAAGTAATGAATTCCAACATCACATTTCGATAGGTGACTTTGATATCGATCAGGAAATATCTAGCGATTATCTGAAAGTACTATCTGAATATAACTACGTCTCAATGATAACTAAGCATACAAGGGTACAAAATAAGTCATCAAGTTGTTCAGATCATATTTTTTGAATAAAAAATAAGAATGCGTGCGAAAAGAAAGTCTACGAATAATAATTGATTCAGGAATCACCGATCACTTTACCACATTATTGGTAATGGCTTCGAAAATAACTGAAAAAAAACAGAGCGCGGCTTATAAGAAATACATAAACTATCTCAAACTGAAATCGGAATTGAGAAAGCAGACAGGTTGGTTATATGTAATGAAGAAAGAATAGAAGAAACAATGACAGTTTTCACAGAAAAATTGATTCGGACAATCGAAAAACACACTAAAAAATTAAGATCAAAAGAAAATCAATTAACAGGAAAATTTGGATAACAGATGGCCCAGTAAAATCCATTAATACCAAAGAAGAACTGTATAAGAAATATATCAAAATCCCGAACTATACAAAAGATGAGAATTACGTAACATACAAAAATCAATTGAACAGGCTAATACAAACTACAAAAAAACTAATACCTACGTCAGAAATATAGAAAAAAATAAAAATAACACGAAAGCATTATGGTATACTGTGAAGGCTCTACAAAACCCTCTCCGAAAACAGGAAATATCAAAAATTAAATCAAAAGATAATAATTTAGTGGAAGATGAACAAGAGGTGACTGAAATCTTCATTTCATGATTGAGGAAAAAACTCTAGCAGAAAATTTAACGCCCACTACGGAACAAGAAATCAAGACAACGATTGATTCACTAAAAAATGGGAAAACTCCCGGATACGATTCGAAATATTAGAAGAAATTTCAATCCCCTTGGCACATTTGATCAATATATAAAATATTCTCTACAGGAATTCGTCCTTCACGATTCAGAATGAGCATCGTAAAACCCCTCTTTAAAAAAGGAGAAAGGACAAAACCGGAAAACTACAGACCTGTGTTACTCATAACGAATATAACGAAATTTTTTGGGTGTGGATAATTTGCTGACCAAAATATAATCCTCTAAATCACGACCTTAAAGAATATTTAATTGAACCAAACTCTAAAACTGAGTTGTGTACATTGATATGTTCGTGCCACCACATTCAAATTTCAAATCCACCCCAAATTGGGGGTAGTTTATTCTTGTAATTTTTCAAAATAATTTGCTGACCGGAGGTTTCCAGTTGAGATATTTTATCGAAACGCTATATTATGATTAAATATAGCATACCTTTTATGCCACCATAAAAAAAATTCAGATCCGCCCCCGTTTAAGGGTAGTTTATTTTTGTGATTTTTCAGAAATCCATGCTGATGGGAAATTTCCCGTAGAGATATTTGATTGAAACGATGTATTATGACTAACCGTAGCATACTCTTTGTGCCACCATAAAAAACATTCAGATCCACCCCCTATTAAGGGTAGTTTATTCCTGTGATTTTTCAGGAATCCTTGCTGATCGGAAAATTCCCGTGGAGATATTTGATTGAAACGGAGTATTATGAATAACCGTAGCATACCCTTTGTGCCACCATGAAAAATATTCAGATCCACCCCCTTTTAAGGGTAGTTTATTCTTGTGATTTTTCGGAAATCCTTTCTGATCGATATTTTCTAGTGGAGATATTTCATTGAAAATAAGTAAAATAATTTCAAATCGGATACCCTATGTGCCACCATACAAAAATTTTAGGTCCGACTCGTTTAAGGGTAGTTTATCCTCGTAATTTCTCGGAATACTTTGCTGACCGAAAATTTTCAGTGGAGATATTTTTCTGAAACAACGTATTATGACTAAACGTAGCATAAGCTTGGTGCCAACGTGAAAAAAATTCAGATCCGCCCCTGTTTAAGGGTAGTTTATTCCTGTGATTTTTCAGGAATCCTTGCTGATCGGAAATTTCCCGTAGAGATATTTGATTAAAACGATGTTTTATGACTGACCGTAGCACATTCTTGGTGCCACCGTAAAAAATATTCAGATCCACCCCCTATTAAGGGTAGTTTATTCTTGTGATTTTTCAGGAATCCTTGCTGATCCGAAATTTCCTGTGGAGATATTTGATTGAAACGATGTATTATGACAGACCGTAGCATATTCTTGGTGCCATCATGAAAAATATTCAGATCCACCCCCTCGTAAGGGTAGTTTATTCTTCGGATTTTTCGGAAATCCTTGCTGATCCATATTTTCCACTGGAGATATTCCATTGAAACAGAGTGAAATAATTGCAAATCGGATACCCTCTGTGCCACCGTACAAAAATTCCAGGTCCGACTCGTTTAAGGGTAGTTTATCCTCGTAATTTCTCGGAATACTTTGCTGACCGAAAATTTTCAGTGGAGATATTTTATTGAAACTACGTATTATGACTGAGCGTAGCATACGCTTGGTGCCACCGTGAAAAAATTTCAAATCCGCCCCTGTTTAAGGGTAGTTTATTCTTGTGATTTTTCAGGAATCCTTGCTGATCGGAAATTTCCCGTGAAGATATTTTATTGAAACGATGTATTATGACAAACCGTAGCATACCCTTTATGCCACCATGAAAAATATTCAGATCCAACCCCGTTTAAGGGTAGTTTATTCCTGTGATTTTTCAGGAATCCTTGCTGATCGGAAAATTCCCGTGAAGATATTTGATTGAAACGAAGTATTATGAATAACCGTAGCATACCCTTTGTGCCACCATGAGAAATATTCAGATCCACCTCCTCTTAAGGGTAGTTTATTCTTGTGATTTTTCGGAAATCCTTTCTGATCGATATTTTCTAGTGGAGATATTTCATTGAAACAAAGTAGAATAATTGCAAATCGGATACCCTCTGTGCCACCATACAAAAATTTTAGGTCCGACTCGTTTAAGGGTAGTTTATCCTCGTAATTTCTCGGAATACTTTGCTGACCGAAAATTTTCAGTGGAGATATTTTATTGAAACAACGTATTATGACTTAACGTAGCATAAGCTTGGTGCCACCGTGAAAAAAATTCAGATCAGCCCCTGTTTAAGGGTAGTTTATTCTTGTGATTTTCCAGGAATCCTTGCTGATCGGAAATTTCCCGTGAAGATATTTGATTGAAACGATGTATTATGACTCACCGTAGCATACTCTTTGTGCCACCATAAAAAACATTCAGATCCACCCCCTATTAAGGGTAGTTTATTCTTGTGATTCTCCAGGAAACCTTGCTGATCCGAAATTTCCCGTGGAGATATTTGATTGAAACTACCCTTAAACAGGGGCGGATCTGAATTTTTTCACGGTGGCACCAAGCTTATGCTAGGTTAAGTCATAATACGTTGTTTCAATAAAATATCTCCACTGAAAATTTTCGGTCAGCAAAGTATTCCGAGAAATTACGAGGATAAACTACCCTTAAACGAGTCGGACCTGAAATTTTTGTATGGTGGCACAGAGAATATCCGATTTGCAATTATTTTAGTCCGTTTCAATGAAATATCTCTACTGGAAAATATGGATCAGCAAGGATTTCCGAAAAATCCGAAGAATAAACTACCCTTAATAGGGGGTGGATCTGAATATTTTTTACGGTGGCACAAAGGGTATACTACGGTTAGTCATAATACTTCGTTTCAATCAAATATCTCCACGGGAATTTTCTGATCAGCAAGGTTTCCTGGAGAATCACAGGAATAAACTACCCTTAATAGGGGGTGGATCTGAATGTTTTTTATGGTGGCACAAAGGGTATGCTACGGTGAGTCATAATACATCGTTTCAATCAAATATCTTCACGGGAAATTTCCGATCAGCAAGGATTCCTGGAAAATCACAAGAATAAACTACCCTTAAACAGGGGTGGATCTGAATTTTTTTCACGGTGGCACCAAGCTTATGCTATGTTAAGTCATAATACGTTGTTTCAATAAAATATCTCCACTGAAAATTTTCGGTCAGCAAAGTATTCCGAGAAATTACGAGGATAAACTACCCTTAAACGAGTTTGACCTAAAATTTTTGTATGGTGGCACAGAGGGTTTCCGATTTGCAATTATTTTACTTTGTTTCGATGTAATATCTCTACTGGAAAATATCGATCAGCAAGGATTTCCGAAAAATCACACGAATAAACTACCCTTAATAGGGGGTGGATCTGAATGTTTTTTACGGTGGCACAAAGGGTATGATACGGTTAGTCATAATACATTATTTCAATCAAATATCTCCACGGGAAATTTCCGATCAGCAAGGATTCCTGAAAAATCACAAGAATAAACTACCCTTAAACAGGGGCGGATCTGAATTTTTTTCACGGTGGCACCAAGCTTATGCTACGTTCAGTCATAATACGTTGTTTCAATAAAATATATCCACTGAAAATTTTCGGTCAGCAAAGTATTCCGAGAAATTACGAGGATAAACTACCCTTAAACGAGTCGGACCTGGAATTTTTGTATGGTGGCACAGAGGGTATCCGGTTTGCAATTATTTTACTCCGTTTCAATGAAATATCTCTACTGGAAAATATGGATCAGCAAAGATTTCCGAAAAATTCGAAGAACAAACTACCCTTAATAGGAGGTGGATCTGAATATTTTTCACGGTGGCACAAAGGGTATGCTACGGTTAGTCATAATACTTCGTTTCAATGAAATATCTGTACTGGAAAATATGGATCAGCAAGGATTTCCGAAAAATCACAAGAATAAACTACCCTTAATAGGGGGGTGGATCTGAATATTTTTCATGGTGGCACAAAGAGTATGCTACGGTTAGTTATAATACATCGTTTCAATCAAATATCTTCACGGGAAATTTCCGATCAGCAAGGATTCCTGAAAAATCACAGGAATAAACTACCCTTAAACAGGGGCGGATCTGAATTTTTTTTACGGTGGCACCAAGGTTATGCTACGTTAAGTCATAATACGTTGTTTCAATAAAATATCTCCACTGAAAATTTTCGGTCAGCAAAGTATTCCGAGAAATTACGAGGATAAACTACCCTTAAACGAGTCGGACCTGGAATTTTTGTATGGTGGCACAGAGGGTATCCGATTTGCAAATATTTTACTTTGTTTCGATGTAATATCCCCACTGGAAAATATCGATCAGCAAGGATTTCCGAAAAATCCCACGAATAAACTACCCTTAATAGGGGGTGGATCTGAATATTTTTTACGGTGGCACAAAGGGTATGCTACGGTTAGTCATAATACATCGTTTCAATCAAATATCTCCACGGGAAATTTCGGATCAGCAAGGATTCCTGAAAAATCACACGAATAAACTACCCTTAATAGGGGGTGGATCTGAATATTTTTTATGGTGGCACAAAGAGTATGCTACAGTTAGTCATAATGCGTCGTTTCAATAAAATATCTCCACGGGAAATTTCCGATCAGCAAGGATTCCTGAAAAATCACAAGAATAAACTACCCTCAAACGGGGGCGGATCTGAATTTTTTTTATGGTGGCACAAAAAATATGCCACATTCAATCATAATGTAGTGTTTTGATAAAATATCTCGACTGGAAACCTTCGGTCAGCAAATTATTTTGAAAAATTACAAGAATAAACTACCCCCAAATTGGGGTGGATTTTAAATTTGAATATGGTGGCAAGAAGGCAATCCTCGATAGATCTCAGGTTTGCATTATGAGTCTCATATTCTTACTAGAAGTCTGAAATTGACGGTATGATTCTATTTCGGTCAGCAAAGTATTTTTACCCAAATTTTTTGAAGAGATAATCAAAGGTCGGATGACACAATTAAATATCTATGACACTATTAAATATCTAGACATGATGAAAGCAATTTTTTTTATCATGTACCTAAATAAATATCAACTGATCTCAGATGGACAATATGAGTTCAGACAGGGAAAATCCACCCAGGATGAAATGGCGAATACCACATCAAAAATATACGAGGGTATGGAAGGCGGATTGATGACAATAGAGCACTAGCAGGTGACGTCACAACATGGCCGCTGGGGGGACACACAAAGAGTTTGTTATTGTTATTGTATATCTTGTCTATGTTGTAAACTGACATTTGTTATGCTGCTGCAGATTATTGTCCATTTTATGAGTTTGGGTTGTTTGCCTGTGAAATTTAAGTTGTTGGCAAACTTTGGAGGCTTGAGAGTAACATAATCCAGGAGAATAGATGATTTCACATCTTCAAGTAGTGAATTTTGATTAAACACAATTTGTTGTTGAGAGTTTTATATTTGAATAATAACATGAGATGAATATGAATTTATTTTCACAATGGTTGTGATACAATAAAAGGAACTGTAGTCAATATTTTCATTCAATAAAGTATGAGGATCTAGGATCTTCCTAGAGAATACTGGAATTATATTAGGATTTATAGGTTCAAAGTGAGCCTTCTGTAGGAAGACATATTCTCAACAAGAAAATAATGCCAAAAATGTTCACAGTTGTGCGTTTTACTTCTATTACCATCTTCTGTTTATGATTCCATAATGCCAGGCTAATGGTAACTATATAAACTTATAATTGTTATTGTATCTTGAATATCATTCCAGTGCCAAGTTTGTTTAAAGATAATGTAGAAAATAAAAGAATTTTTCCCTTTAGAATCGGGGAAATCATCCCCATGTAGAGATAAAAGCAAGCATACTTCCTCTTTCCACCTTGGCAGGTTCTACCTGCTTCTATTTGGTTTTCAACGACACAAATCTAAAAAAAATGGGTGTGATTATAATTATTGGACCGATGACTACAGCTCACAGCTGAAAAAACTTTCATAGTTGAATTTAATCTGAAAAAGGAGACATAACAATGTATGTAACAAACAGGAGTGGGTATATTTAAACTGGAAAAATCTTTACTCAAATCACCCTTGCAAACTATTCTCTTACCTGAAGGTATTCAAAAAGGTTCAATGATCAAAATTAACTGAAAAAACAGTCTCAAAATGTTTTTCCACTCATATAATATACCAAACGTTAACATTAGCTCTTATGGGAAATCTCTTTGTTTGTCCCCCCAGCAGCTGATTTTGACGTTTCAACTTGCTGAACCGTAGAGTGCTGCTAGTGCTCTATTGGTAAATTTCTCGATCTCTCCAGGGCATTCGATACAGTGAATCATGAACTGCTTCTGGAGGCCTTGGAAGAATATTAGGATTCGGGGACATCGTGCTAGAGTTGTCCAGAGATTACTTATCAAATAGGAAACAGTCAGTACAAATTAGAGACAAAATAAGCACTCATCAAAAGTGGTGTACTACAGGGTACCGTCTTGGGACCCATTCTTTTCACTATTTATATGAATAAAAACTCTGAAGTTGGAGGAGAAATATTCAGATTTGCTGACAATACAGTTATGTTTCACAGAGATGAATCATGGAGTAAGCTGAAAAATAAAATCGAATTGGGTTTTGGAAATGTTTTGAAATGGTTGAACCAGAAATACCTCACAGTAAACTATGACAAGACCAAGTTTATGTCATTTGCCATCTACAAAAACGATTTACCTCAATATGAAATCATGTCATTTCGAAGAAATTATTCAATTGAACTTGTTCATTCCACCATTAGTTTTAAATATTTGGGAATAACGTTAGATCGACTCATGAGTTGGGACGTACACGCTTAGAATGTCGTTAATACTCTGAGTTACATGCTCCCAAAATTCGAGTGTTTGGTGGAGATTTTGAACACTCACCATATGAAGATTCTGTACCACGCATTCATAGAATCAAGGCTGTAATATGGGATACTAGGGTGGGGAGGCGTAGCTGATATACACCTGAAGAAAATTGAAATATTGCAAAAAATAGTCCTAAAAATAACATACAAGAGACCGTATAAGCATTGTTTAACAACAACAAACAATGGTATAAGTATCCTACAGACGAACTTTATAAGGAAACGAAATGCTTCGATTTGAAACAATCATTTTTTTATGGCAAATATAGTTAACCTATACAGAAACAAACACGAACTGAAAACAATAATAGAACATAAATACACAACAAGATAAAAAAGCAATTTTGATATTCGTACGAAATCAATAAAATATAGAAAAGCACTGACGTGAGGTCAGGAGCTTTATTTACGCGCTTATTTGAATTCGTTCCCAAGTCACCTGCTTATTGAACCCACCGAACGCAGTTTTTTTTTCTAATAGACTGGAGACTTTGGAGACCTCCTTTTCATATAGTCCTATGAACTTCTGCATGAACCTCCAAGCTATCATTTCTCAATCAAGTGATAGATTTAAATTCGATCCGATCCGTATTTTTGGAAATTTATTTGTATGCGTATATCTATGCATCATTTGGCGGATTTTACCCATTCCCAATCGCGACCATCGTATTTGAGTCACAAATCAATGAACCTACAAGCTATTATTTTTCCATCAATTACCAGATTTAAATTGGATATAATCTGTATTTTTGGAAATATTGGAAAAATAAAATTGTGAATGGGTATATCTACGAAAACATTAGGCGGATTTTACCCATTCACGAATTCGACCTTCGTTATCGAGCCCCTAACCTTCTCTGCACATTTCGAGTCTCTAAAAGCCATTTCTCTCAGACGTTAATTATTTTGGGGCCGGTCTAACCACGCAAAAATACCCCACAGATATACATATTCCAAAAATTAAGATCGGAGCGCATTGATATATAATTGACTGAAAAAAAGAGTTTGAAGGCTCATGAAGAATTTTGTGAGGACCATATGATTAGAAGTTAGCAAAATATAAATTATCTGAAAACATTTATTTTCAAATTGTTACTTATGAAACGATCATCACGAAATTTCGCTTATATTTGCACATCACCAGTTTCCAACTAGTTACTTAGTTTCATCACCATCGGATCAGTAATCAGAGCGATAACGAAGAAATAACTGAAGAATTTGACATAGTTTTTTTCCAATATCTTCGAAGATAAATTTCGGATCAAACTGAAATCAAACACTGTTGTTAAACACTGACTTCAGGGTCTGTGAGATTTTCTATTGAAAACAGATGAATATTTTCCATATTAATTGTTTTTGGAAAGTTGGAAAATTTTCAAATCATCTTTGATTTCAATTTTCACTCGTACCATCCCCACAAACTTTTGCTAGTTTTTCCAAGAAATATTTTGTTTACGTTCATTTATCGAAACGATCGAACTCCACAAGAAATTTGTATAAAGTGGCCCCTCCGTATTCTTCAACTAATTTCAATCTGATCGCGTCAGTACCGATCGAAATATAAAGGAAATATCCTGGAAATTTCTAATAAGACCGAAATTCGACATATTATTGTACCAATATGTCAATTATTGACTTAAGGATCTGTTACTAATTTCATTGCATTGTAATCAATTGTCTCCAAACAAAAAACAATCCGTTCAGACAACATTTCGTGAAATTTTTTTTAAAATTTTTCAACAGTCAGCAGTTTTTATTGTTCTGTAGCGAGCGCGATCTCTCAGCCCCTACTCAGTATACAGTGACTATATTACCAATAATATAGTAATAATATAATAATAATATAATAATGTTGGTAATATAGTCACTGTACTACCCATAGAACTCTATATATTACTACCTGGAAAGGACCCGACCCTTCTTCAACTAAGCTTAAAGCGTAACAAGGGGCAACGAAACAAAGATAGCGCTATGGACGGTAACCTCTCCCTGTCACACCCGTTGAAGTAAATGGTGTTTAACGGCTCAAATTTGGTTTTACTTGGAAATTCAGGTGGTTTGGGTATTACATCATTTAGAAAGAGCAATATTTTTGAAAATGAATATCTATTTTTGTCTGATATGTCATTACTTTCTCTGCCTTCACCGCGTGTGGTTCAAAAAGTGAAGAATTATGTTGGTGTGAGCTGTGCATTGACGATTGACGATAGTTTCATCATCATAAAAATAAATTTAAATAATAGGAACATAGGAAAATACTTCTCCAAAAGCACTGACTTGAAGTCAGGAAAATTTAAGCGGTGGTTAAAATTCATTGCCAATGCGAAATATGACATACTTTTTTCCGATATTTTGGGAAATGTGTGTCGAATCGAGCTGAAATCTCGAACATTGCTGTTCAGATTCGACTTCAAGTTCTGCGCCAAGTTTCATTGAAATCTCATTGCTAGTTTCCGAAAAAAATATTTTTTTAACGATTCTTCATGCAATGAGTTAGCAAGTTTCAATCTGATCGCATCAGTACTTCTTGAGATATAGAGGAAATAAAATAATATATTTGAAATTAATATAACTTCGAAATTGTAAGGTAAATTCTGCCCATTAACGAACTTATTTTGAATTTTTTAAGTCGCTTTAGCTTTTCTCGGTAGTAAGTTATCGTGGCAACGGGCGGCTGAATAGAATTCAATTTGACATTGAACTCTTCATCATGAGTCCAACCTGGTCGCTTGGAACGATTTTCGGCAAAAAAATGCAAATTTACGGAGGATGATAACGCGCTGTTCCCCAGAAAAAGCGCTCACTAAGTTGAAATTTCACTTGAACATGTGCGATCTTCTTCAATCCTGCCTTATTCACGAATTAGTCAGAAAAAAATTCAGGTTCTCCTAATTTGAAACGAAAAATTGAAAATATTTAGAATAAATGCGACAAGTTCCCTTTACTGCAATGAGGAAGAAAGAGATAGATACCCGTCCACTTCGCGGGTTGCATAAGCAACGAATTGGCTTCACTTGTCGCTCAAAACGGGTCCCTTCCAGGTATATAATATAGAGTTCATTGGTACTACCATTGTTTAAGGAGAAAACCTTAAACAATGCTGTAGTCGTAATTTCCAAATAGCGCCACCTTCAGTGGAAAAAACGAATTCTATTGGCGAAACAGAAGCGCATCTTTGAATTCACCTTATCTTCTATGCACCTTAGTTTTGACATCATTCTGACATAAGATTAAAGCACAGACCAGTTGATCTGTGATTTAACCAATCACAAAAGTGACATATGTCATCCGAACGTCAGGCATTTTCATCGGTTTTCAGATACGATAATGTCATTTTTTTCTCGTTTATATTCTTATCCATTTCTAATTAATTCAACATAGATGTTCATTACTTCTTGTTATCTGATGCAGGTAACTAGATTTGAAAAATGTCTACAGACAGTGATGATCTGGATATACAAGAAGAACTCAAAAATATAGAAAATGTTATAAACTTG
This sequence comes from Myrrha octodecimguttata, assembly GCA_958510865.1. Lineage (NCBI taxonomy): Eukaryota > Metazoa > Arthropoda > Insecta > Coleoptera > Coccinellidae > Myrrha > Myrrha octodecimguttata. Next base: position 12,913,652 of record OY294063.1, on the reverse strand, counting down.
ACAAGAGCAAATATCGACTCTTTAAATGCTAAATTTGCCGATTTCCAACATCCTCCTGCGATGTACCTGCAGGAGTATGAGGATCTCACTTGTAAACTTCATGAGCTGGAAGCGGAAGAACGGAGGTTGATGGACCAACTCAGCAATGGAAGGGAAAGTCCCGAAGAGGTTAGTGAACACTGTCCATCTCCAACTGGTGTACAACCACAGGAAGTCTCATCTATAAGGCCTAAGTTTTTCCTTCGAGCTCATCTACCAAATGGAAGAACAAGTGTCCAAGTTCGAGAAGGCTTAACCCTCAGAGAAGCATTGGCTAGAGCTATGAAACTACGAAATCTTCATTGTGAAATGTGTTGTGTTCATGCTGGAGACCCCAGTCGACCTATTAATTGGGATGTTGATATAAGTACATTGAAATGCAAAGAAATTACTGTTAAAATAATTGATAAGTTTCCTATCCGTACTAGTATTTCCCATAACTTTGCTAGGAAAACTTTTTTCTCTTTAGTGTTTTGTGAGTGCTGTAGAAGGCTTTTGTTCCAAGGATTTTATTGCAGGACTTGTGGTTATAAGTTCCATCAAAGATGTGCTGCAGGAGTTCCCTCACTATGTCATCAAGTAAGTAACTATTTTGGTTAATTAGATTCCTTCACCTGAATATTACATGATGCCAAGGTACAGTTGAGGAGCTGACATGCAACACCTACAAATCTACTTCATATGATTTCGAGAAAAGGGCCAAAAACTTCTACACGTCAATTCACTAACAACTTTCAACTTTTAAATGTTCATATTGGTGTCATTTGGGTATTAGCTTGAAGTTGAGAATGTTAAGTGTGAAAAATATCCAAAAATCTTTGGTTTTCAAAGAAAAATATTTGGATTTATCAGTTTTTCTTGGAAGCTAAAATTATCTGCCGTGTTCGAAAAAAAAACAGTAATTTTCTTTATTAAAAATATAAATTAGTAAAAGAATATATTAAGTCTATGAAGATATTCCAAAAATAACTCATATTCAATGAAATAAACAGAAAGGCATAGATTTATACCAACCACCTAGAAAATGGTGGTTGGTTGGATTTTGGATTTACTGGTCTTTACTTACAAGGTCTTACTCTGGACGTGATTTTGGTATGAATTTGATGGAATTTATTCGGTTTTGAATACGATATTTGATAGAGCATGTACAGCATAACCAGATTTCATGTATTACTTAAAAAAATGACAAAAAGTAGATTTATTGGTTTCTGCATCAACTCTTTGTTTTTGATCGAATGTGACCTCGAGCGGCACCCACTCAGCAAAGAGCTCCTGCAAGTCCCAATGATTGTGTAAAATGGTAAACACATTGCCATCTGGTATCTTCACTGTTTGCTATCATGCACTTTCAATTCACGATCGGCCAATATAACTTAGTTTTTATGTTTTTCAGTGTCTACTAGGTTCTTCATCACTCGTACTTATATGAACACCTTTATAATCGTCATTACTGTTTTCCATCATTTTCTCGATGGTACATAGCCTGGATGGCATTTATTAAGCCATGCTTTGTTCTCTTATTTTTCCTATCTAAAAGCAATGAATGCTTTTAAACACGAAATTCAGTTTTTTGTATTGTTTTTGAAATTTCAAAACTTTCGTGACGTTTACTGCGACGAGTTGAAAACCAATAGTCCGGTTTTAAAGCATACTGGCATACAGTTTCTTCAAATTAACCCCATATTGAGATCAACTTGGGAAGTGATATGCATTGCCCTAAAATTAGGAGATGAAATTTTAACAATAATGTTTTACTCAGGCAATGATGTTTAAACTTCAATATTAACGTAACTTCAAAAATAATGACCTTGAGAAAACCAAATTTTTCTAGGGGTGATTTGAAGATATTTTTCGCTTGTCCAATTTTCTTAAGGTGTATCAGAGTACCTTATTCAGATTCTCTAAAAAAAATCGATGTACATATAGATTTTACTTTAATAAGGGTTCAAAAAAACTCATCCATACCCTTCCTATACTTTTTCTAATTTTCGGAGATATTAATTAGGAAGTGTTAAATATTTCTAAGCAAAGCTGCTTCCTTTGCAACTTTTTAAAATTAACCATTTTCGAATTTTTCAAGAGAAAAATGTTCACGCTGAGCAGATATAGTTGGTAAATACAAAAATCAAATGACCATTGAATTTTTGCTGTGAATTTAAATTTTGCTATGGTCTAGTAAATCTGTGGCAATAGGAGAATTATCACGCGAGTTTCACCCATTCAGATTTTAACCTCGGTAAAGTCTCAAATCAAACGCTCAAACGCTGCAACTATCATGGAGGTAGGTGCTTCTTTTACCTCCATGGCAACTATCGTGTCTGTAAATAACTTTTCTCTGAATTTTTGCGCTCATGTTCTAAGGGAATAGCGTGCTACTGTTTTATCCAAATGACTGTAATTTTCGAGTTTTGATACGAAAATTGTCTGAAACGATTAGGTTGGACTCACTGATGACGAATCTGGTGCCAAAATCGATTCTTTCCGGCCGACCGTCCGTCCGTAGACACGATTAGGGCGTACGCCGGATTCTTTTGACCTGAAAATTTGGGGGTTGGTTGCGTTTCAAAATGCGAAGTGTAAGTTCGTTAATAGCCATTTGAAATTTTGAGGTTTTTTCCCTTATATTTCGAGAACTACTGGAGCGATTTAATTGAAACTTGGCAGTTAATTGGAGGATAAGGACTATCAACTTTTTAAGAAACTTGTTGAAATCATGCTGTCAGTAAATAAATTTTTTTCGAAAAAAATGTTTTTTTCTCAGAAACTTTTCTTCGCATTCGGAAAACATTTCAATCGTACTTTTAACTTCATATTTCGCAGCAGTGCACCGAATTTCAGTTTGCTACGATAATAATTCTTAGGGTTATTGTGAATAAATATGTCAAATTTCGAGGTTTTTTCTCGATATCGCTGTTTTTTCGGAATAACTCAAAAATTACTAATTCAATCATGATGAAACCTGACAGCTAGTTTCGAATGCTGATGGACAACTTTGTGCAAAATTTCGTGATGATAGTGCCATTAGAACAATTCGAAAAAAAATCAATTTTTTTTTTTTCAATAATAATTTGATAATATTATCCTCATGAAATTGTGTATGAACCTTCGAACTGTCATTTTTCTATGAAGTACTGGATTTCAATTCGATCGAATCTGTTCTGGAAATATTGGGAAAATAATATTTTGAATGGACCTAACGGCCGACCGTAAACACAATAACTTCCGAAAGAAACAACTTGGACTTAAAATGAGCATAACTCTGAAACCGTTGGTCAGGTTTTGTCCATTAACGATCTAAATCACACAGCCTGAAAATTTCAAGACTGGGGGCCGATTCTTGAATCTCGATCAAGATTTGAAGAGTATGGCAATTGCCATATGTTTGCGTCGATTTTCTAAGTTAAATACAAACAAGTAGACATGACCTGCGCATGAAACTGAAGGTCACTCGACAATCTAATGTTATATCTCCTATACTCCGCACCACTCGTTGCCAAGTCGCAGGAAACGGTGATAAGGTTATGCTAATATTCCGATTTAAAATTTCTCGATCTCTTGCATTCATTTTATTTCTTGAATGTTTGCTTGAAAACATAGTCGAAATAGCGAAACGAAATTTTGCAGATGCTCGAGAAAACTTAGAAAATCGACTTAAACATATGGCAATTGTCATTCTATTCAATTCTTGATCGAGATTCAAGAATCGGCCCCCTGTTCTGCTCCAGAACTTACAATATTTGAGTACATCCAGGCGGGCAAAATTGAATTTGACCAGAGATTATTCATTAGTGGGTTGAACCTAGGTGGTTTAGATAATATATTTTCAAAATTCGAAAATTAAAGACATTTGGGCATAATAACGTTTTTTTTCTAGAACAAGCGTATAAAATCATACTCTTGCAACTATGAAGTATATTTGAGGAAGGAGTCCCGGATATGTTTCAGATATTAAATGAAGAAAAACTTCCCATTTTTGCGCGCATATTCTAGAGAAATCTATCGGTTCCCTAATGTCTATTATTTCTGACTTTGGAGCCTTAAATGGACTCTAAAGAATAATTTCGACTCGCTGTTGGAAAATTCTTGGTCTCTATCAATTATATACGTCATAGAAACCCTAGCTTCCTTTAGAATGGACCTAGAGACTAGAAGAACTCAGACTCAGAAAATAACCATTCATGAACTTGGTCCTTTCTTTGAATTGTTATTGCGCGCATGTTCTAGGGGAACAGCGTGCTATCGTTTTGTCCAAATGTCTGTAATTTTGGATGATTGAGCCGAAAATGGTCTCAATCGACTAGGTTGGACTCACTGATGACGAATCCGGTGTCAAAATTGATTCTGTCCGGCCGACCGGCCGTCCGTAGACACGATAACTGTCGACAGAAGCAAGCTAGCTACTTAAAACTTTCAGGATAGGTTGCGCATCAGAATGCCGCGGTTAAGTTCGTTAATGGGCCAAATCGGTCGAATAGTTTCGGAGTTATAGGCACTTGAAGTTTTGAAGTTATTTATTTTTTATTTCAGAAACTACTCAAGCGATTGGATTCAAACTTGGCAGTTTGGTGGAGTATAATGACGCGCAACTTTGAGCCAAATTTCGTCAAGATCATATTGTCAGTAAATTAAAAAAAAAAATTTTTCGAAATTTTTTTACAAAAAAATTTTTTTTTCGGAAACCATTCATCATGTCCAAAAAAAATTATACTCACACTTTGACCTTCTAATTTCAAAGCAGTGTTCTAAATTTCAGTTCGATACGATCATAAGTTTTGGAGATATCGGGAAAAAATATGTCAAATTTCGAGGTTTTCTTCTCGATATCGTTGATTTTTTCGGTATTACTCGAGAAATACTGATTCAGTCCTGATTAAACTTCACAGCTAGTTTTAAGATGCTGAAAGACAACTTCATGCAAAATTTCGTGATAATCGTGTCATTAGAACAATTTGAAAAAAAAATTCTATGATTTTCTCATCATATCATCCTCATTAAATTCTGTATGAAACTTCGAACTGCTATTTTCGATGAAGTACTGGATTTCAATTCGATCTGATCTGTATTTTTGGAAATATTGGAAAAATAAAATTTTGATTGGGTATATCTACGGAATCATTGGGTGGATTTTACCCATTCACGAATTCGGCCTTCGTAATTAAGGTCCAAACCTTCTCTACAAATATCGAGTTTCTCGATATTTGTAGAGCAGGTTTGGGGCTTAATTACGAAGGTCGAATTCGTGAATGGGTAAAATCCGCCCAATGATTCCGTAGATATACCAATTCAAAATTTTATTTTTACAATATGTCCAAAAATACAGATATGATCGAATTGAAATCCAGTAATTTATCAGAAAAAAAATTCAAAAAGCAGTGCCGTGAAGGCAGCAGCTTTTGCGCGCACGTTCAAATTCTTTGCTGAAGCGGTCATCTACATTGAACATGCGCGCAAAAGTTGCTGCCTTCACGGCACTGCTTTTTGAAAATTTTTTTATTATTAATGTTTCTAATATTCCGAACCTTCCTTGCAGGAACGAGTACCTGATGATTATTACAGGGCCCTCCTGGCATTTTCTCCTCATACTGATTCTAGTGCAGGGATCCTCAATCCTGGACAGGCAGCTTTAGGGTTAACTCAACCAAGACATTCGCCAAGGCAAGGTACATTAGGACACCAAGATAGATCAAACTCAGCGCCCAATGTTTGTCTGAACAATGTGAAAATACCTGGTGAAGATTGTTCAAGAAATTTACAACTAAGCCAGTTAGGCAATGGGGATTCTATGTTGCACTGCCGAAGTACACAAGCTTCACCAACGGGTTCTTTGCAACCAAGAAGGCCTCGAGCAAAATCTGCTGATGAGAGCAAACCTCTTTTAGCACCTAGGGAAAGTATAGAAGATTGGGAGATACCCGCTGATGAAATCTTGGTAGGGGCACGCGTAGGCTCTGGTAGTTTCGGAACAGTTTATAAGGCACATTGGCATGGGCCAGTTGCCGTTAAGACATTGAATGTTAAAATACCCACCCTTGCGCAATTGCAAGCATTCAAAAATGAAGTAGCAGTATTAAGGAAAACAAGACATGTGAACATTCTTCTCTTCATGGGATGTGTCAGTAAACCTCAGTTAGCTATTGTCACCCAGTGGTGTGAAAGCTCTAGCCTCTATAAACACCTTCATGTACTTGAAACGAAATTTCCTCTCTTTACATTGATAGAAATCGGAAGACAAACAGCTCAAGGCATGGATTATCTACACGCAAAAAATATTATTCATCGTGATTTAAAATCAAACAATATATTTCTGCATGAAGATCTTACAGTAAAAATAGGCGATTTTGGGTTGGCAACAGCAAAAACTAGATGGGCTGGTTCACAACAGTTTCATCAACCTACAGGCTCCATTTTATGGATGGCTCCAGAAGTAATAAGGATGCAGGAGGATAATCCATACAGTTTTCAATCAGATGTTTACGCTTTTGGTATTGTTATGTTTGAAATGCTAGCTTTACAACTACCCTATTCGCATATAAATAATAAAGATCAAATACTGTTCATGGTAGGTAGAGGATATTTAAAACCAGATTTAACCAAACTGAGGAGTGATACTCCAACAGCTCTTAGGCGTTTATTAGAAGACTGCATAAAGTTTGATAGAGATGACAGGCCTCTTTTCAGACAAATACATGCTTCTTTAGAAGGATTACTGAGAAATCACCCTAAAATTAACAGATCTGCCTCTGAACCTAACATGAATCGAACACAGTTGCAATCAGATGACTTTATATTCCCCTGTGCAAGTCCAAAAACTCCAGTCAATTTTGGACCAGGAAGTAATTTTCTGTTTTACAATGTGACAACAGGAAATATTTAAATCTTATTACTTAAAAGACATGAAAAATATCTCAACAAACAAATTCATTCATACCCCTCTTCTCTTCAGTTTGTGCTGATGGTTTTTGAATGCTGGATCACTTTACTGAAATGATAAACATTGCAGTTTATCATACATTGAAATTTTATAGGTGTGATCATTCATGGATTTGATGACTTACTGCTAATGCAAAAAAAATTTCAATATGCTGTAATTATTTGGGGTTTCCATAAAAATGTCACTAAAACAACTGGCAAATATTGCCTATGAATTAAACCATCACCTGTGTTTTCTTAAAAAAGATAGTATTTTTCAAACTTACCATTTCCATGTCTGAGTTTGGTTTTTATCATGTCTGGAGTTTTGATTTTGTGCTGAGAATGTCTTGATTATATGGAAAGCAGGACAGAGAAGTATGAAACCGAAATAATTTATTCTATTTAATCATTATCTGCTTGTACAATATCTTGTCCTCTTCCATATAATGTTTTGATTCTGTACCCTGGTCGATTCGACATTGTATTCTTTCTTTTTATATGTGATTATTACTTAGTAAATATACATTACTTATTACATTAAATTTCTTTAATTACGTGTAACTGTTAAATAATAGTGAACTGATTTGATGGCATAATATCTGCCAACTATGTATGTGTTATCAACACTTGTTACAATAATTGACACTTACTATTAAGTCATCTGTACAAATATTTGTCACTTGGGTGTTACTGTTTAAGGTGAATTTGCAACATGCACTACTGAGAACATCCCAATAAATATTAAGTATTAATTGTATTGTTTCTTCTCTACAGAAATTCATATCACACAAATATTAGTCAAACCCCATTTTTGGATGTATACCTGTCTATAGCGGGATTTGAGTGATGCTCTATAAAGGCCAACGCTCACTTATTGGCAACAGCCCAGCCCGCGGCAAACCGGAATTTTATTCTTTCTATATAATTGAATGGGACTTTGTTGCCTTAATTCTCCGCAATTTGGTCTAATTGGTAATTCCGAAAGCTGACTGCTAAGGACACCCATGGATTATTTGTGAATGGTGGGCTTCAACTTCCAATTAGTTGTCCCCATTTATGGCTTTATGAGTTTCTTTTCTGTTCATTCATTTATTCCCTCACTCTTATTGGGTTCAACCTGTGGTTATGTGCCTAGTCACAAAATCTTTATAAATATTTTTAATTTCTTACTATTCGCAACTACTGCTAAGCGATACGCCCTCTGGTGATAGAAATTCGAACACTTCCAAGCTAGTAGTTTTTCGACGTGTCTGTTATTCTAACGTAATTTGCTTACTTTTGGAGTTCATTTTCGAGCTTTTGTGTTGTTCTTCGAGTTGAAATTTTGGAATACCGAAAGTGTTTGTAATATTCATCAATCGATTCCTTTCTTTCCGATTAAAAATTTCGATCGTATTAATTCGAAATGGCATCCTCCCGAAATGACTATTGTTGTGTGCCTCAACTCAATGTTATTCATGGTCAAAGAAGAAAGGATCATCTAGTGCCTCTAGTTTGCATTTTTTCCAAAGCCAAATGAAATTAAATTAATTTGGAAACAGCATTTGGCAGGGAACTCAATGATAGAAGAAAGGCATAGCTTTAGAAATTGAAGATTGGAAAACAGGTCACGAAATACATGAAAGTATGTTCACTGCATTTCTCTGAAGATGTTTATTTTCATAAAGGCAAATTACCTACAATGTATTTATTTCGAAACAACTTCATGACATGATGTTTTCAGGTGCAAATAAAAATGAGAGAATTTTGAAGGAAAATGCTGCAGAGAAACTACCAAGCACTTCTGCAACTACCTAATTCACATACTACAAAAAATCATATTCAAAGAGAGTGATCTGGTTGAAAATCTGACGAAAACTAGATATACTGTTAGAGTTGATAATAGCTGAAGTTACTCATATAAATACATCAATACTTTTCATTTCCTTATATAGGTAGGTTGAACCGGCTGTGACATTTTTCATTTTGTATGTGTATCTTGAGCTGCTGTAATATGAAAATGAAATATCAATAATATGTCTATCTGTTTCCTTTTCTTTAGAAATACGATGCAAAAAAACTAAAGCAGAAAATCTGTTTTCATTTTATTGATTCACTCGTTTGTAAACAAAGAACAAGTCATATCATTTGGACTGATTCTAGATTAACCACATACTATAGCCAGCATTAAACCTTAAAAGCACTTCTTCACATAAACAAGAGTCCTTAAATTACTTATTGAGGTGCCTATTTTTCCAGAAATTCAAGTAAACTTAGATATTGGTTTATTTTGATCCACTAAGCAACATACACTAAAATAACACCGAAATTATCCTACAGGAACGATTTAAAGTACGATTTTATATCGTGATCCAAACGAAAAGTTCCTTCTCAAGAAATCTTACACAAAACAATAATAATTTCTCTAAATACTCAAGCTCTGCTTAATAAATATTCGTTCTCCACCACATTTCTAAGGTTTGTTCACATAAAACTACTAGCTTGGACAGGTTCCAAATTTATCCGTTAGGGCTCTGGCATCTTCGCAGAAGTTCCCAATACTAGAGACAATTTTCATTTTTAAGACAAACGAACATATACCTTCACCCTAAACTTACACAACATCCATGACCTCGCCGGGATTCGAACCCGGTACACCTTCAGCATCCTAGAACATGTGACTCTAGGCTACTGAGGTAGTTTCTTTTCTGTTTCTTGAGTATTAACCATAGATAAACCATGATTATTTGTCTATGGAATTGTGGGATAGGAAATATTATCATTTGGAATTGAAATTTTTATATTTCTTTTTTCTCGCAATTATGTAATCTGAAAAATATTGATCCACCCGATCAGCAACTCCCATTGTATCGTTACAATTAATCAGTAGCGTAGGTCTTTTGAATTCTTTCTCCTTTCCCTACAACTTCTGGTGTTGCCATAGAATTTACGATAGAAATCAAAGCAACGTCCTTCCACTCGAGTTCCTCTCTGGTACGCTACAATCTCCTCACCTTTATTCAATTTTTTTTTTGCTCAGGTGTACATAGATTCTGAAACTTTGCAACCGAATCCTCATAAATCGGCCAAATTTTGTTTAACTTCTGAGCAGGATGAGTATTTGCATCAAACTCTTTCGTTATTCGAAAAATGGAGAATCTTCAAGCCAAATCAATATTCTGGCTTTTTCACTATACTTTGTTGAATTGTTCGGGTAAGAAATAAACACCCTCATTTAGGAGATCAGGGATCCGTTTGTTTCTGTCAAAGTAATTTTATCAGTACGTCGTCAAAAAATTTATCAAAAAACTAAATATTTTCATGGCCATCCACGTCAAAATTTACTTTCGGAGTTGCAGTAAATGGAAATTATGGTGGAGCAGGTGTTACAGAATTTACAAGTTCTCGCTTCTGAGAAATTTTATCAGCTGCTAGTTGTGGAACTACAATTTGAAGTTTTCAGAGCTTGAATCACTTCCACTATTTTCGAAATCAAATTCGTCATCGCTTTCGCAGGCATCTATCCTGACAATACCAAATATTAAACAACTTATGATATGTCTGCATCTGAGCCAACGACCTCCCTCTCACACGTGAAACACACGCTTTGCCCGACAATATCTGAGCTAGAGAAAACTATTACCATTTAATGTCAGTCTCCCGAGATAACTCGGGTATGCGGAAGAAGTTTCGACTCGAAAATCCGAGTTAACTTGGGCCGGTGCATTGAGCAGTTAAGAGAAAAAATTTTAAATAGGCATACTTAATGAACAGAGTATGCCTACCCACAACTATATATTATCATTAAAGTCTATCGACAATATTATAATATAATATTGTCGATAGACAATATACTACTGTTGGCCAATACTTCACATGTTCCTTTTCACTGTGCAATCCCCGAAAATAATCAAACAATGTTTCTGCGACCTGTTACGTCTCTTGAAATCATCAACCTATCAAAATACTTGAAGAATAAACATTCTAGTGGGGTGGATGGAATTCCTTCCCACATCATGAAGAAAAGCCTGCCCATTATTAGTGAAATCATGGCATATATTATGAACAACTCCTTCAAGCTCGGAATCTTTTCCTCGGCATTGAAGAAATCGCTCGTGAAGCCAATATTTAAGAAAAAAGGAGATCCCGAGAGCATGAAAAATTACCGACCGATTTGCATACCACCTAGCTTCTCGAAAATATTTGAATTAGCCATGTCCATTAGGATAATAGATTTCATGAACAAATGTGATTTATTTGATAGATCTCAGCATGGTTGTCTACGAGCATTGTATACAATGCTACGAGGTAGATCCACACAAACAGCTATTCACGAATTCACCCAAAATATAATCAACATCATGGAAAATAAGTTGATAGCTTTGAGCATGTTTCTGGATGTGTCTAGAGCTTTTGATTGCGTGAATCACGAATAATTTTTAGTTAAGGCTCAAAGATATGGAATAAGGGGACCAGCACTTAAGTGGATAGAGTCCTATTTGTCAGACCGTCCACAATCAGTGGAAATTTCACATAAAGGCCAAATCTACAGATCACAATACCGTGTCACAAACATAGGAATACCCCAGGGTAGTATCCCTGGAACGATTTTTTTCATTATTTACATCAATGATGTATGTAATTCTGACACAAGCGCTAATCAATTCATGACTATCTTCGTTGACGACACAAATCTCCTAGCTGGTGGCGAAACATTTCCAGAAATGATGGCGAACAGTGTACAATTGTTTGATAACACCAAAAACTGGCTACAACAAAACCAGCTTATGTTAAATGAATCAAAGACGGGGACAATCCTATTTAGAACTGATCCAAATATGACTCCACCCACTACAGTTGATATCAATAACTCATCTGTAGTTCTGTCAGAGAGCATAAAATTCTTAGGTATTCACATTGATGGATGTATGAAATGGTCCTGTCACATCGACCACCTGGCAACCAAACTGAGTCAGATATCTTACGGAATTAGGATTACATCCAAATATCTCCATGACAACGACACTAGGGTCCTTTACCTGGCAACATTTGAATCGGTAGCTAGATACGGAATAATCTTTTGGGGTGGAAATAGCAACATTGAAAAAATATTCACCATCCAAAAAAGAACGATTAGACTGATGAACAACATGACATACAGAGTGTAACAGCCAAATGGAATAAATTCGATAAGGAATAAATGAGAGCGTGTTGGGAAAAACGCTTGGACACGTCGATTTGTAATTTTAAATGCGCATATTTTTCAAGAAAATAATATTATATAGGGTGTTCCATGTGACCGTGGCCAAAACCAACTTTCTTATTTCGAATGCAACCCCCTGTATATTATTTATTTTTTGGATTCTTCAGAGAATTATAGACACAATTCATGCACAATGTCCTATACCTATCTTTAACTATTTCGGAAATATTAAGTGTTTTCAGATTTAGTGCAAAAATCAACGTTTTAAATAAAAATTATTTTATTTCACAATTTCGGTACATTACACTTAAAACCTAATAAGTAATACTGATTATTTCTTAATAATTAAAAAAAACATTAATGTCAATGTAGGAAATGTTCAAAATGCACGCCGCGAACGTCTTGGCAACATGCTAATCTGGTGTAGAATTGTCTTCTAACGTTACTCAACATTTCTGAAAATACTTAATATTTCCGAAAAAGTTGAAGATAGGTATAGGACATTGTACATGAATTATGTCTAGAATTTTCTGAAGAATCCAAAAAATACATGATATACAGGGGGTTACATTTGAAATAGGAAAGTTGGTATTGGCCACGGTCGCATGGAACACTCTATATAATTTTATTTTCTTGAAAACTATGCGCATTCAAAATTACAAATCGACGTGTCCGAGCGTTTTTCCTAATACCCCGTCATTAATTCGTTATCGAATTTATTCCATTTGGCTGTTACACTCTATATAATCAATCCTGCAGAACAGTATTCAAAACATCTAACCTTATGACAATCTATGCTCTGTATATTTACGAATACGAATGCCTGATGTTCATCTTTAAACATCCAGAAATCTTTAAAGAAAATACTCTTTCACACAGATACCCAACAAGAACCAAAGAGTTCTTTTACCCCCAGCATCGATTGACTGCAACAGAAAGAGGTGCTCACTACATGTCAATAAAGTTTTTCAACAATCTTCGGCCTGGATTGAAATCAATAAGCAAAATAAGCATTTTTAAACAAGAAATCAAGAAACTACTCATAGATCTGGAACCGTATAGTTTGTCTGAATTTCTTAGCATGTAATATATTTGTATTTATTTCTTTTTTGACACTATTTCATTCTATGTTGCCAATGTTCTGAACTTGTAGCAGCTTACTCTGAAATAAAGCTCTCTTATTATTATTATTACTAATAAATCTATTGTCAGCATAAATTGCTGAAAGTTGATCTCTTTATTTCCCTTAGAATACGGGAACCTTGGGATTGCTCAGAGGACCTGTATCTAAAATCATGTGTATGTTCGATCTCATTCGAAACCAGTTTTACAATATCACTTCACCATTAACATGATATTCCAAACAGGAAAATCTGCTTATGGATCAAATAAATGTAATAAAATCAATATTTTCAGAGTCCTCTGTTATTAGGCGCTTTCTATTTGCCGCTGTATCACTTCCAAACTGATGCAAAATCAGTTGATCTGCGTTCTATTTGACAATGTTCAATCTTCACTCCCAACTGATGTTGCTCTCTGACGGAATCAGTTTGATTTCCGTAATCACATCAGTTCTACATAACCTTGCTTTTTACTAAATGAACAATTTGTCGACGATTTACATAAACTTTCTGCTGAATTGTAATTTGAAAGGCCATCAATTGAAGATTCCTTAATGGATGATACATACAAATGGAACCTGAAAATTTTGGAAGCACCTACTAATTTTGAACATCACACTAAGTGAATTATTTTCCCCTGGTTGCATCGCTATAAATAAAACTGTATAATTTATAATATGAAGATTGTTTCGATGTTATGTTTTGTTGATTTGGTGTATTTAGTATGAAAATAGTCATTGATTTGAGAAACAGAAAAATTGAGTTCCTGTCCACATAGTTTCAAATTAAAATACTTCAACAACTCATTGCTAGTTTTCCTTGATTGTATGTTGATTATCCGAGCTTGACTATCTAAATTTGTATCAAAAAGCTTAGATTTAAAATTGTATTTCCTGTCTTACTAAACCCAGCAACATGCAAAGACGGAATCTAATGGCAAGAATTTTGTTTATTCGAAAAATTCGATATATTCTTTGAAGCTGGTACAGAAAAAGAGATATTAGATACTTCGGATATAGTTTCTAGATAGTGTAGTAGTAAATATTTCAGTTCAAAATATCTAAATATAAGATCACAAGCCAAATTGCATTTTCCGATAGTAAAGAATGCGTTTCAAGTTTTTTGTTGGTCCTCTCAACTGTCAAAACAGAACGTCACCTGTTATAAGTCGTGTTCTATTTGTTAAATTCACTTCAGTTCCAAGTGAAGAAATTCGGAAATTAATCAGTCAAATAGAAAGCTAGGATTAAACTTCATAGCTTTGGCCAATAACTTTAACTTCTAACACAAAATTTCTAATTTTATTATGATAGAAATGGAATTCAGATGAAAACAAGTGATTCTCTTATAGTTTTATTTGTCACATAATTAAAAAAATCAACGCTTTCTGCGTAACTGTAAAGAATTTCTTCTCAACCAGGCTGCTCTTCGAGAACCACCCTTAGTTTGAGAATATCTATGTCCTTTACCAATACCTCGGGATGATTTTCCAGCAGATGTTTTTCCTCTAAGTTCACGATGTTTGTGGACAGCATTCACGATCCAATTGACTTTAGGATCACGGCGAATTGCATTATGGGAAGGATCAATACAAATTACCTCGAAATATTTGTATGAGCCATCTTGAACAATCCAATATGAGTTCAATACCCTCAAACCACCACACCTTCTTCCTACGCGTTCTTCAGCAATGGATTGATGATTACGGACAGGTTTGAGCTCGTTAACTCCATGGCTTTTAGGTTTGCCATAGGTAGCACCTTTTGGTACTGGACGCTTGCGACCACCACGGCGGACACGAATACGAAAGATGACGTATCCTGGAATGAGAAATATTGTAAAAAAAAAGGCCGATTTCATGTATTCAATGATTATCATTTCTGGTGATGTACCCCAAATTAGATATTAAAGAAGAGAACAAAGCATTTTAAGTTCAACTGTCATCAGTTAATAGCTTTTGAATGCTTAATTTGAACCTTAAGTTCCATTGGGCGATCCTGATGAAGTAGTGCAGCTTAGATACAATAGTTAATTCTTTGAAAAGTCCATTGTATATGTCCTATATATCCTAATATGAACTTAGTATTAATTGAGAATACAAGTGTAGATAAACAAACTGTCATCTAATGTTTACTCCTTGAAAGAACCATTTGATACAGATCTTGGTCTCTATGATAGATTCACCTAAGCAACATCATAAGAGACTTAGATTTAACTAATAATTTGAATATGCACAACTGTTCTTCGTTGGTGACCGTTAATTTTATCCTGAGAACTCAAGATAAACTATTGTATCAATGCGTATTGCGTCTACAAACATTTCTCATGCAAGCTTACCTTGTTTAGCCCTATAACCCAAACGACGAGCTTTGTCGGGCCTTGTAGGCCTTGGAACTCTATGGAGGGTGGTCCTCTGCCTGTAATGGAAGGCTCTTACCCTATGTAAGAATCTAAAGACATCACTTTGTTTCTTCCGCCAAATTTCCTGTATATACTTAGAAGAACCCATTGCGACTCCTAAAATGAAAAAACATAACCTAATAGAAAACCAATAGTGTCGGTCAGATCGAGGTATGGAGAGAAAAAAATATTGAAAATTAATTCATTCACAAAATGATTAAATTAGAACTAACGTGATTTGAAATACGGATCACAATTCAGACATATGATATTTTAAGAATTTAACCTACCTTCGAACTCCGAATATCATAACACGAAAGGGAGAAATTCAAGTAAGATAGCTCTATGAAATTTTGACAGCATCATAGAATTTTCGGATAATTTCAAAGCGCTCTTCTTTTTAACAGAATGCATTTCACGAAAAAATATATTTATTCAATGATATCTTGTTCCTTTCAATAGGAAACAGTTCTTTATTCAAAGGCTATTTCCTCATAAAAAGATCACAATGGTGTTTGGTCATTTCAAACGTTACCTTTAACATTGTATTCATCCCCAATACCATTGTTTAAACAATAATGCTATGATAATTATTAAACAATACTTATATCATTGTTTAAGGAATGCTTATATTATATAGAAATCGCCCTTGCAGGATTTAAACTATTTGCCAACAAGGATAGTTACTTCGAAAAAAATTAACATATATACATACGATTAACGAATAGTACTGTAAAGTACGAAGGCGTAGAAGGGCCACTTTTTGTCGACAAAAATTTTCCTAATTCCGACTTCAAACTCGGAGTCCTACCTAATTCAGGCAAATAAAGAAAAAAATCAAATTCTGTACCATTTCACATGTAGCGAGGTAGTTGAAAAGTACCATTTACATGTTGCTCGGTGGTTCGAATATTGGGAACTTCTGCGAAGATGCCAGCGCCCTAACGGATAAATTTGGAACCTGTCCAAGCTAGTAGTTTTATGTAAACAAACCTTAGAAATGTGGTGGAGAACGAATATTTATTAAGCAGAGCTTGAATATTTAAAGAAATTATTATAGTTTTGTGTAAGATTTCTTGAGAAGGAATTTTTCGTTTGGATCACGATATAAAATCGTACTTTAAATCGTTCCTGGAGGATAATTTCGGTGTTATTCTAGTGTATGTTGCTTGGTGGATCAAAATAAACCAATATCTAAGTTTACTTGAATTTCTGGAAAAATAGGCACCTCAATAAGTAATTTAAGGACTTCATTTATGTGAAGAAGTGCTGAATGCAGGCTATATTATGTGGTAAATCTAGAATCAGTCCGAATGATATGACTTGTTCTTTGTTTACAAACGAGTGAATCAATAAAATGAAAAGAGATTTTCTGCTTTAGTTCTTATGCATCGTATTTCTAAAGAAAAGGAAACAGATAGACATATAATTGATTTCATTTTGATATTACAGCAGCTCAAGATATACATACAAAATGAAAAATGTCACAGCTGGTCCAACCTACCTATATAAGGAAATGAAAAGTATTGATGTATTTATATGAGTAACTTCAGCTATTATCAACTCTAACAGTATATCTAGTTTTTGTCAGATTTTCAACCATATCACTCTTTCAGAATATGATTTTGTGTAGTATGTGAATTAGGCAACTGCAGAAGTGCTCGGTAAGTTCCTTCAAAATTCTCTCATTTTTATTTACACCTGAAAACATCATGACATGAAGTTGTTTCGAAATAAATACATTGTAGGTGATTTACCTTTATGAAAATAAACATCTTCAGAGAAATGCAGTGAACATACTTTCATGTATTTCGTGACCTGTTTTCCAATCTTCAATTTCTAAAGCTAGGCCTTTCTTCTATATTTGAGTTCCCTGCTAAATGCTGTTTCCAAATTAACTTTAATTTCATTTGGCTTTGGAAATAATGAAAACTAGAGGCACTAGATAATCCTTTCTTCTTTGACCATGAATAACATTGAGTTGAGGCACACAACAATAGTCATTTCGGGAGGATGCCATTTCGAATTAATACGATCGGAATTTTTAATCGGAAAGAAAGGAATCGATTGATGAATATTACAAACACTTTCGGTATTCCAAAATTTCAACTCGGAGAACAACACAAAAGCTCGAAAATGAACTCCAAAAGTAAGCAAATTACGTTAGAATAACAGGCACGTCGAAAAACTACTAGCTTGGAAGTGTTCGAATTTCTATCACCAGAGGGCGTATCGCTTAGCAGTAGTTGCGAATACCATTTATATCATTCAGAAGTTGAAATATACCATTGGAGTGTTAGCTTTAATTTAACTACACAGATAACAGAATTTAAATATCCAAGTTTACAGAAATATCCAGGGGGGTGAAACTTCTATGCGAATCTTGGAAACAAGAAACGTCAAACGACACCAACAATTCACGGTGTGCAAATCACGGTATACTCTTTTGATCTGCATTATCAAGCCAATCAGCGTTGAGAATTAAAAAAATTCTTATCTGTTGATGAAAGTTGTTATGATGGCGGTTGTTTGCTGTGGAGTTGTGATTAGTGATTATTTTAGCATATAATAATTAATTAATAATATCACAGACCTGATCTGTGATAATATATTGATTTTAGGTAACAGTTGATTCGTCTGGTAGTTTCCTGCATTTATTTTTAAATTTATTTGTATATCAGGAATTACAAAGGTTGCTTCTGTTTACGATTGGAATATTGGATCAAATTTATATCCCATAATCTACCCATTGAACATTACCGAATCAGATTCTTCCGAAAGAACTATCCCAATTATTGACTTAGAAGAAACTCTGCTCTTTTAGCCCAAGTAAAAACTGATAATATGATTACGTTTAAATGTTCTTTCCTGTCTGTCAAAGCATGAAACTCAAGAGGACCATGAATTTGTGTGCTTCTAAAATAGCGCCTAAGTTTGACAATCATGGGAACATTATTGATGGTTTAAACAACAATCATCAACGTGATGCAGAACTTGTGTCACTGTATCCTTCAACAATTAAACAGACTTTTTCTGAAAGGGAGTTTCAGGTGCTATCTGATATGGGGGGTATCAGATAGCATTGAGGAGATCTTGTTTTGAAACAGGTTTAACTAGTAATTTGGAAACTTATTCATTTCAGCAGCGAAGAAATCAGGATTCTATGTAAAAAATTCAGAAGAATATATTTTCAAAATTATTTGAACTAAAATCATTGTTGAGGATTGAACGTATTCAATTCTTTGCTAAATTCATTTCCAGATGACAGATTTGAGTTTATTGAAGCAAATTTAGGAGAAGTACTAAGTTGTGGGTCTACCTCAGATTATTTTTCCATCACCCAGGGATTTACAAACAGTTAAGGAATCAATACCACTTCTATATCGACCTCTTTAACCTGTTTCACAACATTTTAAACTCCAAGTTGATTTAATAGATGATTTATATTGTGCTCTCATATTTGATGCGATATCCTTGAGTTCAGGGTTATTTCTGATAGTTATGTAGAGAAAAAACTCAGACTTGATCGATAAGACTAATATATTTTTCTTGTTTCATACTCCAACTCACCACATGGAATGCTGAAAACTAGGTACATGAGGAATTATTTTTAAAAGAAGCTAAATTTTATTAGGATCATTATGTATTTTATTAATAGTTTATTGAAGAGATGATTCATTTTGTTATTTTGAGTAGATCTTTATTATATGTAGGTATTTACATGCCTAAAGTGGTATACTTTTGCTGAATCTGTGGGAATTTTGAATACCATTGACCTTTGAAAAATGAGAAATTTCATGTAATATCTTTGCTTGTTGAAAGTATTCCATAAACATGAAGGTAAAAATCTCTTCAGGTCCATAAATAATTTGTCGAATTTGACTAATAACTGTTTTTTCTGAAATTCTGTGGGAAAAGGTTCATAGCTGTTTTTCGTTTCAAAATGCTTTGTGCAATAATCCCTTGAAGATCCATTTGGAATACACTACGGAAACACCTGCATATATGTATTATTTAAAGCACTGAAACCTTCCCACACTATAGTAGTTAGATTTCATAACTTCATGATTATGTGTTCAATCAAGCTAAAACTAATGTTTTTTATCAATGCCCAGAAAGCCAAAATCAATTTCACACATTTTTTAAGTGGGACACTAGTTATTCAAATAAAATCTTTTGTATTGATACGGAATCAATTATTAAATATGAAATTTAATGTCATAAATCCATAATTTGTTAATGGATTTATTTGTAATCATCATTTTATATCGAATATGTAAGATACGATGACTTCAATACATTTTTGAAATAAAACTTTGTTTAATTTTAAAATATGACTACTCTTAAATAATTCAAACAAATTAGTTTCCCGCCGTAATTCGAAATTATTCCCGCCATGACACCAACAAATGGCGGACACTTTGTTTCTCTGGTTTAGTAGGGAGTTGGCACTTCTTATATATTTGTATTCTGTGGAAATATCTATAGATATCTATCTATAGATGATGATGTTTTTGTTTCCTCAATATATAACTCGAAAAGTACCGATCTGATTGAATTGAAACTTTGTTTGCAGTTGTAAAGTAGCGAAGTGCAGAGGTATGCAAAATTTCGTGATCACAATTTTTTTTTTTTGAATTTTCAAAATCTTGAAAAAGTTTTTTCATCTTCATAACAGGCTTATATATATATATAAAATGAATTATATGAAAAGCCATATTCACAGCTATTTCACGTGAAAAAAAGTTTTTCTGATTTGGCTGTTTACATAACAGAAATACTTCAAGAAAAAATTTGGAAGAGGTGTTGCTTTGAACGGGTTGATTTAGGATATATCGAACAAGACCGGAGAATCACGAACAAGTATATTGTGTGGATAGATGATTAATTCTGTCAAACATCGCGAGAAGAAGCAATATCTATTTTGAAAAAAGTGAATCTATGGAAAATTGTGAGCTTCAGTGCAGAATGTGGTTCTAAGTATTCTTTAATCACGATTCGCTTCTAATATATATCATGGTAGTACTTTTCCAAAAGCAAAGAGAAATAGTGCTTTTATGTATGCATGAATTCCTCTTTCTTTTTCGTTTCTTCAGAAATGTAAATTCTTTGATTTCACTGTCATTTCGAATTTGAGAATTGTATTGCATTGTTGCTGATTCTTCTAGGTTCCGCTGTGGAACCCCTCAGAAGCTAATGATTGTGCGAGTTAGTAGACCAGGGGTTTCTGTTGTTTAGAGATTTATCGAATCAGAAAATCACTTTTTTAATCTGAAACGGCTGTGAAGGTGACTTTTCATATATCTTATTTTATATATACCTGCTATGAAGATGAAAAAATTGCAGCAGCATATGGAAAAAAACCAAATACATAGTTTCTGAGGTATCTGAGGTATAATTGAAACTTGGTTCACAGTTGTAAAGTACTAAAGAGGGGTCATATGCAAACTTTCGTGAAGATCATATCCCTAGAATTTTTTTAACTATTTTCAAACTCTTCGAAGAGTTTGAAAATAGTTAAAAAAATTCTAGGGATATGATCTTCACGAAAGTTTGCATATGACCCCTCTTTAGTACTTTACAACTGTGAACCAAGTTTCAATTCAGTCAGACGGTTATTTTTTGTGTCACATATTGAAGAAACAATACCTTTGGTGGGAGCATTGTACAAAATGGTAGGAGTTTGCCCATTAGCGAACGCAATCGATATTATCGATATTTCTAGGCTCCAAACCTACCCAGAAAATTTCAAGATTCTAGGCATGTTACTTCGAAAGTTAGAGCACATACGGTCTGCCGGCCCGCCAAACAGATTTGAATTTGATCACGGATTCTTCTTATTTTTGTAGTTGAATCAAAGCCATAGAATAGAGAAGTACTTCTCTATTCTTTGTCTAAGCTCGCAACATGCCAAAGGTGGATTTGAAGTACCTTTCAACATTCGTACTACACACCATATGTACCGTAAATCACCATGGTTAACCCGGTTACTGAAATCCTGTCCCGTAAATGTCAGATTTACAGAATTACATATTTACGGGACAACGATCCTGAAAGCTGGTTAACTGAAATCTGTCACCAGAACAACCGACGATTTGTATCGGTTATAGCGGTAATCTTAAGATCATAGACAAGATTCTAATAGTAGTGTTATGGTTGAAGTTTGTATTCTGTGGGTTGAAGTAAATATTAACGTTTGCTGTTTGAAACTTTGAAAAAAATTGTGAAGCATGTTGTTCTTTATTCAAAGCTCACAACACAAGTCATAACCTTACAAACAAAACTGACGAAGTGGACGAATGACAAGTGACTGTGAATGAATGGTAGAAAACGTGTCCCGAAAATAAGCTGGTAACCAATAACCAGACCTGAAAATCTAGCCAACCCGAGCGGTTACTATCGGGCATATACGGTACATATCACTAGTAACATTGTATAAAGACAACATGTTGTCTTTATACAATGCTAGTAATATATGTAAATGCTATATTTGAACTGCCTCACTTCATGTGAAATTGTACATATGAACTACCTTGCAGCATGTGTACATTCCATGATGTAAAAAACATGGTAGGCTCATCTGAAAAAAAAGTGACGTCACCTAGATTAAAATGCAAGGAAATATGTATTCTGTGCTTTGAATTTGAATGAAAAATGTGACCTCATCATTGGTAAATACGATCACAAATGAGCAGATGAGCACACCATGTTTTACTTGCATCATGGTAAATTCGATCGCTTTGTCACATAAGGCGATTTCGGAAACTTGATTGATGTTTGATCGTCACATATACGCGATCACGATCACGATGGCGATGGCGATCAGATAATTACATTGAACTAGTGGAGCAGCACGCACTTG
This sequence comes from Myrrha octodecimguttata, assembly GCA_958510865.1. Lineage (NCBI taxonomy): Eukaryota > Metazoa > Arthropoda > Insecta > Coleoptera > Coccinellidae > Myrrha > Myrrha octodecimguttata. Next base: position 12,891,136 of record OY294063.1, on the reverse strand, counting down.
TCGCGATCTGTCTGAGACCTGTTAGCGTTCTGAAGGCATTGCATTACTTCAATGAAACATACTGTCGATTCTATAAAGATTTTGACAGACACTGTGAAAAAAGTTCGCGATCTGATCGCATATATATGTTTCGGGCAGAACGTGACCGTCATCGTGAACCCCGTCGGGATCGCCATCGTGAACGCGATCGCGTATGGAGGCCTCCACTTTACACGGGTATCTCGGATTACTCAAATGACAGATGTTGAACGCTCTATCTGTCATTTGGTTGACCCGGGCGTAGATAGAGGCCCGTGTTTTTGTTTCGAAATCAGCATAGAAAAATAATTAACCTCTGTGATTTCACTCACTTGCTTTTGACATTTGACAAGGTGGTAAAATTAAAAAAACAAATTTGTAAAAAATAAACATAACAATAATATTTTTGAGTATTGTCCTGTGTGTTAGGTCTAGGTGTACTGTGTATTTTTGTGAATTTTCGTTTAGTAGACACTATTACGTATGGCACCAACTAAGGCAATTAGGACTTATAGGAATAATAATAAAAAACCAGGTTCCAAATTGGCTTTAGACAACCTTCTAGCACACAACTTGAGGAAAAGATTAGAAATCAATTCTCCTGGATCCTCCAAGGACAAGTCTTCAGAATCTACATTTGACCGTTTATTGAATGGAGAAGTATACAATAATGTAGTATTTAAAAAATTTCCTGACAACAATTTCAATACATTTGAGGATTCAGCTAGTTCGTTATTCAGTAGAAGTAATGACTGTCTTAACGAAAATAATAGAAAGGAATTGCGTCGATCTGATCAGAAATCTGCTTTAAATCTATGTCCAATTGTAGTTCTTAAAAAAAATTTGGAAAGTTCTCTCTCACAAGAAAACGATAAGACTGAAACACCAAAACATCACAAAGATGAAGAAAAATCAGTTCCTTGTACTAGTAATTACTCAATCGACATATCTTACCCCGAGGGAACTGAAGAAGATAGAAATGATAAAATTGTAGCAGAAAACTTGCAAGAAGTAGATAATGTCATTACACAGTTGCACAATTGTCAAAAAATTGTACTGATGGAAAGCTTGGAATTGCATACAACCAAAAATGAAAGTAATTACTTGAATTTCAGAAATTCAGTGGATGCAGTTTCTACACCACATACTAGAAGTAATATTTATTATTTGAGGAAAAATCGAAGAAAAAAAAGTGAAGATTTTCAAAATTTATCAATTCCAGCTTCAACTCCCTCTGATCAGGAAAGGGGAAAGTTTTGTGAGTATAAATACAGATTCAAATACATCTTATTTCAGTGAAATGAGAATATGAAACTACATTTATTATTATTCATCGGATTGATTAATGGTTCACGAATTTTTAGGAAAGTTTTCTATTTTCAATGTAGATATGTATAATATTGTTTCGAAATAATCAGAAAGGAAACTCTATCAGTCTTAGGTCACACAAGCATAGTCAGGCAGCTGGTTAAGCGCCTAGAGCCTAGTGAATAGCATAGTAAAACGAAGGTTCTAGAACTTTCTCGACTGTCTGCAGTGCTCGCTTGGCGCCTAGCTGCTAGCGAGTCGCATAGTAAAAAGAAAGTTCTGGAACGTTCATTTTACTATGCTACTGGCTAGGTGGTTCGCTACGCTCTAGGCACTAAGCAAGCCACCTGCCTATGTAGACGAGGCTTAAAGGAACTAATTTATTGAGCTTATTCACTGAAGAGATGTTTCGAAACAATTTATTCCCTTTCTCAGACTTAAAATAACAAACAGATATTCAAAACACAAAACTACTGCATGGAATCAAACACAATAACAAAATTGAAAATACATTAGTGTACATAATTAGATTGTTGACGGCGAATCCACCAAAAAAACATAAACAACCGAAAGAATGCCACGGAACTCACCTTATGAATAGTTAGTCAAATACTTAGGTATCTCAGGTTACCTTTTTAAGGTAACCAAAATTACCTCTTCAATTATTTATTCATTAGGTGATTTAGTAGAGTTGTTCTTTCGGTTGTTTATGTTTTTTTGGTGGATTCGCCGTCAACGGTCTAATAAAGTACGCTATTGTATTTTTAATTTTATTATCACTATTTATTATTAATATTATTGTGTTTGTTTCCATGTAGTAGTTTTGTATTTTGAGTATTCATATTTATGTTATTTTTAGCCTGAGGAAGAGAACACAGATTTCAAAACGTCGCTTTAGTGAATAAGCTTAATAAATTAGTTCCTTAGGACTCATAGTATTTCCTTTCATATTTTCAATCTCTTCATATCAGTTTTTCAGATTTCATTGATATTATATTATATAATTTAATATTATATAATATATTATAATATATAATATAATTATGCTTGTAAAATGATTTTCTTCATTTATCAGTATATATTTGGACAGCTCAATATTTCCCTTCCCTTTTGTTAACTGGCAGTAATTATTTTCCAGTGTTGTTCTTATTGAGCCTTTGAAACAAAATTTTCTCATAAGTTTATATTTACAGTTTTGTTTGGTAAATATCCTGAATAAAATTTAAAAATTCGTGGTGCATTGGCATAAAAACTAAAAATATACTTTATATGCTGTCCCCAGGTCAGTAGGCATATAATGATATATGTATGACAAAGAATATCCTTAATATTATCAACCTTACTTTCATAAAGAACCATTTTTAGCGGTCGAGTACTATCATAAACTGCAATCACAAATAGAGGACCTATCGCTTAGCAGAAATGAAATACTTCAAGGAAAACAGTTGAAGATTCGAAATTCTAATATTTCAGCTGGTAATGATATGCAAGAAACGGAAAATAATGATATATTTGAAGTTGAAGGATATAGAGAATACCATCAAGCAAGTACTCCACAGAGTGTAAAGAGTATCAGGGTTCAAAATCAAACTTCTGCAAGTCTTCTGTCTGAATCCCTCAGAATTATCAATGAATGGAGTAATAGGTGCCCTACCCCAAATAGTTTCAACAACACCATTCATAACATATTCAAATGTAAAAGTAGATCACAGGGAAGTTTGAATATATCCAAAAGAAAGAGAGATACCAAACTATTCAAAAAATCTCGAGTTATTTTGAAGCATAATCCACATTTAGAGAAGATAATTAAAGAAAGCTTAAGGAACATGACACCCCATAATATAGAGTTTTTGAATGTAAGAAGCATTTTAAGTAATTGTGATAGCAGACGAAGAAAAAGAAGTTCAATGAAAGACATAGCTACATTGAAAAATTGTGCTGTTCATTTGACCCCGTTGAGAATATATGAGCTTAAAACACATAGTGGGAGCCCAGAAATAATAGAAATATCATCTGGAAGTTCTGAGTCTTCCTCACATATATCCAATACTTCTCATAGTAGTTTTGGATCAGATCGACAAATGTCTCCTGAAGCAGAATCATTGAAATTGCCCAAAGTTGGAATTCCAATGGAATCAGAACAACAAAGATCTAAGTCTTCTTCACATTTATCAGAATCCGATACTTCTCATAGTAGTTTTGATTCAAATCGAGAAATGTATCAAATGGAATCAGAACAACAAATAAACAACCTATCAGATCTTAGAGGGCTAATTTCCAATGAAGTAGGAAACATGAATGTGGGAACTAGGCTGAATCATAAGTGCTCCAAATTATGTGAACATTTCAGAATTATTCCCAAAGTTATGCTTCAGAGGTGTGATTTTTCGAAATATAAAATTGCTAAAAAGTCCCGCTATTCTGATACGAATGATCTGGCAGATTCATTGTCAATCAATACTTCTCAAGATGAATTTAGGGGTTTCGGTGCTGATTCTGACTTCAATAACTCTGATCTGGTTGAGCCTGAAGGTTCTGAAATTCAAATGAATAAAACTTTACCGAGAGAGAACGATGACTTGAATTATGATTTCAAAACTAAAGATTATTGCACAGGAAAAGTAATAGAAAGGAATGCTGATAAATTCAAAATGAAAGAATGTTTTGTGAAATTAGATCGAATGGTAATTAATACAAGGAATAATGAAAATAAACAACTGATGCTGAAAGCAAATGAACACAAGAAAAAATTTAGCGGCTGCTGGGTAATTCTCAATGGTGATAAAAAGGGTAAAGAATCTTTATTGCCAACAAGTGTGAATTATGTACAAGAACATTTGGATGGGTCAGGTCTTCTTAAACCAAAAAGCAGACAAAATTCCTTGGCAAATATCAGTCTTCCTAACAACCATAGTTTGATTGATGAGTTCAGAGAAACACCTGTACGGATCAGAGAATTTGTCAGTTTGGCACCAGGGAAAAAATTCAGGAGATCTATGGCTGTTTTTAAGAAACATTTGGATGATTCAGGTTGGTGTTCCTACATTCTTTATGCAGAGTCAATCAAACAGTAAAGCTGAATGTTTGCATTGCAATCAGTGCAGGAATTTTTCAAAAGTATATTCAATATAATAATTCAATACGAAGTTTGTTTCACAGGAATGAGACGTTTCGTTGGATTTTTCCAACATTTTCAAGGCTGTTACATAACATAAGGCTATTTTCGATTATAGACTAATTCCGACTTCAAACTCGGAATTATAGACTAATTCCGACTTCAAACTCGGAATTATACATAATTCCGACTTTGAACTCGGAATTATACTAATTCCGAGTTTGAATTCGGAATTAGACTAATTCCGACTTCGAACTCGGAATTATAGACTAATTCCGACATCAAACTCGGAATTATACATAATTCCGACTTTGAACTCGGATTTAGACTGATTCCGAGTTTAAAGTTTAAATTATAGACTATAATTCCGAGTTTAAAGTCGGAATTAGTCTATAATTCCGACTTCAAACTCGGAATTAGTATAATTCCGAGTTCAAAGTCGGAATTATGTATAATTCCGAGTTTGAAGTCGGAATTAGTCTATAATTCCGAGTTCAAAGTCGGAATTAGTATAATTCCGAGATTAAAGTCGGAATTAGGTGGAAAAATTTTTGTCGACAAAGAGAGGCCCTTCTACGCCTTCGTATAATTCCGACTTTAAACTCGGAATTATAGTCTATAATTCCGAGTTCAAAGTCGGAATTAGTCTATAATTCCGAGTTTAAAGTCGGAATTAGTCTATAATTCCGACTTCGAACTCGGAATTAGTATAATTCCGAGTTCAAAGTCGGAATTATGTATAATTCCGAGTTTGAAGTCGGAATTAGTCTATAATTCCGAGTTCAAAGTCGGAATTAGTCTAATTCCGAGATTAAAGTCGGAATTAGGTGGAAAAATTTTTGTCGACAAAGAGTGGCCCTTCTACGCCTTCGTACATATATATAATTGAAACAATAAAATTAATAAATCAACATAATATGTCATTGATGACGACAAACAGTAGACTTAACAAATCGAGTTACAATTACTGTGTACTTATATCTATATAATATTTGGATCATATTGCAGATAATTGTTTTTACTACCCTTCGTTATTTACAATTATTGTTGTCTATTTTTGTATGAATTCAACAAATTATTATAGATCAAAATTTGAGTATGATCTATAATAATTTGTTGAATAATTAAATAAGCTTTTCCAACAATATTTGGTGTCTCATTCCTGTGAAATAAACTTCGTACAATCAAAAGAGACATGGAAATCATGAACATAATAATTCAGTATTTGATTGAATAGATACTTTTTTGAAACTAGAGAAATCTGATTGTATTCAGCTGTTTCTGACAGATTTCAGAAGTAATATCGAAAAATTTTTGAAACATTGGCAAAATTCAACACAATTGAATTTGCAGAGTGATTCTCAAGTTGACTGAAGATTGGTTCTGTTATCTACTATTATGGTTTATCATAAAATACAGGAAAATACTCCCTTGGTTATTCATTTTTGTTCATTGGACCAACGATCTAATATAACTTAAGAAGTAGTGAATCGTAGGGAAAACCAGGAAATAACCAAATTTTCTCAAACATTTTCATCTTTGGAATCATTCTGCAAAATTTCTCATCAATTTAAGGAGTACAAAAATAATTCGAAAACCCTTTGCAGGAAAAAGTCCTTCATCAAGTCGAATCACTGTCCATAGGAGACAATCAATAAAGTTAATTCCTCTACTTCCAAAAATAAATAAAATATCTGAGCTAGCAAGTGTGGCTCTTAACAATTCTGGTGAGTACAAAACTTAATCTTTAAAAAGAACATCTCTTTCTCAAATATTGAGTGTATAGGGTGGTGCAAGTAGTGACGTCAATAATTTTTTTTTAGATTCCTCACGTCTGGGGGTATCCAAAAATACCCCATGTATGTTATGCGATATTTTATAGTTTTTTGAGTTATAGTTATTTTTTGTGTTTTTCCGATTTATTATTCCAGTGGGGTTCCAAATATTCATATCTTTTTATGAAGTAGATATTTTGCAGTTTTTTTTTCTGTAACATGATCTCCCTGAATGTTGTTTTGATAACAAAAATACCTCAGCTTCTTGAAATCACTCAAAGTTACTCAAAAAAGGCTTTTAAGTAAGAACTTTAGTTTTCAGTAGGATTCACTCAAACATTCAAGATCAATTAAAAAATAAGAAAAGGAGTTTTAATAGCTTCTAGCTTCGTTTAGAAACTTTGCACGGTCCTAAACTACCGAAATTATAAAAAAAAAATAGAACTTAATGGATCTTTTTTGCAGTAATCGGCCTTCGAAGGCGAATAGGCTAAAAATCATTGAAACACGATTAAAGTTATTTTTCTACTTTTTATCATTCTTGTGGTAGAGTAAACTCAACTTCTAAAGTAATTTTGATTGTAATTCCTGTAAACTAACTGTAGTTCGTGTAATTTTTACAATAATTTTGGTCTCAGCACGGACTGAAAATGTGAGCATTTTTCAAAATTGGTAGTTGTGAAATAACTCGCTTGACTATACCATTTATCAGGCTTTTTTTGGTTCCGAACATTTTTACATGGGTCCAGTCCAGATTCGAAGACGAAAAAATTTCCCTTCTTTCAAAATAATCATTATTCAGACCCTTTTTATGACCTTTTTCCTTGTAGATATCGGTTTTATGACACCCTTACAATGGGATAGTACAGACTCAACAATAGGATACTTAGCTCGGTTATCTATCATCTAAGCAGATTTAATATACCTTAAATATCTACTATACGCAATATTATCTAATATATTGTAACGTTTTCTTGATTTGTCAAAACGTTGAGAATAATTCAACTATTCATTTACACAAATAACAAGAATCTCAACAACTAATTCTATCAAAGTCTATGTACAATTTACTTCCACACTATTTATTTTCACTGGTCACTTTCGAATAACTCCGCTGAATGACTTCTACGAGAACTCCGCTAAGTGACTCCTGTCCTGCTCCGCGCCCGTCGTTATATACTTCGTGGAGCTTCTTGCGATTGCTAGAATTTATCCAATCGAAGGACGCACAGATGTTCGAAGATTTCTAGAACAGACAGGGCCGTACTCTTCACACTGCCCCCTCCTTAAGCCTGTTCTGGCCCAGAAAAGATTCCATGAATTCCTCAGAGGACCGTGGCAAAATATGCAACCGTCGCCATTACGTTATCGTTCAAATTGCATACCAAGATCTGTATACCTGTTTTCTGAAAGACTACTTCAAGCATGCTTCGCAAAACCCGCCAATTCAGTTGATCTAATCCACAATCAAGCTTGGGGACATCTAATTTCCTAACCTCAAAGCATTGAAGGTCTTCTTTCAAGCCATACAGTGCTATCTACAAATTCTGGTAGGTGGGCTTCTGATAGGAATACTGGTGACTATGTAATAAATGGAGCGACCCCTCTGACTTCAATCTCAGGCATTTTCCGATTCTGGGCTGCTGTCGCATAAGTTCCTCTTGACGTCCAAATTTATTTCTGAATTATGTTGCTATTCCCCTATTCATCCCTACTCATCCTTAGATCGGCTGCTATACAATGAGCAAGAGAGTATTCCTCGGGAACTGTAAGCAGGTCTTTCCCCATAGGTATTTCATAAATTTCTGGGAATCGTCATTTTCCTTCGCCGAAACCTCGATGAGACGTACTTCTTCTTTGTCACCCTGTGTGGACGCGTTCGGTGCCAATCGGTTTTCCTCTGGGGAGCTTCCGTATCTGGTAAACTACATCATTTTTCCTTTTCACAACTTTATACGGTCCTTCCCATTTTCTCTGCAGTTTCAATGAAAATCCCCTTCTTCTTTGCGGTTTATACAACCAAACCAGATCTCCAATCGCTTGCTTGCTGCATTTGATTGCGCACCTGGTCTTGAATGTAATCTAGCTTGCTTCTCAATTTGCTGTCGTAGTCCTCCCCGTATACATCTTCCCTAGGCTTACAACTAAACTCAAGGTCACAAGGTAGTCTTATATCTCGGCCGAACATTATATTGGCTGGAGCTTTCTTGGTAGATTCTTGAACCGAAGATCTATATCTATATGCCATACTGAATAGATGCAAATACTAATCCCAGTCCCGCTGATGATCGGAGACTACTTTGGCTGGATGTTTTCCCATGGTCCTATTCTTTCGTTCGACCATACCATCTGATTGGGGATGCAGATGTGTAGTTCTTGTCTTATGGATCCCCTACTTTCTACAAACTTCTGAGGGGTTTCGTTGAAGCCTAGGATAGTCGAAAAATACAAAATATCGTCGACTCGAAATTTCGGCCTTGATCCATACTTGCCTCTTGATTATAAATACAGTACGCTTCCACCCATTTGGTAAAATAGTCCATCGCTACTAAAATACTCTTTTCCGTGGTCTGTTTCGGGAAAGGGAACCGCAATGTCAATAGCTACTCGTTTCATAGGAGATCCGACGTTATATTGCTTCGTTGGAGCCTCTCCTTTGCCATAAGGGCCGTAAGCTTCAGCACAAGCCTTACATGTTCTACACCAGTCTTTAACGTCTTTCTTACAGTTAATACAATAAAACCGCTGCTTGATTTTCTCCAGCGTCTTTGTAATCCCAAAATGGCCATTATGTAGTCTGGTCAAAACGTCTGTCATGGGACTCTTCGGCACAATCAACTGAAACATCTGCACAGATAAATCTCCATTTTCCCCAACAACGTTTCAGAAGACCTTTATCAATCTTCAGCGTTTCCCATTGTGCCCAATACGACTTTACATTTTGACTCAGTCCGGATCCTTCTTCCCAAGTAGGTCGTCTATCACTTTTCTACCAGCTCAGGATTAATTTCAAGTCTGGATTTTCTTCTTGTGCTCGTTGAATTTCTGGGGGTAGCTAGTCATCTTCAATACCTGTGGTCCATCTAAAATCGGTTTTATCTTTCACACGTGAGCAATGGCTGCAATTCCCGGGGCAAGGTTTTCTTGATAACGCATCGGCATTCCTATGTGTAGCTCCCGTTCTATGTTTGGTATCGAAGTCATATTCTTGCAGTGGCTCGATCCATTTGGCCACTTGTCCTTCCGGGTTCTTAAAATTCGAAGCAGCATTCCGTTCGAATATTAGTAGAAGTGTTCTACGGACTTGATGACTGCAAAAAGTTCTCTTCTGGACACGCAGTAATTCCGTTCTGGCTTCGACAAGACCTTGCTGAAATATCCTATGACTAGAAGGATTGTTTATGTCTATTTCTAATGAAAAGTAGTAGAGTCTTGGCTATATTGGACTTATTTGTGGGAAAGGTGAATCAAACCCAATTGAATTTCGTCGACGTTTCGGACATTTATTGTTCGATATTCACATATAAAAACACGAGGTTGCCCTTAATCATGACTAAAAAACAGCAGGTGGCAATACGATAACCTATAATCTCTCATAAAAAGTTACCTCAATTCATTTAAGACATTTAAAAATTATTACATATATGTAAAAACATTAACATGTGTCAATGCTGGTGACGAAATTCAATTGGGTTCGATTTACCTTTCCCACAAATAAGTCCAATATAGCCAAGACTCTACTACTTTTTATTAGAATTGGACATGAACATTCCTACTAGTCATAGGATATTTCAGCAAGGTCTTGTCGAAGCCAGAACGCAATTACTGCGTGTCCAGAAGAGAACTTTTTGCAGTCATCAAGTCCGTAGAACACTTCTACAAATATTCGAACGGAAGGAAATTTTTGCTGAGAATATAGCCAAGACTCTACTACTTATTATCCTATGACTCTTTGTTGTCCGCCATGTTGTGATAGAACGCCCCCGATGGCTGTATTACTAGCATCCGTGTCGAGCACAAACTTTTCTTCAGCTCTTGCGTATCTCAAAACTGAAGCTGTGACCAGAGCCTTCTTCAACTGTGCGAAGGCTTCAGCGCAATCACAGGACCATATGTACTCCTGCCCTTCCTCTGTTAATTTTGTTAGGGTTAGGCAACGTTGGCGAATCCAGATTCAAATCTTCTAGAATAAGTGCATAAACCTAAGAAACTTCGCAACTCACTCTTGTCTCTTGGTATGGGCCATTCCTGTACTGCCTTGATCTTATCCGGGTCAACTTTCACGCCCCGTCGAGAAACTATGTGTCTTAAATATTCCACCTCTGTTCGAAATAAATTGCATTTTTTTGACTTAGCTTTAGGTTGGCTTCACATAGTCGCTGAAAAACCACGGATAGCTGGTGTAGGTGGTCTTGGAATGATTTTTCCACTACTATCAGGTCATCTAAATACTCCTTGCAAGTTTTCCAGGAGTGTTCTGTTAATATAGTCTCCATTGAACGCTCAAATGTGGCAGGAGCGTTGCATAAGCGGAAGGACATCACTTCAAATTGCCACAGGCCGTTCCAATACTGACGGCAGTTTTCTCTTTGTCTCTCGGATCTAAGCCAACTTGCCAATACCCACTCTTCAAATCCAAGGTGAAAAACAAACGTTATTCCGAGAGTGTGTCCAGTGTATCATCGATTCTCGGTAAGGAATACCTGTCTTTAGTCTACACAGAATCTAGTGGACCCATCCTTTTTCTTCACTAACACTACAGGCGACGTCCAGGGGATATTGGATGGTTCAATGACACCTTCTCTCGCCATGTCTTCAATAATCCGTTCAGCCTCTTCTCTTTTTTCCAGAAGAAGACGTCTAGGGTGCTGTCGGATTGGTTGTGCATCACCAGTATTGACTTTATGGTGCACAATATCGGTCTTCTCTGTTCTTTCGTCAGTGGCGAACACGTCGGCGAATCATTTTTTAGGTTTTTTTATGGGTTCTCACTCCTAATATCTGAAACAGAACTATTAAAAATTAAATAAAAATTGTTTTTTTCATGAAAAACGCCCTTGCGGATTGCAGTATCAAACCAGTTGTCAAGGGCAGTTTCTTGCAAAACAGATTGCCTAATGAACAATATAGAAACAATACAAACGATAAAGAAAGCGAACTGTGACGTTTCATAGTACAAATCTGATTCTTTCATCAGAAAAAGCCGAAAATTTCAAAAATAATTTTTTTCGATTTGATACTGCAATCTGCAAGGGCGTTTTTCACGAAAAAAAACAATTTTTCTTCAATTTTATTAGTTCTGTTCCAGATATTGGGAGTGAAAACCCATAAAAAACCTAAAAAATGATACGAAATCCTCCAAAAATAAGCTTTAATCGATACGTCGGAGAATGTCTGAATCAGTTTTCTCACTTCGGCTAGTTCATTACGGTCAAGTTCTTGATATTTTGAGGTGAGGAGAGACACCAGATTTTCGGTATTCTTCTGGCTCTGCCAGAATTCTGCAGTACCTATCCCACCAGAAATATGGTACATTGGTTCCCAATGTCCAATCAAGGTGTTCTTCAGGGTGACTGGAACCATGTCGACATTAAGTTATCGGATGGGAATACTGTCTGTTATTCCGTCTGTCTTCCCTAGTAACATTAGCTAGAATTGCATCACCACAGGGCTTTAACGCAGCCGTTTCTCGTAACGTCATCCATCTACCAATCACTATGCCTTCAGTTCAACCTGGTAACGTGATGTCCTCGGTCAATCGAATCCGATATGTTTCGTCATCGCCATCATTGAACGGGATCTCTTAACTCCCTAGCCGAAGAACATCACTCTTCATATCCAGTTGGCATTCAAGTTTCTTAACAAGGTCCAATCCCAGGATAACTTCTTCCGTGATTTCGGCTACTAGAACTTCGTGCCTCGCTGTTGTGTTTCCCAATTCAAAAATGGAGAGGACCGATCCATAAGTTGGTATTTCCTGTCCAGACGCAGTTCGAAGTTTGATCATAACTGGACGCATCCTTAATCCTTCAGCTATTTCTGGTCGATCCAGTGTCTACCAGGATTTTCAGATTTCGATCATTTATCTTTCCGGGAACAACCATGCTTCATGAATCCGTGGACAAGATTCCTCGGATTATCACTTCAGGGGCATTTCTAGCTTTGGTCGATTTATGCCCCTTATCACCGACCCTCTTCAGTTCTCCTGTTTTTTCTTCAATAGGTCGGTCTATTTCTTGGACCTGTCTGACTCAAACGTGTCCTCAAAAGGTCGAATTCGTGAATGGGTGAAATCCGCCTAATGATTCCATAGATATTACCATTCAAAATTTTATTTTCTCAATATTTCCAAAAATAAAGATTAGATCGATGCGTACATGTTCAAATTCGTTGCCAAATCCGGTCATCTCCATTGAATATGCGTGCAAAAGTTGCTGCCTTCACGGCAGTGCTTTTCTAGTTTTTTTTTAATATTTTTTTTTTCAGCATCTTCCTATCATCTGAATCTCACGCAATCTTTCATGAACCTTCTGACTGTCATTTTTCAAATACTCGATGTCAATTCGATCTGTATTCTCAGAAATACAAAATAAAATTTTGAATGGATAAAACCTACTGACCTGACGTCAGTACTGTCTAAAATTTTTATTTTTATTCTAATTGTGATTAGCGAAAAATAAATATTTTCGTACCTACCGAATATTGCCCATAAACTTCAAAATCATATTAACGATACGAAGTCAACAGTAAGCGATGGAGAAGAAATGGACTAAAGACAACATTCGTTTTGGCATGGCATTTGCCGACCCGAAAACCAAAAGCGATTTCAAGCGACGAGCAAAAAGCTCCGGTTATAGTTACGGTCATCCACATTGACAGATTATCCTTTGCCTATATGTCAGTTTGGATAACCGTGACTATACTCGGAGCTTTTGGTCCATCGCTTCAAGATTCTGAGAACCTTTAAGCTGCCGCCCCCGTGATATTTTGCAATGACGTCGAGTATCTTTCGACGGTAGAGCCATCTAGTTCGAGTATCTTTTTCGAGAAACGATATTAACAAGGAGGTTATCCTACTATAATCGATTTCAAGCGATGGACAAAAAGCACCGGATATAGTTGCGGTTATCCAAACTGACATATACGCAAAGGATTATCTGTCAATGTGGATAAGCGTAACTATAACCGGAGATGTTGGTCCATCGCTTGAAATCGATTTATGTTGTCTTTATACAATGATTCTCCCATCGCTGCGCCATAATTTCATATTTGACATCTGGCATCCCTGGTTCCGAGTTCAGAACTGTTCGGGACAGTTCCAGTGTGCGCGATTACTATTTTCACAGAATACAAATATATTTTTCAGACACAAAATCGCAATCGCGCATACTCGAACCGTCCCGAACAGTTCAGAACTCGGAACCGAAACAAACAAAACAAACCCATCTTTTCTATGGACTTGACGTAAGAAAAAGAAAAGCTAATGCAACGTCATTTCATTAGTCATTTTGTGTCATTTTCATGTATTAGTCATCTGTCATCTCGACTAGCACGAGCTTCTTGGTGCCATTGTTTTTACGTTCACTCGATCCAACAAAAATTTCTTGTGTTCAAACTGAAAAATATAGTTTTTTCGTTGTTTGTATTGCATGAGTTTTAAGGTCGAAAAAATAACGTGTGAGGAAACCAGTTGTATGTGCTTCTCTACGTATGATTTTTCAACAGGTTATGTATCATTACGACCATCGTTTAGGCGGTCATCTTTGGAAAAAGTTGAACACCATTTGCCGAATATTCAACCAGTAGAGAACTATCACAACTTCATCACTAAAAATTCTGACAATCAATTAACTGCAAGGGATATAGTTTTGAAAAGATGCGGACAAACGGAACCATTGAAATTCGAAAAATGTTATCCAAAAAGGTAAGAATATATGAATAAATCGTTATCTATATATCTATTCTATATTTACCACCATCTTGTTATTTCATGATTAGGTTAGATGGATAAAAGGTGCAGAATTGTTTTTTTTCTCCAACCAAATCTCCATTTTCTGAAGTATACTTTTAGTGGGTCAGATCAATTGAATACTTACGGTATTATTATGGAACTGGCAAATTATGATTTGCATCTCCTATTATAAGTGATCTGTATTCTAGGGTCAAACTATCCAAAATCTTGAGTGCTAATTTCTTGGTTGGTAACATTACACAACATCATTTATGTTCTTAACAAACCTAAATTATAAATCATATGAAAAACTTGACTGCTCTATGAAGTATCAATTGATAAGAGCTTTGTTACTGTTTCATCAAATATTTTGAAATATTGCAAGCAGGACAAACTAATGATTAACTTTTTGTTGTGGTGACCCCCATGTTCGGAAAAAAACATATTTTTTTTCTCAATCAAAAATAATTAAAATTTTTTAATTATATCCGAAAATTCTCAATTGTTTCAAAACTTGTTTACTGAGCATTATGTAGATGCTGAATCCTATGTCAACCAAGTTTTGGTTATAATATGAATATATGTAGTATCTGCATTAGGTTCAGTATGTGGTAATCAATTCGAGTGTAACAAAACACTCCTCTTGACTTCGGAAAACAGTAAGTTTCTACACTTTATACTAAACTTCCCTCGCTATACGATGATCGTCTTTCATACAAATGAATGAACAAATTTTGTTTCTTCATTTGGTTCAATTTTTTCATGCATGTTTTTATTGAAAATGTCTCGCTTTAGTTATAAATTGCACTCCTAAAACTAAATGTTGAACTTACTGTGAAATACAAGGTTTTATTGTGACAATGCAGCTTCTTGTTCTTTCAAATATTATGATTACATGATCCTTGCTTTCTATTTGACTGATTTATTTTCAAATTTCTTGACTTCGAACTGAAGAGAATTTGACAAATAGAACGCAACCTTTTCGGATCACTTGACTAATGACAACGTAAAGGTTAGGTTTACAACACAAAACACAGACACAAACAAAAATTCATATTAAAATGTTGTAGCCGATAATACTTGAATTGGCATGATAATCATATCGAAATTCGATATCATTATATATGTGAATAAAGATGTTTTGAATTTACCCTACCTAATTAAAGTTTTTCAGTTGTGGAGTCTGATCTCCACAAATATGTCCTTATTTGAGGTAACTGACAAGTTGGGAAGTAATATTTGTTTTGGGAATTTTTCAATATTGACATGCAGTAACTTGATTGAATGAATCAAAAGAATATGATACCTTTTCCCTTTCAGAACCAATAATATTTCTCTCTTCCAAACTGGATAAGTTAAGTTCATGTTCAAATTTCCATTTCAAATGACAACTCATTGTTTTCATTGTTGTGATGATGATTGTTCGAGCTTAAACATCTCAATTAGTCTGAAAAACCTGGATTTTGAATTGTATTTTCTGACTTGCTAAACCCAGCATCATACAAAGCAGGTATCAACTATCAGGAACTCGAAAGATTTGATAAGTTTAGGAAAACTGTTACTGTAAAAATATATTAAATACTTGGAATATAGTTCTTATACATTGTGAAGAAGTAAACATTTCAGTTGAAAATATCCGAATAATCAAAACATCATAACCAAAATTGCTTTAGCCCATAGTAAACAATATTTATTGTTTGTCCTCCAGGTTTATTTACCAAAAAGCAAGGTTATGTTGAACTGTCGTGATTACAGAAATTAAATTGATTCCGCCTAAGAGCATCATCAGTTCAAAACCATAACATTATTGGATAGAACGCAGATCAACTGATTTGGAATCAGTTTGGAAGTGATACAGCTTCAAATAGAAAGCGCCTATCGATATAGAGTGACATGATACATCTGGATAATTTCAATTACTTTAATTTTTAAGTTTTATATTCTAGGGAAACAAATCATTTATTTCAAATCAAAATTCCACACAGAGAAAGCTTTGGAAATTCACCTCACTATTATGAAATATATATATTTCAAATTGTTTGTTCATTTTACTTTTCATTCGATACTAGTGCTGTTCCAATATCAAAAATAAAAGTTTGTAATCTCCTCTTTGTGTAGAGGACTCTGAGTTTCATAGCTTATATTGCTCCCACAACCATAATGAATCGAATAACACCTCATGTATAATTCAGCTAGCCTCTAAGGCTCAGAGTATACCATAGACATACAAATATACCTATTGTTTTGACCTGAATTGGTTTATTCAGGTGTATTGGGGTTTCAATAGTAGAGACCCCGTTTGGTTGAATTAATCACACTTGATTAATTCAGTCTTTATCAAAATGAAAACACGACGCACAAATAATTTCTGATCTTTATCAGAAAGGGAGATGCTTCTAAAATAAGCAGATAATTGAAGAACTTATTGACCAGTTGTTCAATATCGTTGCACTGATGAGCAGAAACTGGTGTTGAGGTGTATTGAAAACGCACTTTTAACACGTAACAAAAATGTATTTTCTTGTATCTGTATTAGATAACAAGACCGAAATGGTATACAAGTGATTTGCACAATAGAATCTTCCTTCTATATCTTATTCGATAGCAAGGTCGAAGCGACTTTCAAATGAGAAGTTACGATTTTTACAACACAAGAATTAACGTATAAGTCTTGTTTATAAATACGAGAGCGAATGTTGTTTACTATACAACGGTCAAATGAAGAGTGTCTAAAAACTAACTAAACCCAAATTAAGAAAATTCCCTTCTTCACATTTTAGAGGGAGAATATAAATTTTGATTGGTTTTTTGAATTAAGCGACGCCCTTCTAAGATCCGAAAAAACACCTCGGATTGGCTGGTGCAAAAGAGAGAGCACAAAATGTGTGAAGGAAGTTTCCCTAAATGGCCTAATAAGATAAATTCTATAAGCTGTCACATGTGATGTCTGGATTCTTTGAGTACCACCCATAAAGCTCCGATTCCTGGAATGCTAAGAGCTTGAATTTCATCTGCGTGTTTTCTGTCATGCAAAATATTACTTTATTGTTGGCTTGAGATAAAATGCCCTTAAAGCCGGTGTCAATTGATTTAAACCAAAACATATTGAATTTCGGGCATATTGCTGGAAACCAAAGAATTCAGACTGCGACGTTGGAAAATCAAGAAAAGACAATATATCATAAAATGCTGGGTCCAGGATACGGGACACTACACCTATTACACTTGAAAAACGTATCCATCCTTCAAGCAGTGAGTTAACTGAAGATATAATTTCTTCAGAATCAGCGTTTATTGATTTTATTTTAATATAAATGCTATCAGAATGTATGATATTCATATTTAATTTTGTTTCTCTTGCCAAAGTATACCATTGGCATAAGTTAAAAAGTTGCTTTGCAGATAAGTAATAAATAATGGTTTCAGTGCCCTTCAACACTGCCAGAAGATAGGAGAGGGTGTGTTCGGGGAGGTATTTATGATCAGAGACAAGGATGGATCGACAACAGTCATGAAAGTTATACCAATAGAGGGCGAACAGATCGTTAATCTCGAAAAGCAAAAGACGTTCGAAGGAATCATATCCGAGATAATTATTTCCATGGAACTGAGCAATTTGGAGAAGACCAAACGTAACAATACCGATGCATTTGTGAAAGTAAAAGGGGTACGATGTGTACAAGGTTGCTATCCGGACAGATTATTAGAACTCTGGGAACTGTACGATGAGAACAAACAATCTGAAAATGATTCACCTGAAATCTTCCTTGAGGACCAGCAGTATATAGTGATTGAACTTGCAAATGCTGGACAGGACTTGGAAGCTTTCCAGTTCAATAATGCTCAACAAGCATTGGCTGTCTTTGAACAGGTGATTATCTTTTCTAGTAGTTACTGGTCTGCATTTGAACATCCATGTTGTGCATAATAATAGATTTTTCCGTGATTCTTAATTAATTCATATGATATCCTGACCTTGAATTTGAAGTTGTGTCTTAATTTACCTTATACCTTATATGGTCATACAAAATTTCAGCTGAGAAGTGTCCAAAATTTTTTTTGGTAAACCCGGAAGATTTCCCGTCGCGAAGCTATAAGTGAGATATTCACATCATTGTACGCAGTGTGAGTTCCTGAACAAAAAATATGAAGCCCAATATAGGCGGTCTCTCTTTGTTTGGAAGATATGGGCTCCCAAAGTTCCAAATTGTTGCATTTTCAGATCCTTTTTCCTGCCATAAAAATGATCTCTCACTTCTCAAATCTAGTTCATAAATCATCTTTGAACCTTCAACCAACGAATGGAGACACTTTCTTTCAAGAATATTTATCATTTAAAGGAAGAAAAGTGAAAATATTAGATAACAACTTAACCTATATTTCTACGAAATACTTCTCAATGTTAAAGCGGAGCTTGGCAACAGCGTCTTTTCATCGCTGGCCAACATATGAAATGATGGACAGTTGAAGGATATGATTGTAAGGAAAATGCGTCTGTCACTGAAGAAGAGGTGGTTATTCTAACATCAAAACAAAATCATTGAGAATATTTGTTTAAGGTTTCACTCTCAATATTTTCGTTTGAACTTTCTTTCCATCCCCTTCAAAATAGGGAGGTTGTTATATATCTACTTCGTTTTTTGTTGTGTCTTCGAGATGGTCCCAGTTCAGAATGAGATTCAGGGTATTCCAATAAAATGCGTTATATAATAACCTCGATTTCATTGGAAATCTGGGAAGGGCGCGACCTATCACATATGAAAAAATGTACGTTGAAATATATATCAGGGTGTATTCTCATTCCATTACTATGTGTTTCAACCTTTTAGATTTCATTGGAAACGAATTCTCCTATTGGAAGGTTTAGAGTATCGCAGTAAACAGTAAGAACATATTTCATTTTTCTCGCCAGCAATAATCTCATTCACGAATACGCACGATGGCACGATTCCGACCGATGAAATTCGCGCCATTGCCAAACTTCACTTTTAGTCTGAGTCGAAATCAGAAGGAATAGAGGTTAAGTGGTTATCCAGTAATTTCATTGTTTTTTCATTAAATATTGATTATTCTTGAAAAAGAGTGCTGTTTATTGTTGGTTTAAGGTTCAAAGGTGGTTTGTGAACTATACAGATGAAGTGAGAGATCGTTTTTATGGTGGAAAAAGGGACCTGAAAACGACTCATTTTGGAACTTTGGGGGCTCATATTTTCCAAATTAAGGGATACCGCCTATGTTCGATTTCACATTTCACAATGATGTGAAAATCTTTTTAATATCTCGGCGACGGGAAATCTTGAGGGTTTACCTTTTTTTTTCAAATTTATCTCATGGTATATCAACATGAAAGATTATATGAATATTCATGTCATTATTCATTTACCTATTCCCCATTGTATTTGGTGTATAATTAGTGCAGCTTCCAACATAATATTTCTGTATTTTTAATATTTTTAGGTTACCTGTGCACTTGCTGTTGCTGAAAGTGAACTTCAATTTGAACATAGGGATCTGCATTGGGGCAATGTATTGATAACAACAACTGAACAACAAAATACTGTCTTCGTTATAGATGGTAAAGAGATAATTGTAAATAATAGAGGTATCAAAGCGACAATCATAGACTTTACACTATCCCGTGTTGAGTATGAAGGGGTCATAATATTCAATGATCTTTCCATGGATGAGGATCTGTTCACAGCCAAGGGAGACTATCAGTTTGATGTCTACCGAAAGATGCAAGAAAATAATGGGTAAGTTGTTACTTTTTTTTTAAGTTAATTTTCAAGAAAAACTTATTTTTGATAATAAAAAAGAGCATCTCGCATGTAATTTTTTTCTGTTGTAGAAACCAATGGCAGGATTTCAAACCATATAGCAATGTGTTATGGCTACATTACATTCTGGACAAAGCCATGAAAGGTTTTCGTTATAGAAATCCAAAGTCCAAACTGCATAAAATTGGATTAGCCACTTTACGAGCATATGAACAGAAAATTTTGGAATCCAATAGTGCAATCGATTTTGTACTGAATAATTTCATCAGCAATATTTTAATTGAGTAATATGTGTGAAAAAATTATGGTTGGATAATGAAATGGTGCCTGTATGATATTTTTATATATTTTTGATTGTTATAAATTTTGAAGACATTTGATAAATAAACACCATTGACATATATTCATTCATTCATCTTCTCTTTAATGTGCTCGGAATTAACCATGTGCACAGATAATCGTAACACGTTTTTATTGCATACTAATCATTCATACCCAACTATAGACAATTTTTGTTTTTACAACACCACAAACATCCATGACCTCGCCGGGATTCGAACCCAGTACCTTCAGCACCCTAGTCCACCTCTTCAGCCAACTAGTCTACCAAGGTAGCATTGTCATATATTACATTTTCAATCCTTTGTCAGAAATGTTGTCAGTCTTTATTCATCAAATCAATCATTCATTCAGATTATAGGACTCAAGTTCCTAGAATTATTATTATTATTAAACATAGAAGTAGAGTTGAGGAAAATCCTATGAATTCAAAAAGGACACAAAAACAGAAAAAAATTTACAAATAAGTAGTTCTTGCATCAAAAAGATCCAATGCATTCTTGAAGGCATTGACGGTTCCAGCATCGACCACGATACTCGGCAAACGGTCCCATCTCTCGAAAATTCGGTAAACCCGCAAGATTTCCCGTCGCCGAGATATTAAAAAGATTTTTACATCATTGTACGCAGTGTGTTTTTCTGAATAAAAAATGTGAAATCGAACATAGGCGGTCTCCCTTAATTTGGAAGATATGGGCCCCCAAAGTTCCAAAATGAGTCTTTTTCAGGTCCCTTTTTCCACCATAATAACGATCTCTAACTTCATCAGTATAGTTCACAAACCACCTTTGAACCTTCAACCAACAATAAGCCACACTTTTTTTCAAGAATAATCAATATTTAATGAAAAAACAATGAAATTACTGGACAACCACTTAACCTCTATTCCTTCTGATTTCGACTCAGTCATAGACAAGATATACAAGACTCAGTCTAAAAGTGAAGTTTGGCAATGGCGCGCATTTCATCGGTCGGAATCGTGCCATCGTGCGTATTCGTGAATGAGATTATTACTGGCGAGAAAAATGAAATATTTTCTTACTGTTTACTGCGGTACTCTAAATCTTCCAATAGGAGAATTAGTTTCTAATGAAATCCACAAGGTTGAAACACATAGTAATAGAATGAGAATACACCCTGATATATATTCCAACGTACATTTTTTTCATATGTGATAGGTCGCGCCCTTTCCAGATTTCCAATGAAATCGAGGTTATTGTATAACTCATTTTATTGGAATACCCTGAATCTCATTCTATACTGGGACAATCTCGAAGACAAAAAATCGAAGTAGATAACAACCTCCCTATTTTGAAGGGGATAGAAAGAAAGTTCAAACGAAAATATTGAGAGTGAAACCTTAAACAAATATTCTCAATGATTTTGTTTTGATGTTTGAATAACCACCTCTTCTTCAGTGACAGAAGCATTTTCCTTACAATCATATCCTTCAACTGTCCATCATTTCATATTTCCCGACAGCAACAACTCTTCCGTCATAATACATTGGCCAGCGATGAAAAAACGCTGTTGCCAAGCTCCGCTTCAACATTGGGAAGTATTTCGTAGAAATATAGGTTAAGTGGTTGTCTAATATTTTCACTTCTCTTCATTTAAATAATGAATATTCTTGAAGGAAAGTGTCGCTATTCGTTGGTTGAAGGTTCAAAGATGATTTATGAACTAGATTTGAGAAGTGAGAAATCATTTTTATGGCGGAAAAAAGGATCTGAAAATGCAACAATTTGGAACTTGGGGGGCCCATACCTTCCAAACAAAGAGAGACCGCCTATGTTGGCCTTCATAATTTTTGTTCGGGAACTCACACTGTTTACAATGATGTGAATATCTTACTTAAAGCTTCGCGACGGGAAATCTTGCGGGTTTACCGAAAATTCTGTTAGTCAGGGATGTTAGAAAGTTTTCCTTCGATAATTTGAACTGATGCCCTCAGATTCGTCAGATTGTTGATATCATTGTGTTTTGACCTGAATTAGTTTATTCAGGTGTTTGGGGGGATTTCAATAGTAGAGACCCCGCTTGGTTGAATTAATCGTACTTGATTAATTCTGTCGTTATCCAGATAAAGATACGACCGAAGAATATTTTCTGATCTTTATCAGAAAATGTTGGTGCTTCTAAGATAAGCAGATAATTGAAGAACTTATTGACCAGTTGATCAATATCGTTGCACTTATGACACGAAGATGTTGTTAAGGTGTATTAAAAAACGCACTTTTAACACGTAACAAAAATGTATTTTCTTGTATCTGTATTAGACAACAAGACCGAAATGGTATACAATTTATACAATAGAATCTTCCTTCTATATCTTACGATAGCAAGGTTGAAGCGACATTCAAATGAGAAGTTACGATTTTTACAACACAAGAATTAACGTATAATCTTGTTTGTAAATTCGAAAGCGAATTGTTGTTTACTGTACAACGGTCAAATGAATAGTGTCTGAAAACTAACGAAACCCAAATTAAGAAAATTCCCGTCTTCACATTTCAGAGGGAGAATATAAATTTTGATTGGTTTTTTTTTAATTAAGCGACGCCCTTCTAAAATCCGAAAAAACACCTCGGATTGGCTGGTGCGAAAGAGAGAGCAAAAATGTGTGAAGGAAGTTTCCCTAAATGGCCTAATAAGATAAATTCTATAAGCTGTCACATGTGATGTCTGGATTCTTTGAGTACCACCCACAAAGCTCCGATTCCTGGAATGCTAAGAGCTTGAATTTCATCTGCGTGTTTTCTGTCCTGCAAAATATTACTTTATTGTTGGCTTGAGATAAAATGCTCTTTAAGCCGGTGTCAATTGATTTAAACCAAAACATATTGAATTTTGGGCATATTGCTGGAAATCAAAGAATTCAGACTGCGACGTTGGAAAATCAAGAAAAGACAATTTATCATAAAATGATGGGTCCAGGATACGGGACACAACACCTATTACACTTGAAAAACGTATCCATCCTTCAAGCAGTGAGTTAACTGAAGATATAATTTCTTCAGAATCAGCGTTTATTGATTTTATTTCAATATAAATGCTATCAGAATGTATGATATTCATATTTAATTTTGTTTCTCTTGCCAAAGTATACCATTGGCATAAGTTAAAAAGTTGCTTTGCAGATAAGTAATAAATAATGGTTCTATATGGTCCTATAAGCTGTCACAAGTGGTATCTGAAGTATGCCACCCATCACGCTTCGATTCCTGGAATGCTAAGAGCTTGAATTCTATCTGAGTGTTTTCTGTCATACAAAATTATGCTTTATTGTTGGCTTGAGATAAAATGCTCTTAAAGCCGGTGCCAATTGATTTAAACCAAAAATATTGAATTTCGATATATTCCTGGGAACGAAAAGAATTCAAACTCCCGCGTTGCAGAAGCAACACATGTTTCCTTAAACAATGTTGTTATCCATCTCTAGATCCCTTTTTTACCATGGAAATTCGCTGAGGATACAGTTTAATAATGATGTAACGCCTTTAAATGATGGAGTTATAATATGGAACATCTTAACTCTCTAGTTCACTGCTTGTCATTTGATAACAAGGAAATCTATCTCTGTTCATGCTCAAATCGAAAGCTTTCAATCATGATGTCAATAATTATAATAACCTTAACTAAATTACAGCTTGAAGGTTCATACATAATTTCGTGAGGATAATATTATCAGAAGATCCCCCCCAATCTTTCCATCAAGAAGTAAAGGTGCGTTTGGCTGGGTCAACACGTGAAAAGATGACTGATTTGACAATGAATTTGGACATGGGTGCAAAAACTCTTCTAATATAAGTAATAGTTCCCGGAACAAATTTTTGACAATGAATTTATATGAAATTTACTGACAGTGCGATCTGAAAAAAAAATTTGCTGTAAGTTGCACGTCGTTATGCTTCAACTCGCTGCCAAGTTTCAATCCAATCGCTCTTGTAGTTACTGAAATATAAGGGAAATAACCTCAAAACTTCAGATGACTAACTCCAAAACCGTTTTGCCATTAACGAACTCAATCGCCCCACGTTTTGGAATGCAACCTACCCTGAAAGTTTCTAATCGATTTTTAACCTAGTCGTTTGAGACCCTTTTCCGAAAAAAAATCGATGATTGCAGACATTAAGACAAAACAGCACGCTGTTCCCCAGAACATGTGGGAAATAATTATTTTTTTCGGAAGTAAGCCTGATTCCCGAGTCTCGGTATACATCCAAAGTTCTGCTGCATTTATCGCTGCGTAAAAATTTCATCATGAAGTGGTTAAGTTGCTGCAATATTACTGCGTAGAAACTGCATAATGAAGTGGCACAGGTAATGCATTATTACTGCGTAGAAACTGCATTACGATTACTAAGTGGCATAGCTGATGTTCAGTGACCAGTGGCTGTACTTCGAACGCAGTATTCGTATACCATCATCGATTAAAGTGCAGTAACGATGTAAAGTTTTTATATACTTGTTGCGTTTCATTGTTTGACTGGGCTACTTACAATAAAAGCTACCACACAACAATGAACTTTTCAGTCATTACACATAACGCAATCGAAACTTTCATAGGGGCACTTATCACAGATGAGATAATAGATGCCTTTCGAACTGAAGGGAACCGAAAGTGATATTTTCTATAACAAGCTACATAGAGGGCGCGATTTTTAGTATACAATTGAATAATCTTCAATCTAGTGGAAAAAAGCATTTTTACGCGCTTGTTGTGGGGAACAGCAGCCAGTTATCGGTCGTCACAATGTCTGTAAATTTCGAATTTTGAGCCGAAACTGGTCTAAACGATTAGGTTGAACTCTCAGTTAAGTTCTTTAGTGGGTGAAATTGGTCAAATTGTTTCTGAGATAGGCCCATTTGAAATTTTGAGGTTAATTCCTCGATATCTCATGAATTATTGTTTCCATATATTAGATTTAAACTTTGTGAACGGTTTTGGAATATCAACGCGTTACTCAGTTCAAAATTTCGTGTAGATCCGCAGTTGTTCGAAAAAAAATTATTCGAATAATTTTCGAATATTGTTCATACATTTTTTTTTCTTAGGAAATATTGATCCGATTTCAACGAAATTCAGCAGAAACCTTCGGTCAGTATTGAACAACGGCCAACTGCGTAAACACAATAACTTCCGAAAGAAACAACTAAGGGCCATATTTATAGTTGTTCCTTGAGGCTTCCTGACTGGAGGCCGCCTTGAATTGGCTTTTCTATGTTTCTATGCAAACAAACTTGTATTTGTCTGCATAGAAAAGCAAATTCAAGGCGGCCTTCAGTAAGGAAGCCTCAAGGAGCAACTATAAATACGGCCCTTAGAAACTCGATATTTGTAGAGAAGGTTTGGACCTTAATTACGAAGGCCGAATTCGTGAATGGGTAAAATCCACCCAATGATTCCGCAGATATACCCATTCAAAATTTTGTTTTCCCAATATTTCCAAAAATACAGATCGGCTTGAAATCCAGTAGGTACTTCATCGAAAAATTACAGTTTGAAGGTTTATACAGAATTTAATGAGGATGATATATATGATAAGAAAACCACAGATTTTTTTTTCAAATTGTTCTAATGACACGATCATCACGAAATTTTGCACAAAGTTGTTTTTTAGCATCTTCGAACTAGCTGCGAAATTTTATTAGGATTGGAGCAGTATTTCTTGAGTTATACCTCAAAAAACAACGATATCGAGAAGAAAACCTCGAAATTTTACATATTTTTTCCCAATATCTCCAAAACTTATTGTCGTATCGAACTGAAATTTGGTACACTGCTGTGAAATATGAAGCTCAAAGTCTGAGTGGATTTTTGGATATGATAAACGGTTTCCGAAAAAATATTTTTAAAATTTACTGACTCTATGATCCTGACAAAATTTGGCACAAAGTTGCGCGTCGTTATACTCCACCTAATTGCCAAGTCTAAATCCAATCGCTCAAGTAATTTCGGAAATAAAAAATAAATAACTTCAAAATTTCAAAAGGCTATAACTCCGAAACTGTTCGACCGATTTGGCCCATTAACGAACTTTCAAGTTTCAAGTCGATAGCTCGCTTCGTTCGACAGTTATCGTGTCCACGGCCGGCCGGACAGAATCAATTTTGACACCGGATTCGTCATCAGTGAGTCCAATCTAGTCGTTTGAGACCATTTTCGGCTCAATCATCGAAAATCACAGACATTTAGACAAAACGATAGCACGCTGTTCCCCTAGAACATGCGCGCAACAAGTCCGTGAAACTTCTTTTGAAGATCCGCAAACACATTTTCGAACCCCTCCTTGATGCAAGCGGTAGCCACATTTAATTTTTTATTCCAGAGAAATTAACACATCAACTGGAAGGTAATCATCAGAAATTCCATGTCAGTCGAAATAATTATGAAAATACAAAATATTTGTATATTTTTCGGCACTGGCTCATATAGTTTATTTGAACCAAAATATATTTCATTTTCAATGAAAGGCCAAAAAAATTGTTATCTACTCTTCCCTGAAAATACCGATCTAATCCAAATAAATGTTGGAAAATACGGATTGGGAATCGGTTATGGATGAATTATTCAAAAACTGATATTTTATCAAGCCGATTAATTGAAATTAGATAGTATATTCGGACAAAATTTAAGCTAGGTGAAAGAATAAATGATGATGTATGATTCTAGACGACTTTATGAACTGAAATCTCCTCGAAGCCAACGTTTAGCATCTCTTGTATCATTTCCATATGTTTTTCCAAACCTGCAACAGAGAATTATCGTTGGTCATGACTTACGTATAAGATCACATATAGTATCCCCCGTACATGTACTGTTAATGCTTTATCCTTTATGTCATTAGGCTCACCTGAATATGGCTCCTGGTATGTGACCACTGTAATTTGGTAGCTGCCCAACATGTCTGTGATATATTTCGGAAGGCTGAATTAGTAGAGGAGGGTCTGGTCTGCTTATGCTAACTGGAGACCATTCGGTGCTCAATCTTTTGCGATAGTTCGAGGTGAAGTCACAAAGTGCGCTATTTGTCATCGCCTCGTTCGTTTTTCCGAAATTAGCATAGCCGAAGGGTACATGGCCCGCAAATCCTGAAAAATGTAAGTACAAGATATTATACTTGAAATGTGACCAAAATTATTCGAGGCTTTAATCTTATTCAATCAAACTTTAGCTAACCCGACATACACCACCCTGCCCGAACGTTGGCTCGCCTGCTATTATAAGTGATTTGAAAAACAATTATGAAAATTTTAGAGAACACGCAGCGTTAAATTGTACATCAAGAATACTTTGAATCCAAACCATGCATGCACGGGACCCAAATACACCAAAATATAAATATAATCGGTCCAGTGGTTCAATGGATGTTCAGTAACAAACACTTGTTCAGAACAATTTTATGCATGATACAAATAAAACGGAATAAACGGGGACTGCGCTTTTTTCTCTTATATCTTAGGTCACTGAACCATTTATTATCACATAATTATTTGCAGCAAGTATTTGCCAGAATGACCACACCCGTGCATTAAGTTAGTTTCAATAGCTTGTAAAAGACAACGGAATCGGTGCCTTTTCTAGAGTTGAAAAATGGCGCAGGAGCCAGGATCGATCGCTCACTGTGTCGATTTTGAGAATTCTTTTGAGATATCCAGAATCGTCAAAAGATCTTTTTCTCTAGTTTACTCGTTAGCTCTATCATTCCACTTCCGCCCAGAGAAGCCAAAATATCTGTCGAGTTTTTCTATTTCGAACTTTCAGCTAACCACTATTCACACCTTATTCAATCAATACAATAGGTATATAGAAATATAAAGTAATGTAGTTCATTGTGGTCCTATATTCCCCTGGGACATGAACCCTCAATCCAGAGCTCTCTACCGGCATGGAAATACCGTAATACTACAAAGCAACTAACCAGAGAGACAACACAGTGCCCCTTCTAGAGGTATACCTACCCTGGTATACCAGGGTCATGTGGTACTGAAGGAAATGAGAAGTCCGATGAACCACCGGAAAGGTTCTCAGGGGTAACACCTGACGGACCAGAATCCTTATATGGGTTTGGCAAAGACCACTAGAGGGCAATTGTTAAAATGGGAACTAAAAATGATAGAATAGCCCTTTGGATAAATATTTTAGGCCTTGCAAAAACAGAAAGATTGGTGGAATTTTCACCATATTCCAGGAAGTTCCCGCAGTTACCAAAAGCTGAGCTTCGTGCAATAGTGGGACTGCAGACGGCACAGTCGATACAAGCATCTCTTGTACCGGATGGGCGAGCCAACAGATGACATATGCAGACTCAGTGGATCGGAAACGGACACAACCAATGTTATTGCATGCAAAGATCCAAATCTGGTTAGCCAAAGGACATTATACATATGGGCTTGGCAGCTCTGGATCCTCACGACAAGACAAGCCAAGGACGTAATCAGATTCGTGAACATATTTCTCGGCGTTCCCAGGCTGAATAAGCATGGTAATGAACAAAAGATGGAATTAGGATCAGTTCTATAAGGCTGAACCATTGTATAATAAATACACTGACTGAACTAAGCCCCAGGACCCCTATCAAATATAAATACTAATAGTAAGTAATTGCAGATTGACCCTCAAGATGAATAACTATGGGAAGCTGAACATCTACAATTCATGTGAACACTTAAGTGGTTTGACTAAATGGTTTTCAAATATGGCACGAAAGATGAACAATCGAATAAAACAAGTTCAATGTGATATAACAACGAATGTTCATTTGAAATGCGCTTGGTCCGATTGTCGATGACTCTGGCATATGTATCAAGCTCAATATATGGGCACAGATACTGGTTGAATTTCAGAACACCGGCTGATTGCAGCACATCTATATACACACAACGAGGGAAGGTCTATCAGGATCAAATCATGCGATCTTGGGGGCTATTACCCCTCGTCTGCTACATCGGATCATATCACCTACACCAAAATGTACCTGCTGTGCTACGCAACCCTGTCGTATAAGGCCACCGTATCATACGATTTGAACCAATAAGATTGGTCAACATCGATTTGTTACGCATTTTGTTGATCCCAAAATAATCGGTGTTTTCAGAAAAGTACGGATTGATGATACCGTTGGACCAACAATACACACTGAACAGCGATTTTCTGTGGAAGTATTGACACTGCTGACTCGTGTTGATGTAGGTATCCATTCATTCAAAATATACTGTTCAAATAAGTTCAAAGTAAAATCGTTAAGCCAACTGATTTCATTCATAGTATCAGAGAGCCTGAATATAATATTCTTAATTTTTCTTCTTATTCCAATAATTTGTTTCATATGCGGTAAAAAACCAGTATGGATTTCAAGAATGATACAGCACCTTATTGGGTACACCGGTGGATATGTTAGAATACATTGTGCAGGAATTGGATCCTAATAAATATGTTGTGGTGGTCTTTGTTGCTCTTAAGAAGGCATTCGATACAGTTGATATTGAGCATCTATTGAATAAACCGGAAAAATGGGATTTCGAGATGTCTCCCAACAGCTTTTTTGTAGGGTTGATAAATTGTATCTAGGGATTATTGTTGTTTGAAAAATAATATCGAAAATGTAGACTCTGACACTAGCAGTTTTGCTGTTTAAGAGTCAGGAATAAATGAATAAATAAATGAAAAATAATAATTGTGATCTTTCCACAACTCAACCGGCATATTTTGGATCAAAACAAATCCTGAAAATGTCAAGACCCTAGGAGTTAGTTACCATGTCACAGAAATTTATAGGGCAATTTGATGTAGTGCCTAGAAAGAGCGGTTGTCAACGAAGAAAACATCAGGGGAATTCAGGAAGTTCTTCACACAGATTTGCGAGAAAATAATCAACCGAAATAATTACTTCTACTCTTGTCAATAGCAATTGTTATATAGAACTTCATTTCCATGAACTTGATACTTTCGACAATGTGATTCGAATCAGTTAGGTCCAAAAGTTGTTATCAACAATTATAGTTGTATTTTGCAATTGAAGTTGAAAAGATGACATAATATTCATTTTTCGATCATATAAAGAGCCG
Source organism: Myrrha octodecimguttata (assembly GCA_958510865.1). NCBI lineage: Eukaryota > Metazoa > Arthropoda > Insecta > Coleoptera > Coccinellidae > Myrrha > Myrrha octodecimguttata. Next base: position 12,860,782 of record OY294063.1, on the reverse strand, counting down.
AAGAAATAATCGTTTTATATTATTTCACTTATATGTTCTCCTTGTTCTGTCATCTTTCTACTGTTTCTTTTTCGAGATGATATTCGATTATACAAAATTCTAATTGAAACCCTGGAAGTTCGAATATGAGAAAAAGTTCAACAAGTGCTTTCGAAACAGTAGTTTCATTTCGATATAGCAAAACGAGTTTTATTCATTTTCATCCATAAGAACTTACGGTATTTCTGGAGCTGCGAAAAAGAATTATAAAGTCGGTCGTACATTTTGATTTCAATCAATAGAATATTCACACTGAAAATGAATGGATGGCTGTCATTGTCTGACAGTCGTCCATGAATTTAGAATTGTTCAACAAGCAATTGCTGGGTTACCAAATAACGATCAAACTTTGGGGTAGGTTTTGATAGGTCCTTGAATTTTCTTATACAGTGTGACAACACTGAAATGGAAATAATATACTTAATAATTCAGGATATTTCATGTTATACGAATACCAATTATATTAATGCCAACAAAATACTCAATGAATTTCGAAGAGAACGAAATTCAGATCTGAGATCCTTGGTGAAGATAACGGAAGGTCCAAATGGTGATTGGATAAAATCTTCCACTGATTTGGTGGATAAACTATGTAATGAGGTAATGGCGGAAATTGGGGACAAATTTTGTCGAGGTTGAAATTGAAAAGATCTGTAAACATAACAGAAAAACTATGCTGACTTTAATGGACAGTGTGAGTTGCAGAGAAAGATTCCTTCCTAGCTGGCAAAATTTGTCAGCAAGAAAAATAATCTCAATTTGTTGCACACATGAACAAAGTGAACTTAACTTGAAAGTCTCGATTTTTTTTGACTGAAAAAAACATGAACTATTTTCAATTCAAATCCGAAGCTTTGGAGGACGACTGACAGAAATTTGCAATCATTTTTAATGAAATGAGAACAATCCGAAGTAAAAATGCGATTCTCCAGAACAACTTCGGAAGCGATTGACCGATATATTGAAACTGTCAAAGTAACTCAAGTCAGAATGATACCTTGGAGATTTACAGATGGGCTCAAATTCGAATGCACCTATTATGGTTAAGCTGACAAAGGAGGGAACAAGAAATGAGATTTATAAGAAACTCAAACAGTCTAAACGATTAAGGTCGTATGAAAATAAATTCAAAGAAATAACCAGTGCTTTTCCCAACATTTTTATGATGCAAACCTTACTAATGCTGGTAAAGACTATCGGTTCCAGAGCACCACTTGCGTCTTCGTCTTCGTCGAAAAATTATATTTCGATTTCCTCAAGACCGATATTATTTGTGTACTTTCTATATTTCTAACTGCTCTTACAACAACTGAACGGATATCTTTGCTTCATCATTGATGTGAAAATTAAAGTTTTACCTTTCACTAATTTTTTTCCAGGGTGAGTATTATCCATAAAATACGGACTCTGTGAACTTCTAGGTGGACTCAATGGAGCTTCGTCTACTGGCAGGTTCCGTAATATATTGGCACATTCTGGCCTTACTTCGAGAAGAGGTAACTGAAATTGACTCTGAGCCAACTGGAAGAGATGACATATTTAAGGTATATTTCAAATGTCTTCACATAGGTACCCTCTATAACATTTTCCATTGGGAATATTTGCAACGAATAGTGACTTGAGAGTGGCGCAATGTCTAGGAAATGGGATTTTGGGTGACTATTAATTGTTTTTTTTCATTACTTGACAGAAATTCCTGATGAATTTGAAAAAGCAATTAATTTTAAATCTCCAACAAATTTTTTTGATTTTCACAACAGCTGTTTCGTCATCCAACGACATCTTCAGGTGGGTAACTCCTTCTTCTTCATATTTTGAGTCTGTGGCTTGTATTCTCCAATTATCATGCCTCTTGTGAGCTCGATGTCCATGAGTCTCTCCAGTGTTTCGGTGGTCTCTCAAGCTGGTGTTCCGTCTCTTACAATCTTCGCAATTCTTCCCTCCTCCATACTGTCCACGTGGGCATTCCATGGTTTTCTCCTGCTCCGACCCCATCGGACTATCCAGAACCTTCGCTGCGAATTTCTTCGTTTCTTCTTCTGTCTCGTAATGTGTGGCCTAGGCCGTTTCTGAGCACTTTCATCTCGGCAGTTCGCATTCCGGTCTTCATTACTTTACTGTTGGCTCTCGTTTTAATCCTGTAGGTCATTATTGGTCTCACAATGGTTTTATATATTCTGGTTTTGGCTTCCTTACGCATGTGTTTGTTGTTTTACGCAATTTCTTTAAGAGCATCCGATATCATTGCCGCCTTGCTTCTTGGTCTCTAATTTCCTTAGTTCTATCCTGATTAGACGAGATCTGCACGCCCAAGCACGCAACCGTCATAACCTGTTCAATTGGTCGGTCCTCAACTACAAGTTTACATCTAATTGGTTCCTTTGAAACAACGGGTGACACGTTTCTTCTTCATGGTACGAGTGATATCAGTTGGACTCGATCAAAAGCCTTCGTCAGGTCTATGGAACACATGTACATGGGCTTGTTGTACCATATGGACTTTTCTTTCAGCTATATATTTTGCGTCCAAAGTTGATCGGTTTTTCCTAAATCCCTGCTGCTCTTCGGAGATCTTCGTGTAACGCTGAATTATATCCGTCAGAATCCTCGTAAACAGCTCCATAGTAGATTTAAGTAAGGTGATTCCTCTGTAGTTTTCGGGTTTCTTTTTGCCTCCCTTCTTGGAAATGGGTATTTTCACATTTTTTTCCCATTCCTCCGGAAGCTTTCCTATGTTAGGCATTTTGTTGAAGAGAGATTTCAGTTCGATGCTACGTTGGGGTCCTCCATACTTAAGAAGTTCGTTTGGTGTCTCGTCTGAACCTTGGGATTTACCTTTCTGCAGTTTTTCAACCGCTTTCTTCACTGCCTGGATCGTGATCTCGGACGCCTCTATATTTTCCGCATCTTCACTGTAGCGATTATCATCTTGCTCAGTGCACAGTGCTCCTCCCACGTTTTCCTGTCAATCTGCACCGCCACCTCTGTCCTCCTCCTCCTCAGCACACCTCAGATTTTTTCTGAGTCCCTTAAAGGTCGTGTTCCATCTCCGAAGTCAATTATTAGGTAACTTACTTTTGAAATTCAAAAAATGTTCTCATATCTATATGAAGGTATATGTAAACTGGATGGAGTAGTGAGAGCTACTTCGAAAATTATTGGGGAATTTCTGGGTTTCAACCAAACAGATTGAGTGACGTCGATATGTTCAAGTAAAAAAAAATGTTTTTTATTGCATCTCTTGATTTGAAGAAGTCATGGTATGACGGAACAGTTGTAGTGAAACTAAATGAAATTGGTGAAAATTGAAAATCGGTTCATTTTCAAATTTTCTGAAAAGATGAATTTTATGGCCGGCTGTGGGATACTTTAATGAACAGTTGTGTTATAGCAGTCAACGAGTCTGGCCGAAAAAAAATTGGTCGTTGATTTTACATTCATTGTGTTTTGCATTTGATAGTAAATTTGAATGATTTCACTAGATTGTTGTATTTTCCAATGTTCCATGCTGTTGAAACTGCCTACGCGCCCACTGTCAAAGATTTCATTTGCTACGTGTAAAGTGCGCTATATAGTCTACTTCAGATTCTTGTGTTAAGCGTCTTAATCACGCAACGATTGACTCAGTCGATTGTCGCTGAAGGTTTGGATAATAATGCTTGACCGTTATGAGCTTCCATGGAGTTGCCTATATTTCATTTTGAAATTCTTTGAAGCGCTAATTGCATCACACTTCACCTCTCTATCTTCTAGATTCTTTGGGTCCCATGTATTATCTTGCAATGCCCCAATTCGCATCAAATTATTCAACGCTCTTCTGTCTGCACTTTGTAATTTTTCAAAATCAGAAAGTGCTTCCGTAGCTTGCACAGAAAGCCTTTGCCCAAATTTACCATGTTCCCTCGGAATAAAACCTGCAATCAAAATAATGTTAGATTATACTGGCGAAAGCTCATTTAGTTGAATCTTGTTATTCTTCGAAATCAATAATTCTTCTGACTTTGTAAAGAGCATTAGTACCTCATATCAATAAAAAACCATAGCTAAGCCAGATGCCGAATAAGCAATATTTTGAAGCGAAAATAGGAGTAGGAATCTTTGGTTTGTTTATTCTTCAACCTGAGTAAAACCAAAAGGGAGCTCGCCGCCAACGTAGCGGACCTGAGAATGGAATAAGTATACTCAATTCTCTATTCCCATTTAATTAAAAATATAAATCACGTATTGCTTGATATCTACTCTTCTAATGGCTCGACAACAGGAAGTCGATGTTTGTAGACAAACTGGGCTAGGATATCTGTTGATACTGATGAATATTTGTCATTGTATTTATGTTTGGTATTATGAACTTTATCCCTATTAACCTATTGCTTTCATTTGACGATGAACGTTTGCAGGCTTGTAGTAAAACCGCATAAACCGGGCTTTTTCGAGTCCTGAAGGTTGCTCAAACTGAGTAATGCAGGCTCAGATCACCGAAATGATTAAAAGATGAACGTGACGAGCATTCCTCAAGGTTTCTGCATAGCAGATGGTCGATAATTGCAAGTATCTTCTGAGATGGCGCTAGGATAATATCTAGCTTGTGCATTCCCATCCACAATGCATAAGCATAAGTTCCTGAAGCTACTTCTATCCCATTCTAATATATCTTGTCTATGTTCTAAAGCCGGGTCCAGATGAGTGTCACCCGAACAGCGAATGCAATAAAATGTAATCAACGATTCGGCGAATAGTGTGGACTGCACTCGAGTTCAGCCTCGAATAATACATTCAAATGCATCGTTCGAGTTGAAAACCGAGTACCGACGGAGCTGAAAGAGCTCTGCCCCGAACCATAAAGGCCCCTGTGATTTATTGCATTCGTTGTTCGCATTACACTCATCTGAACCTGGGTTCACACTCATCTGGACCCGGTTCAATACGTTCGAATGTATCATTCGAGTTGAAAACCGAGTCCGGACGGAGCTGAAAGAACGCTGCCTCGAGCCATAAAACTCCCTGTGATTTATTGCATTCGCTGTTCGCATTACACTCATCTGGACCCGGCTTAATACGATGACTGCGTACATTGTTGCGCTGGGTGTCACCTGCCTTTTCGTAAATGCTTCTGGTGAGGCTGTGCCAAGCTCACATGAACGTTGGATATGTGTTAATCTATTGATGAATATTCTTTCTTCTGTTTGATATTGAGTACAGTATTGTACTGTAATCTTTAGTTTTGCATGCTAGTTCATGAGGGTTAAGTATTAATAATAGCTCTTCCCGAACAAGGTCTCAACATATTGAATTGATACTCACCCTCGTAACCAGGAATAATTGGATGTTTGTAGACGACATCCCCAAACCTTGATCTTGCATTGACGAGATCGATGTCATTCTTCGCTGGTCTTGAAACCTAAAAAAATCAATATCGAATATAATCAATAGTTACAATACATAATTTTCGTACAAGTTGTTAAATATTTGAATCTATATAACCTATGCCATTATTATTTATAGTCCATTCACTTTTATGAAGTCAGTCGGTAGGCCTTGGAATCGCTCTATCAAGTTTTTGTAACTCGAACTGATTCAGGTTGGCATCGTAAAATGTCGTCATGATAAAATAGTTCTGCAAGACGTTGTCTATTCCTACATTTTTTATCGAAGACTCTATGGTTTGATTAGTTACATATAATCCATTCACTTTAATAAAGTATCCCGGTTGGCCAAGATTTCGGTCTATCAAGTTTTTTGTACTTAAAACTGACGCAGGCAGGTACTCAAGAAATATCGGCAATGTCAAAATAATTCTGAGAGACGTTGCCAATGCTGATGTCTTCTCTCAATAGTCTCAATCTCAATATAAGCATCACGCTTGGAAAAATGCCGAAGGTAGTTTCGAAGAAGCAGAGACAAAGTATCAGGAAGTGCTTTGTAGAATTGAAAATCTGCTTATTCTGATAGTAACCTTGATAATTTGGAATTAATAATTTATCAAAAGCTATCCAACATTTTTGAAAATATTTTCACAAATACAAAAATACAGGGTGATTCATGAGGAACTGGAGTAACTGGACATACATACTTCGACCAAATATGGGGACTCCCAATGGAAATATTGAACCACCCACAGAATGTTTCTTTTATTCGTCCCATTTTTGCACGGTAAATTCTTTTTTACAGACCTATAGATTACCGCTTTCGAAATTTTAAAAATCCAGGACTGGCCTGAAAAATTTCTCTCAACGTCATTTGATTCACGTGAGTTTCATGAATTGCCCTAATCAATGTATAAAGAACATATATGATTACAAGAAAAAAGTATATTCCTCATTTTACTCACACTTAGATTTTCAATCGAAACATTTTTTTCAGGATTTATCTCAAAAAAATTCCGATATCTCAGAAATCCAATAAACGGAATATAAATTGAAGCGCGAACGTATCCATTTCGAAATAAAATACCATGCAGCTCAATTGAAAAAAAAAAACTTGGATACATTCAAATTCGAATCACTATCTCTGGACTGGCCTTTTTACGCACTTGTTCTAGGGAGCAGCGCGTTATCATTTCGTCACGATGTCTGTAATTTTAGAATTTTGAGCCGAAAATGGTCTTAAACGATTGGGTTGAACTACCTGAAGAAGAATCTGTGGTCAAATTCAATTCTGTCCGTCCGGCCATGTGTACTGTAACTTCCAAAAGAGAAGACTTAGAGTCTTGAAATTTTCAGATTAGGTTTCGATCCTTGATATCTCAGTTAGGTTCGTTAATGGGCCAAATCTGCCAAATGGTTTTTGTGTTACAGCCATTTGAAATTTTGATTTTTCAATAACTCTTAAAATATTTATCTGATCGAAATGAAACTTGGTTGGAATATGGACAGTATCAATAGGAAGAATTTTCCATGGAAAAATTTGAAAATTTTCATATTTCATTTAAATTTCATTGAAATTTCCAAGGCGCCATTTCGCAATGTGAACAAGCGCTTAAGCTGCTGACTTCCCGTCAGTGCTTTTTAAGGTTTTTTTCGTGGATATATTTGGCGAATTACGCCGTTCATCTTCTGTTAGCCAGTGATTGTAATCCGAACAGCGTATGAAATTAAATTTGATAAACGATTCGGTGAATAGCGTGGACGGTACTCCAGCTCAGCCTCAAATAATACATTCAAATGCATCGTTCAAGTTGAAAATCGAGTCCTGACGGAGCAGAAAGAGCACTGCCTCGAACCATAAAACTTCCTGTGATTAACTGCATTCGCTGTTCGCATTGAACTCATCTGGACCCGGCTTAATACAAACAGCGAATGCAATAAATCACAGGGAGTTTTATGGTTCGAGGCAGCGCTCTTTCTGTTCCGTCAGGACTCGGTTTTCAACTCGAACGATGCATTTGAATGTATTATTCGATGCTGAGCTCGAGTGCCGAATCGTTTATGAATTTTTATTGCATTCGCTGTTCGGATTACACTCATCTGGACCCTGCTTAACACTATATGGTGTCTTCGAATCTTCTATTTGTTTTCCATCAAATTTAATACGATATGAAGTATCCTCAAGGCGTTCCAATAGTGCAATAAATTATGACTCTCCTCTGTATTTAATCTCAAACAATAATAAGCTCTATTGATGTTGTGGAGGAATTCGAAGTCTCATCGCAAATATTCACCAATATATCATTTGAAATGGTATAATGAATATCCTCACGGTATGAAAATAGAGGAGAAAAGCAATTTCGGTTCTCCAAGAATCTTGTTCGTTTGTACTAATCTGCCGGTCTCTTTGTTTCTCGCACCTATTCACAAAGAAGCCAGATATCTGTAAAAACCTATAAATCTTATCTATCCCGCTCAAATTTACCTGAAAGTCGTCAGCTGTTCTATCAGATAACACTAGTTTCTCAGCATGATGTACGGTTGGGTCCAGTATTACTTTATGGGTTGTGGTACCGTAAGTGTCACCAATGCGGTACTTATATTGGGGGCAGTATCCAGTATACCTAAAAATATGCGGATTTAGTGGCATCGTGATTTGATGGATAATCTCTCACTCAATATTCGATGAGCTCATCATTTACAGGGTGTTAATACCTAAATGCATCGCTATGACTTATTATTTTTCGAGAGTTACAGTGTTTGTGAACGGAAAAATGGTCAAGCAAACGGATGCAATAGGTCTCTTGCATGTAACGAGAATTATCATAATTTTATGTTTTTTTGTTTCTATATCGATACAAAATCATGTATGCTATCACACACTTCAACAATTCGCGAATTTTGAATAATTCGGTATAAAATGACCAAATCGGGACTCGACTTAAGGTCGAAGCGGTAGAAACGCGTCAGATCGCCTTTTGCGTCACTCGTTATTCTACGATTCACCGATTGATACAGCCGACGCTGTCTATTGGCTTGCTAGAGAGAAAAGTACACGAGAAGAGGGAGATAGTGGAGATATCCCGGTACGTCACGGAACCCGCGAAGTTTGTCCGTTTATACAGCCGATATGCGGAGCCAAATTTAAAAGAGCATTTTTTCGTTGAAAACTGAAATTTTTGACGGCGGTTAAAGATTTTCAGTAGTTATACGACTAGGAAATTCGATTCCAATGGTAAACAAAAATATTTCAAGAGACCTATAGAGTTTAACAACACATTACATCAGTAAATACAACTCATTCCATTTGTAAAATTATTTATATATCAATCGCACAAAAATACTGCCTATTGTATTGAATTCATCAGAATATGATCATATCAGCAACGATGAATGATTTTGTTTACAGAAAGACGAAAAAAGAGTGATTAGTTAATTTATTATACTGGATGTCCCAATGAAAAGGGGCCACCTCTGATATTTCTCATTTTATAATAAATAGCGGAATTTACATGAACACGTTCTCTTATAGGGTCACATGCTACTGTACAATGAATGCTTGCAAACGCAACCCCCGATGAGTGGGAAATAGCGTCCTAGAATTGAAATAGGGAACAGGGGTCGAGTGATACCTCATGTTGAGGGGGTTAAAATTTCGATTGGAACATTTCACGAACATTTTGGGAGACTTGCGATCTGAAGTATTGTCTTTCAAAAGGTTCGTGAAATGCTCCAATTTCGTTTGAATTATTGTATGGAAACGAATGGTGCCTAATTTGAACATTTAATTCGAATAAATGTTTACTCACTTACATACCTAGATATTTCTTTTTTTTTGCAACACCACTGCTCTGAAAATATCGACTAGGCAATTTCTACGGGGAAAATTCAAGCCCTTCGATATAAGGTACCATTAGACCCCCGTTCCCCATTTGAATTCTCTCCGAGTACCAGTGAACGTCTTCATTTGAATTTCGCTAGTTATTATATTATGAGAAATATCAGGGGAGGTATCTTTTGATTGGGACACCCTGTATGTATTGCCAATTTATATAAGAGTTTTTCCCAAATGTATGTTATTTTCGAATTTTTTCCGATAATGGTTTCAGACGACTAGGTTGGACTCACTGATGAAAAATCCTATATCTCGAGATTATCGAGATAACTTTCGAAAGGAACGAGCTAACGACTTGAAAATTTCAGGATTGCGCAGCAGAATATGCGCCGGTTGAGTCCGATAATGGGCCAAATCAACTTAATGGCTTCGTTATTTGATTATTTGGGGTTATTGATACAATATCTCAGAAAATACTCGGGCGATCGAATTAAATATTGGTACTTCATAGAAGCATGTCAACGCGAATTTACTAGCTAAATTTTGTTGGGATCGTATGTTTAGCAAATTCTATAAAATATATTTTATTACTTTTTCCTGAAAAGAATTTGTTTTCGGAAACTATTCATCAAATATCAGTGAAAATTTGCGATGATATTGAACATTATATTTTACAATAGAGTACCAAACTTCATATTGATTCGATTTCAATTTTCACAGATATTGGCGAAAATATATCTAATTTTGTTTTTTTTTATGATTTTTATTTCCCAAATAACTCGAGAGATACTGATCCAATCATGATGAAACTGGTTGAACATTTCTGATGCACAACTTTGTGTGGAAATTTCGTCATTAAAAAAATCAGAAAAAATCATTTGTTTCGAATATTCTATATTCTGAGATCATATTATCCTCACGAAATTTTGCATGAATCTTCAAACTGTCATTTTTTAATCGAGTTCTGGATTTCAATTCAATCCAATCTAAATTAAGTATTGGAAATATAAAATTTTGAAGGGCTATATCTGACGGAATCATCTTATCGATTTCACCCATTCACGAATTCAGCTTTCATTATTGAGGTCGAAACCTTTTCTATAAATATCGAGTTTCTTAGTTGTTTCTTCCTCAGTTATTGTGATCTTTACAAAAATTTAATAAGATTTCAACTTTGGCACTCTGTATCTTAGAAGAGAAATACTAGTGGACATAGGTTTATAGGAACTCATCTTCTCATCCTGTCGCCAGCAACTTGCTCCTAAAATTTCAACATGTACACACCGTGTATTCAACGTTGCTAGTCAGTAGCTGTATTGGTGTCAGTGTTGCCACCTTCCGTACCGACAGTTTCGGTAGAAAGTTCGGAAAAAATCGGTAGATTTCGGTAGATTTCTGAAAAACATAACTTTTCACCATGTATGGGTTATTTATTTAGTCTAAATACCATTTATCCGAAATATTGGGCATGAAATTTACTACTAATGAAGCAATATTAAAAATAGATTTTATTAATTAAAAAATCATTATTTGAAAAATTAAACTTGTGAACGAAAAATCAATATTATAACAAATAAATGAGTATCAGAAAAACTAATACCTATTGGAAACAACAAATATGCAGAAAAATAAATATGGTGACATGCCCTCATTGGGGATTCACAAAATTTATGAAGGGGAATCACAAACTGCTCCCAGTATTGAGCGAGGTATTTATTAACTTTATAAAGAGACAACCTGTAATACATGAATCTGTATTACGTGTGGCATGCTTTGCGTTATAGATCTGCGACGTATAACCATTTAGAACTTAAATTATGTATCAAAATATGTAATGGTAAGGAAACCTTCAAAATAATATCGTAAAAGTCATGATTTCCTAGGATACCAGATGATACATTCACTCCATCAAATTTCGGTAGATTTATATGCTTTTTCGGTAGATCGGTAGATTGAGGAGCAAATCGGTAGATCTACCGAAAAATCGGTAGAGGTGGCAACACTGATTGGTGTACAATGTCTTTGTGAATTTCAACGGGAGCTTGAGAGCTCCCTACCACACACGTCAGTGCTCATCTCGATTTATTCTATATGGAGACACAAAGAGCGAAACGATTTTGTATCTACCGGAACGTAAGCTTTCAGTTCGTGACACAGTGCTGTGTATAAGTAGAACACGATATGCAAAGTTCAAAACTCTTCAATGCAGAATATATTGAGTCTATTGGTGCATGAAGATAAGCGCTACTCCCTCTGGTGGCTATCCGAGTAACCCGAGGTACAGACATTATCATTGACAAGTTAAAAGAAATGTTAAGAAAATGAGAAAGTTTATGCATTTTTCTTGGCGTTGGTGTGATTTTACAAGTGTTTCTACTGAGGAAAAGCAAACTCAAATGTCCCTTCCCATAGATTTCCAAAGCCCGGTAAAAAATTTCGAGTTAGGGTGAAAGAAACTTTCTTTAACAAATCGAGCCTGAATGTGTTGAAGAATCGATAAAAACCAACAAACAAGATTTATGAGAGTCTGTTACCTTGATTTTACCGATGATGATCATTTTATAGAGGTAAGCACGAATTGCTCATGAAATATTAGATCACATTTATGAAGACAATTTTTTTCCAGGCCCCTAATCCAAGCAGAGCAATTTACTCAAGAGGAGTGCTCTGCCTTTCAGATATCTGCTTGTTGAACTGATCATTAAGGAATAGGCAAATTTCACTCAGTAAAGTGTGTTGTTCTTTTTTATGAGGACTATAGTTTGTAGATTATCTGCTGTTTTCGAAAAGATAAACTGTTTAATCAGGTAGGGAGCACTCAGAACACTATTCCAAACAGATAAGGAGTGATTATTACTTGATATAGTTTCTGATACCGGAAGATAATGACAATTATTTTCTTACCCTGGAATGTAATGAGGGTTCGGGGTCGAAACCAGCTCCATTTCATTTGTAATTTTCAGCCGTCGTACATTTAATTTCTTCAACTAACCATTCATGTGAATTTTATGAAATATCCTACTTCCGCATAATTTGAACAGAACTCAAAATTGAAAGGTCGATTGAATAACATGACGTTGTTTACATGAAATATATCACTGAACTGTTGACAGTTCTATTTTTCTTCGAAATGATGTGCACGTAAAAAAATTAACCAAACCAATATAAACCCTACAGGATGTCTCAGAATGAGATGCTGATCCTTAAAGGTGTAGATTGAGGGGAAATTGAGAAGAAAAGCCACTTGAAGTTTCTAAATACAGGGCGAACTTATAGTTTTGAGAAAAATTGTAGTGTTATCATAACTTTAATATCTTCTTAGATGTTTTCATAGAATTTGACACAGAACCTCTCAATTTTGATGAAGAAGATGTTGAAAGGATTCAACTAGAGGCGTAGGTATATAGGCTAGATATTTTGGGAACAATATTATGTACACTGCTCATTTTTGTTGAAATAAAATTATTTTCAAAACCTTATTTATCAAAATGAAATTTGATATCTGCACTTTTTTCGTCTGACATGCTGTTAGCGCGTGAAAAATATACAATTTTAAGGCTTTCCAAAATTATAAGTTAATATCCCCTTTTTTACGCAGTCTTTCTCGATGTTTGTAATTTAAGAATTTTGAGCCGAAAATGGTCTTAAACGACTAGGTTTGGTCAAATTCAATTCTGTCTGTCCGTCTGGCCAGCCACATGTGCTCTAACTTCCGAAGGGAAGGAATGAACCTAGAGCCTTTTCAGATTCAGTTTGGAGCCTGAATATCTTGGTTTAGTTCGTTCTTGCGCAAAATCATCCGGACAATTACGGAGTTATACCAATATGAAATTTTGGTGTTCGTTACTCGGCACCTTATGAAGCACTGCTTCAATGAAATCAAAACTTTCTGATCTGTTGGAAAATCTCAACGCGCAACTTAGTGATAAATATTGTGTGGACACAGTCGTTAATGTCAAATAATGTTTTTTCGAAAATATTCGATAGTTTTGTTGAGAAGTTTTCTTCTCGAATCCTGTCAATCAGATTTCCATAAAATTTGGCACAGACCTTGAAGGAAATGTTCAACAAAATTAGTCCATATTTAAATCGGATCCGAGATTTATTCTCGGAGATATAGGGTATGTACATGTCTAATTTCGTTCGGGCCTAGTCCTAAAGATATAAAAAAATAACTTTATTCAAAAATCTTCCAAATTTTCGTTGAAATACTGATTTGTTCACAGGAATAGGACGGGTAGAAATGAAACGACCAAGTTGCACTTAGCACTGTGAACAAATTAGTATGTCAACTCAAGGACGTGAACCCACGGATTTCATTTTTGTTGAAATTTATGTTTTCTCGGAGACTATCAATCACATTTCTATGACTTTGGCATATACCTCGACATCGAGATTGAACACCAACGCTTCAAATTTAAATACGCTCTTATATTAATTCTCGGAGATTTAGTAAAAAATATGATCGATTTCTTTGTTATTTCCGAGGTTTTTGCTTCAATACTACAAGAAAAAATTCGTCCAATGATTCTGTAGATGAAGGTACCCATTCAAAACTTTATTTTTCCTATGTTTTCAAAGATATATATCCCATTGAAGTCTAGTACTTGATCGAAAAACGGTAGCTTCAGGTTCATGCAAAATTTCGTGAGGACCATATGAAAAGAAGATCGCAGAATCTTACCTTGTGAAATAAAGATGCGTTTAGCGGGGTCAATACGTGAATAGGTGACCGCTTTGACATCGAATTGGAACAAGCGCGTAAAAGCTCCTGACCTCAAGTCAGTGCTTTTCTAGAATAATTCGGAGTATGATTGAATATGGCTAACAATTGTTTTTATTTCTTCACGTGATTGTCATACGTTAGATCGAAAAATCCGAGATAAAAAAATCAATCCTAAAGAAATAAGGATTTTGAAAAATAGTCTCAATTTTGAGGAACATTGTACCTATACCTATAATATTTTTTCGAAAATTCCGAGCCCACATCCCTTGACGTTTATGGTTGAAATATTGAAAAATCTTCTCCTTACACAAAATGGCTATTGATGTTCGGGGTGTATGAAGTTCCATGAAAATATCTTTCATCCAAAAGAATTTGAAAGTAAAGATTAAATGAAAAGGCGATACAAAAATTTATTCAAAATTTTGGGATTATCACAAGAAGTACAAATAATGTTTTCATATTAAGTTCAGATTTTGGTGCGATTATTTGGGTAGTTTATACAGGGCATTACTAAAATGATTCACAGAAATCAGGATCGCTCCCGAAAAATCTTAATTTTTCAAGATATCGTATTGGAATTTTGGAATGATTGTTTCACATCGATTGAGTTTAAAAGGCGTGTTTATGATTATACCAGTTTGAACGGAAATAAACGTATTTTTCGATTTTATCATCTGAACTGTTGCTTTTTTGCATATTCCAATAATACGTTGAATTTTAAGTGGAATGTAGTCGAACGAAAGATAACATGAACAAAAAATAATTAATGAGGAATTTGTTTTTGTTTTTGACTTTTGTTTTAACTCGTGTTACGTTCACGACATTGTAAACTCATACTCTATTTTTATGAAGTAAACAGGTTTTCAATCGAAATGTGGAAAAAAGACCTCTATTTATTGCTCTTCGGTTGGAAGATTATTTTTCTATCCAGATACTGTATGATCAGAGCGTTTGCGTGCAGAATTTCATGAACCCAGATGCAATGGGCTGCTAAAAAAATGAGTGCAGCTTTTTTTCCATGTGGTCAGTTTCGAATGGAAATTATTTCAATGATTGGTAACAACAGCAGAATTGACATAATCAGAATGAATATGAAACAGAAGTGAAACAAAAAATTAAATTTTTCGAATATTATTCTTCTTTTCAAGGTTTTCCATGAAGAGAAAATATAAAATGGAATTAAAATTCTAAGATTGCACAGATATGAATTCAGGAGCCTTTATGTGGTTGTTCAAATTCCTAGTCAGAGCTCTCACCCATCCAGGTACTCAGCCTTTTCAGATCTCAACAATGTGGTAGATTCTTGAAATCGAACTCCGTAAGTTTCAAAGCTGCTTGACGAATATCTAGTCTATAAGTGTAGTCCCTTTCGGAAGTTATTGTTATTATTTGATACAATCAAATAATAAACCTTAGTGATCGACCAAAAATTTCACAGTTTATATTTTGAGGTACATATGCAGATTTGAATGAACTGATAAAAAAAATTCGTCCGTCCGCCGTCCGTTGTCCGGGGCTGAGCCGAAATTCTTGAAACTTGGTAGAAAAATCGTTTATCGCTCGAGATTGATCCTCCAAGCTTTTCAGCACCACCGGTGTACCCTAAGGGCTCAAAATTGGGGTTAGAGGGAAAAAAAAATTCCCGAAAACTTACCACCGAATTTCCATGAAACTTTCAACGTTGATTACTGTTGCATAACTCATCTTAAAATTTTCACCCGGATGATTTCCGACCAGTGGTCTCTGAGTTATAAAGAAAAACGCGCCTCTAACTCTTCGGTGGAGGTGAAACGACTGTGGAACGTTTTTTCTCATTCAAAATATTATTTTAAATTATGCTACTCAATTATCATTCTGATGTGGAAATGTTAATCAATTATTTATTGATATTTCAATGTTTCACATGAATTTTTTCATGGATTTAGTTTTTGTATTGTGAGAAACCAATAAGTTATGAATAATATATAAGTTTTATTTAACATATCAATGGTATTGGGATATTTAACTGAGAAAATAATAAACCCTTGTATAAAATTTGCAAAGTTTTTGATAAAGGTACTATACAAATTGGAATAATGAGAAATGAATTATTCTTTTCTAGTCTCTGCAAACTTGGTCAACATGTTATTCATGCAAACGATGAAAAATTAAATGTCTTCGATTTACTGGAGATAAGACCCACATCCCAGCTCGCTCATTAAGTAAACAAAGGGGCATATTCATAATTTTATTTCAATTTCGCCTTCCTGTTGGAACACTTTTGCGCGCCAGTAGGTATACACACGGCCAGGTAAACAGGGGGGGCAAGACACGTAACCGTTTACTGCTCATGGCTCACGAGTTTAGAGCCTGAAATTCCATTCCATTACTTACTTGTCAGACGGAACGTTACGTTCGATCCAACGACTGCCTTCATTGTTCCCCCGTTTCAAACAAAAGCGCTAGACTATTTTGTGTCTATATGCATACGTATTTTTGTGTCGTCCGAAGGTATCTGTGAAGTGATATATGAATTTTCGTGCTCAAGAACTTTAAGTTGCCTTAGTGCTCCTATGTCGAAGCCACTTTGTTTTTGGGGTGGTGAAGTTGAGCTGCGTATTTAAGTAACGTCAAAGAATTAGATATACACTTAAAACTATGGCTTTAAATGGGCCAAACCACAGTTGGTATTCTGCGTGAAGTTTCAACGTACACCTGGCCTATCAGTGGGGGAGCTTTATTAAAATGAAGTACAACACTATAGGATGTTCTAGTTTGTCCAGCGAAGGAAAAAAGTCAACATTGACAATCTATGCTGATTTGGATATCGCAGAAAAAAACAAGGTGAGTTAGAATCAAAAAACTCATTCAAGTAATTTCAATACAGAAAGATTTTTAATTGAAAATATTAATCGGTCTTTATTGATTATTTACATATTTTTGTCATTATTAAAAACATTAAGAGAAATAACAAGTACAATGTCTTAAAATAAAGGGAAATAAATTTTAAATGTTATACAGCTGTAATGCGAATGAAATATTTCGTTGCGAAGAAGCTATATATCTTTGAAACCATCAAGTATTTGCCCATCGGTTCTTATTCTTCCCTTTTTTTCACATCGATTCAGCTTTTACCTGATGCAAGCTCGAACCCTTATGAAGATATCCTGAAAGTTTATATGCGACAGACAGAGAAGCAACTGACTTTTTTAGTTTACAATTTTCATCCATGTTTTCATTGAAAATTCTTTCCTTCCAGTGCTTTCAAATTTCAAGATTTCATTTATTTATCCTGAGTTCTTTGTATCTCCTGAAATATTGGATAGTCCGTCACTTTGTTATGGTTTGAAAATAGAATAAAACAAATTATTTGGTTTCCTATCACTATATTTTATTAAGGTTCAACAGAGACCTGAGTTTCTAAATTTACAAACTGTTTGAGAGGTAACTCTTTTACTCTATCTTCTTCGGATTTCCATTGAAGAGAACAAAATTAAATAATAAAAAATTCTTACTGAGGAAGTCCCTCTTTTTTGAGATGTTCTTAACATCTTAGGTATTTTTAGGGTATAGGTACTCAATAGGGTTCAAAGCAATAGTTGAATCAAAGCGAAAAAAAGTGATATAAATGTATATTTGAACCAGTTGTCCAGCATGAAGGAACTCGTCAATTGCAACGATTTCAGAATTGAAATCAACCCTTCCATGACGTCTACACTTTGAAAAAATCGATCGTGTAGTTCAGAAATAGACGGAATTTTTACGTGCTCATACCAGTAGTGGTGCAGTTCATCAAAATTACTTGATACACATCAGTGTGGAAAACTCTTATCGAGAAAAAATTATTTTTTGAACTATAATATTTCAGAAAAATAATGAAACAGATCGACTTTATTTTGAAAACCAGTCTCAATCGAAAAAATATATAGGCTGATCTATGTATGCGCAGTGCTGCCAGGAATGGATTTCTCAAATGGTATGTACTATGTCGATACTGTTGAATGCTGATTTCAGTGATCTGAGTATAACACTTTGATGAAATTCCACTTAACATGGACTAAGAGATTGAGTTTTGACGAGAAATTTCCTTGATCCTTCGCTTCTATACCAGCTTTCTTTACAAATATGTTTTCAGGATCGACTGCCCTAAAAAGTTTTACGCTTTCATTCGTAGGAATGAAACCATTTTCATTTTGCCCAAATATCTGTAATATTCTAAACCAAAGTCATTTTAGTTCAGCTGGCTAGCCATGAACACTGTTACTTCCTAAAGAAAATACTAACATCTTAATTCACCCGATAATCTTTTTCGACATTTCGAAATATGTATATCCATCTTATTGGCTTGAAACTCAAAATGTACTCGCGACTCCGAGATTTGTGTAAATTTCGTCATTGAAAGAATGTTTTCATATCTTAAAAACTATCTGCCAGATTTCGCAAAACTTTCAAGTAATTTTACAATTGAGTACGTAACCAGTATTTCGGAAAATATTGTTAAAATAAAATCATATTGACTGAATACTATTCTTCTATCGAGTCTCTGTTCCTTAAGAAAACTAGTTTTGGTGACCACTATGTTCTATAAGGTATCTTTACATTTTGATGCTCACATTATGCGTTGACCACATTTTGTTACCTTAATATCGTTCATCTTCAGACAACTGAAGGCTCAACAAATGGCTCAGAGTATTGTAAAATGACTCAGGTATATAATAAAGAAGTGATAACAAGATATGGACCATTTAAATTTGGTACAGCTGTGAGAAAAATACATTTGTTCGCAATTATGTAGGTGTAAGATAACAGTTTCTATTTGAAAGCGTTAAATGTTACACAGATTGTTCGTCCATAATTTAAAGACTATTGTCCTAATGATCTCCCCATTATTGTGTTTGGGGTTGAATATTCTCAATTATTCAACGATGATGATCATAATTTATTCGTTGAATTGAATTCAATGTTGAAATTCGATTATGAAAGGCCATACTCGGTTATTTTATCGCCGAAGTATGGTAGAGAAATGAACTTTCTTTCAGTTTTCATAACGATATTTGGTTTATGGCTATTTGTGAAATTT
The DNA here is from genome assembly GCA_958510865.1 of Myrrha octodecimguttata. NCBI lineage: Eukaryota > Metazoa > Arthropoda > Insecta > Coleoptera > Coccinellidae > Myrrha > Myrrha octodecimguttata. The sequence goes on along the minus strand of OY294063.1, from coordinate 12,841,760 downwards.
GTATAATGCACAATGAAAATATTTTTTTCGATGGGATACTCTGTACTTAAATTGAAAATCTGAAATTATATCATATTCCTAATTCAAAAATATAAAATATTCAACCTCAATCTTATAGCTTTTTGTGGGCATATTCTAGTACAGGGAATCCTATCGACTTGAAACTTTCAGAGTAGGTTGCATTACAAAATGCGACGGTCAAGTGCGTTAACGGGCAAAATCGGCCAAAAGGTTTCAGAGTTATAGCAATTTGAAATTTTGAGGTCATTTCCTGATATTTGAGAAACCACTGCAGCGATTATATTGAAACTTGGCAGTTATTTGAAGCATAACGACACGCAATCTCTCGCAAAATTTTGTTGGGATCGTGCTGTCAGTTAACTAGAAACAAATATTTTTAAAAATTTTTTCGAAAAAAATTTTTTTTTGGAAACTGTTCATCATATTCGAATCTCAATTTGTCAAGAGATATTGGGAAAAAATATAACAAATTTCGAAGTTTTTTTACTCAAAAAAATATTGATCCAATCATGATGAAACTTGGCAGCTAGTTCGAATATACTGATTTTTGCATGCAACTAGGTGCAAAGTTTCGTGTTGATCTAAAAGTTAGAATTTGAGCAAGCGCGTGAAAGCTTCTAACCTCACGTCAGTGTTTTTCTAGATTTTTGTAACTTTGTTATCGCTCATCGATACATTTCTCTGTCAATAAAACAAAATTAAGTTATAGGTACAATCTACACGAACAATTCCAAAATGAAATTATTTCTACCTGGGTGGACCTTCATCTTTTTGACATCAATAGTCAATTATCACCTGACTGTCGGCGTATCTTGTAACAACAAAATACAGAATATTTAAAGAGGAACGTTTACTTTCGATAATAAAGAAGCAACCTTAGTTATTTATGCTTGATAAAAAGAACTGATATAGGTAAAATTCAGGGAAAATTTCGGGGGATAATGAGGCAGCGAGTGTTTTATATGAAAGTATATGACCATCACGAAAATAATCTTGATGGCGAATATCCCGATTAAAATAAATATTTTACAAAATTTCAACTTCGTGTCCGCAGTACACCGAATTGAGTATATTGAAGCAACACCCTATTCGATTCATATATCGCCGACATATATAATACAAAATATTCGTCAGTATCATTCACATTGTGGTTACATTATTTCCGCTTTATTTTCCGAATCGGAATTAATCGTTTTATTCATCAGTAAGCCAGGGTGGCATCGAAATGACTTTTATTGGATTTTTCTGTACCTCTCTTATTTTTCAAATTCATTTTGAGTAAATGAGCAAATAAAATCCCTCGAATTAAATTAACATTTAGATATGGAAACAATACAGTTCTCATTGAGCTCTCTATCATTTATATCCGTTTGTTGTGTGGAATAAAATTTCCATTTCATGGTTTATCTAATGAAGAGTTTTTCCTGCCTTCCTTCATTATCTTATCCAAACAATACTTTATCTCCATCAAATATTGATCGCACTCTCGGAATTTCAGCTGAATTTTTATCTATGAAAATACGAATAACAATTGGTGCATAATAAAACCTCTTATATCCAGCCGCAGAAATGAAGAGTGGATTATATTTTTGATCGTTAAAAATGTGTGCGTCACAAGTGAACGAAATGATGAGTTCTTCTTCTTGGCCCCAGTGGAAAACGAGAAATGATATACCTTAAGGTATATGATACTTCTTATTCTTCACATTTTGGTTCACAATTTTCTGCAGTTTGACTAAATTTTTCATGGATTGTGTTTCCAAGTTAGAACTCAACTGATGAAAACATTAATTAAAATTCGAAAACTGACCAGAGTGAAGCGCTCGTTCATCTGTTGATTCAGGTCTCACATATCCTGAAAATGTCATATCTCTGAAACATTTATTCTGAAAGTTTTATATGTATAACAAAACTCCTCCTTCATACAAGCTGACCTTTATCATACAATTCTCACGAACTTCTACATCCCTACATTTTCCAATAGTCATTTTACTACGAACTACTATTTTTTTAATTCGTTCATATTCGTATATTTCGAATTGTGGGTTGACAAAAATTAGTTGCTTACATATTCCAAATTCGTTGGTGAAATTTACTCAATCAAGAAGTAATCGTATTATTCAGATTCAAAAATACTCGAAAAAAATTTAAGTTTCCAGGACTTTTTTCCGAAAGCTAGAAATTCATTCTTATAAATTGAAACCAGTTATGGGCTCAAAATTCATGAATTACAGACATTTGGGCCAAATGGTAGCTCTCAAAAACACATCTGTATGCCGTAACTTCTATACCTTTTAAACTTCATATTGAGACCTAAAAAAATCAAATTGGAAAGAAAATATACGAATTGGTACTAAACAAAATCAAATTGAGAAATAACACAATCAAAATTGGAATTATAAATTTCATATTGGTACAGCATTCGTTCCTGTGTGAATTGGAGTTTATGAGCTTCTTTAGTATGAACTATGCTTCTGCTATTTCTTTGGCATTTTCCTTTTATTTTTTGCCCACCTTTGGGCGGTTGATTTCTTGATTCTCAAAAATTCGCCGTTTTCTTCATGGACTGAAATTCTCTGCTATTCAATGGATTCCGATTCTTCCTTTTCAATAAGGGATATAAATAATTTCGAATTAAATTCTGGTTTGCACTCATTAAATACTCTCCCTCGGTATTAAAGTGTCCACTTTATAAAGTGATCCAAAAATTCAATTCAAAGAGCAACCATATGAAAATGATTGGTCCCAATTGGAAATATATATATTTCAAATTGGTAAACATGTAAAAATGATTACTCCCAATTCGAAATATATATATTTCAAATTGGTGATAATCAGTGTCATATGGGTACAACATTCGTGGCTCTTTGAATCGAATTTTTTGATTACCTTATAAAATTAACACTTAAATGTCGAAGGAGAGTATTGAATGACGGCAAACCTGGTTTTAATTCGAAAATATTGAAAAGGGAGATTCGAAATCAATTAAAAAGCAAACATTTGCAGTCCATGAAGAAAACGGCGATTGGAAAGGACTTGCGAATCTTTGGGTATCAAGAGGTCAACCGCCCTAATAAATATAGCAGGAGTAAATATAGTTCAAACTGAAGAAGCTTATAAAACTCCAATTCACACAAGAACGCATGTTGTACCAATATGAAATTGGTTATACCCAATTTGAATGTGTTTAGTCTCAATTGGATTTTGTTTAGTACCAATTTGAATATGTTGATTCCCGATTTGAATGTCTTCAGTCTCAATTTGAAGTTGAAAAGATATGGTATTCCCCTCAAAAAATTTTGCACTTATCAGCCAGATTCCAAGCATTCAAAATCGGGGATTCAAATTTTTTCCACCAAATTTACGAACGTGTTCAACCGAAACTCGAAAGATTTACCAGTCCGTGTTTACAGGCTAAATCAAGGATTTTTACCGCAATATTATGTAATCAGTTAATCCGTAGCAAATATTTGAATATTTGAAGAAAGAAGAGATACGCATACTTCAAGCAGTTTCAGGGAAATAATAAACTCTTTCATTCCGAAATCTTACTTTAGTGGATTTTACTTCGAATCGGTTTGTCTGAATTCTTTCACGAAGTTGCAATCCAATTGAATTAGGTTGTGTAAGTAGTATAAGTCAGTAATTGTCTCAAGGATTTTCTAGGAATTCTTTAAACACTTGAAGAGATTGAGATTCTAGAGGATTATTTTTCATGTCAACGAAGTTCAATGTATTCTTTCCAAGAATACAGTGGAACTGTTGCTATGTGGGTGCAAATGGAAATGATTATCATGTAGAGTCAACTCTATCACATTTTTTTCCGTTCCTTTTTTCATCCATAATATTCACCATGGTAATCGATTTTAAATTGATTGATTACTAGACATAATACGTATATACTTTAGAAAGGTAAAATTCTTAATTTTGTTTGGTACTGTGAATCCCAAAAACTACTTAGACCCATTCTCGAAAATTGTTTCACCAACTGAAAGGAAGCATTTTCTGGATGGTCAAAGCTTATATTTCATCTAGATGGATGTTCATTCCATAAAAAATTGGATTTTTTCGGAATGTAGCAAATTGGTGAATGCGTTGGCAATCTTCGTAGCTGCTTTCAAATTAACAATTACCAATAGTTATCAGGGCGACAGTACATCTACGAGATGGCTTGATATAAGATTGCCCTCTCATTCCTCTGGTTTTTTTTTCGAAGCAATTGCTGATTGAAGAGCTTTCTGTCTATCATAACAGCTGTGGCCAGTCTCAAACGTTGGATGTAGAAGTTGGAAATTTTCAATTTCTCCTCGCTTGATTCAATGTTATATAGGAAATCGGAAATCATTCACGCATCGAATTTTCCAGAAACTTATTTTCAGCAACGAGAGAGGTGGTCCTAGTACAGGTAGAATCAATCCGATAAATCTAGTCTTGGGTTTGGAGGTATCTTAGAGAACTTTATTTGTTTAAGTCTAGGTGCTTACAGTTTCATCTCCAAGAGAGAAGCCCAATCGCGATGTCGCAATCTCGCGTGCAGTCTGTCCGTACCCAAAGTTTGCTACCCATTAAAATTCAGGCCTGAGTCAGTCAAAAAATGAAATTTTTCACGAGGTTTATTTTTCTTTGACAACTACACTCTTATTACTTAGTAATAAAAGATACCGCTATTTTAGGTTGAAATATTCATTTGTGTCAAGGTTAGTTTATACAGAAAAATTTAAAATAAGGAACAACAATTAGGGGCAAAAAACATTGATTTGTACCCAGATTTCTCAAATTAAATGAATTAGAAGAACTATTTTGGTACTTCGCCTTATCATTTTCTAAATAAATAAAGATTGATTAATTAAAAGATGAAATTAAGCAATCTTTGGTTTTCCTTTTATCTTATTTCATGTATAATCACTTTCATTTAAATATGCATCTTCATCATATTTTATTTTTTATATGCTCTGCTTCATGCCATGAAGTGGGTTATATATTGATATCATTTTCAGCAGAATCTTATATCATAGTGTATTTTTTACAACGAAGGTTTTTAATTGTATGAAGACGATAATCAAATTCTAAAACTTTGGAAAAAAAATTCTCACTGCCTGAAATATTGGGAGCATTGTTTAATTTTTTTTGAGTGAGAATGAACATTTCAAGTCATTCTCTTAGAAGGTGAATGTGGGTAACAAAAATCGAATTTTTATAAAAGAATCGAATATCTCGGACAGAGTAAGACTTTAAATGAAATTAATTTTTCCATTGCAGGTACTGTACCCTCTTATCTACATTTTTCTTACTTTTTACGTATTTTCAAGATGATAGATGATTGCATTCAATACAGTTAGCTGTAGTACTTCCTGGACTATACAGGATGAATTTTTCTTAGTAAACGTTGGATGTTCTAAAATGTAGGGAAAAATGACAACTTGAATTTCGGTCCATACTCAAATCAAATATGTAACTTTACTTATGGACCCCTATCAATAACTGATTTTGAGAAGAATATTTACCTCTATAAATCCGCTCTTGTTAAGAAGGGGAATATGAAATATCCTAACGTAATGAAATTAATTCTTGTCAACTATTGCTACCCCCATGTATTTTTTTTTGATTTCAAGTTAAGTTTGAGAACTGGTTTAATATTGAATTCAGAAGGGTAATCTTTGAGGTAAGAGGGGTAGAAAAAATTAATCAAACCGGTAGTTTTAGCAAGAGAACATCTCTTATTTCGATACAACCTTAAGCATATTCCCCGGGACTGCCACCCAGAAGACTTACATGTTACATGTCTTATGAGCCAGACGCAACATTATACGATGAATAACATTGTTGTTATCCAGTATACCATCTGTTTAGGTGCAACCCTTCATGTGTAAGAGCTCTCAGAAGTTCCGCCTAAGTGCTCTTTAATTTATATGTGGAGCAGACATTAATGAATTTATTCAGTAAATGTTATTATATTTTTCTTTATAAACACAAAACACAACTGCTATTATATATTTTTATGCTGAATCAAATTGAAGTTTCCGACATCCGGCAAGTAAAAAGCGTGAAGTTGTCTTCTTTACTGTGGTAATTTATTTGTCTTGAAATAAAATATCGAGTATATAGGTACTGACAGTCTCAAAAAAGTACTTGGATTCGCGGTCAGTGCAACAAAAAATATATATAAAGACAATACTTCTGCCAACGAATACCCTAAACATTTTAGAACGTGTTTCAGTAATCGACTCCATTACTCGCCACGAAATTTATTTTGTGTTTTGTATATGGAGTGCAAATCTGTAGCCCCTCTGATAATTTGAGGTTTGCAAGAAAAAAGTTCGGTTGGACCCATATGAGAGGAAAAGGGTAGGTAGTTGAAAATTTTGGGGAATTTTAAATTTCAGTGAAGAACCAATATTATTTCATTTCACATTTGCATAAATTTCATGACATTGCTCCTCAAAAATGCTCAAACTGTTATGGATCCTCTCAGTCGATCATATATGTTCAAAGTGCTCCCAGGCGATTCAGAAATACCTCCAAAAATGGAATTACTGTTGTTTCTGTAGGTGTAGTACCTACCTCCATTCGAAACTATTAACACTTGAGAAATATGCCTCGAAGAATAAATTAGGAAAAATGGTCCGAAATGTTTCTTCGACTTCTCGAACGTCATATCGTAAAAACCATTTTTACAAAATAAATGTTCTCTCATTTGAGTGAAAATTCAGCATATCCTTTTCCGAACTTGAAATTGATAGTATTTGGAAAATCAACATCAACATTTCTCAAAATTAATTTAGAGATATTATATATGCCATGAATAGTCAGGTGAAGTATTACAAATCCAATAATAAAATCGTAAACTTTTGAAAAGTACTCTTGTATGTTGTACGAAGTAGGTATCATTTCCTCATGTTTTTACGCGCTTGTTCTGGGGAACAGCGTCATTTCGTCAAGATGTCTGTAATTTTCGAATTTTGAGCCGAAATTGGTCTCAAACGACTTGGTTGGACTCACTGATGAAGAATCCGTGGTCAAAATTGATTCTGTCCGTCCGACCGGCCGTGTGCTCTGTAACTTTCGAAAGGAAGGACCTAGAGTCTTGAAATTTTCAGGTTAGGTTAAGATCCTGAATATCTCGGTTGAGTTCGTTAATGGGCCAAATATGCCTGATGGTTTTTGAGCTACAGCCATTTGAAATTTTGATTTTTCAATAACTCGAAAAATATTTATCTGATCGAAATGAAACTTGGTTGGAATATGAACAGTGTCAATAAGAAGAATTATCCATGAATAAATTCGAAAAAAAATTGAAATTTTTTTTGAAAATTTTTTTATTTCATTGAAATTTCACTGAAATTTTCAAGTCGCCATTTCGCAATGTGAACAAAAGCGTAACAGCTGCTGACTTCACGTCAGTGCTTTTCTAGATTTTTCTGAATCTATTTTGATACAAGATCATTATGTATGCTATAAAACACATTCACAAATCGCGAAGTCCAAATAATTCAGTATTGAAAATGGTAAAATCGAGACTCAATTCGAAATTGGGAAAACGCCGTAGATCGCCTCTTACATCACAGGTCACAGAATGATTCTACGACCGATACAGCCGACGCTATCCATATGCTTGGTGGAGTAAAAGGTACACGAGAAAAGAAAAGGAGTGTATATGACATGTAACGTCACGGAATGCCGTAAAGTTCAGAGTGTCCGAACAGTCAATATATAAAACTAAAATTTGAAAGATCGTTTTCTCGTTGAAAATTGGAATTTTTGACGGCGATTGAACATTTCGTGTGTCCTTATGGATAGGAGAATTGATTCTAATATACGAGAATAGTACATGACAGAGATTGGAGGGCAATGTTAAAAATGCACCCATCATATATACATCCATTTTAGGGGAATTTCTGCTATAAGCCTTTATAAACCTTTTTTTATTATGATTGGATTAGGAATATAAAATTTTCATAACTAGAACAGGGCGAGGTTGGCAATAGTAAACGATTTCAAGCGATGGGCCAAAAGCTCCGGTTATAGTTACGGTTATCCAAATTGACAGATGATCCTTTGCCTATATGTCAGTTTGGATAACCGTTATTATAACCGAAGCTTCTGGTCCATCGCTTGAAATCGATGAGTGAAATGTAATCTCTATCACCGTCGTGTAGAATGGACAACACCGCGTAGTTATCTGACAGGAAAAATACTATAACCTAACATTTTTCGATTATACTTAGTGGAATATGTCTAAATTTTCATGGCCTATCGACTGACCAAATGAAAGTGGATGGAGTGCACTTGTTGTTCGGTACATGATCACTCCAGAAAACATCTTGAAATCAAAATCAAAGAAACTCAATCAACATCCTTGCACGAAATTTCTGATTTGCAAACACTGGCGTCAAGCGATCTGATTCGCTCCAAGTGTCATGTTATAGTTTATAGTTTGGTAAGGAGGTTACATTCCTTTGCGACCCCAAAGTCTATTGTGTCCCCTCAATCTGAGCTGTTTTCTTAACTTCGCTACCTACAGTTCGCCCTCCAACGAGCTCCAATGAACTCTAGTATCCGTGAGGGCTTCAAAGAGGCTTAGTCCTCATTCCTCCTGTAATTATCCTGTCCAAGACATTCTTCGTGCAGGCTTGCAATGGCGAGGCATTCTGTAATCAAGTGAACAGGATTTTTCTCCTCTTTCTGACAGAAGCTACTCTCATTTCCGATGAGCCAGAATGGGCCTATGCTTCCTTAGACGACGATATCCTGCGAGGAAGCCAGTGAGGAAGCTCAACTTATTCTTACAGAGATCCAAATATTTTTTGGACCTTGCAATTTTAATGTTCCGAAGGAATGATCAATTCCTGGAAGAAGTGCTTCTCTTTCAGTTTCTTTCAATTCCAAAAAATCTTTTCTACAGGTGCATCTGCCTGTAACACAAAAATGTTCTATAATATATATAAAGATTTCCGTCGTCTCTGAATACGCAAGTGTAAAACTTGATATTCTTGAATACCTGCTTATTACAAGAGGTATGTATTATCTCGATATTTAGTTCATGGGCAGGAAGTCTGCTTCCAGAGTTGCGTTTTCGAAAATACCTCAAGAAAACATTTGGAACGATATATACTATGATTAATTTGTCTGGTTTGAAATTCGTCTGATAAATTCGTATGAACAAGAACGATAAAGTGAAAATTCATACTTAAATTTCAATAATAATAACCATGTTCATTTCCTCGAAATATTTTCATGAGTATGTAACAAAATTCATAACTTTTGAATTGAATATTTATTGATAGGTATAAACAAAATTTATAAACCATATTTTCATTAAAAAAGATCCAAACTATCCAATAAAATCCATGAGTAATAAAAAGCTCCTGTTCCGTTTTCACCGTTGCTTTGGCTTCGAAATGACTTCTTGTATCCATCCATGACAGTATTCTTACAATAAACCTCATATTGCTCCTTACTTTCTTATACATGTTTCATATCATTGATGAGTAGATGTTCCACATTCCTCTTATATATTAGTAAGAATCCATAATTTCAAATATCTTATTCATTTTTTGGGAAATAGTTTCATCAGATCAATCAGATTATAGCTCAATTAATGTTATTCATAGGAAGTTATTGTATGGACTTGACAAAGCGACCTTAGCGCCATCATCGTTTACAGAGCCAAGTAGGAAAATATTTGATTATTCTGTGACCCAAAATTTTAGTGGGTAATAGTGGGAAAGTGTCGACACCAGATATATTCTATGCATCTTGGCCTGTTTCATGTTACAAATTGATGTGGTTTCACGGTTTTTTTTGTGAATAACGAAAATCCTCATTATTTCGATCAATACTGTTGATTTCTCTGCCACAAAATCAATTTCGACAATCCCTCGAACCCGCCTTTTTAAATGGTGAATTGTCACTTTCCTGAGAGTATTCATATAAATGAGCTCCGAAATCAAGTCGGCAATAAAATTCGGTATCAAATTGAACCTTCACCTCCTCACCTATATCGATTTTGCCTATCGCTAGTAATAGACTGACTGCAAAATCATTACGTATCTGATCAGCCGACTGGATTTATTGATAATTGAAGGGAATTTGAAAAACAATATAATTACGGAAACTCACATCTCAAATGACGTCTTTTATCGAACTCAAACTTGTTTGAGATTAGATCATACCGATATATGTATCTAGTTTTCTTTACTGACTCATCCGATGACGAAATAAAAATATAAATAATACATACATGGCTCTCTATGATGCATCAACTGATGAACTATGCATGGCATGTAGTGAAGAGCAATAATTGAATGCAATGAAGAAACTTGTCCGGTGCAGATGTTTGATGATCATGAGACTTAATTGACATGGGGGCAATGTGAACATTTTGTTGTAATTATGTCTACTGGATGAGATTAGTTTGTTCGTAAGATGTATGACGCTTCATGAAAAAAATATAAGGACAGAATAGAAGTATGTTGTTGGGAATTTGTTTTTCTTCATTCCCCAGAGGATATCCGGCTATGTATTGTATTTTTTGAACCATTGGAAGAATGCTTTAGCCTTCAACTTGTTGCAGTCTTAATTAATGCTGAAGTGCAAAGCCTGTCGATATTTCCCGATTGTCATCTATTGAAAATTGAGTTACCTATGCAATTTCGAGCTCTTCGATTTTAATGGCTGCAAAATTTCCTTAGTGCACGGTTGATTTTTTCCTAATTTTTTAGTTTCCAGAGTTTCGAAAGTCGACTATAGTATACAGTGCGCGTCAAAATTATGGAACAAATTTAGTTTCTCAGAAGAAAAATATTTGGCAACAAAATCCTGAAACAGGTCAATTTTTGTTTCACTTTCACCAAACTTTTATGCATTTTTGAAGGATTTTTGTTGCATCCTGTGCCAACTCCATCAACCCTCCAAATTTTTTCAATAGGGAAAGTGGGTCATGTGGTACTTTTTTGGCAAGGTCTTTTGTATCTTCTTTACAGGGTGCAACAAAAATCCTTCAAAAATGCATAAAAATTTGGTAAAAGTGAAACAAAATTGACATGTTTTAGGATTTTGTTGAAAAATATTTTTCTTTCGAGAAAATGAATTTGTTACATAATTTTGACACGCACTGTATATTGCGCCCAGAGTTGATCGGTTTTTTCTTAATCTCTGCAGCACTTCGGAGATCTTCGTGTACCGCTGAATCATATCCGTCACAATCCTCGTAAACAGATTCATAGTAAATTTTAGCCTGATTATGGAACAAATTCACTTTCTCAGGAGAAAAATATTTGGCAACAAAATCCTGAAACAGTTCAATTTTTTTTTCACTTTTACCGAATTTTTATGCATTTTTGAAGGATTTTTGTTGCAACCTGTGCCATCCCCATCAACCCTACAAATTTTTTTAATAGGGAAAGTGGGTCATATGGTACTTTTTTGGCAAGGTCTTTGTATCATCTTTATAGGCGTGCAGAAATTTTCAAGAAAAAATTTTTTTGTGGAAAAATTATTCACTTCAAAGAGATCTTCAGTATCTTCTTTACAGGGTGCAACAAAAATCCTTCAAAAATGCATAAAAATTTGGTGAAAGTGAAACAAAATTGACCTGTTTTAGGGTTTTGTTGCCAAATATTTTTCTTTCGAGAAAATGAATTTGTTACATAATTTTGACGCGCACTGTATATTGCGCCCAGAGTTGATCGGTTTTTTCTTAATCTCTGCAGCACTTCGGAGATCTTCGTGTACCGCTGAATCATATCCGTCACAATCCTCGTAAACAGCTTCATAGTAAATTTTAGCCTGATTATGGAACAAATTCAGTTCCTCAGGAGGAAAATATTTGGCAACAAAATCCTGAAACAGTTCAATTTTTGTTTCACTTTTACTGAATTTTTATGCATTTTTGAAGGATTTTTGTTGCAACCTGTACCATCCCCATCAACCCTCTAAATTTTTTAATAGGGAAAGTGGTTCATATGGTACTTCTTTGGAAAGATCTTTGTATCATCTTTATAGGCGTGCAGAAATTCTGAAGAAAAATTTTTTTGTGGAAAAATTAGTTACTTCAAAGAGGTTTTCAGTATGTGCACTTTGTCATGGCTCATTTACTTTGAGACTATAGTACCTGATGAAATTTGTCACCGAATGAAAGTCGACCATTACAGTTTTGTTCATGCCCAACTTTCAACCCCTTTCAACCCCCTCAGTAGAAACGTACTAATAACATACCTTCTTTAGATCATAATTGAAGCTCGGTTTTTCACACATTCTAATTTTTCACGTGAGGGAATTCAAAGGGATTGAAAGTTGTGCATGAACAAAACTGTAATGGTCGACTTTCATCAGGTACCATCGTCTAGAAGTAAATGAGCCATGACAAAGTGCACATATTGAAAACCTCTTTGAACTAACTGAATTTTCAAAACACAATCTTTTTTCTTGAAAACTTCTGCACGCCTATAAAGAACATACGAAGACCTTGTCAAAAAAGTCTCACATGACCTACTTTCCCTATTCAAAAAATTTAGAAGGTTGATGGGAATGGCACAGGGTGCAACAAAAATCCTTCAAAAAAGCATAAAAATTTGGTAAAAGTGAAACAAAAATTGACCTATTTCAGGATTTTGTTGCCAAACATTTTTCTTCTGAGAAAATGAATTTGTTCCACAATTTTGACGCGCACTGTATAAGCATGTTAACATTGATTAGTTGAATTCTTTAGACTTAATCATTACTTTCGCAAGATGAAATTGCCTCTGTTGTCGACCTATCACTCCTAAATTCTTGTTGTTCCACGAAAATTTTCATTTTGTTCGAGTTTTCATCAAAGATATTCTGGATCACAATAATTCGTGAATTCTAAATTGGAAGTTTATGATTTGGTACCTTTATTAATCGAAAAACTTTTCTAGAGAAGCATTAATCATTCTGTAGGTTTCTGCTGGGTTTTCACTCCCAATATCTGAAACAGAACTATTAAAAATTAAATGAAATTTGTTTTTCATGGGAAACTTCCTTGCGGGTTTCTGGATTGAACTAGTTGTCAAGGGTAGTTTCTTAGAAGACAGGTTACGTAATGAACAATACGAGAACAATACAAACGATAAACAAAGCGATCTCTTACCTTTTAGAGTAGAATTCCAACTCTTTAATCAGACAAACGAGAAAATTTGCAGAATTTTTCTTTCGAAGGAAAACAACTGCAACTTCGAATACACACCGTCGCTGTATGTGAAGTAGTGCATGCTTGCACACTCGCCGGTTTATCGATATGGAAAATCTGCTGCTTCGGCGTAAATCGTCAAGTGTGTATTCAGCTTTAGAATTCGATTTCGAACAGAATTACAAGCACTCAAATTGAGAATGTTTGTTGGGGGAGCATTAATACCATGCTTCATCAAGTCAATATCAGCAATTACATATACATTGAGAAAGGCCAACTTCCAAAAGAATTATTCTATTATAGTCGCTCAATTATTCAATAGTTTCCAAAGATTAACCTTGCTAAGCAACAGCCTCTCCATTCTTCACGAATCGTAACTATCTTATTGAATATTCACGATTGAGAACAGTCCTCGATTCTTCATTTAACATTTATCTGAACAATATCCAGCGGTCAAACAAGATCCGAAGAATTCTTGGTAATTAATGGAAATTAATGAATTTGGTCAAGCGTTTCCTCTGATATAAAGTGGATGTGGCTGTTCGAAACTGGTAATAGGCCGATAAAAATGTACATAATATCCACAACACTAACAATGCAAACGACCCGTTGTAGTTAATATTCTTCGCACATAATGATATTTAACGATTTAAGTATTGTTATTTTATTCAGCTGGACTTGAACTCTATTTGAATGTATATGGGATATTATATTTACTTGCATATTGATAGATTCGCTATACAGTGCACCTGAAAAGTAGCGAATTAATTCAAGAAAATAGGATATTGTGACAGAAGTGTGTTCAGGGCTGGGCAAAATACATGCTTGTCTTGATTGAAATACAAATTACAAAATACTTTCTCGCAGGTATTTGAAATACAAAGTACAAAATGCTTTCAAGTCGGGTATTTGAAATATTAAATACAAAATACAGTATTTTAACTATTTATATTTGAAATACAAATAGTACAACTAATTCAGCTCAGCTATTTTATCGCTAAATAAAGAATTTCCTTTCAGAAACACAAGATTTTTGAATGTAATTAGACAAACAGCCTCTTGTTGGGGAATGAATAAAACCTGCTAAAGAAAATAATCTTTCTACAGGTCCTGATGGGCAGAAACTTGTGTTATATTGTATGAACAAATTTTTACGCGCTTGTTCTGGGGAACAGCGCGTTATCATTTCATCACGATGTCTGTAATTTTCGAATTTTGAGCCGCAATTGGTCTGAAACGACTAGGTTGGACTCACTGATGAAGAATCCGTGGTCAAAATTGATTCTGTCCGTCCGGCCGTGTGCGCTGTAACTTTCGAAAGGAAGGACCTAGAGTCTTGAAATGTTCAGGTTAGGTTGAGATCCTGAATATCTCGGTTAAGTTCGTTAATGGGTCAACTCTGCCGAATGGTTTTTGTGCTACAGCCATTTGAAATTTTGATTTTTCAATAACTCGAAAAATATTCACCTCATCGAAATGAAACTTGGTTGGAATATGAACAGTGTCAATAGAAGAATTATCCATGAAAAAATTCGAAAAAAAAATAATTTTTTCTGAAATTTTTTTTTTTAATTTTTCTATTTTCAAGTCACCACTGCTGACTTCACGTCAGTGCTTTTCTAGATTTTTCATGTTAGGATAATGTTCAAGGATGGTAAGCTCTTTGCTCTTATCGTTTTTGGAAGTTGACTAACTCTAACTCCATGGTGAAATGACCATTGCGCAGGACCTTTTCTTCCTTTTCATTTGCCGAAAATATGATTGCTAGCAGAAGAACTAAATGAAGCAGATGAACGTCGCGCCATCTGAAGGGGGATTCAGGGACTATTTTCTGTAGAGCGCTCAGCGCTAGATGTATTTGTTCGAAAGTCTTCGAAGACAAAAGTATCGAAATACAAAATACTTCAGCGTCAGGTATTTGAAATACCAATTACAAAATACATTTTCAAGAAGTAATTGAAACACAAATACAAAATACGTATTTGTTTTTCAAATACGTATTTCAATTACAAGTAATTGAAATACTGCCCAGCCCTGAGTGTGTTCGCAAATATGTTTATTATTTAGTTAATATAATAATAATAATAACATCATTTATTCTCAAAATCACCACTATACAATTACCATAATGAAATGAAAACAAGTCAAAATCAAAAACAAACAACCAATACAGCAAACCACGGGAAATAATCAATTTGGAACTACCATTATGTTTTACAAAAATCTATAAATTCTTCGATGGAATATGGCTCACAATTTAATACAAACACAAATAGTGCCCTACGAAAAGCATTGTAATCAGAAATAACTCTTATGACAATTGGCAGAGAATTATACAATTTTATACCCATATACACAGTACTTCGTTCAGTGATCGAGAATTTATGAATTGGAAAAAAATATTCGTGAATTCTCCTTGTCGAGTTGTTATTTTTATATTCTTCCAGATAATGTGGATGCTTGCGAAAAAACAGTAATGTACGGTAAATGTACAGCCCTGGCAAAGTTAAAATATTATATTTATTAGTTACAGTAATATATTTTACGTACTCACTTACGTACTATTTGAATATTCATTTTTCAACTGCTTTTGAACAATTTGTAGTATTTGTAGAAAAACAACGTGAGTTATAATAGCTCACTAGTATAATTCACTATAATAAATCGGAAACAGAAAGCAAAGGCGAGGGTCCTTGGATCGGACCGAGGATAGAGAGAAACCCAACAAAGATCGAAGGGTTTTCAGGGCTCGTTTCATTCCTCGCAAATAAACCTAAAGGTACGAAAAATTTGAAAGAAAGTTGTCAAATTTTGAACATTTCTGAGATCTCAAAGAAATTCTGACAACTATCAGATTTTTTTGTGATTTGCCAACAAAGTTCTTTCTCTGTATACTTGTATCTTAGTATATTATTTTTGTAGTTGTATTCAACCTGGGGAAATGATCATAACTCACTTGATGAATTACAACAAACTTCATCTTCGTGATTTATAACCTACATTACCGCTCTTCGAATAATATACTATATTTTGTTTGTCGTATATTTATTTTTCGATTCAGTATATTTTTTTACCGGTCACATCATATGAAAATGTGAGATCCAATATATTGGAATGAGGGACACGCGGATAACTCTTAGTGACAGGTTGTTTTAATAAACATTATATAGTAATTGGAATTTTTGATTATATATATCAATAATAGTTATGAATTGATTATCCATTTTGGGTTCACTTTTTGTTATTTTTCAACTGAAAAATTCAAAAAGCAAAATAGCTCAAGTGAAATATGGATAACTACAAGGAAATCTTGTGAACCAAGAAACATAAGAATAACATTCTTTAATGAAATTCAAGTTTGGAAGAACCTGGAAATATTGACGCCTATTGACGACGTCCTTACAACTAAATTATTTTTCGTGTCGTTAGAGCTAAGTATCTCAAGATTATTATGGAATTCGATATCTATTCATAGCGGTATATTATTGTTATTTCAATGTTTAATAATAGGAATCTCTAGATTATCAGCGTTGGGGATACATTAATTGACCCACAATTTTCCTAGACCCTAAGTGCAAATAAATTGTGAATGTCATTTCTCAGGCATCAACATTATAATTGTCAATTAAATTCTATCATTAAAACTTCAACATTAAAAGCATTGGATCAACTATTTCACGAATCAAAGTAAACCGACAAGCATCTTAAATAATTTTCCATAATTGGCACCAGTGAATTTAATCAACAAGTGTCATCAATAGTCAGTGGTAAATCCCAACTACAAAATGTTCAAATGTTAAAATTCCACTAAGTGAATATTTTACTATACGTTATTGCGAAATTCTACATACTCACTATTGAATTTGATTCGAACCCCATGAATGAATCTTTTACTTGTTTTTGTCTGCCTTTTACCTAGTTTGTGTGCTTAATAGGTAGGTACATAGGGTGAGCCGGTTTGTGGCTTATACCTATGAATGCTGGCAGACCCGGTTTTGGCCTGAAGGCCGTTGTTTGGAGATCCCCCATTTGGACTAACGGATTTGAATTGCTCCAGGATCAGTTATGTAGTCTTATGTAATACTTTGATTTCAGTTTTGGCTCCAAATTTATAAAAAACAGCTACTTGGAGCTGAAAACGCTATTCCGCTTTCTTGATTCGAGTGCACCTGAACAATACCTTGTAAAAGAACAATTTGAAGTCCCTGAAACATTCAATTGAGAAATCTCATTGTTCAGTCTATTGAAAGCGGTCAACATTTTTTCATTTAACAATGAATGGTTATGTTTACTTATCACTTGGAAGTACGCGTCAAGTCCATTGATACTCCATTATCTCAACTTAACATTGACCTTTCTTCTAATTGACCTGCAGAAATTTGAACCAGTATACAGTAATATGATTCATAGCTATCGGTCGAGGAACCCAGTGTGGTCCCGTTAATGTTTATTAAATTTGAAAAATTGTAAATACGGTGAGTCATGACGGGCAAATACCAATTAGATATACTGGTTTTCTGAACTCTTATCACTTATTAGTTTCTTCAGAACAACGGATGTGGCCTAGGATTCTTCATTGTTGAATGCGTTCATTTTCTGTGTTCTGTGTTGTGACTTAACATCTTATTTAGATGATCAAGATTTAAATGAATATTCAATCTACTACAATGGCGCGGCCTGGTCACATGATGAAGAGAGTGTCTTATTATTTCAAGGTAATATTCTTCTGGCTTTTGTCAGGTCAAATTGTACCTTCACTCGAGTTGAAATGGCATCATTCCTAGACCATTAAGCACGATTTTTGAACTTACGCGATATCGCGCCATTTCATGGTAACTGTACGACGGATTCAAATATAACTCTTGTTTTTACTCGCATCTTCCAAGGAATATCGTGCTGTCGGTTTGTTCGATTGCCTGTAATTTTCGAATTTTGAGCCAAACGACTCAAACGACTTGCACAATCAGCCAACTCGTGCCAGAATAACTTTAGAACAGAACAGAATCAATCGGCTAGGTTCGTTTATGTGTTTTCATGTTTGAGTTTTACTCACTTTTACTTTTGAATTTTTCCCCTAATACCTCTGGAACCACAGATTAGATCGGATTGCAACTTGATTGACAATTAGTTGCAGAATAAACACGTGCAACTGCTCGTGAAACAATTTTGTTGGGATCGTATTGTTGGTAAACTCAATGAACAAATGTTTCTGAAAAAAAAACACTATCCTTCTCAATGGGTTCTATTGGAAGAAGCATATTGACTGGTGACTTATGCCCATTATCCAGGCCAGATTGTGTATTTTATTGTTCAGAACATCCAGTAAATAATTCTGCTACAATTGAATCCTGCCTTTAGGTCCATTGCACAAGTGTCCCAGACATGTGGAGAAGTGTTCTAAAAGTATAATATCGTGTTGTTATATTTAATATTCACTCCAATATAGTAATTGAGACCTAAATCCGAACTGATCAAGGATACACTTCCATTCCACAGAAAAAGTAGATCCAAGAAGAATGAAAGAATTAAGAAATTTCAATACACAAAAAAGGAACGAAGACAAAAATCTCGCTGTAGATTTTTGGGACAAAATTGTACTATTGTACAGTCATGGTGCGGGCACTTCTTAGAAGAACAGAACTTAACGTTTGTTGCTCCACCTTTTATAATATGGAAAATTTTTGGGAATAAATTCTAATCAAACTCATGATGTTTTATGGCTTCTTATTTGAAATATATATAATAAGAATATTTATGTACCACTTGTTTTGGGAAACGTTATCGTTCGGGGTGTTATCGTTCAGCCCAAAGGTGTGAAAATGTCGAATTTTGGGCCGAAAATATTTTCAAACGGGTAGGTTGTACACTTCTGAAAAAGAATTCGTGGTCTTACCTATTTCTGTCCTCTCGGCAGTCGATTAGTCTTTAACATAGCTAGTATCGTGAAATTTCTGGGTTGGTTATATATGAGCCTAAATATCTAGGTTGAGTCCGTTGATGAGCAGTCTGCTTCTCAGCTTCGGAATTATAGCCAGCTGAAATTTAATTTCTCAATACAAAAAAAAATCATTTTGATTGAATTTTAAAGTACCAACGTGAAAATATATGATAATTCCGTTTCTGATTTAATGAACCTCTAAACCGCAGAAGGACATTCAGAAAAAAGTTTTGTTTCAAGTTTTTCGGACAGGCTCGGAGAGATGTCAAGATGTTGATAGATAAAGGACACACAAAAAATGTTATTTCTGCCCAATATATCAATAGAAACAGTAACGTTCATTTTCGAGAGATTCGTGCATTTATCGAAAATTGTAAAAATATAGTACGAAAAACCCATAATTCATAATCTCTTGAATTGTCATATGCTTCTATTATTATTTGTACATATTTATATCTTATCAAATTGTTAAATAAGTTTGGGTAGAGCTAAGTGTGGGTTGGAATTTAGTTGGTCTTGTTTTCCTCACAATAGTCCTATTCGTTTTTCTTGAATGTGTAAAGTGCATACTGCATGAACAGTCATACCGTCATTTTCACAAATGACTAGATTTCAATGCGATCAGATATTGTTTATTTAGGCTGATATACGGAAAAAAATGACTGAGAATCGAAATTTCTGGAGTATTTTTTTGGTTTAATTACGAGGTTTGAATTCGTGAAAAGGTAAAATCCGATCGATGAATTGCAGTTCTCTTTGATATGTCGCCGTGAAGGATCCTGCAAAATCTCGTGAGGAGATGGCCTCGAATTAGAACAAGCGCGTAAAAACTCCTGACATTTCCAAAAAATTTTGAATCTCTAACTTTTTTCGCCAATCTAGAATAATGTATTCCTTTTACTTTTTAATATACTTCTAGCTGAAAATTCTTGTTATTCTTCAAGGAAAAATAAATATCATATGACTCAATATGAACTATGAATCTAATCTTTTGAAACTATTGATTCATTTATGTTGAATTGCTTAAAAATTTTTTGAGAGGTTCTAACTTTTGTATATCCTGTATATTCGGGGGGAAAATTCCCCTAGGTTCCTGACGAAACATTAAGTTTGCTTGTGAATTTGCATTGCCATTATATACGACTCTTCCTATAGCCTGATAACTCCATATTATACTCGCATTGTAAGAAGGCCCATTTGTATTCAGAAAACTACTGGACATATAAAATTATTGTCCAACCGCTCCAATTCGGGTTATCTTCTGGCAATAGGTGATCTACAAAATATCGACACGATTCGAATACCTTAAATATCAAGTGAAAGTTCTGTTCAAAGTTCGCCGTAGTTGCTGAGTGCTATTACCTACATTCTTGCCTTTGTGTTATCGTTTATTCTCCTCCACTTTTTTGTATCGGAACGAAGGTCTAACCTTCACGATATCGAATCCTGATGACGAAATGTATGCAAAATGTGCAACCAATAATTTCGACCACACATTTACAATGATAACTTAGCTACATAAAACTTTCCAATGTTATTTTCCACAGTGAATGTGACGAATGACATTATTTTGATTCGAGGTCACCTGCATTATTTTTTTTTGAATTTTGATGAATAATTTTCTGCTTAGTTGTAAAATATCATCTAGCTCGATTTGGCTGAATTAGATTACACAACTCTTTTGATCCTTATTTTACCTGTATGAGAATGACATCGAAGGAAAAATGCTATCAAAAAAACAGTGGCGTCCCGATACCAGGAGATACAGACAAAATAATTTTTCTTCGAATAGAAATCCTGTATAAATGAATTTTTGAAACAATAATTTTTTCTGCTTTTGAAAATAAAACATATATAATATCCCCACCGTATACCGATCTTGAGGTATCAAACCTTGAATATCATTATGAAGTTGTTATTTTCTCCAATTATTGTTATTATTTCACATTTATAAAAACAAAAAAAACAACAGGGGGAAAATTTATCATTCCAAAAATTCAAAATATACAGGGTATCCATGCAATCTGTATTCCACTATTTTTTGATAGCACTCCATAAAAATTCAGTCCCAACTGAAAAATATTTATTTTAGTCAAAAATAACGATAATGCGAGGGGTGTAATACCATTGTATACAATGGTAATACTGAATAACCCAGTACTTTTCGATTATCCCTGAACCTTTTGATTATCTATTTTAACTTACTAAGTTTTAATTCGATAGTATCGCTATTTTTGAAAATATCAAGAAGACATCTTCAGACAGCTATAACTTCGATGAGATTTGACTAATGACATATCTAGGTAAATAAAAAGCGTCAAAAATCTTGAATGAAATTTACATGAATGCCATAACGAACGAATCAATTCCTAGAAATTATTTAATGGAAAATCCTTTATTATTCATACAAAAACAACTAAGCTATAGATTGGAAAAGTGAAAATGAACAACCGACGGTTATATTTCAATTAAAATATCAATCAACCTTTTTCAAGAACAAAAAAATTTTTATTGAATAACTTTATTAGTATTCGGATAAAATGCATCAACAACATAATTAATACATAATTAACACGAATTTGGCCAAAAAAACGATGCAAATTCTTCCTCATATTGATAATATCATGATATAGTACCTGATAAAATAAAATTCATCACATCATTTCTTCTGAAAATTTAGATATTGGAATCCACCAGAAGAACTGTAAAAACATATACCAATTAATTAACAAATAATAATGTTGAATTATTAAAAAAATTTAAATGAACCAAAGTAGTTCATATACAACTACAAGTTCACTTCTTGCGATTGCTTAAAATTCTTGTATTTCTTTGCAGAACGATATAATTTTTATAGATCACTGGCCGCATAGTATTGAGTGTCACCACAAATTCTTCATCAGTGATCATTCAAGACAATTTCCAGCAAAAAATTTGGAAACCACAGACAATTGTACGAACATTTTTCCATGAGGAGTTAGATCGATTTAAGTACATATATCGAATGAAATACTCTGCAGTATACTTCAGTCATCAATGAGAATTAACAAAGAACGTTATTCGAAAAAGATCATGAGTCTCTTGTTAGCTGTTACACAATCCCTTGGCTTTTGCATTATAAAATATATATGTAGGTACCTACTTTCGATTACATTTTTGTGAACGCCAACGTAGGTTTATCTGTACTCGTGGACAAAGAGTATTATTTTGTATCGAGGCCAATTTCTACGGCAACTACTTGACTGGTCTATAAGTCTTTAAGTATGAACTTCGCGTTAAATCAGCAGGACCGTAACAGCATTTTATTAACATGATCAACATCAAGTGATTTCTGATTTCTTTGAATGAAAAAGTATTGACGTAAATATTCAACGTAATGTAAATGTACAGGAAATAATTTCGTCCTCAAAGACTATAACATTAAGGGCACAATTATGAACAGGTCAAGTGCATGCCATATACTGACTATTTTTTGTTGTTTTCTGCAACCTAGTTATGATAAGTATCCGTGATACTTTAATCATCATGAGTGCCTTAATGAGCCTTTTTGTTTGTACATATCAAATATATCATCTTGAATGACATGATTAGCAGAAAAATGTAATCTAGGTTGAATGTAATTTGATTGCACCAACTGTAACTATGCATTTTTCACATTGGGGTATGGGCGCAAAGTCCCCATGACAAAAATGTCGATACTGAAATTTTTGTTCCATGTTATACTATTTTAATTTATTATTATTGTTACTACTTTCCGGTGAATAGTTTTGTTGGGAATTCAGTTCTTCAAAATATTGACACGGCTCGATTTATTGTCTAGCAGCTGTATACCGGTGGCACGAGAACCAGGTGTTTCTTATAAACTGCGGAAATTAGAGAAGGACACCCTCACCTCATGAGCCCTGTTATTTTTTCGAATAAATACGGCAATTCCATACTGAAATACTACTATCTTGCGCACAAGCTCTAGGAATTACAGCTCTATTATTTTGACTAAATATATTTCCTAAAATTGAGCCAAAAATTCCAGAAAGGCACTGACTCAAAGTCAGCTTTTTGCGCGTATGTTTGTTGTCAAAGCGGTCATCTCTTCACGTATTGACCCTGCGAAACGCATCTCTACTTCATGATTGAAGGATTAGGCGATCTTTTTTTCATATGGTCCTCATCGAAAATTTTCGTGAGGAGACGGCCTCGAATTTGAACAATCTCCTGACCTTCCTAAAATTTTTAATCGCTAACATTTATGGGCCAATCTACGATAAGATATCCCTTTTACTTTTTAATTTACTTTTTGCTGAAAATTCTTGTTATTTTTTAGGAAAAATAAATATTGTATGATATAATCTGACCTTATATGAACTGAGAATCTTATATGATACTATTAATTTATTAATGTTGAATCTTTGCGAAAATTTTTGAAAGGCTCTAATTTTTTGTATCCGGGAGGAAAATTCCCATAGGTTCCTGACTAAACATAAAGTTTGCTCGTGAATTTGTATTGTTATCAGATACTACTGTACCTAAAGCCTCATAACATATTATACTCGCAATTTTTATTTACGAATGCCAAACGCATCTCTACTTCGTTATTGAAAGATAAGGCGTCTGTTTTTCATATGGTTCTCATCGAATTCTGCATGAGCCTTTGAGCTATCACTTTTCAATCAAGTGCTTGAGTTCAATTCCATCTAATCTGTACTTCTGGAAATTTTGGCAAAATAAAATTTTCAATGGATGTATCCTTGAAATCATTAGATGGATTTTACCCATTCATGAATTCCACCTTTCTAATTAGGCCCCAAATCAACTCTACATATATCCAGTTTCCATGTCTTTTTCGCCGAAAGTTGTCTTTACTATCAGCCGTTAGATCGAATTGAATACAAGTTCCTGAGTGAAAATTTATAGCTTGAAGGTTCCTGTAGAATTTCTATAGAAATTACACGATCATCATGCATCAGCATGTTTTCACTATTCGCCCAGTTTCATCGCGATTGGATCAATGTTTTTAATGTTATTTCGGAAATAATAACGATACCGAGGAAAAAATCACAAAACTCGACAAATTTTTCCAATATATCCAAAAATTAAAATCGTTCCTAACCGAAATTCGGTGAACTGTTGTAAAATATATGGCGGCTGGTTGCTGAATACTACATTATGCCTGTAGCTTTTCAAACTTTGACGAAAGTGGTCCGCAGTTCAAAGCAGCACTAATCGTGAACGATCTCGTAGAGTCAGTTGTCTGAAAAGCCTATAACGATTTTCTGTGGTACGCCTTGGTTAACCAGGGGACCGATTCTTGAATCTTGATCAAGAATTGAAGAGTATGACAAATGCTATATGTTCGTGTCGATTTTCTGAGTTAAATATAAACAACAAGTAGACATGACCTGTGCATGGAACCGACAATCGTATGTTATATTTCCTATACTCCGGACCACTCGTTGCTAAGTCGCTGGAAACAGTGATAAGGTCATGTTTATATTCCGATTTGAAATTTCTCGATATCTTGCATTTAGTTTATTTATTGAATATTTGCTTGAAAACATTGTCGAAATGGCGAATAACACTCACAAATTTTGCAGATGCTCGAGAAAACTTAGAAAATTGACATAAACATATGACAATTGTCATACTCTTCAATTCTTGATCGAGATTTAAGAATCGACCCCCAGTCAGTCTTATTCCTGTTCCTATACCTTCATTTGTCCGTATATGACTCATACTTACTTAGTCATTACTGTCATTGCAATTTTGCCAAAGGACAAACCAACATCTCGATAGGCAACAATTGAAAACTGAATGGCTTAACACAAGTCAATTGCTGGACAGTAACTAAATGTTACTGTACTATTCAGGTTTCATAAACCACTTTCTTCACAAACATAATGACAAATGAAAACTTTGTTTATGCGAAGTAAAATGTCGATATCGTTATCATTGCATGCTTTGAGTATGATCCATCTGTTGACGAAAAATGAAGTTCGCATTAAAGTTATTCCTTCTAGATATAAGACTTCTGATGTTCCTGAGTACATTTAAAGAAAATTCGTTTTTATTTATATTATAAGTAGAATAGTGTTCAGCTGCGTTGGTACCTAGATGGGTGACCGATACGTATTGTTATGAATCTGACTGTTGTTTGATTTTGATTAATTTTGAATTTTTAACAGGATCCAATAACAAAAATATGAATTTTGAATTTGATTTGAATTTTGCGCGGCTTTCTGTCTACTTCTCAGGTGGATTCTATGACGTGAAATAATAGTTTATATAATTTCGAATAACAATATTTAATGAAATAAATTTTAAGGAAATCGATTCAAATGCTAAACTAATTAATAACCTAACTCAAATAATTAAATTAAATTTAAAAACTTATAATAATGTCCTTTTTGCTCTCACCCACGGTGTTTCTATTCTATGTCACTTTGTTGCTTTATATTCTTCTGTGGTTCGGATTTTCTGTATAACCTCCAAAGTTCCTCTTGTTTGTTTACTGCGCAATGTGCAAGTTACGAGGGTTGACTCTTGAAATTAAATTCATCTGGCTCGAATTTTACTTGTTTGGATTTTCCAACTGCTGAATTTCTTTTCTGGTAAGTTTATCTTTGATTTTCTTCAATATTCCATGTATTATATTCTGATCTGCTTCCAGGATGCCAGTCACTTTGGTTCAATTTTGGTTTATTTTCGTTTCTGACTGGAATATTACGATGTATCGATAACTTTTTTACGAGGAGCAGCTACAGTCTTGGCGATGGTTAAAAATGGACTAAATTCTCTGTGTTCGAGCTTCGGTATTTATACCTTTTCGGAATTTTCTTCAACATCTAGTTTGCTTTGCTTTAAAAGATGTCTTCCAAAAATGATGCTTTCGCAGTTTTCTCTTCAGAGGTAAGTTTTCCTTCTTCGAACCTGGTCTAGAAAATTCGGCCGTATTTTCTAGACCAGGTTCGAAGAAGGAAAACTTACCTCTGAAGAGAAAACTGCGAAAGCATCATTTTTGGAAGACATCTTTAAAAGCAAAGCAAACTAGGATGTTGAAGAAAATTCCGAAAAGGTATAAATACCGAAGCTCGAGCACAGAGAATTTAGTCCTTTTTTAACCATCGTCAAGACTGTAGCTGCTCCTCGTAAAAATTGGTCGAAACATCGTAATATTCCAGTCAGAAACCGAAAGTAAACCAGAATTGAATCAAAGTGACTGGCATCCTGGAAGAATAACAGAATAAAATACATGGAATATTGAAGCAAAACCAAAATAAACTTACCAAAAGGAAAAAACCAGCAGTTATCAAATACAAACAAGTAAAATTCGAGCCAGATAAACTTCATTTCAAGAGTCAACCCTTGGAGATTTGTAACTTACAGACCTTACAGTGGATAAACACGACAAACTTTGGAGGTTATACAGAAAACCCGAACCACAGAAGAATATAAAACAACAAAGTGACATAGAATAGAAACACCGTGGGTGAGAGCAAAAAGTACATTATTATAAGTTTTTAAATTTAATTTAATTATTTGAGTTAGGTTATTAATTAGTTTAGCATTTGAATCGATTTCCTTAAAATTTATTTCATTAAATATTGTTATTCGAAATTATATAAACTATTATTTCACGTCATAGAATCCACCTGAGAAAGAGACAGAAAGCCGCTCAAAATTCAAATCAAATTCAAAATTAATATTTTTGTTATTGGATCCTGTTAAAAATTCAAAATTAATCAGAATCAAACAACAGTCAGATTCATAACAGTATATCAACTTTCAACACGATTAGAATTAGGCTGTTTATATTCAGGGATCTGAACCTTATACCGGGTGATTCATTCGACTTTGATTTTTATTTTACTCGAGAACTAGGCATCACTGAAAAAAAATTGAAGAGACAAAACTTTGATATCCCTAAAAGACGCTTTCAATATAGGACTGTAATCTGCACACCTCCCCACCTTCTGCGTAGACAAAGGAGGGGAGGAATTTGAAATCTTTGAATGGCAAACCCAATTATTTTATAATAAAATCGTATTTGATGTCGAAATATACAAGTGGAATCTCCGTACAAGTTTTGTTAGTTTGCGATAAGGGGCGCTGTGTTGCAACGAAGGGAACAAGTAGGAAAGATCAATTAATCATATATTTAGTGATAATCAGGTTGCTTGTTAAAAATGGTACGTCTCATATACTCCCCCACATTGCATACGAATTTGATTATTTTAAATTTGGTTTTGAGATGAATATAGGGGTTGCCATTTAAGATTTCAAAGAAAACCTCTTCCCCATCTACAGAGTTTGAGCTAGAGGGTGGATTCAGTACTACTGGATGCGCCCTTCGGTTTTTTCTCTTCAATGCATAGGTAGTGTTTGTGTGAATATTAAATTCAAGATAGATATGTATTATATCGTTCCCAAGTATTCAAACTCAAGGTTGAATGAATTAACCATTATATTATATGGAAGAGCTGCTTCTTTTCAAATATATTCGTCTTTAGATTGATTGAAAATTGTCATTTTTGTTTTTGTGAAGTATTTGAATATTATCTCACGCTTGTATCTCTTGTTGGTTTCATGAACAACAATCTTCAAAGTATATTGTTATCTTTGTACATTTAATGTCTGATACACCTCTGACTTGAATAGACTCGCCACAATTGTAGATAGTATGTGCACTCATATGTCATAATTTCAATTACGTAATTACATGACCTAATTTTCAGGCGGATTAGAAAATGTGACGTGCAATATGTAATGAATAAAACAATAAGAAACGTACTATCATTTAAATTTAATTGGAGCTAGGTAGCTCTGAGATCTTTGGGGCATCACGTTTCGTCCTGGCTTAGTTAGGGCAAGGGGGGGTATATGAGCTGGTAGTATAGGTGTTATAATCTCCCCACCCCTTCAATTTTTCGGTCATATAGCAACTTGGCGTTTGCCAACATAAAGGTCGTGAAGATGAAGTATGTATTATTTCAAAGGTTTTTCCAATGTTTTCATTGGTAGCTTTGAACGGTATTATAAAAAACACTTGGTAGCTGGATTTAAATAGAATCCCGGTGTTTTGATTTTGTTTTTACCGTTATGGTGAAAATCTAAAATGATAAAATTTTTATGGAAGCTTATTTAGATACAAATTATCAATTCACTTCAAGCCAATGCGTTACTGTACAGTGTAGTTACAGGTTGGGTATTATACACAAACTACTATAAGTATCTTTAATTTCTGCTCGAATATTCCTAGCACAGCGTGCTATCGTTTTTCCAAATGTCTGTAATTGTTTTTATTTTGAACCAAATATGGTCTCGAAGCGACTAGAGTGGAGTCGAATCCGTAGTCGAAATCTATTATGTCCAACCGGCAGTCCAGGGGGCCGATTCTTGAATCTCGACCAAGAATTGAAGAGTATGACAATTGCCAATGTTTGCGTCGATTTTCTAAGTTATAAATATAAACAAGAAGTAGACATGACCATGATCGAATGTCCCTCGACAATCGAATGTTATAATTGTTATATCTTCTATACCTCGTACCACTCGTTGCTAAGTCGAAGGAAACGGTGATAAGGTCATGTTCATTTTCCAATTTGAAATTTCTCGATATCTTGCATTCAGTTTATTTCTTGAATATTTGCTTGAAAACATTGTCGAAATGGCGAAACGAACTTTCACAAATTTTGCAGATGCTCGAGAAAACTCGAACTCGAAAATCGACATAAACATATGACAATTGTCATACTCTTCAATTCTTGATCGAGATTCAAGAATCGGCTGAATACACGGGATAATTGTCTATCGAATGTGTTGATCATCTCAAGCCATACATTAATTCTGCACTAGATTTATTTTCAAGTCTTCTTGTTTAGAAACTGTTTCAGCTAGAGTGGAATTTTATCCTTCTTGTTTCTGATCAGTTGATAGTGTTGTTTTTTCCAAGTGGCTGTTATTTTCGAATTTTGAGCCGAAAATGGTCTCAAACGACTAGATTGGACTTACTGAGGACGAATCGGGTGTCACAATCGATTCTATCCAGCTGGACTTCTGGGCGAGGATACGATATCTCAAGAACGGAGTGAGTTAGCGACAGGGTAGATCGCGCATGAGAGTGTGGCAATTAAATTGGCCAATTCGGCCCAACGATTTCGGAGTTATAGTCATTTGCATTTTTGAAGTTATTTCCCCAATATTTCAGGAACTACTCGAATGGCCGGATTGAAACTGGGCAATTCCATTGGATGAAACGCGGTAACTAGTCTGGAAATGTTGATGCACAAGTTAAACTGGATTTATAAACTTTTCGTTCCCGCTGACGTTCCCGTTGGTTCCAAACGACCTATACCCCATTTATAAACTTGGCGTTCACCGTTCGGCCAGTTCACGTTTGTGAGGTTTTATGTGGGTCAAATATCGTGTGAATTTGAGTTTATTTTCTTGGTTTTGAACCAACCAATTCACGTGTAACTTGTCAATAAACTAACAAAACTATGAATATAAGTGCATCCTAACCTCACTATAGTGGTTAAAATCCGAACGGGAACGTCAAAAGTTGTGACATGGTCATTTTGAGCGTCAGCGGAAAAAGCATGATACCGGCACACCAACAGTCAGCTGATGCAGCTGCGGACTTAATAAATGCCCCTGCGCGTTCAGAACATTTTAACTTTGAACGGGAACGTCAACTGCGAACGGAAACGTCAAGTTTATGAATCCAGCTTTAGTGCGGAATTTCTTCATTAGAACAATTCACAAAAATATTTTTCGGTTATTTTTTATTCTGCTATCTTCTAATCATATTATACTCACAAAATCTACATGAACCTTGAAGTTGTTCTGGAGTTTAATTCAATCCAATCTGAACTTCTGTGAATATTGAGGAAATGATGTTTTGAATGGGTACATCTGCGAAATCATTGAGTGGATTTCTCCCATTCACGAATTTAGTCTTCGTACTTGAGGTCCAAACAAATATTGAGTTTCTAAGTTTTATTTCGAAAGTTATTATATTTACGATCGGCCGGGGGGACTACAAAGTTTTTCTAGAATTCTTGATTCTTTTTTCAGTAGTTGGCAGATTCTATTTCTTGTATACTTCTTGTATACTTTCAAAGTCTACTCAACTTATAAATAACTTTTGAATGTTTGTTCCATACTGAAAACCATTTTAAAAAATTCACTTCAGGTTTGAAAATTCATAAAATGTTAGGTTTGACTTCGATAAACCGAAACCAACAACGACTACACGTTTTACCGGGAGTGGCTTAGATCCCAGTATCTAGTTTGTAATATGGGTGACGTCTTCAAAAACACCGGTGAAAGTTTGTTACCGGTATCAGGATTCTAGACACAGCGTTTTCGAAATCATGTATACCTATGCGATGTATTGTTATCAGCAAATGAAAGTATTTCGAATTTTATGAGTCATTGTAAATTGGATAATGTTGGTTGAAAATTATTAAGAATGATAGAATGCATCCTCGGAACTCCCAGCCATTCAAATTGTCTTTGAGTTTTAAAACTTGAAATTAATGCGTTATAAAGATAACTCATTCAAAATATCTATACTCCATTCACTTTTATAAGCTATCCCGGTTGGCCATGATTTAGGTCTATCAAGTTTTTTTACTTAAAACTGACGCAGGTTGGCACTCGTGAAATATTCAGATTGTCAAAATAATTCTCAGAGACGTTGCCGAATGCCAATGGCAGTTTCTACTCTCATTCTCAAATAATCATCACGCTTGGAAACTAAAAATGCCGAGGGTAGTTTTGAAGAAGCAGAGACAAAGTATCAGGAAGTGCTATGTAGAATTAAAATCTGCTTTTTCTGGTAGGAACCCTGATAATTTGGAATCAATAATTTATCACAAGCTATCCAACATTTTCGACTTATGTGAGTGAAAACCAAAGAATCATATTTCATATGGATAGATATTTATTTTTTAGCTGCACATCACCACAATAAGAAAGATTTTAAGTGAAAGAGACGATAAATAATTTCCTTCTATAAGTGCACCCAGAAAGACACTGACTGAAGACTTTATTTTGAAAAAAGATCTGCAACGACAAATTTGGAATTATAATTTAAAGAATAACACTTTTCAATTGATACACTTTTGCAAAGAAATATTTGGAATACAGAGGACAGACATCACTTTTTAAAATTAGAAAATCAATGGGTTGCAATGGTTAAATTAAAGCAAAATTTTATGTGAATAAAAACATTGGGTGTAGCTAAGATTACTTTACTGCGCAAATTTTTACTGTATGAATCGTTGGATGGAAATCTCAGATTTGTGTGAATAAACATTTTGATAAATACGTAATTACTACGACCTCTATATAGAGAGGATAACGTTGCGTATTTTCAAAATATACACGGTGAGATGTGTCAGAATGCCATGGCCAACCGGGATATAAGTGAATGAAGTATAGTGTGTGTGTAGTGTGTCATATAAATGTAATCGTTATCCCGACTCCTATTGAAATATTTGAAAATATTCAGGGTGTTCCATTCACAAAACAAATTTTCTTGTTCAAAGTCGCTGGTATATAATATTATGAGACAGGATATTCCACATAAATAATTGATAGCAACACTTCCGAAAGTACCCTTTGTGATCAACGTTCTATAACTCTGAAACGATGTAAGATATCAATCTGTGGCTTTCATGGAAATTGAGCTTCGAACATTCGAACTTTGTCATAAGTTTTTATTGAGCCAAGTCCAATAGTATCCATTGAAAAAAATATATGATCTGGCACACCCTGTACATTCCTCACCCCAATTTTTTCCCTTTGCGAATATATTTCCTGCTAAGCCATGCTTTTTAATTTGATATCACGATCCCCCATAGGTTTATACCCAACATACCGCATAGTCAGTTGAGGTAGAACAACATTCTTGAGATTTCTGGCTCGGCAAATGCCTCAGGTGGCCGCGTGCTCTGTCTCCTTGACCGATAATGCAACTTTGTATCAGTCTTCCGTGGAGGGGCCCCACTGTTAATTCTTGAAATCGAAGGCAACGCGATTTCAATATGCTCTACAAGAACACAGTTTTATGCAGACGAGGGTGGTCGATCCTATCGCATTTTTTAATCAGTTCTATTGAATTGTCTAATGGATGCGGAATTCCAAATAAAAACTCACTCGAATTTGATTCGAAGTCGATTTCGATTTTGAATTTATGTACGAGATTTGCCTATTCGTGTAGGTAGATCTATGGTATTTTCGGATTTCGGAAAATATTTTTCGGAATTGTTTACTTTGTTCCTGTTTGTGATCTCTATATGCTTCTCTTGATCCAGTTCCTTCAAATTTTATGCATCTTCATTCTTCTGCTGCTCAAATAATAAAGCTCAACGAAAGACCAATTTGTTCACTTCTTGGAATTTACACTGTTTCTTTTCGTTATAACTGATCCGAATATTGAAAGAGAAGAATTGACCTAAAAAATATCAGGAAATGAACCTTCGTAAAGTTAGAAGATTTTGCACACTTGTTCATATCGTCAGCCAGATCTTGGCTACGCCAAACGCTGCTTGTATCTCCGATTTGAACAATTTTGCTCTCTTAAGGCGGTTTCGGAAACTTGATCGAGTTAACACGATTCCTAACCCTGCGTGTTCGTTTACCTAACCTGGGTTATTAACCCCAGTTCGGAAACCTCTGTGTCCTTACTCGATCAGTGATCGAGTTAATCGGATTAGCTACCCAAGTTCGGAAACCTTTGGATCTCTTACCCGATCACTTACCCAGATCATCTTTTATAACTCTACTCGGAAAGCAGGGTTGAAAGGTAACCACATGCGCACTAGGTGCTTTTAACAATATCACAGAATAGAAAAGTAATACTTCTCCATTTTTAGACAATAATAAGAGAACCACGGTATAAATACCACCGTATAACATCACAGACCTGTGATATAATTGAATTTTGTGAATAATAAGCCAATCAGAGTCGACATCCAAATTAGCCTGTTTAGCGCTGAAAATTCAAATACCATTCAAACTCAAAAGAGTTTGCATTGAAGATTATGAAGGTGATATAATGAAATATTCATGAAACGGTGAAAGAAAACTGATTTCTTCCGCGAATTCATAATTCCATGAAAGATTCGATAGATTCACTTGTCTTTGGAAAACACCATAGTTTCACTTCTATAGCTCTACAAAATTTTAGAAAAGCACTCAAGTGTAGTCAGGAACTTCAAGGCGCTCATTCGCTTTACATCTTTAAAAATAAATTTTGTAATATCCTCATCATACGGTCCTCAAGAAATTTTGCACCAAGCTGTAATTTTTCAACCAAGTGCTCGATTTCAATTCGATCTGTTTTTTTTTGGAAATAGTAGGTATTGGTGAAATAAAATTTGATGGGAAATATCCACAGAACTATCGGGCGGATTTCTCCCATTCATGATTGAAACCTTTGCAATGGAGCCAGAAACCTGCCCTACAAATATCGTTTAAGTTTTTACTTTCAGAACGCTTTATCATCAGTACCTACCTTTAAATTTTTTTTGTAGTAATCTGATCCACGTGAAATTTTGCACAAGTTTCAACTTCGAAATCTTTCAACTTTCAACAAGTTTGAACTCAATTAGATCATTATTTTCCGAAATATGTCAATTGTGAGAAAAAGTCTTCACAGTTTTTAGGAAATTTTTCTGAAGACACAATCGCATCAACAACCTTACAATTAATTTTCAAGTTTCATCACCATCGGATCAATAGTATTTGAGTTATCGAGGAAATATCATCAAAATGTCAAAATCTTCTCTTTATTTCCAGAAATGAATATCCGACGGAGCTTTGCTCTGATACATTATTCTCAAATGTCGACGTCATGCATCAGAAAAAATTTCTATTATAATTATATGTAATATACAAATAATACAATCAATTATAAACTATACAATATTGAAATTTACATCAACAAGAATAGACTGCTTACTTATTGAACACAAAATCATATAAGAACAGCAGGTTTTATACTCTCTCGTCTGTGTGTGACAACAAAATCCACGAATTGAAAGGCTATCTGGTTTTGACATACTCACTGCATTGCAAATTTTAGAAATATATATTCACACTCTGAAACAGAACAGGGTCTAGGAAACTGCACTCTCCAAAACAGATGAAATTTGTGGTCTTCAATTCATCATAATGATAAAGAATTATTTTCTTCAATGTGCTTTTGCACATCAGCCTACCTGGCTAATTTACTCTCAATTTTCACATCTAGCAAGAATTTCCCGCATCGAATTCATAAAGTGATAAGCCAAAACTGTTCGTTAATTAATTCAGGTTATATTTTGATTCAATCAAAAATCAAAACAAACCATAATCACAGAAGAGATTTTTCTGTATTCTGTGCCGTTATAACCCCGACATGTTCGTTTACTGCCTAACCCGGGTAAGTGATCCGAGGAATCTGACAGGTGATCGAGTAGGTAACCCCGATCAAGTTTCCGAAACCGCCTTTATAGTCTTATGATTCATAAACAATTTTGCATGAACCATTCAGCCGTCACATTTTGAACCTGTTGTTAAGATTTCATCTCGATCGGATCTGTATTTTTAGAAATATCGGAAATATCAGTTCACTATTTCTGTCGAAGAAACAATTGTGCGAACTCTCCTTAAGATTTAGTCATACAGAATATTTCTTCAATAGATATTTATATGTGTTTTTTATGTAAGAAACTGCATATTGCAAAAGACCAAAGTTTACCTGTTTTGCATTCTTTTTTGTTTTGCATGGGGGCCGAGCAATAAAGTTTGATACCTTTTCAAATTAACACACTGTATAATACTTCATTTGAAAGTTTTCCAAAATGAGTAGTAATGCCCCACTATCGAAAATATTTATAATCGATAGAGGAATCAAACTATTCAAAAATAACCATATGTTCTTATCTGCAGAAACGTCTTGAAAGTAATCGAATTATAGCCCCTTGTATTTTCAATTTTCATCATTAAAATATAGAATAAATAAAACATATTCAATAGAGTTCTTTGAAAAACCGAATTTTCTGAAAAAGTACGGCCTGAGTTTATCATTGACATTTTTTAAACAAATCACATCGATTCAAACTTTCTATAAACTATCAATGAATTCTGAATTTTCTCCGGTGCCATGAATGAATTTTATCTGAGAAATCTGAATGGAAATCGAATAGCCAATTTTCCAATTATGATATTATGGACAGTTTTCACTTTCTATAAATACCATAATTCGATACTACCTAATTATTCAAGGAATGCATTCGAAAATTGATAACCAGGCATGTAGGAGAGAGGAATCCGGTATAACCCAAGGCTAGAAAAGAGGTTAAATTGCACTGTGCCGAAAGTCGAGAATCATTCAGTGATTTCGCATCTGAATTTTGTTGAGTTTCAAAATAGATTTCATCTCGATTGGATTTTTCAGGAGTGGGTATTATAAGAAAATTTAAATTCCACATCTGTTACTATTAAGAGCATAGGTATGGACTAACATACAAATCTCTTACATTGTGGATTTCGATCTGTAGCTTATACGTTATTGTTTTTTTGAGAACATTTTTTTTGGTCGAATGATTTCAAATGATAGTGAAAATGTTGGATGTTGACTGTTTTCTCGGATTATTTTCGGGGTAAGTTATATGGGGTAGAAATAGATGCCTAGAATACATGTTGCGGTCACTCTTTGACATATTTTGGGTCCGAAATGAGGTCCAAATGTTGTCAAAATACGACTTTGTAGTCCTACTTCAGTTTTCGCCGATGGATGCCGGCATCGAGAAATTTGCCAGGTTAAATCTGAAATATCTTCGGATGTTACCGATATTTCATATCAAAACTAGTCAAATGGGAGTTTTTTTGATTTTCTGAGCTGGGGCATACACTATTTTCAAAAATTCCCGAAAATAAATTCATTTTGACGAATTTGAGTTATGACTATTCATTGCATTCAATCAGAATGGTGAAAAAATATATAACCGTTTCCTTCGTCTCTGAATACTGAAGTCTGAATGTTTATATTTTTTAATACCTATTCAGTACAAGACAAATTTATTTATTTCAACATTAAGTTCATGGAGAATAAGTCGTTCAGGGTTTCGTATTAAAAAATAACTATAGTAAACATTTGGGTCGTTAGATACTACGATAAATTCGTCGGGTTTAAAATTTTCTGATAAATTAAATTAAAAAAGTATGAACATGAAAGTGCATAATTCTCATTTAAAAAAAATAAACATGAACATTTTCTCGAATTTTTTCACAAGTATGTAACAAACTCATGACTTTTGATTTAAATATTCATTTATAGGTAATAAAATTTATAATCCATATTTCTGTGGAAGGAATCTCCTGTTCCGATTTTACCGTAGTTTTGGCTTCGAAATGACTTCTTGTATCCATGAAAGTCTTCTGACAATAAACCCCATGTTGCTAATTTTTCGCTTTTACCTATTTCATATTAACAATGAGTAGTTGTTCCACATTTGTTATTATTTCTCCCCTTATATATTAGTAAGAATCCACCATTTCAAACATCTGATTCATATTTTGGGAAATAATTCCATCAGATCCAACAGATTATTACTCAATTCATTTTATTCATCGGAATTGATTGAATGGACTTGACAAAGCGACGTTAGCGCCATCATCGTTTACAGAGCCAAGTAGTACAATATTTGACAATTGTGTCGTTCATCGTTAAAGTGGCGTATGTCCATATTTCCCTTATTGGTACTCACTCAATCTTTAATATTTTATAATGAATAATTAGCAATTATTGGTGTTGCTTCTCTAGTTTTAACTAAATTCGACTTCATATGCAGCATAACATTGATCTGAAAATATGGACATAGACCACTTTTAAAATTAAATTTCGGCGACATTACTGGTTGACAGGTCAATGACCTGCTGTTGATACCGACAAAGCAGCTACTCTTTAAGTATTGGAAGCGAATATTTAATATTCATATTTGAAAAATGAATGCCATGGAATTATCTACCTACCGGATAACAACAATACTTCTTTCTTATTTGAAAATTCTCGAGATTTTAAAAAATCCTCTTTAATTTTTGATATTACAGAATACTCAAGATCAAAAGTTATTTTCAATCCCATTGATCGGGACCCCCCTCCGCCCTAAGGAGATTTGAAACTTGGCAATCAATTTTATTGATACGAACACATTGCAAAAATTCTTTAGAATCGTATTGCTAGAAAATTGTTTATTCGTCATGGGTATTCGTCAGGTTCTGTTGAAAGTTTGCATGAATCTTTATGTCATCGTATTCAAATCAAGTTCAATATTTCAATTTGATTCGAAAATCCGATTAAAAAAAATATTTAGAATGGATATATTAATGGAATCACCGGAAGAGTTTTCCCCTTGATAACAGACCGTAGACACAATAACTTCCGAATCAATCAACGTAGAAAGCGATATTCTAGACTCAGTTTGAAGCGTAATATATAAATCCGCCCAATGATTACTTAAATATTCAAAATCAGACTTTTCCAGTATTTCCAAAAACTTGATGCCACTTTTAAAAATGTCAAAAAGCACTGCCGTGAAGGCAGCAGCTTTTGCGCGCGTGTTCAATGTAGATGACCGCTTCAGCAACGAATTTGAACAAGCACGCAAAAGCTGCTGCCTTCACGGCAGTGCTTTTTGAAATTTTTTTTTGATAAATTACTGGATTTCAATTCGATCTAATCTGTATTTATGGAAATATTGGAAAAATAAAATTTTGAATGGGTGTATCTACGGAATCATCGGGCCGATTTTACCCATTCACGAATTAGACCTTCGTAATTAAGCCCCAAACCTACTCTACAAATATCGAGTTTCTTAGTCGTTTCTTCCGGAAGTTATTCTGTTTGCGGTCAGCCTAACGGCTGACGGCGTAAACACAATAACTTCCGACAGGAACAACTTAGAAACTTTTGAAGATATTTGTAGAGAAGGTTTGGACCTTAATTACGAAGGCCCAACTCGTGAATGGGTAAAATCCACCCAATGATTTCGCAGATATACCCATTCAAAATTTTATTTTTCCAATATTTCCAAAAATACAGATCAGATCGAATTGAAATCCAGTACTTCATCGAAAAATTACAGTTCGAAGGTTCATACAGAATTTAATGAGGATGATATGATAAGAAAATCACAGATTTTTTTTTTCAGATTGTTCTAATGACACGATTGTCACGAAATTTTGCATAAAGTTGTCTTTCAGCATCTTCAAACTAGCTGCGAAGTTTTATCAGGACTGAATCAGTATTTCTCGAGTTATACCGAAAAAAACAACGATATCGAGAAGAAAACCTCGAAATTTGACATATTTTTTCCTGATATCTCCAAAAATTATTATCGTATCGAACTGAAATTTGGTACACTGCTGTGAAATATGAAGTTCAAAGTGTGAGTGGAATTTTTTTTTGGCATGATGAATGGTTTCCGAAAAACAAAATTTTTCGGGAAAAAGTTTCGAAAAAATTTATTGACAATATGATCCTGACGAAATTTGGCTTAAAGTTGCGCGTCGTTATACTCCACCTAACTGCCAAGTTTGAATTCAATCGCTTGAGTAGGTTCTGAAATAAAAAATAAATAACTTCAAAATTTCAGAGTGCCTATAACTCCGAAACTATTCGACCGATTTGGCCCATTAACGAACTTAACCGCGGCATTCTGATGCGCGACCTACCCTGAAAGTTTCAAGTTGCTAGCTTGCTTTTGTCGACAGTTATCTTGTCGTCGGCCGGACGGACGGCCGGCCGGACAGAATCGATTTTGACACCGGATTCGTCATCAGTGAGTCCAACCTAGTCGATTGAGACCATTTTTGGCTCAATCATCCAAAATTACAGACATTTGGACAAAACGATAGCACGCTGTTCCCCTAGAACATGCGAGCAAAAAATGAGCTGTATGTGGAAAATGAACGAATGCCTGGAGGTTCCTGCAAAAATAAGGAGCCATATTATTATATTCAAGAAGTTTTTTGATCGGTTAATCAATTTTGAGGAGTTCAATAGTTCAATGCATGGCTTCATATAGGTAATTGATTCGATTTTTTTATAGCGATGCCAGATATTCCGTTGATCACTAAACTTGGCTATTGAGATGGAATGAGAAAGTAAATCATATACGATAATGATGAATGACGTGACCATAGACATATTATCTCAATACGTCATTGACGATCATTGCATTTAATGACATAGAATTAGATATTTTAACCCGGTGAACTGAATATGAGAGAAATCAAAGCTGTAAGTATAAATCTTTTTTCGAATAAGGATTCTGTGCAATTTCTATACTTAGTGAATTAAATGGTGGAAGTTATTATATGATGCAGAAATCAAGAACACGATTCGATTTCATGAAATATCAACCTATATTTGTCTTTCATAACAGAAGTTTTCGTACTGAAAATCACAATTTTTCTTTGTCATCAAAAAACATTTATGGCTATTTTTTGTTTTCTCTGTTTTCATCAGAATCTATTATGGCAGGATCTTAATCATTACTTTATTGAAAAGTATCAAGTATTCCTTCAATATTCATTGGTATTTCGCTTATTATGAATAACTTTTTTGTGAGTTTCGTGTTGACCAGGGCGCCAATTTCCCTCACAAATGTAAAAATGTAAAATCTTTTAAATATCGATTAAAGCTTATTTTGGGAGAATTTTGGCATCATTTTCTAGGTCTTTATGAGTTTTCACTGCCATTATCTGAAACAGAACTATTAAAAATTAAATAAAATTGTTTTTTTTTCCATGAAAAACAACCTTGCGGATTGCAGTATCAAACTATTTGTCAAGGGCAGTTTCTTGCAGAAAAGATCGCCTAATGAATAATACAGGAACAATACAAACGATAAAGAGAGCGAACTGTGACGTTTCAGAGTACAAGTCTGAATCTTTCGTCAGACAAAGCAGAAAATTTCAAAAATTATTTTCTTTCGATTTTAGTTCCGATTTGAGACTTTTGTCACATTGACAGTCAATGATGACTTTGTATAAATTATATTTCAAATTTCTCCTTCATTTCTTGTTTGTTTCGTTTTCATCATTTTAATCCTTCTTTAGTTATAATATCGAATATCTTTTAATTATATTTTATTTCAGGATTTTTTCATTACATACATTATAAGATTGAGTAATACACAGATCTCTCTTCCTTTTGCTATCATACAGAATTCACCCTCGAATTCAATTTTTAACTTATTACTCTACTTTTGTGCTTCGGTAGATTGATAAGTTCATTTAAACAATACATCGATAACGCTATCACTGCATTTCTTCCGAATGCCAATGGCAAATTGTACAATGAAAAGTAAATCTGATCTATAAAATTTAATTTTCAGAAGGAAAAATATTATAACTTTAACGTCTCCACTGTAGGTTAATACTTGTATGTCTACCATCATAAAGTGTAATTAATTGAAATCAGAAATATAGAAAATTGAAATACGAATCTTCAAATTATTCATTTCATCGGATTAAAATAATATACTTCGGATTGTCATAATCCTCTTACCTTCTTAAAAATACTTATGAACTCCAGTTCAAAAATAACTGAGTTGGCGGGTTTGGAAAAATTTATGAGGAATATTAGTCGTATCCGGTCATTTAGCTTGAATTTTTAATTGTAATTCCTAGAAAACATTGATTATCCGCATTCTAACGACTCAAATACTAGCTTGAGCTCATATTGAACACCTTCATGTTTGTTGTGTATATTATTTGTAACAAGGTCACCCTCCTACGATATTCAAATGAATATGCCGGACGCCGATATCTCCGCTTGTTAATCTTTTAAGTGCTTTCGTGCTGTCTGAAAAAATATTGAATTAGAAATTGTGGAAATAGATTGTCTTCAAATAATAATGCAGAAGGAATGGTCGATTCCTTCTCCCGATCTTGAAAGCGTGAGTAGTTCAAGAAATTATCTATCTACATTTCTCGCGAATTACATTAAACGTGCTAGGATATGAAAATTTGTTTCGGTTTGATGGGCTGTTTTTCAAATGATTAAGCAAGAACGAAAAACACGATTATAAAATATGAATATCCTTACAATGACTCCATATGTTAAAGTCACTGTAAATATCCTATAATTTGCCAACGCGAATATAGAACAGGACCCTATAGATCGATATTTATGTCGTTGGCCGTTTCAGGGTGCCTAGATCGTAACTTTGTCTATCTGACTCCATATAATAACCCGAAGTGTTCGGCTTTTTGGCACTCCTAGACATTGTTTTCGATGTACCCAAATTTCGTGACCTTGAAAAAACATAATTATCATAGTAATAGAATCTGGCCACAGAAATCATATCATTATTACAGAATAGTAAGTATTATATATATTATATACTTCTCAATTCTATGTTGGTAATGTATGAATATTATATTAAAACGAATCAAACAACAAAATCGAAACAGTCACTTAATAAAGAACCAAAAGTACAATGAATTCGTGGAAGTAAGTAAACCAACGCACGTTGACGTTGACCCCAGAGTAAGGAAATTTTAATTCTATTCTTTGTCTGTCTGTTGACAAAAAAAAACCAATAACAAAATGGCGGATTGAAGCATGTGCATGTGAATTTGGGACATTGGAAAAGGGAGAGTAATACTGTAATACTTCTCTATTCTATGGTCAGGTCAAAGACCAACTGGTTGGTCTGTAGTTAGGTGATCCTATATGGGAGGAACCTAATTCAGATTTGGGGTGTTGAGTCCCTAGTCCTAGTACAGTTGTGTCAGTTTTCATAGTTTGTCCGGATTGGCGAATTTAGATATTTTTGGTGCTTACACTAACTTCACCTCCAAATTTTACCCATTGCTCAGCATATCCTGTCAACCATGACACGCCAAGAGTCGAACATATCAAATTAGAAACGTTATCGGGAAAACAGTTCAGTTCAAATAATGAACGCCAACACGAAACTGAAATGCAACTATTATTAATGCTCAAATGCACCTCTTTCCATGATCTGTCCTATTGCTGTCATCACTGAAAGCTGCTACAAACTACTATTTAGCACATCTGAGGACTGGTTTCGATGCAAGTACTTTTTGCTATTCTGCTCCCCAGCGCAGTGTGAGCTTGAGGCTCAATGATAACTTTTAACCTTTTTCCCCACATGTTCTAAGGGAACAGCGCCCGTCCAGCCTTCCGTAGGCACATTTCAAAATTCGACTGTTAAGTTCGTTAATTGTCATTTTTCAATCGAGTACTGAATTTCAATTCACTCTAATCTGTATTTTTGGAAATATTAGGAAAATAAAATTTTGAATGAGTATATATATAAGGATGTCAAATCTTTATTGATAACAATAAAACAGTTTTGTTTCTCTCTGTAATACGAAAGCTTTATTAGCTATTATTCACACTATTTACATTAATTTCAAAGTTACCTGTAATACGAAAGAAACAGCAATTAAAGTTTATTATTATCTGTCTTTTGATTCACTTGATTAACTTTTATTTTTGATTCACTGCTTTGACGTATTATTCTAGAAACTTCAAAATCTGCTAGCCATCTTATTTAAATGAAGAAAGTACTTTCTTTACATCTCCCCTCTTCACTGTGAAAATTGTTATGAGAATTTTCATTAGCTACTTTATTCTGGTATTAATTTTGTTATGTGAAATAGTCCTGTTTCTTCGTTTCTTTTTCCGGTTTTAATTCTAAATATGGTATTTGATATTTTTTCTGTTATTTTAAAAGGTCCGATTCTGAGTTCATCTAATTTTCTCCTGTTCAATTTATTTCCGTTTTCAATGTATACGGAATCGCCTGTATTGAATTCATGTTCTTTTCTGTTTTTGTCAAATAGATTTTTATTATATTCGTGTGATTTTATAGTGTTATCAAGAGCTATTTTCCTATCTTTCTTCCAATCTTCTGCATTTTTATGTTCTTTAAGTTCTTCGGGTAGCATATTTGTATTGGTCCCATCTAGTAGATATTTTGGTGTAAAACCTGTAACTGAGTGTTCTGTTATGTTATATTTGTCAACACATTCTCTTGCTATTATCGTCCAGGCCTTCTTTTCTGTAGATTCATTGATTCTACATCTTATTTTATTGACTATCGTTTGGTTTAATCTTTCATTGAGTCCATTTGAAAAAGGTGCATTTAAGGCTGTATAAATGAGTCTGATATTTTGTCTTTCTAAAAAATTTTTGAATTCTTTAGAGTTGAGTCCTGGGTATTGGTCTGTTAATATTGTATCTATCTTGCAGTGAATCAAAAATAAAAGTTAATCAAGTGAATCAAAAGACAGATAATAATAAACTTTAATTGCTGTTTTATAAGGATGTCAAATCTTTATTGATAACAATAAAACAGTTTTGTTTCTCTCTGTAATACGAAAGCTTTATTAGCTATTATTCACACTATTTACATTAATTTCAAAGTTACCTGTAATACGAAAGAAACAGCAATTAAAGTTTATTATTATCTGTCTTTTGATTCACTTGATTAACTTTTATTTTTGATTCACTGCTTTGACGTATTATTCTAGAAACTTCAAAATCTGCTAGCCATCTTATTTAAATGAAGAAAGTACTTTCTTTACATATATACGAAATTATTGGTTGGATTTTAACATTCACAAATCCGACTTTGAGAAAAAATTGGAATTTTCTTCAAAGAAACGTCTTGGATACTCGATATTTGAGCAAAGTCTCGGACTTTCATTACGAAGGTCGAATTTGTGATATCCGCGAAGATATCCATTCAAAAATGTATTCTCCCAATTTTTACAAAATTACAAATGAGATTGAATTGAGATTCAGGACCTACTCGATTCGAAACTGAAAGCTTGAAGGTTCATGCGGAATTTCCTGAAGATTATATAATTAGACGAACACCCAACCTCTCAGGAAGTAAATATACATTTGGATGGGTCAATAAGTCCGCGACTAACCGTGAACATGAGCACAAGAGCTGTGTCCGTGCTTCCTAAGAATTTCTCATCCTTATGAAGTGAGGTTCATTCGAATTAAATATATGATTATCTTCCTGAGTCTCTATTACAATGCTGATTGCTCTGACTACTCAAGGAGTCATACCTACCTATTTATACTCAGATTTATATCAGTTATAAGCAAAATATCTTCATACTTTCTGTAAAAATATATTCATCTCGCATGATGATAAAATTTGCTTCACCCAT
The DNA here is from genome assembly GCA_958510865.1 of Myrrha octodecimguttata. NCBI lineage: Eukaryota > Metazoa > Arthropoda > Insecta > Coleoptera > Coccinellidae > Myrrha > Myrrha octodecimguttata. The sequence continues at coordinate 12,797,436 of OY294063.1, read as the reverse complement.
ATAAATCACATATAACAATTGAAACTAACTCCTCTCTTTTTCTAGGACTCGAGTATGGAATCTGAAGTAGTTAAGCTGAAAGAAGAGCTTCTACAAGCACAAACCGCCCTGGACAAACAAACCAAACGATGTAGACAACTAGTTGGAGAATTCACCAGGAAACTTCAAGAGAAAGAATCTCAATACGAACATGAAAAAACTTTGCGGGAAGATCAACTTGCCAAACTACTAAGAGCATTGCTACTTGTGGAAGCCAGATTAAAACAAGAACAGAAGCTCATCACGCATCAATTGAGGGAGAAAGATTTCATCATTCAAAAACAGAGTAACGATCTGAAGAAACTATTGTCCGGACAGTATTGCAAAAGCTGCAATCAAATCTATAATTCCAACGCTAATCTTGAGAGTCTTGATAGTAGCTCTGAATATATCATAACAGATTATCAAGAATCAAACTTCGGTTCTCTGGACAGCAGCAGCGAACTTTATGCCACTTTATCAGATAAAGATTCGAGTTCGAACAAGAGCCACTTCTTAGAAGACTCCGGTTCGAATGCGACAAATTCGTCTGATTTGACCGGCAAACGCCGTTATCAGAAAAATAGGGGAAAAGATTCTTTTGAGAGGAAGATCAGGAAACTGCCACATCGGAAGAGTGTCGGAACATATTTCGAAGTACTAAAACTTCGCAATGACAATGCTAGTCCTTATTCAAACGAAGATAATACTAGTAATGATTATGATAATTTCGATTCTCTTCCCCCAGAAAGTGTGGCAGACCGCATGAGCGTTATTTCTAGAGACAGTGAAAGCTCGTACCAGTACGAGTTAATCGAAAAAATCGATAATGTTAGCAACAACGACCACGAAATAGATACAACGAACAACTTATCCCTCTCTGAAAGTAACATTACAGTAATCCACGCTCCTAATAGGCATGAAAACACGGATGGCGCCAGAGAAAAAATGTTGGATCAAAACCAAACACCTGATGATAAGGACAGAAAAGATAAGGGACATACAGAGCATAAGCTATCGGATTCTATCGCAGTTTTCGATGCGGAAGGTGAATCTAACGATAAATGGTACGTAAGTGCGAGTGACCAAGAAGACGAGCAACAAAAAAACGTATATAGAAACAATCCAGTTTTAGAATGCGTCAATCAGATACTCCTCCAAAACATCAACGACAGTCTGAACTCACCTCCAAAAACACCAAACGTTGAAAGAAAAGCGACTAAAAACAAAAGGGTCAAATTCAGCGACGAGAAAATATTGATAAGTGAGGACAAAACGTTAACTCAAGAAAATTTGAACGTAAACATTATGAACAACGAAAACCACAATTACTACGAAACTCCCGTACACAAAGTGCCAAACTATTACGAATCTCCTCAAAGCATCTACAGTAACGATTACGAACAAATTTTAAGTAGATGCAGTGAGACATTTTCATCAACTCCTAAGGCTGCACAGGAACTGAGACAACAGGAAGACATTACACATTCAGAAAACAACGAAAATGTGAACGTTTCGAGGAAGAATAAAATTTTGAGGATTCCCCCTGCCCTTCCACCAAAGCCTTCTAATTTGCTATCAAAGTACAAAATACAGAATAACTCAAAAATTGTAAACAGTAAATCAAGCGATGCTATAAGTTTAGATTCAGAACCCGATTACTGTTCCATATCTGAACTAAACTTACCGGCTGATCGAATCGTAGCTAAAAAGATACAAGTATTCGCTGAGATTAACCCAAGTGCACCCATCGATCAAGAAAATCAACTCTATCCGCCAACTGAAAATTCTCGGAGTAATGAATATGATGACGTTGAGAATACTGAAATGATAATGAAGAACATTGACAAAGTGAATATACAGGTAGCGAAACAAACCACTATTGGCAGCGAAGAATCGAGCCCAACTCAAAAATCACCGAGCAAGCTTTGTCAAGAAATACCGAAACTACCGCAAGTATCAGAAATAATTATTCCAGAGGACAGTGACAAAGAGAAAGAAGAAATGATAACTCAAGATAACTACGTAAAGAATAACTCCCAAATGATGAAAATACGGAATTCAACTCCCACGAGAAGACCCATAAGCATGGGAACATCCGTATCTTCTCTCATTATGGGTTTCAATAATAGAGAACTCATGTACGAGCTCAATAACAAGAAACCTCCTCCTATCAGTCCGCCAAAAAAAATTTTCTCCAGTTTCGAAAATCTGCACGTGAAAAGTCCAACCTTCAGCCCAAAATCTGAAACCGATAACCAAAGTCAAAACGACTACAATTTAATTCAAAACTTCGAAGAATTCAAGCTTGACGATTGTGAAATAGAAGAATATATCGTTCCGGACTCCGAGGGAAATGAAAATAGTGAAAACACTGATGATAGCTCCTCGATTTTTAAATCTGATGAAAGCATTGATATGATAAGAACAGTGGAAGGAAAGGGAAAATCAGATGAAGATATCTCTGTACCCAGTTTGAATAGGAAATCTTTGGAACTGTTGAAAAAACATCTTCAAATAAAAAACGTAGACAACGAAATGAAAGATAATGATAAATCAACGAAGAAGTGCAATGAACCAACGTATGAACATTTCTTGGAGTGTACTGGACTGAGTTCAAAATCTATTTTAACTCCATCGAGAGTAGGAACAAATCACAAAACAGTTTTGAAACCTAGAGACATAAAATTCAGATCCAGAACGAAGGCTTATAGTTTTTTTGATACTACATCAATTAACCCTGGCTCCGAACCTTTTGTTTAGCGTTTTAAATATTTAACCAAATTATTATTCGTGCATTCTCACCAAAATAAACTCACTGTTGAAAATGACGCGTATGCAAATGTACTTCGTAGTCAGTATTATCACTAAATTTGCAAGTCATGTACAGTAGATATGATGTTCAATGTAATTTTTATTCATTTGTACTGAAAGTCTTACATATGAAAAGACAGATTATTTTGAATTACATAAAATTATTTTATTCCTTTAACTTATATTATATTAACTTTAAAGTATTTAATATTGAAATTGTATGAACTGAGTATAACACCATCAATCAATTAAAATATACTATTCATTTTACAACCCACTTGTCGAGTATCTGTTATGATACCTGAAAGAAATAGATCATTCTTCAGAAATGATCCGTATAGAAAAATGGTATTGAGTGAATAGTCGAGTGAAATCGAACTGTTCTACTACTATTATTTGTAGTATAAGTACAAGCCAGCTTTTCAAATTGCAAGAAAGGAATACAAGATATTTAGAAAAGGTTAGTTCGAAGACTCATGCAGTTAATTTCAACACAATGTCACCCAGTTTATTGCATATGAATATGTTCAGTCCATCTCGAGGTAGCAAACGAAAAATTTACAACATATTTTATGAAAACATTTTGGAACAGAGTCTCTTGTCCGGAAGCCAGATTTTTCATTCATCATATAAAACAAACCCTCAATAGCAATACTAAAATATTTGATCAAACCAAGTATCATTCCAGATGATCTAAAACTAAAATATTTGTTCAACTTGTGCATTTTGTTTGAAATAATAACTTTATATGGTGGATGCGAGTTCAATCAATTCATGATTTCCAAAAGCTCAAAGTAGTCAACACCTCGGAAATGATTCCATACCATCATCATTGAGAAACGAGTAAATGATGGTAAAATTTCGGTTGTTTCCTCACCAATTAGGAAGACCAATCAAATCCTACAGGTGTTAAAAGAGCGGCCAAAGATAGCAACCAAAATCTACGGAAACGCCCGAACGCCTAGACTAGTATAACGTCCGAATCGCGTCAGATTTATCATACGAAATCGATTTATAATGTTGCAATGTGGAAATTATCAGTGAAATGAAGATTTCATATATTCTATAAATATATTCTACGAGGAATGAAGAGAACTAGGATATTTATTATTCGAATCAGGCTCGATTTATTAACTACTGGTAAATTTATCGATGTCGGCCGAAAAAAATTGTAGGGTGAAATCATGAATTGTCGAAAAAAACAATGACTTCGGATAGGGTTAAAGGGTTTGATTCTCAACCCTTAATATTTTGGCACGTTTTTTGATAGGACAACGTAATACATTACCCCGCTAACATATTATGTGCAAAGTGTGCTTTGCACAAGGGCGCCACCGTTTAGGGGCGCCAAAACTTGCAAAAGAAATTGCAAAAAAACAAAAAACCAGAATTTATTTCGAAATGATTTTTGAGAAATTGAGTAGCTCAGCAGCTTTTCGAGATTTTTTCGATGAAGTACTAGATTTCAGTTCGATCTAATCTGTATTTCTGGAAATATTGGAAAAATAACATTTTGAATGGGTATATCTACGGAATCTTTGGGCGGGTTCTACCCATTTAAGAATTCTACCTTCGTAATTAAGCCCCAAAACTATTTTACAACTACGGCCGAATTCGTGAATGGATAAAATCAATCCACAGATATACCCATTCAAAATTTTATTTTCCCAATATTTCCAAAAGTACAGATTAGATCGGATTGAAATCCAGTAAGAACTTGATCGAAAAATGACAATTCGAAGGTTCATACAGAATTAAATGAGGATAAAATATGATCTGAAGATATAACCGAATATGGGGTATTCGTGAGAAAAAAATTTGAATTTTTTTAAAATTCTAATATCAAGATCATAAGGAAATTCAGCACAAGGTTGTCCATCACCATTTTCCAACTAGCTGCCAAGTTTCATAAAAAAACACGAAATTGTACATGTTTCTTTTTTTTGCACACACGCGTCAGTAGTCCTTACGGGGGCCCTGCCTTCATTACTTAATTCAAACGAAATATTCTTCAGGGTATTATTGAGAATTATCGACAACAAAATTTCACTTCGTATGGGGTTCAGGGGTTGAACTATCAAGTTGAACTTTCAACCTTTAACTTGGATCGGTTTTCGATGGTAAAACGTGATACCTTCGAAGGAAAACTCCAAAAAAAAAAAGAAATATATTCTTTGAGACGTTTTATGTTTTCACGTTGTTTTTTTTTGCATTCGCCAACAATGGATACTTGGAATGACTGAAAATAATTCATTTTACTTCTCACTTTCGAGTTTGCTGGTAAAAATAGGGCAAAAATGATGTTTGCCTTGAAAGGTTAAAGGAAACAGGAAACATGAAACACAGACTCTCTTTTCTCCGTTTAGATTTCAATTCAAATTATAAAGATTTGGGTGCGCAACCCTAAATGTTGAAGAATTAATTGTATGTTGCTTACAGTTCTCCAACAACGAACTTAAACTAGAAATAGAAAGATTCGGACGAAATTCCAACTTCTCTGAGTGAAAATTGAAAATAGAGCGACGAGTTGACTAGATAACGTTATCTTGAGGGGATTTCGTGTAATTTTCAATAATTCTCGAATTGGGCAAAGGGAGCGATTGGTCCGCTCCTCCGCCATTTTGCAACCGCGGGAAAATGGTGCCGATATCTGTTGGTAGGTGTTGGCACTACCATTGTATAAAGACAACAATTGTCTTTATACAATGGCACTACCATCTTCATTAATCTGCCACAAAAGCATTGAGTTTTCGAATACTGAAAACTCAATGACAAAAGGCAAATATATCACCAGAATTAATATATGACCTTCACTATTTCTTTACTGTATACACTGCAATCTCCCATTATGAATACCGCTATTCAGCAGACACCCCTATTTAGCGGACACTTTTGCTTGGTCCCGCAGACATCCATTTAAATATCATTGAAGGAGTTCTCTTTTGGGCGGATTTTCTTTCGGACGCGGACAAAGGGCTAACGATAGTAAGGCGTCAAAAACTTCTTTTGAACGGACAATTTATCTTTCCAGACGCTTCAAATCGAAATATACACCATTTTTTGTAGAAGGGACTGAATTTTTTTCAAGAACTTTCAAGAATAAAACACTCAAAAGGAATGGAGAAAGATGTGGTGGGAAACTCTATAAAGATAGAGTAACAATTTTATATTGCGCAAATATGGCTTTTGATAAACAAAAGCTACTGTTGTACTAGGTTCTTCAAAGATGGAATGTATATGTATATATATACAATGTTATCAATCAATGGCAAAGTGGGATATTATATTGCTACAATGGTTTCAATTTCTGTAATGTTGAAAAAAAATAATGGCATTTACGCAAAATTAAATAGGACATATCAAAACTCAGTGCAAGAAAAAACATTGTTGCTATACAAATTCGTTCTATGATAGATACACACTCTCTATAAAGCAAGGAGCGAGCTCAATTGACGACTCTTTCCTACTATTACTTTTGTATAATGCTATTATACCCTCTAAAATTATGGTGTTGAAAAGGCGATCGTAGAATTTTCTGATATGTATTATTCTACTTCACTCTGTATAAACGATGTTGGTGCTAAGGTAGCTGTTTCGAGTCTATATAAAGGGTTTTTCAACAAGAACTTTGTTTTTCAATGTGGTAACACCGGCACTACATGACAGTTTTGACATTTAGTTTTTTGACGTTTTCACAGTATATCCTTTGGCAATTGTTACAATGAATTAAATTTCGCTCGAAAATCGCATTAAAATAATTCAAATCCACTTTGAAAATGGTCGTTCTGTTAAAGTTACATTTCGTAAAATTCGTGATATTTTCGGACAACATAAACGTCCTTCTGAGACCGCTACCAAGCAAAATTGCCGCATTTGGGCTTCTGAAAATCCTAAAGCAATTATTGAGAAGCCTTTGCATGCTCAACGTGTCACTGTGTGGTGTGCTATGTGGTCTGGAGGTGTGATTGGGACGTTTTTTTTCGAAGATGAGGCTGGAAATGCGGTAACAGTCAATGGATCAAGCTATCGCGAGATGTTAACAACTGAATTTTGGCCTATTATTGATGACATGGATGTCACTGAAATCTGGTTTCAACAAGACGGTGCCACATGTCACACAGCCAATGAAACGATCAATTTATTGTAAACCAAATTTCCCGATCGCATAATTTCGTGAAATTCAGCTGTTAAGTTGCCGGCCAGATCGTGTGATTTAACACCACTGGATTTTTTTTGTGGGGCTATGTTAAACACAGAGTTTATACGGAGCCAATCGAATCGATTGCAGCCTTAAAACTCAAAATCTGTGATGTCATTAACGAAATAGACCCTCCATCTTGCCAAAAAGTGATTAAAAAGTTTGATGAAAGAATCAACGTATGTCAGCGTGGTCGTGGTGGACATTTGTCAGATATCATTTTTCATTCATAATTGCCGAACTTTTCTCTTTGTATCGATTCCGCTGAATGAAAATGAGTTGAGCTATAAGCTTATTGATCTGATCAAACTATTTAATCGGGAATGAATCAGATAATTGAAGTGATGTATCTGTCTTCAATCAGTCGAACGCTCCTCTGATGGATTCTTACTGATATAAGAGAAGTATAAGAAATGTGGAACATCTACTCATTTATAATATGGAATATGATTATGGGAATAAGGAGCAATATTGGGGTTTATTGTTAGAAGAGTTTCATGAATAACAGAAGTAATTTCGAAGCCAAAACATCAGTTGAAACGGAACGGGAGATTGATATTAGGGACTCAGTAATTTTATTGGCTAGTTTGGATCTCCTTTCGTAAAATTTAGGTTTGTAAATGTTGAACGTACTTGCTTATGAAAATATTTTGGGGAAATGTTCATGGTAATTATTATTGAAATATGAATTATTCATTTTACTGGTCATGTTAGCCGATGATCTAATAATGTCATCCAATTTATTTCCGATATATTATTAGATTTCTAGTTCAAAATGAACAATTATGGATCTATGGGAGATGATTCCCCAATAAAGGGGCCTCTGTAGCGTTCTTCGTAAACCTGAAGGTCTGAAAGATCATCGCTTGGAAGACTGAACCTGGTCGGAAGCCCCTCTCGGTCATGAGCAAATGTAGGTGATATTATTTACTGCTTCCTTCTGGTTTTCTGTCCCTCTTTCTGATTCAGATATTATGTCAAGATATTTTGTCAAAATGAATTCAAGATGACGAAAAAATTATTTTCCAATAAAAAAGATGCCATCCATCTTCTATAAACAAATTACAACAATTATACGGGGAGACAGAAAGTTTTTGCTGAGGTTTTTATCTGTGCTCTTGTATCATACGGAAAAATGTATGGTACCCCGTTCACATTTCCTCTGCTAACACTGTGATATATCAAAGAATGTGAGCTCGTTCTCAAAAGAATATATATATAATGTTATTAGATCATTGATGTTTTCATACGAATTTCAAAACCGACAAATTAATCCTATCTTATCGTATCATAACTTACATTCGTCAATTGGATTTATTTTTCGGAAATTCTTGGAAATAATCTACGATTTATATCGAAAAGTGATAAAAAATCTAATTTGAAAAGTTTTTACATGACATGTCGGTAGCTCCCGTGAATCATTCACCATGAGTGCCATAAGCTGCTCATGTCCCCCTCTCGATTATAAAGGGAAATTCAACATATTTTATACAGCTTCCTACAGTGACTTTATACATAGTCACTGTACAACTTCCTAGAAATTCCAAGAATTCGAATACTAAATAGAAACCTTTTCCACTGAAAGGTAGAAAACAACAGAATCATGTTAGATTTACTTCATACAGAATGACTATAATAGTATTGTGCAATAAGATAATAAATTATATTTTCAATCGTAGTATTGTTTAAGCAGGAAACAATGATGCTTGGCATTCCTTAAACAATAATGATAGGATTCATTGAATACTAATTCGATGGTACTATCAATAAATTTAATGAATATATAATTTTAAGTTATTGAATCATATGATATTCTTCAGGGATTAAAGATACGATTGTCCTGCTAATAATAAATTAATAAAATAAATACTTTGTTTATCGCGTAGTGAGAAGATTTCTTTATTATTATGTTGTTTTGTTTGACAGATTCCTTTTTCACCTGGTGTGGAAAAGCTGAAGTTGCAATCCAATAGCATATTATCATTGTATAAAGACAACTTTACACAATGATATTATCATTGTTTAAGGAGAACAACTCCTTAAACAATGATATTATCATTGAGTTTTCAAATATTGTATTTTGAAACTCAATGATATTATATAAAATATTTAGCGGACATAGCGCACCCCTATGACCGATGCGGTCGTTGGATTGAATTTTCCACTTTTCTTGCTCCGTATTAAAACGAACCTTTCCCCATTTTGTAACAGTACCTGTTAAATATTGAAGTTTCTACCTGAAAGCTTATTTTCACATCCTAAGGTATACTAGAAAATTTCTCGAATAGAAGTGAATCCATATATCGTAATTAATATGCAAACATACGAATAGGGACATAAATTATTAGCATTTACCTCTACACTTCTGGATATTTTAAACCCATGATGAAGCATTTGATCTATCTTTTAAGTTTCCAAATTGTTACTTATAGAAAAAGTCAAATGTCCCAAAATTCGAGATTATCGAAATAAAATAATTCTGCAAATTTCCTCGTTATTCTCTGATAGTAGTCAGATTTGGACTCTGAATTTGATTTGTAATAGTTTTTTTTTGGATATTGGGGATGAAAGGCTAGAACACACCTGAAAAATAATGCAAAACCCCTTTGCATTTAATTTCGGAGTTCTTCAGCCTGGAGTCTGTTTTTAAGTATCAAAGGGATTTGTTGAATCAGAATATCTTTCTTATTTTCTATCATAAGACCATTGAACAACGATTAGACACTGAGAGGGATGCGTATTTTACGTTCTGATCAGTTATGAAAAAAATCCAAATAGAATTAAGATTTTATTCGATTGATTAAAATACATTTTTCAACTTGAAATAAAAATACACATATAAATTTATTTTATACAATATCTAATATAAAAAATAGGGTAACATAGGTTGTCATGACAAATTATCGGAGGATTAATGGCTAAATATATTACAAAATCTTTGGTTATACTAGCCATCGTATTTTTTGAACAAAGTAACAAAAATAAAAATAACGAATAAAAAAAATACATATGGCACAACTATGTAAAATCTTCTAAATCATATATACACTCAAATGAACAAAATTTCATACTAGTTGAAAAAAATAATAAACATTTACATATATTCTTATGTACAGAATAAACCTATACATATAATTTTCATATAGCATCATTTTAGGTAAAATTTATATGTCTTTAATATCAATATATTGTATAATATAGTAATTAATAAGGGGAAATTCTCACGGTCTCACTGAGATTTTTTTCAAATAAATGCTACATTATCTTTTATAACATTAGCAGTAATAAGTATATATATATTTGTTTTTTTATCAAATGGCTACATCTTATTGTCAACAAATCCTATACATTAGCTCATTACACTGGAAACAACATATTAGGTACATAATTTGGAATGATTCATTAATAAAATACTCTAAAAAAATGTTCAACCAATTTACTGAGTGTTCATGTGATTTCTTACGAATTAAAAATGCTATAAAATTTAGGATAACTGACTTGCACCATTTATTCATTGTATTGTTAAGATATCAGCACTATGTATTGTCATGTTACCTCAATATATTGTGGCTTTTACGTACTGACCTACGTTATTGTACTCTACCCGAACAGAAAATCTGTTCAAGTTTTCACCAATCCAATAGTTCTTTTTACAATTAATCGATGTTTCGAAACCTAATATTTACATCACACAAATGTACATTATATCTTTCAGTATCTGGCTCGGCCCTTATACTTATAGTATTTATAGCACATTTTCTATATACTTATATCTGAATACAAAAATAAGAATTTCATGAAAATCTTCCATTAATTAATGGCTACAAAATTGTCCCGATTTCTGTTGAGATTTGAATAAAATAAGAATATGTTCAGATAACAAATAATTAAAAAAAACTGTGGTCAAAATTTTTATCATTATCAAAGAAAGCTCTTCGAGAAAAAAGTGTAGCATTCGTGAATCAGAAATTAAAATGAAAGTCATTGCACTTTATTGGTAAACAAAATGTCAATTGAAAATAAAATAGAAATATAAGAAAAACAAAAATATTTGTTTTGAAAATTGCCATATGCTCAGTTTTGTAGCAATTAATTAATTCATTAATTTACCACAAATATTTTCCAAAATAATGATTGCACATACAACTACTTCATATTATTTATGAAATATTGCCATTGTGCCCCTGCTGCTAAAATACTAACACCACCTGGATTAGTAAGTGGTGGAAGACATTTGATTCTCTGGCACTGTTGAAACCGAATACATTTTGAGTATTTTGATACAGGTACCACAGACAATTTATTTACATATCAAAAATAAGAAATATTTTGAAAAAATAACAAAAATAAAATATACTTCTTTGAAAAACTGAAAAAAAAAGTTCAATAGTCTCCATTTAAAACGAAAGACTGAGCATCGAATTTTCATTTCGAAAAATTTTCGAATTGCACATTCATAATAATATAGTATGATTGAAAGCTGGCAGTCTGAATCAGGCAAGTACCCCAAATTCGACTTGGCCAAAAGAGTTACCTCCAATAGTTAGTACTAACTACAAAATATATACACACCTACCAATTAACATCAATCGTATTTTCAAGAACAACAAAGTGAGGTTGGTGGTTTAATTAAACAGAGATAAACAGCTTATTCTCTGTAGGGTTTGCAGTATGAAAACCTGTGGTTCATGTGCTGGCTGTATGACCCCGAGTGGGAAAACCTTTTCAGACATTTTGTACATTGGAATGGTTTCTCCCCACTGTGGAGTCGCTTATGCTCTGTCAAATGATGTTTGTGTTTGAAGGCCTTAGTGCACTCATCACATTTATGTGGTCGCTGACCTGAAACAAAAATAATATTATTAGACCTCAAGATGAAAATTTCACAAAATGAATGAATGTTTACTGAAAATATGCGTGCTAAATAGGAATTTCTAAAAGAGATGTTTATCTCAAATTTGGACACAGAAAAGGCGAGTATCCAGCAGCCAAGTGATTCTTGGACTACTTCATCAGTTTCAGAAGATGGATAACTTTTTTGCAACTCAATGATTGTAAGTGTTCCTATCAGTTTCTTAGTGATAATACATGAAAATATTGAATACAATCTTACCTGAATGTTCATATTTATGTCTTGCTAATGAGCTTTGCTTGGAGAAGGCTTTATCACATTGATCACAAATGAACTGGCCTTCAAGTTCCTGTTCATGATTACCCAATAAGGGACTTCCCAAGCTTTTTAACATGTATTGGGACATCTTTAATCTCTTGGACAAATTAGTTGGATCTTCATCCCCCACTTCAACCTTTATATCCTTATATTCATTCCATTTTTTGTCAAGATTAGGACTAAGGCCATTTGGAATTTGATTGTTGTTGATTAATTGTGACAAACTCGGAAGATCTGTAACACCAAACTGCATAAGTTGTTCCATGGGTACCAGACCCATGCCAGGTAGGTTCAACTTATGGGGTGGTTGAGCTAAGATTTGCGCTAGACGGCTACTGTTGGTCATTTCTGAGGGAGAAGATACGCATGGATGCTCAGAAGAGTTGGAGTTGTGATAACCAGTTGAATAGGGCATATATGGCGCCACTGGACTTCTTGAGGATTTTCTACTGAGATTAACAACTTCATCACAGAATTCAGATTTGGTATTAGCTGAGGTAGGTCTGGTGGGCGAACTTGATGGGGAAGATTCAAAAGAACGACTTCCTTTAACTGGGCAACTTCTTTTGACTGAAAGATCTAATGGTTCATCTTCAACATATTGGTTGATGTAAGATTCTGTTCCAATTTTATGACCAGTCATATGAGGACTGAGCGGATGACCACTTGGAGAGTATTTTTGAGTAGCTGATGGACTATATGGCACATGTATCAATCTTCCTTCTCTGCGGTCCCGCGCTCTCGTGTTTTGGAACCATACCTGAACTACCCTCACTGCGAAGCCAATTGATGCAGCAATTTTTTCCAAGTCTTCTCGTTTGGGACGGGGATTTAAAGCATAGCTTTCCTTAAGTATTTTTAGCTGTTCATCAGATATCAAAGATCTCACACGCACTTTTCTACCGTCTTCAGATAGATGATCTGTCGTGGTCACAGCAGATTCACAGTAGATTTCGTCCTCTGCTTTCGTCCTGTCATAGTCTTGATCTTCATTGCCACTGAAACTGTCGCTTCTTTCTTTCCTGAACTCTTCCGATTTGGTTGCTACCGCTTCCTCCAGTCTTGCAGCTAAACCTTCGCTTTTGATATCACATTTATGTTCGCTCAACTGATGAGCATTAACAAATACTCTACTGCAATTATGACACCTGCTGGAAGGGTCTGTTCGGGGTGAAAGTGGGGAGATATTGCTCTGGCAATCGCTGTTACTAGAGGATTCAGAAGAAAACTTTTGCATGTTTGCTTGAAGTAACTGTTTGGTTACGGAAGCGTTCACAGTTTCTAGTATTCTTTTGACGGCTTCTAATTCGCCGTTGTCTTTTTTATCATCTTTAGTTTCATCCTGGTTTTCCATATCTTCATCCATGACTAGTTCCCCACAGCTAGAATCATTCGATTTTGGAGGATTATCTATTTGATGTTCTTGGGATGACTCAACATCTATTTCTTCTTTTTCTTTGAGTAGATCTTCATTTTGACATTCACTATATTCTACGGGAATGGAGGGCCTTGCAGGGGAGGTTCTTTGTTGTATGTGATCGAAAATTTGACTTAATGTTGGGAAGTTATATGCATGAGGATGAGGTGCATTCAGCAAAGCTGAAGGAGTGAGATAGAAAGGTGCTACTGACGAATTTGCAGCCAAGGAAGACTGCAAAAAGGCAGCTGCTGCATCAGAGTATTTTGGGAGGATTGGCAAGAACGAATTGTGATCTGGACTACTGGAGATGTTGTTGTTCATAGGACTATCGTTGCATCGTTTGAGTAATCGACCATTCTGTTGGACATTTTTGTCCAATAGTGAATTGGACGGCGCTCTCGTTCTACCCAATTTGATGTTCATTACTAGACATTTTTTCGATGTCATGTGACTAGAATAGGATCCGGAATGTGAAAACCTCTTTCCGCAGTTTCCACATTCGAATGGTTTCTCTCCACTGTGGATACGTATATGTTCCTGAAAACAAAATTCCAATCAATTTCAGTTTATACAGCATTGGACTGTAAGTATTGAACTCGTAAAATATGCTTCGAATTGCCACAAGAGATGAATATCAACTCACTTTGAGGTGGTGCTTGAATTTGAACGCTTTGTCGCATTCTGTACATTTGAATTTCCTGAGGACGGCACTCTCGTCATGGCTGATCATGTGACGTTGAAGGCGGTAGACATTAGCGAATGTTTTATTACATATTTTACAAGACTGAAACAAAAGAAAAAAACAATCAATTCACTTGATCAATACAAGCATTTTTACTTTGGCCTTGTTTCTATTTTGATGCCATTTGTTTAACGAATTATTTCATGACTAAACCGGAAGCTGCGTGACAGAGTGTTGGGAGGAAATTGTTTATCACTGATGCCGCGAAAAGAATATGTGGAGGGAAGCAGAAGCACCTACTCTCTTTGTGATAATTGAAGGGTAATCTGCTTATCTCTGCTTCCGTTTGAACGGAAGACAATCATAATTTATTGATATCTCAAATTAATGGTGTGAGTTATCAAAAGTACCTAATGAAAGATACACAGTTTTCAAAAAAACATTCAAACTTGAATATGTGAAACATACATTTCCAACTTAAGGTATTAGTTGTATTTGCTTTTCCTTTTTCGAACATACTTGGAACAATACTAGTGAAACACAAAGAAGTTTTCATCAATATTTCCAGTAATAACTCACGTTATAATTTTGACAAAACACCGACCGGTCGTCACTCAATCCGTTGTCATGATAGGGAATGGGCTAGAGACTTGAAATTCTTAGGATGAGTTGAGCATTCAATTGCGCTAGTTCAGTTCTTTAATTATTATATTATTATAATCAGCCAAACGGTGCCGTAGTTATACTCATCTGAAGCTTTGTTTTTCTTTTCTAAATAAATGTAGCGAAAAATACTGAACACTTACATAAACCTTGAAGGAGTTACTTTTCAACTACTAGATGCCAATACGATAGGATCTTCACTTAATATAAATAATAAAAAGTTTTATAGGTATGTACTGTCTATCAGCGGCTGTTAAAAACAGAATATTAAAATGTGGAATTAGAGTAACTTGTAAGTAAAATGTTGTCTTTAATGATATCGGACTTTGTTTTCATGAGTAAAAAAAATAATAGAGTTTGAATGAATGAAGGTAACTATCCCGAATCCACGAAAGAAATCGAAAAATCAGATTTCGTTTTTCATCAACTTTACTCACTTTCAAAGTACCAGCATCGTTTTTATAAACACCCGACATTGAATTAAAAGACTGGTATCTACTTCGTTGGGTATCTATTTTTACTTATTCCCCAACGACCTGATAGGAACGAACAAGAGATGTTATACAGTTTAATGGATTAGGAGGAACAGAGTGGTCGAAACATTTCTGTAACGATGACAGCCAGGCACAAAAAGACGCCACATGTGTGAACTCAGACCGTGTGAAAGAGTTTAGATACGTGACGTACATGTAATGGACCATCACACTGCCTGTTTTTGCGTTTAATTTTTTTCAGTCAAGATGTACGGAATTTATGGGATGGCTTGCGTAACGCTAAATGAAACATACCGTAGGTGAAATGTAATTATTTTGTTTATTGTTTCGGGTCCTTCCAGTTTCATTGAATGATTTTATTATGGGCAGGGCTCTACGATTTCAAAATATTTGAATTTGAATGCGTATAACTACTAAATAAGAAAGATAGAGTAAAAATCACAATTTTCCCACAATTTTGAGCGCATTTTGCCCAAATGCCTGCACTAATGAAGAAAGAATCCTGTGTCAAATTCAATTCTGTC